>CM051622.1:13042095-15779595 GCA_028020825.1 Podargus strigoides
AAAAGGATTACTGTCAAGAGTAAGGCAAAAGAATTTTGGCCTTTGTACTGTAGCCATGTTAACTGTATGCAAATAATAAATGAAGATGTCTATTGGTGGGGTCTTGAGAGGGGACCTGCCTGAACTGGCAAAATAGCTGGTTTTAATACTTCTTCCTTCAATTTTGAGAAGTAATGCAAGTTGTGGCATTGGTGGAAGATGACAATAAAGATTTTTAAAAGCTGTATCATGCTGTAGGTTTAAATTATAGCTAAATTTCACTTATTTAAGCGGCTCGTATTTAAAACTGAAAGAGAGTTTGACTACCCTATGAAACACAGCTGTCTATTAGTGTTGGCCAGTTTTAGGATTTTTGATGGATGCTTTTTCTAGTCTGGCTACTTAAGAGTAAGAAAAATATACTGTGGTATACGAGCTAATCTGTGCTCCATTATATGGACAGAGGGAGTCTGAGATAGCCCTATGAAAGGAAAAATATTTATAACAGAGTCTGAGAAGATATTCAAGCATGTGAGTATATTGCTGTCATCAAGTATCAACAAAACAAAAAATCAAAATGTTTCTCTGTAAAACCTATGCTCTCTAGATTAGCATTTGGCCTTGGAAAGTGGCATGCCTGTTCATCTGGTATCGTACGTTAATCGTATGTCAGCTAATAAACCTTGCAATGATTGATACTGGCTGTCCTCTTCATGCATGGTATAGTTAAACTGTAATCCAGACAAAGTCATGGCAGGTGACCTGGAGTTACTGAATGTTATTGAGTGGAGGATGAGCTAGATATACAGCTCCAACCTTCTTCCTATAACTATGTTAATTCTACAAGTGTTCCTTACCCCTTCATCCTACCTCTCTACCTCTGCACTCTAATGTCCCTTATGTTCACATTACATTTCCTTTATTCCTTTATGTCCATGGCCCCTCATTCCAGGCCCCCATCTGCCCTTAAGTTCCCCCAACCTTAATATATGTTCTCCACAATCTTGTCCCAGCCAGACCAGTTCCCACCCTTTGGCCCTCTTCCTAATGATAAGATCCTTAAGATGTCCTTATACGTATTTGACAGAAGAGTGTTTATTACAGAATCTTCCTGTAGATATATTCTGTTAGCATCCTTATACCAGTAAGTGTCTATACAATTGGGACTGGAGTAATTGTGCTGCTTTAAAACAACACAACTTTCCATTTAGGTTTGAACATAATGGAGATGAAGTCTAAGGCTTTGTGATGCTATTAAAAGTTTAGTATTGACCACATTTACTACAGTCCACCCAGCTGTCTACAAGCTTTGTATGCCTTTATACAGTCCCTTATTGGAATCTGTGCAAGAAGCAAATGGCTTTCAGCATCTTGCACTAGTCCTTGATTAAGTAGAATGTCTAATGTCTATCTCAGCACTTCCTTCCTTCTTTCTTCTTCTTTCTTTCTTTCTTTCTTTCTTTCTTTCTTTCTTTCTTTCTCTTTCTTTCTTTCTTTCTTTCTTTCTTTCTTTCTTTCTTTCTTTCTTTCTTTCTTTCTTTCTTTCTTTTCTTTCTTTCTTCTTCTTCCTTTCTTCCTTTCTTCCTTTCTTCCTTTCTTTCTTTCTTCTTCTTTCTTTCTTCTTTCTTTCTTTCTTTCTTTCTTTTCTTTCTTTTCTTTCTTTCTTTCTTTCTTTCTTTCTTTCTTTCTTTCTTCTTCCTTTCTTTCTTTCTTTCTTTCTTTCTTTCTTCTTCCTTTCCTTCCTTCCTTCCTTCCTTCCTTCTTCCTTCCTTCCTTCCTTCCTTCCTTCCTTCCTTCCTTCCTTCCTTCTTCCTTCCTTCTTCCTTTCTTTCTTTCTTTCTCTTTCTTCTTTCTTTCTTTCTTTCTTTCTTTCTTTCTTTCTTTCTTTCTTTCTTTCTTTCTTTCTTTCTTTCTTTCTTTCTTTCTTTCTTTCTTTCTTCTTTCTTTCTTTCTTTCTTTCTTTCTTTCTTCTTCTTTTCTTTCACTTTTCTTTCTCCCCTGCTACAGTTACCCCCCTATTTTCAAGCACACAGGGACAATGATGCTATAATTCTCCAGTGGCCCGTGGAATTCATGTACTGCCACATGCTCTGCAAAAACTCCTCCCAAGTCCTATCTCTTCTCTTGCTTTCTTTTTCATCTTTCTTGGAGCAATTTCAACAGGGTAGGAATTCTGACAGATATGTTCTTCCACTTCTAACCTGCAATTTGTGCTGTTCTGTTTTGGGAACATAGGTTAATTTATCCCCTGGGCCAGATCTAGGCTGCTACTTGGCCAGCTCCACTGTGTACTCAGGTTGCATGAGTAGAACTTGGCTAAATGAGCAGAACAAAATTATTAGGTTCGGCACCCCAGGAATTGTAATTTCAGCTTCTACCATTCACTGCAGCACTAAAGATTCAGCCCAGCTCCCATGATAGTCAAACTAACATAAATTGCAGCCGCTATGAAATTCAAGCTAGCATTTTGGGGTGTGTTCCGCAACCAGATTAAGGGCACTCTTGAGCAAAACTTTTAGTTGAAACTGCAAAGAAGACAGAATATTAAAAAGAAGAAATAGATGGTAGACAGAAACGAATTTACAAGCAAACAAGGAAAATGTTCACAGTTAGCCATACCTTAGTCTTACAGAGATGTTGGGATATTTTTTGAACTGGAAGTAGTCACTGTGCCTTCAAAGTAATTTCTAAGTTTCATCATAAAATTAAATATTCCATTTCATATGGATATTTCAAATATCTTAGCTGAGATTTCTAAATCCAGTGTCCAGAAGAGATATTGAAATAAAAGAAGACTGTTTAAATTTAAGCAGTCCTGCGATATTTATTATTTTATTTTATGTTGTGGCATATGAGATGTTGAGAGTTAATTAAATAAAAAAACAGAGCAGTGTCTGACAGGTTTTGAAGCATTAAACTGAGTCTGAATGGTGTTCAAGGTCATTAGCTGTAATGGGGTCATCAACCCAATACCCTCTGCAGAACCTGTTTTCTGTTTAGCAACTGTTTTACACTGAGTCTGTACTGATCACTAATGTATGAGCAATAACCATTTTATTTCTTCCACTAAATGTGCCTTTCATAATGGTAATGAGTCTAGATAAGCCCCTTTCAAGGGATTAATTTTCTAACTCAGGTGGCTAAAATCTTCCTGTCATTTCCTTGATACTTCACACTGCATGGCCCAAATGCAAGGTTTTTCTTTGAAAATGTGCTACTTAATGTTTTGTTGTGCTATATCAGATGGCCAAGTAACTGCAGTGGAACTTGGAATAAGAAGCTTTTCTATTATTGACTTAAGCTGAAGAGGTTTTTTGCGTTCTGGCTAGAAAGGCTTTATTTTTCTCCCTCAGGTCTAGGGAGAGGAAACAATATGGAACCAGTAGAGCAGAAGTAACAGATGCCATTAATTGCACAGAAAGGTTTCTGTTCCTCAGGAAATAGCTGTCTCAGGTTCTTCCCATAGTTCTTACTCCTGTGGTATCTATTATTTTAAACCTATTCTCTGAAAGAGTCTCCAACAATAAGCTGCCTAATGTGAATATTTGTGGCTCTTTTCTGTCCTTGGTTGTTTCTACACAATGCAAAGCACGTTCTCAGCAGAAATCCCACTGGGGTATGGTGTATTGTACATATAATTGCTGAATAGTGCAGTTGCCCTCCAGCCATTGGTCCCTTATCTAAATAGTTGCTACTATTCAGTCAAGCATATTTGCCTCATAGACAGGTTTGTCTGTGGGGAAAGAATTATAATCAAATGAAATAAGGAAGAGCATAGGTGAAACATCTATGTAAGCAGTAATATATTGGCACAAAATACTTATTCATTCAAATCCAACAGAACTTAATATTATTAATGCAGTGATTTTTATCCTCACAGGGAGTGAGTTAGTAGAGTTTTTCTTCTAGCCAAAAGGTTATAGATACATTTTTGGCTTATATTACTGAAAATTTCTGCTCATGTCAGATAATGTGTTTACAGAACATTCATGTCACAATTTGAAATGTGACCATAATAAGTCTTTTCTCATTGTGGTATGATATTAAATCTCTTTATACATCTATACCCATTGCATTGCCTTCAGACTTTATTGTAGAAATTCTTTTCTTAAAGGACAGGGGAAAAAACAAAAAAGCCCAGCAGTAGAATTGTTTTAGAGCATCCTGTGTCTTGAGAGATGAAAGGTAAAAAGGCACATTCAGTACAAGTTGTACAGTCACAGTCCAGATAATGGAGACCTGTAGAGTTTACAAGCAAATGCCACATAAATCCAGAAAATTATTGTTTATTACAAGCCATCATCCTAAGTCACTCTTTCTAACTGCATTAATCCAGTTCGAACTATCCCCCAATATGAACTAATCTCCGTATTTTCATTTGAAAAACTTTAGTGTACTTTGAACCCTTTGGCCCAGGAGAGTTAGACCAGCATCTGCAATTCTGCAACTTAGCATAGAAACCTGGCTGCAGATCTTGCAGATTTCGCTCTGAAAGATAATCAGTCATTACTTAATCCAAAATTAACAATGACATGCAATAAATATTTAAGATGGACTTTTTAAAGTTAGGGACATAGCACAACAGTTAAGAATGTACATTAAGTAAAATCATACTGTTTTCCCATGGCTCAAGGCATCCCTCATTACCACTAATGCAAATACCCAGAAGTTCTGAATCAAGGCTGCTTTCATGAAGGCATTACACTTTGAACATTGAAACTAGAAAATGTTTCAGCAAGAAGTAAAATAAATAAATAAAATTAGATCAGTTTGCTAAATCATCAGATGTTAACATAGTAACTTGCCTGGGGCATATACATAATCATCCAATTAAAAGAACATCATGATGCAATCTAGTAAGCTATCAAACTCAATGCTAATGATGGGGAAAATCATGTGTCATATGGTATCTGAGGAAAATGGGAAACTTAAGATTTGGTCTATGTGAAGTAAGTGCTTGAACAGGGAGCAATGGGGTGAGCAGATTATGTTCTAGCTGATGTTGGAGGGAAAAAAATAGAGGTTTTTTCTGTGTTAGATTGTTATTTTAATTTGAATACAGTATGCTGCAACACTCTTTTCCTAACTGAAGATCTGTGGTTAACCTTGCTAACCCCAGCAATGATACCCTATAAATTGGTTAAAAAGGCTGTATCTATGGAAATGCAGATATGGATTCTTTCCCTGTATCAGCTACTTATTATAGAAAATTCTACTGCTAGTCAGGAAGCAATGACAAATACAACAGACGTTTAATACAGAAAGCCAAAAAAACAGAGTTTTCAACAGCCTCAAAAAAGTATAAGTGGCTCACCAGCTAAATTTCATGTAACACTTTAATCCTGATTTTTTTTCCTATGTCTGAAAGATTCAGGCCATCAACTGTGCTGAAACAGCACTCTATGGTCTTAGTTAACTTTGACTTTAAAAGTATTTAGGGTGATTCCACAGCCTCACTTCTCAAGAAGAAAGTTGATATATTCTTCAGCCTTAATAAATGTTGCTTTTTTTAGTTTTATAGGCATCTACCAAAATAATTAAATCATGACAAAACAATTTATAAAGTGGTGAACAGAACTCAGAAAGTACAAATGAGTGGTGAACGGCCCCAGAGAGTGCCCCCATGAAATGGGAATAGTTGTTTTTTTTATAAGAATGCTGCTTTACTACTAGGTCTATACTTGAAAAATGTCTTCATATGGTAAGACTGTGCGCCAATCTCTAATGGGCCGAGTAAGACAGCAGAGCACATAGGCAGTGGGTAATGTTTGCAAAGGCCTGTATTCCCATGCATCACTGCCTGATAGTCCCAGATTGCATGACAAGTAATCTGACCTTCACAGTCCCCACAATCTCTGAGATTTCTCTCATACATGAGAAGAGCAGTGCTGTGGCCCATCTAATCCTTGTAAAGTTTGTGATATCATCCACGTTGCATGACAGTGTTTGTCTAATACAGCTGACAATGTATTTAAATAGCAGTTATTGAAATGGAAGTAGCAGTCAGATAAAAGCATGAAATCTTGATCCTCTAATTACTAAAATAAATTATGACTGCTCCAGAGTAAGCGTAACATGATGTTAATTAAATGCAATGTCACAGAGCATGTACTAGCCAAATGGGGCTTTTTCCTTTGGGTGGGGCTCTGAGCAACCTGATCTAGCTGAAGATGTCCCTGCTCATTGCAAAGGGGGTGGACTAGATGACCTTTAAAGGTCACTTCCAATCCAAACCATTCTATGATTCTGTGATTCTATGATTCTTTGCAAAATTCTTTGTAGAACTGGTGTTATTAAACAGATGCAAGAAGAAAAAAAGAAAAATCTGTGCGCACTTGTACTGATCTTGTCCTGACAGTGTCCCTGACCCTTTTAAAAAAATAACTACAGTTGGTGGAGCTAACTTTGTTGGTTGCTTATTTCCTCCTTTTCAAAAGAAGTGTCTGGAAGGAAAACTACTCTGAAAACCAGAATGCAAAACTGTCCATACAACTTTTATGACTGTGGTAAGAAAAAAATTCCCTTTAACTGTGAACTGGGTATTGCAGGTTGTTGCTGGAGAGGGAGGTAGCAAGAGATGACGTTTCTCTTACAAACTTTATCAGGAAACCAAAGAGATTTCCTTGTGCATGATACTGACATCTTACTGACATCTTTGAGGGAAAAAAAGAACATTTATTCATCTGTTACATAATATAAAACTTTATTTATTTTTTTTATTATTCAACATAACTGCAAATTACTGTAGGAAGGAAGCAAGTTTCTATAAAGTTTAAGCAATGGAGAAACGTTGGAACACAGGTTGTTAATTATGTGAAAAGAGCTACAGCTCTGAAATGTTTTGTTCTAAAATAACACTCAAACACAATTTTTACCTTTCCTCTGAAGCAAAGTTATGAAAAGTGTATTTGGCAGATGATCAACACAGTGAGTTTTTAAAATGAAATTAAAAGATTTACTTTGTAATTCAGTTTTTAATTCTTAAAGAGATTACTATATGTTCAAAACATTTTCATTCAAAAAGAGAAAAAAAGACAAAAATGTGAAAAAAACCAGCTTCTTCAGTATTTTTTAAGCATTTTGTTGCAAAACTGTTGGAATAGAGTTGTTTTTATACAACATTTAAGACTAAATAGTTCAGCTTTTCAGTTGAAAAATATTATCTTCTCTAGCACGAGCTATGTGATACATGCTCATCAGCACTTCCTTTTGATCCATTATCTAGAAAACAGGCTAGAAAATGGAGAGACACCAGAGAACACTCAGGCTGCTTATTTGACCAGACATTTTCTTTTGTTTGTGCACTCCTGGGAAAATTAATAAAGGTACTAAAAAGCAGTTTGGTTCTGCATAAATCCTAAAATGTCACATTTTCCAAAACAGCTTATGATCTGTGTACAGCAAGCAAATCACTCATAAAATCAGGAAATCTTTCAAAAGGTGCCAAAGAAGCTGCTACCTTGCTGTCAGCAGAAAGGTGCTGTAGACAGAAATAAGTGCTGCTATCCACTGCTTGGAGAAGTAACTGGCAAGCTATCAATTCAAAACTAGATATTCAGAGTTTGACTAGTATTTCAGAAAATCTGCTTAGGGCACAACAGATCATTCCTTCTGCAAATATATTACAGACTACTTTATGTAATGACTTTTTCTGGGTTTAAATTCCATGCCATGGCCATTATGATTAGAGACAAAGTATTTAACTCTTCATAAGAAAGTCAATAGCTCAATGCAGTCTATGCAACAGTTCATGAACATTTTGTGTAGCATGGCCCCTTATATCACAGTGATTTTGTGGCAGTTTGATCTTCTTTACAATTAGAAGTAAGTAACATGAATTTCACTCCTACATCACATGCAGACAGTTATAGAAATACATTCAGAAGCTCAGGATTTGTAAATTTTATGAAAATCTGTATCAAAACTGCTGATGCACAAAAGAAACTTTTTTTTCATAGCCACAGGAAAAAATTGGGAGTGCACGCGAATTTATAACTGATTGTGAAAGGGAATTTCATAAGTTAGCAATACCATATAGCATGAATACTGCACCTACACCCATCGGTGTTACATTACTGTAATTTTGTGAACAGAGCTGAGGTAAGCATGAAGTCCATATTTGCAGGTTTTGGGGTTTTTTTGTCTATATTTTTCCAGAAGATTAGTTATTTTGAATGTACAGAAAGATTATTGCTTGGCCATAAATACCAGTGTAATTTGAAAAATTACCCACAGCTGTTGCAATCACTTAAAGATGTTCAGTAAATGTCATTTCTCTGTGGGAAATTTCAACACTTCAAAATTTGTAGAAGCTGTAAAGAAGAAGAAAAAGAGAAAGTTTCAACTCAGCTATAAAACAGAAATTAAAAATCACATAGATAAAATTTTTGGTTCAGTTTAAATCATTTGTATATATGAAATGGTATATCGTATACCATCATATAAAACATTAAATATAATACACTCTTATACACATAGGGTTTTTGTAATCCAACTAATGAATTAATATATGAATTTAAAAAAACCCTCAACATTTAGAACCAGAAAAGTCTCTCACACTGGGAAACACTGAACTAGTTCTTGAGGACTGAAATTTCCATCACACTTAGAGGAAAAAAGAAAATATACTGTAAGTCAAAAAGAATCTTGTTTTTTACTAATGTGCCAAGCACATTAAGAATAACCAGCTAATCTTTGAAAACAATGTCAAAAGACAACGTGCCACAATACCACAAGTTGAAGACACTTATCATAAGACATGCTGTAGGTGAAACACATGTGGACTGAACCATTGAGCAATTAAAATTATTTAACCTGCAGGTTAAATTCATAGTATTAGAGAATTACAGAATAGCCTTGGCTGGAAAAGACCTCTAAGATCATCATATCCAAACATTAACACTGCCAATTCACCACTAAACCATGACCTGTAATTATTTAGTATGCGGTTTAGTTTTCACAAAATGGCATATTTTAGAACAAGGAAGCTGAAGATGATTTTTACAAAATCGTTTATTTAAATAGCTGTTTTGCAGGAAGGTATACAGATTTATCAACATTAGCATTGTTTTAGCCACTTGACATAAGAGATACCGTAGGTGAAACACATGTGGACTGAACATGTGTATATAGATTTATAGGTGTTTATATGAACAGGTGTATATAGATTTACAGACAAATATGTAGATTTATAGACTGACCAAGGTATATAGATTTACCAGTGTTAGCATTGTTTTAGCCACGTGACGTAAGAAATGCTGTAGTTGAAACACATGTGGACGGAACCACTGAGCAATTAAGAAGAGTATTTAACCAGAGGAACCTGCTAGTCACTTAGTATGCTATTTAGTTTGCACAAATAAAGAGCCTCTTTCAGAACAAGGAAGCTGATGATTATTTTTACTAAATCACTTATTTTAATAGCTCTTTAGCAGGAATATATATAGATTTACAAATGTTAGCATTGTTTTAGCTACTAGCAACAAGATCATAATATTGAAAGTTAATTTGGGACTCTGGCTCTATATTTGCTACTCTAATTACTTGCCTTAGTGAGCAAAGCAGCCTAAGGAAAATAAACTGGAATAGCACCACTGAAATGATAGAAGCTCCAGGCTAAGTGAACTGAGGTGTTGCCATTTACAGAAAGACTTTGTATTCTAGGTCCTTTGCTTAAAGTGTATTTTCTCTTGTGAAGATTTTTTTATACCAAAGAACTTTTTGATTTCATGACATAATTTCCAATAATTTCCTAGGAATTAACCTTTTTTTTTCATCCCTTTGGCCTCCCTTCTCACCCAGTGATTCAGATTTGAAGACATAAGAAAAAAAGGAAAATTCCCTTTGAAAATATCACTTGAAATGCTTTAATAACTCCTTTGCCACAGAGTGAATATTGAGTTGTGCTGCTAATAGGCAGGGGAAGGGTTGCACCAATTAAATGGAACCTATTGTTATTCTGCAGTGTCTCATTTTTGTGCAGTGATCTTCTAAAGAAATAGGCAAAGAAAGTCTGTTTAGTACTAATGATGGTTTCTGAGGAAATAGGAGGATGCCCTTTTACATACTATGTCACTTTAATATGAAAGATCATGCAGAGCATTCCACTTTGTGGTAATTCAAAATAGAAATATATATTGTAATAGAAGGGACCAGTATAAACCTGTGCTTTACTTTTGATGTATAGTATGATACAAAGTAAAAAGTTAATGTATCTGCAGTTAAATTTATTATTTTCTCCTAAAACCATGCCACAAATGTACACACCAAAAAAAAAAAAGGTAGCCTTTATATGCTCCTTCTCTTCCTACATCTAGCTTAAAGTATAGAATGGAATTTAATTAAAGCCCCTACTTACTTCAATAAGAGAAGCCTTGTCAGTTTAATTGATTCTCAGTCAAAGTAATATTGATTGGATAAAAGCAAATCCATTTCTTTCCCAACAATTAAAACATTTAAATAGGCTCTGTCTCCCTTTAGATGAAAGGACATGAAACCGCTGGCAGCTGTCCCTAGTGCTGATGTTGATCATCAGCAAATGAGTTAATGTACATTTATATTAGTAGTCATCTTGTTTTATTATAATATTCTGCTACATTAAGGTCCCTAATGTCCATTTATTAAAACCTAGAGAGTCACATAAAAAGTCCTTACTATATTCTGGTGTAAAATTAAAAAGTTGAAAATAAAAAGTGTTTTTATTTCTGTATCTGAGCCTGTACTGAGTTCTCATAGTGGATATCAAAGTTTGTTAAGGGTGTTGGGCACTTTAGAGTTCCACTTATTTAAACAGTTTAAAAATTATTTAAATGGCATCTTTCAGAAGTCAGATCCAATTTACTTGCAGATAATTGTTTTATCAGTTCTTAAGGCCAAAAATCTTTTCCCCAAACTTTCCACACAGAGAAGAAACTTACATGGAAATTTCTACCTTTAGCTTGTAACTTCTGCTTGAGGTCTAATATATCCTCTGAAATATAGCTTCTGAAAACACTAAGATTTCTAAGATTCTGAGAACTCCCTTTCCCTAGCAGAATAAGATCAAAAGCGAACACTGTGTTACAGCGAAGGTCCATGTAAGTCTGTATGCTGTCTTCAGCAGTAACCAATAAACTTTCAGAAGTGCAATGAAAGAAACAGCATGTGCAGAGTGATACTTCCCACTGGGATATTTTATCAGTGGTTTCTGATGGTCCTCCACAGGCTACAGGGGAGCAAACTGCTTCCCCATCATATTCTCTACTGGCTTCAGTGGAGTTTCCGCTGTGGTGCCTGGAGCACCTCCTCCTTATCTTCCTTCACTGACCTTGGTGTCTTCAGGGCTGTTTCTCTCACATTTTCTCACTCCTTTCCTCACAGCTGCTGCACAGTACTTCTGCCCTTTCCTAAACGTGTTATCACAAAGGCACTACAAGCGCTGCTGATGGACTTTGCTTCGGCCAGTGGAGCTGGCTGGTACCAGCTGCATCTGACATGGAGTCAGCTCCCATTGTCTTCTCACAGAGGCCATCCCGGCAGCCTCTCCACTACTTAAACACTGACATGTAAAACCAATACAGACAAATAAATAACACCTGTAATTTTATAAAATCTACATGTATTTGCAAAAACCTTTCAATACAGTGGCACAGGGAGAGGGATGCCACTGAAGTATATCTAGTCCTGGCACTGACTGCTTCTGGATGTGGAAACAAATAGAAGGACTTGAAAAAACTCCAAAAAATCTGGAGAGAAGGGGTACCAGAAGCTCTGTAAAGTTTGAGCTTTGTAGGCAGTAGCTTCAGACTTGAAACTGGAAGCTCTGCCAGTCTGGAGTTCTTTTTTTTTTTGCTATCAGTTATATATCCTTTAATTTGCTTCTACATCTGGCTGGCTGTAATTAAGTTAGTTTTTAAAACCATTACATGAAGATAGCAGAATGAGAAAATATAGTCAGAAGAGATAAAAAGTGTTTATCATGTCTTTGAAATTTTGATAAATTCTTTCCATAGTTGAGAACTTGTGACATATTATGTACCTACTGAAATACATTGCAGTCAGTATATTAGGGACTGCTGGAGAAAATGCATCTTTTTCATGCAGATTGTATTACAGAAAAAAACCCAGAAATTATACTTCTCTTTTCATGGAATTTCTTGCTTGTGTCTATGTTTATCCTCCTTCAAGTGTGTGCAATCACATGAATGTGACTGGGGATGGCCATAGCTGCCTGTAAATACATTTTTAGACATGAGCATCACATTGGCAATTCTATAGAAACTCATTCTAGCATTTTATTTTACTTTACTTTATTTTATTTTATTTTATTTTTTATTATTTAATTTCATATTATCTTAGGATGTTGAGAAGCAACTAAAGTAGTAAATCTTATTTATATTCACCTATCAGATTGTTAGTACATGGGGTTCGTGTAAAATAATGCTGGAAGCTATGGGAGAAAACATGGGCTGATATTTTAAGTTTACTGTATATGGTGTAGTTACCATTGGCAAGGATATAATTTATGCATTGTGCTTTGATAAAAGGAATCAGAAACATTTTTCAGTGTTAACACTGGTATGTTGAACAACTAGGCTTTTAAAAAATAGAAAACTGAGCTACTGCAGTAAATTATTTGCTCTCTCTAAGCTGTTACCTCAGCTGTTTGCCAGATTGGCATTGACCTCATATGCCCATTTGGAATTCTAGAAAAATGAATGCTCAAGTGTGATGATTTTATTTGCTTTTCCTGAATTTCACAATACTTGAGATGATTACAGAAATTAAAAATAAAATTTCTTAGCTCTAGTTTGGTTCACGCTGTAAAAGTGCTTTGGTTTAGTGCCTGTGTTAGTAAGAAGTACAGCATTTCAAGTATTCCACAAATCCTGTACTGCAATCAGTCAGCTGGGATCTTTCTCAGCAGAAGAGATTAAATTGCCAAAAGCTTGGGTAAGATGAACTTTTGTTTTCCATTGTCCTACTGAGTAACTACAGACAAGTCACAAGAAGGCAGTTGCATGAAACTATTTTTTCTTAGGATAATTTTGTGAATCCTTCCTACATATTCATGAGTTTTCTATATTTTAGCTAATATTTATGTAAAAGAATGAAGATTAAACAGGTCAAATAAACACTTCATAGTAAGGTTTCCTAAATATTCCTGAAGAATCCTAACTAAATTTTTTGTTTTGTTTTTGTTTCTCTCAGTATTATCAGCCTGTAGTTATTTTTTTAAATGCAAATATACCCAGGTCCAGTAGAGAGCAATAAGAAGCCACTGTTTTCTGATAGGCAAGAAGTGGAGAATATCTTAACAAGCATGGTGGGAGACAGCTTCATGTTTTTTCCCTACAAATGTATCTGCTAATACTTCCCCATGTGCCTAGCAGTATCTCTGCTTTTTTTCTTCCAGGTGTGAGCTGGCAGGGCAGGAATTCAGTCAGCAGGCTGCATTACTGTATATATTCCTATAATTGCCATTTAACTAAGGGTTTAATAAGGTTAGAATTTGTCTAAAATAATCATTGAAATTTGTGGCACTATTTTTTTAAAAGCACTCAACAGGGGTAATAAAACGATAAAAAGCAGTAATTATCTGTGAGTTACATCTCCCCTTGCTGCTTTGCCTGCAAATCATGCCTGCCTTCAAACCCCATAAAACCATTCTACTCCGTCCCAGGACTCCTGCTGGGATCAGCAGTATAGTTTGACTTAAAGGGAGCTCCTTCAAACATAGTAAGCCTTTCCCAGCCTTAAATCTTTTGAAGAGCCTTTTATTTTTTTCTCTTTAGTATCTGATAGCTTCATCCTGCCAGAACTTCTAGTCCCAATATGTACCAAATGGCCTACAGAAACATGCATTTTGCCGATGAAAAGTAGCTTCTTTCTCCTTCACACCAGGTCGTCTTTCTCCATCCTCCACCCAGCAGAAACGCCTCCACAGGAAAAAAGTACTTATCTCCTATGTCATCATATAGGCAGGATACAGGCAGGATCGTGCTGGCAATGTTATCACTGGAGCAGTAGAACTCTGCAGTTGCCCTAAGTAATATTTTTTGGGCACAATGAACACTTCAGTCCAAATAGCCGCACCATTAAGAGCATCGACAGTATCAATGGGTATTTAAATATGGGAGAGCAATCTTTTTTTCTTTCTTTCCATGTCACTGCACTCCTGAGAGTTAATTTCTTATTTCCTGCGTGGTGCAAGGGGACTGGTGTGTATGTCTGTCTCCTGGGAGCATCTGTCCACCCATCTGCAGGTGTCTGCAACTGATACTGCTTTCTGGGAACTCCAGGCACACAGCAGTGTGTGGTGATGTGAGAGGAGGTGGCAGGCTGCATTTCCTAGTTTTTTTGTTAGTGTCAGATTAAAGACAAGGATAAAAGGTTATAGCATGTTCTTTCTTTTCTTACCTTTTACAACTGTATTAACCTTCTTATGGAGGAAATAAAAGCTTAGCTGTACCATTACAGTCTGACCTGCTGTTTTAAAATTAGACCAGCTGAAACTTCCTGAAAAATATCTAAAAAATGCTCTATCTACTCAGTTTGGGCTATAGTAGGTATTTGATTATAGACACCTTCCTCAAAGGAGAGACTAGATGAATATTTAATTTATCCCTACTCCTTATTCTTTACTTTCCTGTTGACACCACTTGGACCTCAGGTTTACTTGGCTTCTGCTGTGCCTGGGATTTGGTTAATAATCAAGACATCTAAACTGCAACCTCCAACTCTGCATTACGTGTTTACCCTGAGTTAGAAATAATCAAATCTAGAACATGACTGCCCATACAAAGTCAGTGCTTCAATGATGCTTAAGCTCTTGGCTGACCAGTGCTGGCACCTCTTTGCAGAGGAGCTAAATCACTCTCAAGGCTTTGCTGACTGATATTAGGGACCCAGACATCTACTGTACATGCAGATACCTACATATAGATACGTAAAGCTAGACACAAATTCCACCAACAGAGATGCAGAAAAGAACATGTTTCAATACAGTGGAGATATTTCAGGCACTGTAGGAAATCTCAAACAGCTATAGATACTTCTGATTACTGAATTGAAGCTGAAAGGATCTAGGGCAGGAACACTGCATGTAGGTGCTGTCTTACAGTGGAATTCACCTAGCTAGTGGCAGCACAGTGCAGTGGTACCCCTCTTTCTCTAAAGACCCAGAAATAAGCCCAGTGCTACACCATAAATTAATGGGAAAAAAAGTGCATCTTCATGGAATTGTGCAGTGAGAATCAACTGAGGGGGCCTCCTGGTGGATATGTTTTCACTCCCACTGATATGCATATCCATAAATCAATGGGACCAGATGGAATGCACCCAAGGGTGCTGAGGGAGCTGGCAGAGGTCATTGCTAGGCCACTCTCCATCATCTTTGGTAAGTCATGGAGAACAGGAGAGGTGCCTGAGGACTGGAGGATAGCAAATGTCACTCCAATCTATAAGAAGGGCAAGAAGGAGGACCCGGGTAACTATAGACCGGTCAGCCTCACCTCCATCCCTGGAAAGGTGATGGAACAGCTTGTTCTTGGCATGATCTCGAGGCACATCAAGGATGAGGGGGTCATTAAGAGCAGTCAACATGGTTTTACCAAGGGTAAGTCATGTTTGACCAACCTTATTGCCTTCTATGAGGAAATAACTAGGTGGATAGATGATGGTAGAGCGGTAGATGTGGTATATCTTGATTTCAGTAAAGCATTTGACACTGTCTCCCACAGCATCCTTGTAGATAAGCTGATAAAGTATGGGTTTAGTGATCAGGTAGTGAGGTGGATTATGAACTGGCTGAAGGGAAGAAGCCAGAGAGTTGTGGTTAATGGGACGGAGTCTAGTTGGAGGCCTGTGACTAGTGGAGTCCCTCAGGGGTCGGTACTGGGACCGGTGTTGTTTAATATCTTCATCAACGACTTGGATGAGGGTACAGAATGTATCCTTAGCAAGTTTGCTGATGACACCAAACTAGGAGGAATGGCTGACACACCAGAGGGTTGTGCTGCCATTCAACGAGACCTTGATAGGCTGGAGAGTTGGGCGGGGAGAAACTTAATGAATTTCAACAAGGGCAAGTGTAGAGTTTTGCATCTGGGGAAGAACAACCCCATGTACCAGTACAGGTTGGGAGCTGACCTGCTGGAGAGCAGTGTAGGGGAAAGGGACCTGGGGGTCCTGGTGGACAGCAGGATGACCATGAGCCAGCAATGTGCCCTTGTGGCCAAGAAGGCCAATGGCATCCTGGGGTGTATTAGAAAGGGAGTGGTTAGTAGGTCAAGAGAGGTTCTCCTTCCCCTCTATTCTGCCTTGGTGAGGCCACACCTGGAGTATTGTGTCCAGTTCTGGGCCCCCCAGTTCAAGAAGGACAGGGAACTGCTCGAGAGAGTCCAGCGTAGAGCCACAAAGATGATTAAGGGAGTGGAACATCTCCCTTATGAGGAAAGGCTGAGGGAGCTGGGTCTCTTTAGCTTGGAGAAGAGGAGACTGAGGGGGGACCTCATTAATGTTTATAAATATGTCAAGGGTGAGTGTCATGAGGATGGAGCCAGGCTCTTCTCAGTGACATCCAATGATAGGACAAGGGGCAATGGGTGTAAGCTGGAACATAGGAGGTTCCACATAAATGTGAGGAAGAATTTCTTCACAGTGAGGGTGACAGAACACTGGAACAGGCTGCCCAGGGAGGTTGTGGAGTCTCCTTCTCTGGAGACATTCAAAACCCGCCTGGACATGTTCCTGTGTGACCTGATCTAGGTATTCCTGCTCTGGCAGGGGGGTTGGACTAGATGATCTTTTAAGGTCCCTTCCAATCCCTAACATTCTGTGATTCTGTGATTCTGTGATTCTGTGATGCTTATGGTCCATAAAACAATCAGGGTCCAATTCTAGTCTTGAGTTCCTCAGCAAGATTAAGTGATGCGAACATTGGTCTAAAGATGAATCTTCAGTGTTTTACTGAGTGATTTGTGTATGGATATTCATAACAGATAAATCAAATGGGTTTTTAACCTTAAATTGAAGCAGGAATAGTTGAACTGTCAAAACAAATTCCACTATAAGCAGACTTGTCTTTACACTAGAGATGAGATTTGGAAGATATGGCCTGAGAAATGATACAGTTGTTGGTGGTGCATCCTATTACAGACCTTCATAATTCAGTGAAGGATCATTTTCTAAATCATTCTGTCACAGTGTTTCCAAGAATTCAGAAATTTGTCCTTTTAAAATAGAACATTTTTTAAAATTCTCAGTGACTTTCAATCATCTCTTGCTGCTCTACTTCTGAGTGTTCCTAAACACTCATTTCAGTATAGCCAACCACAGCTGACCATGTCTTTCTCACTCCTGATTACCCTTTACATTTTCGCGTGTTTCTGGTACCCTGTATCACAACTATTAGGATGGTTGCAGCTGGCAGTAGGCCTTTCTGCCATGACCGTCTCCAATTCCTGCCATCACCTAGCATCTGATAAGTTGTATCCTGCTCCTTAATGTCTTAATGTCTTAATGTCTAGCTCCGTTTATCCTTGGGGCAAACATCTTCTCCAGGAAGGTTTCTTTTTCTGCTCTGTTCATATGAGAAAAGTGAATGCTTTTAGTAACTATGATTTGATCTGACACATACAGCCAAATCCAACTGTTGTTCTGTGCAGCAGGCAGCAGCACATTTCTTATTCAAGTGTGTTAATTCACTGTAGTTGTCTATATTATTTCTTTATTGAAGACACTTTGATAATGTTAATATAAATTTTGTGTGCCTAATGAATTGCATTCAGGGAAATAGCTGTATTAAAATAATATTTTTCGTCCTAAAAGACTTATTTCCTATCCGCAGTTCTTTAAGGGAAAACTGGTCAGTGATGCTTTGGCTGGACGCTAACAATTAAGTGGCTACCACTGAGGTTTCATATCTGCTATGAAATTATGCCACTCCAGTGAAGCAACTAGAGTTACACCAGTTCATTCTAACTGAGCATACAGCCCTGGCTTCTGATTGCAGAGCGTCTCTGGGCCTTATGTTGCAATGTGGTAACATTTTTAAAAATGCATTTAGCCCTTAAAAACTTGAAGTAGGGAACAGAGTAAACAGTAAAAGAGAAAATAAAAATCTTCAGCAGCACTGTGTTTCTTCTGCTTTCACAACAGAGATAAGAATTGTCACTGAGGCTTGTTAGAACAAGAAATGTAGCTCATTAAACAAAGCACTGGTAGTTTCACAGCTATACCTTAGTGATAATGATTGAGGAGACTACAAGCACTTTTGGCTTTGGGGATCAGGTTCAGATGATTACAGTGATGTGCACAGTTTGAAATCCTAAATAGACTAGAGTAAAATACTGATCTGAAAAATAAAAATAAGGAAAAGCCCCAAACAAAGAAAATCTGAACACCTCTTTTTGTAACCTAACAGTTTTTCCTAGAGAAACCATGAAGACCAATACAGCCCTGAAGCCTACACTGGCACAAACAGAAATTGTAGGTCAAAATTAACCTGTACATCTAGAATAGAATGTTGCACAAGGGTAATTTGTTTTATTCTTACATAGGCTTCAATTTCTGGCAACATTCTTCTTGAAACTGTGGAAATGCATTCTCTTGTGAAACTTGGCTATGATGCTATGATGGCTTCAGAATAAGATCTTGGCTCCTGGATGACGTTTGGTATTAAAAAAATGAATAAATGAATAAAATAAAAAATTAGATTACAAAAACCCCTCAAGCCTAAACCTTTATTGGGGAGGGGGTGGAGGGAAAGGAAAAAAAAAAACCCTCAGTTTATAATTCTTTTTTCCCTTTCAAAACCTATAATTTAATACATTTAATCTGAACTATATTTTCTCCCTTGCGAAGTCCAGTTCTGCTGTGAAAGTTGATTTTATGAAAGGAAGGTATGGGATAGTTATGTAGTCACTGAAATCCTTGATTTTGATATAAAGTTTGCTCACCTTCCTTCAAAAAATTAGCAGCTCCAAAATGACATATGTTTGGACAGCTAAGTAACATTCTTAGCAAGTCCTTCCTCCGAGATAAAGACCAAATTATGTATGCTGGTCTTTTTAGCACTAATGGATTTGCAATAGTAGTATAATATCAAGACTATGGTATGACGGAGGTGTCATAGTCTAACATTGCAAGTTGACATTATAAGTGAGGCACAGAATGAAACCATCTATTACTTACTTCTCATAAGCTCTCTCTGAAACGTGCTTAATTGTCACACTATATATTATGAAGACATAATCTAGACATCAAGCAGTATTTCTTTTTCTCCCTATCTTTTCTGATCTTTTATGCTGTGAGCAGCTGACCTTGGCAAACTGTCACACCCCAACCCAGTCACTCTCTCACTCCCCCCCTCAATGGGACAAGTGGCAGAAAATGAGATGGAGAAACTCATAGGGCGAGATAAAGACAGAGAAATCTCATGACAATTACTATCATGGGAAAAACAGTCTAGACTTGGAGAAAATTTAATTTATTGTCAATTAAAATAGATTTGGATTGTGAGAATCAAAGAAAAATTTCCCCCCACCCTCACCCCCACTTCCCAGGCTTGAAGTCACTCCATCTCTGACTCTCTCCCTTTCCCCCCTGGGCAGTGAGGGCGATAGGGAATGGAGGTGGTGATCAGTCCAGAACAGTTCCTTCTCCTCAGACTTTTCTCCTACTCCTGTGTGGGCCCCAGTTCCTTCAGGGAACATCCCCTCTCTGCTGTGTGGTTCTCCACAGGAGTCAGGGGGATCTCTGCTCTGGTGCACCTCCTCCTCTCCTCCGCTCACTCTGCTGCCTGCAGGGTAGTTTCTGACACTGTTTTTCCTTTCTCACTCACACTGCTGGGTGGTGTTTTTGTCATTCCTTGATTATATTCTCCCAGAGCTGCCACCAGCTTTACTGAGAGGCTCAGCTCCGCCCTGTGGTGGGTCGGCTGGAGCTGGCTGGAAACACCTGGGACTGGCTGTGTCCCTCACGGTGTCACCCTGACCTCTCCTCACAAAGGCCGCCCCCGCAGCCTGCTGCTGCCAGCACCTTGGCACCGACGTGCTTAAATCCAGTGGAAGGAGATAAAACTCAGATCAGTCTAGAAAGAAAAAGCCTGAAGTAAGGCAGGTAACAGACTTCAGATAGAGGTTAGACATTTGTCTGGGAGGGTTCAGCTTTGGTTACCTCGGCCCTGGGGCGGTGGGACAGCCCTGTTCCCCGTGTGGGTGGTGGTGCAGCACCAGGTCTTGGGTTTGAACCTCTGAAAACTGTCAAGGGCACTCAGAAACTCACAATTTATGAATGTGTGATGTATATTAACCTAATTTCTGTGAAGCTATGTGGGGCTTTTGTGGCTGAGTCATGATATATGTATTTTATAGTAAGAAGTATAAACCGTAAGTCTGAATATATCTCTTTTTACAACTTATTATTTTAGTTACAAAGAATGCAATAAACTAGAGGGAAAATAACTTTGAAACAGTACATTTTTTACTGCCAAGTGTTAATCGATTGACCTCAACAAATAATATTTTTTTTTCCGATTTATTTAACAGTCTAATGACCTTATCCAATTCCCTGCAATTTTCTTCATGAGGGAGTTTTGAGATTAATTTTTACAAGTATTCTTTTTAACTTTTGCCAATGTAGTGACCATTTGCATGGTCATCTGGACAGCACAACTGTATAAGGCAGTCAAAGGGTAAATAACATTTATTGGGAATTTTATTTCTTCCTGGACAAGATCTCACAGAACAGACTTCATGTTATTATTCAGGAGTCTTATTTTGACAGGATTTGCTGTCAGAAGTACTGTCTCATGAGGCTTGTTGTAGAACTGAATGACAGAAATGTAGCAGTATTATATCCTCCCATTTCTCTGACCTATGTCACTTCTCCTTTTCCAAGAATGCTACCAAGTTCAGTAGGAAATAGTTGATATACCATGTGATACAGCAAATTAAGAATATGTCAAACTGAAATAGTTATGGGAGATACTGTTTAGTTATAATGCAAAACCCACCTTTTCCCTTTCATTCAAAAATGATCTAATCCTACCTGGAATCAAAAAGTATTTGAAATTGTCTTGCTTTCTATCCTCCTCTCCATCCCTATTTTGTCTGTTTAATGAGTTTTCCTTTTTGCTTTTCCCTACTTTAACAAAACCTGTGACAACTCAACCCAAAATCAGCATCCTATTGGTCATAGCTATCATCATGTGAATCCATAATAATAGTGATTACTTGCTCAAATATTAGCTAAGGAGACCAGACAAAGAAGAGAAATAAGATATTTACTTTTACTTTTCATCTTTTTAATAAATAGGATTACTGAAAAATGGAGATGTTTAGCCAAGTGGTCACTGTCCTCTAAAGCAGAGCCATATACTTTTAATTATGAGACACTATGAAAAGTCAAAGTAGCTGACCAGTATCCCACCCGCAATCTGAATTTTTCTTTCTGATTTGTGTCTCTTCACTCTATGCCCTGTGGGGACTAAAAGGACATGTGAACATCCTTAAAACTCAGATCTCATACAAATTTCCTAGTATCTTCGGAGTTGTTTTCCTGAAGTAAGCTAAACCGCAGACTTCTTTGTGTTTTTGTCTACTTTATTGTAATGTAACTTGTAAAATGGGTTATTTTATTTTTAATTTGTCAACATATTTTGACTGATAACAAAGACATTAGATCTGGATATGTTACATAACTTCTACATTTAAAAAAATATGCAATTAAATAAACTACTTGAAGATAGAACCAAAACTAGGGTAGACTTGTTAGCTTTCTTATCACGGTGGGAAGAGTTTTCTTTCTTGAGTGAGAATATTTTTATTGGATGGTGAAACTACTGATTTATATTGCTTGCTGGTTTTTTTTTTTCCTCTCTCTTTTTCTGTTGCTTGTAGAAGTGGGAAAAGATCACAGTAAGAAAATCCAGCCTTTCACTGTAGTATTCCAGTACACTAGAATATTTTGAAACCCCACACATCTGCCTTACTGTCTCTAAAAAATGTTCTGCTCGATTTTTTTTCTACTTTGCCTACCCCTACTGTGTGAGAGGAAGGGAGAAATGTGTTCTCTTGTGTTTATTTCCATAAATATCATGCAGGTGCCGGTGTTACAGAAGAGCAAGTATTCTAAAGCAGAAATGAATGCTTACATGCTATAATTCCCAGAGTTATAAACAAACCTTCATGTGTGCAACACAGATAATAGTCACATATTGTGATTTATTTTCTCTTATACTTTTCTTAGGCTCTTCAGAAATAACAGAGACACATGCATGGGCTTTCAATTTATACCTTCATATATAAACCTTTTTTGGTGCAATTTTTTCCCCTTTTGTTTGTCAGTAAGACCACTGGATCTTCCCCTGGGTACTTTCCCTCCCGTCCCTCTTCAAATTTTCAGAGACACAAAGCATTTAGAGTCACCATATTAATCTTCTATAAATGGTTAAGTCTGGAATAATCAATATTTTGCCTAGTGTCTAGTTCAGATCCTAACATAATGGTCTCAGATTTATTTTTCCATATAACCTGGTTCAGTATGTCAGCCATCTCTCTCCCATTATCAAGGATCTTCTAATGATGTGAGTCCAAACTGTTTGCTATCTGCATTTTGATTGCCTGAAAATTTTATGTTTTTCAAAAAGTCTTCAGAAACGCCATGCTCACACAGAAGCTGTCTTTGACTCTTATCTCATTCAAGGAATTGAAATCACCCCAAGTCCATCACTCTTTCATTTCCATAGTTTCCACATTGTTGTCTCCTCTAGATCTCTACCTGATATCTCAGCAGTTCTGCCACAGAAATCTGTCTAGCTCTCCTGTTACAGTCTGTCTGTGCATTCTCTTTCTCTAATGTGTCTATTGATGTTGAAAAAAACAATGAATAATATAAGCTTAAAATTACCAAAAAAAGCGCAAGCTAACATATTTACAGCAAATCAGTTTCTGTGATCAGTGGCAAAAAAACTGTATCTTGTATCACACATTCATAATCTCTGATTCATCAACACCAGTAAGTGAACAGTATTCACGGTACAGCCTGTCCGGAGACCAAGCCCTGGGAGTTTCAAAAGGAGTTTTAATGAGGTGCCTAGTATTTTTTTGTTTTCCCCAGGCCTTCCCAAGTTGACAAGTTCTTTGTATTTTCTGCAGATTAATAACATAAACTCATAATGTTCTATGTTCAAAAAGGGCAATTATAAAAACAGAATTCTTTGCATGTGGAGTGGTGAAGGTCAGCCTTACAGTGCTTACTAATTCGTTAATAAAATCAGAAAGTATGTGTTTAGAATATCTGATCTCTACAATAGAATAGCTAAATCCATATAGGTCATACAGATAGGTAGCTAGATAAAGATCAGTCTATTTCAAGCCTCATTCTTTGTAATGACTGTACTCTTAAGAAACAGTACTAAAATAAAGAAATTGAAGAAAGCACTTCAATGTACTTGTAACATGTGCAAAACCCTTAGCCAGGTCTTCAGATGAGTTAAATCAGAAAAAACGTTATTAAACTCATTGGTGCTCTACTAATTAAAGCCAGTTTATGGTATTATGTTTATTCATGCACTTGAACTTGCCAACAGTGCTCAAAAATTCCATATTCATTATATATGGCCTTTGATTTAATTTATAAGCACGTCTTAGTCTCATCAGTCACTATCAATCACAATACGTCATTCTATTCCTAGTTGGAAGTCAAAACTTCAATTTCATGAAAAATGATGAGCTTCTGTCATTCATTTTCCTTCTGCATGAAAACAAACCTTGTTGGGTTTTGTATTTTGGGGCTTTTTTTGTTGTTTGTTTATTTTTCCCAAACTGAATAAAATAATTATTTATTGTTTTCTGGACTTACAGCCAACGCCATAAATGATGGCAATCCACATACACCTTATTAGTCACAGTATCTTAACCTCAAATCTACTGACTCTTCTGAAGTCTCTGTCTTTCCTGTCTTTCATGAAAATACAATGATGTGACACTATAAAGCACACATGCGGCAAGTTAAAATTACAGTTAATATCAAAGGTAACCTTTAAATGAAAAAAAAAAAATATTTATAAGAAACTTTTATCAGGAATTATTATTTTAAGGATTTCAAGTCAAGGCATCTGTTTTTACACTTTATTCTTTCTTGTTGTCTAAAATGGGCTTTTTGTCTGTGTCTGCCTAAGAGTTTTAAAGACCTCAATAAGCAAACAACTGAATAAGATCAGACGGCAAAGGACTTGACATATCTAGGAGGTTTCAGAATTGTGTTCTGCCCTACTTAAATTCAGTTGAACTGAACTGAATTTAAATATGCTTAAGCACAAATAGGGTGTTTATTTCAGTCTAATTTTTCGTATTGTTCAGTATAAGGTTCTCTTGTATTTCCACAGAGTTGAACAAAAGCCCTTTTGTAGCTGCTGATGGATGAAAGTGCACATAAAAACTATGTATCCCTATTTGGAAAAAGATTATGACATACTTTGTATATCGACATATTGTAGCTTACATTTTTCATTGTTATAGGTGAAAAATATTATTCAGAACTAATTAGTAAATCAAGTGCTAAACATAACAAAAAACTACTATCAAATGACATTCACAAAGTGAAGTGTAGATTAACATTTTCTGTATAGGAAATCCACGTTGTAACAAAAAGACCTTGCGTTATGTGGGAACCTTAAGATCAAAAGCCACAATAAGTCCAAAATGTTACTTCCACAGTTGCTTTTCTGAGTTGTAAAAATGTCTGTTCTTTTTTAAAAAGAATTGAAACAAACACATGAAAATACCTTCAGAAGCATTTTCTTATATTTTTTTTTTCACGTGATTCCAGATTCTGCACTTTGTAAATCCTCATTGTTCATATTCATGGAATTCCATCCCAAAATCTTCTACATAGATAAAGGTGGATATTTGAATGGTTAGAAGAATAGATTTAATCTTTTGTCTTTTGGTATTTCTGCTTAAAACACAAGTATTGCTATGTAAGTAAATGAACCAAATGAATATGGGTAATTAACTGGTCAGATATTTGCAAGTAATTGTTCAGTACTCATAAGCATTTTGTGCAAGATTATACTATCATTAAACCACGTTTATAGTGTATTAAAAGTCTTAGTGCAATTTAGCGAAGCACATTTTTCAACATTTCCAGGAGTCATGCTTTCATGGAGAGAAAATAATGAATACCAAAAGACTCTTTAATTTAGCCAAGAAAGGTGTAATGAGCATCAATATCTGGATTTTAAATTCTAGAGTAATTCCAGTCAGAAATATGGCATAACAATTTAATATTTGATTAGCTATTAGGAGTGATAGATTTCTCACCTCTTGAAGGAAAGTCTTGCTTCATAACAATATAAGGTATTGCATTCACTGCAAGACTAACCGGGTTTAAATTGCAGTGCCTGTGTTACAGAAGAGGTCAGACTTTATAATTTAATGGTCCTTACTGGTTTTAAGATGAAAACTGTAACACTCAGTTTTCCAACTGCAAATTAATCCAGTGGCAGAATGTCTGTGGAAGTAATAAATAACAACTTTCCATTTAATGTATTAATAAAATAACTTTCCATTTTTATACTGTGCTTTGCTTAGATATTTTTCTCATCAGTATTTGCTCTTCATAGGGGATATATATTTTCTTTGTTTTATGTTTTGGGCTCCTATTAAGTGCATCAATGCCATTTCAGTTAGAATCATAATACTGAGGACTGTGGAAATGCCTCAGTCTGTGATTAATATAACATGCTAATTAAGGTATTGGTTTTTTCAGTGTAGGCTCCAGGACTGTCAAATCTTTCACTTTGATCTTCACTAAATTCACTTCAAAAGCCTTCTAAAAGTACTGTTAAAACATTTTTAACTTATCAGAAAAAAATATTTTTTTTTTCAGTAATGGCATTAATTCTAGTCAAAATTTGTTTATGCAGGTCCAAAATTTCAGAAATATGTCACTTGGAGAAAATGAAATAATGCCCATTTCATTATAACCTAGATTGTGAGGTCCCAGAATTGTTAATCCTCAATGAGTGCACTGAGTTTTTATAGAATGTATTAATCAGCAGATCACAAAGCTCAAATGTTTCACCTCTGTGTAAATTCATAGTACATCAGCTCTAAAAAAATCCTGAAGACAAACTATGCAAATTTTTTATTCCTTTCTCTTTATGACAAGATAGGATTAAGGATACATGCCCAGGCCTTTTCATTCATGGACTATTCTTACACTTTTGACTTACTAGTTGTCTGTTAAATTTGTAGAAATGTGCAGTCTTGTGCAGGGTACACATTGGTATAAAACAAGTTCAGTATGTACTGCTTCGCTAGCATGCTGTGTCTTCTAGATGTGTCTCATCTGGTGACTTAAATGGGGCATAGGAGGATTTAAACGTAAACAGAAATTTGATTCTAAATAAAAAATACTTTCTCCAGGTTAGTGTCTTAACACAACCTGAGAAATAGCAATCATAAACAAAGGATGCAAAGGATGGAAATGAAATCTGACAGTTCAGTGATGTATTAGAGATAAAGCAAAGACTACTATTTCGATCTTTATTTTTGTTTATGCTGTCATATTTATTCACTTTTAATATCTACATTTTTGTACTACATGAGTAGTTACAGTGTGAGTGCTAGTAAAAAAAGAAAAGTGAAAAAACTTATATCATTATTACTTAGTTCAATGGTGAAGCTAGACCATTCATATTACGCATAGAAAGAAATGATTGCAGAAAATACCATAATTCACTGTTGACTTTGCTATGCTGACAGGAAATTTTAACAATTGCAGGATTATCAGTCTGAAGTGTAGCTAAACACATTCATAAACAGTCATACATCAGTAAATTCTTCAGCTAATAGTCTCACCGCATTTTAGTGTTTCATCTTCAAGATCTAGCTGCTTTATAATGAATCCTGTTGTCTCACCACAGGATATGAAATTGTGTGTGTGTGGTTTGTATGTGCATAGCCTTTCAAGAAGTGAACATAATCAGAACAAGCCATCTGTAATTAACTAAAGATTGCAGTGAAAGGATCTAATTCTATGGAATGAGTGAATAGTTCCCTTTTAGGTTAATTGTTAAAATAATATGATCAGCAATTCTAAGAGAATACATTCCCAAAACACAGAAGTGCTGTTTTGCTTTAGCAAATTTATGTTGACTGAGTATGGTGGGCTTACATGAGAATGACAGTGCCTTTTATTGGTAAGATTTTGCCATCTGTTCTAATGATTTATTCATACTAAGGAAAAGGCAGGTGAAACTACAGAATGGAGGTAAATAGCAATGGATATGCGCTGAATTGGGATGTGATTGTGCAAATGGGTTCAGTGTTAATGCTAATGCTCAGGAAATTATTATCATACAAATGACATCTTCACATGCTATTGTGTGGTCTTGAGGTGCAAAATATTGAAGATAAAATGCAGAAGATCTATTTTTAGGAAAATAATGATTTCCACTCTGTCATCAGACATTCATCCCTTATTATGGATAATATTATAAAAATATTTATGCATATTTTGACCTTCCATATGTAGCAAATTTTAAGGACAAATTCTGATGAAAAATCTCTGCATCAAAGATTCCTGGAAGCTGTGAAAATTTCAGAATAGGTTTGCCTTATTTCTTTCTGTGTTATTGAGTCATTTTCTTACAGTTTCCTGGGCTAGACAGGACTTTGTCTCATCCTGTATAACTGTTCCTTTGTGGAATTAAAAGTCAAAAAATTAAGAGCCTGGAATTTTTACATGAAATTCAGTGTAACCAACTTCCTAGATTTTATTTTATTATGTACTGGTTTGGGCTGGGATAGAGTTAATTTTCTTTATAGTAGCTCATATGTTACTATGTTTTGTATTTGTGACCAAACCAGTGTTGATAACACAGGGATGTTTTTGTTATTGTGGAACAATGCTTACACAGATTCAAGGCGTCCTCTATTTCTTACGCTGTCCCACCAGCAAGTGAGCTGTGGGTGCACAAGGAGTTGGGAGGGTACACAGGTAGGACAGCTGACCCCAACTGACCAAAGGGATGTCCCATACCATATGACAACATGCTCAGCAATAAGAGCGAGGGGAAGAAGGAGGAATTGTGGCATTTGTCTTCCCAAGTAACTGCTACATGTGATAGAGCTCTGCTTTCCTGGAGATGTCTGAACACCTGCCAGCCAATGGGAAACAGCAAATTGATTCCTTGTTTCGCTTTGCTTGCATGTGTGGCTTTTGCTTTACCTATTAAACTGTCTTTATCTCAACACAGAAGTTTTCTCACTTTTACCCTTCTGATTCTCTCCCTCATCCCATTAGTGGCAGAGTGCTCAAGCCTCAGTACGGGCCTTACCTGCCTACTGGGGTTAAATCATAACAAATTACAATTCTATGCTCTAGAAAAAGGAGAGACCATCATATTATTAATTAAAATACTGTGCTAGTCTTTTGTGACTTTTTAAAAGAATGATATTAAAATATTTATTGGATGCAAAGGAGCATGTAAAGGATCATGAAAGATGGAAAAATGATGGAGATGAGTGTCATTACATATATGTAACAAAGGTTCCAACATAAAAATAACAAAAACAGACGTGCAAAAACAGGTAGTCCATCAGTAACTATTCAGAAAATGTAATAATCGTACATGTTGAGACTTTCAGTACTGATTTGCTATCTTTAAGTATAACATGTAACAGGTTGTATCTGTTTCCAAGGTAAAGAAATCAAAACAAAGATTGACATGTTAACTATACTTTTTCATAGGTGACAAGCTATTAAAACGAGCAAGTTTGTTTAAAATTTCTAGGAATCAGGCTATATTTGAAAATAATGTTTTTGTAAGCTCATGCTTTCTACTTAGCACCTGTGGGAGCTAGAAGTATGTACTGACATAGAAGACAAATGGTGTCCTTTTAAAATGTGATAGACTTTGGTGGTCCCATGAGCTTTGGATTCGGAGTTCTTTATGTAGGTGTGACACAAGGTAGAAATCAGCCTTTTGTCTTCACAAGAAAAATTATGTGTTTAGCAAATATGTTACAATCAAAACCTTGATACAGGTGAAAATGGAACACATAAGCAGATAAGAATTTATTGTTAATTTATCTAAATTTTAAATGTTTTAATAATAATATAGAAAGAGGTATTATTGTTTGTTCACTTGCAATGATAAACACTTGTAATTAATAATATAGTTAAGACTGATACACAGAAACTTCCCAGTACCTATCCTCTTTCTCTGGTATAATGTTAACCCGTCTGATTTTTCTCTACATCCACAGTTCAACAGCTTCAGTCTTCCTCAAAGAGGAACATACAACAGCTTATCAGCATCCTGAATTTCCATCTAAAGAAGCACGACACTGATGAAAATACCTCCCTACACAGTCTTGATTCCACTTATTTTTTTATTTTTTTTTTAATATGCTGTTACAACATTGATTGCTTGGCTTGATCTCCCTTCATTTATTTCCATCTTAAGTTTGGCTTTTTTCAGCCATTGCCTGCTGAAGTTATATAATAGGCTTCCCCAGCACTGATTAACAACAATGTAATTACATTTTACTGGGCTAATGTTCGTTATCCATTCACTGCATGGGTTTGTTGTAGCTTTATGTTATGTGATCTTCACAATTATAGAAATCAGACAACAGTAACCTGACTACTAGAAAATTGTTGGCTTAGCTAAAACAGGGTAAAATCAGCTCAGCCAAAACCAAAGATAGACAGCTCAGACAGCCGGGTCAGTACAATCTGTAGGCTTTTACTGGTTTCAATGAAATGGCATTTAATGGGATATAAATGGCTTTGCTAACAAATAATCAACCATTTTGAAGACTAATTAGTGTCCATTACAAAATTAATGGTGATTAAAATAATATTAGCTTTCTCTGGGATTTTTTGATGTTGATCCACACCTATTAATATTAAGCAGTATTTCAGAATATGTTTATTATCACATATTAGCTGATATATCTGTAAAATATCTTCCAATTTTCTTACTGGTGTCTGCAACATTCAGAATGTCATGCTCAAGTTCATTAGAATAAATAAGTATTTAATTTCTTAGGTTTTTTTGATTGATTGACCTGTGACTGTAGCATAATTGTCTATAGTGGTTTACACCTCTTTCCAGGAATATGTAAATTATTCAAAGAAAAAGCATCTTAACTTCCCAGTAGGTACTGATTATTCCCAAATGGAAAATATTTAATGCTTGGAATAATGTCTTCCCTAATATTTAATGTGCTTTTTTTTTTTTCTTATTTTCATATCTTCAGCCTAGTTTTAGCTCCTCCTATAACTCCTCCCATAACTCCTCCCAAAAGTTTCAAATTAGTTACTCCTGAATATTCATTGTCCTTGAGTTTTTTTTTATTATTATTATTATGTCCTATACATTAGTTGTAATTTAAGCACAGTATTTAAATCACATGACTTCTCATTAATTTTCCACATGAAAGAAATAAATGAGAGACAATAAGTTGTGAAAGAAAATTCAAGATTCAAGTTTTTCCAAATGTTTTCTCTCTAGACTTGTTCCTTGGTCCTTAAGAACTTTTTGTTCTTGTTAACTCCTTCTGCTTTGTCTCTTAATTCTTGATGCTGAAGTGACATCTGTATTTCTGACTGAAAACCCATGTCTAACTTGTTCTTCTTTGTCATAACTAACAGAATGATGTAACAGGCAGAAAGACTAACTTGTTGGGTAAAGAGAGAACTGAGTGAAATAAGAAATATGAGAGCTGATGGGAAAAGTCAGATGCACCTGACTCCCAAAGATAGGTATAATCTGTAAAACAGACAACTGACTAACAGAGAAGAAAAGATGACCAATGTCAAAGCAACAAGACTTTACCATTTACCTTGAAAAATGTGTGGGATAATAGAAATTAAAAAGAGGGAAGTTAACTTTGGTTTTAAATTGCAGATAGAAAAAAGGTCTAACAAGCAAGATCAGAATATAATCTGCATGTTCCTATTCATGTTGCCTAGCAGAACAGAGGAAAAAGAGGGTCAAGGTAGCATTTTATCCTCTGATTTCTGTGCCTTATCCCAGAATTTATAGAGTCAGTGGCAAGAAGTGGCAGAATGTCAATAGGGGTTTTTTTAGCCAGGGTTCATCTCCAGTTTGCACAGAACAGCACTGGCAGTGTCCAAATGATCAAAATAGAGCCCAGATCAAGCATTCAAGGACTGTGGCAGGGGAGGATGAAGGGGAGTGCAGTGCTGTTTAGGCCAGCACTGCTATTGAATAAGCTTTTCATTAAACACCATCCTTACTGGATTGGATAATGCTAAGTATAATGAAGACCTGATTGCTGTTTTGCCCTCCAGGTACATGTGGCAATAATAATACATCTTAAAAGAGTAATAGACATAGAAGATAGAGATAAGTGAAGACCTTGAATTGACAGTCACATGTAGCAAAGGAAAAAGTAAATTCCACTAGAAGATAATTAATTCATCAGGGACCTTTAAGTGTCAGATTCAGTAGTTGGCTGGAAAATGCTGCTAGTTTTTTCAGGTGCAACTGTAGGGAGCAGAGTAAGACAAATTCATATAATTTGTCCTTTCATTAGGTGAAAGAAATTTTTTTCTGTAAGATTAAACTACGTCGAACCAGGTATCCCAGTGGTATCTCAATTCTATGTGACTGAATTAAACACAAATTGCTCTTTATAACACACAGGACTCTGAGTTCCAGTAAATTAATGCAGCTTATTAAACAAAGTGAACAGTAGAATAATCTAAACAGTTCTCATCCATACAGCTGTATTCCTGTACCTTGCCAGCATAATAAAAAGGTGGCGTAATAACAAATAGACAGGTCAAAACTAACTTCAGCATGGAGTTGAAAGTATATTGAGGATGCTTCTAAACATAAACTGCTGGAAAGAGCAAGAGCATGGTGAGAGTAAAGGCTCTCTGTGAGCAAGTTCCAGCATTGGCCCCAGTTCACACTCCAGTGATTAAAGTATTGGAGGGCTTGCAGAAACTTTCTTCTGCTGATTACAGTCTGCATGTAGGGACTGACAGCATTATACAACGTCTTCCTCTCCCCTCCTGAGTCTTAACTTCTACTGCTCTCAGTATTTTGATTTCTGCAGGACATAAGGGAAAATGCATCTCCTTGAAGGTTTTCCCTAAGGGGATAGAGAATAGATTCAGTAGGTGGCAACTGGTAACACTACATTTCCATCCACAAGGACACTGATGTGAATATGTGGCTAGCTGTCTGTCTGTTGCTTTAAAACAAGAGAAAACTTGGTTGCACAAAACCTGTTTCTGAGATGGAAGGATTTTGTCTCTTGGGAAAAAAGCTAGGAAAACTCTAGGCTTTTTCCTCTACTCCTGTCCTTATCTCTGTTTTGGTGCAGAATTTTTCATGTGTCGCAGCAGGCCTTCAGAAAATACATGTTTTCCCTATTATTTTATAGCATAATTTATACATCTATTTTCAATTATTACAATTACTGAAGTGAAGTATTATACATACTATAGCAAAGAATTTACAAGCCTTTAAAAAGTCCCATTTGTCATAATAAAAGGGAAATGAAGCTGGAGGAAAACATCCATGAAAATGGCAAAGTGACACACCAAGATGCAGGGATTTCCCTGTTTTCTTCAGTGATCTAAAGAGGATCTTCTTTAATTACTAACTGCTGATGTTAATTAATTCCTCTTAAACAATTATCATGAAAAAAACTAAAGAATATATTCCAAATAAAAATAGATCTTAAGAGACATTTCTGTTTTCTTTGAGGTACTCTCTGACCCATAGGGAAATTTCTTTACAAGTACTTTTCTAAGCAATAATAGTAAATGAAGAACTCAGACCTTCCTAGTTTCTGTAAAACCTTTTATTATTTACAAAAGGTTCCAAACTGATAGTTTAATTTTCCCAGTGGGTAAGAGTAAATGATGGGTTTATTTGTTTAAAACTACAGTGCTGGAGTGATACTTGACATTTTTGATTTGTGGAGGAGGCATTGCAAGAGACAGAACATGGAAAGGGTTACTGAGAAAAAATAGGGACATGTTTAAAAGTATCCTCTTTTTTGAAATTACATTACATAAGGATAAAAATGTAGGAGAAAACTAATTTTGGACCTCCAAATCCTTCATGTAGTCTTAGAAAAACTAGGAGGTTTTGCCCAGGTTGGAAAAATGAGGCATACTTTTTAAGGGAATGTAAGAATTCTTCTCTTGGGTCAGTTTCAGCAATTTGCTTTCTTTCAAAGATAAATCCAATTTAGTCTGCCTGAAGGTTCTTCCGTGCAACCACTACACCTCCCAGATGCATGCTTTGGAAGCTCTGTAACAGGTCTTACTACAGTGTCTAGGGTAATCATGTTCTTGTGTTATTCATCTGCCTCTACTGAAATCAATGAAAGAAGCTTCTGTTTGTTGGCCAACAGCTGTAACATCATTATTAAATTCTCTGCAGTACCCTATTTGAATCAATAAGGGGCCAAGAGGTCTTCACAAACTATATTTTTTCTAATATTGATCTTGATGACCAAACTGGTGCCCTCAAGTCTAACCATTGATTCTAAGAGGCAGAACTGTCAAGTCAGAGGCCAAATTTGTGCTATTAAACACATCAGAGTTTGTAATTAAGGAAAATGTCACCCTTTCATAATTTTAATTACAAGCAAAAGGAATCTTTCCATGGACATTAAAAATAAAATGAAGTGCACAGATATACTGGAGATATGTGCACTAAATTTATTTACTGTTTTTATAGACTACATTCAAACTTGAATCAGAGTCATGAGCATTCCACTGTATACGGAAGCTGAGGTGCTTCTATTTTTCCTGATTTTAAAAATTTAACAAAGTATTTTTATTAATTGATTTTTTCAGTTGCATTCCCTGACCCCATTTGCAATTAATTTTTGGTAATCCTAATCAGGATACATTTTCAAAAAAACACACCAATTTCAGCTGGCTTGTGCTGCATCATTCAAGGACCAGTAATTGTTGATATGCCACTATTCACTTCAGTGTGATGTAACATGAATTAGAACGTGCAAATAATGTTCAGAGCCATTGACCAAAGCACGGCAAAGAATGAGTTACCTGCAAGTGAAGAAAAATTTTTCCTCGCATATCTTGGAATGCTACAGCACTTGTCCCCTAAACATGACGATGGCTGGGTGCAAAGAAGTCTGCTGACTTTTAGGAAGCTCTTAGGTACATGCAGTTTAAGGTATAGTTTAATGTATCTAGCATATTTTTTAGAAGAACTATATTAATTTCTTACAGAAGTCTGATGTAGAGCCAAGTTCCAAAGACAGAAACCGCTTTCAAGTAATTTAATAACATCATAGCAATATATCCTACTGATTTTGTGATTAGGTATGTTATGGGATTAAGTTGTGAATTATGGCTTATGTATTATGTACGCTGAGAAACACAGTAAAAGACAGCTGTTGGCTCAGTAAACTAGTTGCTCAAAGTAAAGTAGAAAAGACAAATAGGGAAAAGAGCCATAGGGATGTTTAGCATGGGGTCGCATGAAAGATTAGATTTGAAGGGAGATCATCTATGCTAAACTCCTGCTCAAATAAGGACTGACTTTACCTTCTCAAAGCTGTTTAGCTTCCATTTAAGAATTAACAGAAATCACCATGTATTAATACAATAGGTCTAGAAGTCTGAAAAGACTAAATACCAACATCACATGTGAGTTTTGCACTCTATTTCAACACTCGAGCTGGAGATGACAGGTCCATAGATGTCAGGCCTGTCTTGATTTTCACAAGGTCACGCAGGGCCTCCTTGACAAAATAGTCAATTTAAGATTGTAATTCTTAACCCAAAAGTTTTGATTTCCAAAACTCATCATCTGCATTTAAAATTTCAGCTTTGACTTTAGATTTTTTAGGAATTACACTGAAATATCTGTTTCGGAATTTACTTGAATGCTTTTATTTAAAATATTTACGTCCCACGTTCATTACATTGTTTTGCAATGCCATTATTCAGTTTCTGAGAATATCCTCAATCTTTTCCTCAATGGCATTTTCGTCTGAAAACACATATTGGAGTGGAATTCTAGGTTATTTCTGAAAATATTAAAAGGAATTAAAATTCCTTAGGAATCAGTTCATAAGCTGACCACAAAAAAATTTTACAATCCATTCATTTTATTAGGCAATGAATACTGGTTCAGAGTTTTACAAGACGTATAGAGGCAGAGGAAGAGAGGATAAATAGATGTCTATATAAGAGTGTGCAAGAAATAATACCTGGTTTGCTGTGAAGTTTTAGCATTACTACAGAAATGCACTGGGTCTATATTTAGGTTTTCACAATTGCCAGTTTTAAACAGTGTTACTTTCTACTTTTACTTACATTTTCTTTGTCTTTGCAAATTTCTTTGACCTAAAAACTGGCACATTTGCAGCCATTGGCAAAGTTTTTCAAAGTTTCAAGAAAATTGTAGAAGTATTACAGGTTATTAAGATTTCATCTCATTGAAAAACTGAGCTTAGTTAATGTTCCTACAATTTTTTTGAAACTCAGAAATGATTCTCTGCTTAAGATTTATGTACTCCATGGACTTAAAGCTCAAAATTTATATTCCAGATAACTGTCAGCATATATACATTGAGCATGCTCTGATTAAGTGCATTTCTTTTTAGGGACAATATTACAACCAGTTTCCTCATTAGAGCTGAAAGGTGACGACCTGCCAGGATACAATGCTGTCACCATCTTTAAAAGTATATTCATTTCTAAAATCTCCCATAAAAATAATCAAGTCTGTCTGTTTTGGCTAACTGGAAAATTACTTTTTGAGGACTCACGACTTTTTTCTGAAGTGTTTTGAGACTGAGTGAAAAAGTATGAAGCACATATTACAAACCACTCTTCAACTCAGCTAATATCAGAAGAGAAGTATTCAATGTTTACCTTCATTGGCCATGATTGAAGGGTCAGGATCTCAGAAGTTTTGGTTTATTTTTCTTTCCTTTTGACTTTCAAAAACAGCTGAAGAAATAAATTCATAAGAAATAACAGATTGAATGCAATGTTAAGATTATCTGTCAAAATATCAAGATGTTTTATTCAAAATGTGTAGCTGTATAAAATTTCATCTCACATTCTTAGAATTCTGCCATTCATAAAGAAAGATTTTACTTAAAATTCAAATAATCTCAGGACATTCTGAAACAGAAAAAAAGTAGAGACTGAATATATGGTGCATATTTCAAATTTAAAACAGTAAAGAATTTTGTGTTACTGTATTTTAACATCTCTCCTCACAATGAATTTAAGGAACAAGAAGTGTTATGAATTCAGAGAATTTCATATGGCAATTGATGGAGTGAAAGGGGATCGATACATGTCATAAGGCCAAGCCTGCTATCAAATTAGAACTGGTTTGATCAGAACACTACACATGCTTTGAATCTGGTAGTTTTTCAGTTAGATCCACAGTGAATATGGATGACACCCAAATTCCAGTTAGTTCTATTTGTACAAGTACAGTAAGTAGAGAAGTAATTCTTCACACATTACAAAGCTCACAATAATTTTAATATAGATTTGTGGGGGTAATTTTGAACAAATTGTGTTTTCATTCAAGTATAAGCACTAATTTGTGTTATATTCTATCCAAAGACAGTCCTTATACTGCTTCAAATCCAGTCTGATGAAAAGATCTTAGTTATCCCTTTCTGAACACAGGATAATTCATTGACTCAGCCCACAGCTATTGTTAGCTACCTTGAAACCTATGTGGTACTATGGTTTCTGTAATGGTTGTTGCAGTAATGAAAATTCACATATTACTACATTTTTGGTTTGTGGTAATATATAGCATGTTTATTTAAATAGTAGTGATTTTAGAAAAATACTCAAAATACAAAAAGTCATGGCTAGATAGAACAATTTTTTTATATGAAATGTGTTTTCAAGAACAGGTTCATTTTTCTGGTGATTAATGGTTGTTCTGGGCTTGTAGAAAGATCTGTACAGAAAATCCTTTATTACAGCTTTTTCCATTTTTTTTACTATCACTAATTTTCACTTTAGAAATAACTATACGATTTTTTTTTAGTTTTGTACCTACATGAGCACACACTTAAACAAACTTCTATATCTGCTCATTTTTTAAATGTTATTATGTGTTGCCAACATAAATTCAAATTATTTTAATGTTTCACGACAAATTGCTTCTTCACTCACACAAGAGAAAGGGAGATGCATGCTCATCCTATGCAATGATGAGGAATCAATATCTTTAAAAAAGTTAAGGACAAGGAGGCATATAAGGAATAGTAGTTTGCTAAGGTGGGTTCTGGCAATTTTGTAGAGAGGCAGGTGTCTTCCAGTTTTACATGCTGAAATTAATATGCTGCAGATATTTATATTACTTACATAAATGTATTAATTGTTGCATTTTTGAGAGTCCTTTCACACAGTTGTCTTTTCTTTCTACAGTATTTTCTTTAATGTCCTCATGGTGAACTTAACTGGAAAATCCCCCAAGTCCAGTAATCAATTACATAAAATATTAGCACCCCCACCTCACCTTTGAGCTTATTAAAAAACAAATATAACTTATTTCTCCCTTCTCCTTCCTTATCAAAGTCAAAATCAAAAATTAGAAAATTTTATATTTGGGTATCCAGAGTAAGAGGATGACATTTTAAAAAGCCAGTGAGTCTGTTGTTCAAAAAGGAGAAACGTTAAAGATGCAATTCCTTTCAAGAGGGATGGAACTTGAATTTTAAGCAGATGACCTGCTGCTGCTGCTTCACAGTTCTTGCAATGAATCTATGTAGGTTTCCTTCTTATCTGCTAATGTGACTCAACTTGTACATAAAAGTGTTATAAATATTGATGGTAATTGTTAAGGATGATATAGTGTTCCATGTTAGCAGCTCAGCTACTCAGGAGATAATTCTCTTCCCTGGGAAATTTCAATCAATCATGAGGGGTCCCCTGTTGAGGAGAGGAGAGGGGAAGGGTAAAATGGGAGGGGAAATGGAAAAACAAAGGGAAGATGAAGGGAGGTAAAAGGGAATACATCATTTTGATTCAAAGCACTAGTGCAGTTTTGATGTAAATATCCTGACCATCCTGTGTCTATATTTGGTTTACAGTGTGGTTTTAATACGTGCAAAACAGATTTCTTTTTAAGGACATAAAATGGGAAATTCCACTCCAGCAGTGCAGCAAAGGCTCTCCAGACCCTAATGGCGACACAAGGGACTAAGAGCTGGTCCTTTGGAGAGTTTCAAAGCACATGCATGGTAGTGATGTTCAGTACAGACTAACCTACACCATAGTAAACCTCACGGGCCATATGTAGCTACTCATATTCATGCAGGTAACTCAACTAAGTTTGATTTACTGATCTCATCCTACTGTGCTGAATTAGTTCCTAAAGTAGATTACTCCCTCCTTTGCCTTTGTTAACCATACAGAAGACTAAAAAACCATATTAGCCTAACTGATTGTACTGGGTTTTGGGATACAGTTAATTTTCTTTATACTACCTGGTATGGGGCTAGGCTTTGGATTTGTGCTGAAAACAGTGTTGATAACACAGAGATGTTTTTTGGTTTTGCTGAGCAGTGTTTATACAGTGTCAAGGCCTTTTCTGCTTTTCAGACTGCCCTGCCAGTGAGTAGGCTGAGGATGCACAAGGAGTTGGGAGGGTGACAGCTGACCCCAGCTGGTCAGAGGGATGTCCCATACATTTTCCTGATGATTTTCTTGTTCTTCGTGTGACTGGAAACTATTTCCAGGATTAGCTGTTCCATGACCTTCCCAGAGACTGAGGTGAGGCTGACTGGCCTGTAGTTCATTGAGTGGTTTGTATATTGTTAGCAGATTATTATCAAAAATAACATTATGACTTATGTCTCAAGATGAGCTGGAGAGGTCTTTTTACTTGATAGTATTTCTCCATGCACTAGTAACATGATGACTTTTTCAATAACATATCAAAGCAAGTCTGAATATTCAAGAGTGTACCAGCACTAATAGGAAGAGCATTATTGGTTTGGAAACCACTGAGAGATTTTTTTAAAAAAAACAATAAAGGACAGAGAGATGCTGACATGTGCTTAGCTGAGCCAGACACTTTGATCTGAGTCTATAAAAATTCTTTCCAGATGTAGTATTATTCCCCCCATATAACTTCAGCCTCTATCAGAGGTGAACTTCTAAGGCTGATGGAGAGAAGCAAGGGAAAGGAAAATGGAGGAAGGGAAGGAGAGCAGGAAGGAAGACAGTTAGATCACCAGGAATGAGGAGAAAAAAAGATCTAATTAACTCTCTGGGTCAGACAGTTTCACTAGCTGCAACCTAACTGGGATTTGAAGCACAGGGAAATGTGGAAAGGGGAACAAGACAACTGTGGCCACTTAATAGGTAGTGGAGGGGACTTCAGTCATTAACCCAGTCAGCTGGGCCCTCATTAAGGAGGCAATCAAAGGAATGACTGTGTGCAGACATTAATGTATGTTGCAGTAACATTTTTAATACAAATGGATGTCTTTGGTATTTATTCTTTAATAGTTCTAAACCTGAAATCTGGTCCAAACCAGCACACTGTGTCTATCACAATTTCAACATGGCTTTAACTGAACTGACACTTTTAGAAAGGAATTTTGCTGTGTTTAAAATATTCAAAGTACATATCTACCTCCTGAACATCTACTTCATAAACAAAGAAATGTACTTTGCTTATCTTCCTTAAATTCTTATTTGACTGTCCCCAAAATGTATCTCTGACTTTTATCTTGTTTACTCCACATATATTTAATTTGCACAGATTCATGGTATCTATGTGTCAATTCCCATTGCAACTTACTCTTACCATGGCTTGGGTAGCAAATGCTCTGAATGACATGGCAAAGCCACAGTGCCCACTATTAACAGCTGAGCCCTCTTTATTCTGCAATTATCATGATGCTACACCTCAGTACCTTTATCTGGATTAGAGAACAGTTCAGTTACCTTTTATCCCTACTGGTTTTTAGTTACAGGCACTGTATATTGTCTGATCTTTACTCCTGCATTACCTATTCTCTTGCAGTGACTTATTAAGTAATGCTATTTTCCTCACAGCTTTAATAGACCACTCTTCTCCAATTGAAGGAACTCTACTATCTGAGAAGCAGCATGTTTCCAAAGTAAAGAACAGTGACAGGCAGGAGACTTAATTTCTTTTACTGTTTTGACAGTGACTCACTGTTTGACTTTGTGCAAATCACTTAGGAGGTCCAAATTTACAAGCATCTGCACAAAGTTTGGGTGTCTTCATTTTGTTACCTACCACAGAGTTTTGTTCTGAGAGGCGCTCGACACAGAGAACAGCAGTTACAGGCAGTGAGAGCTGTAGGTGCTTGACATATTAGAAAATTAGGATGGTATTAAAGTGTTTCAAAGTCAACATCTTAAAACCCCAGGTGATTTCAAGCATTTTTTTAATGTTGCCTTTAAAAATATTGTTCCTTGATTGCCCTATCTGCAAATAGAATAAAACAGTCTTCACAAGATCTGTTGATTGGAAATATTTATAAAATGTTTTAGGATTCCTTGTTGACATTTACTCAGCCGTGTTAGTAGTATTAAGTCACACATACTGGTAGCATTACAAACAAGATCAGATGGAATTAACCCAGTTGAAACTTAGACTCAGTTTGCTAGACTGTGGCTATTTGCCAGGACTTCTGATAAACAAGATTCAGTCAGTCTTCACTGCACACTGATCCATATTGTTGGGTACCTTATGAGTCAAAGCAAAATATTAATTAGTCATAGTCCTGTCTTTCCTCCTATAAAATGACATACATCTGTGAAAAGTCATCTGTGGCTACAAAGGTGAAAGAAAGCATCCCGTTAATTAGACTGAAAAATAAGAACTTTGCCACAACTAAAAGGAATCCAAGGAAACAGATGTAACAGAAGTTGAATTCACAGGAGCTCATCATGAGATCATCACTTGCATTGGCAACCAGCAATGACAGTGTGTTAGTTTCCAAAAGGTATTATTTTACTGACAGTGACAGCAGCAGCAGTGCCAGCAGAAACATCATCTCTGGTAGAAAGCTGCAGCAACACGTCTCTGTGAACACAAAGATCAAGTTGGAGTAGAGTTTGATAACAGCTTTGACCAATGAACTTGATCACAGTTTCCTTCCTTACTGATGGTATCTCAGGATGTCACCTGTTTCTAGGTTCCCCATCTGTACTTTGAAGAGGCCAGCTGCACTTTTCAAGGATGTTTCTGGTCCCAAGGCCTAGTTTCCAAGCTCACAGCTCCCAGACCGGCAGGCATTTTCTTTTGATAGTAATTCTCCCCTTTCTAACCAGGCTACCTTTTTGGCTGCTCACATCACAAAATTATGACATTAGTTATGATTTAGAGTAAAATCCCAAACTAAATCACATGGTACTGTGTTATTCGCCTTTTACAGGCTTGTCTGCTGATGCTAGAGAAACAGGAAACAGCAGCTAAATATTACACCACCTATAAAATAATATAAAGTCTTCTTTTGGACTTAAGCGTGTGTCCTCAAAGTCTCATGTATAAGGCTAGGAATTATCTCCTGCCATAGAATTTTGTTCTGTCAAAATGCTGCATCTAAGTAACTGAGTCCTTTCATTACTGAACTCTACAGTTTACTGAAAGTGCTCATTATAACCTTCATCTGTATTGGCATTGGCCACTGGTGACCTTTCACTTGCCAGTTCATCTCTCAATGTTTTTCCTTCTGGAAAACGGACATTTACTTCTATAGTGAAAAAATCATGATACACTGCAGACAATACCAGTCCTAGGTGTTACAGATATTACAGTCACTATTGTTATTGTTATTACAATGCAGGAGGGGAAGAAAGACTATTCTGGAATCATGCCTACCATTTCTGAAACTTGTGGAAGGAAGGTGTATGTTAGTAGTCAGTACAAAAGTACTTGTGACTATGAAGACATGTTTTAAATTTTAAGATGGACCTGTTACTGTATTTAAAGACTTGAATAACAGTCTTCACCTCTGCCTGCTAGACTGAAAATTTATTAAGAATGTATTTTTTTTTTAAATTATTGAACTCCGGAGAGTATGCATATATTTGAAAGAAACCAGGTAGCCTGGTTGTACAGCAGGAACCTCTTGCCTGTAGTATACACACAGATAGCAAGACCCTCTTCAACTGCCTAAAGATGCCTGGAGTTTCCTCGAGTTCAATGTGGGAGGCATTGCATTTCTTAGAGAACCTTCTTTCTTCCATATGGCTGATATTACCCTGACATGTTTTCAAATTAGCTAGCAACTGTGGGTCCAGTTGGCATAAAAGAAAAGAGGCTAAATGAAGTGGGAGTTAGATCTGATTTAGCCACTTCAAGAAGAAAAGTGTAATTACTGATTAGGCAGGTGAGTAAAAGGTAACTGTTTTTCTGAACCATGCTGCATCAGGAGCAGTAGATTTGTTTAATAAATGCGGAAGTGCAAGTCAATTGCCAGGATATTTTAAGGAAACATGAAGGATATTGTGCTTCTACACAGAATGAAACTTTAAAAGGGTATAACTTTCCTGTGAGAGGTCAAAAGCTGGAGAAAGATCTATACATCTTTCAAGCTATTTTTTCTAGCTAATTACAGTATATCTCAATCAAAGATCTACCCAAACCTATTACCTCTCTTTTTCTGTCTATCTTGCCCTTCCACAATGTTTAGTAACTTTGTTACTGTTTCCCACTTCTAACATATAAAAATTCACTGATTCTTAAATGGTCATTAATGGGAATGTGATCTGTCTTGTCTGAGGTTCACTGGGAGACTGCATAGCCCTACAGTGAGCCATTCTTCATAGCCTTCCTGCATAGCCTTTCTGTGGATGCTGATTTTACACCTCTCTTCCACTCTAATTTCCTGTTCACTCTATAGTATTACATCTATTAGTCACAGAAATTTGGAAAGTATAAGACTCTTCTAGCTACTGAAACCTAATGGCTAGCCCACCTTCTGTGAAGTTCAGCGATCTGCAGATGTTTTAATTTACTAAGAATTTTGAATAATTTTTGGGTTTTTTCTTTTAATGCATTTTACTTTCGTGTTATTGTGCAATCTTTTTTGCACAATTATTTTTGCACAATTATTTTTTTTTGCACAAAGCTGAAAAAAATGCAGGTTTATTTTTTATTTTAAAAGCAAAAAATGTTTTACAAAATTAAATCTGTGACCATTAGTAGTTAAGAAACAACATAAATTATTCCTGTTCAATGAATCTAAAAATGAAAAATACTTTTATACAGGCATATGGGTGTGTATGAACACACAGTAATAATTTATATTGTACACACACCCTCACATAGATCACAGATATATAACTCTGTAGCTTGTGCAAGAGAAGGAAACTCAAGGACACAGAAAAATTAAGTGCAAATCATACCTAAGATAAGTGATTTGGCATTATTTCAACTGAGAGTTTCTATATTTGTTTCTTATTTCCACTACAAAAAAAAACAGCCAAACCAACATATATATATTATATGAAACGCCACAGGATGTCATGATTCTTAAGTGCAATGTCTTCCTTTCCCAGGTGTTGCTGTAAACCCTGAAGGCAAATGATTGATCAGCTTAATAATATACAGGAATTAGTTCCAAAATGTGCTGCGAGGAAGTGGAATTTTTATGCTCAAGATATTTTTATGGCCCAAAAAGAAACACACCTTATACATAAATTCAATAATTTGTTAGTATAATTTAAATCCTAACTATCTACTTGAAGAATTCTTAGTAGTTCAGTTCTTATTATCATAGAAAGAAAAATAGATACTAAAGAAAATAATACTATTGCAGGAGTTGAAATTTCCATACACACACTCCTGATATTTACCTTTTTTTTTTTGTGTTAAGCTTGACTTTCCAACACCTTCTGGATCCAAAGGTTGCTTTCAGTCTGGGGAGAGGGTATAGCTAGTTGTCAGCATCCTGAGTCCTTCAGTGGGACTCATGTGGATCATTTATTCCTCCTCATCTAAGGTTCAAATAGGGACATTTTTATATGTTTGCCAATATGCTCACAACTTGCTATTTGTTCACTGGTTTTCAAATGCATACTTCATCTGGATTTACTATTTATGGCACACTATACATATGTTAGATACTTGTTCTTTGTTCTGTTTGTTGCCTGTAAAACTGATTTTTCCAGGTCTGTACCTCCTTAGCTGATCGTTAGTGGCTTGTTTATAGCCATTGTTTCTCCATCATCAGCCTGTATCCTTTCTCTTAGCATTGTATGTCTGCCCTTGTCTGCACTGCATCCTGGGTCCCCACTTTCAAGGTCTCTTTTGTCATACCACTGTGTTCTTCTATGCTATGTTGTTATGCATTAGATTATATAGATTATATTGTCGTTATAAATCAGTACGTGTCTCTAAATGTTTTTTAACAAACAGGTGCTTAAAAGGCAGGAGGGAGGAATGACATTCCTTACTACAGTTGCGCCATGAAATACAGTTATGAAGGTTTATTAGATCATGAAATTTTACCACTCAGTGGTTTGGGTAACAACTAGGCTGGAAGAAGAGTGTATTTGTAGACTTATTCACATGGATAACTATTCACATAGATAATTATCATTAGTGGTTAAAAGCATACAAATACTGTAATGGAATGGAAAGTGAGACCTAGTGATAGGACAAGTGGTAATGGCCTCAAGTTGTGCCAGGGAAGGTCTAAATTGGATATTAGGAAAAAATTCTTCACTGAAAGGGTTATCAAGTACTGGAACAGGCTAGCTAGAGCAGTGGTAGAGTCCTCATCCCTGGAGGTGTTTAAGAGATGTGTACATGTTGTGCTGAGGGACATGGTGTAGTGGTGACTTGGCAGTGCTAGGTTAATTGTTGAACTTGATAATCTTACAGTTCTTTTCCAATCAAGGCTATTCTGTGATCTAATTATCTCTCTTCCAATATGGTGACTTTGTCACTGGTTTTCTGTAATCTTTCTCTTAATAAACTTCATAGAAGTTTACTGTTTTCTGCAAGTTGAGACAGCTATAACAGAAGGGTGAGCAGTTTGCCTTCCTCTACCTGGTTGCTGAACTGCAGATGCAGCTTTGAATCATTCAACTAGTATGGGATTGAGCTCTAATGTATCTTAGGTAAATTCTTATCTATTAGGCTGGTCTAAAAAAAGGCCAGGATTAGAATTTCTCTCTTGTACTGATTTTTTAATTTTTTTTAAGGACACGGTGTAAGTCAAAACTACTCTCCAGTCCCTTGGTTCAGTGCTTTCCTAAGGGTAAAGTCGAGGTAAATTTTTCAGTTCAAACTTCAAAGCCAATACAGTGAGGAAATATTGTTCATAATTCTCAAGTGCATTAGCTATGAAATTGATAGTTACTCTTACCACAGTGCCTTTGGTAGAATAACTTTAGACATTTAATGTTTCCTGGCAATGACATAGACACATCTAATTAAGACAGTTAACTGGCTTTTATTTATTAGTTTGTTTATTCTTTACTAGGCCCAAAATTGTTTAACAGATGTAGTTCCTAGCTGATGACTGGTTCTCAGGAAAATATCTTAAGTAGAGAATAATTTGCAACAGGAGGACATTCTTGTGACTCCTTTAATCAGGATAAATTATTGCAAAAGTCAAAGGAGGAAGCATCCGAGAACATAACTAACGTTGAGTACAAGAAAAACTGGGAAAAAGGAAAGCTTTAAAATGACGTAACTGTGTTTACTGTTTAGTTAATAAAGACTTATGCATAAAAAAGACTGGTTTTCAGCTCTACTGTGAAAGTTTATTAATCCAAAATCTCACATAGCATCACAACAGTGATATTTTGTTGGTTTGTTGGTTTGGTTTTTCTTTTCAATTTGAGGATGGTAACACTTGTTTAAATTTACTGAAAATGTTGAGATGTCTCTGTTATGGCCAATTTAACTTAATGATTGGATATCTGGGTAGAAGAGACCCTAGTTCAAACAATAATTATTTTAAGGAAGTCTTATGCGGTATTTTTTAGGATAAATAGTGACTTATGCATCTAGCATAATTTCAAATGAGTAATTTGAAAATGAAGTAATCAATGAAGTTGTAAATGCATGCTATCTGAAAAAGGTCACTTTAAAATAAAATAATGTGAGAAAGCATCTTTAGAAAAATACTCATGAGGTGGTCTAAATTCAAACAACTGAAATTATTTTTCATTCTTTCTATTATAGATGAATATATATAATCATAAAAGGATAATAATATGAGTTTGTAACTTTTCAATTCTTCTCAGTACTATCCTCTCTTTATAGGGTAGCAGATTAAAAAAGAATTCTTCATTTCTGTTTCTGTTTGTGTTGTTGTATGAAATAGCATTTTTCCCTCTAACAGCATAAACCAAAGAACTTTTGAATCCTGTATCCATTCTGAAACAAGAAAGGTACCTAAAATCTGATTCGTACAGTCAACAGACTTTGCCATTTCATGCAACACACAAGGAATGAAACATGAGAGTCAAATGAACAGATCTCCAAAAAGAAAAGGTTTGAGTAATCTAAGACTTCCAATACAGTTTTATACATACAAATAATGTTTTTTTTTTGTTTTTTTCTTCACAGATTACCAAGAAGGAGTCCTGATACATTTTGATTCAGTTCAGCCCCTGAGCATCATTGGTTTTTACTCATACAAGAACTATTCTGTGGAGATCATTTCTGCTTTGAAGGACAACTTCTCTACAGCCAATAGGAGAGTTAAGGTGGTAGATATTTAAACTAATCTTCTTTTGGAATATGTTTATGAGATTTTTTACTTGCATTTAATTGTTTATAAAATTAAAATCAAACACAGAAGCTTTCACCAGCAATTTAACCTGAATTAGCTTAAAAATGCAACACATTAAAAAAAGAAATCCAGTTTTCTGGATAGTATTGTTATGTTTCTCACCATGAGTTTGTAGAAGGCTCTGTCTTTAAAGTGTTTACTATTCCTTGTAAATGTTTTAAAATTATCACTGCAGTGTTCTCTTAAGCTGGGTGGACTGAAAAACTTTTTAAAAATACTTTTTGTCTCGTACTTAACAGCATCTGATTATTTCTGGGAAACTCTGTGGGTGAGATTTATAGACAAAGTCTGTATTGCACTTCTAACCTCCAAGGTATTTCAATGTGACTTGATCCAGTTGTAGAATATAGTGCATTTGTTACAGGAGTCTGAAATCACAGCTAATTTCTCATGAAGGTAAACCTAATGGTCGAGGATAGTGAACACTGTTAGGCAGTCAGAGTTTATTCCCAACTAATATTAAGCGGTTTGTGCAACTCAGTGCATGTTTTATTAGAATATTCGAATAAATACAAATCTGTATTAATGAAGCAGGTGAATGTTGCAATTGGTGTGCTCATTTGTGCCTGTTGTGATACAGACCAGTGCGACATGGCAGAGGTAGGTATGAGTCCTTTGAATCTGATAGTCATTATCCAGATGAATGATGGATATTCACTTTGAATTTATCATGAATACAGCCACAGATGGAAATAAGATGGAGTAAATGTCTGTGGTTATCTGTTAACTGGTGTGTTTCATCATTTAATAGCTGAATGACTTATGATCATGTAGTTCAGAACACCTCTAATTAATTTTTGAGTTGAGTCTTTATTCTCAACCTCAAACTATGATTTATTAATAGGTCAACATAAAGAGCTTGCTAAAGTGTAATGTGTGGCTGTGCAAACATATTTGGAAGCACATAGTTCATTGTTGGATGTCAGATGTTTTACCTGCCTACCCAACTAATTGAGAATCATACCAAAAACTAGAAAGCCGTTGTAATGAATGAGACAGATAGTGACCTCCAAACTGACATAACTGAATTAGAACTGATGAATTTGATACGAGTAGATTCACAGTGTCATTTTAAATATAATACAGTTTAACCCATTTTCCTGCTCTTGACAATGTTTTGCAACCACTAAAAGCATAGGAAAGATTGGAAAGGCAAATTTAACTTGTTTTCTCTGTGAAAGCCTTATTAGAATAGCAGATTTATTGAAGAATACTCTCTATTTAAAAAAGCATTTTGGCTCTGAGTGCATGCTAAGTGGGCATTCTGGCATCTAAGAGGTGTCTTTAACTTCTTTGAGGAGAAAGAATTGATAAGAGGAGAGAAGACAGAAGAGTTCCCAAGCTATCAATGAAAAATCATTCTCTCTTATCTTTCTTACCAAAGAACAGCAAAGATAATTTTAAGCCATAATTTTGCTTGAAAATGTAACTTCCTATTTTTTCTCAAAGTAATAATTATTTATAGGCTGAATAATTGTGTATACAGTGTCCAAATTATGTTAGTCTTTAGACTGGAGGCTTTTGATAGTCCAATTTTGACAAATATGCCAGGACCATTTACGTGGATATTCTTTCTGTATAAATCTATAATATGAGGTGACAGAACTAACTTCTGGCCTGCCAGCTATGTAAAATCTCCATTTTTTTGCCTAAGATTCTGCTAATCCTTCTGTTTCTGTTCTTTCATTTCTGAGGACTTACATTTTCTTGGATTCCCCATGCATAAGGCTTACATACCCAACTGCTAAATCAGAATAGCTGGAGCATGTCAAAGTCTGATTCTTCGTTTTAAGTTAATCACTCAGATAAATGTAAAACAACAGCAGCAAAGCTTACATAAACGAAATAAATCTCTCTGATGTGTATTTTTGAATAGGTTATGTCAGTCTTTTTCAGTATCTATCTTTACCATGTGGACCTTGGCATAGTGATTGCATTTAATAGATCATTTTAGAACTGCTCTGTATTTCAAATTTTGCTGGAAAAAATTGCACCAGTTAGGAAAAACAGTTGCTAAAATGTGCTATATAGGGGGTTTTTATATTGTTATTTTAGATGATCTGAAATTCTGACAGTTGTAACAATGAAGGACAGGAACGAAAGTAGCAGTGATTTTCAAACACACAACTTTGCATTGTTTTCCAAATGTGAAGATTTCAATAGGTTAACATATTGAGAGAATGGAAGGACCTGACACAGATTAGTCATTTTTTGTATGTGTGGAATTTAACAATCCTTAAATGGCTGTGCTGGGTAAAAGAAAAACAGAAAAATGACCTTTATCTTTGTCACCACTGCAAATCATGTTATTCCACTGTTCCAGTGATGCGTAGAGGTGGAAATAACGGAGATGAGTACAATAGACTTTTCCATAGACTGAGTTTTCCAGGTCATTTAATTTGCTCTAGTGTCTTCAGAACCTTTCCAACAGAGCTAATGATAACAGATTGCCACATTATCCTCTTCGTGGTGACCTGTTTGGGTGGCTGCCAGAAGTTCTACTCACTCAAAACTGTTGGTGAAAAAAAGTATTTACTAAATTCATGTCTGATGGTGATTTTAATGTATTCAGGGCAAATAAAACAATGTATTGTATTGTTGAGTACTTCATGTGTTAAGTAATGATTTGATTATTTTGAAAATTGATACTTTAGATCTGGGTTGCTGCTCTGCTGCAGCTGGTTTTGAATTTTCCTTGCAGACTCTGTCCTTCTGCCAGTTCATGTTCCATGGGCATAGTTCCCCCAATCTAACAAGGCTGCTTTTTCAACATATAGCCAGATAGAGCTATCTACACTAGCTCTATCCTTACTAAAAGAGAAATAGTTGTGGCTATGAAGTTGATGAATGTAGCTTTTTCCTGGGAATTGTGATTGCTTTTGGGGTGCATGAGCTTAGAAAAGTGGAAAGAAGACATTCTCACTGCCTGTGTATATAGTGGCATTCAGTCTCAAACATTGATCATTTTAGATTTTACCCTAATTATTTGTATCTCTGGCATTAATGCAATTTTCCGAGAACCAGGAAGCTTGAAATCAGATACACCGTTTGATTTTTTTTGGTGAAAAAATGAGCCTGTGTTTAATTAATGAGCTTACTTAATACATTTATAAAAACTTGCCCCTTGGTTACTTGAATATGCAACATTTCTCTTTTCCAGTCAGCTGAATCACCTCACATGAGTCAAAACTTCCTTCTCAAGGTGAGGAGAGCAGCATAGTCTGGGGAATCATATAATCACAGAATAATAAAATGGTTTGGGTTGGAAAGGACCTCAAAAATCATCTAGTTCAAATCCCCCTGCCATGGGCAGGGACACCTTCCACTAGACCAGGTTGCTCAAAGCCCCATCCAACCTGGCCTTGAACACTCACAGGGAGGCAGCAGCCACAATTTCCCTGGACAACCTGTTCCAGTGTCTCACCACCCTCACAGTAAAGAAATTATTCCTAATATCTAATCTAAATCTACCTTCTTTCAGTTTGAAAACACTACCCCTTGTCCTATCACTATATGTCCTTGTAAAAAGTCCCTCTCCAGATTTCTTGTAGCCCCTTCAGGTATTGGAAGGTGCTATAAGGTCTCCCCAGAGCCTTTTCCAGGCTCGACAACCTCAGTTCTCTCAGTCTGCCCTCATAGGATTGTTATCACAAGTAGCAGCGTTAATTGCATCACACTAAGTTTAAAAGAAAGTTTTAAAAGGTTTTGGACTTGTATGCCTGGTATTTTGTTGCAATGGACATGCTTGTATTCTGAGAAGATTCATGTTTTCAAGGTCTGAAATCATTATACTGATTCCTCTCTTTCCTACCTATGTGTTTGCAAAAGAAATAACTAGAATATCAGAGGGTTTGGACCTTGAACCAATTTATTTTAAGACTTCAATTTTATATTATACCAAATCACTTGATTTTAATTTGGGGATGAACTCTTCTATTTTGCTGCTGCATAGGTTTATAAAGGTTAAAATGCTATAAAATTATGACTTCATGTTAATATAATTTTTTTTTTTAAGTCTTCAGATTAATGTCTGGAGTCCTATTAGACTATAGATCTGAAGTATTCAAATATTAGTATCGTTTTCATTAATAGTGAGTACATAACTCGATGGATTAAATTGCAATATATATGTTTACAGTTCACTGCAGACTAATGAGAATCTAATACGTAACATATTAATAGTGATTCACTGCCTTCTGTTATAGCAGAATGGGGAAAATAGAAATACTATTATAAGTAATCATGCGTATTCAGGTTTCAGATCTGCTATAAATCTCTCTCCCTACAAGAAGCCATTTATTATACATCTCAATGGGATCTAAAGAAGAAAAGATTTTAACCTAAGATAGTTGACTTTACAACAAGACCTAATCAATGGCACATCACTGCAAAACGCTGGTTCACTTCTCCCCTTGCTACTCTCTCTTGCCTGTAGCAGATACACAGATTGTACAGGCAATGCGTAGTTGTGGAAAAGTTTTTTGTTTTGTTTTGTTTAATTTTATTTTGTTTTGAGGCTAAACCAGCATACTAGATGTGAGGGAAATTTCAAGGCAGCAGGACTTCCGCTTTCTCTGGAAGCTTGCTATCAGATTGGCTTTGCTACCACACTAAACCACAAAGCATGCTTTAATTTTTGAAGCTGGGAAGATCCCTGCACTGATATAGCATCATAAATCCCTATATGAACAGAAGTGAACTGCATGCAGAGCCACTCCACTGTGGGTGCCACTTGCCACTGCTGAATGATTATCTACTTTAGCAAAACTAAGCAGGGCAGGCCCTCACCCCCACTTCTTGTCTGATTTTGGGGAGGCACCGTGCTCTTCAGGAAAGCAGTAGTGGCTCAAGTCTGTCAAGCCATTAAGGTCCAGGCTCTGGTGTTTGTTAAAAACTGCTCAAAAGTTTTCATAGACAACAAATATGCCTACTTTCCACATAGTGAATATGAAAGCTCCATTTCAAACTTGACCATAGCACATTCAGCTGTGCCCATTGTACCACTGTCTCCCAGCATCCAGGCTGAGATTAGCGACAAGGCAGCTGCCCATTCACAATGGGGATAGATGCAGGCAGATGGATGTTGGGGAAGACATTGCACAGCCACGCATCCTTTCCTAAGGAATGAACAGGAGAAAGTCTTATATTGATTCTTTCTGAGTAGTAAATGCAAATGTTCAAAGTGACAAGCATCTGAATCTTGAAGACAGCCTATTGACCATGTCTTTTTCAGATGTTATATAACTATTACCATTTTATATGAAATTGAGATATTTGGGTGACAGCCAGATGTAGAAATCCCTTAGTTAGAGGTAGTTTTGGAAGATGCCCATATTTTTCATGTATTTTTTTTCAGTACAGAACACTAATAGGCTGAAATTGATGATAAAAAGCCATTGAGAGAGCTTAAGTCTTGTGTAGGTTTTCCATTATATAGCCTATACAAGCATGGCATTTCAGGCATTTCACTTCACATAAGCATGCATGTGTCTGTTTTTGTATTAAATTCATATACACTTCAAGTTTTCAGAAGTACTTGTGGAACATATGTTTATAATTGTTGTTTTGTTTTATCTCCTAGACTTGAAAATAGTATCCTAAAATGCCATAAAGATGCTTATACCATGCTGCCTTTTGCATGACTAAAAGGAGAGATAAAGAGGCTGTCAATACACTTTAATTTTGTCCCTGGTTTTCAAACATGAATCCACATTCATATCTCAAGTCTTGCAAATATCCACATGACTTAAAATTAGTTTTGTTTGTATAACATGCAGATTTTTTTAGAAAGGCTCCTGGCTACAAGTAGCAAAATAAAACACTTTTTAAAAAGATTACTTTTCTGGACTATAAACTAGAGAAGAGGTCTTGGCAAATGTGATATTTTTCTAGGTTTTGCAGTGCTTTTAAGAAAACAGCAGGAAATCCATAGACTTACACAAAAAATTAAAAAATTATATAGTGTAACAGAGAGACTCTGAAAATAAGCATTGAACATTCCTAATACACAACACAACTCCTTTATCACCAGTTTCAGGGGAAAAAACAATTACTTCTACTTCGATAGGATGAGAAGAACCAAAGCTCACTATTATTTGTTTTCATTAAACTAATTATTGGTGTTTATTTGTTATGCTAGGAGTATTTTTCCTATTTAAAGTCCTCAGAATGAGAGCTATTTTCATCCTTTTAATCACATATGCAGTGGGGTTTCTAAAGAAGTTTTGTAATTAATTCTTTCAAATTCATATGAACATTGTTATTGTCTTAATTTAATATTTAGTACTGATAGAAATGAGCTGAAAAAAATATAATGTTATTTTTCAAGTACTGTTTTATCAAGTTTGCCACCCGACACAAGCAATTTTAGAAGTCAACAATCTTGATAGTTGATGTTAATGAATTTGGCAGTCACGCATAATTGTCTCTTACCTTGGTTTTCATGTCTTTTTATGGCATTGAGTGGGGCTTTTTGAAAGTATAGTCTTCAGATTTATTGATTGTGCAACTGTGAAATCATTTCTTGTAACTGATATTTGCCTGGATTTACTATCACACAAAATAAACTAGATAACTACTAAATTTGGTAAAATTAAGTTGCTCCTTATAAAAAGCAAAGTTCATAAAATCATAGTGTTCACTTAGAAAAAGGAAAATAGAAAAAGGACCTTTGTCAGTCTCCACTCAGCTATGAGATCAGGCCAGGCTGCTTAGGGTCTTCATCAAGTGGGTCTTGAAATCATCCAAGGACGGAGCCTGTACAATCTCTCTTGGCTTGTGTCACTGCCTGATTGTCCTTATGGTGAAAAAGCTTCTCCATATATTCAGGCTGAACCTCTCTCATTTGAATTTATACCTTTTGTCACTCATCTCCCAACTTGCGCTGCTGTGAAGTCTGGCTTTGTCTCCTCAATGACCTCCCCATAGGCACTGGGGGCTGTTGTCAGATCCCCTAAAAGCCACCTCTGCACCAGGCTGAACAATCCAAGCTCCTCAAGACTCTCCTCATGGAGCAAGAGTTCCAGCCCCCACCATCTCAGCAGCATCCCATGTACCCCCTCCAGTTGGTAACCATCTTTCTTGCACCGAGTGGCCCAAAGCCTAATGCAGTATTCTAGATACAGAAATTTGCAGAGAAGTGGGAAATAAGACATTCTGTATCTTCATGAGACAAGATTTAGAAACATGACTGAATTGGCACTTTTTTCTCATTTGAGACCAACTTTAATTTACAGTAGCATGAATCAGACTCTTGTTGATGTACCAAAAGCAGAATTTGTCCTTCCACTGTTTCCACTGGCTTCTGCAGGTTAAAGTCCCAGATAGATAGCATATGCAGTTATATGAAAATCAGTTTGCTATGTCCTATGAATAATACTGCTCGGTGGAAATTCAGAGCTATTGTTGAGAAGGAACCAAAGAGACTGTAAATAGTATAGTAAAGCAGCACTAGACTTTTCTCATTACAGTGTAGTTACAAATCACAATCTTTTGCTTTCTCTCTTTATCTTTCATTTTAGAAATCAACTGGCCTAACTATCCCACTTGCATGATCTATCTGATAAAATGCTTGCGAAGAATCTTAAGTAGTTTATAGGCTAATTATATGATTATTTGTATAAAGAGAATCTTTTGTCCAAACTATTGGAATAAAAGGAAAGGTAGAACAACAGGCAATATAGCTGAAAAATCTGAATTACTAGTTTTCGTATCATAAAATACCTTGAAAGTAGAAAGTCTATAAAATGATCAGCTAAAAACCTACTTCAAATTCCACTGTAGTTAATAGCAAGGCTTCCAGTAGTGTCAAGGGTTGCGTAAGTCCATGAAATTTAAAGAAATTTGAAGAACAGCATACAGTCTGTCTGAGAAATAGAATCCTATAAAAATTCTACATATGTATTCTTTTCAAAGGGAAAATATCTATTGATGCTACAGGGATTTTGGAATAAGCATATTAACTTTCACTTAAAAAGCACAAATTAGTTCAAACATAATTCTATAGGAACTCAGTGGAGATATGTATTCGTGGAAAGCCATAAAATGTGAGGTAGCATGGAACAGAAGGTGCAGTATAGCCCTTGTGTTTCTGTATCAAATAGACTATTAGAAAGAACAAAAAAACTCCAAAAACAACCAACAGAAAAGCCCAACAAACAAACAAACAAAAGTCATTAAAACTCTACAGTGGTTAATCAGTTTGGAAGCTGTTAGGGAATTTTTATGGTATCCCTCGAGGTGAATTAAACACGTTTGTTCTTAAATATTAAAAAAAAAAAAAGAAAGAAAAGTACAATACATTGGGCGGAGTCTTACTACATGGAGTCTTCAAAGATGCATCACAAGCAGATTCTTTATATACCTTTGCTATACACTTGCATCAGCACCACTCCCGAGAGCAATTGCATGGGGCATCTCAGGCCAGCCATGAGTCCATCCCGCAGCCCAGTTCTGCTGCCCCAAGCTGACTCTTGAGCCTGAGCCCCTGAGTGCTCCCATTCCAGATGGCTACAAGAAAATGCTGAGACTTTTTTTATCTCATCACCAAGGGAAACTTTGCTCCTTGCAAGGAGTCCTTCTGTGTCATTCCTACTTCCAGCCAATTTAACCTCTTCTTGTAGGGAAACAACCGACCCAGTATAAACACTACATGAAGATAAAGTGAAAAAAGATGGACAGCTATGCCAATCAAATAATATCCCAAACCATTTAGCAAATAGAAGGCATGACACACATTGCAACCTTTTAACTCACTAGAATGGTGTAGGGATCAGAGCACAAGAAATAAAAATAAGACAACCAAAAATATTCATTGCATAAAACTGCATCAACTTAAAATAAAAAAAGCCTAATGAGACAGATATTGTAGCTGAACAACTCAAAGGGTCAACATTGTCTGCTTCTCTGTTTTACACAGTTAATTAGAATCCATAGCATAGACTGTGGTAGTTTAACTGCTGAGTAAATAACCATCTAGGTGATACAGGAAACATAAGGGACTGTGTGAGAATCAGATTGGAATATTAGGAACTAGGCTTGAATTTCAATTTCTGCCTTTGCTTTTCCTATGGAATATATAATTGAGCAGCAGAAGAATAAGACATTTTTAAACATTGGTTTTATTACTTATTTTTATTTTCCCTTTTGTAGAAAGGAAAATTAACATGTATCATTATCCTACCAAATTTCTATTAAGTCATCAGCATTATTAAAACTCCAATATGTAGATCATAATTTGTACAAGAGACTTGTTTGCGAACATAGAAAAAGTATAATAATTCAACTGGGGATGAAGAATGACTCAATTTTAAACCCAAATGCTTTTCTTTAATATTTTTATGCTTGTATGAAATCTATCAATATAATTTCTTTTCTTTTTTATTTATTTTTGTGGCAAAACCAAATAAAATCTTAATAATTCTTAAGACCTCAGTATAACTATAAAATGTCCCTATTTGAAAATGTGGTAATTGTCATACATAAGTAATCAGTCATGTTGCTAAATTTAAAAATAATTTGGCTGATGAAGAAGAAATGTGTGTTTTTCTTGCATAGTGCATTCATTTTCCATAACAAATTAGTGCCCACATAAATTCAGTCTTCCAGACAAATGAATGTTCAGTTAAACCAGATTCTGGAATTTGCACATTAAAATAAATGCAACTGTACTGATCTTAGCAACTGAATTAACAGATGCATATGCAATAGTGTCTATTTAATAGCCAATAGCATATACATTGTAAGTTGTATGTAGTTAAAATACACTTTTTACAAATGAGTGTGCATTTTTCAGTCCCAGTTGTACAAGGTTAGAAATGCATATATGAATTAGAAAGCATGAATTCTTTATTTATCTTTAACTGCACTTACACAAAACTTGTCACTCATGAAACAGCCAGTCCAAGAGACTAATTTTTAAAAAGACAAACTAAAAAACAGAAGTCTCTCTTCTTCCATACACTTTACTGCAGGCCCAGGGCACATTAGCTTTAAGCCTCATTGCTGAGTCTCTCTAATCAGTGGAAAGAAATAACAGAAAATCAGTTCAACCAACATCTAAATCATCCTCAGGGTGCCTGTCAATAAAAGGAACCTGGGATGCCTAGTTGGGATGAATCGGCGCACTATTACACGTTAAACTTCATTTGGCAGCACTCTACAGTGTCATGTTACAAAAGTCACCTTGTTAAGGTCTTGCAAAACAGGGTATGCAGAGAATTTAGAACAGGATTTTATGTTGTAACTCTGTAAATCTTAATAAATATAACCTGTGTTTAGTGTAAAATAGTCTTCAGAGTGTATACTGTTTGCATTATGCATTCAACCCTTATCATTTAACTCTTGTTATAAAGTGTTGAGGAAGATACATCCTTATGGTTAGCAAAACAGAACTTCACTGTTCTCATTAAATGAGCATTTTCTCATTTGGCTTTTCTTCAATGAGCAGTTACTCCCAATTGACATACTTCAATCAACTGGCCTAATCTGAATCTTGTTTAACTGTTAGAGCCTCCATCTACTTTAAGGAACTACACCCATATAGTCAAGACTGTAGTCACCTTCTGATCCATCCATACTATATACCTACTTATGCATACTTATATTTGCCACTTCTATTGCAATATCCTGATTTCAACACCCTTTATTCCCTTACCACAATTCAGTCCACTATTGAAAGATTCTGCTTAACATTTGAGTATGAAATATGTTCCTCTTTTCTGGCTCCTGGATGTTCCTTCTCTGCCATATGTTTAGCACTTGTTCAAAGATGTATTGTTTGAGCATGAAGTCTATCTATAGCAACGTTGGACAGAAAAACTGCTCAACTCATGGTGGTTTAAATCAAATCTAGTTCCAAGTGGTTTATTGATTTATTAATGACACATAATTAATCAGCAATCAATGAAACATATATTCAGGATCAATATCAACAATACAGAAGGTAAACCACAGCACTAGATATATATTAAATTGTAAGAAACCCCTTTAAATTTCTGAATAGCCTTTTATAACTAATCCTCAGAAGTGTGAATTGCCCACAGTTGCACAGTTGCCTGCATGCTCTGGCTGTGCCTGCACCCGTATCAGCCCACTCACTGGTGAGACAGCCCCCACGGGTGCACACCCGAGGTGTGAGCAGCCCTCGATGGTGAGGATGCTCTGTCAGCCCTAGGCAGAGATCGTAATGACAGCAGGGCAGCTCTGGCATTCTCAAACTGCTATGTGGTTTTTGTACTTCTTTTCAAGCTCATTTCCTTGTTTCCAAAATCTCTTGGTAATTCCCTGCTTACTGTTTCATCTAACAATCATTGGCATCTTCCTCTCTAGGATTGTCACGATTTAGGCAAACAGGCTCTTGGACTGTGCTGGGTCATCCGTTCACATAGCATGCAGGTCCCATTGTGACTCACCCAGCTACTGTTATCTGTGGCAAGGGGAACATGTGGGCACCCTGCATGACAGCAATCCCACTTGCCTGTTGTTATCTTCTGCTGGCTCTGCACCAGACTTCTTATTTCTACCATGCAAGGGAGAAAAGACCCTGAGAAGTCACTGGGATACAGGGTGCAGGTGTTTTTGTTGGAGGGCTCTGAACCTGCTGAAAGTGAGTGTGGGGGACATCCTAACACCATAGTGAAAAATAATCAGTGCATAGCGATTTGGGTGCTAGAGGATCTCTTACAGCCACATAGGAGAAGCTAAAAGTCCGTTCTGTAAATGTTTTGACTTGAAGTCAGTCTTAAGCATCTGTGTATATATTTTCACTGGTTGAAGAACGAAGTAGTCTGCTAAGGATGCAGCTGCTTACATAGGATAGAGAATTCATTATCGGGTATTTACCTTGTGATAACCAATTTGCATTTGTTTATCTTTCCTCTAATTTCCATGTTCTTTATGCAATTCAACTAGAGTGATTATCAATATTTGAATAAATGGCAGATTTACTGCATCTTGTGAAAAAAAATGTTTCCTTTAAGTCATTGTGTTAATCAAATGTATTTACTCTGGAACGGAATTGCTGTTTAATGTCATTTATGCTTTCAGATGTGAGAGAGCATTTTTTTAAATTTTTTATTTCTTTGTTTGTAATTTATTTTTCTGTCAAATACTGAAACATGCCAGGCATTGTAAAAGTAATTGGGTGTAGTTCAAGATTAGAGTAATAAATATCTAGCCAATGTTTTCTTTTGAATAATAATTAAAAAAAATAATCCTGAACTTGATTTAGTACACTCTTTCTTTATTAAGTGTGGATAGCGTGTTTGATAACGGATTTGGAGATTTAGACCCAACAAGAAATCAATATAGTTGATTATACAGCTACCAATGTACATTTGAAATTTAAATCCTTCTATTTTCAAAAGGAGATTGTAGTTTTATTTTAAAAAACCCACAAGACAACAAAAACCAGATAACAGATAGATGATCAACTCTACTGGCTTTATGAAAATGAAATAGAATATTTGTACATTTACATATCTTTCAGTTTGTGGAATTTATTGTTTTTGTGTTAAAAAATATTTTTAGCAGTTACAGACTTACAACATGTTTAAAACACAGCAGCTGTCTTTAGACTAGATTGACTAATGTCAATCTCCTTATACCTAAACTTGCCTTTTAAAAATGAATAAGCATTAATTAAGGTTCATCTAATATAACTCTCTTTTGAACTATAAACTAAAATTGTAATAGGTTAATTTCACTAAAAGCACTGAAGAACAAGTAATATGTCCAGAGTTTTCTATATTAGCAGAGGGTTGTAAAAGCTTTTAATTTGACAGCATTTGGAAAAGCAAATGCTTATAAACTTTATTTAGCCTTAACAGTTTTTTCCCTCTAGAAATTTTAGTCTACATGGATTTCTGGAAAGTATCTTCACTTCATCTCACTGTGGCCTAAATTCTGTTTTATATAATCAGAGTAACACAGTGACAATTCTGTGGAAATGATTGCCAAGTAACCTTTGTAAAACAACATTAGATTTTGAATTGGTATCAGTTAAATTTCAGCAGAAGATGAAATCATGATGAGGAAAAGAGAGTAAGAGCTTGCTTTGCACACTCTTAATTTCTTTTGATTTCTGAAGGATTTTTTTGTGATATATTACTCCCTGATCTGTAAAAAAAATGTTCACAAATTTTCTTTGAAAAAAAATAATACTTGAATTTTATTTAAAAGAATGAGCCAATTTTCACTGTAGAATAAATTCAAAAAGACAATTTATTATTCTGTCCTTAGAAGCTATGAGGATTACTTGTAATGGTAATGTCTCTGTAAAGTTTTACTTTGAGCTTTGGAAAGATCTTGCCAAAAGGAAATGATCATTGCCTTAAGAATTTTAATGAATCAACAATGTCACATTTAACAAAGCAGAAGTTTATGTCTGAAACCCATAAAAGTTCAGGCACCTAAAGTATGATACAAGCACAGTTGAGGAAGGTAGGCTCAATTTACCTTCCCACTGAACTTCCACTTAATCATGGAGTTAATTTCACTTAGGTTTCTTAGTTAATGTTTCCTTTTTTTTTTTCCTCTAGCATTCTAATTTTAGACAAACACACCACTGCCATTTTGCATCTCCACTCCTCTACACCTCAAAACCCACTCAGGATCTGGGTGTTGTCCAACCCAGAAGACAAACATGGATCAATAGCAAGACTTATGTCCTGATGAAATGCATTGGTGCCTCCTTCAGGACACTAGGGGCAAAATTTGACATTTCCACAGGCTATTTGAATGACCTGCCAACTAGATGAAGAGAACAGGTCTCCTTACCACAATTTCATTAGGTAAAGTAACCTTTAAAGAGGTGTGACTGTTTTATTCTCATGTGACATAAAAGGATGTGGCTTCAGAGTTTTGATACTATGAAAAGTCTGGATAAGACTCATGTATTTAAGCTACACTGATTATTGCTTTAGTTCAGAAAACAAAATATACTCCTGAGTTCACAAGCGAGGTTAGTTCTCAGAAATTGTTCCTTTAGTCCCTTTCCCTTCCTAGAGTAATCCATACCCTTATTTCACTTCCGAGAATAATCTGTACCTTGATTTATCATTCCTCTTAGAAGACTTTCAAAGACAGAAGTTACCAGGTATCAACTTATGAAGGAAATTGACTGTCCTACATTAGTTCTAGCTGATAGGTTTCCATCTCCTGTAATACAATCAGTGCTAACCAGCTTTGTAACCCCTGCAACAACACTGTCTACCCTGGAATTCATGGTCATTATTGGTTATTTTGGGTGAGAAGTAAAATTGATATGTATTTCTTGGCATTTGTCTCCACAGCTGAGGTAGACATGCAATGTGCATCTCTTCTGGGAGTCTTCTTTTTAACAAAACTAACTAAAAAATCATGACATTTCTATTTAAGTTCTAGTATTTAGTACCTTGTGGGTATTTGTTAGAAGTTTAAAAATGAAAGACATCTATTTAATATAGGTTTCCAGTTGGTTAGCATTGGCAGAAGAGAAGTAGTTCAGATAGCTTAAGATTTTAATTAAGGTGATAATTGTGTTTATTTGTAAAATGAAATATCTTGTAACTCAGTTGAGTTGTTTGTTTGCGAAGGTTAGAAAAATCAATATGCTGCATTTACACTCACAAACCAGAATTGGTGTTGTGAGATAATAAAACTTTATTTTCACTCTAATGATATTTTCACTGCTATCTGCACCAAGGGAATGCATTCATGGTGCCTGAGGTGGTGTTTCTTCATAACTGCTACAGTTTGTGTGAATCTCAGCAAATGTTTCGCTTTATATGTGCATCAGGTATATGTGACATGGGTAGAGTGATCTGTGTTTGTGGAAACTTCCTCAGTCTTCCCACCTTCCTCAAATTTTATTTTTATTATTTATTTATTTAATAAGTTAAAATATGAAATTAAATACTGTCTTTGTATTGTACCATTCCCTCATTTCAACGCCACCATTACAAACAGAAGTTTCAGAGCATCTCCAGAGTCTCTCCAGAGAGTGACACCAAGCAGCCTTTTATTTTCAATGACTATGTGAAGAATGAAATCTAATTTAGGTACTGCATGTGCCTTACAAATATTCCTGATTTTGCTTACATCTAGAGATTTCTTGCTCTGCAGAAACATCAGAGAGTGAAATTCATAGTGCTTCCAGGTGGTGTGTATTTTCACTTTGTCACTGCTATAAGTTATGAAAATATTTAAGAAATAAAGTTTATTGTAATTGCTTCTAGTTCATTTGGAATATCTGACTTGAACTTTTTGAGTATGAGGTAGTTGTTTGGGTTTTGGGTTTTTTTTCCTGAAGATTAGAGTTTTTCTTTTTCTGTTTCTGTCAAACTCTCTCGTCCAGCTAAGGCCAGACACTAAACTTGTACAGGCTGCTTGGAAAATTCCACTCTACAAAAATGTCTGTTTCTTCATTGGACATAAGCACTGGTTTTGTAGCATTTAACCTCTATAATAAGGATGTAACCTAAGATGACCACAGTAGCAAATATTCTGCTGCATATATTTTAATTATTGATAAATAGATGTCTACATTGGATCCCCCGCAGCTATCAACAATACTTGCTTTACTGAAGCTGCCAACTGGACAGCTTCAAAGCACGAACATACCAACAACGGGCATGAGAGCACTGCAGTGAATTTCAAAAGAAGATATTCACAGCAGGAGTCTATTGATAACCTGTATATCAACCCACTCTCTACCACCCTGGAGGTGACTGCTCAACAAGGACACCCTCCAGCACTGCAAATTCACATGTGCACTGGGAGTGTGGATTCACCTTGAGTTCTTGCCAAAAGAATCGTTTATGAAATTAATGTAATAAAACTGCAGAATACTAATTAAATAAACCCCAAACCAACAAACAAAACCAAAAAACCCTGGGATTACATACAATTGACCCTCACATACAAATTAGCAGCAACAAACAATCTGTTGTCCCATGGTGATTACATATTATATTATAAACATCTTGTAGAGACTGATATCCATCTTTTGAGTGAAGTATACATGATAAGTCAATCACTGTAGAGTATTTTTTATATATGTATGGAAGCCTCAGGTAATTCTTTTATATATCTGTATATTAAAATGGGACTTGTTCAGTGCCTTTCCCATAGTGATCATCATCCATGTAACAAATTCAATATATTTTGTGCATTTTAGTGTGATTTTCCTGTTGGAGCAAGAATATTTAGATAGAAAGTAGAAAAATAATTCACAGGGGCTCTCTCCTAAAAATGTGATCCTTCAACAGGCGTTTGATTTTACCCCACTCGTATTTTTCTTTCAAGGTTATGCTTTCATACTGTTTGGGACAGGTTTTCCCAAGGGCAGTTTTCTATAAGAAGGAACACACATATCTAAAAAGAGACTAAGAATAGTCTTAGCTTAAGAAGAAGAAAATCCAATTCATATATCAGAGCACAGTATTGGAAGCAATATAGTATGTCTTGCTCTTGTTGAGAAAAATTTCTTCCTTAGGATTAAAGAAGGCAAAAGATTATGGACCATAGGTAACTCATTAATGTTTTCTATCTGTGCTGAGTTCATTAATAACTTGGAGACCCTATAAAAATTTCATAACTGGACTTAGAAATCATGAAATCTTGAAATTACCAAGAATGCCCACAGGACAGTTACGTCAAGAGTTCTGGAGTTCTTGCTATTGTGATTATCCTGACAACTATAAATAATTCCTAATAAGATGTAAAATAAACTTCTAGTTTATACTCATATGATTACCAGTATTTCTCATTACTTTCAGAACATTAAGAGCCACTATGTTAAGCAGAACTAATGAGGGGGATTTATTTATCTCTTCTCGTGATTTATGCTAATATGTGTGTGTCTGTAGTTTGAATTAGACTGTCTAATGCTGTTTTGGCCAGGATTAGAATTTCTCAAAGGCTTTACATTCTCACATGGTTGCCACTTCCATTCAGCTATTTCCCCGCCGGTAGTTTTAGCCTGGATGTTAACACTAATTGCAGAACACTAAATAGTTCATTTTAATCTTTAATAAGTTTACATCTTTTCAAATTGATTCTTGGAGTGTGAAATCTCTGTTGTCATTGCAGTTTAATGTCCTAGCATCTCAGAGTATGAATATGAAATGAAGCTTTTTCCATTGTTTTAGAAGATGATTCAGCAACTATTGATATCAGAAAGCATAATATCCTTTTGACTTTAAACACAATTAATGCTCATAATTATAAATTCCCTTTATCATTGTCTGTCAGTGCTGACACTGACTGATCTTGGCAAACAGCAAGAGTAGACAAAGTCCAATGTAGTTTTGTAAATGTCAATGTATGACATCACTACGGGGAGTTGGCATCTTTCTCTACTGACAGAATGGAGACTGTAATTAGAAATGAATGACAAGGTGCTTTTCGTCGTTGATGAGAAAAGATTTTTGTGTCAAAATATCTCACCACATGAACAATTTTTCTGTAAGCATTTCTTGTCCTGAACACATTTTGCATAATAATAGAGAGGTAGAGGGGAGACCAAAATTATTGCACAGTGTTGCTAAGTGACAAAATAGCAGATGTTCTGCATTTCCAGATAACAAATGTTTGAATGCTATCATATTGTGATATTGACAGTTACCACTCAGAGGAAGACTTAAAATATTCACTATTTGAAAAATACATAAATAAAATCAAGGGTATTAACATTTTTGAGGTCTTATCATAGAATCATAGAATGCCTTGGGTTGGAAGAGACTGTTAGAGGTCATCTAGTCCAATCCCTCTGCAATGAGCTGGGACATCTTTAACTAGATCAGGTTGCTCAGAGCCCCAATCAGCCTGACCTTAAATGTTTCCAGGGATGGGGCCTCCGCTACCTCTCTGGGCAACCTGTGCCAGCTCTTCACCACCCTCATTATAAAAAACTGTCCTCCTTATGTCCAGTCAAAACCTATCCTCCCTTACTTTAAAACCAGTACTCTTTGTCCTGTCACTACAGGCCTTGCTAAAAAGATTGACCCCATCTTTCCTATAGGCCTCCTTTAGGTACTGAAAGGCCGTAATAAGGTCTCCCTGCAGCCTTCTCTTCTCCAGGCTGAACAGCCCCAACTGTCTCAGCCTGTCCTCATAGGAGAGATGCTCGAGCCCTTGGATCATTTTTTTGACATCCTTCACATCCTTCTTGTGTTGCAGACTCCAGAACTGGATGCAGTACTCCAGGTGGGGTCTCACAAGAGCAGAAAAGGGCAGTAGAATCACCTTGTTCGTTTTGCTGGCCATGCTTGTTTTGATGAAGCCCAGGATATGGCTGGCTTTCTGGGCTGTGAGTGCACATTGCTGGCTCATGTCCAGCTTTTCATCAACCAACACCCCCATGGTCCTTCTCCACAGGGCTGCTCTCAATCTCTTCATTCCCCATCCTGTATTGATAGCAGGATTTGCCCCGACCCATGTGCAGGACCTTGCACTTGGCCTTGTTGAACCTCATGGTGTTCACATGACCCCACTTCTCAAGCTTGTCCAGGTCTCTCTGAATGGCATCCCATTCCTCAAGCATGTCAGCCACACCACTCAACTTGGTGTTGTCTGTAAACTTGCTGAGGGTACATTCGATCTCGTTGTCTATGTCACTTATGAAAATATTAAACAGCACTGGCCCCAGTACAGATTCCTAAGGGACACCACTTGCCACCGATCTCCATTTGGACATTGAGCCATTGAGCACTATCCTCTGGATGCGACCATCCAACCAATTCCTTATCCACTGAACAGTCCACCCATCAAATTCATATCTCTCCAAGAGAAGGAGCTTGTTGTGGAACATGTCAAAAGCCTTACAGAAGTCCAGATAGATGACATCCATTGCTTTTCCCTTGTCCACTGATGTAGCCACTCCATCATAGAAAGCCACTAGGTTGGTCAGGCAGGACTTGCCCTTGGTAAAGCGGTGCTGTCTGTCTCGAATCACCTCCCTGTCCTCCATGTGCTTTAGCATAGCTGTTCCATTATTTTCCCAGGCACAGAGGTGAGGCTGACAGAATAGTAGTTCCCAGGGTCATTCTTTCTACCCTTTCTTAAAAATGGGTGCAATATTTCCCTTCTTCCAGTCCCCAGGGACTTCACCTGACTGCCATGACTTTCCAAATTTCATGGAGAGTGGCTTGGTGACTACATCAGCCAATGTCCTCAGGACTCTGGGATGCATCTCATCAGGTCCCATAGATTTCTGTATATTCAAGTTCCTCAGGTGGTATGTAGAGAGCATTTTTAAATTACTTGACAAAAGTAAATCATCTAATTCAGAAATGTGTCTTAAGGATCTAATTATGTGATAGATAACCATTTTAGGAAGATAAATGACCTGAATTATGTTTTCTTGATCTTTTAAATAGCAGAACACCTACCTCGTCAGTCAGTGGAAGTGTTATCAAATGCCATCTGAATTTAGAATGTTTAGTAATCAGCTTAGTAAATGGATTTATAGTGCTTATATTAAAATTAGTGTTTAAACAAATGGCTGTGTTTGTGTTAATTTAAATTAAATACGATCTTTGAGGCACAATAGAAACACTGCAGAATGGCATAAGATATTTTCAGAGAAGTACATAACTTCCAGAATGGCATAGTCTGAAATTACGGCAAGTAGGAAAGTAAGCTTAACTTTGATTGACAATGAATGCCCTAAATTTTTATTAAGTCCTGTAGATTTGCAAGACAACTTGATCAGTTTGTCAAAGCGTAGAGAACATTTTCACTCGTCATAGCAAATAAGTATGTTGAAAACTAAAGAACATATAGGCTGCATCTTGAGCTTTCAGGTTTGTAGTTTATTGCTCCTGCTATTTAGCTAAAATTTGTGATTAGATGAGTGCATAGACAACAGATTCCTGTGACATTCCTGTCCTCTACCTCAACTCTTCACAAATCCTGAAAATATGAAAACAAATTCCATCTCCAGGTATAATGTCTGTGCAATTAAATGATGCTTTCTTCATGTTGAGAAGTTTCCGAATTTAACTCTCAAATTAACTCTTCAAAAAGCAAAATTTGAAAAGGTATGCACAAAGCAAGTCAAGGGGTGCTTGCAAATATTAAGTCTGGTTACAGAGCATGACTGTGTATGCATGCAGATAAACATATAATTTACTCGATCTGTTGAAGCAGGAAGAAATGGTTAGTTCCTCCCTCCTCCTTGACATTTCTTTAGTATGCTGCCAGTGGGATTTTTGACATTGTCTTGAATGAAAAAACATGAAGTTGCAGTCTCTTTTCCCAGAGGATAGCTTTTTTTTTTGGTTAGACTCTGAGCTTCATTCTCTTTTCTCTGAAAATGCAAAAAAAAATCACAGAAATCCATGGAATTTAATGGAAATATCTAATCAATATACAGATGATATAAATGTAGTTTGGAATTAGGGTGTCTTCTGTGTAGATCTTTGCTGAAGAGACACAATTTGATTCTTATTTATTTGATATTTCTCTTTCATTAATGGAAGTTGAATAGACAGTCTATGCTATGTGTTTATAAAGTATAAATACATTAATGTAGTGTTTAGAATTCTAATATGCTTTTCAAAGTCTTTATTACCTTGATTAAAAAAAACAGAGCACCTAGTTATAATCTATAATGTTAAAATCTGAATCATCATTAAAAAATCTTATAAATTATTTAAAAAACTGAATATTGTTTAAAGTACTAGCTGAAATAAACAGCTAGCCAAATTAATTGTCATTATTTAAAAAATATTTGAACTTGTTTTGTCTGTGCAGGCAATATCTTCCTGGAAAACACAGGGAAGTTTTTGATCAGCTGTTATCACCATTCTGCCCACTTTAACAGATGGTGAAAATGACCAAATTATAGATAGAGAAGGGCATGCAAAAAAAAAGAGAGAAAATCTTGTGAAAATAGAGAGGAGGCCACTTGATAGCATGGAGTATCTCTGCCTCAGTTACCAGATGGACAGAGGAAAGATACTGGCTCTGTGCACTTACCTTCCTTCTTCATTATAATACTTGCCAAAAACTTCACAAAGCTCATTGTCACTACCCCATCCTCCCCTCCACTGTACTTTAGGTGTTTTTAGAAGTGCTAAAAGTCTGACAGATTGCTTTAGGCTTGAGAAGAAATTTTTTTTTGCCTTGTTAGGCCAAAACTGACAGAAGCCTGGAGGAATTTCTAGCAATTTTTATCACCTTTCTCAGACCATCAAGTTGGCAAAATTAATTTGAGAAGAAGTCAAACAATGGATTTTAATATTCAGGAGTTTACAGGAGTTTTTAGCTTATCTGAAGTTAGTGCTGCTCTTCCTCTGTAAAGGCAAAGATAAACAGACCTGTTATGGCTTATAGAATCAACACCCTGCAGTCCTTGCATTAGATGTACTGGGAAACAATTTAAAAACTGTACTACAACTTTTCAAATCAGTCTGATGTCTGTTTTATTGCCTATGCTAAACAAAACTAGAGATGATTTCTCCATTTCCCCAGGAACAAAACACAGGCATTTGAATTTCATATTTCTGTCAATGATTGGCTGTGCTTGTGCAAGACTATAAATATCAGTTTTGTGTTTTAATTCTTTTATCTCTGTATCTGAGCTACTACTTGGTGCTGACGGGACAGTTTGGTACATTGATTTTTTAATTATTTTTTTTTTCCCTAAATTACAACTTCAGAGTTTAGTACCAAAGGCAAACAAAAACCTGCATATTGTAGATAATGCCACATTGTTCCAAACAATACACACTCCAGAAAGCTGACTCTGCTCAGACTGTAAGGATAAGGCAGGAGACCAGCTTGACCGAGAAAGAACCTCTTGGTTGAATTGAAAAACAAAAGGAAAATGTATAGGTAGTGGAAGCAGAGACGTACATCCTGGGAAGAACATAAGGATACTGCCTAGAAGTGTTGGGATGGAATCAGGAAAGCTAAGGTGCATCTGGAGCTAAATTGAGGAAGGTGAGGAACAGTAAGAAGTGCATCTACAATTAAATTAGTCAGAAAAGGAAGACAAATAAATTTGTACCCCCCTTAATAAATGAGACAGGGTATCTAATGACAACTGATATGAAGATGGCAGAGGTACTTCACTTTGTATTTTTTTTGCCTGAGCAATTGATCTTCCCTGAAGAGTTGCTGAATCTCAAGGCAGGAAATGAGGTAATGAAGTCCCACTCATCACAGGAGAAGACTGAGTTCTAAACTCTAAGGGACCTGAACATACACAACTCCATTGGACCTGATGAGATGCATCCCAGGGTCCTGAGGTGATTAGCAGATACATTGCTAAGGCAATTTGAAAAATGGCAGGCAGGTGAAGTCCCCAGTAGCTAGAAAAAGGGAAACATCATGTCCATTTTTAAAAAGAATGAAAAGGAGGACCCTTGGAACTACTGACCTGTCAGCCTCACCTCTGTGTCTGGGAAGATCATGGAACAGATCCCCCTGGAAGACATGTCAAGACATATGGGAGGTGATTAGAGACAGCCTACTTGGCTTCACAAATAAGTCCTTTCATTCCTTGAAATGGAATGCCACTCTGTGACTGGATGGTCATGTCTACAGAGTCACAGTCAATGGTTTGATGTCCAAGTGGAGATTAGTAAGAATTGGTGTCCCTTAGGGATCCATACTGGGACCAATACCATTCAATATCTTTATTAATGACATAGACTGGTTGAGGTAAACACCAAGCTGAGTGATGCAATTGATTCTTTTGAGGGGAGGGATACCATCCAGAGGGACCTTGACAGGCTTGAGGAGTGGATCCACATGAACGTCATGGAGTTCAAGAAGGTCATATGTGAGGTCCTCTATCGAGGTTAGCGCGATCCCCAGTATCAATACAGACTGGGAGATGAATGCATCAAGACAGCTCTGTGAAGAAGGACTTGAGGACTTTAGTAGGTGTAAAACTGGACCTGAGACATCAAAAGATGAGGGTAAAAGTGAGAAAACTGGTGGGTTGAAATAAAGATGCTTTAATAGGTAAAGATGCATGCACAAGTGAAGTAAAACAAGGACTTCATTTACTCCTTCCCATCGGAAGCCATCTCCAGGACAACAGGGCTCTATCACATGTAACAGTTACTTGGGAAGACAAACGCCATCACTCGTCCCACCCAGTCCTTTTTCTTCCCCCACCTTTATATGCTGAGCATGACACCATATGGTATGGGATGTCCCTTCAGTCAGTTGGGGTCAGCTGTCCCAGCTATGTCCCCTCCCAACTCCTTGTGCACACCCAGCCTACTTGCTGGTGTGGTAGTGTGAGGAGCAGAAAACGCCTTGACTCTGTGTAAGCACTGCTTCATCAGTAAAGGAAACATCCCTGTGTTGTCAACACTGTTTCCAGCATAAATCCAAAACACATCCCCATGCTAGCTGTTGTGGAGCAAATTAAGTATTCCAGCCAAAACCAGCACACAGGCTGTCAGTGATTTTATCCTTACAGTAGTTTTCTGAGGTGACATTATATTATCCCCATTTCACTTGGGAACTTGGTCACAAATGATAGGCAGCATCACCAAAAGTGCTGACCAGTTTTTATGCCTTACCTATGAAGATAGGAGGCTGACTTTTTTTTCCTGTTTTTCTTAGCACTTTCACAGAACTTCAGAGTAGATGTCCCACTGATTTCAGTTTTGACTGTTAACACCTAGGACCCCCAGACATTGAACTTCAGCTGTCTGAAACATGTAACCCTGTCTATTTCCAGTAAACGGTACCTAAATGAGTTAGGGATCCTGTGGAAAATACTACACGATCATGTAACTAAAAGCTGTATCAGAATGGCTACATATGCCAGGGTGATTTCAGGTTACGTATGGTATGTTCTACCTTGTCAGCTTTTCCTTTACAGTCTGCCATACTTGTGATGCACCTTCATTTGACTGGCAGGGGCAGGTGCTGGAGGAGGGCTGAGGGTGTTGTTTTTAATTAGTTGGAGATTTGATTTCAAAGAATCACAGAATCACGGAATGTTAGGGATTGGAAGGGACCTCAAAAGATCATCTAGTCCAATCCCCCTGCCAGAGCTGGAATATCTAGGTCAGGTCACACAGGAACATGTCCAGGAAGGTTTTGAATGTCTCCAGAGAAGGAGACTCCACAACCTCTCTGTGCAGCCTGTGCCAGTGCTCTGTTACCCTCACTGTGAAGAAGTTTTTCCTTGTGTTTATGTGGAACCTCCTATGTTCCAGCTTGCATCCATTGCCCCTTGTCCTATCATTGGATGTCACTGAGAAGAGCCTGGCTCCATCCTCATGACACTCACCCTTTACATATTTATAAACATTAATGAGGTCACCCCTCAGTCTCCTCTTCTCCAAGATAGAGAGACCCAGCTCCCTCAGCCTTTCCTCATAAGGGAGATGTTCCACTCCCTTCATCATCTTTGTGGCTCTTCATTGGACACTCTCAAGCAGTTCCCTGTCCTTCTTGAACTGGGGGGCCCAGAACTGGACGCAATATTCCAGATGCAGCCTCACCAGGGCAGAATAGAGGCGGAGGAGAACCTCTCTCGAATTGATTTTTTTTTTTTTTTTTTTAACAGTATTGTCCTGTTATCTGTTAATTTCATGTTAATCTTCATCTTCAGACTGAGATTTTCAAAAGTACTTTGCCAAGAGATGCATGTAAGCGATAGATACTGGAAAGCAGTCATTTGCTATGTGCTTACCTCCTGGGAAGCTTTGTAGTTCACTCTGGGTTTCGGGAGGTTTTGACAGGACACAAGAAACATTTTTTCTTTTCTATTTCTGCTATTTGCATTTGCCTCTTTGCTTCATCTTCTGTTTTTTTTCTTCTTTTTCCTATTCTTTCCATATCTCAGAAAGTTGTTTCTTCTTTTTTTTCTTACTAACTATAGAAAAATACAGCAGTCTTTTTTTTTTTTTTTTTTTTTTTTTCCTTATGCTATGTTCCATTATGGTCCCTAGCCCTGGAAAAAACATTTGGAGGAATAAATCTTGCTTTCACAAAGAAAAGATTCAACATGAGTGGGATATAAGCTGTGTTAAGTGGAACATGCTGCGTCCCCAGATCATTTAGCTGCTGAGACCTAACAGATCTGGCCATGTGTGGACTGACAATGAAGAGATTTATAAAAGGTAAAGTTTATAGATGTTTTCAGAAGAATGAGCAAAGACTTCATTAGAAGTCACCTGAAATAGCTGAGAAATTGATGGTTATAAAGGATAGCTCTGGCAGAGGTATTTTGTGCATTTTGGAGGAGTACATATTTGAGGTTTATTTCCTGGGATGCAGAGCCAAAGAGCCCTATATTGATTGCCTTGGACTACTATTACTGCTATAAGACAGCAGAAGTCAAATGTTTTGTATAAACTGAATTGGCATTGATACTAAATTTCACTTAAATTGTAACGCTTTACAGAATAAGCAAAATTGATGCTAAGATGATGGTGATTTGACCACTTGGAAGTGAAGGTGAACCAGGACATTATATAGCCTTGAAGAGATCTGGATACATTGCCAAGGAAATACTGGGAAGAGATGGAGTATTTGTTATATTCTTTGTATGAACATTAATAGAGGAATTCAGGGTATTTCAGCAAGTTCACCCTTTGACCTATGGATTCAAAGCCTGTTATTTTCTCCTAATTTAAAAAATATCAAGGTTACCATTTTCAGAGTTTGGCTGAATTAAGGGCCAGGAGAAATCATTAGATTCTCTAGACTTCATTTAGGTTTCACTTTGATACTCCTCTATGGAAGACACTATCTAGTTAGGTAAAATATTTTTGTCCACATATATGTTCCAGAGATGGAACAAAACAAAGGTACATCATTCAACCATCATACTGTCCTTAGTATTTGACAACATTTATCTGCAAAGAAAAAAGCAAAAAAAATTTGAAGGCAATATACTCCTTTTTTCACAGATGAAATAATAAAACTTTTAACTTTTATTATTTATGTCATTAATAACTCCAGGTTTAAGGAGGGGAAAACAGTAATAGAAATATTTTTTTTCCAAATTAGAACTTCAGAGTTTGGTCCCAAAAGCAAATATATAAAAACATTCAGATATTAAATAGCTTCATAGTTAATAACAATGGTAGAGTTCAATAAATGTTAAAGTGCTTATAATTCATAACTTCAGTGTACCTCAGAATTTTCAAATGAGATATGAAAGAACATACTTTTTTTTCCAATCTAAGTATCCAAATCCATAATTCCAAAACAGTGTCACTGGCCTTGAATTTTTCTCATCTAAATGAGGACATGAAGTGCTATATTCCACCATATTTTATTAGCATGTTGTTTCTTTTTTTCATGCTGAAATATGTGCATTCATGTCACTGGGTCAGTGATCTCAATTGGCTAAGTGAAAATGTAATATAAATATAGATAATTGCAAAGTAATTACTTTACAGCTTTATGAATAATTTTACCTATTTTGTGAAGACTAAAATGTAGCCTTCCAGAGGTGATTCTTCAGTGCAGTTATGAACGTATACAAAGAATTTTAATGAGTATGGCTCAGGGGATGTTATCAGCAAACTATATTGGCCCTTATGAGGGTTATGGAAGTAAAAATCAAGTCAACAAGTTTCAGCCTGCTGAGAAGGTTTCTGTAGCTTTCTCTTAAGACATACTCAAAACCCATCTTGAACTGTTCCATACAATCATAATAATAATCCATTAGTGTAGGTGCCAATTCAATGTCTCCTTTAAGAAACTCTGACAATTCAAACACTGTAAGCAGGAGCGTGTTGGGTTTCATTTCCATCTTTGGAGATGACAGACATATATCATGGACCAGATCCTTATATATATATATGTCTGATTCAAGTAACTGTCTTCCTGAAACACCAGGATTTCAGACAAATATTAATGCTGCCTGTACATTGAATGAATGGAAGACAGTGGCTACATACAACATGTTCCCAAACATGTAAATTTTTTGGGATCTCTGTATTTTCTCAATAGTGATGCTTTTGAGAATCCATAATATTAAAAAACAAAACCCAAGAGAATACATTCCAGCATATGTGTGTACTCTACAGATTTTGAACTTGGATGTGTAAAAAGGGAAAACTGAAAAACAGCTCTTAAGTGATGCTTGGAATTTCTTAAACTTGCACTTCTTCCTGATGCCTATCAATGAGCAGCCTTAGCAAAACCTCAAGCCAGTCAATTGTGGAGTTTGCTTGCTAGAATTTACTACAGTTAAGCAGAATTTTTAAGTTTTTTTCTTTCTCTCAATGCAATGAATGAGGTTGTAAGAACAGATGTAATTTTGGTAAGAAAGTAAACTGAAAACAACATTAATGGTAACTGCAGATAAGCTGCCCTGTTTACCCCTAAGCATCTGAATTCCGTATTATGGAATATCATCAGGGAGACTATCCCATTCTTATAAGGTGTTCATCTTTTTCTGTTTCACAGAAATGATCAATGAGAACTGTTAGTATTCTTCAGTAATACTAAAGGAGCCATTGCAGTTACCTAGTCTGATCTCTTGAAATCAGGCAATAGACTTTATAAAATCTCTATAACTATAGCAAATAACTGGGGACAAAAAAATCAGGTTTTAAAACAAAACACATTTATTGACAAAGATGCTGGAAAAGCTTGTGGTAAAGTTAATCCAGTGCTTAATCTCTTAGAGTATTAAATGTGTATTTATTTCAGCATAAAAATTTCCAGCTTTAATTTTTAGCTTTTGATTTTGTGACATCATGCTGTTAATATATAAACCACTCCATTGGCTATTCTGTATTCTAAATGTTGTTTACCCCTAGACAGGCCACCTGTAACATTTCCAATAGTATAAGGATTTAAATTGGTCACTAGAAGGCATAATTTTCACAGTTTTAAATCAGTAATAGTACTTCTCTGAACCCTCACCAGCTCCTTGACATCCTTTGTGAATTATAAACACAATATTTGGGTAGGAGTTGTGTAAGAGAACTGACAATATTTATTATTTTACTCACTGGAGCTTTTTCTTTTATTGTTATTATTTTGCCTGTGACATTGTATTGTAGTGATTTGATTTTGAAGTTATTCAGATTTTTTCATCCTAGAAATATGGCCCATGTTCTTGGTAATTAGCAACACTATTTTGCCTTTATTGACATTGTAAAACAAACTGTGGGATGGGGAGTTGTTCCTTTTTTTTCTTCTTACTCATCAGGTAATCCAGGATTAGTAGTCTGATTATAGTGTCCTTTACAAATATTATTTGTAGGACTAGTTTTTTGGAGGTAATTTTTAGATTGTGTGGAAAAAACATATTAGGCACAATTTACTCGGTATCTGGGACCCCAGTTGACCACCACTCTAGTAATAAGCAATTCTTTCTACTCACATTATCAACTAATCAGTGTTTCATTGATTTCAGTGTTCAGGACACTTTACATTTTGAATAAGAAATGAGCACAGTTTAATTTGAATAGTTGTGCTATCAAAAGAAATGCCTTTTTAAAACCTAAGCATACTGTATCAGCACTATTGTTTTTATCAGCCAAATTTATAATTGCATAAAAAATGAATGATCCTTCAAAGAAAAGTAAGATCTAACTTAAGATCTACGTTCCATAAATCCATGCTGATTTAGATTAATTGCCTTATTTTAATTATTAAGTACACTGTCAGTGCTTTTGTATAATTCATGCCAGTTAACACGGTCTTGTCCTTCTTTATTAATTGAGTCCAACCTGTTATTTTTCAACAGACTGGAATGGAGCTGATAGACTGGTAATTACTTGGTTAATCCAGATGAAACCTTTTCTTTTTATTGCCACAGCATCAACTTCATTCCATGGCTCTGGACTCTCTATTGTTTCAGGGCTTCAAATAGGACATAAGCAAATCAGGTTGCTCCTTGACTGTTTTAAAACTGCTGTTTTAAAACTGTGGATCGTTATTACTTTTATCAGTCTCCTTTCTTTATAACCACTATGGCAAATATTTCTTCATAATCTAAGAAAGGTGAATTTTTCATCTAGCTTCTGGGAATCAAATTCAATTATTTTACATCTTTCAAATATTTCTGTTCTTACTGATAGCACAATTATTTTATTGAAATTTGTATGCCTGAACAAACTATAAAGAGTGTCTCCACAGATAACTTCTACTGTCTCTTGATTTAATTAATGTTTATAAGTACCTAAAGGGTGGGTTGAGGGAGGATGGAGCCAGACTCTTTTCAGTGGTTCCCGGTGACAGGATGAGGGGCAACGAGGTTCCATTTAAATATGAGGCAGAACTTATTTTCAGTGAGGGTGACCAAGCACTGGTATAGGCTGCTCAGAGAGGCTGTGGAGTCTCCTTCTCTGGAGATTTTCAAGACTCGCCTGGATGCAGTCCTGTATGATGTGCTCTAGGGGATCCTGCTTTTAAGCAGGGGAGTTGGACTAGATGATCTCTGGAGGTCCTTTCCAACTCTGAATATTCCGTGATTCTGTGATTCTGTGAAATGCCTTTTCATGGCCCCATCATAGGATTTTCTCTTAATAATATGTCAGTTGTAACTAGAAAAGTACTTTTGCCTTTTCTTCTAGCCAAGAGTAACATTATCCTCTGGTATCTTTGTAACTAATGTGGTAATTAACCTTGATCAAGATATAAATGTTGGAAAATTTATTTCAAAATGTACAGGCAAAAATTTCCTTCTCATTAGCTGGAAATATTTTATTTCCTGATTCTTGTCAGTTGATTTTTTAATATTTTTTTTTTGCCAGCCTAGGTATGTCTGCATATTACCCTTACATCTTAATGATGTTCATACAAATAGAACCCTGTACTCAGGTTTGCAATTCAGACATACTAATCCATTTATACGATTATGAAAAGAACAGAAGTCAGCATAGCATCATTGCACGTGACTTCATAGGTGTAGGAGTGTCACAGTAGAATCTACAGAAATCAAATTAATAATCTGCAAAGTAATGACAGTGCTCCCACTCTGCTTACTGCTGAGTGCTACATAAACAAGATGCTAGAAATATCCTGCTCAAAAAAAATGTAACGTATTTATGTCATTCTCCTGTGAAAATAGAATCTGAAAGGTAAAAATTTTACATGGATCTTTCTGAGTGGGTGTATCCTTGTTCTGTCACCAGTGCTATAACACTTTATGGAATATCTTTTCATGGAAAACCTTCTTTTAAAAATGTTTCAGCCTCTGCTGCCAAAAGGGATAAATTTTAGTTTCTGAATCTACTCTTGAACAAGACTGACAGGCAGTTTGGGAGGAGATGTGCCTCTCTACTTCTTTTCCCAATTCCTCTCAAATGGAAACATCTGCAATAGCATCTTTTGACAGATGATTTCCAGAGCCAGTAGAAATCATTCAACGGGACATTTTCCAAAAGGGAAGCAGTTCTTATGGAAGCATACCTAAACTAGTGTGTTCACAGGTCACCAGTTCAATAGGTTTAAAATACACTGACCATTTTTAAATTTTTTCTTAAGGTATTTCTTAAAACATTTATGCATGTGTTAGGATATAAAATCATTAAAGAGTGCTCATTCTTGAAACAATGATATTTCTCAGCAGTATGAATTAATTAGATCATTAGTCCATTTTTAAAACTGAAGGGATTGCACACCAAAATCTGTCAAATTTCATTTGAGTTAGATAGTACTGTGTGTCATGGCTAATATGTTTAAAAAGTAACCTTTCTGTCCAGTTATTGTCATGTCAGTCTCTCCAGCCTGGACTGGAATTGGTAATGGTGAACCTCTAAAAGAGCATGTAACACTGCTAATGTCAGTGCAGTGATGGCAATGAAATAATTATAGGAAATTATATTTTCTCAATCTAGATAATCACTGAATGGAAGGCTCTCTTAAACACAAGAGCAGTGCTTCAAGAGCACTGTGTTTAATGTTGTATATTTGTGAAACAGTAGTTTCTTCAAATATTATTTCAATTTTCTGTAACTGCTCGAATAATTAATTTGTATTATTTTAAAACACTAATTTTACTCAGGTGGGATTTTTCAGAGGATTTCTTGGCAACAAGGGTGTAACTCCAGGAGTGATAAATATAATTCTGGAGACTGCATAAATATCACAATTCCCAGGTGCTGGTCCCGATCCTTTACCATATATGTGAATTCCTTACATGAAAAAGTGAAATGCTTAAATTCATTCTTCAGGAATCAATATTAAAAGGAGAAAGGAGAACTTGGTTTTATTCTAGCAAGTTCATGGGACACTGCAAGATAATAAGATTTTTTTCAGTCATTCTTTCAGTTTCCATGGTTGAAAAAAATTATACATTTATTAAACTGAGACTGTCCTTCTTACTCTTGAAAGGGTGGAGGTTTTTTTCTGATATTGTTAGATTTATCAAAATCTCTGTTTCAGGAGAGGTACTGCATCTTTGACGTGAACAGGTAATGCAAGCATCCTATTTATTTATTGGAAAACTCCAAATGCACCTGGAGATATTACTACATTATAAATAATCCTACCAAAGTAAATTTCAGATGTAAAGCAAGTAAGAATCAGTGCAATATTTTCATAGGTGATACCAAGCAAAATGTCCTCTGCTGAGCACTTCTCCAGAACTTTTTGCAAAGCATCGTTAATGTACAGGCCTACACATCAAACCGTGTTTTACAGTTAATGACAGGATTGCTTTATAACTTGTACCCTTAAGGCTGACATTTAGGTGGAGATTGTTCCTGCTGAGGCTGAAACCTTTTGCTGCACAGTGTGCTACATGGATGATCCACACCAGTGAGCTGAGTTTCTTCTGGCTGAGTTTAGAGCCAGGATGCAGGGACACACAGACAGAATCCTTCTGCCTCTGGATACCACCTTCAGCTTAGATTATAATATGCTCTGGAAGCTTGTGCTTTTACATCATTTTGAGGAGTGTTAGAGTAGCAAAGGGTTAATGATCTGATTGCTGTGCATCTTTCTTAGTAGGCAAGTATTTTGAGTGTGTTCAACTACTTTGACAGAGCAGAAAATAAAACAAGGAGGTTTTTTAAGTGCAAGTAAGGAAGACCACATTAGGAGAGTCACAGCACTGAGGATGCTGCTTCGAATCTTTTCATTGTTGGGACCACCTTGACCTAGATGTTCAGGGCAAATCCAGGAAACAGAAGCTGAGTTTGGCTCCTTTAACATAGACAACACTTGGATTGCAAAACATCAAAGGAACCCTGAAGTTAGACGTGGGGCATTTAGGGATAAATCAGAAAAGACATTTAGGCACTGATTTATGCAGAGATGAAAGGTTTATTTGATACTTGTATTTAACCTTGTATTTAAATCGAACAGGAGAGAAAATGTATCCCATAACACTATGGGTTGTTTTTTTAAATTATGCTTTGTTTCGGGTTTATTTCCTGTGCAGTACTGGGTTATTCTGTCATTTGGACATAAGCTGAATGATATTAGCTGAAGAGGTGATGATGATTGCAAGACATAGTGATAAGTTGTGCACTGCCTGAATTTATAGAATGGCTGGGAAACAGGAGGAAGCTAAAGGACATTTTGCTGATTTTCTAGCATCAAACTTCTGATGAGCTTGGTATGAGTTCATCCTGAGTTCCGTTATGCAGCACATGCAGGACAACCGGGTGATCAGGCCCACTCAGCATGGGTTCATGAAAGGCAGGTCCTGTTTAACAAACCTGATCTCCTTCTGTGACAGGGTGACCCGCTTGCTGGATGAAGGTAAGGCTGTGGATGTTGTCTATCTTGACTTTAGTAAGGGATTTTACATTGTTTCCCACAGCATTCTATTAGAGAAATTGACTGCTCTTGGCTTGGATGGACTTATGCTTTCCTGGGTGAAAAACTGGTTAGATGGTCGAGTCCAAAGAGTTATGGTCAATGCAGTTAAATCCAGTTGGCAGCCAGTCATGAGTGGTGTCCCCCAGGGCTCAGTACTGAGGCCACTCCTGTTTAACATCGTCGTCAATGACTTGGATGAGGAGACGGAATGCACCCTTAGTAAGTTTGCAGATGACACCAAGCTGGGTGGAAGTGTCGATCTCCTTGAGGGTAGGGAAGCTCTACAGAGAAACCTAGATAGGCTGGATTGCTGGGCTAAGGCCAATTTCATGAGTGTCAATAAGGCCAAATTCTGGGTCCTGCACTGTGGCCACAACAACCCACAGCAGTGCTACAGGCTTGGGGAGGAGTGGCTGGAGAGCTGCCAGGCAGAGAAGGACCTGGGAGTGTTGATTGACAACCAGCTGAACACGAGCCAGCAGTGTGCCCAGGTGGCCAAGAAGGCCAACAGCATCCTGGCCTGTATCAGAAATAGTGTAGTCAGTAGGAGCAGGGAGGAGATCATTCACCTGTATTGGGCTTTGGTGAGGCCGTACCTTGAACACTGTGTCCAGTTTTGGGCCCCTCTCTACAAGAAGGACGTTGAGGTGCTGGAGAGGGTACAGAGGTGGGCTACCAAGCTAGTAAAGGGTTTGGAGCATATCTCATATGAAGGAAGGCTGAATGATCTGAGGCTGTTTATCACCGAGAAAAGAAGGCTCAGGGGAGACCTTATTGCTCTCTACAACTACCTGAAGGGAAGTTGTAGTGAGGAGGGAGTTGGTTTGTTTTCCCTAGTGACAAGCGATAGAACAAGAGGAAATGGCCTGAAGTTGAACCAGGGGAGGTTCAGGCTGGATATTAGGAAGAATTTCTTTACTGAAAAGGCAGTCAGGCATTGCAACAGCCTGCCCAGAGAGCTGGTGGAGTCACCATCCTTGGAAGTGTTTAAGAGACAGGTAGATGTTGTGCTTAGGGACATGGTTTAGTGGTATTGACAGGGCTAGAAATAAGATTGGACTTGATGATCTTGAAGGTCTCTTCCAGCTGAATCTATTCTGTGATTCTGTGAGCAAGACACAAGGTCAAAAACCATCACTAAATACTATTATTTTAATATGACTTCATCAACAACATTCTTGTTACACTTCAGCATTATCTATCACTTTTTCTATTTCTGTTCTGATGGGTGTAGGCCAGCCTGTCCTACCTCCCCTTTAAGTATTAGGATAGTATTTGATTTTAAACCAGGAAGACTTAAATCACAGAAAAGTAGGAGTGAAAAGGACAACATAATATCACTGCAAATTCCAGTCCACAGACTGGAAGTTTAGTTCAGAAGGTCTACAGAACAATTAATGATGAATTTATTAATAAATCCATTGATCAAGTACTTTATAAAACAGTACAAAGAATAGGGGAGATAAAGAGCATCTTCCTTGTGCTAGCAGAAAATTTGTTAGATAAAACTGAATATAGAATCACAGAATTGTTTTGGTTGGAAAAGACCTTTAAGATCATTAAGTCCAACCGTTAACACAGCACTGTCAAGTCCACCACTAAACCATGTCCCCAAGCATCACATCTATACATCTTTTAAATATCTCCAGAAATGGTGACTCAATCACTTCTCTGGGCAGCCTCTTCCAATGCTTGAAACCTTCTCAGTGAAGAAAATTTTCCTAATATCCAATCTAAACCTCCCCTGGCTCAACTTGAGGCCGTTTCCTCTCATCTTATTGCTTGTTACTTGGGAAAAGAGACTGACTCTCACCTCACTACAAGCTCCTTTCAGGTAGTTGTAGAGGGCAATGAGGTCTCCCCGCAGCTTCCTCTTCTCCAGGCTAAACACACCCAGTTTCCTCAGCCACTCCTCGTAAGACCTGTGCTGCAGACCCTTTCCCAACTCTGTTGCCCTTCTTTGGACATGCTCCAGCACCTCAATGTCCTTCTTGTAGTGAGTGGCCAAAAATGGAACACAGTACTCAAGGTGCAGCCTCACCAGTGCTGAATACAGGGGTACAATCATTTCCCTACTCCTGCTGGCCACACTATTTCTGATACAAGCCAGGATGCTCTTGGCCTTCTTGGAAACATAAAATGTTTCCATGAACTTCATAGGTCAGATTTGTTGACATCACTTTCACTGAGGTGCAATATGTAACTTAATCTCTACACATATTGGATGTAGATGTGGCACTTCACAACATGGTTTAGAGGACATGGTGGTGTTGGGGTTATGGTTGGACTTGATAGTTTTGGAGGTCCTTTTCAACATTAATGATTTTATTATTCTGTGATTTCACTTTAATTTTTGGTTTTGTTGCCTGAGTGGTGAAGTCAACATCAGCAGAAGTTTACCAGCTAAACAAAGATAAGAATGTCCAAGGACATAAGCAGGGAAAAGCAGTGTTTCAAGATCTGGCCGGCCTTAAATTGTAATTACTGGATTTTATCCTTGCTAGTCTTTCTTAACTTGAAGTTTATGGCTATATAATTTGCCTGTTGCCTGGTGTAATAATATTCCTCAATGAAAATGGAAAATAACCCCTCTGTGTGCATCCATGACTGCTTCATTGTTTAAATTCTAGCTTCTCTTTCCTTTTATAAGAAGCAACAATAACTGTTTCTGTGGAGCACTTCCAAACATCTACAGAAAAATATCTCTGTGTCAGTCATACAAGAACAATCACCTGCTTGTGAAAAAGATCAATATGTTGTCAAAATGTATATAATCAATTATGTTTTTATTGAAAAATACCATTTCAACTAAAAGAGATTCTAAAAAAAAATAAAATAGTTCTTTTGCTTGAACATTTTGCAAAGTAGTTTACCATTTTGGGTAAGTCTATTTCTGATACAGATTAAATAATATTTCCAAAGACACATTGCAGATCTTCATATACTTTTAAATAGTTAGATACCATTGGATAATCATCCTATAAGAACCTAGGCAAGTTTGGCAGATCTGCTCTGGTTTTTCCTTTACTTTTACTGATCCTTTTCTGTCTGTAGTCATGAAAACTTGTAGAATTATGTGTCCAATTCAGTAGCAACTTTCTATAGTCATTTAAAAATAGCTCATGAAATCTGAAGTACTTCAGAAGGATAAATTAGTAATAATAGTCATTAAACATGGCCATCTTTCATTGTGTTAAATTAGTTTTCCCCTAGAAACATCTGAAAGATCAGAAACTGGACATATCTAAAAAAAACCTTGTAGAAGTGAAATGTTCCTCCATGATGATAAAATGTAAGAAAATATAAATCACAAACCACATTTTGCCCCTAAGAGTTTATACGGATTATGATTACAAACTGAAATGACTTTTTGCCACTCATGATGCAGGGTTTCATTTCAGAATTCCTCAATGAGTTCTTAATTAATAAAATCACATTTGTAAGAACAGTGTCATTCCTTAATCCAGCCGAAAAGTCTGATTACTTTTGAAATCAAACTGCAGTTTAATTTCAGAAATAGTTGTTAAAATGCTGTTTAACCCCTACTGAGTCAAGTTCAATTGATTATTTTTAATTTCAAAAGGGCTCTGAGCAATTCTGTCACTTGATAATTTAGAAGGTGAGGAAAAAACTGCAGCCAGTTATTGCAGGGAAATATGAAAATAATCAGAAAAGGCAGGTAGCAGATTTTTCACTTTATGACAAATATTTTTATATATAATTATATAAATATTTATAAATAATTATAATTATAAATATTTCATAATACTTACAAAAGCTGTAAAAACAATCTTACGTCTTGGCCAGAGCCAACACCCATTATTAAAAATTTCAGTACGATGCTACATTTAATGTGTGTCAGGATACATTTTGAACACTGCAGATATCTCAGAAAGGTGGATTATATTTAGGTTCAGAGTTGCATTTGGTTAAGTATTTGATGGTCAACCAAACTGCTTAGAACTTAGAATTACCTAGTGAATCTTTTGCAACCAGTGTCGTATGAGAGTTGTTTTTTCCACTACCAGATAGAGAGTTCCATAGAGACAGTGTGTTACATTGATTTTTCACAGTGTCTCAACATTCTCTGAGTTTGCAAACTATTCACAATCATATGCTAAATCAGTGTTCACTCTCAGCGCACTGTAAAATACAGAAATGGAAAAAAAAAATCTGCTAAAACTGTTTCTGAGTTATGTTTTCCTTGCTGAATGGGAAACAGAAACAACTTTCTCACACCTTCCAGCATGTATCTGAAATCTATTATTGACAGGTTTGGTGGTTTGTCTTTTTTTGTTCTATTTCATATACTTTCCCTAAATCTGTTTCTTAAGCTGGACATGTCAACATTCAAATTAGCAAGATTCTATAGATATAACATTTGAACACAATCTGATGATAATTAGATGATCTAAACAGGTGTTTGCTTCACTTCCATCTGAGCAAGCTGCTACGCTGAAAGAGAGGACAAATGAAACAGTATGTTTCAACTTAATAAATTCAATTGCATAATTATTTCTCTATGTAATATAATGCCTAAGTGGAATATTCAGGATTATTTTTATTAGAAAGAATTAGTGTCAATAAAGATCTACCAAAAAATCTGAAAACATTTAAAATTATCTAAAAACTCATTTTCAATACTTAAATAAAGATTTTTTTTATGCTCCAATTTTAACAGCTCATTACTTCCTATACTATTTTTTTTTAGTACTGCATTTGGTTCTAATTTTTTGTTTTGTAAAAAACCCAATAAATAGTAAATAATACTTTGAAGTGACTTTGATTTTGTTGTCAATTTATATTTTACTTTGATTTGGATTTCTTTAATTTTGACATATTCAACTGGACCTGGAAACAGAGGGTTTTCATTTGTTTGCTTGTTTGTTTTCCTCAAAAATCGCATAAATGCTTAAATAATAATATTTTAAAGTTTAATTTAGGTTTAGTTGTTAGGCATCACATTCTGAGAATGACCATCTCCCTTCTATGAACACAGAATCACACAGAATCACGGAATGGCAGGGGTTGAAAGGGACCTCCGAAAATCATTTATTCCAACCCCCCTGCTAGAGCAGGATCCTAGAGTAGATCGCTCAAAGATTTAAATTATTTGAAGAAACTTAAAGAAAGTTAGAAATAAATAATAACTCTATATTATAATTAAACAATGAAGATACATCTGACTGTATGAAAAATTGATGATACATAACTTTATGAATTTGTAATCTAGTGCCATGGAAAATAAATAAATGACAACCCCAAAACAACTTCAGAAAGTACATCTTGTAGATTAGAACATCTTCTAAGTTGGTTTCCTTTTCAGAATTATGTATGCCTTGTAACAGCATCAAATAGATTTCCTTTTCTACTCTTCTTCCCAATTTTCCTCAATTTTCCTCTTGATTTTTATTGACTTTCCTCTTTTGCTCTACAGTTGCTACAGAAACTTAGGATATTCTCTCTGCATCAAATTATATGTAAGAATACAGATGATTTTCCCTTTGTTTCACTTAGAGATGATGTCTCTAGTAAAATTCAATAACATCAAAGTGTAGACTAGAAATGCCTCATAGTGAAATAGTTCAGACATCACATTTATATAGCCATTTTAATTTCTGAAATATTCAAAGATGATAATGGACACAAGCCTGCCCATAGTGCTCTGTGCCTTTGGGCTAGAATATTGCAACAAGCTCTCTTTAGAGCTGTCCTTGAAAACCCTCAAAGATTTTGTCTAGTGGGGAATGATGAGGCATAACTCCTCGAGGGCATGTCACCAAAGGAGCTGGAGACATCTATACTCCTCAGGCTTTGCTTGTTCAGAACTCAACTTTAATGTAAGTAAGAGAAGTAAGGAGTTTGCCTAATAGAACTTGGAATCAAGTATTCCAGTTCTGTTGATTTTTTTTTTAATTTTTCTATGAACTTTTTGTACTGATGCTGAAATATCTTTACAGAGAAAATCAGAATTCTGTGTCATGTTGAAAACTTTGACTTTTTTTTTTCTTTTACATTACTGTTAGTATCATAGAATCATAGAATGTATTGGGTTGGAAGGGACCCTCAAGGGTCATCTAGTCCAACTGCCCTGCAGTGAGCAGGGACATCTTTACTAGATCAGGTTGCTCAGAGCTCCATCAAGCCTGACCTTGAATGTCTCCACTACCTCCCTGGAAAACCTGTTCCAGTGATCCACCGCCCTCATATTGAAAAACTTTTTCCTTACATCTAACCTAAATCTACGTTTTTCTAGTTTAAAGCCATTACCCCTCCTCCTATCGCTACATGCCCTTGTGAACAGTCCCTCCCCTGCTTTCTTATAGGCACCTTTCAGGTATCGGAAGGGCGCTATAAGGTCTCCCCTGAGCTTTCTCCAGGCTGAACAACCCCAACTCTCTCAGCCTGTCTTCATAGCAGAGGTGCTCCAGCCCTCTGATCATTTCTGTGTCCCTCCTCTGGATGCACTCCAACAGGTCCACATCCTTCCTATGTTGAGGGCTCCAAAGCTGGACACAGTACTCCAGGTGAGGTCTCACCAGAGCAGAGTAGAGGGGCAGAATCACCTCTCTCGATCTGCTGGCCACACTTCTTTTGATGCAGTCCAGGGTGCAATTGGCCTTCTGGACTGCAGCTGCACATTGGATAACATTTAGGGATAACATTTAGGGATAACATTTTTTGCATTCTGCTAGAAAATGTTGAAAAGTCACTAAACTCTGAATCTATGTGCTTCACTATGCAATACAAATAACATCAATAACAACATTGTGGCCTGTGGAAACCCTGGCATCTTTTAAGACGTGATACATGGTCCTTCCGAAAACCAGAAAGTGATATTTTTGTAATTGTTGGGTTTTATTATTTGCTTCATATTGGGCTAGTGGAGATTAACCCTCCTACATTAGGTATGGTTTCTACCTTGCCAGGCCTTAATAAAGGAGTTGAAGTGATGTGATGAATTAGAGCAGCAAACTGCTACAGAAAGGCGGCAGCAGCCAAAGGCCAAGGCTGCAGAGAGAAGTTTTAAGGGAATTGTGGAAATAATGAAACCTATATGATGTCTGGGGGAAGAGGTAAATGTGAGGAAAGTGGATGGGGAGGAACAGGTTTGGGAAAATAGAGACTAAGGGGGTAAAGGTGGCCAGTTCAGTGTAAGCATACTGCTGGTCCTTACTCTGTCTGACCAAGCCGGGAGAAATCCTTTGGGTCTTGAAGTCCTTCACATTTGTATATCACTGAAATTATTCACATAATGGAGTAATTTCTCTGTCGTCTCAGTGCATTCCTGTTTATGATAAGCAGGCGTAGTGCAGATAGAGGGTGTTTGTTTTCTTCTCTATGTTTTCTCCCTGGTGGGAAGAAAAGCAGTCTCACATTTCTCTTCCCAAATGTAATTGAAGGGTGGGAACCACAAACAAACTTCATTATAGGGTGCAAAGGTGTGACAGTAATGTAGAATATGGATGATCATATGGAGAAAGATAAAATGAATGTTAAGTCTTCATAGCATTCTTCAGAGAGTTTCAAGAGTAGATAAAGTTTATGCAATTTTGTCATTTTTCTGTGAGGACATTTTTTCTCTTCCATCCCACTAATAGCAGAACTCATTAGCCAGCTCCAGAGAAATTCGAAAAGATATTCAACATTGATGTTCATCAAAACTTAGTGAAAAACTTAGCAGAGAAAAAAGCCTTCCATTTACTGGGAGAAATTTAGGTAGAATGTGGATTTTGTACATTCTGTTCAATACATCTGGTGAGCAAACGGCTACATACAGTGACAGACTGAGCACAGAATATGCTTTCCCTTAACCTGCACTGATACGATAAGGATGCTGCAAGAAGCTGATGATACTATACTTGTGGATATATGGTTTTGAGGGAAAAGAGCTGTACATAAATAGGCTTTATTCAATTTTCTTTTTTTAAAACAAAATTAATTTTTTAAAGATTTAATTTTCTGGGTTTTTTTTGTTGTTGATTATTTGGGTATTTTACAGAATGTTTAAATGTACTGTCCATAAGTAGTCTTCTAGATAGTGCTATTTAATTATTTTTTAATAATTACAGAAATACAGAAATATTTGTGCATATTTTCTGTGTTTATGGCTACAGTTGATATTCTTTAAAACATTTAGTATACATGAACTGGGTGTGACATAAGTATTTTTTGAGTTTGCACACAGTTCTGCAGTTACATCAATCTTTTCTAATGGCGTCTGATGGAGTATTTAATTAATTTACCACATCAAGTAAGTGGGTATTTGGAGAGAGGAGATATGATCGTTATTCTGAATACAGTTTCTGTGCACATGGATTCAAATATGACATGAATTCTTTTTTTTTTTTCCAATTTAAAATCATTTGTCAGGAGAAAAACAACTGTGTCATCACAATATTTGTAGAACTTCCACTTTCCCTAAATAAAGCTCTCTGTCCTCAGAAATCAACTGATGATTTAGGAGAAAGTTTGCTTTAGGATGTTGAAATGTACACAATGCTAGATCAGAATTTTTGGTAAGGCAGTTCTGTACTTATCCTTGATTTTTACTGACTACTCCATGAAGAAATTCAAAACAAAAGATGCTGGTAAAACCTTTTTGATGGGAAATGACATCCATGCATCTGTCTTGGAGGCATTATATATTTTTTCTTTATCTTATTATAAAAAGTGAGAATTATCATGCCCTGATGCTGTATTTTCTGAGGCTGAATGTCCCTCAGTGTGGGTCACTCTATGCTCAGGGCTGAGTTTTCTAATATAGGAACCCAGCTGTCTCTGCCACTGACATCTAGCATACCCTATATCCATACTTTTGGTGACTGCTGTTGCTACAGTAAGGTTATGCGACAGGGAGTAGTTTTGGGGATCACTGCATATTTATCAATTCTAGTTTCTAGAAACAAGATCCAACAGATAGATACTGGAAAGCACATTTGGGTATTGTAAGGGGGAGGGGAAACCCTACAGAATATTGGCAGCCATGAAACATATAAGTTCATTAGCTATCTAAGTCTCTTTAGCCATCCAAGGCTCAAATTTGTTTTCAATGCAGCTATAGCAAAGTAAAATGCTTTTTGTCTTACCTGTGTCCTCTCCTCTGCAGCAATGTGGCACTGGAGCCTGGGGCTCCCCTGCAGCCTAAGCTCAGTTTCAGGCTACCTGCCATCCCTCCTCCATCCCTGCTTATATGCAGTCCTGCCACCTCCCTTTCAACTCCTCAGCCCTTTTCCTGAGGCATTTTAGCACACTACTTTTGCAGAAATCTGGTCACTTTCAGGTGAGTTTTCTCCCAGGTTAGGACAAGGAATGAGGTTGCAGTCACATCAATGCCAGAATTAATGCACCTGGAGAGGGCACAAACTCTGTAAGTTATTCTGAATACATAATGTGTGCATGAAATATGCTTTTTTTGAATCACCACACAAATCTGAAGTTACATCTTTTTTTAATAGTGTTTGGTAAAATATTTACTTTGTTTACTGGGTCAAAAAAGCAGGTATTTGAAGACAGGCAGAGGACCATGTAGAAGAGGCAAATGAGGTGAGAAAGGAGCTTGCCAGGCCATGGTCAGGTGGGCTGTGGGCTGCTCTGCAGCTAAAGCCAGGCTTCACTAGCTTTTCTATCTGGCTTCAGAGCAAAGCAAAACAGATTAATATAAATCATGATCACTATAAACCAGTGAATTATATCTGGTAGTCAAACTCTGACTCCCTCCTACCATTTAGCACTCACTGTCTGTATTAGCCTCTTCAGCGTTAAGCTGAGAGAGACTGAATTTGAAGATTAATCTCCTGCTACAGGTGATCTCCCTAGCAAGGAATTGGTATATTTCTAAGAAGTGTGCTTTTTCATGCTGTACTCCTCCATATTTTCATAAAGTCCATCAGTTTCTAATGCAGGAAATAAAGCTATAAAAATGTTAGCTGGTCTTTTGCTTTTTTCTAAAAAGGGCTGCTTGAAACCCCTTCCCTGGGTAGCAATCAGCAAACTTCTCATTACTGGGAACTTTAAAATGTGTGCTGATCTGCAAAACAGAGCATGAGTGATGTAGACATTACTTATATAATTGGTTTTGTGCATACTACAATCAAATACTGGCTTTAAAATATACCCCCTTGGTGTGTTCATTATATCCATCTCTCATCCACTTCTGCAACAGATATTTGCAGTCATTTGTCACTCTTTATTACTGGAAAAGCAATGAATATGGAGCAGCACCATGTATTTTAAAAGTCTCACGTTACAGTCCCAAAAGAACATATGTATTAATATACAAAGCATGGTAGAAAGTTCACATTTCTCTTATTAATTTCTACAAATTCAATGGAGATGACCTGCTGTTGGGTTTTCCTCCTTTTTTTTTTTTTTTTTAATTACTTTCCATTTATCTCTGCTTAGCTAGGAGTGATCAGAAATGAAACCAGGACTCTTAAAATGATGATTTGGGCTTTGTCTGCTGGTAGTGTGTTTTCTTATTAATTTTTGCTTTTTTTATATATTAAAATGCTCTTATTTTAAATGTTTTATGAGCTTTTATGATTTCTACATATATATCTTTTAAAGTATTCTACATTTTGTGTAGATCCTTAAAGGAATATTTAATTGTATAAATCTTTAAAGACACAAATTAGTCTTGTTTAAGGCATATATAGTGTGAGTGGTAACTCCATGATTTAAATCTGTATGTCAAGGCAAGCCATAGAATTTTCTTATCAGCAGTTCTTGGTAATACAAAATTGATGTGTTTGGTGCTACTATGTAATGAACTCTTTCCTGGAAGTCACCTTATTCTGATTTACCCTTAAACTAGTCTCTGCATGGAGAGTGTTGTACTCTGGATTTACTGGTAAACTTAGTGAATCAAAAGCAGTTCATCCATAACCATGATTAGAAAAGGATGACCATGACTAATTCAGTTGTTTAGATTACCCAAGATACCTTGATTACTGTTCTGCAGCAACAAACTGAATATTCAACTTTCCATATCAACACAGTACTGAATGCAGTACAAGATACATCCAGAGGCCCAGAGCACAACTTGTCTGTTTGCTCCAAGTTGTTAAACTCTTACTGCATTATTTCTCAAAAGGCTTATTTGCTGCAGCAGCTATTCCTATTACTCTTCTGATTGTAAATTATCTTGCCTCAGTGCTTAAGAGTGATAAGGAAAGAGGAGATCCTCACTGACAAACTACAGGAGCTTAATAGGACTTTCAATAAAAAGACTGTGTGTTATTCTCCTAGGAGGGATGTTGGGGTTGGGTTTTGATATTCCCAGGCGCATTGTCATGCCAGAAGGGCTAATTTACACTCATGTCAGTGTCTTTGTGAGGAACTGGTAATGAACCATATATCCTATTTAGGTATGTGTATATATGCAAGATTCCATGGAGAAGGTACATCACAGAGCAGCATTTGTGCTGTGGGTCTAATTATTGTGCATAGTCCTACTTAATAGCAGGCTATTTCCATGAAGAATCATTCCACTCCTTTTTCACCTCCTTCCAGGCCAACACTGTTGTCTCCTTTCCATCAGATTTAAGAATAATTTATTCACAGGTCAGTAAGTTCAACCAGCATATTGTTTGGAAGAGGACTCCTCTACCCAAATCAACATAAAAGCTTGTCTTCAGGTCTCACCTAGATATGATGTCAGGAAGGGAGAGGGAAGAAATTATTGTACTGCTGCTATCAGCCAAGGGCCTGAGTTCTGCTGCTATCTGTGTGATGTAAAATATCACCCAAAGAGAAAGAGAAAGAGGGAGTTTATACCTTCACTGAGTCAAGGAACGGGTAATTTGTCTGTCAGGTATAAGACTGATCTGGTCTAAGAAGAAATTTGCATTTCTAAGGAAGTGAAAGAAAGCTTATTTTGATTTAGATAGATGGTCAGACTATCACTGGAATAAAACAGCAGGAAACTAATTTTAGAAAAACAGATTAAATCTCTCTTGACCCACTGGAGAGCTCCTAAATGGAAACCAATTCTAAAAACAAGTATCTCTTACCAAGACAAGTTTTTCTTTCAGGGATAAAATCTGGGTTATGAGGCATGGAGAAAAATAAAATCTACTGATGCCAGAAAAATCCACATCACACTTGTTACGTAAAGGGATTTTTTGTTTAATCACAGTGCAAATGCTGATTTCCTCTTTGTTTTTTTTTTTTTTTGGGGGGGTGGGGAGAGGGTTGGTGGCTGTGTCAGCTATTTCAGATGTTTTGAATAACTTCTTTTATTTGCATTTTTCTTTAACCTAGCTTGAGATAAGAATGATCTTAATATAACCCACCAATAACATATTCTTCATTGAAGAGTAAGACAAATCCAGAAACCCGGCCAGTTGGCCTCCTTAAGTGCCCAGTTCCCCCATGTTCTCTGAAACACCCAAAAGGGACCCAAGAGCTTTTCTGCACAAAAATTGCATGACCCTGGTGAGGAGCTTGTGTTCCATGGGTTAAGATGAAATAGAAAAGTGTCTACCAGGAGACTGTCTGGCATCTAGTTAAGATACAGGAAAATGTGCCTGAATTCTTAGCATCTTTATATAGTGTATCACAATATCTAGAATCAGTTTAATGATAATTCAATCAGACATAGTCAATCTTTTAAAAATATATGGACTGAAGGTCATTTAGCAACTTACAAAAGCTAGGTTTAAACATAGTTATTATTAATCTAAAGATAATTTAAATAAAAGTCATACACGTATCAAAAATTCTCCATGAAGAAAAATACAGTTTTGTGTTTTCTTTTATCCATATCTGATGCACAAAAACTTAATAAAGCACTGGTCAGTAGAGATTCCAAACTCTACAGTACAGTTCTGTTTTTCTCTACATGGAAAATAGAAAGTTATTTTACGTATGAAGTAATATTGATCATTGAGAATTTCAACATAGAGATCACTACACATCTCTAAGTAGTGATAAAAAAGAAGTGAAGCCAAACCAGGACTTGTATGTTTAGTCAGTGGTAAAATAGGCTTAAGGAAGTGAACTTTGACTGTATTTTAAACTTTCTGTAACATACAAAGAACAAAAAAGAAAGCAGCGAAACGTGCTGCAAGTGCAAAGCCAGTTGCACTGAACAGCTATAATTTGGAGGCTGGAAAATCAGCTGTGTCTTTTACTTTGGAAAGTAAAAAAAAGAATTTTGAAATAGGAAGGGCAAATACTTCCCTCCTTCTGTCCTTAGCTTTTTTTTTTCCCTCATAATTTTCTCCCTTCTCCTCTCATATTTCAATGAACTACAGAAAGAAGATGAAGATGATGGTGAACCGTTGAAGATGCTGGGAAAGTATTTGGTTCTTTTGGACTATACGTTAAAAGAGAGAGTGTTGTGTGAAGAATGCAAACTGCTTTGGAGACTTCAGTGTCCCAAAAGAAAGTTGTAGAAAAAAAAAGATAAATTTAAAATTAGTAAGTCAATGGGACTAGATAGTATACTTCCAAGAATGAGAGGATGTAAGATCACAATACAAATTCACTATTTCTGAATCAAATATGCCATGTATGTACCTAATTAACACTACATTGTATGACCTTACTGCTGGCTAAGATTTATGATAATTTATTTGCATTAGAATGGTAAGTTTTACATATTTTGCCTGCATTAAAATTCAAGATTTACAGATGTAGCCTATACAGAAAAATAACTTCTAATAAAATGTAACAGCATGTTTACTGGCTGATAGTCCATTAAAATGTCTTATAATTCAGTAGTAAGTGAGTAAAATGCATTCTGATTCATCCTTCTGTGCTTTAAGCCTTTTAGGAGGTATGCAATGCTAGTAGAAATGGTCCCTTTTAATTCAGGGCAAACACCACATCTAAGAGGGACCAGTTTTACTCACTGTGATTCTGAAGCATCTGATGACTTCTAGGTCACTTACAGATGTATATCCAAATGTGCTGAAATTTGAATTTTTATGTTAGAAATCTCCTTTCTCAATCCTATAGAATCATAGAATCATAGAATAATTATGGTTGGAAGGGACCTCCAGGGTACTTCTGCCTAAGGAAGGCAGAATGTTAGCATGTACATGATTACAGTGATTAGAGTCCTTTCCCAAAATTTCCAGAAAAGGTTCAGCATTTAAGATGTACCTTATTAATCTGAGAGCAGGTAGATTGTCAGCCTATTTTAAAAATAGGACATTGTTGTAAATATTGACATACAAATCTTTCATAACAATTTAAAGATCTTATATCCTTTCTCTTCTAGAATTAAATATTTTCCAATCTAGGGTAAATTGTTTTGGTTGGAAAGGTAATTTGGTTGGAAAAGACCTTTAAGATCATCAAAGCCAACCATTAACCCAGCACTGCCAATTCACCACTAAACCATGTCTCTCAGCACTTCATCTACACATCTTTTAAATACCTCCAGGGATGAGGACTCAACCACTTCTCTGGGCAGCCTCTTCCATGCCTGACAATCCTTTCAGTGAAGAAATGTTTCCTAATATCCAATCTAAACCTGGCACAACTTGAGGCCATTGCCTCTTGTTCTATCGCTTGTTACTTGGGAGAACAGACTTCGCTACAACCTCCTTTCAGGTAGCTGTAGAGGGTGACAGGTCTCCACTCAGCCTCCTCTTCCAGATTAAACAAACCCTGTTCCCTCAGCCACTCTTCATAAAATTTGTTCTCCAGACCCTTCACCAGCTTCATTGCCATAGGATTGAGTAAGCTTTTTTTCTGTCTGATTCTTAGCATTTTTCTTTTACTATTTATTGTCCCTGTATTTTTTTTTTTCCCTACAGCAGGATTTTGTCAAGCTTGGGCTGAAATATCCATGCTTTTGGCTCTGTCTGTGAATTATATAAGGGACATCTATCTGTAGCTCCAATTCCCTTTCCTGATTTTATGTCATATTCACTCCTGAGCAGATGGTTGCATTCTGAAAGTTGCCACTTATATACTAAAGCAAGTTACAATTGACTGTTCCTCTTGCCTTAAAGTGAGTGTTGAGTGAAATGGGAAAAGTAGTTGTCCTGCAAACAAATCAATTTTTTTATCATAAATTTGACATGCATCACAAATTAATGGAGGCAATTTCTATAGTAATAATGTAATCCCTGGAAGAACTGCAGCTGTCTATTCAGGTGCATTCAATTTCTCCTTGATGGGAATAATTACCTTCCATTCTAGCTGGATAATTGCCTTTTGATTGAGGTCATCAGAGCAATCAAATCTGCGAGAGGCAGAAATCATTTCTAGGGTGAAGAAAGAAGGGGGAGGAGGGTAGAGACCAGAACAGATATTTTAGAAGGGAGAATTAATAAAGAGAATTTGCATGTATTTTACTGCTTCTTTGTTTGTAGTGATATTTCACATGATGTGATTATGTGAAATTAGAAGGCTGTTAAATATGCTAAAGCCCATGTCTATTTATTCTTTTTTCCTCTGAAAGAATGGCGTTATTGTGTCAGTTGTTGAACAGAGATTTTTCTAATTGCAAGCTTTGAAAACAGTCTCCCTTTGTGAATGTCTGCATCAGTTTGGAACTCTAATTCTTTTCTTTTTTTTTTTTTTTTTTTTAATTTTTAAATTTTTCTTCCCTTATGTCTTTTAATTGTTTAAACCAATGAGTTTAGTAGCTTGGATTTTTGCCCTGAGCCTTTAGATCCTAGTGTTTGTCAGTATTGGAAATTGCTTTCACCTGGTTAATGACTGGACAGCAATACAGCTTAGATTGCCATTTATTATTCTAATATACAACTTTCTGGTTGTTCTGTCAATTTGTCATTGTCTGCAATGAAGGCAACAAATGTCTAGCCTGTTAACTAACAGTTTCAGCATGGTATCCTTCAGTTGTACTGAGAAGGAATGCTTTGCTTTTGTTTTACAAATTATGAGGAAGGTTCAGAAGATAAATAAAATATTTTTTCTTCCTTTTGTGATAATATTGAAGAAGGCAGGGAAACACCTTGTTGGTTTAAAATTTTTCATCATGGGTACAGATATTTATGATTTCCATACATAACAGGAAGTTATTTTGCTATCCAGTTGTACAGGAGGAAATTTTGTCAATGAAGAAAAATCAGCAGGGTGGTTCATGTTAATTGGTTATGGAGAAAAAACTGTTTCATTATGTGGTATATAAAATGTATGCATTTTAAAAGATAGCTTTTGTATTAGTTTTTCAGTAAATCATGAAGTAGAATCATAGAATAGTTTTGATTGGAATGGACTTTTAAAGATCTTCTGGTCCAAACCCCCCTGCAGTGAGCAGGGGCATCTTTAACTAGATGAGGTTGCTCAGAGCCCTGTTCAACCTGACCTTAAATATTTCCAGAGATGAAACATCTACTACCTCTCTGGGCAGCCTGTTCCAGTGTTTCACCACCCTCATTGTAAAGAATGTCTTCACAGAATTGTAGAATCATAGAATGGTTTGGGTTGGAAGGGACCAGAGACCCAGGTGCAGAACTTTGCACTTGTCTTTGTTGAACCTCGGGATGTTCACATGGGCCCACTTCCTCAGCTTGTCCAGGTCCCTTTGGATGGTATCCCATCCCTCAGAGGTGTCAACCGTAACACTCAGCTTGGTGGTGTCTGCAAACTTGCTGACAGTGCACTCAATCTGACTGTCTATGTCACTGATGAAGATATTAAATTGTACTAGTCCAAATATGGGCACCTGAAGAACCCCACTTGTCACGAATCTCTATCTGGATATTGAACCCTTGACCACTACCTTCTGGATGCGACCATTCAGCCAATTCCTCCTCCACCTAAACAGCCCATTGATCAAAACCATCTCTGTCCAATTTAGGGAGAAGGATGTTGTGGGGGACCATGTCAAAGCCCTTATAGAAGTCCAAATAGATGACGTCCATAGCTCTTCCCTTGTCCACTGATGTAGTCACTCCATCCTAGAAGGCCATTGTGTTGGTCAGGCAGGACCTGTCCTTGGTGAAGCCGTGCTGGCTGTCTCAAAACACCTCGCTGTGCTCCATGTGCCTTAGCACAGCTTCCAGGAGAATCTGTTCCATGATTTTCCCTGACTCAGAGTTGAGGCTGACAGGACAGTAGTTCCCAAGGTCCTCCTTTCTACCCTTTCTTAAAAATAGGTGCAATGTTTCCCTTTTTCCTGTCACCAGGGACTTCACCTGACTGCCATGACTTTTCAGATCTCATGGAGAGTGGCTTGACAACTACATCAGCTAATACCCTCAGGACTCTGGGATGCATCTCATCAGGTCCCATAGATTTATGTATATTCACGTTCCTCAAGTGGTTGTGAAACAGATTTTCTTCTACAGTGGAAGGGACTTTGCTCCCCCATCCACTTGAGAGCTATGGGAAGAGAGGTTGCCAGTGATGATCAAGGCAAAAACATTGTTGAGTACCTCAGCCTTCTCCTCATCTATTGTAACCAATTTGCCAGTCCTACTTATAAGGGGGGTGCACTTTCTTTGACCTTCCTTTTCTGGCTCACATACCTGTAGAAGCCCTTATTATTATTCTTTGCATCCCTTGCCAAGTTCAGCTCCAACCACACATAAGCAGTGTCCTGGTACTCTTCCCAGGATAACTGTCCCTGCTTCCACTGCTTGTTCATTTCCTTCTTGGCCTTTAGTTTGACCAGCAGGTCTCGACTCAGCCATGCTGATCTCTTGCCTTCCTTGCCCCATTTCTTGCACCTGTGGACTGAGACCTCTTGTGCTCTATGGAAAGCATCCTTAAATATCTGCCAGATTTGCTTTGTTCCCTTGTCCCTGAGGGCAGCTTCCCAGGGGGTCCCATTGACTAATCCATTGAACGGCTGGAAGTTTGCTTTCCTAAAATTCTGTTACTGACTTTACTCTTCATAAATACAATGAGAGATTTACATTCTATGTAACCTGATGTCTTTATTTCTGAGTGCTGTAGAGGGAAACACAAATTCTGGCTGTGCTGTTGTTTCCCTCATATATTTAACAGGAAGTGTGTCCCACAGACGGTAAATGCCATCCATTCTTTGGAAAGTAAATCTCTGAATATTTCAACTGTCATGTAGAATCAACTCAGATAATCCATGCTCAGGCTGGTAAATATACTTTTGCTGTTCAGTGAAAGTTCAGAAGGTTTTTTGTGCATAAGTGTATTACATTACATTTTAAATTGCAAATAAAACTAAGTAATTTCTAATGATGATGGACTTGTAGTAAATATGTAAACAGTTCAGGGAAGTTTTTCTTTTGCTCCTTCAGTGTGAGACTACATGATAATTTTTCATGAGTCTTTCAGAGATGCACAACGAACTTCAGATGACAAATGCAGTGTTCTTGAAGTGGTATTGAATTAACATGACCAGGTGATTTATCATTTTCAGTGACTTCTCAAAAATAGTTAACTATCGGAATCTGCTTTTTGGAGAGCCATGAAGAAAAACGTGTGCAATGGTATTTCCTTTTGTTTTTAAAAACGTGCTTATATAAAATGGATGCCTTAAAACTGGAAGCACACAATATTTCAAATGGTGCAATGAATGGCTATATATTTGATCCATTAAACTGCTCTGCTATTTGTAGTGACTCTACAACACAACTTTTTCTCTTCTAATAGGACAAGTTATGACTGAGATATTTCTATTATTCTTACTAAAGAGATTATCTAGAATTTAAAGTCTAAATATGCAATCTAACATGTTAAACAAGTTAGAATATATGCATCTTTCACCTAAGAGGTTAACAAAACCTGTCTTAGCACTCATCCGAAAATAGAGCTAAAAGGAACATCACAGAAGCACATTGGTTTGCTGATAATCCTGCTGTATGGAACTAGAATACATATTTTCATTTTCTAATCCTATTTTTACACGAGATAAAGCCCCATGCTTCAGAGCACTGTCAACTATGAACTGCTTGGTGTTTGGCACAATAATACTGCTGCCTAGGCAAGTGAAGCACTCTGTCTTGCTCCTTTAAGTAACTCAGTTAAACTGGCTCTGCCTACTGCACCTAGGATCATGGGACACTTCCTATTTTGGGGGTGGACATAGAACAATAATTGTGAGCAATTTCTGAGGTACTACCCAAACTACTCAGAAATGCAGATGTGAATGAGAGAAAGGCTCTTTAGAATAAGCAAGGTCTTGTTCTGAGATAGGCAGAGCAAGACTGCTGGAGAAGCTATTGGATTTGACAGAAAAACACAGAAGAGATCATGGTGAGTGACAGAGGGAAGAAAAAAATGTTTGGAAGTTAATGGTGTGGAAATGAAGCAGGTTCACCAAAGCTCTGTGTGTAACTGAAAGGAAATTGTTGATGGTAAACATTGTGGCTGAATGCACAGGATGCACAGTTGGCTGCTATAAGAAGTTTCTTGCTGCTCCTTCAAGGCAGTTAGTGCTAGTTGCTTTTCATAATACTGGATGAACCACTATTATAAGACCATTGCAGTGTGTACTTGGCTCTATCATTTACAAGTGGAAACATCAAGATTTTAGAAAAATAAAAGAAGAAATGTGCACTGACAGGTGTTTCCGTGGGACAGAAGCAAATTTTCTTTATTAGCATCCTAAGGAAGAAATTACTTGGTGTTTCACTCTTGTTTTTTACCTTGTCTTTAATAGCCACTTGAGCTTAATTTATTGGTCTCCATCGGTGTTTGTTGCTGTTCAATTGTCTTGCTTGAAATTAAACTCTGAGCTCTTTGGAACTGCAATGTGTGTGAATGAGCAGTGTCCAACACAACTAGGCTGATGTTTCAGTGGGAGTTCTGCTGGGATATTAATCAGAGTCCATACAGTTTTTGAGAAGACTTTGACTTGAGGTCCTTATTGTATTGCCAATATGACTGTAAATTGTACTCCTATTTTTTTCTTTTTCTTTTTGATTATTAAGAACTGAAGCTTGAAATTATGTATGTAGAGATGCATTTTTCTGAACCAATAAAAATGTAGCTTTGATCATGAGATGAAAATGGGTATGTGAAAACTGTGTTGTCAGCACATATTCACAGAAAGAGATTGAAAACTTAAGACATGAAACTGCCTTACCTCTTAATCCCTCACAGGCTGAGGTAAATTACTTGACAGTCAGAGTGGCAGAAAATGTTGCTATCCTTTCTCTGGAGTGCAGACAAAAAGTGAATTAAATGACTGAGGACAATGCCATGAGCAACTGAGCTGTACTGATGTTTTATTAGGTAGAAAGGTTAATGCTGGGCGTCTTATTTGAAGTCCTGACTGCTTCCTAATACAAGATGGTTAGCCATAGCTGACAGCAATAAAATATCAGAAATATGAAAAGAAATGTAAATGAAAGAATTCTTATTTTCAAAGTGCTGAGCTATATGAACTTATAAATATTTAATAAATCTAGGTCAAATACAAATTTGCTGTTGTCTTTAGACTCTGCATGCTAAGGGTCAGCCAGCTATATCAAAGAATGAGAATGGTAGAGCAAAGTACTATGAGTTTAAGGCCAAAAATTTTGTATGCAGGATACATTCAATGTACTTGTTTGTAAATCAGTATTAGCTAAGAATTATGTTGGGACAGAACTGGTTAATATTTCTCATCATTGATTTCTCTTATCCCAAGGATAAGATTCTGGAAGAATCTCATGGCTTATGTGTTTCTGTCTCTGAGGGTATGAAGATGGAAGTGGGATAAGAAGTGTACTTAGAACTCTGACAGAAGAGTTCTACATTTTGTCCTCAAGAGTCCAGCATGGCCAGAGATGATGTACTGTGCACATAAATCTACAGCTGGGAATAATTTTAAACTTTGCATGTGCCTGAACAGGGCCCTTCATTAGCTACATTCTTAGGTATAGTGCAGCTTATTAAGCTAAATTCTGTAGTATAGGCCAAAATTTGGAGACTCTACTGTTCATGATACATAATGGTGTTAGGAGGTATATTTCATATTAACATCAAATTCCACAGGTCAGGATTTTTTTCAACAAAAATGGTTGTCAGTAAAAAAATATTTTGTTGAACTTCCATTCTTTGTTAGTACTTTCCTGTCTTTCACCAGACATTCAATGATGGTACCAGAGTTGGTACCACTGGAGTGGTAAAAGTGTGAAAGAAATAAACCTACTACACTTCCTAGAATAAAATTTGGGAAAAGAGACTTGAACTAGTTCTCACCAATCCCAATTGAATGTCTAAACCTTTGAACTCCAGAGGAGACAATTTTTAGTTATCTAAAAGAATGTTACTTAAACTAGCTTGGTTTGGGAGGCATTTTTAGAAAGTATAAATTCTTCAGGACTATAAATCAGCTTCACATTGAGATACAGGTCTCCAAGTAGGTGATGTCCATTAACCTCACACACAGCTGAAGAAGAGCTGACCCATAATCATAGAATCATAGAATCATAGAATAATTATGGTTGGAAGGGACCTCCAGGGTAATCAAGTCCAACCTTTATCCCATCATATTCCTCACCATTAGACCACTAGAGCATGGCCTCAAGTGCCTCATCAACCCATTTTTTGAACACTCCCAGGGATGGCGACTCCACCACCTCCCTGGGCAGCCTGTTCCAATGTCTAACCACCCTCTCAGGAAAGAACTTCTTCCTAATATCCAACCTAAACTTCCCCTGAAGTAACTTGAGGCCATTTCCTCTCATCCTATCATTAGTAATTTGAGAGAAGAGACCAACGTTGGAAGACGCAGACTGAAATTGATGCTGTATCGAGGCAAGGTAACTGGCTGTAGGGATTCACTCAGCTTTTTGATACTTTGATCAGGATCTTTAGATCTTAACACAGTGTAAATAGATATTAATAGAGAGATGAGGGAACTGAATAAGAAATACTGAATCACTTTCTTCAGGATAAATAAAGTATTTATCTTTAAAACTATGTGAGAAATTTTGCCATTTCCTGTCTCTTAGCCCAAGTTTAGACAACTTAAACCCATTTGTTCTCTCAAGTAGAAGTCAAAGGAACAGAAATATGTACATAATATTCCTAATAATCTTGCAGCCTCACAGCTAGAGCTACAAATCAGTTTAAATGTTGGGTAATTACTTCTTATGATTATTTATCTTCTTAAACAGCAATTCAGATTGAGGTTGAAACAGTACCTAATGTACCAGGAATGAAAATGAACCTACTTAAGGATGAGAAATGATCTATAGCAATCGATACAGAATGGCTGCAAGAGGAATGGTCTTGGAATAGTGCAGAAAACCAGACTGCCTTAGGGATCATGCCAGGTCTAAGGTGTTTGTTCTGTGCAGAGACTTTTTGCAGTACGGAACTGAATTAGCTGAATATCACCTCTGTTGAACTAACATAAAGTTTCCTTTCAATCATTTTAAATACCTTGATGAGTCTTCTGATGATGTGGAGACCTTTGCCAGGTGTGGCAGATAAATACACTGGTTATTCTTTCAGTCCTTGCTACTAGAGCAGGAATTTTCCCTGCTGTATGTGTTTTTTGAATCATTTGTAAGCTGCTTTATTCATTTTAGCTTTAAATATCTTTATTAGTTTACAAGTTGACAAGTTGTTGGTTCAGGATGCTTTTTCTTAGTGACAAGGGACTTTTTTCCCTGTTGCATAGGCCTGGGATACTGTACCCAAAACTAAATTAATAACATTCTGTGATTCTGTGAGATTCTGTGATCTGAGGAATACAACTTTAAGTTTTTTCAGCGAAAACCACACCAAAAAAATGTGGAAAGACAATTAGGTACTAATATTAGAACTAAAATGATGAGTAGTCTCTTAATAAAAAGGCATCTCTGAGATTTTGTGAATTTAACAATCATTATTAGCCGTAAAACTCAAATTAGAACATACTGTTTACCTTTTTTTTTTTTCACTTCAAGCATATTGCATTAAATAAATATATCGAGTGCTTCTGAAGTTTGAAAATGCTAAATTCTGAAAATACAGTGGAAGTGTTCTTAAATTTTTTTTTATGTTATGTTCCCCATGGAAAATAGTGGAGCATGTTTTTTTAGTTGTTCTTCCTCAGAATTGTATCATTTTCTGTGAGTTATCTTTCTAGTTGTTCTCTGATTTTAAGTTGTCTATTACTAGGGTAAAATTAACCATTTTTTTTTCTTGAACAAAAAATGTCTTTACTGTGAGATGCCCCTAAACTGACACTTCCTGAAGTTTATTTTTTTCCAGCGCCAGTAAGGATTAGTCAATATATATTCCAGAGTTTATATTGATAATTATGTTTAAATTGTGTAGTATTGAAGACTGACTCAGAATATGTATTTTCTGAGCTTTGAATAGAAGGAAATCTTGACTTTTCTGAAATAGTAGTACTGCTTATTAACCTGGTTGTCTTTGGTCGTGCTTTTTTGTTTGTTTTAATTCATGTAACATCATAGCTTTCAGGTTAGTATGCTTTCTAAAGAGGTAAAAGTTACTGAAGTCTTTTTTTATATGAAAATCATGTATTTCTACATCTTAATAATTGAAGCTATTTTATTTTGGTTTTTAGGGCTTAATCCCTTATTTCACTACTGTAAATCTTGCTCTCAATGAATCATACACTACTGGCTTTATTTTTTTTTTAATCTTTAACATGAACTTCAGAGTATCAGTGTACTTTATCTCAATTTTAACAGAATTCCTGAAGCAATATTATTTGCACTCTTTTTATTAAAAATGGCATTTCTACCTGTTTATAATAAAACTGAAAGGCTCTTAAAAGTATTCCTAAGTGCTTCATTGTTGATGTTTTAGAACCATTTCCTTTGATTGCTACTTTTAATGTAAAGGTATATCATAATTAAAGTAATGAATAGGGTGAAAAGTTCCAGATGTAATTATTTAATTTTTTTTGAAATATATTGTTCAATTACCACTGAGAAGTCTTATGTTTGTAGTTTCCAACTACAAACTATGTGTTATCAGTTATTTATGTGGAATAGATTTCTGCTTATTTATGTTTTTATCTTCATTTTAGTAATTACAGCACTTTGAATCAACCTGCTACTGCAAAATAGTATTTCTATGATTTATACTTAAACGAGGAATACTTTTACAACTTTCTAAGAAACTGTATTGAGTTTTCTCTCTTCTGTCTTATCTCCTTATTTCTGGAAATTTGACAAAACAACAGATGAAGAGGGATGTCAGTTACACCCAAATGTCTGTCTTATTTTTAAGTCAGAAGTGAGCATTCTATACTAGTCTTTTCATTGCAAATCAAAAAAATTACTGACAGTCTTCTGAGCCAGCCAATTCCTTGAGCACAGTAAATCTAAAGAGTGTACAACATAGTAAACCCATTATTAAATGAGATTTTGTACTAGCCTTATCTTATATTTTCATAGTGAGAAGATTCTATAAAGAGTGTATTTCAGTAACAAAATTCATTTATCTGATGTCTTGCTTCTGAGATGATCACAGAATTGTTCACCATGACCTTTAGTCTGTTTAAAGTCTTGCATACCAATATCTATTATTTTTATTAATATTTGTTCTGAAGCCTTAGTCCTCTAAAACAAATAGTTGGAAATTTGAATTAAAAAATTAAAAACCTGAATATCATCAATTTATTGACTGAGCTGAGTCAGAGATGACTTAAGCTATTTTTTTTTCTCGAAGTGCAAAATTTGCACTAGTTTCAATGCTCTAATGTTTGAAATATGTTCTCTTCTGGTTTAAAAAACACAAACCGCTGTAAGTTGAATGGAAAAGCAGTCTTTTTAGGACTGGCTAGTGAAATCAGATGGGTCTGCAACACATTTTACACAAGGGAAAAAATATCATGGACTATTTATGCTCTAGCTTTTGTGAATGGTAGTCAAAAGTCCAGTTGTGCTTTGAATATGAGGGACAATTTTGTTTGAATAAATCATGTAGACTTTCAAGTTCCTAATATTATCTAATTTCAGGAAAGAGAGAACACTCAAGGGAATTTGTAAAAAGAAGAGAATGTTGTTATAAATTTGGAATAGAGCTCTTGGAAACCAAAGAGGAAATCATCTGTGTTAGTTAGTAGTACGGTGACTGGCTGTGGGCTACCTGTTTGATGTGGCTGAGAAAGAGACTAGTATGGTTTTATGTATTAAGGAAAATATTTTCAGTAGCAAAAACGAAATGTTAATGCAGTGTTGTGAGACACCATTAAAACTTCAAGTGGAATACTAAATATGAGTGGGTGTTTATGTTCAGGAAAGGAATAGGTACAAACAGCTTTTACTAGAGGAAGAAATAACTGCATCTCAAAACCCCCTCAATTCATCCGGTACAATAATAGAAGAAATGCAATGGTCCTTAGCCATTAAGGAATGGCAAGTCTTTCCACTAAGAATAGTGTGAACAAAAGATCTTATTTGTGAATTCATCCTGTCAAGTTCAGAGAAGTGATACTATAATATAATTCTCTGTAACACTGGGGGCCTTGACTACAATTCCTTTTCACTCTCACGCACCATGCTTTTTACACAGAAAGTATAGTTAATTCTGTGAAAATGGAAATTAAATTGAAATTACTTTCTTAAGAACTATTTAAGGAACAGCTAGGTGATAAAGCAGTCCTAACAAGAAGAAAAATCCTCTAAGGAAAGGTACCTACTGAAGACTTTAAATAATCTAATACAGACAAAATGAATTCAGAAAGCACAAATGCTCCTAACTTTATGGCATTTTAACCGTTGTTTTTAGTATATTAGGTATATGTTTAAAATAGAAAATGTTTGTAGTTGATCTTGAATGTCAATATTAAAAATACATTTAAAATATTACAATTATCTTCGGGGGTTAAAACTAAAGAGAAGATTATTATAGTAACAAATTATTCCCTTATGCACAGAATTGTTGGAATTTATTCTGTCTGAAACCTTTTCTGTCATGTTTCTAAGCTTGGGTTTCAAGAGACTTAGAATGACACATTTAATTTCACATTGTGACAAAAATAATCTCTCAAAAATGCAGACAGTTTCTATCATTAAACTGACCATATCAGCTCTGCTTGTAATCCTTTCCTTTAATGGTTTTCCACGTAGGAATACAGAGAAAATTGGAAGACCAAGAATCATCATTTGAATATTCTGATTAAAGAGGTTTGGTTTGGTTTTTGTTTTCATAAGATATTCTTATTATGTCATATTAGCTCTTATCTAAAGTTAGAGTTTGATAAGGATGGCTGGTTATGGTCAGAACAAGGAGATAAATCGAGATTACTGAAGCGATCTGTCAGGATGCCTGTATGTGGTGTGCCCTAAATCGAGTTCTTGGTCTAAGGTGTGACAGTGCAATGTCTTCAATTTAGGTTTCTTTATTCCACTGAATACTCTAATTGTGAAATATTTTTATATTCTAGATAATGAACTGTCATTATTTCCCTAAAGTTTCTGTATCCTGACTTGAAAAACAGAATTTCTGCAATTTATAACCTACATTCTAGGTGTTGGGGGAGGAAAAAAAAATCCTCACATCAGAATGCTTATACTGATTTATGAATTATACAGTCTATGTTGACTTGGACAGACCTCTGATCCCCTGAAAGATGAATCCTCAGGCATGATTTTGGCTCTAGTGCTAAATACAAAATTTCCAGACGCAAAGGACAATTTTTCAGATTTAATTATTCCCCTGTAAACATTGTCTCTCCATTTTTGTTTAGTCTTTTTGTTCTAAAAAATTTCAAAAATCTGTATAATTACAGTTACTTGAGATTACCAAGGCAACATTTTTTTTGATACATTTGAAGCAAATGTGTGGCTTTCACACAATTTATGAAAATAATTTAAAAATCACATGGTATTCCAAAGCTAAAGAAATAAACAATCTGTATTAGAACAAAAGGTATGTTTATCATCAGGGACTTTGGAGTATAACCACCATAAATGCCATCCCAGACAAAAAGTAGGTTCTTTTCATTAGTTAATGATACTGAAAAACTTCTTTTATTTTTTCCAAGCCAAGTATTCCAATTCTGATGTCTGAAATAATACATTATTCTTAGTGTACTGAATTAATCACTTCTCTTTTGAATCTCTGTTTATTCTTCATCTCATCTCTATGCATAGTGTACCATGTTCTTTAATGATTCCAGTGTATTTCTATAGGTTGTTTATTCCAGAAGTCTTTCACATTAATTTTAATAATATCCTCTCAATCTTTTGTAAAAAGGTAGTTTCAAGATAACACCTTATAATTATGATGTTCTAGTATTATCAATAATTATTCTGGTTGCAATAATTTTGAACAAAATGTGTTAGTCTTGTTTCTTATCAAAGCAGAAACATTCAGTGAAGACTTACTGTTTTGAACAGGAAGATTTATAAGGTTTTTATTTATCTGGTAATCTCAGATGAAAAACATACATGTGAGAAGTTAAGGACCAAACTTGGGTTTTTGGTATTTTTCTTCAGTATAGCCAGGATTTCATCTGAAGTTTCTATTCTAAGATTTCTTTGGCAGTCTACATATTTCTCCGCAAAGATGATAAAAGAAGAAACAAATTATGCTTTTCATTTTCTGAGGAAAAGAATAATCTAGAAATTATAACTAACTTGCAATAGGCCCAAGTCAATATAAAAGAAACAAGCGCTTGTGGGAAACATGGAAATTGTTTTAATTCTGTAGCCTCAGAATTACATCAATATGAAAGAAAATTGCATGATGAATACCTAAATTGATGAATCATGGAAATGGTTATCAATCTTACATCACTGAAAACATTGTGGACAAAGACATATCACAGAATCACAGAATCATAGAATGTTAGGGATTGGAAGGGACCTCAAAAGATCATCTAGTCCAATCCCCCTGCCAGAGCAGGAACACCTAGGTCAGGTCACACAGGAACATGTCCAGGTGGGTTTTGAATGTCTCCAGAGAAGGAGACTCCACAACCTCTCTGGGCAGCCTGTGCCAGTGCTCTGGCACCCTCACTGTGAAGAAGTTCTTCCTCATATTTATGCAGAACCTCCTATGTTCCAGCTTGCGTCTGTTGCCCCTTGTCCTATCACTGGATGTCACTGAGAAGAGCCTGGCTCCATCCTCATGACACTCACCCTTTACATATTTATAGACATTAATGAGGTTACCCCTCAGTCTCCTCTTCTCCAAGCTAAAGAGACCCAGCTCCCTCAGCCTTTCCTCATGAGGGAGATGTTCCACTCCCTTCATCATCTTTGTGGCTCTGCGCTGGACTCTCTCAAGCAGTTCCCTGTCCTTCTTGAACTGGGGGGCCCAGAACTGGACACAATACTCCAGATGCAGCCTCACCAAGGCAGAATAGAGGGGGAGGAGAATCTCTCTCAACCTACTAACCACACCCCTTCTAATCCACCCCAGGATGCCACTGGCCTTCTTGGCCACAAGGGCACATTGCTGGCTCATGGTCATCTTCCTGTCCACCAGGACCCCCAGGTCCCTTTCTCCTATGCTGCTCTCCAACTGGTCAGTCCCCAACTTATACTGGTACATGGGGTTGTTCTTCCCCAGATGCAAGACTCTACACTTGCCCTTGTTATATTTCATTCAATTTCTCCCTGCCCAACTCTCCAGCCTATCCATGCAGGGATCTGTTTTGCATTTCAGGAATGGTGCCAGAATAGACAGTACCTCCATGCGCACAATGTTTTCCATGGGAAAAGTCTTTTGGGAAAGTAACACGTGGTAATTTCTCAGCTTCCGAAGATACTTTTCGTTTGGTTTGGTTTGGGTTTTTTTCAGATGTACTGATACATTGGTCTGTATCTTGGTCATCCAGAAAACAGTGTATGTTCTTTACCATCTTTGCTAAGCATATTAAAAAATTATTTCACTTCCACCTCCTTATCAGTGCTCGCCACCCCTTTAATACAGAATGTTTTGATTTTTGACACACGTCCTCTAGTGAATCTTGCTAGGCTGATGTTACATCTATCTCCAGCTCTCCTGCCTTTACCCTAGCAAAGTTCACTGCTCCTGTGGAGGAGGTGATGAAAAGAAAACGTGTTCTAGCATTTTCAGTTTGTGTTCTGATGCATTAACTTAAAGTGCTAATAAAAACATGGGGTTTGTGTGGTTTTGGTAGACCAAGACATGCAGTTGTCTCTTACAAGGCTGAAAGTTTCTGGCATTAGACTGGGAATTCACATGGGGGCAAGAATATACTAAACCAGCCTTAGAAAGGAGCTCTTTGATTTTGCCCTGCGTCCTTTCCTATACATTTGCATATGTTCTGCATCTTGGCTAAGCATGACAGGCTATGATGGTACATCTACGATCGAAATAGAACTTCATGGTCCAAGTAATATGTCAGGCCTAATCCTCAGCCCTCCTGAGTAATTTTCCCCTCCTAAGCTATTTTAAGCTTTTAGTCTATTTACTTATTAGATTTTCAATTTCAGAAGTGCCAAAAATGATATAATAATAAAAAAGCATTGCATGAAATCACAAGAAATTACAAAATTTTTGTGCCCCCTTCTGACTATGTGAAATCTGCACACTTACTTTATTGGATTCCACAGTTCATTTGAAGTGATGATGCATGTCATTGATAGACCTCTAATTTCCCACAACCCTCTATGAAAATGTTAACTCAGCAGCATTTTTGCTTAGAATATGCCTTTCGAATTCTAGCTATAAGGCTAAAGTATACTGAGCAGCAAATGCCATTTCTATTTATTTTGTATAAATTATTTTGTTACAGTTGCTGGCCATTTCCAGATTTTTATAACACTATGGAAGCACAGTGAGACTATCTTAATATTGATCAAGGTGCTGAGATTGGAAAGTGCTAGCATTTCTAAGTGTCCTATCATCACAGATTTCACTATAAGAGAAACTTTCTGTTGGCAGAAGTTAATAGCTTTTTTTTTTTTGCTATGTCATCAGTAGGATGATGCACAGAAATTCATTTTTTTGTCATAGTTTGTGTTGATTTTTAAATAAAATATATTCAAAGCTAGGAGAAAATACTGTTAGTATATTTGGGATTCAATCTCTTTTTGGTGAACTCTACATGTTAGAAAGATAAAATAGGTCATACCCAAATAAGAATTTACTTTTTGTTGACAATACCATTTGATAAATCATTAAGTGCTATTAAAAGCACTTAATATAAATCCTCAAAAATAAAGTTAGGATAACTTAATTGTCATCAAATTAGTTTTAAAAGTTTTAAACTAAGCCATCTGTGTAATATTATGCTCACAATGCATCGATCTATACTTCATGTAAGTAGTTTAAGCTTAGAACAACTGAAGGTTAAAAGCTTGCCATGAGTCTTAGTTCATACTTCTACTTTTCACCAAATTAAAGAAGCATTCTCTCAATCTCACACACACACATTTGCAGTTTTAATAGTGACAGTCTCTGGATCATACATGGTATTTGACCCATCAGAAAGAATTGTTGTGTCTTTCTTTCATGTATTTAACTGTAGTACTGGCTACAACCTTACAGTATGTAAGTTCAATGTAGAGAAGTAGGACTCCAATTAAATGTAAAGTGAATTTTATCAAATCTTGCACATATCAAGAGAGAAATGAAACATTTTATTTGAAAGAATTTAAGAACAGACTACTATCATGTCATAGTTTTTATGATTTATGGACTGCTCTTCTACAGAAAAAATAATGATATTAAAAATGGCTAGTGCAATGTGAGATCTTGCTTGCTGTTGCTTACAATAAAGATTGGTGTTCAAGAGTCAAGAGGCTTACATCCTTAGTTCCCATAGATAACTGTTTCCTTGATATTGGCTTTCTTTTCAGGTAGTTTATGCAATGTGACTGCACAGATTTTGTAATGGAAAAACTCAGCATTGAATATTCTTGTGTATGCTTACAGGAGAGGGATGCTTGGGGTTGTTGTTTTTTTTTTAATGAAATGCAGATTTTTCAAATGGATTTAAAAAATAGATTTAAACTAAAAAATCTTTGTTGGTCTACCAATAGCATAAAGTTCACAGTGGTAAAATTGCTACATGGAAATGGTATCCAAATTAGGCAAACACATGTCATAAAATATCACCATCAGTTATGGTTAGTAAATCATGACCATGGGCAGAACAGATGACTTGACAGTTCATTAGGAAAGACAGGAGTCAGAAAGCAAGACACTTTAATAACCAAAATATCTGACACTCCAGACAACTAGTCTTAATATACCAGAAGAAAATCAGAGTTTACTGAAATTAATTTCTATCCATCACTCTTGTGAAAGTTGCTACTAAAAAAAGAATCATTTAGTACAAAGATAGCTATTGGAAAACTTGGATTTACTGGATTAATTTTTAGTGGAGGGGAATAACTGTCTATATCCATACTGCTAGCACGTAAGAGTCCTAAATATAATGAATAGTGCAAGAAGGCAGAATAATAAGATAATTTCATCTGGGGAAGAAAGTGGAGTGTAAGACAAGACATGAGGATTGGTGGAGGCAGACTACCACTCTTAGCAGGAGGAATGAATGAGTCCTTTTGGCCTTGTGGCAGCCTAATTGTTATCATATTTTCAGTAGTAGTTATTGTTTAAGAAGTTTGAGGAGCATTCTGAAGAGAAAAAAAAAGATACAGAGTAGATGTCTATCTGTCAGGCATTTGTCCTAAGTATAAGCAGTGATGCGAGATAAGGTAACAAACATTAGTGTCTGCTTGTTAAAATTGTTGCAAGCAACAAATTGCACTGTGGATCAGGAGTGGATATTTTTTCAGTACTGAGACGTGATGCATGGAATAAGAGTCTCTTTTTTTCCTGCATACAGCTAGAGGAAGACACATAAAGTGTGTGTGTGTGGAGGGGGGGCGGGGAAGTAACTTCGAGCTTGAAAAGGAAAAGAAAATTTAATTGTTATAATACCTAGTCCTTTCCAAAAAATAATAGTATAGGGATAGCAATACCTAGTCATTTCCAGAAAATAAGCTTCAGGTACTTTTTGAGACACTTGCTACACACAGAGCAGATGTTTTTCTTGATTTTGTCAAATGATATTTGTGTCTGATTCTTTAATAGTTCATTTAGGAATTGACATTCCGTATGAGTAAGTGAAGTTGTATCTTCAAAGCAGGCATTATCTTGCAGTTTTAATCACTGAATCTCATTTGTCACCTCAAAATTAGATTATGGAAATGGATTTTATCTAAAACTCTGTTTTAAATCAACACACTAACAGTAGATGATACAGATCTAGATATTCTGCTTATTATTAAGCATTCTAGCCTACTGGTAAGACCAAACACAGAAAACCAAGTGGAGAACTTGTGACCTTTCTTCAGAACTTTAAGACGAATATCATAAAGGCCATTATTTTTTTGGTTGGATTGGATTCTCAGTACATTGCGCCATACCTTTCAAATTTTTGTGCTAGAGACTCTAAAGCTGTAACCTAGTCAGTATAAATATGAATCAGATTTTAAAGGTGAGGTTGAGTGGAATCATGACATTTAGGACAATTTCTGAATTTATTTTTTTTTCCCATCAATAATTTCTTCCAATTTGAATTAATATTCTCTTGTTGACATCTTGGGTTTAACTGAGAAGAGATTGTCTTATATTCAGTGCAGACTGCAAGATTTATCTTAGTTAACAGATTCATACAAATGAAAGTATTAGGAAAAGAATATCACTGGACATTGTAGTCATGCTGTTTTAGTAGCAAGACTCTTTCTTTGATATGAGTTGAAGCTTCTATCATCCTTTGAAACAAAAGGACTAGCCCCTGCTGTGTGCTGTCCTTAGACTGACCACAGGGAACATCTTCCCTTTAGTGGAAAATTTCCTTTTTTTATTAATAGTTATTCTGGTTATTTTATAATTGCATCAAGGGCAAGGTGTTTGATTTTCGAAGAAGGTTAATGAGATTTATTTTTTTCAAAAAAAAAAATGTTGTTTTAATGCTGTTTAATGTTGTTTACTAGCATTCAAATCTATGACCAATCAGTTTTATTAATTGAAGTTTGATAGATGTCTGTCTGAGTAGTATTTCCCAAAACAGAAGAAATAGTCTGAATCAAACCTCTCATCTTACTGGCTTCACTCCGATGGAGGATCTCCGTGTTTATCCTGATGTCCTGGATGAAACACATGAAGCTGCAAGAGTGACATAGCAGTCTTTCAGTCCTCCAGGACTGGCATTCCCAGCACTTGCCAAACCAGTCTGAGTAAAATTTAATGAAAGTAAACACCCCTTTATTCTAACAAGGCATAAACTGGAAACTCTAATGCTGAGAAGAGATGCAAGGAACTGAAATTATTCAGGAACTATTTGTCTTAACATTACTAGCAGTGTTTATTATCAACAAACTTGATCACAAGCATTGTCTCCTGCGAGATATCCTCCCCTCATTGCCAGTCACTGTGATTCCCATTGACGGCTACATCTCTTTGGGGGGGGGTGTGTCCTAAAATTCTCAGCCTTCACAATTAATCAAATCAAATTATCATCTTAGAAGAACTTGCTAATGAAATACTGCCAGTGATAATATTGACTTCAGATATACAAAAGTAGTTTATGAACCTTCTAGCAAGATGCCCACAAACAATTTTGGTGACTTTTTGATAAGTAGACAAATGCCAACAGATGCCTGTGTAAGTAGATGTAGATGTATTTTCCATAAAGTATAACTCCAATATGTCTGAGATAGCGAACATTCTTGTGATAATAAGAAGTATGGTTTATTAATTAGTGCCATTTGGAGATTTAACTTGAAAAATAATAAAGGAAACTTTTATAGGCTTGATGTGTCCAGATATCAGCTGACTATTAAAACAGCATAGCAAAGCTGAAGAAGCCTTTTTAGGTAATAGGATAATGAATGGTATTTTAGGATAATAGATTGTACCCTGAGAGAAGAATTAAGGGAAAAGAGCTGGGAAGAACTGAAGAGTAGAGGAAAAAGTGTAGAAAGAAATGGGAACTGGAAATAACAGAGAAGGTTGAAGGAAAAACAGGCAGAGACTGGGAGATGCAAAATATTAGTGCATGCTCTGAACTATAGTGCTAAATTTTCTTATCTCACTGTCTTATGGCACCATGCAGCTGTCCATTTTCTGCTTTCTTATGGCCAAGTACCTTCACTCCTTCGCCAGGATTGTTCACACACTTGCAGTTGGAGATGGAGTGGTGAGTTGGATTTGACTCCCATGCAGAGCACTCCTTCTTGTATCATTGTGCAAATGCAGCACTTAGCTGTTGCTACATCATCCAGTGTACAAATTTATTCTTGTCTCCAGGAGACGTGAGAAAGGATACCTTGTAAGGTAGCACTCCAGAATGGAGGACAGGGAAGAGCCATACTTTTTGAGCAATGACTGTTGAAGGACAGATTTCCAGAGAAAAGAGGTTTATCACCTTTGTGAGCTAGCAAAAGCTCAGTAAAGCAAAGAAGAGAGAAAGAAGGATGTTAGCAACTAAAAAATGCCACAGAAGGAGTATGAATCCTTTTTATACACTAGGCTTGACTTTGCTGCTCATTTCTTAGTGTAGGCCACACAGCCTTCTGTCTCTACAAAGGGAGGACATAGTGATTCAATTCAAGCCAGTCAGGGCAAAAGGGAAAACTAAGATCAGTGAGGCACAGGATAGATCCTTTGAGAATGAATGAACCTTGCATAAGTCTGAAGCAGGTAGGAAAATCAAGATCAAAAAAAGCAAAAAGAGAAAAAAATCAAAGCAATAAATGAGACTGGCTTGCAAACCAGTACCAATCCTGTTAAAAATACCTCTGCTTTTATAAAAAAATGAATGAGAAAAATGTTATTACATCTAAAACTTGGTTTATCTGGATAATGTGAAACCTTTTCTAGTTCATGGCCATTTACTGGAGTTTATAATATAGATTAAGATTAATTGCATTTCTTCACAAAAAAAACCCCACAAAAACCACAAAGCAAAACAAAGAAAAAAAGCCTCCCCCTATCCGAACACAATCCAATATCCAAATATTAAAAGTACAAAAACTTTGTCAGTTGAACTAAATTTTAATACAAACTGATGTGATTTAGCTTTTACAAGTGTGGTAGAACAAAATCTCATGAACTTTCACAGAGTAGCTGCCTATACTTTTGTTTAAAAAAAAAAAGGCTTTAAATAACTATTGAGAGATATACTCTTAAGGAAGCAGCACTGAAACAGTTTGAATTTTAGTGCATTTCACATTAGTACAATGTGAAATTCGTGTTCTACTACATAAAATATTAGATAGAACACATATAACTGTTTTCTGTAAGGAATGCTAGAAAAAAATATAGAACTCGGTTTGCATCATTGCTTTTGTGAAAACATGTAAAGATATGTTTAAAAAATAGAAATAACTGGATTGCTATTGATAAATTCAGAAAAAAAAAGTTTATCCTTAAAAAGGTCTATTTTAGCCATATAATCTGGGAGAGGACATAAAAAGCAGAATGAGCTGTAGTGTAAGAGCAGACTGCCTGCTGTAGTGACTATGTGGGGCTTATAGGATTTGAACAGCAATTTAGGTGCTGAAATTCAAGAGCAATTCAGAAAGCTTATTTGAAATGTAAAGGCTTTACATATTGGACTTTGGTGCTCCTTTAACATTTACCCTTCATGTTCTACAGAAAATTATCTAGGAAATGATTGTTTTGACCTAAAAAACTGTAAAACACCTGGTTGCTTTGTATGTAGCAAACATGCCAAAGCTCATGGCCACAATCCAGTTAAAAACAGACTTCAAGACCATATATCTGCTAAATATATAGACATTTTTGTTTATTTTTAAGATGCAGCTCTCCTCCTTTGTTCTCAGTCAACTGTCTTTCATTGCAACTCAGAACTAGTCATTACTCTCATAGAATCTTTGTATGCTCCCCTTATGCCATTAAATGCAGACCTGAGCAGGAGCTTATCCTGCTATATCTTTTGGCAGTGAGCAGACTTCATTCCCCATTTCTGCACTGCAGATTACTACTATGTTTTTGTATTAAACACCCATTGAGTTCAACCCAGAAACAAGTCATAGACCTTAGATGGAATGCAGGTTTGCCAATGATGGAAAAGATCAAACTCATTTTTTTCTTTCTGTCCAGTCTGATAATTTTGTATTTCAATACTGGCTTCAGCATGAGTAATGGGAATCATGTACTATTTTATGGTCTGGAATTTTAGGAACTGGAAACTGGGAAACATGGCATTAATTTTTCAAAGTTAAACTGAGATAGGAAAGAATAACCCATTTCCTCTACTGATGTTTTAACAATAAATGTAAACTTTTCATCAAGAAGATATTTAACATCCTAAATTTTCATAGACAGAGGCATAATCTTGAGTGTCATGCTTAAATATCAGAAGAAAATGAGAATTCAGAGATACCTCTCTGCTTGATGTTTCAGTTAGCTCTGAGTGACTGTCCTTTGAACAGTCCTGTTACTGTACCTTCTGCGGGACCCTGACCTTCAATGAAACCCTAACATGCAGGAGTAGCCTATCTCAACAAGATATCTGAAGAAGGCATTTTGAATATCAGCTACTCTTTGCTGAACTATAGATAATCCAGATAGTCAACAGAATAATTTTATCCCTTAAGTATAAATTTATAAATTGATAATAATGGAAAAATTACATACCTCCTTCAAACTGGACTGAAATATTTATTTACTGCTTGGATGCTCTTTATACATGCTTAAGGGCAACCTCTTTGGCTTCCTAAGTACCCTTCAAAAGAATGACTTTATTCAGGGCTTTTAAAGATTGTGTTGAATCCCATTTTTCTCAAATCTTCCCTAAATTGGTTTGCCTCAGATAGTCATGAATATAAACATAAGAAGACAAATGGAGCAAGTGACTTATACCTAAATGCAGTATGTTGTAATTTTCAAATATCTTTTAAAATGCAATGGAGCCAGATGACATTCTGGAATCTCATTTTCATGATATTTAGTTTGCATATTATACTTAGTCAACAACAATAATAAAGTCGATTTATTAACTCAAGACTTTTATCTACAACCTTTACATTATTTGTTACTTAATATATTCCTCTTTAGTTGTCATTTATCTGTTCCATAGGTGTTTATTTTCTTCAGTTTTGCCTTTCAAGAGCTTGATACTGCCTTGGAGTAGAATTATAATCAGGCTGTATCACTTTGGTGTTCCCTGCAGTAGGTATACATGGATATCATAAATAATGCAGCAACTGCAGCACTAGAGTAGTAAACAATAAGAATGGCAACAATGTCATGGTGAAAGTAGGGACTGAATTTGGCAATATTATGGAGGTGACAGTAGGCATACTTTCCAAAAAAGATAGAGAACGAAGTAAAAGGAACTGTATTCAGAATTCTTGCTTTAGAAGAGAATAAATAGTGGTAAGAGCAGAAAGAACTTCGTCTGGGTTGTTGGTCTGGGCTTTTTTTCCAAAGGAAGATATTTTATCATGTCTAATTTCAGAGAACATATTTTTCCCAAGGAATCAGAGCCACACTTTCTAAAGATAAGAGAGGCAAGGTACTGTTTAGTGATATAGTTAAGCATGGATATAGGCATAACTAGTGAGGGAACTAGAAGTTAATTGGCAGATCTAGTATAAATGAATTAGATGATAACTTCAAAAGATGAGATATATAAAACCTACAATGAGTTGACCTCAAGGATAGTTTTCCTTCTGTCTAAGGACAGAGAGATATCATTACTCTGCTGATAGATAGTGTGGTGCCAGTGCCTTCAGCTGGGAAATCAATTGCAAATGGATGTTGGACTGAAGCTGACCATATTATTAAGTCTTGAGAAAGCTCCTGTTAGATTTGATGCAACTGTATAGCTTTTGAGGCTTTGAGGTGTGAATAAGAGAGCTCTGAAGAAAGAGTAACAGAAATAGTAAAAGAAACTGGTGAATGTGAATGGATCTTGAAGGTTTTTTTTATACCTGATCAGGATAGAATTTTATGAAAAAACCTTCTTAAACATGATTTTCAAACTGACTGTATAATCCATCTGGGACATGCACACATACGTGCTCACAATATTGAGGAGTATGTATGTAAAAAAAGATGTTAACTGTCAAGGAAGGGTTCTAAAAGCAGATGTTAACTTTGCAGACTTTTTTGTGTAATAGCTGCAGTTCAAGTAAATGTACAGACAGACAGGAGAAATCAGAAAATCAGGTCTGAAAATCAGATCCTGGTAATCTAGTGCTAGAGTTGCTGAAAATTTTGCAGACAGAAAGCAAGTCAAGCAGATAGTATGATAAATTCATATCAGTATATTTCATTGGCTTTTGGGGTTGATTTAGTGTAGGGAAGTAAATACTAAGGGTAAATTTGGCTTATTTTGTCCTTAAGCACAGCACTTGAAGTAGGGAATGGATCACTATAGAGTGACTGCTAACAAGTTTATTTTCTCCTCCAGGTAGCCATTATACTGTAACACTTTTCAGGCTTTACACATGCATTGTTATTTTAAAGTACATGCCTCCTACATGTAAAGGCTATTTCAGCTTATTAACAAAGTGTGTTTGCAAGCTAAAGCTGACTGAAAAGTAAGCTAAAACTTTGTATCACTTTTGAGAGAGCTTAGCCTGAAAACATGAGCTGAGCTGTCTCTAGGTGCCTATGTCAAACAGACCGGAGAGGAAAAGGAGCTTGGGTGATTTGTTTTTTTGGGGGGTTTTTTTGATAAAATTAACTTTAGCCTGAAATGTCAGTCCAGAAATACTGGTGAGTCATGTTTGTGAACTCATGTTTTCTTTTCTGTTATGTTATTTTGGTACATCGGAAGACAAGCACAAATTTGTTTTGTTCTAGACAGCTACACTTCCTGCACAATAAAGCAAGTGGATTTTGTGGCAGTGAAATCTTACATATATTTTATAATCAAAATATGAGAGTTGCTGTTGATACAAGCAATATGCACAGCATAGAATAAGTATAGCTAGAAAAGCACTTCTAGAAAGGATCAGCTAATGCTACAGGAATGTGCTCTTAAGAGCACTTAGTCCAGAGATCAGTAGAGATGACCAATTCATTTTCTTTAAGTTTTAATATCCTCCTACTTCTTCTGATACCTTTTGTTCTCTATTCTGTTTTTCACCAGTGCCATGTATTCTAGAGATTCTTCTTAGTCACCTAGTCTGGTGCTTAGAAACATTAGTACTGTTTGTTGCTTGCAAAAGACCAGCTTTACCTTAATTATTCACACTAGGTTTTGGACTATTCTTTGCATGCCCTGCTCTTAAGCCCTCTTTAAGCTTCTGCTGTTGATTACTCTTCCAGACAAGAAACTGAGCAAACCTTTTGGGTGATACAAAAGTACAAGTCTTCATTCTTCATCCGTACTTGGATTTACTTAGTTATTTACTTATTTTTGAATTAAAACAATTGTCATTCGTAAGAAAAGCACTGTTGTAAGCTTAACAGAGTAGTTGGGGTTTTTTCCATAGGATCCATCCTTATTTTCAGATAAACTTCATTTGCTAGTGTGGTGGGTTGACCTTGGATGGCCACCAGGGGCCCACCAAGCCACTCTGTTGCTCCCCCTCTTCAACAGGGTGGAGGGGAAGAAACTAAAATGAAAACTCATGAGCTGAGATAAGGACAGGGAGATCACTTACCAGTTACCATCATGGGCTTGGGGAAAATTAATTTCATTTTTGACAATTAATGAGAGAGTAGGATAATGAGAAATAAGAACAAATCTAAAACCACCTTCCACCCACCTCTTCCTTCTTCCCAGGCTCAAATTTGCTCCCAATTCTTCTATCTCCTTCTCCCCCAAGTGGCACAAGTAATGGAGGTTGTGGTCAGTTCATCACATGTCTCTGTCACTCCTTCCTCTTCACATTCTTCCCCTGCTCTAGCATGGGGTCCTCCATGAACTTCTCTACTGTAGGTCTTTCCCAGGGGCTGCAGTTCTTCCTGAACTGCTCCAGCGTGGGTCATTTCCATGGGGTGCAGTCCTTCAGGAACAGATTGCTCCAGCATGGTTTACCCAGAGGGTCACAAGTCCTGCCAGCAAACCTACTCCAGCATGGACTCCTCTCTGTGGGGCCACAAGTCCTGCCTGGAGCCTGCTCCAGTGTGGACTCTCCATGGGGTCACAGCTTCCTTCAGAAAACATCCACCTGCTCTGGTGTGTGGTCCTCCGTAGGCTGCAGGTGGATATCTACTCCACTATTAACCTCCATTGGCTGCAGGGGTACAGCCTGTGTCCCTGTGATCTCCACCATAACCCGCAGGAGAATATCTCCTACAGCACCCAGAGTACCTCCTCCTTCTCCTTCTTTTCTGTTGGTGTCCACAGGGCTACTTCTCTCAGATATTCTCATTCCTCTCTCCCAGATGTTGTTGTGCAGCGTTTTTCACTCTTTCTGAAATATGTTAGCACAGAGGTGCCACAGTGCCACTGAGGAGCTCAGCTTTGGCCACTCGTGGGTTCATCTTGGAGCTGTCTAGAACTTGCTCTGTTCAACATGGAGACAGCATATTGCATCTTCTCACAGAATCCACCCCAGCGGCCCCCCACCCCCACCCCCACCCCCCTATTAAAATCTTGACATGTAAATCCAATACAGGCAGAATTCTTAAATGTGGGTACCCACATTTAAGTTCACATGAGCTAAATTCAAAGACATTTAGTCCCAATCCATAGCATGAGACTTTCTGTAGTCTCATGAGTGCAAAATCACCATGTTCATGGAAGCATATGTGTCACAGTGAGTCATGTCAGCAAGAGATCAGAATATTCCCCTTTTGACACACCCTTTGGTAAATATTTGCTAGGATAAACACATTGCCACAAGTTACAGACTATTAATTACTTTCAGTTTATCTGCTGTAACTATTTAGTATTTATTTACTTTCATAATTTTTTTCGTAAGTGAAGAAGTAAGACTAGTGCAGCCTCTGAGTTTTACAGTTAGATCTGGTTTCTGTAACACTGCATGTAATACACTGAAGGAATCATAAAAACTTAATTTACGGAAAAAAAACTGCTGAGGGCTTGGTAAATAAAACATAAACAGGAATAGGATGAACAATATTGTAGATCTAATTTGTTTTATTGATTTTGTTTTGGTATTGATTTTGTCTTATGTTTCCTCCTTTTCTGAGGCTCTGCCTCCACAAATAAACTTTTCTTTGTGACACATGTTTTTATTGATAGCATAATATGGTGCACAATACAAAAAAAGTCTGTGAGGAAAGTGATGAGCTTTAATATCTATATATGGAGGGAGTTATGTGTCACTGCCTATCTAAGCAGGGGCTTTAGGTTTGTTTCATGTTCTATAGTATGCATGTTAGATATACTAGAAAAGAAAACTATTAACAATTTTCACACTTATACTTCTGTGTTTAGGATCTGGAGGTCATGACTCAGGGAGCTAAGATGACAATTTCCAGAACTATTTTTCCTAGCTGTAATGAATTTCATAAAGGTATTGCAGAGTTTTGTGCACATTTCTCCCACAGCTGTACTGAAATAACAACTTTTGATACAAAAAACTTTAAATACAATAAAAAAATACCAATACAATACTATAGGTACATTTAGATAAACACCTCATGTTTAGATAATTTAGAATTTAAATTAGATAAATTAGAATTTAAATCTACATTTAGATAAACAACTCATGAATTGACTCTAGCCTAGAAGCCGTAAGTTCGTATACTTGTTTACTTGGCATGCATAGACTAAATTCCTATCCATCATCACCTGCCTCTGTAGTCATATTTCATGTAGAAGCACCAACAGTTTATTGCTAGTCTGTTGTTTGACAATTCCTTAGTTTATGCTTCTGCCACAGATTTCAAGGAAGTTCTTAGACAATGGACCCTTTTATTTGCGCATGGTAATAATATCTTAGATATGTTAGGTTTAATAATAATAATCACATTTTCAACTACACTGAGAGAAAAGCAATTTCACTACAAAGCACTACAAAGCATGTCTTTGTTATCAAGTGCTATAATCTTATTTTCTTTTATTCTAATAATATTTGTATTTGTATTTACCTGAAAGAGAGGTGATGGATTTTTTTCCCATTCTTGCAGGAACTTAATATCTGGAAGGCATCTTAGATTATGTTTTAAAGAAAAATCTCTGCTAGTGGAAGAGGGCAATTTACCACGCATTAGTAGCTCTAGCCAGGTTTTTTTTTCTTGCAATAAAAGGAAGATACATTTTTGACTTTCAATTATAACTACACTTTAAAATGTTTATGATGAATTTCTCATATCGAATCCTGTAAAATATATCTTTCTGAGGTATTTGTGGTCTAACAGACAGAAATTACTCACTTTAAATACCACTTAATTTGTAATGCTGAACAATGCTTTGTTATATTTTTGTTTGGAGGATGCCTGCTTGATAATTTGAAGATTTTGTTCATATGCACTGTGTAAAACTTTTGTGTTCCATGAACCAAAGTTTCTCTTAGTCTGCAATTCAGCCCTGAAAGTCCTGTAGTAATAGACCCAAATTTCTTAATTAACAGTTTTGAGATTCTTAGTTCTAAAATTATTTCTCAGCTAACTAATTGAAAAGGGTATGTTATTGTGGTTGTAAAAGAATATACATATTTCCTTGTGTTTTCTGTTATAATGCTGATCTAGGTTTGTGACTCAAAGAAATCCTTAATCTTCTTTAAGGCGAATGTATACATTATTTTCTAAAGTTGTCATTTATGTTTAAGGAAAGATTTATTCTTTGAAGCAAGTATTCTGCAACAATAAGGCAAGGGAATTAATTTTAAATATTTAAATAACCAACTGGCAAGTAAGTGGGCAGTTGCTTTTCAAGTGGTACTTGATTCCAGAAACTGTCAAGTTTGATGTCATCTTTGTAGAACTAACAGTAATTTCCCATTCCAACAAAGCAAGAATACAAATTCTAAAGCAACGCATGTAACATGCATTTTCTATCATATTTTATTTCTTTCAGACAGTTATTAAGCAGATACAGCCTAATGCTTCTTTCAGGTAATGGAAAATGTTAATCTTTATTTTCTTTCAGGTGTTTATTATGAAAATTGCTGTGGGTGATTGTTCTGTATTAGTAATCAAGTGTTTTTATGGAGCTGACTATCAGCTGATCTTTTAATGAAAGGAAATCACTTCCGTTTTCAGTATGGTGCCTTGGGAAATAAAACAAAGTTCTTTCATTTCCCAGTTGAATTCCATTCATTCATCACTAAAATACGCACTGAGTTCCTTCCATAAAAAATTTTTGATTTGTAAGAAAATTTTCAAAACACTGTTAACTTCTTGGAAAATCTAAAGATATTTAAGGGCCAAAGTCACGCTTAGAACGGCAATGATATGCATACATTAGTGTACTTGTAAATTTAGCACTGACAACTTTTGTTTCAGCTTGTAAAAAGAAAACTGAAGTCTGTAGGAGACAGATGTGAAAAAGAAGCAGTTCTTTTATCTTTAGAGATGAAAGCAATAGTAGCATAGTGTTAACTCTTCTAAGGTTTGGTTAGTTATTCTCTGTTCTTGGAAATGTTTCAATGATTTAGTCTTTAGCTTTACTATTACAAGGACATGATATATATGGCATTAACTCAGTTTCCATGACAGTTAATTCCATGAGGTCAGTACCTACAACTGACTAGTGAAAGAGGCAGTAAATGTATAGAATAGCCTTGGTTGGAAAAAGCCTCTAAGGTCATCCAGTCCAACCATTAACCCAGCACTGCCAGTTCACTGCTGCACCATGTCCCTCAGCAGCTCATCTACTCATCTCTTAAATATCTCTAGGGCTGGGGACTCCACCACTGCCCTGGGCAGCCTGTTCCAGTGCTTGATAAGCATTGGAATACGTATAGATTAACTTAAGCAAGTAAAGGAATTTCCTTCCCTTTTTACATTTCTGTTGCACCAGATTGTAAAGTGCAACTGAATATTAAGTATTTTTAGCTCTTAAGTATATCCATTTGAATAAAACATCTAGTCATGATGGCGTATACTTTGAACTGTTTACCCTTTTGCTTAACTGAAAAAAGATATTGCTTCAGTATAGGACAACATTCTTCATATCTTGAGTCCTAGGATCTAATACCATGAAGTCTCTTAGAGAAACAGTAGGTTTCATAAGAGGCATATAGTTTAGTGCTTAAAACAGAAGTTTATGGATGTGCAGAAGTTGCAGTGAGCTGTTTTGCACAGTTGAATTGCTCAAAAATAGTATTGCTTTTGCTTGATGATGAGTAAAAAAAAAAAAAAACTTGAAAAAAGATGGAGTATTTTTTGGAGTCTATGTTTTATGTACTTGTCCATATTAAAATAAAGGATTTTGAGATCTTTAACGCATAGAAAATCCAGATACTCAAGACTATAAAAAGTTGAGAATCAAACCTATCATAGGTTTCTGATATGAAAGTGTAACATTTTAAATTACTCCTCAGGCAACTTTTACTGTTATCACTAGATAGTAGTTTTTCAAAAGGATAATCTAATTTTTCTCTCCATGTTTTTGCATTGAACAGGCAGGCTCCCAAGTACATGATTGACAGTGCAATCTTAAATGTTACCTTCTCATCCCTATGAAGTGTTGATGCCAGACATGCATCTGACTCCTTGAGGCCATTGCAAAAATGCCTACCCAACAGATATAGAAATGGAGCAGTCAGGCAACAAGTAACTGAAAAGGGCTCAGTAAAACTACTTTAGTAACTATATAAACAGCATATTAGGAGATAAAAAGTTTAAGGGGTTTATAGTCTCTAGCTTAAAAACATCAGTCAGCTGAGATTAATGTGTATGTGCCTCTGTGTGTGTGTGTCTGCAAAAATCACATTTTCAGATTTGACTTTGAAATGTTGGTTGTAATGATTTCCTTTGGTGGCAAGTTTCACTTCATGTTTGATACGTTATTCAATACTGACTCAGGAAGAAATATCAAGCATCATATATGATTATACTCTTAATTCCTCCTAAGAGACAAAAATGGGTAATGTTAAAATTGGCAGTGTGGAATAACTATCTAAGATTTTTTCCACATACAAGATAAAGTGACAAGATTTGGGGAGTGGATATCAATGTAAATTTGGGAGTTTCATTGCATACATGCTTAAAAAGAGATTCACAGCTCTAGAAAAAGGTGGAAAAGCAAACACAAACTTCCGTAGGTGTTGGTCAAACAACTTTTACCCCAATACCCTTCTTCCTTTCAAAATCATAGAATGCAAGATAGATTTTGTGCACTGTTATTCTCTAGAAGCAATTAATAGCATGTGGACCGATGTCAGTCAGAAGGAATGTTGTTCTCTATCCCTTGCCATGTGGAAGAAAAGCATTTGTGGTCTAACTTTGTGAGGCTGCTTGTTACCCATGTGCAACTTAGAAAAACCTCTTGGATACAGCAGTGCCAGTTTAATTTAGGCATTGTTCTGATTTTCCAGCTTCTTTATTTTTTCATTATAGTTTTGTCTTATCTTTCTGCATATATAGGAAATGTCAAGAATAACATATTTTTCCTGGATTCTTTATAATTTGTAATATCCTCCTCTTTTTGAAACCTGAAATGGCAAATATGTATGCGTAGAGATGTATTAGTCCATGGTTTTCACTCCCTTAAAGTAGAACATTTAGTTCTAGAAATGGGCAAATGCCTTACTCGATTTAAAGTGAATGCACATTTTTCTCTTTTTCCAAATAGTTAAAAAGAGAAGAGGACCTGATTACTATACATGGAAAGGCAAGACCTACCTAGTTTCAACCAGGTTTGGCTGTCTAGAGTTCTAGAAAATATATGGAGAATTAAAGAAGCATTAGCTAGTTTTTTAGACAATATTACTAATCACATATTAAACTGAGAATTCAGGAGATTATACTGAAACTCCAAGGCTATCTATAGGACAAAATAAAGAAAAAAAACCCAAACATTTATTTGCAGCCTGTGTGGTTGTTCGTAAGATTTAAATAATGATCAAGCTGTCTCTTCTAATTAAATTCAGTATTCTAAAAGCAATGTTAAACTTTCAGTGATGTATTTCAATATTTTCCTCTTTTCTTCCCCTCAGAGTCTAACCACATCATAATTTAATCTTAATGCCTGCCCAAAGGCATTTACAGCTGACTCATCCAAGAGTTTCCAATGGAAAAAATAATCACTCTGTTGAAAAGCAGTAGTATACTTTTTCTACCCTTAACTTCCAAGGATTCAAATACTTCTGTATCATTGTATTTCCATTACTCTGCAGAGCTGTTTTTTGTGCTATCACAATGGGTCTGTAGATGTCTTTTGAAAAATACAAGTGTAACACTGCTATGCATCAGAATGCATCTTCCACTTGAAAACCTGATACATCATCCTTGGCAAGAAAAAAGAAAAAGGAAAGGGCAAATATTGTAATTATATTTCATTTCAGCCTTTCCCCAAGGTTTACAAAATGCTTCAGAAGATTTTTATGACCTGTATGTAGCAGAACACATGTAAAATCTCAGCCAGTGTCACAGACCTTCCCTAAATACATTTGTCTTTATCTTAAAAATAAACATCATAACAATACACAAGTAAATAGAAATCAATATAAGGTGATATTTAGGAACTTACAAGATCCAGAGACAATAGCTGATAACTTTTTTATTACAGAGACACTAAAGTCGTTTATATAGAGACTCACTACTCATGACTTCAAGTAATGCTGGTGACAATTCTGTGGAAGGACAAGTGTACAGTTAAACTACAGCTGGGACTGCTACCTTGAGTGCCTAGCACTGGCATTTAGAGACACAGATACTGAGCACCTGGCTGCCCCTAATACATCCAGAATCTTTCAAATTCCACTTGTATCGAAGACTGAAGTCACTCAGACTTTTCTAGACTCAGGGGCTGATTTCACAGTTCCTTTTATTCAAAGTGATGCAATACAGCAGTAAATTAAATTCTCTATTCAGGTGATATGTAGCACACAGTGGGATCTCACATTATAGCAGTTTGATTCTGTGAACTCAGGTTAGGATTCGTCATTATACTCTTTGCATCCTGTAATCCCCATAGGCATACATCCTATGTTTTCTTATTAATTGGCAGCTCTTATTGTGCATTACAATTAAGTAATCGTATTATTATTTTGCTAAATGCACATGTAAACCCTAATCATGGACTGCAATCCTTTTAGTGTATGTTATGTACCTTGCAATACCATATTTGAAAAACTGCTACTCCACATGCATGTAATATAGGACTTCTGTAGATGTTGGTCAATCTTTTGGTACACTACCAGGCATCTTGTCCCTTATTCTATAATAAAGTGCTTGTTAATTGCACTCTACAGCTTTCTGTGATTCCAATTGCTTGCATGGCTACAGCCAAGAAGGCCAACAGCATTCTGGCCTGTATCAGAAATAGTGTGACCAGCAGGACTAAGGAAGTGATTGTTCCCCTGTACTCAGCTCTGGTGAGGCTGCACCTTCAATACTGTGTTCAGTTTTGTGCCCCTCACTACAAGAAAGACATTGAGGTGCTGGAGCATGTTGAAAAAAGGGCAATGAAGCTGATGAATGGTCTCGATCAAAAGTCCTATGAGAAGTGGCTGAGGGAACTGGGGTTGTTTAGTCTGGCAAAGAGGAGGCTGAGGGGAGACCTCACTGCTCTCTACAACTACCTGAAAGAAGGTTGTAGTGAGGTGTGTGTTGGTCTCTTATCCCAAGTAACAAGTGATACTGCGAGAGGAAATGGCCTCAAGTGGTGCCGGGGAGGTTTAGATTGGATATTAGAAAAGATTTCTTTACTAAAAGAGTGGTCAAGCACTGGAAGAGGCTTCCCAGGGAAGTAGTTGAGTCCTCATTGCTGAAGGTATTAAAACAATGTGTAGATGTGGCACTTTGGGACATGGTTTAGTGGGAATGGTGGTGTTGGGTTGATGGTTGGACTTGATGATCTTGGAAGTCCTTTCCAACCTTAATGATTCTATGGTTCTACTTAAATTTCATGTTTCCAGAGCTGTGAAACATTTTTTCTGCCTATAGTTGAGATAATCTTGAATGGCATAAAACTTATGATTCAGACAATTCATTTTATTGCTTGAAATGTGTTTGATATCAGTCTAGCTGAAATTTTAAATCCACTCCTTTGGGAACAATGGTTTTGTGCAACATAAAAACAGTGTGAAGGAACATAACAGAAATGTCTTTGTATAATTAGCTTTATATCAAAAAGATAATGTAATTTTAGTAACCATTTAAAATAAAAACAAAATCTATTTTAAACTATGGCAGCAAAATATTTTGTCTCCAAATTATTTCTTAACTATTATTAGTTTGCAAATAAATTCAAAATACGAACTTTAATTTTCTGTTCAATCAATCTTTTTAGTTGACAGTCAATCCAAAAAGAAGTTCTGCATTGTCAAACTGTCCTTTGGCTGCCCACATGCTTAACATTTGCTGTTGAAAATTTTTGGCAAGGAGTATTTATATTAGTAATATGAAAGAAATATTTATTTTCCTTATCATTTAACTGTCAGAAACAACAAAATCACTATTTAGCACTCTCTCTGGGGATTTCCATGTCTCAAATAACATTGATAATAAAACCCAAGCTCTTACAAAGCATGCATAGGTCATCTGTATTGGAGAACTGAACAGATGTTCTTGACAAGAAAAAAGAATGAATTAATAAATGAGGAAAACTTCATTATTATCAAACTGATACCTTCATGCGCATCAGAAATTCCAGTTCATAATCTTTTCTGCTCCTTCTACTACCTCATCTTATCTTTCCAGGAAACACTATTCTAACATGGTTCTGTTTTACAATATTTCGAAATGGGACAAAATAGATGATGACACTTTTTAGACACATTTTTAATATTGTCAGTTAACATCCTAACAACACAGAAAACACAACTGCTGATTCTTAAATGTTAGACATGCAGGTACTTTCTTGTCAATGCAGTAAAATGTAATAATGCATGAATTCACAGAAGATTAATAAAGTCCCAAACTTTTATAATAAAAATTTAATTAGTTTCTATAACCTCCAACATAGACACCCTGAAATGTTTTAATTTTTTAAAGTTTTTTCAAACTTTCAGTAACTGAGAATGAATTTTCTTTAAGGAAAAGTAATATTAAAACACCATTGATGTAAATGTAAAAATATTAATTCCTTCTCCTAATGACTATTAACTTCAGCAGACTAAAGTCCCTTGCTTTAAACTCGAATGGATTTTGGCTGCTTGTACTGTATAGCCTTTCAAAAAAAAACCCATTCAGCTTGTTGATTTTTTTCTGTTGTATTTTTCAGATAGATTCACAAACCTTTAGTGTCAGTCTGTTGTTGTTAGTTGTTAATAATGTATACATGTCAGCTGTAGCCATAAAAAAATATTTTGCAATTGTCATTCTAAATCCCTCGTATTCTACCCTAAAAAGGCAGTTATGGCATAACATGTTCTGAGAATGGACAGAACTGTGCTGCTCCAAGTGTTGCAGTTCTTCTTCTGCCATCATAATCTGGGTATTTCCTACTGCTGACAATAATTTTATTGGTGTGTTGCTCAACAATTTAGTGACTTGAAAATAACTCTACTAGAAAAATCCTGTTTGCACTGTCATTTGAATAAAGTCCTTATCTCTTTACTTACTAATGAAAATACTACAGCGCCCTCCAAGGGCATCCAGAATTTTGGTTTTGAAATCCTGTAATTCGCATATTCTATTTTTGTAATTTGTCGCTTATTTTTAATATTAGAAGAATCTACTGATGTTAAATTATCTTCAAATGAAAAGATGTATTCCTTATCAAAACTGACTATTTCATGGTTTGATTTTGCTTTCTAAGTCTTAAATAGTGTTTTTCTTCTTTGACAGTATAATCCACTCCTTAGAAAAAGTGTTGGCTAGAGCATATCCTATCTTGTACCTCTTTTACTTTACTGGATGCATGGATTCTTCTATGTGCAAAATGTTGTTCTGTACATTCATTTTTCCTAGAGCTTTACTATGTGCACTTACTTATTGTAATATATTTTTAAGCCTTTAAATATATTTTACTCTGAAAAAGTGGAGTCTCTCCATTTTAAAATACTAGAAGATTCATGTATGTGAATTCTGCCATTCAAATCTTTATAGAATGATTAAAATGATTAAAATAATAAGTGAATAAATCTTCCTTGATTGATCAAAAAAGTTCATAAAAATGCAGTATGAATTTTTGTACCTTTTTTGTTGTCATCATTATTTTTGAATGACACTTTCATGCCTGTAACTTTGCTTATTTAGGATATGGTATTCAAATTGATTTTGAAAATGAAAAGACAGGGCTGATATTTTTTTTTACAGTTTCTTAGGGAGGCAGAGGAAATTTGTATATTCTTTCGTCTCTCTGCAGACAATGTTAGCACATGAAAAGTTAATCCATCTGTTCCTCTTTCCTTGAAGAACTACTTAATTTCTGTAATGTTATAAAGATGGCTGTTCAGTTGTCTCTCTTGATAATCATCAGAATGAAGACAATTAAATTCCTGCAGAAAGCCCTAATATAACAGCTTATTTTTCTCAGAATGAAATGTTAGGTGGTCTGTTTTCCCACCTCCTCTGTTGTTCATTCACAGATTAAATATCAGCTAATGTCAGGGGCCTGTTACAGATCGAAAGTAGTTACAATTTGTCATATATCTTATTTGTATTTATTTAATAAGCCTTTTAAATAGATCTTCAATTAAGTAATATAATGAGAGCTGGATTTCACAGAATCACAGAATGTTAGGGATTGGAAGGGACCTCAAAAGATCATCTAGTCCAATCCCCCTGCCAGAGCAGGAATACCTAGGTCAGGTCACACAGGAATGCATCCAGGCGGGTTTTGAATGTCTCCAGAGAAGGAGACTCCACAACCTCTCTGGGCAGCATGTTCCAGTGTTCTGTTACCCTCACTGTGAAGAAGTTCTTCCTCACATTTATGTGGAACCTCCTATGTTCCAGCTTGCATCCATTGCCCCTTGTCCTATCATTGGATGTCACTGAGAAGAGCCTGGCTCCATCCTCATGACACTCACCCTTTACATATTTATAGACATTAATGAGGTCACCCCTCAGTCTCCTCTTCTCCAAGCTAAAGAGACCCAGCTCCCTCAGCCTTTCCTCATAAGGGAGATGTTCCACTCCCTTCATCATCTTCGTGGCTCTGCACTGGACTCTCTCAAGCAGTTCCCTGTCCTTCTTGAACTGGGGGGCCCAGAACTGGACACAATATTCCAGATGTGGCCTCACCAGGGCAGAGTAGAGGGGGAGGAGAACCTCTCTTGACCTGCTAACCACCCCCTTTCTAATACACCCCAGGATGCCATTGGCCTTCTTGGCCACAAGGGCACATTGCTGGCTCATGGTCATCCTGCTGTCCACCAGGATCCCCAGGTCCCTTTCCCCTACACTGCTCTCCAGCAGGTCAGCTCCCAACCTGTACTGGTACATGGGGTTGTTCTTCCCCAGATGCAAGACTACACTTGCCCTTGTTTTATTTCATTCAATTTCTCCCTGCCCAACTCTCCAGCCTGTCTAGGTCTCTCTGAATGGCAGCACAGCCTTCTGGTGTGTCAGCCACTCCTCCCAGTTATGTGTCATCAGCAAACTTGCTGACAGAGCTCTCTATTCCCTCATCCAAATCATTGATGAATATTTTGAATATTACTGGTCCCAGTACCTACCCCTGAGGGACTCCACTAGTCACAGGCCTCCAACTAGACTCTGTCCCATTGACCACAACTCTCTGGCTTCTTTCCTTCAGCCAGTTCACAATCCACCTCACTATCCGATCATCCAGACCACACTTCCTCAGTTTAGCTGTTAGGATGCTGTGGGAGACTTTGTCAAATGCTCTGCTGAAATCAAGATAGACCGCATCCACTGCTTTACCATCATCTAGCCACTGGGTTATGTCCTCATAGAAGGCTATCAGGTTGGTTAAGCATGACTTCCCCTTGGTGAAGCCATGTTGACTGCCCCTAATGACCCTCTTCTCCTTGACATGCCTAGACACAGCACCCAGGATAAGTTGTTCCATCACCTTTCCAGGGATGGAGGTGAGGCTGACCGGTCTATAGTTACCCAGGTCTTCCTTCTTGCGCTTTTTGAACCCTAAAGTGACATTTGCTTTCCTCCAGTCCTCAGGCACCTCTCCCTTTCTCCAAGACTTAACAAAAATGATGGAGAGTGTCCTAGCAATGACATCCACCAGCTTTCTCAGCACCCGGGAGTGCATCCCGTCAGGACCCATGGATTTATGGATGTCCAGGTTGCTTAACCCATCCCTAACCCAGTCCTTGTCAACCAGGACAAACTCCTCCTCTATCCTGACGTCCTCTGGAGCCTCAGGGGTCCTGGGCTCCTCAGGACAGTCGCCAGCAGTATAGACAGAGGCAAAGTAGGCATTCAGTAACTCTGCCTTCTTTATATCCTCTGTCACCAGGGCACCCACCTCATTCACCAGTAGACCTACATTGCCTCTAGTGTTAGTTTTATCTGCAATGTATTTGAAGAAGCCCTTTCTGTTGTCCTTGACCTTTTTATCTATTTAATCTTAGCTTTAAAAATAATTAAAAATTTAAAAATAATTAGTTTTGCATGCATTAACACATTCATAACTGAAAAAATAAGGAATTTTTCATTCCATTTGGCATGTTCACCATTTAATAGAGCTCTCCAAGAAATATTTTCTAATATGTTATCTGTACCAAGTTATGATCATAGTAAGTAACTAGCAGCTAGCTTTTCTAGTTGCAATAGACATTTTGGCATTTGCAAATTATCCTCATCTGGTAACCTAATTTCAGAGAAAAATTTAGTTCTTGTGGATGGACACATCAATTAAGGATTAAATAGCAAGCTTAGAATCTGAATCTATGCTTTATATCTCCTACTAGACCGAAGATGCAATTCTCTCTAGTTTTTGTTACTGTTCCTTCTTTAAGGCTGCTGAGTGATATTTTTCACTTCATGTCATGATTTTCAGTAGTTTTAACTTCCTCATGAATTGAGGTTGGACTGCAGCTTCTCAAACTTGTTGCCAGAAAACTATTTACAGCTTGAAGAAAATCCATACAGATATTTTTGATTCTTCAAGGAGAAAATAATGTGTCTAATGAGTAAAGATGTATTAGAGATGTTCAGTTAAATTATAATCCTGTAAAATGCTGTTGAATGCATTTCTGCAAAACTAATTATGTTAGCTGGGTATATTTGCATATGTGGTTGCTCAGGGTTCATTCTCACAACTGGATTGTAAAATCCAGAATATTGATGCCATAGTGCAGTAGATAGAGTTTTTTTCTTGTCCCTCTAATATCAAATATAATATGATGGCTATTTGAGGTAGAGTCCTACACATAGAGGATTTTCTAGAGTAAAAAATGAGCCTTTAGGATTGTGTGAACTAGACAGAATCATCTGCAGCTATACTATGCTATGCTATGCTATGCTATGCTATGCTATGCTATGCTATGCTATGCTATACGTAGCAGTGATACTGCTAAAGGTAGTTCATGTGGCAGCAGCAGAAGGTTTCCCAGGATGCATGCACAACTACCGTCTGCTGCTCTGTTTGAAGCCATGCAGTGGAAGGTGTGTAGGAGAAGTATCTATTCACAGACAGTACTCTGTGTATGACAGTTATGAAAACTCCAGTTGTCTGTGGCTCAACAGTGGTGAACAGAATAGCTCAAGCTTCAGTATGTTTGGTTTTGTTTCCTTTCAGAACCTATGTCTGCAACTGGTCACCTTCCACATTTTAGTGACAAAAGACAATGTAATACTGCAGGCAAAAATAACATTTAAATGTCCTTTGCTTTCTTTTAATACAGATTCTCTTCAGTTTCTTATGCGTTTGTTTTAATGCGATTTTCATCTTTCAGTAGCTCTAATAATTTATTGCTGAAGGATTAGTAGAGCAAAAAAATCCAAGACAAGAGTGGCGTAGATTACAAAATCTGTCTCTAACATTCCATAGCTGCTCTCAGTTAGGGAAAAAAAAAAAAAATTAATGTACTAATATGAACAGAAGATGGGACATTATTATTTCATTCTAATATCAATTTATTTTTTTTAATCTCTATAGCTGTTCCTGTTGAATTACATGGGTTATGAAATGCTTTTCAAAGTAGGAGCTTGTGATTAGTACCAGGTATCGTTTTTCCAAGAATTAAGAAAGGTCTAATTATAGATAGTGGAAAAGACGAGATGGTCAGATTAGACTTGCTTCTGGTTAAGAACGAGGAGATCTGGCCAGAGCAGCCAGAAAACCACTAAGGCTTATTGCTTGTCTATAACACTCCCTATTTCCAGAGCAGAAATTAATCTCAAGTATTTGATAAATTTATGGATGAATTTATAAAGACAAAGGCTAACAGTGAAATAAATAATTAGAATTTCACTAAGTAGTTACAATCTCTTCATGTTTATGATAGGAAGAGCAAGCACAGTTCAGCTTCTGGCAAGACTAAACACCATGAAACTTAAATGTCAACTGTGGATTAAAGTGGTAACATTCAAAACTCTGACAATCATCACACTGATCACAAAATCTGACTATAATGTGGTCAAGTTGCCACATAGTCACCGATTAAATTTTGACTATATGTCTTTGATTTCACTAATTATTGGGTGTGCTTTCTGCATTTCACTAAGTTAATTAAATTGATTTTTAAACTAGTCAGTTTGAACAACTTTATACGGCTTTGTGGATGCTCTGAAATGGGCACTTTTAACTTGAATTATGTTGGATTAATTTCTCTCAGCAAGTTACCAAACTAAACAGACATTTTATTTTAAAGGGAAGAAATATATATTTGCACACAAAAGTTTGTACCAGCTGAAGAAGGAATGATTTTAAGACTTTTTTTGTTTGCTTGTGTAACTTCAGTTTCTCTATCTGCTTGTCACTTAATTTAGTGTTAAACAGATCTTTTTATAGTCCGCCTATATTTCCAGTAACTCCAACAAAAAACTGTGGGCTCAGAGAAAATCTGTGTTTGAACAGCTGTCCTTATTGTTAATATTGAAATACAAGACCAACAATATTGACATATTTTATGGAAAGGTCTCTACCTTGCAAACAAAGTGGAAAATAACAATTGTGTTTGAGTCTTAGCAATGACAGGTTTACAGCTGAGAGTGATAAACATGTCCAATGACTTTCTATGGACTGTCTTTTGTAATCAGAGGTGCTCCTGCATGAGAAACTCATTCTGTCTCACTCATTTTTACAAAGGCTAAACAGGTAGACAGAAGTTTATTTAGCTGAAGGTCATGACTCGCCATTTGAACCTCTATTAAAGGTACATGCCATTCAAGGTCATATAGTGATGCGTGTCTCAGCCAGAAACCTGGGCCTCATAGCTATTACATAAGGAAAGCTGAAGGGATAAATGATGGTGAAGGGTGGAAGAATCATGGTGTTATATCTTCATGAGGAGAAGGGACATGCAGGGGAATGTAATGAACATTGCAATCCCTGTATAAGAGAGAGACTGGTGCTAAAAATCACCAGTGTTCTGTGGATTTTATTAGTTTATTCTCACCTGATTTTAAACTACTGTGTAAACCAAGCTGTAAAAATGGCACATCAGGAATTTGTAATTATTTTGACACTATGTAGTATATCTGAAATAATGTATTTACATCTCCTCTTACATTGTCAAAAGGACTACACCTTATAATTGTGTGAACTATGAAAACATCTCCTTTTGTTTGATGGACAAAGGTTAAAAAAGGGCATTATTGTTTTTATAAATATTATTCAAAATAAAAACAGGTCTTGTCAGCTTGGAAGCTGTTGTTGCCAAAGGCTGTTTGGAGTTGCTGTTAGTGGGCAGTAGCTAAGGGAAATTGGCTGAAGCAACAGCAGGAAATGGTGCACTTGAGAGAATTTTTAGTCCTGTCCTTGATCATCTGAAAGAGAGACTCTGGTAAAAATACTCACAGAAAAAGTATTGTCCTTGTTTAAGTCTGATTCAATTTTTAAAATCAGTTCAATTTAAAATATGATTAATTTAATTATTTTTTGATTATGCAATTTATTTGTTACTTTAATTAATATATAGGTTTGGCCCTTCAGTGGATAACCTTATGAGGCCAAGGAGTCCCATAAATACAAAAAGAAAGACTGCGAGTAATGTACTACTCACACTTAGAAACAATATTCAAAGCACAGACAATACTGCCTCTCCATTTTCAGTAGTAATCTACATAACCATACTTAATGGGATCCTATTATATTATTTTTAATAATTTTAAAATATTCCAACATAACATGGAAAACTGAAAGAAAAGAAGTGAATATGCCGGAGATTATTTTCTCTCTCCAGTTGCTCAGATATCTTTATGGTGAGACCTGTCACAATACTAAGTTGTACAGAGAGATCATGTTAATTTTTATGGATAAACTAATATAAAATTAATCTAAGAGAATGTTCAAGATAAGAAGAATAGAAAGCATAACATCACATTTAACAAAAGATATTACCAGGCTTTTTTGAAAGAGCTTATTTTACTTAATGCCATGTGCTCTTGATGTCTGTCCCTCTGATGATTTGCATGAAACCTCTAGTGAAGGGCAGGGAGGTGGCCTGGCATCCTGAGACTGCATTCATTTTCAGTTATAAGTGTCACTCTGTCTATGAGCCATCCTGCTATTCTTGTTTGGCAGCAGGGGTCAGAAACTGAATTGTAAAACACTTATGATTCCAACTAATTATCAGGGAGGGAAAGGAAGCGTATTAAATTCCTGCCTTAGTTCCACCTTGATTGCCTTGGAACCACTAATCAGGACAGTGCCGAGGGGTTTCTCTCTCTTGGAAGGGAATCGCTAAACTTTTAATAAAAAAGGACAATATTCTACATATCTTCCAGAAACACAAAAATTCTTCTTAACTATGCGCAGTGATGGGCCTGATACTTCACTTCCTGTCAAAAAAGTGACTGAAAACTCTGTCCTGATAGAACCTACTCTGGATAATTAGTAGGATGTGCCAGCACTTGTTCAGCACGTACCAGAACATCCAGTAGCCCCAGGCTTGAATTTAACTGGCTGATTTTTACCTGATGCACTAGTAGAATTTCAGCACACTACGACCAAAAAGTACATAGTTCCTTCACTGTGTTTCCTTGCATTTTGCTGAATTGTTGTTCTTAGTTTGTGTTTTATAGACAAAATAAATTTGCCAAAGTGAAGCATCTTACACAGGAAAGAAAATGCCATGCTGAAAACTTTAAGCTGTGCATAGTTTGTGTTCTTGCTTCTAAATTCTAAATTCTCTGCCTTCATGAATGGAAACAGAGAAAAGGAATAAAAAAGAAATTGTCCTCTGTCATGAACACAGCCTACAACCAGTTGGAACTCACAAGCTGAAGAAAAGTGGCAAATTTTTGCAAGACAAGTGCTGATAGACATGAAAAGAACTGGGGGAGATCAATGGAAGTAAGTACTGTTGACACAATCAATGACATTGCTCTCTAGAAACCAGTAAGATATTCATAACTTTTAGTTAAGGAGGATGTCCACTCCCCAGAAAAACTTGTAAGAATTTTTTTCAGAAACTATTATTTCAGAAACTGTAAGAATTTTTTTCAGAAACTATTTCAGAAATAAAAAAAAACAGTGAATCAGAAAAAAAATCAGGAGATATTCTGCCAGATCTCCTGACAGAACTGTGACAACTTCTTGGTATAATTAGGGAAATGTGGGTGCTCTCTAGGGAGTGCTAAAACTGTTCATCTTCATGACAGTTAACTCCATTTTAGGATGCCAACAATACAAATATGATACTAAAAACATTTTAGCCACTTGACACAGAATGCAGAAATAGCAGGGAAAAAAAAGGGAAAATAACTTGGTTTTTGCAGATTTTTAATGCAGATCAGATAGTGCCAGATTTATGCAAAATCAGCATTATGCTGAATTAGATATGAATGTCTTGTCTGAGCTGGATAATTCTACGGAAATATCCTCCTATTTGGTCTTGATTATATTTGTGCACAAACATTGAATACTGCAGAAATCTGTTGTTAGTTAAGGTAGTACTCTATGGCTGGAGCCTCTGGACCTGATTCTGAGCTAGTATACATTCCACAGGTAAATTCATGGCTACTGTATTGTGACAGTTTACAGGAACAAGGAACTATCCCTTTTTTTTTTTTTTTTTTTTTTTTGACACTACTACATTCTTAATTTCTAACCCTAAATCTGTTTATTTTGTCAGGCAAGCTGAAAATGCTACATACTAATACTTTACTCTGACATGCATTAGAGGGCTGCCAACTTACACAGAAATCTCTGCAAGAAATGAATCTTCAATCAGTAAAACACTTGTAACCACTATTGGCACACTTTCTTGTGCAATGTAAAATTAAATTATCTTCCAAAGAATAAACAAATGAGAAAGTGTCAGCACCACCATCTACTTAAAATTTATGCTATCTAAGGATTGATCTAAACTCAGAAATGGCAGGGTATCTGGACAGCATGAATGGATGAAATTTATAGTAGATCTTTTATTTGAATGTATAAAGGAACCTGAAATGCTCTAGTTGTGAACTACAGTGATTCTAAGCATTTACTGGAATTTTTCTTTAAAGATCAGGAAAAAAATCTCCATAGAAAATAATGAAGGCAGTAGTAATATGGAGAGAATTATTTAAAAGAGGCAGTCAGGATGTCTGCCCTCCTGCTTTATCACTAATACTCCAGAAGGTTTTACATTATTGTATCCTGGGCTTCAAATTAAATGTCAAATTCAATTTGCCACTGAAAACATGAAGTGTGTGACTGTCCTTAGAGAGGTAACCTGACAGCACAATTTCATAATTGGTGTCTGCCCTAATACTGACTTAAAATACAGGAAGAGATGTTATTTGACTGCAGTCATATCTTACTCTTTAAAAATAAACACATTTAGTTGAAATTTGAGCCCTTGGTAAAGTTCACCAGCTCTATTTAAAATATTTGGAAAAATAATGTTAAATACAGTATGATAACAGATACAAAACTCCCTGATGGGATCATGCCACCAGTTACGTCTTTATGTCTCTGACATTTAGCTCATAATAACATCAGATTTGTGAAAGAAAATTAAGAGGTGCTTATTCCGTTTAGAGTACTTTTTTTTTTCTTCTTTCTGTTCAGACAAGCTTGTGTTTTAATAATGAGATTTCTAATCCACTTTAATATGCTACCATTATATCTTAGTGAGCTATCTGCCATATAAGTAATAATAATGAGGTATGTTTAAATATAAAAATGTATTCTTTAGTATCTCGACACTTTTAGTACTAGCTGTAATTAGAAACTTAAGAAACATGTGCAATTAAATATGCTCATTAAAAAAAACAGATACATCTCTGTAGCACCAGTCAATTTGTTGCATCATTAATATTCTTCAGTATGGCAGTTTAAAAATGTATTGCAATATTTCAAGTGGAAAATAGCTAAGAATGAAATTATTAACATTTAAACCACCATAACTGTTTCAGAACTGTTTTAACTATCTTCTCCAAAGTAATTCTGTTTGTACAGATGCTTTTTAAAATTCTACACTTTTCTCTATAGCTCTAACAGTAAAGTTCCAAAGATAATGTCTTTTACTGTATATTAAATAAATTCTTTGCTATTCTGAGATGTGACAACTAATAATTGCAGTGAAATAGTCTAGTCCAACTGTTTAAATAAAAAAAAAAAAAATTTTTCTTTTTTTTTTTATTCATCTGAAGAGTTTGAGACTGAATTAGGTATCTATTTCTAAAATGCGGTCAGTGTCAAGACTTGTTTCCAAAAGTGTCTAAAATGACTTGTGTTTCTTAACCTTAGGAAATTTTTATCCTATCTTGAAATGCAGATGTGACCCTTTTGACTGGTTTCATTATTCTTGGAGAATCCTCTTTTCTGAATGCGTAAGCAATAAAACCTTTTTGTTTATGAAAAACCCTTGTAAAATGGTGTCACGGAGGCACCCACAAAGTCTGCAGAGCAGCCCCTCAAACACTCTGACAACCCAAACCACCCCCGAGCCCAGGTGCCAGGCAGAGGCACTTACAAACAGACAGGGCGGTTACTCAAAAATAAAGATTTATTTTGAGCAAAACTACTTAACACTCTGACAGACCTAAAGTAAAGCGCAAGTTCAGATGACAGTCAGGAATATATTACTACACAACTGGACTAATTCACATCAGAAAGATGACTCAAAAAGGTGTACATTCACTCTAAAAATGGAGGAAATCTCCCACCCAAGGGTACCCAAAACATACAATCACTCACCCACAGGGGCGAGGGCTCACTCCAGGATATCCAGAAGACGTATTCACTCACTAGGGGGAGGAATGGTGAGGGCTTTCAACCCAGGAGGTTTCCTTGGGCGGCATCCCGTTCCAAGGGGAGCATCCCCAACTGCACATCTGCTGCTCCAAGGAGGACCAACTCAAACTGGTTCTCTGGCAGGGCTCCATTTATACCCATGTTGAGTCTGATCTGTGGGCAGTTCTAATTAGCCAGGGGCCCTCTCCGCAGGGGACCGTTAGCCTGGCGCCAGGTGTGGTGTCTAGACAAAACACTATTAGAAGGTGGCTCCAGGATCAGGGTGGGTGCATCTGCCACAAATGGTGATGTACCCTTTTCATGGGGTCTGTATGCATAGATCTTCTCAACTTGAAGAACATGTGTTTTATTCTTTCTCAAATAACAGTATAAAAATTATAGAAAGATACCTCATATTTGAAAAGCAGAATAGTCTTTTGTTTAGAACAGGCTGCCCAGGGAAGTGATTGATTCACCATTTCTGGAGGTATTTAAAAGGCGTGAGGACATGGTGCTTAGGGACAAGGTTTAGTGGTGGACTTGGCAGTGTTAGGTTTATGGTTGAACTCGATGATCTTAAAGGTCTTTTCCAACCTAAATATTTCTATGATTCTATGATTGGATGGATGTATTTAGCTAAAAATTTGTATTTATTTGATTATATATTGTGTTAAAAAAAATAATAGACTAAAACTGGTTTTGTTACCTAAACCTGAGGACTGAACTAATATGAAATCTGTCAGAGTGACTAACAGAGGTATTGACCTGGACCTCATAAATGAGATGCCAACACAAGTTTTCAATATAACACTGTCATTTTTCTAATTTGTGGATTGGCACTGAGGCAGATGTAGCATATTCACACTGATGGATCATTCACACACAGTCTTTTTACACACAATCCTCTCTTTGTAGCTCCCGTCCTTTCTATGCATGAAACAGCCTCCTCCACTCCCTGCATATAGCCTACCTCTTTTTTTTTTGTGTATGAATGTCCCTCTGACAGACTGACAGCATCATGTCAGGTCCATATGCAGAAAGTAAGCAAGGTATTAAAGGACCTTCCTTTTCCTTAACAGACCTTTGGGAGCTTGTCCTGCATCTGTTTTGTAAAGGGAATAGGATCTCATGTCTTAGGCACAGAAAATTTATTGATCCTTTTCATGTGTAGTATTGAATATCCTGGTGCACAATACACCGTTATGCCAGAGCTGATCTGTCTGGAATTGAGCACAGAAAGGAATTGAATTTACAGGCCCACAGAGAGATTGTGACCAATACTTCAGACCATGATATACACACAATCTGCAGGGTTTTATATCCTTGTACAGAGCTGAGTGGTGATACTGTTTTGTGTTATTAAAATGCATAATATTGTCAGTCTGGCAGTTGCATTAAGTGGAAGTCTTAAGCTATGCTTATTTATACTGGCTAATATAATACCAGATGCAAGTGGCAGTCAAGGATATTTATTTAACTGCAGTCATCTTCCCTCTCGGCACTAGTTGGCTGCTGCAGAAGAGAGGCCAAGATGAGCTGCTCCTCTTAGATGTTAGAGATATATCTACTGAGTACAGCTGAGACACAAAATAACAGCAGTGTCATGCTGGTCCTATTGTTGTCCTTAATCCACCTGCTTGTCGGAGAAAAGACAATTTCCAGATGTGATTATTCTGGCACATCTTACAGTCTCCCAGAGGAACTTGGAAATAAATAAGTAGGCCTGAAAAAGAGTGGTGTAAGAATATACCTTTTTTCCCTGCAATTTTTGGTTGCAAATAAACCAACTGTAATACAAATAATGCAGGCTGAGGTTAGGTCATTAACATGACCCACAGTTCTATAGCTGTTCCTCTCTGAACTTTTCAAGTTCTCTGAGGGCAAATGTAGGACTTAATAGAAGTGCTTAAATATAGTTCCAGAATAATTAAAACAAATGCCAAAGAATGTCTTTCATAATCAAAGGGTGATTTCATTGCAAGACCACTGGGATAGGAGTCAAATGACTAGTTCAGTTTTTCAGATCGTGTGGAAACTTTCATACAGTCTTGAACAAACAAAAGAAGATTGCTAGCACTCAGTTTTAGGCATCTGAAAGTTAACTGAATAATTTAGGGTATCTGTCTAGGCTTGTGCTGCAATCATGATTCCACCAAAAAGAATAAGGTTGTTCATCTCACTCCAAAATAGCTGTCAGAAATGGTTTGAATGAATTTTCCTTCAGGTTGTCTATACCTCTTCATTTACTAACAACAGAGTTTATGTACCTAATTTTCAAAGTGTCAAATTATACATGGTTTCCTCTTTATTCTTTATTTCCTACTACTTACGTGTGATTAATATTGACACAACTACCAAAAAAAAAATTGAGGATAGTGTCATAAGAGCTTGTGGGACTTTAAGAAATAACTGCTCATAAAGTTCATTCTGGAAACCAGAGAGTTTAACTGTGCTTCTCGTGAGCAAATCTGTTACTTCCAGTCCAGGCTCTGAGAAGCTGAAAAATCACGCTGATAAGGTTGATCTGTGTTGCAGAGTACTCATTCACATACCTAACCAAGATCAGCAAGGCTTTTTAAACTGCTTCATCCCCAGCAGCTGCTTGTTCTCTGAAATGTGAGCTGAATTTAGAAACTGTCAGTCAAATGGATGAAAGGAAAAAAACCAGAATTAATCCCACTGCTTTACTTCTCAGAAGGCCTCATCCAATAGGTATTTATTTGCCAGAGAACATGTCTGTGCCAAACAGTGGGAGCAGCGTGTTGCAGTTGCCTCAGTGCCTGGGAGTAGCACAGGAGTCCACTGTTGTACCCCTTCCAAGTACTCAGTACCTAAAGGTATATCCTGAATCACTTGATTTGCCTGAGCAGTACTCTGATTTTCTCGTGCTATATTCAAGTGAATGTAGCCAAATAGCAGTACCTCACTATCACTAGTTATAGATGCTGAGAAGTATTTTTCGTCATCTTCTGCTTCTCCTGAGTAAGTTGATGACATTATATGTCTGATTTGCAGTAACAAACATGAAGAGGATCTAGCTCCTCTAGAAACTAGCTGTGAATGATCCCTGAGATAATTCAGCATTAAACCGATCTTCTTGGTCAGATAATTTTGTTAATCTTCACTATACTTATTAATGGTTGATTTAGTAAAAAATTAATATTAAACACAATGAAAATGAAGTCAATTGGCCGAAATGTTATAGTTTCCTTGCTTTCATCACCAGCTTGGTATGCATGTGTTGGAAAGGGCAACATTCTGTAACTCACATTCAAAAACTCTTTCTTTAATATGTATGTGTAAATACATTCAAATACTATAAAATAATGAATTTTTAATGCAATATTAATTTCTTATTTTATGTGTACAGTGCAGAGTTTTCAAAACGAGTTTAGTTCATTTGAATAATTCAGAACCTCTTGGACTCATAGACTTTTTGAGATTCTTATTCAGCATTTGCAATCAAATGTTTTGTTCTGTTTTTCAGCATAGTAGTTCAGATGTTCATTCACCAATACAAAAATTTTGATTGATCCACATTTCAAAAATAGCCAATTTACTTCTTTTGTCCAGTAGCATTCTATGCATCTTCCTAGAACTTGACTGGTATAATTGAAAGCTATATTAACATAATGAATAAAAAAACCTTATAAAATATTAATTTAGATACTGGAAGTCCTGGTTGCTTGGCAGGAGGAACCTGACAAGGAAAGGTTCCACTGTAGAATAAACTTTTAATATTGTTAGCAGTAAATTAAGTGTTCATAAAACAACGCAGAAATTGTTTTATGAAACTGCAAAATTTGCGCTCTATTAAATTTTCTTTACAATAGGTCGAACTATTATTAAACCTTGAAAATAAATTATCTTCCCTTGAGGTGATAATCAATCCTACAAGATGCCTTGCTGTTTACATTGGCTTAATATCATTTCACTTTCAGTTGTCCTATAACAAATTCCACTGACATTTCATTGTAAAAGTGTCTATGATATGACTTTTATTGAATATTAACTTAATATGTGCTTATTTAATTTAAACCATTTTGTAAATAGTATTGTCAAAAAGATTTTGGACTGAGCAAATTAATTCTTTATTGAAAGCAAGCAGGAACATGAACTCAATAGAGGTTATTTATATTTCATATAACCAGTGTCTGTCATAATCATGGTCTAGTAGTTAACTCTAAATGTAAATATATCATCAATTCTCAACAGGCAAGGTCCTTCTGAGTATTTCCATCCAAGCTATCTATCTCCTCTGTTCATGATAAACTTTGTGATATCTGAGTCTTTGCTTTTCTAAAGCTTCTACTTCTCCATAGACTGAGTGTTACCAGGCCTGATACTCATGGGAGCAAGGAAGATGGGCTGAACTGCTGACTGTGGCAATTTGATTCATGTCTTCCAAGCCCTGATTGAAGCAAAGGTTATACAGGGAGGGACAGAGACTTCAGTGTTGATTAGAAGGCTTTATGTCAGTGCTTTAAACTGTGGATCTTCGGTTAGACCTCGGCCTTTTCCCAAGATTATAAAGAGCCTTTTATAGAAAGCCTAGACAGTGATACTTAGGTTGTTGTACTTATTGATTTCATAGGTTTGCCACTTTAAGGAATCTCATTAGCAGTCTAGTTGCACCTTAGGCCAACATCCTCCACTTATTAAGTGTGAAGAAAAATATTTCCTAAAGATATTATCTAAAACCTTGTAAGTATACCTGTTCTTTGGAGGATGTGCTATTTTTTCTTTTAGTTCAGACGTGTGGGTGACAACAGCTTAATTTCTTCCCCTCTTCAGTTCCTGCTCTTTGAAGGCCAAGTAGAACATCAGAATTGCTTTTCGCTGATGTTGTATTTTCATTAACTGTGAGCATGTTCACTCTTCTTATGAAAAGGGAAAATGAAATAATTTGACTTGCCAGTGACTTGAGCTTTCCTTTAATATATATTAATATAAGAAAAAGAAATATTACACAGAAAGCTTTTTTTGTGACAGGTCATATCCTGTCCTCTGAACAGTATAGTAGAGACAAAGACTTGTATTACAGTGCTTTGAAAGAGGATGTGGATTTAAGTAATCATCCCTTTCATGTTGGTACAGATAATCTGATAAATATTCACATGATGGAAAAGGGAAATGACGCAGTGATAATGGAAGAAAGCACTGTTATCAGTATCACAGTATCAGTGCTATAAGCTTCTTTTCTTAACTATTTCAGTTTAAAAAATAACAAATCTTTGCACTTGCATATGAATTTATCCTAAGTGCCAGAAAACAAACATTAATGATCGTATATGCTATTATTATTTAAAAGACTACTACTACTAGATTTACTGAATCTAGTTCAAGTCTCTTGCACATTAGTGTTGACGACTTTGCATAAGTACTCATACGCCAAGTATTCACAAATTCTTTTGGGAGCCAGAATCATGAGACAATATCCACTCTGACACCACTACTAGACAAAACAATTCATTAAAACACACTGAATAGTGGATGTTTTAATAAATTGTCTCCAATCAGCACACAGAATTAAAACAAATTGCAAAGCAATTTGGCAGAAATTCTGGGGAAAACAAAGAAGTATGGTTAGTACTATGAGGAAATTGAAAACTGCATCTGCTAATTCTTTGTGCAGAACAAGAAGTTAAATTTGTTAGATAAATTACTTGCTGCACATTATATACATCAACTTTATTTTAGATCACTTATTTTTCCAAATTGCCATTAGGGAAAATTCATATCCTCCATGTATAAAAAAACCCCAAACAACCACAAAAAAAAACCCCAAACCAACTCACTGAATCTGTGTATTTTGTGAAGAAGCCAGAATAAGAACAGGACAAGAAAAAAAACCTCAACAAATGATAGACTTTCCATCCTTACTTTTAAAAATTAGATTGTAGAGCTTTGTCAAATCATGCTATTATGTAAAATAAATCTATAGAACATAGTGTATTCTAGACAACTTCATTTTCTTTTCTTACACTGAATTACCAATGAAGCTAACTAACTGTTCCAAACAATCCAGTTGGATTTTTTATGAGGTCCAAATTTTTATTTGGGAGAAAAAAAAAATAACTACCATTCAGCTGAAATGATTTTAAAGTAATTTTGAGCAGCATCTTTAGCTGTGTTCTTTTGCAATAGCAAGTGACAGTATATTCTATTCTATATTCTTAAGACTTAAATGTAAATACTTGCTTTAAAAGATTCCTCATTCTGGGATGATGACAGTCAGGGATGGAAAAAAATCCAGAAATTAACAAGGTTTTCAAACCAGTAACGACTGAGTACTGCTTGTATATATGCCCTTAGGCTACTTTAAGAATGAGACAGTTTTAAGAACGAGAACTTTCTTACAAGATTTAAGAGAATGTTCATTAAGTGTTTTTAAAGCAATGACACTTTTTTTTTTCTTCTTTTTTTTTGAGGAAGAAGGTGTTCTTCTTAATAGATTTAGTGTAGCTTTGGTCTTTTTGTTATAAACATAAAGGAATTCTTCAATCACCCAAGACTCTCTAATAGTGAGAGCCTAGTCATCCAAAAGATCAGATGATAACCATTGATAGCAAAGCCAGGAGTGCATCCCTTGATTAAAACTAGAGCAGAAATTAGACTATATGCCTATAAATATTAAATAGAGCATTTTCATGCTCGTCTGTCTTATTTCATAAAAAGCACCTTTGTGATTATGCCACATGCCATTTTGTAGCCCCATATATGCAATATCAATGTTTTTGCCAGACTGTAAAAACTGTACTCCTCAATTCTTAGATGTACAATACCGTATTGCTATGTGTTCCATTTGTTTTTATGGCCAGTAAAGTGTTTGCCAGCAATCTCTGAAGAAACAAGAAATATAGAAAAAAATAAGCAAATATGCAAGATAATTTCATTATGATAATACTCAAGAATTCTAGGTAGATTTTTAAGAAGGTATACAATGACGTATTTTCCCTTGCTCGTTTTGCTAACATTTCTCCTACTGAGATAAATCAACATATTTACACAACAAATATCCTAATAGGAAGGTCATTGTCCATCATTCATGACTTAATTCAGAGTACCTTTCTGTCATTGTGCTCTGCTTTTACACTTTAGTATGCCTGTGTAACAGGACTGAAGGATTTTTTACATTGTTAGGATGAGGTTGTGTAGGTCACAGTTAAGAGTTGTCACTTAAGAGTTGTATAGCTATTTAGCTATAGGCTCCTTATCTGTCAGAAGCTGTCATAAATCTGTTGTCTTTAATGAAACTTCCATTTAAAACATGTCCTTTTTCCAGAGAGCTTGAAACCATTGTGTTTCAAAAATGCAAAGAGATATAATTTCATCTCTTATGTGATGTTCCCATTGCTTGTCTCCACCAACCACAACCTTTAATATTATTTTTTAACATCTGTTCCAATAGACACAATAATACGTAATGATAATTATGATAATAGTAACAACCTTGCACTTTAATGCTGGAAACTTTTGTATGTTTTTCCCTGTTTGTGCAACAAAGAAATCACAACGTTAACATAATTTCTGTGTTGCACTTATAAAAGCAGCTGAATAGACGTAAGGAAAAGAGACAAAAGAAAGAGTGATAAAGTTGAGGGGGAAAGCTGTGCTCTACCCTCTTTAACAGATACAGCCATAAGGGAAAAAATTAAACATTAATGAAAATACTTATTTCCCAAAGGCCTGGCCAGCAAAGAATGCTGAATGAGATAATGCACTAACCAAAGGAACACAGTGACTGAAAAGCAGATTATTACTGAAGTGAAAAACAAAGGCAGCTGACATTAATAATTAATTGAGAAGGTTTCCTGTGGAGGTTTAGATGAGCTGCAGGCACTATGTGTAAACTCACTTGACTACCAGATTGTCATGTTCTCGTTCAGAGACGCTTATATTAATGTGTACACTCAATATTAAGTTTTCCTGGTCTGAGTTACCTGGAAGGAAGTACAATCCTAATTGAGAATTTTTATCTGTGTTGAAAGCTCTACTACTGTGCTGTATAAATGAGAGCTGACAAGTTACACCTTTAGATTGTTGCAGGAATAACTATCAGCACCTAAACAGATGCTGTCATCATATGCTCACACTGTGTATGTCTTTCTATACATGTTTGTCCCTATACATGAGGGTAAGATTGTCAAAGTAGGTTACAACTAGAGATGCTCAAAGAGCAGTTGAAATGGAATAATCCAGCAGGAACCTACTCTTGCATTATGGAATTATTTTTTGTGGCAACTACATTGAATTTTGCCTCTGCTGACTTACTGTGAATGTTCTAACATACAAGATAGGCCCCCAAAACAGCAACTGTGACATGTAAGTAAGCTGATTATGATTTGAAGGACTCATATTGTCCCCAAAAGGGGATTGATGTGGGAACAAAGCCGAACTCTCCTTTGTTTCATTGTTCTGCCCTGTGGGATTGCTCTCATAGTTGAGGATCACGATCTATAGGGGCTGAAGATTCCTCGGGCTCCAAGAAAAGGACCTCAAAAGCTTCCTAAACAGATATGACTAAGTGTAGAAAATGAACTTTACCTTTGTGATTTAATGGTTTTCAAGTCAAAGACCAGAAGTATACTTGTGTCCATACTTATCCAGCTGGAACTTCTCATATTTTGGACTGAGTTTTCAGTCATTTGAACACAAAATCTCTTTCTGTGTTGATATTACTGATATTTTCAATGTGATATCAAATACGTAGTGTGCCAAAATGTATGTGAAAGTTGTGGGACAGATAGGAAACAAAAATCAGAGGAGTGGTAGAGGGAGGTAAGTATGAGAAATCTGTTCTGTATAAATCGTGGTTGTTTCAAATGTATTGGTAGACTCTTTACACAGTGAGTAAGCTGGAAGAAACTGAGATCTGTTTCAAACCAATTTTTAAGTAATAAAAAGCCTGAATTTCCTAGAGCAAATTATTATTTTGGGGGGCTTTTAAAAAATGCTTTATATCAAATATCAACCTATTACCTTCAGAAAAACAACACATGCCAAGCTATATGCTTTGAATATGCTGTGAAAGACGTGTACTATGTTCTGTCTAAGTTTGGCTTTTTGAAAATTCAAAGCTTCAGTACACATACAGCTATAGGATGATATCCATACATATATCCAAAGCACTGCCACAGACATTTCAGCTATTAACACAGGTAACTACTGCAAGAAGATTCCTCTGAATATCTGTCAGGCTACCTGCCCCTGTTCATACAGAGTTCTTTGGAACTAGACTTTTAATTGCATTATGACCAGCTTTGTCTTTTGAACTGTCTATCATATTATTGCAAGGTATTTTTAATTTTCCTAACAGAGATTTGTCCTTGTCTCTCTAGGTTAAGCTTTAATGAAGAACCGTCAACGTTGCTAACAGCAGCACAAAGAGGGACTGAAGACCTTTGTGACCAATGATGTGGTTGTCATGGAAACTGTTTTTGTTTCTGTCACTCACTGGCTGTCTTTCAGGTAAATCAAAACAAAACCAAGAAAACTCTGCTTATTGTTTCAAGGCTCTTAACTGCAAACACAAATAGGAAGATGTAAAAGCATGTCAGAGAAGATCAACGTCATTATTAAAACTATTTACCTAAGTAGTGAAATTGTAAAAATTCAAATTAAGAGATTTAGAAGTGCTTTCCATCTGACTTTAATCTGTACATAAATCTGAATAATGTTTAAAAGAGAGGACAGCTATGTACCCCATTTGAAAAGGCAATGACAACTTTATTATTAAAATAAAGAAAAAAAATGGAAAATTATAAATTAGGACAGGGCTTCCTAAAGACTAACTGGTGCAGAGTGTTTCACTTCAGGATAGTGTTCTGGTTTTGGAAAGCAGTCATTAGGTTGCTTTGTGTTTTCTTAATTATATGTGTGTTTTGTTGATCATTATGATTTTTGTCCTCGTAGTAAGTGAATTTCTTTTGCAAGTTTTTCTCTTGGCATTATCTTAGTTGTCTTTACCTTTACAGGTAATAAAACGAGTTAATCAATAATCATTTAGGCTTCTTATATGAGATTTTTTGTAATTTGATAGCATATTGTCTCTAACTGATCTTTTTTGGCTGCGTCATTTTTTTGATGTTGCCCCTTATACTGCCTCCCAACAGTTAGTAAGCTATTCTTTTCTCAAATTCTCCAAAACTTACTGGGTTTGTGTCATCACAAGATGAAAGTAAGCAAAAGTCAATTAAATGAAATATTTTAATTTGTTATAATACTGTGATAATGGACACAGGAATTTAATAAAGGAAAGTGCCTCTGGATATCTGTGTATATGCATACATAAAGCAGTTTAAGATAATCTGGTTTTCCTCAGGAAGCTTCATTATCTTATATTATCTAAGGCCATTACTCTTGGATGGGGAATATTTTTCTTTTTTGTCTTGTACTGTCAGGCACATTATCAATCCTGATAACATTTGTACTTTGGCGATTCCAGTAGTATTATCTTAGAACAACCGTCTATGAGTGTAATTTTAATGTTTGTAAGTTGAAAATTATATTTTTGTTGTTATAATTTCCAAGAACTTTGATGCAAAATTCAGAAGCATTTCATAAATTTGAATCTAGAATTTCTTCTTATGAATTTTATCTTCTATCTTGCAAAATATATGAGTTAATAGTCAACATCTGGTATTAAGTATTACATAGTGAAATTAATGTACTCGAGCCTGCAATTGGTTTCACATAGTTAAAATCTCTTTACTCTCAACTGCTGTTAAACAGAATACTTGGAAATAGTAGAGTTTGCTGGAAATAGAATTATCTAGCTCTGTGTAACACAATAACATGTAGCAAAATTTCTGAGACACATTTCATATGCTGGGAATTCTGAACACTAAAATTGCATATACCGGAATGAGTTTCAGCTGTTTATCACAGCCATTGTTTAGGTACGTATATTAAACCAACATCTTGCAAAGGCTTTGGAGCACTAGCAGTGACTAATTCTAATATAGCATTAAAATGTGTAACTACTTTGGACTTTAAACTGAAAGTCAGTATTTACACAAGTATTTGATTTAAATAACACAAACCCCTGAAAACTCTTGCCAGTCATTCATCACCATGTTTAAAATTCAGTGACTATGCCTTTTGTCTACTAATTTGTTGCTTATATCTGATGGTTTCTAAAGCATTCCACTTTTTACATTTCATTTTGATTCGTGATTCTTAAAGATTCTTAAAGATTTATTCCATATTACTGGAGTAGATTTAAACACCTGTAAGAAATTGTTTTTAATTGCAGTATTTATTTTCATATGCTGTTGAATATAATGTGACAGCATATATATTTTTATGATAAACAAAGATAATTTTGTAATGATTTCATTAACAATATTCATTCATTAGTAAATAGAATGCTATAAGACCTAAAATTAACTAAAAGTAACAAAATATGTTTCAAAGTTATTTTAATTAGATTGTCAGCTTAGCTGGTACTGTCTCTATACCTTTCACATTTGATTCCATTGATCATTTGGAGCTCTGTTTATATTACAGCACTCACTAGAACATGTTTACAATTGCAAATAGTTCCTACAGCTGATGCAGTTCAAGGTAGTCTAGTAAGTTAGATGCCTGAATGCACTGTTCTTAATGACAGAGCAACAGATATTGATGCAGATTCAGTAAGATAAAGTTCATTCAATTCCAGTTGGTTTTGGCTGTGTTAAAATTCAGTACTTATCCATTAAATCATAAGATTATGGGTTCATTCTTAGCAGCAGCCAGTGTTTGTAGGAGACTACTACACTGGTGTATTGATTTTGCAGTAGTGAGGGAAATCATCCGAGAACTCTATTTTTGTAATATTTTTATCTTAAAGCTGACCCTGATATTTTGAGGTTTGCTTATGCATGACTATATGTAAGTATGCTTAAGGTATGTGGAAAACAATTTTTGGGGGGAGAAAAATATATTATTTTCTGAATACAAGACTGAGGACTGATATATATCTCTTACTCAAGTTTAATTATTTTAGTAGAAGCAAAAGGTAGTCTGGGACTACAGCTCACAGTTATACACTTACATTCTCAGAAACTATGTTTATGAAATATTGATAATTAGCAGATGCAAAGAAGGTCTCAAGATTGATAATATGTCACTTCTTTTCTTATGGCATATTATTGCCCTTCAAGCCACACTGGAGTTAAAGAAGCTGTCTCGACCACAAGTCTTATGAGGAGCAGCTGAGGGAACTGGGGTTGTTTAGTCTGGAGAAGAGGAGGCTGAGGGGACCCCTCATCGCCCTCTACGACTGCCTGAAAGGAAGTTGTGGCAAGGTGGGGATGAGTCTTTTTAACCAAGTAACAAGCAATAGGACAAGGAATAACGGCCTCGAGTTGCACCAGGGGAGGTTTAAACTGGATTTTAGGAAATATTTCTTCACAGAACAGGTTGTTAGACATTGGAATGGGCTGCCCAGGGCAGTGGTGGAGTCCCCATCCCTGGAGGTGTTTAAGAGTCAAGGTGACATAACACTCTGTGTTATGGTGTAGTTGAGGACTGTCAGTGTTAGGTTGATGGTTAGACTTGATGATCTTCAAGGTCTTTTCCAACCTAGATGATTCTGTGATTCTGTGAAGGATTTATCATTTTAGACCTAGAATCTGCCTCACTTCTGAACTGACAGTTGGAAACAATACCTAATTTTGTTTTGATTTTTTTTTCTTCCTACAAGGCTTTCCTGTAGGGAAAGACTTCAAGCTGTAAGGGAACAGATTAACAGGAAAAGAGTGAAACTCAATTTCAGAGGAGCCTTTCGTATCTGATTTGCTTACAATAACACCTGACGTGACTTCAGAGGTGGCCAGCTTAAATTTAAATAAAGTTCATCAGAAATTAATTTTTGGTAATTTTTAAATTTCTTGAGAACTTATATATATAGTTACTAATTATATATTCTGGGCATTTTAACAGGTGTGATTTTTCAGTGGAAAACTATAGAATGATACAGGGTATGACATCAGCAATTTTGTCTTCTGAATAATTTGGTCCCTTGTGTGTTCTTCAGACATAATGATGACTTTATGATTTGGACCACACTGTCCTATATACAATGGGACTAGGGGTATATTCCTGGGGTTTTACAGTCCTGCTTCCCCATGATCACTTTGCAGTCTGCTTTAATGTGTATAGCAAGGTTATTTACTTTTGGTTCAAAATAGTAACAGCTAAGGAGAGAACCTTTTCTTTGTCTAGAGTTGCTGAGGTTTTGTTGCACTGATTTCTCAGAGAAACTGGAATTGAATATTGCTAAAAGATGTTGTTTTAAAACAGCACTCCCTAACCTTGGAATGAGGTATGTCTCTGTGTTTCAGGAAGAGGAGAAATATTTTTAAAACAGAACAAAACCATGTCAGATTATCTGTTCATAGTTAATAGAAAAATTAAGACTGTGGTTATTGTAAGACACTTGACAAAAGCCAGCTTGAGAGTAGAATTCCTGTCATTCTTTTCAATAATTATTGCTGCCTGTGTCAAGATGTTTCAAAGTTTAAATGTATGCTAAAATTACATAATAAACTGAATGGCATTTATAGAGTACTGATTCTGTTTTAACCTAACATATATCCCTTATGCCTTTTTGTCCTCCTGCCTATTTATCTACTTCTTCTATGTTATTACCTGCTGCATGTTAATCGGGTCAAAGCGAGACTAATTTTCTCTGTAAGACTTTATAATTCATGTCATCAACATAATTATGGGTATAATGAAAGTAACAAGGCTTCACAAGACAGAGGCAGTACCTCTGAGACCCAGTGGTCACTGCTCATAGCACCAAGTGGGTAAACTTGTCCTTAAACCTCATCTCTTTGTACTGCTCATTTCTTTTCACATAAAACATTCTCACTACCAAAGACTCCCTGAATAGTGATTTTTTCTCTGTGTCCCTCAGTATGCTATTCAAAAGTAAAAACATCATGACTTTTTCTGAACAGTTGCTTGCTAGAATGTGATATGAATGGGCACTTACAAAAAATGGTCTTAAGTAAGAGAGCATATGTGGAACAAACATGTGTCCTGTCTAGTTTTGACCTACAGCTGGCAGCTATCTGAGGTGCTTCCTGTCTTTTATTATACCTCTCCATCTGGCTACTTAGAGGCTTTTAGGAGTTGTCTCTATTGTCTGCACTTACCAGCCTCCAAAATGCATCTCAAACCTGCTCAGTATGTGACTTTCAGAATTCTAGCAGCCACTGCCAGGATTAAAATTCATAGCCTAAGGTTCATAAACTCATTCACCAAACCACAGAAAATATACCACTCTGAGTGCCAGGACTCTTTCTTGGTTTTAGTCTTCCCCCTTTTAAACAATGTCCTTCCTACATCAGAGTGGATAGTATGTGAAAGGTCACTTCTCTGCCAAGTGAACGATGCATACATGAATGACCAGACTTTATCACTGATAAGCCTATACAATTACCTACCTTCCCCCTGTCTCTCAGCCTTGCACTGATGATAGTATTGCAAATACCATGCAACGTTGACACCTTTGATAGCTGAACATAAAAGCCTGGAGACAGAGCTCTAGATAAGTACTAGTACCTGGGGATTTTCACATTCTCAGTCTTCCAAGTAAAATAGAAAAGTCAGAATACACTTAACCCTTCTAATTCCCATCCTGAAATATTGCATCTGCAGACAGTGCAAAGTAAAAGAGAACAATTTGTCACAGTGCTGAAACCCAAGGTAGTCTGCTACCCACATTCTCACTCTTGGATTCAGTGCTTAATTGAACTGGGGAGGAAAGCATTTATCCACTCAGTGTGGCACTTTGTGTAATTCTTAATTCAAAAGAAGAATGGAAAGGTAAAAATGATTTACTGCTGCCAGTATCCTGAAGTGTGTTTAATGTTAAGCCATCAGGAGCATCAAAAACTAGAAAAGTTGTGGTCATGAAAAGAGGCATTTTGAGTATGCACATTAAAAAAAAAAGTATTTTTATGAGAAACCCTTCTACTTGTTTGCATGTGTAGAATTTTTTCCTATGTTTAAGAATTTGTGGAAGAAATTATTTAGGTTTTTGTACCTAGATGGGGCTATGTAATGATGTGCTCATATGTCGATACGTGGTGCTTCAAATTGCAGGATGGCAGATGTTAAGAAACTATCAGATGCGGGTTTTTTTCCTGTGGAAGTAATTGATGTAGTAGGCCTTTTCAAGGTTAAAATCATAGTAAATGTGAGCAATAATTAGAATCATAACAAAAAACATTTTCATGTATACAAGAATTAACCTAATGATTGATATTTTATGACATAAGAGTAACACATCCACTAATATCAGTGACATACTGGAACATATTTTAATTTAACTAATTATACTTTCTCAGTCTAATACACTTAGATTTGTTCATTAAAAAATTCCTACCTCCTAACAAGCTCTTATCCATCATACAAGAAGTTGTCTGGCAAACTGGTACTTAGATTAGGTCCATTTTGTATTTGGGATGACAAAACTTATCTCTCCAGAAAAAAATTGCGATATCCACTGAAAAATAGATTCCAGTCATTCTGTTATCACTATCGATCTGGAGAAACCTTAACCTGCACATCTATCCTCATTACTGTATTTCCTCTTATTTGGTGGATAAGTCTTAATGTAACAAGCTATTCAGAGTCAGCCTATTGCAATCTGACGCTTTTTAAATATTTTCTGTTGCGTTAGATATTATACTAAATCACATATTTTTTACTGATAGAATTATACAAAAATATAATGAAGCAATATTTTTGGGTTAAGATTATGATTTTGCCTTTCTGTGTGGCAGTTTACACAGGAATATCTATTGATTTCAAGATTAGACAATAGGATAATGGTTCTTCTACATCTCTTCACATTTTTTGTATGATACTGGAAATGACATGCTGCTGGGATTCAGTCCTGACATTATACCTCTGGAATCTCATCCTGACCTAGAGTCAAAACGTCAATCAGTACTATCAGTTTACAATGGTTTACATTAAAGTGTTTGTTTATTCCGCTCCTCTGTGGTTAAAACATTAAAGATGAAATTTCTTTCAACTTCAAAACTCCATCATTTGAAGCTAAGGCTGTTCAATGTCTATAGTACTGATACAACCTAACATTTATATCAGAAGTAAGGAAAGAGTCATTCTGTTTTGCTTGACGTTTTGCCAGTTGATTTTTTTTTTCTTAGAGATTTTAGACTGCCTGTTTACTTTTATGGGCTAACAGAAAGATAATGAGCTAGTAGGAAAACAATTGTAATAAAGCTATAAAAGCGTCTTTTTAAAGTCATGCTACTAGGGAGAAGTCTGCTGTTAAGAAGCTGTCACAAAGAGCTGGACAAAACAAAACCCAGGCTCACTTAGTTAATATTTAATATAGCACTTTACCTCCTAGGACGGTCAATGTGTTCTATTTGATAAATGTTGCTTTCTTTTACCTTAAAGTAATGTTAAAATTTATAGCCACTGTAAACAAGGTCATGGAGTCTGTGTAGAGACTAACAACATCATCACTAGAACAAACCACCAAACTTGTCCCTCAGCTACTGTGGAAAATGTTTACTTTCAGCTGAAGTTCAGCTGAACAGGACTGTGGAGGACAGCCTTTCAGCTCTATGCAGCACAGTGAAAGTTGACATCTGCCAGCTAAAGGCAGCATTCAGGAACCAATGGTTTAATTCCTAAAGCCTGTTTCCTCCTGCCATCCAGCGAGATGTTCAAAGTAGTTCTTAGTACTTTCCCTAGATATTGCATGTCTGTCTTTTCTAACTACCATGGTGGGTGACACTTCACCAGAAGTCCTCATCACCATGAACCTCTGCTGCTTTCATCCATACTACTGGGAATTCAACAGTTGCGTGCCACATCATTGCAACAGTGACAAGGTCTTTGTATGAGTATTTGTAATAGGTTTGCTGCCAAAAATAGTCCATTCTAAGAAGTGACCATCTTTTCCCCAAAATGTGCTTCTAGGTGACCACTTCTCATGATCAGAAGTAATAAAAACCATAACACTGAGTCTCAACAAGCAACTGAGCCTGTTTTCCTTTTCTTCTAGTGCCAAACATGTGCAAAGAATAGTTAGTTCATAAAGCAGAATAATTTCCAGTTTCAATGCAGCACTAACAGTATAACAAATACATAATAAAATAAGTCATTAACTTCATTTCAAAAAGTCATTAGAGGCTAGAATAATGTTTCTTAAGCATTGGTCTGGCCTTTCCTAATAGGAATGCAATAAAAAGGCAGTGAAACCTTTGAAATGATGACAAATTCAGCTTTGAAATTAGATCCAGTTTTCTAGTAATGAGGTTAAAACAATATTGGAACAGCTCTACTAGGAGAGCTGGCGGATATGACAATGCTTCAAGTTGGAAAGCAAAATTAAATATCTTTAAAAATTAAATGTTTTATCAAGTTTCTAATAGAAATGCTGTAGAGGGTGTGAGTGAATGTGCATGTGTTTGTGTGTGCGCGCACGTGTGCCTGTGTTGGATCAGAATAACACTAGGTTGCCTTCTAAAGAGTTTTCAATTTTTGATTACACTAATGCCTATGGTTTGTTTTTGGTTTTTTTGTTTATCCTCTTGAGAGCATAGCAAACTCTCTGTTGCTGTCTTCTACAGGGCTGGTCAGAAGTTTCTCAACGTGATATCAAATTATCGGTCTAGATTTCTTCATGGAACTAGTGCATCTAGTGCTTTTAACCCTAAGAAATGCTAAGCTCAAACCTCGTCATAGAATCTAGTTTACAGGTTTCCTCCTACTTATAGAAATACAATTTCGCAGTATGAAAAACCATCTTTCTGCTAATTGCTGATAATTTTTGCCCCAAATAGCTGAGAAAAATACTACAATGTACGTCAAGTTCTTCGAAAAATAACAACAGTAAGAGGTTTTTATGTATTTATTTCTCAATGCTCAATTCCAACGTTAGCTAGCATATTATTGGAAAAGTTCCTTGTGTTCTCGAGACTTCCAGACTCTACTATTATTTGATTAAACCACCAGGGAGGTGGTGGAGTAGCCGTCCCTGGAGGTGTTCAAAAAATAAGTGGATGAAGCACTTGAGGCCATGGTCTAGTGGTTAGGGAGATGATGGGATAAAGGTTGGACTTGATGATCCTGGAGGTCCTTTCCAACCATAGTGATTCTATGATTCTATGATTCTAAACTTTCCTGCCAGGACTCTTCAGGTGTCATACTGCCAAGGGTGAATGGGAATCTCTTCAGTTTTTATTTAGTATGGTCAAATATACTTCATGACAAAAGATTCAACAGACAAACCAAAGAACACACATTTGGGGTAAATGAAACCTCCCTGCTCATTCAAATGCAAAAGATTTTTATAGCAAATGCTATCACAAAAAACTATATGAGAGAAATCAAATTTAGAGAATAGAATATAGAAGTATTCATTTAACTTTGGGGAAAAAAATCAAACTTGTATAAAACACCTTCAGAAATGATCCAGGGAGCTAAACTCATTGTTGTGATGGAATGAAAAGTCATGTACTTATTCGGGTTCTAAACTTTTGCAATTATACAGTTTTACTCCCGCAGCTTAAGCCCATAGCTTCTCTATATATGATAATTTCCTGTGTTAGAGGTAGTGATGAGACAACCTTTCTCCTTGAAAATATTCTCCTCTGCTCCCTAGGTGTTAACTCCCTTGTGTTTCAGACTTGCCCTTCTGAGTGATTACAGTAGGTTAAGCTCAGAACAATCTTACCTGATATGAAGTTAATGCTTGTTGCCTATATCGTACCTGAAGAAGTCTTCATGTGCTAAAAAAACTGGTGGGGTTTTGTTTCTCTGTTTATCAGTTGATCAGGTTTTGATCAAATGGTTTTACTATCTTTGGAAAACACTGCTCTTTTTTGGAGCCACCCAAAAAAGTAGGCATGAACCCTTGTGTTAAGAACCAGATTTATATTTGCAAAAATTAATAAATTATGTAAGAATAAAATCTGTCAGATTTTCTACATTGGAGGCAAGCTGGCTGATGGGGAGTGGTCACATATCTTATCAAATGATGCATAAATACACTTTATATGTACCTGAGCACATGAACATAGGTAGCTATGAGTGAACCTCCTGCTACTCCAAACTTAAAAATGCACTTGCCAGCTCAATAGCTGTCTTTGTTTAAATTGCTACTAGCAGTTTAGTGAGAACAATTTAACTGTATTGTAACTAAAACTCTGTCCTAAACTGAATGAAAATGAAGTGTGAAAAATAAATTTATCCTCTGACAAACAGTATGAAATGTGCATTTATTGTTCAGTGCTAAGACTGTAGGAGACAGAGTTTATTGAGCTCCGTACAGAGCTGTGACTGGTTACTGCTTTGCTCAGTGGACTGCCTTGATAAGTGGGCTTTTACCTATTAAGTGCAGTAGTGTGAAAATGCTGATAGTACTGAAGAACATTTCCTGAAATTCTGGCTTTTATTCAGCATGGCTAGCTGTGCTATGTACTGAGCTCACTTTCAGTAGTGGTTTTAGTTTACTTCATTGGATTTATTAACCTTAATGTTGGTATTCAAGTAGAAAAGCTTTATCTAGTATTTTGTTAAATACTCCACTGGAGTTGATTTTGATTGTGATTTTTATGTGGCTCTGTGTTGGGGGAGTTAGTGGGTTGTGTAGTTTTTGTGTTTTTTTTTTCAACTTAACACCACTGCAACTAAAGCAACTCATGAGCTCAGTGGTTAAACAGCTGATGTACTGTTGGTGTCCACTGGGGTGTGAGCCCTGTAGTGAGTGCACCATGGCCCTGTGCTTATGGTGTTTGCCCTTAATATGGTGTGCAACTGTGAAAAGGAGTGTTTCAGTCACGGCACTATAGGTAGTGTCAATTTAGCTCAGTACAAAGCTGTAGGTGGTTTGCTATGGCTCACCACACAGCCATTAACAGTATCATCTTTGCTCAGCACAGAATTGCAAGTGATAGTATTTAAACTCCCTGTAACACTGTGAATGATAGCATTCTCATCTCATCCGGGAAGAAACACGAAGACAGGCATTCTGAGTGAGCCTGTGATTTAAGCAAGTCAGGTAAGGAAAGGATATAGTCTCATCATCTACAAGAGGATGTGGCATCATTGAAATTTAACATTGATTTTTAAAGTGATTAAAAAAGAACAATGCATCACAGAGTCAGCAGATTTCAGAAGAAAAAGATGAATATATTCATAATATCTCCTGAAACAAACACCAGTGTGACTTAGCAGTTCCGAATCACTCTCCACAGATGCTACTTTTCTCTAAGCCCTGTGGAAACTACTATTAAATGAGGTGCTGGAGCTAGAAGACTAAAGCAAGTGGTTTGAATATTCTTCTCTGACTGTCCAACTGTTGTCCACTTGCCATTGAAGCACTAACCTGTTCAAAAAGTTGAAAGTAGAGAACCTCTCACAAAGGATTTTAGAATGCAAAATACACGACAATAAAATGTAGAATGAAAACATGCTGAAATGGTAGAGTACAGCAATTAATATCTTTTGCCTCATAGCTAATTTGTGCTGAGATATTATAAAATGAGGTTTTTGACAATCCTTTCTAAATCTGCTTACGTAGACACCCTGATAGTATGTACCTGTATTCTGATCTGGTGACCTTGCTCACCTGGGACTACAGGAAACACTATATTTCTGTAGAGTTTGTATCTGTACCTTTAGTTTGCTTTCTATAATGTAGTAGAATAGTTAAATTTTGTCTAATATACTTATTGTTCAAATTAGCATAGCTGTTTGAAGTGTATTTCTTATTCACTGAATACTTGTTGTTTGGTGATCATTTTAGATAGAATTTGGTTATCTCATTTGCCGGACAGTTTTGAACGCTTCTTAATAGTTAATCTGCTGTGTTGGATTTACTACCTTAATACATTTAACACTCATAATAGAGGCTAAATAAAAGATCTTAAAGGTCTTTTACAGCCTAGGTGATTCTGTGATTCTGTGTGACAGTTAAATCCACAAGTGTGAGAATTAAGCTAAATTGAAGATAGTATAAACAATAATTTTAATGATGATACCTTCACTTAAGTGAAAACTTGGAAAACTAAAAAAAAACAACAATAAAGCTATTATTAAAAAGGAAAAGATGTCTAGGGAGTAAATATTGTATTCTCATAATTTTTCCTTTTCTTTCTCTAGTAGAATTCTATGGGATTTACAAACCAATAATTCTGATTATTTTACATAGTCTGGAAGACAGTTTTCAATTAACAGTGTTGTTACTCAATAAAAAATTGGAATTCTGGAGAATTTTAGAAAATATTGATTTTACTCTAATTTGTGACTTGCAGAAACACCACACAAACTGTTATTGATGGAGCATAACAATGTCTCTATTTTAACGTATCATGAATTTAAAAACTTGACCAGTGAACCCAGTTGTAAATTGCAAATACAGGAAATCTCCAGCAAAGAGAATGGTAAAGATCATCTGATTCATAAAAAATGGATTTTATATCTTCGTGCCTCAGAACTAGAGAGAAGAAAATGGACGCGCAGAAATATCAAGTTAACCAAGTACATTTACTTATTCGTTAGCTATTATTTTTCATGTGAAATAAATGACCTAGAACAAACTGTCTTGGCCATTAATGGTGCCAATACATTTTTTTTCTTGATTAGTTCCTTTTGCCTTTTTATTTCAAAACATCACTTGTAGAAGTTTTTTAATCTTTGTGGGAAGATATTTGGTACTGATCATCTGAAAGACAAATTCACTTCCGCTACATATGAGCTCAGATACTTAGATATACAAGAACATTGTTCTCAGTGTTATAATGCTCAGAGAGGTGGTGGAGTCTCTGTCTTTGGAGACATTCCAAACCCGCCTAGACACCACCCTGTGCAACCTGCTCTGGGTGAACCTGCTCTGGCAGGGGGGTTGGACTAGATGATCTCCAGAGGTCCAGTCGAACCCCTAACATTCTGTGATCCTGTGATAATATTCCCTCTTGGACAATCTAAATATATACATGAATTAATTTGTCAATTGAGTTACAGTAATTTATTGGAGAGTGCAAGACACAGTCTGTGAATATATAAACTTTATGAACAAGTAGTGATGGACTTAAATAATGAAAAACTTGGGGAACTTAAACAGTATTGCCAATAGTGAAATAAACAAGAAAATGTGTCAGATCTTTCCTTATGTTATTTTCATCACTGATTTGGACATTGCTTACCTCATTGGGTGAAATCTAGTATCTGATTTAGTTTATCTGACGTGGTATAGTTTGTTTACATTTAGTTTATCTCATCTAACAGCATAGAGTGCAAGACAAACAAGAAAATCTAAAAGCTGACCAGTTTGTACCTCTAGAATTCTATTGTGTTCTTTAGTTTTAAGGTTGCATCATCATTAAAGATTTAAGTTCAACTGCATTAAAGATGTCAAAAGAAATTACAAATACTTAGTTTGGCAAGATACCCTATATATGCTCCGTTACACTTCAGAATTTCCTCTGTTAAAGTAGATTTAGGACTGCCGAAAAGGTGTGAACCAATGAAAAAAAGAAAATAAATTTCCTCTAAAGCTCTCTCTCAGTCTTCTGTATTTTGTTCATCATACACTTAAATAATTGCAATAATTTATACTGTAGTCTGTGGTATTTAAGGATGTAAATTTGCATGTCTCCCAACTTGCACAGAGAGTTCCTGTGTACTGTAGTACAATCTGACAGCATAGTGGAAATGCCAGACTACCTTTTTTTAGCAGCATTTTTAAGTTTTGTGGAGTTTTGCTATACTTGTAACAGCTTCAGTTCTCCAGACAGTGAAAGGAATCCACAGAGTTTTACATGGGGTATAATAATCGGAAGTAATAACAGCATTTTGTTGTAACTTGCATTGCTCCTCTCTGTTACTACAACTGCTTGGAACTTTAAAATATGTTCTACAGCAATAATGGAGGATAAATTACTTTAAAATAATAATAAAATTATAAATTATAAAATTAAAAAAAAAATTAATTGGGAGATTTAAAGCAAAAATTTAACCTTCTACTTGTGTATGATATACGAAAAAAATGTTAGAATCATAGAATCATAGAATAATTATGGTTGGAAGGGACCTCCAGGGTCATCAAGTCCAACCTTCATCCCATCATTCCTAACCATTAAACCACTTGACCATGTTCATTCAGTTCAATAGCCTTTCCAAGCAACCCACAATGACTTTTTTTACTTTCATGTTTCTTCTGGTCAGCTCTTCTTATATTTGCTGCTAAGGTTAAAATACCTGTGATAAGAATCTTTTTAACAAGTAAAATACTTGAACAGTTATTACATGAGATATTTTTTAACTTAAGAAAGTTATGAATAAAAGTTCTTCTAATTCTTAACAATACCTTAAAAAGGTATCCACTTTGATAAAGTATATTTTGTAATAAATTATGGAGTTCTGTAATTAACTTTTCTTAATTATCCTCATTTTTACACTACTTATGTCAGTGAAAATGTTCATTTTTAAATACTAATTAATCTGCCAAGTATAAAGAAAGCATATGCCTTTCAACAAAAGCTTCTTATTTCTGACCTGAGTCTTCCTGGAACATTTTTATTATATCTGTTCTGACTTGTTAAATATATTTCTCCTTCCTTTTTTTTTTTTTTTCTTACACACACCCATCAGTTTTTCTTCTACAACAGCTGGTTTGGGAAAGCCTAATATTACTTCATTCAGCAGCATAGACAGTGCTGCAGAATATTCTATAAAGTTTTTAATTTCTACAATATTTGGAGGTATCAAGTAGAGATATTATTCATCTGTGTAAAATATATAAAGATGTAAGTAATTTATCAGACTGGCTCAAGAGAGATAAGTCTTACTAAAGATAATTAATCACAGTGTTTGTGGTACTTTCTTGATGTTTAAGAAATGAGAAATTGTAAAATAAAAAAGTTAGTTCTAGTCCCAGCATGCTATTAATGAAGAATTTGGGGCATGAAATAAAAGTAAAGGATTAAAAATAGATCTATGTCCTGTTTCTAAATCCACAAAGTATTTTAAATGTATCTGCAGAGAAATTCATCAAAACTGCTTTCAAGGGCTCTGTTCACAATATTCTCATAATTCGTTTCGAAGTAAATTTGTCTAACATTTGGCTTAATTTATCTAAGACTAACTAACAAAAAAAAAATTTAAAAAAATTTCAAAAAAACTTTCAAAAGTAACTATTGATGAGTTCATTCATGGTCAGGAGCCTTGAAAATTGTCTTTGCTGTAGTTGTGAAACCATATCTGCAGTATGTTATGTTGTCTGCCCAGGCTGCTATAATGCTGTGGAAGGATTTGCATGTATTTGAGAGTCTGTATTCTAGAAACTAATTGGGTTTGCATTGCTGGTACAGAGTTGGACATAATTTTAAAAAGTTTAAAGAACATGCTTTATTCCTTGCAAACATATTTTTGTTAGTGTGGAAGTTGTTTTGTTCTTGTGTCGAGTGAGACATGACCACAGCTGGCAGTGATACTAGTAGCAGTTTTCCTGCATCCTGTGTTTAAGCTGCACATGGCTAAATACCTAACTTTACTTTTAAGCTTTTATTATGAATTCCAAGAATCACACACTTAGAGATGATTAATACTCAAGGCCATTCACTAGCTAAGATAAACAAACCCCTATGTTCTTGATATAATAATATAGCAAGATGGTAAGTCAAATTTTAGATTAATAACGTATTATTATGCCAGCAGGCAAAGATTTCTGTTAATTAGTTCACAATTAGCCCCTCTTATTTCCATTCTCAGAGTATTAGATATTGATGGAATTAATAGATTAGCAGCTTCATCTTAATGGTGTCAAACAGGCCAAAATGCAAATAATGATTGGTTTTAATGGGATTTATTGATTTATGTGCGTATGCTATTTAATCAGTTTTGTGCTTGACCTACACAATTGCTTTATATTTTAGTTCATAAAGAAAATGCAGGGACATTTTTTTTCATATTAGGAAATAATTTTCTGTTTACAAAAAAATCTTCATCATACAACTTCCAGGATTTGCTAGTAGAGCTGTTTGTGCATGTTTCTCACATGCTTTACCCCATTCTCCTAGCATCAAGTCTATATTGCCTTTATTCTTGTTTCAAACTGAAGTTTGAAATTATACATTTCAGGCACTGTGTTCAAGGACTATGTACTGAGAAGAGTCAGGAAATGAGACATTGTGCTACTTACACAGATTGGTATAACCTATTTCAGGATATCTCTATGAGCTACTTCAGAAGTCTTTAAACATCAGAGATTAATAAATGTGAGATCAAATAATAAGAAAAGGTTTCAACTACACTTTTAAAACAGAACTGGAGAATTTTGACCTGTAGCTCCTGCAATTACAAAAAATGCTAGTCAACTCAACTGTTCTGATCTCTGTATTCCCTCAACCAGGTCCAAAAAACATCTCTGCAATTCAAAAGTTGGGTTGGCCGGTGATATTTTCCTTTTAAATTGTGTAGACACAAGATCATTCTTTTACCAGCATGTACTACCAACTATTCTTTGATCTTCATTTTGCAGGAATATGAATTTCAGGTACCCCTCTTGCCTCTGAAAAAGAAAGAACAGGAAAAAAAATTAAAGACAAACCATTGTTAAGTAGCTACTGGTCTTTAAATGGTGTCTGTATCAGACCTTGAATGAGCTGAGTAGCCTTGTGAACGTGGAATGTAGCTGGTTCTCTTTTTACTGGTGATAGAATGAGTTGAGTCTCATAAGTCAGCATGTCAGTTATACAGTGTTGTTTTCTATTTTTCAAGATTAAATCAAATCCATCTGTTTTATACAATGCATTAGTGCAGATTTCTGTAAGATCATTCATCCCCATGATAGATTTGTGCTCAATCACTGCTCAAATCTAATTTCTGTTGCCGTTTCCTGAGCTTTTTAAAACTCTGACTAATTTACTTTTTTTCCCCCCCCCACACTGCCAAGTGGGATTCAGCAAGTAAACCTAATAGTACATTCACAACAGCAGGAGCTGTTTTGTTTGGGTTTTTTTTCTGTTAATTTTGTTGGATCATGAATTTCAGACAGTTAAAATAAAATTTACAACACCCTGCTGTCTTAACAGTAAAGTAGCTTGCAACTAATTTGCTTTAATGAAATTAAAGCAGTAGAGTATGACTGAAAAGTATGTCCTTTGGTACTTCACAGAATCACAGTGGCTGAAGGAGACCTCTAAGATCATCAAGTCCAACCATTAACCTAACACTGCTAATTCCACACTAAACCATGTCCCTTGGCAACTGATCTACACATTTCTTAAACCCCTCCAGGGATGGGGACTCCACCACTGCCCTGTTCCAATGCCTGACAACCCTTTCAATGAAAAAATTTTTCCTAATAGCTAATCTAAACCTCCCCTGGCACAACTTGAGGCCATTACCCTGCATGGGGTTGTTGTGGCTGAACTGCAGGATCCAGCACTTGGCCTTATTGAATTTCATACGTCTGGCTTCGATCCATCAATCCAGCCTGTCCAGATCCCTCTGCAGAGCCTTCCTACCCTCAGGCAGATCAACATTTCAACCCAACTTGGGGTGGTCTGCAAACTTACTGAGGCTACACTCGATTCCCTTATCTAAACCATTGATGAATATATTAAACAAGACCAGCCCTAGCACTGAGCCCTGGGGAACACCACATGTGACTGGCCTCCAACTGGATTTAACTCCATTCACCACAACTCTCTGGGAATGGCCAGCCAGCCAGTTTTTGAGCCAGCAAAGAGTATACCTGTCTAAGCCATGAGCCGCCAGCTTCTCTAGGAGAATGCTGTGGAAAACAGAGCTGAAGTCTTTACTAAAGTCCAGGTAAACCACATCCACAACCTTTCCCTCATCCACCAAGTGGGTCACCCTGTCATAGGAGATCAGGTTAGTCAAACAGGACCTGCCCTTCATAAACCCATGCTGGCTGGGCCTGGGGGTTTACTCTGCTTCCCATCCTTGTCTACCAGCTCCAGGGTCTGAGTAACCTGAGGATAACTGGTCTGACTATTAAAGGCTGAGGCAGAGAAAGCATTTAGTACCTCAGCCTTATCCTCATCCTTCATGACAGTCTTTCCCTCTGCATCCAGTAAAGGATGGAGATTCTCCTTGGCCCTCGTTTTACTGTTGAAGTATTTGTAGAAACATTTTTTGTTTTTTTTTTATGACAGAGGCCAGATTGAGTTCCAGCTGGGATTTTGCCTTTCTAATTTTCTTTCTATGTGACTTAATGACATCCTTGTACTCTTCTTGAGTTGCCTGTCCCTTCTTCCAAAGGCTATAAACTTTCTTTTTTCCCCCAAGTTCTAACAAAAGCTCCCTGTTCAGCCAAGCCAGTCGTCTTCCCTGCCAATTTGTCTTACAGCATGTGGGGATGGCCTTCTTCTGCACCTTCAGGATTTCATTCTTGAAAAATGTCCAGCCTCCCTGGACCCCTTTGCACTTCAGGACTGTCTCCCAAGGGACTCTGTCAACCAGTGCCCTGAATAGGGCACAGTCTGACCTCCGGAAGTCCAAGGTAGCAGTTTCGCTGACCCTCCTCTTAGCTTCTCCAAGAATTGAAAACTATCATTTCATGGTCGCTATGCTTAACTGTAGACTACCAAACAAAATCCATTTATCTTTCAAACAGAAGCCCAATTCAGAAATGATCCTGAGGTCTATAGGATTTGTTTTCATTTGCTTTCTAATTGAGATGAAGAACAATGAGGTTTTTGAGACTGAATTTTAAAAAGTATTATTTTGTCTAATAGAGGATACAGATCTGCCTAAAATATTTGTTGCTTCAGAAAACTGGTATACATGTATTTACTTTGCAATTGCTTCATTTGGAATTAAAAAAAAAAAAAAAAAAAAAAAGAAAAAGGAAAAGGAAAAGAAAAAGGAAAAGAAAAAGAAAAAGAAAAATTAAAAGAAAAAGGAAAAGGAAAAGAAAAAGGAAAAGAAAAAGAAAAGTTAAAAGAAAAAGAAAAAGAAGAAGAAAGCAGAATTAATTCAGTGTATCTCTGCCAAACACAAATTAGACATGTTTAACAAAAGTATGATTAGTATTATTAGTATTAACATGTGGGATAGACATCTGCTAAAGAACATTTCTCCATTTCTCCTCTTGGTACTTTTTAACCAAGAATAATGACAGCAGTTACAGTATTTCAGGAGAAAAGGCAATAATATCATCACAAATTTCTGCATACCAAAGTTTCATGGGACTGTTTGGATAGATCAAGCTTGCAATTAATTATTCTTTGATAAGTCAGCAAATCAAATAACCTTCCAATGTATTATAACTGGCACTGTTGCTCCCACTGTTACTTCACAGTTATTGAGAATATTTAGGGAAAGCAGAAGTATGAGATGTTAGTAGATGTCTAGTTTCCAACTGTTGCTTCACCTTGTTTCCCAGGTTTATCTCTTCTTGTCATTCAGTTAAATTTTGCATTTTCACATCATCTCTAAGTGTGAGCTCTCAAAGTGAGCAGCATAACCGTGTGACAATAATAGACTAAGCAAAAACTCTTAAATGGGTTATATTTATAGCAGTGGACTCCTTCAATTAGATTTTAGGAATTAACTGAAGAGCTTGAAATCAAGAACATAGTCTTCCTTGGCATCCTGTATTATCAAAAAAAGAAAAGGAGGCACCTCAAAAAGGTTCTTCAACCCAAATTAAGATGCCAAAATTATCCTCTGGTCATCTGCCTCCCTTTGCTCACTGTCAAGGGTGTGCATAGTATTTATTCATGTGGCTAAGACATTTGAATTAGAAAAATAAAGTGAGATGGTTTTATTCCAGGCATTAGCCTACAGGTCCAGTACTTCTAATGCACAAGCAACTAATAGCAGATGAAGTATAGGAATCCAGATTGAGATTATTACTGATGGATTTTTTTAAAATATACTTATAATCTTAGAAATCTAATTCCTTAGACACAGAATTCCTCAAAACCAGAAACTGAATTCCTTCTTCATCTCAGTCTTTACTACTAAGACCAGCCTTCAGAAATTCAAGGACCCAGAGACAAAAGGGAAAATCTGAAGCAAGGAAGATATAGCCTTAGTGGAATGAGATCAGGTTAGAGAACACTTAAACAAACTGCTTAATTTCAGCAAGAGAATAATTGATCAAACTGGGCAGTGAGGTTTTCTGTACCTTCCCCTAAGATCCTCATAGGCATACTATTTACGCATGGTATGTTAGAGTAGATAGTGAGATGGACTGAAAACTGGATGAATGGCCAGGTCCAGAGGGTGGTGATCAACTACACAATGTCTAGGTGGAGGTGAGTAACTAGTGGTGTATGCCAGAGGCCAAGACTGGGTTCAGTCCTATTTTACATTTTCACTAAGGGTCTGGATGATGAGATGGAGTGTACCCTTGGCAAGTTTGACACAAAACCAGGAATGACTGAGAGGGTCATGCTTCCATCTAGAGGGACTTGGACAGGCTAGAGAAATGGGCTGACAGGAATTTCATGAAGTTCAACAAGGAGAAATGCAAAGTCCTGCAACTAGGGAGGAACAATCCCAGGCAACAACATGTGCTGGGGGCTACCCCAATGGAAACCAGCTTGGCAGAAAAGGACCTGTGTGCCCTGGTGCACACCAGGTTAAGCATAAGTCAGGAATGGGCCCTTGCCACAAAGAACATCAGTGGTATCCTGAACTCCAGTAGGTAAAGCATCTGGAGTGCTGTGTGCAGTTCTGTACTTCCAAGTACAAGAGAGACATAGACATACTGAAAGGAGTCCAATGAAAGGCCATGAAGTGGAATATCTCCTATGTGGAAAGGCTGAGAGAGCTGGGGCTGTTCAGACTGGAAAAAGAAGGCTCAGGGGGATCTTAGCAATGTCTATAAATACCTGAAGAGAAGACCCTTCCAACCTCAGCCGTTCTTTGCATTAGTCAATCAGTACTGAAGCAAGTTAAGACAATCAAAGGCTTCAAAAAATCAGTGTAGGCACCAAGGAGTGCCAAGAAGGAGCAATCATATGACAAAGCTATTTTCCTTAACAGAAGGACACATGCAAAAGACCCATTTCTCTATGGTTTAATCTTCCTTATGCCTCATGTCTTCTTCTTCTTTAGATATTAATTTCTTTCTCTGAGCCTTTCTCTGCTTTCAGAGATGTCAGCAGACGTTGGGCAAAGCAAGATTTTTTTTTTTTTTTTTGTTAGTTGACCTTTACATATGTGATAGATTAGGTGTAGTAACTTTTCACCTCTGCCTTCTCTTTTTCTCACTTCTTCTCTCCTGTATTCTTTTTTTCATACATTTTCTTACCATCTCATTACTAGACAAAACATGCTTCCTAATACTGCTGTATTAGCCATTACATTAGTCTACCCATTTGACTGTTGGCTTCAATGCTTGTAAAGTACCTTGTACCGACAGTGAAGTAGAATACTAAAACGCTTAGTAATTCTACAGACTAAAGCTTTGTAGTTATGTATTTTCTAACACATAACTAAAGCAGCAGTTATTTTTCTGTTTCTTACTTTGGGGTCTCTAGGTGCTTAGATTGAGAAAGCAGAAAGGAACCTTGTATGAATTTAGAAGTACTATTATGTGGAGTGCATTAAGGTTTGCAACAGTTTGCTGTTGTGAAACAAAATTTCTTTGGAGATTTGTTGGCACTAAATACAACAGCAGAAATATCACGAGCAGCATGTTCTTTACATTCCCAGTAGAACCCAGAGGAAATCTGGCTACTTTCCTTCCTTATTTACATTTATTTTCTACTTGTTCAGCAGAGTTCAGAAATAAGAAATAAATTCAATGAACTTAGGTATATACATTGTTCTTGGACTTTTCCTGAAGAAACTGTAAAAATGCACATTGATACTTTGGACCTTTTTTTAACCAGAGGAACAGGAAGGGAGATAGATTCTGTGATCTATAGATTAATAATACTAGTCATAGAATACAAATGTTTATAATTTAGATTATTTTTTTTCTGCAGCCTATATTATTAAAAAAAAATAAAATAGTACCTTTCCATTTCCTTTGTAACTTTTAGGTATACTTTTCATTAATCATTTTTAGATAGAATTTGTATGTGAATATGTGTGTGTATTTCTTTGCATATGATTTAGGTTTGTTGTGTTGTTTTTTTTTCTTGGGAGTTTTGTGGTATATTTTGTGTATGTTTTCTTATTTTGGTAAGTTTCAAATAAAATATTTTATCTCTATATTTCACAGACATGCAAGAATTTCAAATACATGAAAATAAGAATTCTCTCCCTTACAATGGTCCCATTTGACATTCAGCAAGACAGCTTTTGCAGGACAAATGGTGCCACAAATTTATCAGGCACTACATAGATTTATGTGGCTGATTTAGTGTGATGTTGTGTTTCACATCCTTTGTAAAGACATGGTCACCCATCAAAAAAGATGAAAGTATCAGTGTTGTGACATTGTTATACAATGTCATAACACCTTGACATAATAATTTCTTGCTGCTAGAGAAATACAGACAGTTTGGCCTTTAATTAATACATTATTACTAGTCATAAGGACAACTTACTTAGGTTTTTAATTTAATCCCTCTCCACTTGATAGTTCCTGATTATCATTTAAAAAAAAAAAAAAAAATCACTAGGTTTAAAAATAGTGGGTTTAAAAGCTTTCTTTGACAGTGCTTATATACAAAGAAGAATATATTCTGGACTGTAGTCAGATGATGGACTGTAGTGCCCTCAGCACTCTATAAAAATACTGCTGAAATGAATGTTCTTGATGGTACAAATAATTTTTTCTCAGGAACCTAGATAAATAAATAATAAGTTTGCTTTGAGTTCCACTTCTGCTATAAGTGTTCTTTTCACTTAGAGTATACTAAAAACCACATGAAGCACTATCAAAACTGTTATATCAGTGCTGTACTGATTCATAATAAATATTCAAAGTTTTGCTGTATTTTGACACAGAAGCAGAAGACTGTATGAACTTTCATCTTACAGACTGTCATTTTCTAGATGTTTCCAGGTTTCCTCTTCTGTTTTTCATCATTTCCAGAACACAATTTTGCAGAAACTAATTCCCCTCGTTAGATGATTGTGATGGGTGACTGATAAATGCGTGTCTGTATATGAAGAGCTGTGACCACCTGGAAAACCACCAGCACACAGAAGGGCTGATTTCAAAGTATGGCCCCTATGTGTTGTACATTTTTCTGTGGTTCAATTATTTGAATATTGAAACCATTAGCCCGAGTAACAATACCAAATGTGCCCAAGATGTTTAGTTATTTTGCCATAAAGTATTTTTTCATATTACAGCATATGTTGTTTTCTGATTGGTTGGTTTCTTTAAAATTTTTTAAAAGCCTTGCCAGTGAAAATACAAACAGAAGAAAACAGTAGGATCATAGATCAATTCAGATTGGAAGGGACCTTCAGAGGTAATCTAATCCACCTGTCTGCTCAAAGCAGGGCTAATTATATCAAGATGCTCAGTCAAACCTGTGTCCTTTAGAGTCTTGAAGACTTTTGAGAACAGACATCACGGCCTCCCTGGGAAGCATGTTCCAGTATTTGACCACCTTTATGGGGTTTTTTTTCTTCATATCAAATACACATTTCTTATGTTTCAACTTGTGTCTGTTGCCTTTCCTCCTATCACTATGCACCTTAGAGAAGTTTGGCTTCATCTTTTCTCATCAGGTGGTTGTGGATAGCAATAACATTTCCTTTTCAGCCTCTCCAAATTGAGCAGTCCCAGCTCTTTCAGCCTCTCTTCATCAGAGAAATGCTTAAAGCCCTTAACCACCTCTGTGACCCTTCTCTTGGCTTGCTTCTGCCTGTTCATGTCTCTCTTGTACTGGGAAGCCCAGAACTGGATACAGTCTTCCAGATGTGTCTCACTGGTGCTGAGCAGAGGGGAAGGATCACCTCCCTTCAGCTGCTGGCAGTGCTCTGCCTAATCCAGTCCAGGAAGCTGTTGGCCTTCTTTGCCATGAGGGCACATCACTGGATCATGGTAATGTTTTTTTGCAATGAGGGTGGTAAAACACTGGAAAAGGTTTCCTAGAGAGGTGAAAAAAGCCCCATCCCTGGAAACATTCAAGGTTAGGATGGACAGGACTCTGAGCAAACTGATCTGCTCATTACAAGAAAGTTGGACTAGGTGACTTTTAAAGGTCCCTTCAAACCTAAACTATTCTATGATTCAATGATTCTGTGATGGTTTTGGTCTTACTAAGGAAAAAAGAAGCTCCTGGTTTACTTTCTTCAAGCAATGAGTGTAACTGTCCATATTACTGCTTTCCCCTCATTCTTTTTTTTAACACTTATCATTTTTCCTGTGCTTCAAACCGTTTTGTTGTTCTGACGCTTTATCAAAGTCCTCCTGCTAAATGTTTCTGTCAAGTCCATCAATTCCAATTAGTCAAATGGGTATTGTTATATTATTGATTTCTCTTACATAGCACCTTGCTGTTACCCTAAAATCATAATGTTTGTTCATCTGACTTCTCTCTGCATTTGTGATAAGATTAGCCAGTACATCTAATGAATGCCTCTCCTTATCTGGATTTTATGTGTCTCTTAACAAGGTTCTTTTCAGATTTAAGTTTTGTATAGTGCCAAGCATGCAGTCTCCATCCAAAAAGAATAGGACAACACACAAGTATGCTCATCTCTACCTCTTTAATAAGTTGAGGCCAGTTGAGAATAACAGTTTTTCTCAATTTGTGACCAATGTTCAGGCATGGCTTAGTTACAAATGGTCAAAGAGTCTCTAACTTTAAATTAGTCCCAGGGCAATATTTATTCACACAATATCAGCATGCACTTTGTTATAAAGTGAAGATTAGCAGCTGTTCAAACTTTAAATACTAGCAGTGTTGCAATGTACCAACAGACATAAATGTATGAATACTTTTCAGCCCTTGTATGCCCTGGGTAAGTGTAAATATGTTGTGCTATCTCAAGGTATAAGTTTAGAGTAAAGTCTGTTAATTAATAGGTTTATTCATAATTCACATTAAACTGTTTGTAAGTGTGAAGAGCTGGGACATGAGTGCACTGGTTAAGGAAATAAGAAAAAAAAAGAGGATCATGGGCTGGAATAGGTGCAGTAATAAGATTATTTTAAGGTTGCATTTTGTTATAGGCTTAGGTAGCAGAGCTAATTATATTCTGTTATATTTTATTTTTAGAATAGCTCAAAATATTGCTTTGTTTTTACAATGTAGGGTAACTAATATTCAGAAAATCTGCTTTTGTTCTTGCCTAATGCATGTTACTGCATTTTTTTTGGACATGATTTTAATTAATTTTGTCTTTATGATTCATTTCACATCTGGCCAATCCCGATAAAAACAAGTAGGTTTCAGAGGAACAATACTGACATTTTGTATGGAGGACTGGGTACTTGACTTTGCTGTTGCAGTTGGGAGAAAGATATTATAAAACCGAGTTGGAGCAGCACAGGTCCTGGATTATTAAAAGCAAAGGTGGTTTTGGTGAAAATCTTCATGGTGCTTTGGGAATCTGAATCATCTTGCTCAGGAGTTACTGTAGCTCAGCAAAATAAAAATATTTCAGTATGTGTCTACTGTCTTTAAAATTTTATCAAATGAACAGAAAATGTTGAGTATTATTAGACAACGGCTTGTAGAATACTTAATTATGGTACCTAATTTTTGTCTTTTATGATTTAATTGGTCAATTTAAGAGGTTATCACTATATACATGACCTATTAATGTACTTCTTTTTGTAGATTATTACACTGTTGGTTTTTTTCTTACTTGAATTTATCACTTGAACCATTAACATGTATAAGTCCCCATGATACAGGGTATAAATTAGATCATGATGTAAAGTTCCCTTCCTTTGGGGCTTACTGTTACTTAACATTTAATATTTAATGCCATCGTGTTGGACTTGGCACTTGAGTCATTTCCTGTGTTACTGTACATTTCCTTTTCTGCAGGAGTGCCCTTGAGGTCTTGTAATTTGCAATCAATGGGAACTTTCTATCAAGGTTTTGACCAGTCTTTTAATTATTTACCAAGTCAAAGATTCTCTAATGTTTTTATTGCCCCCTCGTGGGCCATTTACTAAAAAGCAATTTGCTGTTTTGGTTTGTTGTTTTGGAGATAAATTAGCTTTATTTTGGCTTGTTCCAGTACACAGCAAAAGAACTGTAAATGGGCTTTTTTTCAGGTCATCAGAGATTCTATTAAATTCTGCTGCCCTCATTTTTCACATTCTTAAAAGATCTATTTTTGGCCTTGTTAATAACAACAAACATCTTGACATTTTAATACTGCACTTGCCTTTTCCTAAAGCCTATAGATAAATGATGAGGTGAACTATTATGATTTGTTAGGTCATTTAGCATTTGCAAACTTATTTGTGTCTCTGAAAGCCAGGTCACAGCTGGACAAAAATGACTGTTGGGCTGCATGTGGCTAATGGGCAGTACAAATTTATGTCCTCTGCTTGGTCTGACACATGGGATTTCTATTGTGCCACAGGGGAGACGGGCTTTTGTCTAGGCTAAATCCGCAGATGTGGGAGGAAACCAGCTGGGAAAGATCTTAAGTTATGTTGTGGGATGTGTCTTGACATGCCCAATCCCATTCCTTGCTGAAACTAGATGGTGAGTCGTCTCACTTTTACAGCTGGGCATCAACAGGGCATCATTTCCCCTTCCTACCTCTCCCTGAAAAATGTAACACAAATCCAGTGAATGTAGCCACATGAAAATGTTGATATGAAGGATCAAGTTTGGTTACCTTGGAATAGGCCTCACTAAGTAATGCTGCTCTCTGGAGTCAGCATTTCAGTCTCCAGAAATCACCTGTAGTGATTTCTTCTTGCCTCGACTCAAAAGGGAACCCGTTGTTGTATTTTTAAACTGTGTGAAGTGGCTGAAGTCAGATGGCTTGAATCTGGATGGTTGGAGCAGACTTGGTTGGTGCCAGAAGGTCTATTTGAAAAACTCTGTCTGCATGCACAAATCAAAAAAATAGTGTTTCTGTTGGTTTTGTTTCCCTTTATCACCCCCAAAATTAACTACTTGAAAATCAACTGGGGGCTTACAAAACCAGTCTAGGCTATTCCATAGTATTGTGCTCCTTACCTCGTATAAAATTAATAAGGCATTTCATCTACAGATAAAATGGGGCTGGAAGATAGTTTGCTTCTTCACTCACTTATTTCCAATATACCTGTGTTTCAGTGCCACTGTTTGCAGTATGTGCTAATATGTTTCTCTGTTTATGTAGACAAATTGACTCTTTCTTGGATGAAGTGTATTATGTAAAATACTTGTCATAAACTACTTGTATGGAAGTAGCTTTGCCTGTGATACACAATGATTAATTTCTTACTCTACTTCACATGCCACTTTGCAGTTTATGGAATAACTGATACTGTGTAGATATTAGTATAAATTTACATTTATATAGGGCATTTCATGATGGAGGGTCCTAAATGTGCTTAGATACTCAGCATGCCTGTATGACAAGTACTCAGAGGTAACTTAATTCATGGGTGAAATATAGCAGCTTTTCGCACGTACATTGAATTTCAGTATCTATCGAAGTATTTCAAATGCTTCTGTCTTTGGATTACAGCATCCTCCACAAAATTTATGAAACTGTATTGTAAGAGGAGTGGAATTCTACTTAGCTTCCTAGTCTTAGCTCATTATCAAGTTAGTTAAATCTTATTGGCTAAACTGTTTGAAAATCTATTTTCTGATAAAAAATTGTAAAAAGAATATGGAGTCAGTTCCTGCCTGGTCAGGTTTCTCTTGTTCTTCAGGCAGCAATTTCTGGAGATGTTAATTGATAACAGCCTTCTACGAGAAGATAAGCTAAAATTCTGTAGTCTACGTGTAAATAGGCAAATAGCAATTGTGACAGTACAACATTGAATATCACTACTTGAAACTGCTTTGGAGGGATTTAGGCAGAAAATAAATACAGGCCATTTTGTTTGTTTGTTTCAGGAAACTGATAATATTATCTACACTTGTATGAAAAGTGACAACTATTTGGGGACAAAGTTTTTAGCAGGGCCTGTAGGGACAGGACGAAGGGTAATGGTTTTAAACTACCAGACGGTAGATATAGACAAAATATAAGGAAGGCATTTTTTACAATGAGGATGATGAGACATTGGAACAGGTTGCCCAGAGAAATGGTAGATGCCCCATCCCTGGAAACATCCAAGGTCATGTTGGATGGGGCTTTGAGCAACCTGATCTAGTGGAAGATGTCCCTGTCCATGGCAGGGAGCTTAGACTACATGACTTTTAAACGTTCTTTCTAACCCAAAATATTATGTTATTCTACTAGTAACATAGATTTCTGCATGTAACAAAATACTTGAAAGGAAATCTCTGTTTATCTTTGTCTCTTTAAGAATTAAGAACTATTATGATTTTCATGTTGTCAGTGCATGGTGATATACGTACAAGCCAGCAAAATGTGTACTTGCAACCGTCCTAGTCACTCTAGATGCCCAATTTCCCTATTTAATGTATTATATAATCAGTATTTTAATTCTCATCTATGTCACAATAACTTTTCACTTCAAAAATCAAGAATCATTGTATAACACAAAGAGACCTGAGGACTGTGTGGTTTTCAACTGAATTTTTCACCATTTTCTTTTCCTCAGGTTTTGATTGTTGTATTTTTCTTTTTCACTTCAATACAACAGATGTACATCCTTCTATATTGATTCTATCTCTGCGTCTGTTGTTCCTTTCTTTTAGCTGTACAACCTTCATTTCTGGTGCATTCATTTCCAAACAGCAAGCTATTATTAAAATGCTATCAGTTTGGAAGACATTGGCAGAAGACCAGAATGTCTAGAAAGACTGGGGTGAAAAAGGCAAATATGACCAAGAAAGAGTAATGGGAAGCTATAGATGCAGCTGCCACACCTAAGGTGTAAGTTGCAATGCTAGAGGTAGGTACATGGGGGGTGTTACAGAAGTACCTTGCAGTCTAGAAGTGGTACATTACAAAAAGAAATAATTGAAAAGACAGTTCCTAGGTATACTGGGTAACTCAGTCATATGAATAACATGAATATTTATTTTCTGGTTTTTTTTCCTGTGATTTTGGGCCCTAGCCATTCTTATTCTTGAAAATTTCCAGGAAGAATTTGTACATACAGAGACCTGTCTATTTGAAACACAGATTCTGAACACTGAGAGACAAAAAAAATGTCACAGACTTTGCAGAGCTTAAAGTTGGTGTAAGCAAGTAGACAATAAGGCACTAATTGTTATGAAAAGATTTTTTCCTCAGTTGGGATTTTGAATATGTAGCAATGATGATAAAGGAATGATTACTCCTGATGGACATGTTGTTTAGAGGGTGTTTATGATTAGACTGAGATTTTGTGTGCTTTGTCCTATCTAATTTGCTCATTTTGATGGAAGAATCAGTAGTGCTTGCCACAATAATTCGGAAAATTAGTAGCAACTAATATAACACAATATGAGTGTCCTCCTTGTTATAACTGGCATTTAGGCATGGTCTTAGCAGAGTGGCAGTACATATGCAGAGGCTGGAGACTCTGCAAACTCACAGCTGTTTTGATTTTGATCATTCTTCAATTTCAAATGCGTTCAGTGTAGGTGTGAAAACAGATGAGGAGGCAGGGAAGCTCTACAGATGACAATGTCCCTGATAGGGAAAAGTATCTCACCGCTAATTGAAGGAATATGTGCATAACTTCTCTGAATGCAAGTTCTGCTGTTTCTGTCAAGCTGTTATTTAGGGGCTTGAAGACTTCACTTAACTGGAGTGATTTGTACTGAAGCCTTAGAAGTACAAAAGCGAGAGATGAAAAAATTTCTCAAATGAAAAGCTGAAATAGATTTTCTCCTTTTTTTGGTGTTTTGTTTAACAGAAAGAACATTTGTTTTGCTAGAGAATGTGAAAAGGGAGAAATATCCTTAAGAAAGGATGAAGAATTATAATTTTTTTTTTTTTTTTTCCTCCTTCTGCTTCTCCTTCTACTTGCTTCTGCTTTTAGAAAATGAATACAAGTTGTAGTGATTCTGAGGCCTATATCTAGTGGAGTCCCACAAGGGTCGGTACAGGGACCAGTACTATTCAATATATTCATCAGTGATTTGGATGAGGGAATAGAGTGCTCTGTCAGCAAGTTTGCTGATGACACAAAACTGGGAGGACTGGCTGACACACCAGAAGGTTGTGCTGACATTCAGAGAGACCCAGACAGGCTGGAGAGTTGGGCAGGGAGAAATTGAACGAAATAAAACAAGGGCAAGTGTAGAGTCTTGCATCTGGGGAAGAACAATCGCATGTGCCAGTTTAAGTTGGAGACTGACCTGTTAGAAAGGGACCTGGGGGTCCTGGTGGACAGCAGGATGACCATGAGCCAGCAATGTGCCCTTGTGGCCAAGAAGGCCAATGGCATCCTGGGGTGTATTAGAAGGGGTGTTGTTAGGAGGTAGAGAGAGGTTCTCCTCCCCCTTTACTGTGCCCTGGTGAGGCCGCATCTGGAGTATTGTGTCCAGTTCTGGGCCCCCCAGTTCAAGAAGGACAGGGAACTGCTTGAGAGAGTCCAGCGCAGAGCCACAAAGATGATGAAGGGAGTGGAACATCTCCCTTAGGTGGAAAGGCTGAGGGAGCTGGGTCTCTTTAGCTTGGAGGAGACTGAGGGGTGACCTCATTAATGTTTATAAATATGTAAAGGGTGAGTGTCATGAGGATGGAGCCAGGCTCTTCTCAGTGACATCCAATGATAGGACAAGGGGCAATGGATGCAAGCTGGAACACAGAAGGTTCCACATAAATGTGAGGAAGAACTTCTTTACGTTCAGGGTAACAGAACACTGGAACAGGCTGCCCAGAGAGGTTGTGGAGTCGCCTTCTCTGGAGACATTCAAAACCCGCCTGGACATGTTCCTGTGTGACCTGACCTAGGTATTCCTGCTCTGGCAGGGGGATTGGACTAGATGATCTTTTGAGGTCCCTTCCAATCCCTAACATTCTGTGAGTCTGTGAAGCAGGGTGTCATTTGTGTATGTTGGGAATCTGAGGCATGGGAGAACATGAACACACTTAATCCATTGGTCATCCCACAAAAGAAAGAGAGGAAGATCTATGAAGATCTTTCCATGTTATTCTTGTGATATAAATGAGCTTTTCTGAAGCCATATACCTCAGCATTTATTAATTCAAATTGTGGCCTCTGCTTCATTTGCAGCCCATCTAATCAGCTAATGGCTTTTTATTTTCCAGTGGTCAATGTAAAATGACTGAATGACTAGTCTTAAGTACAGCTTTTACTGTGTTTCCAAGTGTATTAAGGCCTTAGTTTTTGTTATAAAACTGTGTGAAAGAACAAGCAATTTACTGGTTTCACTTTAAGAGTTTTCCTGATATTCAGGGACATGGTATTCTTGTAAGTCTTGACCTGTTCAGTCTTAAAGAAAAAGAACACATCAACACAACATTTGGAGATAGATGGCATGTATTCACAGTATATTGCACTAGTTTGCACTATGAAAGTTTATGGCTGGAATCACTGCAAAGGCTATAGTTCTGTAGCATTTATTTAAAAAGTCATGGAAGCTGCATTCTACACTGGGACTGCTCTAGAAAAGTCTTCAGAATCAAAGGCAAATTCCTGATGGATAACCTTCCTCTCAGCTCTCTTTCTAGCCATTGACTGAGAATTAAATGGTGTAATGGAATCCTCCTAGCAAGTTACATGTTGTCTGAATTCCATCATAGAAGTGATAACAGGTACATGATGTGATTCTGCTGAGGAGCAGATTTTGGAAAGGAAATACATTATAGAACATATTGTTTACATACTTCTAAATATATCTTGAAGTAACAGAGAGCACTTAATGCTGCCTAGTCAGTGGTATTATTAATTTACCATATGTTTTTAACATCAAAACTAGTACTTTTATTTTTATCCTCAACTGCCATTACTTCTACAACCTTTTAGGTGATATATACATCTATTCTTCACTTTTCACAAAGGTCTAAGTTCTCCAGTGCATAAGGAATGAATGTAGGAAAAGGTTGTCCTTGGAAGTAGAGGGAATTCTCAGTTTCTTCTATCCATCAACACTATTTAGACTTGCAAATACTGTGAAGAAAAATTACCATCTAGATTTGTGGCCAGGCTGGCATATGTGTAAAAGTTAGGAAGGAAAATAAGTCAGCTGAGATGTCAGTCAGAAGCTGTTTAAGCTGTAATGATAAAGAGGATGAAAGAGTTTGCTCTAATTTTAATTAACATTAGGGGGACAGAAAGTAAAATTCACATTAACACTCTGAGTAATCTTGAACATTCATTGTTTTCTGGCAGTCTTATTCAGCAGCCTACTTGAATCAGTCAGTCTTAGAAAATTGTATTATGATATATTGGTTTGATCACTTTCCTAAATCTGTTTGGAACACAGCCATCATTTAGTAAAGTGCAGAACAAAAACATCTAAAGTACTTCATGAGGGGGGAGAAAAAAAAAATAAAGAAAGAAGAAAGAGTAGATAAAATACACCAAAAAAGTAAATTTCACATCTATATACCAGTAAGAAATATAAAGTCATGCCTGAGTGATCAAATGTGATTTTCCTTTGTTGATACTTGAAACAAGTCCTACAAGTGCCATATATTCTTTAATCCATTGAATAGAAAACATCTTTTATCATAGTAATTGGAATTACCTGGAAAATTTTGTATTGAGATCCACCGTGAAAACTGTGCGAAGATATTGTGCTAAAACATAAACAAATAAATCATAAAATTGCACCTCTTTCCTTATGTAGCAGTCATTTTATACCTTAAAGGGTTAAGAGCAGGTGAATAAAGGTTTACAGAATGAGTCCAAGTCACTTGCACAGTTAATTTGTTTTTGCTGAGTCCATTTTTCAGTATTGATTTTTTATCTGGGCAATACATTGCAAGGAGCTGGATTTTTGCAGCTAAAAGTAGTTGCTTTGCTTTTTTGTTTTGTTTTGTTTATTCCAGTGTGTACAGTGCATATCTTCATACAGTTAAAATGTGTCAGGTTTTTAAGACAGAGGAAGGAATGTAAAGTTCTTCAGGGTTAATTTCATAATAGTTTGTGGATACTCAATATAAAAAAAATAAACCTCAAAATCCCAGGTCAGTTTTGCCTAAACTTTAGAATACTTAGACTATGGGTGCATATACTTTCCATTAGGTGTTACCCTAGTGCCTAAATTTATGCCGGTAGATGTGCACTCAACGATATACACTGTGAAACAGAACAGCCAAATAGCTCCCTCATATCATGACCCCTTAAGGACTCCCCAGGGAGTTATTCCCTTGCCTGTGGAGCCTGAGCTGGAAGATTTCAAGACTTGCCTCCCGGGTATATACAATGGCATCCTGACATGAAGCAGGAAATTAAAAACTGTAGTAATTAAAATTGTTATAAGATAAACTAGAAATGATCTTTTCCCTGATCTTCTCCCTCCTCGAAATGATCTCCAGTGACTAAGCAAGAAAGTCTTTCCCAATCCTTCCTGGGGTAATAGATTATCCCATGGCAGTTGGAGCATCTTTAGCAGGAGAGGTTGAGATAGCTTCATCCTGAATGTTTTTGCCATACTATTTAGAGCAGTCCTGTCAGAGGTGATAGGAGTTCTTGTGCCCTCAAAGTACAAAAGGCAGTTTGAATCTTTCCAAATGAATATAAGACAAGAATCTTTTTCTTGCTCATTGCCTCATTTCACAGGAGAGAGTTGATTTAGCACTGCTCTGCAGAGGACAGTTTATGGCTCCATCCTGATGCGGAGTCAGACACTTATATCCAGATGCACCTGTGAATCTCTTACACTGAGAATAAGGGCATGTCCCCCTGTCTGGAATTTCTTATTTCTTGTGTTAAAGTGTTTTGTGCTCTGTCAGCTGGCTTTCATAGCTTATTTTTTAGAGAAGTATCTCCCCATTCTGTTCATAAAGTTCAGGGCATCATCCTAAAAGCTAGTTTCCTTGAAGTTTGTACAGAAAATCTAGGAAAATCTTTAGTACCATTTAATCTAAATAAATGATTACAACTACATTTCATTATTCTGTTGTGCTTGACAGGACAAAAGCCTGTTCCAAAGTGTTTAAGGCTTCCTTCTTAACAACCAAGTTTATTGGGAGAGGAAATGACAATTTGAGTTCATAAACAATTACAAGGTTTTGTGATGAAAAATATAGATCAAACCAAGAATTAATTTTAAAAAGTACAAGTCAGAGAATAACAAAAGAGCAAGTAAAGCACTGCTAAAGCTTTAAACAACATGTGAGAGATGAACTTAAAATGTTTGATTTCAAGTTTCACACAATTTGGTAATTAATCTACTCAGTAGTATTCGTTCTGGAATGTCTTCATCCCATGTCCCAGTGTAATCAGGTTTAGCCAAAATATAAAAGCTTCATCAGGAGAAACTGCTGGATATAAAGCCTAAGATATCTATCCTGTAGTTTAGCAACTGTGATGCTTCCCTGAAGATGAGGTACTTCCGTTCACAATCTTTCTCTGAATAAAATGGATTAGAAACCTGAAAACAGATCTGCCCTGCCTACATACCCTGCAGGTAGCAATGCCCATGCCAAATATTTTATTTGAAATACCTTCCCAGGAGTATGTTTTTCAAAACTGATAAGTTTCTGTGCAACATTTCAACTCTGATTTGTTGATTGCTTTAGTCAACTGCTACAATGTAAGCCTCACCAATGAAAGTCACAATGACTATCAATGACTATCTAGAGCAGGTGCATGGACCCAAGAAAGAGTGTGTTACAGCTACAAGCTTTTGAATATACTAAGAATTCTTTAGGAAAAATTGTTATCCATCAGTGAGAGCAACACTCTGAGAGGTGCTGTGTAGCAGGCTTGGCACAGTGTTTTCAGCACTGTTTTGACTGGATGTTTCCCACAAAAGAAAAGTAATTGGAAACCTATAAACTGTCTGCATTAATTCTTAACATTGTCTGTATTGATGATGATGGCAAATAAGCACAACATTCATTAGTTTAGATAGGCAAACAGTAATCAGCAATATTTTCAAAAGCCATGCCTAAACTGTAAAGCATTAATCAAACTGTCCAGCACTGGTTCAAACAGCACCTGCTGCTGACATTTAACATTATCAAGTTAAAAGAAACATCATGAAGAAGAAAACATAAAAATTTGCCCAAGTCTTAGACTTACTGTCTTATTGCTTCGGAGTATTGTTTCATACAAATGTTGTGCTGAAAAAAACCACAAAATTTAGGGGAATAAAAGGTATACTAGAAAAGTATAGAATTAACTTTTGTCTTACAATACTGCAAGGTAAACTGGAATTGTCAGGAGTTGATGATAATTATAAAGCAAATGTGGAGAAATGATGTACTATGTTGTTTCCCATTTAGAAGATTATCCACATAAAGAGCTGTCAAGTTCAGCCTGGGCATACTTATCAAAATGCCACTCTTCAGGATGCCAGCAACGTGTCATGTATCAGCACAAAACGTGCAAACACTTAACTTGCCACTTTTTGACTGAGGCATTTCCAAACACATCTGAGCACTATCCTATATCTATATCTTAAGTTGTTTCTCTGTGGATCCTTGTTCAGGTGGAATTTAATACGGTCTGCTTGCAGAGAACAAGAAAAGATTATGCAGGAGATGGATGAGCATATTTCGAATTGCTTCTCTCTTGTTTTCTCTCACCAGGATGAGATGCATGAATGAATATTTAGTAGAAGAGGAAAGCAAAATGATAGGAACACACTTTTTCGCATAGGTCCACAGTATTTCTCTCTGTAATAGTCTCTTTGTTCTGTGCAGTGGGTTGAGACCATTTTTTATGTGGTCACATAAGTAAAACAGCTAGATTCAATAAACACTGTTCTACTCTGAAAAATATGAACTCTGTATATAAGTTAGATTGCATAGTTCATTATTTTTTTTCTGTCTTCAAGAAGATTTTTGATGTTAATGTTTGGCAAGCTTTTTGCTAGCATCAGGTGAAAGATTTTCAAACCTTCAATATTAAATCAACCATTTTACTGGAAGAAAAAAAAATATTTTCTATAATCTATAGCTATGACTCACTGTAGGGTTTTTTGCTGGGAACAATCTAGTCAGACTGTAGGAATGAACTACAACACATGTTATACTTTGGTTTCCACTGAGTGGTTAGAATACTGTTTTCACCCACTGCACAGATGGCTATTTATTATTACAAAAATATGAAACATATATTTTCTAGAGAGAAAATGTTGCAATACATGAATCTCTGTAGTGGATGTTCTCTCAAAATTAATTTCCACGTCCTATCTGTCATGGTATTGGTATTGTGATCACATGTAGTGAGTATAATTGTTCCCTATATGTGTTGCTTCACTTGAGAGGACATTTCTGAATATTCAGTATGTGATGGCAGGTAAACATTGAACGGACTATAAAGAGAACTGAGTCCTTTTGGTCCCTTGCAAGGTCTGGAGGTTTCATGTGTGACGCTCTATAAATATCAGGAGAAAAGAAAACTTCAATACATCAGAATTGATGAAATACTTCATGCTGCCAACATAAGTTTGGCTTGTTTTGGGGTTTACCATACTAGCATTATTTAGATGGTCTTGGACTTGCCCTTCTTTTTTATGTACTTTCTTAGGAGTGTTAAAGATTTTTTAAAAGTTCAAGATATGTCACTCGATTATGAATCAGACTACGGAAAAGAGGTGAGGGGAGTTTCTTGCTGTCATGGCTTCTTTTGTCAGGATACACATTTGACAGTCCATGGCACACTTTCCCAAATCAGTGAGGCCCTAAAATAGACTCTTTATCTCATGTCCAGACTCTTCAGGATGCCAAGATCTTTTGATGAGCAATAGTAGTGAGCTCCAGGGATACCAAGTTGCTCTGGTTGCTAGTCTGTAAGGCACAGCAAGTGTAGGGAGACTGAATTCAAGCTGTTACTAAAAGTATGCTGTGGCCTATCTTTTACACAGGCCACTAGTCCGTGATTCCCATTTACAGATGCTGCTAGGGTTGGATTTTCAAGACATAGACAGCATTATTGTCAGTTTCCCTGGCTGAAGGTCAAAGCTCCAGAAGGCATAGGGATAGCTGAGTTGGTGGCATTTCCAAATAGTGACTTCCAACACCACAGGACGAAGTTGCAGGATCTTGCTGAGTGATAGCTGCCTCATAAAGAATAAAAACAAACAGCCTTTCCTAAAGAAAATCCATAGCCAATATTTTACTTAAATTACAAGATTTCTTAGCAAACTTTATTAGTTTGTGGCTATCCCAACTACTTTGATTAGGATGGCTATAGTTTCTATGACTACAATTGTGAACAAATGAAAGAGACTGGGGAATGTGATCCCTAATAAAGCAGAAGTTTTAGGCAAAACATGTCTCTTAAACATTCAATATGAGCAGTTTTCTAGAAATGAAGTGAAAATTTATCACCATTTAAACACAAAAGAAAATGGAACAAATCCTAACATTCTAACAGTTTTCAAATTGTGGAAAGGAAGCAAAAGGCCACCAAAAAAAAAAGTCACAAACGAAGAATCCGCATCTGATTTTGCCAAACTTGTGAGAACAAGTATTGTTCATACTACATGAGATCACTTTAACTGTGGTTTTAGCAGCAGCACAGCCTGCAAAATGTGACTAATTATCTCCCACAGTTCTAAGAAACTCCTTTCCCAAAGGAATAATGACAATAAAACTTTGTCCTTATAGCACCTTGCATTTGTGAGTCTAGAAAAGATTTATAAAATTCACTAATTAAGCCTCACAAACCTCAAGAGAATAAGAAGAGCAATAGTTTACTAATTTTTATGGATGCTGCACACCCAACTAATGTGACTTGCCAAAGGTTACACAAAGTCAAAGACAGAGCTAGAAAGAGATCAAAAGACATCCTTCTTTCCTAAAGGCCAGTGGCATAGGACTGCCCAGCAAACAATGCTTTCCTGCTGCAGTTCAGATTGCTGCATGACTGTATCCATTAAAATCTCATTAAGCAGTCTCTTGCTATAGGTTTCACCCTCCTTTTTTGTTCTGCTTTGTATATTAAAATGGAAATGGTAGCTTTCTTTATATTAGGTATAATAAATTTGCCTTTTTTAGGTCAATTAGAATAAGTTTGAAATTCTTTAAATATTTGTAGTGTTTTGAGAGAATGTGTAAGGAGGAAGGATAAGGAAGAAGGATAAGGAGGAAATAAAGGAAGACTCTCTAAAGGAGAATTTGTGAACTTAAAATGCATGCTATAGTAAGACAGACTCTTTAAAGTAACAGGCATGTATGATACTGTAATATATGCTTCACATTCCTACTATCAGAGAAATTTATATTTTAATATAACTGCTAGAACAATTTGGGGCACTTGTCTGTGTATCACTGAAGAATGCTAGTTAACTCCTGAATCCTAACTCCTAACTCCTATGTTACTGAATGCCTCAAGAAGTATTAAATAAGTCCATCACAAACTGACAAATTCTCTAACAGAAATCAACCTGCTTGATGAGATGAAGCTGCAGAACAAACAGTATCAGCCATTAACCTGATGAACTCGACTATGGCCAATTAAGAGATAAGCTAAGAAGGCAACATGAACTGGGAAAAACTTTCTGGGTGAAAAAAGAGAGAGGTCCAGGGTGAAAAATTCCTCACAAAACCCCTGTGGTTTTTGAGCTGCTGGTTCTCAGTTAAACCTATACAATATACAGCAAAGAAAAGTAATGGAAGCATTTTGTTTGTTGAAGAAAGGTTCATCTTAACAGACATGCCACTTAGGAAAAAAACAAACTTGACTGAAGGAGTGAGATGAGCGTACCTTGATTTGAAAGAAAAGCCACGTGCAACAGAATACCCTGAAATTCAAAGGAATGGTCTGATCTACACCATCCCAAATTCTCAGGACTCTAAGAAGAAACTGAGAGGGAAATGCAAATTATTTTATTGGTTTGCTTGGATGCCCATCTTTGCTAAAGAAGGGATAAATTTTCTTTACTGTGTAAAGCTAAATGTACATTTTATGTGAATGAACTTAAAACTTGTGTGCCCACAGCACTGAAACTGTGTGAACATGGTAGGTCTCACACCTGTGAAAGGACTAAAGGACAGAGAGATTGTGGCTTTTCTGTGATATTTAATTTAACCTTCTCGGACTAAGAAAAATCTGAGACTTAATAGGCTGCAGATCCTATTCCACAGAAGTGGGCTCAAAAGATATGTCTAAAATTTTAAATGGAAGTGTATCAGAGATCAGTTCCAGGCTGGGAGGACAAATGGCAGCAAATGGTCATTTGACCAAAGAGAAAAATGGTTAGAGCTGGCTCTTCTACCATCAGATTTGCTGAGAGAGCTGGATTGCCCAAGAGGTAGAGTATGAAGTGAAAAGTTGTGTGCCCATAGCATTGAAACTGTGAGCAGTTAAGCAGTGTGGATAATCCAGAATGGTCAAACTCATTCTTTAACCCCTCTTTTTTTTTTTTGGACTACCGATATATCCAAACACAGTCACTTGAGAAGCACTAGTGCAGAGAGCTTTATCAAAGCTGTGGCAACTCCCCAAAAGTTTTGCAGGAATTTGCAGCACATAGATTTTCAGAAGAAGGGAAGGGAAAAGAAGGGAAAATATCTGCACTGTGCATTTCTCAATGGCTGCTTTTAAGCGTGGGCCAAATTCCTCAGCTTTTTCTCACATTAAAAAAGCATTAAATCACAAGGCCATCTTGCCTGAAGTCAGGAGTAATTCATCTCAAGGATTATAGAAACAGGATCCTAAATTAGATATTGACCTTTTAGCCTGATATTGAGAAGACAGGTTATTTAGTGGTAGTAAGAAAATGAAAGCAATTTCCAAGTCTCAATCCCTCATTCCTCTTTATATGTGAATACACTCTCATACAAAGAGAGACAAACTAAAATTCTGTAAAGTGACTGCAAAGTAATTAATCTTAGAGTGAAAGGATGAAAACATGAAGTACTATCAGTAATTTACTTTGCTGTAAGTGGGTTAGACATTTCCAAATCTGAAATGCTTACTCAAAGAGAGAGAAGGCAAGTAGTCAGCCACTGTCTCTTGACAGCACGCCATTTCTCTGTTCCAGCAAAATTATCTTGACAATGGTGCATAAGCCAGTCATAAATTATGAATATCTGAGATTGTGTATAAACCTTAGTGTGGAGATTTTTGTGTGTAGTTAGATTTAAATCTTTGGTAAAGTATCAAAATATAAGCACTAAACTATTGTGTTATACACAACAACCCTCCTGTTTTCTGGAGTCAAATGGAGTCAAATTTTATAATAATTAATGTAGCCTACTCTTCTAAGGCCTTGATTTGCCTTCTAAATCACAGGTGCACATTACCATTATCTTGTAACATCAGCTCCTTCTTTGCATGTGTTAGTGATTTGCATGTCCTCTAGATGATAGAACAGATACACCTGCATGCTGAAGGGCTGAATTAAATCATTAGTTAAGGCTTATGTCAGGCCTCTTTCGGCCCCAGTGCAGCATTTGATTGTAAGCACCTTGTTCTTCAGTTGCTTCTACACTTCTGTTCCCTGAGTTATTCTGACTCTTTCAGCAGAACACCTTCCCTGGAGGGAAGCAGTCATGTGCAGTTTGCTAGGTCACCATCAAGTTGGACTGCAGTCATAAATACCTTTAGAGAAATTAGTATTTATTCAATAACAGAGGATTCTTCAGGAAAGTGACTTATCTTGGGGGCTCAAGTTCATTAGCAAACTGATGTTCTCTCAAATACAGTCATAGCCTAGTGCTTCATTTGCAGAATAATATGTATTTAGTACACAGGGACAGTGAATTCTGGTGAATCTTTGTAGTTACATCTACATTTGTAAAGGAGCATAATTATACAACAGCTTATCTTTGCAGCATTTGTTAAATTAAAAAAAGGTGACAGAAGAACTGACAGGTAAAGAGTTAAGTCTCTTGGTTTCATTCTGTTGGGTTTTGGTTGTGTTTTTTAATTGCTATTTTGTATGATGCAAAAATATGGTGTTCATCTGAATTACAGTTATCTTCTCCTTTAGCCCTTTCCCACACTCCGTTTTACTTTTCAAACAAAAGCTTGGCCATCACATGTTTATTTGAAATCTCACTCATCTTACTGCTCAGTGCTAGCTAAAGGAATACTCATCCTCTTTCCTTTCTTGCTCCTCCTCTGATCTTCTGAGTTATGTTGTGGTGTTAGGAAGCACAAGAGATTGGTTTACTATTTTGAGATCTGGACTCTGCAAATGCTGAAGGTCATTCCTATGGGTTCAGCAGTGATTTCATACTACTTGTGCCAGTGACCCTTCCAGATCCAGAGCACATGTCTGTCTGGGTAACATTGCATACTGAGCTATACACTAACACTAAACCAAAAAAACCTGAAGTAATTCTAAAGCTGGAATTAAATGTTTAACATTAACTTAATTAGGGAGTGTGAATTCAAGACTGATGATTTAACTTCTGTGTGAGTGTTACTCAGGCAGATAGAACTACTAATATACACAGCTAAATGTCTGCATAATGCATGATATGGAAAGGCAGTAATATAGCAAGGTCTCATGTAACTCTAGAAATCCCCGTTTAAAAGAAAGTTTGCAACTTATTTAAAGAGAGAAAGTCCTTGCAGAAGAATACATATCCAAACCCAATAAATGTTTATGGTGTCAGTCCACCCACAATATGATTTTTAAGATGTAAACACGAATAATTTGTTTTAATGTTTATAACTTCTTCATATAACATACTGAACTAAATTGAAAAATTATCCCATTATGTTTTCAAATCCAACGGAATTAAGTAAATATACAGAATTAAATATTTCTCTAATCTTTCCTTAGTTATCAGAAATAGTTTTTTTAAACAGAATCACAGAATAGCCTTGGTTGGAAGAGACCTCTAAGATCATCAAGTCCAACCATTACCCTAACACTGCCAATTCACCACTAATTGCTGAGGCTCCACATATTCTACACAATATGCACATGTATATGAGAGTGCATATATATATATATATATATAAACAGAGAGAAAACTAGATAAATTAAACCAAGGGAAAGTCCTTGACCAGCAAATTTTAAAGAATTATAAATGTTACAATGCTTAGCTTTACCTTTATTACAAAGTAAGATACAGTTTCACCCCTGTTAGGCATGTTTTGAAGGTACTGTACCCTTAAGAAAACGTTATTTTAAAAAAATACTTCACCTCTGATTTAGCACCCCTGTGATGATGTCATTATCATCATTGTATGCTCTACAAAGAAGAGCTGATGACATGCAGTGCAAAGCTAGATGCCCTGAAAGATGGTTCTTGGAAATTTACTCCATGAAACCTGGCATATCTCACTAAATGTAACATGGAATATGTATGTCTCATTTATATGAGTTATGTGCAAGAGTTTCCAGCTGCTAACATGCTGTGTTCAATACAAAATGCAAGTCAAAGAGACTTAAAATTACTGCTCACACATGTGAACATTTAGTTAGAACTAAATGTAGTGATTTCTATAGGATTTCTGATTTCTGTTTTAGAATAGAAGGTAAGATATGTCCTCATATCCCTTTTTTTCCCTATGATTTCTAGAGAAATACATGCAGTATTGAACTGGTAGTTTGTGGTCCCATGAAGGTGAGGAATTCCTGGTCTAGAAAAGCTTCATGTAGCTAAAAGGAAAGAAGCTGAACTTTGCTTTTCTTATGAATGGTAATTTTTGAAGCAGGGTGTGAGAGTATGTTAAATGTATACACTTATCCTGTGACAAAATAAAATAATCTTAGAGTAAATGGGAGACTCCTCACAGTTGCATGCTTGTTCTATTAATCACAGTTTATTGCAAGAAGCAGTAATGCAAAAGAAATATCTGTTCGATGGTGGGCAGGCTGTCTGCTCTGTCACCTATAGCACATCAAGATGACGTGTCCCAGGATTTCCAGATTAGTTTGGGTATTTCAGTCCTGCACCAGCCGTTTAGAAAAAAAACAGGGTACAAATGATCATTTCTGGGATATCTTGATATAATGATAGCTACCAAAATCTTTAAATGGTTTAGCTTTTTTTCAGACATTCAAGATTTTACACATGGAATCACAGAATTTTCAGAGTTGGAAGGGACCTCCAGAGATCATCTCGTGCAACTCCCCTGCTTTAAAGCAGGATCCCCTAGAGCACAACACTCAGGGCTGCATCCAGGCGAGTCTTGAAAATCTCCAGAGAAGGAGACTCCACAGCCTCTCTGGGCAGCCTGTGCCAGTGCTGTGGCACCCTCACTGAAAAAAGTTCTTCTTCATATTTAAATGGAACCTCTTATGTTCCAGCTTGTGTCTGTTCCTCCTTGTCCTGTCACTGGGAACCACTGAAAAGAGTCTGGCTCCATCCTCCCTCAACCCACCCTTTAGGTATTTGTGAACATTAATTAGATCACTCCTCAGCCTTCTCCAGGCTAAAGAGTCCCAGCTCTCTCAACCTTTCCTCATAGGGAAGATGCTCCAATCCCCCAGTCATCCTCATTGCCCTCTGCTGGACTCTCTCCAGTAGTTCCCTCTCTCTCTTCAACTGGGGAGTCCAGAACTGGACCCACACATATAAAATAGTATGATTCAAGAATCATGAATAAGGCAAGCATTCCAGATCACAAATATTGTGTGAATACATCAGGCTATAACAGGGAATTCTAAAAATCATTTCTTATTGGCCACATAGAGAAAAAGGAAGCACTGAAAAATATGAAAACTGGAAGACTTTAGATTTGGCTGTGTCTTGCAATGTATTTCAAACAGGTCAATGAAAGAGCCAAAACACTCTGAAAGATTAAATAAAATTGGTCATTTTACTGACAGAATTCAACTTTGTGGTGGAAAACATTGCAGTTTTGTCTCTAGTCTGTAAGGATATCTCACTTCTTCAGCAGTTCAGTATGCAGCTCCAGAAACCTTTCTTGGATGTAACTGACCTTCAGCCCCAGATGTCTACTTTTACTTTGGTGAATATGTAAAACTAACACAATTTTTGCATTTAATTTACATGTGTGCTTCCAAATTTAACACAAATTGTTAAGTCATAGTTATCCAGTTCTCAACATACATTTTGCACTAGGAAGTGATGTTTTTTCTTGATATGTCTATTTGTTTTATCTTATTGTCATGTCTGTAGGATTTATAATCTGGATCTTGCAGCTGAGTTATTATTTTTAATAGTCTAAAATTGGTACACAGTAAGCTAATTTGTTTGCCATACTAACACTTTATACGTAGGATTTCTGTGAATTATCCAAGTGCATATTGTGGCTACTTAAACTGCTCTCCAGGGGTTCAAGCACTGCTTTGAAGTGTGGGAGGGATTTGGAAAACAATTTATACATCAAAATTTTCCTGAAATCCACTCAGCCATCTCTGTTTCATTACTTTATCTTTATAGATGTGAAGTGAATGACACAAATATATTTCATTTTCTCATGTAGGCCCTCAACAAGCCCTCAAAGATATGGTTCATTTTTATTGAGTGTTGTTCCAAATAACAGGAAAGAGAATGAACTCCTGTTATGAATATAATATAAATTAATAGTCCCAATTGTCAGATACAAGCAGATCCTCTGCATTCTTGTCTTCTTGCCCTGAAAGAATACTGTAGGGCCTGGATTTATATCCTCATTTCTGCTTAAATCTTGGTTCCTTGTGGAACATATGCTGATTATACCACACAGGCATGATGCTTTTACTAAACCTGTAGCCTTTCTGAATGCCAGGTCCACAGGAGAATAGAAAAATGGTTTTCTAATAATTTTGTCTTATGATCATCACAAAAAAAGCACGTAGCTTTGTGGTAATTTATGATAGTACATCTGCTGAGCTACATGAGCTTGGAAAATCTATCCTGCTAATGGTGTCCTAAACTAAAATTATTATGCGTTCATTAAGTTGCAATAAATAGAAGAAGAGCTAATGCATTAAATTTAATAGGGCTGCTGGAGATATTTACAGTGAATAACAGTATGAATAGCACTCAGATAGATATGAATCTTACTGGGAAATCCATTCCAGTATAAAGCTTGTAAAAAGTGGAGAGTAAGACTGTAATGGATAGGTTCTCATGGCAGGCTACTGAAAAAATGTGTCACTTGACAATTAATTCAGTCTGGGTGCATTCATTAATTCTTAAAGCTATTTCTAGATATGTAATTACAGTACATAATTATGGTACATATTCTTCTTATTCTTCAGGTGGTGCTATTTCTATCACTTTTCAAAAACCTAGCTAAATAAGGTATGCCTAACGGCAAAAAGAATGTTTTAGTGATATGGGGAAAAAATGGACCTAAAATGAAAGTAGTTAAAGGTGTCCATATTTTGGTAACAAAGCTATAGACTGTAATTCCTGTAAATAATGTCTCGAAAATGGTAATAAAAACAAACTCCAAAATCATGTTTCATTAGGACTATTAAATCCATTTTAGATTTTCTTTGATATGTATTATTGAATACATTTAACACTTAATTGTCTTATCGATCTAAACTAGAATTAATTGACTGCACTGTTTTCAGTTGTTTTGCAGAAGCTGTTCACTAAAGGCATATAGCTCATTAATTAATATTTGCACATATATCTTAGTTGTCTAGCCAGTCCTCTATATTAGAAATATCTGCTCATATATATATATCAGGTTTGGTTATGTAAATTATTCTCTCTTTAAATATTATTAACATTTCTGTTATATTTTCAGTACAAAATAATATTTGATTAATGAAGGATGCACCTTTTCCACACCTTTCCCACTCTTATGCTTGATGACCCTGTAATTTTCAGTACTATATGTTTTATTGACAAGTGAGACAAGCATTCTGTTCTAGTTTTCAAGGTTGAAGTAGAATCATAGAATCATTGAATGGTTTGGGTTGGAAGGGAACTCAAAGATCATCCAGTTCCAACCCCCCTGCCATGGGCAAGGATACCTCCCACCAGACCAGGTTGCTCAAAGGCCCATCCAACCTGGCCTTGAACACTGCCAGGGAAAGGTTAGCCACAGCTTCCCTGGGTGACCGGTTCCAGTGTCTCACCACCCTCACTGGGTGAGGGTGAGTAGGCTGGGTAATGTGTGTAAAGACTAATGTGATAGTCTGATATACTGATATAACAAACAAGAATACTACCTGTAGGGAGAAAGTTGATATGCAAGGGAAATAAAGTTGAAAGTAACAGTAAGACAAAAAGCTTGAAGACTCTACTAGATAAACCAGGTGAATTAGTGAACATATTTGTACACTTTAATAGAATGCATGTAGTTACATTCTCCAGCTATACGCAGACTTCAGTGTTTGCCTAAGAACAATCATACATCTCTCTGACAGATATTCTTTCTGTGCCTCCGCAATCAGTGTACCCGTAATGTACAATTGCATTACAACAGCCTCTATGAAGTGTCACACAATGCAGACTTTGAATATGTGTTTCTTTTTGCTAGTATTACATTATTCCTTTTAAAATTACTATTATTTTATGAAAGTAGAGATTACTTTAAACATATTGTACAGCACTACCAGGAAAGAATTCCTTAAAGCAGTGTGGGTTGTTTGAGTTCACACTACCCGGGAATATTGCCCAGCTGAGTAGCTACTGGAAATTCTTAAATACAAATTATCATAAACAATGCATCTGTTACTAAAGCATACAGAAATTTTAACCAGGACACCCTGTCATGTGCTAAGCACATTACTCTAAGCACCTTACTAATATCCAGTATGACATTTCATATTTTAAAACCTAGCATGGCACTCAAAATCTGGAAGGCAAAAGAAAACACACTTCATATGAAAAATTAAGAATTTATTGTTAATATAACTGAAATTTGAAAATTTTAATTTAAAAAAAAATAAATTAATCCAAGTCTTATGGTTGTGGTAAAGACTGCTGTTGCAGAAAAGGTCCCAGTGTGACACAGTGGAAATGGTTGCACAACAGTTCCTACTATTTACCCCATTCTCTGCTGTTGTGCTCACCCTTCCCCGGCCCCTCTGGATCCTACAATTCTTGGTGTTAGTCTGAGCAGTGGCTGGACTTGATGATCTTAGAGATTTTTTCCAACCAAGACTATTCTATGATTCTGTGATTCTACAGCAATTCACTAGTGTCTTGCCCAGAAGGAGCTTGATACAGACAGTCTGTTTCTCCAGCTCTAAGGTCCATTCGAGACTTTTTTTTTAATGTTTTCTACCCTGATTTTAGACCTTGCTCTTTGTTGATCTTGAACTGCAGGTTACATCTGTTTTTTTAAGTATGGAGTATCTCACTACACTGGATACCTGATCTTTGCTGTCTTTGTTACACCTAAACCTGTTTTTATCCATTTCTCAGATCTGCATTCGTTTAACTGAGTATAGATCAGTTGTTTACAGCTCTGAGGTCTCTGATGTCATCCTGTGCCCCTTTTCTTCTCACTCTACACCAGCATTACTTGGCACTACATCCTCTATCTCCACTTTTGAGGCCTCTGTTACCATATGGTGTCCTCTATAATACACTTTGTGTAGGGTCATATTTAATTTGACATGGGGCAACTACTTTTTGCTATCTATATTACAAATACAGTTATATCACATAGTTCATTAAAGATAAGCAAAAGTAAAACAAATTAAAAATTACTCCTTTCTTTCTCTGTTGCAGCTCAGTCAACTAAAACAAAGCTTTAGCAAGGCCAAGAAAAGTTTAGACAAAACCTGAGGTGGGGATCAGTCTCTGGGGTAACTAGAGATAGGATGAGGGATAATGGCCTCAAGTTGTGCCAGGGGAGGTTTAGATTGGATAGTAGGAAAATATTTCTTCACTGAAAGGGTTGTCAGGCACTGGCACAGGCTGCCCAGGGCAGTGGTGGAGTCCCCATCCCTGGAGGTATTTAAGAAACCTGTAGATGAGGTGCTGAGGGACATGATTTAGTGGGGAATTGGCAGTGTTAGGTTAATGGTTGGACTTGATGATCTTAGAGGTCTCTTCCAACCAAGGCTGTTCTGTGATTCGGACAAGTTTACAGACCTTGTAAAGTATGACAACTGTGATATACATTCAGCACATAACCTTCATGAATTTCTTCATGTTACATTTTAACTTAAAACTGAATTTCATGTCTGCAACATTGTCCTTCTTCAGATAACACTTCTTTTTTTTTTTTTTTCCTTTTTCAAAGTAAAGATGAAATAAAATGGACATACTTTCTGTACCAAAAGAAAAAAAGTTCATCAATTATATTATACAGGCTGGTATAATCTATCTGTTTAAATTATAAAATAGTTTAATATTAACCTTTGATGCTGCAGCAATTTCTGTTAGGACAGACCACACAGTTAGTAAGATCTGCCATTTGGGTTTGGGGCCATAAAGTAGATGATTGTTCGTAATATATGTACACAGGTACATACTGTCATCTCTCTTCAACTTTGTGCATACTGAAACTATCTAAGAAATCCAATGAATGGGAAATTTACCTTTTAAGAGGTTTTGATCCATGTGTCTGAATCTCTTCTGTCAATCTAAGAAATAGCTAAATAATTGTCTTATTTTCTAAAAAGAAACACTGAGTTATCAAATACTTGGTGAAAAGATTTAAAACATAACACATGAAGCAGGTTTTCAAACTTGCTTAGGGGTAGTTTCAATTAACTGATGAGATATATAATTACTAGAGCTGTGTAACTGTGACATTACTGAAAGATTTTCTATATATCTGTTTTCACACATGTAAATATTTGGAGAATTTCTCATAGAATCATAGGATGGTTTGGGTTGGAAGGGACCTCAAGGATCATCTAGTTCCCACCCCCATGCCATGGGTAAGTACACCTCTCACTAGACCAGGTTGCTCAAAGCCTCGTCCAATCTGACCTTGAACACTTCCAGGGAGGGGGAAGCCACAACTTCTCTGGGAAACCTGTTCCAGTGTCTCACCACCCTCACAGTAAAGAATTTTTTCCTAATATCTATTCGAAATCTACCCTCTTCCAGTTAAAAACCATTGCCCCTCATCCTATCACTACATGCTCTTGTAAAAAGTCCCTCTCCAGCTTTCCTCTAGGCTCCTTCAGGTACTGGAAGGTGCTCTATGGTCCCCCCCGAGCCTTCTCTTCTCCAGGTAGAACAACTCCAACTCTGTCAGCCTGTCCTCATAGGATAGGTGCTCCAGCCCTCTGATCACCCTTGTGGCCCTCCTCTGGACTCACTCGAACAAGTCCTTGTCCTTCTTGTGTTGGGTGCCTCAGAGCAGAATACAGTACTGCAGGTGGGGTCTCACGAGAGTGGAGTAGAGGGGGAGAATCACCTTTCTTGACCTGCTTGCCATGCTTCTTTTGATGCAGCCCAGGATATGGTTGGCTTTCTAGGCTGCAAGCGCACATTGCCAGCTTATGTTGAGCTGCTTATCAACCAACACCCCCAAGTCCTTCTCCTCAGGGCTGCTCTCAGTCCATTCTCTGCGCAGCCTGTATTTGTGCTTGGATAAAACTTATTTATAATTAGATCACAAGAGAATCACCTTGCTTTGTTCATGAACATGCATACTTTTCAGAAAGACATTTATTCAGTGAATAATGAAAATTATTTTTGGAACCCAGCCCAAACAAACCTTTATTTTTTAGTGTGAAAGTTATCCATATGAAACAAACATATTTAATGAAAGTACTATCATGAAACTTTCAACAGGGTGCTATCAAGCAGCCCAAGCAAATAATTATCTCACAAATTATCTCATTTATTATAAGCAGGATACCTCTTAACTATGCATTAGTCTTTCTTTAAATGGAGTTAATGTAGCCTATTTAAAAATCATATAATGTAGACTTAATATTACAATACAAATCAGTCCCTTTAACACTTCAGTTGTCTATGAAGTTCCAGTCTTTGAGGAAATAGGAACATCTCCATAGAAATCCCCAAATCTGTCCCCTGAATGGAGGCTTGCAGCTTTCCTCTCTTGTATCTCCTCTAGCACACCCCAAAGTTGATCATTTGTGGAGTTCTGAAAATTTCTTTCTCTTGAGGGAAAGTCAGTTGTCCTTTTCTTCTTTGGTCCCAGCTGGGTCTGTCAATTTCTCTGTGAGGCTGAACTGAGGTCTGCTGAATGAAAAGGCACTCATGGCTCCCCGTAGTGCACATCCCTGAGAACACCATTAGCCCTGCATGTGCAAAATCTCTCTGTCTTTTCTATTGCACAATATCGATTGGGTCATTAATCCTCAAGTTTAGATGAGCAATACCCAGCAGAATGAAGTGACTTCACTGCAGCAGTATGTGCCTTTCCCTTCAGCAGGAGTCAGCACCAAGTGGATACTGTTGTATTTAGCAGGTGTTGCCTCTGGGCTGGAGCCACAGCTGACTGAGCTGACGGTTGCAGGACTGCAGTACACCTGGGACATCTAAACCAAAAGTTACTTCCTTTTTTTTTTTTTTTCTGTTTTTTGCTAAGTTCCATTGGTAACAAACAGATACATGCATTTTCGTAAAAACATGTGATGATTCCAACAGAGTACAATGCCAGGTGCTTTGATTACTGAAATTATAACCTATATCAGTAATCAAATCCTAGTGAAGTGACTTGTATATTTTCCTTTCTCTTTTAAGTTTAATTTAGCTTCCTTATTAAAGTTGCATTAGCCAGAGACCAAGTATTGTATATAGAGTAACTCTGATTTTTGACTTGTGTACATTTCTTTCAAAAACATAACACAGAATCATTGAATCATAGTATCACCATGGTTGGAAAGGACCTCCAGGATCATCAAGTCCAACCTTTATCCCATCATCTGCCTAACCACTAGACCACTAGACCATGGCTTCAAGTGCCTCATCAACCTGTTTTTTGAACACCCCCAGGGACGGTGACTCCACCACCTCCCTGGGCAGCCTGTTCCAATGTCTAACCACCCTCTCAGGAAAGAACTTCTTCCTAATATCCAACCTAAACTTCCCCTGACATAACTTGAGGCCATTTCCTCTCACCCTATCATTAGTAATTTGGGAGAAGAGACCATCACCAGCCTCACTACAGCCTCCTTTAAGGTAGTTGTAGAGAGCAATAAGGTCTCCTCTCAGTCTCCTCTTCCCCAGACTAAACAACCCCAGTTCCCTCAGCCGGTCTCCATAAGGCCTGTTTTCCAGACCTCTCACCAGCCTCGTTGCCCTTCTCTGGACTCGCTCCAGCACCTCAATGTCCTTCTTATCCTGTGGTGCCCAGAACTGGACACAGTACTCAAGGCGCGGTCTCTCAAGTGCCAAGTACAGGGGCACGATCACCTCCCTACTCCTGCTGGTCACACCGTTTCTGATACAGGCCAGGATGCCATTGGCCTTCTTGGCCACCTGGGCACACTGCTGGCTCGTGTTCAGTCGCTGTCAACCAGTTCATCAACCTCTTCATCCTGGTCAGGTGGTCTGTAATAGACTCCCAACAGGATATCTGCCTCATTGGCCTTCCTCAACTTTACCCGTAAATGTTCAACTGGTCCATCACACTTATTGACCTCCATGCAATCAAAGCACTCCCCAATATAGAGCACCACCCCACAGCCCTTTCTGCCTTGCCTATTCTGCTTGTAGAGCTTATAACCATCCATGGTAGCACTCCACTCATGAGAGTCATCCCACCACGTATCCATGATGGCAACTACGTTGTAGCTGTCATGCTGTACAATGGCTTCCAGCTCCTCCTGTTTGTTGCCCATGCTGTGTGCATTAGAGTAGAAACACTTGATCCAGGCTGACAACTTCATTTCCAGCCATGGCCTGCCACCCTTAGGCTCAACTCTAGCGGGCCCAGTTTTACACCCTTCCCCCTTCGAACCTAGTTTAAAGCACTTTTAGTGAGCCCAACCAGCTCATACACTAAAATTCTTTTTCCCCTTTGAGACAGATTAACTCCATCTGCTGCCCACAGACCCTGCGCAGCATAAAGCTCCCCATGCTCAAAACCCCCAAAATTCTGTGTGTGGCACCAGTCTCTCAGCCACATGTTTATCAGGTGGGTCTTCCTTCCTCTATCAGTATTCTTCCCTGCCACTGAAGAAATTGAGGAGAACACCACCTGGGCTCCTGCTCCCCCAAGTGATCTCCCCAGGGCCCTGAAGTCTTTTTTAACTGTTTTCAGGCTCCTCTCTGAAACATCATCACTACCAACCTGGATAGCCAACAGTGGGTACTGAAGGGTACATAGTAGGTACATAAGCACATGAGTTAAGTCTATTTCAGTTCTGTCTGTTCCAGTTGTGTGCAGAACAACCTTATTAATCTATTACTCTTTCTGTTTTTCATCCAAACTTGCACTGAATCTATGTAGGGTTTTTTTATTAATCTTTAAATTTTCACTGGTATGTAAGACCATGCTTCCTTTCCTTCTTTATTATTTTGTGCTATAACAAGCACCTGAAGCAAGCATTATAAATTCATTGAATCCTCAGGAGCCAGGCATATTTCAAATGAAATATCTGCAGTGTCATAATTTTCTATAGCTTGTTACTTTTAATTCAAATCCTTTCTCCTCTTTTGACCCAATCCATAAAGTTCCAAAATTCTCATCATTCAAAGGAAGTTTCATCCAGTGGACTCTTGTGCATGACATGGTGGCAGCAGTTTTAGAAGGAGTTGTCTGTGTGCATCTTCTGTAAATATGGAGGATAAACAGAAGCTGAGAATCGTAATATAGTAATGTCATGAGCTTAACTTTTGACTTAATTGGCATGACAGAGACTTGTGGTAATTCTCATGGCAGTAATATTGGCACAGATTTTTATTTTTTTTCAGTGGAGACAAGTAAAAAAAAATAGAGGAAATGTTACCCTACATATGAAAGGCACATGCTGATGTTCTCAGGTTTATGAAGTGCACAGGAAAATATATCTGCTGAAAGACTCTATCAATAATAAAATAGATATAAGCAAATATTTAATTATTATGGACTTGTGTTAAAGACACCTACCAGGAAGCTTAATGACTTTTTTTTGTGACAAGTTAATAGGGCTGTTAGAAGCAAGTGACTTAGTGGCAGTGGGGAACATCTGATGAGAAACCTGTGTTATAGAAATTAAATTTTTTAAATGTGTGAAATCTTTACAGTAAATTTTTGAATTTTGTTGTGAAGAAAGCAGTCAGAGGGAAACTGCTTCTAGACTATGTAATCACAGAGAGGAATTTGAGAAGAGTGTGAAGGTAGAAGGCAGCTTGGGTAAGGTAATCAGGTAAGTTCATGATTACTATGCAAAGAAAGGGAAAGAGCAACAAAGTAATGACACTGAATTTCACTAGGGCATCCTGCAGTAAATCCAGAGTCCAAGTCTTATAGGAAGAAAGTCTGAAGGAATGAAGTAGTGAAGCAAATCCACGAAAACAAAATAATTCTTATACAGAGAAATAATAGGGTGAGCAGTAAAAACCAACTTGCTGGTCCATGAGCTTTTCTTCATTGATCTCAAATGCAAAAAGAAAGTGTAAAGAATGTTGAAATGGGCATAGTACATTAGAGTAAGTATAAAAATGTATACATGGACAGAATTGGTAAGAATACAGCATAAAATCAGAAACAACTAGCAAGGAATAGCAAGTGTAAAAAGAAGTAATTCTATATGTATATAGGCATAAAGAGAAGGATCAAAGAATATGGTAGTCTGCAATTCAGCAGACAGAAAAGGCAACAGCAAATTGCTCTGTAAAATCTTAAATATTTAATATCTTTTTTCATTCAAATGAAAAAAAAAGAGAGGTTTCAGGAGATGGCAAGTAACTAACACAATCTGAAAATAATGAAGTTGGGAATGAAATAATGAGAGCAGGAAGAAGCATGTACACTTGCCTCAATTTTACTCATCCCTAGCCAGCCATTTATGGCCACTATTGGAGTTTCTGGGATAAATGGACCTTTGACCTGTCCCAGTGTGGCCATTCCTCTAGTAAAGTAGATGCACATGTAGATGCAGTAGCCCTTCGGAAAGAACTAGAAGGATCAAAAGCTAGAGTTAACTGCTATCATGCATGTAGAAGCAGATAGACCTTATGCTGCTGTGTATGAACACTAACACTGTTTGCTAGGTGGGAACTGAAACGTTGCTTCCAAAGTGAGGGCTCAGCCTGGAATATCGCGACATGTTCAGCTGAAAAAGGATCAGAAGACCACAGCAGCTGAAACAAACAATCAGGCAAGCATATGGAGAATGGTAGAAAGATTGCTTTTTTAGATTGCTTATTTTAAAGCAGATAAAGCTTTAAGAAAGAAGTGAAGAGCAGTTTGGTTTAGCTGGTTTTTCTTTGTAAGTAAATAAAAGGTAATTGCAAAGAAGAAATCAAATAAAATGTCCACTGAGAGCAACTTAAGAAATAGGAGGAATAAATTGCAACAGAAGAGATTTTTTTTTTTTTAAATATAAATTATTTGGATACTTAAACATTGGAAAAATTATTGTGGGACATCGTGAAATATATATTGTTGCCAAACACTTTCAGGAATGGTAAAATTCTAAAATAGACTATCCAGAACATGTAATTTATTTAATTAATTACACATTTTTATATAAATAAATTCTGATATGACATCTTTTTTCTACAACAAATAATTGCAAAATCCAGGCACAGTTTAAATTCAATTTGACTCAAAGTCTAAAACACTGAGTACTATGTAATGATGTTCTACAGACTCTCTAGAATTAAGATAGGAAATATAAATGGAAGTGAAGGACAAGTCATTTAGTCTTGCAGACCTAAAGCCTATGTTAATATTGGTCAGGTATTCAAGTAATACTTTTAAGGGATGAAATGCAAACCAAATTATTTTTCTTTGTTTAAATGTAGTAATGTAAATGCAGTGCTTGTGAACTGTAAGAGTTCTGTCATTGAGATTTTATGGCACAGTAATATTACAGCCTACATTTTTCCTATGTCTCACATAAAATTTTCAAATTTGACTGATTTTTCAAAGTAGTCAGAAAAACTTCACTAAAATTGAAAGACATTTTAACTGTCTGCATATGATTTGTTGATGGGTGAACTCTTTGGTTTTAATTTAAATATCCATCTTTAAATAATTGTGGGCATCTATTGAAAGAAAAAAAAATTATTAATTATCTGTCCATGAATCTTTCACTCCTAATTTACTGAGATGTTTCTGAGAATCCTGTTCTTTAATGTAAAACAAAGATGCATTTGACAAAATTATTTTGGCTGACCATTTTAATAGAAGACAAAAGCAAACGCTTGCATGGAATGTTAGAATCTACCTCATCAGTACAGCAGCTATTACTTCGATTAAAGGTTTCATACACAAACACTTCTTTCTTCAAGTAATAATAAGACCTTCATAAAATCATAGAAGAGTTGAGGTCATCTGGTCCAACTCCCCTGCTACAGAAGGGCGACCCAGAACTGGTTGCCCAGGACTGTGTCCAGGAGGCTTTTGAATATCTCCAAGGGCAGAGACTCCACAATGTCTCTGGGCAGCCTCTGGCAGTGTTCAGTCACTCCCACACAACTTCCTGATGTTCAGAGGGAACCTCCGGTGTTCCAGTTTGTGCCCATTGTCTCTGGTCTTGGCACTGGGCACCACTGAAGGGAGCCTGGCTCCATCCTCTGTGCACTCTCTTTTCAGGTATTTATAGACATTGATGGGATCCCTCCCTGAGCCTTCTCTTCTCCAGGCTTAGCAGTCCCAGCTCTCTCAGACTTTCCACATAGGAGAGATGCCCCAGACCCTTCATCATGTTCATGGCACTTCATAGAACTCTTGTACTGGGTAGCCCAGATCTGAACACAGTCCTTCAGCTGTGGGCTCACCAGTGCACAGCAGAGGGGAAGGGTCAGCTCCCTCCACCTGCTAGCAATGCTTTGTCTAGTGCAGCCCAAGATACCATTGGCCTTCTCTGTGGTAAGGGCCCATTGCTGGCTCATGTTCAACCTGCTGTCCACCAGCACCCTCAGGTCCTTTTCTTCTATGCTGCTTTTCCTATAGGCCCCAAGCCTACAGATTAATAGTACCTTAATTGAAAATCTACATTTCTCAGATCCTCGGAGAATTCAGTAAGAACTGTCAGGTAGCTATTAAAACTTAATCCTAGAATAAACACATGTATACAGGTTACTTTGTTGTCAAGGATCAAAAGCATCAGTGTTTTGTGTAATGGGATTTAACATAGGGGAGAAAGGATTTTTCACTGTGGTAGTAATATTCAAGTTTTTACCCTGATTCGACTGCATGCTTTTTTTTTTTTCCCCAACTGCATCAAAAAACAAAGATAACATCCATTCCTAATAGATTGTCTAGCTGTTTTATTTTTTTGTCTGAACAGTGCAACTTCCTGTGAATCACACAAATTAATAAATGTTTTTGCTGGAAAATATATGGCAGTAACGGTATCCCTGACTTGGAGTTCTATGATTCTATGCCTTTATGTATTGTGAACAATAAAACCTTACCAAAACTGGGATAGTTTAGTCCTGTTTAACTGGGATGCCCTTCTGCAGTATGTGCTGGTGTACAACTGTCTCTGGGTGTTTCATGGTTCTGCTTTTTTCTCCTGGTGGCCAGCCATCAGCTGGAAATCAAATGACAAGTCTGAAATTTGATCATTCTCCTTCATCCTTTCCCCAGGTTTATCTGTGGCTATCACTTCTCTTGTTTTGCTTATGTCAGTTTATTTAGTGACCTTAAGGAAGGAGAAAGTATCCTGAAGAGCTTGAGGGGACATGGCTTGAGCAAGGCAAAAACGGTGAAGAGGTACTGGAAGCTATGCTGTAGCACTGAATATCAGACTGTGTCACTGTAGAGGATTGCTGAATTTAAGGTTGGCATGATGTGGTTGGTGAACTCAAGTAAAAGTGATTTAGGTGTCTGTTTACTCTGCATGTTACTGCTGTATTGTTTCCTTGGAACATGTACATGCACACATACAAGATTTTTCTTATTCGGAAAATCCGTTAGTAGCAAAGTTATTGTCTGGTACTCACACTACTAAAAGCTGAGTACTTTTACCTATAAGATAGGACATTTACTAGTAACTGCAAAGTATTCCCATGAATAATTTAAGCTAAACCACAACTGTCAAAGTGAACAAATGAAGTATAGTTCACAATGTGTTATTCTGGCATTTCTTATTGTGTATGTTTACTTCATCTCTAATTCGGAAAACTGACTAATCTGTGCTAGGTTCACTGTGGTTTGAGAGAATGACCAAAAATGTCTGTTAGATGACTCTATACATTACTAGCTTTGCAGGTAGCAGCCCATGTGCCAATCAGAAAATTTAATGGCATGTAAAAAAACCCTACACTTTCACATGAATCATTGTGTTTTGTTCAGGACTTTGGTCCTCTGAAGTTATTACCAGGTGTAATGATGAAGTTTCTCTGGAAGCACTCTCCACATTTGGTACTTAAATGTCTTTAAAAGTAAAACAATAGTATCTGAATATGTGTCAGTATCTCTATCAGCTACTAATGAGTTCACAGACAGGAAAACTGAGGCAAGGAGTAAGTAAATTATCCAAATTGCTGACAGCCTGTGGAGAAAGGCATTGAGCCCAGGCTGCACTGGTTTCTGCGAGTACTGCACTGTACTTTTTGCTTCTGTGTTACACAGTGGTGTTTTCAGCGATGTGGTAGGTAGGAAGATTCAGTCATTATGGAAAAATAACGGTACTGGATTAAAACTAAAACATTTCCTGATAGTGCCACTCTCAAGTTACCTAATCGCTCAAACTGGTAACTCATGTAGTGCTGATCTTGATGCAATTTGAGAGTCCACTGTAAACTAAAAAGAAAATTACCATTTAAAACCAGTACTCTCCTGAATAAGTATCACTATGTTTAAACAAAAAGTAAATTTCAAATCATCAATTTAAAATAATGATGATTGCAGACATTTTAAATCTCATTCCTTATATGTTTTTTGCTCTGTTTGAACTACATGGGATATTTTTCTGTTCCTGATGGTTCATTTTTTCCTGCTTACAAAATATCCAGATATTTTACTTTGATGTTCTGTTCATTGGGCTCACTGACTTGAACAGTCTCCATTCTGACTCTCCTGTCACAGTAGAGTTTGTGATTTATCTGTTTTTATATCCGTAAAGATACAGCCTTAACTAAGTGGTCTCTTGCATAATCAGACTGGCTTGGAGTTCACTAAATGTAATCTTGCACTGTGTATCTCAATTAATCTTGCAGACTGTGGCTAATCATATCCCCACCAGGCAGGCTCACATATCTCACCAAGCTGGATTATTAAAATCCATATTTCACGTTAACAGCCATGTGTGTGAGATTAGTTTCTAAGTAGTAATGCACCTGCCATAAATACCTCATATCTGGTATCTTCTGAAATACTGCTGCTGTCAGAGAAGAAAAAGCATGATGTGCATTCAAAACTAGTTTACATTTTTTTTATGGGCAAGTGACTTTTCTTGGATCCTTTTCTTTGTTCTGATATACCTCAAAATCTATAGAGCACAGAATGTAATGAAGACAGAGTTTGGTAAATGATATATTCTGGAAGAATTGATAGAAGAATATGATTATATTAACTTTATTCATTTTTTATCATTTCAAGTAAAAGCTTAAGCGAGAAAACCTGCATTAATTTAGGTTCATACCATTAGTCATACATTAAGGGCTAAATTCCATTTTACAGTGAAACTTTTTAAATCTGTAGTAACACCAGTAAGCTCAGTTGGCCTAGAAATTGACTTAGCATTGTCATCTTACTAATTACGTCCTAGGATAAAACACTTTCCATCCGATCAGTAGACTATTAGCAGAAGATCCAGACACTGAATCTCAGAGTTTCAAGTCTCTTGAGTCTGTAAAGGCACCTGATGCCACACTTCATGCCTCATACTTTTAAAAGGCTGAATTTCTGTTTAACTCCCTGTAGCCCTCAATATAATAGCTACGGTAATGCCTGGGATTTGCAGTAAAGACCAAGCAGACTTTTTTCTCAGAACCTCGGTTAAAATATGTCTTTGGTTTAATGGGCTGTCAGAAGAGTTAAAAGCATACAGCTGCAAGCAAATAGGCTTTGCACAGAATTGCTAAATGTGATGAAGCTTTTCTTAAACAAGTACAGAAATTAGCATGTTTATTATTTTCCTAATGCACTGCTCCTTAATCTAACTCCTCATCCCCACGGGAGTGTGTGAAGGTCTATCTGCATTCAGACAAGCAGTGCTTGTCTCATAACCATCTGGTGGAGGCAGCTCCAGCTGACTAGTGGGATTGATGGGCACACTCCCTGCCCTTTCACAACTTTCCAGGCTTTCTGCTGGGATAATGCCTGAAAAGTCTCTGTTCAGTGCTCACTGATTCTTGACAGATGAAACTGCTGTTCTGGTGATTTACAGCCTGATTGTTCAATCCTTTCTAATGAGCAAAAACTGTGTTCTAGAGCAGCTACATTTCAGTGACATCTTCATTGACCTTTTGGCATTGGCGTGTGCCTCTTGTCATTTCATGCCTGGAGGAGGCAGTGGAGAAGGAGAGAGCTAGATGCTCCAAGCATAGTCTGGAGTTCTTTTAAAAACCATATGGTGAATTCATAACTTTACATAAAAAACATAGGTTTTATAAATAGACTCTTCAAACCATCATATTTATGCACAATTTTCCTTTAAAAATCTTTCTCTCATTCAAATGTATATGCAGACTGACAGAAAATGTAGTCAGAATGCTTTTGCTTTCAGAGCTTCCAATTGTCTTTCAGGTCTATTAGTTACTCAATAATTATGTTAAAATAAATTTGGTTTAAGGGATTAAAATTATAGGTATAAGAATGAAATTATTGCAAGAGAGTAGAAAAATAAATACATGTTTAAAAATTTAGTGCTAGTTGATGATTATGTATATACTCAGCAAGATAATTTCAAGCGTACAGTTTAAATATGCAGAAATGATAGACAAAAAGAAAAATCTGTTTGGAAATGACGCTTGCTTATGCATTACATATGCCCTAGTAAAAAAAAAAGCAGCTGATTGTGCCACTGTTGTAAATGTGACTGATACATTTTTCAAGTTGCATTTCATAATGTGTGCTCTCTGGTACACTGAATTCTGTGTAACAGTAGTGGTCCATTTTTAGATTTTCCTAAACACTGTCTTATTTTTACAAGTCCATCACAATCTGAGGAAGCTGTTTGAATTTATTGTTGCTTATCTTTTGCAAACCTTCATATGAAATATATCCCATTATCAGTCACAAATTGCTGCTGTTTGAAAATATATCATAGAAAGAGGCAAAATGCATCAGGACAAATCAGACCCCATACAGCTGGGTAACTGCTGAACACCCTCCAGAGACACACAAACAAGAATAAGAAATATGCTTTAAGTCCTGAGGTCAAATGCTTTACCTAAGAAGTACATTAATACACTAGAGAAGTGCTGCTTTGAGAGTTTAATTTCTCTCAGGCAACAGAAACTAGGAAAACAAAACAAAACAGCAACAGCTATCCAACCCTGTGCATACACTGACATAAAATACCAGGAGCAGTATGATATTGTGTTTGTTTGTTAGTTATATAGCAGTGCCTAGGAGCCTGTTGTGCTGGGCATTTTACAAATTCAGAACAAATAACTCCTGCAAGGAATTTATCACCCAAAAATCCATAGTCAGCAGAAGAGTAGACCAACTGCCTAATGTAATAGAGAGTGATAACTACACACGGTCTTCAGATCTGGTCATTGGTAAGTGAAACCACAACCTTATAGTTTTTATACAAATTACTATGAAATATAGATTTTCTGTGCCTCCCAGCCAGTTAGTCAGCCCTCCCCATTTATTCATACTATATCCATCACATTATTATTTGATTACCTTTTGGTATTTAAAACCTGAAATAATCCATGGTGTTCTTAAGAGCTGCCAAGTCTCTGGTCTGTGATTGATTTTGGATTTAAGACATCACAGTGAACTGGCCCCTCCCAACTAGTTAGGTACATGTGGTGATATTTGCATAAAGAACTAGACTGCTATTGTCATTTCCTTCAAATTACATATAAGGTATCTTAACCAAACTAAGCAGTCTGCAAAACAATTATATTTCTAAATATATACTATTTGATCATCAGGCAAGCAGAGTTACACAGAAGAGGGGATGCTATTGCCTGTGGAAAATCTTTGGAATTCAAATCAATGAATTCAGATCAATTCAAAGAGTGTTTCTTCAGCAACAAAATGTTTTTACCCACAATATCTTCCTTATGCCTTGTAAACCACTTTCAGGTAACAATTTTACCTTGGACTTTGAAAATACAGATCATTTGGATTTAGCTGGAGATAGAGGAAAGAGGATTTGGTGTACTAAAGGATCCTGAAGGTTTGCAGCAAGCGAGCAGAAAGAGTTGTAGGTTTAGACCCCAAAAACACAGCGTGCTCAGAAACAATCACTCAGACCTGTACAGAAAAATAACCTGCAGACTGTTCATCAGGAAGCTTGCAGAGAGAATAAAGGAGGGCTAAATTTTGCTTTTAAACTGTTAATTTCTATTATGTGAATGCGAGAAAACACAATTTCATAATTCCTTGAATAAGTGAGAAACTGAGCTACACAACAAAATCTTTATATTTAACCAGGTATTGAAAGGAATCTAGACTCCTGCATTTCCACATTAACGTCATTACCATGAGTCTCTCTTGTATTCTCTCCTCTACTTGGAGAATTCTCAATTAATTAGCTAGAGAAGATTTGACCAGAAAACCTGAGGGAAGCAGTCCTGTGAATGACATGTGCCTCCTGTTTAGGCTGTCTCGCTAAATAGGAGGAACAATTTCCAGAATTGAATCTGAATCAGAAAGCCAGGAAGTTTGAAACTACTCATTATATTCACAGGTACTTTGGGATTCTCTTCCACCCCTAAATACTTCCTGCCTAAAAATTTTTATTACAGCATGCCTTCAGCTCTGTGCTTTTCTTTACATCACTGCATAATAAAAGGTAATGCAGTATTTTCTCTAACGATGTTATCTGTTGTCCTTTCTGTATCAGTCTGCTAACTGCTAATGCTGTTCAAAAAGCTGAGTCCACAAAACACACACCTGCAACATTCTTGCTGTTGATCTGCTGTGCCAGTTGTTCTTCTGTCCTGAGGTTAAAATATCCCGTGTTATCTTATTTTAATAAAAGCTGAGGTGACAAAGCATGCACCTGTATTTTTTGTCCACCTGTTTGTCCTGGTACTCTGCTGTCTTTTCTCCTTGCAGCAGCAAAACCCATGTGGCCACCATTAGCGAAAGTACTGTCTGCTACATACAGCTTTAGAAGTTATTCTTTAGATGAGGGGAAAAAAAAGAATAATCAAAGACAGTGAACCCAGACACCTGTTTTTACAAGTTATTGTTGTATCATAAACAATTTTATAATTGATCCTACTCTTTCAAATCATGAAAGGATTACCTACTGATCTCAGTGAGGGTCAACTTTGGACGTGCCAGCAGAAATAATATTTTTTTTTAAATATATTTAAAAAAAAAAAAACAAAACCCCAAAAAATCCACATACAAGGCAGAATAATTATTTCCTCCAACACCCTTGATGATTTGAAAAAAGATTGGAATAACTGCTTAAAGAATGTCCATCTATCATTTCATCAGTAGCTATAAATTAATGTGAACTGGAAAGGGGTATGGTACTTATATGGTTAAAAACATGACTGATGCTGCAAACAATAGAGAGCCAAATATCATCACAGAATCACAGAATAATTCTAGAAGGGACTTCAGAAGGTCTCCAGCCCAATCTCTTAATCACAGCAGGGTCAGCTATAGGGACAAACCAAGTTAATCATGGCATTTTATCCAGTCAGGTCTTGACAAATTCCAAGGACACAGATTGCACAGCATTTTTGGGCAACCTGTGTCATTGATGGTCCTTTCTTATGCGAAAAACTTTTCTCCCTATATCCAGTCTGAAGCTCTGTCTTACTAATTTATGTACATGGTCTCTTGCCTTCACACTCTGCCTGGCTGTGAAAAGCCTGACTTCAGCTCCTCAAGGACGTCCTGCAAGTGTTGGGGCTGCTGTTGAATACCATCAAAGTTATTTCTGCTCCAGGATGAACAAGTCCAGCTCCACCAGCCTCACCTCACTGGGCAAGTGCTCCAGTCCCCACCATCTCAGTGGTCTCCCCTGATATCCCTTCAGCTGGTTGCTGCCTTTCTTGTAGTGGAAGATTCAGAACTGGACACAGTATATAGATGAGTTCTTACAAGTGCTGATTAGAAGGAGAAAACCACTTCTCTGGGTCTCCTGGCTCTGCTCTTATTCCTACAGCCCATGGTGGGTTTGGCCTCTTTACTGGCAGGACACATTGCAGGCTCATGGTTATGCAAAGGCAATAACTGCCGAGCTGCTCCCTAGCCTGCATATCTGCAGCTTTTGTAAACAATATATATCAGTACAGAATTAAAAAAAAAAAGCAAAAACAAAACAACCACAAAACAAAAACCAAAACTGAATATTTTTCATCATCACTTTGAAGAGGTAAAAATCAAACAAGTTCAAATAATAGACTAATAGGAAAGTCCTAATTTAAAAAGGCAAAAAATACACTTTTGTAACATTTTCAATAAAAGAAATAAATGATCTTGCTGTTTCTGAAGCAGCTCTAACCTCAGACTGTTCTTCTAACCCCTTTAAACTTAAATATTAGTTATGCACACTAACAGAACAAGAGAGCCTGCGAACACAGGATTACATGACTCAATTTAATACATTATCATTATAGCCTGTAAAAGTGTGTGTATATTTAGCCTATAAATGAGTTAGATAAATATGCAGGAATAATAAATCAAATTCAGCAAGCTTTAATGGAACTATATGCACAGGGATGTCATCCATTTCCATGCTGCCCTATGTCATCCTTGCTGTTCTTCAGCTTCACAGGTTTCTATTGCTTCTGCTAAGTGAAACTAAGTTGGTGTCTTTTCTCTCTCTGTGTTACTGTTGCCACTCAGAACACTATTGTGCTCTAATTTGGTCTTTGAATTTTGTACATTTGAAAAATAAGCCACTCCAGGAAGGTACATCAGTAGGATACAAGTGACCTGTGATTCACTGGAACCTCTAGGACCTTCTCTGTGTCTAAGTGTACAATAGCTGTTTTGTCAAAGGCTATACTTAGGAGGGATTGCAGTTTCACTTAACTAAAGGAGAGCTGTTGTCTTCACTGACAGCATTATATTTTTTAAAAATAGATCCACTTAGTTTTCTGGCATATCTTTTTTTTTTTCTAAGGTACTTTTTTTCTAGACAGATTTCTAACATATTTTGATGATACAGTACTGTGATCTTTTGTGTTAAGAGGTGTTACACGTGGTCGTGGTGTCAGGATTCCCCCTGTCTGGACACTTGAGCCTAGCTTGGTGCACCCATGGACCTTGGGGTCTCCATCCCAGGCCAATGGACATGGCTGCTGCTTCCCACTCTGCGGGTTCAACCAGTAGCAAGGCTGTGTGTATCACAGACACATATACACACACAAACACAGGGGACACACAGAGGATGGTGACATGGATGGCTACACAGGCTGCCATACAGAAGAGACTGCCTTGGACTGCACTCTTGTGCAACATCACCAGGACTTGCAGGAGATGTAAGCACAACCAGTCAAGCACACTTCCTCCTCTTCGGTTGGTCAGGATTGAAGTTCACTGGTGAAAGCACACACACGACACCGGAGTTTCACAATCACACACACATTTGCAGATCCCCGAGTACTGGTATGGCTCTTCTGTCTTTCCAATACCTCTGCCCATATCCTGAGGCCTCTTACCTGCCACACTGGGTGGGTGTCCTCCTCACTTGCTAGTCCAGCTTGGGGCTTGCTAGCTAACAAGTCCTCATATTCCTCTTGTTTACCTCTTCTTACCAGCTACAAAGTCTAAGTGACCCTCTCCAAAGCTGTGCCTAGACCTTCTTAACAGCTTATCAGTTACTGACTGGAGACTCTGGTCATTGGCATCATCTCAGTTAGCCTCTGTCTGTCAGGTTTTTGTCTCCAACTGTGCTTGTTCATTGCTTCCCCCTTTACATATTATCCCCTTCTGCATTATAAAGGTTCTTGATTGGATGACCTTAATGAAGCAGATGTTCTCAACTTCCGTATACTCTTACATTCTGTATGGAGTAACATGGCTTATATATTTGGTACTGATGAAGAAATAAGATCTGCTGTGTGCTTCAACGAAATATATTTTGAAAATGTTATACTATAGACATTTCTGAACCCCCAAAGACCATCTTTAAATATTTTTCTATTTAGATTTTTCTTGGTCTTTCAGGACCTGTCAAAATGATGTAGTTTATTAGTCTTGCTGTTCCATTGGCTTTAATAAAATTCACATTACACACTAAGCTGTCCTTTTGTTTTTAAAAAAACCTCAAAGTTTACCAAGAGTATATTAACAAGTTATCCCAACACTATTTTTAGGTTTTCCTATTGTTGTCAGTTCTTACTGGTTTATATTACTATCCTAATGCTATATTCTCTCGAAATACAAAAAAAGTGAGAAAATATTTTTCTCTAAAATGATCTGGTCTGATGGATACTATTAAAGCATTTTTGAATCTGATGGAGAGGCAACTTCAGAACTGGCTAAAAGCATATAATCAGAACTCCATAAACTTGTTACTGGCATGAAGCCCTTTATTAAATTAAGCATAATCTGATACTAGTTTATGAAGAATGAAGATCTGAAAATATTTTTTAAAATCATATGATAAACATAATCATAGATTAGATACCATTTTTAAATATAATTCATGTTTTTTAAAAAGGATGAAACTCATGTTTAGGTTCTTAACTAGATATATTATGTGGGGTTTAATTTACCAGTCTTTAGGTTTACACTTCTGTACTAGTCAGCTTCAGTTTTGCTCATAATCTTGGGAAAGGCACTTTAATAGAATTCATCCACTTTGGTGGGAGAATAATTATGCTCTTTGCCCAAGACATATTTATTTTTCTTCATTCACTGTAAAATGTTTCTGAATGACTTGCATAATGTACACACCTGCATTTAGTTGTGTGAATCTCATTCTACTACTTTTTTACTATGGAAGTGATGTGTTACAACTGACAAGTTCAAGTGTTTTTAAAATTACAGGAGATGTACTGTTTATCATGAAATGTAGTTTTCTGAATTCCACGCTTATCTGTAATTCCCACATTGCAGGTAGTAAACAGAGATACGAAGATGCATTTTAGGGTAGAATTTTCATCAAAGAAAATAGTAAAGCAAAACAGGTTGTCACTTCCCCTTTTGGAGTTCTTTAATGGGTTTAAAATTAAAATAGCTGATTATCTATTAGATTTCTCAGTTAATCACCTAATTTTATCTATCTGCTTTCTGACCATGACTGTAAGAAAGCCTTATGGCATAAATGTGTTTCAATGAGAGGTTTTTTACTTGCTCCTTGAAATTTTTTCAAGGTGAAATTTGAGAATTTTGTAGATTTCTCTGGTATTTGTGTAAGCGGGACAAGATTTACCAGTACCAGATCTTCCATAATGCCATAGGAAATCCCCAGTCTCCACTCACTGCGCATTGTATGATAGCACATTTCTGATCTGGAAAAATCATATTTCTGTTCAAACTGTGGTGTGCCAGCTAGTTACACTGTCATAGTAACAGAGTCTGTAATAAAACAATAAGGCTGTATTTTGATTCCTGAATATTATCACTATCCTTTAATTTATACATATGTATATGTTACCAGACTTTACAAATAACAATGCTTGAAAATTTCAGTTACATACTCAGTTCATCATTGCTACTACTGAAAGTAAATTAATTAAGCTGTCGGTTCTGGTTCTTTTTGCCCCATTTGGTGTTTCGAAATGCTTTCTGAACTGGTAATTATCTAGAGTTTATTGTTATTAGAAGGTGATTAATTTGAAGGTGAAATCTGGGACATACTTACATAAATGGGAGGAAGACTGAAGTAAAAAGGAAGGGTATTTTCAGCCTAGCCTACACTAAGAGAAAAATTTACTTTTAGAAAAGTGGCAATATGCCAGCTTCACTGATAATGGCTGGTAATTAACTTCAACAGCAGGCTGCACACCTGCTTTAGGAGATCTAAGGGTGTAAATCATTATCCCCTGAACTCCTAAGATTTTAATTTTAATTTTCCTGTTTGGACCCCCAAACTCAGCACCACAGGGACAGATGGCTGAGCAGGACTGTAGTTTACCAGAGCAGAGTTCTACCATTTCTTTGTGAGAGGAAAACATCCTACTGTAGGACAAGGCCAGATGCTTCCCATAGGCCATCAGTTATTCTAATGCCCATAATAATTCTGCCAATTAGATATTCAAAGCTGATACAATGAAGGTAAGCATACTTCCACAACAACACCCACTGTAACTCTGATATCCATGGGAAATGGGACATGGGATTACAAAGGAAAAATCCCGTTTAAGTAATTTAATATCCTTCTATGATAAGGTCACCCAACTTGTGGATGAATGGAAGGTGGTGGATGTAGTTTTTCTGAATTTTAATAAGATTATTGATACTGTCCTTCACAGTAACTTTCTGGACAGGTTCACACTATGCTGGTTGAAAAACTGACTGAACAGCAGGGCTCAAAAGGTCGTAGTGAATGAAGCTACATCTGGCTGGTGACCAGACACCAGTGATGCTCCTCAGGGTTCCATTCTAGGGCCAGTTCTGTTCAATATATTTATCAACAATTTTGATGGAGGAGTTGAATGCACATTAGCAACTTTGCTGATGATGCTGAACTAGGAGGCACTCTTGACTCTCTTGAGGGACACGAGGCCTTGCAGAGGGATCTAGATAGATTGGAGCATTGGGCACTCATCAACAGTGTGAAATTTAACAAGACCAAGTGCTGGACGCTGCACCTTGGATGGAGTAATGCCAAGCACAAGTATAAATTGGGAGAGGAGTGGCTGGAGAGCATCCCTGCAGAAAGAGATCTGGGGGTGCTGGATGACAGCAGGCTCAATGTGAGTCAGCCGTGTGCCCTGGCAGCCAAGAGGACAAACCACATCCTGGGGTTTGCCCAAGAAGGCAAACAGCGTCAAACACAGCCTGAGCAGCCAGTGAAAAGATGTGATTATCCCACGGTATTCAGCATTGGTGCAACCTCATCTTGAGCACTGTGTGTAGTTCTGGGCCCCACATATGAAGCAGAATGTGAAGGTCCTTGAATGCATTCAGAGGAGAGCAACAAAGCTGGTGAAAGGGATGGAAGGAATGTCCTATGAGAAGCATCTAAGGACTTTGGGTTTGTCTTGTTTGGAGGAAAGGGGGCTGAAAGGTGACCTCATTGTTCTCTATAGCTTCCTGAGGAGGGGATGTGGAGCAGGAGGTGGTTCATGTCCCAAGTCTGTCAGTGTTTAAGAGGCATTTGGACAATGCCCTTAATAGCATGCTTTAATGTTTGGCCAGCCCTGAACTGATCAGGCAGTTGGACTAAATGATCCCTTCCAACTGAAACAGTTTGATTCTGTTCTGTTTTATTCTATTCTATTATAATATAATGTATTCTATTATATTCTATTCTAAGAATATACACAGTGGGTTAAAAACAACATCAAAAAACCCCCATTTGTGCTATAGATGGTATAAATGGTATACTTAGCACCTCATTTAGTGTGGTCTGTCAGTTTACCATAAAGATCTGTGAAGCTAACAACGGAGAAATACATATTTAAGAACTGCTGTGTTTATGGTTGAAATCAAAAGATTGTATTTCGCTCGGTATTTAAACTGGTTTTAGAAGAGCCCAAACCAGACTAAGCTACATTGTTCTGATTGTAATATTTTGTATGAGGATTAAGCATACATTTGCTCTCAATGTAGAAGATATATTCTATTTGTTTTTATTTGGAGTCTAATGGTTGTTAACACATTTTCTTGTGAAAATATTATCCCAATATTACAAATGCTGAAGGTGAAGCAGGGAGGGACTAATAGATTTTCCTGTCTCCAGAATTAGCCATAAAACCTAGTCATTATTTCCATATTCAGTGATGATCATAGAATGCATTTAAACACCTTTTTACAGAAACTATTGGTGCTGAAAATTGGAAAAAAAGCCATGAAAATCTCTACAAGGCAAAGCTAGAACACCAAGGACAAAGTTTTTATAGCAGCAGTGGGTAATCCTTAAGAAAAAGTGCAATACCACTCTGAAGCTTATTGTACTTTCTTCTTTTTAGTTCGTCCAGTAAATGAGTTAAAAGTCTTTTATGCTGTTTCTTGTCCATATTCAGATAGTTTAGTAATACTGAGATATTGTTTTTCCTCAAAAAAAATAAACCTAAAGAAAGAAGACTTTTATATAGTGTGACTAATCTTAGAAACTTTGAAACAACTTTTTTTTATTACAGGTAGATCTATATTATTTCTTTCTTGGTTGTTGGATTAGTATTGGTTTTGCTCCTTTCTCAAGCTTTTCATTCAACAGAAACTAAAAGTTTGGATATTTAGCACTAGGAGTGGCCTCTGGTCTCCCTGAGGTCCCTGGGTATTCAAGTCATTGAATACATAATGGAGAAGTGCATAAATATTGCAAAGACCATTTATGCTACTTCATCTCTCTAAAATTAGACTAATATCCACCTTGCCAAATGTGTAGTGTTTGAGGAAAATGGGATGCATGCTTAGGTAAAAAAGTGGCATGTTTGGAGTTAAGTCTCTTCTTTTTTATTAAACAGTCCAGGTTACTGTGTCTTTGTAAATCAGAAATGTTATTTCAAGCATAACATTAAGAGACTGCAGCACATAATGATGTTAATTTAATATGACATAGATACTTGAATTATTCAATAAAATACTTCATTATTCAATAAAAAATGATAGTGAAAAATTGAAGGCCAGCTATAAGGGTAATTTCAAAGAATCAACACCTTCTATACACACATACTTAAAATTGCTGACTTTAAATATAGAAGGATATTTGTTGACTAAGTAAAATTTTAGATGGTAGGTTATTGATGCCCATAAATGCTGTAAGTAGGAATCGAATAAGTATTTAATCATAGTTGTAGTAAGTGTAAGATTTTAAATAATTAGGATGACATTAGCCTGATAAAATAGACTTTCTTATGGCAAATCTATTTTTGAAAAAATAAATGGATTTTAAACAAAAAAAAAAACTGGAAAAAAAATAGATGACTTAAATATGTAGTTGCTGTTGTTATTTTCTCTTAAGTACAAAATTACTGCTTTTGTTTTGCAATAGTTGCAGTAGTTGAAAAAAATGCATGAAATAAATTTGTGTCTCTATACTGCATGAGCTCAGGTTTGATTACATTCTTATTTCTCTTCTGTAGTTTCTTTGATTAGTGCTAAAAATCGAGATAGCTTGGCCAGTTGCAAAGAGATCTTTTGACGATCACAGGAGTCAGGGCATACACTTTCTAAATGACATTCGTCGAGAAATTTCTATACTATTCATCATAGAATCACACCTCAGAGCAGCAGACACACTTATTCTACACAGTTAGAGTTGCAATGAGACTTTCTAGACTTTTAGAGACTGTTTTTGCCTAAATATTGCATAACTCACACTTAAAGTAAGCAATGAGCTTCTTATAAAACACTGAATTCGTGAGAATGGTCAAGGATCTCTAGGTTTCAATCATAATAAAATAATAGGAAAAAATAGCTGTTTTATAAATGCATCTACACAGCCCCAGGGTACATAGTTTGCATAATACATAATACAAGAACTACTCAAATTTTTCAGAGCAAATATAATGGTAATGACTGCTGTGGTTACTTCAAAAGACCCATTTGTGTTTTAAAATGTGAAAAGAATCAATATGTAATACCTGAACTTAGAAAAACCTTAACTTATTATCTAAGTGAAATATTGAAGTGTCATCCTGGACTTCTTGAACATTCTGCTCTAGGTAGTCTTGAAAAACTCATTCTTCTTACAGTCTTCATTTCACCTGTCCTATACACAGGGAATAATATTTATTCATCCTGAAATTATTACTTCTTCACCGCATAGAATGTGCAGCCTCACATAGTCTTGAGGTCTGCATTTGAGCAGTGAGGATGACAATGCCCTCCTTCTTTTCTCTTCCCACCACAATCTAACATTGCCATCACTGAAGGAAAGTAGATTCAATGCACCTTTCATCCTGAAATTGAAGTCCATAAGAAAATTTTTCCCAAACATAGGAGGTTCAGGGAGCTTGTGAATACTAGTAGGACAATTTTCATGTTTTCACAGGTGAAACATGTATGATATTGATGTCTTCTTTCTCTTCCATCTGAAGTTCTTTTGTGTTCTGAATGATGCCTTCATTGAGATATCTCACACAAGGGACATTTACTCCTTTTCAAAGGGAGTTGTAATCCTTTTTACTCATTTCCATGGAGGCTTATGGATTATATCAGAAATTATCTTTACCCCTGCTGATGTATCAGTAATTCTCATTTTCTGAAGTCCAAACACTATAACATCACAGAAATCCTTTCTACTCCTCTGTATTTCTTTTCACAGATCATCTCATATTGAGGTACAAACCTTTCGTTGTATTTCAAGTTCCTTCCAAGACAAGGATCATGTTTTAATAAATATAATTGTAATTAGCTTTCCCAGGAAAAGTTTAAAAAAATAAAAAAATAAATGAACTGACATCAGTGTGATGAAATGGATGTCGTTTTGTTAGACACATGGGACACCTCTTCTTCAGGAAAATCATTAGAGATATGAACTCTGGAAATTTACATTGAAATTTTGCTGTATTTCTGGCATAATTTTACTGAGTGGAGCTCTTGCTATAAAAAGAGAGTGGAAAGGCAAGACAGATGTTTGTATTGTTTTATTTTCGTAGCTGTAAGGTTAAAGCTTTTATTCCAAATTGCTTATTTTACCTTAAAACAATATTGTACTGTAGCTCATGTGTTATATAAGTAGTAGGTAATACAAACATATCAGGCATATGATTAGTTGATAAGGTCTCTTGAGGCCTCTCTTTGATCTTTATTCTGTCTTATTTCTATACTTGTTAGTACGCAACTCAATAAAGATGCTTAAATTTCTGTGTGTTACTACTGAGCATATGAACTCCACAAGAATATATAATTTCTAATTTTATCTGCTTTATGTCAATTTTGAAATTGTTCAATTTATGCAAATCATTTTGTACTCAGATTATTCAGACTGTCTAATGCTAAGCTTTTCACTCACCTCATACATGTCATGATAAGTACAAAACCTTTAAGTGATGTAAGCAGGGAAAGAATCCCTTTAAAGCATAGTTTAAAGCAGATTTAAAATGTTTTTTAAAACAGCTTTAGCAAGTTTATAATCACAGTTTTTTTCCTTCTTTTTTAAAAGTATAATTATCTCTTCTAGAGTCAGGTGTTGTGAATCTCCAGTGTGCTCCTGCTGGAAGTAAAATGGTGTGTGGATTTAAGCCTTGCCCCCCTAAGGGACAGAGTCAAGAAATAATTTGGTCACAATTTCTTTTTAGTTTATCAATATTTTGTTTCTTTCTCTAGTAGCACATTCACCGATTGACTGATTTCTCCCAGGTTGGACATAGAAAGAGACATCTCTAAGACCATCGAGTTCCTCCAAGCTCTATGACAGTAGATGCCCAGGCAGAAGTTCAAGAACAGATGAAAACATGTACCAACAGGAAAAAAAGAAAAAAAAAAAGTATTGGGATCTGAGGTCAGATGACTTACGAGGGCACACCTGCACAAACAGGCACTCAGAATTTATGTGTCAATAGAAATCAAATATAAGACACAGTCTATAAGAAAAGATAATTAGTTCTTCTCATAAAGCTGCTTATTTTCTCCTCTGTGCTTTTGTCAGAACTTTTGGCAGATAATACAGTCAGTACATGAGGAGGAATCATATCAATTTCTGTTTGTCCTCTGGCTTATTATTAAATATCTTCCTAATGAAAAAAAGAGTTTTTATGATGAAAACCTAACAGTGTAACTTCCAAAAAGTGGAGATTTAAAAGCTGCAGTAACACTGTCTTTTGTTGTGCCCATCTGGTGAATAGTTAAGAGTCTTTACTGTTACTAGCCTAGAAATTTTCCCCTAGGAAAATTCAAAACGTTACATGCTGAGTAGCCCAGAAAGCAGAACTATAGATGCGGGCAGCACTGTCAAACTTCTAAAATCATCTATTTCTGCATCTAGCCAGGGAAAAGAAACATGTATGTGTGATTCATCTGATCAGTCCCAGCTGAAGTAGCACACTGAACTTCTCAAACTCCAGGATCAGATGTAAACAATAGCCTTCTCTTAATCATATCTGTAAAATATAAAACTTGAAAAATAAACATAAGGAAATCAATATTTGCTTCCAGAGGTTTTCCAGGCCAAAAAGGTAAGTTGTGTTGTTCAAATAAACTATTTGCTGAGCACTAACTATGGATGATGTACAGTATGTCACTCCTTCCTTTAACACCCAGGACTTTCTGACAGGTGTACCGTTTTCAGTGAAATGCAATTATAAGATACTTACTCATAAACCTCAGTTCAGGTGTGAATGAAAAAGATTTAAAAGTTTATAAAATATATTTTAAACCAATATATTATAAAAGAAGATAACGCAAAAATAGAAACTTGAAGAATGGAAACATAGTCTCATTCCAATTACATGTCTACTTTTAATACATACATTATGGCAGGTTGTTAATGCCCTTTACAGCACATCAGAGTTCAGACAAAAAAGTCTCAAACCTTTTTTCCTTTAGCTCATGCACTTTAGTACTGACCTAGGCTGCTCAAGTTTTGTTTCTTCTAGTGGTAATGTCCTATATCTGTTATCTGATCTTCACCTGGAATTTCCCTGATCTCACTAAATTGAGTTTATTAGTGACCTAGGATAAATTTCCATACATATCTGTAATATTAGATGTTCAATACTGCTTCAAGTGGAGCCAGATTTCATGAATACCAGTCCAAACTTCTCCATTTTATCTGCTGGAAAATATTGTAAGCCTAGTTGCAGCAGAACTGACTCAGAAGAACCCACAAATACATGAAATATTTTACACTTACGGAACATTTATTTTAGATTCTTAGTCAAAAAGTAAAGTAAGTGTTCAAACACAAACTAGTCACACAGTAAGAAGACACTACTCTACAGGAGTTATTAAAAAATTACCCATCTTTCTTTAAAGTAAATTTTTGGACCTTTGTCTGCATAAAATATCAAAATTTGCAGAATTTGCCTTGAAAGAGAAAGAAAAGTCTTCAATATTGAATATCCAGTATGCTTGAATGCAATTTATCAAGACTTTGTTAAAAAGAAACAGTATGGAGAGTGTTTATATACATCTAAAGAAGTGTAGTTGACAGTTGACCTCGGAAATTAGTAAGATTTATTTACTTAATGCTGACTAAACCTATTTTGATTTTTTTGGTGTAAAAACATAGACAAAGATTCTAAAGAATCGCTCTTTTGCTTTGTAGATTGGGGCAGAAAGATGTTGAGGGACTTAGTGTTAGACTTGAGAGTAGGTTTCAAGTGGTCCCTATAAATTTATCTGGTTTTATATTTTTATTCACTGTAAAATTTATGAAAACTTTTTCATATAAAAGAGATTTGCAAGCCAAATACAGGCCCTCAAAATATTTTTGTGATAGGTTTCTTGCAGATTTATTTTTCTTTATAACATAACCACTGATCATTTTTAAACTGTCAGTGAGCAAACTATCACCTGATGAACAGCTGTAATAATTTTTACATCATCATATTTTAAACTTCCATCTCTCTTTTTTCTTGCCTGTCTAGCCAAAGTATTCTTTTTGGTGTAATTAAGTACTCTGAAAATGGTTATGAAATATTTTCTTTATGCAAAGCTTCTTCTTTGAAATGCCAGCTTTTTTGTTAAATTTACATGATAATGTTAATTCTTTTTAGGGGATGTAAAGCCAGTCTCTGGAAGGTTGCCCATCTCTGTGCAATACAGAAGATTATGCTTAGGCAAAGAATCAATTCATCTCTTTCTTCCTGCCCTAACATTTTGACATTAGTCCTGGTTTACACTGCTCAGCTGTCATCACGTTCCACTTCAGACACAATATCTGTTCAGCACTTTTGAAACAAGATTTTTCATTTCATTTTCAGAAATGTTACAGGATCTTCCAGTATGAAGGATACTGTTATAAAAGAGAAATAATTTCTAACATGGATACAGACCACCTGAATTACAACCTGAAAATCAAGCATGACATAAATGCACTAATAGACAAGAGCTCCATACTGAGAGCTGACACACAGAGCCAGGAGTGATCTTGCCTCCTCTTCCTCCTTCCAGAAGGATTACAACAGAGAAATGTATCACAGAAATGTATCCACAATGTGGATAGAAGAGCTGGTTCAGCCTGGTTCGACTTTTCCTAAGTCTGTATCATGATAGTGAATCAACACAAGAGCCATTACTGTTGGAAGCATCATACTCCCTTCCTCAGAAAGGTTAGGCTGCATAGACTGAGGGTAGTGCATCATTTTGTGTCCAGAAAAAAAAGGCAAATCACTGTATAAGGCACAACTTCTGAGACATGGAAACAGAATGGGTAACACAGAACTCATGCCAGTATATTAGACTGTATTACACCAGGTTTTTGTAGCTCTATAGATTCATTCAGAAACTTTCTGTTCGCAGTTACAAAATAGTCAAAATTAAAAAGAACAATAATAGACTTTCCATTCTGCAGAAAAAAAGGTTTTTTTTAACAGTTCCCTGCTTTTCTCTGTGTGGGAGGAGTATGTAGAGGAGGTGTTTCTGTGTGCATGTGTGAGATCCATCACCTGGGTGGAAAAAAGTGGCAAAAAATGAGGCACTTATGATTTAAAAGTGGTTGACTCTGTGATTACCTTTTCCTGTGACTTCATTTTCCAGTAACAGAATCATAAAATTGTTGTGGTTGAAAAAGACCTTTAAAATCATCAAGTCAAACCATTAACCATTAACCATTGACTGTGCTCTCTCTACATAGAGCATATAGTTTTGCTGTACAAAACACAGATGCAATACCTCTTAGTGCTTAACCAAAGATAAAGCATTAGCCAGTCCTTGAGATTCTTGCCTCTGGCACTGTCTTCAGTTAATTCTGCAGTGTCCTATACTAAAAACATACATAGGAATGACTTACATTAAGAACACTGTAAATACACTCTGATATCCTCATTGAGTTAAAGAATACATATTAAAAACAAAACCAAAGCAAACCAAAACCAAAACCAACAAAACAATACAATCCAGTCCAATGATTCTACTTCAAAATCTTATTCAGACCTTATCATCTTCTACTTCAGTAAGACATTAGCTGCACCATATTTTTTCTAAAGGTTCTCTGGCTCACTTTTTGTACCTTGCTCTGCCTCTATACCTTCTCTCTGTTGGCCTGAAGCACTCCCTTGAGGACCCTAAATTCATGGAGTCTATATTCTAAAATAAACATCTACTTCCAGCACTTCTAGTTTCACCAGTTATTGCAGAAGTGCAACAGAAGACTGGTTTGGGCTCTTTGACAGTGAATAATTTCGTATGTGGGTCTTTCTGCACTCGGCACAATCACAAACTCATAGCAAAATTCAAACTGGAAGAGACTGCAGATACGTCTTGCTTTCTCACAATTATATATACCCATATAGTAGTTTTTAATTAGTGCACGATGCATTGTTCCGATATTTTTACAATTAAAATGCTTTTGAAATGTGAATATGATGAAAATCTTTACGGGAAGCTTGTGTTATCAAAGAAAATGTTTATTAAAAAAATTGTGTCTGCATAACATTCTTTTTTGAGAAAAATAAATTAAAAAACAAAAAGTAAAAAACATAAACCAAACCAAACCAAAACAAAAATTGTTCTGAAGTCAAGTATAAAATATGCTTGCATATTATCTGTATACAGGTACTTTGGAATGTTTTCCAGTAGTGGATGGTCACTTTAGTTTACTAGATATATCCATAATGAGGATTGCTTGTTGGGAGCTGAAACTGTAGAAATACGTAAAAGTTGAACAGTTAGATAAAAACAATGAAAACTCAATGAAAAATGAGTATGTTTTGTATTTGATTTTTATGATGTTCAGGAGCTCAGGTAAGACTTGTTTAATGAAGACCTTTAGTTGGAAATTATATAGGAAGTCAGACCAGAGAGTGATCAAGATTTCCCTTCGTCTATACATATAGAAAATCATACACAGATATTTTGATGATATATGGGATGAGGAAGTCTGCAAATGTATAAATAGCAGTAGCATGCCATATCCTACAAGCCTTTAAAAATCTCTTTGGCAGCTTTAATCCTGGTTATTAGTTTCAAAATGTTGGCTATGGAATCAGCCACAAATATCTTTCATAAGGCACTCAGCAACTGGCAGTACAGGTGTGGTCTTCAGCAGCCTGTCCAGCTGCAAACACAAAATTTGCAATGTAGAAGTTACCAGAAGAAGGAATTTCATTTTAATAACACTTTATTATACATAGAACCACTGTACTTCCACTGGGCCTATTATCCCAGATCTACTTTCTTGTTTAGCCTAGGTATATGATCCATCTTCTCTCTCTGGGAATTTGTATTGTGCTTTTTACTGTGGTACCCAGTGAAGAAAGCATTTACAAGTGAAACACTGGAATTTGAACAGTCAGCTCAATTTTCTATTCACTCTTTCATTTATTTTCCTTTATGTAGACATAAATAGACATCAATCTTTCCAAGTATTTTTACTGATCTTCTGTGAGGAGGGAAAAAAGTGATTCACAGAGATTTTACCAGGAGTTTCAGTGAATTTTCCTGATTAAATATTTATATAGGCAGACTGGAGTGTATGGTCCAGACTGAAGCTAAAATTAGAGTATAGGTCTTTCTAAAGTAAATTACTAAATGAAATAATTGAAAGTCACAAAAGCTAGAAGAAATATATTTTCCCTTAGTGTAAATAAATGTTATTGAGTGCAACGGATTACCATCTACTTATTTTGTTAAAAAATTAGACCCATCATCCATTCATTATTTAATGTAGTAGCTTATGATTTGTATTTATAAAATAATGAGTCCTCTGTTCTTGCTCTAGGATATTCTTTTCTATTAAACTTAACTTTATATATGAGTGTTTCTTTAAAATGAAGCATATTATTAAATTTTATTCTGGACACGCTCTGGAGTGCCTCATATAGAGTTAGGAGGAGCAATTTGTTGTAATGGTAATTCAAAGATTGGAAGGACCATTTCAATGTAGGAGGATACTAGTAGGGCAGAAAAAGACTGTGTGGCTGGAAAATCTCTGCAACAGACAGAAAGATGGTACAAGACCATGAGGCACTAAGTTGAGTGAAGCTGTCCTCTATAAGAAAGGGTGGACTCACCCCAAAGATCTGTAGCAGGGATCGTTCAGGGACAACCACACTTTGTTTCACTGACTTTAAAAACTATTTGCATTTGCATCAGCAAGCACTATTACTTTTCCTTCTAGTTATAAAGCCTATTTTTCAGTTTACACATTGGAATTACTTCTGGCTAATGAAAGGTCAGTTTCTGTCCTACTGAAAGAAAACATATTTGGAAAAGGTGAATGTATTCAATTGTTTCAATAGTATCATCGCATCTAATATTTTGTCAAACAAATGACACATTAAAACCTCAAAACTGTTATTCATTCAGGAAAAGAAAAGTAATTTCTATTAATTCTGTGTGACATCTAGCTCTCATAATTGCACTAGTGAAACAGGCCTCCTATGCAATAAATCTCTTAGAAGGTCTTTGCTGTGTAGTTTGTCCACTTATGACAGTTAAAATAGCCTGCAATGACTTCAGTACTATTTGTTTGACTTTATATTGCAGAAGTGAATGAGTCATAAGGTGTCTCTGGTTCTGATTTTGGAAGCTAAGATAAGTACATTATTTTCTGTCTTTTTTCCAAAGGCTGTAAAATCTTATGCTCAAAAATACATCAACATACTCTTTTTTTTTTTTTTTTTAACTTTTTTTTTTCCCCCCCTGAAGTCAGTTCTAAGTATTGGTTATTCTCAAACCTATTCAATATCATTAGAGACTGAAGTGCAACTGTGGTGTGAAAATGATATTATATGGGCATATGGAATAATATGTGTTTAATTGGGAAGTAAGAACTATCTGATAAATTGAAAAAATGCTGGTTTATAAAGTGGACTGAACAAGAAAAAATGCAAAAAAATATCATAAACTGTAGTTTTTTGCAGTTACTACAGGACTGGAAAAGGATGGTTTGGTGGTTATATTTGTTTAGCAGTTAGATGCTATCATCGTTGTTGTAACACACTCTGCAGAGAACCTTATCAACCCATGGGGATCAGAAACATGCTGGCATGCATCAGCACCTTCCAGAGCGGTGCCATAACCCAGCAGACTATTACACCAGCTTCAAGCAGAAAAAAATTCTTTATTCTAAAACCTCTGAAGAGGTTCAGAGGTTCACATCATGTATGCATCAGTCTCACAAGATAGAAGTCTCTTCTCCAAAAGGAAGGTACAGTTTGGGTAAATACTAGGTTGGTACTCACTGAGTGTGGATTCAGTGTCCTCTACTACCCTGTACAAATCCTGTACCACAGGATTTTGGTGTTAACATGTAGAGTAGTAGTTTGAGATATTATTCTCATCTTAAAATAAGTGTCTGAGTGAAATTAATGTCTTCAGAGGTCCCCATTTTAGAAATAACAGAATTAAGCATTTCTTAGACATTTTAATATTAAGATGAGGACATGTGTCTATGGAAAGAAATCTAAGAGCAAAACCAAATGGGAAATCCACCCTGGCAGTATTCGTTAACTTAATGTTTACAAGGCGTATCGAGGATGTGTCGCTCAGATTCAGTTTATGCTTTTCTAGAGTCTGATCCTTGATCTTCCCAATAACTGATGAGTTTTCTAAACACCAGGATAGTTTACAAGTGGACTTTCAGTAGTCTTGATGCTCCCATTACCTCTTCCACCTCTGTAAATAACAAAATACAAATTGGAGAAGGGCCTTTAACCAGTGAGTTTTATAGTGCAAGGTAATGCTCTCACTGTTGACTTCTATCATCAGTCTTTCTTTTAAGCTTAGTAAATATTTATTGGAAAATTGAAAAGAAAAGAAGAATGAATATGTATCATCATCTTATGTGAGTGCCACATATAGCTAAGTTTCTGGGTATTCTAGGGTGCTTTCCACTCTCTGATTATATCAATATTTAAGAAGCTATTTCAGTAAAACATCTGTCCAAATTGATATGTTCTTGCAATTTTTTTTCACTTTGATACAGATGTTTTCTGATAGAACAATATTTTTAAAGAAACACCAGTGAAAATAGGTGAACTTTTAGAGGAAAGATGAGTAATATGATACACAAGGAAACATTTTTCTTCTAGATGGAATCTGTTCCATCCTTTCTTAAGAACATTTTCTACAGAAAACTTGATCTCAGCTTTTTATAAACAGCTTCTTACATGATGACAGCCCTACCTGCTAAAATTCATACCCTGAAAGGGAAAATTTAAATACTTATTTACTCCAAACTATTTTTTTTTTTTTTTAATTTTATCTTTTCAAAGCTTGAATCTTTATTACCATAGCAAGTTCTTAACATTCTCTTTACAACATCTAAAACCTGACTTGCAGGAACAGTCCAGTGGAAATGAAAAACCATGTCCTGTGATCTATTGGGCAGTTACTCTTCACAAACATTGGTACTACTGGCAAACATATAACGTACTAAATGATGAGCAATCAGGATCACTACAGATAGAACTGAAGACCTACAGCATAACTATAGAAGACAATCTCTAATTGCATTTGAACAGAAAAAAAAAAATCTATTTTCCTGTAACTAAGGAAAATGAAGCTAAAATAAGCAGATTCTAGCACTGTAAAGATTTTAGTTGTGTTGTCTTTTTATTACAAATTTTTTCCAATACCCCACGAAAGCCTGAATAGCTATCAACCGATATTAATGAACTCAAAAGCTTTTTATTTCAGAACAATTAATGACATCTTCAAATAACTTCTGTTTAAAAATCATATGGCTTTCTATAGACTCCTGGCCCACAGTTTTTATCCAGGATCAGTGTAGTCTCTAGATGACAGTAATATATATGCCAAAATCTCCAGCAAAATTAGCACTGCTTAATGGTTCTTCTGGAAATCTGAGACAGTCAATAGTGTCGTGTGTGATTCTTCTTTGGGATCTGCCCATCTGATCAGAAATCCTTGAATCTTCTTTGACCATCCTCTGCTTCTAGAATAATAGAATAGTTTAGGTTGGGAAACACCTTTAAAGAGTCTCTAATTCCAACCCTCCTGCCATGGGATTTCACAGATAGTGATTAAGTGTAGAGAAAGGAGATAACGGGGCAAGTGAAGAGATGAATAGAGTTTTATTCTGTAGGCTCTACAGAAGTAGATTCTCACAGATAGTAAAGATCATTGTTGGTCATTTGTGTTCTCAACCAACTCAGTAGCAACAGGGTGGCCATAATCACAGCTATGTCCGTGTAACTGAATGAATAACCTGGTGAAGTAATCTTTGCAAAGAGAATTGCCTAAGAAAGTGATGAAAAATCCTATGCAAACATAGCAGAGTACATAAGAAAGAGATCTTTCTTTTCCTCTGCAGTCTCTATACTGAAGAATTGGTGTTGTCTTCTAAATAAACAGAGATTTCTGTTTTGAGACCTTTGAACATTTACACAGCCCACAGGTAAATTTCAGAATTGTCACCATCGCTCTGTGTATTCAGATTTCAAAATTTCGCAAACTCTTCTAGAGCAAGATTTTAGCTTAAAGGTCAAGCAATGTTTTAAATGACTAAGCACAAGAGAGCTGGTGCTATTTTTTTAGTCTGAAGCATCTCTTTTTAGAGGTTAAAGTAATAGCAGCAGCTGACATTTGTTTTTGCTGTGTTCGAAAGTGCTCATCAATAACGTAATGGACAGTTCTGATTCTACAAAAAAAAACTAAGTTTTTTGGCCACGTACCATGCAGTGTACCTACTGGTGTAGATTTTTAATCCTTTATAGAATTCTTCATCTCACCTCTATTTTTGGTCTGCGTGCAATCTTGTCTGTATTATCCTCTACTAGCTCCAGGAATATTATGCTGGTGACTGTGTTTGGTTTTTTTTCCCTGTTTCTGCTGTTACCAGTGATAGCAAAATTACAAATGGAACCAGTCATATTTTAATCCTTATTTCTATGATCAGCAATATGTTGTGATTCTTTTAACTTCTCTGGTTTCACATTATCGGACTTTCTGATTCTCTTTTTAACTTTATTATTCTCTCTGCTCTACCCCATTTCCAGGAATAAAGTGCTAGTGAAGAGCAGAGGGAAGAGAAACAACTGACTCACTTTCATTTTCTTCTTAAGTCTATGTATCTTCCATAACCTGAAATTTGGCATTTTCTCTCCTGTGTTTATTTATTCTCTTTCTTTTCCTGATTCCGATGCTACTCAGTGTCAGTCATCTATGGGGAACGCATGTGTGTTAAAAAAAATGAAAGTAATACTGGAGTTTAAAATTCCACATTTTCTGCAGAGGATTAGCCTTCAAAATGTGGTTCCACTGGCCAATAATGGGCATAAATGTAAGAAACTCTCCCATTTTAAAAAGCTGAATTTTCAAATGTCAGAGCTTAGGCAGTCAAGAACAATTTTCAATTTCAGAGAGCCTTCCCTCTTTTTCCTTTGAAGAAGTAATGGAGATGATTGCAAAGTGTCTCATTAAACAGCACATGAAATGTATGAGCTTCCTTGATTCTACTTCCTACAACATCAGCCCACAAAGTTTGTTCTCACTTACTTTCTGCTTTCCAGAAGCTCACTGACAGAAGACAAAGAATGGAGAAATCCACCATTGGTTGTTCTCAGAAGACTTCTGAAAGAAACAGTCCTTCCCTGCTGTCCCTTGCTATAACTTTTAGAAACTCAATTTGTATTCCATACTGACAGTTACAAGCAGAAGCATAGAAATACCTGATTCACACATCTCACATAGCAACAAGGATCAGGGCTTTTGAGAGGCACTTTCCTCCTTTCAGGGAGTCTGTTGGTGCTAAATTGGAAGAAGGGAGACAAAAAAGTTGTCTTTCGAACAATGATAGTGCCAGAAGCTTTAAATTATTTTTAGAGCCATTTCTCTGCTCAAGTTCGCTTCCTATGGAGAAGATTATAAAAATGTAAACAAATGAATAATAAAACGTTTATTTTTTTTTTTTTCATTCTCATGTAAGGCTGTATGGAGATAATCCTCAGGACCTGGCTGTGCTCATTTATACAGGGGTGAAATTAATATAAAAGATATCAGGCCAAAAATATACTCTAATCCTCCAGATGTACCTTTATGCTATTTCCCAGTAGGATAGGAGGTCCAGCAGCTCAAATAGAGTTTAAGTATCAAATATTAAAATAGTAACTGTCAAAAATGTAAAATTCCTTCAGACAAGAGTAAAAATTTTAAAGTATGCTGAGGAAGTCTCTGTGTGCCTGACTCAAGCCAATTTAGTAATTTAAAACATTGTTTGACCTATGAGTTAAAACCTTGCTCTAGGAGAGTGTACAAAATTTTGAAATCTGAATATACAGAGCAATGGTGACAGTTCTGAAATTTATCTATGGGCTGTGAAAACATTCAAAGGTCTCCAAACAGAAATGTCTGTCCCTTTTGAAGAAAACACTGATTCTAAATTGCACACACAAGAAGTATACAATAGAAACAAAGAAAGGTTTTTCTTGCTAATTAGGAGGCCAAAGTGTCACTGGGTGACCAGTGTATGCAATAGGGTGGAGTGCATACAATAGGGTGTATGCAATAGGGTGGAGATTCCGTCAACTCAGATTTGTGGACTCTAGTCTGAAGGCAAATAAAATAGAATTACATGAAGCTGACTTTCTTGACTAATGAGGTCCACAAATCCAATCTGCTTTAGAGTCAAATAGAGATGGGCACTGACATAGAAAGATTTTGGTATGTTATTGTAAACTTGAATTTTCCGTGTGCTTTTTTAGTAGACATAGAATCATAGAATCATACAATCATACAGTCATAGAATGTTAGGGGTTGAAAGGGACCTCTAGAGATCATCTAGCCCAAACCCCCTCCCAAAGCAGGATCATCTAGAGTAGACCACACAGGAATGTGTCCAGGTGGGTTTTGAAAGTCTCCAGAGAAGGAGACTCCACAACCTCTCCGGGCAGCCTGTGCCAGTGCTCCGTCGCTCTCACAGTAAAGTAGTTTTTCCTCATGTTGAGACAGAACTTCCTATGTTCCAGCTTGCACCCATTATTCCTTGTCCTATCACTGGGCACCACTGTGAAGAAACTGGCATCTTCCTCTTGACCCCCACTCCTTAGGTATTTATAGACATTAATAAGATCCCCTCTCAGCCTTCTTTTTTCAAGACTAAACAGCCCCAGTTCTCTCATTGTAACCTTTTTCCCTCAAGCTACTTTCCATCAAAATTGGGTAGAAATATTCTGGCTCTGGAAGCCATGTGCCTAAAAGCGTATATCAAAATATGCCCTTCCTACTGGTGACTGATAGGTCTTGTCTGACTCTGTGCTACACTGGCCAAAACCTCCCAGAATAACAGTTCTATGGACTTTTTTTCTTTCAAAGTAAGGGGAATTTCAGGTAAGCAAAGATATTTTCTCTATTATCATGATTGACATTCATTGCCATTTAGTAATGCAAAACCATAGATGGGAATATAAAACCCACAGAATGCAAATTCCTTTGAAATGACAAGGCTTATTGGTTCAATATCTTTTCTTTATAGGGAGGTTTTTGAAAGAAAAGCTATAACCTAGGGCTTCAAAACAGTCACACTAACTGTGTTTACAGTTAAGTTCTATATACCAACTAGATGACTTACAATAAATCTTTCTGTTCTGCGCTATCCATACTTTAAAAAAAAATTATACAACAGTGCTAAATTACATTGTAGGAAAAAGAACTACTATAAATTCTGCTGGAAAGGTATCTACATTTTAGACAGCCTTGAATAATTCCAAAATCTTCCTTAATTAAAAATTCCTGCTGTATTTGATGTCTGTAACATGTCAACTACTTTTTAAAATGGAAATCAGCAATAAAGCCTAAACAATTCAAGACATGACAAGCCTTTACTTATTATTGCCCATATGTACTCACAGAATCACAGAAACACAGAATAGCCTTGGTTGGAAGAGACCTCTAAGATCATCAAATCCAACCATTACTCCCCTAAGTGCCTGGCAAACTAATGCTACTTTAAAATGCAATAGATGATTCTGGTTGCCTTCAAAAAGTTCTTTGTGGTGACTTCTAAAATCAGTTGTGCTGAATTTCTCTGCTGTATTTTATGTTTTCATTGGTTATTCACTTGATGTACATAGGGGGACTAAGTTTGACTGTCATAGTGTTTCAGTGCTTGTTCCAATTGTAATCCCATTACATTTGTTACAGTGCCAATGCTTACAGATGATTTGTTTCCCACATAGATGATTCTAATGCACTTACATGTTTTATTAGAATCCTCTGTGCACATTTGTAATAGTGTTGCTTGCTGGTATAATTTTCTCTTTAAACTTATTGTTGCTGTTAGTAATAAGAAAACATGTTGGTTCTAGCTTTATAATTACCATATCATGAATTTCTTCTTGTTAATTCCTAATAGGAATTCTTCCTGATGACATTATGAAAAGACTAGGCAATGCACACAGGATAATTTATTTTGGGTTGTAATAAGTCACTGACTAGTCTACAAAGAGGTGTGTTACGGCCCACTGCTGGATGGGATGTTACAGGGCATTTTGTTGGGCTGCATGATGATATTAATTGTCAATTAGTGCAATCATTTTGACTGTGAGTGTTTATTTGAGACACCAGACCTCCATTCTCCTTCAAACAACTTGTAGGATAGCACTAGTCTATTTCTAATGCTGACATATTTTAATTGTATGGATAGTATGTGAAGCAGTTAGAATCTGCCAACTTTTTTGTGTAACATTTAATATTTGCCTTCTTGTCTGTTTACTATTATTCTCAGTCACTGGGAACCTATACAATACCTTGTCCAGTTTACTCAAAGAGGCTAACCTCTTTATACTGTCAATATATATATTTTTAATAACAATAATAATGATAAATTACTATAAAAATATAAGACACCTGTATGCTATTGGCATTTATGATGCCTATAAAATGGATCCTTCCATTTTCTCAAAGTTATTGGAAAGGTAAAATGATTATAAATAGCCTGAGGCTGATCTAAGTCCAGCTTCTAAACATGATTAAGGTACAGATGTGCCATTGACTTTCAATAAGAATAAAGGTAATATTCCCAAAGGCTATATTTAGGAAGCCTAGTCTCCCTAAGCCCCACTACAATGAATGAAGAAGAGAAACCCATCCAAAAAATAAATCAGAAAAACATTGGTTGGGCTATTACTCTCAGATTTTTTCCAGGGAAATACACTGCACTTACATGAGTTATAATGATACATGGAATGTAAGGCTACCTGGTCTATCCTTAAAAAAATAGGACAAGGGGAAAGAAAAGTATAAAATTAAACACTTAGAAACACAGACCTTAATGTAGAGTAGATAACAAAAGCAATGTCAAAGACCCAAGGTCTCAAGTTACTGATCAATCAACCTCTGAAGGAACCTCTCAGGTATATTCATAGAGAGGCTCAGTCAGAGCACTGAACTGATAAGCAGTGAAACAAGATCATGAGTCTTATGGGAAAGAGCAAACCTTGAGGGAGATTGGGGATACAGCTGTTACAAGATGTTTCTGAGACAGGCCAAATGAGGAGAGCAGAAGGGACAGAGATAGATCAGAGAGGAACAAACCTGGGAAAACAGAGATGACAGGAGACAATGTCAGGGATCATGACTGGTAGATGAGAGAATAGTGGATATTGTCTACCTGGATTTCAGGAAGAATTTGACACTGAGTTCCATAAGATCCTCCCAGATAAGCTGTTGATGTGTGGGCTGGATGAGCAGACAGTGAGGTGGGTTGAAAACTGACTGAATGGCCGGGCCCAGAGAGTGGTGATCAGAAGTAGGAAGTCTAGTTGGAGATCGGTGACTATCATTGTACTCCAGGGGTCAGTACTGGGTCCAGTCCTCTGTTCCACCTTCATTAATGATCTGGATAATGGGGCAGAGTGTACCCTCAGCAAGTTTACAGATGACACAAAACTAGGAGGAGTGGCCGATAACACCAGAGGATCATGCTGCTGTCCAGAGGGACCTGGGGAGGCTGGAGAAATGGGCTGACAGGAACCTCCAACAAGGGGTAGTGTTAAGTCCTGCACTTGAGGAGGACCAACCCCCAGCCACCAGTAAACGTTGAGGGCCACCTAGCTGCAAAGCAGCTCATATAAGTTGAGCAACTAATTAAGCTTCTACTATTAATAAATATTACTACCACAGTGAAAAACTGCTTTCTGCCCTATGTTAAATCCCATTACACAAAACACTGGCGCTTTTGATCTTTGACAGCAAAGTAATCTGTATACAGATGTTTTTTCTAGGATTAAGTTTTAATAGCTACCTGACTGTTCTTACTGAGTTCTCAGAAGACCTGAGAAATGTAGAATTTCAATTAAAGTATCGTTGCCCCATATGCTGCAGGCAACCCCACTGGAAAGCAGCTTGGAAGAAAAGGACCTGAGGGTGCTGGTGGACAGCAGGTTGAACATGAGCCAGCAATGGGCCCTTACCACAGAGAAGGCCAATGGTATCTTGGGCTGCACTAGACAAAGCATTGCTAGCAGGTGGAGGGAGCTGACCCTTCCCCTCTGCTGTGCACTGGTGAGCCCACAGCTAAAGGACTGTGTTCAGATCTGGGCTCCCCAGTACAAGAGAGACACGGACGTGTTCAAGAGAAGGGCCTATGAAGGGCCACAAAGATGATTAAAGGACTGGAGCATCTCTCCCATGAGGAAAGGCTGAGAGAGCTGGGACTGTTCATCCTGGAGAAGAGAAGGCTCAGGAAGGGATCCCGTCAATGTCTATAAATACCTGAAAAGAGAGTGCACAGAGGATGGAGCCAGGCTCCCTTCAGTGGTGCCCAGTGCCAAGACCAGAGACAATGGGCACAAACTGGAACACCGGAGGTTCCCTCTGAACATCAGGAAACTCTGAAGGTGACCAAGGACAGACTCCCCAGTCTCCTTCTTCGGAGACATTGAAAAGACATTATTGCAAAGTCCTGAGCTATAGGTGTCCCTGCTGTAGCAGAAGGATTAGAGCAGATGACCTCCAGAGGTCCCTTCCAACCTCAACTATTCTGTGATTCTATGATAAAAGGGGCAGCTGGGAACAGATAAGCTGCTGGTTGGGACGCTCATCCTGCCATACCCTGCTGCTGCTTGTCTCATCCTTCTTGTCTCCCCATTAAACTCTATTCCAAACTGTTTTCCTACAGGAGGGTAACATCTTTTCTGTTGGTGTGTAGGTACAGCCCTGTTTGTGTTGATCCACTGATGTTCAGCGTTGACTGTGTAGTTTGCATGTGTGTATTTGCACTGAGGATACATGCTCAGCCTTGCTAGTGCCTGGACAGGTTGTCACAGGAGAACAGTAGCCTGGCTGCAGGGGACTGGGACAGAGAAATCTCCTGTGTCCCAAACCCACCGTGTACAGCAGCACTTTAAGATGAGACTCTGTGTTCTAAAATGAATTTTTGAAAATGTAACTAAATCCTGGATGTCTACATTCTTTTAAAAATCTTATAAAATATTTTAAAGTATTCTTTTGAGCTTATAGTCAATTTTCTGCCCTTTCTTACCTGTAGTAATTAATCAACTTCAAAAATTATCTGTCTGTATGCAAACAGAACCATAAATATTGCCTTAATATTTCATCTTGTCATAACTTGAAGTCCTTTTTTGTCCCCTTCATATGGCATCATTTTGCCAAAGTTAGGTCTTTTCACACTATAACTTCTACAAGCATTTGATGGAAGCAGTATTTAGGACTAGTTTGCAGAAGTTCTAAGGGAGATAATCTTTGATAATCTGATTTTTTTTGCCCCAAATCCATAAAATCTATTGATGAACTTGAAAATTAAAATCATCATGTTTCTAAAGTTTAGTAAACCACTAGGAAGCTTGTTATTAAACTGCTCTTTTTGCTTTATCTGGGTAACAAAACAGTTGTGTTAGGGAATTATCTCAGTACTCTTATTCTTACTATTAAATAAGGACTGTTGGAAATCAGCTGTACAGTCCCTCTTTTTTTTTTTACACTATAAAGGACTACCTAAACAGCTCAAAGTTTGTGTCCTTCAGGAAGCTGCTAGTCTGTCTCAGTGGCTGAATCCCTTCGATGACTCTCCTTTGAATTTGCACATATTTCATTGAGGGTGATAGGCTCACCAGGCTTATAGTTGGAGATGCATGTGAGCAGGCACCAGATCCTGTAGGTAAAAACGATCACTATGAACACAGAGGAGAAGAATTCAGAATCACCTTAGTGATTGTGGAATATTAAGGGTTCAGTACAACAAAGTTAGTTCCCATTTAGGAAAATGGCATGCAGATGAGTTTGTCTTATGGATTTACCCTATGCAAATACAAATCCCTGCCCAGTGCACTCTTATTTCATTGCAAAGACTGGAATAATTTAGAATGTTTCAAAAGGTTTGTGTATTCACTTCTATTAGTACATCTCAGACAAAGAAGACAAGAGACAAGCTTTATCATGTACCTTCTCATGGAACAGTTGTTTCCATGCAGGAGGACAGTGGAATAATGTCCATCATAACAGGGCTTTTTTTTTTTAAAAAAAAAGTATCCTTATTTTTGAAAGCACTTCAGAAGCAACATAAAATCTTACCCCCCCTTAACCGTCTGTTGACCTATGTGCCACTTTAAATACTCGAAAGTGCTTCAGAAGTGCTTTGCCAATTTATTTGTCCAAAGCACAAGAATGAATTTCACTCTGTGTGTGTAAGGATTGTTTAATTACTAGCAATAGTTGTTTGCACTGGCAATACATCCGGTGATTAATTCATAGCACTCCTAAGGGAAGACAAAGACACATAAAGGCCTCAAAGATGCAAGCCAAGGTGGAGAGTGCAGTGTAAAATATTTAGCGAACACTAAAGCAAACCACAGAGAGCTAGAGAAGGATCCAAGGGTAGGGAAGAATGCATTAGCTACCTCAAAATTAAAAATGCTTTGAACCAGGAGACAGATATTTTAAAGGGGATGAAAGACTGCCTACTTCCACTGGACATGCAAACACACATAATTGGGATAATACATAAGAACGAGTATCACAGGGAACTGAAAGACTTACCTTTAAGGTAAGTTTACCTTTAAGGCAACCTTTAATTAATGTTATAATTTAATGAAAGGTTTGCTTTAGCTGTGAATAATAAATATCTCTGTGCTAATCAGAAGCTTATCCACAAATTTCTGTGTCAAAGAAAAATTGATCCTTCTCAAAAACTAGATGTTAATTGACAAACTTTTAGTAGATTATTTTATTATTTTAATTAAGCACTGTTAGAATTACTTGTTCTTGTACTCATTGTATTGAACATTACTTTGATCTCTGTTTACTTGCACAGCTTCCAAACTGGACATTCCCTTATGATAAAAGGAAATTTTGCAAAATTCTTTAAACATGTCATACCCTGTACAGCTGTTACCTCTCCAAACTGTTCTTAACTTGTAGATTACATAAACATGTCAAATTCTAGTTTTTCTGCCTTATTAATGTATTATCTCATCTTTCATTACTTCAGAAAACCCTTATGACTTCATTGTTCATGGTACTTTTATACTTTCGCGAAAAATGTCACAGATTCTTTCATCCAAAGATGAAAAGATATCTACACTTGTTATGATGTTTAAATGTAGTAATATGCTCATAAAATTATTCCCAGCAGATTCTCTTAAATAAGTGGTTAATTTCTCTTAATTTCAGTTTCTTCCATCCACATAGGTTTGAAGACAGGGAAGCTGTTTGAATAGTGAAGTGTGCTTATGCCTAGATGAAAGCTCTGCCTTGTGATGCGAACCTGAAGCAGCAGCCTATCACAGAATCACAGAATCACAGAATGTTAGGGATTGGAAGGAACCTCAAAAGATCATCTAGTCCAACCCCCCTGCCAGAGCAGGAACACCTAGATCAGGTCACACAGGAACATGTCCAGGCGGGTTTTGAATGTCTCCAGAGAAGGAGACTCCACAACCTCTCCGGGCAGCCTGTTCACTCATATACATGTACTGTAGTGACTTTTGATGTATTCAGTATTTTGTTAGTAAATCTGTATTTTAATGGTAAAGATCATAGGCTGGACTGTGCTTTTGTTTATAATATACAAACCACAGGAGTCGTAGGTCAGGCTTGGAGCCAGCTCCTGCATCCTCTGCTCCAGCCCTGCAACCACAACCCCAAGCCTCTTGTGCCATGTCCCTGTATGAGCCCTGTCCCTGCCCTGGCTCTGTGTCCCTTTAGCCCTGTTCTAACCCACAACAACTAAACCCCTCCATGGCAGGTCCCTGCTGAGCCCAGGTTTCTCCATGGGATAAGGCACTCCTTGGTGGGAAAGGAGGCTGCTGTCAGGGTCCTGAGGGCTCTGCTAAGCTTGACTGACCCTGCTTGCCCTCCCCAGGGCTTCACCCCACCCTACCATGGCCCAGGGCCCCATTTCACTCCAGTGACATCAGTCTGGAGTCAGTGCTGCTTCTCTTGGGACGTGATCCATAGCTGCAGGGGTCCTGTTTTACTGACAAGCAGAGAGACATAGCCCTCACTAGCAAGGTTATTGTGTAAAACAGACCAAAGAAGTCTGATGATCACACAAGAAAATACAAAACAATAATAACATCTCACACTAGCTATCCAGCTGGCCTGGATGCACTGGCATCACAAAAAAAAAAACCAAACCAGCACATTTTCAGGTGTAATTTTAGAGGCATATAAGGTAGCTATGAAGATGTTTATGGGTAAATAATTTCTTGTTTGAAGGACATAGGAGAAAGCACAAATGTGGCTTTTGAAAGCAACACCTGGTAGGTTTAAGGCAGTATCAGAGCTTGTGTTTGAGCAGCATCAGACAAACTAGTATTTTCAAGTTAGCTCAGAATGTGTTTCAAAAACCTTCTGAAAAGTGAGCAACATCCTAGATTATGGTTTTCAGGCCAAGTAGCTTTTTCATCTCTTAAAAAACCATGGTTTTACAAATGTAAACACATTTCCATTGCCAAGAAAAGCAGCAGGTAGTTTCCTTCACACACTGATTATTAAGATTTTGATTGTTTCGGTTTTCATGGTGGTATTAATAACTTAATCAAGCATTTAATATTAACAATGTCAATTACAAATTTCTCTTTTGCTGAGGGTTGATCAATTATTGTCCACCTAACATTAATATGCATATTGCTGCTTGAAGGAAGCGCTATAAATAAGGATTTCTATCCACCTAATTACTTTAATTGATTTGTGCTGAAATAGTTGACCTTTGGTACTTGGTTCTCCCTTCACATTCAGAATTGACAGCTCACTCTGATGGTCATCAGCCACGGGAAAAATAAGTTAAGATTTCAATTAAAAGCCTGCAGTGTAGGCTAATCTATGGATCTCACATTAGTAATGCTCTATACTTTCCTGCTGGAGAATACGTGTCATGTTTGAGCTGAAAAATATTATATGAAAAGTACCTGAATCATAGAATCACTATGGTTGGAAAGGACCTCCAGGATCATCAAGTCCAACCTTTATCCCAGCATCTCCCTAACCGCTATGCCATGGCCTCAAGTTCTACATCTACTCATTTTTTAAACACCTCCAGGGACGGCCACTCCACCTCCTCCCTGGGCAGTGCCTAACCACCTTCTCAGTAAAAAACTTCTTCCTAATATCCAACCTAAACTTCCTCTGAAGCAACTTGAGGCCATTTCCTCTTGTTCTATCATTAGCAATTTGGGAGAAGGGCCCAACACCAGCCTCACTACAACCTCCTTTTAGGTAATTGTAGAGAGCAATAAGGTCTAAAAGTAGGACAATAAAGTATATATAAAAACTAACAAACAAAAATCTGTTAGGAGTCTCTGGAACTTCTTCATATATGCCTACAAATTGCACCTAGTAAGTAGCACCACTTCTTCAGGCCAAAGACCACAAGATATGCAGAAGCAACTAATTTCTTGAGAGGCATGAGAACAGTTATGCCCTCAGCTATCTACACTGCCTGCTCTGTTTTTTTCAAAAAAATAGCTGCCCTAAACCTCCTTTTTATTAGACAAACAAGCAGAAAAATTCCAGTTTGGAAAAGTGTCAGACACATCTCTGGTCTTAAAGAAAGCACAAATAGAAGTAGTAAATATTTAGCTAGAAGGAATACGTGAATTTATAAAGTTCTGTTGATATAATTTGGGGTTAAATTTTCCCTCAACAAGTTCATGAGTTTTCAAAGAAGCTTTTTATGGTTTTTACATCTGAAAAACACTTTTCATTACAGGACTCCAGTGAATTTGAGAAAGGTGCAAAACACTTACTGAGCATAATCACTTTGTTTGAAGCCTATACTATGGCAGAAACATACCCTAAGTAGTTGTAATATGTATATTATATTAGTGTGTTTTGAAATAGAAAATAGTACGTGTTTTGACAGAAAAAATATTACAACAATCTCAGAGCCCTTTTCTCAGTTTAAAATTACTTTGGACGAATGTTCTTCCATAACTGGCATATATTATTACTTTTATTATTTTTGTTACTGCAGTTTTAAGCATTCTATAGCTAAAAGCGTACCATCTTAAAGCATGTTTTGCTTGATCTGGTGGATGTTATATGTTGGATGCAAGGTGGGAATAATTGGACATATATTGAGTTATCTATTTGCTGCATTATGAGTATGAAGTGGAAGTAAGATGGAAAATAGATTGTTTTTTTCAGTAGGAAAGGAAACAATGACTAACTCTACAAAAGCATCTTTATGTTATTCAAAATAATTCCTCATAAAAATTCATGACATTCAAATTAGCTCTAACAGTATACTGTTTCAAAGATGCTGATTCCTTTGCTAATAGTTGCTGGAAATATTCTTTACTGTTTTTCAGTCAGTGCTTTTAGTCTGCAAAGCACTTCCTCTTTGTTACTTTAAAGGAAAACAAAATATATCCCTAATTATTATTATTTTTTTTTCATATCTGTCCACAGTATTCTGTGTTCTCAGATTTCCTAGCTTGTACTAGCTGATTTCTAAGAGAAAAGCAAATTCTATAAAGTGAAAGGCTATTTTGGATTTTCAAATTGAATTATAATGTATCTTCCTTGGACACTGGATTACTGAAAATTTTAACAGAACAATTTTTTGGATAGATGGTTTACTTATTTTGGCCAAAGTCCTGGCAAAAATCAGCTTTTTCCCCAAGAAAAGACCATCTTAAAGAGAAGAATTTTTCTCCCTTTCCCATGATATTTGTGTTGGTTTAGATCCTGCCACGACTCGCCCTCCCCCACGCTTGGACAGGATGGGACAGGGAGTAAAATACAAACCCCAGGGTTGAGATAAGGAAGAATTAATTCAACAGTGTAACAACAACAAACCGAACAACAACAATAACAGTGATAATGATGTACAGAACAAGAGATACACCGCACGGACACAGCACGAGGGACAGACCCGGACAAAAGCCACTCTTGCACTGCCCACACCTGGGCACCGGACATGACCTCAGCATGGGATGGAATAGCCCGGCTGCAGCTCCCTCCCAACTGCTGGGGGAAATTAACCTTCTCCTAGCTGAACAGGGACACTATCAAATCTGTTGTGAAAAAGGTTGATGAAGACCACCAGCAGATTTTCCTTGAGGATTTCCAGCTTTTAAATCATCCCCCACTGCTGCTTTGGGAAGTGATTTAAATCTCAAGATCTTCACTCTTTTGCAGAACAACTGGACATTTTGAGTAGAAAAGACACAAATGAAGCTTGACTGATTTACAGTGAGAGGACTAAGCCTATGGGTATCTGAACAAGTTGAAATGTTGACATCTCAGCGACTCACCTTACTTTCCTTTTAAAGTCTGTGGCAAAAAGTAGCCATTTACTGACCATGACAATCATCACATCACAGGACATGTTACTCTTTACTACCTGGGAAGTGAACGCAGCCCCCAGCCTCACTAGCTCACATGTAATCATTAAGATATAATGGCATCTTTAAAACTTAATCTCAAACACATGAACTAAACCACACACAGTGGGAAGTGTGCAGAGAAGGGTCAGCTGCAGTAACCAGTTCTCACTAAAATCTACTGGCTTACTGGCTTCCACTTCTTTATTTTATTCTGATATTCTTTTTTTTTTTTTTTATACAGTTAATCTCATTTCATCAGGAAAACATTATTGTCATTTTGATGTGGTTTAGTAGTAATCCTAGTTCTCATAAGGAGATGCCTTGGATGGACACCTTATCAACACAGTTTCCTACTATTCTTGCATCTTTCGGGTTGTTGCCAAGCTATATGACATTGAGCAGTCCAAAAGGAAACCAATGTGCATGCACAGAACAAGACAGTAAATGTATTTCTTTTTAAAAAATTGAGAAGAAACAGTGATACAATCCAATTTAGAGAACGAAGACACATATTTTCATAAGCTTAGAAGACTGAACACTTCCACTGAAACAATGTGATTAAAAGTTACAATGAAAAGATGGGTTAGCATTTTTAGTGACATTTGATTAAACATGTGTGGTGGTTTGACCTTGGCTAAACGCCAGGTACCCACCAAGTCGCTCTATCACTTCCCCCTGCCCCCCTTTTCTCAGCAGGGCAAAAAGGGGGAAAGAAAATAAGATAGAAAAAAACCCCAACCCTTGTGGGTAAAATAAAAGCAGTTTTAATGTAAGAAAAACAAAGCAAGGTCCACATGCAGAAGCAAAAAAGAAAACAGATTTATTCTCTACTCCCCATTATCAGGCGATGTGGGGCCTTCTCAGGAAGCAGGGCTGCGATACGTGTAGGGGTTGCCTTGGAGGACCAAGGGTGACCCCACCCCCCTTCCTCCTTTTCCCCAGCTTTATACTTGAGCAGACGTCACATGGTATGGAATATCCCTTTGGTCAGTTCGGGTCAGCTGTCCTGGTTGTGTCCCCTCCCAAGATCTTGCCCACCCCATCCCACTGGGGGAAATGTTGGAAAGAGCCTTGGTGCTGTGTAAGCACTGCTCAGGAGTAGCCACAACACCAGTGTGTTATCAACACCCTTCTAGCTCCCAACATAAAACACAGCACCATGAGGGCTGCCATAAGGGAAAATCAATTCCGGCTCAGCCAGACACAGTACAACATGCTAGCTAGCAAAAATATACAAATGAAGGTCACATTTGCAAGTATTATAAGACAGACCAAATTTAATTAGATAGTTGAGAAATGTCAATGAGTTAGTAACTGACCAGGAGTCACTTAAAAAAAACCCAAACAAAACAACCAGGGAAATCATAACGTCCCCCCAAGAGGCAGAACCTCTTTCTCTCCATAGATTTCAAACACTACAAAGACAGTTTTCAAAGAGGTTTTAGGGATGGATTCAGTGAATTTGCCTTGTCATCTTTCTCTGTTTGAAGAAAGAATGCATTTTAGTCAAATTACATAGTAATGTTGTTAGAGCTATGTTGACATAGGTTGTGCCTTTTGAAACAAATCTGTCAGATAAAATACAACAGGATAGTATTTGTGGTTTATATTTGTACCCATGTATAAGAGTATACAGGAATGTACATGAAGAATGTGTATAAGCATGTGCCAACCTGTGGGAAAAGATCCCCTTTCTCTGTCTCAGCTTAGTTCTCCTATAGCACACATTAAATGAAGTTGAATTTAACCTGACATAGGTATTACAAATTATAGGAGTAATTTTCTTTCCAATGATCTTGTAATTCATATTTTTTTCTTTTTCTAAAAGAAAAAAAACCACAAAACTTAGTAGTCAATAGAAGAAAGTTTCTCTATTACCTGTGGTGCTAATTTTCCTGGTTGTGTTAAATCTGACCAAAGAAAGGCTGAACAGCAGCATGTGCTGGAAATAATAAAAGATACATGAATAATTTAATGAGTTGACACAGATTCATTAAAAAGTTACCAAAACTAATTCAAATCATAGTCTGCTGTTGGAAATCACATTTAGGGAAATGTGCACTTGGAATTAAAAAATACAGTCTATCTTAAAACTGTCATACTGTTGTTAAGTGACTATAAATCTGGTAGTTCTAGTGAAAAGAACTATGAAGGCTGATCCAAGTCTCTGATTTTATTGTGTCTGGTTTCTAGTTGCTTAATAACTTTGCAATTTGGATCTATATGTGTTCCTTATCTGTGTTTGCTTGCAGCTGAAAATCCTTTGGATGTTTCATCCCAAATACTGAAGTTATTTCTAAGGAAATTTTAGGGAAAATGCTACTTCATTATGAAGCTCAGGTGCACAGATTTTTGAGACCTATCGGTCTTTGAAGGAATTTCTTAAGCTTTTTAAGAGTAGACTGGTAAAGCTAAAAACCACATTAGAGACTAGTCTCCACCAGTTTAACTATGTACTTAAATAATGAAAAATAAATTTATTCCCCCATGTCTCAGATGCCTAATCCAATCCAAACTAAGGAATAATTTTATTGCAAATAGTACTCCAACAAAAATATATTGTAATTAAGCCACTGCAACTAGGCAGTTCAGAAGCCTAAATCTCTGGAGGCAAATGTGCAGATTAGGAAGTGGGTTTTGTTTTCAGGTAAGCGTGATTTCTGCTCTAGTTGTCAGTAATGATCACAGGCTACAGGCTTTCAGTAAACAAAACAAGAAATATTTGCTTATGTATAATTTATTAACCATTTCCAGTTATGTCTTACAAGAGAAGCTTTACTCAGATACAGCAGCCCCATGAGCATGACAAAGTAACCAGGGTCAGGGTGAAATTTCACATTGATCACTAATCCCAGCCAAACAAAATAATTATACCTTGAAAGGTCAGAAACCATCTTGTGTAATACTGCCATTACTGCAGGACCTATTCACCATGAAGAATGACTTTTGTATCCTTTCCTTCATTTTCTTCCCATGGTACTTTACATTCATGCCATCTGAGATCATGCTGATCCTTTTGTTCTTTCACACCCTGGATTTTCCACTGCAGAACAAGTGTTCCCCATTCAACTAGATAACAAAGAATTTGAAAATATTATTTTTTCTTTTTAAGTGGGAAAAAAATTGCAGTGTCCTTGACTTGATGAGGCAGCACAGAACAAGTTCATTTCTCCAAGCTGCCTATACATACTACTTCAGCAAAAAGAAGCTGTCAAAACTATTTCAGGGTTGTTGAATCCTATTTACTGGAGTAGCATTATATATAAATAGAAACAGGAGAGTTATAGCCTAAAAGTGAGAAATATAACATTAGCAAAACCAGCACTGTGATTCAGACTTCTGCAGAAAGAGAATCTGCATGACACTGGAGATTTCAGTATGGCTTCTATTTACTTTTGTCTGTCAACACTGGCAAAACTTAGGCAGCCTGGAGCAAGTCTCTCTATTGTACTTATTCTTTTTTCCAGTCCCACTTACTGCTTAGCCCTCCACTTTTGCTTAGCTCCTGCATCTCCTCACATCTCCTTCTCCTCCAGATGCGTTCCTCTGCCTGAAAGCTGTTCCAGGCACTCACCCTAATAACACAAAATCTGATCCCAAACTAATTAGGTCAAGAGTACTTGTTAGCTCAATCTTACTAGGAACTGTAGTATGCCTCGTCTCATGAGTTGGCAGCTCCTTCCAATTAAAAAGAGTAAAAAGAAAAAGTATTTCATAGCACAATTTCAAAAGGATCAATGGTTATTTTGCTCTCCCAGGTGTGGATAATCTGCAGTTTGGCCTGGTGGTAAATGAATTAAATGTAATGGAGGATACCATTTTTGATGTGTTTGTTTATAACTTTATATATGCACTACTTTCATTTCTCCTGTGTACCTGGGCAGCAGGGAGGAAAGCTGCTCATTTTTCTTGTGTGCTGGGTGATAGATCTGACAGACCCTGGTAGAAGGATATTTCTCTCCTGTGAGCAAGATCATCTGAGTGACCTTTATGGAAGCTGGTGGTGATGGCAGAGAATGAGAGACACAGTAAGGAGGAGAGCTAAGTGGCAGATTCACTAGAGGATCAGGGGCCTGGCTGCGTATGACATAGTGCTCAGGGATATGGTATAATCGATGACTGCCAGTGTTAAGTTAATGATTGGACTCGATGATCTTAAAGGTCTTTTCCAACCTAGGCGATTCTGTGATTCTGTGATTTTATTCTCAGTGTGTCATCAATCTGAAAAATTCAATATTGAAAACAAAAGGAAGAATCATGTCATAGTGTGTTTATGTAGAAACATGCATAGTTGTGTGCTTGCTCCACCCACTTTCCAAGCTGGCAATACAGGACAATAGAAACATAGAACCTATATTAAACGGTCTGTCTAAGAATCAGGATTATTAGTGGTAGGATTTAATTTCTGATTGCTAATCTCCATTTCTTTGCAAAAGAAGCAATATACAGCTCAGATTCTCTAGCTTGCACAGGAAGCCTTTCTGTCTACCCATCGGGGAAGGCTGATTCATAATTTTATGCAAAGAAATGACAGTAGAATAATTATCTGAATCTTCTCAAGATAGAATAGCTCATATACTCAGGAATATCATCTAAGGAATTATCTTCTGTTGTCTACTTAGTTTAAAAGGTCTTCAGACATTACAGTTTTATTACTGATATATGTATGGTATATTGTACATTTAACAGCCTAATGATACAATACTCCAGTCACACAAAGAATGTATGATTTCCTGAAAAAGTACTGGCATAAAGTTTTCCCAAATCCATGTCCTTTGCCATAGGGCAAATAGCATAGAGCTAAAATACCATGCTGAAAATACAAAAGTGCCCATACCTGCAGAGAATACTCAAGGAACAGTACATTCATTATAGATGTGACTGCCATCGTGTTTCCTTTGGAAATCTTATTAAGGTTTGTTATGCAGTGTTGTAACATTTGGACCAAAGGCAGGTCTATATTTTTTTTATTATAAAGTAAAATTCCTTACAGTGTGTATTCCTTCTGTGTCTGTGTGCACACTGGAGGAATGTCTTCCCAACTACAATCACCACTGTTTCCACCTTTTTTTTTTTTAATTTTTTTAAAGATGTAGAATTGAATCCTCTAGAACAGAATATATATCTCTTTTAGAAGTATGTAATAGTTTACTTACGTATAAAAATACACACAGGAATAGTTCTGTGACACCACACTATTTAATTTAGCATATTCTTTTTGGTTCCTTGTCTGTCTCATGTAGATTACAGGTCATTTGTTCAGTTTGGGTTAGAAGCAGAAGGATATGTGTGCATTTAAATGACAAAGAGATGTGGTCTCTTTTCAAATAAGAGTCCTTTGCATGGTGCCTTGCATCATTGTTACCAGATAGAATTTGGCCACACCTCAGCTCCATGTGAGAAAAACAGGACTCTGCCCCAATCTGCCCATTTCCAGATTTCCTGCAGCATTTCCATGGAAGGTGTCAGCAGCCCTGTGGATATCGAAAAATCTGAGCTGTGAGGATCTGAGGAATTCCACAGTGCCCAACTGATTAGCTTTGCTGCCACCAAGAGATTCTCCTGGAACCAGAAAGATTTTACTCCCTATGGAAAAAATTTACCTTAAAAGAACTAAAATATGTAAATATTTTAAAATGTTGATGGAATGTATTGAAAGACAATAAAAGATTTTTTTTTTGTGAATTCACATTTGTAATCCTATTATAATATTTCAAGAGGTCCTATATGATATATTTTCATATTAAATTTTATTCTGTCATTATGATGTTCTATTTCCACTCTGTGGGCCAGTAAAGATGATATTATGTATACGATATACAAAACAGCATGATGCACATTACAAAGTAGATGGTTTGTGAGACGAGGATGGAAAACACCTTAAATCGAGTTGTTATCTGTGCCTTTCCAATCTGATTGTCGAAATTTGCATTTAAATCCAAATTTTAAATGAGATAAAACTTCATCAAATAATCTTCATATTTATAGTTTTCATAAATGAAAATGGTAATTTTAAAATGCTGGCCATCTGCTTTTGCCAAATACCAGCTTTTTCTAAAAAGTTGAAAGGGTGCATTTTTAACATCTGACCAGACACAATAAATACTGTACTGAAATTACCTTTTCCAAAACCTGAGTGTTCACTGTCACAATCTTCATAAAGTAAAATGCATATTTCTCTGATTTTAAACCATTTGAAATATAAAATAATACAGTAATATTTATGTTTAGAATATTTTTCCAAAAGCTCTCAAGCAAGGCCATGAACTAATATTTTAAAGAGATTTTATTTCAGCTGAGTGTGCTGCTATTCAAAGTTTTTGAACACTCATAGTTTTTCATTGTTCATGTTATGCCAATGTGAAGAATGTTCTATTTATAAATATTTATCATCAGTGATGAATATTTTTTTTTTTTCTGCCAGCTGCTTTCACTCTCCTCCAAAAAATCAGTTCCTTCATAGGCACTTGATATGCAGTCTGAATGCCTTTGCCTATCTGTATGAACGTATTTTTAAATGTTCTTCTCACCTCCTTAAGACTATTGCATGTTAAGGACTATTGATTTCAATACTTCTGCTTGCTTTGTTCCTGCAGCTCCTGAGTGGTATTTTTAATCTATTATGATAATATAATCTGTTTATTTCTCTTATATTTATCATTATACAGGAACCAAAACCTTGGGAACTATTTTTTGTTTGTAGACACTGAAATTTTAGGTACAGGCAGAAGAGGAAAAAATGGGAAATTGCAGAGACAGAAAAAGGGGTTACTTTGGCATGTGCATGCTTTTGGGAGAGATGTTTGTGCATATATGGGATCTTGGGCTTTTTAACTAGCTCACTTGATTTGCAAAATGGTGTTGAAATGTAGAACATATTTAGCTTCAGCTAGTGTTTCTGCACCACATATACAAAGTAATATAAGGCTGTGAAGGAAAGATGGTTGCTTGGCAGACACTTTTCTACCATGACTTGGGATCATTGAAATAGAATTAAAATATTGAAAACTAATATTGCTATAAGTAAGATATTTAATAACCACCTGATCTTTATATCATGAGGAAATTGCAGAGCTCTGTGCTGCTACCCAGCTCTGTCTAGAAGCTGAGTCCCTTGTGGAGTCTGGGGCATCTTTGACACTCCTTTTACAATAAAGATTTTCTACTTTTCTACTGCATAACTAAATGTTCTTTTGAGAAGTGATAGATTTTATCTTTATTCAATGTTCACTTCTTGGGGTTTTTTTCAGAATATTCAGAAGCTGTTCCTGGTCTTCCCACTTCATATGCTGCTATCCTAAGAATCAAATCCGGTAGCTCATCTTTAGCCTCATTTAACTCAAAGAACAGACCACGATTAAGCAGTCCTTCATTAGGAAGTATATCTTCACCAGGCTGGAGAGGAGCTGCACAACATTATCACTCCCCAACAAACCTCTACCACTTTTCAGAGGCCTTCAAACACGATGGTAAGTTTTGCATTCCTCTCTGAATCTTTGAAATCTTTTTCAAACAATTTGAATCATGGCAAGCAGATAAATTCTCTTCGATAGCATTTCTGGAACTTGGGCAGGTTTCTATATTTGTCTTACCTCTGCAAAATTCTTTTAAAGTAGTGACTAGACTAAATGCAGGTATTGCCCATGCAACAGACACTGATAACTCCTCCCAGGCAACTTGATATGTGCAAGTGAAAATCAAAGTTTGGTATTAGAACCAGAGTGTATTATCCTGGTTTTCAACATCGTGAATGTCCGGAGCCTGAAGGAGAAGAAATTAGTAGCCACAAGGCAAAAAAATACAGACTGCGAATATAGTACAAGCTAGAATTATAAAGCATCTTCTCCCTGTTTGACCCTGATTTTTCCATCATGTTTTCTTGGGAAAAAAATATAGCTGGCAAAAGACATGTTACTGTGTTTGAATTTGATATTAAGTTTGACTATTATGCTTAAATCCTTACATTGAGAGGGCTGAGAAAATTTCATGTCCATTTCATTCTAAGAATATAATATATGGGATGGGGATGCTCATGGTAAGCATTCCACCACCTAAATCCTTGGCATTTCCAGGAGGTATATTAAAGTCATTAGCAATCATGAGTCTTCTCAAAACATATGATCTACATTCCAACTCTGCAGTTAAGCTTCTTCTATTTTGCAGCAAGAAGTGAAGAACTACTGATTGGAGACAAAATTTAAAAAAGGCCATAATTCATAAGCTCCAATGAACAGAGCACTTGTCTCAGAAGAGAGTGACTTCAACTCTTTCTTCCAAGAACTACATAAAACAGTCCTAGGAGAGTTACTCCATCACTTACAAGCCTTGTATATTCAGCTGTATAGACAGTTGCAGAAACAGGTAAATCTGAGGCACCTGAGCAGTATTTTAAAAGTCCTTGATTATCTGAAGCACCTGCATGGCACAAGTACAGGTATGAAACAGGACTCAGGAAAGACCAGGATGCTTCTGTCATGGCAGGACTGAGAATACTGTGGCATGAGACTGCATAGGATAACCTGCATCCTCCAAGAGGGCAAGAACACATCTGTTATGGCAGCTGAATGCAACTTATTTTCTAAACCACTCTCAGTTCTATTAATAATTTTATGTTTGAGATAATACATTTGATTTGTAGAAACCAGAAATAGGTTCACTATCTCAATCATCTGGCATTCCACTTAATTAGTACATTTTGTGATTTTGATTTGGCCTCAAGGGTTTTTTTTCAGTTTTTAGAGCTCTTGAAGGAAAGATATTTTAGTTACTTCCTACAATTGGTATGTGATAAGTCATAGAGTTAACTAATTGTGTTTATTAGCCAGGGACTCTTAACTGAGAGAGTGCTACATCACACTGTGTTCATGTGTGTTCATGAGTGATCACTACTACAAATGAGAGGACATTAATAAGAATGGGGGGAAACACATTTTATGTTATTACAATTGAGAACTTGCATAATTAAAACATCTAATATATGACATACACTGAGGAGCCAGGTTTGCCATAAGAAAAAAAACAAAATACTTTTGTTAGCTGCCTAAGTATACAGGTACTCAAGCAAATTCTTAATTGATTTTCTAGCAGACATGCTCAGAGGCCTGACATGGCTCTAATAAAGATCCTCTTATACTGACTTTATGCCATTTAATTTGCACTCTCAATTCAGCATGTTCTTCTTGATATCTCAAATTAAAAGAACTATGCTGTAGTTCACTGCTGAATTTAAACTACATGGAATTACTTCGCATAAACATGCTGTTAAGGCAGTACAGTTCTCTTCAAGCTATGTATCAATGTGTAAAGTCACGACTAAAGAATGTGCATAGAAAAGGTGAATTATTCATGAAATACTCTTGAAGAATCATAAAGCTGCAAACTCTTATACTTTCTTACTGTTCCAAAAACTTTATGAAATGCTGCAGTAAAGATAATTGAACTTATCCTTGAATAAGGACTCTTTTTGTCCTTCCATCTTTAGTTTGATGTCTTTTAGAAGAAAATAAAGGGTCCAGTTCATAAGTGAAAGTGTTGAATAAATGAACCTCAAGATGTGTGAGATCTGAAACTAATTTTTGTTGAATGAGAATTCCTGATTTCACACCATCTGCTAGATTCAGCATATACCAGTCTGAGTTAAAGACACAAACTACTAAATATTTTTTCATTGCTAAAAATATCTTGGGCAATATTGATTAAAGTGGCATGCAGTTTAGATAATGCAAACTAAGTTTAGAACAGATGTTTATTTCAGGCCACAGAACAGAGAAATAATTTTCAAGCAACAGGAAAAACATTTCCTATCTTGCCTAATAAGCAAATAGACATAACTGTTTCAGAAAAGATAAAATTGAAAAGATGAGAAAATAGTTTTATCTCCTTTGCAGTGTAAACTCAATTGTGCATGCACTCTACACTGTTCTGGCATGAAGCATACCAGAATCAATGCACGTACCTTGAGGCATACGTGTCTGCCTGAACTGACCTGTCAAAAGTAAAGTCTTCCCAAAGTGTCTTGACTTTTAAGTTAACTGAAACATAGTTTTAAGATTAAATGCATTTTAAAATGGATGTGTGTCTTTGAAAAATTTTTTTTTAAAAAAAAAAAAGATGGATAAGAAAACATTGTTTTACTGGTCCTGTAAAAACTTGCAGTTTTAAAATTGTCTATTTCAACTGGAAATATTTTTTCCCAAGTTTAGGCTGTTTTTCCTATGAAAGTAGCTTCTAAGGGATATCACTGTCTTTATCTCAACTCAGGAGCTTTTTCACCCTATTTTCTCCCCTGGGAGAGTGAACAAGCAGTTGATGGGTGCCTGGCAGCTGGCCCAGGTTAACCTGCCCCAGTGTGTAATGCTGTTTGGAGTGTATGTACGGTAGATACGGCGGTGAGTGATGGTCATTTTAGCTTATGAATCCTTCTGCTATATTGTTCTCAAATGGTTAGTGCCTCTAATCCTGTAAAAATTTGACCACAGAAGCCCATTCGCTTCTTTAGAATAGTTCACATGTTTAAAGCTGCTCAAGTGGATTTTGTAATCAAGCCCTTTTTTCCACTTTTTGTCTATTGTCATCTAAAAATCTAACCCTCACCTTGGTTACTCATGAGACTAGCATAAGGTTTCAAAGAACATACTGCTTCAACTGTTCATGATCAAAGTGTGGTAAGACCCAGAGATTAATTTTTCAGGGAAGACTCATCAGAAAGAGCATACTGATGCAGTTGATTAGACCTGGGATTAATAACCAGAGTTTATTAATCCTGGTGTCATCTTTCTTGAGCATGATTGAGCAGTCCTCCAGTCTAGCTTGTAAAAGGACACATGAACAACCTCTGTAAATATTAATCAATGTGCAGTTATGCTGTATGCTGAGGAAATTGTATCTAGGTTTTTGATTGGTGATTAAATATGTCTTTAGTAAGTGATGCAGTACTCTTAAAAGTGAATTTAAGAAATTTCTATTTGTAAGCAGGTGTACTTCACATGGTCATCCACTTCAGACTGGGAATCCTTATGAAGAATGACATCAAACTCTCCTAAGCATTTGCTGCTGTTATTAACATAGATACAGCTTGGGATTCCTGAATCAAGTAGTGCATCAAGATTGAAAATGACACCAAAGTTATTCAAACATGAACTTCTAGCACGTCTACTTTTCAACTGTTGAACTTCATTGCCACCTACTTAAAAGGTCCAGTCCTTAAAAGCAGTCATAGTTGAGAATCACCTGTTCCTGAGAAGACTGATTAAATCCCATACTGATAGTTAAATATATGTTTTCTCCAAGCACTTAACGTCTGCATGTTAGTCTCCTAGGGGGCATATCTCCCTCAGAAAAAAATACAGACAGTAAAAAAAAGTGAAGAATACATGGTGTTATTCAAGAATCAAAATTAAACAGTAATGACAAACTGAAAATTGTGAAACTGTATGGTGATTACAGAATTTCTAGGAGAAATGTGAAACCATTTATCTGAATGCTGAATATCAACAATTCATTGACTACTGAACTGAATGTTTTAAATTATAAATTAAGGTTACAGTTCCTTAAGTGTCTTCTTTGATATGAAAATGTTGAAAACTGTTAATAAGTAATTGTTACTTAAAATAACAGCAGATAAATTGTTAAAATGGCAAAAGACTGCCAAAATTCTATTAAATGTTTTCCTGAAAGTTCATACTTTCATCCTGTGATATTAGAAGTCTCTATGTTACGTGTGATGCCATGCACATGCACATTTGGTTTTTTAATTTGTTCTAGGAAAATTGATTAATTACATACATTTTGGGTGACTATTCACATTGCTCAATTTCAGAGATCTCAGGCTGTGGGGTCACCGTTCAGACCAATTCACTCCTCAATCCTGGCTCCGTGACTGGTCTTGCAGATCTGCAGCCTCACACTATGGCTCTCTGCATGCTTCACAACCTGATTTTATCTCCATTATCTATATTAGGGGAAGGGAAATGATGTCTGCATCCCTGAGTCTTGACCTGCCATAAGACAGCAACATTAGCAGAGTGTGCACTGGCTTCTGGGAAATGTTCTCACATCTCACAATTTCAATGTAGCTTTAAACTCCCCAGACAGAAAAGAGACTACAAATACAATGAGCTCCACCTGTGTTCCAGGCCAATTTTGGGAGAGCCCAGGACTCTCCATTACCTTAACAGGATGTTAAGTACTAGCTAAACTATATGCCCATCATTGATAAAACTACTGAAGCCTTCACAAGGCTTCATTTTATTTGAGTTTTTATTAGCATTATGTATAAGAAAATTTAAAATATTTTCTTTAATTATAAGCCAGACTCTGTTTTAATTTGAAAAAAATAGGTTTGGATTTGGGTTTTTTTAATATTTAAATGAAATATTTGCATCTGCAGTGTGTTTCCTTCATTGCTTCAAAAATAAAGAGAAGAGGCATAGAACACTTAAGATTTTCAGTTTCAAATGTGTAACTGGAGTTTAAATGAAGATGGTATCATTAGGTGATCTGTTGTTTTCTTGCATATCACATCTCACACCCCATTGCGTTTTATTTAATCATCCCTTTATTAAGCCTAATAATTTATAAACATATACTCTTGTCTTTTCAGCAAGTGCTTTGGTCTCTTCTGAATAGATGCTTTCCTTCAATTATTCTCTTGCAGTCCAGATGATCTAACTAAGAATTCATTTAGTCAATTTAGCTGCAAACTGATGAACATCTCATTCATTATTATGTTGCTTCTGAGTCTCCAAATAATCTCTGCCAGTACTCCACACTCCATCTGAAATGCAGATAAGCAACTAACTACATCTTTTCATCTTTTAGGAACATGACTTGCATGCACAGAACTTTCTCTGTTATCTTTGTCTTCACTGCAGGCAGAAGTAAAATCTGTTCTTCTCATTCCATGTAGCCCAAGTATCCACTTGGCCACTACCATTAAGAATGCTGCCCTCCACCTAAAGAGTTCAGGTTACTTTTCCAAAAGGAAAGTGCAACACAGTATTTCAAGATTACTGTTGCAAATACTACAGGTAGAAAGAAGTACCACTAGTGACACTAGCATCTACCTAGAATTACATTTTTTCTTTCAAACAGTCCTAGACTGTGACATTATGTTTTATCTACAGTCACTCTTAGGGAGAAGATAAAATCATTAATCATGATGAATATGCTCCCTATCCATACACCTGCTAATCTGCATGGAATAAGACCTAAATCTGAACCCATTATTTAGTTTTGCATTCATTAACTAATTCTTGTTTTTGCTAGACTCTAGCTTGATGAGAGTTCTGATTATTTACACCTGTATGCATTAGTATTTTCTCTTGTGTAAGGTAAGAAACAGGTAACCAAATTGTAGGAAACAATCCATAAAATGTTTTTGTACCCACATTTTCCTTAAAAAACATTTTGCTAACTGATTCTATTGCCCCTGTGGCTGTCTCAGCTATAGTGCTCAAAACGTAGTACTGAAGTTATTTTAACTTAAATAATACGAGTGCATGTCAGAAATCATCTATTGTGGTTTTTTGGTGATGGGTTTTTTTCAAATAACGCAGATATATATCTGCTCCAGAAAATGTATTTCTGCCAATACATTGAAGAGATGTACCTAAACATGGAAGTAATATAAATATGTAGAACAGCAATCCCCACTCCTTTACACAGACATACAAAAAGGGGTAATAAACCTGAAAATTATGTAAAACAGAAACTACTAATTGCTGCTGCTTTTATTTGCTGTCTTTACAAACTGACAGACTAATCATTTTAATCTATTCCAGTAGAAATAGACATACAGGAAAGTAAATGTATTTTCAAAATCTGTATTTGAATAGCAGTGTAAAAAGCCAAAAATCTAAGTGTGGAATAAGTGTGTAGCCACTAAAAAAGAAGGTTTGATAGCATAATGTGTTTTCATGTGGTCTTTTGTATAATAATAATATATATATGTATTATGTATGTTAACAATAGAGTTGAGAAACCCAAAATGTCACAGAATTTAAGGACACAGAAATTTGCATCTCAGAACTAGCATACTATGATCTATATCTCCCTTGTTTCTCATCCTATTTCAGACTCCGAAACTTTATTCACTGTACCAAGAGTCATAGTCCCATGCACTTTTCCTGTCCACCCAAATGTTCTGAAACTATTAGCAGTATGAAAAACTTCACAGTTCCCAAAGCTGTGAACCCCCAACATGCCGAACTTGTGTGGACTTGGTAGAACGATGCAGTAACTAATTTTCATAAGTCAGTGACCAAACCCCATAGTCTTTAAGTGCACCTTTCTTAATTCAAGCTAGTATTGGTAGGAGAAATATAGCAGGAGAGTATAAACTGTTTAAGATGTCATGCTGTCCTCAGTACCACTTGGAGGACTTTTATGATGTGAACATATGAGAACATAAAACTGACAGAGAAAACCCTGCTCTCACATGTTTCACTGTAAGTAGTAGGACAATGTGTCTCCCTTCACTCAAATCATTAGGCTAGCACTCTAAATTTGAAGAGCATTATGGGAATAAATCATTCAAGAGTCTGAAGCAAGTCTAAGTTGATTAAAATTCTGCAGACTTCTAGTGCAGAGTGAGCATTTTAGTTATTTGGACCTAGGTGATCAGGAATGCTACACTTGCAACCTTTTACTTTTTGAAGCTAACACTTCCCTCTTCACAATGTGAATGAATTGGAGTCATAGATGTACTCTGTGAGTTTACCCACCTTTTCTTTCTCAGAAATGGAAATTCATATGAAGATATAGATACATGCCATAATTAGAGAAGACAATGGAGGAAAACGACATGTCAGATTTTGCGATATATTGTTTAATAGGAGACACCAGCTGCTGCTATTAATTTTACAAATGATTTTTCTTAGCAACTCCTTGACATAAAGGGGAAAACTGTGTCTCAGTTCTTTGTGAATTAAGCTGCCGCAAACAGCAGGAAAATTTTCATTTACCTTGCTTTCTATAAACAGACTTAACTCTTCTTGCTGGTTTAATTCTCTTGAGCTGCTTATTAGACTGCAGGCCAAAACATGTCTGGTGAGAAAGCCATTTTAAGGCATGATGAAAACATAAATCGTACTATGTATTTTATTGTTAACCTGGTAATATTTCTTGTGTATTCTTTTTGTCTTTTACCTATTGTTTTTTAATACAGCATCTGAAGTAATGTGATATGAACCTCTGGAAAACAAGCATACTTTTGCATTCTTTAATCTCACTTTATAAAAGCTATAACACATTTACATTTATTCAGACTTCCTAAACTATAGAGGTTCTGTTTCCACAGAAAGTGTTGATTATGGGCCGGTGTTTGTACAAGAGCCAGATGATGTGATCTTTCCAACTGATTCTGAAGAAAAGAAAGTGTCTCTGAATTGTCAAGCCCGTGGAAATCCTACTCCCACATACAGGTACTTGTTTCAGAATTATTTTTTTTTAATTTTCAGAATATTAGCCAATCCCACCCGAAGAGTCAGTGTGCATTGGAGAGCAACATAACAGAACACAGCTCTGTGACACAGATGTCTTTCCTGATTAAATACTTCTTCTGATTCTGAATAAGCAAGAAGGATAAGTGGTAGGGAATAAAGGCAAAGTGGTATGTGAAGTTTCAAATTATGTTCTCTGTGCATCATGTCTATCCATGCGGAGGGACTCCTTTTGTCCAGTTTTTTGACTTGTGTCTGTAACAGCTCACAAGATCAAAATATTTGATTTGGGTTTTTTAAATGCTTGTAAGGCTATGAAATACTATCCCATTTTATAGGGAAAGCAGTAAAGAACAGGTACATTAAATTACATAATTATGCAAGACAGGATACCATAGCTGAGCCAAATCTGGTGTTTTCTCCCTCACAAGCCCACAATTTTACTCCTCTGCAACAATTATCTGTTGCCTGTTTTCCCATACAGACTATTATGCCACACTTACCTACTTTACAGGTCTGTTATGACACATCTGTGAGCCTGAGAGTTCAGTTTATTATTGGTGCCCACTTACAGGTGGGAACAGTATGTTGCAGTTACTTTATGCATTTGCTATATCTGACTCTGCTCATATTTTATACAAAGTACAAGTGATGTAGGAGGACTAGAGGAACATATGGTTGATTATTTTTTTCCATACACCCTTTATCTTTTCTCATAAAATCATTCTTCACTTACAAAGGGAACATAAGGACTCCTATCAATGTGTTTTGTCATAGGTGGCAGCCATCAGTTCTGCATTTTATTTTTTACCTATTACACTTGTTTCATTTATGGATTAGATATCACCATCACAACAGCACTGAATCTGCCTCTTTGCAGCAGATGTGAGTCATTATGGATCTGATGCACGTCACAACTTCCCCAAACAGCACAGACATGACTAAGACGTGTAACATGGGATTAGGAATGAGTTGCCAGAAATTCTTCAAATTGGAATTGCATGAACTCCTCACTGTGTTGGATGACAACTATGTTGCATTTCTCCTTATTGACATACCTTGTGTAATTTCTATTAAATATTTGTTGTTTTGTTGATGAAAAAAAATAATAGTTCCACATACTGCTAGAGTGCTATCACTCCATTAAACATAGCATGTGACCACAGGGAAAAGGCACAAATTCCCACCAAAAGATGGGAACTCTATCTTGAACCCTTCCAGACAACCTCGTTATTCTTGTGGAGATTTTCTCTTTGAAGAATCTATGTCAAGTCCTTTCTTTCTTGGTCCAACTATTTTTCACATTTTCCCAGTGGAATGCAGTCAACAAATACAGTCTTTCAGCATAACTTAAAGGGCAGCTACAAAGAGGACAGAGGCTCTCTCTTCACAAGAAGCCACATGGAGAAGACAAGGGGCAACAGAGAGAAGAATTCTCATACAACAGAGGTTTAATCTCAATATAATAAAGAAATTTTTTACTGAGAACAATCATTCATTGGAACAACCTCCTCAGGGACATGGCAGAGTCTCTATCACTGGAGATTTTCAAGGTGCAATTGAACAAGGTGATTGATAATATCATCTAGGCTCTCTTTCCCATGAAAGATTGGACCATGAGGTCCCTTCCAACCTGGACTGTTTTATGATTTTGTGGTATCCGTTCCTTCAGTTCTCCAGAGATTACTAGGTGCTAGCAGCCTCATAAACTAACTTTCCTGACTGCTGTTCATGCAAGGAAAGCTTTGACTTGGAGATGCTGGTTGACAGGAATCTGAATATGCGCCAGCAGTGTGCTCAGGTGGCCAAGAAGACCAAAAGGATCCTGGCTTGCATCAGAAATGGTGTGGCCAGCAGGACTAGGGAAGTGATTGTTCCCCTGTACTCGGCACTGGTGAGGCCACACCTGACTGAATACGGTGTTCAATTTTGGGCCCCTCACTACAAAAAGGACACTGAGATTTGAAGCATGTCCAAATGAGGGCAACGAAGCTGGTGAAGGGTCTAGAGCACAAGTCTTATGAGGAGTGGCTGAGGGAACTGGGGTGGTTTAGTCTGGTGAAGACAACGCTGAGGGGAGACCTCATTGCTCTCTGTAACTACCTGAAAGGAGGGGGTAGTGAGGTGGAGGGCAGTCTCTTCTTTCAGATAACTAGTAACAGGACAAGAGGTAATGGCCTCAAGTTGTGCCAGGGGAGGTTTAGATTGGATATTACGAAAAAATTTTCACTGAAAGGGCTGTAAGGCATTGAACAGGCTGCCCAGGGCAGTGGTGGAGTCCCCATCCCTGGAGGGATTTAAGAAAGGTGTAGATGAAATGCTGAGGGACATAGTTTAGTGGGGAATTGGCAGTGTTAGGTTGATGGTTGGACTTGATGATCTTAAAAGTCTCTTCCAACAAAGTTTATTCTGTGATTCTGTAATATCTTTAAAAATATAGTGAATCCTACAGACATTTTCCTAATATCTTTTGCAATATAAAGATACTGTCAACAACGTTTCATTTCTTACATTAAATGAAGCAGGAGCCCTCTGCGATCAAAAGTCTGATAATGATAAAAAAAAAAAGGGCAAGTAATAGTTTCACAGTTCATCATAATTCTGGCAATTCTGACCTTGAGATTAAGAAAAATTCAGAGCTACTGCAGCTGAATTCTGCTGTCTATGCCTCATTCACCATGAATGTTAACAAGATAGGGTGAATTGATTATCATTTTGTTTCATTAAAGCTGCCTCTGGAGTCTAGCTGTTGCCAAGTTCTTCCAGTCTTTGCTGAACTCTGGCAAAGCTTGGAAGTGCATGGCAGTTTCCTGAGGCAACTTTGAAATTGCAGACTGACTGCAACCTAGCAATGAAGGAAATATCTGTGCATCATAATAGCTGTGCCATACCTGTTTATACTGCTTATCTCTTCTTTGCATTCTTTTAAGTTTCATGTTCTATACAGTTTGACACAAAAGCAAATCTAAAAAGTCTTCTTATGTGGATTATTGTTCTTTAATTGAGATATTGCACACACACACCCCCTGAGGCTATTCCACAGTGCTGGAGTCTATTAGTCTACCACACAGAATCTTTTCTATTGCAGCCAGCGTGCTATTGCAGGGTTTGTTGTTTTATTCTTTGGAGATGAATGAGAGGGGTGAGGCTTTTTGGCAGAGAACATCTAGGGGGAAAAAAACAGAATAACCCCAAAACTCACTCACACAACAAAATAATTATGAGACACTTGGCTTACTTCTGAAAACTCAGAAGAAGAAGTGTTCATTTGGGAATTATTCAATGCTTTGACTCAGGTGTGATACTTGCTAATATATTTCCTACAGCTTGGCTTTTTCCACCTTATCTTCACTCCCATCCTTGTCTTTACTGTTCAGACTTCTCTTTTCACTTCCAAACATCTCCAAAGCTTAGCATTATCTCTGCTGACTCCTCATTTGATCTGAGCTTCCATTTACCTGACAGCTGCCAGTCACTACTCTTGACAAGTCACCAGTTAATCCCAGTCTTTCCTGTACAAGTCTTCTCTGAATTTTGTGTCTACTGATCCAGTTGATATTATTTTGCCTTTATCCATTGCTAATATCCATTTTTTCACAACAGCGTACATACATATGTCTACCTCCCTGCTCTTCACAGGTCTTGTTCTTCTGTTTTCTGTATTTAAATCAGGTTTCTCTCTTTCTTGGGCCCAGAAGTTCAAATGCTGAAAGAGTGACAAAGAAAGGTTCCTGGCTCTCATGCAGTGCAGACTCAGCTTTGCTAATTCTAAGCTCATCTGAGCCAAAGGCTTTAATGACAAGACATTAACCAAAACTTTGATTATCATAAGCATGGTAAAAGTTCTATTTTTGACATAAAGAATGCACCTGCTATACAGGTTTCAAGTCTGAAGCCTTTGTGGACAATAGGGTTCTTTTTTTTTTTATTTTTTGGCGGGCTGGGGGGGAAGAAAAAAAAAGATGTTACTAATTTGATTCAACGTAGGCAAAACAAAGAATACACTTTCCCTTCAGAGGTTGAAGATGTGTTTTTACTTGTGCTTCTTCAAAAAAACTTAGCTTTTGTCAGGCATGTTTTGGAATGTTTCCATCCGAAGCTTTGCCAAAGTAACAGGCTGCTGCACAGGGTATCTTTGAGCAGCTGTCATCCTTAGCAACAGCCAGGGCTGTCAGGTTCTGTATACTAAGCTTGACACCTTCCTTTGGCCATAAAATACTCAAGGAGTGTTTTTCTTTTTTCCTAAGATGGCTTCGAAATGGAACTGAAATCGACATTGAAAGTGATTATCGCTTCAGTTTAATAGAAGGAAGTTTGATCATCAACAACCCCAGTGAAATGAAGGATTCTGGACAGTATCAGTGTTTAACTACCAACGTGTTGGGCAGTATTTTAAGCAGAGAGGCTGTTCTTCAGTTTGCATGTGAGTAATAATTTTTTTTAACATGGATAAATCAGATCTTTGTATTGCTGGATAAGGCTCTAAATTGTTTTTTGAATAAATTGTACAAGTTACACTGTCCACTGACTTTGTTGGGCTAAGACCTCAAAATTGGAAGGAAAATACTTAGTGGGAAAGAGTGATTTACTGTGGATTTTCTACTTTTAAAACAGAATCACCTGTCAGGGAAAATAACTAGTACATGATCCCAAATGCTATCCTTAATGACATACTTGAATACTCTGCAAGGATGTATTTTACTCATTGGTAGTTTTCTGAAATGTGTCATTTTGCCACACTCTCTGAGCAGGAGAGAAAGAACTGTAAACTTAGGAACAGAGTGTGACAAACTTCCTGCATATCTGTAGGAGAGTCTGCACCTATAACAATATGTGTGTGAGCATAGCTTTTTTATGTATATGTATATATAAATATACATCTCCATGTTTATGCAAACTTACCATGCATACATTCAAACATTATGAGACTCAGACTTTTTTTTTTTGTAGTTGTTAACAGAAACTGAAAATGTCATAGCTTTTGAAATCATTCACTACAATATACTTTCCACAAAGTACTTACTATTCATGATCCCAAGTAAATGCTATGGTCTATCTATAGCATGCTTTTTCCCAAACATACTATTAGGGAAAACAGGCCCAGAATTTCAGACATTCTACCCCAGCCCTGACATCCCTTCAGGACTTTGCAGGAAGGCAACCAACACCTTTTAGTGCTTTCACAGAATCACAGAATGGCAGGGGTTGGAAGGGACCTCCAAAGATCATCTAGTCCAACCTCCCTGCTAGAGCAGGGTCCTAGATTAGATCACACAGGAACACGTCCAGATGGGTTTTATATGACTCCAGAGAAGGAGACTCCACAACCTCTCTGGGCAGCCTGTGCCAGTGCTCTGGCACCCTCACTGAAAAAAAGTTCTTCGTCATATTTAAATGGAATCTCCTGTGTTCCAGCTTGTGTCCATTACCCCTAGTCCTGTCACCAGGAACCACTGAGAGTTTGGCTCCATCCTCCCTCAACCCACCCTTTAGGTATTTATAAACATTAATTAGAATCATAGAATCATAGAATAATTATGGTTGGAAGGGACCTCCAGGGTCATCAAGTCCAACCTTTATCCCATCCTATTCCTAACCATTAGACCACTAGACCATTAGATCACCCCTCAGCCTTCTCTTCTCCAGGCTAGAGTCCCAGCTCTCTCAGCCTTTCCTCACAGGGCAGATGCTCCAACCCCGCAATCATCCTCGTTGCCCTCTGCTGGACTCTCTCCAGTAGGTCCCTGTCTCTCTTCAACTGGGGAGCCCAGAACTGAACGCAGTATTCCGGTTGCAACATCACCAGGGCAGAGTAGAGGGGGAGAATGGCCACACACTGCCCTGTGCAGCCCAGGGTGGCATTGGCCTTCTTGGCGGCAAGGGCACATTGCTGGCTTATGGGTAATTTATTATCTACCAGGACTCCCAGATCCTCCTCCTCGGAACTGCTTTCCAGGAGGTCCCCCCTAACCTATACTGGTGCCTGGCATTCTTCTTCTCTAGGTGCAGCACCCTACATTTGCCCTTATTGAACCTCATGGGGTTCTTCTCTGCCCAGCTTTCCAGCCTGTCCAGGTCCCACTGGATGGCAGCACAGCCCTCTGGCGTGTCAGCCACCCCTCCCAACTTGGGATCATCAGTGAACTTGCTGAGGATACACTGTGTCCTGTCGTCCAGGTCATTGATGAATATGGTGAACAAGACCAGACCAAGGATTGACCCCTGGGGGACACCACTGATTATAGGCCTCCAACTCGACTCTGCTCCACTGATCATAACCCTCTGTGATCTGTCACACAGCCAGCTCTTGATCCACCTCACCATCCCCTCATCTAACCCACACTTCCTGAGTTTCCTAATGAGGATGTTATTGAACATCCTGTTTTCCAGTTTGTGCCCATTGCCCCTTGTCCTGTCACTGGGCACCACTGAGAAGAGTCTGGCCCCATCTTTCTGACACCCACCCTTTAGATATTTGTAAGCATTAATGAGATCCCCCCTCAGCTTCCTCTTCTCCAAGTTAAATGGATCTAGCTCTTTAGGTAAATCCTACCATGAGGGGTTTTTAAGAGGCAGGGATGCAAAAAGAACTCCATCCTAATTTCCTGATGAAAACAGGACACTACCATGAAACATGAAGTAGATTTCATATAGCCACAACTAGAAAACAGTGAAAAGAAAACTATCATAAAACAAATCACATGGTCAGAAAACCTGACAACTGGTAAACAGAGATACTTCCAGGGCTCTGAACCTCAGATTTCTGTTCCCATCTGAGGACCATAGCTAACAGATGCCATTTGACCTCCAGCTGAAAAAAAAAAAATACAGAGAGTGCAAGCTGGAGCTCAAACAGCAGAAGACTTACAAGTTTAGTATCTACATCCACAGTTCATTCAGGAATCCATGTACTTCTGGTTGCAATATTCTCTCCTCCAATACAACAAATTTAGACAAAGTTGTGGGAAGAAACAAAACAAAACAAAACCCAAGCAACACAAGCAACAAAAACTAACAAACAAAACAACAACAAAACAAAACAGAACAAAAACAAAACACAAATAAGAGATTAAGTTTGGTGGGTTTATTTTTATTGGATTTTAAAATTATTATTAGCTTGCACACCTGCTTTTGCAGGTATCAAGGTTGTTATACTACCATGACTTGAATGTGATTTCTGTTCATTAAAGTATTTACCTGGAAATTGTAATGAAAGTTTCTCAGGCGAGAAGAGGTTAGTGGAAGAATGCTAGCTGGAAGAGCTGAGGTGTAGCAAACAGTGTGCAGAACTTGTGAGAGAGAAGAGGCTGTTATAAACACATAGCAATCCTTAAAAAATTATAGACAGCCGTAACTGGTTGAAGTTCTCTTAGAAGTTCGTGTGCAACCCCTTCACAACAGCCGTTTACAGTTCGATGTGTATTTGTAGGTCAGCTTCTTTGTAGCATGACACTCTCTCTTCCACTGTTGATTTAATGCTTCTTCAAATCCCTGATCTTAATAACTGATGTGTTCCTGTTGAAACAATATTTGCATCATGCAGCAACTCATAGTATAAATTAGTGTCACTTCATGGTAAAGTCATAGCAACCTATCAGAAGCTTATATCACAGAAATTTTTTAGTAATTCAGATCCAAAGTAATTTTAAAATAAAGATTTTCATTGTGATTTCAGCTTTAAAATGTCTAAGACACTGTCTTCAGTTTGACCAGGAAGCTCAGATAAATTTTTTTGAAGCAAACAATGGAATACTTTCATCTTGATATCTTAGGTGATGAAATGTTTACACTGGTTCCCAAAGTGCTAATACTCTTTATTTCCTTTAGGAAAGTGAAATGCGCTTTTCAGATGCATAAAGGAAAGATCTTTCCTTTACAGCATGAAGTTTTATGATTTAAAACAGAATATTTCAGAGACCTCTTACTTCATATTTACAAAAAATTCTGTAGTGTAACAGCAATCTTTCTGAAATAAGTTAGGAAATTTTCCATATTAAGATATTTTAATCAGGTAGTACATAACATCTTGTTTATTAAGAACTCTTTTTCTTGCATTTAAATTCATTTTTCACCTGAAAATTACCTTGGATGAGGTAGTATACAATTAAATGGTCTTTAGAATCAACTATGTCTTTCAGTACTTAGCATTAGCTCTAAAGCATTATATAGATAGGTAGAGATTGACCAGACAAAATTAGCTTGCATTACCCTGAAATAAACAGAAGAACTTTAAAAATGTCATACTTGTGATGAAATACTGTAAGATAAAATTTCAGCATAGCTGAAGTAAGATATTCTATAGTATTGCTTGTTAACAGGAGGCTTGCATGCGTCCAGTTATTTTTCAGTACAGGAGAGAGTAAAGCACTGAAAAACATTTCTGTAAGGAAAGGTCCTAACCTGAAAGTAATTAAAGTAATTGGTGTCCTGCAGTTTTACTGAGCTCTAATGGCTTGAAGGGTAATTTATAATCCTAAGGGTAAATCAAGGCATTTCTGATTATGAAATAAAGAGTTACACATAATGGCATTCAATTTCCCTTTTTTTTCACTGAAATTTATGGATTGCAGAAATTTAGAAACTTACCACTTTTACAAAAAAAAAAAATAATAATCAAATTCATGGACTTTCTTGAATGCATGGTTTGTACTACTGTGGAAAATACTTACATCTTTGCAGCTTGCAGCTTCCAATTTAAGAGAGAAATGGCAAACAGTTCATAAGGAAACAACAGGGATTCTTGAACAAGTCCTTTGACACTGTCTTATAGGAAAAAGCATGCTCTGTAATGTGCCTGTGCAAATTATCACAGTACTTGAAAAAGGAGACCATGTTTATTAGATTGGTTCTTAGTTTTCTCACTATTAATGGCCAAATGCCCAACTGATATGGTTATTATCATGTAGTTCACCACTGGTGATGCACTGCAAATGTAAATGTTTATGTACTACATCCTTTGCATATGTGTGCAAAGTTCTCTTTTTTCCTCTTCTTTGCATTTCCTATGATCTCTCATGCCCAAGGTCATATTGGTTTATGTTATTTTAAGTAAAAAAAAAAAAAAAAGAGAGAGATTAAAAAAACCTCAAGCTGTAACAGAAATTAAGGAGAAATAAATTTTTCAATAAAAGCAAATATTTGCCAGGAATTATGTTTGTCTTCAATAGGATTTTATGAAGAAAAATCAGGGATAAAAAGCCTAAAGATAACAAAAGATTTCAAACCAATCAGATTTCTTGATCACAAAAATCACAAGTTTCAAGTCACATTTCAGAAGTTTGCTAGTAGCAGGCTGTTAAAAAGATAAAAAGCTGTCAGTCTGATACAGCTTCAAGTGTCATTTATATTTCACAATCACAAGGAACAGTTTATATATGAAGTATATTCTTTTCTTAACAAGATTCTAATCGGCTGCAATGTAAGAGTTTTAGAGGAATAATTACTGAATTCCTTCAGCCTAATTCATTAATTAACATTAAAGTTACATGTATATATGAAGGCAAGAGCATAACCCAAATAAAGCAACCATAGCAAACTTATAGTTGCTGCAAGCAGAAACCCAACTTTGTTGAACACCTAGTAATTTTAAAGAAGTGGATAACTTCAAAAGTGTTTTAAGGGTATGAAACTTAATAATAAAATGTAAAATTTTTATGAAGTAACATACACTAAGCACACGGATGGCTTTAGTTTGGTCTCATTTCCTCTCATTTCTGTTGTTAGAAATTTGTGTAACCTAAAGGGAGGATTTAAAAATTAAACTTTAGTATAAACTTCTCAATGCTGGTTACTTTCATCATCTGCACATGAGCTAAAAAAGAGTAAGTGACTTAAACCTGATGAGAAATTTTAAAAAATATAGATATTATAAACTTTTTGTTTAATTTCAATTTTAGAAAACACATTATTTGGATTTTAGTGGTACTGATACTTACTTTGTTGTTTATAGAAACATTCAGCTTGTACAACTAAGATCAATGGTGCAAGATGATAAGAACTTTGACCCCAGTCTAAAAAAAGTATTTAATCTTAAAATATTTGCATAGTCTTTTTGAAGCTGATGGGATGATGTACATGCTTAAAATTAAATACATGCTTGAACTCTTTATGTTGTTAAATGTGAGAATTTCTAAAGCAAGAGTTAAAACATTCTGTATGGATTTGTTACCATAATGTTATCATGACAGACATATAATAGGTTTAATAAATCCTTCTGCCGTTCTTTTCTTGATCCTTTATTTCTTGAAGTGAATAAATAGCTTAGAATAATAAACTTCATTCCTTAAAAATAGCAGAACTCATTACAACTCCTTTTATCCAGCAGTTCTGAAAGAAGCTCTCCTATTAGAAAAGATAGATCTGGGTTCATCATTGTGTCTATGGTGAATCTTTGATGAAAAACTGCCTTCAACCTTGCTTTACCTAAATGACTCTTTCATCCAGGTCTGAAAGCAAGTCTGGAGAAATAAATAAAATTAGCACTTGAGAGGTCATCTAAAACTGTGAAGACAGCATCCACTCTCTGACAGAAATGGCAAAATGAATGGTTATCCATTGTTTAAATTCCCCAACAAACCATTAATGAATAAAGAATCCCATGGACACTTAGAACACTGTGACAGTGTCCATGGTGAAAGTCCAGTGCAGGATAGTATTTCTTGATACTTTTTACTTCACTAGTATAGACGAAGTCTGAGTATCCTGAATTTAAAGTCTTCAGCATACTAGGGGAAATATATACACTACATCATTGTTATATGAATCAGCCATACCATAGTCGTATGAAATAAAGTAATTTTATGACTTTTACTATGTGAAGGAGTTATTTAAAAGAATTAATGCTAAAAATCAAAAAACAAAACTACTCAAATTTTGGTCTAGTCTATGTCCATTTTTCCTTAATTCTTAGTCTGCATTTTGACAGATTTTGGGACAGACATCTTAAGATAGGCAATTAAATCTGAAGAACTCCAGCTACACATGAAGCATTTCTTTAGGGTGGTACTCAGGTATATGAGAAGTCCTTACTAACCAGAACTGTGTTCAAAATATTATGTAACACAAGAGTATTAAACTTTCCTTGTTCTCTTGAAAGAAGCTCGTTACTCTGCGTGTGTCCTTACAATCAGATAAGTCATTCCTTCACTTAATCCATTTAACTTTTCTGTGGTGAAGTCACACATTACCTCAGCCTGAGGGGGGCATTTTGACAAAGCTGAGAGCCAAAACTGTGGAAGCTCTAAAGCAGCAACCTAGAAGCGTTTATTCTTTTGCATGGTAATATTAGAATGAGGACAACTTGAAAAGTTGAGGTCAGATCCCTAATTAGGGATTATACACCAACAGAGTGCAAATTTGATTCTCATGATAATAAGTTACTAGCTTCAGAAAAGAGTATCAATTCTGGATGTACTCTATTGAACAACATTTATTATCTCATTCCTTTCAAATTACACACAGGCATAACTTCAACCTCATTGATCCTCATATCAATCAAACACCAAAGAACTTATGATTATTTCAAAGTATTCAAATGGAAATGAGATTTATTAATCTTGTCAAGTTCATTTATTGCTACATAAGTTTTGATGCCAAAAAACTATTCTGAGGTTTAAGTTCTGCTCAGTCTTTAACTCTGAAAATGTACTTTACACAATACATTTTCTATTTTGTGTTCTGTGGAAGCATTAATAGAAATCAGTCATGTAGGGAGACACAGTTTGAAAGGTAATTATAGCAGTCGTTTAAAGATGCATAGTACATGTACTGACTTCTTGGTTTAGCATTGTACATTTCTCTGCAGGACTCGAAGGATGGTGTTTAACCTGCCTATAACCTACTTATCTATCTTTCTCAATCTAATCTATCATGCTAATGAGCCATTAGTCTTGGCATTTAAATACAGATGACAATAATTAAGAGTAGCATTACTAGATAGGAAAAATTTTACAAGGCTGAACGAGAACTCTCTGCCGAGACCAGACAATGCTTTCTAAATTTCCTTTGCAAGTTCTAACTCTGATTGGCTTTTGGCAATTCTCATGTCATCATCTTGACATCTCATGTCTCGTGTCTACTTACAGCCTTCTAGATGTTGCAGATTGTAGTGCACAGTACTCCATCTTCTTTCAAATTAAAGGTGTAGTTTGATTGGAAATTTCTTTCAGGGTGTTTGCAGTGCTACCATGACATTCCTGGACTCACTCCTTTACCCTGACACAGCTGTATTGAGACTTTCCTGAGAAGGAGATCAGGCTCCTCATCTGGTTGAGAAATAAGCTTGTCTGACAAGTTATTTTTCCGTTCATAAGTGCAGGTGCACACATACTTGTGATAGCACAAGGGAAAGAGCATCACAAGGCTGGGAGGGATGAGAAAAGGACAGGACATTTAATCTGACCTGTTCAGGAACAGCACTGAATACAAACGCAGTAGACTCACTTTTTTGAGAATACTTTTGGAACTCAGGGGGAAAATCTAGGAAAGAGTTGATTTCTAGCTGAGTACACTGCAGAGAAGATATTATGTTTATGAAAGGCCTACAATGAATTAAGGAGATTGATCATCAAAGAAAACAACATCTAGAAGGTCATGAAACATATGCATAAAGTGAGAATTAGCAGAAGTGAACCTGAGTTAGGCCGATAAAGGAAATTAAAAGAAATACAGATAAGCTTTTTAGCTATCTTAATAAAAATGAAGAAGAATAGAACGATGTATGATGGGACTGAATTAAAGTTAATCCTTATATAACCTCAAATTCAATGGTTGCCTTTCTTTTATTTTCCATGAGAACAGAATAGTTTATATAGGTCATTCCATATGTAACATGAGATAGCATTGACACATCAGAACCCAGAAGTTCATCATTTCTTTCGTACTGGTTTTAAAAGTCAGGTATCAGAAGTTGGTTTCATAGAACATGGTACATATATAAAATGTAGCAAATCCTCTCTTAAAAATGTAACCTGTCTCCATGTACAAACATACACACAGCTAAACAATAAAAAAACCCAAAAGAAACCTCTTCAACAAACCAAACATCAAAACAAACCCCTTTAGATTTCTACCTTATATATCATCAAGCATGGAAATACATAAAAATGCCTTCAGGATTCTATAAATATGTAAATACTGAGCACACCCACCTAGCCACTCCATACACCACATTGATTAAAAGAGAGTGCGATAAGTCAGAAACTTATATACTGTGTGTCTAACTATACATTAAATATTACTTTGAATTTTATTAGAGTTGCAAGGTCAAACATCCAGGCTATGGGATAAGGGATTTATTGTTGTCTATGCAGTCTGAATTCTGCTTTGTGTGCAAGAGTCCTACAATATAGATTTGTCACACAATCACTTTTTTTACATTACACTCCCTAGACTCTTTCAGGTCAGAGAAAAATTACTGATCATTTACTGAACAGTGTTCTATTTTCTGTTGCACAACCACCCACCTTCATTAATACAAACTATTCAGAACCTACTCTGAAGACAAAACTAATTTCCTCAGAAGCTTTTTATGGTGCTCATTGTTATAGCATCCAAGTGCTTCATGAACATTAATACATTTATTTTTACAGTGTCCCTATGAAGTGAATAGCTATTACTACATCCTTTTTATAAATGGAAAACTAAGACATGAGAGATTACTGTAAAATATCCAATAATTTGGTGAGCTGTATGTGAACTCATAAGGAGATGCTTTTCCCAAGTGCTTAGCAGAGCCAGAACTGATTACTTTCCTGTTCATCACTCTGACTAATCTTTTTCTCAGCCTTTATATCCATCATATCTCAATCCTGCATCTGGTTTCTGATCTCTCTCCTACTATCAATTAGGCGTCTGATCCCGTTTGTGATTTTCTTACTTACTGAAAGAATCTATGTGACTAAAATGGATAGTCACAACTTTCTAGCTCTCTTTTAGTCCCCATGTGCTCATTTTGATTCATTGCCTGCAGTTTCTCTATCCCACATGTCCCATTTCCAGGCTCCTAAGCTCAGTTTCCTTCCCTGTCCTTGCTCAACACCTTCTATAGCATGCTTTTTCCACCTATAACCTTCTACATCCTTAAGAGTGTAAATAAACATTTAATTTTTAAAATAAAACTGAAAGTAATTGAAACAGGATCTTCTAATGGAAAGTGTTGATCATCTTAATCACAGTAGTTGCTACGTGTTGTGCTTATAATAATGGATGGGTTTCTTGACAGTAGAAATATCCTTTGGCAGAAGGCTAAATAACTTAAATTGCTACTTCATTAGCTCCCATAAGCAAAGTGGGTCAAGGCTTTGAATGACCAACTGTTACAGTACATTGCAGAAAACACTATATTTAAGCAGGTGCTCCTTGGATAAATTTCTGCCTGGAAAGGTATTTCTACTTAAACACTTGCCATTTATGAACATTTACGTTACTATGAGGTCTCAACCATCTCCCTCAGTCCTCATTAATATAACAGTGATAAACTATGACTTGTGTTTTGATTGGTGACTGCAAAGTTTTGAGATTTTAAGAAGGATTTTATTCAGTCATGTCCTTCTTAGTCACAGAAGGCAAAGACAGGGACAGGTAGCATGAAGAACCACCCACTGCAGGAGAAGATCAGGTTTGAGACCACCGAAGGAACTTGAAGGTGTACAAGTCCGTGGGACCTGATGAGATGCATCCACAGGTCCTGAGGAAATTGGCAGCTGCAGTTGTCAGACCACTGTCCATCATATTTGAGAAGTCATGGTGGTCCGGCCAAGTTCCAACTGACTGGAAAAGGGGAAACATAACCCCCAGTTTTAAAAAGGGAAAAAGACTCAGGGTACTACACAGTCTCACCTCTGTGCCCGATAAGATCATGGAGCAAATCCTCCAAGATGGCTTCACTAAGAGCAAATCATGCCTGAGAAATTTGGTGGCCTTCTACAGTGGGGTTACAGTGTGGGTGGATAGGGGAAGAACAACTGATATCATCTACCTGGACTTGGGCAAAGCATTTGACACTGTCCTGCATGACATCCTTGTCTCTAAATTGGAGAAACATGGATATGATGGTTGGACCACTTGGTGGATAACCAAGTTCCAACCCCAATGTCATGAACAGGGACACCTTCCACTAGACCAAGTTGCTCAAAGCCCCATCCAACCTGACCTTGAGCACTTCCAGGGAGGGGACATCCATAACTTCTGTGGGCAACCTGTTGCAGTGTCTCGCCACTCTCACAGTAAAGAATTTGTTCCTAATATCTGATCTAAATCTACCCACTTTCAGTTCAAAATTGTTACCCTTCATCCTATCACTACACTCCTTGATAATCAGTCCCTACTCATCTTTCCTGTAGGCCTCCTGCGATTCATTTTCAAAGCAGTCATATATTATCTTCTAGAGTGACATAGAGTTTGTGTAAAGAACTTACTTAATACACAGAGAAAGTTGGAGAGATCTCTATCAGAGAGGTTATTTTTTGGAGAGTACTTGTGTTTTTCTGGGTAATACATCTAGACATATACCAGTTCCTAAAATTGCTCATCTCGTCTTTTTAGGAGTCATTCTATTTGAAAATAATAACAAAACCTCACATCAGTAGCTTTCTACATCCAGTAAATTGTTCGCAACCTTATCTAATAAGCTTGCTTTGCAGTCCTTTTGCTTCCTACAAAAATGTTTGGAGATTACTAAAATACATAATGGTTTCTATTTTTAAATAGCCAAGGTTTCCTGATCCATTACAAAGAATTGTTGTCTTCAGACTTTATTAATTTACAGCCTCGAACTCTGTGACAGTGTATTGTAATGAAGGCAGTGTTCAGCAGTCTACTTCAGATAGTCAGAGCTGCCAAGTTTTATTCCCTTTTTTTAATTTATTTCAATGTTATTGAGTATCTGGAAATATGTTGGGTTTTCTAGTACATTGCATATATGTTCTTGTTTATTCTTATCTCTGTTTCTGAAAAACAGTCAAGGCAAGTGAATCAGTCACTGATGTAAAAAACCACAAACCAAATGCTTTCTAAAAGCAAGAAATACTGTTTGCGATTTAGCAACTGAAAAATCTGTAAATGATATCTGTCTTATAGCTTCATGCTTTTACTATTAATGGTCTTAAAACGCTTTCAAACACTTTAGCAGATACTGTTTCCAGATTGTAATTATGATTGATAACTGTTAAGCAAAGACTAATGATATGTCTGTTGTTGCTATGAAAATGCGTGCAATCTAGGTCAGTGCTGCAATATGCTGGAATGTTTAAGTTTTCCTTTTGGAAATGTGTTCAGTTCCAGAGGAACTGCTTCTGTTTTTTCTCAAATCTACCTTACTACAGAGACAAAATATTTATGCTGGAGTTAGTTCAATCAGATGGTCACTTTGTTTGACAAATTGGGTCACCTTTTGGTGAATTATCAGTTTTTGAGCTACAAAATCATGTGAGGTTTTGATGTACTGCTCATTGTGAGCACCACAATATTGGCACATATGGATCAATACTATAACAATGTTACAAAGTAGTTGGAAATCAAATTGTCATAAATCAGAGAGAGAAAAATAGTAGTATCAGACTTTAATCCTGAACTGGAAAAAAAAAATATTTTAGAACTCAAGAAGGGGAAAACAGATATCACAGAAACTGTTTTCCTTTGGTAACTTGGCTTTTTGAGAAAGCTTTTACAAATATCTTCTCACTATGGTTATATGTACATCCATATTCACTTGTTTGTTTTTAATTAAGTCATTTGCTCATACAAATTACTGAGAATACTCTGGTAAAAATAAATAAATAGGCAGAGATTTAAACACAGGTAATTTGCATATTAAAGATATTTCACTCTCTTCAGTGATAATACTTACTGTCTCTGGGTGAAGGAGGCAGCTGAAACAAGTGGCATTGATTTTCAAGATAGAAACCAAGAGTCAGGCACCATCTTGAGACTTGGGTCTCAAACCAAATCATTAGTGAATATCTCACATCTCAATGTGATCTGCGTTATCACGTCTATGGGACATGCAGTCTGGAATTTGCATCCATGGGTTGTTTTGTCATTAGAAGGTTCTCATTCACTGACTTCATGTAAGCTATCTGAGGTGCACATTGGTTTGTGAATAAACACTCAGGCTGGGAATGATTTACATGATATCATACCTGAAATTAAGTTTGAAGTGATTACAAAAATGTTATTTTTTTTCTATATTTCATAGACATAGCCTACAAGTAAAATACCTACAGGGAGTAACATTATATTCACTGGCAGTACCTCTCTGATAGCACAAATTACCAAAAGTAGAAATGCCTTCCTTTCATCAAGCATAGGTATTTTGAAAATGGGCTGTATAAAAGGTTTACAAGTTTCAGTGTTTGAATTATAACAGCTGCAAAGATGATGTTTCTGCTTCAACTCTTTAAGTTACTGCTTGAAATGGAAATGCATTTAGGCACTTAAAGCTTGATTTATAAAACTGCTATTTACATTTTTGCAGGTTCTTTGCATAGTTTACTTGGTAAAAGTAGAACAGTTTTATTTTACATAAATTACATTTTTCTTTTGCTTTTTTATGGAAACTCTTGTGGATGCTACCTCATCATTCTCATTTCAAGAATGCACATTAAGACAAAAAGGGGCTGAAAGTGTGAAAGAACTGTGGTATTCTCAGACTCAATGAGTAGATTGCACTTAAATATATTTTATTTAAAGAAAAATAGTGGAAACATTCCCCTCTTCCCCTGCATGCTCCCTGTAAGTCATAAGTTTGTACAGCTCTTTCCATCCATGCACCACTCCCAGTCCAGGGTCCCCATGGTTTACAATCTTATCATTTGCAAAATCCAGATTGGTCTTCTTGAAGTTACGCCTGTGATTCTTGATAACCCATCAATTAGTGTAACTGGTGAGGATTCTTTCCTGTCACTCTCCAGAATTTTTTGGTCAGGTCTGTGCGTCTGTATGTGTTGTTTCTGATTTCCCACTTTTCCTTTAGTTTCCCAGTTGACAAGGTCCCCCATCAGATAACCTTGCTGGAATAAATGTTGTTCTCTCAATAATCTCGCTTGCCCTAATCCATTAGTGTGACAGACCAGGTTTGGTTCTTATCACTGCCCTGTATGTTTTGTTTACGACTTACTTCTTTTCTTATTATCCTTTTTTTTCTGCACTGAAAAGGTCCTTGACCAGATAGCCTTAAAGGAGCAGACACACTCCTTGCACTTTCCCTTACAAATATGACTAGAGATAAGAATTGATTAGTGCACACTAGGGAGTTTGAGTGCACCCTCAGCAAGTTTGCCGATGACACCAAGCTGTGTGATGCAGTAGACATGCTGGAGGGAAGGGATGCCATCAAGAGGGCCTTGACATGCTTGAGAAGTGGGCCCGTGCAAACTGCATGAAGTTAAACAATGCCAAGTTCAAGATCCTGCACTGGGGTTGGGGCAATCCAAGCACACAGGCTGGGCAGAGAATGGACTGAGAGCAGCCCTGAGGAGAAGGACTTGGGAATGTGATGAGAAGCTCAACATGAGCCTGTGTGCTTGCAGCCCAGAAAGCCAACCGTATCCTGGGCTGAGTCTAAAGAAGTATGGCCAGCAGGTCGAGGGACGTGAATCTCCCCCTCTACTCCACTCTCGTGAGACCCCACCTGCAGTACTGTGTTCAGCTCTGGGACCCCAACATAAGAAGGACATCGAGCTGTTGGAGTGAGTCCAGAGGAGGGCCACGAGGGTGATCAGAGGGCTGGAGCACCTCTGCTATGGGGACAGGCTGAGAGTTGGCGTTGTTCAACATGGAGAAGAGAAGGCTCCAGGGAGACCTTATAGCACCTTCCAGTGCCTGAAGGGGACTACAAGAAAGCTGGAGAGGGATTTTTTACAAGGGCATGGAGTGATAGGATGAGGGGTAATAGTTTTAAACTGGAAGAGGGTAGGTTTAGATTAGATATTAGGAAGAAATTCTTTACTGTGAGGGCAGTGAGACACTGGCACATGTTTCCCAGAGAAGTGTGGCTGCCGCATCCCGGGAAGTGTTTAAGGCCAGGTTAGGTGGGGTTTTGAGCAACCTGGTCTAGTGGGAGGCATCCCTGCCCATGGCACTGAGGTTGGAACTTGATGATCTTTGGTCCCTTCCAACCCAAACCATTCTATGATTCTATGAAAAAATTGCATCATTTCTTTCCCACCGCTTCTATCACTCTTTCCATTCATATTCAGTAGCACCCAAAAATATTAAAGGAAGCTTGAGGCAAAAATATTTCTAATAACGCCAATTAAGAACAAAAGTACAGTTCTTACATAATTTTCAGCTCTTCCGTCTTTCAAGCAGTGTCAGTTCATACTGCTCTTTTCCCCAAGTATTAAATAAATACAGCAATATTGGGAGCATTAAAATAACACCAGGCAGTCTCTTAATGTATTTTGCGATAATTTTCCTTTCATCCTGAACTGTTTTGCATTGTTGTCATAACCATCAGGAGAAAGAAAGCTTTTCTAGTCATAAGCAGTGTGAACCCTCATTCCATTTGCATGAATTTGCACAACTTAATGTTTCCTGGGCTTATACCAGTGGATTTTTTTTTCTCTGATCTTGAGCTCCACATCTCACAAATTCTTCTTTAAAAGAGTGCACACAGCTGATAATTCACCTCTCTGTAATAACCACAGCACATGTGTGATTTTATTCTCTTCCCTGCAGCTCCTCAGAGTCTGAACTCAGATTTTTCAGCCTTCCTGTAACAGATATTTGTGCAGTACTGTAACACCACTTTTTTTAGCTCTGCTATAATGTATTAGATGATCACCTAAAATTGGCAGTTTACTGCCTTTCTTTTCTACATCACATTGTATGCATATAGGTCTGGTTCTCAAAGTGTGAGCTCAAATTAGTGTGAACAGTCTTTCTGTTGAAATCATTGCTAATCAGCTAATTAGATGTCACAAAAGCCATAAAAATGTATACAAGTGTCTTTAAAATACAATCATATGCTTTATGTTTATCTAGGTGATAAATATTAATGTGCATAGGTACACACACATACATACATATATACATTTACATATATATATAAATTTTAAACTTCTGAGTCAATCATTATTCCCAGACTTTTGTACTTAACGCGTCTCTATATAGGACTGTTTCATTTTCTATCTCTTTATTCTTTTGACTGTTTCTACTCTGTCTATTGGACCATGTTTAACCAACATCTTATAAAGCAGCAGATGAGCCAGGTAATAGGGGTGGATATCAAAGCTGAGAAGCACATCAAGATCTTTTGGTAGAAGAGCATGTAATGTGAGGGAGATTTGAACCACAGAACATGTGAAGTCTTGTATCAGTCATTGCTTACTCTTAGCCTCCAAATTTGCTTTTGTGAACTTTGCTTTTGTGAAATCTTAAATGAATTTTCCTCCTCAAGAAATTCGCAAGTGAAACTCATAAGAAATTGTTTGCAATTTTGCATATTGACATCACTCAACTTCCAAAGAACTGATTCCCCCTATAGAAATTTGACTGCAAACCTCTTTACTGTCAGAAAATAAATATTTGACTCTTTTAGAATCTAAACTTAAGAACAGATATAAAATGTTGAATATAGTAGACTGCCTCCTGCCATGTTCAGTTAGATGAATTAAGAAGCTGCAATTCTTACGAAGATTTTCATGAGAATATTATTAAAAATGTCCCAAAAGTTAGTGGATGCAAGATCTTCTTTCTACTCCTGTGAAAGCAAAAAAACCCCACCTATTCCTGCTACACAGAAATTTGCTTACTCTGTGCTTGTCATCACAACTGCATTTCTTAAGTCTGTTGGAAAACTATAGAAATTACCAAGCAATTGGACTGACACACCTTGTAGGAAGTCAACAGATACCCTGTGACCAGAACACAGATCTTCCCGTGGAGTTCAATTGCTCACATAGAGCTCCTTTGGATTTAATAAAAAAAAATCACTAGAAAAAACTGATTGTAAGTTTTCAGCAGCAATTTATTTTCTTTTCTCTTTCTAGCTTTAGGATTTCTGATCTAAGACTTAGCAGGGTCAGGATTTTTGATCTCCTTTGTCTAATATGACAACATAGATGTTGTATTACTGGCACTCATTAGCTTTAGGATGTGGTGGAAGGTTTCCTGGGGTGATGTTATTGTTGCGTCTTCGTGGCTCACATTACCCTGTGGGTCAGTCCCTGGTGGCAGTCTGTCTCTCCTCGGCCATGACACTTCTCATCTAAGAGAATGACTATTTTGAGTTACTCCAGCTTCCCTTTTATTTACACTCTGAATCAAAAACCGAGGTTATTCTTTCTATGCTGACAGTATGAAGATTCCCTGTCTTCCACTCCACCCTGTCACTTCTGGGGCCTACCTTCTCTCTCTCTCTACCTTCTGTAACTGCAACTTGTAAAGGATGTTGATGAACAGGAGAGGATTTGGATAACTGAATAGAAAACAAGAATTTCTTCTAAAATAATGGAACTAATTTGGTTTAGCTCTTCAAAAGAAGGCCACTGATGCACTGATACTTAGGCAATAAAAATACAATCACAGTGGCCTCTGCAACCTAGCAGATGAAGCAGTAACAAAATTCAGCATTTGAAAAAGAAAGCTTGCCTATTTTTTTTTTATAATTGGGAAAAAATAACCACTACAAGAACTTGGTTAAGAAAGTAGTGCAAATTTTTTTTCTCTCTCTCTTTTTTTTTTTTTTTCCTTCTTCTCCCCTGGAAGATATGGTCTAGTGGTTTAATGGTTAGGAATATGATGGGATAAAGCTTGGACTTGATGACCCTGGATGTCCCTTCCAGCCATAATTATTCTATGATTCTATGATTCTATATGTCTATTTTAAACAGCAGTTAATTTAGAAAAATCCTATAGCTCATGTTACACTGGAGTTACAGTAGATGATTGCAATGGTCATTTCTGTATTCATCACTTTATTCATCACTTCTTAATGTATCTAGAAATGTTTAAAAATTGCATTCTGTATTTTTGACTCTTGCATTTTCTGTTGGGAGTGACATAGCATATTAACTTGCTGAACACTAGCTGAAAACAGTAAAGGTAAAACTTTCACAAACAGTCCTTCATTAGGAGCATTCTTGACATCTTGATTTATTGGTATACCTTAGGCTATGTAGTCTGATTAGCTGCTTGACTTTGACATACCATCTTTTTACTCACAGGATCTCTGAAACTTTCCCACATTTTCTCTTCTCCAGTCAACTATATACTAGATACCTGATTTATTCTCCATGACAATCATTGTGCTACCCTTGCCATATCTAACATGGCCACAGAAAACAAATTCAGACATTTAGACATGAAGTAATTGGCCATTAATGTAACCAACATTATTAGTAATATATTTTTCTTTTCCCTGTATTTTAGTCCTAAATTGTTTGGCCCCAAGAGGCAGTTTTTCAACTCTTCTGGCAGAGAGTTTCCTTGAAGAGATTCAAAACTTGATCAAAACAGGGCAGCTTGATCAAAGCTGGTCTTGCATTTAGCAGAGGGTTGTAAGGATCTCTAGAGGTAACTTCCAACTAAATTATTCTATCACAGTTTGTGAAGGAGAATGGAAAAGTTTCTTGGCCAAAATCAAACTTCAATACCAACAGTCTGAATTCAAATTAATTTGCTATGAATAGTAGGCTAGATAACTGTGATTCAAATTTGGCCATCCACTCTTACTGTTCTCCAAACTGAAAAACAATGCAAAAGATCTGGCTGCAGCATAAGCTGTCATTTTTCTCTTCTATGAGATCAAACATGAAAAGATGGACATGGCTTGAGATCCCTCTGATAGTTGTAGACATATACAGTGGTCAAAGCGAGGGGAAAATGTGAGTATAATTCCTCTTTCCAAGGTGGATGGAAGATGCTGGTTGGTGGTACGTTATTTCTGCATATGCAGGTATGGAAGGTGCTGCCATGTGCAGAGAGAAGCTGGAGCCAATGCTTCTGTACAAAGTAAAGCACTTCTGCATTTCCAGCTTCCAAAGGCGATACAAACCTAGAGCTGATGTGTCTCACAGATACATATCGTGCAGAGCAGCAGCTCCTGAACTCTTTTCCTCCATAGTGCTAATGCTGTTTTCATACCTTTACATACCTACATATTTTAGTGAGATAGTGCTATTTCTCAAAATGACTTATGATCTACTTGTCAGTGTGCTTCTACCAAATGGAAAATGCAAACCTGCTCTCCAGCCAGGATGTCCATAGAAAAAATTTTAAGCCACCTGAACAAAACCTGTGTATGTTGTAGGCCTACTTGTTTCTGCACATTGCATGCTATAAAAAGCAAGGTTAACTGTATGGGTGTTTGAGAACAGTAACTGACTCTGGACAAACTTCAGATGTTGGTAATCAGCTAAGTCCCTTCACGGTGAGTTTTCTTACTGGCACTCAGATCTGAAACCCACAAGGTGTTTTTTGGTAAATTGTTATTCGCTGAAAATATTTTTCCCCTTATAAGCTCTTGCTGCTCTTTAGTAATACTGATTCTGGCACAAAAGCAGAGTCACAAAGTGATAAATTAGATATAATTCCGTTCTCACCTGAATATACAGTTGTTAAATTTACCCTTTGTGATACTCTGTGCAGTCAACGGAATAATATAAGGGATTAATTAGACTGCTTTCATTTACTGTTTAAACAGATTAATAATTGTAGTTTATTTTCTTTACCATCTGCACTTTTTATTAAATACATTTTTGTCTCTCTTGTACACCATGTTTTACACAGCATTAGGCTGTTGTAAAATATTATATCCCACATTGACCTTCTGTGCCTCTGGGCTTTGCCTATTTAGATAATAAGGGCAAAAGTAAACTGATCTGCATGTGGGGTTGTATTTGCCTAACTCAGTTTATTTCAGTGACAAAAAGTATACAAGAGAAACAGCTCATAGAGATCTCGTACATAAAGGACTTAATGTAATTACTTATTGAACTGTCAGAACCCTTTTAGGAAGACCTGTGTCATTCTGGCATCACTGTACCAGGGGTTTTTAATTTCTTGGTATTATTTCAGCAGAAAAAAGTTGAATGCCCAAAAAGGATTTAGACAAAAACATGGAAATGAAATAAATGGACTACTCAAAGCATGATTTCTGAGGAGATATTAATAAAATCCTCTCTGGTGTAAATGAGAGAAAAACCCAACCTTACAAAGATAAACAGTATCTTTCTGCCTCTAACATGGACCACACAGTGACTATATTGTATAATTTGTCTGATAAAAATGAAATTTGTCACCAGAGTGCATTGAATGTCACAGTTGTCCCCTTAGATCCTTGGATTTATCAACATTAAAAGGTGCCCATTTACTCGAGTTGTAGAGGCTCATGCTAAGAGATTCTGACTGGCTCTGTCACAGTACCTAAATTGCAGCCTATTTAGAAATGTTGAGGCAAGGAAGTACTTCTATTTCAACTACTTAAATAATACTTTCAAAATTATTTTAAAGATTCTTTAAGTAATTACAGCAGTAATAGGGTTAAGTTTAAGTGATGAAAATTAAGGACTCAACACTTAGCAGAAAACAGTCCCTACTGATGAGATCCATTTATTCCACAAGACAGCAAATCAATACTGCATTCAGTTTTGGGCCCTCCAGTAGACAAAAAACATTGATAAACTAGAGAGACTTCTGGGGGGTTCCACCAAGGTGGTGGGGACTGGAGCACTGGCCCTGTGAGGAAAGGCTGGAGGACCTGGGGGCTTGTTCAGTCTCGAGATGCCTTCATGGGACCTAACAACAGGAAAAGAGAAAATGGGCACAAACTGGAGCGAGAGTTGAAGAAACTTTTTCTCTGTGAGGACAGCTAGGCAATGGTACAGGTTACCCAGTGAAGTTTTTCAGTGTCCATCCTTGGACATTTTCAAGACCCAACTGGATGAAGCTCCAATCAACAGGATCTTACCATGTGAATGACCTTGCTTAAACAGGAGGTTGGACCAGCAACCTCCTGAGGTCCTCTCCATGCTGAATTATCCTCTGATCCTATGATCCCTCTGACTTCCCACTTCTGCATGTCCCTCCATCTGTTAAATAACTTTGACTTTGGTATGCAATAAGCACCACGTGTCTATATTGTTGCATCCAAGTAAAATTTACAGCAGCACAGGGCTGTGAAGTGCAGTACTTTCAGTTGATTCAGAAGACAAACAAACACATGTATTTCCATATTCTGAGAGACAGGACTGACAGAAAGCCCTTTGATACCAATTTGGATTACAGAGAGAAATTGGAAGAAAAAAAAAAATTACTGCTTTGTATTGATTTAATCACAGAAAATTTATTTAAGAATTACTTGAGTCCTTCGCTGTAGGAAGAAAAAAATAGCTTTAGATTTCTGAACTTACTACTAAGAGGGGTTTACGGTTAGTTTAGGAATTTCAGCAATTGATATTTGTTTAGGGAAAAAAGTCAAAATAAAGCATAAGAACAGTAAAGGATTTTCCCCCTAGTATCATGAGCTTATTGATATGACAGAGTATCTAAATGACAAGCTGTCTCTTTAGGTTCACAGAATTTGGCTGAATGTACAGTTAGTGGGTAGAAGACATAAAGTATCCTCAAGAAATATCAGCTTTAGTTTTAAAACAGTGGTTTTACATGTGCCCTGAAAAAATGAAAGACAGATTTATAAGCTTATATGATGCAAGAGAGAAGAAACAGCTACAAACTGGGACTTGTGTCATCTGATTGTGTGGCACTGTGGTATTTGAAGGTCAAATTGGAATGAAAGCTCTGGGCGCATCAGCCAGAATTCCTTGTGTGAGGACTCTGAGTTCTGAAGACATACTAAACTTGACCTTCCACGTCTAGATAAGCAATTTGAGGTCATATATGGGCTAGAATTCGTCCATAGAAAATTTACATTTTTAAGGCTCTTGTGAAAGCTTGCTGGAATCTGTTGCCACATGAAAACATTCATATTGCATAACCAAATGAGAAGGAACCCAGTTTCAGAACTGGTTTGAATGACAACTCCTGAAAGGTTGTTTGACTCTGTGCTTTCTGAATGACAAGCCATCATTCCATAGTAAAGATGCGTACTGACCACTTATGCACTGCAAGTGTACCAGAGCTCTTCTCAGAACACTTGCAAAAATTGTATGTATTTTCTCATCATTGACATAATTGACTAGTGTACACTCTCAGTGCAAAACAACCTTGGTATATATTCTCAAATACATACATATGTATATCCTTGACTACATTTTTTGCTTTTTCTTATTTACATATGAAGAAAAAAAAAACAAGGGCACGGTAAGATCTGTGAACCTTAACTGAGACTTTTCATACCTGAGATACATTAAGGTGGATGCTTAGGATGAGGCTTACTGAGCAAAAGAGACTTGCCTTTAACCAAAATCTATTTAAACATTTAAATAGTTTCTTTCTTTTTTTTTTTTTTTTTTTTTTTTTTTTCTTTTTTACTGAAAGATTACGTGGAGTTAATGATTCTGGAGATTAAATTTCATATTATATAAGACAAAGACAAGACAACAGTTGTTTTACCAAACAACTATTGAGCAGTCTGCTGGAGGCAAACAGAATTTGCATCCCTTTCACAGCTGATGTATTGGACATGCCTTCTCTACAGGCACTGTGCCATGAGCATCTATGCCAGCTCTACTGAAAGGCAGTGTCTTTAAGATCTAACAAGACTGACCAGTCATTGTCTTTGCCTACAAAATGCTTCAGGAAAGGTTTACAAGTCTTCTGGAGAATTTCACTTCAGTAAAGAAGAGAAAATTATCCTTCAGAAAAACTGCAGATTAAAAACAACGTGGGATTTCATTTATTTTTCTAGCGATCCAATGGCCAGAAACACACCTATTAAGTTAACTGGAAATCAATGGATCCACATCCAGTCTGGGATAAATAAAAGTAATATCAAACTAATGAACAAACCAATAAACTTTTGCCATAAATAGATGTAGTTTTATTTTCAGTGAACGGGTTCTATTTGTTCTGCTTATGGACTTAGCCTTATTTATATTGCACTAAGATTAATGATTTTCAAAATAAACTCTTTGACAGAACTGATTTCTATTCTCTGATGAGAGATCACTGTATTACAATATTTTCCATTGTCACAGTATTTTACATTGTATCTACTTCCTTTGCCTTTGGCCTCCTGAATCTGCTATTATAGATGTGTGGGTTTTTTTCTATAACAGTTATTTCCAAACTTCAGAGCATTGATCTGTGCCATGTCTCAGAGATTCCTATAGACCACCTTACATCTTCTGCACCAAGCATTTAATTCAAATCCTTGTAAAAGCTATAGGCTTCTATTGACCAGCTACATATTTCTGTAACATCTCTTCATGACCCACTGAGGATTGTGGGACAGTAGGTCAGAAATCACTGTTTTACTGCTTTACTTGCCAAATGTTTAAGTGTTTGTTCAACTGTTTCGATTTTCTTTATCATATTGATTATATCATAGTCCCATTAACCTATTATTTTAAAGGAGGACAAGTTCAGACAGGGGAGCAAAGCCATTACTTCATAACGGATCAGCAAAATAAGAGTCTATTCAAAGGAGTAGAGATTTAATGCTGTACTGATTTAAGACGTCAGGGACATGATATTGCAGTGCAACCTCATGTATTAAATAATAAGATAAGTGGGTTAAGTGAAGTGATGAAACACAACTGAGAGCCTTTCACATGCAATAGATTTCACATTATTTATTTATGATGGATATATATAGTTGTAGTTTGATTATAGACATTAAAATAAATGAGTGTGTTTAAATTTTCTATGGTAGGCCAGCGTATGTCCAAAAAATTACTGACAGCATTGCAATTCAATAGATGACTGTGAAAAATTATTTTGATAGTTTAAGACTTGCTTATTTCTTCCATCACTCTCGCTATTTGTACATTAGAAATTAGTGCCGTGAGAAAAAAAATACCGATCCTCCCTCCACTTTTAATTAGACACCTTCTCTAGCCTTGGTACTTATATACCATCATATGTATCTATTACGTGTCCTTTCAACTCTGACTTAAGAGAACTAAGAAGCACTCAAATAACTTGGAAGAGTTTGAATAATGGTGTCATTTAAAAGGAAGGGTTTAACAGGCAGAAATACTCAAGCTGCGTTTGTGAGATTGAGGAGCAGGTTTACATGATAGCAATTGTCTGCTTAAAATCAATACCTACCCAGAAGCATTGCTTCTCTGTCATTACAGGTGTTTCTAGAGAGGGAAATAGTTTCCTACACTCCTTATAAAATCAATGCAGTAAAGTAGCTGCATAACAAAGGCGCTTACATTTCTTCCTTCTTATTTTGAAAGCTTTTTACTTCCATTGAGGCGATAAATATGAAATGCTAGCTGCTTTTATGTATGCTGGGTTCAGTCTGCTAGTCATTCGAGGCTGGACAGTTAATGCAGCATTATGGTGGTGGCACTTCTGCCACCCTCTTTTCTCCAATAAGTGTCTTCCCAACGTGCAGAAGATTAGATTGTCTAGGTATCACTCAGGCTTAGTAGACTGAGCTGGAGATTTTCCTGCATATGTACATTAAACACCAAACAGGTAGGGAAAAGATGAAGTCCATCACGTTGTAAAGTTCTTTTAAAAGTCAATTTAAAATTCTTCTATGTAAATTTCAGATTTTCTGTACTGCAGAACAATATGAAACACATTAGGTATAAAACTAAATGTGTATATCCAAGTTGTTTTAAATCTAAAGCTATCGTATTTGTCCTTACAAAACAGTATCTTACAATAGAATTGGTGCCACAATAAGAAAATCTATGAGGTTAAAGACTGCATTTGCCTTTATATGGAAACTGTTTGGAAAAGTACTGCACTCACATCCTAATCTCCTGTGTACCTTTAAAAATATTAGTCAGTAGACTTTTGTACTGACAAGAATAAAAAACTGTTGCTTCATCTTTTACTAACAAAGGGTCAACACAGTTAAAGGTATTTTATACCTGCTTTTTATTACTCTTCTTACATGTATCAGAAGAATCCTTTACTATCTTCTACTCAGTTTTATCAGAGCATTGTAGACAAAATAATGATATTGAGAAAACAATCTGAATATCCAGGAAATAGTAAAGTGCCTCAAATGCACTTTATTCATTCTCCTTTAATGTCCGATATCTACACTGTAGGCAGCTGCAACTAATCTAACTGTTTCAATTCCCTACTTAATCTATTGCACTACTAGGATGCAATTAATTTATGTCAAGTTGACATCTAAAATAGGTCAAATGAATTAGGTCTTTGAAGTGTCTGTTTCTTTGGGTTGTCTTTAAATGAAGCTTAGGATGACTGGCTCAGATGCAGCTTTCAGGCAACTGAACCCCACACTGAGAATAAAATTTAGCACACACAAATATTGCTTTTGTGGTTATGTGTTAGAAGGAAAGAACTCATTTATATCCTAAGCAAAAAAAAATAAATCCCAGATAACAGAGATAACAATTTTAAATATTGTTCTATTAAATTCAAATTCATTTACATTTTTTTTTTTTTTAAATAAAAAAAGGGCTTTCTCAGCATTAACATTATACTCTTGCCTTAAAGTATAATCACATGAATCTCCTCAATGACTGGTCACCATTAGTCAGACTACCATTCATTTCAGGTTTGCTTCCATTTGATTCATATTTGGTAGGTTATAGGCATTGATGATATCACTTTATCTGAATCACTAATTGTAAATATTCTAACATGACTTTTTTACTCAGAATGAGCTCAATCACAGTTAGTTTTCACCTACAATCCATGCCTGTATTCTTAACTGAAAATGTGTAATATTTAGTAGTAATTGACTTGGATAAAATGAATGTGTGCTACCACTGTAGCTGTTCTTGTCAATAATTTGCAGTTATACTGATAAAAATCCAATTTTAACTCCTTAGAGTTCAAAACACTTAAATTTACAATAAATAAAAAAAAACGGTTTAAAATTAAGGTTACAATGAATTAAACAAAATAATTTGTATGAAATTACATTGGTAACACGGATGCAATTCTCCTCAGGTATTTAGGTACCATCTCCTTAAATGTCAGCCCTTCAAATGAGATGATCCTGCTTTGGCAGGGGAGTTGGACTAGATGATCTCTAGAGGTCCCTTCCAACCCCAACATTGTATGATTGTATGATTGTATGATTATTAAAGTTGTAACACTGCAGTAATCTTCTATCATTTTCCTCTTCTTTCCCACACATCGCTGAAAAAGATTCACTATTTTTTCTTCTTTATCTTTTCTAAGACTTGCTTTGCTATTTTTTTTATGTAGAAATTTATGCATGAAATCTATGCTAAAAATCATATTCCAATGTATACAAACATTTATGCACATATTTAAATCTGTAGAGTATACCACTGAGTTCTAGGAGTGAACTTAAACACACAACGTTTATTTGCAGGATCAGCTAGACTCACTACGAGATTGATTCAGAAGTTCAGATATTCTCTTTTTAAAAAACAAAATGATGGAAAAATCTTTTTCCTTTTCTCACCTTTAAGTTCATCAGAATATTTTTTCTTAAGCTTAGGCGTTTATCACTGTAAGATGTTTTCTGTAATGCAAATTAATCTCATAACTTTTCTCTAAAGCCTTTCAGATTTGTCAACCTCTTTTTCTACAAGTATGGCATCAGAACAACATATCATACTTATGTGACCGAGAAAATTTCAACGGTCCCAATTTTCAGATAACAAAAACTCAGCCCTTTTTGGTAAAAATGACTATAACTCTCAGTGGAGTCGGGGAAAGCAAACTACTTCTGCAATATATAATGTTAACCATGTGGAACCCAACAGGTTTGAAAAAGATATTCCTCCTGAAATATTGCAGACTCACATATGCAGAATTTCACCCATTATTTTTTGTTAGCAAGCTTCTTCAGTTGTGTCAGGTCCTTTGTAAATTAACACCTTACATTCAGGAGCAATCCTTTCAGCACCTCTGAGGTTACAGATCTGCTTGTTCTAAGATATTCAATGATCATCTGGCAATATTGCTACAGAAACTGTTGTTCTGTAAGTACTTCATCCATGGATTTTTTTTCTTACTTTCCCTTTGATATTCATTAATATCCAAACCATTCTTTACATCATTTCATACTATTAAAATCTGACCAACCATCTTCATAATCTTAATTTCAGAGTCTTTAATTTTTTGGTCCACTTCAGTATAAAGTCCAGACAACATATTGCCACTTCTGTTCTTCTGAAGTGAATTTTCAATTCCTCCATACAGCATATTCACTATAGCAGCTTGGATCTCTCCTTACTGGTAAAAACATATTATGTATTTAGTCTGCTCTACCGAATGCACACCATATGTTTGAAATGGCTAGACTTCTTTTTAGCATTTTTCCCCTGTGTTCTCTTTTATGTCTGACTCTGAATAACTGTTGCAGCTGTTTTATGGTACTTTCCCACAAGACCAGTCCCTAAGAGGTCTGATTCCTCTAACAGAAGTTTTCCTATTACATGGAGAATTCATGTATTCAGGGTTCAAAACTTCTCCAGACTGATTTTTTTTTTTTAACCTCACAGTGGTTGATTTTGCCCACATGACTCAGTGCCTGTATCATGGAGCCCAGTATTTTCTTGTGGCAAAGCATTCTCTAAATATAGGCCTCTGATTACAGTCAATCACAGCCTTAAGGCTTACAAGTACTGTGTAATTCATTAGTAGTAATGTAAAAAGAAGTATGGGGTTTTTTTGGTAGACACCCAGACCTGTCCTGTGAGCAAGTTCAGTTGACTTAAATGGAAATATCTACCTTTCAGGATTTTATTTTTTTTAAAAAAAAGGATTGCATATTAATATGGTTAGGTATGGCTGTAGGCTTAGGTTGCATGGTCTAATGTTTGATTCTGTCTTGTATGTTACATGGCCAGCAGTCCATAGCAGAATCATAGAGTCATAGAATAATTATGGTTGGAAGGGACCTCCAGGATCATCAAGTCCAACATTTATCCCATCATATTCCTAACCATTAAACCATTAGAAGAGAAGCTGACCTGCAGCTTCCCTGCTGCATTAATAATACTTCCCAATTACCCATAAGTTTCAAACCAACACCTTTCACAGCTTTGATTGTGCTTGGTTTCAGTATCAGAAGTCTGTGCCACTGCTACAGCTGGGACATACTTGATGGTAATTTGCTTTGCTCTAGGAAGGTCAGTTAAAAAGAGAAGCAATTATTAGATTGCTTAAAGAAATCAATCCACATTGTGGAGCATCTAACTGACTTAGTTCAGGAAACACATTGTACTTTTATTTCTATTGATCAATGAGCAATAATATGTGATTGTGACAATTGATGAAGGGTTTTAAATGATCAGATGAACTACTGAGGCATTGCTGCTTGATGTATATTCCTAAAACAAAGACTGTGATTACTTCTTCATGCAAGCTTGTGACTACATGGTAGCCTGCATAGTACTATTGATGTATCTGTGTCTTAATTCAGTTTCCTATATAGATATCTTCGGTAGGATACAATTTTGATAAGAAGAATAACCACCTCAAGAAAAAAGGGAGAGGAGAGGGGAGGAGAGGGGAGGAGAGGGGAGGGGAGGAGAGGAGACATACTGTGTGTTAAACAAGCTCTCGGACACTAGCATGGGGCAGAATTAGAAGAATGATGTTAGAATACAGAGAGAGATGTGGGAGAAGTAAAAGCCCTTTAGAGAGCATATGAAACAGCTTTATCCAAGAGCTCATGAAATTATTATGAGGGTTTAACTTTACTGATATGACAAATAAATAAATAGTGTGCCATTCATTGGTCACACATTAGAACATTAAACGAATGGTCAAACCACCATCACAGGGCTTTTAACGGATGTGTTCTAGTTTACAGATTGAAAAGGTTAAAGTACATAGACAGTAATTTATAGTAGCCCAACAGACTGGTGACAATTATTTATCTTTGATGACTCTTACTTGTTCAATTACATGCTCATATCTGAAATTGTGTTTTGCAGTGACTCCTATCACCTTGATATTACGAGAATAACATGCTGCAATACAAACTGCCTTATTAAAAATATTACCTGGCATCATATGTAACAACCAGCTGCTACCTAGGAACAGTGTGTGTTTGTAAGGCCTTCATTTCCAGTTGAGCTATTCAGCTAAGACCAAGGTCTTCTAGATTTACTCCTTGGATGTGTCCAAGCACTTAGTTATCTTGTCACAATTGACTTGTAGGTCATATTGGGCACCACAACTCTCAGAGAAGAGCAGATAAATAATTTCTGGGAGATTATGACCTTCTTTTCTTTATGACAGACTAGAAGTGAAGTATGGAGGCATTTATACACATTATTCTAGTGAAAAGTCAGCACTGTAAAATGACTTGACTAGAGCAGAGTCAGAATTGGATATGTCATACCTCACAGAAATAGTGTCTACAAGTCTCCAGCTGTTACCGGAATCTGGACAGCATGCCATTCTCCATCCTTAGATCTGAACAGCAGTTCTCAGATATTGCATTTATCCTAATTCACACATATACAACTTGAAACTCAGAAATAAAACCACCATTTACGCAAAATATAATTTAGAAACACCCCCCCCCCCAAAAAAAAACAAACCCCAAAACCCCAAAACAATGACTACAAAAACAAACAAACAAACAAACAAACCCCCAAACCTTAGCAAACATCTCTATATTGTTATATTCAGAAGAGGGATTGTGGTAGGGCAGGCTTTTCTTTTATTTTATGCAGCCTTTGTCTGTACCACTTTTGCTGGATTAATGCTACTGAATAAAAATTTTCATGAAGTTAAAAAGTCTTTGCCTGAATTTGTAAATCTAGATTCTCTTTGTAGTTAGTAAAGAGAAAAAATCAATTATTGGGTAGGATTAAACTTTTCTCAAATTAGAGATCTAAACTATGTCGGATGAAACAAGTCATGGAAATATGGTGGTATTCTGTCAGTGCAAGAGAAGCAAGATAGCCTCAAACACAGAGGCTGTGGAAGTTGTAGTTTAGATTAGATATTAGGAAAAAACTTTTCACTGAAAGGGTTGTCAGGCTTTGGAGCAGGCTGCCCAGGGCAGTGGTGGAGTTGCCATCCCTGGAGGTATTTAAGAAAGGTGTAGATGAGGTACTAGGGGACATGGTTTAGTGGTAAATTGGCAGCGTTAGGTTAATGGTTGGACTTCTGGCTATTCTGTGATTCTGAGATTCTGTAATTTAGGTGAGCTCAGCATCATCTCTTCTGAAGCTGAGAAAGATTACTTACTTTACCACCTTTCCCTGATGAGAATAACTTTATTTCTTAACTATTTTATACACTTTCTTCTGACAAATTCCAGCTTTGGCAAAGCCAGATTCGGAATTTAAGAGATGTAGAAGAAAGGATCCTTGAGGTTAAAGGTTTGCAACATTGCTCTGTACATACAGAAGTGAAGCCATTAAGTTATCTTTGGGACCAGAACCCATGAACTAAAAGCATTAAATATATGCTTAAACATTAAATATATTAAATATATGAGCAATGTTTTACTCTCTAACATGAATTAACTCAATGAAATACAGAATATCTTACCCTTGATGACTTGTTCACACAGAGCAGTCAGCAAAGTTTTTTCTCTATATTACTAACACTATTACGGATCAGCCTCCTATGAACAACCACACCTATATAGTGTTTTTCCAATAAACTAAAGGGAGATTAGTCACTGTCAATTCTCTATGACATCATACAGTAAGAATCTGTACTGTGCTAGTCATTCCATGTTTAATCATGCAAAATCCTAACTAGCATTACTGTCTTTATTCACTAATTAAAGGAAGGAAAAGTCACATCTAGTTGAAGAAAGTTACAACAAAATGTTGTTTGCAATATTTTTCAATTAATTTAATTGAAAAAAGTGACTAAAAGATCAAACATGAAAAAGAGAAGAAGCATTCCTAAGTTGAAAGGCAAGAAGTAAGAAAATAGAATTATCAGTATCATGTGTATAGAATTTATACAAGTTAGTATACCATTCAGTGTCAGGAAGGTGTATTAAAAAGGATGTAAATAGAAATGTATGTTTCGCAAGATGTAGATAACATCATGTAAAACAATATGTTTACAAAAAAATACATTGCATATATTACTCAAGTGAAAATTGATTTACTGACAAGCTCTGGAAATAGCACCGTTTATTGACCCACTTTATTTTGGTAGTTAAATGTTGGAAACTGTATTTAAAAATCTTTCATTTGTTTCTTAAGGTTGGTTGTTTATTTGGTTGCTCCTAAATGATGGATCATGAATGGATGGAAAGGACAAAATAGTCTTAACTGTAACGTTTCCACTTGGTTCTGTTTTGCCTTGATGTTGCAGTATGCAGATACGAAAGACAGCTGAGAAGCACGCTGAAATAATTCTTGTGAGAATAGATGAAACCTGACAGACACAGAATTATTGTAGTTAATTAATTGTAACCATCAACAACTGTAACTGTAAACATCCCAGATATCATGCAATTAACATGACAAGTTGAATCACATAGCAGCTCTATTATTTTCAAAATAATCTTGTATTTTATTCTGCATGTAAATAGTTCTTTTTCTAATTCACTTTGATCCAGTACTTCAGGATTTATGAGTGCAGAAATCCTACTGAAGTTCAGGGAGATTTTGGTATCTACAAATTCTCTTTCTTCTTCAAGGTTCTGGCAAGAATTAAGCTTTATTGATGATACTGATATTTTTCATTGATGCTGTTGAAACTAGATATAGCAAAATAAAAAATTCTTCAAAGTTTAAGAATATTTAAGACTCCTGGGGTACTCTTCCATGAAAGGTTAGATTATATCAAATAATGAGTAGCTGGTCAAGAGAAAACTGTAGAAGCAGCATATCAATTTATATTTTATATAAAATCTATGTAAGATCAAAGGTAGTGAATATTTTTATTGAAAAGTAATATTCCCTTTTAACAGGTATGGCATAGTAAATAGGGGTAAATTCTATTTTTGCCTTTTATAAAAAGTTCTCTTCTTTAAATTAATGATAATATATTAATTATAAATAAAAATCTAATTTGTAAAGGAAAATAACGAGGAAAAATATTATACTATATTTCATACAATAATCAATAAATCATTTTAGAAAATAGTTCCATATATTACTTATCTTCATTAGAACAGTTAATTATTACTGTAATAAATTGTATTATGGCAGCAGGTATTCGGGACATTTATGGATTCATGACTTCTCTATGTCAGGAAATATAGAAAGTGCAAAAAGATGTTCTCTACTTACAAGATAAAACAGCTAGACATAGACAGCTAGATGAAGATGGACACTAAACAAGATAATATTAATGACTGCAGTGGAAAAGGTATTTTTGAATTGTTGCAATATATAAATATATATATATATATATATATAAAATCCATCAATAAGGACAGAAAGAAAAAAATAATGTTCTTTTAGCTAGCTATTCCTCTGCATTTCCTAGCGAAAATCTTTTATATTTTCAGACAGGAGTCTTTAAGCCTTCTCCTGTGTTCTTTGTCATCTTTTCTCCCACTACCTGAAAACATCTGTATAACTACCCCCTTTCCTTAAAACTCTTCAGTGGATCTGTAGATGTACAGAGACACAGGATGGCTAGTGTACAGGCATAATTAATTCCTTCTCTCTACTCTCTCTCTGTTGTTTCTCGTTATATACTTGCATAGTAACTTCTTGGAGAAAAAAAAAAAACAAAACCTTTTTCACGTCATAAGGTCATATCAGACTGATGATCCATGAAGGATTCAAAAGCTTTCTGGTAATAAATAATAACAGCAACAATTATAAGTATGATATATTCTGAAGTACTTGAATCTTTTCCTTATTTTGTCATCTAAAAGTCATATGGTAAAGTGTTTTTTTAAAGTTCAAGATGTATGTTTTTCCCACCATTAACCATGGTGAGATGATGTTTCTGTCAAGGCAGAAATCTTTTTGTCTGAGTTTCCTTTCACACCTTTTCTAGTTAACATCTTCAGTATTAAAAGTTATTCTTAGGTTCAGTGAGTGACTCTAATAATACTCCTCCACTTATTTAACCTGGTATTCCTAGAAAACAGGAGTATGTCGATACAAAAAGGCATATTATTTGGACATCTTGATATTCTGTGAATATTGTATTTAGTTCATCCAGTTTAAAAGTTCCCTATACAATCATACATGTCATTTTTTTTTTAATATCTACCTTTCATTCTTCTCTAGTCTGTGTTTGTGGCCAATTAAACACATTTATATTTCCAACTGTTTAGAGTGCACAGTTAAATAAGGTTTTCGGTTTAGATTATAATGGAATTTTCAAAAACATATATTTAATGGAATTATTTCTCCTGTAAATCTTATCTTTTTTAAAGAGCTGCAATTCCAGCTCAAGGTCTATTTCGTAGTCCTGTCTTTCACATGCAAGGAGAGGAAGGCTACCCTCTCTGTAGTGACAATGCGATGAATAAGTTTGCCCTTGGCCTGATAGAAGAATTTTGTCTTGTGTAGAGATATTTTTACTTTACTGGAAAGAATATCACCTGCTTTAGATATATTCAGCTTATATCTTTAAATTTTAATATGTATCATATGATGTCCATTTTAAACTCCATAATAAATTTGCATATAAAATAGTTTAAGATCACAGAATTGGGCTGGCAGAAGATGTTACTCTGCACCAGTCTAATTTCTACTTTAAGTTAATTAATTTAAGTCACTGTCAATGAACTACAGAGCCTTTCACAGCTTCCATACTTGGTTACCAAGAAGTAATTGCCTAAAATAAAAACAAGTTCTCTTTTTCATTTTTAATTTGATCCTAATTTCATAGCAATTATCAGTGGACCGTTGTCTGGGTCACAGAAACCTGCCCCTTCACTGTTGCCCCCATCAGCTGTAGCCAACTGATGAACACAGAGAATGAGTGATCCTTCCTATGCATGCCTAAAAGGCAAACTACAGTAAAGGCAAATTGGAAGGGCTCTTAAGTAGTAAAAAATGCTGCAATTTTTGTACAAGTCCTTCTGTCAATGGCAGAATATTACTCCCTGTATTTATTTTTTATTTTGCTTCTAGTCCTGCAAAGGTTTTCTGTTGCTTTGACTGCCTTGAGATTTTTCTCATTTGTTTTCCATTGCTCCTTTCACCTTCTGTAGAAGTTTGTTTCCTGATGGGTCTTATTTAAACTGGTACTCTTGTGGTGGTGAGTCTCATTCTTCCACAATGCACATCAATATGTACATATGGATGTATGGGAGATGTACATATGGATGCTGGGAGAATCCCATACTTCAGCTCCTTTCAGAAGAAAGGGGATAGCCACTGCAGAGACAGCCACACTACTTGGCAGCAGCTTTGGATCAGAGATCCGAATGCTTTTCCTAAGCTTATAACTTCTGTCAAAGATCAAGTACTACACTGAGCTACTTACACCTGAAGTATAAGTAGGACATCCAGAAAGCTTTGCACCAGACCCATTGGATTTAATGTCTTGCATCTTCACTAGCTCTGGAATTTCTCTACTGTTTCCCTTTCATAGTGGAGACCACTCCTGTGCCATCGGTTCTTCTCTAGTGACGGTGTATAATGTTTATTGAACTGAATATTTTTTTAGCAATAAGGGCAATTGTGCTATTCCCACCACACACACTCCACCCTAAAGGTTCTGTCCTTGTTTTGCATATGTACTGCTAATAGCATGTTTACATTCGAGATGGTGACTGACACTTAACTATACATTTTCAAGGTGGTCAAGGCTGTGCTTCATGCTTAAGAACATGGAAATCATATGGCTAAAACCCCAGCGACTGCTCTGGAAATAATATAATAGGTGTTACCATATTTGCCACTAACACTGAGATAAGGGTAAATAAAACTATTTTTTCAGGGTATAAGATGAACATCTAAAGAGCACAAAAAGACATTTTCTTATTTATCAATCAGCCACATACATCATCACAGCATGAAGGATAGACTCATTCTGTGTGGGGCTCTCCAACGTGACACGTTATGAGTTTATACTGCTGCAAGAGTATTGAACCAATGGCCAGCACTGCTGTGTGAGAGTTTACCTCTAAAGTTGCATTCTGTCCATCCTTTATTTTATTATCTTTTTTTTTTTTAGTTTTTAAAGTAAAATGGTAGGGTTTTGAATACATTTTTTAGTACCTGTCTTTCTTCTTTTTTTCAATATGGCTAGATATAAAATGGTTGAGGTTTGCAGGAAATTAATTAAATTTCCCTTTCATTTGATTCTTCCATATTGGACTTATTATTTTAATGTCAGGTAATGATCCTTCACCTTTTCTTCCTTTTAAGCTTTCCTACATTTGTTTGTTTTACAGCTAAATCCCTACTTTTGTACCTGTTAATCCTTCTTATCACTGTATGCAAACAAGAAATCCAATTCAGAAGTAAGAGAGAGACAAAAAGAGCTGAAATTCAAAGCTCTTTATTGCCTTGCTTCTTTAGTTTAAATTAACTGGTTTCAACAAGTAGAAACTTGAGCTACACATATCACTTTTTTTTTTAACTAAAAAAGAAGATCCTTGTTTTTCATTTGGGAAAAACATAATAAAATGTCCATCACAATGCATATACAAAACAGGAAACTGGAAAACAAATAAAAATCCTGAGGCTGCTATAGCATTGGAAAATAGCATTTATTCAGCTGAGGAAAAAAAAAAGGCAAAAATTAAAAACTTTTGCTTCTGCCCGTAGGGGTTGCCAATTAGATGTCACAAATTTCCCTTCTTTTGTGTTGATCAACTTCAAGGTTGTGCAACACAGATAGATAATAAAATCTTAATGTCAAGGATGAAAAAATATAACCCTAGGAGACACAGGATTCTATATTAAAATTAAAACATTTTATCCTCCAGGAGAGATATGTAAATTATAAGTCACTTCAAAAAAAAAAAAAAAGCTTTTTTTAAATAATTTAACTTTTCAAATTAAGTTTGGAATTGAAATCAAAAGACTGAAGTCCTTAATTTTTTTAAAAATAAAAGTCTTTCTGAAAGTTTCAATTACTTATTTTCAGGCTTACAAGAAATTGCAGAAACCATCTGTGAAAACAAATCTGAGACTTTTTTTAAAAGTAGAAAAGATTGCTTCCTTGTCCCACTCTGTATAAATTTCAAAGAAACTCTCCTCACACTGATATGAATTTTTACTAGTGAACTCACAATATTATTGAACTCACAATATTTTAATGTATCCAGTTATTTAATTCCCTGTTACAAATGTTTTCTAAAATAAAAATAAATAAAGAAAAAAATTCTCCTTTTACAGTGCACATATCAGATGTGCATTATGGTTTAGAGGTAGTCAGTCATATTAAAGCTCTTTTCTCTGATGTCTGCAACATTGGTTGTTTTTTCCTCCAAATGCTGGTTAAGGAAGTGCTGCTATGATAGCACCTATTCCAATACACAAAGAAATGGTCTATGTATTTGTCACAAAGCAACTCTTCAGAGAGTTTCAGAACATCTTCTCAGAACATGTTAAAGCCATGGCACACCAGTTCAAGTTCTGTCCACATTTAAAATTCACTGTGGTTTGTTCATGCATACAGTCTAGAGCTTTGAAGGCATTTGAGTGATAAGCTAAACTGCGTGTTTTAGAACACCCATACAGAGAAGATTTATTATATTTTCTTAGGAAGACTATAAGAGCAATTGATGAAAATTCAGTGTCATTCTTGCCTGAAAAATTGACCTTGAAAAAAATTCTTAAGCACATACACTGTTTTTATAAGAACTCAGCAATAATGCACTAAAAAAAAAAGATGATCGTATTCCTAAATTGTGCATTAAAATGAAAGCTAAGCATTACTTTCTTAATAGAGTGCAGACAATATTGGTTGATATATAAGCTTCCTCTTAGAAAAATACAGAACTTAATGCAAACATACGTAACATTATAGACCCACAGTTGCATGCAAGTGAAATCCAGACATTTTTAACTAAGAAAACTTTTCATTGCAAGCTGTTCTCCCATACAAAACAACTGATTATGCAGCAATATACCAGCCTGATACTTTCTAGACATAAAATAATAAATACATTGCTGCAGAATATACTATCAGGTAACATTCCTTAGTTGACACTTTAAGTGAAATTATACTAGATTGTATTGTAACGCATGGTGGGCTTATTTTAAAATGCAATATAATATTTCATTGACTTGTATAATAATGAAATTGTATAATTTGTGAATATTGCCCTATTATTTGTTAAAATTCTACTGAAATCCTTCCACCTTTTCTCTGTTCAACCAAGATATCTATTGTTGAAATGAGAACAGATTTATTTTGGCCAAAGACAGTGTAAATTCAGATACACTTAAATTTGAGGTTTCTGCCTATGCCCAAGACATGTTTTAGAAAGGTGAAAAAGCATATGGAAAGATTAAGTCTCTTTATACTTAAAAAAGTGCATTTAAATCCATAATGAAATCTATCAAAGATCAATTCATATTACTTTTGAAAATCAGTGAACTGCATTTTTATGCACTACTAGGCATGGGGCAAGATGTGGAGCTTAAGCATCTGACAGGGACCTGTCAGCTGAGTGCAGTTTAAGAAAGCAATAATTCTACTCAAACTATTCAAACTGTTTGGAGCTGTCTGGCTCATACTGGCACCTTGGTCTGTATGCAGAAACGAACAGGTACAGCTACGGGCCATTGAATATCACTGAGAGATGCTCCCACTGGCCTCATCTCTTCATATTTCAGATGCTCATTTAGTGCCTACTGAAGTTTCAGTGTCATTTTCAAAGATATCTTTGGGAACCCTCATTGCAGCTTTCTTCCCCATGATCCACATAAGAGAGAAATGTCTCTAGAAAAACTTTGAGTGAACAGGGGCTTTAGATGGCATTGCTGACACTGAGGAACGGATGAAGACACCAGTCTGATGTCGGAACTGAGTTGTCACATCTGTTCTGCTACAGATATGCATGCTAGAGCATAGCTACCTGTCTCAACAGTGGATCCAAACAAAGTAATCCGATCTTCTGGTTGACAGGCTTTAAACAAACACAATGAACTGTTCATAGCAGCTCCTGACAGCTTCATTCAAAACTTCTTGTACAAAAAGCAAAATGTTCCTTATTCTCCTGCTGGAGAGAAACATTTGAAGGGAAAAAATATTTACCCATGACTGGACTGTGTTTATAACAATCAAGAAATCAGAAGGAAAGTATTTTAAAAGAGTAAATGTGCTATAGACTAGATTTGGGTTTAGAACCAATGCAGCTGATTTTCCCTTCTTCTCATCACAATGCACAGTTCAGATGATCTTTGCAACATTATCAGTCTGGATGTTAGGCAAGGTGTTCTCTCAACTTTTATTTCTTTTGTTCAGTGCACGTGAATCACTTCTACAGGTGAAAAAAAAAAAAAACAAAAACAAATAGGATGCACCAATACCACTCTGGGCTGCATAGGGAAGTGTGTGGTCAGTAGGTCGAGGGAGGTCATTCTCCCCCTCTACTCTGCCCTGGTGAGGCCACAGCTGGAATACTGCATCCAGTTCTGGGCTCCCCAGTTGAAGAGAGACAGGGACCTACTGGAGAGTCCAGTGGAGAGCAATGAGGATGACTGGGGATTGGAGCATCTCCCCTATGATGAAAGACTGAGAGAGCTGGGACTCTTTAGCCTGGAGAAGTCTGAGGGGTGATCTAATTAATGTTTATAAATACCTAAAGGGTAGGTTGAGAGAGGATGGAACCAAACTCTTTTCAGTGGTTCCGGTAACAGGACAAGGAATAACACACACAAGCTGGAACATAGGAGGTTCCATTTAAACATGAGGAGGAACTTTTTTTCAGTAAGGGTGCCAGAGCACTGGCACAGGCTGCCCAGAGAGGTTGTGGAGTCTCCTTCTCTGTAGATTTTCAAGACTCACCTGGATGCAGTCCTGAGTGATGTGCTGTAGGGGATCCTGCTTTTAAGCAGGGGAGTTGGACTAGATGATCTCTGGAGGTCCCTTCCAACTCTGAAATTTCCATGATTCCGTGATATGGCAAAAAGAAATAAAAGCACTATTAAATGTTTTTGTAAATTACATATATATCATCTGCTGCTTTCCTTTGATATTGTATCCAAGTGCACTATAAATAGTAATAAAGTGCTAATGCAACATAGAATTTTTTGTAATGGAAATAAATCTATTTCTAAAGGCCCTCCTATTATAGATTAAGATATGAAAAAAGGAACTGTCAGCTTTACAAGAGAAAATAAAATGTAAGTCACAGTAGCCACAAAATTCAAAACCTTTGGTATGTAACTAAAATGCTCTGTTCTTTTGATAGATCTGGGGAATTTTAGTGGTCGGACGAGAAGTGCTGTCTCTGTACGTGAAGGTCAAGGAGTTGTTCTGATGTGCTCCCCTCCACTTCATTCACCAGGTACAGTAGGCTGCAGCTTGTTTGCATAATGGTCCTTACCATGTGCTCATTATTGGATGCTCAGTATTTTAGATACAACATGGGTTTGATTGCAGAACTTCAGAAATTAAATACCCACCATTCTGCTGATAGTTTCTGGAGTGCCGAAGGAGTAATTAAAGCTTTTATGCTGTAAATGCCACTCAATAGCAGCAGAATTTCTGTTACAAGATTGTCTTATTCCCAGTGTAAAACTTGAATGTAACAACAGAAGTCTGTGCCACCAGTGGTGAATATGCTGCCTTGAGGTCACAAAAGATTTGTTTCAGAGTTTAGAAGCCTTCAGAAATTGTTCCAAATGTCAGTGTCAAGATACAGTTGTTGAATACAGATTGTCTTTTGTTTTCAGTAGTACAGCCATGATTTGGTTGCTTCATCTTGTTGTATAGCTTAGTTTACAGTACAACTGCATCATTGCAAGAAGTCGGAAATATCATAAATTCCATGAAATGTCTGTGGATTCCCAAATGAAGTGTAGATATTCCAAAGAGGTTACATTTTTGCTTTTCAAATCAGCTCTCCTGCAACTTCTACAGATAGCTAAGTACATTTTTGTATTTGCATATCATTTAACACCTGGAGACACGATGCTAGACAGAATATCTTGTTTTTCGATAGATGTAGTATAGCTTATCCTTTTCCTCTTTGGGAAATTAAGTCTCTACTGAGGGGATTTTTTCTTGTCCAAATCTGAGCACTGGAAAAAGTCGCGTTGCAGAGGGAAGAGAAGCAGAAAAGATCTCCTCTGAGTTTCTTTTAGAGAATCGTGTTCATTTTCTATTTATTCTGGAATTATTTTTATTACTGTATTACAACTATCAATGCAATTGTTGCTTGTTAGCTTCTGGCCATCTCTATGCTTTTCTCTCTTGTGAGTACATGCTCTCATTATGGTTGCCTGTTTAATCTATACCTGACGTTGACACTACAGTCTCTATGTGATGGAATTGAGTGCATGATGTTAAGGCTTGATTATGATAAGCAAACTGGGAGGGAAAAGACGTAGGCAGAAGAAGTGAGAGACGGTTTCAACACCACAGCTGAATTTGATTTCCCCAAACAAACTGAGAGTGTAAGAGTAGATGTGCATCAATAGCGAAGTAGTCATATGCCTTGTAACAGCTGTCATTCCACGAAATGCACCATATATGTCATCAAACCGTTCATATTTTTTCCCTAAAGTTATGCTTTTAAACTTATATTTAGATGGATTCCAATGCGATGTTGTACTGTAATACGCACATTGCCTTTGATGGTGAAAAACTGGGATCTTTCATTTTCATCAGTGGGCCAGCAAAACCCCTACTGTGCTTGCAGACAACATTCGGTTTGTTTAGTTTATATTGTTTGAGCACTGTCATGCTATGCCAGCTAAAAAAATATTTTGCAGAGCAAAGGAGCTTCAAGGATTTGTGTGCAAGAACATCTAAAATACATTTTTTAATTATTTTTTTAAAAAGCATTCCTTTTCTGGATACTCCATTTCAGTTTGTGTCTGATTTGCAAAGATGGCATTGTCTTCAAAATAGTCCTAAGAAATTTTGACCCTTAAAATTACCTGGGCAACAAACTTTCAAGTGAATATTAAGCTATAATAGTGGATATATCTCAGCTAAAGACTATTTAAAGTAAGTTTGAAATGTGTGAACATCTAACATTAAGAAGGCCATGAGTTATGGTGGTGTTTTTGATGACAGACAATTTTTCGTGGTTGAACACTGCAAGCTCCTCTATATTGATCTATTCACACTGATCAGCACCTTTAGAAATAATTTTCACTTACTTATCCCAAGAGATAAATCCATGATACAATATCAAATCTAGTCATTCTCCACAACCTCATAAGCAATGTGTCCTTCAACTGAATCCTATTCCTCGATCTCTAAAGGCAGTAACTACTTAAAAACTTGACTAAAAATTTCAGGATTGAGCCCTTTTAGAAAATGACAATATAATTGTCGGGGAAGAAAGATGACTTACCAGTGAAAAAACACTATATTAAAAGAGATATGAGTTTATTAACATGTTTTCAAATGGAAGAGAAAGTAAATACTTTTGATTGAATAATACCGACATTCCATTCTTACAGAACATAATTCTAGAAAAATCTGAATGTCTTTACAAAGCACCACTGACTGAAAAAATACTACACTAATTTATTTTGATGAGAATTTAATCAGAAAAAAAGTTTCATATGTGTACAGACTTGATTTCTGTGTATTAATGCTGCTATATATTATGGAAAGGTAATATAAAAAACAATCACAAACTTATGATATATATAGATTATTCATGTAGGTTTTCATTAGATTGTTCTTCAAATATTTTACAGAGGAAATAAGGGGGGGGTGGGGGGGGAGGGGGAAAGCATACCTGAAACATATTCAGAACATTTACAGTGCAGATTTAGATGAGAGAATTATTTCCTGATTTTAATAAATGAGTTTGTTAAGTTATTGTCGTCTTTTCTGAGAAATAGCTGAGCAGCAAAATTAGGGAGTATTTTTAGGAGAGGCACTGTCTTCTCTTTCAGAATAGTGAAGGAAAATATGTTCAATGAAAAGGATTTGTGCAGACTCCTTATGACAAACAGCCACACGCATATTCTCACCTCCTACTTTTCCTGGACCATCACCCCAAAAAGATGCTGCCTCTGACTTCATTTGGAGTCCTATATTGTTTTAATGAGTCGACTCACCTAGAAGCTTTTCCACAAATACTTTTTTTGTTGCAAAACCTTAAATCATCCCTTGTGAAATATATTAATCATGGATTACTTGATCATCCATAAACATAACATTTTATCCTTTCGGGGTTTTTTTCCATAAATATAATATCTTATTCTTCCTCACTTCTCATTAGTTTTTTCACCAAGATGGGTTTCCTCTACATTTAACTCTTAGGTACCTTTGCTAAGTGAGAGATTCATTAATTAACAATTGCTTAAATAACAAGTTATGTTTAATGTCACCATTTTAAAAGGCCTTTACTGCTTTTTTTCCATAAACAGGATTATGGATTTTCATTGTGGTATTCTAAAGGATGTAAATATAGGGTTTTATTCAGTCATTTAATCATCTTAATTACAAGGTTTACCACAGTGAGATTAAAAATGAATGGAAGATTTCATCTAGATTTACATGTTTCCTTCAGAATTAATACTTTCAGCTGAGCTTTTAAAGGCTTTTATTCAAAGCTTTCAGTATGAGCTTAATAGAGAACGACGATTCCCATTGTTGGAATGAGAACAGTGCTGACGTACGCAGGGGAAGGCAGATGCGTGCTCCCTCCTGCCTCAAAGGGACGCTGCTGTCTGGAGGGAACACTGCTACATAATCTTTCCACAGTGTGTAAAATCTGTACAGATGTTAAGCTATAACTTCTGTTTTGTTTAATTATTTCTTTCTAAAAGACAAAGCTGATCTTCCAGTTTGGAAACTGTATTACAGGCTGCATCATTTATGCCTCCCCTTTAGTGTTATAAAACTGGAGTTTTCATGAGAAATGCTTCACCAAAGATGATTAATGCCAGTGCTATGGGGTCCTTCCCATGAATCTTTTGGATATCTGCATAATGTGCTAAACTGAGAAGCTGCTAAAACAAAACTCTTCCTACCAAGATCCAGGAGATTTTGTTCTGTTCTTCTATTTCCTACAGAATCTGTCCTAGTCCTCATATTAAATGGAGGAAGACACATCAAATAATGGGTTTTTTAAGTTGTTCTGAGCTCCTGTTGGTGTACACTTTGGACATAAAATAAACACAAACCAATCACTTCTCACTGCTCAGGGTCTGCAAAAGGAATCTGAAATCTGCATTTGCATTAAAACTGCATCTTTGGACTGCAGCTCCACTACAAGTAGGAAACCAAGTCCAAATGAAGTGCAGTAGCTCTCTAGTCACAGCTCCCCTGGTTAGGCCCATACTGCACAAATTATACATAGAAATAATGAGGTAGGTTCTAAAAGACCTCATTGACGTACAAAATTGTTAGGAGTAGACTTCTCCAGGCAAATTAGTTATGATAACAAGATTGTTATATTTGGGCTGGACTGCCCTCAGTATGCTCATTATCTTGTTTACAGGCAATTGGCTCTGGTATCTGCATGCAGGACACAGAAAATTAAGTTTTGAAGGCATCCACACACCCTCTGCCTTGCTGTTTACTAAGCTGGCTTTTGGGAATGTAATTCACAGATGTCTAACCTTATATAACTATTTATATGGAGACCACAGGGTTATCTTAGGGATGTGTATTCAGTCCCAGGATCCAGGTACCACAATGCTGTGCATTTCAGGGCACACCATTAGAGAACTTCAGTCTTTATGTGGATCTAGCCATTACCAGTTTATCCAAAATCACAGGAAGCCTGGATCAACTTAGACCTCTGAATCTTCATCTCTCTCTAGACATGATTGGATGCTACTTCATCATGCTAACCTGTCACTACAAGTGAGATTTCTTCCTGACCATGATCTGTGATATCAATATAGTTCTGTATGTAATAAACAGTAAAGTTACATCTAGTTTCTTTCTATGATATATTTTTCCAAATCTGACTTTTCAAATCAACTAGCATAGAAAGCTAGTTTGCTTCCAGGAGAGACCAATCTGTAGGTGAAAGTCACATTTCTCCTCTGCCCTTGAGAAAAACGAGGACTGTTTTGCTGGTTCCTATCAAAGCAATGACCACCTGCGGTATTCTCAAAACAGCAGGTGGACAGGTCCAACCATGGATCTCCCTTAAGCCAAGCAGAACTTATTCATCAGTCATTATCTTCTATTGGTAGTCTGTAGAGGTGAATATGTATGAAACCGATGATGGCAAATAGAACATTTTACATTCACTGGACATAAGTAACTTCTCTTCCTAACTGCTAGGCTTACTGGGAAAGTAGAACTGTTTAACACCTTGATGCTTCTCCTTCTACTAGCAAAAGTGAGATTTAGAGGAACACTGAAGTTTTGGGTTTTTTTCCTTAAGACTTATATTAATGTTATAATGGAAGCCAAATCTGTGTCCTAGACTTAACAAACAGTTGGCATGTAGTAACGGGATCTGTACAAAGACATTCAGGACACCCATCTTGACTCTTGTTTTTTTTCTCTCATAATTGCATACCATAGTTTGTTCTCCACCCATTTTGATCTACTGTGGGGGCATGATGCTGACTAACAGAAACAGACTACTTAACTAATAATATTAGAAAATGATTGCTAACTGTACAGGACAGAAAAGTTTCTTTATTAAACCCTTAACATGTCACATATAGAAGAAAAGATTGCACAACTTCTCTGGCACTTCTTCACATGCCCATAACATATAAATGATCATAATATACATATAAAAGGTTTTAAAAACACTGTTTTGAGAGCCACGTGTATCAATTGAATGAGTTAGCTATCATGAGTTGAAGGATACCTGCACATCCCTGTTGGGCTTCTGTGAGTTTGACTTCAACTAAATGTTAAAAAAGATTGACATTTGCTTTTCAATAATGGGAGAAAAAAAATGTGTCAGAAGACAGATTCATGGTCCTTTAAACTTTATATTTCTGTCCTAATTGTAGATTAATTCCATGGGGCTACCTCAGCAGTTCACCTACATTTTTTCCTGGAAGAATCATAAAGGTGTTTCCTTATTGCATCCCCTACTTTATCACTTTCACGAGACTGCTTTTGAAACTTTCTCATCTAGTAATGCTAATTCCCATGTGTGTTATCATTAAAGTGAATGTCCATGGCCACTGACATGGCTCAATATAGGAATCTATAGTCTTTATCTGTGCAACTGATTGATAACTATGCCCATAGTTTTCATTATGGAATGAACAAACACAATTAACTTCTTTTTTTTCTTCTATGGTCTTTTCATTACTCAATACATGACCAGTAATTTTGCTGCTGACTTCCCTGGAGCACTTTACAGGATTTCCTCCCTCAATCTTCTTGAAGGCATACATCTGAGGATATGAAATTTAAAAGTTTGGGAATGATAGAATTTTCTATAGGGTAGCACTGTAACAAGATATGTTTGCCAATGAAGAGCTACTCTCAGTCTGTTGGCAATGTGTTGTGATTAGATTTTAATTACATTTTAATGATCTGCATGTGCCCCAAATTCTAGGCAATGTCTGTATAGTAGGCATATGGATAAATAATTATCGATTTAAACTTTCTGGACATAGAAGTCTAGATTTTCTCTCATTTTTATTTTGTTTAAAATAATTTGTAAATTAATAAATGAACCAACATGTATTACTTGTCCAACTGTTGCAAATTCTCCCAAGGAACTTGTAATGTGGTATTTTATAAAAACCACTTTTCCAAACATTATGACTGTTGATAAATCATCCCCACGCCCTTAAAAACACTAATAATTCTTTCAAAATATACACTATGTAAAACTAGCATCTGAAAGTTTAATGTCCCCAGACCCACTGGGTCACTCACTGGAGCTGTTCTTCCCCTCAGGGATATGAAAATGTAGTGAGAGAAACTGGTTGACCTTGGCCAATTAAGCCAGTGCACAAAGTTTGATGAAGGGGCAGCCCTGACAGATCTCTGCTTAAGGGATGTGTGCTGCAGTTTCACAGCCACACTATTGTCAACAAATATTACCCCAACTGCCAGTTCAGGAGAACCAAAGTGCAAGAGGATACTGAGAAGAGGGAGGAAGCAAGGGAGATTAATTAATTTAAAAAACACATTGAGTATGTTGCCCCTCAGACTCGTGTTCTATTGCCTTTCAGGTGACAGCCATATGTGGCTATTTGTCTACAGCTTGACAAATGGGACAATAATGATGAGAAGTTTCTGTAGTGGGCAAGCTCCTCTTCCCTAGAGACAAGTTACTAACTTGTTACTGAGATGTCACAACAAATTATTCATAGCTATCAGGAAACCCTCAGTCTAGTGATTAACCAACACAGCATTATCCTGCCAGGTTTAACAGAAATGTATGTTCATGGTATCATAACCACATTTCTGCAACTAGTATTTTAAAGATACCAATTAAATTAGGAAAAAGGTGTTGCAAAACTTCTTCTTTGGCACAGTCTATATAACTTCTAAAATAGCAGAAGACCAACATTAACAGATTTAAGATTGGAATATCACACAGTTGTTACAGTCACAGTGGTACAGGGCTCTCACAAAACTGACTCTCTCATAACAACCTTCCTATTAGAATCATTTTGTATTTAGTTCTGATGTTTTACTAAGCTAGTAACTGGAACAATATGGTTTACAAACTTGTCATTTAGATAAATGTCAGAAAGCCCATTTTGTTTAAGATAGAAAATTCCTAATTAATCTGTTACCTCTCCACTTCGTACTATGAAAAAGAATAAAGTGAGTCGAGAGAGTCCAGCGTAGAGCCACAAAGATGATTAAGGGAGTGGAACATCTCCCTTATGAGGAAAGGCTGAGGGAGCTGGGTCTCTTTAGCTTGGAGAAGAGGAGACTGAGGGGTGACCTCATTAATGTTTATAAATATGTCAAGGGTGAATGTCATGAGGATGGAGCCAGGCTCTTCTCAGTGACATCCAATGATAGGACAAGGGGCAATGGGTGTAAGCTGGAACATAGGAGGTTCCACATAAATGTGAGGAAGAATTTCTTCACAGTGAGGGTGACAGAACACTGGAACAGGCTGCCCAGAGAGGTTGTGGAGTCTCCTTCTCTGGAGACATTCAAAACCCGCCTGGACATGTTCCTGTGTGACCTGATCTAGGTATTCCTGCTCTGGCAGGGGGGTTGGACTAGATGATCTTTTAAGGTCCCTTCCAATCCCTAACATTCTGTGATTCTGTGATTCTGTGATTCTGTGAGTGCACATGTTAATCAGTGTAACTGCAGAGAAGACAGAAATACAATGCTGATCAGAGAGCTGAAACAAGAGGAAACACAAGGAGGAGGAAGAGATGAGAAATTATTAATTTCTAAGGGTCTGGAGTCTAGCTTTTTCCCTCTATTACCATTGTAGTGAAATCTTAAAGCATTAAAAAAAGGATGAAAACAGTGGAGTTTTCAGAAAATACAACTCTTCCCATTGATTAACTGAATTCCATGGTGATTGTGATAGAGATGACTACTGAAAATGCTAGGAGGTCAGTCTTGATTCAGCAGAAGAAAGCTTTGGACTGAACAGATCTGAGTTGTATAAGATGCCATTAACAAGTTTCTCTAGATAATAAAGTCAGTTATTCCTTATTTTGCAAGTCTGATATGAAAGTGAATTTAAAACCATTTGAGGTGATACAGCGCTTAATGAGACATATATTTTCATATAGCCTTATTTAATCAGTTCAAGAAGATTGTTCCAAATAAATGAAGCGGTATGAAAACAAGTCTAGTTGGGATATCTAGACTTCATTTTTCCTTTTCAAAGCAGAAATAGAAATTGTTTAGAAATATATATCTGGGAGTATTTATGTTCTGTTTTCCTACTCAGTACAATTGTAACTTGCATGAAGGTAGTTGCAACTTGATGGTAAATACATTAAAGGCAATTGCTTGGATTTTTCAAGCCAAAAATTACTGAATAGATATAAGTATTATATCATTGAGTTCAGAAAAAAATCTGAATGATTATAATCAAATCCAAACCCTTGTGCAGTAGCACATGTGCATCCTTTTTGTTCAGACAACAAAAGATGTTTTCCAGAGCAGTGACAGTGAAAAGTGACTTCTTTTTGTCATAATGCCATCTTTTTAACAATGTAATGATTAATACCGCATTTAATTCTGATAATTTTGTTGTCCAATTCTATCTCCTGTGTTCTCATGCTATGTTCCAATATTGTTAAAATCATTGCTGATTACTTCATTAGCCAGCTAATACAATTCCTGTTGCGTTGATGTTGCTACCCTAGAGTGAAGAATCTGTAACTGGAAAACTTCATTTATTGGTTTATTGAAGCGTTAATTTTAATGGTATTTTCCTCTTTCAATAATTAAGAAAGTCTTCCATTGGAGACTGCAGGGAAAAAAATTCAGGAAGAGAGAGATTGGAAACAAGGATATAGATAATACCGATAAAAGGTTTGTCTCAGTTTGGCTTTTCCTGTGAAACCACAAGGTCCTTTAGGAGTTTAGCAAACTACCATGTAGTTTCAATCCTAAAAAGTCTATTTTCAGCTCTGCAAAATGCAGGATGGAAGGGAGAAGCACAATCCATTTTACAGAGGATAACAGAGGGTTATCCACAAAGAAAATTTCAAGAAAAGACTACAATTGCACTGATTTACAGTCCAGATCTTGTGACTTTACAACATTATGCTTCATGCCTAAAAGGAAAAGGGTTTTGTAAAACATAATTAATTTTCTGAAAACTATGCACATACTCAACGCAGAAGGGAGTAGAAGTGCCTGTTGCTTGCATTACTTTAATAATGATACTTCTTTTAGAAAAAAAAATTATCTGAGAGAAGCAGACAAATATCTTCTTTTTTCCATGTGACATGTATATATAATGTGAAACATCAGGTGTTACTTAGAGTGCTACTACTAAGGGTTTGAGGAGGAGAGATTATAACCATGGGACACTGCCCTAGGCTGAAAGTAAGACAACAGAAGGCTATGTATTATCTCTAACTAACAATTATGTGACAAGTAGAAGATGAATGGAAGCAGTTCACTGGGTTTCCAGTAGTGCAGAACAATGTGCACAGGGACTCAAAAGCATATTGTCTGTATGTAGAAACAGGTAAGAGTTACAGTCTCTACATTGTTACATTTTAAATGATTGATTGCTGCTGTGGTTATTTTTAGTGATTTATTTGTAAAACATGATTGAACAGCATTATCAGAATTCCAGGGCAGTTTGCTAATGTGGTATGTATCTTCCTCTTCATCTGCACTTTGAGTTATTTTTTAATTAAGGTGAAAAAAAGAATCTGTCACTATCATTCTTAATACTTAAAAATTGTCTTTTGGGGACTATAAATTTGGTTTTATGTTATGCTCTGAAGCATATGTTCACACATTTCATTGTGTTCAGAAAAATGTAATGGAGGATCCATTCCTTGGTACATGTAAGCATAGAAAATATACCAAAAAGGAACTGAGCATTAAACCTTAAGTGTCTAGGGGATTATGTGATTTTTACTGCTTTTTTTTTTTTTTTAACATTTGAAAATGAAATTCATAGGGAGGATAAGGGGGCAGCCACCCATCACTGATGTTCATCTACACCACTCCTAAGGATTCACTGACTGTAACTTTTGTGTGTGTGTGTGTGTTTTGGCATTTCTTGTAGATGTACAAAGAGCTGATGAGGAGAGGAAAGAATATCAGAAATTAAAAGAATTATGTATTATGAAAGATTTCACTTTGACTATGGCCTGATTCATGACAGCTGGGAGGTCACTTTCTTCCATCTTCTTGAGTTTTCCCATACAAAAGTGATGATAAATGGTACTGCCTTTGATTTGAGATCTTAAGATAATAAGTACCATAGAAGTAAAGGAGCAGGCCCAAGGAAGATCCATCAATCATATTGTGCCATGGCAGAATTCACCAAAGACTGACCTGCTGACAGATGCAGCAAAAGCCTTTAAAGTTATATTAAAACACCTAACACCAAGAGAGTATAAAGCAGAGAGGCAGTGGGGTGTATCCTAAGCTCAATATGTGCAGCCATACAAAGGTGACTCTACGGACTCCGATTACTCAGTTTTTGTCAATACAATTCCTATGAAAACTGCGTGTAAAGGCGGTGAAGAAAATATTGTGTTTTGAAGTATAAACCAGAACTACAGTTGCCTTTTATTTTCATTTCTACACTCAGAAGTCTGAAATTAAACCTTGTTAAATAAATCTTTCTGGTACTATTAATCCTTCCTAGCATTAGGAATCAAGGTGTATGAGGGATAAAGTGACAAATTTAAGTTGCTTCCTTTCTTAGAAGTACAAAGAGACAAACTGAAACATACATATAGTCTCCTTGAGAGAGTGGTACTCTGATAACTGGAGTATTGGTGATGATTTTTGGCCAAGTTACGAGATTCTCTTAAACAGAGCTTCTGTTGCTAAATGATGAGCAGAGGAAAGCTAGGGGTACAGAGATTTTCCTTCTCTCTGCTGAAAAAGAGATAATGTCACTCTTGCACTTGATGGAATGATATTCCACAAATTTGGATGATCATCATCCTATCATTATTTTGGGTTTTTTTGTTTTGATGAATGTCCTAGTTATGCCTTCAAAACACATTAAGCTATTGGTATTGTTGCAGTAGTCATAAAATGAAATTTCCATCTAATGCAGCAGCCCCCACGGGTGTAGGATTTTGGGGTTCACTGCAGGTAACACTTCTCTAGAGTATGATTTTTCATTGTGCTCACCCCGCAGCAGACTTAGTAAGAAGTAGACCATGTCGGACTAACTAACACACCAGTGTCATTAAAATCTAGAGAAAATCAAGTATCATAACACGACCAGAGAACAAGAGAGATATAAAGTGTGAAAGAGGAAAAAAGTAAAAAAAAATAAAATTACTTTAAATTCTGTTTATCATTTTTCCAGAGCAAATAATTTCCACATAAAAATATTCTATGCAATGATGTGTTTTCCTGAACATTGAAAAACATCCTCATTATTTTCCAATGCCACACTTTTCATATGAGTAAAATAGTTAGTCATTATCACAGAATTGTTTTTCATTCAAATTATTAAGAAATAGTCAACTTGTGTTACTGTACATTCAACACATTTCTATCATTAAAAAAAAAGGTTATAATAATATTAAGCTACCCAAATCAGTGTCTCGTCCTTCACATTTTTCACTGCCAAGTTTTATATGTCCTGTAGAACTGCATATGTTTGTTTTTAAGTCTTAAAATGTTCAGCAGTAGAGAACAAATAATACTAGATCTGATCCTTTTGATCATGGTTCGCAGTCATTTTTTTAATTCTTTCAATGCACAATAAGTCAATTTTGAGGTTATTCCAATTCTTTTTAATCAGCACGTTCTTTTATAAAACATGAATTCTAGGTACATTACAGAAATCTTGCTGTCTTTATCAATAAAAAGAATAAAAACATACTGAGTTTGTTTGACTAGATTTATTTTCTTCCAGTGTTGTTAATTATATCTCAATTTTAAATTGGATATTAATCAAGTCTCATATCGGTCATTGAATTATTTCATCTAAGATTGAAGCTGATGAACTTATAATGATGTGGGTCTTCCTGATTATCCTTTCTAATGGTGTAACAAAATTATCTCTAATTCTTGTCTTTGGAAATTACTAATCATAGAAATAGAATCATTTAAGTTGGAAAAGACTTAAGATCATCAAGTCCAACTATTAACTTAATACTGTCAAGTCCACCACTAAATTATGTCCCTAAATGCCATGTCTATATGTCTTCTAAATCCCTCCAGGGATGATGACTCAACCACTTCCTCAGGAAGCCTGTTCCAATGCTTTACAACCCTTTTGCTGAAGAAGTTTTTCTTAATATCCATTCTAAACCTCCCCTGGTGCAACTTGAGACCATTTCCTCTCATCCTTTCACTTTTTACTTGGTAGAAAAGACCAACCCTCAACTCACTACAAACTCCTTTCAGATAGTTGTAGAGAGCAGTAAGGTCTCCCCTGAAACTCCTTTTCTGCAGACTAAATAAACCCCAGTTCCCTCAGCTGCTCCTCATAAAACTTGTTCTCAAGACCCTTCACCAGCTTCGTTGACCTTCTTTGGACACATTCCAGCATCTCAGGGTCTTTCTTGAGTGAGAGGCCCAAAACTGGGCACATTTGAGATGTGGCCTCACCAGTGCCAAGTACAAAGGGATAATCACTTCTCTCATCCTATTGGCCATACATGTTTCAATAGTTCTATAAAGTCAGTAGCTTTGATTTAAAAAGATGCAATACTAATGCTTAAATTCTGAATTAAGTTCTCTGGTATTACTTATTTAGACTGTGTAACTTTGTTGCTTTTTACTATCCACTGTTTTCTGCTTTTCATAGAAAACTGCATTATACAATGACATCAGCGTTGCCTGGTATGTTGCATAGAACAATAATTTATATGGAGCATTCAGGATTTTTCTACATAAGTATTTATTTCCATTCCTGCCTAATAACAGCTGAGTATCGATAGTAGAGCTGTTGTTAGAAATCTTTTATTTGCTTTCAAAAGATTTTAAAATATCTTATTTGTAGTTCGTCTGCTTTGTGGTCAGAGTTTTGTCTTCCTAGTGCTTTTTTTCCTTAAAAAACTTCTTCCAGTCCTTACCACAAATTTATTTGTTTCCACCATTGGGTTTTTTCTCATAAATTTTTGTAGTTATCACTTATTTTTTTACTTACATCAGTCAACAATATATATTGATAAAATGGCCTTAAATTCTGAAATTATAGCATGGCTAAACATTCCTTTACCCAAAATGTTACTGAGAAAATGATATCGCAAAAATTATTTCAAAATACGTCAAGAAAATCAAATGGGGGTTTTTTGTTTGTTTGTTTTTAAATAAAGGAATGCCCCTAATGAGACTGAGTTTGAGTTCTCCAAAGTTACCGTGACGTGATATTAAACACTAAGTTTTTAGGCAATAACATGATAATGAGATGTTAAGAAACAGCAAATACGGATTTGTCAAGAACAAATCATATCTTTTTTTTTTTTTTGTCTTTGAAACTGTGAGTGCCCTAGTGGAAAGAAAGGCATATTTAGCATTTGTGAATGACTCCTAGCTGCAAGAGGTTACAATCACTGCAGAGCAGAAAATGAGAATCCAAAAGGATCAGTACATTGGAGAAATGGCTTGCAACGAGTAACACAACGTTCAGCAAAATGCAGATTACTATACTTGCCAAACCATCCAATTTACAGGTAGAATAAAGGGAAATAAGTGATTAAACATCATTCTTCCTTAGAAAAATACTGCTATTAGAGAAAAAATGAATAATTATTAGAATGGAAAATTGCATACTTCAGTTGTAGGACATGCTAAGATGACTACCACCTACAGACTACATGAGACAATTATTCCAATTATCAATAGTGTTAATGTCTCAGACAGAATACCATGCGCAGCTTTTGGGTCCTATAAGATGTAGAAAAGCAGTAGAAATGTCAACAATATAAACAAGTAGAGCACTGAAACCCATTACTTTTAAGGAAAAGCTGAAGAGATTTTATTGATCTAGCCTCAAGAAGCCCAATACAGACGAGGGTAATCGTCTTCCATTGTAACTGTAAAAGTTTAATATAGGTCATCAATAAAGTGTTTTCAATACTTTCAATATGGTGAGTTGAATGATTAATAAAGAATGCTGCAAACAAATATTAAGGAAAAGTGTCTAATTTTTAACTCTGCAATGAAATCATTCATTCTGAAGGCCTAAACTGAGGAACTTAACCCACTGGACATTTTAAAGATTGGGCTGATAATATTTGATCTTGCCAGAGGGCAAAAGAAGAGCCTGAAGGATACCTGTTCTTGAGTTCCTTTTGACCACGATATTTTGATTCTTGCTGGAATAGATTTTCTTTTTTCAATACATAAATCATGCCAGTGACAATAAAATATACATAATAATCTAGCATCCTTTCCCAGAAACCATATTTTTGTTGTATGCTATGTGATCTATTTAAAGAGCATACGTACGCAAAAGAGATTTCATCAGTCTTTACATGTTTCAATGGCTGACTACATTTCATACACATCAAATGTACAAATGAAACTACATTGGCTGTGTACACTGGTAATGACAATACAATAATTGTATCCTCCAGTATAAAATCAGTTCTGACAGTACACTTACCTTTTCTACCGTATTTTCAGTTATTGGCTGCGTGAATGGTTATAAGAAAGAAAATAATTGAAGATTTATCGCTGTAATTAGATCTGAACAAAGACAAATATGTGATTGGTAGAATTGTGTTTCAGGTAAGTGAGCAGTAGATACAGAGCCCTCAGAGCAGAAAAGAAGCAATTTCATTGTTAGCTGTTAAATCAACAATATCTGTTTGCTCTATGTGGGTGCATTACAATGCAACAAATAAATTACCTTCATTAAATATTTTCTTGGAGGATTAATGGGCACTGATAATAAGTCACAGCAGCACAAAGAACTGCACTAAAATTATTTATCTGGTTGCGGTGGAAGGCTGGAGGAACAGCCCACTGTTATCCTTCATCTTAGCTAAAAAGAAGCCTTCTCCCCTCTAAGTGTGAAGTGTTCTCCATCATTAGAGAGTGCCACATTTTGCACCCTTTTTCTGTGTTTGGTACACAGAATATCCAAACAGCAAATGTGATGATAAGGGTTGAAACTGGTCTTGAGGTAAAACAAGATTTCATATTTTCAGTGGGGGAGATTTAGGCATATATTTTTCCTGATAATTTGTTTTTTCAGAATGTTTCTGAACGGTAAAGCAGAGCCATTGTGTGAATTTCGTTTATCGCTATGTATAGTAAATTCAGCCTGTAATCTTCAGTGCAATTTTGTTACTTTTTTATCAATTTAAAAAAAAAAAAAAAAAAAAGCATCAACTTCTTCAGAGTTGCTAAAACTCCCAGATTACCTCAGATTTTGGCTGTCAGGCATCAGTACCATTTATTCATCAAGTACTGCCATCTTGTGGAATTAGAGTAATCAGAGGAAATCCTAAACAGGAAGAGAAACATATTTTCCCAACAGGACACTGGAGGAGATGGAACACTGTATCTCTCACTGCATCATAGAAAGAAGACAGAAACCAGACTTTTGTACAAGCACCATAACTTCACAGAAGGGTAATTATGGCATGGCTGTTTGCATGCTTTGCCCATGCAGATGCAATATTTTACATTGTATGGACTGTACATTTAGGTTTTAGGTGACCTTCAAGGAGTTTGTATGACAACTTACTTGTTACATCTTCACTTGCCACCCAAAATACCACTTAGCTGGCAGGACTGATGAAAAGGCTGTCCAGAAACTGCATGTTAAAAGGATGGAATAAGTAATTTCTCAGGAGAAAAGCCTTGAAGCAAATCTGGGAAATATTCAGGCACTAACAAACACAGGAATGAATATGTGTTGCTATCTGAATGCCTCCAGCACATCTCTCGTTACAATACTTAAGGGGTTATTTCTCATGACAGAGACTTTTGCATTACCACAGTACTGACATTTTCTGCATCAGAATGGTGTCTCCAAAAGCACAATACAGCACTAACAAAATGCCGATATATCAGTGTTCCAGTTTCATCCATTATGGGAAGTATGTCGTGTTGTGACAGTTTAGGAATTAGTGTTGTGAAACAGAGAAAATAGATCTACAAAAATAATTTAAGAAATTATAGCAAATACAATTTCACACTGTAAATTCCTTTTGGTAGGAGATAGATGCTGGCTTCTCACTACTTTATCACCAAGTGACTCAAATTTTAACCTACATAACTCACTAAAAAATAATTAATAAAACACAGAAATTAATTGGACATTTGGAAAGCTTTCAAATGACCTTCAGAAAACAGGTACAAAAAATCTTTGGAAACACTTTTCTGTAAACAAGACTGGTCATTCATAAAAGGAAATACCAAGTTTTTGGTTACCAAAGTGACTTAAATCATTTTCACACCGAAATTTTGCATACAACAGAACTTACCGTCAGAAGAATCCTCCAGCCCAAGCCACAGGAGAATGCCAATTTACAAGTGCCTCTATAATTCATAATTTCTCTATCTTTTTACTTTCTCTTTCTGTTTGTTGTTGATGAACAGTATCTACACAAACATTTCTTTTGTGTTGGCAGTCATCTGTAATTTCCAGGAAGGGCTCTGCATCTTCTTTGTCATTTTGGCCTAGGTGTCACATTAAAAAAAAATAGATGGGTATGAAAATAAAAAATAAGCTCAGTATATATTCTGTAAAAATACTCTAAACATCTGTATACTGCAGTATTCAGAGTTTCCTGTTTTCACTTAAACTTTTTTTCCCTACTGAAAGCAAAATGAGTACAGTATGGAGAAACCATTTACTCACTCTTTTCTCAAAAGGAGAGAAGTTCAGATTGTTCATATCTAGGGTAATTACTTCTTTATTTTACAGTTATAGTTTGATTTATTTAGATTCTGGTAGCATTGACTTTTAGCCTCAAGTCTCTTGAAGCTCATCATTATTCACCTGTCAGGCTTGAGAAGCATCTCTGGAGTTTAGTCTTTTATTAGAAGTTAATACAATGATACTTGTGCTTTGTGCTTAGCCAATGACAGTGGTTCTAAAATCTTATAACCAAAACCATTGTAGGAAAATATATTCTTGAAGCTCACTAACAACAGTAGTGAGATGTGTGCAAACAGGCCTAGTGTCATCTGTTTGGTCTTACGCTTCTTGTTCTGAAATTCAAAAAGTTCGCTCAGCAGTTTACCATTTTGTAGGAGTGGGATTCCAGATAATATTTAAAAGCAAGCCTCTCTTACAGTTTACATGTGCTCCTGTGCTGAACTGCTGTAGGAATTGTGGTATGTAACTATATTCACCGCTGGTTTAGAATATTTTACTGTGAATGTGTTATAGATAACAGACTTGTTTACATATAGACAGCAAAGTTTAAAATGTTCATTCTCCTTTGTTGTCTCTTTATTAGTTATTCTTATGTGTCGTTGCAATCATTTGGGTATTCTCTTGGTCATGATACTGCTGAAAGAGAAAAAAAAAAAAAACACCATAAAAAAAACCCAGGTTTTTTACTTCAACAGTCTTCATTAGCAATTCTGTGATTTAAGAACCTTAATTTTTAATTTTGCTGGTATAAAAACTAGGAACATTCAGAACCATTTGTAGAATGGATCTATGTCAAGGTACACCCATTTTACCATAATTACAGTCATTCTCTTAACATCTTTTTGTAAAATCACTTCTGCAAGATCATACATCTATTTCTGTCAGCTTAAAACTCTTGGGTCCCTAGATCCCAAGCCAGCTGTGGTTGGTTTTGACTGCATAGCATGCATTGGAACTCGCAGGGTTTCCCTGAGATATTTCCACTGAAGTCTATACATACTGTATGGACGTTACCCTCAAAATTATATTTAAGAATCTGCTGAACTCATTAACCAGGTCTAATGGGAGAGAAACTTCATAAAATGTGTAAGGGGCTTTTTACCTGCAAAAAAGCGTTCAGAATTTCAGATCAGTTCCAGATCTGAGCATTCAGATGTAAAGTCTTCGAGTATTTGAAAGTGCATTCCCAAATTTTTACTTTTTAGAAATGAAAAATAGGAGTAATTCCTTCAGTGTCAGTGGGCTGACAGTGATAAAGAAGTAAACTGCTAGCATTTTTCTCTGCACCTTGGAGTCTAGGGTCCCAGCTGGAATACAGATGCTGTAGGTATGCACAGATAAAAGCATTAACTGCAGCTTAATAGCATAAATCATTTGAGTTTTAGGTTTGGCAGAAGTTCTGCTACTTTTTCCTCAGTACTCTATCCCAGCAGCAATTCATCCATCACTCCATTTCTAACAGCTAAAATCATTTAGAAGGTGACAAAATGACAATACTCACCCACCCTGCCCCACCCTACACCCTGACTCATCACCAGCAAAGACTAGGTATTCTATTTCCTTAGAGGCACAAAAATTTGTTTCCTAAAATCTGTGGGTTATTTCTGTGTAATAAATGAATAATTAACTATGTGTGTTTTTAGGGTACAAATGGAGAAAATTCTATTCTACATGAACTACCAACAAACTCACAATGATGACTACTTCACATTTGGTTTGAACTATTTATAAGCCAAAGCAATTAGTGAGACTGATTGCTTTCCATTTGAGTTGGTAGCAGGTGTTTTCAGTTAAAGCCTATGCATTTTCCTTGAACTTGTATGTTCACTCTCACTTTGTAGAATTTTATGCTGCCATGAATCATTTCTGCCAGATAAGACTTCATAGCAAAATGTAGCAATGAAATTTTCAGAGCTAAATATTATGGGATAATTAGTATTTTGCCTGTAACAAAACAGGAGAGGAAGGAAATTTTGAACACTTGGAGAGCTCTCTGTGAGCTCTGCAGTCCTCAGGGTTCTGTGTAACCACTCAGAATTACAATTAGTTCTGAAAAAGCTTTTAAGCAAAAAGTCGATATGTGCAACTTAATTCTCTGTTTTGGAGAGGTCTTCCCCTGCTGTCAGGTAACTATGTTTAGTCCTTTAACATCACATTTTTGTACTAATACCATTGGTTTTACAAAGGAAAATTTTCATCTAACTTCAAAACTGAATTTTGAATGTCTTCAAAGTTAATCCAGAACATTCTGCATTTCTACATCACTGCTTGCATTGTTGGTTTATATTGGTTAAAAAAATCAGTCATTGTGCTTTTCCATTCCTTTCTGACCACCATGTCAGGAAACAGTACAACACAGGGATAGAACAGACAGATCAGCTGGAGTTTCTAATGCTTTCTATACCGCTGAAGTCAAACTGCACACCTGCCTGTGGCATATATTTAGCTAGGATGTTAACGTTTTACGTTTCTTGTACCATGAACAACGATACCAGTTCCTCTCCTATCATTAGCAGAGAAACATACAGAAAAATTTAGATTTTGAGGTTTCTTCTCACCCCTTTAACCCTTTTCCAGCTAACTGTATATCAATTATTGATTTGACTGTAGTGGGGATAAAAGTATGAGAGTCAGACTGACATATATGTAATTACTGTCTTCATATTGGTGCTGAAGCTGAGAGTAATCACCGAAGACATTGAGTATGAAAACTTGGAACTTTCTATACCAATGAAGCAGTTTGCATCTTGGAGCAGTAGTAGGGACCTGAACTAGCTTTGGCTTTTCTGATTTTGGAGTCAGTTTGTTAAAGACTATCATGGGGGGAGATTACAGAAGAAATTGCTTTATAGCTAATGTTCCAGTTTAGTAGTGGAGAATATTATTTTTTTTTTTTAAAGTGTGAAGACAAAATGAAACAGTGGGAGATAAGACTGAAAGAAGAACAACATTTACAGACGTATACATAAGGCTAAGACTTCAAAGTCTGAATTGGTGAAACTCCACATGAATAATTCCCTGCAAGGAATTCCCTGCTAAATCAGAATCTCATTAAATACTGATACTTCTAATGCAGACACATTAATCCATCTAAGTTTTTATAAATCATGATATAATCTCATACAGAATAATAGGAAATAATCTTTTTTTCCTCAGTCAATTATTATAAGTATAAAGGGAAAAGTATATATTTTTCAGATTAACAGGGTGATTTGTGGGGTAAAAATAAGAACCAAGACACGGGCTTTAATTACCATTTTTAAAAATCACTTTGATTAGTCTTTGATCCATCAGATTATGAGGCAAAGCAGTTGGTAGCTTTGGTTTAAGGAATTATTCATTGGTTGTAGGGATTTAGTCTGCGGACAAAAAGGGTGCTGAGATTCTCCAGTGAAGCAGATGCATAAGGTAGAAGCGTAGTGCAGTAATACTACTTGCAAGGTACATTGAACAGTTATTAAAATTTGCTGATTTTAAATACAGGTGTTCAAAATAATAAATCTTTATACATACACTTGATAAAGTAATCTCTAGCTCTGTAGGAAGCATCTTGTTATATTTCACTGCAAATTTGAACAAGTAGAGAAAAGAATGCTTTATATGTTATTTTTGACTTGACCTGAAAGACTAGAAAAGGAAACTTAATATCTTATAGGTGTTTTCTGAGTCCATTGAATAATTTAATTATTTTTCCTGAACTAAGTCTCTCTTTCCAGGGAACTTGTGGCCTCAACAGTTACGCTATTTTCAAAATTCCAACGAAAGAAATTTTTTTTTTATCTTCCATTCTAAAACAAACAAATACGAAGTTTTGAAAGCCCTTACCTTTTGTTTTTTCTAGATTATTTAAAGGAGTTTAATGAACATTTATGGTGTGTATCCATTAATGTGACAGTATTTTTTCCGTAATTGCTTTTTCTTGCTTTTTTTCTGTTTTCTTTCAGAGATCATCTATAGCTGGGTATTTAATGAATTCCCATCTTTTGTGGCAGAAGACAGCAGACGCTTCATCTCTCAGGAGACAGGCAATCTCTACATCTCCAAGGTGCAAACATCTGATGTTGGCAGCTATATATGCCTGGTAAAAAACACAGTGACAAATGCCAGAGTTTTGAGTCCTCCTACACCTCTGACACTGAGAAACGATGGTAAGAAAGACATTATTTCTGAGCACCACAAGGAAGCAAAAATACTAAGCCAAAAATACTCTAGAGTATTTAAGAACCATGATTTTATTGTTTTTCAGTATATGCATGCATTTACTGCAGCAATCAGCAAAGGAAAGATGTTAAAGGAGACAGTTTCTTTTAAAACACCTAACAGTTGTGAGAATATTTAGACCTCTAAAGGCTGAGGTACAATCTGACACCTCCTGATGTATTTTGTTTAGAGCAGTTGCTCCTTCTTGCTATTCTGGTGCTCTCTCACTGAGAGAAAGAAGCAAATCTCCTTTCTCAGTAATGTCTGTTTCTTAGGGCTCTGTTCAGTTGCCTGAATGTAAGCAGCCACTGCCACACTGAGATACCCTCAGGCATCTAAGACAACCATGGGGGACTGGCAAATATCACGTAGGGCATACAGACCAGCAGCTGGATGCCAGGAGATATATATTCACTCATCTTAGATGGCACACATGGATAGAAAATAGAACAGAGGCCATACTGCTTAAAATTTTACCTGTTGCTGTACTAAAGACCTTTTTTGTTTCCAGGCTCCAATTCAATGCACTGATTAAATACCACCAAGAACACTACAATAGCTTTGATTAAAATGATAGTTAGCTACCCAGGTAGTTTTGAATTTTATCAAGGCACATAACATTTTCTTGTGTAAATAAGTACCTAAAATTTATTAAGAAAATGTGGCTCAGAATTTTTTCCCAAAAAAATTTAAAAGACAACACCTTCCAATAATATTTCTTATGGAGCAGTATGGCATTTCAATGTAAATGATACACAACTCTGATTCTGTTGGAATACCTGTCTATAGAGGCAACTGTGTTATTTGCTCTTTTGCAGCAAAAAAGATCCATATTTATTACATTATAATTGCTTTATGGTTTTGTAGTGTTATTTTTGAGAATAAGAATTACTGTTTCCATAAGTACCTTTTTTTTTTTTCCTTTTTACCAAGATGTTCCACATTTCGTGATGCTTTCTAGTCCTTCAGAAATACATTTCAGCAATTCAGCATATGTGAACCCATACTTAAATACATCAGAGAGAGAAAGAGAGTGAGAGAGACTCTAAGGGTTTCGTCTTGCTTATAGCTTGCTTTAGAACTAAGACTAGTCCTGTGCTGTACAAGTGTTACAAAAGCTGAACTTAAACACAGGTGACTTATTTTAACAGAGTAAAAATGTGTTCACAGACAAGAATGGAATTAAGTTGATATTTACTCATCGTAACAAGTTGAAATTTATCTCTTCGCAGCATGCAGCTTCTGCAGCATCATATCCTGTTTTCTTTTGCTGGTTTAATACCTATGCTAAATATTGAGTTTCAGGTGTTTAGTTTTACTGAATTAACATAGCAGACCTGATCTTTTCATTATCAGCCCTTGAAAATAAAAAATCCTAAACATTGACTGTCTTTTTAATTTAATCTTTAGTTTGAACTCTGACAATGAAAGATAGAATTTTATTGTCTTATTTATTATTCATATCTTGCTCTATTGTTTCTTTATTACATTTCTTGATGCTTTAATTTGGTTCCAGTTTTGTGCAGAAATTCAGCAGCTTAATAATCCATATCATACTAACACTAGATAGGCACACACAATACAGTAAAAGAAATGGAGAGAGTAAATAAGGATAAATGCAGCAGCCTACATCACTGAGCTAAGAAACAAAATCTGTGAAGGAAAACTGCTCAGATTTTCTTAAATGTCAAGTGGGTAGTATATACCAGCCTCAAGCAAATTTGTGTTTCATGGCTGGCTGTCATACAACTGTGACAATCCAACCTTCTGAACTGTGCTGGAGTACTGGGGAAGCATTTGCACATAGATGAACTGCTCCTCAACAATTTCCCGATTCATTTTTTTCACACGCATGAATTCCTACCAGGCTTTCAAACCTTAATTTTTATCTGTTGGGATTTCTGAAAAGCCCCTTCACTGTAATGGAGTTTTTTAGTGTTTCTTAGTAAATTGCTTGCTTTCCTTATGGATGAGAAAGTTTTTCAGTGAAGAGACCCAGACTTTTGACATAACACTGAAGTCTCCATAAACTTACCTTGAAAAAAAATTCAGGAAAATTCTGGTTGCTAAATAATATTTATTAGTTAGGACAGCTGACCTGTTCTACCTCCACAGAATGCAATAATATGGACCTTTCAAAAACTATCTGGGATCACAATTAAAATATTCCATCAACAGTACCATACTTTTTGATAGAAATGGCTTTAGGTTATATTGTCTTGTCCATTGACAAATATTAAAGGACAATGACAGAATTTTAAAATATATATATACATTATGCTCCAAAATATTGGATAATATAGATGCTGAAAAAAGGTACTCATTAGAGTTAAAGAAAATGAGTGTAATTTGTGGAGAAAGAAACAGCTGAGGATGGACTCTAATAAGGAAGTGAGAAATTAAGAATGGCATTAAACATAAAAATGTTCTTGACAGTATGTCAATTAGCTCTGTTAAATGTTTTGAAAATGACTTTCTAAGCTTTTTGAATTAGTATGAATTGAATTACTTTCAACTTTTCAAATACTCGCTTAGGTTTAAATATCATAGAGTTTCTGAGTTTTAATGGTTGGCATCACAACTGACATTTTCCTACTCAGTCACTACATTAGTGAGAAACTGCAGGAAAAGCTTGTGGTTTCAAATAGCTTTTACAAATGACACAATATAAATGAAACAGTTTATATATTCTGTATTCCATGGACATATGTATCATCAACTCAAAAATATTCTACTTGATATATTCATCATCGTTCTCAGATTTTGATATATAAGCAGTATCTGGACCCAGGGGACTGGATAGCATGCCACAAAGAACACTCCTATGACAACATTGGTCTCTATTTACCTATGAAGAAGAAATAGAATAATATTAAGGCTTTCTGTCAAACTCTTCAAGCATGTAGGAACTTCCTGGGTTTTTATTAATCTTTTATTTCTTTCGTGATGTGTCTCAAAGGGGAACTTAGCTCCTTGATATGAAGCAAATTAAATAAAAACATCAAGAAATCCTTCAATGGATTCTGAATAAAATGAATACCTCATTTGTTCAGATGTCCTTGACAATCAGTCATTTCATACAATTCAATTTCACTTCAAGCTGGGTTATAAAAACACTCTAAAATTCCATCTGAGGGGATAAAAAGTTTTAGCAGGAAAAAAAAAAAATACATCATTTCGTAAAACTACCATTATGATGCATTAGAAACTTTGAGGAATTATTTAATAACTATTTACAAATAATAAACAGGGTTGTTAAAATGGATCTTTACAGGCTTGGATGCTGATTGGGAGCAGTAAATTATCTCGACAAATAAAAACAGCAGAAAGCCTCTTCAAATTTAGGAAATAGAAACCTAGGGAGTATAAAACATTTGATGCTTGACAGCATCAGGCAATTGTTTCAAGTTCTTCACATTTTTATTCTGGTTTTTCTTCCTTTTTTATCATTTTATTTCTCTTGAAAAGATGTTAATTTTAACATTATTACTGTACAGGAGAGGATTAAGTAATTCTTCATTTTATCTCTGTGTTGATACTGCCTAGTGGCTTTGCTATGGTGAAGTCTCCAGGAAAAAAACCCAAGAACCTGTACAATTTCAGACATGAGAGGACACTTTCTACTGTGTTCCATTAAAGCAAATTAGTTCATACCTCAACAGAGGTTGGTGTATATGACCAGATATATTCTCATGTAAGCGACTACAAACCTTGACTTCCAATTTTTTTTCCACGTCATCATAGCTCTGTGAACTGAATCTTGTCTGTCCTAATTCTGTTGATTAATTCTATGTGTTAATAGTCTCAAATAAAGGTAGAACATATAGTTATCAAGGTATTAAGGATGTTCATTTCTACTTTTCCATTATGGAATGTGTTCTGCATGTGCTTATTCAGATTGAACTCTGGGATATGTTATTTGAACACCTCTGGGTTATCTAAAATCTCTTTCCCAACATTAAGAAAAGTTTAGCAGGTCATAATAATTTTCCTAATGGTGGAAATTAAGCAATAAAGGGACAGTATAGGATAGTAATGTAATAAGTAATACATAAAAATAAAGACAAAGCAAAATCAACAGTTCCACAGGCATAGGCTATTTCCATCCCTGAAGAATTCCGATAGTTGTTAATTAACTGACAATTAACATTAAAAAGGTTTGCCTGAAGATTAACCCTAATGTTTATGATCTGTCAGTTTTCCCCTTCCAGAGATGCACAGATAATTTTTTTCCTGCTTGCATTTCTAATTTTGTCTTCTAATGTGTTTATTCACATGGAGCTGAATTCTAGAAGACACAAAGCATACCTGGATTGTAATGGGAGCTTAAAATATGTATCCAGTTTTTACTTAATCCTGGCAGATTTTTTGGATTTTCTGACTTTGTAGGGTGCCTCTTTCATGCAGGTTATATTGCAAGATCATTATGTTACGTTTTTTAAGTGTCCAGTCATATCTCATATTTGAACTGTGCAAACTATGTAAGACTGGCTGAAAAATGTGAGAACTCCTCCTAATGCTCTAGAACATAACTCAAACTTGAAATAATCCCACTTTGATTTTTTCCAAGCAGAGACAAACTGTCCAAACAAAATCAAATTTGATCTCTGGCAGTATACAAAGACTGATAGCGCCAACAGAGACATCAAAGTACACAACATCTGCTCCAGGGGAAGGCTGATAAAATGGCAACATCCCTGGACAGCCATTAGTCCTCTAGTAAACATGTTGTTTCTCCCCTAAAATTGTACAGAGATATTTTAACGGTGGGTCATTATGCAACTGAAAACAAAATACTTCCTACAATCTCTGCTTCTCTCTAATACAAATACATCCTCCGTGAGTTGTAGACATTTTGAAGAAACAATTTTTGTCTCTTTCATTATGGCTCTTATGCCTAGATCCCATTACAAGGTTGTCAAAAATAATAGGATGAAAGTCAGCGGGTGGTCGCTTGTTTAGCTTTTTCTTTTTTACTTTTTTTTTTCCCCCCAAAAAAATAATATTTCTTTCCATTTAGAAAATTTGTTACAGTCAGTGTCAGTGGTCCTTCCACCTAAAAGTCTTAGTGAAAACCTACAGGTAGACAGGAAGTTTTATGGATGGCTCCTATACAACAACCCTTTACAGAGTGTTTTATAAGGATTGTAACATGACTCAGGTGCATTATCAAACAGCACATAAAAAAAAAAAAAGTTCAAAGACACTACTTGTAAAAGATTTAGCCTAAAAAAAAAGTATAAGGAAAACATCCTGGGATAACATAATAAGACTGAACCCAGGGGAGAATTTCAGGAGAAAAACTGGGAAGAGTTTGGAAAAGATTAGGTTCTAGTATTCAATGTAGAACAAGAACTCTTACGCTGTTAAAGAGTTTGCTTTGAGATTAGTTTACTTGGAGTTCAATTTACTTTGAGTTCTGTTAAGATAACCTAATTCAAGGAGTTTTAATTGCTAAGTTTTCCCATTAGTTTATAGAAACTTCATCTGCTGGAAATGAAGTTGTTGCTATTTTTAATTAGCTAAAGTAATTTAAGATTCTAGACATGTATTATCTTGCATATCTTCACTCATGTTTTCTTGTTTTGCCTCTCCTCCTGATGATTTATGAAACTATTACACAAAGGAAAGAGTTAACTGATCCATATAGAGGGTATACAAAGCATAAAATAGATAACTGGAGAGAAAGTGTTCTTCTAAATTCAAGTCAGGATTAGAAATGATGTTGCACTGAACTATAGCTATTAACATTTCAGACAGAAGTGTGTTGGTAATATTTTAATTAACAGTGACTAAATTAAAATTTGTGCAAAATGGCAACAAAAATAAATTTTATATTTGCGAATGGTTTCAGTTTATTTAAAATGGTCGTACCTAATGTTATGTATCTTACTGTCTCAAGATCTTAGATACAAATTCACACGTGACTGCTTGCTTTACAATAGTGGGGTGTGGCATAATGCTCAAATAAGAATCACAGAATGTTAGGGATTGGAAGGGACCTCAAAAGATCATCTAGTCCAATCCCCCTGCCAGAGCAGGAACACCTAGGTCAGGTCACACAGGAATGCATCCAGGTGGGTTTCAAATGTCTCCAGAGAAGGAGACTCCACAACCTCTCTGGGCAGCCTGTGCCAGTGTTCTGTTACCCTCACTGTGAAGAAATTCTTCCTCACATTTATGTGGAACCTTCTATGTTCCAGCTTGCACCCATTGCCCCGTGTCCTATCATTGGATGTCGCTGAGAAGAGCCTGGCTCCATCCTCATGACACTCACCCTTTACATATTTATAAACATTAATGAGGTCACCCCTCAGTCTCCTCTTCTCCAGGCTAAAGAGACCCAGCTCCCTCAGCCTTTCCTCATAAGGGAGATGTTCCACTCCATCATCTTTGTGGCCCTGCACTGGACTCTCTCAAGTAGTTCCCTGTCCTTCTTGAACTGGGGGGCCCAGAACTGGACACAATACTCCAGATGTGGCCTCACCAGGGCACAGTAAAGGGGGAGGAGAACCTCTCTCGACCTACTAACCACACCCCTTCTAAAACACCCCAGGATGCCATTGGCCGTCTTGGCCACAAGGGCACATTGCTGGCTCATGGTCATCTTCCTGTCCACCAGGACCCCCAGGTCCCTTTCCCCTATGCTGCTGTCCAACAGGTCAGTCCCCAACTTATACTGGCACATGGGGTTGTTCTTACCCAGATGCAAGACTCTACACTTGCTTTTGTTATATTTCATTCAATTTCTCCCCACCCAACTCTCCAGCCTGTCTAGGTCTCTCTGAATGGCAGCACAGCCTTCTGGTGTGTCAGCCACTCCTCCCAGTTTGGTGTCATCAGCAAACTTGCTGACAGAGCACTCGATTCCCTTATCCAAATCATTGATGAACATATTGAATAGCACTGGTCCCAGTACTGACCCCTGAGGGACTCCACTAGATACAGGCCTCCAACTAGACTCTGTCCCATTGACCTCACTATCCAATCATCCAGACCACACTTCCTCAGTTTGGCTGCGAGGATGCTGTGGGAGACTGTATCAAACGCTTTACTGAAATCAAGATGGACCACTTCCACTGCTTTACCATCATCTGTCCACTGGGTTACGTCCTCATAAAAGGCTATCAGGGTGCTTAAGCATGTTTTCCCCTTGGTGAAGCCAAGAATGACTTGTCAGTTTTTCTATTCTTGTCAGCATAGTGAAATAATTTGTTTGCAAATACTTCTCCTCAAGGTTAGGACTGTAGTAAGTTTATAACAAGGATGATTTGTTGCTATTGTGTCTAAAACAATGGAGAAGAAATGCTAATGTTAGTTCAATATTTTTTATTGAGGAAATAATAGGTAATTGTATTTGTATGGTTGTATGAGTATGGAAAACATTTCCCATTTACGAAGCTCTTTCCAGTTAATTAGACAAAAATGAATATTAGAGCAACACCGCTTTGTATCCTAATTGATCAGAATCAAATGAAAAATACTTCTCTAGATGCTGCAACAATTTTGACACTTTTGGTACCTAACTGGAAGGGGGATATTTTGTTTCCATCCTGTAGAACAGTGTTGGTTGCAAGAAAACCGGAATTTAAGGTCATATTTGAAGTACATTTACTATAGGGGAAATGAAGTTCTTTGAGAACTGCGAACATGTGACAGGCAAATAATTAGAAACCCTATGAAAATTAGATCCTCCTAATAATTCAGATTAAATAAAATTTTCCAGGATTCTGAATGGCTTTTGTGAAGCCGAGCTTGATGAACAGCAGGCAATTGGAAGAGAGGAACAATAAACATCAGACAGCAATGCTTAAAAGAAATCTGTCACAGATTTCTTGTTCCAAGTTCAGCACAATCTTCTCCCTTGTAAAACCAAAATGGAGGGGGGGGAAAAAAGCAATTCTATTCCTTTTGGCTTTTTATTGACTAATATTCTTAGGCCTCTCAAGCAAGACAGCATGTTGTCTAGTGTAGTGGAGCCTTGATTTTTCTGGATGTGTATTGATGCTCAGAAAAGTTATCTATGTATATAGTCAGTGAAATTCTTCAGGTTACCATGTTTCCATGCAACTATATATGCACAAATCTTCATACTGGAATGCTGTATACAAGCCATTCAGATGCCCTCCCTCATCTCTCCGTATCCGAAGGATGAAGTTTGATTTCATCCAATGCCAGATGTGCTGGGTTTAGCAGAAGAGCTCAGATGCTAAATTACATATATGTAAGAAATTTGGTGGATTGAAGTCTGGGTGATGACTCAGTAGAGACTTCTTTATATAGAGAAAGCCACTAATCTTGATCATAGTTACTGCTTGATGTTTTCAAACACAGGTAAACAGATGTCTCTGCAGCCAAAACCCTAGACTAGAAATTCTGGCCTCTCATTTAGCTCAATGCTTTTGTGTCCTTAGGGTTTGGCTCCAGTTCCCTTTGCTTCAGGCATAACACACACCCACTTACAATTGAAAATGAAGTGCTTTTAGTTGTATTCATGGTTTAAGAGAAGTAGAAAGCTCTCATCCATGCATGACATCTTCCTAAATAACTAATTTTTAAAATATTTCAAGATAGGTATCCTATTTCTCGAAAGAGCTTTCTAGACAGAGTTCAGACTAACTGCTGGACAAGTGAAATGAAGTGTAATATAAAGACTCATTTTAAAGTGGGAGAAGTCAAATTTTGTTTAAGCTTTACTAAAAGAAATGTTTTGGTTAAATGTGGTCTTCTACATTTATACCTCCATAATTAGAAATACAGAAACATGTTATCCCCTAGTTTTAAACTAAAGAAGAACTTTTTCTTTTCTTGTGCTGTATTCATTAAGATTTTTTTTCTCAGAAACTTAATTACTAGATTTTCTTTGATATTAGGATCGATTCTAGTAAATACTTCTTTCCATCCAGAGTTATATGATAATGTTTACTCTGAGTAACATATGAAAACACTGTTGGTACTTCAGTGTTCAATGGGTTGCAGAATGCAGCTCCACATGAACATTTTTAGGGGTGTTCAAAGGATAGATTTATGCCTCAAAACTTGGCTAAGATCTTCAAGTGGAAGGAATATTTTAAACTGACATCATAAACCAAAAATTCCCACAGTAAATTTTTAGGCTTACAGTAGGTTCTGGTCATTCCATTTAGAATAAGATTAATGGCAGGTGATTCAGTAAATTCTTCCTAATGCATTGAAAATTTGTACTGCAGTCAGGATGTAATGGTGAGTATCATCATTATATTTGAATTAATTAGGTTTGTACTGTTAATTTACTGTCATTGTAAATGTCTTTATTCAGAGCTCTCTCTTCCAAATAAATATTTGGGAACATTTAATGGTGTGGGTCTTCAGGAAAAATGCTAAATATTCTTTTGTCACAAAAAAATCCATGCGATAAACCACCCTAGTTTGCATCGCAGCTTATTGATAGAAGAAATTATATATGAACATTCCTGCCATAGTTCCTTAGTCAAAATATTCTTGGGTTTGGATACATACTCACACAACAGATCATAATTACAATGTTGTAGGAAACTGAGTTTGTAAAATTATTATAAAATTCTTGTGTTGTAAGACATGTTCATCACTCATGAGGAGGTTTCCCAAAAATTGAGAAGAACATCCAAACCAATACAATCCCTAATAATTTTATGATTAGAGCACTAACCAGGCTGTAAGAAAAATCAGTTTAACATTCCTACACCATCTGATTAAGATCAAGGACTTTACCCGAAGCTCTCAGGCAAACACTTAATCACTGACCTATGGAGTTTGTATCTTTTGCTAATAAAATAATGGCAAGTATAAATCTGTGTCTAATTTCTCCAGAGTATAGGAAATCTTTGGCTTTCATTTTCTCCCTAGTACTCTGATGATGTTTAGTCAGGAATCTTATGTTCTTTTCTAGTTACTGTCTTGAAAGCTTATTAGCCACTTATTCAAGTATTCTCTGTTACCAGTTCCATTCAAAATTAATTTCTGAAGTTAAAGAGATATTAAATAGTTTGAAACAAACCCAAATTGAGTTGAAAGGATTTAAGGAGTCATCATGGAAGCTTACGTTATGGGAGATTCAAGAGGGCAGTTAATATCCAAGACTAATGGAACAGAGGCATTAGTCTCTACACATCTTGAATAAGATGGGTCATGATTTCTCAGCAGTTTGACTTTTTTTTTCCCCACAAAAGCAAAGCTTATTCTTATGTGGATACAATGATGGACTCACATTTTTTCTGCACTCTTCATTTGAGGCTGTAAAAGTCATAGACAGGCAGGCTACATGAAGAGGTAGAGTAGTCATTCTCAAAGCAATATTGACTGATGTCTTGTCTGTAGCTCTTCACTTGTTCTTAGCTGAAAGGACTGACAATCAGAAACTGACCTTGCTGCTTTATTCCATTCTCCATTTCCATTAAATGGCCCACAGGGGATAATGTAATCAGTTTTAGCTGTAGTAATATTTGTAAGTGTTTGAAATTCCATTACATCTATTCCTGTGTTCACAATCAGTATTTATCACATTACTGTAATTTAGTGATTTGTGACATTTCTGTTTTTGATAGGAAACTAAAATGCAGACAACAGTGTAGCTAGGGCTTCATAGCACACTTTGGGTAGTAGCGAATTGAACTTAAGGCACAGATTTGCATCCTTGTCAGAGGAACAACTTAAGTGAAACCACTTATTAAATTAAACAAGAAAGTTTGGATTTTAACCCCTTTTTTGTTTTTAAATCCAAACAAAATTTCAAGATCTGCTAAGTTACATTTATGTTGAAGAGGTCTGCTGGAACATAGGAGGTTCCACATAAATGTGAGGAAGAATTTCTTCACAGTGAGGGTAACAGAGCACTGGCACAGGCTGCCCAGAGAGGTTGTGGAGTCTCCTTCTCTGGAGACATTCAAAACCTGCCTGGACATGTTCCTGTGTGACCTGACCTAGGTGTTCCTGCTCTGGCAGGGGGATTGGACTAGATGATCTTTTGAGGTCCCTTCCAATCCCTAACATTCTGTGATTCTGTGATTCTGTGATTCTGTGATTCTGTGATTCTGTGATTCTGTGATTCTGTGATTCTGTGATTCTGTGATTCTGTGATTCTGTGATTCTGTGATTCTGTGATTCTGTGATTCATAGCAATCACAAATTCAGCACTTTCATGCCCAGATCTGAACTCAGCTAAAAGTCACAGTTTATGAAGTAGAGAGTGTAATAAAATCACTAATTAGCTTAAGACTGAATCACATGGGGTCATCTATAGGATGGTAAAAGGTTGTCCAAATGGACGTATTTTCATGGGAATATAGAGCATTGAGAATGGCTCCCTGTTCCTTTATAGTGCTTGGACCACGTGAGCTCGGTGATTTGTTAGCCGTTTGAAAATCATATGTTATGTTTTCATTCTGTGCTGATCAGTTTTATTTATTGCTATATTTTATGTTTGATAACTGGAAATAAAAAGTGTCTGAGGGAATTTTTATTGCCTTAACCAAACATCTCTCATGTATGTAAGCCTGAGAGATTGATTGTAATGCACATACCTCAAGGCCTCAATATTTCCTGAAAGTTCAGGTTCTTTTTAACACCCGATACGAACAAGTCTTGATGAAAATGCAGATGGTGGTTATTTTACCATTAATGACTAATAGTGACCAAACCAGAAACTAGGAAAGATAAAGAGCCTGGAAGTACAACCACCATAGCAAAGCAATTATAGTGCAACATGGGAAGCTAAGGCCTTGATATTTCCCTAAACATCTATGCAATTGTAATGGCCTCCTTGGTCTCAAAGATCATAAATAATAAGGATGAAAAATATCTATTTGCAATAATAGACTTTTGTTTCCTAATTTTCATAGGGTCACCAAGCAACTGCTCAGTAATTTTTCTACGTTTTTCTGCCAGTTGCTGCAGGCATGTCTCTTGCTAATGTAACGATAACCCAAAAGAATAAGACGTGGTACAAAACATTAGTAGATCAGTGTTTCATTAGGAATATGAAATGATCACACAGAACCATAGAATAGCCTTGGTTGGAAGATATCTCTAAGATTGCAGCTACTTAAGGGAGTTCATTTAAGTTAAAAACATAAGATTGAAAGATAATATTGTCCTTCAGAGGTTTTCATAATATTGTATTATTTTAAAGGCAAGAATAATTTAATCCTATTTGAAGTTGCTTTTTTCAGAGCTAAAAAAGCCAGATTTAGTATAATAATAGTATATTACAATTCAACACAACAATTTCCAGGAACAAACTCTTACACATAAGAAAAAGAAAACCTTTTAAATTCATTGAACCACAAAACCTGTCAGTGACTATGCACAGTCAACAGATGCCAGAGGTTTAAAACAAAAACCTCAGGGGTATCAGGCTGCATCATAAAACCTAAACAAGCTATTTTCAGCACTGTTCCCTACAAGGGAACTTAGGGAGGTTCACCTAACAAGACTGAGGTTCTCAGAACTAAAGTTTCAATAGAAGAAATTTTAGAAGATACATCAATATTACAAACACTAACAAATCCCCAAGGCCATACTCATACAGTAGTCCTAAAGGAAGCAGGATGTACCATTTTCTTTTGTCACTTTTCAGGTCTAGAAGGAGTGCAGGCAGAAAGTGTTTGTTTTTTTTTTTAAAAAAAAAAAGGAGACTCCTACAAACATTTGAGGAACTACAGACCAGTAAGTCTGACATCTGTGGCAGGTTTTTCATAGCAAATACATAGAAAAGTACAATTAGTAGGATTGTATTCATTATACTGTATTTACCATACAATAATCTTACCATGCAGTCATATACCACGAACAGAGCTTTTAAAGAAGGAAGTCATGCTTCAATCTACATACAACTTTCCTGAAGAGTCAGGGAGAATGTGGATAGGAATAGTCAAGGTGATACTATATACTTTCATTTCAAATAGCGCTTGACAAGGTCACTCACAGGCTGTCAAAGAAATGAAATTCTCAGAGAGGTTGAAGGACAACTCTATTTTGAATTAACAACAGAAAAAAATGCACTTGTTGAAGGAGTATCTGATCAGTTTGAAGAACTGAGAGATTGATGGTTAAGCCACAGAATACTATTCTGTATTCACAATTTAACACATAAAAGATGTGGAAAGGAAATTATCACAGGGGTAGAGAAGCTTGTCATTATAAAATTATTAAGGATAGTTAAATTTAACACTAACTGAAGAGCTGCAAAAGGATGTCGTGATAATAGATTGGATAGGTAACAGATAATGTCACCAAGGATAAATTTCTATAATATATAAACCTAAAAATGTAATATCTTTACTAGATATTATTAATCAGTAAAGATACTAGGGTGCCATAGTGAATGAACACCAGCTTAAGTACAAAAAGGCAAATAGAACTGAATTGTGAGGAAAGCCATAGGGAACAAACAAACAAAACTAATGTCTATGTTTAACCAGTACTCAGGGCTAAACTGTAGCAGTTAGTAGTCCACAACCTGATGCTTCATCCCCAGTTAAGAGAGAGAATCAGGGAAAAAAAAGGCAGAAGACCCATGAGTTAAAGCAGAAACAGATTTAATAGAATAAAAAAACTTGTACAGCAATCAACATTAACTATAGAAGGTTCTACTCAGCCCAGTCCTTGATGTCAACAGCAGGAACAGAAGACCACAAAGGAGGAGACCCAAGGAGAGAAGAAAGTCCACCTCTGGGCAGCTCCCTCCTTTTGTAATGAGCATGATGAGGTGGTGTGGGATACACCTGTGAGTCAGCTGCCTTGATGGGATCTCTCAGCTGACTCGGGGCTACTCATGGCCTGCCTGCATGGCTGGCCCATGGGTCTGTGTCTGGGGAACCAGGACAACAAACAAATAAAAAAAAAACCAAGAAAAAAAAATAATGAAAGAAAGGTCTACAGCTTCAATATTGCTGTGATGTTCTCATCTTTGCATCTCAAAATGATAGGATGGAATTTGAAATGGTGCAACATGGGCACCAGGAATGATTTCAAGTTAATTAAATATTCACTGTAAAGAAGGATTAATAGTCTGTGATTTTTCAATCTTTAGAAGACGCAGCTACAAGGGGATATGACAGCTATCTTACAAAATCATGACTGATTCAGCTGAGATGAATCAGAAACTGGTATTCATAATCACAAAAAAAAAAACAAACAACAAAAAAACCCACAAAAAACCCAAAACCAAAAAAAGTAAAATAAGTCACAAGGATGTAATTAAATTATGACATTTACTGACACAGTACAAACCAGTGGGAATCTATTTTTATGACAGATTAGGCTAGGAATATTTTCAGTCTAGGCTAGGGGAAATTTTAATTGACTACAGTTTGGTTGATGACTAGACTTTATTTTAATACCCAGGACACAAAGGTTAATTTCCTTTTTTTTTCTACACAAAAAACCCCACCCAACATTTTAAGCTTTAATGACAGAGCTGGTTCAGAATTTGTCTTTTCATACAAGGGGCAGTATCTCTCCACGATTCATAAAACAATGTCAAAAGATTGATTTAGTCCTTTGTTTTGAGGAAAAATGGGTCACTCTTACTAGTATATGTAATACTTGCATGATTATGTTTTTTTAAAAAGAATTCTACTACTACACATAAAGTCACATTATTTATGGTATTACATTGTTTGAATTGAAAGCATTTTGTGCTTTCTACTTCTGTTATTTGATTCACATATCAGACGCTTTTAGATTTTCTAACTAAACTTAAGCCCCCAAACACATGTTTAAATGGATATATGTTTAGACTTAATCTGAAAACAAACCCATAGGAGCCTGTGGAACAACAGCAGGAAGAGAGCACAGCCCTGCTGGAAACTTGAAGTCCCATGAGGAAAATATGAAGGGATAGAAGTATATTTTTTACCATTTCAGCCTTATATAGTATGTTTTGCTCTAATAGGTTGTGGGTTGTTTTTCCATCTGTCTCTGCCAGCTGGTCGTCTCTCAGCTGCAAATCTCATATTCCCTTACTTTCATGTTCCTCCTTATACTCCTTTCTTTTCTCTTTCTTGTGCAAGATATCTCTTTTCTCTACTTTACTTTCCTTTCTTCTTCCAATGTGCTTGCTCTAGAGTTCTTTGGAGACTTTGAAGACTTGGAGATTTTTATAGATTTAGACTAGACTTGCCTTGTAGCTACTGTGTTCACAAATCAGATGTTATTCAGATATCATCATCCAAAAATCTGAAAAATTCTTACTTTGTTTAATATAGCTTTTAGTTCCTGAATATCGTTTACCCCAGCAGCCCATCTACTGTCTAACTGAACACAGTTGCTAGTCATATTCTTCTCCTGCCATTCTGATTACAATATTTCCTCTAAGTCACATCAAATACAAATTTCTCACCTTACCTTATACAACCTTTTTCCCTTCCCTGCCCATTCCTCATTCCCTAAATTCTTGTGATTCTCCAAAGCTGTTTGTGACTCCACAGTAAATTCCAGATAAGTCTATTGATTTCAATGTTTGTATTTTTCACATCTTGGAATGTTTTTCTAGTTGTATCTTACAGTACTAAGCATGTTGTCCTAATAAAATTAATCATCTCCTAAATTAAAAGGGTCACTGAAAATGAAATAACTGAACTTAGAATGTGTCTGCATATCTGTATTTGTATCTGCATACAGAAATGCTCTTGCTACATTTGGGTTGAGCCTAGGAGGTCCACAGTTGAACACAGCATGATATGTTGATTTATTTGTCATAATTTCCACTGCACTGGTGAACAAAGGTTTGGTCCATGAAAATTCTCACCCTTCTAAAATTGATTGCCTGCTTTAATCTTTTGAAATGTAAAAACCCATATTTGAGAAAAAAAAAAATCCTTTTTCTTAAGCTCACTGTTGTGCTACTGGTAAACCTGAAGAGTATTTTAGAATATGTAGTGGACCTGAGCAAAGCACATCAGATCAAACAAGGCTATCGCCATCAATTATTAGCTTTACTGCTGGGCAGGTTAAAAAAGGAAGCAGCAGGGGTTTTCTGTGATAAGCTCAACAAATGGAAAATGGATGCTATTTCATATTTTAAACATTCCTTGCTTTCCAGGTGTGATGGGGGAATATGAACCAAAAATTGAAGTCCATTTTCCTTACACAGTTACAGCTGCAAGGGGAACTACTGTTAAGATGGAGTGTTTTGCACTTGGCAAGTAAGTACAGATTCTTTCATAATTAGACATCATTGTTTATTAAGATGTGACATGCCTAATTTGTTGTTTCATTATTTTGCTGGGTTTCATTTTCACAGACAGTCCTTACTGCACACTCAAATTAACCAATTGACTAAATAGCCAATTATGAATTCCCTACCCAGCCATTTCTGTGGACAGTAATTCATTCAAGTTAAAAGACTCTTTGTCAAAATGAAAATTAGCATTCTTGTAAATAGAAAGAGGAAAGTTTTTTAATTGAAAATTTTACCAAACTCCCTCATTTATTCACTGTGATACTATAAATCAGTAAATTAGATTTTTATTCTGCCAAAATATCATAGTTGGAGAATAAACAAGACTAGTAGTGCTTTTTTTTACTTAGTTTATATATGAAACTTAGAGCACAATATTTTAAACATGTCCTAACATACTTTGTGGCAGTGCTGATTCACTAATATCAACCTGACCTAATAGCACTACTAGAGAACAGGTGTTTAGGATTCATGTCAAGGAGTTATTCATATGTTTATTCATAAATGAGTTTAGGGAGAGAAAAGTTTTAGAAATACCTCTTTGCTATTTCATTCAAATTAAATAAGGAGTGAAATTACTTCTATACACTATCCAGATCACAGAATATAGGATGAAATTGATAACATTTCAATTTTGTTTTGGCAGTTACTATTATTATTGCCACCAAGAATAAGGGTGGCAAGGGTAGTATACAGTCAGACAGAACTAAGAAGCAATTCCAGTCATTCAAAGAAATCATTCTTTCTTCTGTACATGTATGTAGATAAAAGCAGGTATTCCATCAGTGATATTTCACTAGAGACATATAAACAAATACTAAAGTTGTGGATTTTTGTTCAAAAATATCCTGTCAAATTCTGATGTGTGTGTGTGCGTGTGTGTTGAAAGAAATCTCACTGTGTTGAATTCCTTTCAGTTCACTTTTACAGTGATGTTCCTTTTGGACATCTCCCCCCACCCCTTGAAGTCATGCTGCTCAATATCATATATCCGGCTTGGTTTTCTACTTCATAGCTTATCAAGGCATATACAGGTTCCTTACAACCTGGCTTTGATTAAGAAATAGTGGAAGGATTTGTCTTTGTAACTCCTGTGGAGTAACTTCCCAACCTTGAGAGGTATTGTATCCTCTGTACCAAATCTTCTTACTTATTTACCTAATCAGGAACCAAGCATAGGAGGAAAGGAATTTTAAAGCAAAAACTTATTTTCCTGAGGATCACCACTCCAGCTTGCTTGGCGAGAACAACCTTTCAAAGCCGATCTCTACTACCTGAACTCAGATGAAACACTAAATGTATTTGTAGCCATTTTGACCTTCATGTGTCACTGGTTACTGAATTTTTTTGTTCAGGTTTTTCTCTTAACAGTTCCTGTTTACTGGCTGGATGAAATATGTCTTAGACCTGTTTCCCTTCCTGCCTATTTTTCCTGTCTGACCAACATCCAGATACTCTCAGTGAGCAGGTCAACAGAAAATATTCATTAAAAATTGCAGAGGAATTCTGACAAAGTATTTTAATTGTATCTATTTAGGCCCAGTGCAGTTGAATGACAGGCAGGACACAGCCAAATCAGTCCAAACAAAATGTGGGAGACCATAGCCCATGTACAGGAACCATCAGACAATGACAACGGCGTTTGCAAATTCATTCCCCACTTAAATGTAAGCAGTAGTTTAGAAAGCAAATGTGAGGAGAGAAAACAAGGGTAGAACACAAGCCTTACGTTTTATATAGTAAAGATAAGGAAAAAGGTACATAAGAGAGGACAGAAAACCAGTAAATGGAGAGATTCTTTGAAATGCTGAAATATATGAGGAAAGGGGCTGTTCCATAGATGCTGCTGGCTTCAGGCTCTCTCCTTTTAGCAACATTAACCAATTTTCTGCCAGGTCAAAATGAGGCCCTTTTAGACTCTTGGCTATGGCTGAAGCAGTGACAAGTATATTAGTTTCCATTTTCCTCATTTTGCTGGAATTAAATTGCAGCTGCTGACAGATTACAAGCCAGCTGTCACTTTCCAGTGAAGGGGAGGTATGCCACATGTTGTCTTTCACAACCATCACTGACAGGCAAGAAATGCAGCTACTGATGCCTTCCATCATCAGCACCTCAGGATTTAGTAAACCCTCTCAAAAAGAGTCAGTCACTATTCAAACAGCCACACAAGGAAGGTGAAGGCTGACAGGAAAGGCTTCAATTAGCTTATTTCCACATTCATATTTGGCATTGACCTTTAGTAAACAAAAAAACAAAAACACCTGAACCATCAAGGAATTTAAGGTTATCTAATAAGTTGACCCCATTTGCTGCTATTGTAATGGGCAGCTATTTTTACCATACACATTCCTTATCTTCTTTTCACAGCCATTAATGCACAATCAAATCAGCTGAGTTGAAATTGCTTTCAACCTGATATGGTAATAATTACATGAATGACATTTCAGGCCTCGTTTGAAACCTGGAGGCTGAGGTGGGAGACAGAAATGCATCATATTTCCTATTCATCTTTATCATTTTCATTTTTTGTCCCCATCTCTTATTCCCGATAGCTTGTATGGATCTATTCTTGTTACACTGCCATGGGCTCCCATTACCAAACTGAATCAGCAACTAATTTATTCCTTCTTTATTTAGCATTTTGAGATTTGGCATTTTGAATTTTTATTGTAAATAACACAGAATTTATTCCAGTCTCAAAACCAATGTGTTGCTGTTTTTCTCATTCTTTAATTTAGCTGTCTGAAAAACTTGCTTTTCTCTCTCCACTGTAATTGTGAGAATGACAGGCATTCCAGTGAGATTTCCTGAAGTAGGCATTTGGCAAATACTCCAGAAAGAGCCTAGTATTTAGTTACAGATTAATGATTTATTAATAGTATTTATTTAGAACTGCCAGTCACTATGGCTGTAAGAATTAAATAAATTGGAGCTGTGCAGCTTTTGTCTCCAAACGAAAATCAAATGTCTTAATTGCTTGACAGACAAAGATTATTTGAGAAGGATTTTATTCTGACCCAAGCAGTATGTAGCTGGTCCAGTTACAAGTGAAAATATTATGTTACTGATACCACTTATAAATAGACTTTGTTGTTGCTAAAGAATTCAAACTAATACAGGAGTGAAATACCTCAAAACGATGTCATTTGTATTAGATGGAGCATCAGTCATTGGCTAAGAAATCACTGCATATATCCATGATTCACTCTAAGGTATAACAAAAGACAGTACTGACAGAGGAGTTAGATAAAATTTACTGTATTATATATCGGTGTGCATTTTGCAATTAGCAATGTGTTGTGATCTGTGCTGGATATTTATGCTGGCCCACTTTTGTTGAAAGGTTGTTTTTATAGCCATATGCACTGTGACATCCACACAACAACTTATGTTCTGATTACATCTGTATTTCATATATACCTGTATATATAGCATACAGATATATTTTCTGCCACCCATTTAATTATGTAATTTGTCAGAGGATCATTGTGTTTTTTTAAAAAATAATAATAATTTTTAAAAATCACTGGCAATAACAAAGTATTAGCATCTATTTTTTAAACTTTTCATAAGAACAGAACTAGAGCTTTTTAATTTACATAATTTCTAAATCCAATTAAGATTTACATTAAACATTGGTAAAATAATAAAATAAGATTTTTTTTATAAAATATCTCCTTTAAAACTTGCTGAACGGAGGAATTCAAAATGTCTACCTTAAAAAAATAAATCTAACCAGCAGTATGTTAATATTTGGTTTTGGGTAACACAATTTTCACTGCTTGTGTCTTCTGTTATTTAAAAAGACAAGCTATTTCTTTAGTAAAACAAATAAATGTGCTTATCAGTAATGAGGTGGTTGGTTGTAGTCCAGATAATCCTGGTTTTCTAATAAATTCATCATTTCAATGTCAGAACTTATGTTTATGATGTAAATCAGGAAGACAGATCATGGTCTTGCTCTCTGGGTAAATTCTGGTGAACTTTCCCAGCTGACTCTCTTGCACAGGTCACAGCATTCCTGTCTTTTCCTGCTCCAGAAATGCAATTTCTTGGGCACTACCTTCTGTGACAGCAGGTTACCATTTTCATTTTCTCTCAAATATTACTGATTTTGTTTACAAGAACATCTGGAGGCAACTGGCTAAGTCTTTCATTTCTTTTTTCATGTACCTTTTTAAAAGAAAGAATTCTGCTGTCTTCGTTTTGCTCCCCATTAAGAAGATATGAAAGTAATGGAGTTGATAGGTAAAATGACTTTAAGTTCTGTCCCCACCACTTGACATATTCATTAATAAAGCACTTCTAGTGATGACCATCTGAGAATTCATTAACACCTCCTGACTTTAGAGTATAATTATCTTATAAGTTATTTTAATACTATTATTTTAACATGGGACTTAAAAGCAGGAGTAGATGGAAATACATGGATTTTTTAAAAGCCTCAAAATGAACAAGTTTTCTAGTTCAAACAATGATATGGAACTGGTTTGTCCAAGCTCACATGAAAAGCTGTAAGTTACAGCCCTCCTCAATGAGTACAGACCCTTGCTCTCAGAAGAAATCAAGAGAAAAGAAGTGTCAGAAAGTTATCACTCTTTTAATTTTTTTCCCTCTGGTGTGTAACTAGGTTGGCTTCTTTCCTCCCTTTCAAGTAATTCTTCTACACTCACTCTTTCACACAGATTTTTGAATGTCAAATTATGTATAGTGCAGTTTCCCTACCTGACCCTCACTCTTCAGCCTTTTCCTCACTGCATTTTCAGTCATGCATCAGAGCATACAGCAGCTTCTATTTTATTCTCAACATAAACCTCATACTTCACTGGTTTTCCGGCTCCAGACAGAAAACAAAAAGTTTGTATTACGACAGTGCCAACAGACAATTTCAAGTGAGTAATAATATTTTCTTTCTCATTAGAACAAATCAGAAGATGTGGGCTATTGCTGTACTTGTAGGCTACCAAAGTTTTCAGTCTTTGCCTTTAAAATAGGCTCCCTGGCCCTATAGACTGCCAAAAGCATTGTTTAGCTAAAAAAAATTAAGTCTTATGCATCCTTTTTTTTCACTGCAGTTATTTTTTAACCACATAGATCAACTCACAGAGATTTTAATTGAAAGAATCGATACAGAACAGTGTTGACAGACAGTTTTTCTTAAAACCCATATGCTTGTTTTCCTGTATTTTTGAGAGACTATTTTATGCTTGTGTTATTTCTATATGACAGTAATATCTATACAGTATATCAACATTCCTTCTAACTGCTAGCTTGGTTCACTTTAGTAATGTCAAGACTATGTTTTTATTGTGACATATTCTTAGTTAAAGAGAAGAATAAAATAGAGATATTGACTTCCTTTTATTACTGAATTATGATGAGGCTGTTATGATAGAAGCATTGCTCATGCTGTTATAGTTACTGTTGCTTTAATAATTCTATTGTAAACTTTGTTTTGAAGAAAATTATAGCTCAGTCATAAATATTTATCTCATTTGTAATATGGCTTGCAATAACTTAGCTGATAGTCCATTTTTATATCTTGATTTCTAAATGAAAAAAAATAAAAATAAGGTGAAATTGCATTTATTTAAGTCATAGAAGTGAATGAAACTTATTGCCTTCTATTTTAGGAAACATTCTAAAATGTTTTCTTGAAACAATGAACTCTGAATCAATTCTAATTAATAAATATCTCAAAGTTTTAAATCCATGGAATATAGGATTTCATTTTACCTCCTTGACCTGATTTTCTTTTAATTGATTGTTCTAATTGTTCTTCAAGCTTTTATTAAAAATCATTTATTTTATGCCACTATCAATATATTCATTATAGACTATGTACATGAAGAGAAAGCTGACTGAAGATTTTCCAATATGAAGAAATAAAAGCAAAAAAAAAAAAAGTGTTTGGATAAGTGAATATGATATCTAAGCAAAGACTGAGTAGTGATTTAAAAAATCTTTACGATCCAGTGAAGGGTATTTGACTGTAACTGTGGAGAATTGCATGAAGTATCTGAAGAAGTTATTTTTCTGATGTTGCTCATTAAGACAATGACATAAGTTAATGGCTATAAAGAAAGCTTCTAGATATGGCAAATGTTTTTGCAGGTGTAATAGACTTTGCAAGTCCACATGTTAAAAGGATGTTTCTGTGAGGTCTGGTCAGTGTTTGACAAACAATCATAGAATCATAGAATAATTATGGTTGGAAGGGACCTCCAGGGTCATCAAGTCCAACCTTTATCCCATCATCTGCCTAACCACTAGACCATTAGACCATGGCCTCAAATGCTTCATCCACTCATTTTTTGAACACCTCCAGGGACGGCAATTCCACCACCTCCCTGGGCAGCCTGTTCCAATGTCTAGCCACCTTCTCAGTAAAGAACTTCTTCTAATATCCAACCTAAACTTCCCCTGACGCAACTTGAGGCCATTTCCTCTCATCCTATCATTAGTAATTTGGAAGAAGAGACCAACACCAGCCTCACTACAACCTCCTTTAGGTAGTTGTAGAGGGCAATGAGGTCTCCTCTCAGTCTCTTCCAGACTAAAAAAACCCAGTTCCCTCAGCCGGTCTCCATAAGGCCTGTTTTCCAGACCTCTCACCAGCCTCGTTGCCCTTCTCTGGACTTGCTCCAGCACCTCAATGTCCTTCTTATCCTGTGGTGCCCAGAACTGGACACAGTACTCAAGGTGCGGTCTCACGAGTGCCGAGTACAGGGGCACGATCACCTCCCTACTCCTGCTGGTCACACCGTTTCTGATACAGGCCAGGATGCCATTGGCCTTATTGGCCACCTGGGCACACTGCTGGCTCATGTTCAGTTGGCTGTCAACCAACACCCCCAGGTCCTTTTCTGCCAGGCAGCTTTCCAGCCACTCTTCCCCAAGCCTGTAGCGCTGCATGGGGTTGTTGTGGCTGAAGTTCATGACCCAGCACTTACCCTTGTTAAACCTCATACAATTGCCCTCAGCCCATCACTGCAGCCTGTCCAAATCCCACTGCAGAGCCTCCCTACCCTCAGGCAGATCAACACTCCTGATCTTCAAATTTGTAAAATATGGCTTTTCCTTTCAGTTCACCAGTTAAAACTATGCCCCAAGTCTTCCATAGCTCTCTCCGTACCTTTTATCCTTTTGTTGGTTGATCTTGATAAATCCGATATTGCCTTATTTATACTCATCCAGAATGTTTCAGAATGCATATTCATGTGTAGTCTGTAGACAGTAAGATTCTTCCTAGCTTCAGACCTGGCAGGAGGCAACTCCTCCTTTAAATTCCCAAGAGAAGCAGACAAAATCTTCCTTTGACCTGAGCCCTTCCCACTAATCCAGTATCACAAAAGGTCTCATGAGGATTTCTATTCTGAGATAAAATTATTTTCTGACATAAATTTCCTTCATATAAATCCATGAATACACCTCTCACTCCAGCCTTGGTATTATGCTAAAGAGTAGCAGACCTAATGCACTGATGAGAGTTTAAAACAAACTTAAAGTTAACCTCTCCTAACTGCACTACACTGCATCCCAGAGGCATCAGGATGAGTGGGGGGATCAAGGTGGCAAACAGCAGTTGAGTGCTATTGGTTGTAAACATGGGAATATAACATGAGTATAAATAGATATTAACACCTGTGATATAAAACAAGCTTCACTGCTTTTTAGGGCCAAATATGAGTTCTGTTGGCTATTTCTTTGGGCTATGTCAGCAGATCTTTACAATGTGGTGGCAGTTGAGACATAGTTCAGAAATGATGTCTGAAGTGGAATGGCTATTCAGCCTCAGCAAATGCTGCTTTTTAGGTGTTGTCTTTTGGAAATTAATAAGTCTACTTGTACTTTTCCATGAACATGAAACATTTCTTGTCTCTTCCTACAATAATAGTGACATACAGAAATACCTTTGCTTTTACAGATAACCTGATTCTATGCTAAGGACATTCAGAGCAATTAACAGCTCTCATTTCCACTTAATACTGTGACAGTAGTGCATGCATTGCTATCCCCTGCATGGAAACTGTTGGTCAAAACAAAGCATGAAAGTGTATGATGAATCACTGCATTGATAAATGAAGGTTGGAGGGCTGACAAATTCTAACCAGATTTAATATACAATTTGAAGGCAAAGAGAAAGCTAATTTTGACTTGTCTTTTAAATGTATTATGGTACTCACAATTTAATGACATGCCAAGAACCTTGGCTTGCATTAAATGGAGCATATAATTCTAGATGCTACACGTCCAATTCCTTCTTGGAACTAGAGATTCAAATATTCAGTGTTTTTCCTACATATAGAACTACTAGGGGAAAAAGGAGGGCTAGCATCATCGAGTATTAAGAAAATTCACAGTGTAGAAGTCCATAGGTAGTAATTTGCCTTTACCCTCAAAAACCATTCTTAAAATGATGTTCTATTTTTCATCTACAGGTCACAGAGACATAAAATGGCTGTTTTCTCATTTTAAAACAGGAAAAACATGGCATAGGGTATTAAAATAGAATGATTTACCCAAATCAAACTGCAGAGACAAAATTGGTGTAGAAATGTACATTTCTAAGCCCCATAGGACAATATCATATTCCCCCATGCCCCTTCACACTGCTTCTCACTTTAGGAAAAATATTTTGTTAATTCTATCAAATGTCAAACCTGGAATCTGTGGAAGCTACTCTTAAAATTTACTGATAACAAAAAAAATCTCAAGAGGGAAATGAACACTCTCAGTAACACAGCATTTGTTAGTGTTCTAAGTAAGGATGTCCTTTTCCCTGAAGATAAACTTATGATGAAAGGAAGGAACCTTTTTAATTGTGGACATGGCATCTTCAAGCTGAGTTTGTCCATATAAGACAGGAATAGATCCAGGATATTTTTCCTTTGATAGCACATATTGTTTATGTCAAATAAATCTTTCTAAGACTTTCATCAATCTAAAATTCATTTTTAGCTTATACTGAATAAGAATTTATGTTATAAGGTGCTAGACCAGTATTGGATTTTGTTGCTGTTGTTCAGGCTGGATTGATTTGTGTCTTCCTTTAAGTGGACTTGTTTTTGCATAGAGTTTATAATGCTGTTACAAATATTGCAATCACTCATAATAATGTAATGAAGATTCTTTGGTAAATTTCAAGTAGCACTCTCAGGACTCATTCTGCCTCACTCTGACTAAATGTTTCATACTTACATACAAAAATTTAGTTAATTACTTTTACCATATGGCATAGGGAAAGTGGGAAAAAGCCCCACCGAACTGCAAGTCCCTGACAATAGAATGTCATTCTTGAAGAAGCAATATTACCAGTCCTTGCCCTTTCTCACAGCCATCAAAGAAAAATTGTAAATGCTACTAAAAACTTTGTTCAGCAATTTACACAGTTTTGCTTTATGTTTAAAGATGGAGGAGCAATTATTTTGCATTTCAAACTTACTACCCTGAAAGCCATGTGTAGACTTTCTCTCTGTGTCAGAGATTGAGAGGATCAGAAGGAAACAAATTCTGGCAATTGTCAATAGTAGATCTGCAGAGTTACTTTTATTGAATTTTTCTTCAGGATTTACCACAAATAAATAAATGCATATAATACTGTGTGGTACAAGAGCCACGCTCACTGCCTTCAAACTCCGTAGCTGATCAGCAGGTTCAAAGCTATCTTGCACACCCCAGACTCACTGGATTTACATGTGGTGCTTGTCATGACTGGTGGTACACCTCTTGTTTCTGGAAGTCCTGGACTCATTGTAACTAGTTCTCTGGGACTGATCTGCACCCTGGCCATGTCTGTACAGCAGAATTAGGAAATCCTAGATTAATGTACCAGCTACAGAAATTCTGCCTGGACAAAGCTTGGAACAGAGAAAAATGACATAAGAGAAAATCCAGTTATAAAATAGCTTTACAGAAGGCAAGTAAACACATTGGTACTGTAGTATCGTGGCCCTGAGAATCCATATGAACACCTGCCATAAATGTGTTAACTTTTCAGGAAAATTTTCTGCTTCAAAGCATTTGTCTCCTCTAAGTTAAATTTGTGGATTCTTCATGTGTTATCCCCCATATCAACACAGCAGTTGTCATTTATGTCTTTTGCTTTCCAAGCTGCTTCAGATCCTCTTTTGATAAGTCACAGGCTGGTGTCAATTTACCTGCTGTTTTATGTCTTTAATACTCTTTAGAAGATTGTCCACTTACTTCAGAGTGCCCCCAGCCAGCAAACTGAGGTAGGGTGTGATAGAGAGACTAGAAAAAAGGGTCACTGAATGGCTGAGGGAAAAACATAGCTTACTTCTGTCCTTATTTAACAGTTATAGTAGCTCAACACCTCCTCCATCCCACAATGTAGTATTTGCTATAGTCTAATGACAGAAGAATAATATTGAATTTTGCAATGTGGCCAACACTGAATCCACAGGAGGAGATGTTCAGCTCTTTTCTATTAAATTTTTCATCATTTAGCTGCGCTGTTGTGATTTCATTAAGAGTAAATACTATTATGTAACTTTTAAATGGAGAAACAAAAGGTTGCAGAATAGCTTTTCCCCTTTAGTCACTACTTGTGAAACCAGTACCTCGCCTATTGTGGATTCTCTGTTGTCTTGTTTGATTACACCTTCATCGGGTGACTCTTGGTTTTGTGATTAACTTGAATTTAAGAAATTGGAAAAATCTTTGAAATCACCAGGAGTGTCAGCTATGTTATGTAACTTTATCAGTTAAGGATCAAGTTTGAGATAACAGTTTAGGCTCTGATCAATCAGTAGAGAAAAACCTCTAGAGTATAATTCACTATGAATAATGAATCATTATAGATAATGAATCATTATCCATAGAATTATTTTAGATATTAGAGATGCTCTAACATGTTAGGACTTCAAGTGTGGAGAAAATTATTTGGAGCTAGTCATGCAGCCAAGCAGGCACACTGCCCTTTCTCTGTGCCATAAAGAACAAGCCAGTGGTGGTGAGAAAGCACATCCACGTTAGTATATGACACTGATATGTATACGTGTGTTGACATGAGTTGCAGACCTGGGCTTGTTCCAGCACACAGGCTTCAATTTCATCACCATTTCCTTCTATTCTATTTCTATTCTTAAATCACCAGTACTCACAGCTGCTATATTTCATGAGTACTAACTATCTTTTAATTACCAAATGAAAGAAAAATTTATTATCTTGTCTCCTAAATTTCTGCATCTGACCAGAATAGATTTATATAGGACATTCTAAAGGTAGAATCGTGTGAGCAGTTAATGGGCGTTTCTGGAAAGTATCTGATGGAAAGAATTTCACTATACATGACATTTTAATCCTATATAATTATCCTGTAATAATTAGAAGATATTTAACACAGATGCAAGGCTGGAGGGCATAAGGAGAAAGTTTTTTTTCTAGTCTCAAATGCACAGGAATGCAGAGGTCTTCAAGATATGTTATGATGTGAACTCTGGGTTTGAAGGCACAGCTCTGAACAGTGGTGGATGGTAAAGAGAAATAGTGTGAAGAGGAACTGAAATTACAGTAGAAGGTAAAATATTTCAAAAGAACACATCAATTTGCACAAACCAAAAATAGAATATATAACCTATGAATTCATATTTAAGTTATTGCTGAAAAACTAGGAGCTTAAGATCCATGAAAAAGGTATTTTAAAATTCAGACATTACTCACATTTCCACCTCACCCCTTTCCAGAAATAAACATATACTTTATAGATCCAATTAAATTCTTTTTCAGATGAAATTGAAAAAAACCCTATAAAAACGGTTCCAATATTTTTTTCAAAACACTTTTATTTCCAATGAAACTTGGGAAGAATTCACAACAAATTCAATAGCATTTGTCCCAAATAATATACTGCTGAAAACTGACTCTTATAATCTCTTCTAGATGTAAATGTAAAACTATAATTCATATTTTCTTCAAATTCAAAGTGAACAAACCCACAGTAATGTCTGGCAGAGTCACCAGTGACCTCTTAGAACTTTTCTTAGAGCTCAGAGGAATAAGAAGTTTAATGATGGTATTTCTGAAATCAAGTAGGATTTTTTTCTCGGTGATGCTAAGGTTTACCAGTAGTATTCAGCAGATCATTTGCAAAAATGAAGAGAAATCTTATTTTTGAACCAATTGAAACTCAAATAAAGTTACTCATAGAAGTTGAATGTGAACAGGGTTATAATAAACAAAGAAACTGTATTACCATAGATGTCTGCAGAGACCAAAATAAAAATGGATTATAATTGATTATAAGATTTAACAATTATGCATATTACATTAAACTTGTATTAATGTTAGATATACTCCTGCTCTATTTTAAAAAAGCTGTGGATCATTTGAAAATATGAACAATATGTGCATATGTTAGCTTTTATGGTGGATTTTGTGAGTTTTCTAGAACAGTCGCACAATTTTATGCTTTCATCTCCTCACTCGGATATATTTCATTCTTTCATTTCATTCTCATACAAGTCACAGAGGAGAAATAGGTGTAGATATATTTTTATTTCAGATGTAAAATTCATACCTCACTTGTAAGTTATGCAAGGAAAATAAGAAGCTTCATTAAACAGAACTACAAGTTGCCTGCGAATAGTGATTTGCAGTTTGGGAGTACTTTCCTTTGAAATCATTAAATCTACACAGCTAAAGTAATTTTATCTCCTTGAAAAATTCCACTTACTACTACATACTGATGAAGGGAAAAGTGAGGTTTTAAAAAATATGTTTCCTAATGACCCAGAGAAGTTTCTTCTTTATTTGTCATGCTATATACATTTACTTTCTGTAGCATGCACAAAAACATTTTTTTTAAAAAAATTGTTAAATGCAATTTAAACAAACTTTTCTAAATACATGAATTACAGAATAATCTCATAGGAGCTAAATGAGAGAACTTTCATGGTTTATAATGTCTTCATTGTTTCTCAGAAATATCTACTATGAAAAAATTCCACTTACCTATTCAGCAGAACCAGGTTTTTTCTATGACAATAAGTAAAGGCATTTTTGTCACTATTTTAGTGGAAGTAGGGTTGAAGGGCAAATAAACAGTGATGGACAACAGGCATGGCACCCTTATAGTGGCAAATAAAGTGTACCTGCACACTTACCTCATTCATAAAACAGCAGTTGCTGAGCAGTATTGCACTGTACCAGCAAAAAGAATTCCTTCTGTGGACCTTTGTAGTGATGAATAATGATTAATGAAACACTTGCCTGGCCATGGTCGCTGTTTTGCAGCCAGCAATCATGACATAAATATATTCCATATAGAAAGAATACAAACATATAGAAAGAGGATAAGCATATGAGGAGTTCACACTTAAAGAACACAAACCAAGAAAGCTACACAATCTCCAGAAAGTCACTCAAGAGAGTGACTTCTGCACAGAAGAGTCATCAATCCAAACCTACAGGACACCAAAATTTGAAATCAGTCAGCAAAAATAGAATTTAAGATTAATAATGAGAAAGCTATCAATTTTCTGTGGTGCTACTCTAGGGGAAAAAAAAAAGAGCTCATAGGATCCACACCCATAATATGATCCAAAACTATCTATAAAAAGAAAAAGATTGCAGTGCTGAAGAAAAAGAGATCAGATGGTTTTGATTAGTAAGGAGGGGGGGGGGGGGCGGGAAATAAAAAAGATAATTTGATTTCCATGCATGTATTTCTTCCATAGGGGATAGTGATAAGGGACCACTTTGCAGGAACAGAGAGGTATTGTAGGAACTATGCCTCAGAGATGAATACACACACAATCAAAATAAAGTATCTTCAGTCAGATTAAGTAATCAGTGCAGCAAACTGATAAGAGAAATAATGATTTTCTGCTTATTCAAATAAATAGTGGATACCATTCTATATGAGACTATATATTGGACAAGAAACAAACTTCGTGAAGGTAGTTATATTAATAGGCTCAATGGAATTCAGTGATTTGTGACATTCAGGAGATAAAATTAGAGAAACCTTCTGATCTACAACTACAAGTCTAGGAGTTTTCTGAACCTCTATAAAGTGCTAGAATTTGGAGCATCTCATCTGGAAGTTTGACTACAACTGTAGTGACTCACAGCCTGATTTTAACTGGTTGAAGAATAGCTAGAGCTTTATTCATAGGTGATTACCATATCTGTGTTTGTTTTGTCTCAAATTGGCCACTGTGAAATACTGAGGGAATGGTGTTTTTTTTAATGTAACTTCATATAGTTATAGGAAGTGGAAGTTAGCAAACGATGGTAGAAATTAACAAAAACTTTGAATTTGAATCTATGCTATGAAGTACTTTTCCCCATCTAAACTGCCACAAGATCCAACTGTGTTTATATCTAAGCTTAGATGTGAAAGCAATTCAAATAAATACTGAGGGGTTTTCTGAAAAAGTATCAGCATGTAGCAGTTATGTTTTCTTTTATGATGTCCTCCAAGCTTCTTTTGGAATACCTGAAGCAGTTTTCAGCTCAAAATCAAACGTTTTATAACTATAGCTCCTTTTTTTTTCTTTATTCTTTTTTCCCTCTTAAGTATCCACTGCCATATTTAGACAAAAGTATACCTGTATCAAAAAGGCCCAATGGGTGCACAATGACTGATGAGTGTTTGGGATAAAAAGAAAATTGAATGAGTGCAAACACTGTCTAATCTACTTCTTCCCTCAGTATGAATGTATATGACAGTTTCCAGATAGACCTGTGTGGAATAAGAAGCAATAGTGAAAAGCCCTTCTGCTCCCACGAGCAGGCATGTAATGCTGTGGGTCAGAACCAGCAGTGCCATCAATACATATGTCTTACACAACCAGTTTTGTAACTTAAAGTATATTGCAACAGGAAAGGTTTCCAAGTTTGGTCACCTTCTTTTATTCAAGATACAGTGGTACTGAAATCACCCACCTAAATGTACATTATCACTTCCTGATGTCCTGAAATGCAGTTTCATTGCAGGAATACTGGGAAGTGTTGGAATTTGCTAAATTCATTCAGGTTTTGAAGTCCTTTTTTTTTTTTTCCTCTCAAGTGGAAGTGTTCAGGAGTAAAGTACAGATTGCTAAAGAAGCTCTAGAGAGAGCATTTCAAGTGATTTACTTGATCCCAATAAAAACCTGGCCTCTCCTGTGGATGAAAGAGATGCATTCTATGTAACAAACCATTTATTAAGGATTCCCTACAGAAAGTGAGGTATATCAAGCATTATATGAACCTTAATTGTAGCTATAATTTATTGCTACTTAGATATTAAATGTTTAAACTACCAGATAACAGAATCTATATTCTCAATAATGGAAGAGTGCTAACAGTAATTTTACTAAATATTTCAGCCCTGTTCCAACAATCTCTTGGAGGAAAGTTAATGGTCATAATCCAAGTAAAGCCCGCCTGAGAAAATCCCAAGCTGTGCTTGAAATACCTAATGTGCAGCTAGAGGATGCGGGAACGTATGAATGTAAGGCTGAAAACTCTCGTGGAAGAAATGTCTTCAGAGGACAACTACAAGTGTACAGTAAGTGTAACTGCACACAATATTATTCAGCAATGCTTTGTCCACGCTTAAGGCTTTAAATACCTGTGAAGAATGCTAAGGTCCAGTAGAAGTGAAAAATTTTTCTTCTGAAATATAATTAATATTGAATCAAGCTATATATTTTTATTCCTTAGTAATGCAGTAAAGTATGGAATATAAATAAAGTTGAGTCCCTTAAAAAACTGGTTTAAACACAATTTCATGTTTAATGTTTATAGGGTTTGGTTGGGGTTTTTTTTAAAGACTATTGCTACAATTTTTAGAGTCTTTTTTTTTTTTCCTCCTGATATAACACATAACAATGGCATGCAATGTAAGCATGATATATCTGTCAGAAAACAGTATTAGAAATGTCTTGGGATTTTTATCACTGTTTTATTAATGCTTCACCCTTGATATGCCTGGGTGCTGAGTTTTGTCAAATTAATTGTACAAAAATCAGAGCTGGAGAAGTGCTTCTGTTTCTGTAAAAAAATCTCAATTCAGGCATGCACCATTTCTGAATGTTCTGATTTTCAGAAAGTGCTGAATATTTTCTCTATAAAATCAGTCCTTCTAAAAGTTTTTTGAATGAGCATAAAAAATGAATCATAGAATCATAGAATAGCTTTGGTTGGAAAAGACCCCTAAGATCATCAAGTCCAACCATTAACCCAGCACTGCCAGTTCACCAGTAAACCATGTCCCTCAGCACTTCATCTACACATCTCTTAAATCCCTCCAAGGATAGGAACTCCATCACTGCCCTGGGCAGCCTGTTCCAGTGCTTAACAACCCTTTCAGTGAAGAAATGTTTCCTAATATTCAGTCTAAACCTTCCCTGGCACAACTTGAGGCCATTACCCCTTGTCCTATTACTAGAAGAATCACAACTTGAAATTAAAAATATTTAGTAAAAACCATGACTTTTATATAATATTGTTGCTGCATCCTAGAGATTAGAAGCAAAACCCTATATAAGACATACCTTGAATATTTACATGTCAGAGTTTTTCTTATATTGAATGTATGCTCATATCTCACCTACTTGTTATCAATTAAAGTTATATCACTTGCTGTTATTCCATGAATTCTACAACCTTAAATACTTAGCAGGAAAGGTCTATTGCAGGAAATCATCCAATGAATCTTTCAGACTCTGAATTGTTTTCTGTCTTCAAATATTGCAGTCAGTGGAATTCCAGCTGCTGTAGTTTAGACAGGTCCTCAGGCTAATAGATACCTTTAAGAAGGAGTCTCTCTTGTTAATAATTTTTATTTTTCTTTTCATGTTTTCATCCCATGGCTCCCCATTGCTAACCATACACAGTTCTCTGTTACATACTTTCATCAAATAACTGTAGACTGGCACCATATATTTAGTCTATTTTCCACATATGTCAATATTTCTAGGTCCATAACCAATTTTCCTGTCTCCTTCAGGTTTCCAATGTCTTTATCTTAGCTCCCTGGTTTTTAGTGTATATCAGCATATTGCTGGATGATGCTTCTCTACATGCTTTTCATTCTCATCCATCTAGAGCCCAGGACAGTTTTTTGTCTTCAAAACTTTTTGTATATGCTGGAAAAAATATGTGGTGGCAAAGGTGGTAGTTTTCACCTTTCACTTTAGACATGCCACCCATACAGCACTTGCAGCAAAAGGTTTATAAGACACTTCCTTAAAACAGCAGTCAAAGCCCAGGAACTATTTCGTGCCTCCTACTATGCCAATACACTAGTGATATTTCTCCAGTATTACAAATTGTTAATGTCAGTTGCTTTCACAAAAGTATGACAGATCCTGCTAGGGACCTGGGGCCAGGGACATTTAGCAGTATGCTTGGTATTATTCGACAGTATTTCTTAAAATGCCTAATTTTCTTTTTTAAAAACTAATTTCTGTTGTAAGGTGTACCCTAGATCATACACTTACTAGCTGTTTTCTAGAGCTATGAAACTACAAGATGCCAAAGCACCTTATAAAGGAGTTATAATTATCCCTACTTCCCTCTTTCAAAGTTCAAGGAATATAAAAGGTGTTCTTCAAGAGAGAAACTAAGATGCTGGAAAATGAAATTATTTCCTTAAGAGAATACTGCAGGCCTGTGGCAGAGTGATAAACATAAATCACAGCAAACATGATGTAGTGTTCCACACAACTCTGCCTCTCTCATTAGCCAGAATACATTTTTGTTTTGAGCAGAAATACAGATTGTACTCAAATCTAAGTGTCCATAGAAAGTGGATTGTACTCAAATCTAAGTGTCCATTTTCTATGTCAGTTTTTTCCTGCTTTGTCCAGACAGAAATGAGAATTTGTAGTTTTCTACCACTGTACAGTTGTCAAAATTGTACTTTTTACAGTCACTGCCTTTACGGATAATGCACAGTTAGTGCTAATCTACATTTTTGCAATAATATTAGAACAACTGCTTTAATATTGTAGAAAGGAGGTCCACTCCAGATGGTCTCATTCTGCTGATTAACAGCTATGTGAGACTAGTATATGATTAAGTTTTTTATAAATCTATTATTATATTTTAGAATATCTCATAGTTAATTCAAAACCAGATCTGAGTCAGAGTTTCACCTATCTGCATTAGCAGGGAGAGAGGTCAAAGCAGGTAACAGAGGGTTTCCAGATGGAGGAGTCTGGCAGCAACGTCCAGTACAGCTGAACAAGAAGGGCAAACTGCTAATAGCCCCTTCAAGTGCCTTTTCTTGGCCTAGAGATGAAATATAACCCAGTGAGCCTCTTGCAGCCTCCAGTGCTCCTGAAGTCATTACTGTCTCATTGGCCTACAGACCTTGACAACCCTTTCCAGGGATGTAAGAGGATTTTAGCAGCACAAAATTTAGCCAGATGTTACCTTACAAAATTCTAAGCTTCCTTCACTGACAGTTGATGTGGCAGGATTTGGGGGCATTACTTGAAACAGCATTTTCTGCTGTAGCTCTTACTCATAACAATAGTCAACATGAATTATTTACCTTTAAGCTCATTGTCTTTTCACTGACAACTTATTCCTCCAGGAGACAGCAATTATTTTGGCTCAGAAATTCAAATGTAGGCCATCATTCCTTACTAGGGGTTTCTTGTAAAATTTCAGGGCAGGCTGTAGGACCAGCTGTGTTATATTGCTGTCTCACAATTTGCATATCTCTGTAGGAACTCACACTGTCTGTTTGAATCTTCTTCATTTCATCAGTTACGTCTGATCTAGGTCACCACAGAGTATTTTGGAGAAAGCCCAGGACACACAGTCTGCCTGTCTGGACACATTTAATCACAAACTAATGATTTTTCGTTTCTTACCTGATGCTGCAATCCAGATATAGCATGACTGTCTGATACAGCTGACACTTTGGAAGTTGTTCAGAAAGTGGTATTTTGGATGCTGACAATTTCAGATTTTTGTAGTCTCAGCACTTAGTGGAAATTCAGCTATATAAGTGACAAAGACATTAAAAACATAATTTTGATGATGAAAGACGACCTCATATGCACTACAACCTATTTTGAGAGGTGTGATTTTTCCCCAAGTGATTTGCTCATCCTGTAGTTTCCATGAAATTTTATTCAAGTTCAAATTGATAAATAGATGAGAGCACAAAAACCATAAATTTTGGGTGGAGAAATTGGACATTAACCTTTTGTAATCACAGTTCCTCCACAAATACTGACTAGCAGCATTTTCCCAATGGCAAGTGCTGGTTTGTGCAACTCCTGCTCTTCTCTCTCTGAACCTCTTGGGTTTGCTTCTGTGTTACCTACTCAGTAGTGCCAGTTCAGCAGAGGATGGTGTTGTGAACCAGACTATAAAAATACTCTTTTTGTTTTTCCATTTTTCTTTTGGCTGGATCAGCTCCCTGATTCTGCTCATGAGCAGTGCCCCATGAGCAGCACTGCTCCCACAGCAGGAGGGGAGGTTTACTGTAACACCATAGTTGAGGACAGGAATATTCTGTAATGCAGTGTAACAGGCTATCCTGATTTATAAGAACATTTTAATAACTTCCTTATAAAACTGTATGGAAGAAAATCCACGGTGCCTGGCTAGAGAGGAAGAGATTTTTGTGGTCAGAATTGCACCTTCAGTTTAAATTTGCTATCTCACCTATTCTTCTCCTACTGTATACTTCTTAATTGTCCTCATGTCCTGAAAATAATTTTTTTTCACCCCAAACTCTGTACTCATTCACATTTTAGGACACTATCCGAAGTCATTTGTCTATGCAAAATTTTGTCCTTAATTTTCATTTAGTCAAAAATTTGCTTAATAATTTGAGAAAGCAGACTGAGTTTTCTGCATCTAAATTTAATTTTGCACAGAGGACATAAAAACTGGCCTGTAAGCTTGCAGATTTATTGACAATTTGTGTTTGTAAAACATTTTGACATCCTTAGACAAGCAGGTGCAGAAATGCAGCATAAAATAAATCAGGGATTGGACAGTGATTTTAAAATCTCAGGAGCACTGTATAAAGCTACAGCACAATATCCATAAAGACTGCTGAATAATAAAACACATCCCTCTGTTCTTACACTCACCCCAAAACTCTTCACTGAACAGATATAAACCAGGCAAACACCCATTTTTCCCCAAGATGAATGTTGCATTTATATATATAAAAAAAAGAACCTGTTACTTTTCAAACCTGTTTAAATACTTCTTAGAATTTATATTTTCTAGTTAAAATTAAGTGCAATTGTGGAATGAAGCTTCTTTTCCCCACATGTATGTGAAGATGATGTTGAAACATTTTTGTTAAAAAAAAAGAAAATAACACATTAAGTTAGAGTTTGTATGTCCAGTTAAACATTTCACTTTTTAAATTATTGACAAGGTTTAAGAAGAAGTGTTATGATATTACGGAGAGTGATCCTTGCTGAGTGAAGAAGGAACTTTCTGTGGCAAAGTAAGGAGTATATACAGAGGAAAGGAAACCAAAAAAGTGATGAAAATATTTCCCTCATATAGCAGCTCTATTCCTGCTACCTATTACTTTGCTACCATGTCCTCAAAGGGGTGGGAATCTGAGTCATTGCCTTCACTGATGTCAAGTTGAACAGCTTGAAAATTATGAATCCAAAGGCCACGTAGGCTATGATGAGAAAATTTAGGGTAGAAATACGCCAGCTAATAAAAAAAGGTTTTTAATACCAATCAATCATACCACTGCGATTTGCAAGTTTGTGATTATAGAGAAAAGCCCATGCCATGACAATGCTATCAAGACAACCACAGACAGAGGTTAAGGAATGGCAGTTGTGTACTGAGGAGAATACCTCTGCAGCCGGGCTTGGGGGGACAGTTTTGTTTCAGAGTAAACAGGTGCCCACTCTAATTCTGAACACTCTGGTGCATGATGAGATAAAATTTGGCATAGAAAAATGAAACTAGGTATGCTTTGGGTCATATAGTAGAATTTTCAGAAAAGAGAAGTAATAAAACCCATAAATATAAAATATAAATATGAACAGTTTAGTGCCTTTTTGAAACTGCATGACTTTATGGCACCACTGGCTAACTTTTTATGAATTTTTAATTTTACATTTAACTATTACGTCTTCCAAAATCCTATCAGTAGACTCATTTTCAAAGGAAACAATCGCTTCTCAGCATGCTTCCTTTGCACATGCCGGAACACTCAAAACAACAGCATCAACTTTACAATGCGATTGAATTATATTTTTAGGACAATTAGTTGACAGTAAGTCAGCAGACACTCCTGCAAAGTGCCTCTGAGGATGTAATGGGAGCCTTTGATATAACTGAAGAATCAAACGATTCAGTGCAGAGAAGCACATATGAAGCACGCCATGCGTTGCCTTGGCTGTAATAAGAAGAATAAGGGAGCAGATGTTTTTAGCTTTGGCCAAAGGAGTGAGGCTGGGTCAATCTTCTCTCTGTTTTCCTCTACTGAAAGGGAAATAAGTGATTCTTTTTCTGATACGTCTCCAGCTTCTGACAAGTGTCTGGTCAGGTGCTCTGGAGCAGACCATTCTCTGCTTAGCAATGATAGACACCTCATTCGCTTTCTTCCTCGTCCATGCACGAGATGTAAGCCAGCAGCAGTCAGTCACCTGTCATGCCTTTTCACACCTTCTCACGCCTTCGATTGGGGACCTGTCAAACACCAGCTAGATTCAAAGATTTATTTTTAAACTTGTTTCCCAGTGTTTAAGTATGTTATCAATTATCCAGTATTTGAAGCAGAGACTGTTGTAACAGATCTGAACCCGGGAAGGCGCAGAGAGCCCCACCCGAGCCGGCAGCTCTGGCGAGAACGAGCCTGAGACGGACGTGCCTGAGGGCGGCACCAGGTGTGAGCAGTAGAGCGGCGGCAGCGCTGAGCTCCGCGGCTGAGCGCTTCATTGAGGCCGGACTGAGGCGGAGAGGGGTTCCCGGGGCCGGGGAACCCGGGCAGGAGCAGAGAGCCCGGCCGGGAGCCTGCAGCTCTCGCCAGGAGGAGCCTGAGGGGCTGCAGCGCCCTGTGAGGGCTGCGCGGGCACAGGGGCCGTGCCGCGGCAGCCTGAGGGGCGCTGGTGGGCAGAGCCCTCCCATGGCAGTCACAGCTGTGGCTGCCGCTCGGGCTGCAGCCGCTGCCAGAAGGAATGTGGCCGCCCAGACCGAGCCCCCTCGCAGGGAATCGGCTGTGCAGGCCTGGGCTGCAGGCGGTGCCGGAGCCTGTGGCTGGTGCCGGAGGGCAGCAGTGAGAGACAGTGTGCGGTGTGAGCAGGGAGCGACCTGCTCAGCGTGGGGCAGAGCTGAGAGAGGCAGAGAAAAGGCTGGGGAGTGTGAGGGGTGTGAGAGGGAGATGGACTGGTGGGGTCACACCCCAGCACCCCTGAAGGAAAAGCAGCAACCGGAGGCTCCACAAGAGACAGTGGAGCCCCTGACCTCTCGCCACCAGGCAGAAGGAGGGGACCAAAGAGATGGAGGGGAATGGAAACAGGTCCCTGTGCATCCCCTCCCAGCCTCCCTCGCCCTCCCAGGTGCCCTCACACAATAGGTGTGGGGTCCTGGAACTCAGTGTGCCCAGGTGGCCAAGAAGGCCAACGGCATCCTGGTCTATATCAGAAACGGCGTGACCAGCAGGACTAGGGCAGTGATTGTTCCCCTGTACTCAGCTCTGGTGAGGCCACACCTCTAATACTGTGTTCAGTTTGGGGCCGCTCACTACAAGAAGAACACTGAGCTTCTGGAGTGTGTTCAAAGAAGAGCAACAAAGCTGGTGAAGGGTCTGGAGCACAAGTGTGATGGGGAGCAGCTGAAGGAACTGGGGTTGTTGAGTCTGGAGAAGAGGAGGCTGAGGGGAGAACTTACTGCTCTCTACAGCTACCTGAAAGGAGGTTGTATTGAGGCAGGGGTCAGTCTCTTCTCCTGGGTAACAGTGATAGGACAAGGGGTAACGGCCTCAAGTTGTGTCAGGGGAGGTTTAGAGTAGACATTAGGAAAAAATTTTTCACTGAAAGGGTTGTCAGGCATTGGAACAGGCTGCCCAGGGCAGTGGCGGAGTCCCCATCCCTGATGATATTTAAGAGATGTGAAGATGAGGTGCTGAGGGACAGGGTGTAGTGGTGACTTGGCAGTGCTGGGTTAACGGTTGGACCTTATGATCTTAGAGGTCTCTTCCAATCAAGTCTGTTCTGTGACTCTGATTCTATTCATACAAGCAGAAGAATTTTACATTCCTTTAGCAATGAAGGCCTTTTAGCTACTTATTCTCTACTACCTTTTAAAAAACCACAACAAACAAAAAAAAACAAATAAGAAAAAAACACAACAAAACAAACAAACAGCATTTAATATCATTAAGTTAATTAATTTCATCTATCGTCCTCTGTTATAAAAATTGATGTGGCTACAGTATGAAAAGACAAAAGCTGGCTTTTAAGGATACATTTTTATTTCTGAGTATGAATGCTCATTTTCTTGCTGGGTCATATAAAGTTTTCCAAATTACAAGATTCTACATACAGCTGTCTGATTAACTGCTGCGTTAAAGATCTGCTTCTCTGAAAAAAATATTCCTTGTTTTTTAACAGATTATTACACAAAATTTAGGTACTAATGATCAGATAGATATACACCTACCAACTGTGTGTTTTAACATTGACTTACTGTGTAATTTATGTACCCTATGAATGCTGGAAATCTTATACTTAAAAACATTAAAAATATTTTCTCCTTTGAAATATGAATTAAACTCAAAATACTTTAACAAAAAAATATATAAATGCCTTACGAAATATCCAGTCATTCCTAGCTGAATAAGTCATGATTTTCTAGTAAACTGAGCAAACTAGGTGAAACAGAGTCTATGTTGATTGATCTCCTTAACAAAATTTGAATAGCTTAGGTCTTGAAAAGTTACTAAATATTCTATTGTGACTACCAAGCAAGTGCTCTTAAATTCAGTAATAATGAATACATTAATATATAGTACTGTAATCCATTGGACTTTATTAAGTCAGGCAGATTTCTGTTCCTGGTCATTATATTGCTCACTGCCTGGCACCATTGCATTTCCTTTAAAGTTATAGAGTTTTGTTAATTTTATTACTTTGTTGGTTTGTTTTGGTTGTTTGTTTCAATGTGCTTCCTTCTGAGAATAAGCTAAACTTTGTAAAGGCTGTAATTTATTGATTTGGTCTTTGCACATCAGCTAGAGATTTATTGGTTTATACACTTTGTATATAGCATGGTATTTTTTTCTTGCAGCCTACCCACATTGGGTGGAGAAACTTAATGATACCCAGTTAGACAGTGGAGATCATCTCCGATGGGAATGTAAAGCCACTGGAAAGCCAAGGCCCACATATCGTTGGCTGAAAAATGGAGTTCCTCTCCAGCCACAGGTACATTAGACGAGGAGTCACCAGTATGTTGCACATTTCTTCTTTCATTCTGATAAAATCAGTTAAAGAAAGTACTGAAAAGCACTTCATGTTTTCTGTGTTAGTTTCATTAGTATTAGTATACAGACAGCTTTTCTATGCATGTCCCCTCTGAACCATCTCAAGCAATATAAAATTGCATTCATCAGTAATTGTCTGTAGTTCAGGATACTTGGAAGAAGGAATCTTCTGAGCTGTGTCTGCAACAGCATCTGCCATTATATTATAATGTATGTCTAAGCAATATCCAGAATGTTTGGTTTGGGGTTTTTTTTCCTTTAGATAGTGGTATTATGCTATTTGTATCTTTTTTTTTTTTTTTTTCTCTATAAAAAGATAGTAACAGCTCAGAGAAGTGCTGTATTTGCTGAATCAGATTCCTCCATATTCCCCCCAATGTTATGCCATGTTATTTACCACATTTTATTTGTACATAATCATACTCTTCAAAACACTAGCAGGTTAATATAATAGGTACAGTGACTATTATATTTTCATCAGTTTTCAACTCCATTAATTCTCTGCAAGTACCAGAACTCATCATCAATACCATTAAAATGTTCCATGTAAGACTTCTAGAATGTAAAGTTTTAACTACCATCACTTCATATAATTTAAAATTAGATCTAGATAAAAATCTCTTTTCCTTTTAAAAGACCATTCATGGCATGGCCTGCCTTTTATTTCAATTTGTTCTGTTTCTCTCACTGAATCATCAACAAGTCACCCCCCATCATGTGGGGTTTTGCCTAACACGTTTCCATTTTTATAGTCTCAAATTATTTAAAGACAAGTTTTGTAAATTTATTTAATGCATTTTTCCAGATTAAAGTAAAGCTGTTCAGTTCTGGGAGAAAAGGTCTCTATTTGTAAATGAATTCACATAATGGATTTATGAATATAAAAGATGCAATGTCTTTCTTTTCAGTGAATGTTGTTTCTATCTGTGAACATCAACCAATTATACAGAAAATGAGAACAGAAATATAAACACAGTTTACTGTTGAAGCTGTGAGGCATTGAAAATAAGGTCATATGCCTTTACTTTATCCATTCTGGCCTTTTTAGATGGAGTTATTAGTTCTGAAATTGCAGCAATTTAAATATCTGTACTTTTTGGTTTTCTGATTTTCCAAGCCATTAGTTGTACCAGGCTTTGAAATTTCAAATAAAATTTCAGTTTAAACTGGGGGCTTGCAACAGAGAGAATTTTTTTCACAGTTTCCTCTGCATTCTCAAACACTTTATCAATTTTTAATTAAACCTACATCAACCATAATAATGAAACCTAGAGTTGTTTTATAGCAGTTCAAATTATTCATTATACAGCTCCATGAAGTGCACATTTACATAAACAGCTATTAATGGCATTTCTCTTCCTGTGGTAATTATTTTCTACTAGTGGACCTTTCAAATAAGAAATTTGCACTAATGATGAAGGTGATTAGACCCTTTCACTCTTACTCACGCAAGCAATCTTTTATATCTACTTTCACAAAAAGAGTACCATGACTGAAACTAAACATTTGCTAGAGATGGGAAGATCATCAGATGTTACACCCACAACTGACTTCTTACCTCATTAAAGTTCCCAGGATGAACTGCTTTTAAAAATCATGTAAGGGTCTTTTGTTTGTCATAGCAGACAAACAAGCAAACAGACAAAAGCAAGCCTTGGAGATAATGAACTTGCACAGAAAAGTATTTACCCTTAAATATAGTTTTTTCCTACCCTCTATTAACTGCTTTATTCTTGTTATTCCTTATATAACAAGAAAAAAGTAAGCCCAAGGAAATTTGTTGTTCAGTTTTAATTTACCTAAATAATCTCTTTTGTCCCTTAGTCTTAAGCTAATAGCACAGTAAATTTCCAGTGCCTGTTTGCTTTTATAGAATTATTTTTTTTTTTTATCCCATTACAGAGCAGGATTGAAATGGTTAATGGTGTTCTGATGATCCACAGTGTGAATCTCTCAGATGCTGGAATGTATCAGTGCTTAGCAGAAAATAAGTATGGCAACATCTATGCCAGTGCTGAGCTGAAGATTTTAGGTGAGTAGTATCGAAAAAGAGCAGACTGTTCCTTTTTTTCCCTTTGATAATTACATTTGTTCTTGGTATGTTATGATAAGGAGCAGCTTCTGCCAGTCCAGACTTAGCAGAGCAGACAAAAGTGGGTTCCTTTTTCTCCTATTTATTCATGTGTGAGTGGGTTCTTTGTTGCCCGAGAGAACACAGGTGCTCTGAAAATTTTCTTTCATAACTTACTGACTCAGTCACATCTTGTGACTATTCTCATATAAGGCTATGTCATTTCAAATACATGGAAAAATATTTTTTATTCCTATAAACATAAGCACAGCAGAAGAATCTTAGAGAAAGTAAACATATTTTAGTCTCTGTTAAAATTAAATCATTACCTCTACCAAGGCCATTAATCAAAGGTACTTAAGCATGATCTTAGTTTTAGAGGTGTAAAAATTTCCTATAAAGTCACCAGAACTGACTGAGTACTGGAAATGACATACTTGACATAATATCATCCCACAATAAAGAAAATCACTACATAGTGTTACCCAGAAATACAATAAAAATTTCATCATTCAAAAGTCGAAATGGGGAGTTAATGAAGAAAAACTTGAAGCATGTCTTTTCAATACACTAGTTTTCCTTAAAGCAAACTGTGGTAACACACAGTGGGACAACAGTGATAAGAGGACTTCCACCATATTGAGACAGACTTGTAAGAGTCTCATGATCTTTATTCGAGTATGGTATACCTGGAAGACAGGTGTCTGTCAATATGTAATTTAATGGCCATATCAGAGATTAGAGGTCTCTGCACTGCTCAAACCATGCAGATTTCAAAATCTACACCTGGGAATCATTGTAAACTCCTTGTCAAGTGAATAATGAAGCTGAAGTTGCTGAAATAATACATTAGAATTCAGCTAAGATTTGGTTCTTCTGAAGAATAACCTGTCCAGTACTATTCCACTATTTCTTAGCTGGCCAACATTAGAATTTCACTGATGAGTCTTCAAAATGTTCTAAACTAAAATCCACAGTCAGTGGTTGCTCTCTTTCCATCACTTTCCTTTGTCATTTGTTATTCAGTTAGCAAAGAGATCCCTGTTGGTTACAACATTCTCCTGCTCTGTTTTTTATCTGTTATAAAATAGGTATGCATGTTATATCAGGTAGTTGTACACTTTCTTTGATGTTCTTTAATATCAGAAATGGCCATCACATGTTGCTGCAGTAAGATCAGCCTTTCATTTCGTCACTTGTGAAATTGTACCCCTGTTAAACTTTAACCGTAAAGTTGCCTTAAAAAAGCAGTTATATTTAATTTTCTGGATTGTTAAAGAGAAAATAACAGAATAAATTGTCCATATAAGTACCTCTGGTATGAAAATTACCCAAAATAATGGTAGGAAATTCCTATATGTTTGATGCAATGGAATGTAATATATTCCTAGATGTGTAACTGAGATAAGTTGCAGGAGGCCTTTGGTTTTGCAAAACTAGTTTAAGAAAAACACAAAGAAATGAGATTACTTGAGAACAATTGTCCTTTTTTGGTGTGAAATTACAGTCATTAGTGTCATTTATTTATTACCTTAGCTGATATATTGTAACGAGTGGGACTCCTTGAAAAGTGAACTACTTAGAACAAGACATGGTTAAATATCTTCTGCTAAGAAGTTCTCACTTTTCAATTCTCAGTATTCAGACAAATATTAAAAGGGAAAGCAATAAAATTTCTCTAACAGTAATAGTTTTTGTAATAATTAACTCTGGAGAGTACATTTTGGATAGCTCTGGAATTTAAACTACTTTGCAGTTTGAACTAGTTACTTCTAACGAGTTATCTGTGAAATCCAAAAACTTTGGAAAAGGTGTAGCTAAGTCAACTGTAGTACTTAATTTCCAAAGCTCTTGGATTTCACAAGCAATCTTACTTTAGCATTGCTGACGTGAAGAACATCCCACTAATTCATAACTGAATTAAGATATAGACCTAGTATTGGCTGCTGATTTCAAGTATTTTGTAAAATTCCATCTAATCTGTGGTGTAATAATTTTCAAGCCAAAGATTCTATCCCCAAAACAAACCTATTAATCTAATCTTCTATTAGAATGTAATGAAACAGGAAGCCATGATTGGTCTCTGAGTTAACATACTTCTTTTTAACAGCTTCAGCTCCCACTTTCCCACTGAATCAAATGAAGAAAACAATAATTATTACAAAGGGCCAAGAAGTTGTCATTGAGTGTAAGCCACAAGCCTCTCCAAAGCCAACTATCACTTGGAAGAAAGGAGACAAAGCATTAAGGGAGAGTAAGAGGTCAGAAGCCTGTTTGGTAAACTAAATACTCTGTGTGCCTGTTTGATTCTGTGATATGATATGAAAATATAGCAAGTAACAAGAACATTTATGTTAGCATGGAATGGTATGGAATAATTATTTTGTCAAGTTGATTTGTCTGACAGTAGTGAATTTATTGTTTCCACAATATTGAAATGAAAAATCTTAAAATTGTTCAGAGATGCAAACAGATGAAGTTGTTTTTTTTTCTCTATTTTCTTTTACTCATATCAAAAATGGTTATGTTAAACTGTAGAGATACTAGAAATTCAGTGTATGAGCGTATTAAATGCATAGAGGCTGAAGTAGATAGGACCACATAAAATATCAAAAGCGCTTATTCATTTGAAATAATTTTAATAAGGCAGATTTGCAGCTTGATCACAATGGAAGTCTCTCTAAGAATAGCTTTAAAATGATTCAGAAAAGAAAAATACGATTCCATTATAGGATTTAATTATACTAGTAATTTCTATACTCAGCAGCACATCTGTTTAACAGAATATGTTTGATTAAATAAGTTCCATCCAGCTTTGTACGTTAAACATAGTGTAAGAACTGCAGGTTAAATCCCAGCTGTAATTGCACTTTACAAGATTGCATATCTGTACCCTAGAATAGTTTTGCCATCCTGCACATGGTCTTTAAGTACACAGAGCAATCTTATCTTCTTTCTGGTAATGTATGTGAATGAACCACTTAAACTGACTTGTATGGCATTAGTCAAAAAGATAAAAGCAAAGCCTTTTTGTTCCTTTGTGCAATACTGATGAAAGCAGTAGAGCACATCTATCCTCGTTAGCTGCAAAAGCCACTTCATTCAGGTAAGTTGTATTTTCATCTCATGCCATTTGTGTTGTTCTGAGATGGAAAAATGGGTAATTTTTCATGCCATATCAGCTCTTTGGGGGCGGGGGTAGAGCAAAAGAGCATTATATATTACATTTTACTAACAGGTATGAGTTGTATAGTACATATTGACAAGATATGACAGAACGATATTACAAAGGTGTTGATAATATCAAATATTCTGAGACTGATGCCTCTTTGCTGTACCTACATAGCTGTTTTAACTACATGACATTTTCCTCTCACCTCCACAAATTTCACTATGGTTTCTCTGATCACCACACATAAATCACATTTTAATCGAAGACTAGTAAAGCATTTTGGCAATTACTTCATGTCTGTCCAAATATAGCCTTACTCTGATGTTAAAAGCTCATAAAAATAAGATCTGGAGCTAGATTTTTGGTGTTTGCAGCTTTTGATACTTGCTTACTTTGACAGAGGTGAGAATGGGAAATGGTGAAACATGGAAGATAAAAAGCTGGTTGAACTATTTCAAGTTTTTCAAAGACTTGGGTTGTGTCCAACTTAAGTTTTAGTCAGGTGTTTGGGGAGCATCTTATGTCATTCAGAGCAGTTCCCCTGGATCAACTGTGTATAGAGGTGTGAGGGTGAGGGGAATATTGGTTTCAAGGGAACTCAGTTCTGCCTCAACATACAATATGCTTTAAATAGCAATAGTAGAGTCTTTGAAGAGGAGATGAGGAAGCCTATTGTGATTTTGGGAAAGGAGGTAATATGTGTGTTTCCATGTTTTGGGCACTCTGAGAAGGAATCGTTGGAAGGGAACTGTGTAAAACATTTAAAAAAAGGAATAATCTGACATGAAGAGCACATCAATATACTTTAAAAATTGTCTTTCTTCATACAATTCTGGTAAAAATCCCAGCAAAAAACAATTAGGAACTGTTATGTGATGAGTTTGCATAGAATGTTAAACAATCAAAGCTTTTTTTTAAAAAGCTGATTTTTTTCTGATTAAATAATAAGGGAGGGCAAAGACAGAACAGCAGAATATATTTTCTTCTTTTCTGCCACAGCTTGTTCCTCTTCTAGAGTGCTTGTACCAAGTGCATGCTGTAGTTTATTTCTGCCAAGCCTGCCAGCCCAGAAAAGGAATTTGCTCCATTTAACCACATATGTTAGAAAAGTCTCAATGCAAAAGAGACCTTCCCCTCTACGAAGAAGCAGGAATTCCATTCAACTAATAGGTCTGCTATCATGTAGTCCACCTCTTCCAAGCTGTGTTGCCTCCTTAGGTGGACATCCATGCAACAAAAGGTGGTAAACAGAAATAACTTGAGTGACATTTCTGTTTGTAACTGAGCAGAAGGCTGAGTTTGTTCCTGTGGGATTCATGTCTGGGTACAGTTCTTAGTCAGACTTTGGCTCTAGGTCTTGGAATTTAATGCAGTCTGAAAGCCTCAAATGTTTCAGATTCATTCAAAAGGCTGTAGCTGCTCACTTGGCAACGTAACTGTGGAAAGAATTTCCATAAGATCCATGTCTTGGTCTATTTTTACCTTTGAACAAATTATCCAACACAAGGTCTTCATATTCACAGTCTAGGTAAGTGCTAGGTTTGCTATCATCTATATACTATAGCAGCTTTTGAACTGGATTCTGAATTAGTGGCAAGACTATAAGATAGAGAGAAAAAAGTAAGACATTCACAACTACTTGCTGACAAAGAGTATCATTTTAAGTGTTACAATCTCATAAATGTTTTAAATTTGATGAAATTACTCCTATAGAAACATGGTTATGTAATAAAGATTCCAAAGTATTCACAATTCATTCTATTAACCAGATGTAAAGATCAAGACCCTCTGCAAAAGCCACATTTTAATGAAGTAATATGTATGATATTGGAGATCTACTATGCAGAAGATTAAAACTTCCAAAAAACAAGGTATAGTCTGTGAAGCTTCCTGATACAGGATATTTAATTATTACTATCAGCATTTGAAAGGAACTACACGTAAAATTCAAATCTCTGTCTATATCATTATCTCAATTAGTTGTTAGGGCATTCAAACATACTTAAGTTCATCAGGACTTTCACTTAAAATTTAAGAGGAGAAAAAAAGCTATCGTTATACTTCTGTTTTGGGATTAGAACACACATGAGCACAACTGCAACAGTAGCTATGTAGGCAGAGAAATTTATTTAGGCTGGATATATTTTAGTCATCTCACTATAATTAAGATTGTTACTTGTCTTTACTAACCACTTGTCTCTGAACTCTGTTGTCTCATAGGCTGATAGATGACTGTGTGTCACTTATGGCAGCCTATGATAATGTGTACTTTGTTTATTGATTGAAACATTGAGTTTTTAAGTTCCTGAGAATTTTGTAAAGAACATTTCTATCTTGTTGTCGATAAGTAGTTTGGATTTTATAGAAAAGTGGATTATATGGGGATCCAAGTCTGAAAAATCAAGTTTATGCTTTGATTTGTAATAAAATAAAACAATTTTTATCTGGGACCTAAATAGGAAGAATTGGGTCCTTAGGCAACAGTGCAGTGATGAACAAACAGTTTTGTGAAGTTTCTCAAATATTCCAATACTTCCTCATCTGTTATTAAACCCTCATTTACTATTTTAGCATCAGCTTCTAAACAAGACACAGACCCAGACTATTCAGAACAGAAAGCCAGCCAGGAGCTTGCTTGTACTTAAATATTTTTTTAAACTTAAAACATTTTTATCATGCTAAAAGAAGGCAACAAGAGTGACCTTTCATAACATTATTTTATGTAGACAGCAAACTTTATAATACACAGTAAAATAGCTGAGAGTTATATCAATCTGCTGTGTGTTATATCTATATAAATCATGAACAATGCTAGTAAAGTCAATGATTAGATTCTGGAAAAACTTTTTTTTAATGAATTCTTTTAGTTCCTATGTTCAGGCTTCTGTAAATTGCAGGTATTTTCTAATTATTTGCTACTGCACAAATTTTTGTGAGCCATTAATCCAGGGGTTGTAGTCTCTGTTTCATCACTTTAAGAAAGCCACCTACCTTTCTTGTCTAGATTGCCCTAATAGTGATTACAGCTGATGTTTACACAGATATGCCTGAGAAGTCATAGGTATTAAAAAGCATTCTAAGCCTCTGTTCATCTGTTTGGGTTTTTTTCTCCTACATCTAAAATGTTATTCTCATTAAACTTATATTGAATTTCCACTCTAGCTCATTTATTTCCATTACGTATCCATTAATTATAGTTAAAAGGAAATCATTCAGAAGTACTCTAGCAGTGCAAAGCGTTCTATTCAGTCCCTATTTTTTTCTTCTCCATTCAGACCACCAAGAAATTAAGAAATAACACAATTTAACCAAGAAATAGGCAACTGAGGAAGCAGGTTTTTTATAGTGCCAATTTTGTGCTGCTTTATTTTGCTTTTGTTCCTTTTCCTTTTGAAGCTTCTCAAATAATTTTATTGATGTTTCTTGTATATCTCAATTTGTGTGCAGATTAATATCTAATCTAAAAAAAATTCTGTATACAGTAATGTCTAAATATATATGTATGCACTGGTAATATAGTTCTTTTATTGACTGCTCCCTTTCTATATGGCACAGTCTAAGCTTTCTCCTCCACATGACAGAACAAGCTTTGCAGAAAAACATTAACAGTCTCTGATGGTCACATTCACAATAGATCACCGTTAGCAGAACGTCAGTGCCAGTCTCTCTGTGGCCCTTGTATGAGTGCTGGTATTCATCCACCTAAATCCAAGGTTAACTTTGCCTGAGGACATAAATATATTGAGCATTTCTGTGAGGAAAATAAATGGTAACAATACTCCACCTGCCACTTCAATTCAGCCACTTTTCCTATGGAGCAATTAGTTTCCACTTCTGTTTGAAGGAGTTCTAGAGATAAGGTGACAAAAAACTTTTGGCAAGGTAAGTGGCAAAGCGAATTTTAGATAGTTTTAATGCAATAGCTTGCCTGGGTTTGGCCAGGATACAAACTTCAGCATTTCTGTTCCTGCAGTAGATATCATGGTAGTTTTTTACTGATTACAAGTGGGTAAAAACTTTTTATTCCACTTTCTCTGAACGATATCAAGGAATCACAGAACACCTGAGAGTGGCAGGGACCTCTGGATATCACTTGGTCTTACCCCTATGATCAGAGCAGGGTCAGCTGGAACAGATTGCTCAAGATTATGTCCAGTCAGGTTTTGAGTATCTCCAAGGATGGAGACACTGCAGCCTATCTGGGAAACTTGTTCCTATTCCAGTTAATCACTCCTACAGTAAAAAAGAAATATATTCTTATGTCTAAATGGAATAGATGTTTAAATGGAATTGCCTGTATTTCAGTTTGTGACCATTGCCTCTTGTCCTGTCACTGTTCACCACTGGCAAGCGCCTGTCTCTGCCTACTCCCTCTCATCAGGATGTCTATCACTTGATTAGTATGTCAATCCACTGGGAGGCTCTGATCTATAGTAAATACAGCCATATAATGAATTAATATCAACACTTCTTCCATAACACATGAAATTTGCCATTCATATCTGCCCCAAAACTGCTTAGCCACCAAGATTCATAAAATGGTGGTATCACTTACTCATACAAAACCTCCCCACTGTGTATTGCCATTTAGCAAAGTTACTGTCTGCTTGACATTTACTTCTTCATTTACTGTGTGCTTCACCTGAGGTCATTGGGACTGATCTGCAGCCATAGAGAAGCCTGTAGAAGCTGCATATAGAACAGTGAAGTACTGGATATTAGTAACAAGTCCTCTGAGTCAGACTACAAATAAATTTAGTGGGAGCTGAAAAAAGGCAGACATGAATATTTGTGAAGCTATCAGGAACTAAAAACATGGAGAAATATTAATGAGGAAGTTCTGTCTTCACAGTCATGTGTATATAAAATTTTAAGCCATGCATTTACCTATGAAGAACTGGAAAACACTGAACAGTACCCATTAAGTGAGAATCATCATACTATAGTTGCTAAATGAAGAATAAATGCACTGGAGGGCACAAAGTTTTCAAGCTGTGTGCAACATAATACATGAAGGAGTGAACTGAGGCAGCTGAAACTTTGCCTTTATCTAAGTTTGCATCATTTTATGTTCTTTCAGTTATGTTTCTCTAACATTCGGCAGCTATGAAAGAAGAGGACAGAAAGAGAAGAAAGAGATTTGTATGGGGACAAAAAATTCCAAACACTAATATAGGATTGCTACAGTGTTGCTAGACAGAGACAGAGGGAAGCCTGGAACTATTGCCTTTTACTTAACTTCAGGTTAATGTTGAAATTTTTGAACTACGGAAGGACTTGTCCTGTATGCCTAGATATTTCATCTGTCATACTTTGCTATGCAATTAGTGGAAACAGGTAGAGCACTTAAATCTAAAAATATCACCATTCAAAAACTTAGAAATGGACTTGTTTTTCTTCTGGTCTCTCAGACTCCTTCATTTTCAGTTTTGACAGGTTCTTATTACAGTGTTGCTCTTTACTCTGCTATATTTAAGGATCTGTCAGTGTTTCTGTTGTAAGTTCCTATTTTAATGGCTTTATAGCTCAATTGCTATGAAAAAAAATCAAAGGAGAAAAGAAAAAGAAAGGTGTTTCAGAGCAGAAACAAGAAAAAAAAATATTTGAGTTTGCAGGTGAAATTTGTATTCAATTTTATAAAGTGCTTTGGTTAGTAGATGTTGTGTTATGTTTTTAAATATGAACATTTATTTGCGAATAACAGAGATATATATTATATACTTTCTTCATAATCATGGTGGTAGCTTACCAAAAGAATTTCAGTTCCATCTAACTGCGGTATGTAACGTTTGTTTAAACTGAAAACTGTGCATTGTGAAGGCAGAAGAAAGTATATATGTAAAAAGGATTGAAGCTCGGTCTACTACCACTCCACTTTTTGGTGAAAAAATCACAATTTTCTTTTCCTGGCAATAAAGTAAGATCTGCAGAACTAATCCAACTATAGGAACAGATTCATCAGTTTGAAGATTTTACATTGTGTCCCCAGTTAAATATCCAAAGAAAATGGCCACTCATAAGTGTCAATTAGTTTAACAAACAGCATTTCCCACAGGTTACCAAATGAATTCTGTGGTTATATTCAAGGAAATTGTTATCGACCAGATCCTAAATTACTTCTCTGACCTGAAACATCCCAGTCTTCCTTCCCAGGAATGGTATTCAGAACAATACTTCCTGTTCCATCCTGGGAGGTATTTAAAAGACGTGCAGATATGGTGCTGAGGTACATGGTTTAGTGGTGGACTTGGCAGTGGTAGGTTAACAGTTGGACTTGATGACCTTAAAGGTCTTTTTTTCAATGAAAATGGTTCTATGATTCTATTATTTCTCCTTAATACAGTACTTCATATACTGCTATACAGCTATTTAGGCTCTTGCCGACTCTTTTTAGGGAAATAATGCTTGATTCTAATACAGAAGTGTATTTTTAGGTAACAGTGCATTTTTAGGTAACAGTGCATTGAAGTATACATTTTAGAAAAACATCTTCACTTGTTGATATTTGAAGAAGTGTTCCACCATATCTTACCAATTTTCAATTCAAACAGGATGTAATTGTGTAAAAACAGATATGCAATTGCCTACAGTAACCTCACTGGCCTTCAGCAGCTTAGTCAGCAGAGTGCAAGTCTCACGCAATTACTCTGTAATTTTGGTATTTCCATAAAATTGCCTTTCTTGATTTTTCTCTCAGTTAGTGAACTGTAAGTATCCCATATATACGTCCCATAGCCCTACTGAAAAGAAAAAGCTGAAGAGCTCAACATTTTTAAGTTGCTAACAACCATAAGATATTTGATCTGCTGTATATGCCTTGAATATCTGCTTACACAACTCAACTAATTATCAGTCGAGCAAACAGTTCATGAATTCTAATTCTGATTCATTTCTCTGCTGTTGTTATAAGTGGCTGCCTGTTTGTGCACCACACAGGCAGAATATGACAAGTTACCAGTTGCCTAAAGGTTTTACTTTGCTCAAGGCTCTTCAGACTATGACTTTCAGTATAATTTGCCCTTAACAGAAACTTCATCTAAAATTCTTGGGAATTTGAACACTTAACTTCATGTCACCAGCTGATCCCTAGATTCCCAAGTGGCACGTTAATGATCAAAGAGTAGTGAAAAGGGAAAATGCTGAGGACATTAAGAAAGAGAAACTTCATGACAGAAACTCTTATCTTCCTGAGAGAGGTCCGCAAGTCACTGCTTTTCAATTTTTGCATAAATCACACTCTAATTTAGCTGTGGCAGGCTCATAATGGGAATTAAAGATCTAGTTATAAAGTAGAAAGGGGTAACAATGATAACCTTGACTAAATAGTAAAAACAAATGGCAAAATCATCCCTTCACAAGGAAAGGATCTTTGTTCAAAAACAGCACTTCTTTACTACTTGATTGTATTACACAACATGAGTTTGGTGACACAGTGATTTTGGCCATGCTCCTAAACAACTCCTATTTGCTCGTGTTGTCTGTAAGAGAACATGATTAAAGAAAGAGTCCAGTACCCATCATGCCTGAAATGTTTCCAGCTTTGTGGACCTTAGACAAGAGAGTTGCTTTTCTGTACCTGCAGGTGCAGTTAAATCTGGTTTCAGTGACAAAGTTAAATTGCTGAAATTTCCTTCCCTCATCTCAGGCCTCTTGCTTTACAATGAAAAGATTTAGGGATCTGATTCAGGTGAAAAATGGCCCTTTTATTTCACCTGAGGTATTTCTTTGCTACATCTTTTCCCTTGCAAACTGGTCACACAGATGCAGACATGTATGTGCCAGAGCAGACCAGGAAGGAATGGAGCAACTGGCCATGGACCAAGACAGGCGCTCACAGCAGGAGTGTCCAGGACAGCAAACAAAGCAAGTCCTACATTTTGCTGCCTATATATGTTGTACGCCAGTTAGGACAGATGATTTACCTACACAAGTAAATTAAAAGCTGCCTTGTAACATTGCCTGGGATTGCACTGGGATGCAATCAGCTACACTATTAAGCAGATAGTCCCTGGGTGGATTTTAGCCTGCATCAAGTAGCTGTCCCCAAGTAGTCCTTAGACATTTTAGGAGTTTGTGTATGCCAAAAGTCATTCCTGCTAGTCTGTCAGTGTGCTACCACCATGTTTTAAAGGCTTACAGCATTTAATAGGATGGAAATAGTTCTGTGATAAGTGGCTTCAATATATGGAAGGAGGATGCTTATTTATTTTCCTGATAGAGAAATAATCACTGTTTAAATTGTGCGGCACTCGAGAGTCTTACCTCAGCCAGAATCTCTGGGAATTATCAGTGAATTAGTGGCACTGAAATAGTGACTAGATAAATAATACTTACTGTCACTCAGTGACATGTTACATGTAGCAATAAAATGTTTAAAGTCCGTAGGCACCAAGTCTATTTTTAAATTAGGAAGAAACAGATTGTTAAAGAAGAAATTCCCAAGGCATTGTGGGAAATCTGTGAAAATAACTCAGATTGACTGGATTGAGAAATCTTGTCAGTATCCAAAATATGACCATATACTTAATGCATCTTTTAACTGTAAAAGGCTAAAAGGCTGTAAAAGGCTAAACTACACTTTAAGTGATGCTTAATATTTTTTTTAGATCTACTAGTCAGTATCCATAATCTGTGTGGAGATCACAAAGATCTTCTACACATGGGCTGCTAAAATTGATTTTGCACCAGAATGCCACATTCTTGGGAAATATTCTTCCTTATCTGTTATAAATCTAAATTAGTTAGGGTGGCTTTTCAACAGATTATCACGTATTGGATCAAGATTTAGTGACCTCTGTAGCTGTATTATGAAATTTGTTATTAAATTTCAAAATTTAAAAGGAATTTGTGATGCCTTTGGCATCACATTATATTCTGATATTCTCCAGTCTGTCAGTCTTGAAAATCCATGGGCTATCAGTATTTATATGCTAATTACTCCCAGAAAAAAAAATAATTCTATGCAAATTATTAAAAAGTTAGATATGCTTTGCAGAAAATTAAATTGTATACAAAAACTCAAGCAAGTGATTTGATATCTAGAAAAAAAAATGGTGAAAACTGGTTTTCTAATGGGATTAATAAAAAAATAGAATGGCATTAGTCTATAAAACAACAAGCTACAATTAATCCACATGGTCATGATAGAAAAAATAACTCCTCTATCAAGATCAACTATTTTCAGGCCCCTGTCTAAGTCTATGAACAGATTTCAATACATAAATGACCATAAACTTGCTTTCCCATCAGCAGTTTCAAAGGCACATTTCTAGGAAATATAGAACAATGAAACTACATCATATCCAGAAAAAACAGACGCTTTAGGTCAGTACAAGGAATATCTGTCATGTTTGCGCTTTTGCATATTATCAGGTGCTGTAGAACATCAGTCTTTGTGGTTGCCAAGGTTCAGATTTGCTTCACTGTGAAAAAAATAGACATCCTATTTCCTCATGGAAATTTTATACCAATTTATCCATAAGAAAAAACAAAGTGTTCCCTTCTGTAAGTAATATGGCAATTAGTATCACAAACTGGTATCACACTATTATTGATGATTTGTAACTTTCCTTGTCTTTAACAGTATCAATCTCACAATCTCCTTTGGGCAAGTGGTTAATTTAAAAGAACTTTAAAGTAATGTTTCTTCTTAATAAATGTTAGAGAGGAGGCAAGAATTTCAAAATATTTATGAAAAACAACAGCATGAATGATCCATTACTGCTTGTAAATTGGAAACCTTTTTACTACTGTGAAGAAAACTATTTCTAATATGATCTAGATATGTATAACACCAATTTTGCCATGGCAAATTACTAGCATCAGTGAAAATCAGATTACTGTGATGTTAGTGACTTCCATGGAAGTAGATTTTCTACATGCATATCTGAAATTCCTGTCTTTCTCATTTTCTTTTCAGTGTCTGTATACAGCTACTGTCCCTACAGCAAAAGAAAGTCAGAGGGAAAAGAATCATAAGTGTAATGCACGCAGGAAGGTTACAAATGTGCTGAGAATTCTGTTTAGTAGATAAGCCTTGAAAACGAGAAAAAACATTATAATAAGAGCAAACCATCAAAGTGTTTGATATTTGTTAAGACTTCTAATGAGCATTCCTCAGCCTTACCCTTCCCTTCCACTTTCCTCTTGCTAAATCCTTTAAAAAATTATTTCTGTAGTTTCTGTTTTTAAGCTTAACAAGTAATAGCTTCCAAGTTAATTAATATACCATTTTTATCAGGTTATTGAAAATATTTAGTAAAACTAGCCCCAACATTAATATCTGTAACACTTCACTGGACCTGATACAATACTATGCTTTTTTTCTGCCCCTGCTGACATAGCCTTGTCACCTCTGTACACAGTCTCTAATATGCTTTTTTGTAGTATGCTCATTGGCTATTATCTCTTTGCCTATGTTCACAGCAGGCACAATCAGCCTAAAGCTGGGAAATGTATAATTTAAATTTTACTACAGTGTCGTTAAATTAACTGTGCTAAAACCATCGAAACATTCTTAAATGATTAAAAATTTAGAGTTTCTAGTTAAAAACTCAGGAAGATATATGAGAAAAGTGTGTTATTTTCATATGTGTGACTGAAGGTAACAATGCATAATATCCCCCCATTACAGAGTCTAATATTGTTGGAAAGTGATGATATGGTATTGTACCAATATAATAAGGTGATATGTTATGATAGAAGTATGATTATGTATGAATCAGAAAATGCACCTTCTGAAATTGCTAAGTGTTTGATGCAGCTTCGATAAGTCTTTCAGTTTTACAAAGTTCTCAAACCATAGAGCAGAAAGACCTTCCACTTCCCCTTTTTTGTTAATTTTGTAGGAATGACCTCTTTCAACATTCTTGGATCTATGCACTGATCCTTTGACAAGAACAAATACCACTGTTCAAAGGAACCTCTCTTACACCTTTGATTGTTTAGTGACTGTTTATTAATCTTAGATTTTTAGCATTGTATTTTTGCAATTGCATATCATCTTCCCTTTTCTCTTCAAAATTTTCTTTACTGTTCAGTATGTACAGAGCTACATAACCCCAAGAACAACCTCTGGTGTAGTTCATTTGTCACTACTAGGCCAAGTGACATATACTTAGTGATAATACATATTTGGTTTTTTTAAAGAAACTATGTCAGCCACGGAACATTAACTCTTCATGTTTTTGAGTTTAGAACTGAAAAGATTTTCTGTAGCTTTGCTGGAAATTTATCGTAATCCAAAAACTAATGAGCCTTTCCTCAAAGTTTCTTGTTTAGTAAAAATCAAGAGACATCTCTCCCCCCATGAAAATATGCAAAAATAGGTTTCAGACTAGAAAAGGCACAAACAAATCTGCAAATAATCTCAGTCTAGTTCCTTATCCCTCTATCTACATAAATGAACAGTCACAAATTTCTTTATCTCATCAGCAACTTCTATTTTCCTGATATAGTAACACACAACTTTGAAACACCTTTTCTATTTTTTTTTTAATCAGAAAATTTTTAAAGTTTCCTTTCTACATCCCTGGTACCTTTTTGCTGGGAATGGATCCTTATATCTTTACTAACAATGCCAAATCCAATTCTTTCACAGTCATCAGCCCAAAGCAAAATGTGTGTCCAGGAGGAACAAATTAATAAAGACTTATTATAAACAAAATATCAGTTTTTAAATTGATATTTTCTTTATTTTCCTTTTTCTTTCTTCTATTTTGTATTGTTCTGTTACATTGCAGTGCTCCTGGAAAGCATGACTGTCATAGACTGAGATTGTATACGACTTCCAGAAAGCATCTAGTCCAAAACTGCATTCAAAACAGGACTAAGTGCATCAAGTTTCTCAGGATTTTATGCAATTAAGTCTTGAATATCTCCATAGATGGAGATTCTACAACCTCTCTGGTCAACTTGTTCCGATATTTGGACACCTTCATGGTATTTTTTTTTCCTTATATTTAGTCAGATATTCTAATTTGTGTCTGTTAACTCTTATTCTCTTCATCTCCAAGTTCTGCACTGTGTTCCCGATACTATGCAATAGGTGGATAGAGACAGAAAAAAAGATGTAGCCTTGACCTTCTTTTCTCCAGGCTGAAATGAAAAGCATTTCTCAGCCTCTACTCATATGTCATGTGCTTCCACCCCATGACCATCTCTGTGGCTTTCTTCTGGACTCATTCCAGTACATCAATGTCCTTCTTGTACTCAGTGCCCCAGATAAAATCCCAAAAGAAAAAGTGCCAAATAGAGGGGAAGAATTACCTCTCTCAGCCTGCCAGCTGCATTTTTACTAACACATCTCAGAAGGTGGCTGAACTTCTTTACTGCAAGGACTCATTGCTGACTCATATTCAGCTTGATGTCAACCAGGACCCCAGATTCTTCTCTGAAGACCTGCTTTTATCCAGTCATGCTGAGTCTGTATTTGTGCACAGAGATATTCTATTCTTTACATATTTAGAACTTCACTAAAGATCCTGAAGTTCATCTCAGCTCATTTCTCCACCTGTTGAGGTCCATCTGAATAACAACCCTGCTCTGTACTGTCTCAATTTGGTATCATCTGTGAACCTGCTGAGTGCCCTCCTTGCCATTGTATAGGCCATTTATAAGACCAATAAGCAGCTGTGGCCCCTCTATAAATCCATGAGGGCTGCCAACTAGTAGCCAGCCAACAGCTGAATGTTATATCAATGATTACAGATTTTTGAAATGGACAGAACAACCAATTAATTACACACACACAAAGAAGACCCTTGTGATGATAATCAAACTTTTCCTCTTTACACAAATGCTTGGTCCAGGGTCATCTAGCTTTGATGCCTTCTCTGATGAGTCTTCCTCCTCCTCAGCTGTTTCCAGGGCACTACACCCATCCTGAAGGTGCAGACCTACAAGTGTAAATGATCTAAAGGTCAAGACCTAGGAAGACTGCTGTTGCCTGAAGTCATGCTTTTCTGGTCTCCTTCATCTTGAGAGTTTCCATCTACTGTTCCTTTAAGCATAGTCTCTAGCTGACCTTCATTTCTTGTTTCACATAGCTTGGGCTTTTGTGTCTTCAGGGTCTCTGAGAAGACCTTGTCAATCTTCTGTGTGTTCTTGCTGATGTCTCACAGTCTGCATGCACTGCTGCACTGACAATTGCCAGGTCTCTGTTAGTAGCACTCCAGCCTGACAGGTACATAGCTGCCCCTCAAGCACCAGCTGAAGAGGTGCTCAGGTCACTTCCAGACAGCAGTCAGCTGAAGGCAGAAAGCAGACTGCCCCTAACCAGAAAACAGCCACAGAATCCTCCTGTTAGCTGACAGAAGCAAAAATCTCCAGGAAACAGCCCTCACCAGCAATGGCAAGTCACCAGAAGATGCCGGAAAGAGCTCTCAAAAGAAGATGGGAACTTTAGCAATAACACGTAGTTCCTGCTTGCTGTGCTTTTGGAACAGTGATTGTTCTACAGCAGATTTTTTTTTCATTGTCCACTTGTATTTTTTTTCATCTGGGATAGGAACATACTCTCAACTTACTTTTTTCTCAATACTTTCCTGATCATTTCATGTCCACCTCATATTTCTAATGAAAAGTTAAGTTAAAAAAAAAAAACAAAAAACCACCACCTTTTATAATAACCCTACATTATAAATCCAAGCTGAACTAAGCCTTTGCAATTCTTTTATCAGGGAAGAGAAGAAATAAATCCCTTTACCATAAAGCGAGCAATAGCTCAGTGCTGGAGAGGGTTTACCACCTTTGGTAAATATTTGACCTCATGTTTGAATCTGCATCAGGCAATACACAGCCTTCGACTGAGCTTTATGCAGAGTAGTTGTAATGGAAGAGCCAAACAAGACTGTAGAACATGAAGACCCAAAACCCTGCACTGCAACAACAGGGATATGCATCATCCTGGATTTCTCTCTTCATATAACGTTTAATAATCAGTTACTCACTTGTGGTTGAGGTGTGGGTCCAATTGTTCTATCCCAAAATTTTCCTTTCTGCATAAAGTTTACCTTTTGATGAATTACATTTTTGGATTTTAAAGGCATTGAACTGAAGAAAACAGGGCATTTCTTTGAAAGACTCTATTTTCTTTGCAGCACAAACCCTACTGTGTTTGTTTTAACAATCTAAATAATAAATATAATTTAGATGTTGAAAATATTTTGGAATCTGTAATTAATAACTCTAATTTTCTTTACAAAAGCAAGGCAGCCTATGTTCTCATAAAGTAAAACAAGGTGCCAAAGCCATGTCTTTGTAAGCTGCTAACAGATGCATTGAAAATAGCTTGCTATTTAGCATAAACATATACAGAACCTTACCACTCAGAAATTGAAATCACTTACATAGCAAGCAAACTTTCCAATAGGAAAAGCTAAAAAAATTATTAACATTAATGTACTTTTAATTACCTTACACCTTAAGGGGAATCAGGAGAAATTATGCTAAACATTTCAGACCATGACTGACATGTCTGTAGCTGCAGATGAATCTTTCTCAGCCTATCTTCTCGTTCTAGCGTTTCTGCTCATTCTGATTTCATGCATCAGTAAACTCTGAACAATCTGTGTCTCGGAGAACACCATGCACTAATTTTGCTCTGACAACCTTGTAATGGGAATTATACTACTCATTACATTTTTTTCCAGATGAAAACAAGGGAAGTAAAAGACCCTCTGTGTTTACATTACCTGGGTTATATGATAACAGAGATCCTATTTTTCCACTGTGAATTCTTGGTTTTCATGGCAATTAGCAATAAACAGCACCATATACTTTATCTCTGTACTGAATATCCTTCAGCTGAAAAGTGGTATTTGTGGGGACTTAAAATTGCTCGTAGTTCAAGAGCTAAATTCAGCATTCAGAAAAATATATAAATTGAAGTTTTTATCACCATATTCTCCTTAGTGGTGACTAATTTTGCCTTGAATCAGTTTTTCAACACTTCCTCGCTTTCGCATGCAAGGCATGGAGTATTATTGTAGTTGTGTTGTCATGTTTTGTTCCAGTTTTTCATTCTGTGCTTCTTTTCAGGATCAAGGCCAATACAATAGTTCTTTGTCATCCATTGAATACCCAGTCAGGGTTATCATACATCCTCTTTGATACTCCATTAATACACCGTGGTTTCTAAGCTCTAACATCAGCTTAAAAGACTCATGTGACTCAGACTGTTGAATTTAATCACATGTGCTTTTTCCTTTATGACATTATTCCTGCTTGATGTTTGACTTCTGCATTATGGCTCAACTACACTTTCATGTGGCACTCAGTTAAAAGCATATACCAGAAAAGTATCATCCATGTTTTGTATCTAAGAGAATCCCTTGTGTCTGATACAAACTCCCATAAAAAGAAATACTTACAACTATAGCAGTAAATGAATCCTTATTTATTAAAGTTCATTTATTCCTTAGCAACGGGTTTCCTGTTTTGTTGAATGTAATTTGCCCTATAATATTAATGAAAAAAATGTCACTACATAAACATAAGATTGAAATGAACTAATTCAGACACTTCCGACAGGACCCCAGAGTGTAGAGAACTGTGTAATAATACTGACTGTACATAGGTCAGACAATAAAACTAGAAACACTGTTCATTTTCAGATCGTATCCTCAATTTTTTAACTTTCAATTCTGTAGTAATTTTAATTTAACCCCTATCTGTCTGTTACTTTTTGCTTGCAATTGTGTGTTGTTTTTAATTTTTTTTTTAAAAAATGTAGATTATTTGCTTTCAGGAATGGAGTATCTTTTTAGGAAATAAGATAAAAAATTACAAAAAAAAAATACCTCTACCAAGTCATTGGAATTAAACTTACACATGGGAGTTATTGTGGCCCTTTTCTAAATGGCAGCTAGGTGTTATTTACTGTACTACTATTCACACAGCTTTGTGAACACATAAAAAGTGTATTGCCTGTATTCAAAAGTCTTGAACCTGTGGCACCATATTCTCACCTGTCATCCATTTCATCTCAAGATGCTTGATTGCACAAATGGCCTAGCAATAGGTAACTCTATCTTTCTGGTAGTACCTCTCCAGGTTAGTGTACAGATGAAGTCCTATTCCCCTTTTTAACTCATTAGTTTTGTTAATGTACACACACACACACAAAAATATATTCCTATTTACCTTGATGTTTCAGGGGACCACCTTTCAGTTGCTTTTCTTTCCATGGACAATGTGTTTCTCTTCAGAGCCAAGCATGTTCCTTAGTAGCACATATAGTTGACTTCTCAGTGATGTAAGGTCAGCTGAGAAAAGCCAATGGATAACTTTGGTTATTATCTCCTATACTCCAAGGGCTGTTTTATTCAGTCACACTCGGTTTTGTGCTTTAATTCACTTTTTTCAATATGAATTTAAGAACATTAAGTGAGAAAGTACTGCAGCTTAGAGACTTAATTTTGTATTCCTTTCGAATGACCGAAATAGCCGTTCTTTCTCCCTGCTTTAATTCCCTATGAAATACATCATTTGATTTTCAGTGTATAGCAAAACATAGATTATCTTTCTGTATATTCCCTTTTCCTTCCATCATAGCCTCTTTTCCAATTTCTTTGATAATTTTCAAACTGTTCTTTTATCCAGTTTAGTTCTGGAGCCCTTTCCTATAAGTAAATTTTTCCGTTTGCTTAGGATACAAATTCCTTATAATTTTTGCACCTTTGACATAATTAAAAATCCATTTTCTCTACATTCAGGTTTTTTGTCCAGTGAGCAGCTTCCCAGGGTTTCATCTCTAATCAAGTCTCTGACCTTTTGCCTTTGCTCCCAGGTCCTGTATCCAGAATGATCGAGACGATGAAAAAAAAAATGTTGAAAAGAGTCAGTTGTCTATCATGTTCAGGAATAACTGCATTAACAGTGATTAGTATTTATTATTCAATCCACACTATAGTCTCCAAATGTAATGTGATTTTAGGAGATATTTGCTTGTTTGCTAATATTTTGAAGATGTCTGACCAAAACCAAATCTGATTCTTCCTTCAACTGTTTCAGACTAACAGACTTCCTTAACTGATCAGCTTGAAAGGAAGTTCATTATTTTTAAATATCATGTCTAATATTCTCAGTACTTAAGCACTATAAGCAAGTAACATTGACAATTAAATTTCTCACTGTTTGGGGCTTCTCAGGAGTTCTTAAAGTACCATTCTGCACTATGTTGTGAGTGCTATAGTGAAGGGTCAGACCTGATTACAGCAAGGAGACTGCAGACAGACAGACTGCCCCATTAGTCCAATCTGGTAAGTGCTTGGCTAAGAGAACAGCTGAAGGGTAGACTGGAGAAGGATTTGAAGAGACACAGATCATTACATTAAAATTCTGCTTAACTTTTATGTGAAACTTTTTTGTTGATAAAATTGCTAGCACATACTGAATCAGCTGAGCCTTCACTGTTGTAAAAATCAATGATTTAATTATGGAAGCAACTGAAGCATTTCACTGGTAATATTGCAAATGGCTAAGTTTGCATTCACATTTCCACAATACACGTTTCAAGCAAAAATGGAGGAAAAGGTAAAAGAATGTTGAAATTGATAATGAATAGCTCATCCAACAAAAGAAGTACTTTGCTTTAAAGGTCTTCATTCTGGCCTTCAAAATCAGTTTCCCTTCTCCTTAAAGGCTGAGGAAAGAAACTTCTTATTCTTGATTGTGGCTTAATGTTCTTTAGTACGATATTGAAGCATTGCTAGGAAAAAAGAAACACCTGCCATGCTTTTAATGCACATTCTGGAAGCTTAGAAATTCCTTTGCAGCTGCTATTGCTCTCATAGCAGGGTGACTGAAAAAATGAGTATCAATGCCCAAGGTTTTTAACAGCACTCTGTGGAGCTCTACAGTAGATTGCACTGCAGCATTATTATCCATGTACTGTTAAGTTGGATTTTGCACTATAGCAAGTGGAGGATTTTGATCAATAGGAAGAATTCTACATGAGGGACTCTGTGGATAGGCATTAAACTTACTGAAGCAACTAAGAGAAGTCTCAAGGAGTCTTGTCAAATTACAAGCTGCTGCTCTTGTCACATTCTTAGCAGTAAACTGACCGTGAGCAAAGAACTGCCATTAGAGAAGGCCAAAATGAGAAACAGTTAAAGCACTCTAAACTGGTACCTTTTTGATTTTGTAGGAAATACCAGTTTCCCATTAAAAGATTAATAGGCTGAGCTCAAAACACAATGACAAAATTGAAATGTCTGACTGAATATTATCCAAGCTGATTACTTTTAGCTTCTAAAACTATCCTGGGGATTTCTATCCCACGTCTATAGAGAGAAGAAGTATTAAATTTCAATGAATGCAAATTATTCAAAGTCATGAGAGAAAGATCAAAGAAGGTGAAAAACTGAATTCTCGTAAAATCAGAGGATCACTAGTTTTGAACAGCCACCTTGCTTTTCATTTCATATGTTCATTAGTTTCTAGTGAAAAGGTACCAGCATATAACCTGACTGATCCATATATAGTCCTTTAACTTCATCTACTAACATCTGAATTGAGATCAAGAATTTCATAGAAGACTATTTCATAATCCAAACAAAGGCAGAAAATTTAATGGAAAGGAATAAATAAAAATACATTTGTTCTTTCCCAATAAAATTTCTGTTACAACAATTCAACTACCACAAATGTGCAAATAACACACTTGATATGAATATTGTCATAGCATCCCTTGTGCTAGCACACTGCTCAAGCACATGCAGTTCCCAGATGAGGATGCAAGTTGGTAAAGCGAATGGCGCTTATGGAAGCAGGTTTCATTCTTTGTGGAAGAAATGCAATTCATTATTTAAATTCCAGAAGTCAAGATGAAAAGCATAAGCTTTTCTGTGTAGAAAAGTTGGCACTGGCAGTTTGTCCCAGGACATGTTGCTTGTCATGAGACACAAACAGAGCATAATGAAAGACTTTGAAGTATTATTAGTGGTATTAGTGACACTGATATTCAATACAACACACGGAAACAACAGAAATCTCTTCTCTGACACATGCTGAAGCTCTCCTCAGATCCTCTTTAAATGTTAAACACTTTCCATAAAATAGTGTAGGATTTGATATGTGCTTTTTCAGTGAGGTAATGGAAGTGCATTTCGTGGTTAAACATATAATCCAGAAAAAATATATCTTAATCTAATTTGTAAACCTTCATCTAGACTCTAATTTTCTACTGCAAGAGAAAAATTACTTCTGCTTTTTTATAAATAACAGCTTGAAAAACTGTGCACTTAATTAAACATCCACTGACTGCTCTGATCACCCTGATATAGCTTCATAGTTTGTGATTTACAGACATGCAAAGGGTCATGGGAGCCATTTACCACATTAATGGTGATATATGAGAAGAGTCATTTTAGTCTGCAACATTTTATTAAAAATCTTCAGACGCAGGTTGTAACTACAATGCAGGTTTATTATCTATCTGCCTCTGTGTGTGTTGCCTCTAAAAAACAATAAGAGCTTTGATATGGTCTATGAGATCTGAGGCCAAATAATGCCCTGAGAAACAGATTGTGTGCGCATGGGAGCTATGTGATACAAGCTAGCAGAAAAATGAGGCTGTAACTCAGACTGTGTGGTACCCAGGATTGAGTCATAGAATGTTTCCTCTTTCAAACCAGGAACCTAGAAGGAAATGAAACTCATAGATATTTTACGGCACACAAACCCCCAAATTGGCCAGAGTCATGTCTCTGGTCACAAGGTTTCTAGTATTTTGTGTCTCCACTAAATCGATTCTTTGAGACTGTCTACTAGCTGGTGTTTTGTAATGTTGAGTTGTTAGTCTTCCCTTCATCATCTCTTTTACAGCTTCCTCGTGATCTCAGCTGTCTCCCCCTTGTTTTACAAGAGTATGTGTTTTTAGTTAAGTTACTTGAAAAGCCAGTTCAAAAGATGGGCTCTTGATTTGTAGCACAAGTAGCTAAAAAAGTTCATTGTTAATAACTTCTTGACTAGACTTAGTCCTTTCAAAAGCTCTCTTTCTACAATGCTTTCTTCTCACCCCTTCTCCTCTTCAAGATAACATAGGTGACTAAATTTATTGACACTTCTGTCAGGCAGAAGGACTGCATGTGTAATGCATCACCCAGGAAAATCCAGAGTCAGTTTACCATCCCTGTGCCATCCCTGCATGCAATTCAGAAACATCAAGTTTCCACACTGTTTTGAGGTGCTTTCATGAATGTTGGGGGTGTTGTAGCTAGTGCCACCTCTTTTTCCTTGACTCTAGTGTCTTTTTCTCTTACTCTCTGCTTCTGGTCACAACATAAATTTCCCTTCTCTCCATCAAACTATTTTGTTGTTTTTCTCCAGTTCAGTTATCTTAGACTAAACGTCCTGTCTAGTAAATGTCCCTTTTGCATTCATAAACAAATCAATTAAAAAAGCACATTTCTCCAAACATCACAGTATGTAAAAAAAAAAAGTCTTTTATTGACAGAATACCCATCAGAGTAATGTACAACCAAGACTAAAATACAGCACAATTGTTTTAATTAAAAATGCTAGGAACATCATACATGTATATACACACACTTATACATATTATATGCTTATGTGTGTATATATACTTTTTTCCATTTTCTGATTTAAATGTTAGTAAGGATCAGAACCAAAATATCTGATATATATTTAAATACATACGTGTATATATGTACACGTCCTTTTTCCATTTCCTTGTTTAAATATGAGTGACGATCAGAACCAAAAGTCTATGAAAACCAGAAAGTGCACTGGATTATTTTCGATGTCCACTGTCAGCCCAGCTTTTCATTCAGGTGTTATATGGCTCTGTCTTAGAGATTTGAGTGTCTTCGTGTGTTTTAAACAAATATCCAGCAGCAGTAGCTTCTTGATTGCATCCTCCTCAGTCTCTGCCTAGACTGCAGGAGAATGTCCATGGAAGAATGGCTGTATTAAGCAGGAATGTCATGAGCTTAATGGTCACCATGATTCCTGCAGGTGTGGCTTTGTCAGCACAGGAACTGCCACATCTCTGACTATTGCATTGACTCAAACTCCACTTCAGGCAAAACAGTTATTACTTTCCTTTTCTCAGCAGTGACTGAGGGTTTGTGTCATATCTGGCTTTAGCAATCCAGAAGGTGGGTTCTTTTTCTAAGCCAGTCATCTGGTCTTTTGGTAAGCAGTAAAGCAAGAACTGGTCAGAGTGCTTCACTCAGCCCAAAACACCCATCCAAGACTAGTGATGTGAATTATCTCCTAATATGCTTATTTCTCTCTGCTCACTGTGGGCAAGGACAACCAGACACGTAGTTTAGACAAGACCCAACACTCTTAAGTAGCTGAGATGAGATAAATCCCATCTTCGCTGAGATGAGATAAATCCCATCTTCAGAATCTTGGGTACAGGCCTAAGATCTTTCTGTTTGAAGAGCATTCCAAATTGTAGTGACTTTCCTTCCTCAGTTACTCAAATAGACCTTCACTTTCATGGCTGCAAGCTTACAGATTCAGATTCATTTGCTCTCTAAAACTATGTTCTTCATCCTGCTGTATTTTATGGCAGTGTGTACATTTACTTGTCTGAAGTTCTACTTTTCTCTATATATCTCTTCCATCTTCCTAGAATTTTATCTGCTCTTCTATCTTTTTTCAGTTATAGTTTAAGTTTTAATTTCTCTTCAGAGAAAGAACGAAGCAAGGCTCTGATGTACTGGATGTTCAGACAGATTTTTGAATCATTAGAAACTGATATATTTCACCAACATTTTTAGTTTGGAAAGTCTCCTACTAGTAGTGAAAAAAACATTACTGTGACGTGTCATATGCATTGCAACATCATTGTCCTTGGAACTTTGTGGATGTAGAAGTTGACTTTGTCCAATCCTTTTTCTAAGATTTAGGAAAACACAACACATTGTTTTCATTATTAGATTTCTATGGTTTTGTAGAGATTTTTATAGGACAGAAATTTTTCTGACATATATACAATTTCTAACATTTAGGATCCTTAAATATTTGTTCATATAAATTTTTTTCTACGTACTTGTAAGTGTAAATCAATATTTATTTACCTGCACTGAAGCTTCTGTCTGCAATACAGAATTCAGGTTATTTTAATGTCTGTTATCTATATTATCTCTAATCTTAAATGCAGAAAGTATAAACATCAGATACAAAGAAGTCATTTGGTATAAATTGTTTTCTAAAAATGAAGCACACTTTAATGTAGTTTGAGAAGAGACCTTCAAGAAGATTTTAGATCTTAGAATGAAAACTCTGCCAAACGATGTACAAATTTCTTTCTGAAATACATTTTCTGATATTTTTCAACATTTCACTATAAACAAAATGCTTTTTTATTTTTACTTTCTTTTCTGCTTTTCTCCACTTATGGCAGATAGCTAATGCCTGATTTATAGCAATTTATTTTAATTAATTCTGGACACCTGCAACCTGTAATTGATTTGGCACTGATATAAATTTCCTGACACCAGTCCAGTTATTACACTGCTTTCAATCATATTCAACTTCTCCTCTGGATATGGAGACATGCCTTAATATGGAATTAATGTATTTTTTTGTTGTTTTAGCTTCTTTTTTGTTTATATTCCCTTCCTTCTGTTAATGCCAAGAACTGCTTATAGCCACTGTATAAAATTGTGCTAAAAATTTGCACAACCATCCTTAATTCAGGATTGAATATCTATAGATTGAAACAGAGTGTAAATATGTTTATTTAAGTGTTCAGAATACCTTTACTCTAATTTAGAGATTATTTTTCTTCTAAGTTCTGTGCCAAGCTCATCAACGAAGAATCATAAGGTGCTGGACGTTAAAGAAAAAATATCTTTGGGGTTAAAATATCTTTGATTTTAGTTGGCATTTGTTAAAATGAGAATATTTTCGTGGCAAAGCTACCTTCTTCCAATTATCTTCAAGATCACTCCTGTGTTACCAGATTCAGGCTCAAGATGTTTAATTTCCACAATTTTCTAATTAGAAAAGGATAGAAATATTTCTAAGATCACCAGCTGTACAGTATTCATCTTTAGTGTAGAAAAACAGTAATGTGACCCTCATTTGGAGTAATGAGGATAAGGTCTTTGTAAGATCACTGACTTCAACAGTTACTGAAGGAGCACATAACAGAAATTGTCTGTCAACCACATTCAGAACGACCAAAAAATATAGAACTAATTAGAAGTGCCACAAAACTGTCTTCTAAGGAAGCAAAACAGTAATTTGCATTAGAAACTGTAAGAGATAAGAACGTCATCCATGTGTATTAAACATAAAATACATGCAATATATGTATGTTAATCACAGAGAATGTTTTCTGTAGAGTCTGGGGCAAATACTGGGGTATTTATTATGGGATACATATGATTTGTATATTTACACTATATATACTATTCTATATGTGTTTATAAACTATTACATATTTAAAGAATAACTATGTTTATACATATTCATATTATTTTATACATATTTTAATTTTTATATATATGTAGGTTATTATATGCATCTAACTATGGACTTTTATTTCTTGCTACTACAATAGAGGAGATGCATGTACCATTTTTGGTAAATGCCATCAAGATTTCTTTATTCTTTTTTTTTCTGTGTAGTTGAATGAGCAATACACAGCAGATACAAAATAATTACCTATTTCAGGCAATCCCATGGCCCTTTGCTTGTCTTCATGGTTTGTTTTATATTGATCACAGAGAACAGTTCTTAAACTGAAACAAATAAAAAGGCTAATTAAACAGGTATACACTAGAAATGCCCTGTGCCAGTCAGAAAGCATCTTCTCATGGCAAGAATCACTGAGACTGTTTGATTCAAGTTTTAAACAAAACATTCTTAAAGTGTCAGTGTGTGATGTTGTCTCTCTGAGTGAACAGAGAGGAACTTTGGGGACTAAAATCTGACTTTGACAAGGACTGCTATTACCCTGAGCCACTTAACTCTTTGGATTCCTCATCTTGAGCAGTGGGATGGGAATAATGTTCCTAATTTACTGTGCTGAGTCTTTCAGGATTAATCACTCATAGAATCAGAGAGTCATTCTGGTTGGAAGGGAGCCCAGAAGGTCACTAATGATAGACACTCCTGATCAAAGCGGAGTAAACACTAAAACAGATCAGGCTGTCACAGTACTTTAATGTACTTTTGAAAATTACTTTTCAATAAATAATAAAATTAATCATAAATATTTTGAGGAAAAAAAGTATGACTTTGTATTGCCACAATGGAATAAACTAAGTTTGGGTGAGAGCACCATGAAAATAAAAATTAGCCTTGAGATCCTATTTTCAGAGTTTGACTGATGTCCCTACATGTGCAAACAAGAAGTTACAGCCACCTCACACAGAACAGATTAGTTTTATTTTGTATTGGATGAAATAAGATGAAAAAGACTGTGGCATTGTGGTATTTTGAGCCAGATAAAAAAATATCAAAACTTTATATTTTCCATTACTTCAATTAAAAAACAGTTTTAAAAGTGTTTGTTTTCAAATTAAAGGTATTTGTTTTCAAGTGATTCAAGTGTTCCTAGTGCAACCTTATACCATGATGTGTGGCAGAGAATTCCTGTTTTTCTGAACCTTGCCTGTTTTTAATTATTTTTTCAAACTCTTGCAGAAAAAAAAAATAAAATGTATATCTGAGCAGATTTAAAAATTTTTTATCTTGAAATCTTGTGAAATAGTAAGGAAATTGGGAGCTTTGTTCTGATAGCTCACTGATAGTGTCATTGGCCCTAATTTGTGAGTTAATATGTTAGGATTGTTCCTGCCTGATTTTATCCATGTTCAAAGCTATAACAGGAACTGTAAATGCAGTGAATAAACTTAGAATTAGGTAACATATTAACCCCAAATCTGTCTACTCATTTATCTTCTAAAAAGGACACAATCTGCTTCTGCAGCTTGTGGACCCTGGACTGTTGAGAATTACTACAACAAGCTTATTAGCAAACAAAATTGGGCATTCTAAGTAGCAGCATTCTTGAGGCTGTAATCCTTACATTTTCTGTTTCCTGTATTGTTGGCAAACCACTGACATTGCCTTCCAAATACAATTTTGTTACAGTTACAAGTTGATGTTTTTTTTCCCTGATAATCTTTTCCCATATTTCCTATCCTGGAATTAAGATGACCAAAATTCCTTGTTTCTCTTCTGACCCGCTTGTAAGAGGCCACTGCACAGCATGTTCCAGAACTACACACTTGTGCCCCTTCAGCACATTTCTTAAGGCAAGTGAGCAAGTTAAGGCTTAAGATTTGTCTGGATGGTTTTCTCATGGTTCATTATCTCCCCTGGTGCCTTTGACTGATGGGGGATTTCCCATGTGTGACAAGGCTGTAGGCAGTTCTTACTCTTACAAACATGGAAAAGTGCACTAATCTTTATGCATTTGATGCTTCACTTCAGCTTATACTGAGAGAAGCCAAATATGTCTGTGAACCTTGCCTCTTCCATTCTCACAGTGTACAGATATCTTAATAATCTCTGAAAAAAAAATAAGATGCTTTCCAGTGTCAAGAAAAATACTTTGCTCCCTAATGGCACAGTTCTGTGGCAGAGGAGATGGAGTGTTCAGTGTCATCTGAACCCATCGTGGCCCATCATGTATGCTCAAGAGAAAAATTTACATTTGTGAATAAGTACTTGTATTTTGTATTGTCACAAATGGCATGGACGCAGATATGTATAAAAGCAATAGACTCTTCAATAGCTCTCGGTGCTCACACTGACTGCTTTAAGGGACACTGATCCCAATTTACTTTAAAATAAAATATATCATAGAATCATAGATTATCTGGTTGGAAGGGACCTCAAGGGTCATCTGGTCTAGTCTTTCATGGCAAAAGCATGGTCTAGACAAGAAGGCCCAGCACCATGTCCAGCCAAATCTTAAAAGTGTCCAGTGTTGGGGAATCCAGTACTTCCCCGGGGAGATTATTCCAGTGGCTGATTGTTCACACTGTGAAAAATTGTTCTCTTGTGTCTAATCAAAATCTCCCCAGTAACTTTTACCCCTTGTCTTCTCTATGTGACTTCTTGTACAAAGAGGGTCTCCATCTTCTTCTCCATCCTTCTCTGGAGATATCAAAAACCCATCTGGATGAAATCCTGTGTAATGTGCTTTTGGTGACCCTACTTTAGCAGGGCAGTTGGAATAGACAGTCTCTAGAGGTCCCTTCCAACTCCAGTGATTCTGTGATTCTGTGATTCTTTGTAGCCACCCTTGAAATACTCGAACATGGTGATAAGGTCTTTTTTTCCAAGGCTGAACAAATCCAATTCACTCAGCCTTTCCTCATATGACAGGCTTCCCAGTCCTTTGATGATCTTTGTGGCCCTTCTCTGGACCCTCTCCAGCCTGTCCACGTCTTTTTTTTACAGTGGGGACCAAAATTGAACACAGTATTTCAGGTGTGGCATGACAAACGCTGAGTAGAGTGGGATAATGACTTCTTTATCTCTGATGATGATGCTCTCGTTGATGCAACTCAGCATCCTGTTGGCTTTCTCTGCACACTATTCACTCATATGGAGCTGCTTGTCCACCAGGACCCCCAAGTTCCTTTTCACAGAGGTGTTCCTTGGCTGGGCAGATTCCACTCTGTACTGCACTCCTGGGTTATGTTTCTGAAGTGCAAGACCTTACACTTCTCCTTGTTGAGCTTCATATGATTCTTGTTAGCCCACTCCTCCAGCTTTTCCAGGTCTTCCGGTAGAGTGGCTCTCTCTTCTGAGGAGTCTACTTCCCCACACAGTTTGGTGTCATCGGCAAACAGAACTGATCACAGTTATAGATAAAATATGATTGAAGCTGATGTTCTGATAAACATCATGCTAAATGGAAACTGTACCATAAATGTTGGAAACTTGTCATTGTTTCTGTGTGTTTTCCAAAAAAAAAAAAAAAAATAGAAAAAACCATCGCACCAATAGTGGTCATACTGCTGTTGTCAGTAGAAGTCATACCTCAAAAGAGAAAATACCACAGTGATCTACTAACTTTCTCCTATCTGCACGTCACCTACAAGTAAATTAAAATAGTATTTTAATAAGTAGGTTAATTTTAATTTACTTAAAAAATCAGAGTTTATCTAAAGTTATGTGTACTAATTAGATTTCACTTCGATTATAAAATTTTTACCTTAAAAGAATAGAAAATCTTAGTGTCTTTTTCCTCTTAGTGCTGCTAGTATCTTCCTCATCTTCTAAAGCTATTTTCAAGTTGATAACACAGTGTATGCTATACATTCTAGTTTTCCCTTCCTGATTTTACTTTCAGCTTTTCCTCTTTTATCAGTAATGATTTGTGCCCAAGACAGCAGTGATATACTCTCTTACAAAAGGTATATATAGCACCTGATGGATGCTACCAGAAAATGGATGCGATCCAACTACATATAGTAAATAGAGATAAGTGGAAAAGAGGACATGTACACCCTGCAAACCACCAATTTTTCAATAGCTTAAGGTTCCTTGTTGAAAAAAACAGAAAGGCTGCCAACTGTTTTCTTTTCAGTAGAATACTTCTTGCAAAGTAAATATAGTATTTTTTTAAAGGCACTTTTTTTTTTTTTTTAATATCAGTTACTTGCAGTAGCATATATTAACTTGTTGTTGGCTTAGATTGTAAATAAGGTTAGGGTCTTTTCTTTTTTATCCATTTTACTCATAAACCATTAAAGTCCCTTTGAAAGACAAAGGAAACATATGTAACAAGGTTACAGCCAGTTAAATAGCTTTCTAGTACTACATCTCCTGTCTATACAGATTTTTGTTTCAGTCAGAAGATAAACAGTTGATTCCACTGAGATGAGGATGAAATATGTTCCTTGAATACCTGAACGTATCTTGCCTTTCCTTTAAATGATGTATATATTCTCACTACCTACATTTAAGAACCTTCCACAATGTCTGTAAGACACAGGAGTAAGCACAAGTATATTATCCTTCTATCAGTCAGAAAACCTGCAAGTGCTTTATCATGCACTATCAGACTTTAATGTCCATGTCCAGATCTGGTATAAATACAGCTCCAATGTATTCAGTTACCTTACTCCAAACTTGGGTAAGGTGGATTTTAGCCTTCTAATTTGTTGTTGTTGATGTTGTTGTTGTAGTGAAATGGAAATATGATTTTCTTTTTTGTATTTTTTATTAGATATATTTGTTTTTCTATATAACCAAATATTAGATAGCCCAAATTAGCATATTCAGCAGATTTTAGTATACTTTACATTTATGAAAGAAGGCTCACGTGAAATACAGTTACTATGTTGAGTATTGTATTGTGATTTACTGCAAAGACAAATGGAACAAAAGGCTTATATCAGCTCAGTCCAGATCTGCTTTTCTGGTAATTCAAAACATCAAACAAATCTTGCTGTGCTCTATTTTGTAATATATCAAAGGAGCTATTTACTATACAGGTAGATAGCAACTATCAGATCCAAGGAATTATAATTTCTGCTGCCTCAGGACTGGTTCTACTATAGCTTGGTGCGTTCTGTATCATAAATCTCGTGGCAATAGACAAGAGAGATCTTAGGCATTCATGGAAACATGAAAGAAGCAACTTGTCTTTTCACATCTTCACATCACTTCTAGGGGATGATCCATTTCAAACAAGAAGCTACATATTTGGAATGATGTCTCCTTAACACTAAATGGTCTTAACTTTCTTCTGTTATGAAGTGTGTTTCTGGACGCAGCATAACATCTAAAGGCAGTCAAGCATATGCTTCTTTGTCAATGCTAGTGAGAAGAGCCAAACTGAACACAATAATTGAATATTTCTTAGTTTTATAGAGGTTAGAACTGTAATGGGCAGCTAGATAATCTAATCTGAATTGCTTTACACCTCAGATCCTCCTAATTCCCTGACAAATAGCATGTTTGACCATAGCATGTCTTCTTTTAGAAAGGAACCTAGATTTAATACAAATACATAAAAAGATGGGGAACTGACTCTTCCCTTGGTAGTTTTTGGGATTTTCTTCCAGAAACTAATCTCTCTTACAGTTTGAAATGTATTCTTCTAATTTTAATTTGTTTGTCTGTAGCTTCCTGCTATTTGCACTTTTAATCTGGTGGTGAGACACCAGAACAGGTTGCCCAGAGATGTTGTAGCTGCCCCCTCCCTGGAAGTGTTCAAGGCTAGTTTGGATGGGGCTTTGAGCAACCTGGTGTAGTGGGAGGTGTCCCTGCCCATGGCAGGGGGGTTGGAACTAGATGATCTTTGAGATCCCTTCCAACCCAAACCGTTCTATGATTCTGACTCTATAATCCCTTTCCCTTCTAGTTTATGAAGCCCTTTAGAACCTAGCATTCACTTGCCTAAAAATGATTTATGAAAAAAGTCTTTTAAAATAACCAAGCAGATGGAACTCAAGTTTTTCAATATATAATACTTTCTCTAGCTCTTGATTCACTTAATTTTTTTTTCTGAATTCTTTCCAAAATTTGTCTTTTTACAATATAATGTATAAACAACATTTATGCAGTACTCCAGTGTTATTCTCATAAGTGTGACTGTCAGAAAAATCACCACTCTCTTCTTTCTCTACCTAAATATTCTGTGAGTTCAAAAAGAGTTAATGAAAATCAGGAGTAAGTAATTAAACATCATTTTGGAGGAGGTCTGCATTCTGCAGCAGCAGTCCTATCCAAATTCAGACTTGTTTTGTTCAAGACAGGGAAATGCTTGTACTTCCAACTTCTCTAGCAAACTCCTAGCTACTCTTTAAGGGTTGTAACATAGTACCACTGATGATTGCTGTCCAAATGAGAATGGAGGGACACATGAAGCTGTACCTTGTCATACAATGTAAGAGAGAACACCATGCACTGGTGAGTGATACTAACAGATTAGGGCTAAACTGTCTGCTCAAAATTATTTAGTTGTCCTATTTTATTTTTCTTAAATAATCATACTCTCTTAGGAAAAAAATAATTTAAAAGACAGACAAATGAACACAAACTCCTAAAAACCACAGAGCGTACTTTCAAGTTTTGTACGGTGTTCATCTGTTGCTGTGTTTGTTTTACCCCTTGTCAAATAAGGATGGAATAAGATACCAGTAAAATACATTAGCTGTGCTCAGCCTCTGTACTGAGTGATGGATCTCCAGTATCAATCAGAAGCAGCGGGGTAATCTCTCCACTCAAGCTCTAAAACACAACAGATGCTGCTCTGCCAGTTTTCATTATGCTAAAGCAGTGTGGCAACAAGATTGCTTCTGTTTTGATGTTATCAGTTTTCTTAGGAATAATAACCATTTCAGATTTCTCCTTCATCATTGAAATATAGCATATCTCAACAGCCAGCACTTCTACTGTTCTTACATTTAAAGAAAAAAAAAAAAAGAAACAAAAACCCAGACTAGATTAACCTGACCTAGGTGTTCCTGCTCTGGCAGGGGGATTGGACTAGATGATCTTTTGAGGTCCCTTCCAATCCCTAACATTCTGTGATTCTGTGATTAACATTTTAAGTGATTTAAGGACATTAGGAACTATCCTGCAAGTTGATAATAAATTACTATTTAAGAAAGATTCAATAGCAGAGGCTTGATTGAAAAACAGGCAGTTCTTAAGACTTCTATCTAATGTCCTCAGCTGTGCACTGTTAATGAAGGTTTGCAATTACTATGAATTTTAACTAATACTCAGCTTTATTTTTAATTGTTTTGTTTACAAAATGCATGTATTAATCACATTAATGTCATATTTTATCACTTTCAAAATTACCTGGTGGCAGTTGAGGAGCTCTAGATAGAACAGCTTGTTTCTGTCTTGTTGAAATACATTATGAGAGATGATACAACAAAAATAAAAATTCTTATTAATTTATTCTTCTAAAGAGAGTTCATAACAGATTTTGGCATTAGATACTTTCTCAGACCCATCTTGTGTCAGTGTTTTATGACTATAATTGAAATTATGGTCATATAAACACTTTATTTAAATGTTCCCGAAATGAAATTCTAAGCACTGAGCAATCAAATGTGTTATACAGAGTGAAATCCTGGCCCTGCATATATTAAGGGTAATTAAGGCACTGATTTCTGTGACTAGAGAGGGTTAGTCTTGAGTACTGTATGGCAAAATGTATACAAATAATACCAATATATACTAATAAATCTCTTATAATGATAGATATTGAGATTATTATAAGCTTATTTCTAATTACAACTCTTTTCTTGCATCTGTCCTTGCATAATTACATAAGTGTGTTATTCCTCTTGACATAATTGATACTGTTAAGATCCATAGACCTCTGACATGGTGCAGATAAGGACATGTCAGTGTGGTACCCTACGAATGTGCAGAACTGTAAAAATGTGAAAAGGAGCGTAAGATCAGGCAGACCCTCCTAATTTTCTTCTGCTTTTAGCCATTCCATGCAAAGTCAAAAGTGTAAATTACTTTCAAAAGCATTTGCACATGCTGTGGTGGCATTTATTTTCAGAACTGTAGCTACTGGCGCAGAACCTAATGACAGTGCATGACAACACGTGACACTGATTTTGACATCTAGTGTAACAGCTTGGTGTCATGGGGGAAGACTGAGCTCAGGCTGCTCACATGGGCACAATGGTCATCAGGTTGGCACTGAGACTAGTTAAAAAATCAGTCTGAGAAATAAGTGGAGGTTCAAAGCATTCACTGGTTCTTAACTACCTGTTAAGCTGATGCAGCCAAGATGGCTAACGTACACTGATACTGACAGAAGTGGAAGATATGACCTAGTGCTGCTGTCTCCAGTCTTAACTGTTCATTTTTGTTTCCCTTAAACTTACTCGGTTGCAAATGGCAAAGTCTATAATTGAGTTCCATTTGAATATGATTATGTTAACCCTTTTACAAGATTTGCCCCTTTGTACCTCTGTGAGCAGAAGAACTCATTTTGATAAAGCAGAAATGGAGCTGCTGGACACATAGCATGGACAATAAAGGAGTCAGAGCTTCTTTTCTTATAATGTACTTCATTTTTTACCAGGAGGCATTTAACCAAAAATGCTGTTCAATTATCTTTTTGTAGACTGGAGAGGCCAGTCAAATGTTGCACGATCTTTGTCAATTAGTGTGAATGTGGAAAAGCGGGAGTCGAGTGGCAGTTTCAGACAGCAAGGCAGCACTGAAGCACGCTGCTTTTGAGTCTTCTCAATTCTTTACTTTGCATCAAAGACAAATTCCATTGCAGTCATCTGAGCCTTGGAAGTGTCTGATATGCTTACTAAATGAAGTACATACGCCTTTCCAAAGGTCTGACTCCACGCACCTGTCATTCTTCTGATTTTATTCATCAGGCGATCACTGTGTTTCTGAAGCATGACAAACAGCAGCAAAATCCACTCCGTGACCTTGATAACGGAAGTGGGAAAACAAAGAAACCTTGAAAAATCTGCTTTTAGCTGCCAGTCTGTTTTAGCAATTTAATAATTTATTGGCTAGATAAAACTGACTAAATGTGTTTCTTTTTAAAGTTCTTGCTGAGAAATAAGGAACATTTTCAGCCCCCAAAGGAAAATGTATATATTGCCACTGTTTTATTTTAATTTTTTTTTTTTTTACTACTGTAAACATCTTGGATGATAATGAATTCTTTCCCTCAGTGTCTTATAGAACTATTCTTAATATTTTATGTTGAAGAAGGAATCAAATTTATAAATAATAAATCTAAACCTTCTATATGGAATACACAGGAATATAATGAGTTCCTGTGAAAATCACAGATTTAATGCAATTATGCAGCATTTTAGTGTCAGCTATATTTGTTTGCTACTACTGAACAAGAATAAATTGTCAGTCATTAATGTATGCGTTCAAATGAAGATAATTACTATATTCTTCACTGATTTTTGCTACATCGCTTAACAGGAATGCAAATCTTAGAGGTTAAAAAATGAACCAGTGTACTGCAGACAGTGGAATCAAAATGAACAATGCATGATAAAAGATTCTTCTTTATTTCATGGAATCCATTAGGCTGTATTTGAAAGCCTAAGTCATAACCACAGTAAAGTGAAACAAGGGAAGCAATTAGATAACCAAATAAAAAATTATCTCAGAATAAAATATTGTTGATAAAGGGAAAGCAACAGTCATAAAGGAATCAAGCTCAGCAGAAGGAGCTCAAAAGAAGATTTGTGTAGAGCTAAAAAATAGATGCTAGTTAGGACACTCAGACTGAGAGTTTCAGAAGACCTGAAACACTCATACCTTGTGTTTAACAGGGCCAAACAAAATAAAAGCAAGGGTTCACCTACATAGCAGACAGATGAAGCTGTGTTCTGCCTGTGATCCAGAACTTTCATAAACTATGGAGCTAAATTACCACAGCCCTGAAACTCATACTGGCAGTATAGGTTTTGTGCCTCACTTGATATGCATATATGTAACTAAAAGAATTCAAGCAACCAAGCCCAAAGAAACAATCTCAAAAGCCTAGACTGACTGTGCTAGAAAAATCTGATTAGGTCCTTCTGAGTGTGGGTAGAATTTACTTGGAGATACTGTTTCTAAAGTGCTCCACAGTGAAGATCTAGAAATCAAGCTTCAACATGAAGTCAAGGCGCTGGAACCTAGAGAGAAGCTGAGATAACTTCTTCACACACTTAACACAATGTTGAGTCTGACACAAAACACATATTGATTCAACAGTCCTGAACAACTTTTTTACATAGAATATAGAACAAAATTTCACCATTTAAGAATGCCAGAATTGAGGCTACAGTGTTCATATCTATTGTTTCTTCCGTACCTTGACTTCCAGGGAAGATTGCAGAGCTGACCAGCTCCTGCATTTCTTTTTTTTTTCTAGAGTCTTACAGTTATAGAGGAATCAGAAATATGAGTACGATTAGGGTCAAGTAGGATTAGAACCAAATACTTTGCTTTTTGGATTAGTTTATGAACCAAATTTTTAAAAAGGCGCTTTCCATTTTTGTGCCTAACTTCAAAAAAAAAGTTCCTAATACTTTGCCTCTTGAATTTTCATATGAATTTAGTTCTAGTATTTTTCTGAATATGCAAGGTAATAAAACAGACCTGAGTTAGGTGCTAAGGCTTTGACAACTTTCTAACAAAATTCTTTGGCTAGTATTTTTTATTGGCTACCTGTGGCTCACTGTACTTGTAGGCTCTTTTGGTTGCCAACCAAAACTGTCGCCATTGATTTGATAGTGTACGATTTCTCACTGTGTAAGCCAATGCATCAGTCTAAGGTAAAAAGTTCTGAGTTTGGTATTGTGGGTTTTTTTTCCCATTCCCTCTCCTACCCTTTATGATATGAAGTGAGGTATTACTGGGTTCTTAATGGATTGACATAAAATATTTGCTATAAAAATGTTGACGTAGTAGTATGCAAAGCCTAGCTGTCTAACTCTGTCATCTCAAAAAATCAAGATTTAAGTCAAGCATATGTTTGCAGCATCTAAATTGGATCCACTTCTTGAGACACTTTAGTTTTCGCCTTTCTTCCTTAAAATCTTGGATGATCTATGGATCTTATGGACAGTACTATTTTGCAGGAAAGTTAAAACTATGGGCAATCTTCTGTGATGGCTTTGACTCAAAAGATGCTGGGCAAAGTTTAATTAACTGGATTAAATAAGTAGGTACTCATGAAGTCATTAGACCTTTAGCTCAACATCTATCATTTTTCACTTCAGCTGTCTAGTTGGCTGACTACTGTTGGGATGTAGATTTTCTTGCCAACAATGAATGTGCACTAAACTGCCATTCAAGAAAGCATTAAGGGAACTACGAGCATGACCACCTGGCTAATGTCCTTGTCTTTGATTTGTTATCAAGACCACTGGATGATTTGATCTCTCTTTCCTTCAAAAGGTAGTTTTATAAAAAACATACCCATGCACACAAATGTGTCTAGATAAACAGATACAAATGAATTTATTGGCAATGTAATTTTTGAGGTTCCTAGAGAGTCAACTTTTTTTTTTCTAATTCTGGTTGTATGTACAAAAGTGGAGTCAAAATTTTCCTGTCCAGGCTGTTCAGCTGTGGTTAGAATGCAATCTGGTATAGTTATCTTTCGTAACAAAAAAGCAGTTCATAACCATGCGCATTGTCATCTGTGTTAAATCTTGGTAGTTGCATTCCAGATATTCTCATTGTAGAGTTTATTACAATAGACTATCACAGAAACTAAGGTTCTAACAAGATTCAGTGAAGGATTAGGCATTTAGTTGAATAATAATATCCAAATTGTAAGAATATATTTTATTTATTAACTTTTCAAAGAGCTTTGGGGCTTAATCTCTAGTGTGGATTTTAGAAATAGACTGTGATAGATTTCTCTGGTTTTCTTCTCAAGCATTTATCAAACACTAGCATTAGAGATGAACTATTGCTCTAGACAGGCCAGTGGTCTCATGTACCAGTTTCTATCTTCTTAAAGCAATGGAGTCGGCATCATTGTCCTGTAAGTGTTGAGCCTCTCTCCTTCAACCTCTCTGAATGAAAAAGGAACTATTTACAGTCAAATAGCATTGAACTTCTTGTTATATTATCTGTTGTTCATCAAGGATTTAGACATGTTAGAAGAGAAGTAATTTTTCCCTTTCAAATACTCAGGTTTTTCTGTGAGGAGTGTTTAATTATTTCGTAAGAACACTTTTTTCAAAATCTTACCTTAAATAAATATTGTCTACATCTAATCCTAGTCCAAATATAGGTTGTATTTTTAAAAAAATTATTGAAAATAAGGTAAGCTAAAACTTTTTTTTTTCTTCTTTGTTTTCCTGTTAGGTTATGTTCTATGTACACAGATCAAAACTAGCTTCAAAATTTTACAGGCTGAGATTCTGATATGTTTCTCTGGAGCCTGAGGCTATGCTCTTTTTCATGTTTTGTTGATTTGTCATTGGGAAAAGTCTCTATAAACTCAGTGGAGCTCACAAAAAAAAAAGGTTTTCCCACCAAGTGTCAAGTTAAGAAGTGAAGTTCTTCCCAGTTTGCTTTTGCACAGCATGCCCTGTTTCTGGTTACACTGTATAATGATAGCTCTGTCAAAGTTACAGACTTCTGTACTATGTAAGAATACTGTCAAAAGTGCTGAATTCAGTGTTTTGTGTAATCTTTTCTTTTGGGGGGATGGTGAGGGGCAGAAAGTCCAAGTCAGAGTTTTAGATCAGCACATAACATTTAATTATATTTTTCACACCTAGATAATGCAACATTCATACAAACATCACTGGCTCGTGAGGGAGGTAATAACATAGTGTGTGTTCTCTTTATCTTTTTTAGTATCAGAAGTCAGAGAAAGTTTCAAGATATGCCAGCACTGAGGCAGTCATATTAGTTGCATGAATGGGTACCAAGTTTGGACAGCTGTTCTCAAACTTCTCACGCAGGTCCCTGATCTTTTTTCCTTCTTCGTATTTACAGGTACATACAGTGCAGTATAAATGCCAGTGTGCCCATCTGTCTGTCTAGCTGCCTGTGAGCAGTCTTTGTCTTGCTCCAAGATTCTTCATTTTAGCACACCACTACTTCCTGAACTTCAAACTGCCTCTTTCCCCTCTGAAATGTTTTTCAGCCTTCCCTTTATGTTTAAGATGCCAGTACCAATGAATTCAGAGGAAGAGTTTCACCTCCTCTCCCCTTGCAGTAAAGCATGAAATAAGTATCAAAAGGGGAAGAAGGAGGCAAACAAGAAAGGGACCAGGACAAAAACACAAATTTCCCTTGAATTCAGGTGGCAGCAAGGGAAAAGCAAGTTGTTGCTGCCTGCACATAATATTCTTATGCTTTCTCTGAGTCCCTGCCACCTATGAGGTGTTGAAAACGTATGGACAACCTGCACTATTGAGATGGGAACATGAATACCCAAAACTTCAAGAGGAGATAAATTGTTGAAAGCAGATAAGGGATCAAAGGCAGCCTTGGACCTCCAAGTAAGGCTGTCTCTGACGTTGCCCAGGCTTGTTTAAACCTAGCTGCACCCAGGGCAGTTTATCTTCAGTGTTAAATATATGGAAATCTGCATCTTAAAATTACTCTTTTTTCTTTTTTCTCTTTTCCTTTCCCTTTCCCTTTTATTATTTTTTTTTTCCTTTCTGTTTATGTGGTTGCATGATAGCTATTAGAAAAAATCCAGCCACCTCCAGCAAGGTGGGATTTAATTTTGTATATCAGGAACAATTTAAGTTACTATACAAATTTGTAACATACAAATTCTTATTTCTGAGATTTCAGTACAAACAATAATGTAGGTGATCTTGTGTATTTTATAAACGTAAGTAAATAATCACATGCCTAGCTTTGAATCTTGTTTTTTGATAATGAATAATAGAATTGTCATTAATTGTCAAATTTTGAGTGATACTCTCTTTTTTAAGAGCTCTGTGATACTTAAATACATGTCGAGATTTAGAAATTACAGAAAGTGAGGAAGAGGAAGAGAACAATTCACATGTCCTAATGAATGTTTTGTAAAGATCCAATCTAGAAGTGATAGGGTAATGGGTAATGACATGGTGTGAAAAGAAAAGGTGCAGAAACATCAGGAAAAGTGATAGGTACCTTTTCCTGATGTTTCTGCACCTTTTCACACCATGTCATTATGAACTTCAGCCTTTTGGGTCCATGGTCATTTGTTTGGGTTTAGTTCAATTATGTCTAACATAATGGCATCTCATCCACTTTGTTGGATATATTCCTTACTGTACTATAAGATTTAGTCCTTTGTTCATTACTGTTCATGATTTATTTGATTTCATTGTGTGACTTATTTGTCACCATTATCTGTGCAGTTACAAATACACTGTTCTGTACCTACAGATTTCTTTGTTACTGAGTTAACTTTATAGAAAAGATTTATTCAGTTCACTCAGCTGGATCTGACAAAATTATCTATATATCACTGCTGGGAGTCTGAATTATATCGCTTAGTCTTTGAATATTACTTCTTTTTTATTCAAAATAATAAATGAAGATGACACTTCTATCTTCATGTTTGAGCATACACTTCATCAGTTTCTTACAGTGGCATTTTTTTATTTCTTATGCAACAGTACAATAGTGCAGCTCTTATTCATCTTATTCATGCATTGAAGACATTGGAATTCTGGAGACAACTTTTTATTTTCCTCTTATTTTGAGCTTGAACTAGACAGCTTGTTTGCAATCAAAATGTTTCAGTATGTTATACAGATAAAATTTATTTTTAAAAAATGTAGAAATTTATTTCTATTTGTATTATCACATCTCATATATCTACATTAATCACAAATATTTAAAACTAGTAATGACAGTAAACCTCATCTCTTTCTTCCTTCTCTTTTTATAATAAAGTGCATAAGATTCTGTTTGTTTAAATGAGAAAATGGATGTTGTATGTTGCCTATAATATATTAATTAAAAGAAAACTAAGAAAAAGCAATATATTTTTAACAAATAGTTATGAAAGTGTTGTGGGACATTCTCAGTTATTAATCCAGAGTTGCTACATAATGAAGGTCTAAGGATAGAAATAAGGCAAGAGAAAGGAAAAAGTCTCTCTTTTGTTAGCCAAGTAATTGAAAACCAAATAAAGTTTTGGGATTACTTTCTTCAGATGCTTTAAATATACAGCCAGCTACTGCAAGAGTCTTGTCTTTTTGGTGTTCCAAATTCATCATCTCTGCATGTCGATCAGCTGTTGAACCATTACTACAAGAAACCATGGTTAAATAGAACTGGGTGCTGCCATAGGTACCACATGATGGATTACAAAAAATATTTAAGATACATTCACAGAATTCTCTATTTGGTAGAAAGACAGTAAAGAAATTTGAAAATCATAATGTTTTTCCATCAATAGTTTTTCCAGGGCATATGCACTGAGTTCAAGCTCTAATATCAAGCCTATTAAATAGCAGCAGGATGCCATGCATGTGGCCCAGCTGAACGACAGATATAATAGTACCAGTTTTGATAGAATGGGCAGATTCAGAAAGAAAATATTTTACATTTCCTCCTAAAAGCATCATTAAGGAATTCTCTTAGATATAAATTCTAAAATAAATACTTCAGGGGCTGGAAGCAGAGTTTTCTGTAATATCAAAAGTAATCAAGTGTCCGTGACAACAATGTAGAACTAGATTTTTATATTCATTAACAGGGTGATTTTGCAGTTCCAGAAAGAGCCACAGAACAGTCTATAGCACCCAGGTAAATGCATTACCACTGTGCTACCCACTGTGCTTCGTTCTGACTGTATCTTCATTGTACATATTGCAGACATTTTGCACATCAGGCTCTTTTATAATAGAACTATAATATTGAACTTGTTGTTGCAGTGATGAAAAAGTGATGTTATGCTAGTGGTTTAATTGTCAGTGTTTTACTAGTTTGAATCTGAGGAAGTGTCTGTGTCAAAGATGGGAAGATTAAAAAAAATGGAAGTAGCTATTGGATTCATGAATTAAGATATTTCAGCTATTACTGAGAAGACTTCCCTCTTAATATTACATCAAATCTGAAAAGCATGCGTTAGGGTAAAATACTATTAGTACGTGTAAGTTAAAATTAAATAATTTTTCTTTTAGGTTAACATACTGATTTTAAATAATACATTTATACATCCAAATTCTTGTGCTGTGATACATGAGTAATTTCACTCCCTACATGCACTGAGTTCAAATCTATTCTCTTAAGTTTAGAAGATCTGTCAGATGCACAGGAAAGTGATAGAGCCTACCCTGTGGAAGTACTATGTCCTACATTGGTGAAATTTTGTTGCTTTGCAGAAACTCCTCCTATGGCGGTGACTCAAGAAAGTAAATGCACTTTTAGATTGCCTGTTCTGAAACCAAACATGCTGGACCTATGTAAGAAAACACTGAAGCCAACACAAAAACAGTCTGCTGGTTCAGGATTGTTTTAAAAAAAATAATCAAAGTCTCAGTAAACTTTGTGTGAATTAAGTAGTCTGTCCTCCCATACCATTAGAAAACCAATAAAAACATAAAACTGTCATAAATTCTTACCATTGAATTTTGGCTAATTGGATGGAAATGCCCATTCTTCATTTAGCTGAAATTTATGGTGGAAAATGATCCAGAGTGACTGTGGAATGACAGAGTAAGATCCAGCAACACTAGGAATTAGAAACAGTTATTTCCTCTGTTAAAACAACCCAAACTCATAGTTCCTCTGTAAGTTCCAGAGCTGAAATAGTAAATTTGGATTAAATATACTCCTGCTTTGTGACATACTTTTAACAGTCCACCCTGTTTCCATTTTAAGCATATCTGTTTTCAGGTGCAGTTACCTATGTCTCAGCTGTCTTTAATCAGGTGTATGAACCTTTAAATAGAATTTCTGCATTTGTGAATTTCATTTTAACAATTTCTTATTAATTAAACCAAATGAAATGAAATCTTATGGCTAGTGTCTCAACATGAAGACCAAGTACTAGTGTAACAACATGCAGTGAAATGCAGATCATTATTTAATTGCCAAACTATTCATTGTTTAGTCATGGTGATTAATTCATTTGGCATTTACAAAGACGAAAATGGTAACTCTATAACAAAGTAATTAGGGAGAGGCATATTGCCTTGAATGAAACAAGACTCGATCTGTAAATCTTGATGAACACAGTCTTGATCTAAATGGAATTCTTTTAAATGTCTAGTATTTTATATTTTCTGATGAAGATGGTGAATTTTGCCCATCAAGTGAAATTCTGCACATGAAATAATATTCCAATAGGACTTCAGCATTTAAAAAAGAAGAGAAAATAAAAAACTTGAGTGATCACACAATTGTAAGGAGTAAAGCATAGCTGAGCCTGACCGAGATCTCAAACACTGTATCTTCAAACTGTCAGATGTGAAACCAGATCAGAAAAAAGGTATTAAACTTATATCTGGATTCAAAACCCCTTGCTTTCTGATAAACGTTGGGCTTTGAGTTTATAATGATGTATAATATTGACAATATAAACATTCGCACTTTGAGATGAAAATAATTGTAGAAGATGTGATATTAGCTTGCAGCTATAAGGCTCTTTTATAGTCAAAGTGAGCATGAACCTTTCATCTCACCCTTTGTTTTTTATTTTTTTATGGTAGTATCGCCTAAGGGCTCCAGTCTGTAGTACTTTATTCTTTGATAATTTCAACACTACTTAGCCATTGATACTACTCTTAGTTTACAACCAGATTCCAACTTTCGAATCACAGTGTCCATATTTTAGAGTAGTTGAGAAAAGAGTCGGAATTCCTCCTGAGGAAGCACATGCTGCAGAAGAACCTCTGTCACCTTCTCCATCCCAAATTGTCCTTCTCTACTCTTTTCTAATATCTGTTCTCCTCCATGTGCAAAGCTCATGAAAGTGCCTGTCCTTGCAAGAAACCGCTTAGAAAGTAATATGCAAATTTTCTTGTACCTTCACTGATATTTGCATATCTTTGCAAGGATGGCAATAATCTCCCTCTTAATCAATTCCTTTGTTTTACAGTCATCAAGTCTTGAGGTAAGACGTGCTTAGTAATTTAGACTATCATTACTTTGTTGATTGAATAAATATCAAATGTGGAGAGACATATTATAAATACAACTAATTCCAGCTGAACAAGAAAAGCATTTAGATGGAAATCCCAATTAGGTAGAAACAGTAGTCTGTGAAAGAGCAGTCAATGGACCATAGTTCATAAATGACTCAGAGGTCCCAAACTCTTCACACAGATATAGTGATCACTAATGTCCCTTTTGTGAGGATAATTACTGCAAATCCATACTTATTTCATGTTTGGCAGTAGGACCAGCTGGTTAACAAACCAACTTATCTACTGTTTGTGCCACTGCTGAACAACTGAAGAGGCAAGGCTGTCCATTTGTTCTGCTACAGATTACAAGCATAGAACGTGTCTTCACTGCTTGGATAAAAAAGTAGCTACACTCAAATTGCTGAGCATTGATCCTGCATTTATTGTGTCTCCTTTTGTATGAGACAAAACCCATGGCCCTTTATATTGTCATTAGATAAGATCTGTTTTCTTCTTTTCCACTAGCTATTCCTGTTTTCATAGAACCGTAGAATGGTTTGGGATGGAAGGGACTTTTAAAGGTCATCTAGTCCAACTCTCCTGTACTGAACCATGGACATCATCCAACCATTGTTTATGGTTGGAGTTGATGCTCTTAAAGGTCTTTTCCAACTTAAATTATTCTATGTTCAACTAGATCAGGCTGCTCAGAGCCCCGTCCAACCTGACCTTGAATGTTTCCACAGATGGGGCATCTACCACATCTCTGGGAAACCTGTGCCAGTGCTTCACCACCTTCATAATAAAAAAATTATTCCTTATATGTACTCTGAATCTACCCTCTTTTAATTTTAAACCACTGCCCCTTGTCCTATCACTACAAGCCAAATTAAAAAGTCTCTTCTCATCTTTCATTTAAGCCCTCTTTAAGTATGGAAAGGCTGCCTTTCTGAGTATGAGGCATAGCTGTGGAAGATTAGTGGTAGAGGATTCAAAAAGGTAATGTTACTGAGTTATAAAAGATGCTAAATTGAGCTAATTTGTTTTAGCTCAAATATCTGCCAATTCATACTAAGTTTGTATTTGAGCAGGAATCTCACTACTCAATATTTGAAGTTATAAATCAAAATACCTCTGCAGTAAAGATAAGCCCAGAAGTTGGAGTGCATTATAAATATCCATAAATAAAAGTCCATATGTGATCTTGGAGTCTGTCAAGAAGCACGTTGAATATACAGACATTTCCGCGTATCATGTTAAACCTTATCAAGGTCAATCCTTCCGTTTTTTTAGGCTCTAAACTACACCCTACTCTCAAAGGGATGTTTCTACCTGATCCTTGTAGCAAAGACTCCACCTTACTGTGTTCCCTTCCACAGCCCTGCTGCTAAATGGCAGCTTAGGTTTCCACTTTCAATAATAACAGTAAATAAAATAATCTCATTAAAATGGTCTTTGCTTTTGCTGATTGTCCCTGGAAGAAGGTATGAATTCTTGAATTAAAAGAAAGGTCATTTGCTCTTTACATTCCTCTACTTCTATGCAGTTCATAAGTAATGGTATAATCATATCCAAACAACTATGTGAAGACCACTGCAAAGATTCCAAGTACAAACACTCAAAAATTAGGGAAAAAGTGATGGATGGGGTTATAGCAGGAATGCACATAAGTGTGACAGGAGCATGAGTCAGAGTTTTGAGGATTTGTCTGCAACTTCTCGTCAAAGTTAGCACAGCACCCCTAAAGCAACAAAAATCTTTGAACCATAGGAGTTATGTTTTCTTAGAAGTGAAATAAAATCAAGGAACATTTCTTAAATGAAGCAAACTTGGCAACAGAAAAGTGAAGCTATAAACAGATTATCCCCATCCACTGTGTGCTTGGAAGGCTCATCCTTCCCTTCAGATTTGCTCTGAGTTCAGCAGTCTTTCATCAGGTTTCAAGAAACTCTGTATGTAGTCCTCTCTGTATCCCTAGGAAAAATATCTTTCTTTTCATCGCATCTGATCCCTGGCTATGTGTGTTTCCAGACCTCAGAAGAGAGGGAAGGAGAGATACCGATATAGTGAACTACAAAAATGATAGGCAAAACTGATGCCATCTGTCACTATCTGCTTTAAGGACACATTCACATTACTGGCTTTACATACTTAGCTTAGCCTTGCCAGGTCCCTGGGGTAGTTGCCTGGTCTAATAGATTGAGAGTATACAAGTAATTAAAAAGAGATCTAAGTACTTTTGAATGGCTATAGAAAATAATTCTGTGTGCAAAAGTGAGATGTGGTTATATAATGAGCAGAGTGGTCTGCGCTGATTCAGTACTGCTCTCTGTCACCCTGAGAAGGGAGCCTGCTACAGTTACCTGGACTTCAAAAATGTTTTTTTCCTATTAGTCTACCTGTATAATTATATGACAGAAGTGCATGCCTGGCAGTGGATTATCCCCAGCGACACAGCAACTTTTTCATCCTGTTTTCTATGCTCTCTGTTCCTAGCTCTATGCCAATGTCATTGATAATGCATTTCATAGGTAGGAAGAATGCTGTGCCACCAGTCTGTCGGTGTGACACAGCTGATGCCACACAATTCACTGCTGTCTCTAGACCAACACAGGACCCTTTACAATGCCCACTGACAATTGGTGGTGTGGCACTGCAACCATGTTAGTTTATATCTTGAAATTAGCAATCCACATCTGGGAGTATGCAATCTCACCAGTGGGATGTAAGTATGTGTACCCAGGCTTAACATGATAAATAAATACAAGCTTAGAGAAACTACATCCCATCCATCAGAGAGTTTGTGGCTGGCAGCAGCAAGAGTAATGCAAGAGTAATGCAAATCTTTGAAATGATGTGGACATCCAGCACCAAGACATTGACAATTGCATCTTCTCTTCAAGTGCTTCTCACTGGCTTTTGCTGGCTCCCTAGTCCTCTCCACAGCATGTGACTATCACAACTTACCATCATTGCAAGAGCAATACAGACATTGAGAGACAGGAGGCAGAGGCTGTGCATGGATGATTTGTGCATAAAGCAAAATGGGCTGAGCCTGAGGGCACCCCATTTTTCACATGAAGCGTTTCTTCTGAAGAGGTCTGTGACCATCTCATTGTGCGTGATGGCACAGCCCAATCTAAAACAAGAACCATCTCTGGGAGCAGCCTGGCAGAATAGCATAGATACAGTCACTGATATTTTTTCCTTGCATCACTATTATTGTCTCTTATGCTCTATTGTGCATAACTTATGTCACTGGGTAATTCCATCTGTTCTCTTTCATGCACAGTGATACAGCTGTAGATATGTCAGTTTTAAGAGAAGCACTTCCTATTGAACTGTTATTGCAACTTGTAATCAAAATCTTTTGAGTCATGGCTAAAGTGCAAGGTATTCCAAAGTAAACTAAAGCTTTTAAGGTTCAAACAACTCTAATCAATAGATTGTCAGTGAGAACTTTGTACCCTTTTTACCTTATTATTAGTGGCAATATAGTTCTCTGGAGGGAACATATGTTTTTTTAACTGCCTTTTCCCAGCTAAAAGACTTTATTTCACCTTGTAACACTAGAAAAAAATAGATCTTGTTTTACCTAGTTTTCCAGCCGTAGTACCAGATTCTCTTCCAGAATGCAAAATGAACTCAAGTGACCTGAAAACTGATGTCAATAAGATCCTAGTCCATTATGGTCAAAATTCCATTTACAGTTCCTACGGTCTAGAAGTATTTTTGTGCTGAGCCAATGCTTTTAAATTGCATCTCCACTGAAAGGATTGTCTCTCCTTCCTGCAAGATGTCTGCATCCACAGGTCAGACTGGTTCTTTCACAAAATGTAAGAAAGTTGCTGTAGCTCAGTCAGCTTTACAGTTTAGTTAGGTATATTTTTCTATCCCCTCATAGAAGTTTAAACATTGCAAGACCCTGTCAGTATGATCATTAACCCATGGGTTTACTATCAAAAGAGAAATATAATTAGAATTGTCAATGATAAGAAATAAGGTAGTATTCTAGAAAAGCTGTCTTCCAGGTCAAATGTTCCTGTGGTAATTTTGTATGTGTTGCAGAAAGAGTATAGCCTTTAGTTTGCACTGCTATTAATAGTGGAGGTTTCTGAATCCTCAGCTTGCACCAATATCTTAATAAACAACCACCTGTTCATCAGAGGTACTGACTTTTAAGTGCACCACTCATTGAGGATGTGGTCAGGAGCTGTGTTGGATGCAAACCACGTAGAAATCTATAGCAAATGTCATGAATTAGAGCCAATTCACTTCTCACATTTTTTGTGAAGTCTCTTCTATCACACAGATTGTTCCACTTAAAAGCTCCTGTCTCAAGGTGTGAAGTAGTCTGGAGTGAAAATGGAGCCATGACACAGCTTTTTGCCTCTATCCTTTGCTTTCTTGCTGGATATAGTCACAGATTATTTAGATCTTTCCCACTAGATATAACTATCAATGAAGATGATAGAAGAAAGAAGTGCTGGAATTTCCAAGGGTAAACTCAGAGTTACTGCAGAACTGCCCTTTATTGCATGGTGATCTCTGATTTGAACAACCAGAGAGCTGGCAGGGACCTCTTACTACAAAATAGGACCAATTATACTATTCTACCATTTTTGTTACTATACTAATCTCACAGAATCACAGAATCACAGAATCACAGAATGTTAGGGATTGGAAGGGACCTTAAAAGATCATCTAGTCCAACCCCCCTGCCAGAGCAGGAATACCTAGATCAGGTCACACAGGAACATGTCCAGGCGGGTTTTGAATGTCTCCAGAGAAGGAGACTCCACAACCTCCCTGGGCAGCCTGTTCCAGTGTTCTGTCACCCTCACTGTGAAGAAATTCTTCCTCACATTTATGTGGAACCTCCTATGTTCCAGCTTACACCCATTGCCCCTTGTCCTATCATTGGATGTCACTGAGAAGAGCCTGGCTCCATCCTCATGACACTCACCCTTGACATATTTATAAACATTAATGAGGTCCCCCCTCAGTCTCCTCTTCTCCAAGCTAAAGAGACCCAGCTCCCTCAGCCTTTCCTCATAAGGGAGATGTTCCACTCCCTTAATCATCTTTGTGGCTCTACGCTGGACTCTCTCGAGCAGTTCCCTGTCCTTCTTGAACTGGGGGGCCCAGAACTGGACACAATACTCCAGGTGTGGCCTCACCAAGGCAGAATAGAGGGGAAGGAGAACCTCTCTCGACCTACTAACCACTCCCTTTCTAATACACCCCAGGATGCCATTGGCCTTCTTGGCCACAAGGGCACATTGCTGGCTCATGGTCATCCTGCTGTCCACCAGGACCCCCAGGTCCCTTTCCCCTACACTGCTCTCCAGCAGGTCAGCTCCCAACCTGTACTGGTACATGGGGTTGTTCTTCCCCAGATGCAAAACTCTACACTTGCCCTTGTTGAAATTCATTAAGTTTCTCCCCGCCCAACTCTCCAGCCTATCAAGGTCTCGTTGAATGGCAGCACAACCCTCTGGTGTGTCAGCCACTCCTCCATCTCTGCCATTTTTGTTACATACAGTCGCCCAAGCTTCTCAACTGAAAATTCCAGAAATATCCCAGGAAATTTATTTCAAGAACTAAAATAATCTAAACCTAACATGGTCAAATTATTCCTTTCCCATTTTCAGAAGTAATTTTTGTACTAAAGAACTCTCACTCTATCTGCTTACTCGGTCCCTTCTAGATCTGTATCTTTCCTTAAAACACTGTGTCAAACTAAGCTGTTTTCTGAGACTTAATAGGTATTAGAAGGGAAGAAAATAGGGACCATTTCACAACAGAAATGGTTAGAAGGCCAGCAGTTCTGTGGAGCATTGCATCTTATAAAGAAATTTCTAAACAACTAGTGAAGAATTTATAGCTATTGATCCAAGCAAAATGCTCATCATGCTAATGGAGTCTCCCCGCAAAGAGGTTCTACCCGGGCAAACATGCAGCAAGTGTAGGCTTTACATGCTCTTCCAGAGCCAAGGGACTGATGGAAGCAATCATTCATTCTTTCAGGATCTAGTAGTACATACCATATGACAGAAATATAATTAGAGCTTCTCCAGTTGACAACAGTCAGTTTGATCTAAGGATGTGGCAGCTGTTACCATCTTCATCTGTTCTGTCTTTGAAGTACACTGAGATTACACGTATGAGATGGCTGAAACCACATTTTTGCCAATCTCATGCAGATTCAAAGACATTAAGTAAGATATTAACTGATAAATTAATAGCATGTATCAGTAGATTATTAAAATTATCTCAGCCCTCACATACTAGAAGCAGATCCACTCATTCTAGTGTCTATTTCTAGAAATGACAGGCAACAAGATGCATATTTTGGGGGTCTTTTTGATGCATTGTGTCAATGTGACATAGAAAACGTATTTAAGCCCTAATCCTTTTCAGACATCTATGCTGGCTAATTTGGATGAATTTACAGCCCACTTGCATATTTAATTTTCAACAGTCAGCTTCCCTTGCAAGCAGTCAGCAGCCACTTTGGCTGCTAGTACCTTGCCATCTTGCTTGGGATTATGTCATGCAGCTCATGGTGACACTTAAATAACTGGCTATCTATGTATACAAGAGAGAGAGCACTAAAAAGCAGCTCCATCAAGGTGGTCTTAAGCAATGCATATTTTTTCTTACTAACTACATTGTTTTCTTCTCTCTCTCTTTTTTTTTCTTCTACGAGCAGGAGTCTAATGCAAAAGTGGTCAATTGTTCTCATCTATCCAATTTTTTTATTCGCATGAAAGCAGTAACAGTATCTCTAACAAAATAATTTTTCAGGGAGGTGGTAAAGATTAAACTTCATTGCTGTGTTACATGGAAATATCACTTGCAGTTAATATTCTTGTAGTGTTGCTACAGAACGTGAATCAATGTTGGAAAGCAGGTTCCATTTGACTGGACGTTATTACAGAGTTTAAAATAAAAATACTTTAGCTAGATGACTGCTGCCCTGAGCATATGAAAACTTCCTTGTAAACAGTCTTAAATTTACAAGAATCTCATTTCAACAGAATTAGTTTCTGCTGTTCATATTATAATGCTGAAGTTAATTTTAACACTTCAAGCATAGCATAGTTTGGCTGTTTTGAGTTGTGTCTTCCTGTAGTACAAATCAAAATAGATCCTTGTAGTTGAATGAAATAATGTCATTTCACACTGGCTAAAGGTCTGCCCCCTTGAGCACCTGGTCTATTTGAATTTTACCTCTTGCATACCAAGTCTGCCTTCAAGTACTAATGTTACTTTTCTAGCTAACAAGTGAAACATGGAAATATCTTAAAGTAACTAAAGTTTCCCATGTATTTTTCTTTTCCTGAGGGAATTATGAAGTCCTAGAAGCACTTTATTATTTCTAAAGCTTCTGAAGAAAATAGAATGAATTAATAATTCATTGCTGTCACTTAGGAACATGGAAAAAATTATTGTGATAAAAGTATTTTCCTTGAAAAGCAGGAACCTTTTCTAAGTAGCAGCATATTTCTGACATTGAAATAGTGTGTAAAAAAGTGGAAATAAATTTAATTATTTAAATTACTAAAATATTAAAATAGATTTTAATTTTAAATGGATCAAGAGTACAACATGGATTGTAAAAAATATAAAAGAATATTTTCATCATTGTAGAGTAATTTCAGCATGTTTAGAGATATACTGTCCTAAACCCAACATATTTTAAAAAAGCTTTTAAAAGAACTTTTGGACTACAATGCAGGACACAAAAGACCTTCTAAAGAGTTCTTCCAGTTTTTCTTCTTTACACAAGACCAAACACATTCAGGAGCAAATATTTTAGCAGAATGGCAAGGTGCCAATTAGCAGAGGGATGCTAAATTTTCAAAATGTACCAATTGATCTCTCTTACTAGAGTGTACCAGTGAAAACATAGAATAATTTAAAAGTCTTCTTGTTTATTTACTGTGGGTAATAGATTAACTGATTTAAACTGCTGTTCCATTTACAGTTAGGCTCTGATTCAGTTTAATACCTTGGCAGATGTTTAAATTTAAGACATTTATACCATCATTGGCATTAATGTTATTAACACAATCTTTAAGCAAACTATTAAGTCCACGTCTGAATAAAGTCATTAATACGAAGCACCATTAAAACCAATAATGACCAGCCTACTTGTACAAAGGAAAAAGCACTCTAAGAGACCATGTTAATTCTGAGATATTGATAGTTTCCATCCTTTACTGCACAACAGCACTGTAGAAATCGTACTTATTCCCTGGGCTTAGAACAAAAACTATATTTGTTAGCAAAAAATGACTTTTTAGTGTCAGCCACTTGAAATTATATTTACATATGTGGACACTATTTGCACCAGCGAGAGCTGTGTATTTTCATGCACAGTGGTGGCTCCTTTAAAAAAAACTGCCCTAAACCAGTTTGCATAGATTATCTTAAATAGAGCTGGAAGTAGTTTGCAGTAGATTAATGATAAGTTTTACAATGTTCCAATGACCTAAGATATCACACAAAGGAATTGCACCATTATAAATATTTGAAAATCTGAAGTGAAGAAAATCCAAATAATTTTGTGTTTTGCCAAGGGACTAGGCCAAATATAGTGTTGTTTCTAATTAAGTCAACAATATTTAAATAAAAATACTCTATCTAGGGTGATAATATAAAAAATATATACAGAGTACGTAGCATTCTCCTTACTTAAGTGGATTTACTATAGCAATAATCATATCCATTTTCTATGAGAGTTAGAGGCTCGTACATCTATTATGAAGGAACAGCAGAAAGCAAGAAGAAATGAGAGACCCCACAGCCATTCAAGGAGAAACAAAGGTTTCAACTATTCACAAACACTTGTCCCTATTTCTTGTAATATACATTAAAGAATCCTGACAGATCCCATACCCAACCTAATGTGAAATGACAGATTGCTCAAATCAGAACACTGTGAGGGGCCACAGGCTAAATGAGTCAGTGCAGCTCCTCTTCATTTGCATTGTTAAAGTTTTCATTTCCAACATGCACGCAAACCAATTTCATACTCCTGGGTTTACACTCCAATGAGAAATACAGGGGAAAAAATTCTATCCACTTCAGTAACTTGCACTTTTACTCAGCTACTAGGCATTAAAGTTTGCAAAGCTAGTTGCAATGCTTCCCTGATTGTTGTGATTATTTTTCTGAAGTCCTATAAAAATTGATTGTAGTATGATAGGTGAAGTCAAAATTCAATACAAAAAATCCCCCCCAAAAACCCCAGGGAAAGGCAAAAGTGTATATAGTCTAATCAAGCCAGACATTGCTATTTCTTCCTCCCCACCAAAAATGGCCACACAATTGACTTCTATTTTTCCTTACTCTGTAATTGTTACTTAAAGAATGTAAGTAACTCCAAGTGTAAGCTATCTGGCATTCATTTCTATGAAGATCCAAACACTGTGTCACTGTCTCTGCTACAACTCCTCAGTAAAATCCTGAAGGTTGTGTAGCAATTGTAACTTTTACTGCCTCAACTGCTCAGCTGTTTCAGCATGCAGACTCCAGGGTCCATCACAGAATTTTTAAACAATTTCTAGACACAGCATCAAGACATCTATTTGTGAGAATCTGCTATGAATGGTGCAACAGAATGAAAACGAGAGTTTCCCCTACTCATTATCTTAATCTTGATGGAAGTCTCTGCTCACTGATGTTACATGTGACTGGAAGAATAAATGCACATTCTGGCCCTGGTGGGTCAAGGTAAAACTGTTCCTGGTGAAAAAAAGAGAGTTGAGAATTTCCACCATCTAAACCAATATGTACTCTCCAGGCTGTAAGTAATGTCCGAGAACTCCATGGTGGGAGGTACCAGATATTAATGAACTAATATTTTGTCTGTAAGACAGTGGAGCCGTAAAAGTGTCCAAACTACTAATACATTTCAGTTATTCTTAAGAATTAATCAAAGTGAAAATAATCACAGCAATATTGCAGGCAGAATAGACCTCCCTTTTTCACACCAAAATAATGATGACTGTATTTCCTACTTCTTTATCCTTCCCCTTAACATAAGGCTAAAGATTATCACAGATGGTCACTCTCACAAGTTTTCTGTGCATAAAATGGCAGGGAGGAATAAACTTGCTACTTTTTAATTAAAATACTGTAAAATAAAGGATACTTCTTTAAAATCCTGTCAAACTCCCCATATGAGCAACTCTCAAATATCATATTCTCCTTAGTCCTCTTCTCTAAATCACATGAAGCCTAAAGCTGAATTTTGTCATTCACATTTGTGGGCACTTTTCACTCTGTTCATCTCCATCAGTAATTTTCCTTACCTCTCTCTCAATCAAAACTGATTAAGAGAAGTCATTTCTGACTGCCAAATAAAGGACTTCCAAACACCATCTATAAGCAAAGATCCAGCATGTCCTATGAACCTAATTTCCATCCATCATGTTCTCAGCAGACATTTGGTCTCAGAGAACACCTTTCCATTCACACCAACATCCCATATGCAGACAGCATGAACTTGCATCTTTCTGGATAAAACAGCACATTCATAATCATGCTTTATTAGTAAAAAAAGAAATTGATGGGATGACTGATATGTGTGAACTAATGCATTTTTGGTTAAACAAATGTGCTAAGAATGTTTCCAATCTTAAGTATTACTGCTGAACAATAGCTCTGAATAGATTGCAAATATTTTTACAGTGAAAATAATCACTTGGAAATATTGTCTAAAAACTGTAATTACTGAATATTTTGCAGCCTTCCAACGTCAATCTAAATCCAATCCTGAAGCCTTGAAGAAGAAAATTTACACTCTAATTCATGCTTCTATGGTTTTGTAAAAAATATCAACCTAGTTTTACCTGGTTATTCTGTCATTAACAAAATTGACTTTACAGAAATGCTACTAATATGTATTTCCAAACTTGCTGATGTTCTAGACAGGAAAACCACAGACATTGCAAGCTGAGCATCCAACAGTAGCACTATTTCAGATAAAATCTTAGTGGAAAAATATGCACACAGATATCAGATACACTTTGAAATTCACATTCAGTTTCAATCTAGCTCTTTTCATTATTAAATTGTTGAGGTTTTTTTAGTTTCATGGCTATAAAATCTTCAGTGAAGCTTTTGGTTAGTTGATTTCTGAGAGAACAGGTTCAAAGACCAGTATCACACTTGGTGCTCACCACTGTCATCACTAACAGACTATATATCCCTTAAGTCTTGAGACTGTCTCTAACATTACACTACGGGCTTAAGTCAGCTACCCTCATACAAATCCCTGCTGCCCTTTGAGAGTCCTATGGTGTCATCCTGACTCACATCTAGGCTTCAAAAAGACATGCTTACACTTGCTGTAAGCCTCTGCATCTGTGCTGTAAGCAGTTAAGTCCTCTCATAGGTTTTGTGTCACATTTGTCAGCAGGTGTCTTGAACACCTGTCCTGGTTCAGCTAGGATAGGCTTAATTTCCCCCAGCAGTTGGGAGGGAGCTACAGCCAGGCTATTCCATCCCATGCTGAGGTCATGTCCCGGTACCCAGGTGTGTGCAGTGCAGGAACAGCTTTTGTCCAGGTCTGTCCCTCATGATGTGTCCGTGTGGTATAGCTCTTGTTCTGTACATTGTTATCACTGTTATTGTTGTTGTTTGGTTTGTTGTTGTTACACTGTTGTATTAATTCTTCCTTATCTCAACCCCAGGGTTTGTATTTTACTCCCTGTCCCATCCCTGTCGAGGGTGGGGGAGGGACAGCGACAAGACGGTCTCAGGTCCCAGCAGGGTCTAAACCAACACAACACCGTACAGCTTTTTCTATATAAACAGGTAGTATGGATCAATAGGGGCAGCACAACACTGACACTTTCCACACTGCTTAATTCTGAGCTTCTCTTTGAAATAGTTCTAGCCCCATTCCACAGACTGGATACATATCTGTAGATGAAAAGCAATGCACTCCTCAAGCATTGCTCCTGGTTTAGTATCAGCTGAACTTCATGTGCTCAGAGTTCTTCATTTTACAAACCAAAGACACAGCAAGTGGGAGCAATGGGAAAATTATTTTCCAAGTCGTGCTCTTGATGTGAATATCAGCTGGGATTTTGTCCCTCATATGATGGTAGGTCATAACAGGCACTTATGCCTTGGGAATTAAAGATCTGAGAGTGAGATTTGGGTACATGTTGAGATATCTGAGTATAGATATCTACAATGTGAATTAGACATCTAAACTTTTTTTACTGTTGATAGAGGATCCACTAACTACTGACAAGATCCATGAATTAACACTTGAAACAAAAACTCTTCTCACATGCAGACACCTTCGCTTTCATTTTACAAACAGTCTCTAGAACAAAAGGTTTTCTTTCCTCCCTGGTCATCCTGATAGGGCTTCTGTGTGCCAGCTCAATTAGAATTAATCTTTCTGAATACTGATGATCAAAATTGTCCTATATTCCATATTATATTTCCTCAGCACCTTATGTATTAATACTTCCATAATGAGCTGCAGGTTGGTATCTGATATATTCTAGGGTTGCCTTTTTCTTTGCTGCATGGTACTGTTAGTTCAGTACCACACTCATTAATGTGCTATGAGTCTGATATGTTGATCTTACTGTGTCAAAGAACTGTTTATTTAATCAAGTTTCTAGCATCCTTCTTTTTGTATCCTGGTCGATATGAAAAATAAGATAATAGCTAAAAGAACCATTTCTCTTTTAAAAAAAATAATTTTTCTCTTCTGTTCCACTAGTTTCTTAATCATCTTAAATTTCTGTATTAAACCTGTTTAACCAGTCACATGAATTTCAGCATGAAAATCATGCTCAAAACCCACGGAAGATCAAATCTGCATTTATTTTCTCTAGAAAATGTTTCTTCTTATTACATATCATAACAACTTAGTCACATTCATACTTTAGTGAAATCAAGTTGAATTTTTTCTCATGTCTATTTGCTGTTCATATCTTGATTATTCTTTCCTAATAATGCCTGCTAAAATCTTTGTTATTATTGACCTTAAGCCAACATGCTTGTTGCCTCCAAGACATTAAACGCTCATCTCTTTTTCTTCTTGTTATTAGACAGATGAAAACCCTTTTCTACAGACACTAAGCTCAAGTGCCAATTTTTTCAGAGTCCTTGGATGGACAATATCTATCATCTCCTTTATGTGATTACAATGAGTTTTTCTTATACTTAAATACAATATTCTCGAAACTATCACCTTGATCTCTCATCCATCCTTTCTCTGTCCATTCAGCTATCATCATCTTTTCAGGGTTTTATTCCTGAATTATCCTTAACTCTAACTCAGCCTCGTTTCTTCTCTCTTTGCTTGCCTTTTATTTATGAAGCTAAGAAAACCTTTTGCTATGGTATTTTCTTGTTAAAATATGTAGATATACGATGCAGGTGGTCCCTCTGTGACTGAGAGATATTGGCAGGGAAGGAGGAGAAGTCTATGTTCCTGCTGTGTGCAGCAAGTGTTTTGTGAATAAATAAAACATTTCAGTTTCCATCAAAACCAGCCTCTGGCATTTTTCCCAAATACAATAAAAACTTTTTTTTTTTTTTTTTAAAAAAAAAGAACAGATGCATGCTAGGCATTTTGAGGAAAGTAAAGTATTAATTTCTGAGCCAAATAATTCACCAGTAAATGTGTTTGCAATTCCTTTGGTTGAACGATTACTCTTTTCCTCATGGATAGAAAGAGCTTTCAGCTAAATATAAATGTAGCTGATAGCATATATCAGATTCATTAGTTAATCTTCCATATACATCTAACTTTCTTTTACTCTGAGCTCAGAGTGAAAAACAGTTTTATATCAGTACTTACACTGTGTATAAGCTTTTATAATGTGTAAACACTGTAAGAGTGTCCTTACATTTGTCTGATGATGACAGTATATTGATGCAAACCATTACTGTTCTTTAAAGGCTATTGTCATACTAATGATACAATGTCCTGAGAGCATTGATCACAGAGCATTTTCATAGATAAACAAAACTTTCACTGAGAGGAAAGGAAGGAAGCTTACATCCCTCTCAGTTCCTAAAGCAGATTTTTTCTTCAAAGGCGTGACATGTTATAACAAAATTTCAGGTCAGCTTATTTGTTGGGAAAAAAGCCCCAAACCTCAGAACTCTGATACAGAGTCATTTGTTTGATATAATTATGCCTTCATAAAAATTATGTTTAGACAAGTAATGGAACTCAAATACTGATACGTACGTGTTTAGAACAAGACAGGAGATACATCATCAGATTGCACTAAGGAATTTAAGAGTTGACATGTCCTTCCTCTGCTCCATTCACATTTGAAGCTATTATTGTCTTCTGTCTCTCTGCTGAGAGCAGTGAGTGGTTTCAAATCTGAAGTGAATAGAAGTACATTTTTCACTGAAATGAAATTCTATTTTCTCCATCACAATGTTGATAAACTTCAGATAATAAAACACCATTTTTCACAAACAGAGTCAGAGAATAGGGGGTATTATTATTTAAAAAAAAATAAAAAAATATCTGTAGCCTCATATTAGTGATTTAGTTTGAGCACATATTGAATCTTAAGCCTTTGGTCAATCACTCCTAGTTTAAATGAAAGGTAACTCAGCTTTGCATTTTAACACATCCAGCCTAGAAAGGAAATTCCTTCCCTTTTTTGCCTGCTAAAGAACCCAATCCAGACCTGTTAATCAGAATGATCAAAGCACCTTACTCCTGGTTAAATACTTCTGGAGAGTAAACCAGAACTTTATATCATCTATGATTTCTAATCATAGCTTCAATAGGGGACTCCCAGCAGAAGGAGGGCTGGTCACCACATTAACAGATAGAAAGCCCTCTCTGGAGAGGTATATCTAAAAATCCAACCACTGCTGAGGAAAAGCCACCCACCTACCAAAGAGTTAGACTCTAACACAGAGAGAGATCTTACCTTACTTTCAAAATACAGGAGAAGGAAGCACTCCTTCAGTCTCCTCCTCTACTTCTATGTGACCTCTTCTACTACTCTATGTACTTCTGTCTTCTGAAAGCACTTGCTGAGGATTATCTGCTTTCAGTGTCCATACCTGCCAGAGGGCTTCCAACCTACATCTCCCATGTCCTTTAAGAGAGCCATAACCCCTACCCAACCTGGGAAAGGATATACAACATCTGCAAGCAAGGCCCGGCTTACATGCCATGTAAGAGTTGCAGTGTTCCATTTAGGCTTGTAGTTCTTCTCTCTCAGGAAAGAATTAATGATTATTTACTGCTCTTCCAGAGCTGCAGCTTTAACATACAATAAACTCAGGGGCTTTGTCATTTTAGAACAGCAAAAATGTGTTAATTTTCACCTCTATGTAGCTTCATGAACTTCATGATTAATACTGCTTAAGCAAAGCCAAAATTTGAAACTCCTAAATGTAAATGGTTGAACAACATTTCTCAAAAGTATGCTTCAGTGGGGTTACTTACCTAGAGATGTAGTGGAGCTGCAATCATACAAGACACAAGGCAAAAAAATAAAAGCTGAGCTACAAAAAAGCAGATTATCTAAATCCCTATGCTACACTGTGTAGTGATGCCGTAAATCGTTTTTTGACCAGATACAATTAATTTTATGTTTTTTTCTAGTCTTCTTTTACATTTTACTTCCTGTTCTTCTCACATTTGATTGTTAAGGTCATTTTTTTTTCTAAATGGAATAGCCTGTACTTGATATTGAGATGTAATTTGACAATAATATAGCAGTGAAACTTTAAAGACAAATTATGAAGAATCACCTTTTTTACTTTTTACAAAAGGTTCATTAAAATTCACCACTGATAACTGTTCACTGATGCCTCCCTGAAACTTTTTGAATTAAGGAAGAAGGAGTAAAATGGGTTTATTACAACCTTTTGAAACAGAAGAGAATTCAATTATCATCTTCATCATCCCTTGCTACAGAGGCAGCAGTCCTTGATCCTATTTATTACCTCTAAAGGATATCATCATGGAACTTGGCTGCTAGGATGGGAGATATATTTATATATTTATGTATTTATCCTTTTCAGAGTAACTGTTCTTCCACATGGCAGCCTGCGAATCCTGAATGCTTCTAAGTCTGATGAAGGACGGTACTTATGCCAAGGTGTAAATGTATTTGGATCTGCAGAAATCAGTGCATCGGTATCTGTTAAAGGTATGAAAAAATACTTTGATGATAATGATGATTTCTCTTTATTAATATTTCATTATTGCTTAGAAAACCCAGCCAATCAGCTATATACCAGCATTGTACAGACAGAATAAAAAAGCATTTACAAGCTAGAGGATCTAACCTTCATCTGGTCAAGCATCATATTCCTGTATCAGATTGCATACTCCAGCTGTCATATTGTAGATGTATGTCAGAAGTATTAGCATATACATTAAATCACTCAATTATAAATATAAAATCTAAGGAAATATAGTTCCTTAGAACAGTAGTAAGAATCAAATCACTGAGTTGCAATTACTTTCTAAACTCCGTTTTTGTCAGTTTTCAGCTGAATACTTATATTATCATGGTTTTTGTTTCTACGTGTTCAAGTCTTTTTACTTCATTTTTCAAGCTTCTTCCTATATCTAGTATTCCTGGAAACTTCTATTTTTTATTGTAAGTGGCAAAACCTAGATTTTCATGCAACCAGAAGGTTCCAGGTGCTGCAGCCTTAAAACAACCACACAAAACCCAGCTTTTTCTGAGACTAAGAAAATTAATTAATTAATCCATCTCAGAAATCCTATAGATTGCTGTTTAAGATCCTTCCCTATTGCTTCCATGAATCTGGCTGTACCTTCTGTTCAACACATTCATGCCTTAGTGTGCATTATGAATAAATTTCAGTATTTGACACTATGTATTTGAAACAAACAGTAAATGTAAGCTCTGAGTAGACTAAGCAGAACTCAATCAATTTATTTCGACCTTGCACTATAACTCGACTTCCATCTAAATGTTCCTAATCCTTCTGTATTTCAAGAACCAACAAGAATAGAGCTGACTCCCAAGAAAATAGAGTTAACAGTTGGAGAAAGCGTTGTCCTCAGTTGTAAAGCCCTTCATGACAGCACACTAGATGTCACTTTCTTTTGGACACACAATGGGCAGCCAATTGACTTTGAAAAAGAAGGTGGACACTTTGAAAGCATCAAGGCAGTAAGTGACCATGCGTTTGTCATCTATGTGCTGTGAGCTGCTAAATATTTTCATGCTTTTTACATGTCTCCCATTTGATAAATTCTGACCAAATTGAAAGATGGTTTCACTAATGTTGGAAATAAATGTTAGCTAGAGGAGGTGCAAACTGCCGGTCACTAGAATTACTTCAAGTAGTTTTAATCACAAATATATTAAAGGAAAACTTATACATGCTATTATTAATGAGGCATCAGATGACCTTTGTGAGAGAACAGAAATTTTGGATCAAATCTTCCTTACGTTCTTCTGCTGATTTTAATATAGGAAGGATGCTGCTATAAGCATTGATGTTTTTCTCACACATAATATGGATGTTGGAATGCCCTCATCTCCCAGTGTTTTTACTTGTCTAGCATATATTCTAATAACGAAATAGTAAGGAGTATACTTTATTTTCCAGCTCAGCTCCCCTGCATGAGGTAGGTTCTAGCTATGCAACCATTATTAAGTCAATTAGAATCATATGAAAAAATATGCATGTCAATTTCAAATATTACCCCTTAATTCTAAAACAATTTAATAAGATCAAATAGTATGATAAAGTAACTCAAACCTGTCTCATGTAAAATGGTTTGAACTTTTCTTAGTAGAAAGAAATCTCTTAATGTGAACAAGTTTGGAAATAGAATCTATGGTCATTTAACTCAATCTTCCCAGTAATGAAATGTAAATCAAATGTCCATGCTATGTTAACAGAGAAAAATGAAACTCACAAAGGTCAGGAAATTTTAAAAGTTAATGTATCTAATTTGACTACAATGTAGTGAAGTTAACTTTGCATTAAAAATCTTGTCAGCTGCAATCAACTTATTCTTCTACTTGCCTTTATGGAAGTCATACTATATTAGTTTTGTGATATGTTTTATTGTGTTGTATTTTTTTTAATTTGGTTTTACTTCGGTAAGCTTTTTAATTGAAAAACATTATTAAGGTATATCTAATTGTCAACGTTCTTAGCATACTTATCTTCATCTGCGGAAGTCCAATACTCAGAATTCAGCACTAAATATACAGGAAGGAAATCAATCTTCTTTATTTTTATTTTTTTTTTTAACTTCAGGGTTAAAACTTTCTTTGATTCAAGAAAACATCCTATGATTACAGTCTAATTTCAAGTCATTTCCAAAAATTTGCAATCTAAAATGTGTCACATTGTTCCTTCAGTGCCTTTCAGCATCTTCTGTGCTGAAGGGAATTTTAATCACTGGGAAAAGTTCTCAGGCTAGGATATTTCCAAAGTCATTTTGCCCATCAAAGCAAAGCTAATTCAGTGTAATTTCATTTGTTTTATGAAACCAGTGTTTTGTAGATCTTTCAATAAGAATTCTTCATTAATTTAGTTTCTGCCAGGGAAAGCCCTCAAACTGATATAAGTAAGGCTCATTCAGAGTGAGAACCTGGTAGATGGCAGACTGGGACTATTTTCAGAGGAATGTTCATGCAAAACTCAGTGAAATTGCTAATCCTTTTTATTTTCCTGATATAACTAAAATTTTGCCAAAACCTAGTAGATTTAACCAGCTATTTTGAGTTTATGACTTCCATCTTACTGTGTTGCTAGAGTCACTGCTACATTACTAAGTGAAAATAGTATTAATCACCCATAATGGAGTCAATGCTCAATATCTAAATGACTAAGTGGAATTAAAAAAAAATAAAAATGTTTATTAAGTAACAATCTGGCATCTTCCTTTTCAGAGGCATACAAGCTATTTTTTTACTAAAACTTACTTTTTTACCAACAGAAAACCAGCTGATCAGAAAATAAAATCAGTATGAAAAGAAGACATTGAATATTTTATAAAATATTACAAAATTAGGTCCTACCTTGTCACTGTTAAACCAGTGTTGAAATTGTGAAATACTATGCAACTCGAGAGGAATACTGAAATGAAGTGACACACCCTGATATTTTTAGACTGAACTAGCTTCATTTGCCTTCATTAGATTGCTCACACAAGAGATGGTCAGGCCATGCTTCACTTATTTGCATTGCTAACTCATTTGAATGTCAAGCCATTTCTTTTCTAGTTTTCACTCTAAAGAGAGAATGGAAGGATAGGCTTGAAGCAACTGAAAGAGGGCTGAAAATACCTATTAACATGTTACAGGCAGGATGGGGGGAAGGAATGCTTCTCAGAGCAGAGACACCAAAACATGACCATGTTAGGACAATCTTTACTGAAATTTTCTGAATGCTGTTGGAAACGCAATCTGACACATCCTTCTCTCTCTTTGAAAGTAGCAGTTAAAATACATGTAGATGTCCATTCACCAAAAGGCATATCTTGATTTTTACATTGTCCCAAAATGAAGATGAACCAGTTGGGATGCAAAACTCAAAAGTAGTGATTGTGCTAACAGGTTTTTTGGTGGTTTTACACAAAAACTCCTTAATTCCCATAACTACTCATCTGCAGAATGTTTTCAGTTTTATCTCATTATCATTTCTGTTAACCACATAAGCATGTGAAATTAATCACAAGGATGAAAATTTAGTTCTTTATTTCATTATAACCTAAAGCATGACCACATATTAGGGGAAAGCAAGATAAAACTCTTCTGTTTTTTCTGTCATGTAATCTCCTTTAATTTATTCAGTTTCAAAAGAGTATTACACATTGTGATAAAGACACAGGCTGAAGATAGCAGAAAAAAAGGAACTTGAAGAAAACTTGAAATCTGATAGAATTCCATCAATATCCCTTATCTTGAATTTCTGAATGAAATATTTCTTTAAATTACATAAGTTGATCCTGAACAAAATGCTTTTTAATGCAATACATTTAAGAAAAATAATATCCTTTGTGTGCATGCAGTTATAGAATTATAGAATATAACTGTTTTGTTTTGCACACACTGATACTTCTTCAAATAAAAAAATATTCATGGCTGTTTGGGTTTTGTTTATTTGTTTGAAAGCCTGAAAAATTTGACATTATTTGAATAGGTTTTGTTAATTAAAAAAATCATTGCCAACCTCTCCCACTGGTTGCATTGCTCATACTTTCACTGCGGCAGACACAGGTGTTAAGTATGAACATTCTGATGCTTAATGCAGTGTTATAAAAGCTATCACCAAAGTAGCAGTTATTTGGGCTGTAGATAAATTTCCACTTGCTAAAATTGCATGCTCCCTAGCAATTACAATTAAAAGGAAAAGCTTCTTTTAATAACACATATTGCTTTGCTTCTTTCTAAATTATATCTGTAGCTTTTGTACCAAAAAAATTAGTGTTATCATTTTTCATTCTGAGAACTAATTTTTGTACAAATTGAAGGGGTTTTACTGTTATTTACTGAGCTAACAAGGATTTACTACCTATAGCAATTTAGGTACTTCAGGGACTTGCTTGGTAAGAGGAAAAGTGTGGGAAGGATGTGAAGTTGAACAAAGCTGTGCATGAATGGAATAATAAGGAAAAGAGACAAAACTCCACTGGACTGACAGCTGCAGACTGCACTCTAGGAAAGGAAAACATCCCAAATATTGTGCATACAATACACCTGGTAGCAGAACAATAATGCAAAGGGTTACATATACCCAGCATGCTTTCTCATTAGAAAAGTCTTGCTTTGTTTACCAAATGAGTCAATAACATTTTAGTGTCTGTGAGGGGCAATCTGTGTAATTAATAGAAACAATTTTGCACGGAAATCTGAATTGCCAAGATTCCCTTCTAGCAATGCCATTGAGCACTTGAGCACAGAAAATACAGACCTGCTTGCTTTTATTAACTTTGGAATAAAGTAACTTTGATTTTCTGTCCTTTTTGCCAAATCCATAAGTCCGGTTCAAAATTCTATTCGGAATTTCTTTGCTAAGATCTCTGTTGACCTTAAATTTGTCCTGAACATATCCTTTTCTAGCCAAAGACATCTGATTTTGTGGGCTGATTTTCATCCAGCTATCATCATTCCAACTCTGTGTTTTAAAGCCAATACTGTTTTTATGGCAGCCAAGCAAAATGATTTATTGTGGTTATCTACAGACTGGTAAGCAGCAGCATTGCTCTTAGTGTCCCTCACCTTGACCTGCATGAGTATCTTTTAGACTCAGGAAAGTGATTTAGTCTCAATATCTCCTTGATCTTTGATATTAACTGAAACTGCCACTATGGGAAGTAATAAGTACAATTTGTCATGTTATATTTTACAGTGGTCATTTGTTCTCATGGAAGTGAATTGAAATCTACTGTTTCACTTAGAAAAGGCCAGTAGATACAGACTGGACAATACATTTAATACTGTCTAGCACTGGAGACTTCAATCTGATAACCTAGAACCTGTGAGAGAGCATAACTTTGCACCTTTCCTTATATTTTCAGTTCTCTCCTTAGTTTATTGTAGTATTTCAGTCATATTTTAGAAGTTAAGATTAAAGTTTCCTGAGTATTTTCTAAATAGGCAGCACTAAATTCTACAATACATGGAATCAATTGAAACAGCAGGCTGTTAATAACAATGTCTTTCCTCTTTATTGGACATAAAACCAAACACGGCTAATTAAATAGGGGTTTTATTTAACACCCTCCCTCCTCTCCCCACTGAGAAAAACAGCAATAGTTGTCAAAAGTCATGTCGAAGATACGTGCACTATGCACAGGGAATTTCTGTTCAGGTTAATGCTGCTATATCAGCCTCATTGCTATCAATTTGTTTCACTGTTTATCGCAATACTTTCCTGCTGATGGAAGAGGCTGAGTAAAGCCGTTACTGTCAACTCAAATCTCCAGATATTTCAGCCCTATACTCATTACCAGGTTTTGCCTATTTGTCACACTACAGCAGCTAAATACTTGAGTGATCAGAAGCAGTTTCAAAATAAAAAAAATTATCTTGTCTTTTGGTAACACAAATATCTTTTAATCTAGGGAGGGTACAAAATGGAATAAGGATTTCTGATCATAAAACTTTGAAATGTGTGTTTTTTTCACTGGTAACTACAAACCAAAATCTGAATACAATGAAGACTATAGACTAATGACACACTATGTGTTGCTTCCAGGATATAAACAGTCCCAGTGAACTGATTGAATTTATACATACCCACATGCTACATTAGAAAGGGACACTGAACATTTCCTAGAATCAAACAAGTATGTAAACTGGTGTGCCCAAGTGCTTGTGGCTTTGACTATGAGTGGAGACTAAGGGAGAGAGATGATGAGTAACTTCTCCTCTACTTAATTTTACTTTGGAGAAGGGAGCATTTTGGAAAATGTGAGTCTCTTAACATTCCTGAATACCAATTATAATTAAAAAGTCATGAAATACAGTCAGATAATTTTTGCACTGGTTTATTCTATGAAAGTATCTTGTACCTTCCGTCGTTTACAAAAATCCTTCTAAAGAGAAAAATCTTGTGCTAAATAAGATATTTCATACAGTCCATTCTTTCCCCTGTTTTCTTGTAGCTGATGGATCATTCAACTGCTTGGCACAGTGTTAATCTGGGTTATAACAGCACAGCCGATTGTTTGAACACCTGATCAATATCAGCCTTCCTAATGCTAAGGCCTTCCGTTTGCAGCTCTGCTGTCTCTTTTTCACTTGCAGCTCTGCAACCTTTCTCTTGAGCTGTTGAGGCAGCGTTTTCCACAACCATCCTTGCAGTATTTCTCCCTTGCAGTTCTTACACTGCTGATCTCATCTGGTTTTGTTTGCACCTGCAATCATGTTGCTATGGTGGGGTCTGATGGGAAGAAGCTCCCAGTGACCTGAAGCTCACCTCTCCCTCCTGTTCCCTTTCTTTGTCTCTTGTTTTGTAAACCAAACCACAGTGTGCAGCAAAGTAGATAATGGTCATGTAAATACTCAGTAACTATTATCCAAAAATAAACATGCCCAGAAGCTTAACAATCAATCACTGCTCTTAACATACTCCAATCAACATTAACGTACAGGAAGTTTGAGTCGATCCCATAGAAAAGGTTACAATACTAGGAAGAAAAAAAAGGCAAAAAATAATCAACATCATAGAATCACCGAACAGCCTTGGTTGGAAAAAACCTCTAAGATCATCAAGTCCAACCATTAATCCAGCACTGCCAATTCACCACTATACCATGTCCCTCAGCATCACATCTACATGTCTCTTATCATCTTCCTCATCACCATCCACTGCACTGGAGAGAGCCTCAAGAGGAGAATACTCTTTCTGGCTGGTCACCAGGAAGATTTTTCCATTTTCCTTTTCTCTATCTGTCCTCATTGCCTTATTTATTTCTCACCTAGGTAGCTTTCTTTGCTAGAGTTGATGTGTGCCATCACCTACGGGATCAATTGGCAGTGCTGGGTTAATGGCTGGACTTGATGATCTTAGAGATCTTTTCCAACCAAGGCTGTTCTATGATTCTATGATACTAATAAATCTCTGTTCACAGGATCACAGAATCACAGAATTGCCTGGGCTGGAAAAGACCTCTAAGATACTCGAGTCTAACCAATAACCTACTACTGACAGTCGATACCATAGACTGGTCGACTATACCATATCCCTGAGCACTATGTCAACACGACTCTAACACCTCCAAGGATGAGGACTCTACCACTGCCCTGGGCAGCTCATTCCAATGTCTGACAACCCATTCAGTGAAGAGATTCTTCCTAATATCCAATCTAAACTTCCCTTGGTACAACTTGAGGCCATTACCTCTTGTCCTACCACTTGTTACTTGGTTAAAAAGACTCATCCCCACTTGTACCAGATGGGTTTTGCTTTCTTTTCTGTCGTCTTCATCCATTCACTATCACCACCCTTCTGCTCAAATCATATGTGTAGCTCTGTGCTCTCTTTTTCCCTCTTTCTGCATCTTTAAACAAGTGCACAGGTATCCCATATTATTCATTCTTTTCTCCCTGTTTTCTCCTGGTAATAGCAACTCAGATACAGAACAAGTATTTAACAACATGAGTGTAGTGGGCCTCTCTGTCCTGAAGCTGGCCATTTCATATTCCATCTTTTTTTCCATTCCTTCCTATTTTCCATACTTTTTCTATGTTTTCTTTAATCCATAGATTTCACAAAACTACTCAAGTACATGACATACTACCTGACATCTGATACTCATTTAACTTCATCTCTTCCTCTGCCTTCTCTCAATAAAATGAATCAAACTCATTTGCAGCAATTCAAGCTGCATTTTGAAGTCCTCCCTATCCACCTCCAACGCTCTCCGGAATCTGCTCCTAAACACTAGTGCTCGCCCAGAACAACTGTTTCCATTATTCTTGTTTTGTCTATGCAAACTGCTCAAAAACACTGCCAGTGGAAGGGTCCACACATCCCCTGGGTCATTGTTATCGGTCCACAAACCTGAAAACCTTAAAATACATCCTATTTACTTCTGATGGATAGAGAAAATGCAACTTCTGTATTATCAGGTATTCCTCAGTCAACCTGCATCAACTGAGATACTACTATATTGTTGTTATTATATTACTACATACCATTATTCAAACCAAAACCAATAACTATAATTTCTTCTTATTTGTTCCAAATGTGCTTATATGATTAAAAGCTGGAACTCAGAATATAATTTTCCATTAACGCTATATCAACAGAGAAATCTGCTACTTTTTAACAGATCAAGTATTTGCAATTTGTAAACATCATAAGAAGTACAAAGGCAAATGGTTGATGTGTTCAAACATGAGAATTTGCATGAAATGGCACTTAAATTGTCCTAAATGTATTATGAACAGAAGTTGGCTTGAGGCCAACTATCCATCACAATGCACATATAAATTGTCAGCATAATTTAAAAGAACTTTGTTGTATTGCTATTTTTTACTTACTGTTGATGGTAAAAAGCTAACATTGCCATGAGGTTATTGTGTAAGATCATTAGTTTGCTTCAGATAAATTTACCAAAGATATTTGCTAATCAAATATGTCAAACAATCAACTTTCAACTGTGAAATCATTTTTTCAATTTAATCTGACTGAATTTCATTAATAAAGGTTATTTTGCTAAATCAAATATTCTGTGAGTCAGGAATTCACCTAACTGGTGTTTATCTGTAAAAACACCCATGTATTTTAAATAATCATTTAAGTTGAATAAAATAGCATTAACAACCCAGGTCATTCTTGTTTAGGATTAAATCTCAGTCTCATTTAATTATAGACCATTGTTTTACTGTTCTCAGGTTATACAGAATATGACTTTACAAAATATTTAGGTACTCTTCAAGCTTTCTGTACCTCCAAAGCATTCCCTTCCTTATAGAATCCACTTTGTAGGAAAGCATCTTCACCTCTCACTGTCAAGACATTTAGATGGCAGCCAGCAATCTTTGGTAAACACCTGTAGTCATAGTAAAGAAATGACTCAAACACCTCTTAGGTTTTCATTGTAAAAGTTTTCCTGGGATGGCAGTCAATGTTTGTCCACTCTGCTTTCCCATTGGTTTAAGCTTCTGTTGAATCATGATCATTTATAGTAGTCTCATTACACTTTTTAGACATATTATTCCCAAGCAGAGAGACAATTTTCACTGCAAATTGTCCAGGTTGCGTTCCCAACCTGAATCCTCAGTAGGATAGCAGGCAGCCTTTCTAGACCCCAGGCCTTTGCAGTGCAGAAGGTGAGAGCTGCAAGTCGCCACATGATCTGTATTGTCTACCCAGTATTTTGAACTTCCTTGCCTTTTTGTCCCTCTTTCCAAGATGAACCAGAGCTACGTTCACAGAACTGCAGTTGGAGTGTGGAAGGGAAGTATGACAATCAATGTAGAAAATGAGCAGCACTACAAACAGATTAAATGAAAGCTAGGATTGATGTAATGACAAGAGAATGATTTAAGGTTCATAGGTTTCCACGTGTGATTCTGTATTTTGAACATATATGATAAACTGTGTAATAGTCAAACCAGTGTTTAATTCTTCCATGGAAGAAGTAGGGGGAAGTAAATGAGAGACTTACTAGATGTTAAAAAAGTGCTCTATGGTGTAACTGTGAGCTCCATATAAAATGCAGGCAGATTATAGATTGTTCTTGTGCAAAGCCTTCAAAAGAAAAGGTTGGATACTGAATGAACCACCTTGCTTTAGAGATAAAAACTCAGCAAATGAATGGACAGATTATCAGGGACGTTTCCTAGCAACTGGCTCAAGGTAGTGAACTCACTCTCACAGGAAAAACAAGTGTAATTCTCTTCACTTGAAGAACCATGTATAAAAGTTACTTTACTGCAAGGCAACTCACATCCTCTTAGAATTTATCAAACGGAAAGGAAAAAAATCCACATACAACTTCCTCTGTAGGGATGTGGGATGGCCGAAGAAGTATCGATTCACGAAAAGTAAGTTAGCTAGAAATTGAGAGCCTTTTTGAGTTTGGGGAAGTATCTCCACATCAAAAGCTAATGCTATATATAGGTGGCACCAATTCTTGTGAAAAAATACTTCAAGCAGTATCTTACAGGTAAACCTAATTACATACATTGCGGACACAACACTGACTTCAGATAATATGCCATGCTGGAGCAGAGAGAAAGAACAGATTGACATAACACTCAGTGCTGGAGCTGCCCAAAACCTGATGAATGGGATTCTAAGGAGCATAATATGAATTAAACAATAATTTATTGTCCTAGAGAGAATCATTAGTTGTGACAGGTGGCATTGATAGCTGTCTTATTATTTATTCACTGCTTAATGAAGACCAGGAGTGTGTTCAGTGTTACAGTAGGTCCATAGTTTGTGCTGGCCTTGAAGGTCACATTTAGCTTTCCTTAAGATCATTAGAAGTTGGTTGTTAAACCTGTTTGGCTTGCTTTGGTTTGCTTTGGTGTGGTTTGTTTTGTTTTGTTTTTTTTAACCGTCAGCTTTAGTAAAGTACAAGATATATTCCACAAAGTAAAAGTTTGTACTATATAAATATAAATACTTTTGATACTTGGCTAAATGGGTAATATTTTATATTAGAACACCAAAGAATATAGATTTTTCTAATAAAATGCTACATTGAAATAGTGCACTTATTGCAAAATATGCCCTCTTGCAGAAGAGCATAAAATCAGTAGAATAAAAAGCAGCTTTTAAAAACATACACTTAAAAAAGTCGAAATTTAGATTTAGACAAAGAAATTTAAATGCCACTAAGTTCAGCTTTGAATAATATCAGGATCACATTTTTGCTGATACACCAGGCTGTTCCATCTCATGTCAGTCCAGGTGAGAGACCTGTCTACACTGTTTGCAGCCATGTCACACAGGTTTTGTCTTCCCCAAACAGGAGGGTACATCTCCGATTTTGCTGAAGCATTAGGTCTTTTTCCACTGAGAGAAGACTAAAAGAAAATGACCTTAGTTTCTGACATTAGGTATTTTTCTTGATGGAGTCTCTGCTGCATTCCCACTTAGCAGTTTTTTAAAACTGGATTGTGATGGCTGAAATTTAAGCAGCAGCTGCAATGACATGTTGCAGAGATTTTCTTGAGATCTGGAAGGCCAGCACATCGGTTTAACACCCCCCACCCCAGGTCCTGTTGTGGCCTTGAACCTGTTGTTACAGGATAAACTGATCAACAGAATTATCCACCATCCACAACTTGGAAGAGTCTGTAAAATTTATAAAGACCACTTTATAAATACCACTGAACAGCAAATAATATGGTATTTTTAGACATCCTGATCAAACATAGCTCCTACTTATTTAAATGGAAGAAAAAATGTCTCATTAATTCCCATGAATGTCTAAGCATATACCATCTATATTAAACACAGTGAGTTTAATTTCTTTCTGCTCACACATCCTAAGCAATGCTGGCTGTACATCCTGTTATGCTGAAATAAATGTGTTTCATGGGGATCTATTGTACTGCACTGCTCCCCACTTACAGCAATGATTCTTTCAATTGCTGCTTTTCTGCCCAGTTACACAGGTGTGCAGATGAATCAAATATATTTTTCCTGATAAGAATATTAAGATTCACACAATCATGAACCCTCTGGAAGTGAGAATGACAGCCAAGATTTTTAACAGCTCCTGTGCAATGAAAACAGACAGTTGCTATCCGTTATGCATTTCCTCCCACTTAAAACACATATTAAATGTAAATTATCCTCAAGAGAGGACAAATGTGGACTGATTCTGGTCTTATCCTTCTAATAGCTAAGGCTTTGTACCAAATCACTAATCAGCTTGAACAACCCATGTTTCAATGGCTAGTTACTGCTGCTGTGTTAGACAACTTAAAAAAATTGTATCTTAAAGTTGACTCCTGATAGGAGCACATGCTTTTCTTTTGCATTTAGAGCTGCCATGTACTCCGATATTCTTTTCCACTGCTGCGATTTCTGATATGCCAGAGCAAGAATATAGGAATTGCATTATGGCCTGACTGGTCTGAGTATCTTCCCTCCAGCAACATCATTAATGAGGCCACTTCAGAAGGCAAAACACTGCCATTGTATTCATACTCTTAGATCTACAGTTATTAAGCTATAGATCATTTCTACATTCACTTTGCTCTTGGTGGCAACCTTGATGTCCCACCTCGCTTTTCCTTCTTTGCATGTGAATACACTTTGATAAAGATTCTGCCTTGGTGCTACATGGTATATTATGACAAGTTCAGCTCCAAAAATGCAAATGAAGAGAAGATTGGCTGAAGAAGGTGTGCCAAGATGTGCCAAAATGGAATTCTGCCTAGAAATAAATAAATAAATTCTAGAAGATTGGATCTTGGAGACAGTCTTATTTCATCTTGTTTTTAATGACCTTGGCATAAGAGATAAGAGTATGCAAATGTCAACTGTATGGTACAAAATTGGATACCTTACCAATATGGCAGGTGATGAAAATAACACATGGGAACAGACAAGAAATGTAATACTTCAAAACACAATGTCAGGCACATATGGATGACTGGTTGTAAAGTGGGAGCTCATAACTTGCAAACGATTGAGAAGGATAAAGATCTGAGAGCAACTACCTGAGCACAGAATAAGTATGTGTCAAAAAAACAGACAAATATGAATCTGGATAAAGTCAGTGTCATATTTCCAGCACAACTAGAGAAGTATCATGTACATCCCTAGTACATACCTTTTATTTTGAATGCAGGGTATAATTCTGCACATTCAGGATCAAAATTACTCGAATTAGAACCACTGCATAGGAACATAATGACACAGGGAATGTGTCATTCAAGGAAAGACTGTCAATCATTGCTTGGTTAGCAAAGTAAATAAAATTGGGGAAAGGAAATGCCTATACTCAGTAAATGTTTCTTAGAGTGAAACACCAAGTGATATAAACTTTCGTATATAATATACAGTAGTATATATTACAGTGCATTACATTACTTTAGGTGTATAGTAATCAATTATTAATATATAATATACAATATATGACATATGGTAAATCAAATTTAATATAGCAAATATATGTTATTCATCATATTGTATTATATCCATTACATTATAGCATATTTTATTATATTACTTTATAAAATGTACTATACATTATCTAATCTACTTTTTATATATATTATAGGTATAGAATTATATAAACTCTAGATAATTCAATAGTGACTAGTGGAATAATATAATGTTTTACATAATACAATATATATAATCATATATTATAAATTAAATATTTTTGTGAAATTATTAAAATGATGCATGGTATATTTTAGATCATATCCTACATAAGAAATATGTATTATATTTTACATAATTATATCCAAATTATTAATTATATGTAAACAATAAGGAATGCTATACAAAGTCTGAAATGTTGTAAAATGTCAAAAATGTTGAAAAAATGTTGAAAAGAATTAACATATTAAGTTCACACTTTGTAAAAAGTAGCAACGATATGAAAATTTAGAGATATTTGTAGGACATTTTGTCTGTCCTCAGTTAATATGTTAACATTATTTCCAGTTGACTGTTAAGAGGAAAAAAAAATGCTTTGAAAGGAACAAAAATACTTATGGCAATTTGCTCAAATTGTTGGTGCTTACATTAAATCAAAAAGTCTCAAGCATTTTTTAGGACACAGAAAGTAAACTGCAATTGCTACACCATGTGGTCAGGATGAGTTTTGTTTGCACTTACCTATTCTTTCCCGAGTAGTGGCAAATTGACAACATCTATGGACTATACTCACTAAATCTGATGGAGCAACATTTATTGACTCCAGTAAGCTTGGGTATAACAATGTTTTTGTACATGCAGAATCTTATATTATCACTTGAGTTCATGAAATAATATAGAGGTTCTTAGCAAAAGCTATTTATCCTCTAAAAGGCTGTTCTACTTTCCAGTTTTCTCTTTTCTGCTCATAATTTTGGGGTATTGTGATTGCTGTTGGCTAGAATACTAAAAAGTAAAAATTTCTTTGTGTACACTCATTCAGAGACTGCGTGCTTCAGACTTAAATGTATACATATTTCATCAGGAAAAATGAGAATCTATTCATATTTCCTCAATCATATTTAGTGTTAATTTCCTCTATGTTAATAAAAATCAATCAACTTTTCAAGTTAACTTAATTTCATCACAGTAGCAAGATGTACTCCAAATGTCACTGCATTGTAGCGGAGTGGAAAAGGAAGAAAGAGCCCTTCATTTCTAAGAGGACATTTTTAATACCAAGAATTGTATCTAAAATATTTCTGTTCATCTCCTTAATGAATTTCTTTGTACTAGCTTGGAATCATTTTCTTCAAGCATGCAAATATGCACACTGCGCTTTAAGCAAAGTCGAAGTTATTAAAAACCTGAAATCCTCTTCTTTAATTCCTATTAATGATTGTATAAATCAGTGTTCTGATAATCCTCAAAAGAGAGTATTAGGGCACATAGTGTTGTAAGATGAAAGCTGCAATCATGAGTTTCTCACACTGTACAAAACACCCTCGTGAACTAGCTTGAACACAGATTTACTGAATTTTAAACTGACACTTCATCCCTGTTTCAGCAAGCGTCCTCTGCAGATTTAATGATCAGGAACATCCTCTTGATGCACGCCGGGAGGTACGGCTGCAGGGTTCAGACCGCAGCAGACACTGTGTCAGATGAGACGGAGCTGCTCGTTAGGGGTGAGTATGCTCATGGTGCCACCTGAAAACACAATCACCAGAAACTATTGTACCAGGGAATTTAAACACGTGGGCTTCAGAGAAATCTGTGCTATGTATTCTTCTTCAGATTTTATACTATTGAAAGCATTTGTGATTAACCTACTGTCTTTGAAAGCAGTTTCACCATAAACTGGCCTACAGACATGGCAACGAGAAATAAAAGACAGTTGGTTAATAGACATACAATCTTAAGAGAGGTAATTGCACAAAAGGCATACCAGATTAGTTAAAATGCAGACAATTAACATTCACAGGCCTGTGTAAGGTAGATATAATGAGTTCTGTGCTTTTTTTATGTGATGCTTTACATTTCATCTTATGGTCAAGCCATTGTCTCAGGTTTAACAGTTTAGGAATATTCATTCACTTCCTAAGAGAAGGGACGATGCAGCATTTTGTAAAATGATGCATATGAACAATGAAACAAAAGTCCCCTAATATGACAGGGATTTGGGGTTTTTTTCACACATTAATATGTCACCACCAAATTTTGACTGCATCCTTAGATCCAGTCCTGTAATCTGCTGAGTTGCTTTACCTGTCATTTAAATGTTCCTGATTCTGCACAGGAACACAGAGTCACTGTCCTGCAGGATCCCAGCTCATAGCTAGGACACCAACTAGTTTATGATAAAGCAGGATGTTAGCAGCGTATATACATTCCGTTCAGCAGAGTATTTCTGCATTCTGCACTACCTGTGTGTGTGCATGCACTTGTGTATTCAGTGCCTGCCTGGACCTGAGGACTTACAGTCCACTTACCGGCGTTATAACTGGTGGGTCCTGCAGTGTCAAGATAGATGGATCCCTGCTAGGTAGCACACCTGGGGATTATACGGCTTTTGAAAGGATTAATAGAGGTTGAAAAACTCCAGATTAAAAAAAAAAATAATAAAAATTATTTAGACATTATAATATTTCAGAAATATTTATTCTACCACATTCCACAAAATGTTTAGATTTCATGTATTTTTATCCAGCACTTTTAGGACAAATGATAAAGAATGTTTCTGGCTGACTGCAGGGCTCTTCACATTTTGATGGAAGCAGCTGTTAAATATTTCCATAAAGTCACTTTGAGGACCATCAGATTTCTATGAGCTATGGCACTATTGGGATGGCGGAATTCAGTTGCCTCAACACAGACTTGTAGTGTCATTTTAGCTGCCTTATGAAATCTGATTCATCCTTGTGGGTTATGCAAGACCTTATGTGTTACCTTTACCTCTCTGAGACAGGAGCTGAGAAAGCTGAGCTCTCTGGATAGGCAAGGCAATCTCAGTTTAATACCATTGAACATTAGTGACAAAAATCTCTTAGATTACTATTATCTAGGACACTGCAGACTAGCTACAAATATTTTTTTTTAAGAATACCGCTTATATAAATGAGTTTATTGAATTTGATGTAGAAAATAAATGCTTCTCTGAGGAAGAGGTTTGAGATTTTTTTAAAAAAAGAGCATTGTAAGCAGTATCAGAATGTATGTATACGAGTGTTTCATTATCATGCCACCTTGCTGATGAAATGAAAATTATGACTGCTTTATAATAGAATTTAAATTCAAATATACTTTGCTTATAATGTTCTCCTTTTCTTGTTTCTGTGATTGGATAATTATAGGATACAGTAAGAAATATTTGCACTGCTTTCACAAAATGCTTTATACTATGTGACTGCTTTTGTCTTGATGTGGAATTCAGTTTTCATTAAATTACAGGATATCGCTGGTTTGGTGAAGCAGTTAATTTCCTTAAGATATCTGTAAAACTTAAGTAAATGAGGGCAAAAAGATCCTACAGTGTCAATATGACTTTTGCCAAAAAACGGAGGATGCTTTTGTCTTCTGTTGCAGAAAATGTTTAAAGCACATTCAGTGCAAAGTTGCTAATGATAACTCTTTATAGACTTCAGGGCTTCAAAAATCCGAAATATTGATGAGAATCTAATCTATGAATCTATGTCTTCTTATACTGTTACAGGCATTTAATTTTCATTTCAGTATCTCTAATTGTTTTTCTCCCCCTATCTCAGTTTATGGAGTGCACTCAGTGGTCTGCAATTTGACACTGTCTGATGATCTTGAATTGCAGCACCTTTCCAACTTCTTTAGGTTTAGCTTTTGGAGATACTGGAGATTGTTTAGGAGAAGAGACCAGCAGCAACAGACGCCTCAATAAATACTTCAATAAAATCTGAAGCATTCCACCTAACAGAGGAAGTCATCATCTCTGAAAACCCATTGACACTATGCAGTAAAGTCTGAAATCTAAAGCTATAATATTCTTTATTTCCAGTATAATTTCTAGGTAAAATAAATCCATTTCATGCATATTAAAAGACACCTTTGTGTTTTAAATGTTACAGCCCATGGCCAAACTGAGGTAGCAGAAGCTTTGTTATGAACTCTCAGGAGTACTGATATAAGCAAAGTTTCAGCACATCCTTGTTCTGACCTTACTCTCTCCTTTTGCCTCTGCAGAAAATGCCAGTCTTGAATGCTGATAATATCATACCAACATACAACAGCATTTCAATCATTAGTTATATCATAAAGTTCACCTAGTTTTTTTAATATAACATTGTAATTTTTACTCAAAAAATTGTTCTGCTTACACTATTTCTATGGGACATAAATTGGGCATACAGATTAAATTAAATTAAAATAATCTACCTTTCCCTCCTTTAGATATTAACAAATGTCAGAATTATTGGTATTAGCAAACTGACTAAATTTATACTGAATTATGTGTTCAACTGGTGCATCATTTTTAAGTCAAAGGACAGTTTTCTACAACTTTTACAAGTGGGTTAGAAGACAACTATACTTTGCTGCAGCCTCTTCAGATGGAGGAGAGCGAAACAAACTCTTTGCAGACTCCTATTTCTCACAACTAACATGCTGATCTTCAACAGATGTTCAACACTGCATTTACAAGGAATTGCAGTGTCTCAGTATCATTTATTGTGGAGAAATCATGGAGTAACCTTAAACCGTATTTATATTTTTTGAAACTGTTATTGCTAGTTGCTCTATTGGAAAATCCCTTGAATATCTGCCAAGGAACTAACTGTGTCACTACTTTTGCCCTTGTTCTTCTGTGCTCTACATTATATAGTACAAGATAAATTCCAAAAATGTCACCAGTGAAAGACAATCTGAAAAACAGAGAACGAATAAAGTAAAACTCAGTTCTTTTGAGTCTGATTTTTGAATTCACTACATGTGTACATGTATACGTGTGTGCATGTAACAACAACAGAAATTCAGACAGCAGCAAGTTTCTGTTCTGCAACTTTATAAAATGAGTTACAGATTTTTTAAAACCATTTTCATACAATTTTCATATTCACTACCTCACAGTTCTTGATTTTAGGTAAATTGCAGTGAAATACATGTCTAATGTTATTTCCATAATGATTTTTATCTAGTGAATCTCTTTCAGGTATACTTCAAAACAATATATGAAAAGATATTCTAGGTCATGTTTGGACAAAACCAAGATGCAAGTCCCATCAGCACCAAATACTAAAACCAAAACCTAAGTACATTCTAAGTGCTTTGAAAATGTGATTAAGTATATTAAAGTAAGAAACAAGTTTTGAGTGGTCCCTAGTAATTTCTCTGTTCCTTAAATGCAGTTGTTCCAGCCCAAGTTATTTTTCCCTTTCTGTTTCATTTTTCTAATGCCACCAATAATGCAGATTTCATTAGGAAGAGATGTTCTGCTGGCAGCTGGACCTGTCAGGCAGTACGTTAGCTTTCCAGCTTAAGTAACTTGCATTTTAATCTTGGAATGGGTTGTGAATGAGAAGTATTTCAGTAGTCTCATGCTAGTCAATGGCGACCTTCAGAAGTCTGATGCCCTGAGATACCTGACATGATCTGTTTATATTCAGGAAGGCTACTTCGTAACTTGCAAAAGCATTTCCTCTCCAAAATACGGTTCTACAAAATTGTCTGCAATTCACCACCACGAGCTGTTCTTATTATTAGATACCTAAAAAGATAAGTCATGATCTTCTACTTATCCATCTGAGATCCACCATCCCCTCTAGATAGACACCTTGACTCTGTGGAAGTCCCCAGAGAGGTCCTTCACTCTCTGAGCACAGGGAGAATGACAGAGAATTCAGCTCAAAGACCAGGACTGATTTAAAGCAGAAGAGGCAATGCCAACCACTTACAGCTTAACTCAGTAACTTCAATGATCATCTACAAGGTAGTATATCTCTTTTTCAGCTGTTTCAGACCCAAAAGTCACACTTGTCTCTCCTCAAAAGCGTGCTGTACCTGCAGGCAGTAGATTAGGTGGGATTGAGATGTGTTCAACACGCTTTCTGGGGCAGAGTAGCCAGCAGCACAGAAGTCAGGAGACAAATAAATGAGAGCCTGACTGTGTAGGGCACAATTTAGGGCATCTCCAGCGACCCAAATATTTACTTCTTTCATTGAGTTGACTACTGCTCAAAAAATGAATATAGTCCTCAGGGGAACCATTCCCAACAGCTTAAGCCAACACACTGAAGTGTGTACTGGGAAAGGGAAAAGCTATGTAACAGGATTTATTGCCCTCCAACGGGACAATGAGGCAGATAGTGGAAAAGCTTTAAATGCTGCTGCAAGATTTTCTTGAAGACAGTCATCAGAGCCTGTAGTAGCAGAAGAAGGCATATAGGGCAGGCTGATACCCCTCAAGGACATCCAGAAGAGAAAACAGCTTTTCATATAGGGTGGTAACTATTCTGGCACTGGGTCTGCACAAATGTGCTACTTCAGAGGAATCCCATAACAGAAATTATCTATGTCTGATGGCCAAAATAACAGTGTTAGTGGAGCGAATGAATACAACAGAAATCACAGCTGTGGACTTACATTCCTGACACCCAAGTCATTGCCTGATTTCACTTCATTTATACCTACAGTTGTTTGCTCACTCAAGGAAAACATGTGCAGAAGAGCTGTTTGCCATGCAAACAAGGATATTTACAGAAGAATATAGATATTCACTACATGGTCAACAAATGTTTTCCCTGGAACATGAGGTCATCAGCCATTTAAGAAGCAGAAGTGATTTATGATTTTTATGAATGTCATTCTCATTCTTGACATCAGTTCAACAATATTTTTCCCATGTCATGTGCTTTGTCTGGCTACCAGCCTTTATTTACCCACCCAGATCTTCAACTTGCAGTGAATATTAAGTAGCAGAGAAGCAGAATAACAGAATGTTTCAGCTTGGCTTGTTTTCCATCTATCATTGGCACACCAGTAGCCGAGCTGTTTCTATACTGAATTTTCACAAAGAAGTGGTTACAAAAGCAGAAGGCTCTAATACAGGATAAATATGCACATCACATTCCGACGTTGATGATATGATCACAAACACGGTTACCAAACACCCAAGTACCAGCCAAGAGACTTGCATCTCACAGATGTCTCAGGTGATCTTGTAGCCAGCAATGTGTCAGGTTTCCTCAAGACAATACCTGCGTGGTAAGTTAATTTGTTTTTTAAAGTCTGTCTTCCAAAAAAATCTCATTTTATTCTTATTTCCTCATTATGCAGTATAAATTTGAAGCAATCTGTGCATTCATATTTTCATTACAAAGGATATTTTCATGATCCTGTCCTTCCACCATATTTCACTGCAGAGACATTTAAAACACCAAATACTTCTGTCATAAAAAAGGTTGACACCCTGAAGAGGCTAACCTCTATTACCTTAAGTAGGTACTATCACAATCAACTACATTAAAAAAGGGTCAGTAGTGTTTTTCTCTTAGGGCTTATTTAGTTCATCAGTACAAAATCTGTTACTCATAGACAGGAAGGTTTTGAAGAACAGCAGCAGAACTCAAAGCTAAGAGCAGAAAGCTACTCCTTACATTCATTTTTGGCAGAGTATCCCTTTGCTCTTCAAACACACAGTTTATAACAAACTCAAGTGTTGTTTTGCCATAGGCTGCAATAAGGAAAAGCTTGAGTAAAAAAATCTCCTAACAAAACCAGTTATTGTATATTCTTTGCTCTTTCTTCTGCAAGTTTGGATGATTGGCTTAGAAAAGCAGCTGTACAGTTCAGGAAAAATAATTAGTGGGAATTGGAAACATCACACAGGAGTTTAACATGCTTTCACAAAGATCAGCGTGAGGCTCCCTATCATCTGGTAAGTGTGGAGATCCATTTCACCTGCACTGAGGTGAGTATTACTCCTGGTGTAGCAGCACTTTCCAAGAACACCAGGGAGTTTCTTGTAGATCACTGCAAAATTTGCCATGATACTATTACCTGATGTGGATGGGGACAGTGCTTTAAACATTTAGAGCTGAGTGATTATATATTCCTACATAAACCTCTATTTTGTTAGCAATGATAGTGACACCACAAACACCAATGTAGGCTGTTTTTCACAGTTATCCCTTTCTGAGTTAGAAATACAAGGTTGTGAAGTTAAAGGATTTTTTTACTTCTGTGAAAGCTCCAGTGCCTAATCAACAGTACCAAGTCTCCAGTATTTCAATATTTATTTAACAAATGAATGCTTTTTATCATAATAAATTACTGGGTTCAGTAACTTTAAGTTGTCAAATAAATTGCATCACTTAAGTACTATTTGTAAATTACTCTTGCAAGGCTGGTTCACAATGTGCAATACCCACAAGAGTAAGTAGCATTGATTACAAACTACTCAGACAGATGCTGCATGCTGCGTTACACACTGCGTTACAACAGTCTAGAGAGCAGCCAGCCTCACCTCCAAATTACCAAACTCTCTTTCAGATTGCTCCACTTAACTTGTTCTAGATACAGTGCAGCCTGATGTCTGGTTTTGCTAAGGAGGAAAGGGTACTAGTCCCAAAATGATATATTCAATGTTTGACTTTCTGCAATGTAAACAGTGTAAACTGTAACCTTTAGCAGAGGTTGACACTACAAGGTAGCTAAGTCTGTGAGAGCATAGCAAAGAAAAAGACCATTAGATCTTTGCAAGGGAACTACAGTAATGCAGTAGACAGGAAAGTTTGCTCGATTTTTTAATCTGAGGTGCTAACTGACAAAAAGAGCCATCTTCTGCAATAAAGAGGTCAAATAAATAAAATGCAGATAAATTGTTTCTGCATGTTTTCCTGTATTCATCAATGATCACATAAAAGATTTTTTCAGCACATCCAGTAATTTTAATATGTAATATATTTATATAAAATATAGATATATTACATATATTATAAAACATGTTTTAGGAGAATCTCAAAGATAAATAATTTATTGGTCTCAGATCTGTTACAAATATACCTATGTTCTTTAAGCATTAATACAGTTAACTTTGTTTCCAGTACTATGTCATTGGTCTATACTTAAGGATTTTAGTAGATTTAGATGCCAGATATTTTCTGGGTATTTTAGTCATAGTTTGTTCTCTGTTGTTTGCTTTTATTATTCTTTTCACTCTTATTGCTCAAAAAGTGTTATCTGTCATTATGGATGTCAATAGACATTTTTTTCTAGAGGAAGAAAAAAATGTGTCCAGTCTTAATTCTCTATGTCAATGCTGTACTACCCTTGGAAACTTATTAGCATATACAACACCAATTAAAATCCTTTGAACTCTACAAATATTAGCACAACAAACAGGCTGCCCAGGGAGGTGGTGGAGTTGCCGTCCCTGGGGGTGTTCAAAAAACAGGTTGATGAGGCACTTGAAGCCACGGTCTAGTGGTTTAATGGTTAGGAATATGATGGGATAAAGGTTGGACTTGATGACCCTGGAGGTCCCTTCCAACCATAATTATTCTATGATTCTATTCGTGGCAGGAAGATTCCTTAAAAATAAGCTGAAAATCAGCTTTCTTCTACAATGTGTAACATGTATTGTGAGACAGCGCACTGAAAACTGACCCAATGCACTGTGCATGCCTACTGTAAGTAAAATGAGCTTTAAGAGTAAACCGCTACCTGGAAGCTGTAAGATCTTGAAATGGAGCAGAGAGCAATCCTGTAGTGTGAAGGGATGAAAGCGTTGTGACTACAAACTGTACTTTAAGAGTATACATTTTGTGGTCTAAAAATAAAAAAGAGGTTAAAGCTATTCATCTTGTAGACTGGAAAAGCTACCAATCTAAGCAAGAAATCCACTCTCATGATATATTTTTTGAGAAGTAATGTTTCCTCTGAACTCCACTGACCTGGAGCAAATATAACGTAGGAAAAGCTGGTTAGGTTGACCACACTGCTCCTTTCAGTTGTGATATTGCCAATAAAACTTAAAGACAAACACTTGGGTTTAAAGGCCATCAGTCACACAACATTATTAAATGGAACGTAAACAAGGTCAGCAGACTTTTGCTGGTCCTTGAAATCACATTTGAGCTGCAGCAAAGGCCAGGAAGATGCCCTGAGCACAGACCCTATTAATTGGACTCACAGAATATGTCCACAGTAGTAAACTGCTCTCTGAGGCCAATGGATACAGCAGAGTTCCCATCCACACAGCTACATTCCCTGTCCCCTTCCCCTCTCCAAACAGGATGGGCAGAACGAACTGCTTGTTGGGGTCTGCCCCAGCCCATGGTAATCCATTAATTGTTCCAAGGCATTGGCTGGGAAAGTCATAATTGCACAGGGCTGGAATTATGGTAGGGACTGGCTGACAACATAATATTACATAGGTTCAGTGCTAGAGTTCAGATATTTACTTTGGCCCGTTTCAGTATATCAGTGTGGCTGAAACATTTACAATAGTAGAAGATAGTATATTACTGTAGATGGAGCATCACCCCTTTAATCCAGAGATTCCAGAACAAAAACTTCCAGCAATGTGATCTTGTAACAGGACCTTTTTTACAGTATATGCAATGGTGTGAAAGGGAAAGAGATTCATATCTTTTAAAAGTATTTTCTAAAAGAGGTTTTAAAAGACCCTTTGTTTCGTCTAAGAACCCCTTTTTACAAACATCAACTTAACTCATATCTATAACTTCAGTCCACAAAAAGTGCCTAGAAACAAGTATAAAAATACAAATCAAATGTGGTGATGTTCACGAACTCAGTGCCTGAGATTTGTGCAGTTCTGGGAGTGCTGGTACCCACACTATGATTGCAGAGAGTGAAGGAGGCAGCATGGATCAGAATTTAGACAGCTTGCAAGTGATGCCCTACAGTGCTAAAGACAGTCAGTAGGACATGGCAATGAAAGAGGCATGCCCAAAACTCAGTTTTTCATGCTATTTGGGACCTGCTAGTTATGTCATTCACAATGCAACTCATAGGCTACTGGTACTTTTTCCCCCGAAGGTGAAATTTCAGTTCATGTTCCCTCCACTGTCCATACATTTTGTGTCAAGTAGCTACTGCCACAACATGAAGATCCAGCTCCGAGGCACTGGGCTGCAGTCTGGAATCTGAGCTCACAACACTCAGCACGTCTGAAGGTATTCTTGCTGAAATCCTCTATTTTCAGGTTTGTCCAAGGGAGAGAAGTAACTGGGGCAAAGGAGCACAAAATGACATATGTACCACCAAAGGCTTTCTCAGTCAGGACACCAGGGATTCCTCCTGAGCTTTATTCCCAGAATGAGTCAAGACTATTCGGGCAGAAGCATCAATGTCTTCTCTTTCTGACCTTTCAACTCTCAGTCTAACCTCCATGTCTGTTCTGCTGCTGGTTGAGGTATAACCTCTCCATCTGCCCAGGGCCCTTACAGAAACCACATGGGTACACCACACATGAAAGGGGGGATATGGATGTATCCACTAAAGCCATGGTGCCTACTGCATTTTCTATGTGTCGAACTTTCTCTATCCTCTTGTTTCCCAGCATGTGCAAAGACTTCATCTGCCATAGGCGAGCACAGCAAAAAGGATTTATGCTACAAGTATCAGTCAAACTCCTGTTTTTTCAAGCACCTTTTTCATCATTCTGTAGTTACTGCCTCTTTCTTTTCCTCTTTATCTTGACCTCTCATCTTCTTGATGACAAGCCCATACACCTTGTCACTCAGAAGTCAAAAGCTTCAGGTCAAGAAATCTGTGATCATGGCATGCTACATAGCAGGCTTCTTAGCTGCTTGCTAAAAGTAAGAATTATCCTAGTCAGGCTGCAGCAGAGTAAATCAGTGCACATTCTGGGATTCACAGGAAAGGGCAGTGCCTCGCTATGTGTAACTATGGCTATTATTGGTAATAGTCTTTCAAGAATTCTCACATTAACATTGCATCATGGCAAGTAATCTCAGGATGATCACTCCAGCAATAAAAAGACACATAAAACAAGTTTGCCAAAATGCATTCATGCATGTCCTGAAATGAAGTATCAATCTATGGAATTGCTCTGAAAGAAGATAACTGACTAATATCCTTGATGCTGGGTTTCCAGTGCTCCTAGAGCTGCATAAGAGCTTATCACAGCCTCAAATGTCTTCTCTATGAAGGTCGACTGCACTGTAGTGCATTTATGACCAGTCATTTTCTGTGTGGTTTCAAGAGAAGCATTTGAGCAGACCCTGTATTTTTTCCTCAATTGGCAATTCTCAACTAAAAAATTGTTTTAGAGATCCTGAACAATAACACAGCCCTTGGGAGAAAAGCTTCTCTACATTAGCCATCCAGCTGACACCGTGAATGATTACATCCAAGCATAAAATTTAATGAGATTTCTCTAAAAATGAGTGACATCTGCATAGCACTCAGGTCCTGGCTAACTGTCATACATTTGTCATCACTGAGGCTTTTGTCCTTTATTAATCTGCTTTCAAGAGTGCCTGCTGTTGGAAATGGAAATACTTTTTAGCAGTCATCCTGCAGACTGTGTAAGAGCACACATTTCAGAAAGCATAATGACACATTGTCATGACTAGGAATGCATTTAAAACGTTTAAAAAACACGAGAGAACTCCGACAACAAAATATATTGAGAACTTAGCAGGAGATGTCTGCATAAATATATTTTACATATTTTTATATAAGCAAGATGTTTGTTCTTTTGCCTATAATACAGTGGCTAAAAATTCTTTAACAGCATTTGGTGTGCATGGGAGAAATATTGTCATAGACTGAAAGCACTAAAATATTTCCCTTTAATTTTATTTGTGCTTGGGACCATGATACAATTCTGGACCTAGGGCTGGAACCCAGTAAAAGCATATGATTGTATCAAGATTCTAGCTCTCCTATAAACTTTCCCTCATGGCTACAAATAAAAATTTCACTAGTATTTTCCTACATCAACAGACAGCCTGAAACAATAGATGATGGAGATTGAAGATCAGCCTGTTTTATTAAATTAGCCCCAGGACTTATTCTGAGACGAAGGCCTGACCTGGTGCTTCCCATCAAAGAACAGCAAGCACTTGACAGAAAGGCAGAGTGCAGAGGACAGACCTTTCTGCCATGTTTTCTCCCAGGAAGAAAAGCCAGACCTTTCAACTGCAAATGAAGATGCAATTCCAGAAGGCCAGGAGTCACAAGGTGTCCAAAGGGTAGCACCATCTTATCCTAACACTGCTTGTGACTCTGTGAAAGGCACTGACAGCAGCAGTCAAGCCTGCTGAGCAGGCAGAGGAAGTAAAGGAGACTCCCATCACTGAAACTGCTCACCACCTGTGGAAGCAGAAAACCTTGTTCTCATCAGAGAAGTAGCCTGGGCTCCTACAAAGAGGACTCCAGGGCACTCTGGAGACCATCTCATTCCATCATACATCCCTGAATTGAGGGAATTGAATCCTCTGAATTCCAAACATTTATTTGTCCTGTTTTTTTGCTGGTATTATTTCTAAATGCCATATATTTCCAACATTTTAATATCAGTTACTTGTAGAAAATTACCAAGCAAACAGAGGCAAGTGAATAGTGTAATTTGCTTTCATTTAAAGGATACAATGTCTCTTTCACTCTGAAGCTACAGAGCTCAACTATTGCAAAACTCTGATCATGCTGTTGTCACAGTTCATGTAAACATGCTTTTATTGAAGGCATATCAAAGGAAAGCTGTCTGCAGCTGCAAATGACAAAAAAAATAATCTCAGCAACTAAAAATATTTCAGTTAATGGCTTTTTTTAGCCTTTGATATTCAGATAAACTTGTTTCTACTCATGGACTAGGGATTCTATCCAGCAAAAGATCTGATTGCGTGAAATAGCACCAAAAAAGTAGTAACACCAAGCTCAGAAATGCAGAAACCTTGGCTATAACTGCCACTTTAAATGGAGGCACCAGACCTGAGTGCTTGCCTCCCTGATCTACAGGTGCTGAGCTCTGACAGTTCAGCAAGTGGGACTTCGCCACTCACCACAGCTCACAGGAATGCAGGCATCCAAAGACCTGACCCACTACAGCGTATGATACATGCAAACAGCATTGCAGTCTCACAAAAGTATAATAGCAATTGCTTTCTATTAATAAAGTTGTTTCCATCATCACTCTTCCTGCAGTTTCTTTTTGGAAGAAAGTGCCCATTAGGGCATTTCTGATTTCACAAACAAAACTTCAGCCTTCAGCAACAGGAGGATGGAAAAGAATCAGAATGGTCTTGGATGCCATGAAAATCCAGATTCATCATAATGAATTACAGCTATTGATAATATTAATATTTTACAGAAGTATTAGGTCCTGTCCCCCAGGACTTAAATAAGCTTTTAAGTATAAGAAACCAGAACAGAGGTTTTTATTCTACATTTACCCATGACAGAGATGCACATTTTCCAACAGCTGGTAACAACAGCTGTGGATCCTGAACCAGAAGAACCTTGCCTCCAATTTAGTTTGGCAGGTGCAAAGGGACAATGTTTTCAAACACCAGAGGAAGTAGAATAAATAATCCTTTCATTCCTCAAGTGAGAAGCTGTGGGGTTTGGGGGATTTTTTTAATGGAACCATAGTAATTATCAGCCTTCAAAATATTTGTGTTTGGGTTTTGTTTTAATAGCTTTCAGTCAATCAGTTAATGGACTTCCAGCAGGATGGTAATCCAGGCGGTTTCCCTGAATCAGTGAATTTGAGAAAAAGAATTAACTCTGTATTCTTGTTTCAGTTATTAGTAATATTATTGTTCTTCAAGAAACATATCCACCTGTGCTTCAGTTTGATCACTATTTGTCTTTCCTGCTGTCACAAAGAGAAGATGTGATTGCGACTGTTCAGTCTAGCCTGGTTGCTTCTTAAAAATGCTCTTTTTTTCATTTAATTTTAGGTTCAGAACAGTTATAATGGAGTTTGTTTTCTTTTAAATCTGTTTCGATTTCTAGTTCTGCTGTCACTCTGACAAGTTAATTGATACCCATTCAGCATCCAAAGGGTAGGAACAATCACAGTTTACCAGTAGAAATCATGGAAATGAGGTATCTCCGTGATGTAGCACTGTGCATTTTCACCCTTGTATTTCATGGATATTGAACTTCACCAGGTCCCTGCAGAACGCATCTCCCTCTATTATTGCTAGTCATCCATGATGATGGTGTGGTCTGTTTGATTATTCCACTTTATTTCTAGGTCCTCCTGGTCCCCCAGGGGTTGTAATAGTGGAGGAAATTACAGACACTACAGCAACACTCTCCTGGAGTCCTGGGGCAGACAATCACAGCCCTATCTCCCTCTACAACCTGCAAGCACGCAGTCCCTTTTCTCTTGGCTGGCAGATCGTAAAAACAGGTGAGAAAAACTTTCAAACAGCACAAGTAGACTGTTCAAAACTCCTACTCATCATAGTAATAACCACCAGCAACCACAGGAACAGATACTCTTAAGAGAACAATGATAAATTAAAAGCACTGACTTTTTTTTTCTTTTTTTTCATTCCTTTCACATTACTTAGCAACAGCTCTGAAAGGACAACACAAAGACACCTGCCATGAAGCATCTGTGAATAAGCAGAAAGCTCTCCCCTATATCCTTAAATCTGTGTCTTTTCAGGAGTACTACAGTGCCAAAAGCCTAGCTGTGATTTCTGACATATTAGATCCTCGATGTCTCTCATTTCTGATGGCCATATTGTATCAAAAAGTCTACTTGCCATTGAGACACTGCATGTGAGCTTCAGATTTCTGAGTGACCTGTACATTTCTTTACTGTCTGCAGTTCCAGATGTGATAAGTGGTGACATGGAGTCTGCTATGGCTGTCGAACTGAACCCTTGGGTGGAGTATGAGTTCAGAGTTGTGGCGACCAACAAAATTGGGACCGGAGACCCAAGTACACCATCCCGAGTGGTCAGAACCAACGAAGCAGGTAAGAAGAGGATAAAAAGGTTACTTTTCCAGGACTACCAGAAACAAGAACTATTTTAATATAATAATAGAACTATTCTTTTCTCCGTGGTACACATCTATGTCTTCAGTCATCACTGTTCCAGGGTGATATTCTTTGTAATAGGGAGCCAGTTTATTTTAATTACAGGAATATTGTTTAATTTACAGAAATTTCAAATGAATCTATTCCCTGCTGCCTTAGTCAATCCGGACTGCCTTACTCTTCATCTTACACTTAAGCCATTGCTGTCTGTCCTCTGGCAGGCTCCCATTGCTCTTCAATTGTAGGCTGCTTCTCAGTCTCTTGGGAGCACAACTGCTCCCAAGCAGCCTGTCCTCCCTTATTCTTCATAACTTCTCTCCTTGAAGGTGCACAGAATTTTTTTCAGCAAGATAGGCAAGCCATGACAAGCTGCTTAATTTTAAACACCTTGTGCTCTAAGCGTTTCTTTTTCATGCATACCCTACCATGAACTCTTAGTGCATTTAAAGAAATTTCATAATATTTCTGACAGGGATGGAACTGTGGGAACCCAGGAAAAATGCTGGATATCCTATTTTGGTCTCTTGAAAATTACCATGATCTCAGAAAGTTTAGAATCATTGACAGTAACTTGGATAGAAGGAAGGGAGATAATGAAGGACTGGGAATCCGAGGGAAATCCCTAGGCAGCTAGAGAGACAGGTTTTAAGAGGCAGAAAGAGATAGAGAAAGGGTTTGAAGAAAGGCTCATAAGACAACTGCATCTCAGAGCACTTTCAGGTTATTCTTCATTCTTCTTTGTTATTTAGGAGGCCTAGAGAGTTTTGATTTTGTTATGATGTTTCTTCAGCTGAATAGTATGTAAGTAATTTATTAATCATACAGAATAGAAGAGTGCCAAATTCAAAGATTCCACTTGAATTTTAAAGTGTAACTGATTTTGTAGTTGTAAATATTCTGGACAAATACAGCAGTTGTGTGGAACTCTGTCTTCTCATTAAGAGAGATAATAAGAATTACAAGTGGCAATGCCAAAATGTATCCACCTTTGTCATTCTGAAATGAAATTCTTATCTTTTAAGATATGTTAATCTTGTGCCTCAGCTTCATAGTTCGCTGGTCTGTGTATATGCCACCCATAAACATTCTCAGCACAATGTTCAGGCTGATTTTCCTAGCACCACAGAATTAACTGAATAATTGGAGCTTGAGGGGATCTCAGGAAGTCTCTAGTTCAATCTCCCACTAAAAGCTGGGTAAACTGACTTCAGAGCAGGTTGCTCAGGGCTTTGTCCAGTTGAGTCTTTGAAACATTCAAAGAGGGAGATCGCACACCCACTCTGGGCAACCCGTGCCAGCAGTTAACTAACCTCATTGTGATTTTTCTTCCAATATATCAGTCAGAACTCTCCCTATTTCATCTTATGACTACTGTCTCTTGCCCTCCTACCCTGCACGACTATGAAGAGCCCATGTCTGTCTCCTCAATGACCTCACCATAGGCATTTTGGGCTGCTGTTAGGTCCCCTAAAGCCGTCTCTTCTCCAGGCTGAACAAGCCCAACTCCCCCAGCCTCTCCTCACTCCCCACCATCCCAGTGGCCTCCCCTGAACTTGCTCTAGTTGATCAAAGACTTTCTCATTGTGGCACCCAGAACTGAACGCGCTGTTTCAGATGAAGTCTAACAAACCTATCTTCAGTTGTAATAAGACATATTTATTTTTTTCTGCTCTGAATAACTGTGTAGTTGCTAGCTGATATTACTTTTCACTGTGCAATCACAGAACTGCACTGAAGTGATTTGATTCCCATTCACACATGTGGAAGGATGCTTCCTTTCCAACTCTCCCTCTCATCTTCTGCAAACTCCCCACAGTGTGAAACTCAATAACTTTATAGCAGAAGCTTCAAATGCTACATTCTTTGTTCCATTAAGAATAGGAGGAAAGGAAAATGAAATAAAAAACACAAGCTAATTTAATCTCAAATTATTTTTTAAAAAACATCTAATTTCACCACCATTATTCTTTCTTTGATTTTGTACCATATTTCATTGGCAGTGAAAATTCTGCTGGACCCAAATGTTTGAGTGACTTCTCTATTTATTCAGGTTTTACATATCAGAGAGGACACAAACATACTGGAAAAAGTTTATCCTGTGATAGTTTGCACCCTAAGGATTATTTTCTTTCAGATTTATTAATACGTTCCCTGTTTTTGAAAGGATGGTTTGGTATTTCAATTGGCCGGGTGTACTTAAGCTGTGAGAAAATGTTTTTCTCACAAATTGAAGTTTGAAAATGTTAGATTTCTTCTCACTGTCATGTTTTTCAGATTCCTCCTTCTTCTTTCCCAGTGTTTATCAAACAAAGTCTGCATTTACTAAAACATATTCCTACAACTCTAATGGAAGTCTTCTTCGTGCACATCCATTTTCAATATTTCTTTGGCCAATCATTGCAACTTTACCTCTGTAAAAATGAATTGGTAAATCATAATAATGATCAGTTAAAAAAAAAAAAAAATGGGACAGACAAAGCATGCAGTCATTGGAAGGAACAGGGTCTTTAATTCCAGTACATGGGGCTCCTCCTGATAAACAGCGCTGTCACTGATAATACTGCAGGTCTTCTTGAATAATAAATCAGTAACATTAGTTCAAATAGGAAAAAGGCCACACTAGATGTTTATTTGCATTTTCAGCTTCCCAGTTAGGAATATCTTTTTGCTATCAGAGTTACAGCTGCACAAATGTCATGTTAGAAAGGAGTATTTTGTAGCATGACATTGAAATCCAGATAGGTGCCAGTAAAACAACTTAATAGCCTTCAGAGAAACTGAAGCTGAATTTATCTGGTGTGCCTGCTTAACATGGCATGGTAGAGCAGAAATCTGTTTTAATCACCTCAACTTCAAAAGAGGTTTCTTTCACAACTGAAACCTTGCTTTCTGTTTCAGTTGTGAATGGTTTCAAGTTTTGTGAGGGTTTTTTTTAATAAAAAAAGAGAGATGCAGTGTCATTTTTTTTTATTCTATAGAGGGAGTGGAAGACAGGAGTTACAGTAAGATATAACTTGCCAATTTGTTAGAACATGGAAAGAGTTGTAAATTCAGAACAATAACAGAATGGCCTGTGCTTTAATAAAAAAAATAAAAAATATACACACCCAAAACAGTTTCCTGGTCTCCAGATATTCCTGAGGTCCAGAGCTTGTTTTGCTTTGTCCTCTGACATAGCTCTTTCAGTGATTGTGTGATTATCACCCTTGGTATAGTTTTCAGGTGCCAAAGTCAAAGAGGCAGGAAAGTTAGTAATATTTTCATTGGGTTTCATATAAGATTTTCCAAATCAGCACATTAATATCGGTCGTAGTGTATTACCCAGTGATTTATTATTTTTCAGAATCTATTACTAATTTTTTATCTAAAAGCTTCAAGGGAAAAATCTCTGTTCATATGGGCTCTAATATCATAGATCTCAATTCTTGCAAGTCATGTGTGTGACAGGACATTCTATTTCAGAAAGAACAAAGCATCAGACTCTCTACTCATGACCCAGGCAGAGTAACCTGGCTGTTTGCCATGATGTTAGATGTGCCCCACCAGCAAGAATAGGCAAGGTGCCCCTGCACTGGGTAAAACTCCAGAAATATTGCTCTCGCAGCAGAGAGGGTGATGGTGGCTCGTGCTCAGGTGAGAGCTGAGATCCACGGGCTGAATTATTGCTTTGAAGACAACCCACAGAAGCAGCAAATGTGTGATTCTGCTTCCATTATTTTATACTTAAATGGAAATCAGCATCTCTAATTTAATGGCACAAGCTAATTTGACTGGAGAATAAAGTCTTTTTCTCTCCCAACACCTCACTTATTTCATCACTTCTTCCCCAATATAGTAACAACATTTTATGGAAGCCCATTTTCTAAAAATACCCATGGAAGCAATACTTAGGATGGTGTAAGGAAATCAACAGAATAATAAACAGGTTTTCACTTGCTTTAATTTCCTAATTAAGCCCTAATCTTGTTACTCAGTTCATATTTAGTTAACATGATCGCTTCTCATAGCGACTTTCATTGGAATGGATAACACCACAATTTTCTGGCACATCTAACTTATAAGCAGCTGCTGCATTTCTGTCAGTTCTAGCCTTGATACATATTTTACAGGTCCACAAGGTGAAAAGAGCCAATAACATGAATTTAAACATGTCTGGCATTCCACTAAGGCAGTCGGGCATTTGAAGCCTGGGGGCAAAGCATCAATTACATTATCTATTCATGGGGAAACACGGGGAGAGAGAAATTGTGTAGAATCAAAGACTAACCTGCTAATCATGCATGCAAACTTGATTTTATGAGGTAACAATGTAATGCACTCTATTAGTAGCAAATTGTATACAGGCTCTATTTTTAATAAGTTCTTATTTTCCATTAAGTCACCGTTATTCTCAGCTAGAATTTCTTCATAGCATAACAAGAAATGCCTCTGTCCCAGGAAAAAAAAAATGTAATCTATTTTAGACTGGCTTTGTTTTGGGGTATTTTTCAGTGGTGGTGGTAGTGGTGTTTTATTTTTTGTGACCTGTATAAAAGAAGTTTCAGCTTTTCCCATTCTCATACCCATTTTTGCTCTAGAAAAGAATGAATAACCAGCTGTATCTGTGACATTTGGAAACAATTACCTGGGCTACTAAAGCCTTTGTAGAAAATGTGCTTTTCCATAGGGAAAAACAAAAGAAGAAGAGAAAGTAGATGATAATCACTGACTGCATGGGTACATTTAGAACAAATAGGCTACTAACACATAGTATTGCAGACTCAACCTAATATGCAGTATATATCGACAAAGAATCCAAAAGTGTGTGCTCTTAAAAGACATAGTAGAAAATCTAAGGAATTGGTTCTCTGGTATATATGTCACAGCATTTGAGATTTCAGGCCTATATGTGGTGATTTGGAGGCTATTTAGACTGAGTCCTGCAGCCACACATGGCACAGCTATCAGTGAATAGAACTGAATTCTATCTCCGACTAAATTACAAATATTAAAAATACAGAGGAAATGAAAACAGAAATGCAGATCCTGAGACCAATTGGGGCACCCCTGTTTTCCAGTAGTTGAATACAGTGCATCATCTGCTTCTGAGATGCTGCCACATTTCACATTTCATTCTTGAACAGATGAGATGTGAAATGTTTTCCTGGGAGGGCGAGAACTTGAGGACTGGCCTTTCACACAGTGAAAGGGTTTTCACTTATCCCTCTGTTTCCCAGGTGTGTACAGCAGGAGATATATACGTATATATATATAAACAACTGAGAAGGAAAAGCTGCTGAATGTCTTGTTGCTTTGGTCCCCAAATTAGGAAGTTCTGTCAAGCTGGTGACACATCCTTTTCCCTCCAACCATACTTTTTCCACAGCTAAGAAAAGTTGGATTTCAAACTATTTCTGTACCTTAAAAGATATAAAAAGCTCTAAAAGAAATAAATAACTGCAACTGTCCTTTGAGCAAACATTTTCTTAAGACGTAAAGCCAAGTTTAATAATTCATGCCCCCAAAAAGCGTAGCAATATCGATATTTTGTTTCATTTTACTTTATTTGACAAGATATTTCAGAGTTTATACAAAAATATCCATGTGGAAAATATCTTCATGAATACTGGATTCAAGAAGAATAAGAAAGACCTTGTGATTTGGGAAATTTGGACTCAGCTGCTTATCAGAAAACTCTTTGTCAATTTGGGCAGCTCACACAAGCATTTCTACTCTAAAAGCAAGAGGTCAACAACAATCTTGCTTCTCTTTGTTCTTCCTCTGTCTCACTGTTCAGATTGCAAAATTGAAGTATAGAGACTAAATCTAGCTACATGTTTCTACAGCACTACTGTAATCAATTATAATCTTGGCTGTTAAAAACTTTTGTTCTGCGCAAAAATTAAGACACTACAAAATTAAGAATCTGTCATTTCTCATTTTAATAAACAAAACACACAGAATTTTAAAAAGCCACTCGACATTTCCTTGAAAAGAAAAGACAAAACAGAAACACTTTAAAATGATTAATTATTCATTCAATAGCTCTTCTAAAAATTTCTTTACAGGATTGGAATATTAAAAGGAGGATGAACTGTTTTTCAAGTACTTTCATTTTTTCCAGGTTCAATGTGACATTTTATTTTCTCTTTATAAGGAAGGGAATCTAGAGCTAGGGCAGATTTAAAGTTTTTTTTTCAGTTCACTTAATAAAGTAAAAATGGGGAGAATAGAACTGATTTTAAACAAAATATAGATTTTCTTTATTTTCTTTTGCAAATTAGAAGTAAAATAATAATTTTGGATAAAAATCAAAAATATCTGTCAACTCCAAAAAAATATATACTGTAATCTGTCTTTCTAGTTTTAATTTTTCTACTTGTAAATAAAACCGAACTAAAATTAAAATTATACCACTTTTTAAAACATGAATGGCTATGTTTCATTTATTATAATGTCAAAATTAAATATTTAATAATTTTCAATATTTTGGCTAAAAGTGAGTACCCAAAATCTCTGAATGTGCTCATCTTTACAGTCTACCAGAATCCATAGCTTTCATTAAGAACAGAATAAAAAAACCAAAACAACCAACCAACGAACCAACCAAAAATCACAGAAAATCCATCAGCCATACAGAGTGATGAGAGAGGAATTTTAGAAACTCTGAACCAAAAACCTAATTCCAGCACCCTGAAGCACAGAGCAGTTTTCAAAATGCTGGACACGATGGAACTCTGGAAGGAAAGCTAACATATACCTGAGATGTTCACAGTTTTATAGCTATGGTATTACCTACCACTTCCAAAAGCTTCCCCAAACTTTACAGTTAAATGCAGATTAAAAATATATAGGTGGCATTATCAGGATTTTTCAGCACTTTATAACCATCGTTCCCATACACAAAGCACTCAGCAATGTCACTTCTGTGCATAGATTTTGTCTTAAACAAAAAACACTGCTTTTCATGTATATTTAGCTTGTAATGATGAGAAACACACAAATTATTAAACAATTGTCCATGGCTTCATGTATAAGCTTTACCTTTACATATTGCTTTTTCTTCATTTGTATTTTAAACATATTGTCAAATGCTTCATAGGGCTGCTGAGGGCTACATTCTTTGTGCCTGCTCTTAGAGAAAATGTTAAAGGGTTTTTTTTGTTTGGTTTAGTGGAGATAAGTTTTAATAGTGTTTAATTTCACTTTCATATTCAGCATATCACAGTACTTCCAAATGGAAAACGATAATAAACAAATCCTACCAGTTTTGTTCAAATCAAACTCCTGGCAAAGTCATTTCAAGATTTCTGGGGTTTTTTTTGCCTTAGGTGGAGGTTTCAACATTGTGTGCTAGCATACACCCATTATTTACTGTGGCCCATATCTAGTCACCATGTCTTTCAGAGCACAATTTTTAGTACTATTTGCTGTTCACATTGCCAGAATGGCAAAAAGACCTGGCTTTTAACTCCCAACCTTACCAGTGTCTGAAGAAAAAAAAGAAAAAAAAAAAAAAAAAAGAGTTGACTTGATCCTAAAGAGCTTACAGTCTGAGAATAAACCAGGAGACAAGTGAGAATAGGTAGCTGGCAAAGGGGCTAATGAGAAGGCTTTGATCAGAACTAAGTGTAGTCACATTTTATGATCCTAAGGACCATTGTTAAGCCAAGGATTGGTTCATTTTCCACTAGGTGAAGTTGTCTCATCTTCTTGTTAAATGGGACATGTTAACACAGCAAAGAGCTCTTTGCTACAAGTTGTGGTGTAATAATCCAGAAGAAGCAATACTGAATTTCTCAGCGCTGATGAACACTAAAGAAGAGAGGTCCTAATGTCCTTGTCCCCCAGGCACATGGATCCTGCATCCGGAAGCCAAGTTTAGTCATCATACTTGCGTATTTGGTGCAAGTTCATCTCCATGAGTGTCACTGCCAAGAATTAACAATTTAAGGATTAGGAAGTCACTAATTGCGTGGCAATAAATTTAGGCTATCAGTACGTAAATTCAGATATAACACTGATATAAAGGTGATGCTGCTGCAAGGATTGCTAATTATATAGCCTTGGTGCCTGGCAAAAAAAATATTTTCTTTTAATGGCTTTCTTCACTTAACATTACTCATTTGAAAATGTCCCCCTCTAACTGTATATGCTCTGCTTTGCTGCAGTGCAAAGGAAATTTATTCCTTTCACATATTTATTCTTTTAATGGTTATTCATTTGAGAAAGTTTCGCTGTATGAATGCACATTTTAGTTTGGTGCAAAAGAAACTCATCGTTTTGACAGTTTTATTCTGATAGCATTTATTTACTTAAATAGGGTTTGTCTGCAAAGCTGTTAACAAGACAACTCTAGAAAGAGGACACTGATTACATAGGTCCATCATATTGGATGCTTCAAAGGACTAGAGCATACACTCTCATCAGAAACGTGGCACCAACATAAAAACTTCATTTATCTTTACAACTTAACCAAAAAATATCTTAGAAAGGCAAGAGAAAAATGGGTGCTAAACAAGGTTTAAATATGCTTCATTAGAGATAGCATAATAATAAGTTTTGCATGTTAGCTAGAAAATAATTCTTCATTTGCATCTTTTCACTATAGAACATTTATCCCAATGTTACACACTGATTGGTTTTGGTGGAAGGAAGGAAGGAAGGAAGGAAGGAAAGGAAGGAAGGAAGGAAGGAAGGAAGGAAGGAAGGAAGGAAGGAAGGAAGGAAGGAAGGAAGGAAGGAAGGAAGGAAGGAAGGAAGGAAGGAAGGAAGGAAGGAAGGAAGGAAGGAAGGAAGGAAGGAAGGAAGGAAGGAAGGAAGGAAGGAAGGAAGGAAGGAAGGAAGGAAGGAAGGAAGGAAGGAAGGAAGGAAGGAAGGAAGGAAGGAAGGAAGGAAGGAAGGAAGGAAGGAAGGAAGGAAGGAAGGAAGGAGTTGAAGGCATTATGTTTGCTAGATAAACCCAACTTTATTGGAGAGAGATGTTTCACACATTACAATTCTTCTGTATCAGTCTGCTGACCACAGATAAAAGCGCTCTTATTTCACTTGCAACAGCATAAATCAGAAGCAATTCATAGGCTTTGTGGGTATGCATCAGTTATGAGAAAAAAACAGAATTGGACTTATGCTTTTTAAAGGGGAGTTCAGAGTTCAAAAAGACCCTACACAAGCAAATTCTAAAATCTTACGTGAACTTCCAGGATCCAGTAAAAATGCACTTTCATAGAACTTAAGCTGTTATGATCAACATGGGAAATAGAGAGGACTGTGTACATTTATTTATTTATTTTCTTTGTATAGTTCAAAGGCACAGTGTTACTCAATAAATAAGCTAAACTGCATGCAATAAGGCCTTAACAGTTAATATCTCACAGCACATTTCTACCAATGACCTATGTACTGCTGTAAGGAGGAAAAGAGAAGCTTTACATCTTAGGACATATTTAATTAAATAAAGAATGCAAGCACTACCTGCTCACAGTAAATAAACTCAAGACATGAGTCATCTTAGAAGCTTCATTAGAGGCACTAACTAAGATAAAAGAAATTATACGTTTCCAATGGAACAATTCAGATTTCTGAAGTTTTACAAAATATGATAGCCCAGTTCACACTGATTATGATAGTTATAATTTCTTTTCAAAAATGTGTTTTTAAAGCCATAATGGTGATCTCAATTTTTAAAGAATTGTGGGTAGTACTGCTTCCAGCATTTTGCAAGAAATGATAAGGGTGGTTTAAGTATGGTTACTTTAAAATCTCTGAAAATTGGCTCCCTGATAAAGCATACAAGAATAGATTTACAAGAACTAAAATATTCTAAATCACTAATGACCTCGAAAACAGTAGAGACATTATTTATGTCCTAAATTTTACCTGAAGCCTGAAATATGTCAGGTTCTCTGGCATTTGATTTTGGAGTTGTCTATTCAAAAAATACAAATGTTAACAAGATAATTTCTGTTTTATATCTTATCTGATCCATACACTGAAATTTTGACTAATCTGCAGAAGACATAGTGCTTTTTATTCCAATATTATTTTTCTTCTTAGTTTATGCTTTGTTTGAGTTTACTAGCTTGACTGTGGAATTTTCTGAAATGAAACTTAAGTAAATTTTCTTTACCACAGAGTGCCATGTTTGTTATTTCTGTTCTGTTCTAACAGCCTTATGTCTTCTACAGCAACTTATTACTATAGGGAAAACTTCAGTAACTTGGACATTCTCTTTTGTTTTTTCTTTTGCTCACAGTTCCAAAGACACCTCCAGCTAATGTAAGTGGCAGAAGTGGAAGGAGACATGAATTAGTAATAGCATGGGAGGTAAGGGACTTTTCTGATTAAAGGTTTTGCTTCATGTTTACTTCTTTGAGGGCAAAGTAAAGAGTACTGTACTGGGGTTTCCTTACAGCAAATCTTGGCAAGACATGAACACAAAATACTGTTCTTTAAATATGTTCTAAAGTTCCAAAGTAATGTACATTTTCATGTGGTTTGAGTAGAGGGCATTATGGTGACTCTAACCCACCTAGCAGCAGCTCCAAAGTTGTGCGAATTCATCAGTCTTTTCCTCCTGATCTACTGCTTTGTGTTGATTTGACTTTTCTCCTTCTTATGTAAATGCTACACCAGATTCAATAATAGCTAAGGAAAGCCTTGTAACTTTTTTTAAAACTTAAATTAAGGAATTCTTTTTTAATTATATAAAACAGAAAACCTGAAATAGACCTTTATTTTGAGAAGATATTTGTGATGCAAGATGCAGCACAGACATATGACCATGCAAGTGGGCAATCGGAGGAGTGGGAGTTGCTTTTACTGCTAATCATAAATAACAGAGTACAACAGAGATTTTTCTTGAGGAGATTCATTATGAAGAGTTTCAGATTCAGAAAATATACACATATATATTTATATATAACACGAAGAAAAAAATCATCAAATAAAGACATGGGATTTTAATGAAAAAGTTTTAGCCTAGCTAACTCGAGGAGAGATTCAGATGGTAAGAAACACATACAGAGAATTCTAACTGCTTAAAATGGTAAATTTTAGGCCATCTGAAGAGGCTGTCTTCTGTGGGCACATCTGCCTTCTCCAACACCGCTACCTGAGACAGCTGAGATAGAGTTAATTTCTGTTTACTTTATAGTCTATAACTAAACAGCTGTATCCCTTCTACTGGCAGAGAATTTGCTGAATCCCAAACAAAAACATCAGGTGGCTAGAACTGTATCTGATGTAATACTATCTGCCCTAATCCCAGTCCTTACTATGATATATTAGTATGTAGTATTCATATTAAGTGTGTTTACAGTGGTCCCCAAGTGACTGGAGTGGGGGACTACTGGCATGCATTATATCTCCCTCTCTGTCAAGGGTCGAAGTTTTCTTCCAAACGAAACCAGAGACCCACAGGGGTCCCATCCTGCAATACAAATACAAAAGACAGTTAGGAATTAGCAATTGCCATAACATAACTTTCAGCATACATTGACTTTTTTTCCCACAAAAGCCAGCTGATGCTTCTTCACCTATAGCTAAGGAGTGCAAACTGCCATTAAGGCAGATGGTGTAGATCATCCCCCCTTGTTTCTGATTTAATTCATTTCCATCAATACCCAGTGCTGTTCCTCCTAAGGTTAATACTTTCAGCACACTGTTGTTTCACATACCTTTTAAACTGCATAACTTCGTTCATCAAATTAAGATCACAAAAACATCATGGTATTTAATCTGTGTCAAACATAAATTGTGAATTGGGCATATTTACATTTTTAATAGTTTGAAGGGTTGCTACCATTACTGATTATAGTCACTGTTTCTCTTCAAGAAATGATAAAAAGATAGAGCATAACACAAAAAAATATGCAATTAAAAGTATGTGTTGAAGTTTCTGCTATAAAACTAATGCTAGTGTATGGGATAACATTCCAACAACTTGCTACAGATACTGTGCTGTCTGATTTAGCAACTGAATTTCCATAAGGCACAATCACAGTGCAAGGTAGCATAGCTCCAGCACAGTCAATCTGTGATTTTGCAGGATTGAAAAAAATCTTATTGGACTTACATAGGCAACAGGAATTCAATAAAGTACTTTGAAATCTGAAGAGATACTGAGGTGGTATATGGATCTCTGTGAATTCAGGAAAAGACTAACTTGCCTAGACTCCTGAATTATACTCAGCAGGTTCAAATAAAATTTTATTCACACAACTTTAATTCACAGACTTTGTATTTAGTATTTGCAGTGAAATCCAAGGATTATTCTACTTCTCTTCTATTTCTGGCTTTTTTTATAGCAGCTGTCTACTGCCAGATCTATAAGTATTGCAAAGACATTGCAAGGCTCCTCCTTTCCAACTCAAATCATTAGATTACAAAGTCTGTCTTGCTTTTGCCTCTTCTGCCTTTGGAGTCATGGTTATTTTTTTTTTTCCTTGAATGCACAGTGCACAGCTTCAGAAGGACAGGAAGAAAATGGTGTCTGCCAGTGAGGTGCCTAGTGATGAAACATTCACTTGCAAAGTGGAGGGGAGAGGATTCGGCACCCCCTGTGCCACTGCTCTGATTCATATGTTCATTAGATGCAGATCTAGGATGGTTCTTCGAGAGAGTGTTTAGACACCATTTTTTCAGCATTTCCCATAGGTCTAATATGCTGACAGCTGTTAAACATAGCCTGATTCCTAAAGTAGTCTATTGACTTTATAAGAAACGTAGGCAGTAAATTAGCATGAAAAATTCCATTCCTTGAGCCGGACATGTAAGATTTAGCTGTTGCAGTGCCCAGCCTCTCAACAGATAAATCCCTTTGCTGACTGCCTGCTTATGGCATATGTGTCCCAATTTAAGTGGCTAGTTTCACAGAACTTCTGAGAAGAGAAAAGCAAATGAGATTTTTTTTTTCACCAGGACTCGGTTTGAGAGTTAGGACAAATAGATTTATTACATTATATCCTAAGTCTCAAACTGAAGCCTAGACTTATCCCTAAGACTTAACACCCCATTTGAATACACAAATTAGACAGGCTGGCATCTAAAACCCACTTACTAGAGTGGCACTCGCATCACATTTTAGGAGCCCTTAACAATATGTTGCTCTATATTTTTAACAAGGTCACTGGAAGGGACTATTCCACTAAGAGACTGATGGCTAAAACATTAACCACAAAGTGGGAGATAAAGGAGAAATAATCTTTCTGAGCCCAAGAGTTTATTCAGTCCCGGGACAGTGACCTAACTACAGTGATCAGGTGAAGAAACTCTTACAAAGTTCCCCTTCAGAAGCAATTGTGCCGTTGGGTTCCCAGGCATAATAACAAAGTAAAATCTTCTAATGCAACTGTAAGGGATGACCCTCACACAAGCAGACAGACTGCAGTTAGCTACTGAATGACTGCTTTCTAAATTCCTAAAACCATGACTGATCATTACCTAAACTATATTTTTTAGCCAGTATCAGAAGAGTTTCAAAATGGAGAAGGATTTGGATATATTGTAGCCTTCAGACCCAATGGAACACGTGGCTGGAAGGAAAAAATGGTGACATCTTCAGATGCTTCAAAATTCATCTACAGAGATGAAAGTGTGCCACCTCTGACTCCTTTTGAGGTGAAAGTTGGTGTTTACAACAACAAAGGAGATGGTCCCTTCAGCCCTATTGTGGTTATCTGCTCAGCTGAAGGAGGTCAGTTCAACATAAAGTTAATTTTATATTATGAACTATATTAAGCTATTTTGATATAAGGTCCTATTATACCATCCTTTTTTCAATCTTAAATTTGCTAATTCTTTGCAGAAGTGCTAAGTAACATGAAACGTGTTTTGCAGAGGAGGTGAACTAACTTACCAAGGTTACCCAGAAGGCAAGTGACAAATTTTAAGAATGGACTTCAAGCCCCAGCAGTCCTAACCAAAAAAATCTCTTTTAATGAAGGTTCATCCCTAATATGAAATCTGTAGCCTTAACTTTAAGATGGGCTGCTCTAACAATGAGCAAAGAGAGGCTGATATTTTCTAACATTTCAGAGCTTCATGATACTATTTTTTGATGAGCTAATCAGACAAGTCTAAATAAATCCACTTATGAATATTCATTTCCTGGTTAATGGATACTAAAAGTGCACAGAATGCATTTTTGTTCTTATTTTCTTTCTTTCTTTTTTTTTTTTCCTATTATTTTCTCCCTCTGAATTTATGTTGATGTCCAAATATTCAATCTGAATTATATGAACAGTTCAAAAGAATGAATGAAAAATATTTCTGAAAAATTGCTACGTCAACTTGATTTAACTCTCAACAGTATTTCGTGAGGAGAAAAATAAAACAAAAAGACCAATTTGCACTAGTAAAAGAAGTTGTTCTGAAGCCAGTATTTGGAAATTGCCATACACATAACAGACAAATAAATGTCGTCCACAGGAATATTTTGAGCAGCTCCATTACTCCATATACTTCTGTTCTTCTTTAATATACTATCTTTGAGTTATCCCACTGTCTCCTGTTAAGAGAATAAAGTAAGTACAGTCCTAGTACAGGTGGGAGGAATTTCGTGCTATCTTTAGAAAAATGCAGCGTGAAGATAATGGTATTCCATATGAAGCTGGAAAACATTAAATGTTATTCCATATTAGCCCACAATAAATGTGCAATTTTGGAACCATGATGTAGCAGAGATTATCTACTACTATTCTCTCATAGTAATTATAGAGGTTGGAAATGTTGCTTTTGCTAAAAGCAGTTCGGGTAATCTGTTTGTGTTCCATTGTTTGGATCAGCATTACCAAGTATTCATATTATTATAAAACCAATTGCATTTTAAAATGTAAAAACTGCCCAGTACGACTTGGACATTTTTATGGTTGACTTGCCTGTTCCTCAATGGAAAATGATACTGTGAGACCAATGGTGTTATTTTTATTATTTAACAATTTCATATCCTAATCAGAAAGTTCAATAAAAATAGAGTTTTGCAAAGGAAGGGAGACAAAACCTTAATGGATTTTTTTTAAATAACAAAAGCTGAATGACTAATTGTAATGAGTAGTCCTTTATTTGTTATTTGGAAAAGACTGGAAATGGAATAATCATTAATATATAAATCAATTTTTCTAACATTTATTTTAAAATATGAACTTCACAAATGATATTAATAGAATAATTAAAATTAAATTTTTCTCTATGCTACCAGATATTATCTCCAGAAACCAACTTTTCTGATTTTAATTCAGTTGCTTCAAAGTACCTACCCATCATAGCTTTGCTAATTCAATCTCCGTATGTTTCTGTACATTAGTCTTTCCTTTGGTAAGAGGAATTCTATGGGGTGAAATACTTTGTAAGACTTACATTGGAGTAAAAAATATGAGATGCTGTGACAATACAGTGTAAAATTAATTTATAAAAAAACTTTTCTCCAGAATAACCCTAGGTGATACACTGAAAATTTGAAGGTACAATGAAACAGATTATTACAGCTAAGTTCTGGGCAATATGGAGACTGAGTACACAAGTCATTTCAGCTTGTTATGAAAAAAAGGGGAAAGTGGCTTTGAAAGAGGCATGGACTTTCACACCTCAAGAGCTAAGCAACTGAAGGCACATTTTCTCAAGGATTTCAGTTGAAGAGGAGATATTAAATAAAGATTGACAGCACAATATAGTATGGTCCTAGAATTGATCCAGCAAAGCCTTAGCTTACTTGATTTTCATCACACACTCAATTCACTGCTCTGCAAACATCTAAAATGAAGGCCTAGGATAAAATTCTTAAAAGTTAAGGAAACATTATGTTACATACTAAAAGGTTTCCTACGTCTACAGATGGATCTACAGTTATTCACTGTCATAAAAAAAAAATTGTCTACAGAAGTCTAAATCCTGGTGCCTCTGCTAAGCACACGGGAAAAAAACACGAGTTCACATAGGACAGGTTCTAGATAAGGAAGAAATTTCTCATTTATTAAGAATGAATGCACCTCTTTTCTGGAATACTATAACTGCACATTATGTGCTCTCTGGTCTGCATTGAAACTCCATTTGTGGTGGCTGTGAGTTGTGCCTAGGCAAGCAGCTTCACGGAGTACTGAGTAAGATGTTCCTCTCTCTGAACACAAGTGCCTGACCTATGATTACATAAAGTGTTTTTGACTGAGGCCAAATGCTTAAAAAATGACCTTCCTGTGAGTAAAGAATATCAGCAAACCCAAACAAAACACGGAGTGCTTTTTCATTAGTACACGGTGGGGCTAATCCATTCATCTCTATTTCTAAGTCAGATATTTATACGATGTAATGATACCAATGGTTACTGAGGGATCGATGATGGTGGTATTCCAAAGATGAAGTTGGGAAAACACCAGACTGCTTACAGATGTTTTAAGTCATTTCTTCTCCTTCATTGGCCTTTGACTTCATAGGAAACATCAGCAGGATACAGCTCATGGGAGAGACTATTCAGGAGTTAAAGATGCTGATGAATGAAGGAATAGAGAATAGAACGGAGAAGCAGATAAACAGGTTGTACAAAAATAGCTGGATAACCTAGGAGTAAAAAAAGAAAATCTGACCCTCTGGAAAAGATGGCTAAATGCATTAGAAAAATCTGAAGGAGTAGTCTTTCCTGGAGACCTTAGGAAAGGGAGAAAGCATGAGAGAAGAAGAAAAAGAGAAGCAAGATATTTTAGGGAAGAGAAAGAGATGATGAGAGCCAGGGACCAGTTCTGAAGAGGGAATGAGGTTGATAAAAAGAAGATGCAGGATATAAAAAAAAAAAAAAGGTACACAATTATCTTCAATAGGAAGACAGAATGGAACACAATAGACACGTTCTAGCACCAGGGAAAGACAGGCCTGAATCTTTAGTAAAGGAACCCTTCCATAAGAGAAGGAGACACCAGAACAGCTACAGAGCACAGCAAGTTAGGCTGCCTGCCAGAAGAAAAGTTGCAATGTGCAGGTCTGAGGCTGAAAAGGAGCAGGAACAGAGCAGGGAGAAATCTGACTGTACTTTCTGCCAGGCAAATAATGGTATCAGATACATACTGAAACAAAGCACTGAACTTCAGTGCAAGCACAGATGATTTTGATCCATGGAGAACAAAAATTGTAAAAGCACTGAAAATATTGAAACAATGAACAAAATCAGTGTCAAGCACTGTTTGTTTTAACATTTATATTTTCTTTGGAGATTTTTCTTGATGACTACATTCCCTTAAATACTGAGGGGCAAAGAATGCCAAGACTACTAAGACAAGTTTTCAATATCAGTGAAATCATGTGCAATTTCTGTGTAGTTTTAATTCACTGCAAGAGGAAAACTGGGAAAATCAGAAGTACTGCAATGGATAATGAAATATGAGAGTGTGGTAAAGGTATGATTGCAAGAAGATGAAAAAGGATGTACTGATAGTAGAGATGGCCAGGTAGGCTTGCTTTAGCAAGCGTGACTAGGCAACGTACATAGAAAAGACAAAATAAAAGTGAAGATGATTGGATGTCATAACATGCTGATGATGTGATAACACATCAGGAAATACAAAACCAGTGTTTCAATAAAACAGAGTATCCTTGGGTTTCATGTCATTTTGAAAGAGGGCAATTAAACAAACTGAGAGTCAAACTAGAGGTCAGTTGCTGATGGCCCTGATAAATTTGGATGCTGAGAAAGACCTTTCTAATTTTAGACAAATATTACAGGACACTGTTATTTATGAGAGAATTTAGCTGCTCAGAGTAGTTTGGATAGTAAATATGACTAATGAATTTGTATTCTGGCTGTGATAATTAGCAGATTCTTTATCCAGTACTGACTAACGAAGAAGAAATAATGGTACTATAGCCTTGTTTTGATGAATAATTAAGACACTATAGAAAAGCTGATCATAACAAATAACAGCGGAACACTTCATCATTAAATAGCAGGAAATTATTTAATAAACTGGAATTAACAGTTGAGACTAGAAATTAAAGTGGTCTGGAATGTCTCTGAGCCAAAGGTGTAAAATCTACCTGAAGTTTATGCTGCAAAAAATGGTACATTTCTAAGGCAGCACATTACATCTAAGGATCTAGAGATGTACCCACTAAAAGATATTCAGAATAAGTAAAAAGCATACTTATTAAAATCCAAATAATGAAAAGGATAAGAATAATACAAGTATTGTCAAAAATTAAGGTGAAAGAATTTTTAAAAGTTGGTAGAGTATATAAAGCAGGAAAAAATGTGAAGTAATTAAGATATTATTATTAAAGATAATCAAGGAATTGAATAACAATAATAAAGTACTTTATCATTTATTTTGAATGAATAAGATTATATAGACAGGTTAGCTAATAAGAATGAAAGTCTGCACAATTTTACATCTGTAGTGAAAACTTCTGATATTATTAAGTGTTCAGAAATTCAACCCTTTCCAATTTAAGCAATGCAGAATTCGTTGTTAAAATGTACCATAAATGAAAATTAATCTTTTTTTCTATTCATGGCTGCCATGGATGGTGAGAGCTAGTCCCCTTTATACACTCAAGGACCTGGGGCAAGATCTTTTCCATCTCAAAATAATGGAAACAAATAAAAGTTAGCAAAAACAAATTTCAGCTGATCTATCAAGAAAAAAAAAAACAAAACTATATAAGTGCAGGAAAAAACCCAACTTTGCCATCAGACTTGAGAAAGGCCTAGAAGGCTACTAGCAAAATTTCTTAAGGATCAGTCTTTGATCATATGTATTTAATATGCATAATCCTAATCAACAAACTGGTTATGATATTGCTGTTATTAGAACTTCAGGATGCACTGTCAGTACAGGTAAGGATCTGAACAATACATAGGAAAAATGTGAATTAGAGGACTAGAAGAAAAGGAACATGAAAGACATACAAGTGCTAGGTCAAGTACATAAGGAGTGGTAACAAGCCAGTCCATTATAGAATGGGAACCTAATAGCTAGAACCTACACACAAGAAAGACTCAAAGGTTTTAATTTGTATCAGGGCATCATTCTGATAAAAATATCACAAAGCTTGGCTAAAATCTCATCTACAGTTCAGGTTGCTCATGCTCAACTAAGAACTCAAGATGATATAGGTTCAAAGGACTAGCAGGATCACCAGGAAATGAATAGAAACTAGAAGAGCTTGTTTCTTTTGTCCTAGTGAAAAAAGGCTGAGTTTGTATAAAATGCTGTCTGCAAATCAGGGAAATTATTAGGGGTGGTGAAGAGCTTTTAAAGATAAAGGACAATGATGCTACTTTTTTTTTTTTTTTCCTTAGCAAATAAAACAAGCCAGTCATTCTTTATCCTTGAAGCCAACTGGCCAAAAAGAGTTCACATCTACACACTTGAATACTGTCACTCCCCAGACTGTGGCTGCATCTATACATCTCCTAGGCATCATCCCTGGCCAGACACCAGCATATTCCTGGGCATATTTTGGGGCAGCACCAGATGGCCACAGTCAATACTTCACCACAGATCACACTATTTCATGCTATGGAAAACTGTGTGTCAATGCTCAGGCTGGTGCCTTGTCTCCCTGTCCCTGTTTAGTTTACGAGTATAGACACAGCCTATCAGCATAAGAATAAATATGAATTAGAATAAAGAATGGAGTATAGAAATAGGTGAGAATATAAAAGGAAATAAAAACCAGCTTCTGGGAGAAAGAGGGAATCCAACTGGTTTCAAGATGAGTTAGGTATTTTTTAAAGTTGGGTTTTTTAAATGATTGCCACAATGGGAGATACAGAATTAGTTCTGTCAGTTTCAGTTTCTATCTTCTCCTTCAGGCACTTGACAAAATTATCTTCACAAAAATTGAAAGTTCTATAATTTTTATAAACAGTGTAGTGAATACTACTAAAACCTTCTAGGTACAAAAAAAAAAGGAGCCCTGAGCAATACAAGGTAAAGCCTGAAGATTCTCAGTCTCGCTGTTTAAAACCTCTTGAGGGACCCCAGATGCACTTCTGCAATACAAACAAGATGTAATGATACTGCACAGAACTTTTATTCTTGCTTTGTATGGACTTACACTAATTCATTGAGCCAACGGAGAACCAAAGTTCTCAGTTATCTGAAAGGCAAAGGGCCATGTAAGAGCCTTTGCAATTTTGTTCCTTCATAACTTTAACAAATTTTGCATCAGACCAGCTAGTGGATGATATGCTATTAAACAAGACACTTCAGAGCGAAGGATTGTTCTGGTTAGGCCCATCTACCCTCACTTTTCACCCTGAGTCCTTACTTAAACAAATTAATGTTAGCCTTTGCTTTTCATTTAGAGGAAAAAATATGGAATTACACACCTCTAAATACAGCCTCCATGTCTTTAATTAAAATCTTACATTCATGAAGTGCTGTGGTTCATTTCATAGCTAAAGCTGAGTTATTTTGGGCTTAGGTGAACCTGCAAATTAATAAATTGACATATTAGCTGTAAACTACAGTGAATTATTTCCTGTTTCTGCCAGCTGATCCATCTGGATTAGATGTTGTAAAAGGCCAGCTAGAGTTGTCTCTGCTGATTTTTTAAATAACAAAATCACAATCTGGACATGTAATAGTTTATAAAGCATTCCTTTGATTAATGCCACTAGCCCCCATGGGAAGTCAGATGTGAAATCAATATAACCAGCACATCCACTCCTCACGTGCTAAGGATAACTCCAGCTGCCATGTTACTTGGTGGAAATAAACCATTTATATTCATGAAGATGGCAACACTCCTCTGAACTTTTAATCTAACAAAGCCTGAATGTTATCAGTCCACTTGTCCAGCTTCTACTTACTTGTAGGTAACACACGGGTAAAGCCTTCATGGAATAAGGCAGCTCCTTCTTCCCACGTGACACTCCACTGTGTAATAAATCTGGATTATTCCGTGGAGAAGGGAGACCCTCAGGACAATGTATGCCGTGAGCAAGTGTGAAAGAGAGCAGCATTACTGGAGTAGGCTTCAGAAGCTCTACCTAACAACTAAGGGCATTTCACCACTAAATAAAAGAGGTCCAGGGCATGGGTCAGCACTGCAGGTCTGATCACTGTTTCACTGCTAGCTCATTTCCTCACTCTTTGAATTTCTCTCTGTTTTAAAGTCCTCTGCAAAGACACTGGTCAGAGAGAAAGGTGAAAATAGAAAGGACTTGCGGAAAGACAGGCAGCCCAAGGGCCTATCCAGGAAACAATCAGTCATCTCATTTTTGGTATTTTGGAAGTCAGACATCTTTTCCCTTTCTAGCACAAGATTCTGGAGAAAGTCTTATCCTGCCAGCCGCCATGCCACCACAGATCTGGTGGAGTCCCGAAACCAGGGACACACATCAAATAGGCCGAGAGGTGGAGCTGAGCATAATGTCTCTTGGCTTTTCCCAGGAATGGAAACAGTTTACTGGAGGTCCCTTGGTTTGGAAGACACTCGCTGTGGCTATTTCCAGCAAAGGAGCAAATGCTACCACTTCCTTTACCTACAGGTTGACACAAGAGGGACAACTTCTCATGTTTTTCCTTCGGATAGATCTATTTTGTGGATTTTTCCACAGAAAATTATCTCTCCTATGAGTCTGGCTGAAGTCCCAAAATATCAACTATGTGGAACTGCCTGGAGTCAGAACACAATTGCCCAGGCTGAGGTTCTTAGCTTCAGATGAGAGCTCAGATTTGGAATTAGGAAAGTGTATAAAAATCCTTTCTGGAGTAAAATGAGAAGTGAATGGATATTAAGTGACTAGATGAGGAGTCCTGACTGAGGCTCTGTTCCACAGAAGAGTTAAAACAAAAGAAACATGAACAGGTCCTTGGACTTTTTAATTAGATCATGTTGAAATCTTTAAGGATTAATATTTCAGAAAAACAGATCAGTTTACAGTCATAAATAGGGTGAATACAATGAGGGATAGTAACTAACTCTTCTTTCTCTTACTTGACAGTATCAAAATTCAGGATCCAGTCTGATGACTTAACATCCAATCAATGCAATTAGTGTAATTCCTTTTCCTGCTTCATCAAAGTCATCCCAAAGACCTACAGATTGAACACGTTTCCTTAAAGTGTAATTGCAGCACATGGAAAGACAGTTTTGTGAACACTGCACACAGGCTTTTGAGAATTTGCCATGTTGCATCTTCAATTCAATCACAGAATATTAAAGGGACCATTAAAGACATTGGCCTTTTTTTTTTTTTTATTTCAATCAGTATGACCTCAGGCAGACAACAATAGGTTTAGCATAATGCCAAGATATTAAGAAAAGGATATGATTATAGCATCAGTGATCATTATAGAAAAACCTAATGAACCTGTCAAACTTACCATTAGTTTTAGACACACAGAATAAAGCATGACATTGGAGTGAACCACAGACTGTATTATATCACCAGAAATTATATGGTCCTCATCTTATCTGAATCAATAAAAAATGCTATTTAGTCTCCATAAACTTTCACACAGTCATAATATACCTTATTCCTAAATATATAATTTCGGTTCTTTTGCTGAACAGTTACATTCTCATTGTCTAATATCAGTGAAACTGCAGTGAATAATTTCTGGATATGTAAGAAATGCATTTTCTTCACATAAAAAGATCCAAACTATTTCTACTCCATTTGTTGAAAACAATTTTTAAAAACATCAGAAAATATTCTGTGTTTCTATTCTGAGCAATACAGGAACCACCCCTAGTGAATGCTATGAAGTGGAAATGATTTCTACATTTATAGAAAGTGTAAAGGCTGTCAACCAACATTTTGTGTACATCTCAAATAATTTACCCCACTGCAATCTTTTCTGACAACAAGGTAATTGCTTCAATAATAAAAAAACTAGAAAACAGCTTTTTCTACACAAATCTCAGTAGTACATAAAATAGAAAGCAGAATGCAACTATGGAACAGAAAATCATATTATGAGGAATATATTTCTTTATAGCACAATTCTTTCAGTATTGAATTCAGAAGATTGTTTCACTTACTCCTGCAGATATTTTTTTTTTAATTTGTTACCTAAAAAGTTCCATATATATTTTATACTTAGTAGTAATACTTATTGTTGGCAAACACCATTTTGTATCACATCAGAAATGCTTCTTTTCTTTAGAATAAAAAAGAAGATCAAAAAGGGCTGCAAACATTAAAAATCTGACATCAAAAAGGATGAAAAATTCATACCAGCCATGCCAGAGAAATAGTGTAGGGCTGCAGTGCCAGAACAATGCCTGCAACATGATCAGAGAAAGGAGGGTAGCTAATGAGTCAAGACTGATATTAGACTTCTTACTGAGGCAGTTTGATCACTGAGAAAAATGTATCATTTTAACTGAAGCTGTTCTGTAAGGAAATTCCTTTCCTGCAACACTGTTAAATGAGCCCCCCAAAAATATTTTTTAGAAAGTTCTTTGATATGCCTCCCTATAACATAAAAGCCAAGACCTCTGCCTGCCCTTCAGGAGCAGATCAACACATTAGAAATGTAAGGAGGGACATTAGGACAGGGAAGAAAGCACAGGCTCTGCAACTGTGGGGGAATGTGAATTTACATTTTGCTGAGCAAATGAGCTACACTGGAATGGTGGAGAAATGCTGCTCTGTGTGCTTAACTGTCGGTGTTCAAGCCATGTCTCCACAGCTTGTCTTAAGCACATTTTCAGTAAGATTTAGGTAATAAAGCAAAAGATCCAAAATATTTCCTTAAATCATGTCTCAGTATGATATATGAGAATTTTTGGACACCCTTCACTCCCAACTGGTGATACAAATTGGTGGTATGCTCAATGGCTTGCCGTGGCAGATCTCACGTGCATTTACCCAATTCCCAACCACTGAAAGAAGTTGGACCTCTGTAAAGTGTTCAATGATATGAAAGTGCAAAGTAAAACATGCTTGTGGCAACACTATTGGGCAGCTGTGATATGTAAAGCATTCTGCTGCCCTAAGCTTCCAGTGTGCACCCTGGCCATACCCTTGCAGCACTGAAGGACACCCACCCTGGTTGGAGGGCAGAGAGGATCCTCTGCTCCAGGTTATCAGGAGGTCAGGACTGCAGGGTGTCCTATGAATAACATGGAAATGAAAACATGGGCTTAGTGCTGACTGTAACTGCACAGGTAATCAGAGGGATAAATCCTAGGTCTTAATGCCTTTTTTAAAAAAAATGTGCATCCCAGGCCTGAAACAGTAAATGTTTCACAGCAGAGAGAAGATGGCATGCCCCAAACACTGGTGCCTGTGACTGCAAGGACATAATAACATAGTCCTAAAAATTTCTTTTATGTAGCTTTTCACTACAGCTCTGGGTTTCAATTCTTTCTCAGTATAGCCCCAGAGCAGGATTCACTGAGCAAAGTATTGCTCATCCTGAGCTGACAGAATGGCACTAAAAAGCCAGGAAGAACGTGAATGCTCCATTTACTGCTGAAGTTAGGCTGATCAAGCTGTGTGAAAGGACTGGAGCAGGAAGTGGGGGGAGCATTTACAAGTATTAAAGTTGGTATTTTAAATCATAGACTAGAGATTCTGTCACAATTTGCTGCACCCGTCATCAGTGATGAGATATTGATGTAGCGTGACACAAATAAAGAAATACAACAATAAAAATCTCTTCATCTTGTTCAGTTTTTCATGTTCCCCATAATGTCATACCTTCTTGTGAGTGTTAAGGTAGAATAAAGGAAGTAAATGACAGTTTCAGATGGGGTGTTTTGATAAATACAAGTTGTTACAGTGGAGGTTTATTGTTTCAATTTTTCTTAATACAGAACCCACTGCTGCTCCCATCGATGTCAAAGCTACGAGTCTGTCTGTATCAGAGATTCTTGTTGCGTGGAAACATATTAAAGAAAGTCTAGGAAGACCACAGGGATTTGAGGTATGAACACAGAATATCATAATGAGAAGTCTGGTTGCTTTTGCTAGCGTTGCATTTTGTTAACATGTGCAGTAGTGAAACTTCAATAGAAATTATGCTCCTTTTCGCATGCATATGACTAGCTGTAGAACAACGGCCACAGCTGTAGCACCAACACATCTTTTATTTATTTGTGCTTGAAAACACCAGTTCTTATAACATCTCTTTGACACTTCAAAAAGAGCTGAAAGAACTGCAAGTGACCCGGCATGCTTCTTTCACAGGCTGGGGAAGATTAGGTATTGACTGTTTCCAGCTCTAAGTGACCAGTTCAAACTTGTAATTTACTGAGAGCAATCAACACAGAGAAAGGAAAGAGCCTCTGCCATCCGTGTGCTCTCATCCTGCAGTGGCCGGGGGACATCTGCTGGGCAGATCACAAAAGGTCGGACATCAGGAGGGGAACTAGCAGCTGCACCGTACACAAATAAAGCTCTGCTTAGAGATAGCCCTTCCTGACTTAGGGAAGAGAACCGGCCCTGGCAATGGACCTTCTGGCACTTTTGGATCTAGTTGTAGGTTTGGTTCCAGTTTACAATCCAAATCCCCAGGAACAGATCAGATCTAAACCTGTCCTTTGGGGCTACCACAACCCATCCTGCCCTTGTAGTTCAGGCTATACTGCTCCTCATGAAACAGCTGAGCTTCACTCAGTTTACTGATTTTGAGGTGCAGGTCATTTGACCTGCTTTAGTCCTTTAGACACTGCTGACTCTAAGGTAACAATGAAAATTTGGTAGATATATAGATCTGAGGCAGATACCAACAATATGGATGTTGAAAGATGTCTTGTGACCTACTAGCACAGTAGAGACAAGACCTGGGGGCTGATGATCATCACGGATGGGCTTATGAAGGAAATGTAGATGCCCAGGCGGCACCAGAGCCACCACACTCTCCAGCACAGCCTCAGGCTGGATGGCCTTGACCAGGACAGCATGCTTACCCCACAGTTTAGACACAGTTAGTTAGTACTTTTTACCTGATTTGCTGTAGCTTCTGGATACTTAGGTGCTCCTGTATTGCTCTCCAGCACAGTCCAAACAGGCTGTGACTATGATGTGTCCCCTCAGGTCTCTCGTTTGTCCAGGTCTGTTTCCCATATTCATCTCCATGCTGAACTCTGCAAACTCTCTTGTACTTTATCCCCAGTTCTTCTTTATGTTAAACATGTTTTTACCTCTTTGCACATGGCTTGCTTCATGCAGCAAAAGCAATATCGAACCATTTTACCTTTAGAACTGCTTTATATAAAGAGAACAAAACTGCATCTGATAGAGATTGTATACATCTTGCAAATACTATCCCTCTCCACACTGAAGTGTTCCACTTGCTACTAACCTTTGTCTTCAATTTCCAAGCCAGTCTTTCTTCTCTGAGATAAAGTACTCACTGCACTGTCTTTTTCCCTTGTGAAAGGTGGCTGGTTTGTTACACCCTTTCAGGTATCTTGACATCTTTTAAATTACACCTACTATTTTTACTCTTTTCCTCATTCCATAAATCACATTGATTCACAAAATGTTCTATTAACTTTGGTTTACATATTTAAAAAAAAAAAAAATAGATTTTCTTTCTAAAAGTGAAAATGATTTCTCTAGAAATGTACCTTCCATAACGTGAATGTATTTTGCATTTACTTGCTTGTCGCATAACACTTCCCTTAGCTCTACAGATGTGTCCTAGTGATAGATCGTTGTTACAGGTAGGACAGTGGGCTCTCTTCATATCAGAGGTGGTATTCCTGCCTTGGGAAGTTGTTAGACCCTCAGAGTTCAGCATAGTCTGACCCCAGCTGTAGCACTAACCTGCCCTACTTCTGTCATGAACTTCTTAGGAATTAATTTGGAAATTTTTATTGACACAGCAGGAGTTATTAACATTGAACCTTATTAATAACTTGGTTCCTCACTGCTGTACACCAATTTTAGGATTCTAGCATGAATATTACAGAGTAAATATTTCAAGCCAGGAACCTGCAGCTGACATAACACAAAATTAAATTAAAAAAAATAAAAAATTCCCTGCTCCTTTCTACCGCATCCCATGAGGGAATTAGAGGAGCCTTCCGAGGTAATACTTTTATCTGGGTAGAGAAGGGTGTTTTTTTCTCCTTTCCCCACCCCTACCCCTTTTCTCTCTTTGTTCATTTAGCCAGAGATTCTCTGCCCTCTTTCTGACAGATGAGTAAATGCCACTCTCCTGCATGATTCAGCAGGATAGGATGCAATTCATGGACTGTGTTGCTGGATCTTTTGGGTTTCATTTTTTTGGAAGGATTACATCAAAAAGGAGATAATGACTTATAGGAGCAGTACAGTGAGTCAACGCATTAGGAACATTCATTTAGGAACACTCAGTCCACACTATGAGCCCAATTTTCCTAACTTACTGACAGTTTCTCTTTAAAGCATCCCCTCAGTGTAAAAAGGAAGGACTCTGTATAACAAGACACTGGGGCTAAATTCCCCTCAAAAAAACCCAAAACTATGGTTTTCATATGATTCACTTTCTTCAGCTTCTTTGAACACTATTTTAATTTAAAAACTGATTTTGAATGTTTTATCATAGGTAGTATAGTGGAGAACATAGCCTGTAGTACCCCCTTAATCCACAAATAGCAGATAACGTACAGAAATCCAGTGACTTTGAAAAAAAAGATGAAAGATTTATCTTTTTTTAAACAATTTTTTCCTGATGTAGAATTATTGTGGACCACATGTAAAACATTGCCTTCAGTTCAAATTGAACACAAAATAATCTGACTGGCCGCTGTTTTCATGTCTTAATTTGTATTCTGCCTGTGGTCACTGCAGTAGTGACAACCACCTACATGGTCTTCACATTTCCTGCCCTTTTAGCAACAGCATTATAAAAGGGTGGCTATTTTTTAATGTTTGGGCTCTACTCAACAAAAGTGACAGAATATTTACTACATATGGACAAGTCTGCAGTGACCCACTTTCACTCCAGCCCTGTTTGCACTTTGTACTGAGGAGTAATGAAAGGCAAAGTAACTTGTCCAATTTCACATTGTCATCCCTGAAAGGCAGTGTTAACTGTTATGTCATCTGAGTTTTATGCAAGGTTTGCTGTACTCATTTGCATCTTCCAAAGTGCATATTATTCCTGACTTCAGTACAGATTTGTCAGCTGTCCGCCTGACCTTACTAAATATATCTCAGCTGCACACCGATAAAGTAGAAGTAGCTTCAAAACTTTGTCAGAACAGTAGAAAAATATAGTGTGTGGTTCATACTTATTGTTTAGAATCCATAACCTGAAGGTTATAAAATCTATTCCAGCCCTAGGCAGTACTTTCTTTGTCATTCACTGCTGGTAGAGAAGGGAAAGGGAAAGAATTACTGGCCAGAAGAACAGATTTTATTTTTTTTTCTTTTTTCTTTTGCAGAAAACCAAGGCTAATACTTAAGTATAGATCACAAAGCTCACGTATTTTTCACTGGAATTCCTCCAAGAGATAGGAGCTTGACTAACCTAATCAAAAGATGTACTTGCAACAACAACAAAAAAAAAGTATAAAATGTAGAAAATCCTGAATGTCATTTTCAGAGAGGAATACTTGACATAATAACTTGTTTATTCTGTCTTTTTAAAGAGAGATACTCAAGAGTTTTTGCTGTTTCTTGGATGTACTGTATCTGTTTTAATAGTGGAACAGAAAATTACATCTACAAGGTAATGCAATGTGTTGGGATTTTTTTAATTTAGTGAAGTATACATTGAAGTAATTTAGAAAGAATATATGAATATTCCTACCAGAGGCTGGTAAAACAAGACAGAAAAAAGAGGAATTGGTGTTTCACCAGACTGAATACCAATTTACCAGACTTCACTTTTGGAATGAATGAATTTTCCCAAACACAAAATTAGCAATTGGATAGTTTTAGATATGAGTCAATTTTGCTTACAAGGTTACTCATATGCTAGTTCAAACCCCTTTAAAAACCTGAAGACTATAAGCAGGATTTTATAGCACAGCAGTACTACTGCTTTTCAAGTCCTTAAGGTATAGATTGCATTCTAGATTTTTCATGAGGGCCTCAAGAGAGCCATACCCTTTGCAACGTCTGTATCATGAACAGTTTGTTATAAGACTACTAGCTGTCTATTACTAAAATCAGAAAACTACATAATTACTTATTTCTCATAAGAAAATATGACTATATATTTTATGATAGTCCTCAAAGCTGAGGTACAATACCAGTCTTTGCCCACATGCATGCAGGACTATGTGGGAGAAGAGAGTTTCTGGGAAAAGAGGAGGAGGATTCAAGCTGCTCCAGAGAAGACCCGAGCACCTAGGAGTACTGAAGAAAGAGTGTTTTCTTTCTTCTTTTCAGTAAGCAATTGTTTTGGGGAGAGAAGGAACTGAGGCTGATTGACCTTTTTGTTCTGAAGGACAGTCACACCAATATCTTGAGACAATATAAAAAGAAGCAGCAGATGATATAAAAAGCACCTCTTCTCCTGTCCTAGGTGCTCTGTTCTACTGTTGCAGTTGTGCCAGTGCTAACATTTGCATGACTGCAGTGTGTCAGTTCAAGAAACTGATAGGCTTTCTGATAATGATAATTAAACAGTTTTTATGAAAACCATTTTTTAGGGCTAGCAGCACTTCTTTCAGCTCACCTCTCTTTCTCCCCTAGCACTTTTTGTACTCTGATATCTCTTCAAGTTCATTTTCAGTTATGTCAGTGCTGTTGCTTTTGGTAAAGACTCAATCAGAGAGCACAGGAAGGCTTGTGGGTTTGTCCACTTTGATTCATCCTGACTAATTTAGGCTGTTACTTGAAATGCCTTATTTGTAGCTCTAATTCTCTGTGGTCAACAGAAAGAGTATCCAGACAATAACTCTGACTCTACTGAATTTAGAGAAGAGGGCGTCCAACTAGATCACATGAATTTATACCGAAGTGCTATTACACATACCCCAGAAAACAGTTTGGGAAAAAGAGAAATATTAAGATAACTTTTAACATGAAACTTCAAGGAAGTAGTCTGCAAGTATTAGAGAGAGAAAAATTTTAGATGGAAACATGTTTTTATTGCGAGGCTTTGCTTTTAACAATTGTTTCACCCATGATCAGGACAAAGTAGCTTGTATGTTCCTGCATCTCCTCTAGTCAGTTGTTTAAATATCATTATTTCTTTCTCTCCAGCTCAAAGAGATGGGTTCCTGAGAATCAGATAAAAAACAACAGAAATCCCAGCAAAAATCAAAAATCTCACAAACAATAATGCCTTAAACAGACCAAATGCTTCTTTCCCCCCTTTTCTTTAATTTTAAAAATATAGGCTACTTCGTTTTGTGATTGATGCTTCATGCTATATCAATATTCAAACTTATCAGCATTGAAAACCTACTCTAAGAGTGGTAAATCCCTTCTGAGCTATATAAATGAAGATTACAGAAAATAGCAAGATTTTTTAAAAACCCAAACACATAGAAGTGTAAATAAACCCTCTGCTTTAAGAAATATGTTCAGCACTTTTAAACATCGGCAATATCTTCATTTCAGTTCAAATTGACATAAGTTGCCCCATCATCAACCTCAGCCAACAAACACTGGCGTTCTTTTTTTTTATAACCACTTTTTCATTTAGTTCATTTGGCCATCAACAAATGGATGTGTGCATTAAGAAAGAGAAAAGGATATTCTGAGATCAAAGTCTAAACTTACCTGGCAAAACTTTAAGGGGAATTTCAAAAGCAGGGACCAAACACTTAAGGACTTTGAAGTACAGAAGAAACTGAAATAGAAGCACTGCCAAATTGAATTTCATGCTTTTGTTGCTTAATACAGTACATTAATTACTGCAAGAATATCCCTTTGCTAAGGGAGAGCACCTTTGTCATGTGGTGGAGCAGAACTGGTAGGCAGGATGCCATAGTTATTTTTGCAGATTTAACATGTGAAAAATACAATTAGTATCCAAATTTATAAGGCCATATAAGCAGTGATGGAGAGCATTTCGAAACATATGAAAAATATGAAAAGAGCTGAGTTAAGCTTCTAGCTTTTTCCACACTCATCAGGTTTTAATATCTATGTAGTCCTAACAACAATATTTTGAAGACCGGGTTTTCACAAATTTATAATAAAAAAAAAGAAGCTTCAGTGCAAAAGATGGGGGCTATCTACTGTTTTGTACATTGTATTCACATGACACGTGGAGTGCCCTGTGAATAAACTACCACAATGAGACCTATTGATCGACTTACAATTTTGCTCTGGCTTCCTAGGACTAGAATTTCATTACTTCACTTGCTTTTCCACCCCCACTACTGTCCCCCCGTGTAACCTTGGGCAAGTCACTTTTCCTTTCTAACCATTTCCCTGCTGGATCCTCAACCACTAACTGGATGATAGGGTTTCCAGGACATGTGCTGCCTCTCACCATCTGTTCGTACAGTGTTTAATAGTATGTGGCTCTCATCACCATAGCATCAAATTTGATATTCACATGAATTTTACAACTGAAATAGTAGACTCTGAGTTGGCACAAACTGATATACCCTCGGTCAAAGTTAACTGAGCCACTTTGCTCAAGTGAAGATATGACCTCAAATGTATATTTTTGCAACCAAGTCTTCCTAGACCTTTTTTTTTTTTTTTAAATGGCAGTCCTACTGCAATTATAAAAGGTCAGCTTTGTACTCATTGATATAATTTTCATATGAACTTCTTGGGTTTTTTGGTTCACCATTTTCTGGGATATATGCACAAGAGTGCTGTATTGTCCATGACCTTTTTCTCAGAGGAAAAGTTATCCAGATATACTATGAATAACTTATTATGAAATAACCAACTTCACAGAAAAGGTCAAAATGTGGAATAAATGCAAGTAGGTCTCAGCATGAATAATGGTAAGCTGAATATAGGTTTTTGAATGGCACATTAGTGACATCTGTTAGGGAAAATAGGGCCCCATGAGAATTACCTTGCTTGTGTAGGTCACCTAGATACATTAAAAAGAGACAGTACTGCTTTTTTCCAGTTAAGCCCTGCAAATACTTGCTCCCTGAGGAAAGACGCTAGTCAAATTCTTAGCTCAGATCTATAACCACTTTGAGATTATGAAAAACTCAACACAGATACCAGAAATGTGGACTATGAACCACCAAAGATCATTTAGGGTGTTTATGTCTGAAAAGGAAGAGCATAACCATACTATCAAAACTGCATTTACCAGAAACCTGTTTGTATCCAAGAACTAAAACTGAATCCACTTCCTTCTTTTTCTTCAGATAAGATTTTTCACATGAATGAAAGATTTCCTTCTGTGTTCTTTCATTTCCTATTCATTACACTGGTAAGAAATCTCATGGCTCTGAGTTGCACAGGGCCAGGAAGGGAATATTGCTCACAATACTGCCATCAGAAGTGCCATCAGAGCTTTCCAGGGTGGAGGTAGATATTCTGGTGACCTACAGAGGATATCCCTCCTTGAATTCTCTGAAATACTTTTGACTTCCTGTCAATGTTCATCCTCTGCTCTTATGCCTTGTAGTTACATCTTGTGCCAGTACACAGCAATTCAACGTGCTTCAGGTAATACTGTGACATTCTGAGTCTCACCATTTTGGAGAAGTGAGCATTGCTTGGCTCTGAGGTTGGCTTTGAAAATCCTACGTGTTTAAAAGGGCTTGATGATCGGACGGAAGGCAGAAATGTCAAAAAGACCCTCCACAGGATAACAAGCATGAGCATCTCGAAGCATGAGCTTCCCAGATGCCTATTTTAATCCTTCATTTGGTCACTTGTTGGCAGGTTGGTTACTGGAAGGACATGGAGCAGGAAGAAGCAGCAGAAAAGGTCAAAACTGAGGGAAATGACTCATCCATCCTCCTGACAGGATTAGAAGGAAACACATTATATCACCTAACGGTGAGGGCGTACAACGCTGCAGGGTATGGACCACCTAGCACTGCTGTTCGTGCAGCAACCAAGAAGTCCCGTAAGTGATCTCAGTACCTTTGCTCAAAGGGAGAAGTCACGGAGCAACCTTTACCCTCTTGGGTTTTCCATTAATAAGAGGGTATAATAATCAGGAATCATGTGTAGTTTTGATTCATGGTTTTGCTTTGATATTTAGACAGGAATTCATATGACTTTGCATTCATAACAAAGATTACTTTCCTGAACAATGAGGCATTTTTGACAAAGAAGGGATAGAAAATAATTCAAGTTCATAATCTCTGTGGAGTTTTTGGGATGGACTGAGTAAATGCACCACAATCTATTAAACAACAATTCTGCACTTCTGTAAAAAAAAAAAAAAATAATTTAAATTCCAGCTAGATTTGGGAGCCTGCTAACACAACCAGTTGTAAATGTAATAAAAGATTTAAATACTTTTCTTTTGATTTTAAAGAAACTACCTACAAACTATATTTATGTACATATTGTTATTTTTTTCTCCTCAGCTCCCAGCCAAGCACCAAGTAATATTATATGGATACAGGATGGCTCTCATGTGTCTCTTGGGTGGGAGCCAGTTAGACCTCTAGCTAATGAATCTGATGTAATGGGATACAAGGTCAGTGCTTCCACTTCCTTGCTCACCTTTGTCTTTTCCGAATGACTGCTCATCTTCCCTGTTGTTCTTTTTCCCTTTCTTGTTTTTCTGTGTAAGTACAGTATGCTCTACAGACTGCCTGGAATCACTTTTCACCATGAAAAGCAATAAATAAAAATTAAAAGAGTGTAATGTCCCAACATTTTCTGTTTTGTAATTTTCACCTATGGATTATAAACTGAGTAAACTCTATCTGAGGAAATCAGTTCATCATATCTGACTCAGAAGTGGCTATTAATAAGACCAGCCTGCAATGAAATTCCTATTAACAATTCAATTTATCTGTGTTTGCAGTAGGATTTAGAGAAATACAGAAGAATAAGGCATCTTAAAATGATACTAAAATTAATATTTTTATGGAGCAGAAACACAAATACTTTGGTTTGTTTTGTGATCATGTTGGTGATGTTCAACAATCAGTGACGGTAACATCTGGCATTTAAAGTTTTGAGGGTTTAAAGAGTAAAATTCAGATTAACTCTCAAATAACAAATCATAAGAAGCAGTGGAATTCATTTCAGCCTCTTAAACCAAAACAGAATAATATCAATGTTTTTACAGTGGTGTGATAGCGGATTTTTTGGAAGCATATATACAATCATTTCTATAGACTACAGTCTGGCATCTCCTCTGATACATCAGGAAATATCACCAAGAAAGTGTAAAATGTTTCAAATAAACCAGAAACTGCTCTAACCTTTATCAGAACAGCTGAAATTCTGAAAAAGTTCAGTTGACTACTTTGCTTTTTTACACCTCTCTGACCTTTTCAATTTTGTCTGGGAACAGAAGCTTACACAGACATACCAAAAAGACAGCTGTGTACTCACTTGCTTTCCTCCTATGCGCAGTAAGATTGTACTGAGTTTCACAGGAGGTGTAGGGGCAGATCTGAGCTATTCTCAGTTGATGTAGCCAGTAAACACACAAAGGACAATATTTACAGCATTTTCTTTACATTTGAAGTTAGGTTCTTGAGTCAACGATATGAACATCTACATGAATTTGGGGACAAGAATTTGAATCAAATGGAACCCAAAATGCATTTAGAAGAAAGTTTGGAGAAAAAATTGTGTAACACCTAATGCTGGAGTAGGCAAATGCTATATCTCTATTCTGAATTGTAATCAATGTCCTTTCACTTCATTAACTGCTAATACACTTTTCTATTAATGTTTTGAAGCCATTAGGGGGAGGGGAGAGCAAAAGCAGATGCCTGTTCACATGCAGTGTCCAGAAATCCTTAAGGAAAGCATGGAACAGTTAACATTTCAGTGACTGCATATTCTACACAGAATGTCTGGTATGTAACTTGAACAATCACTATGATCACTGTCTACTTTATTGACCACAGGTATTATTTAGGCAAGAAGGGCAGAGCAACAGTCAAGTTATAGAAACACAGAAAACCTCTGCGGTGGTACTTCTTCCTGATGTTGGTGTCTACATCATTGAGGTCTGTGCAGTCAGTGAAGGAGGGGATGGGACTGCGAGTCCCCAGATCAGAGTTCCATCTTTTGCAGGTAAGGTTACACTTATATTTGGAAGAGTGGTGATTGTAGCAGTGCTCATTCTCTACCTGAATTATTCTCTATGCTGAAACAAAACAATCTAGTGCCATTTGAGATGCTCAAGAGTGTCTGAGGCATCCATGTAGGGCTGATGAACAAACCAGAGTATTTACAGGAAACTTCTCCCTTTCTAGGATAACATCTGGAAACCCCATTGAGCTGCAGATGTCCACACTCACACTAGGTGTCTCAAATAGCATTATAGTCAGCTGAGATGTAATCCATACAGACCAACAGTGAAGCCTAGACAGCAATTCAGCTGATCTTCTGAATTTGAATATTCAGACATAGGCACATAAGGACATCTGAAATGTCCTAAGATATCCCAAACATTTGCGCAGAGCTGGCAGACATGATGTGAGACTTGGAGGATATGCACATCATTCTGGACAATCAGCCAGAGATGTACTGTCTAACACAGCTAAAATGGCATGCATTTAGGTAGTTTATCCCTGTGCATGGGCGTGCTTTAGAATAAGCTGAATTTCTCTATAGGTTCCATTGAGTCCTTTTAGTAGATGTTACTTTATTAATTATTAACGTTACAGTATTCATGTATTAATTAATTAAAAGTATTCATGAAGTAAATTATGATGTCTAGCTTCTATTTCCTCAGTCACTGCAATACATTGAAAGAATTTAAAGTATCAATATTACACAGGCAAAAAAGGGATGGAAGGATCAGTGGCATGAACAACCAGAACATAACATTGTCTTTTGCCCAAACACACTGAGGCATCTTAACTCTAACTTTCTGCTAACACTTTAAAATTCTACTAAACATTGCTTTTTAGGCATTAAGGAGTACTATCCAAAAGGTGTGAGCCTGACAACTCAATCTAGACCTAAAACTTCAGCTCTAATCTAATTACAAACTACAGTGCTATCATTAGAATGCAGAAGACACCAACCCCTCCTCCATGGAATATTTGTTTCGTGTGTCTTTTTAGATATAAGTCTAGGTCACGAAATCTTTCATTCTCTCTAACCTGATATTTTTGATTGGACTATACACAACAAATCAGTTCCACTTAGAGCAACTGTAGTCCAAAGAAACTCAGTCTGGTTACCTTCCTGTCCTGTGGCCTGTTGCCACTGCTAGCCCATAGCATATTTCCTCTTAGCACTGCTGTGATCTAAAAATATCATTGGGCTACTGGGCAAAAGATCACTTTTTCCTCTGGACAAACATCAAGATCAAGGGCTAGCTTTCCTTTACAGGAATAGCATTTGTGACTGTAACTCAGGGCATCATCTACAGCCTAATTCTTTTTGAGGATTAAGGCATAAAACCATATACCCTTTCGGAATTTCCTATTCATTTGCAGACTGAATATGAGGATTCAGTATATGAGTTTCTGTAGATACCATCATAAAATCCCAAATTTCCTCATGTCTGCATAGGGAGCCTATCTTGCGATTGCAGTTCTCACCAGATAATCCATTGCCTAAAATTTAGGCTTTTCCTGACTCTAATACAATACAAATTTCGGCCAAAATCTAGTACCTAAATGTACTGAGAACTGTTTGCGTTGTTTGTTCCTTAATTACTTTGCTTTTCATTTCAGGAGGGAAAGTAACAAGCGCTCAGTCCACCTTACATGTGTTGTCCACTTCCTTGTCCTCTTTAACATTGCTTTTGGCACTGATGGTTCCTTCAGCCTCATGGTGAAGACTGCAGACTGTGGTGGTGGTGTTTTAATTTGTTTGCTTTAGCTCAACGACACCAAGGGATGGAGTTCTATGTCCATGGAGAAACTGGAAATGCAAGCTAATACTCAAAGACCCACAGGAATGCCTGCAATGCCCTTAGAAGAGTGTTGGAGACACAGTTGATAAGTCATCAGATTTTTTTCTCTTCATTTTTTGTAAAAGTCCTCTGGGGAAGGTGACAGTTCTTGGCCCCAAAATATGCAGATTGTATGTAATAAACTTTCATAGAGAAACATAATTTCTGTCCAATGTACTTTACTTTTTTAATATGTTCAATTTTGGTGACCCCAGTCATGTATCATTAGGTGTATAAACAGTGATGTCTAGTACAGTACATCTGTTTGGTTTGGAAAAAATATTTTTTAAATATAGAACAAAATTGGACACAGCTTTGTCGAATACTTTTCTTGCATTCCCTATGGCTGGCTGTTCCAACTGACAAGAGAAAAATATAGCTTAGATACACGGCCCACTACAAAAATACAGAGAATTGGTTCTGGAAATGTATGAATATGTATTTAATTAGAAAAAAGAATTGTCAATATAGTACTAGACAGCACACTCAGGAAATGGCAAAATGGAGCAGAAAATAAGCCATTTATTTTATTGCAAGGTAAATGGAAAATTATAAAACACAAACCTAGAAGGAAAGAAGGTTTTTTTCGTCAAATACCACATGACTTAATGTCAAATAGATCAATTATTTACTTTCAATAGCAAATAAAAAATCAATTCCCAATGCATATGACAATGAAAACTCCACTGAGCATTTAAACATGATACACATTCGGCTGCTAAGTGGACAAACAAATCAGTGCAGGGAGATAAACCTCCTTTTTTCCAACCACTCCTCAGTTTTAACTTTTTTTTCCTTCTGGGTTCATTTTTCAGTAGTATTCTGTGCTTATATATTCAGTAATCAAGTTGAAGTATATATGAAAGCATATTATGGAGAGAATATTAACATTTTTATGAATGTAATCATTCACATATGTACAGACTCCAGTAGGATATATTTTGGAGAACACTGTGTCTGAAAAAAAATACTTGGATAAGTGCTACTGAGTATCATTCCAGTTATTTAGCTAATTGGCTCTATTTCTACAGTTTACTAGAGATTATTCTTGTAGGGACTGTGTGCTATCAGTTTTAATCTCCAATTTTTGCTGAACTGAACAATTTTTCACTTAATAGACAATTTGAACAATTTTTCTACATTGGAAGGCCTTTCTGCATATTGGCATGTGAATCAAAATGATCCCCAGTGTATATGGTATGTGTGTTTGTACAATTATAGTATGCACAGTGTTATAAGGGAGGGTGTATTAATACCATGTGTCTAGGGATCATGCCCTGGATGAACATTCCCTGACTGGGAAAAATGAAGTCAAAAGCATTTAACAGGCAAGTACTAATAGCGCAGTTCTAGCTGTGCATCCCTCTCAAAGTTTTGATGCAAATCTGCTTTGGTTGATGGGTTCTGGGTCTAAAATGTTATTTTTTTGCCAGCTCACTAGCAAACTAATACTTGGCATTTAGCTAGTAGACTCTAACTGTGCCCTTTCTTAGCAGCTTTAAAATAGTAGCCAAGAAAGCACCACACAGATCAAGTGCTTGGGGAGTAAAGAGATGACTGATGACTAAATATTTTTTTTCTTTTGAGTATCAGTGAAATTTTTCAGAGACGGTTCAACTTAAATCTTTGTTACCCGCTAATATATTAATTTTCAAAAAATAGGTTTTAAGTTTACTTAGTCACCATGTTGCTAGGAAAACAAAGGCAGGATAGCTTGCCAAGCATAGACTGTAGACAGAAGGAGACCTTTTATATCTCTGCTTCTGGAAAAGTCTTTGAGATCAATGAAAGGAAGGTGGAATGTACCTTGACAACAGAGCAAACTCAGAGAAAATAACTACCCGCTGTCATCTGTAAAACAGCAGCATTGCTACTGTGTGGAGAACTTGCATTAGCAAACCATCGTTTTTCAAAAGGTTAAAATAAACAAGAAAAAAGTGATGAACCAAAAAGCAAAATGGCTGTTTTATAAATTAGTTAAGTATAATTTCCTTTATTTTTTTATACAGTTGGTTGCCAATGCAGTTTATTTCAGAGTATTCAAAAAGGCTACAGTCAATCGTGGCGTTTTGGTCAAATAACTTTCTGAATACAATAAATGGCTATGCTTTATAAGAAAAATAATGGTCTGATAAGGAGGTAGAGCTGCATCTAGTTACATCTCGATCTCTAGGGTCAAGATACGGATAGAAATACTGAACATACCATCGGGTAATGTAGTTGTATTGCAGGGACAAAGAGGGGTATGTTTTATATTCAACAGGAACAGAATATGTATTTTGCACCTTAAATATATTAATAAACATGTTTTAAATGTTTAAGTACCTATGTATTACCTATTTGTTACTTTGTAGAAGAAGATGTTTCCTTATCATGACATATTATTTTTCAGTTGCAAAGGAAAGCTCTTTCCTTTCTCATGTAAAAGATTGTAATAGTGCAGTCTAGCATCCCTGAGGAGACTGTATTTTTGTATAATGTCACAAGATCTGTTTGGAAAAAATAATTAGAAAGAAACTTTGTTTTGCAGATCAAACGAAAGATACTGTCATGGCCCATATCAAAATGTTAGATATATTGTATACAATCTGTATATATGCTATATATAATGGTATATACAATGTGGAAGACACAGTAATATAATAGTTCCTGTGTACTGTTCTTGTAACATTAGATCTTTTTAATAAATAATTCTCTTTTTATTGACTTTTATCTTATCTCCTGTCAGCTCCTGAATTACATTCATAGAGGACAGGGTGACAAATATTTTGGATACCAGCAGCAACAACCTTTTAAATTACTTGCAAGAAAATGACAAATCTGCAATAGTGAATGTGGACACTGAAGCCATTAAAAGCAAATAATTTTTGGCATCATTCTAATTTCACATATGTGTTGGTTTTCCTCGGTAGATACTACTTTTATAATTAAATAACTGAAAGGTGCAAGAAGGCTGAAACTCTCAACATGAAACTATACCTAAAAAAAATTGCCAAGTAAGTCTGCAAATTAGCTAGAGATAAAATCTCTTTGCATTTAAAGGAAAAAAAAAAAAAAAAATCATTAATAGAACTGCTTTATAACAAAGCCACCAAGGACAATCCTCTATATACGGAAGTATTATATAGTTTTTGGTTTCTCTCTGGCACGTATAATGTTTTCTCAAGTGTCACCAATACCTCACGGATGTGCAGACACAAAAGCACAGTGTGGCCATTTCATGTTCAATTGAAAAGTTTAGTCACTTTGTCTTATATTTGAAATACTTTGTGTGATAAATGACAACAAAAAAGCTTTCAAAAATACACATAACCTTTGAAATAATGTATTAATGGATGACTCAATGATAGCAAATATTTTTCTTTTTTGATAGTTTTATTTGAATTTTTAATAATCCCCAATCACTTCTTTATGAAACGGGGTAAATGACTTTGCAACACAGTGCGAAGTCAAAAAGCTCATTTTGGAATAAAAATAGACTGCCAGAGTCACCATTTGAACTGAGACTTCAATTACGAAATGTGTATGGCTTAAATAGCATATTATATCAGGACTTCCATTAAATTAGTTATGAATGTCACAGAAAACTGTAATGACCTGGTTTTGCTGACATGGAGAACTGTGCATATTGGAAATCCATATCCTATCAGAACTTCTACCAAACTGCAACCCACTCTTGCCCTTTTATGGCCACTATTCCAGTTCCTCTGAAGATGAAAGACATTTTCCTTCTTAATTACTTCCTATGCTTTTGAGCAAAACAGTGTCAAGGATAAGAGAAAATGAAGAGCATTACATTACAATAGGTTAGTTGGCTTTAGGCTGTTAGAAACAGCCTACACACAGGCTGCTTCCAAAAATACAGGCCCTAAATTTTGTCTAAGACTTTTCCCTCAATTCCAGTAAACAGACCCTGAGCAGTGACTTTGCTTTCATTGCAGTACATTGTTTTAATACTTTAAACAACATAATGATAGCATATATAAATTAGAGACTCACAAGCCTAGAAGAAAAATCTATGGAAAATCGTACACTAGCAATTTCAATATTTACGTTACTTATTAGAGGGGTCAGCTGCTTAAGGAAACTGGCACAGATGTTTAGATGTGCAGCTATTCTTCCTTCCTGTGCTCCTATTCTGCTGTCAGATTAATAACTAAGCACTCCAGCTTATATAAGAAACCTACCTAGTCATCAGAAGAAACTGATAAAGAAATCTGATGCATCTTGGTTCATCTTTTACTGTGATGAAATAGATATGTGCTAAAGAAAAATGCCCTCCATTTTGGTATGCAGTTGTTTTGTGGTTTGTTTTTTTTCTGTTTTGCTACTTTTAAGCTCAAACTCATCAATTCTAAAAATACATAGAATAAACAAATAACAGTCTTCCTGAAGGATACAGTTATCAAGATGAATAGCAACGGTAGTATTATTCACAAATAAAGACATTCAGCGTATTTTGATTTCCGTATAGAAAATAAAATATGAAAATGCATCAATTTCTTTTCAGTAAGAGAAAATGTGAATAAAAAGATACTGAATGTATCTGAAACAAATCTGGGTCACAGCTATAGTAAGTACAATTTTACTCTAAGCTGCATTGCTCTGATGCCTGGCAGAGCAAGCATTTCCATTTCATAATGACAACATCTCTTATATTCTACAAAAGGGACTTTTACAGACAGGATAGTAAAACAAGGTAGTCCTGATATTCCTTTAAAACTTCACCATGTGGAGCGACTGGCTAACTATAGAAAAGAAGCCTCAGTTCAATTGCTTAGTTTTGCATAACTCAGTCCCTTATTTGAGTAATAAATACATCCAAACTAATCATTATTTTGGAAAGAGTCATTCTAGTTGATGACATTTTATATGTATGTTTGTCCAAATTAAGAAGTTTCACACGTGCTTTAGGTAAAAAAAATGAATGCCCTCTCTGCTGTGACCATTAATTTATAATGCAGATGATCAGTGGAGGTAATGCATAAGCCTGGTATTAGTTATTTTCTAAATGGAGAAGACTCAAACGTAAGTTATGTGTGTTTTCTGGTTATACTAGATTTATTTGAAGACCTATTAGGAAAAATGAATAAATAAACAAACCAGGGTACAAAGAGTGTCTCTTCTGCCCCCGTTACAGAGATGAAAAAGCAGCACTTCACCCTGCCCTACAAGTCCCTGGGTGCCCCCTTCTTTCTCTCCTGCCCTATCCTGCAGCAAAGTGCAAAAGGGTACAGGTGTGTATGGAGTGGGGGGAGAGGAGAGACAAAAGGAGAAGGAAATCCACAGGCACAGTTCCCCATGAGGATGGCCCGGAGTTCACCCAGCCTCTTGACCTAGCAGTGTTTGCCTTCTAACAAGCCATCTGAAAGGATAAGCCTTTTCCCTTCCAAACATACAGGAGAGGAAGCATTTTTGCCCATCTGACAATAATTGCACTGGTTTATTGTAGAAACTAAGCCAGGTTTCCACTGTATTGGGTTGCTATCTGTCGACACTTTCTGACTTTCTCAGGGGAATAGAAGATAATCCCACAGCCTTTGAATGAGAAGTGAAAGGAATTTCATCACGACAAATTTCTTGTTAAAAAAGCATTTGACTACTCAGATTATCCACAAAAGAAAGTATCAGTTTTTAACGCTCTTCACAACAGCTTAGGCCATTCAATGCAGGAGATAAAGCTGGCAGGCTGCTGACTGAATGTAATATTGCAACATGAGAAACAGGCTTGCAGTGGTGAAAACATCATCAGATTTCTAGATCATAAATGGCTTAAATATTGCTGGATCTCTGCAAGTTTGATTTGTGAAGTTGTAGAGACTTTCCTTTTGGATCATTTTTATTAGACCCAAAAATTTCTTGAAAGTTTCTGGCTTACTAAGAGCAATGACACTGAAATTCCTTCAGCACAAGACATCTGCAGCACCTTAAACCTCAGTGTGACAGAATATAGGCAAACATACTCTGCTCAAGGCATGGCTACTCCCATAGTTCTTCCCTCTGCCAAGAAAATATTTGCCTTCATAAACTACAGTGAGGTGGTGAGGCATTTCTGTTCTTAAATGGCTGCTTATTTCTAGTCAAAGAGTACAGCAGTTAAGGTAATGTAAACATCTAAAAAAGGTGAGAAACATACAGGGGGAAAAGCCCCAAAATCCAGTATGTATTGTTGTGTAGATTAGCAAACAAGCCAAACCCAAAAGGAATCCATGATGTGACTCACGTAACCCGCTCCATCCAGATGACAGCAGGGGGGGCGAGGGGGTGTATGTTCCCCTGCACCCTCACCTTAATTTATCGAATTGCAGCAGGGTAGAGTCTTTAGTGCTATAATAACTTTTCAGAAGGCAATTGGCAAGATGCTATAGAGGAGGAATACCAGCCAGGAAAAGGGAGCAACAAGCTTTGTCTGTTTTGTGGTTGATGCTGCCAGTTTTACAGAGCTGAGAAGTAAGGCGAGAGACATCAGGCCACCTTATATGTCTTTTGGATACTTAAATCTCAAAATTATTATGATACTAAGCATTTTCAGGTAATGAAATGGCAGATAACGTTAAAGCACTCCAGAAGGACTGCACAAAAGAGAGGGAGGAAAAAAGGCACAAGTATGTTTCAATTCCAATAAATATAAGGTGAAGAAAATCTTAACAGTGCTTACACTGTGCTGAATGTGGCAGTGACAGGTGAAATTCAGGAAAGAGGCCTTGAAATAATCTCAAAGGCAGTCAGAAATTTATGGCCCACCATATAGCAGCTGCTAGAATGCAGTAGATGTTGGGTATCATCAGGAAGGTTATTGAGACCAAGATGGAACAACACTTTTCTGCAAGACAAAAATTTGTTTTTATCACAGTACAGATATTGTGTGCCTTGTCTCCACAGCTCAAAAAGGACATAATAAAGATAGCAAAGAGGAAGACAACTAAAATGATCAAGGGTATAATCTAGAACATCTGCCACCTGGAGAGAGGCTAAAAGGATTAGGACTCCTAAGTTTGGAGACAAATGGGCAATGGATGAGAAGCTATCACACCCCAACTTTCCCTCCTGTGAAATGGAAAAAGCACTAAAAAGGTCTGTGAAAGACTCACTTCCAAACCTCCTCCTCTTCCTGTTCGGAAACTGTGGAACCCAAATGCTTTAAATTCAAAGTTAAGGATCCCGCTTTATCTGTCCAATGAATATTAAATTATTTACATAAAAAGCTCTAATTTGAAAAGTTGCTTTTTTTCACACACAGACATTAAATGTAGGAGCCCAAACTGGATTTCCAGAATCAAAGTCCAGCATTTCCACCACTGATTCCCTTTAAATCCTTGTTTTTATTGTTTTAATTATTACTGGTTAGGTTGCAACCTCATAGTAGTGCTTGCAGGCCATCTTGTTACTTGCTAATAACTAATCAATTAAAGACTCCAAAAGAATGAATGCAAAACTCTAGTGAAGATTTTCTTATCCCTGTGCTGTCTCAAGCTAGACACAGAGCCTGGGAGAGCTTTAGATAAAACAGCAGAGCAAAAGCAAATATCTGTTCTTACTCTTTTATGACTAACAGCATCACGTTTACTGCCAGAACATCAGAGAATAGGGGAAATGAAAATGCAGCATTTTCACTTTCTCTTTTATGCTGAATATACTAAGTGGAATGATTTTGGTATAATGCAGAAAAGATGTCTGATTGATGTAGGTTATAATTTTAAAACTTAGTTTTCTGCTTCTGAGTACACACATACTCACTAATTAAATTGAACAGCAGTTTATAAGACCAGTTTTGACTCTGCCCATTTAATGAACAAAATCCAATCAAACACCCTGTTAGCTTAAATGGAAAATACATGTCTGCAAGAATGATAAATAACTGATTGCCACAGCGATTAGCATAACGTGCCTCCTGGGAAGTTATTTGGCATTCAGCTCTCACAGGCACTTTTTGAGGACTGATGCAAGTCTTGGTGTGCTTTGCATTGGACATGCAGCTTATTTAAATAGGAAGACATCTTTCCAGATCTAATGACTGACATTTTCATTTTAAACTTTTACATTTCTGTTTATAAGAAAATGAATCATATTTTTCAAACTGTTGCGGGTGTTTTCACATAAAATGTATGTTTGGCTCATTCCATTAAAAAAGTAAAAATTTATTTTTAGTGGTCCCAGATGCTCCAAGTGTTATAGCTGAGCTAAACTAGCCTTAGTAAAGCTATTGATGACTCACAGTTAAGCAGCCTAGTGACTTTGGAGGCTGTGTGCTCTACTCTGGAAGTTTTTAGAGCTACTGTATGCTTTAACTAACTAGGCTGTAGAGACATCCAGAAAATAAATACATCAGATAATCTCCTAGATGAAAAATCAAATGTATTCAAAATATCATCCATTTTAGGTCCGGGCCCTGGCTGCCTGTGCGGTGGCACCAGCCCAGAGTAATGGGCCAAGCCTGGTGTGGGCAGAGCGGGCACTGGACACATTTTTATCTTAGCCTGCACCAATGCAGCACCCTGCATAGACCGACGGGTTAATGTTTGCTGTGGGGATGTCCAAATGCCAGCTCAGAGCAGGACAGAAACAGTCCATAACCATATAGAGAGCAGCAGGGTGGGATATTGCTCAGAGAAGTTGTGGCTGCCCCCTCCCTGGAAGTGTTCAAGGCCAGGCTGGATGGGGCTTTGAGCAACCTGGTCTAGTGGGATGTGTCCCTGCCCATGGTAGGGGGCTGGAACAAGAGGATCTATAAGGTCCCTTCCAACCCAAACCATTCTGTGATTCTGTGAGGTAATTTGAAATGCTACTAACAGGGCACAGAATATCTACATTTGAAAAATGGGCAAGTCCACTACTCTTTAGTTCCTTAGCTTCAGTTCCATTTAGGACTGTGCTTTAGTATATTGGTCTATATTACAGGAGGCTGCTGTCTGTCACAGAATTGACTGAACTGTGGGAAAAGCTCCTCCTGGACTGCAGGATCTTGGGTTACCATCTCAGATTGGGTTGATAGAGTTGCATTGAGTGTTTCTTCCATCTTACATCTGTATGGGTTCACTTCAGCCCAAAATAGTTGAGTTGCAAATAAATTCTATTTAAATTCTGCAGTTAATACAAAAAAAAACCAAAACAAGCAACTCATATATTGAACTTGCTCTATAAGTTTAAAGGTGACATAGTTTTCAGAGAAGCACAGTGAAAACCAGGAGGGAGGGAAATAAAGGGAAATAACTTCCCAGGATAGCAGAAGGGCTAAAAAAAAAAAAAGTGTTTTAACTGTTCCCTGAACTCCTAAGGCCAGATACTGAACTATCATTCCCAGGAAGCACTCTGTATAAATAAAAATAGTGTTTTCAAAAACAGGGCTATCTCCACAGCAGCACCTAAATATAAATGCAAATTGTCAATTCAAGGAACCCAGATAGGAAACTGGGATCTCGCTGATCACAAATATGGTGGAAAAAAAAGTGAGAAATTAATGCAGGACAGTATGCTAAAAGAAACTTTGAAAAACTCCACTCTTCCTAAGTTGTTTTCATAATTGAGAACCGTGACAGATATTTATTCTCAATTATAAAGGCAACAGTACTGTTAGTACCTAAATATCCTTGTTTAAATTAGGCATACATGTAAAAGATGTGTTACACTACTCCTCACTTAGCCAACATTTATAAAAGTATCCAAAACAGCAAAAAGCCACCACTGAATAAAAAAACCTCTTCATATATAAACAAAGGCATTCATTATATTTGAAATGTTAGTATATTTTAAAGAGCAGGAACTACAAAAAAAATGGGGCAGGTTTAAGCTTGAAATTGATTCTACAATTTTACTCACTTACTTAAATGATACTTTTTGACTTGAACACTTGTAAGGAACTCAGCAGAAGCAGAGATGGAAAAGAGTTAATTATACCTGGAGAGTGGAGGAATCCAACAATGAGATAGTTACCTTAAATGGAAATGTCAGTACATGAAGGACAAGGGCACAAAAAAGACTACATATCAGAACATTCACTCTGGCAATGAAGTCAATTAGTCATAAAACTATCATCTTCCAATGTGGCCTTCCTGTACCAGAAAACACTTGAAATATTTAAAAAAAAATAAACCACATTGCAATATCACATAAATTTGACAGTCCGATGCCCATACAGATATGTATAAAACCTAACAGACTGAAAACAAAAGCAAAGCAAGGGATAAAAGATTTTAATGTCCAAAGTTCAAAGAAATACAATTTTCCACTGCAAAAAAAGAATGGCATTTCTCTTCAGGCTTTCCAAAATTATTTTATGCAGTTTTCTGAATAATTTGGCATGTTTCAGGCCAAAAAAATTTTCCAAATGAAGTTACAAAATAGTCTAAAGTACTTGTGGCCCCTTTCATCCTTAGCATGCATGAACCCTGTAGCTTTTATAGCACTCATCAACTGAAACATTAAGCTGAAATAATTTCCTTGCTCCAATACTCAGCAATAATGTTGGCATGTCTCACACCTTCAGACTGATGCTTCTCTCTCATACTCACGTTCAAATTGGGCATACTTGTCATTGTATTTTTTCCATTAAGATCTGGACATATTCTAGCTAAAAGGAGTTTTCCATTCAGTTTTGTAGTATCTGTATTTCAGCACAAGTGCTCCCCCATATATTATAGCAGCAAAGAAGTAGGAGTTTAAAACTTCTTTTCTAGGATGTAGTGGTTGTATACACAATTTGCATTCATTGTCTAGCACACATGCAGATATGAGTGTCTGATGTATCTAAATAAATATCAGCTGACATTTTCATTAGGGTTTCTTATGTCTCCTTCAATTCCTTTAAAAAAACATTGCTTAATGCAGGATATTACAGTGCTTAATTAAGCAAGTGACTAGGATAGATGGTGACCTTTTCCAAGTGATTTCCATACATAACATGCTGCATGAAAAGTGAAACTCTGGCTCCTGAATGAAACCTATCAAAAAGAAAGACTGTTCTTTTTTATACCACCAGTCTAGAGTGCTGTGTAAACGACTAGGATCTTTTAGGCAAAATCACAGTGTGTGACATTTCATTTTCATAACCTTTTCATTCCATGAAAGTATGTTTTTAATGGTATAATCCTGGTAAAATATTAATGATTTTGCCGAACGTGACAAAATTTATACGGCAATATACTCAGTATCATTTGTAAGAATACCTATAATAAGTGTACTCCAGGTACAGAGAGACAATTCTACTGGAAAAGTGAAATATTCAAAAAGATATGTAAAATAAGATGTGATTTGTGTATCACTGCATTGTGTTATTAACTTGAAAAATAGTTCTACTTCAAAGGAAATGTCAGTGAGCCCCATAAATTTTTCAAGTAGGGCCCAATTCTAAGTAACAATGAACCCATTTTAGGCAGAGATTACTTTTCACACAGAAGAAAATTTTAAATTATCTGTCTTCTACTTAGAGAATCTTTCACACTGACCTTGCAAAGATCCTATGTATAGATTCTGTAATTGGGTGCAAAGACTTCTGATGCATGGGTAATAGCAAATAGCTTTCTAACATATAAAATCAGTTAAAGAGAAATTTTCTGGGTTTACATATCACAGTAAAGTTAATTTCTGTTTTAAAAAAATATTCCTATTCTTTCCTAATTATTCAAGCTCTACTGCTTCGTTTTATAGATGAGAGATTTAAGAGAAGGGATTTACCAGTGATGGCGAGAAAAAAAATGATTCTGCTTAAGGCAGAAACCTGGAAATTCAACACAGAGGGATATCTTTCCTGGCCTTTTTGTACCTTTCCACCTCACCTTTGAACATGTAACTTTCTGTAACATCAAACTGGTGACACATAGAGAAGGTATGGAGTGTAGAAATTATATTTACTGCATAAAGCACAAGAGATTGTAAATTTATGAAAGACTGAGGAATTCGTGCTGGGATATCCTCGGTTGGTATAGCTGTCTATTTCTAAATCAGTACGGCAGGAACTTATTTCTTCCCCTTGAGTGAAGTGACCAGCTCCATGTTGAGAGTGAGATGGGCTTACCTTCAGGTGTTTCCATATAAGAAGGTGGAACTGTTATAGCAGTATTCCCCAAAAATACACATACAAGGGCAGAGGATGAGGGAAGGAAATATTTCCAGGTAAGTCACAGCAGAATGTAAAAACCACTGCTCTAGAAGGCTGTCATGAAAATGGGGGAAAAATAGAATCTTATCCAGGAACTAGCCAAATGTGATTCTAGCATAGTCTGTGTAGAAGACAGGTATTTTACCTTATAAGACTCTAAGATACCAGGATCACAATCTATTCTTAGGAATCCCAGAGACAACTGAATAAATAATGGTCTACTTAAAAATATACAGTTTTCTGTGTACCACTTTTGCAAAAGAGGAAGTATTTATTTGTAATGCAGTTTGAGTTTTAGATTAAAAGCATAATGTACATTTATTCATTCCCACAAGTATCGCTGAGTTGTTAATATTCACCTCAGAACCTGATGCTCATTAGATCTTAGATGCATTGAAATTAGTCATGCCAGTCTCATGCTTTTTAATTTAGATGTGCAGTCAGACACTTTTTCAATTTTTTAATTCCACAGCTTTGTGCTTATTCAAACCTTTTATTTCATTTCTGCTGCAATTACACTCCAAGCTAAAAATATTTTAGTTCAAATTAGGACAAGTTTTTTCAAAATAATAACTCTTTAAAACTTACAGTTAAGTCAATTCACAGCTCAAAGTAAACTAGTTTCAATAATGATGCTATTTTAAAATGCATTCCAGACACCTGATAAAATGAAATTAAGAGATGTATTATAGTCCTTAAAAAAAAAAATCATTGGCAAAATGTTGTAGTTTTAGACCAAGGCAAGGTGACAGTAGTGACTGGGTATTTGCTTCAGTTAGCAGTTGGGAGAGCCAACAACTCAATTAAAATTACTATTTTTTCAGAGGATGGAAAGACAACAGGGGACAAATGAAAAGACTAACAGATGACCTGTTCATTCAACTTCAAATCTTTATAAATTGCAAGAAAACGTTAAGATCATTCTGTCCTTTCACATCAAAGTTATCACTATTGTGGAAAAGAAGCTTATTCTGTTTCAATTATATCAGCAGCAGGTTGCTAAGACCTTTGTGGTCAGTGCTTTTTCCAAGAGGTGTCCCTCATTACGTGGTAGAATAGCTTCCTGCATAATTAAACTCTGCCTTGGGAAGATGACTTCTACTCTCCTCTCTGCTGTCAGGTATTTCACAATTGTAAAATAAGTGCTTGGACCTTTTTTTGTGGTTTGGACCTATGGCAGGGTGATATAGGGAGATGCTTGCCAGAAAATAGAATCCTGCCATTTACCCTGACATGGATGGTAACTGAACACAGAGACCTTCTGGAAATTTATTCTATTGATTTTCCCTCCCCTCAAACTCACCTTCCGATTCTTGTGCTTCCATGCTTTGCTTGTGAACCTCCTCATCCTTGGGAAGTTAACAAATTCAAATCATGAGGAGATCTAATTTTGCAAGGACTTTTCTCTCTTCTAATCATCTAGGCAGAATAGGCTGGCATCTGCTGAAAAAGACCCTCTGCATAAAATGTACGACCCATGACACATTTTTACAAGGGAATCAAGCTATTGTTGCATGACTCTCAACGCTAATAGCTCAGACAGGAAGAATGAAGTCCTGATGTTAAGCCCAGCAAATAATCAACAATCAATTAAATCAAGCATCTGCAATAGCAGGAACTGAAACTGATATCCCAGATAATCTAAGCATTTCAACTTACAGTCATTCCTGCTCCCTGGCAGGAGTGCACCCTTTGTCCATGTGCAGAGCTCTGAGGTGAGAAAGAAGCCCAGCAGGTCTCACCACAGACCTGCCTCACCAGCAAGAACAGTAGAGCTGTATCACACTAGGCCAAGCTTTTGAAAATACAGCTTCAATAATTTCAGCATTTAAGACTGACTTTAAAAAGTTTTCCTATACAATTACCCTTTTTAAACACAGCAGAAGTGTTCTAGTTTCTATAAGCAGTATGCTCTAATTATATGGCAGGATTTCCCAGAACACTAAAGTGTATGATACATCTAAGGTTCACTATTTAAAGGATGAAAAAAAAGAGGTTTCTCATTAATTAGAACAGCAAGGGAATAACAAAAAAAAATATCTCAGGGCAGAAAGTAGGAGAAAAACAGCCAGGCATTTTACCCTTCAGAAAGGTTTGCTTAAGCATTTCAAGCCATTTCAGTGCTAACAGGTCTTATTTCCCTGATGTAATTAGTAAAGGAAACAACAATTACCTGCAGATTCATTAAATAAATCAGCACTTTTACTCATTGTGAAGTTAATGATCAGTAGTGCAGATGATTGTTATGGACACAGTTAGTACTTGTTGGTATTCAGCAGCAACACTTTACTAAAGAGTATTACTCTGCTTTTAAATTTTGTCATTCAAATAGATGAATGTTTTCTGCTTTTTCATTTAATAACTGAAAATTATTCTAACTGAGAGTGAGTTTTGCAGCCTAATTAAGATAAAGCTTTTTCAGAATACAGTAAATTAACTCTTCTGTCTGCTAAAAAAGCTTTTGCTTACATTCGTGTCATGTAACTCAGACCCACCAGCAACATAATACTAGCACCTATATGTGAAACTCCCAATTTAGCATCACTTAAGGAAGTCTGGACCCATCAGAGTATCAGCTTTCTTTGCCAGGAGATAGCCTCTCACACAGCAATCTCCATTCTAAGCTGGCTGGGAGCCTCTGTCTCATCCAAGTCCTGGCTTTGTAGTATTCCACCTAGCCTGCAATAAAGCGAAATACAGGCATAAAACCCTCAGCCCTTTGGAGAACACATCTGAACTGTTCTTACACTTCGATACTAGGTTTCCCCAGATCTCAGGTTCACTTTAATGCTTTTGGTCTTTATTTTCAAGGTGACTGATCACCTGGGTCCACTGTGTGCACGGATATTTTTATATTAGAAAAGTCATCCAACATTTCTGAGGAAAAACAGTAGTGAACAGCTGTATTTCTCAGGAGGGGAAAAAAAAGAAAAAACAACAAACCCACACACACAACCCCCCTTTGTACCATAAAAGCAGAGCTCATTGCTCATGAGAGACATCCTCTGAGAATTTTCTGAGACAGGGATCGAAATTCTACAAGAACTACAGCACAGGTAGCCTCATCATCTCTGTTCTAATTGCATGTTTCTTACCTGCTTTCACAAGAATAAACTCAGAGCAGCTTGGTGCATATATCAACTTTTATCACTTTAAAGTATCAACATACCATATTTTTCTTCTTATTCTATTCCCAGGGAATGTAACATACTGATGTGTAATAACTACTGGCACTATTTTTATAGCCCTGTAGTACCACCCTTGTCCTTCCAGCAGACTTTCAGCTATCTAGTATGCTCCAAGAAGTTTCCTCTGTAAAGATTTCCAAGCATTTTGTAGCTCACACTTATGTTGTAAAAATTGTTTAATATTAAAAATTAATTAGTGGCAGTTACTGCATAACATCATCATGTTTTGATCATTTTTTCCTTCTAGTCAGAATTTCCCAGGGGGTTGTGACAGAGGAATAAATGTGCCAGCAATTGCCTTGGCCATGTTTAACTAGAAGAGAGTAACAGACGGACTTTGTCTTGTCCTTCCAGGAGGCAGGAAGCCAAAAAATATTCAGGTGACCAGCAGACTGGGAGCCAGAGGAAATCTCCCCCCTAAACTGAACTGCTTTGTAATTTTTTTTCTTTGTTACACAAATGTCAAAGAACAAACAAAATCAAGGTTTCATTTGACAAGGCCTTTGTGCAAACAACAGACTAGGATTCTCGACCTGTCCAAAGAGTTTGGAAACAGGAGGTCACGGTCCCAATTATCATGCTTCAACAGATGGAGGTATTTTCTTTTGGATCTGGCCTCCATGTAATATAAAAATAATTTTAATGTAAATTAAGAGAAAATGAGGAAAGAGAATCAAGCTAGCGTAGAAGTGTCATAATAAGCAGTTATCGTTAAAGTGAACGGCTTCAGGTATAAGGAGCTGTTTAAAAAACAAACATAAATCATAAATAAACAGGAGAAAAAATTAAATTGGCTTTCAGAATTTTTCTCAGTATACTCAGCTGCAAAGTGGCAGGACATCCCAATCCAAGTAAACAAATTACACTGCACATCAAAATAACAACACATCATTTTAAAACCCTCCCTTTATTCAGCAGGAGTCCATTTACTAGATTTATGAAAAGGAATATTTCACAAACCCCAGACATTCAGCAAATATTAGTTACTCTATTTATTCCCACTGCAATTTAAGGTTATTCAGCTGTCAGTTGCTAAGGGAACAGATTTCATTTATTTCAAATGTTATCAGAACAAGAACACTGCTCTGCAAGAGATAAGTAGGCAAAAAAAAGTAACATTAGATCTAAATAAATGAGCAAAATATATACGTATGTGTGAGTATACAGAAGCCCAGAGGTGAGAGGAAGGTGGCATTATCTCAAATGAGTTTAAACAGCTTGAGTTTTGTTTCACTACCAAATTTTCTCACGTCTCTTACAGAAAACGTATGAGAACATTCTCAAAGAGGTCTCAACTTTTTCTACAAATATCACCAACTGCAAACACTGTTACGTGTTAGGCCATTGCTGTGGAATACAGGTTCCTTTTTGTTAAAGAAAGCATTTTAACTAAACAAGTTTTGCAAATCAGCGACTGATGATGGTGTGGCACACATTCAAAAGACAGCCCAGGCTAGCACTAAAGCCTTTGAAGGATGAGCTTGTCAACATCAGAGAGAGTCAAACCTCCTACATGTCCCACTGTTGTTAAGCAGAAGAAAAAAAAACAGAAAACATATTTTAAAGCATGTACAGACACTGTCCTTTTCTTTCCTCTCCTAGGAGGCTGGAAGTCTTGAATTAAATTAGGAGACTTGAAATCTCTTCTCTGGATCCTTTACATCTTTTCCTTGGGACTTGGCATCCCAACAGGAAGTGAGGATTACTCCTCAAAGCAACTCCTATAATCACTTGTTCCAATGAGTAAACTAGACAAAAGCATGGTTCCTAAAGGCTCACAGAAACCTCTGCAGAGGGGAGTTTCCCTCTTGAAAAAGTGGCTGCCTGCATCTATCAGGGAAAAGAAGAGCCCAGACACACCATGTGGATAAACTAACTCCAACAGGGTGAGTGTTAGGACTGTGCTGTTCCATGGCATGCTGGTATCTTCTGGTCATTTAATTTCAGGAAAGAGTTGTTACAAGCAAAGATGACATCCATTGTTCTTCTCCCTCAGCGTACAGCACATGAAAATACACTGAAGCTGACACAAAGAAGCCTGTACTACTGTCTACATTTAGCCTAAATGGGGCTAAGCTGTAGCAGTTATTCCACCACACGATGCTCCCTCCCCAGCTGAGAAGGGGAATTGGGAAAAAACAGGAGAAGCTCTGTGAGTTGAAGTAGAAACAGATTTAATGAAATAACAAAACTAATACAACCATAGACAGAAAGCATACAAGGTTATACTCAGCCTTGTGCTTGATGTCAACAGCAGGAGCAGAAGGCCAAAGGAGAGAAGTCCCAGGAAGAACTCCACTGCCCTTGAGCTCCCTCCTTTTATAATGAGCATGATGAGGTGGTGTGGGATACACCTGTGAGTCAGCTGCCTTGACTGGATCTCTCAGCTGACTTGGGGCTACTCATGGCCTGCCTGCATGGGTGGCCCATGGGTCTGTGCCTGGGGAACCAGGACAACTACCCATTTGCTCTCTAAACCCCTCCATCCTTTCCTAAGCTCTACAAAGAGTAATATTGCAGCAGGCCCAAGACAACTTAGTAGCTAAATGGTGCCAATATACTCAAAGGTAAGCTGTGTTCTTACAAATATTTCCTTCAGCTAAAGTACACAAAGCTGTGAGGTTTCTCTCAGACCATGGGGTAAATCCTGAGATCTTTACTCCATTTCTGCTAACACTACATTGGATTCATAGAATCATCAAATTGCCTTGGTTGGAAAAAAACGCTAAGATCATCAAGTCCAACCATCAACCTAGCACTGCCAATTCACCACCATACCATGTCCCTCAGTGCTCCATCTACACGTCTCTTAAATACCTCCAGGGATGGGGACTCCACCACTGCCCTGGGCAGCCTGTTCTAGTGCTTGACAACCCTTTCAGTGAAGAAATTCCTCCTAATATCCAGTCTAAACCTCCCTGGCACAACTTGAGGCCATTACCCCTCATCCTATCACTGTTACCTGGGAGAAGAGACTGACCCCCACCTTGCTACAACCTCCTTTCAGGTAGCTGTAGAGAGCAATGAGGTCTCCCGTCAGCCTCCTCTTCTCCAGACTAAACAACCCCAGTTCCCTCAGCCACTCCTCATAAGACCTGTGCTCCAGACCAGCTTTGTTGTCCTTCTCTGAATACACTCCAGCTTGCACAGGTTTCCTTGAACAGGACTTTACGTAACAATGGAAAATACATAGCATATGCAAAAATCCTCCATTATTCCTGGCCTTTCAGGAAAAACGTGAGGATGGATGTTTCAGGATCCAAAATACACTCGTAAGAAGTACTTTCCAGAAACAATTTTCTATGAGGACCAATCTTCTTCTATTCATTTGGGACTTCAATTTGTTTTTCTTATCAAAACAAAATGAAATTGCTGTTCTTAAAGTCTTTTCATCATATTTAAGTGCAATTAGTAATCCTTCCCCTTCACTTTCAATGGGCATGAAACTTTAAAGAAAAAAAAAACCCTGCACATCTGTCAGAGCAGACTACTATGGAACTGACAGAAGGGAAAATGATTGTCTGCAGCACCCCTACACTGTGCATTGCTTGCACTGTGCAGAATGCTCCATCAGACTTTGGAAAATACTTTCAATTTCACTGAAAGATAGGAATGCCACAGCTAGTCCTCCACTGATGTATTGGAAATGGGTTTGCTTAAGTTTTATAAATTTTGCCAGGAGTTATAAGACTTCTGCCTCCATACATAAGACATCGGGAGAAGCATTATGCAGGTACCTTCATATTTACAGTTTGTTTTGAGATATTTCCATGAAATAGGTTGGAGTGAGGGAACGAACGCAAAAAATCCTCACTAAAATATACAAAAACCACAATATAAGGAGTAATCGATCTATGCATAAATATATCAAATTTAACGATGGAGATAAAAAAGAATTTCATGAAATATGGCATGTGTAAACTAGATCAGCCTGAAGCAATTTGCCTGACATTGTGGCAATTTACACTGTTTTGTATAACTCTATTACATTATTCATTAAATGGTAGCATTAAATTAACAAAATGAAGCATCATGGGACCTTTGCATGCACATGGAATTACTGCATTAGAGACAGCAGAATAAAAGTCTTGAATTCTCTGTGTTTAAATCGAGCTGCCTCCTTGTCTTTTATGATTGTGATTTATTGAATGATCACCAGTGCACACAGGTTTTGCTTATATTGCCTTCCATGCTTCATTAGGAAATCCTCTATAGGCAAGACAGGTTTTATCATCACTGACAAGGAACGTGATGGCACACAGATTGCTAGATAATTTCTAGAGTGTCACAGGCACAGAAGATGCTACACACGACCTGCACCACTGGGAGAGCTGGGAGGGGCTGTCAAGGAGGCACCCATTCCATCACACCACATACAGTGTGTTCAAGTTAAGACTGGCCAGCCCATGGCCTTCTAATCAAAAACCATCCCAGTACACAACAGTGGGGAAAAAAAAAAAAAAAAAAAAAGCATTTTTTTTTTCTATTCTATCAGTTACTTCTATTGCTGAAACTTCTAGGATAGTGAAAAATTACTGTTGTGCCTTCTGTACCAGTTTGGGCTGGAAGTGAGTTAAATTTCTTCATAAAATCTTGCACGGTGCTATGTTTTGGCTTTGTGCTGAAAACTGTTGATAACACAGGGCTGTTTTAGTTACTGCTGAGCAGTGCAAAACATGGTATAGGATGTCCCTTTGGTCAGTTGGGGTCAGCTGTCCCAGTTGGGTCCCCTCCCAACTCCTTGTGCACCCCAGCCTACTCACTGGTGGGGTGGTGTGAGGAGCAGAAAAGGCCTTGGCTCTGTGTAAGCACTGCTCAGCAATAACAAAAACATCCCTGTGTTATCAACACTGTTTCCAGCACAAATCCAGAACACAGCCCCTAATTACCTACTGTGAAGAAAATTAGCTCTATGCCTGCCAAAATGAGCATAACACCATATGATGTCATGCTCAGCATATAAAGCTGGTGAAGAAGGAAGAAGGGGGAGCTGTTTGGAGTGATGGAGTTTGTCTTCTCAAGTCACCATTTTGACGAAGCCCTGCTGTCCCGGAGATGGCTGAACACCTGCCTGCCCATGGGAAGTAATGAACTAATTCCGCGGTTTGCTTTGCCTGTGTGTGCATCTTTTGCTTTACCTGTTAAACTGTCTTTACCTTAATCCACAAATTTCTCACTTTTGCCCTTCCAGTTCTTTCCCCAGTCCCACTTGGGGGAAAGAAAGTGGACAGGTGTGTGGCACTTACCTGACAACCAGGCTTAAACCACACCACCTACAAAGACTTCACAGATTCAGCAAAGTAGACATATGCAACAAAGAATGAAAAAGTTTAATTTCAGCATATTTTAAATATAATCATTCACTTTTTCATTACAAGAGTTTGAAAATTAGTTTTAAAATTAATATTTATGGAGTTGGAGAAAGATTAAATGGAATTATTTTTCATCAGACAGAACACTTCGATCTCTCATTTCATCAAGGAAGGTAAAAAATGAATTCTGCACAAACCCCCAAATATTTTTTATTCAGCTAACAAATGCAAAAATCAGTTACTGGCATAATATCCTCTTCTCTTTCCAGTCTTAAACTTTTATAGTCTTACTGAATTTTGTTGAACAGCTGCAGAATATCATGCAAGAGGCTTTAATCTTACTGGAGTTAAAATCATATATAGGAGCTACTTTCAAGACATGACACTTTTAATGAATTCTATAAACCCTATTAATGACACTGTATACTCTAAACTGCTACCTGTTGACATCATTTCTCATATTTATACCTATAAAAATGTAACTCTTCTTTTAGGGTAGTCTTCTTACAGAGGATAAGAAATTGAACGTATTGCTTCTACACGGAGACTGTAGATATTTATAAATAATAATTTCAAAATATGAAAATATTATAGACAAATAAATACTAATAAGGAGGTCTTAAATGTTTAATTATTGATAATTTAAAATGTTAAATATTAGATCATTTTAAACAACCATTGAAATGTCCCTATTTTGGAGGCATCATTGCATGTATCCTTAGATGTGAAAAATTCTAGCAGAGTTAGCAAAGAATGAGAGACAAAATCTTCCTATGTATTTGAATTTATGCAGTTCCACCTTTCCTCATAGAAAATCTGTTTCCTTACAAAATTATAGCAACAAAATAGTTCCTAAAGTTAGGTTTAGCAAGGTCACCAAACAATTATTGATCAAGTGGTCTCTGCCCTAGGAAAATAAATTTAAATGTATATAAAGCTAAATTAAGAAGATTCCAACTGGAAGATAGTCATACATATTTAAATAATGTTGAGGTGTCATTTTGCTTAATATTTTATTTTCCATGGCTAACTGTAATAAAATAGTTGCCTGTGAGTCACCATGCATCAAATAAAATTCTGTAGTAATTCTATAACTGAGAGTTCTCCATTGTCATGTCTGATTCCACTTTTACATTACATTATCATTCCTGTCTAAACTACAAAGTGTTATTACTCAACTCAAACTAAAAAGTCTGCAATCTTATGTTTGGCTCAATGGATACCCCAGCTGTGGCTTCCTGTAGGGAGTTCAGCAAAGAAAGTTGATACTGTAGAACAAAAATTCAAGGGAAGAATTGGAAAACGCCAATATACCATAACTCGATTTCACAGCATTAATCCCTGACTCGGGAAATATATTGTTCTTGTCCTCAACAATAACCTGTGGTCTATTTGTGTTCAGCTTTTTCTATACACTGTAAATAGCCTTGGTGTCAGAAATTAATTAGGTCTACTGTCCAAGCAGACAATCATCTTCAATCACCCATACAAGAAAAATATGTCCCCTGCAGTAGGAAAGAGAGAACAAATCTGGAAGAAAAAATAAAATTAAAAAAAAACAATTACAAATACAGACTAACTCTTTCTCACAGGAGCCAAAACCAAAACTTCTTATGGCAAATATGGTCATAAAAATGCACGATGCACTTGCATTTTAAAGTGTTAATGCTTCTGATGCCAATGAGATGCAGTCCCTGGACAATACTCCTGTAAAAAGACAAGTTAGTATCTATCATTCACATGCTTTACGTGTATTATATGTCGTTCTTGTATAAATATTTGTACTATAGAGTTTAATCTATTGGCCTTCCAGTTCCATTCAATTTACTCAAATTAACATAATTTTGCTTAATCCAGAGCTTTCAGAAGTGTTTAAAAATTTAAACTATTGTAAAAATATTAAAATACTATTTACAAAAATTACAAATATAGAAAATGCTGTTGAAAGCCACTCTTACAGGTCTGTGTGGGTTCCCAAGATTCCTCTTTTCATCCATACAAATGAAAAATGTCAAATCAAAAAATTCTTTCGTAAACTTAATTCTCTGCTACTTAAAAACTATGAACTGAGCAAATGAGTGGCATTAAAATAGAATTAAAATTGAAGTTTCATATAATTTCCATAGCTAATGTAGAAAGTGGAGATTTCCTTACTATTCAAATTCTGTATTAAGTTCTTTGACATGACTGCCATCTTGTTCCATTTTTACTGATGTTCTTTGAGAGGTGGATTTTGTCCACTATTAAAAAGACTGAAAACATGAATTTTAGTTTTTTAGGAAGATGAATAAATATCAGATCTTGATGTTTGCTTGGCTAGACCCAATTATAGTTCTATTTCTCACACTCTGGATTCTACTTACCACACTGTAATTTAAATAATTCACATCAAAATTGTTTTACTGTTATTATTCAGAATTGACATTTCACTTCATCTGAGGCTTCCTTTGGGATTAGATTCTTATTCTGCTTCATAGTATCAAAGAAGAGGTAAAGGCACATCTTCAGATCCAGCTCGTCTATATCTCATGCATAATATGTGCACTATAATCCATAGAAATTAGCCACCATCATGACAACACAGATCACCTTATTAGGGAGTCTAAGGGTATATCTACATTAGCATTTTCATCTGGATTGGGCGTGTATTTCTGAAGTGAATCTCCTGATCCTGCTAATTTAATGCTCTTCAGTTCTCACCTCGCGGCAGTAACAAATAAAACTCCCTTCAGATCTAACTAAATGAGAATTTGCACTCCAGAACTGACCTAAAATATGCTCCTTCCACTAACAGGTATACAGGCCATGTGGCCAGACTAGAGCTAGTCCAAAGTAAAAAATACGTAATGTAATTTTCCACAGACTAATCTTTGCTCTGTGAGCTCATCCAGCAGAATCAACTTCCCTTTAGATTGCTTTTTCATTGGGCTTCCGGGGCTCTCACTCCTGGTTATGTGGCTACTTCAAGAGGCACAAAGAATAACTATTTACTACATCCTGTTGAATTAGAGTCAGATTCTTCTCTATTCAGAATGAACCAAAGCCCTTCCCTTTCCAAGCGAGTATGCTCAGTGTCCATTGGTACCATTTTCAACTACAGTCTGACAACTTTTCAGGTTTTTATGGGGTTCATGTAGACTGTAAGGTTGTTCTCACAAGTTAAGATGAAGGACTAGAGCTGGTCTCCCTTTGGAAGACAGTCCTGAAGTGCAAAGTGGTCCAGGAAGGCTGGACATTTTTCAAGAATGAAATCTTGAAGGTGCAGAAGAAGGCCATCCCCACATGCTGTAAGACAAATTGGCAGGGAAGACAACTGGCTTGGCTGAACAGGGAGCTTTTGCTAGAACTCAGGGGACAAAAGAAAGTTTATAGCCTTTGGAAGAAGGGACAGGCGACTCAAGAAGAGTACAAGGATGTCATTAAGTCACATAGAAAGAAAATTAGAAAGGCAAAATCCCAGCTGGAACTCAATCTGGCCTCTCTCATAAACGACAACAAAAAGTGTTTCTACAACTACTTCAACAGTAAAAGGAACACCAAGGAGAACCTCCATCCTTTACTGGATGCTGAGGGAAGGACTGTCACGAAGGATGAGGATAAGGCTGAGGTACTAAATGCCTTCTCTGCCTCAGTCTTTAATAGTCAGACCAGTTATCCTCAGGTTACTCAGACCCTGGAGCTGGAAGACAAGGATGGCAACCAGAGTAAAGCCCCCACAATTCAGGAGGAAGCAATTATAGACTTGCTACATCAACTAGACCCTCACAAGTTTATGGGGCCAGATGGGATCCACCCAAGAGTACTGAGGGAGCTAGCAGAAGAGCTTAAAATCCAGTTGGAGGCCAGTCACATGTGGTGTTCCCCAGGGCTCAGTGCTGGGGCTCGTCTTGTTTGATGTCGTTATCAATGATCTGGATGAGGGGATCGAGTGCACCCTCAGTAAGTTTGCAGACAACACCAAGTTGGGCGGGAGTGTTGATCTGCCTGAGGGTAGGGAGGCTCTGCAGAGGGATCTGGACAGGCTGGATCAATGGGCCAAGGCCAACTGTATGAGGCTGAATAAGGCCAAGTGCTGGGTCATGCACTTGGGTCACAACAACCCCATGCAGCGCTACAGGCTTGGGGAAGAGTGGCTGGAAAGTTACTCAGTGCAAAGACCTGGGGGTGCTGTTTGACAGCTGGCTGAACATGAGCCAGCAGTGTCCCCAGGTGGCCAAGAAGGCCAACGGCATCCTGGCCTGTATCAGAAATGGTGTGACCAGCAGTAATAGGGCAGTGATTTTTCCCCTATACTCAGCACTGGTGAGGCTGCTCCTGACTGAATACTGTGTTCAGTTTTGGGCCCCTCACTACAAGAAGGACACTGAGCTGCTGGAGCATGTCCAGAGAAGAGCAACAAAGCTGGTGAAGGGTCTGGAGCACAAGTCTGATGAGGAATGGTTGAGGGAACTGGGGGTGTTTAATCTGGAGAAAAGGAGGCTGAGGGGAGACCTCATCATCCTCTACAACTACCTGAAAGTATGTTGTAGAGAGGTGAGGATGAGTCTCTTTAACCAAGTAACAAGCGATAGGATGAAGGGCAATGGCGTCAAGTTGTGTCAGGGGAGGTTTAGATTAGATATTAGGAAAAATTTTTTCACTGAAAGGGTTGTTAGGCACAGGCTTCCCAGGGCAGTGATGGAGTCCCCATCCCTGGAAGGATTTAAGAGACGTGTAGATGAGGTGCTAAGGGATATGGTTTAGTGGGGAATTGGCAGTGTTAGGTTAATGGTTGGACTTGATGATCTTAGAGGTCTCTTCCAACCAAGGCTGTTCTGTGATTCTGTGGTCCACAGTACAAAGGCCTGGAAAACAGTACAGAAATATGATAAAACGTGGCACATTTTGTTTGCAAGGCTGCAAGGGCAATAGTTGGTCCATGCAGTGTAAACACTAGCTGCTGTTTTGAAATGGTGTTTAAATGGATATGTAAGGGGAAACAGGGAAAACAGATCTGTCACGAGGCTCTTATTGTACTCATAATTAAAGAAAGAAGATCTAATTCGCACACATAAGAACAACATATATGACTACCTATAACCACCTTTCAACTAATTTTTCCAACACTAGGAGTACAGATCTGAAATTCAGCTGGTTATGTGTTATTCTGATAACCTTCTGCTGTATTTTCCTGGTTTGTATGATAAATGCTTTGTTGATTAATTTCATAGAAAACAAGATGAAATCAGCTGCTGTCAGTGTAAGGAGCATTAAACATTCAGCTTCATCGTTGTGCTTTGTGATACATTACCAAATCCTATATAATAGCTCCATAGAAATAATACCTTATTAGATGTAACAAATGCCACAGGGACTAGAGTTGATGAGTACAAAGATACTGAGAGACAGAAAAGAAACCAGGCCTCTCTGGGGAATGGAAAAAGATGAAACATGAGCTGAAACAGTAAGTCCTAAAATAAAGTCAAAAGGGCATGCAGAAGCATTCATGGGGACTAGCTAGCACACAGGAGTGTGAAATGAAAGACATTGACTTAGCAGGCTCTGGAAAAAAGTATCAAAAAATTACCTGCTCACGTAGACATGCACACAGGGTACAGCTTTATACAGCTGAAATACCAAAGAATTGAAACAGATCTGTTAGACAAAGATAAATATATGACAGTGAAAAGAGACTTATACACACACACAAAAGAGAAAAAAGTTATTGTTTCATATTTAAAGCAAAGATGATCATATAATACATTGATGTTTGTCCTGATGTGTGTCCTTTGAAAATATGATCCCCATGGGCTACCACCATCTTACAGATAAGTTGGCTCTCTTATTCTCATATTTGTACCTTTCATTTTTGAACTGAAAGTCTAGGTTGAGTTCTAACTAATAACTATCACATGAATGCTTCACTTATTCATGGGCAAAATAAGTGAATCTTTAACCTTAGTTCTACGTCACAGATTTAAACAGTTGTTGTTCAGATGCCAAAGGCCATTATATGCAGCAAGAAAGAAAAAGAAAAGGGCAAGGACAGAAGAGGTGGAAATTGGAACAAAAGTCTGTCATACTATTAACAAAATACCCAATGTAATTATGCTTTAAGCAGAAATTAAGAATTACCAGCCAACCACACTGTATCTAAAACTTCATGTAAATCTCAGGTCCAGAACAAGAAAATATGAGGAAACATTTAAGAAACATGCTGTTATATATGGCAAATTGTACTGTACAGAATTGGATACGAGCCAGCAGTGTGCCCAGGTGACCAAGAAAGCTAACAGCATCCTGGCTTGTATCAGAAATGGTGTGACCAGCAGGACTAGGGAAGTGATAGTTCTCCTGTACTCAGCTCTGGTGAGGCTGCACCTCGAATACTGTGTTCAGTTTTGGGTCCCTCACTACAAGAACACTGAGCTGCTGGAGCGTATCCAGAGAAGGGCAATGAAGCTGGTGAAGGGTCTGGAGCACAAGTGTGATGGGGAGCAGCTGAGGGAACTGGGGGTGTTCAGTCTGGAGAAGAGGAGCTGAGGGGAGACCTCATTGCTCTCTACAACTACCTGAAAGGAGGGGGTTGTGAGGCAGGGTCCGTCTCTTCATCATTCTGAGTTTGGGTTTATCTGCTAATGGCAACCCCAGCATGTGCTGTCTCCTCTAGACATTCAAGTTGTCAGAGAAGTCTACCAAGGATTTTATCCTTTCCCTGTCTCTCTCACATAATTTGGATGAAAAAAAACACCCAAAACAACAACTTCTTCTAAGAGGTTTGATTTTTGGTCATAGCAGGGCGCATATAAGGGCAGGAAGCATAGCACTACAGTGCAAGTGAAATACTTAGCAACACTGTTCCAGAGAAAATCCTTCAAAAAGATTATCTTAATGAGGATTTGGTGCACAGATTCTCTAATGAATGGATATTTCATCCTGGGTGAGTGTAACAGGCAGGGCTGAGTTCCCTGGAGAATAACACCAAACCAGCTAGTTAAGATTAACCGTTTTCCTGTCTCACTCAGATTTGAGTTTCTTACTGTATTGTTGTGCTCTCTTTTCTATGAAGTGTTGGATGCTCAATGTCCCAGAACAGTATAAACAATTACCATACACAATTAATGATGCAATAACTAATTTTATTTATTTTTTTCAGAAAGAGAGAGAGGGGTCATGTACATATGTAGCTGTGGGTCATAAATGGAAGACGTAAATGGAGGAGACAACAATGTCACTGTGAAGAGGGAAAGAGGCAATTGAACCTAAAGGAGACTGGAGAAGAAATATTGATCTGGTTATACAAAGAAATTACTGTGGTTGTATGAGGACATTACCATGACACAAGCTAAGCTGGAAACTCACAGGAAATTAGCCACTGAGTGAGAATTATTCACATAAGCTCCGTCGCTTAATATTAGATAGCTTGTGCATAAATCAGAGACTTACATTACTATAGGTCATACAGTTCTGTGTGATAAAACCATGCACAATAGGAGTCAACATCCAATAGCTGTATCTATTCAATAGCTTATCTTATACCAGCTTCTTTCTGTCACAGGAATTTCAGAGGTTGCAGTCTATTTTCATTATTAGTGCCAGAATAAAATGCACACACCTGGTAGGTTAGAAAGACCACAATAATGTGACATGGGCATTTATCTCAAATAGGTATTCCCAGATCAATTTGAATCACTAGTGAAGACAAACACAGTACTTGTAATTCATTCATCTGAGTACCCCTTCTCTCTCTGTTTTTCCCCATGCATAAGCATATAGGCACTGTCACATCTGAGAAATAAATCACCAGCTAGCAAAGCCCATCAACAAGTATAGTGATATCACCCCAATATAATTTTAGTCCTTTTGTTTATAATGTATATATACCTCTTTCTGACTACTCCTCCCCCACTAAACATTTGTGCACTTGTGAAATGAATCAGGGTTTCTCCTAATCATTCATTATTATAATTAGAAAATTAAATGAAAATGTATATTTCCACAACTTGTAATTGGTCATTTGATAACACTTTACATCAGGACAGCAATTTCCAACTTCTCACTCGTAACCAGGTCAATCACTTTCACAAATTGAACAGTGGATCTATAAAATAACCTTCTATGTTTCACAGTGTTTGCACTAAGTAACTAGCAGTTAAAATTACGGACAGAAAAAAAAATTGCACAAGCCAGACTGCAGGAAAATGGCAAAGAGCCATTAAAGACATTAACATTCAAAAAAAAAATTCCACAAAATAAAATATCAAGGGTTTAATGGAGGTTAAAATTTGGGACCTTTATCATAAAAATATTTATTACTTGATTCTCATCCTCTGTATCTTAGCTTCTCAATTGATAAAATTGTATGAAAGTAAGTTCTGTGTATTGGGTTTACATGGCAAGGTTTTGGTAGCAGGAGGGCTGCAGGGGCAGTCTCTGTGAGAAGACATCGGGACTGTCCCTGTGCTGAACAGAGCCTGTTCCAGTTATCCCCAGGCTGGACCTGCCACTGCCCAAAGCTGAGCCCATCAGTGGTGCTGGTGGTGCTTCTGTGATAACATATTTAAGAAAGTGTAAAAACTGCACAACAGCAGCTGGGAGAGAGGAGTGAGAATATGTGAGAGAAACAGCCCTGCAGATACCAAGGTCAGAGAAGAAGGAGGGCAAGGAGGTACTCCAGGCACCAGAGCAGAGATTTCCCTGCAGTGGAAGACTGTGGTGGTGCAGGTTGTTCCCCCACAGCCCATGGAGGTCCGTGGTGGAGCAGATAGCCACACTGCAGCCCATGGTGGCCCATGCTGGAGCAGGTGAACACGCCCTGATGAAGGTGCAGCCTGCGGAGAGCCCACCCAGGAGCAGGCTTCCTGGCAGGAACTGTGGCCCATGAAGAGGAGCACACACAGGAACAGTTCATTCCTGAAGGACTGCATCCCATGGAAAGAACCCACGCTGGAGCATTTCCTGAAGAACTGCAGGCCATGGGAAAGAGCTATGTCAGAGAATTTCATGAAGGATTATATCCTGTGGGAGACATCCCATGCTGGAGCAAGGGAAGAACATGAGGAGGAAGGAGCAGCAGAGATGAAGTGTTATGAACTGACCACAGCCCCCATCCCCCATCCCCCTGAAGCACTTGAGGGGAGGAGGTAGAAGAGTCAGGAGTGAAGCTGAGCCTGGGAAGACGTATGGGCGTGAGGGGAAGGTGCTTTTAGTTTCGTTGTATTTCTCACTATCCTACTGTGTTATTAATTGACAATAAATTAAATTAATTTCCCCAAAGTCAAGTGTGTTTCACCCATGACTGTAACTGCACTCTCCCTTATCTCAACTCCTGAGCTTATCCATCATATTTTCTTACCCTGTGTGTTTAAGGAGAGGGAGTGATAGAGCAGCATGGGGACACCTAGCAGCCAGCCATGGTCAACCACCACAGTGCTCTTATACCAGTACAAAACTGGTGCAAGAGAAAAATAAAATATTGCACTTTTCATTGAAAATCAAACATTTGAAGTTAAATATAGCTCAGGTTTTTTATATAAACATTCTGTGATTAGAGCTTCAGAGTGTTATAAGTTCTAAAGCTCTGCTAACAAGGCACACACTGCATAGCACCTTAGTATCACTGAGATTTTTCCTCATTTTTCTTACATGTGCTTGATCAGGACACAGAAAAGAACTCTTATTCTGAACAATCTCCAGAGGAGCCTGTATAGAATTATTATGGTTCAAAGTTAAAAATACACAGCTAAGCACATAAAGGAGATGCCGTGAACCCATTTGTGCTATTGAAGAGACTCAGCTCTGCAGAAAAGGCAAAGACTCATTACATCCCAGGCAGAACTGCATAAGGGAGGGGGGTTCTGCAGCTTTGGGACCAGAATATTGCCGGGGAAGGGGAGAGGATGTGGGTTTTTTTTTTTCCATTAAGTGCAGAAAATTCACTGATGAAGGTCAGAATTGTCATCATTTTCCCCCAAAGACTATTACTGTTATGGCTAATAAAAGCCTAATTTGTTGCTTCTGAAAGGAAAGCACTTGAACAACAATTCTGCTGTGTTGTGAGTGACTGCAATAGTCACTGAGTGCTGATTCTCACAGTAGATGGGAATGACTGATGACAGCACTGCAGGAGATGCTTAAAACCATAACAGGGAAGAGCTTGTCATATCCTTACCCTCAGCTTTATTTTTATTAAATTTGGCTAGATTAGGCTCCATCCCACCTATTTCACTGATTTAAAGTAGTTCCCTTAATCTCTTCTGCAGCAGATTTTAAACTTGATTTTTCCTGTTTTCTATAGAAAGCCCATTTACACATTATAAATAAGTGCTGTCTGCTGATAGATACATACCTCTGAAAGGAGAACTGAAAAGCTGAAGTCCTTTGAAATGTAAATCCTGGGAAGTTGTCAGTGAAGCTGATGCCCTAATTCTAATCACGTTTTTTAGCACTGCTTTGCTAATACCTGCCTCCATTTGTGAGGTTCTGCTCATATCTGGTCAACTTAAAATACTTTACTAATCAACTTTTCCTCTCTCTTTACACCCATGTTGGTATGTATGTCTGTATTTCTCACATGTTTGATGAAAAATAATTGCCATTCATTTTAAAGTAGTTCTAACAAGACTTACACTTTATGGCCCAAAAGGGCTGATGGGCATTCAGAAAATAGAAAGAAATATACCACATTCACAATATATCACACTCATACTGTATGAAGATTTCTCAGGGCTACTTTCAGAAAAGAAAGAAGACTTTCTGAGTAGAACTAAGGAAAGTCAGTGAGAGATAGGCACTTCATACCTGCTGTGTTCCTCTGAACATATTTTGAGAACTTCTCATGAAGATAAACTCAGCCTTGATGAAAATGCCTGGAGCTCTGCCTACTTTATTCTGTTAACACTAAGGTAAATTTGTTTCAGTGTTTTGAAAACTAAACAAATGAAAATCAGCATCTTCATGTTTAAAATAATACTGTAGATTTTAGACAGTAACCCGTACGAAGGTGCAGCAAACCTCTGTCACCTCAGGGGCAGGTAGAGATTGCATTTCAGGGGAGCATACTTTTCCTTCAAACTTGTTTGCAAAGAGGAAAAAGTGATCTCTGGTATTCTCCACAGGCACTGGTGCCTCCAAGCTCCTCTGCCTCTTGACACATAAAAGGAACAGCCTCTCCACCCCACTGAACAGTGTGAAGGCTGTTAACAGGTTTTTCTGTGAGACCTCCATCCATATTCTCCACTTCATAAAAATATGCAAGTACAAATAAAACCTTTCATGTGCCCCATCCAGATGTATATCCAGGCAGGCATCTCATTCTCAGTGATATACATTGATATACATTTGCATCAACTGCAAAACAACTCTTGCAGAAGAAAAATCACTGCCAGGAAAGCATCGTCTTCCAGAAAAAAAACCCTATTTTCTAAGAACTGCACAGACAAACATAGGGGAATCAGCCCACAGATTTCCAAATAAAATGCAATATGCAGCTCTCATAACTCTGACATCCTCATGGATATGTAGACTGCACTTTGCAAAGAAATATCACCATCTGTGGGGGCATTACCCAACTACCTAGTTTGCAAGAGTCAAAACTCAAGAGGAAAATTTTGATTCTTTTCCTGTTGTGTCAGGATATAATGAAATGATGAAGCTAGATGGTTGTTTTCTGCAGAGAGTTAGTTGTTTTTTGTTAAGTTCTAGGGAGCGCTGAGTCTTTTCTGGGATGCTGTGAAAGGCACAGGTGCTCACAAAGGAATGTGCACACTGGCAGGTCCTGCATTTTTTATTGAGGTAGAGGGAGAAATGTAAGTATAGAAGGAATAATGAAGTATGCCTTGCAGCTATGCACACTGTATTTTTTGTACAAAATTCTCCTGCTGTTGGAATTAAAAGTGAGTAAGTAATATTTTCTCTTCCTGACTGTGATAAAATCTTTGTATACCAGAGAACAACCTTTAGAACGAACACATCACTCACAGGCTTTTCCAGATGAAATGAAAGCACGTGATATGAAAATGTGGTCAGCATTCACATTAGTTTAACATTTGCAAATAAGATGGGTTTAGTAGGATTCCAGTTACTATTAGGTCAGTTCACTGCATTCCCAAGATGTCTAAGTATTTGGGTTTATCTTGTAAGACTCCACAAACCACACTGAGTCATTTGCCATGTGATAGAAAGCATTCCAGAATAGGGAAACCATATTAATGTGGCATTTTCCAAAATAACTTTCTATTAAAATAGAAATATCACAGAATAGGTTTACTGCAATTAAAACTTGTTACTTAAGTAAGAAATTTCTTAGCAATAATTGGATTTCAAGCTAAACTTGGGGCTTTCAATAGTAGAGCAGCCAAAGCTTTAATACATATTGAATGAAAGCTTTAATACATATTGAATATAAACTTAAATTAATTTATACTATTGCATGCCCTAGAATACAATCTATACTTCCATCAGAAAAGTAATCATAAACCTCTATCTTGAACAATCCAACAATATCAACAAATACTCTTCCACTATAAAAATCTGAAGCTTTTATGGCAAGACCTATAAAGAACAAATGACAATATATATTTTTTTTCTTTCTCTTTGCCTACTAGAGTTAGAAAGAAAAGTTAAGTCACATAAATGCAAGAATGAGACAGGAGTTGCTATTCCTGAATTTTAAAGTATAAATTACTCCAAAATAACAATAATTAAGTAACACACTTGTAGATGATCAAATTATAGCCACTTACTTAATCAGAGACTTGTTAAATATGCACATGATCCTAGTCTTCCTTTCTTATGAGTGAAAAATACACAGATTCAAACAAAAAAGTTTTGTTCACAAATATACTGAAAATTAAGTCTTCTTAATTCTTAATTGACAGTTAACCACAGCAAATGAGAATTAGAGATCCAGAAAATCATAGGCATGAAGACTACAGATAACTTTAACTTATAATGTCTTGGCATACAAAGACTCACGTTGTCTTTCTATTATTAACTTGTAGGCTACATATATAAAAATAGGTGATAACTCTTTTTTTATTAAAAAACGATGGCATGGTGTGAGAAACTACGTTGTGAAAAAGATATGAAAAATATATAGCTAGCAGGCAGCAGGACTACATCATCTACCACAGTGTAGTACTATACATGTTTATCAGCAGCTACTCATATCTGTTCATGTTAATCATATATTCAAAGTTAACTTTATGTTTTCAACAGTTCATTTTCCTAATCTAAAGTCTTGTTGAAGGAACTGAGGCCCACTCAACAGGTTTGATGCTATGAGATAGCCAATAGGTCAGCGCAGACTTTCACAGATTTTTGCAATATATGAGAGGAAATTTGTGAAGTACGCAGTCTGCAGGTCATGCAACCATCCGCTGCACCATCAAAACAAGCAAATTTCACAATTTGGCCACATAGTAGGATAGCTCAGAGAGATTCCTCTCTATAGCAAGAGGACTTTTTGTACTAATCTTGTCAATGTAGTTAATCATCTTTTGAACACTCTCCTTGTTCTAAGTAAATCAGCCTGATTAATTAGGAATGACACTGGTTGTCTCCCTGGGAAGCTTCAAACGAGGACACAAATGCAAGCATACTATAACTGTTTGTAGACCTGCCTGTGAGCCCCAGTCTGCCAGCCTGTAACCTGCTGTAGTTCAGCCCGTCAGACAACTCCGTCAGAAAGCCAGTTCATTTCGTATTTTATTGCTTGAAAGCTATGGATCAATCATACTGCAAAATAAAAAAAACCCTGAGTATCCAGAGTGTACTTGGAGAGAGATGTAAAGACAATTTGTCTATGTATGATTTTGGAGGCACTGGCAAAGAAAATCAATACGTTTATTTTGGTTTCATTGACCAGAAATAAGAGGGTGTAGTACCTCATTATTCGCAATGTTTATGAAGTTCATTGCAAGTGTATCTACATTAATGTTTGAAATCTAAGATATTATTATTTTTTCACTATCTAGAAATAATTGTTTTACTGTGAGTCTACTTGTCAAACTGGAGTGATTCAATTACATTGCTTAGTAGACCTTAATTACTTATACTGGAAAAAGTAATAGTCAAACTGATGTTGATTTTTCTCGTGGCATTTGAGGCAAGGATCTCATCCTTTGGCAAGCTCTAGCAGACTTCAGCAGGTGAAGCTGGTTTGTGTTCATATTGCTAAGACCACGAACTGGAAAAGCTGAATCCCTTCTTTGCTGCCTTGTTTTGTAGTCTCCTCGGGCAGAGAAGCAAGCTGCACAACTGTAGTGATAACATCTTAAATCACCACACCAATATCTGTTCGAGATCAATTATCAGAGATCACTTTACTGCCTTGAAAAAATGTTGCTGAGACACAGTTGTCACAATGTTCACACAAGCATGATTCGTGAGTTTATAGAGAATTAAGACTACATCTCAATAAATTATTCCATTTTTGCATTGAGGCAGCAGTTCTTTTTTTGTAACTCTGGTTTTGTGTCCATTGGGTGTTTAAGAAATTATTGTTCTCTTTTTTATACAGGTATATCACAGTAACCAAAATTAATTGCTTTGTTTGGGAACTGCAGACTTTTTGGCAAACCTCCTTTCCTCCTGAGAACAGAGAATGGCCTGGATTGGGGTGAAAGGATCAGAAACAACACACCCTTTGGACCTCTGAGGAGGATTGCCCAACCTCTTACTCAGCCTGCTGCAGAATCCTAAAAAAACTCTGACTTTCAGTGAAATAGGAGATCTGAAGGAAAGTCTGATGGACAATTCCCACTGCACAGAGGATCTACAAAACAGGCTGCACAGCAGAGAGGAGATATTGTTGAGCAAGGAGGCAAAGACTGCAGGCTATTTTAAAGAGTATATGAGCAGGAGCACATGAGTTGCCATAGTTTAATGCCAACTGTGTGGGAATATATGGGAACATACTGAGCTGTAAAGATGAGAGTCTGAAACCCTGATGATCCCAGGGAGAGATCCTGGAGCTTATATTATGAGTTTTAATGGAGGTAAACAGATTGATATCCTAAAATTAAAAAAATCCAGAATTGCTCTTAGAATGATAGCCGGCTATGTTTCAGAGCAGTAAATGTGTTCAGGCTTATTCCAGTGCTACTCAATTATTTTGCTCAACAGCCTATTCTGGAAAAAGTAACCATGACCAAGTAGGTGGGATAACCAGGACCAGGTCAGTGGGACAGGAACCAGGGCAGTAACCAGTACCAGGGCAATGGGATCAGTATGATTTGTAGGATATGGCTCTCTGTTTATCTGTTTTTATATATCCGTTCTATACAATTCAAAGCAGTCTAGAAATATTCCTGAAAACAAGCTTCATGTTTATGTTGTGTCATAATAATAATAATGTAATTTTTCAGCTAATGACAGTGAAGCACAGAGATGTAAAGCTGTTAATTTAAAACTGACACAAATATGCATATTTAGGCATCATTTACGTAGTCTTGTCATTTATACTACCAAATCCTCCACTGAATTCCTTTATATTACCAAAAAAACCCACATCTCAAAGACAGCCTTTTATTAAGCTATCTACACCCAAGAATTTAGACCAAAAGTTATGTACCTAAGGTCACCTAGAAAATTCACAGTAGGGCAAAGAGTAAACCCATGTTTTCAAGTGCCGATCTTTAAACATAAGACAATCTAGTCTGCTGCAGCCCACAAGGTAATTATCTAGGTCTCACAAATGAAGTGACTTCCACATACATGCATTCACATTGTAGACACTTGTCTTTTTCTGCTTCTTTGTATATACACACAGAAGAGGTGAACATAATAGGTTGTTTCCTTTATTTATAGCCCTCAAGAACAGCCAAAGTCCAAAACTATCATGCCCATGCCCTATCAATCTTGTTGAAAGGTACAGAGTGTATGCTAGATTTAAGAAAGCAATGATGCAGCATATTGACTGATTTGAGACTAGGTGTCTCGAGAGACTTACACCAGTCCTTTGGAAAGTAAAGATGGATGACTAACAGAAACAAGAAGACAAGTTGAACAACCTCCTGCCAGTTCACTGATTAGAAAGAGATAATTAAAATGTTTTTTTTGCCATAGATTTGGCCTTGTAGTAATCAGTAGACCAAGTGCCAAATTGATCTCAAATCAATGGAGGAAAAAGACATTGTGAAGGATGGGGAAACGATTTGAAATGAACCTTTTGTGATAGACTGACCAAAATAAGGCAGTATCAATAGCTTAGAGGACAGCCAGGACTGGTCAGAACTGCTGTTCCTGTTCAGCAAATGCTGTAATACAAATAAGTTGTTTCAGCTGTTTTAAGCAAACAATCTCATTTACAGCATGGCATTATTTTCATCAGAATCTGTTCTTTTCTGTTAAATTCAGTGTAATTTTATTCTTTGTCTTTTTCATTGTTGTATCTTTTCTTCTTTTTTTTTGTTAGCAACATCTTCCTATCCAGTATCTCATTTTTTGACATAACAAAAGAAGTAATCTTCTGTTTTGTCACAATCAATATTGTTCCTTCCTCTTGCAGAATTCTGAACATGCTCAAACCTTAACACAGGTTCTGTCTCCTATGCCCAGTATACACCACCAACCTTGCATCAAACAGATTGCTTCTTTCAGCTTATCCACAAAATCTCTCCTGTTTAATTATAAAATCATATTCAAAGACATAGTCCTGTCTTCTCTGTGGTGGATTAATCTTGGCTAAGAGCCAAACATCCACCCAGTCTCTCACTCGCTCCCCCTCCTCAAAGGATATGGAGACAAAATGGGATGACCTTACTGTCCGCAGGGCTGTTTCTCTAGTTTTTTCTCACCCCTCATTCTGTCATGCAGTGTTTTGGCCTTTCTTAAATATGTTTTCCCAGAGGCACCACCACCTTGGCTGAGGGGCTTTGCTGTGCCCTGCAATGGGTCTGTTGGAGCCAGGTGGAACCTGCTTTCCTCACAGAGGCCCCTGCAGCTCCTCCCTGACAGCACCTTGCTGTGGATACCTGGTATTACTATTACAGTTATTCTGAGGAACACCTCTGCTGGTTTGATGTAGCAAATGAGTACTCACTTTTTTTGTTCCTAATGAGTCATGCACCTGATTCTAATGACTCAAAAACTATTTTGAAATATTTGCTACAAATATATGCTACAAAAATATCTATTACGTTTCAAAATTACTACATCTTAGTTGAAGAGTGTAAAACATTTCCTGTGCTTCAGCTTAAAAGTCCGAATCTATATAGAAGTTAACTCATTTTCACTGGCTTAGTAACCTGCCCACTGAGACAATATGTCCTCTTCTTTCTGTTTATTCTTAAAAATAATGCTTATGCATTTTCCTACTGTCTTCTCCTAAACTCTCAATTCGCATTACTTAGAAAAATTAGCAAAGGCATAGCTAAGAACTAGAACAGTATTTAGGTGAGAAGATGTTATTTAACCAAAATATCACAATATTTAATAACATAGCAAGCAAATTAAGAATATTTATTATCATCTTCAGTTACAGAACACTATCAAACAATATTATCATCTATAAACATCTAATTTTAAAGCCCTTTCTGTAAGAAAGTATATACATCTGAATGTAGCATTTCTCAGACACAACAATCAAATTTTACGTCACCAAACTTTGTACTTTCTTATTGTAGACATTTAAAGCTGTGAGATTTTTCTAGGCTCCCCTTACAGTCAATGAACTAAAAAGAAAAAGAAATTTAAAAAAAAATGAGGGTATGAACTCATCTGTGGTAGATGAATAAAATTAGCCAATTAGCCAGGTAGTTTGTCTCTTTAAAGATGCTTATATCTTTCTCTTGAATACAAAGAGTGTTTGGACAACCAGTTCAGATACAGATGTTTAGACTTCAGATGTATAAATGTTTGTATTGAGTTTTTGGTATGAACACCACTCTGTGACTCTTCCTCCTAAACCAATACCTAACTTTCAGACTTCACTAACCATTTGTTAAAATTACAATGCAAGTGAAAGATAACAGGATTTTCTCTGCAAGGAAAAAAACCCGAATGATTTGTGATGAAATAACAAAAGAAGAAGTTAAAGGTGAAAAGGAGGTGAAGATCTGATCAGATAAAATCAGAGCATCAGTAATGTATAGTGTAGCTTTCTAATGGAAGTTAATTCATGCTACTAGATCTTCGGCCTTAGTTTAAGAGTTACTACAGCTGAAATAAATGGGCCATGCTAGTGCTCACTCCCTTAAAATTAGGCTGGTTCCTTGGGTCACCTATGAATGTGAATTCCTAACACTGAACCTGAATATTCCCAGTTTCAAGAAATGCTTTTCACTGTTCATAGACAAATCAAGTACAACACACTTTCAGATTCTCAAATAATTTTAAGTGACTTGGGAATATTTATCATGAATCTTCCACCAAACTAATAATATATATTGTTACAAACAGTCTCTGAACGTGATCTAGGACTACGCAAACAACATGCCCTTCAGCAAAAGGAAATAACTTTTTATGTCAAAGGAAAGTCTTTCTATTCTGTCCTTCATATAGTGATGTTCAGGGTAGCAACATGCAAATAACTTTAGAATGGAATTGGTTGCTATAAGTTAAACGAAAACTATTTTTCTCATCAGTTTTATCATTAGAAAAGTAGGATAGGAGACAGCAAATATTAAATCATCAGTATGATCAAAGTACTGTTTCTTTTTTTTTTCCCCAAAGAACTTTCTTTCAAGTAGAGTTACAACAATTCACTTTATAAGCAAAATTTTTGACTAAATTTGTCCTCTGTTTCTAAAACATCCCTTAAAATCATTCTTTCACATGGTTTACCAATAAAAGTGTGACTTTCTGCAGAAGAACTGTAACTTCATGAATATCACAAACAAAAGGCCATACTTCAAGCATCAACATTCAGATGTTTAGAAGTATGCATAAAATTCAATTGTTAATGAATTAATAATTCAAGTTTGCAATAAACTGATATAAAAAGGATAGAAAAGTTACCATATTTTAAACTCTCAAATTCATATTTTTAATATATTTGGCAACTTTCACTATAAATGCAAATAGCTAAAAAAGGAAAAAGCCCTGCAACAACTGACTATCTACAGAGATCATCCAACACAGCTTGTTTCTTCCTTGGAGTATTTCAGTGCCTTAATTCTGTCATTGAACTGTCACTATGATGGGTTCAAAGCTGATGTCCAAAGGCAGCTGTGCACTCAGGAACATCCCATTAAAGTCACTAACATCTTCTGATGCTACACAAGCTCACACAGCCACACAATCAGAGCCTACTCATTCATCTCACTCTCATTATTGCTACATCTGGGCATGAAACAGTCTTTCATCTATCAATGTTCACTTTATGAGCTCGGACAATACTGTTACCTCATTTTACAGATGAGGAAAGGCAAGACACATATAGAAGTAGAGCTCAATTCAAAACATGGAACTTACTGGACCATATTTAGTTTAGAGAAGCTTTCACAGGTGTCTTTTTGTTTTGTTTTTGGCTTCATGTTGACATAAAGATGGAGTTGCTGTGAAAAGAATTACTACAGGATGATTGCAAGCAAGAAAGACTCCTGCTATCAATCCTGTTATGAAATGGTTTATAAATATCATGCAGGTCATTAAATGGCAAAAATGATTCATATGTTTAGGGCATAATGAACAAATATTTTAAGTAAAAGATAGCAGTATAATTTTATGTTTAAAATTATATTGGAGAGGATATTAGGTTATATATTCAAAAAAATGTCACATTTCAAGCAGGGGAATGAAATGACATGGTATTGATAGGTCTTTTTCATTTCCAGGCATATTGTTTACTATACATTTCTGCTGTCAGTGTCTCATTTCTTTTCTTCTTTTTTCTGAGATTCCTGTCTCTCTCTGTTCTATGAATATTTCTTAGTAATTCAATTACTTCTTTCCTCCCCCACCATTCAATTTGATCATAAGACCACTGCACTGTAGCTGTAATCCCCCCCTGCCAAATGTGGCTTATTAAAAACATCTCTGTGCTTGTAATAAATGAAGAGCAAATATTACTGACTTTGAAATGAGTGTCACTGGCACAAAAGATAAGAACACCCAAATTTTGCAGATCCTATTAACAGCTTGCAAAGAATATCAGAGAATTCCAATGTGGACACATTACAGTGAGCTATCCACAGAGAAATCCTGTGTTGAAAGGAGAGGAAAAATAAAACAGTTACTATGATGAAAATCAAAGGTACAAAGTACTGAGAAACAAAAAAAACAATAATGGGAAGTAGCCAGTGTGAGCTCTGTCTGATGGATCTTTATAAATTGTGTTCTATATGTAATTTTAAAAAAATTATAAAATTGAAAGGAGTAAGCAACTTAGTAAAAGGTGGAAAGACTATGCTGCCAGGCTTTACTGAAACCACGTCTGAGCTTGGTTCTTTTGTAATAAAACTAGCTACAGATACAGTCCCCATCTCTGAGAAGCAAAACAGCACAGTTAATAAAGTCAAAAGGAAAATTCATTAGAGTGCTGGCGATGGTAGTGTCAGCATCAATATATGATTTAAAAGGTTATCTCAACAATTATACAACACTACAAAGACAATTTGTCCATACCAGAAGAACAAGACTTTATTCAGAAGAACTACTCAAACATTTATGCTAAACTCCTTCTATATCAAAAAAAAAAAAAAAAGGAAAAAAAAGAAAAGAAAAGGCACCCATTTAGCTTTGATTATATCATTTAAACTTATAAAATTAAGGAAAAAAGGAAAATACAGGGTAGCCTTGCCACTACTGGATTTCTTTCTTGCATGAAGCCCAGAGTTTTCAGCTAAACTCAAGCTTTTTTTTTAGAAAGACACCCAATATTGATCTGAAGATTACAAGTGACAGAGCACTCCCTCATCCCTAGGTGTTTCAATGATTAATCACCCTTACTCATTTTAAATCAGGATTTGTCTGTACCTAGCTTCCAGCTTGGGATTTTGTTACACTTCAAGTTTGCAGATGAAAGAGACTACTGCTGACAGAAATCTTTTTTTTTTCTCCACATATTTATTTATAGGGTATCAAGACACACTTTAAATTTTCCTTTAACAACTTAAAGAGGCAAAGGTATAATTTAGTGTTAATCAGGCACTTAAACACTTTCTTTAACAATGCTTTCCTAAGAATGATTTTTTTTTGTAAAAGAAGTACAAACAGTGAATCAATCATTAAGAACACGATTTTCCACACCAATTATTGTATTATAAACATGGAAAGAGAAACTAAGCACCTGTTACATGCACAATCACAGGTTTCTCTGGGAACTAGGCTGCTGTAATAGACAATCCTTTTTATTTTTCCCCTCCAGGTAATTTCAAAGGGAATCCTTAGTACTTATAGGGAAATCAGGAAGGAGAAGGAAGAAGTCATTCCAGAACAGTGTGAAGAAAATGTGGGTTTTTTTAAGGAAGAGCAAAATTTTTTAGGCCAATTTATATGTTATTACAACCTGTACCATAGTTAGGAAATCTAAACAGTAACGTGGCTGTTTATTCTGAGATCTGTACATACACTCCAACACAGCTTCCTCTCCAGAAGAATTTAAAAAGTACAAAGCACAGTATATAATGCTGGTTTAACATTTTATCGACATCTAGAAAAGACTGTCAACTCCTGCCTGACCAGGTCCCTGAGGAGGCCATGAGGCACTGCCTGACCTTTTAGCAGTGATACAGCAGAAGGCACGCATCATGTGTAGGTTACAAAGAATAGCATCAGGAAAGAAAGACAGCAAGCTGTGGCCTGAGATGAGGAAAATGTATTTTGCTATTTTTCACATACAGAATTGTGCTGATTTTTGGTGCGATAGAGTTAATTTTCTTCACAGTAGCTGGTATGGGGCTGTGTTTCCGATTTGTGATGAAAACAGTGTTGATAACACAGAGATGTTTTCATTACTGCTGAACAGTACTTACATAGAATCAAGGCCTTTACTGCTCCTCACCCCACCCCACCAGCAAGTAGGGTCAGGGTGCACAAGGAGCTGGGAGGGGACACAGCTGGGACAGCTGACCCCAACTGACCAAAGGGATATTCCATACCATATGACAACATGCTCAGCAATAAAAGCTGGGGGAAGGGGGAAGGAGTTGATGTTCAGAGTGATGGCGCTTGTCTTCCCAAGTAACTGTTCTGTGTGACAGAGCCCTGCTGTCCTGGCGATGGATGAACACCTGCCTGGCCATGGGAAGGAGAGCATGAATTCCTTGTTTTGCTTTGCTTGCATGCGCAGCTTTTACTCTACCTATTAAAGTGGTTTTTATCTCAACCCAAGAGTTTCTCCCTTTAGCCCTTCTGATTTTCTCCCCCATCCCACTGAGGGATGTGGATGAGCAAGTGGTTGTGTGGGGGTTTGCTGCCTACCAGAGCTAAACAACGTTCAGCCTTATTGGGGTTTTCTAGGAATACCTAAGCAAAGGTATTCACAATGTTATTTACTTTTGTTAATATTAAAGCAGTATTAAGGCCTATTTTGGGGTCAGGATATAATACTGCATTCGTATTCTCTCCTGTCTAACAAAGGCTGCAGTTACTCTTTATCTGGTATTACAAAAAACAGAGAAATAATACTGAAGAGTGATACATATTTCTATTGGAATGAAATCCCAGTGTATCCTTGATTAAAATTATCAGTAAGGTACTATAATATATATGCATATACACTTCAAAACTCCTATTTAAAGTATTATTTATAATCCTCTTTCATTATTTTAATTAAAAAGGAAAAGCTGAAGATAAAATAGCTGATATAGATTCAGTCACAAGGTTACTGAGTCACAACTTTTGAATAACAAAAGCCTATGAAATCCATCAGGACACTTCCTGTTAAATGTATTCTGCTTGCATTTCAGCTTCAACTGACCTTATTCATGGATGCAAAGTCCAGGAGGGTGGTGGTGAGAAGTTCTCTCTTGAAAAGAAAGGTAACTGCAGATTCTGACTTTTTCACTTTATACCTCAGGGATATGAAAACACATTTCATTTTGAAGTAACTATGTAACATCAGTATAGAGTGTTTGAGGTTGAACTTGATATAAAAAATTCATGCATATTCTTAAGGGTAAAAAACTAAGCCCTAAGATTTAGGAAATGATTTACAGACATAACAAAGTTGTGTAGACCTTCTCAAAGACCAGAAGCAGTAGTATTCCTAATTAAAGAAATGATCCACCTAATCTGGTATTCTAACTCCAGCATATAACAGTATTCGTCATTTCACAGGAAAATCCATAACATTTTCTTTACTAAGCAATTACTGAATTACTGAGAAATCTATGCATGACAGAAATTTCCTTCTCTACATGAGGTGTACTTGAGAAGTGGTACACATATTAAGGGTAACTAATATGTCAGCTCATTTTGGCACAGAGCAGTGACTTTTTGCTGCTACTGCCACTAATTTACCAGTTAAGCTTAGCGCTGAATGCTCTACTCAGTTTGTTAGCTGACTCTCTGCTGTTCTTATTTGTTTTCCAATAAATTCATAAATTTTACTTTCATTTCTCTGTCACCAAAGTGTTATGAGGGAAAAGTTATAAATTCAAAAAGAAAACGGCAAAAAGTCTTTCGAATTCGTTGCCTTCATTATTTCTCCTATTTATTTCAAAATACAGTTTAACAGACTGATCATGACTACACACACTATCTTTCAAAAATGGCCATCAAATATACAGCAAAGAAACTTGCACAACCAGCAGCATGAAGGCAAGAATCATATACAAATAGCACAACTTATTTATCTGAGTACCTGTTTGAACCCAAGATAGGAGGAATTTCATGCAATTTAATCATCTATTCCAACCTATGAAATATTAAAGAGATAAGCCAGTTACTGGGAACACTAATATCAGTAAGGACAAAGGCATGATTTTCTTCTCTGCTCTTACCCATCCTACCATCCTTTGTCTATTGTCACCTCCTGGAGGCATCCTAAGTGTTGGATGCACAAAAGAACTTCCCATAATTTGTCCTGCAATTCCCTGAAACCCACTGTCTTCTTTCTTTCATGCTGTTCCAGCCCTTAATAACACAATCCATTTTACTGTTTGCTCTACATGCCCAAACATTGTTATGACACCCAATGGGTAAGAAGATTGCTTTGTCACAGTTATCTTGACCTAAGGCCATGTTAAGTTAATGGTTGGACTTGATGATCTTAGAGGTCTCTTCCAACCAAGACTATTCTATGATTCTATGTTAGCCTATAAGATATCTGATTATACAACAGTCATGCAAAACAGCAGTTTTATAGCCCATCTGCATAGAGGGTTAATTGCACCTACACAGAACGTGTTAGAGTGTTGGTACATTACCATTATTATCCTGGTATACTGTCTATTATTAGGAAGCGTAGTGTGCAATCAAGAACACAGCATGCAAAGCATATATTTATTCTAAATGTGAGTCACAATGCAGAAAAAAAAGCAAATACAAACAACAACAAAAAGCAATTCACAAGATGCATGTAAACCCTGGAGCTTATCTTTCCAAAGGGAAGTTATTTCTTATTTTTGTTTTAATAGGAAGATGTGCTACTCTACCATTTGCTAGTAATGATTTTATATATTGGATTTGGGTAGAAAAAGAGCATTTGTATGGCTTTCATTCTAACTTGGATACTTTTTTAAATGAAAATGTTAATAGCTTTCCCCAGCAGGGCAATGCAGTCTGCTGAAAATAGCTTTAGTGATAAGACATGGAATCTAAAGATTTTTCTGAAAACCAGTAGGAGGTAATCCAGTCTGCCTGACTTTGGTGTTTCTCTCTATTTGGCACCTACTTCTAGACCAAGTTCAATGTCTACTGCTTTCATCTGTGAAAAGTCTGAGTCGCAGTTGCAGACAATGGCAGTGGCATTCCTGCTAGAAAAGCAGCATAAACTATTGTGACTAAGCAGTGGAAACAACAATGTACCCAAGTAACTGATCAGCAGATAAAAAACAGGCCACTGAGCAGGACTTCTTTTGCCGTGAAAGGACTAATGAAGGTCCACACAAGACACCTGTAGCATTTGAGAAACAGGAACATCCAGTTACAGGTTCATCAGAATGAATGACATTAATTGAAAATACAGGTAATGTTGGAATTTCAAGGTAATTAGCATATGGTAAAGTAATCAGCTTTTAAAAGTAAGCGATAAAGTCATAACAGAAGATAATAACCAAAAGAAACATGCTAAACAGACAAATTAGAGATGTTTTGGATTTGGAGTGGTTTAGCCTGGGCTATTAAGTAGACAGCCCCACAATACAACAGCACTAGTACAACAGTCTTAGATTAACTACTTGCCATTTACATACAATAAAGGGACATCCATTACAAAGCTAGTGGTAGATGATTAAATTCCATGGCTAAAGTTAAATGAGCACATTTTAATTTTGGAGCAATCAATATAATATAATATTGAATAGTAAGTAGACTATTCCAGGGCCAACCCTCAAGTAAATAAGTCAAAGTACCAGTATCCACACATTTCTGACTTACTTCAGTGCAGCAGCAGAGTTCAAGCCTTCTGCTCTTTCGGGAGACACTGGACAAATATATCCGTTCTATCCATCTGAATATAAAGACATGAGACCAACAGAGATGACGAAACATCAGCAAAATTTCACACAGATGATGACAGTAAAGAAACTACTGTGTCCAACCTAGTAGACAAACGTTCAGTGAGTTGCTTATTGCACACCAGCACTTCTTTTCGCCCCAGCACTTAACATATAGCCTGACAAGTTTGGAAACTGTTATACGGAATGGGAAAATTGGCACCCTATTTTCTACACAGTCATCCAGGCACAGTCATGTTTTTTTCTAGCTATTATCTAAAAAAAGGAAGTCTAAACTTTCCTGGACTAAATTTGTCTCTACCAAATTCTGTGGAACACCATGCAGACAAAGAATGTGTTTAACCTATAGAATGTTCTACATGATTGTGTCCAAATGCATTTAGCTTGGGATATTGTTAGGTGACAAATTCAGAAAGGTTCTCCTAAATTTAACTCCTAGGAAAATAACCTGTATATTGATATCCCCAGCATTGTTTTCATTATCAGCTCTGTCATGAGCACTCTTTATGCAAAAGAAATTTTGAACTATGCAATAGAACATAAGCAAAGTCTACCTCAGTGCTGGATAAGTTATTTCTAACTAAGAAAACCCTCATATTATGATTCATATATATTTTTGGAGCTTTAAGACTTAATAATGTCATCTCATATTTGAGCAGAGTGCTTATCTTGGATGTTGAGTTATGAAATGCTGATGTGTAATGCATAATCAAGGCCTTTCAAGTGAATAATGTGACAAAGGTCCATGAATATAATTAACCTGCTTGAAAAAGGCAAAGAAATTAGGATTAAGCATATATAAAACATTACTCCAGTCATTTAGTCACAGATTTTACAGGGAAGATGAATGTTTTAAAACAACACTTTAATCCTGATGTTGACAGTAAATAAAATTAAGCAGGTGATTCATTTTTACCTCATACATGTTTCTGCTATAACATCTATAAAAGGTACACACTCTTGAACTGCTATATAAATCCAATCTCATTCTTATAGTTTACACACAGTAAGACTTGTTTCAGATTTTTACAACTACCTTCAGATAAGAGAACTATTGTCACAGCACCTACAGTACACATTTCACAGTCTATTCATGGCATTTCATAGTCAACAATATCCGATTCTATTATTTTGAATATAAAAGTCATCATTGACATTGATTACTCTACCCTTTATTTCCACTAGTGCAGGACTATCATTCTTTTGAAGTACAGCCTAATAATTATATTCCACAAGTTGAGGTATGCACAGTCAATCCAATTTATATGATGTTTCTTCCACACTGAGCCTGAGCAATACAAAAAAATTAAGACCATGGAAAAATACCTGTGCTACTCTGCAATAAAAGTAGGAGGCAAATACTTTTTATGTTCTCAAACTGACATCTGTAAATTTTACAACGGTTAGCAACCTTCATTGAAAAATTAGGATATGCCACAATTAATGTTGTTGTTAGGAGTCCTATTTATATGAATTTATGTACATGCATTATTTTGACACAGACTTCCACACTACACTTTTTTTCTCCCAACCTTTAACAGTGATTACTTAATGAATTTTTCTTGAATAATTTGTGCATATATACTGCCTTGCCGTATTACTGTAGATGAATCAATCGTTGCTCTAAAAAAAAAATTATTTATTGTCAAATGCTTCTACAATTCTTAATGATACAACAGAGTTCTTTATTAATAAAACTACATTTTCATAATGTCATTTGAGAAGAGTAAAGGGGAATTATCCTATTTTATAAAATGAGAAATTTGGCACAGATAAATGAAGTAGGCCCTACTTTGGGAACTTTATCACATGCCTCATCTATTAGCAAAAACCACATTAGACTGAGTTTAAGTTGCTCAAGGAACAGTTGCCTATTTTTAGGCATGACGGTTTTTTGAAATAGTCCTAAGTACCTTAGCTGGGCAGCAAGAAAATAAAGAATGCAAGTAGAGAAAGCAGTGGATGAAGTAACTTCTAATACCATGTAGAAAAAAATGGGAAAATAGCAGGAATCAGATGTAAATCTTCAGGACAGCATTCCAGAGTCTTACCAGTGATGATGTGTATCCTTGTAAACAAAAGACAGTCATGGACTGACCTCTGGCCCTGCCAGTGGCACAAAATGGTTCCATCATATGTGACTCTAGATCTCCTCTGAACCCCTTGTGGAGTCCCTGTGACCAGAAGACATTATTTTTATTGTTGGAGGGTGGATGGGAAGATGTCAATTCAAAATGTCTGATATTATGTGAAAGTTGTGGGACGACTGATCAAATTAATGTTTTTATAAGACGAAAGTGAGGCTAAGTATTGATTGCAATGGAGTATGACATAAGACAGCAAGACAGTCTAGGAGCATACAGTCTAATGAGATATAGAGTAGAAGGAGGATTATATAGAGTAGAAGGAACTAAATCTGGATCAGTCATGTCCATGCTGCCTACCAGGAGTGATCCCTAGCACACACTATTTCAATGCCTAGGCATTCTATCAGACATTTTTTCTACACTGCTCAGGTTCTTATTTATATGTCTAAAGAACAGAATTATTTTTAATATCTAGCAGCTCCTGTTATTTTCAAAGGGAAGTCTTGAGCAGGCATTTCTTTACTTCTAGCCACAGTTTATTTACTTCTACTCCCAACTGTATTTGTTCTGAGCATTTTTTAATTTCTAAGACATTCACAAGTCTGTTACTCTATTTGCCAGCCCTTTTGAAAAGGTAGGTGTAAGTTATAAGATGAAATCACATATTCCTGAATTTTAAATCCTACTGCTTAATGGTGTTTAAAATATGACCTCAGAAACACTGCTAATTAAACAGTTTCCACTTACATCTCATTCTTCAGTATTCTTCTCTGATGTTTGGCTGAATGTTTATTATCAGTCTATAAATGTAAACAGTTGTTATTTTGAAAGTTTAAAGTACAATAGAAAAGAATTAGTTTTTCCTCTTCATTATTTTCACTGTTAAAAAAGGCACTTTGTCTTTGTACCATTCAAAAAATAAAGAAAACATATTCTTTTAGATTAAAACTTACTCTCACTCTATGCTTAATAGAACAATGTATCTTTTTGCTTCTAGTACCCTGAATACATTTTTATGTGCTGTGCTGTTATGCATGAAAAATGCTATAACTTCAGACTAGAAAATAGTATACTTATCTCACTGTGCTTTATGTTATATAATTGATCCAAATACAAAAGCACTGGGTTCTTTCACAGAAATAGACAAATGATTTAACTTTTTAATTAAACTTTAAAGCTTTTAATTAAATGCCTAAATTGCAAAGAACTATTTCAGTTTAAACTGTCTTTAGGTTGCTGGATATGTATTTTCCTATTGCATCTCCTCTGACCTGGAAAGTAACAAAGAGCAATAAATCACATTCTCACTTCTTAATTGGTACCATTAACACTTCTTTAATTATCCAGGCAGACAAGCACTGATTGTGCGAATGCTGCAGGTAACACAGAAACTGAGACTTTTAATCCCAATTATGTCACTAATGTATTTCAAATGCTTTTAAACTATCCACTAGCTGAATAACTTCATTTTCTTGTTTACCACAGTATCACCATACTATACTTCCAATGCATTTCCAAGGGAAGCAATGTGGACCAGCAGGTAAAGTACAGCTTTAAAGTATTCTGTAGTCTTTTCATCTGACATTAATCTGAGGTGACCTTGAGGAAGCAGATTTCATTCTTTACACATTGGACAATTGTGTATCTTCTCTATACAAATGATAAACTCTCTAATAAATGGAGTGTTTCTGCATTTGTGCCCAGAACTTCATGTCTGTGACCCCAGTGAGGGATTCTAGACTCCACTCCTGTGCTAGAAATAAGAAAATAATTATAATTACACCAACACCTAGATCTCCTCAGTGGTTTTCTTTTTGGGCGGAGAGAGAACAGAACAGCTATCCGTCAACACAGCAGCATGGACAACCACACCAAACCGTAGAAATCAAATATATCAATAAACAAATACCAAAGGTATTTACACAATTTCTTTTCTGTTTTGAATCTCAACTATGAAGGCCACTATCTTTTCATGGAATATCCATTTTCTTTTTATAGCTTATAATGTTGCTCTGTGTACTATCACTGTAGGCTAACAGAGCTCTGTTTAAGTTCTAGCCATGGTGTTAGATATGAACAGTCATGTTCCCAGATATGTCAGCCATGTCCTCAGATATGGATTTTGTGGATGGTGGTGGCAAAAGGAAGCAAGAGTGGGGCTGCTCCCTGAAGGAGAGCAACCCAGGAGCTGAGGGTCAGAGCTGTGCTCTCACTGACTAGGACATAGTCCCACGAGACCTAAGCAGGGCCGTGTGGTGACACTAAGAGGTTTCTTAATCAATGCGGTGCACTTCAGACACAGTCAAGTGCTAAATGTTGTCTAGGGTTCATCTGGAAAGTCCAGTCAGAAAAAGCAGCAGACCAGGCCAGAGAAAGACCTAGAGACAAGGCTACAACCTATGTCCCAGCTCCATGCAACACACAAGCTGCAGGGTCTGTGCAGAGCACAGGGCTTCCTACAGCATCCATCCAAGGCCTCTCCCAAAGACCAGTGTCTCTGAGGACATACTGTAAGTTCCCACCGCATCCTCACTTTGCAATTTATAAAATGAAATCCCATTTTTCCCAAAGGGTTTCCATCATAAAGCCCTGCTGCAGGTGATGCCCAAAGAAAAGAAGGATGTCAGGAAAATTGAGGAATATATCTTAATTCTCTTCTGATTTGGTAAAGGCCAGGCAATATTGACTGGGCATGTTCCATCTCAGCCACCATAGACGGATTTAAGCAAACACTGTAAAATCTGCATCTAGTGGAAGCCAGTTCAGCACTAGGTGCCTGAATCAATCATTCAGTTTCCCTTTCTATTTTAAGCAATGATCTCAACTTCTTAATGAAGTTATAAATATGTAAATCCATTGGGAATATAAAATACAGTAAGAATAGAGATGTGCTAATGCACACAACTAAAACTGATTTGTATTCTTTACAAGGAAAAATACATAGCTAGAAAGCTAAAAGGAATTTAACTTTTCATTATGCACAGCACCTGATACAATGAAAACTTTTCTCGTTTCAAGTACATCCTTGAAGAAGCTGCCAGATCATGTTACTTGTCAGATTAAGAGGGAAGTAAAGGAAATTATTACACTTTCTCATTCTCTTTCTCTGCCATTTATCTATGGAGATTTTAAAAAGTTCTTTCTTCTATTCTCTAACACAAAATGTCAGCTAAGTATGAAAGATGCCAAATTGGTACAGGCCTTACTCACATTTATTAACTCAGTGGAGCTATTTCACTAACGCTTGCTTTTAAATCAGGGTATCACCTAAGAAATAACATTAAAAAAATATGAATCCTAAAATTCAAGCTTATGTTACTGTAACATAACAATTACCATACATTTCTTATCACACTCTCAAATTTGCATTTCTATCCTGATAACAGCTACTTTATGCTATTCTACTATTTATTTGAAAAATCAGATGAGATTAAAGCTCATTATAAAGTAAAATAAAATCACTTGGATAAGGCAAAAGTCAATCCAAGATAAAATATATCTTCTTATTCTAGTACTTTAATATTTTCTTGTATTTCATTAACAATTGGGTGTTAAATTTGGTCCGCTGAATAATGCCATCACGCAGTGCTGGCACAAATTACCCAGCCTTAAGGAGGACAAGGAGGCAGCATGTTTTCAAGCTATGTAAAATCAAACAGATAATGAAGGTTTACACTTCATTGGTATTGACTTTCTGATGAAGAATACCATCGATTCACACTTGAATTTGCACATACAAAATTCACATTTTTACTCTAGCCCAGAAAATGACTGGCCTTACATAATAATGAATCTGTAATCATCTTGAGTGATTGATAGGAAGTAAAATCAAGGTTTCATGCAACTTTAATTTTATACTTTGGACTAGATGTGCAAAACATCTGATAAGGAAAGAATGTCGGTCATTGTAATATGCTTGACAAATGGATTAAACTCAAGAAGTTAAAACACTCCCTGAACAGGTTTAAACTAAGAGTCCATAGTGCTTTGAGAAAAATAGTCAGACAACTATTGTTTTTCTGAAGATTCTTTACAAAGTCTGACCAGTTTTGAAAACATAAGTTGCAGCAAAATACAAAATGAAAAAAGGAACCTAAAGACAGGGTTTGAGGAAAAATAAAGAGTTTTGAACTATACTGGTAACAAGAAATTCTAATTGTAGGATAAATTCATTATTATATTTGAGTGCACTCTCACCAAGTTTGCAGATGACACCAAGCTGAGGCGCGTAGTTGATTGATACACTTGAGGTAAGGGATGCCATTCAGAGGGTTGTAAATGCTAAATTGAAAGGCAATGCAGAATTTTGTGGTAGAGTGAAAGACGGATTGTGTTTATCCAAATTCTATACAACATTTTAGGCAATTCTTTTGAAATATATCACTCCTGATTGTACTACTAGGAAACAGAAAAATCACTGGAGTGATAGTGATGAGGCCATGTAGTCACAGAATCATAGAATCATAGAATCATTATGGTTGGAAAGGACCTCCAGGGTCATCAAGTTCAACCTTTATCCCATCATATTCCTAACCATCAGACCACTAGACCATGGCCTCAAGTGCCTCATCAACCTATTTTATGAACACCCTCAGGGACAGTGACTCCACCACCTCCCTGGGCAGCCTGTTCAAATGTCTAACCACCCTCTCAGTAAAGAACTTCTTCCTAATATCCAACCTAAACTTTCCTTGATGTAACTTGAGGCCATTCCCTATGTACAATTGATTACTATTCACAAGCAACCTCAGTTCTCAGGCACAAACAAATCTCACCAGTGCCATTTATCCATAGTATAAAATCAGTTCCATCTCAGAATGTGACAACAGGCTTCCAAAATTGGGAAGACCAGATTTAGGGACAGAAGAGGAGCCAGCTTGCACCTATACAGGCAATACAGGCACAATCTTGAGACAGTTATTCTCATCTACCTTATTTTTTCCTAGGTTACCTCTCTAGGTCCCACATTAATTCTCCAGAAAAGGTCTATGTATCATGTAAAGGCTTCCCTTTTTCTGGGAATAATACAAACTTTCTAAAAAAAAAAGAACAAACAAACAACCAAACAAAGAAACCTCACTCAGAAACACAACACTTTTGTTAATCAAATTTTCTTTTAAAAAATACCAGTTGTGATCCTAGTCAACTCAGTCTAAAAAGAGAGAGAGATGTAAAGCAGGTGGGAACGGTTTGCAACACTTCTGGGAGCACTGTCTGTACCTTCTTTCCTTAACTATTCATATCTCCTTTCTTTTAATGGAGGATAGAAAGGTTCAAAAGATCAGTCCTATTCAAAAGACAGTTATATTGACTCATAAGGTTTCTTCATGTTTGTTTATCGTCATTCTATACAGGCAAGAATCAAGACTGTAGATAAAAACCTTGTATAATATTAGAACAGTGAGTATATTCATATTTTTTTTAAAATAGCTGTTTACAAGCCAGTCAGTCAAAAAACATGTTCACTGCAAATACACAGCAACACTTACTGGCAAACAGCTCTGGCACACATTGGCACTCTTCTTGCAACACACAAATCTAAAGTGCTTGACAAAGATATTTGGACAATCCGATTTTTATGCCATCAGAACTCTTCCTGAATGAATTCCTAAACCACAGTTTAAAGCAGGCTTGAAGGTTGTAATATTAAAAGTGACAGTGACTGTTATGTAATTAAACATAGGAAAATAAGGCTAACTAAGTCTAACTTAAGGTAAACTATTCATTCTGATTATTATTGGAAAGGCAGGAAAACACATTTTCAGCAAAAGATACAGTAATTTTTAGTGTTCAGAACTTGGCAGGCTGCTCAGTAAAAGGAGAGGGAGAGTTTAAAAAAAAAGACGCAGGAAACTGATTCATTTAATAAAGGTTATCTCCATGCCAGAGGGATGGGATGCCATCCAGAGGGACCTGGACAAGCTGGAGAAGTGGGCCCAGGTGATCCTCATGAGGTTCAATAAGAGCAAGTGCAAGGTCCTGCATCTCAGTTGGGGCAGTCCTCGTTATCAGTACAAGCTAGGAGATGATGTGCTGGAAAGCAGCCCTGAGGAAAAGGACTTAGGGGTAGTAGTGGATGAAAAGCTGGACATGAGCCACCAATGTGCAGCTGCAGCCCAGAAGGCCAATTGCAGCCTGGGCTGCATCAAAAGAAGTGTAGCCAGCAGATCGAGAGAGGTGATTCTGCCCCTCTACTCTGCTCTGGTGAGACCTCACCTGGAGTACTGCATCCAGCTTTGGAGCCCTCAACATAAGAAGGATGTGGACCTGTTGGAGCGTGTCCAGAGGAGGGCCACAAAAATGATCAAAGGGCTGGAACACCTCTGCTATGAAGACAGGCTGAGAGAGTTGGGGTTGTTCAGCCTGGAAAAGTGAAGGCTCTGGGGAGACCTTATAGCAACTTTCCAATACCTGAAAGGTGCCTATAAGAAAGCAGGGGAGGGACCGTTCATGAGGCCATGTAGCAATAGGAAGAGGGGTAATGGCTTTAAACTAGAAAAGGGTAGATTTAGGTTAGAAGTAAGGAAAAAGTTTTTCAATAGGAGGGTGGTGGATCACTGGAACAGGTTGCCCAGGGAGGTAGTGGAGGCCCCATCCCTGGAGACATTCAAGGTCAGGCTTGATGGGGCTCTGAGCAACCTCATCTAGGAAAGCTGCCCCTGCTCACTGCAGGGGGGTTGGACTGGATGACCCTTGAGGGTGCCTTCCAACCCAATATATTCTATGATTCTATGTTGTAGGGAGTTGGACCATAATATTTGAATTCCCCGATAATGCAACATGTGATCATTTAGGTTCCTGCTGTATTTTGAAATGTTACCCTTGGCAACACTAACAAAAAGGTTACCTTTATTTCTAGTTTGTTGTGGCTCTGCAGATATTTTCATTGTGAGAGCAATCATTCCATGGGTTCTGATTCCTTTAACCATTAACGGAACACAACTGCAGATTGAGAATAATTATTTACTCTTTACAGTTTTTGCTAACTTCATCAAAATAACCAGGAGGAATCTGGAGTTCTGTATGAATAACATGTCCTAGCAAGGGACCATGAAGCCATCCCATCCACTAGGACACAAACCATAAAATAATTAGATCATAACATAATCGCAAAGCTAAAAGGAGGAAGATCAGATCATAAACAATTATTTCAACAAATTTGCTGACTTACTCTGTCTCAGGATACTTACACTAATCAGGACCAAATTAATCCTTAGTGAACCTTGATGGTACTCAGTCTTGGTTTTGAATATTATATTGCTAAATGAGCTCTATCTGCTTCTTCAATCATACAGCAACCAGTAAGTTCATAGCAAGCCAAATTTTAGGAACTGACTCTGTCTATAGGCTATGTTCACAGATATCTTGGGGCTTATCTGTCGTTGAGAAAGAACACAGATTTTTGAAAGGAAAAAGCTTTTGAAGGTCTATGCTCTGCAGATCAAACAGGCTTGTTGTTCAGTTGTTGGCAGTGAGTACTAAAGTTCTTTAATTGCAAGTACTAGTTAATTGTAGTCTTTTGTATGATCTATTCCCATTTTACCTGCAATGAACATCTTATTTTGGTCTTAAAAAACAATTACGCAAACAATATTTTTGTTAGTAGTAATTCGAATGCTGTGCAAGAAATCTGACTCTTAGAGACTGCTGTCCTGTCTTGACAATGTAGTTATTAAAATTTGTTTCTTTGAGGGTATCAGAGCCTGCTGAACAGAGAAAAGGATTCAGGTCAGTCACTACTTAAATCAAAGTCAATCATTACTTAAAGCTTTCAAAACCTGTAAACTGATGAGGCTCTTGGGTCTCTACAAGAATCTCTGATGAGAGCTGCCTTTTTAATTTACCTTGTCATGAAGACTTACCGTAACATCAGACTTGTCTTCCTGACATCAGATATGAAACAACAAGGTAAGACACAGTACAGAGAATCTTTTCAAAACTCTTACAGCATGAGTAGATTTGAGGAGCCTACCTGGAAGAAGCAGGTTTGCAACACATCAAGTTATGGCTCCTCAAACCACAGCTGTCCTACCTTTTCATAAGCAAGAACATTTGTTTGGAACACACACAGATCATTATTACTCTTTCCATATGTAAATACAATATCCACTTCTATAAATATATCCAATTAAGTCTTCAAGACAGTTACACACATTAGACACTGCATATTTTAGATTTTATGAAGTAATCTTCAGCTAGCTATTTCAGCAAGTAATTAGAGTATTTAATATTATGCACAAGATAATTAGGAAAACCAACAACTAATGGATTAAAATGGTAAACAGCCTAAGTCAACACAACTCAGAACGTATATACTCTATTCATGGTGCATTTTTTAGCATTGCTAATATACAGTCAGATTAATCATGTCAGTAGATGCCCCTAGATCATAAGTGATTGACCTATCTAATTGCTGCAGATTGCAAAGTTTTTCAGGAAAGATATAATTTATTATAAAAAAGATGGAGGGCTCTCTTCCCCACAAGGTTCTCTTATTTCTTTTTGTTTGTGTGCATATGTAAATACTACTTTTTTAGCCTTTTTGAGTCATATTTCTTCTTTAAAATTGTTAAATTGGTAGTTCTTATTTCCATTCTTCATATGATCAGGTCACTAAACTAAAATAAAAAACAGGGAGATGATTGAAATGGGTATTTTTCAAAGTAACTTAAACCAACAGAAACCATTAAAAGTTTATTGTAAAATAAATAAAATGCTAAAACTAGCTATCCACCTTTTTATGCTCTTACCTACACTGAAGTGCTTTTATAAGTGCTCTCCTTATTGATTTATTTGTCCCCAAGAAGACAGCAATAAAACTACCTGGCTGGTCTGAACATTTTAGCACCACAAAATATAAACCTATGTATCTCATAAGGACTCAGGCTTTTAAAATCTTGACATTTTTATTTCTGTTTCACCATTGGGGTTGTCTAATCTGAGACATGAACAAGCAAAACTGAAAATATTGAGAAGCAAGGTTTCTATACATGCTAGTGGCCAAGAGGAAAAAACCTTTTACATTATTTTCAAACTGTCAGGATATGACTTTGCTCCCACTGAAACCTAAAAAAAAGTAGCAAAACCAATTAAATTACTGAATTTAAGAGATACACAACCATTTTAGGCCCCTTTTTCGTGGAGCTCAATCCAGGACCTGAGATTCCCAATAAAATTTGTGGAATTCGAGAAGCAGGACTGCTAAGGGAAGGACTGTTAACTCTGTGCCAGACCAGATGATGGATACATGATCTTGGAGGCACATGCACCTTATACAAATTTCAATAACTCATAAGGTAAGGAGAAACCTGTCCCAGGTTACTGTGCTTAGCATACAGATTCAGAAGGTGAAATGGGATATAAAAGTGTACAACATCTTTCCATCATTCTCCTTTGAAAAATAAGCAATAAAAAGAAAAATCACATTGTTTATATTCTCTTGCCTTTGTATTAAAATGACAAAATGTTATATATTGTATTTAATTTTGATCACTCAAAACTTTTCTATTGATCTTTCATTTCATTTCACTTAAACATGCTCATCTTTTTTTTTTTTTCTCACAGAGCTTCTCAAGATATGTGTAAATATGTCATCATTAGGGACTAAAAGAGGTGCAACTGATATCAGAATGGAAGTTAAAGTCTTTATAACTCACTGTCTTTGACAAGTTATTTGTTCTTTTAATCCTTAAATATGCTGGTTGAGAAATATTAATTAGAAAGAGTATTCAAATATTCAATTTAGTATACAGTAGAAAAGTATTGTAGAATTATTAACATCCACTTTATTATAAAACTGTCAGAAGACAGACCCTTTCTGCAGCACAGTTTGGGAACAATATGTTTAATAATTTTCCAGGCCTCCAATAGGAAATTTAGTATGGAATAGTAAGTAACTTTAAAACATTCACTATAAAGAAACTACTCACTAACACAACAATTTCATTTTTCCAAAAACATAAAATTCAAGATATCTAGTATCTGAAGTACTTATTTGCATAGAACATCTTGAGTTTTCTATCAATTCCTACTTTTCCAGCCCTTCCCTGTTAAATGAGATAACCACCTTAAATGACACTGGTAAGAGATATGCCTGAGTTGGTGTGTTGGCTCAGGTGATTCAATGGCCACAATCAACAATGCTTCTTCATCATGTTACAAAAAATAATGGTCTTGTAATGCTTGTCATTTAATTAGTCACATACGAGGGCTATCAGGTATAGACTGGCATTCAGTGCCCTCAGTTGCTTTGTAATACAGTAGAAAACCAGAACCACTAGTTATTTTTGCAATTAATTTTTTTTTTTTTTTCAGTGAGTAGGAATTCCAGCCATAGGGAATTCTAAGAATGTATGAGACAAGTATGAAGCAAAGGAGTAGTACTTCGTGGATAACAGCATGAAAGTCAGAGCAGCTGTGCTAGATAACAAACAGGTACCTAGCTGGCAGCAGGGCCAGAAATACAACAAAGTACTCCTTAAAAATAATTCATACCAAGCAACCTGCTCATCCTGGCAAGCACTGATGATTGGAATGCGAGGGCTCCAAAAAGCTCTTTATTAAGGTGTAACAAACTGTGAAAGTAGATTTCTGTAACAGCAACCGTAACTGCAACAATACAATGCTGCTGCTAAAAGAATTGGATGAATGTAATTTTAAATCACTGTAATAAGCACATGTTGATGGCCAGGAGCAGAAAACATGCAATTTAAGAATAAAAACAGAGTCATAAAATATTCAAGGAGGCCACAGGATTAGGACTCAAAGCAAGTAGCATTAATTATGACTTCTAAAGCAGAAAAATTTGCTGATAGACCAAACGTCAATTAACAGCAATTGCTCTGAGCCAGGTTTTAAACACACTACATGAACACAGTAATTATACAATCTTATACAGTAAGAGATGACACAAAGTTGAGATCAAAGGTTAATTCTACAATTGCCTACAAATGGACTGACAAAATTCCCAAGAGCATTAAGGCCAGCAATGAGGGTCTTTTGTCAAGATAAACAAATACAAAGAGAAGGGAAAGTGGACTTGGAAAGACCACAGTTACAAAAGAAGTTGAAAATCATCCATGAATTGCTCAAACATGACACTAGAATATCCAGCATAATCCAAAGTGACAGCATTGTTGCAAACCTAACATGACGGATATTTGCAGATGAAAACATGGTCACTGCATATGTAAGTATGACAAAACCCCTCTTAAAAAACATATTTTTTCAATAAATGATGAAGGAAGAAAGTTTGATTCAATAATTTAATTTAAAAAAACCCACAACACAACAATTAAAACAAACAGTGATAAGCTAATAAACATTAACAAGTTTGATTGATGAAGTGTACTGACATTTTATCTTATTGATATAAAAAAGTCAGGTTGAAACTGCAGGAACTGAGAAGTAGCAGACCGTGTTCCTCCACAGAAGACCACACGCTTACCAGATACCAATCATAAGCACACAATTACTGAAGAATGAATCAAATACCAAAAAGCTCTTATCATAAACTTATCAGGTTTTGAAAATGCATGTCATTGTCTTAATTGTAATTCACTGCAGAACACAGCTAAATATAATGCTATGCCAATAAATAATTAACATCATCAAGACGTTGGATCTTACACCCAGTTAAGATCACACACTCGAACTAAGTCCAGGCTTAAGCAAAAGGTTTAATGCCAAGTAGTGTCAAGGACACATCTTTCCTGTTTGACATTGCCACTAACTTCATTTTAAGAAAAGTACTACTTCGACACAACAACAGAGTTGTGCTGCTCCACAGGAGGAGCATGGAAGATGTAAATGTGGCTAATAAAATAGCTCTTGGAAGTAACAGCTTAACCAATATGCAAGCAAGGAACAAAAATAATAGACCATCCTGAAACAAATTTAAAACACAAAAGTCTAATGAGAACTTCTTCAAATCAAATTTCAGCATAACTTTAGAAGACAAGGAACATGAGAACTGAGGGAATTTGCCTATTTTGGCTCTAACAAGCAAGCACATGGGGATGTCAACAAGGAAATTATATTAAATTTGTGAGATGGAACCTCAACAGTTAATAACAGCTTTGCTTAAAAGATTCTTCAACTTAAAGACCAAATTCCATATCTGTAATTCTGGAATTATTTTTTTTTTCTCTTTAGCATATAGATTTGAAAGCTGAATATCTTCCAGAAGAATAGACAGGTGCCTAAAAGCCTCTGAGAGAAAATATCCAAGAAAATTTGTAGAAATTTAATCTAACAAATGCAGAATTTCCCCAGATACCTCCACCTCATTGTAAAATTCAAAGAAGACATAAACATGAGAAGGCTGGCAGCAGGTAAAGCCAAATCACCTCCTGTGACAGGTGTTGGATAATACTAAAGTGCTGGAAATTTCATACAGAGTGACTTTATCAGCACAAATAACCACACAGGTCATCCAAGGACATTAGACCTTTCCTTGCACCCATATTACTTCTGGTGTTCTGTGAAGAATTGTTTGTATGTTGTTCTGAAAGTACTTAATGGAATATACAGATTTTTCTTCTTGCAGCTCATTAAGTTCACCATGACTTGAGACTTTTCAGTATTGCTAAGCCAGAACTTTATCTGATGCAATTTATTTATTAGTTAGCATGAGTTTGTTACACTGGTATTCCACTATTAACAAGGAGGCTGTACACAGAGCTCCATTTGAAAATGGTTCACAAAGGTAACTAACTGTGGGCAGCACAAAGTCATGGATAGGTATGACATTGATAGAAGGTATTTGGAGGTTTAAAAGCAACTATTAAACAGATGGCCTCACCAACATCATAGTACCATGAATTAAAATAATCATTACATATCTATCAGTCTTTTATTTGCTATTTACAAGTAGATTCTTAAACCCAGTATATACTCCAAAGCATTTTACCTCTGGAAATGCCATCAAATAACTACTATTTATACTTCAAGTTTTTATCACACAGATAGTAAGCAACATCAGAAATGTTAAAATATTTTTTCCTACATGCACACCTGAAACTATCCTGGCCATAGTATTTATGTAACCTAACAAAGAACTCCAAATACAAAATTAGCCAGGCAAAAATATATTTGAAGATTCTCCTCATGAAATTTCTCACACATCCAGTTTTGTTTGTGATACTTTTGACAGAAATATAACATTGTCTTGTTTTGCATAAAATAATTTAAAATTCCAGATATCAAGATGTTAAAGTTTCAAATAATTTTTAATGTAATATACGTATCTATTATGTATATATATATATATATATATAATTCTCATTAGTTCATACTGTAGGCAGTATATAATACCCACATCAAACTTTACAAAATATCATGTTGGAGACAAAGAGTTCCTCCTGAGGCTGCCAGCTGCTTACAGGGTATAGAAGACTAAAGTTTCCCCTTTTATCTCCTCCTTGGCCACTGAAATAAGGGTGATAATTTGTTCAGGAGGGAATCTCCATGACTAATATGCTTCAGACTTGTACAATTGGGAAGGAAGAGTGGATACAGAAAGCAGAAGACTCTGTTTATCTCCTTCCCCTTTTGTATCTATTAAAAACCCAAGCTCTGTCATTGTGTCAACAGCTCTTTGATTTCTCAACAGCTTGTGAACTCCACAGAAAGCTTTGACAACATATTGCAGTAATAGATAGGTAACGTGGAAAGAGATCCATTCACTCTAACTGGGATGTTTAAATCTCCACTAGTCTCTGCAGGCTCCTTCTCATGGCCACAGAAAGAAACAGGCACTTCCTGAGGGGGATTCACAACATAATATACAACATCTCTCCCTGGTCTCGATAAACCAGATGAGACATTCTCTGGAGGTGCCTATTAGTTTCCACTGACTGCGAAAGCAACTAGGGTGAAAAGCTCAGATTTAAACATCATCTTTCACATATTTAAAACTTCCTGAGATGAATCCCTCCAGTGGTAGCATTGAAGCCTGCTAAATTTTATGATTAGAACTGGCTGGATTAATGGGGGTTTGATGCTGTGTCTCAATACAAATATAGAAATTCAGATCAAGTCCAATCAAAGATGACTTTTTTAAAATGTAAGTAAAGTGAAAAAAACCACTTCAGATTGTACTTATTTAAAGTCTAAATATATTGTGATCTTACATTTTTTTCATTCTTTTATTTCATATTTGATCTGGAAAATATTATAAGTACCTTTTTCCATAAAGCCAAGAATGAGAATACTACTATATTCTGTTCTTTGTAGGTGTTTAGTCTGTTTTCAACCACATTTTAGCCTCATGTATGCTAGAAAGTATTCAGTAAAATCACTAGTATCAGTTATGAAAGGTTTATTACTCCTGTCTTCTACCCAGGAAAAACCTCTGTAATGCACACAGTTTCACATTGGTGTGTTTTCTTGTACTGTAGTGCAGCCTCATTACAATACAGCTTAGCAATTTGCTATGGGAAAAAAATATGAAGAACTATCCAGTCATCTCTTTAGTATATAGAGCTTTTAGAAAGATTATTTTTTATTGATCAGTGCTTAAATGTATTATTAAAAGCACTACATAAATCAAAAGAAAAAAACAATTATTTGCTTATGAGCTATATACAGAATAAAGCAAAACGAAAGAAACGTTCACTATGCCCAGGCCAAATACAGAGAACTGTTACCAGTGGTCTTCTTGTTCTTATAATGCAGAACTCCATACAGAATACATAACAAGTTAATGTAATTTACTTGCAGTGAGTAGTGTGGAAAACAACAATGTATTAATGCCCCCCCACACCTCTTGCTTCTGCATGAGTGAAATGACGGAGAGAGAGAACATGATATGAATTATTTCTATACAATAAAGAACAACTTCTTGTGCATACAACAAATTTTAGATGAGATTTCACAGAACAGAATTAAGGGGGACCTTCAAAGTACTAGAAGGCTTGGTGAGAGGGTCTCTTATCATAAGATAAACTGTGATTTTAGATAGATAGATATACACACTGGTATGCATTTTTATTAGAAAGGAAACAACTAATGAAATGTACTTTGCATAATTAAAGTGTACTTTCACAATGTTCAGCCCACACTCTTTCTGAAATGGGAAGTATTCATTGCACTACTAATTTTGCATTCTATTCCTTATTTCCTAAATATTCCATTAACTGTCCATTATATGTTCATACTCTATTTTTCATTAATTACTATAATCTTACTTCCGATGTTCTGTTATTGGAGGGCAAAGAAGAAGCCCCCATTGCTGCAATTGTAAAAGCCAGGAAAAAAAAGAAAATGCAAAAATCAGCTCTAACCATATTTCATTAACTTCATTTTAATTGCTTTCTTTGCCTAATTCTTTCTCTTTTGCTTCTGAACTGTAAAATAAAGCAATTGCATTCATGTCACAGGAGTTATATCAAAGTTGGTTATATACGATGTGATTTACCAGCTCTGTGATATCAATTTATTAGCAGTCTTCAACTTTACAAATCACCTTGATTTTGAATAAATTATTTAAGAATACTTACGTTTTATTTACCTAACATATTGCTTGTGGACTTAACAAGGAATTCAGGCAGTTTCCCTGGGGTTTCCCATTTGGAACCTGATCTATCCTATTATCCCTGAAACAGAGAAAAACAAAAAAGCCTCTTGAAGTTAAGGTTCAGAGACATCAACACATCCTTAATAATTTTTAAAATATAACTTACTTAGTAAAATATCATTACGGAGTGGTGTAGCCATCCTGACTGCTTGACCATTGTACATGGCACGACCATGTACATACCCAAGAAGCACAGCCCTCAGGCCTGTGCTGTGCTGCACAAGTTTTGGCTGCAGGATAAACACAGCCGGCTGACTTTAACAGGGGAGCCTGCAGGCAGCTCCCACTCGGTGCCAGCGATACCACCTGCCTGGTCTTGCTTTTTTCTAATAAGAAGTTCTCATGTGAACATGCCTCCTCTTTAACAGCAGAAGCTATGAATAGAGTTGCTCCCTTGTAAGAAAACAAGGAATAGCTCAAAGGATCAAAAAGTGGAGAATCTCTTCTATACATGGGGTTTGCACAGTGTGCTGCATGGGGGTTGGAGGCCCAATCAATGCTACACCACTTGGGGTTTCAAGTATCAAAAGGGACATAAGATTACCTATGCTATTCTCTTCTTGCAGCGTTAACTCTAATAAATAGCTTTTTAAATGATACCTTACAGAGTCTGAGTGCCTTTTTTACTGGGATCATAATGCACCAGCAAGCACCTCCAGGTACAAAACAAGGCATTTTCCATCATTTATATTGATGTGAAGGTATACTTCCTCATTTCCATAAAACATATTTTGATTATGAAAAGGTTAAAAATTAATACAGATGCTTCATTATCTAATTAAATTACCATTGTGAAATTACACCTTGAACTAAATTAAAATTGCATTAAATTGAGGAGATTCTATTTATTTCAAGACCAAAATTGAACACTTTTTTTCTTGTCTGTACTGTAAGAACTAAATAAAGCAGCATGCAATAGCACGATCCAGAACCAACAGAAATGAGGATGAAATATGTTGTCCTTCTAAAATTCCAGGTTTAACCCCAAGTTTATTTAAATTTATGCACTGAAATACAAGTCTTCAAAATTAAACTTTACTTTGAATGAAAATAGCATAAAACATGTCTTTAGGTAAAGGACAAAGTATATCCTTCCTGAATTTTGCCATGTGCAAGTCCTCGAAAGTGAAGGCCTCTAAATCTACGTCTGTAAAGTTGAAATCTACATTTGAAATTGCATTTTTCACCTTCAAAGATTTGATTAGCCTAAATTAGTCCCCAGATCACTGAAGTAAATTATAGGGGGAAAAATTATTGCACCCCAGTTTTACAGTGAGCAAGGAAAGAGCAATAAAACCACACAAAGAGTTTCCATCGGCAATTTTATTTTGAAAGTGTTCAGTGTCATTTTGATTGGCGAGATCTTTGAGGCATTGGTAAAATAACATCAGGGGACAATGCAAGGGGTGCACAAAAGTGTTTCTAAATGTAGTTTTGGTACAGGCAGTGTGTCCTTTCTGTAACCTGTTGTAGAAGACTGGATAACCTGGAGATCTACTTTGGTTTTCTTCTGCCTGTCTGCATAGCGTGTAGCAAAATCAAGACTTGCCATTAGTTTTCCATTCAAAGCAAGGGATATATTCCTAAGGAAAGAATACCTTTGTAACCCAAAGATTATGAAGGGGAGGGCGGAACAACAATATGTTCATTTTGACATTTTAAAACCTCCTGCTGTCTCCCTTTTCTAATCTACACTAGGGAAGACTTCTAGCTGAGGCTGGGTGCATTTTCAGTGCAAAGAACCATGCAGAGGAGAGCGGAGAAAAGTTCATCTTTCTCTGTTAAAATGAGGAACACAATTGTAACTAGCTGCTTACACTGGCTCAGCGCCCAGCATGATTAATGATGCTTTCAAACTGGTTTTAGAGGAGCACTTAAACTTGCCCTTATGAATCTCATGTCTGTCACTTTCCCAGTGCTTTGCCTGTTTATTTGACTGCCCTGTTGCTCAGAGCAAAACAGCAGGCTAGGACTGAGGAATTTTCCATGTATAAAGTTATATGCTCTTAGATGGAAAAATTTCTGCCAAAACTCGTATGAGAAGGGAAAAATGTGAACCTTGAGCTAGGAAATTAGTGTCAGTAGTGATAAAATAGGTTTATTTGGTATCTGATTATTAGCTGCATTGATCACCATATCCATGGTGTACGCAGTGTTTGACAGTGAACCTTTCTTGCTTTCCTCATGGACAGTAAGAATTGAAGAGTGTGGAAGGGTGAGACAATTAGGAGTTAAGTCAGTGTGTGTGCTTACATTTCTTCCTGAGCTGGTCTAAACTTTTAAAAAACAGACGGTGGTATTTAGTTTCATTCAAGTTCTTCCATAGCTGATACAGTCACTGTACTGACAGTCCCTACAATACTTACCAGTTCAACTTATGTAAAATTATTTGAAATTATTAATTCTGAATACTAAGAGGAGGCAGATAAAAGCACACCATAGCTTTTAATTCACTTTGTGAATCACATTTGCCCTGTACCTAGAAGGACATTACCACCAGAGGAACTTTGGTTGAGTAAGCAATCAACTTCTACTTCTATCCATCCTCTCCCACAATACTGAGCACTGAATAACAGCTAGATCCCCCAGAACGTAATCCATTCTTTGTGTAAGCTGTTTTAGTCTCAGTGTATTGAAAATGATCCCAAATCTGTTTGAAATGCACAAATTTGATTTTAAATTAAGAATCAAGCTTGTTCTTCATATGTATCTCCATAATTCTTAATCATAATAGCAAATTTGCTACAAGTTCTTTCAATTATATATGAAAGAGACCTGATACATTCTTAATTATTTCAAAGACGGAGATGAAGAGATCATCAATACAGCATGTTATCAACAGATATACTTCAAATAAGAAGAAAAATATAAAATAATAAAATCATTGCAATTCTATTTCTCCCTAAAAACTTCCTGACTTTAGTTTGATCAAATCATTTTCTAGAAGGAAAATCAAAATATTTTATTGATTGTCACTTCACATATATATAATTAACAAAATAAATAATGTCAAATGGAAAACTAAGACATTCTTGTGCCATAAGGTTCTTACGGGACACCTCCAGTTTGTTTTTTTTTTTACAGAATATTTCTGTAAAAAACTAAATATTTTCATGTTTGTAAGACCCAGGTACAGTGTTAAAAGAAAAAATGACACCTGAAAATGTTCAACTAGCTTAGCTGCAATACAACTACTATTCAGCAATGACATCATTCAGGTTGAACAACTTGTTCCAGCATGCTCCCTAAACTATGAAAGCAGATGACATATATGCTGGCAAAGAAAATCTATCACTTATTAACAGCTAATTAGCAAACAGCTAATCCCTAATAGTTGATCCCATCATTTGCTTCAGTTCTACTGGGATTTATCTGAAGTTTTATGTTGGAAAAAAAGATCTTGTTTCACTGGTTTATGTTCTGAAGTTTTTGGAAGCAATAACTTGCTGGTTTGGGGGGGGTGGTGGGGGAAGAGAGAGATGCTCTTCTCTAACTCACAGGAAAATATCCACTAACCTACCAACAGATTTATGATAGATATTCTAGCATCAAAGAGAGCAAAACATCAATACTGGTCTCTCCAAACACTAAGGAAGAGAACTTGAGAGAATTTTAGGCTAGCATTACACCCAGCCTTTCCTTAGCAAGTCGGTAAATAAAAGTGAGGTCGTAAAACAAGAAAACAAACAAACCAAACACCAAAAAACATACAAATCTTGATCATTCAAAAAAAACCCCAAAAGCAAAAAACAATTGAAAAGTTAATGCTGAACAAGAAAAAATCAGTATCGACAATAGACCTGGGGGGGGGGGGGGGGGGGGTAAGTCAGAGAATTTTCAAATGTAAGTTTTTTTTCTCAGGCATAAGAATTGAGAGGAAAAGTGCTGAAACAAACAAAAATCAAAACAACATATTAACGTATTGGTCACTTGTACTTTCACTGATAGGACAGGAGGAATTTCCCCCTAAACATCTTTGGGAGGAAAGTGTTAACTTTTTTTGCAACATGAAGGATCTTGAAAAAAAGCACTACTTCTGAAAATGAGAACTCCGCAAGATGAATCCAAGAATACATTGTCTAAAAGAGGCAATGTCCATAAATTCACTACCAGCTTCACAGCTTATAAATCAAGTTGAAAATTAGATGTCTAGGTCTGCAAACTTGCGAAAGACAGATGCAATGGAAGAACTATCTATTGCTTTTAGACCTTCACTGGAGAATGTATATCCAAGGGAAGAGAACTAATTCTGACGGAAAAAAAAGAAAACACCACCATGAACTTATTAAATGTGCCACTTATGGATCAGACAGGATTCCAATGTATAAAGCAAAAGTATATAGATTACATGTAAAAAAAAAAGTAAAAAATAGATAAAAGAGGAAGACCATCAAAAAAAATAAATCAGCTGTCAGTAACAGATGAAATTCATTCAAGGAAAAAAAGTGGGTTTGCTTTTCTGAGACAAACACTACTTCTGAAATGATAAAGAGGATTTCCTAACTTTACAGTCCTTGGTTTTTAACATTCAAATATGCAAAGGAAGTTCCTGAAAATATTAACAGATCTTTTATAAAACAGAACAGAAATTTGCAAAACAAGTCTATGTGGCAGACACTAATATGAGAACTTTCACTTAAAGACAACCTATATAAAGCGACTTAAAAAGTACAGCATCTATGGGCTGGAACTTTTCCTATACTGCACAAGAGGCTGTTGCCATCATAGGGATTTCATGCATCAGAGTAAGGCATGACTTCACAGTAAAATACCTCCTGATGACATACCAACAGGGCAGCGTTTCAGCAAAATCTGTTACTGAAATACAGAAGAGGCCCCAAAGCCATTTAAAGAGGGGGAAAGGGTGTACAAGCACAGAGTAGCTCCCCTGTAAGTTTAGCTAGAGTGGGCATGCTGCAGTAAGTCATGGTAATGAGGATGAAGGGAGAACCTCCCTCTACCCCCTGTGGCAAATCTACTCCTGCAGGACATCAGTTTTCTAGAACAGGCTCATTATTCATCTTTATTAAAATGCAAGTTACGAAAAGTAAAATTTATTTGATGAACTCAGGCTGTGAACAGTCTTGAATAAATATTTAAAAAAAAAAAAGAGAAAAGCAGTATGAGATTCTTCTGTGTTATGAACTGACCACAATACCCATTCCCCATCCCCCTGCGCTGCTCAACGAGGAAGAGGGAGAAGAATCAGAAATTGAGTAAAGTTGAAGCTGGGAAGAAGGGAAGGGTGCAGGGAAGGTGGTTTTAGTTTTGTCATTGTTTCTCACTATCCTATTTTATTTTTAATCAGCAATAAATGAATTTAATTTTCCCCAAGCTGAGTCTGTCTTGCCTGTGATTGTAACTGGTAAGTGATCTCTGTCTTTATCCTGACCTATAAGCTTTTCTACCTCTTACTGTCCTCTTGTCCTGCTGAGGAAGGGGAGCAATATAGCAGCTTGATGGGCATCTGGTAGCCTACCAAGGTCAACTTACCACACAAGGTATAAAAATTTCGAAGTCTTTTACCTATTCAGCAAGATGATGATAGTAGAGCTGGTGATTAAAGTAGGGACAAGCAGCAAGGCAAAGGGATTGCATTTCTATTCAGACTTTTTAAAGATGAACAAAAAGTCTTGTGGCAGCCACTGTGTTTTTACCTCAAGTATCATATTATTAGATGTTTTCCAAACATCAGGCATCAAGCTGAAAAGTTGTTTTGCCAGTCACTAGGCCTAACAAAAAGGACACAGCCAGCAGCAAAACAATCCGGTAACCAGATTCTGTTGTACATAGAAAAGTCAGTGTACGGGTGATCATTGGGGGTACAAACAGGTCAAACAGATCACACATAACAGACATCAACCCCAGCAATGACACAGCACGACCAATAATAGGTGGAATTAACAGAGAAACAAAGTCTCCCATAGAAGAGATAGGAGACAACCAAGTCAATAGGCTGGTCATATAGGATAGAAGTAGCCCCGCATTGTCTCCCCACGAAACCTACATTTGCAAATGCCAAACCTGACTGGGGCCCAGTTGCAGGGAGACTCAGGAGGTCCTTCCCCAACAGGAAACTCTGCAAAGTGCATCCACCTCACAGACAGACACTCCACCCTTCCTGCAAGTGGTCCCAGCTTTTATGCCCAAAGCAGGACACCTGGCACTCATTTACCCAATGTGGGTCACCTGGGGCTTGTTTACCCAAGGGCTTTCCTTACAATGCCAGCAGCACCTTGGAGGAAAGCCAAAAGGCAAACTCATCCCCTCCTTTTGAAGGACCATGGGAACCACCCATATGTCAACCTTAATTCAGGGCTTGGTGTTCAGACCCCAGCACTTCAAAAGTACATTCTTCATTCAGACTGACAGTTGGGCATTTTTTTAATTATTATTCAGAAAAGAACTGAATTCACTATCTTTCTGTCAAAACCCCAAATACTACTTATCAGTCCTTCCACGTGGAAGGACTTCTTAGTATAAGTTTGTCAATTCTTATTTTCTCATCAGAATTAAAACACAGTCTTTATGAGGTATATGGTAGACTGATAGGCTACTATAAAAATTCTAACAGGAGACAAAAAAAAAACAACTTAAGCATTTAGAAACTGTTCCTGTCACATAAATTTGACATGTACCTTTGCAGCTTTCTTCCTTGTTTCCAGCCACAAAATACCACTCAGGGACACATGGCAGCAGAAAGAGGAACCAGAGAGAGCAAGATCTTCATTGTCTTACAAACATACCACTGCCCCGTATAACCTGGACAGCTGATGATACCAGTCAATAAGTGAAGAGACAGCTTTACAAAACTAAATTCCACCCACTCTGTACTGAGAGTACAGGTAAGTTCCTCCTTCTTTTTTTGTCTCTGTTTTGATAAACCAGGAAGATCAGGAATGACAGTGGCATGATGAACAGTTTATGGGCAGGAAGGACATTTGGGGACACAATGGCATGCAGTGAATAGTATGATAGGATTGAGCAAGAGAGGACATTGACATAGAGACACGAGGGAAAATGCTGGTGATAACTTCTGAAACAAAATGATTTGACCATTCTGGTTTTGTAATCGAGACGTAAAGTTCAACTTTCGGTCCCTTGAATGGCACAATTCCCATTGTTAGGATGACATGATAGGCCATTCAGCAATGCATACACACAGCTTTCACTGAGAAAAGGACTGAACATGTTGTTTAGGTCACTATTTTCCCATGTTTGTCAATAAATAAGGACTGTCAACTGTTCAAACATTGAGCAGACCAAAAGCAGGCTACTCTCAGTAGTTACATCATCCGATAAAATAATCCTGCTGACCAGAGGCAAAGTAAAGACTTTGAAACTCTCCCTATTAGATTAAAAAAGGAAATATATATGCCACTCTGTTCTTATTATACACATCCAGTAAGAACTATATATTGCCTAGCACATACGGTTTACAACATGGTGATCATATATTTTGTGAAATCTTGGTGCTGTAAGACAACTTCCTTGAATTATTAGAGACACTTAAGACACTTTTTCCCTTGTAATATATAATTACAATAGCTTTTTTTTTTTCTTTTCCCAAAAATAAAGACATTAGTCTGTGACCTAATTAAAGTGGCACTACTTCAACTCAGGACCATAACAGCAAGAAAAAGCACTAGAAGATTTTATCCACAGTTTTTTTAAGAGACATACAATGAAAAGAACTAAGGCAGCTAACAGCACAAACAAGGAAGCATTCTGAAATTAATAAACCCTTGATACTGCACATTAGTAAGTAGGGTAATGGACCTGTGTCAAGAAACCTGGGAACATAATGGAGTTGGGCAAGCTGTTAAGTGGAGTTCAGCTGTCTGAAAACTTGTGAAGAGTGAGAAAATAACGTAACAGAGTGTATTTGCTCTCCAGGGGTAGAAAGACCACTTCCCTGACAGCATTCAAGCAGGCCCTTGACATTTATAAAGTTACAGAATGGAACAGACAATGAAAACATATCTTGAAAACATGGCATACTGAGGCAGTACGCAGGAGAGTGTGTATGGCCTCTTACTCTTTATAAATGGGTAAGCTGAGTCACAGTGGTATTTGGGGCATGTTTTAGCAGATGGGGAGCTGACTCAAAAGTTTTCTTTGTATGAAGAAGGAATCAGAAGCAACTGAAAGATACAGGCACCAATTTAAGGAACTTTGACTCTCACTAGAATTCAACTGTTCAGAGAGATTTCATTTCTCTCCTTGACACCTTTATAATTTTTCAGGGTTTTTTTCCTCATTGTTCTAAGATGAAGTAGCACATTGTAGAAAAAAAAAAAGACATCAAATGCTATTGTGTAACACAGTGGATTAGATAACCTCTGTATTATTTTAAGACAGCTTTCAAAGCTTTGAAAAAGGCAATTGTTTTGGACCAGAAAGCCCTGTTACTTCCACAAAAGACCTAGCATATCAGTGGGCCTGGTCTGCTTAATAAGTATTCTGTACTCTGTCAGTTGTGCTGTTATTTTTCAATGAAGCTCCAGCACTTTTTTCATGATTACTTTTATGTGAAACAGCTTGAAATTTTTAGATGACAATATCAAGATCTATTGCACTACTGAAATACTACTACGGTGTAATAATTCACTGAAATAAATTTTAACTTAGTTTGGCTCAAATGCATTTACTACTACTAAGTGTTCACCTGGAAAAAGTAGTTTCTGATCCTAATCCAGGTCAGAAGTCAGGAGTTAGAATTCTAAGAGTAGATTATGATAGCTGCATGCATGCACGCACACACAGAGAAAACATGCATGTAATACACAGATAATTTACCGCATATTTCTATTAATCATTGATAGCTCCAAACCATGGATTAACTATTTTCATGCACCAAAGTGCCAAAGCAGAGGTTGCTTTTTATCATGAGAAAACTCCATATTTAGTCTCCAGAAGGAGGAAAAAAAATGAGTTCCAAGTAAACATACAGTAGCCCAGGACTTGTTTCTGAGATTTGAAATAAATTACTTGCTCTTAAAGGATAACAGTACAAACATCAATATTTTTTCTAGAATTTTGTTAAGCAGTTCAAGTAGATTTCACTCACCAACATACACAGACATATCAAAAAATAGTTCCAATTTTGATTAATATGTTGAGGAAACCTAAAGCCATAACATGTGGAGAATTGTGTCCAGTGCTGACAGCAATGGACAAAGGTATCACAAAATGTGATCAGTGTACAGGCTGCGAATATTAGACATCACATCATAAGGACTCACAGTCCATTAAAATCTTTGTACAGCCATTTACTGAAATATATACCCTGAGGACAATTCCTAATTTACTTGTTTCTGAAATCTTAATTCTTTCTGATCTATACCAGGACAATACTACAGATGATGACGGGAAAAAATCCCAGTGTCTGGTTCTGACAAACAGAAAAATAGTGCAGCTACTATTGTCCTAAGGAACAGAGTAATACAAACATTCTGTAAGTACATTATAAAGTGTGACATTTAAATAAATCAGCATGCTGCACTATTAAAACTTCTAGCCTTTGTTTGTTATGGAAATATATTTTATTTGTGTTAACAATAACCAAATATTAAAGGATTAATCTCAATGAAGTCTGTAATGCAAATGATGCACAGGTAATCATGATATTTCTGGAAAGGGGTGGAATATGTACCTGAAGATTATAGAGTATGTGAATAGAGGGCTGCATTTGTTATTTTGTAAAAATGGCCTTGTTAATTTACACGCACTTTTAGAACTGCTTGCTGGTTATCTGTGCACTGATAGACCCAGACAGATGCAATCAAGGAGACAGCAATGATTTCATCTAACTCTACATCAAAAGCCTACAGTTGAAGCATCATGACACATATAATTTTTATTTCCTTATGTCATCTTGTCACATGACAAATCAATTGCTGGCAACAAATTTAAGGTTTAAAAGATATTTGAAGGGGATGCCAGAATGTGACTGAGACCCAGATAATGGCAACTAATCAGCTTTAGATATAGAGATAGTTAAAGAGATTGGCCTGGGACTATACAACTCAAGAGGCTATTGACAATTTATGTGGACTAAGTTAGAAAGCAATAAATAGTAAAAACAATAGTCCTAGCAAGGAATATCTGAAGACATCCAACACTGCACAAAAAGCTAAGTTCAAGATGGAACAGGGAGAGGTAGATGCCAGGCAACTAGTCAGTAGTTGGGCACATGGATAGGTTGGAGTGAGTGTCCTGTTCCCCTAAGTCCATGGTGCCAGGTACAGATAGAACACAGAACCAAAGACCACTACACTCATCCTACTTAAGTAAATACATTTTAGATTTCATTTCACTGAATGGTGTAGTTCTTGTCATTAACCCACTATAAACTCACTCAAGATGGGTCTCTATTTGGTCTCCAGACCACTGTTTCCATCACTGTTCAAGTTTCCCTCTGAGAAGGAAGATTTTTTTATGGTGAATAAATTGAAAAATGTTGCTAAATGCTATTCAGTTAGAATAGGATAGTTCAGTTGGGAGGGACCTACAATGATCATCTAGTCCAACTGTGTGACCAATTCAGGGCTGACCAGATTAAATCATGTTCTTAAGGGCATTGTCCAGATGCCTCTTAAACACTGACAAGCTCAGGGCATTGACCACCTCTCCAGGAAATCTGTTCCAGTGTTTGACCACTCTCTTGGTAAAGAAATGCTTCCTAATGTCCAGTCTAAACCTCCCTTGGCCCAGCTTTGAACCATCCCACACATCCTGTCACTGGATACCAGGCAGAAGAGATCAGCACCTCCCTCTCCACTTCCCCTCCTCAGGAAGCTGTAAAGAGCAATGAGGTGGCCCCTCAGCCTCCTTTCCTCCAAACTAGACAAACCCAAAGTCCTTAGCTGCTCCTCCTAGGACACTCCTTCTAGTCCTGTCACCAGCTTTGTTGCCCTCTTATGGACACACTCAAGGGCCTTCACATCATTCTTCAGTTGTGGGGCCCAGAAATGCACAGTGCTCAAGGTGAGGCCACACCAACACTGAATACAGTGGGATAATTACCTCTTTTGAACGGCTAAAGAAATCAGTGGCCTTGGCTAGAGAATGATATTAAAGATGCATTACTCCTTCAGCAGTAGTTGGACTTTCTCTTCTCCTTGTGTTTCTTTTCAGATTTTGGAAGGCTGGGTAAGGAGCCTTGCTCTGTCTGCCTGTATGGAGAAGAAAGATAATTGTTGCAAGTAAGATTAAAACATTAATACATATAACACAAATCCATGCATCTAAAATGTCTAGGACATGATACATGATTTCTTACTGGCACTGCCATATAAATATCCTGACAATCCTCTTTTCCTGGAACAATAATGGCATCTTGTGGATAGTAAATTACTTTTTATCTGTGAACAATTTAAGAGAGAATTCTAGGCTATATTCAGTATCTAATCACAAGGTTTAAGAAATACAGGCAACACAAAATTTAAGCCTGACACACATAGTTCAAAATTAAATTTTTACTTGCTTTCATTTTACTCACACAGAGTTCTAAAATCAGCCTAAAGAGTAATATGATTTTGGAGACAGTGTAACAGTATTATCTCACAGATAATTAAAGTACCTTTTAATCATAAATCATCCACATATTCAGATTTATGCCAAGGTAGATAAAATTAATAATTCAAATGCTGCACTTTAAGATTTTGGAAGGTTCTTTCATGAAAGTTTAAAAAAATAGTCTTGAATTCTCTATCTTTGGCAGTGGGAGCCAATGCAACTGAGAGAGGATACAGCAGTTTGAACATTGCTGGAAACATTAGCCCCATAGTTCTCTCTGTGTCCACGCAAGCTAGTGTAAGGATGGAGTTCCATTCTTAAAATAATTTGATAGACTGAAAAGACCTAAAAATGCTAATATTTTCACCTGTTCCCTCTGTTTTTCTCCCTCCACATATACAACAATTAGTCACTGTTGCTGCCATATACATCTGACAATACATACTGTCTTTAGTAATAAGTGACCCTCTCAGCCATTTCACCATTCTGCAAATCCCACGTTGCTGTTCCTCTCTTCTCAACTTCGCAAAGTAGTATTGCAGCACTCCTGAAGTTCTAGCCCCATTAATTTACTTCAAATTGAATCATAAGAGTAATACATATTCTTTAAAGAAAATATGAACTCAGGTAGCTGATCCTGCAAGCTATGGGGATTCAGACAAGGCAAGTGTTCACATTTGAGTATAGAAATTTGTGCTACCAGTTGTCCACAGTATCAGAACTATAACTAAGTCTCTTATGTTCCAGTGTTTATAGATGCAGTCAAATTTAAATGACAGAATTTATCCCTCCAAAAATGTCTATAACCATACAGTAACCATATTAGGAGCATACAATGGGATGCACAAGACTGGAATAAATCACTAGAATTGGTATGCTGGAACTGAGACTTAACTGGTGGACAACTTAATGTGAGAATGGAATACTACCCAATATGGCTGTCATTCCTTTTAGATACAAAGTTTTCACCATATCATTAAGGAGCCTAAAAGATGAGGGTTCTTTCATTACACCATCCTCAAAGATGAGTACCATTTTGCCAAAACCAACCCAAAATAAAACACCAAGAGACTAACTTGACACTGCCACAGTCAGAAGCAGAAAGTAAATTGATATTACATTGCAGTTCAAAAACCAGTTATAGCTCTACAGACATCAATGAGGCTTACAGATCTGACATGCAAATAAGTCAGATTAAGTTATCACAAAATGTATCTAAAAGCATTACTTTTAAAATCTGATAATACTACAAGTTTGTCAGGTTTCAGTACAGCTGAATAGTGTCTAAACTTTCCCAGAGCCATGGTTACTGGTATGAACCACAGAAAGGGGAAATTTCCAAATATGCTGTTCATCTGTTTAATATTTTGAATAATTTTGAGTAAGCAGGATCTTACTCTAATGGTAAGAATTACCAAAGTATTTTTAGTCTGTGCCAACATCCTCTTTAACGAGGAAAGTTATAACCTTGTTCTGCTTATCTATAAGACAAGCAAGGAAAGGATTCACATATATATGTGTTAATATATTTTAAACAGGAGGACTTTGATAAAATAAAAGCTGCAATATTCTACACTTCAAATATATCAATCATTTACCATGTTTAAGACATAAAAAAAGTCCAGAAAGATTTTAATAGCGATGTCTTTTCACACTACTAAGCAGTATACCATCACCATATGCATACTCCAGAACCACACTGAACTGTTTATCGCAGTGACCTGATCACACTGACATCTTTCACTCTCGGGGCCCATTACTCCGTCAGTATAACACAAAGCAATTTAGGTCTCCCCCTTCTACAAATACATTATAATCAGACTGGGTAAGGGTCAGCAGCTCTGACAAATCACTGAACACCAGTGGTGAAACTCTTTACTCTCCCCCAGCTACAATTTTGTTACACACTTGGCTTCCTGCTCCATGATTTTGGCATATCAATATGTTAGAACTTGTCATTTTTTCCCAGCACACATATTAGCTTCAGTAATATAATGTTGCTACTGATAATGTTGTTTATGTCCTGGAGTGGAGAAAAAAGAGATTATGTCAACCACAAGTGTTTTAATTCCAGTACAAGAACATGTATTTTAACATCTTTGAGTCTAACAATCACTAGTTAACTTTTTCTCCTTTAAATCTTTCCACATTACACAGTCACAAACATTAAATAACTTTAATAAGGAATTCCTTCAAAATTCAGAAACTCTGCTGGATGATGTAACTCACGTTATCACATCAGTTTTCCCAACCTTGAACACTTTCGCTTTCCTGACAGCCTGCCGACTGTGACCAGTAGAGGGCATTTTAGGACTGAGTTATGCGAATACAAAACGAAAAGACCAGCATTTCTATCACAAACAGCTCACGCTGGAGGAGGCTATGTTTAAGTTTAATAAATATTTGAGTATAAATTGTAGTCTTTTCAGCATAGATATCAGAACCATAGCATTTCAGGAAAATGTCACATGCAACATTTATTTTATTAAGACTTATGTTTTCAAACTTTTATTTGTTTATTGTGCATACACTGAACTATTGTAAAACTGATGTTTAGACAGTTAAATGCATCAGCATGTTAAGATATTATATAGACTACACTTACAAAGCAAGGGGGAAAAAACTGCACAGAAGTCAATGGCTGAAATATTTCATTTTAGTGAGCAAAAGGCTTATTTCAGCAATATTAACCATTTAATTACATGTTCTGTTCTTTACTTAAATTGTGAGATTACATATGTATCAGGTTAAAACTGGGTTTACATATTGGCTGATTAAAACCACATCATAAGTTTACATTTTCTTAAATGATACAGTTATTCAGTAAAACCTTGAGAGTTTTAGATGTGGTTCTTCAAAATAACCTGAAAATTTGAATTGAGTAAATACGATAATGTTTAATTCCCCAATTCCTACAAGTTAGCACAAATGGGAACAAGAGCTAAAAGTGCAGCCTTACTGGATGGTTTTAAAAGATGCACACCCAAATCTGTTTGCTAACTACATGCTCAATTACACCAGCTGGGCTTTTCAAACGTGGATATTCAGTTACATGCCTTGATTTCAGTTTATAGTTCTACTAATGGTGCTTGTGCAAGTTCATACAGTCCATTTGGAGTCTCGAGCTACAGACTCAGCAGAGTCAGCCACAACGGTACCCTAATTAGCTGCTTCCTCAGGTTACAGAGTTTTAGTTAGTAAGGGTGAATGACAGAGCTCCCACTGCAGTTTCCACAAGCTCAGACTGAGGACAGAGGAGGGACTTCAATAGTAAAGTGATATATATGTTCTCAGTGTACAAGGATATTGTCTACTACACCCTTTAGCCATGGAAGAAGGTATTCATCATATCACTTCTTCAGCCAAGACATGGGAATTATAATGACCTACTTCTCTGTGGCTGTCATCTTCCACTGCATGACAAGCCACTCTGTCAGAAGCACATATTGAGGATCATTCACAATTTAAGCAATGGTACGAAACGTGAATTCCCACAGGCAACGTATTATTTTGGGGAAGAACAGGATTCAAGTTGCAAACCTTTCTAACTTCAATAAAACTGCTGGGTTCCTCCCCCACCCTCCATCTACTGTTTGGAAGAGAAACAACAAAATATTCCAAGTTTTCATCATACTAGTAATTTAAACAACCACTTAATATCAGATGTGCAGCACCTCTTTGGGGAGATAAAAGGCTCAAGAACCATAACAGCTCTATGGTGGCCACAGTCCTGGGCTGCACTGCTGGCTGGCAATTACTTGGTGAGGTGAAAGTAGCTACATAAAGGAAGAAAAGTTTGTGACCTTGCTGAGTTTTCTGCAGAAAAGTGCAGTTTTCTAATGTACATATTTCCATACAGTCTACCACCCAGAACCTGAAAAACCTGCTCTCATGTAAATCCATCATGAAATAATACTAGTTTTGGCAAGGCACACTCCTGTGGGAAATTCCCAGTCAAATGAGCAGAGTGATACTCATCTAATGAAAACTACAAAGGCAACAACAGGGAAGGGAGGAAAAAAAAAAAAATCAAATGCCTACTCAAAGGTAGACATGCCTGACTTTGGGGAGAGGTGAAAAGATTGGGAAAAAAAAACACCAAAAAAACCCACCTAAAACAATCAGGCTTTTCTCCCAGGGCGATCTGACTAAATGAGGAACCTGCTTAAGGTCACCTCCAAGCTCCACCTAAATATTAGCCAACATTTTCAAAGCTATGCTTACGTCATGCAGTTAAATCACCAGCACAGGAAACTCAATATGGATTTTCAGTCATTTCAAGTGACGAGACCATGAAGTTCGAAGCACTAGATGACATACCAGTTTTCAGAATCTAAACTCTAGAAAAGTGATTGTGGTGGAAGAAAGATCTCTCAGGTGTAAGCTCACCCCACATCCAATGCAGCTTAACCCCTGGCTGCCAGTGACAGAGACTGTTCCACTCTCCTGCCAACTCTGGCTGTGCTTCCTTCACATCAAGTTTGGTGACCACAGTGCCAAAGGGTGACCTGTAGCAACCCCTCACTGGCAGGGAGCAGCAAGAACAGGCTGCCTCAAGGGGGAGAATAAGCCAGGAGCCAAGGGTGACCATAGCACAGGCAGTACCCTCACCAACCAGGGCACAGTCTTGCTATGCCTGCAAGGCAGTCCCACACACAAGGCCCATCCAGGTAGCTCAGACAGAAGCATCAGAGAGAACACAAGAGCAGAGACAAGACTAAAAGATAAGTCTGAAGTCTATCCAGAAGACAGCACTGGAGACGATCGACCTACAACGTAGGTCTGAATCCATTCAGGAGACAAGGCCACAACCTACAACACAGCTCAGTCAAGAACTGAATGCCCAGGCATGAGCTTAAGAGTTGCTCCTAGATGAATGGGCTGCAGCTGTGGATGAAGGTCCCAGATGAACCTGGTCAGGGCAATTAAGGCATATTAGTTCTCTCAAGGCACTGACATTTGTATCATGGAAAAATAAAGTACTAAAGAAGGCTGTACAATCACTAGAAACATTTGCAACTATAAGTACCGGTTACTTGGCTCTAGTCTTTTCAGTGTATGCATCAAATACACTTCTGGTCTATAAATTAAAATATCATTTAAAGAACTAAATTGATGAGCTTATCCTAGAATCAAAGAATCATAGACTGGTTTGGGTTGGAAGGGACCTTACAGATCATGTAGTTCCTCCCTACCTACCATGGGCAGGGACATCTCCCACTAGACCAGGTTGCTCAAAGCCCCATCCAAAGTGGCCTTGAACACTTCCAGGGAGGGGGCAGTCACAGCTTCTCTGGGAAACTTGTGTCAGTGTCTCATCACCCTCACAGTAGAGAATTTCTTCCTAATATCTAGTCTAAATCTACCCTCTTCCAGTTTAAAGCCATTACCTGCTACAAGCCCTTGTAAAAAGTCCCTCCCCAGCTTTCTTGTAGGCCCCTTCAGGTACTGGAAGGTGCTCTAAGGTCTCTCTGGAGCTTTCTCTTCTCCAGGCTGAACAGCCCCAACCCTCTCAGCCTGTCTTCATAGGAGAGGTGCTCCAGCCCTCTGATCACCTTTGTGGTCCTCCTATGGTTTCCCTCGAACAGGGCCATTCTATCCTCCTACTGCTGAAAACAGTAGCTAATATTGATACTCTGACTCACTCTCACTCAGGTTTTAGACAATAATACATTAGGGAAATAACGGCAATATGCACTGATTCATGTCCTCTTATCTGCAGGCAGATCTTTCCAACTGGAATTGTGCACTGGAGTCTCACATCAGTGGTTGGAAAACATGAGTTTACAGCTGTTCTTTATTCCAGGGTTAGTAAAAGAATAACAGACTCTGGCCTTGTTAAACCTGAAGAATATGAGACTGCTTGAGAGGACCTGAGTAACTGCGATAAAGACAGGAGTTCAAACTAGGCAGAGGACTTTATGGAATAAAGCTCTTCTGGGAGGGTGCATGTGTGTGTCTGCGTGTCTTTGTGTTGAGGGAAGGAGAAGCTGTTCTACTCCAAGAAAGGAACAAACAACAGGTGACTGGACTACAGTTAAGATTTTTGGATAGAAGTAAAATTTTGGAGGGAGACAGGCTAAAGATAGAATAGAGGGGTTTGGAAATTCATGGGTAGGCTAATGGGCTTACAAAGCATTTCTCTGGTTCTTAATTTTCAGTCAAACCACTTCAAGAGGGAGATGAGGAACCATGAATCTCCAAGAAAAAAAAAATAGTCAAAGACAATTTCCAGAGAGATAAAAAAAAGAGCTATACAGAGTGCAAGGCCTGTCATGGACACAACTGTAACTCCAGCTTCAAGGGACTTTGCTCTTGAAATGGCAACAACAGTTCTAAGTTGGATGTCTAATTAATTTCATGTGAATGGATAGGGCATGTATAGGCTTTTGAAAAGCATTCACAGCAGTCAGTATGCTGGGTACAGCAGTCACTAAGCTAGGGATGAATGCAAGAGTTTGACCAAAGATCCATTTACTCACTGCTTTTCCTCCAGCATCTTACCATAGAGAGGGAGAAGGACTGAGATGTGAGAATAAAGCAAGCAGACACTTTGTGTTCCTGCTGGAGACAGGCACCTATCCATCTTCTGAGTCGTCAACCATCACACAGGCATCAGCAGGGCTGTAATTCTCTTTTCAAGCTGTGGGGCCAGAGAGGTGCTGAGGTCACGGAGTCCTCACAAATCACCTGATGCATCTCAAGATGCAATTGAGTTGTTAATACTGTTGATATTAATGTTTTAATACCAGGATGTACCAGTTCTGCCAGCAGGCATCTGTCTTCCTTGGCAATTTAGATCTTTGCATGTGCCTGGTCCTGGACAGAGATTTTCTCAAAGCCTAGGTGCATGGGAATACAGGGACAGGACAGGTATCTGCCCACAAAGTATGTCTTCAGGGAAATCAGACCATCATTTCCTTGCCATGACCACATGCCAGAATGATGTGAAGCAGGTTCATCTCTTCTCCCAGGTAACTAGTAGGATGAGGGGTAATGGCCTCAAGCTGTGCCAGGAGAAGTTTAGATTGGATAGTAGGAACAATTTCTTCACTGAAAGGGTTATCAAACATTGGAATGGGCTACCCAGGACGGTGGTGGAGTCCCCATCCCTGGAGGTATTCAAGAGATGTGTAAATATGGTGCTGAGGGACATGGTTTGGTGGTGACTTGGCAGTGTTAGGTTAATGGTTGGACTTGGTGATCTCAGAGGTCTTTTCCAGCCAAGGTTGTTCTATGATTCTGTGTAGCAAGAATAACTAGAGCTGGAGGTCTTACATTCAGCAAGGTACATGGCTGCCCAGCCCTGCAGGGGGGTGGGATGTGGGATGGACTCTGGACCTTGGAGGCCTGTCAGGGCACTTTCACAGAGTGCAGAAGATACTTTATTTCTGTGTAAAATGTATCAAATAAAACTCTTAAAATGATGCAAGATGCTGGATAACTCTGTGTAAAGGTTGTGTCCCCTAACAGGGTACATTCAGATGAATCGATGAGATCCTGTTGCTCAGGAATAAATAATAAAGGTTTCTTACCATGTGGCTCATACTTCTAAAACTTTCAGCAGAGAATGCAGTCATAGACTACTTCAAGAGGAAATTCAAACCATCTTGTTTTGATCCACAAACATTACCCTCTACAATGCTGAAGAGGCAGAGGAACAAAGCAAATGAGGGATCTCCACTCCTTGCTTGTTGTGGGGAAATAAATATATAAACTAGAAATAAAAACTGGAAAGTCTGAAGATATTACAGTAATAGAGGCCATAAAAAAAAACAAGCTAAAAAGTCTTGCATTTCTTAAATGAGTCAGACTTCTTGGCAGGCTCCCATGTAAGTGGTGAAGCCCAGGACTGTTTACCTCATAAGAAAGCAAGCAGATAATACTGGGTAAGTGATGACTAAAGATATAAAAAGCCCAACATGAGGTGGCAGCAAGGGACAGTCAGAAGTCATCAGTTTCAGTATGACAAAAAGATAAGGCAGGTAGCCCACGCAGACAGTGGGTACACAGAGGTTCAAGGACTGCGTGCCACCAAACTGGCAGTGTTGCTTCAGGTCTGTACTAATACACAGAACTCTAGTGGGACTCCGTTTCTCAATATGTTAAAACACTTCTTTATATTAAACATAGCATTGGGATACCAAAGAAAACAGAAAATGTTAAGCATGTAAACCAAAAGCAGTAAAGTCATGCCAGCACAGCAGCAATTTTATATACAATTACTGCAGCATATTACAGGTTTGGTGGCTGAATCAGCAGAGCTTTCAGAGTGGAAACCCATGAAATGTAAATCTGCGTAAAGCTTATTTGCTATCCCACATTTTCTAGAGCTATGACAATCTGCTAGTGAAGACATTTGAAAGGTATGTCGTTAGACACAGGGTTTTGATTTATGGTGTGCTTTAATTTTATGCTTCTAGCTTTTTGGTTTTCTGTGGTAAAGATCAAAAGAGAAGTACACTAAGAAAACTACTTTCTTTATGGTGGTGGCCCCTTTTTCCTGAATCATCCCAGAGAAAACGGGAAAAACGTGTATTTTTCTGGTAGGTGGTGTACACCTCCATGGAAAAATCACATTGTTTGTTAACATCCCAAGGTGTGACATTGACTACATTAATGCAGTTCTTGTTGTAGGTAATATTATAAAATTATACTGTAATTTATTGTTATAAAGACCAGAGAATGCCTACCATGAGACAGAGAACTTTCTCCTCAATGTAAACTATTAATTGTTCATAAAATTTCTCTGATTAAGCTAGAGAATATATGTTCAAATTAATTAACATGAAACTTCAATTTTTAATATAAAATTAAAAATAAATTAATTAGAAACCAGAAATTCCAGCCTGAAATAAAATTCTAAAAAACCAACAAAACACCAAAAAAACCCCCTAAAACCCAAACCTGAATTTGGCTACAGCTAAGCCGGTTCAGATGTTATGGTTTTGCATTCATAACAAAAGAAATAATGTATCACTGCAGCTGACGTGTGTAAGGTTCAAATGAACAAGGTTCCTTAATAGAGCAGTAGAAGCAGTCATGTTCCTAGGTTATCTTGCCCAAGGGTCACCTTTTATGTTTCCTTGAGTCAAAAAATAATTACTTTCTTTCCAATTAGTGTGAATTGCTGCCTGTACTCAATTGCTACATTTTTCTACTGGTGATCACTGGTTTGATACATGCTGGTCAAACTGATTCACTTATTCACTTTCAGAACTAAGTATCTCATTTAATTTAAGGAAGTGAGAAAATGCCAACAGATGTAAGAAAGGGATTACCTGAAACACTGAATCTAATTTAACAGAATTATTTCCCCCCCCCCCCTGAATTTCACAGATAACTGTCAAAACAGCAGTGGCACTAGTTTCAGGCACAGTGGTTCTTTATAGTTCTGCCTGATTGTTATGACAAAAGAAGCAGCAAACTCCCCAGAGTTATAAAAATCACATGATTCTTCAAGAGCAGCCTACAGTTTTTAATAAAGCATTACTTTTTTACATAACAGAAGCCAAAATTAGCTTGACTTGACTTTTCCAATTAATCTATCATTTTTTTCAATATAGTTTATATTTGTCATTTTCCATGTTCTTTAAAAAACAACAAGCAGCAATATAGCAACTGACCTAAATCACACGGGTTTAAATGAATTACAAACATAAAAATCATAAAGATATTTTAAGTCAGCTTTTTTAAAACATCCTGGAAAATTACAGCAAAGGATTGTGTGTGTTGTCACTACAGTGGAAGGAGAGCTCACTACTTCAGCTTAATTTCCAGAAACGGCAAGTAGTAGGATAAAAATTGAGGTACCTATATATGCAGTTTTAGGAAAACTAATCCAAAAGCTTAGATGCTCCTTAATGCAGGAAGCATCTACATTTTACCAGTGAAGTTCCCTATGGTGCTAAATTAGAAGACGCCCAAGACAATACTTTGATGTACAAGTCCTATAACTCAGACTTTGAAACTCTTGCCTAAATTAGTGTTTAAGTTTCTTTCAGTAAAATTTTCCATGGATCTCTGTTTTGGTTTCTGCATACGCCCAGGCTATCAACTGGCATGGCAAAGCAGGCCTATAGTTGCATCTGTGCAACCCTTACAGAAATAGTCACGTATGTTTTAACAACACAGATGGATGGTTCAATTAAACTAACATATCAGAATAATCCAACTTTATTTCATTTCCCCCCATTTCCTGGCACTGGTAACATTTTTGTAGGGTTACTTCATTGCTAGTGTCTCCTCCCTGATCCCCTGGGGTCAGATGAAGGCAAAGGGTAAAGGAAAGGGCAGAATCATGCAACCATGGACAGGGTAGAGCTGGAGCCTTTCCATGGCCCTAGCTGCAGTTCAGCTTAGATGACACATTAACTGTACTTGTGTATTGCCCTTTAAACTCACATAACAGATACAGACCAAATCACATGCTGTACCAACACAGTAAAACTAGTCCTTTCATTAAAAAAAAAAAAAAAAAAAAAAAAAAAAGAAAAGACTAACTAGGCAATATCAGTTCAAACTGACAGAATATTTTCTGAAGAGTATCCAGACTTCCAAGTCGTCCTCAACTTAAATGAGCTTTAAATTTTTTAACCCCCTCTCTTCCTAATGCAACTCATCTTTCTGCAGCTGTGCTATGACCCCACAGCACACACACACTATTCCAGACACCCTGAACAAGGGGATTTGATTTGGATCTGCACTCCATTGTGTTCTGTACGTTGCTTTCAGGGTCACTGCAGCATTTTCTTTTCTCGTATTTAACATGTGATGCATGAAGCATTCTGAAAAGTAGTCTGTAACATTCTTACCCCAGCAAAAGCTGAGTTTCTGTCTTCAGTCTGAAAGCTTTAGAAAAGGGGTAAGAAAATAACTTTTGCCCATTTATTCTTCAGAATTACTGTAAAAAATATTAAACAGAACAAAAGAAAGCATTTCTGAATTTTAAATGCTAGTTGCAATTTGAATCAGCACAAAATTTCTCCTTCATGGGATGAATATCAGCATGATTAAACCAGCTCCAGGAAAAAAAGTTGTTTTGTAAATATATGATGAAGCAGATGAGTTAGATCCACGGTTGTTGTTTGCTTTTATTGTTGTAAAGTTTACAACCATTCTTTTGTAATGAGGATCCCACCCACATTCACAACAAGGAGACAACCCTTGACTGAAGCAGTCTATAGCTAATATTGAATATATATATACTTATATTTATGAAGATATTATAATCGAGTGACATAAACAGATACAGAAACAGAAGCCTATGTTGTTTAGTTTGCCAAAGGAGAGTTGAAGATCTGCTCTGAAGTAAAAGCAGACACCATCATCCCAACTATTTTAGATGTGAATTAAAGCACTGTTAAGGTATATATCTACACAGGAAAAAAAAAAAATCCACCAAAGCTAAAGATCCAGTTGTGAAATGAAATTAATAGTAGAGAAGGCAGTGATATACAAAGCAGTAGGATAAGATGAGAAAGGTAATAGCTAAAAGCCAAGAGATCTGCAGGTGTGTGAAGATACTGTGGACTCAGCATTCTGCTCCCCCACATTTAAGGCCTCCAATCCAGCGAGTGATCACACCTCAGGCAAAGATCTTGAAGTATAATGAAAACAGCTGTTTGTGGCAGAGGTGGAAAAATTCCCAACATGAAGTAACTTAACTTTAATGAGTTTCCTGTTAAATAGGTAGATGACGTGACCTACTTCTGCCTACAAAGTTCCCAATCAACATTTTATGTTCCACATCACACAGCACCAGAGACCGGGTCCAGGGTCTCTCCTTACTGTCAGAGCCCACACACAGGCTTTCTATGTGGACTGAGCAAGGAAGACAGCCTGTTGGCACAAGCAGTGCAGATTGGCAAGTTTCCTTTTGACTTTTGGGTAAGAAATGCCGTTCCTTTGGCATATGTCCATCCCTGGTTCTGTTTGGATTCTGTCCTGTCTCTGTCTCAGCAATCTGAAGACATAAGGCCACCCTTTCTTTTAAGACCTAAATTATGCGGTTGGAAGATTCTGCTGCTGCCTGGAGGATGTTGTTTCATCGTGGCATTACTGTTTCACTCAGACCTCAAACTGGTTTTCCGTGTTTCTGTTATCACGATACTGTATGATTATGGTTCTTTTTGCTTCCTTTATGCAATCACGTTTTTCATAAAATAGAACCTGTTCTCCATTGAAAGGGAATTACATCAGTTTATTTAAGCAGATGAGTGAGAATTATACAATTTATCCCTAGTACTAACCTCTTAACACAGAATCGTGTTCACATAATCACTAACTTCACTGAACTGCCTATCAGAACAAGAGAAAATCATGATTGAGACGCTGTAGCTGTAAACCTGAACTCAAACAATGTGATTTAGCTCCATGCTCCATCACAGGCTTCCAGTAAGACCTTGAACAAGTCATTTAAATCTCTTGCCTCAGCGCTCTTTCAGAATGGTACCTTACTGTCTCACAGCACTGATAAGGCAAAGCTGTGTCTGTGTAGGCTGACTACCTACTACAGTCACCCTGCTTTTTTCTAATATCCTGCATGACAGTTATTATCAAAGCACAGTAGTCCAGCTTTCCAAATAGATTCCCTAAATCTGTACAATCCTTATAAAAGACATTTGAACTTATTACACATCAGCTTCTAAGCGATTTCCAGACATGAGCCTATGATAAAAGAGACACTAAAATATCTGTGTTGCATAAGTGAAAGACACACTGGTAATTACACTACAAGCTTGCAAGTGTACAGAATAAAAAATTAAATTATTAAAACTATTAAAAACTTTACTGCCAGATACATGTACAATAGGGAAGAGTTCAGTTACATATGTGATTGTAGCTTTATAATTTCCCAACCATTTAAATACATAATGGTAATGCTTCAAAACATTTTCTTGAAAAGACACACAAAATTTGCTATTTTGAAGCTCTCTGGCTGTATGAAATCCTACCACTCTTCCCATCAGCCATGAATACAACTCACAGCTCACCACTCCTTTGCATCAGATTGAGATGCAGAAACTGAATGAGAAAAAACAAACAGCATTTTTCTTCAAGCATACTGAAAGAACCTCTCTTTGGAGTGGCAAGGATGTAGGAAGAGGAAACATATTCATTTGTTCTAGATACATAAGGTTAAACACTCAGAAATCGGTGAAAATCTCTCTCTGCCACGTCAACCAACTGCCCTTACAGAGTTTCAAGCCTCAGAAAACTCTTTATCTGCAGCAACTTCAGTACTTGGATGAAAGAGTTTGAGGTATTTTCTCAACAGAAGCTTAAAGGAAAGAAACGTTGAAAAAAGCCTTCATAAGTGGGGAAAATACACTTTTTATTCAAGCAACAGAGTGACTTCAGCTTAAATGTCAAACTAAGTCACTTCTGGACAAAGACAGGTTGAATATGTGGGGTTAGAATGACAAGACCAAAGTAACAGATGTTTAACAGAGCTAAAATTATTAGATTCACTGAAAACAGTCAGACCTTCCCTTAACTTCAATAAGGCCTAATTAAGCTTAACGTTTGAAAAGGTGGCAAAGAACTCATAGCCTTGCAACACAAATGTTCAGATTTTGACTATGTTTTCAGTTCTTAGTGAAGCTGATAAATTGCCCATAGCTAGGAACTATCAGTAGGAGAGAAAATAGGACAATTCAGAGAGATTATGTAATCTAGAGCTATCATACCCTGAAAAACAGCACCTAGGTGGAACCTTGAGAGATTTTCTACTTTACACACAATTGACATTACTTAGGGACAAGGATGGGCTAGACAATTTTCTGTGAAAAAATGCATGTGCTCTATTATTTATAGCTTCTAAGAATAAATGAGACTGTTGCAACATTTAAGTATCCTTATCACTAACCATTTTTCTAGTCTAATCTGAATCTCTCATGCTGCAATTTAAACCAACTACCTTTTGACAGATACTCCCTCCTCTTTGAAGCACTCTTTTGTCACTCCTCAGTATTCTGTCTGTATACAATGCACATCACCTTCCTTCAACATTTCCTCTTGTTTCCTAGATCTGACCATTATCACTGTTCCCTGCTTATTTCTCTCCACCTAGTCCACATCCTTCTTGAAACACCACACCAGCAAAGAGGACAAAGTAGTCCAGCCCAGAGCTTACTGTTATAATGAGCTGCTACAAAATGTGCCTTTTTGCAATGATAAAGCATTGTTAATTCAAGTTCAGCTCATGAGTCTGCTATAACCTCAAGATTTATGTAAAATGTCTCTTTAAGCAGTTGCTCCTTATCCTGTATTTGCACATAAGTGTAGATTATTGCACTTATATTTATTGAATAAATAACTTTTCCTAGGCCTTTTCTTTCCCCAGGCCACTCCATTGGAACTACAGACCACTTCTCAACATACATGCAGAACCTTACACCTTAGTGTCACCTAAAAATGTAATTAAAAAAAAATTTACTTAAAAGGGTACTAAAAAAGTGGATTATTTTTGTAAACCGCATGATAAAACTGTTAAGCCCTTTGAACGTATAAAGAACATTTTATTTTAGAGAGTAGTCTCTTCTTTCATGGCAGTATTTCTTCTAGATATGCTTCTGACTCCGGAGAAAGACTGAAAATTATATTTAGGGGGCGATCATTAAAGTACAAATGTTATTATTCTAGTGAAACAAAGATTGCAAAAGTAGTTGAATAGGGCAAGACTCCTCAGGAAAGCAGATTTCAGCAAACAGGGAAATGATAAGTAAAGTAATTTTCTGAAAGAATTTGAAGAAGAAAGGAGTACAGATAGGATTACTCTTCTCCCCAGTATGGATTTACCATTGAGTAATGCTTCATTTTATGTTACTGATGTGGAAAATGAAATCTGGATTGTTTTACATTATAGTAAACTTAATTTCAATAGCTTCCACACTAGTTTCCACTCTGAGTCTTTATCAGTTACATGAAGACTTACCCAGGTTAGCTATAATAACCTAATTTAATTGTTTTTTAGATGCATTACTTATTTATTTTTAAATATGTTTGAATATATTTGACATGGCTATCAATACATTTCTGGCTATACACTTTATGAAATTGCTAGCAAGAGAAAGCAGTTCCAACTGCTATTTGGTAGTTTTTTTTAAAGAAATGCAAAACCAACAGGACTTCAACTCAAACAAACCAAGTTACCCTGTAGATAGAGTACACAGAAACATAGCTATTCCACTGTCTACAGGAGGGCTACCCTGTTGTTCCCTTAATATAATGAAAACATTGTGAATTAAACAAAAAATGAAACACCGATGAGAAGAGGACAGAGTTCAAGGAAAGTGCACATTTCCCTTGTTCACATGAAGATCTATTGTGCGTTCATAGATCGAGCCATGAAAAACAGACTTTAATTACTATTTGATTTGGTTTTATACTAAAACAAGAAGCACTTTTCCTACTTTTTGGCAGTAAACATCTCAGTATCTTGGAAATTACAATGTCACTTACATATTTCAGAGGAAGAAGGGAAAAACCCATGTCATAGCAGATCACAATTATACAGTAAATGGAAAAAATGCTAAAAACAGAGTTCCCACTTAAAGAAAGAAAAGGAATACATTTAGCTGAAATATTCTTGGGGAGTTTAATGTTGCATTATATATCTTTTATGCATTTTGAGATTTACTAAAGTAGTTCTCCCTAATTTATTCTAGTATGATCATTTTGCTGTGAATCCTCAAGGGGACACTGCTATTCTACAATAGATATTTTAGTAAACTTCCAAGCGAAGACAAGTTTATGGAAGTAACTTGCTTCTGACCCATTAATCCGTCTCAGTTTCCCTACCTGTAAGAAGAAAAATATATTTCACTGCAAGTATTTTGTTCTGAACCTGACCCTAGACACCCAGAGTCATAGCCTGTGTCTTTCACCCTAGGACTGCTACTCAGTGGCTTTCACACAAATTGCTTGACTACTTTTTAGAGAAGAATGGGACTATAACACATCCTTGTAGGCATTAATCACTAGGCACTGAAATTATTCTGCCCTTATATGCCATAAAAAAATACCTTTTTCCTGGATTCAAGCAGAACTCTTTAACTCAAAACTATTTTGCCCAACCAAGACCTAGGTACTTTCACATATGTGTAAGAGCAGAGCTTTAGGTAACACAAGAGTTAGAAAGGCATTCAGGTAAACAAATTACTGATTTAGTTTCTGGTTTATCTACCCCTGTAAAAACATATGTAGATCAATGTAAAAATACTTAAAGATTTACTTCAAAATGGCATTTGATAGGTACTTTCTCAGTCTTGAATGGCATTAATTTCAAAGTAAACTTTTGTGTAATTAAAGTTAGTTTTCAGGGGAGAGATAACTTTTGGTAGTTCATGTGTCATCCAATATTTCTATCACAGTGTTTAACTTGGCCAAGTTCAGATTTATCTTTCAGAACTGAATCCAGCCTTTTACTTGGCAAAATGCTTTCACTGCTTTATGACTGCCAAGAGGCTTGTTAGACTCGCCCTGTGGATGGGCATTTCACCCGTGTTCTGTCCACACGGGGAAGCAGTAGCAATGGGCCTACCCTGCTTGTCACATTGAAGTGCTGGGGTCTGAACCCCGAGCCCTGAATTAAGGTTGACATATGGGTGGTTCCCATGGTCCTTTAAAAGGAGGGGATGAGTTTGCCTTTTGGCTTTCCTCCAAGGTGCAGCTGACCTTGTAGGGAAAGCCCTTGGGTAAACAAGCCCCAGGTGCCCCACATTGGGTAAATGAGTGCCAGGTGTCCTGCTTTGGGGATAAAAGCTGGGACCACTTGCAGGAAGGGTGGAGTGTCTGTCTGTGAGGTGGATGCACTTTGTAGAGTTTCCCTGTTGGGGAAGGACCTCCTGACTCTCTCTGCAACTGGGCCCCAGTCAGGTTTGGCATTTGCAAATGCGGGCTTTGTGGGGAGACTATATGTGGCTACTTCTATCCTATGTGATCAGCCTATTGACTTGGTTGTCTCCTATCTCTTCTATGGGAGACTTTGTTTCTTTGTTTATTCCACCTATTATTGGTTGTGCTGTGTTGTTCCTGGGGTTAATGTTTATTATGTGTGATCTGTTTGACTTCTTTGTACCCCCAGCGATCACCCATATACTGACTTTTCTATGTATAACAGAATCTGGTTACTGGAGTGTTTTGTTGCTGGCTGTGTCCTTTGTGCTAGGCCTAGTGATTGGCAAAACACACATGTGCCCCACTATCAAGAGTTGTTATTGGAGTCAGCTTGTTTCTCATACTTGCTCTGCTAGGGCAGACCTAGCAGATCACAACGCTCCCAGAAAAAACTACATGATACTGTATCATAAAAAGACTTCCTTATCTTTTTTCCTCCCGTTATCTGCTGAGCCAATCTAAATGCAAGTTACATACTAAGAGTACTGAATGCTGAGGACTTAAACCTTTCAGTGAATGGCAACTAACGTGGTACATCCAGGAGCTCTCGGCCCTACTGACTTTTGTGTCATATCTTACTGGCGGACATAACAAAGGTCTCTAAGAGACATAACTAGTCTCTTTTTCCACTGAGTTAGACAGCCCACAAGTTACAATTACTACTTCAACTTTACAAACAGTGAGGTATGAAGATTAGTCAGAAAATAATAAAGACTTTTCCTTTAAAGATCTTACATACCTGCAAATCATACTATGAAATTACTAGCTGGAGAAAATGATGGCATCTCACTGCCCTGTATTTGTAGATTTGGTTCCGCTCCTGAAAACTAAGAAGCATACCAAAGACTTAATGCGTGATCCTCTACCAGTTGCTGTCTCCTGATGTCTGTTACCACTACACAGTATGGCTGAAGTACTATCTAGTTTCCATACAGTGGAGGATCATAAGATAAAGAAGACAGCAGAGATGTGTCCATTCACTTTCCCTCTCTTGCTACGTCTTCTGTGGCATCCCATCACGATCTACCGAAGTGACTCAGCTTCCTTCAGGAATCTTCTGTTATTCCTGTCTCTCAATGTCTATACAGTCAACTGTAACCAGAGAAATCCACTTTGACCCAAACATTGTGTGAAGGTGTTAGCATACCTGATAGATACTGATGTTAAAACTGAGTTTCTTGCTTTTCACCTTGATGATTTTTAGAGTCCCATTGTTTACTTACTTATATCCAATAGACTACAGTAAATAAAGTATTTAAGTTACTTACAGGATAATACAGACAAGAGGCTCTACCAGAATCCCAGCAAAGAATATGTGAATCAAATTTCAGTTAAGATGTTACATCTACTACCTCTCAGGTGCTTTGCTTCCAGAATGAAAACTACAGCATGGGAGTACTCCTCTATAGTATACAAACACAGAGAGTGGTTCAAATACTTTCCATGCTGAAAGGGGCTCCCTAAAGCTGTCAAGAAGAAATGTGAGGCAAGGCTTTGACTGAAGTTTCACCCTTCTAGAGATGGACACTGAATCAAGACTGCAGGAACCTAACATCTAACTTACCCAGTTTGTATGCAAACACTTCAGCTACTAAGATATATAAATGAAACTGGCAGTCCTCACAACCTTGCTGCAGTTTTTAAGCTGCCACATCTACTGATTCACGTAGTCATTTCTACTGTATCAATCCCATCTGGGACTTGGGAGCTGCTTGCCTAAGTGTCTGTAACTCACATGGTTTCAGGCACCTACTTCTTCAGGTAAATGCTATTTTGAGCATACCAGAAGGCAGAACCACAGCCAGTTAGGGAATATTCAGATTCAACAGAGAAGTTACCCAAGAGGCTTAAGCAAACACAGAGTAAGAGTTACTAAACATGATTTTTAAATTTAGCTTTGAACTTCACTGTTTGAAGCTTCTCCAAACCACTCAGATGTAGCTCATGAATTAAAAAGACTACAGCATTTTCAAGAAAAATTATTGATCTGTAATTATCGATTACAATCTGAAACACTGCTAGGAATGCACATGTGAGGAGACCTTTGTGCACAGAGACCAGTATCTCAGGATAACATGATCTGTACATACTAAATTACATGGTTTGGTTTCTAAACTATGATTTTGGCTGGCTACTCTTCTCCTCTGACAATGTTAAATTGCAGTTAAAAAAACCAAAACAACAAAACAAACAGGACCCATTGGCAGCTATATCATTTAACAATCCGTCAATAACACAGAGATTGTATTCCAGGCTCAGAGAGAAGTATCACTTTCAGTTTATACACACCAGGAATTATGAAACTTAGACTTACTTCTCTGGTTCATTTTTATTTATTTTCAAGTTGTTTTTAATTTATCACTGCTAGCCAATATAAACTTAGCATCTAGAATCTTAATTTAATAAGGAGAAACTGAGAACTTTTAATAGCATTTATCCCAGCAAGTTAGTGGGAATCATGACAATTCCCATGAAGAAACCAATAGGAAACTTAGATAAAACAAGATCTTTAGAGAAGCTAAAACGAATTAAAATACTCTGTAAATAATTGCTTGAGTGAGGTTTTCTATGCTATTAATATTTGCTATGCTATACAGGTACAGTGCTAATCTCGTACCTTTGAGCAGCTCAAGTGGATTTACAAGCATCAGTGTCCTTGCATCCTTTTGCCTACAATCCCACACTCTCTCAAAGGAAAGCAGCAATTTTCAGAAGACAGAGCAATGCCACACAGCTCTATAAGTGATTTTCCCACAATTATGTACATTGAGGCAGAAGAAATAACAAGGAAGTTGGCAGAGTCTCTATTCTAAAACATTCCCCTCTAGATAAGAGACATTCACGGTCCTTGCCTGCACTAACTGCTAAATTAACAGCATCTAACAGAGCTAGGTAATGGTAAGGACTGCACACACAGCCAAGTCCTCACTGTATGAGCGGGGATGTACTGTGCAGTAAGCAGTACCAATACACACCTTCCCTCTTCCCAGGCAATCTAGCTAATAGGACCGTGACAAGAATATGCCACAGGCACCCTCTACAGTCAGAGCAGGGCCATTGATTGGAAATAATAGCTCAGTGTTTACATTTAAAATGAAGGAGAAATCTACAATAATTGATCTGACCTCATTAACATGTAAGATTTTAAGACAAGCTTACAGTAACAAACATGGAAGTGGATGAAACAGGTAAAAGCTCCCTGGGGTTCAGAAAAAAAAAGTATCTCACTTTTCATTCATCTCTTCACAGCTAGTGATGACAACAGGCTAACTCATTTACTAGAGCCTGCCACTTAAAGGACTGGTGCTTCTAGCTACTTAGGTGTTCAAAGGAGTTCTCATGTAGTGTAGCTCACTCTCTTCTAGCATACTGTTAGCTTTCAAGAAAGAAACTTTTTGGTACATCTAGGCTTCTCCCCAGTTTGTCTCATCTTCTGCAGTCCTGAAACAGGGTTTCTACTAGGGCATTGTACTAGAATCTTCTGATGGGGAAAAAAAAAAAAAAAAAAAAAAAAAAAAAGAGAGAGACAAATACAGTTATTTCCTGCTCACTTATAGAGCTCAGACCTTTTACACTTCCCAAATGTATCTTCAAATACCTTCTTTTCTTCAGAAAGCAACAAATTACAGGTTCCCACCTAACTCCAACACAAAACACATACTAAGACTTATATTTTCATCAAGTCTTTTTTGTTAGTTAACTTCTCTGTCAGTGTGCCATATCACTCATTTACCAGATCATGCTCCAGATGCAGCCATAAATGCTCACAGGTTAGCTATAAACCTTTTCTCTGCCAATGGAAGATAATGTAAGATTGTGTTTACATCTGATCACATCTGGCTTTATAAAACAAAAATCATTCTTAACAGATCTTTCTTAAACCTTTTTTTCCTGAGAAAAAGGAATGGCAATACATGTGAACTAGTGGGATTTTTACATGGTATGTGATGCACTGTATGCTGGGAAATTCTCAGTTCAGCTAAGAAAGATGTGGATTATTCTGAGAAACATACAGAACCAGTTAAATGGATAATGGCAAGTTACCTGGAGGGAGGATGTCAGGCTGGAGGGAAGTTCTTAGTAAATGTTGTTGAGCACACTTTTAATATTGCTCTCACTAATATTTCCGTTCATGATCCTGATACCAAAAGCAGCAATGTGGTCATAGAACTTCTGGAGTTGAGAATATTATATGGTAAGAAATGAGTCATCCTGATTAGCAGAATAATTGCTCTGAACTAAAATGCTAAGTACATGGTTTTGGGGCTAATGAATATTTCCGCTCTAACTTTGGAACCTGCTGGTTGAAAAACAGAGGAAAAGAAAGACCTAAGTGACTTAGCATAGCCACAGAAATAATTTGGCCATGAAATAGACAAATACAGTCTTCCTCAAAGCTGTTTCTAGTGCAGTAGTGCAGTCATTAACATGGCTAAACAGTGTCTTGTATTTAATTTCAGTAAACCATGATCAAGTAAGATGAAATCAAACTTAAAGAGATCAAGACAAGAACTATGAAAACAAGGAAGGAAATTAATATTTTATTTTATGACAGAAAACTCTTATTTATTTACCTCATACTGAAGGCTTTGAGATAACATTATTGCATTCTAGAACTAGATCAAAGAATAAACATGGCAGAAGGCAAAGAATCTTTTCAGCTACAGATCATGCTGAAAAAAAGATCAAATATGCCTAAAATGACTCTATGAATATATGTAGGTCAAAAATTAGCGTTTTAATAATCAGGAAAAATTTATTTGGAACATCCAGTAGTTCAGCTGGATTTTAAATGAAGCTTATTAGTTTATAATTGAGATTACATGCTACTGGCTGCAAAATCAAGGAAATAAACTTGTTAACCCAACAGTCCTTTCCAGTCTTATTCTTCCTATTACTACAAAAAGCATGTCCCAGGCAACATGTTTTGTGATCACGCTGAATTAACAAGTCTTCAATGGGTCTATTAATATCAACATTGACAGCTATCTCAGAGATTGTCCTTTGGGCAAGCAGTCTCAGCCTTGTAAAAACAATTAATTTTTTTCACTTTAACAAATTCTGTAGGCCATATAGTTAGAAATTACAGTCTCTTCTGCATTTCTGACACAAAAATCTGTTGTGAATACGAAGAAGCAAGTTTCAATGAATGGTTAAGAAATATGAAGAGCACAAATCGCATCAAGGAACAACAACATGCAACAGTTTTGAGCCTTCCCACACTTTCACATTAAACTGTGTAAATATGGAGACTGTGAATGATTTGGTAGCAGGAGTGTGTGTACAGCTAACACAGAAGCATCACCATCTTCTTAAACGCTTTTTTTGGCAAGACTGGGCTCTCCTGAAGTGTGTAATTTTTACAGCCAGTTTTGATGGTTGTTTCCAATGGAGTTATTGCTGATTTGAAGGTGCGTTTACAGACAGCTCTCCTCAAGCCCAGTACGTACATCTGTATACATGCTTGCATACTGACACAGCTATGTCTGGAAAAACCGTTCCAGATAAACATACAAGAACCACCCAAACCACTTCTGTTTACTAAGAAAAACCCACTCACGTACTTAAAAAAACACAACTTTGCTGTAGTAACCAGGCTTGTAGTCTCTGGACGGTTCTCTCTAGGATGGATTTGGCTCAGCTGTATCCCCTTACATGGACGTTCCTATCTTTTTGTATTTCCTTGGTCTCTGCTTCCCTCTCACCTCCTCCTTTATGCTTCTGCTCTCTCCTCTCACCATCCACCTGCCTCAGCCCAGTGCCCTGCACAGGCCCGCACACGCACACCGGGCAGGCCGGCCAGGGCGGCACTGGGGTGTCGTGGAAGGTCCCCTGGCAGAGCCTGGCTGCCCCAGGCCCGAGCACCGCCTGCTCCTCCAGCTGCGGCAGGAGATGCCCAGCCGGCAGCTCTCTGCCCTCAGAAAAGGTGGGCTCATCTCCTCCACAAATGCATCCAGCTCTCCTCCAAGCACACAGGTTTTAAACACCCCTCAGCCTCCCTGACCCTGGGGTGGATTCTCCGTCCCTGCCTTCCCCTGGGCCTCCCAGTGCAGAGCCAGCCGGGCCCTCCGCGCTTCCCCGCCTCACCCCGACCGGGGCCAGCCCGCGGCGAGGCTGCCGCTGGAGGGCAGAGCGCGAAGGGGGCGGCGGCGAGCGGGGGGCGGGCACTGCCGGGGCCGCATCCCCGGCGTGTGAGCATGCCGCGCCGGGAGGAGGGTTTGCTCGGCCGGGCCGGGGGAGGTTCACACTCAAGTTAGGGCTGGCGAGAGGAAGAGGGAGCGCTGCCGGAAGCGGCGGCGGCGCTGGGAGCCCGCGGTGCCCCGTGGGCAGCATGTAGCAGGGTGACAGCGACCGGAGCGCGCCGCCAGCCGCCTGCCTCGCCCAGGGGACCGGTGCAGAGCGTGGGAGCCTCTCCGGGGAGGCGGAGGACGGTAGCCGCACCTCGCCTGTCCTCTCCTTCGCTTCCCCCTCGGCCCTCAGCGCCGTCTCTCGGCGCGGCCCTCCCCTCCCTCAGCCGCCCTCGCCCGGGGGTCTGCGGCCGCTGCCATGGGGCTGCCCACGCTGGAGTTCAGCGACTCCTACTTGGACAGCCCGGATTTCAGGGAGCGCCTGAAGTGTCACGAGATCGAGTTGGAGAGGACGAACAAGTTCATTAAGGAGCTGATTAAGGACGGCAGCCTCCTCATCGGGGCCCTGCGGAGTGAGTGGGGCGGCGGGGCCGGGGCGCGGGGAGCCGGGGGCGGCGCGCAGGAGAAGGGGCTTCTTTTGTTTGAATGGGCGGCGGGAGCGGGCTCCCCTGCCGGCAGCCGCCCAGAACCGCCCGGTCAACTTCCCCCCGCTCCCTCCCCGCCGCTCCGCCTCGCTTGGCCTGGCCTGGCCTGCGGCGGGGCTGGGTGGGTTTCCCGGGGGAGCGGGGGCGGGGCGGGGCCCGGCCGCGCCCTCCCTGGCGGGGGCAGCGAGCGGTGGTCCCGGCCGGGGACGGGGGCAGAGCCCCGCTCTGGGGCGGTGGGCTGGGAGCCGCCGTGTGCGGACCGGGCTGCTGGTCGGGTGCGTATAGGTGTCCGGGCGAGGCACTGAAGTGAATTTATATGGAGAGACGTTGTGTGTTATATCTCTCACACACCCCCTCACCCCACATCCACCCCGCCCCGTCTTCGTGTAGCAGATTAACTTTTATGTATTTTGGAAGATTATGAAAGCAGAGATAAGGGTGAAAAGTTTCATGCTTTTAAAGCCGCATGAGTTGAGCACTGACAGCTTCCCGGGGCGTGAGAACGGCCCTCGCGCTTTGGGGAGCATCAAGTGAAAACCAGGAATTGCCATCAGCGTTACCAGCCCTCCGCTCCTGTCAGTCCTCGCCACCTGCTTCTTGTCTTCAGGTCACTTTGGATATCTCTTACCTGTTGCCCAGAGTTTTCCTCCAGGTAGAGCAGAGAAGTAACTTACAGCTTCCTGTGCTGCAACATGAGGTGTTCAAAGAAAAGATCACTTTAATCCTTAAAAATATCTGCCACATTGACATGGTATGCTAGTTTTTGCAGGGTGAAGGGTAGAAATACTGCTACTCCATAAGCAACACTTATGTGGACAGGGAACAGGTACTATGAGTTCCTTAGCTCATAAGAAGCCTGACTACTGCTAACCTAGAGTCTGAGCCCAAAGCTTGCCTCTTTGCCTGGGATAGCAAGTCAAACTGTGAAGATTTTGTTTGGCCAACAGGAGGATTGAATGTGAATTGTACTCGTTAATGCATCGACTGTATGCAGTTTATTTACAGCATTGCATTTACATAAAGCAGCTACTGCCTTTTTGAGACTTTTTTTTTCATATAAGTGCATGTATTTCTGGACACATCTCTGTTTTAGTGAGTAGCTGGATACAACTCTAGCATCTCACACAAATTTGTATTAAGTTTGATAAATTCCTGTATCTGTGCCCACAGAATGTGGGATGATAGAATACATAGAAAATGTGCATATGTGTGTCTATATCTATATCTAAAAACTCCATGGTACTTTTTATTTTCCAGAGCAAAAAAAGTTTGGTTTTCAGTTGTACTTCAGGTCTTTCTCTTTGCTAATAAGCTTGCTCCATAAACAGGAAGTTTGAGCTTGTTTTAAGTAGTAAAATCTAAGTTTAATAAAAACTTACTATAACAAACCTGGTCCTAGAAGATGGTGTGCTTACATAGTAATGACAGGTTATGATACCACATGGGTACTTTTTTGACCTGGACTAGCACTGGAAATTGACTGCTTTTTGTTCTGGGTCAAATATGAAGAAATATAACTTTCTTCTATAAGCTGTCAAAGACAGACTGCTGTAGAAGGAATGTCATTCTTGAGAAGTAATTTAGACTTTGATTCGGAAGTCAGTAATCCCATTTTTTTTGTGAAGAATACTTATGAGTCCTTGCTAGATTTAGAACCCGTACCTACATCTTTCACAATTCTCTCCCTCTTCAAGAAGAAACAATATTTCTCTCTCGAGTAATGGCTACTTAACTTGCAAGTTCTCCTGATTTTTAAAACTTGTTAGTTCAAATGTTATTGTGTTTGACACAATGCTTATTGTATTCTATGTGCAACTTTAAAATGCTGTGTACTATAGTGTCCTTTAGCCTTAGGAAAATAAGGTCTGCTCTGGTATAGTAAGAAATATTTCTCCTTTTGTTCATTTCAAATCCCTTAGTTTCGTGACCATGCCTTCCACAGAATAGTGACTTAGTCCTTCTGTTAGGACAGCTGGGGAAATGTCTGGATTTTTCTCAACAAAATAGAAATCCTGGCTTTATACTGTATAGACTCTGGCGTAGATGCTGTGTACCTGTTATAGCAAGTAGCACTTGTATGTTTCCTAGAGTAGAGAACTTTTGACTTGTTTAAGCACACTAAGTACTCCTTCCTACTCAGGTTTAAAATAAGTAGAGTGTAAAATAAAACTTGTGCAAGGCTTTTTTTTTTTTCTTTAAGTGTCTGAAAATCTAATTAGTCACTGGAGTAAGTAGGTGATTTCGGTGATGAACTCTTATGATTTGGTCTTTGAATACTTAATAACCTACAAGCCCTGGAGAACAACAGGCATTATTTACCATGTTTTTTCTCGTCAGTGATCTAGGATTTTTATTTACATATAATTTTGAAGGATCAGTCGTGTTGGGGGGGAAAAAATCCAGACTGTGTTGCAGAGCTTCAGTGGAAATGAGTTTTGGAACATGTCCTTCATGACCATGTTTAGAGAAGAGGCAGTGAGGCTGACTTAATGCAGATAGAAAATGCTAGTCTTTTAAAGTTGCCTAAATGTAAGATGTTATATGAAACTACCTTATGTGCATGGTTTTTCAGATGGAATTAAACTTCTATAATACAAAAGTTACAAAATACTAATTTGTGAACAGCCCAGTATCTAAGAATTTACTGTAAAAATGCAATGTTTATAAATACCTGACAAAAGATTCCACACAAATTGAAGGTAAAACAAATACACATAATGTAGCATGCAAACATTTTGCATTTTAATTGGTGGAGTGGTCCCAAGATAAGGTCAGACTTGACTTTAATGTGGTTTTGCTATGTTCATCCTGAAGAATGCTGCTTTCCAAAATAGTATGTAGAGCTGTAATACTGTGCTCCATGAAGCAGCAGTTGACTGTTGTGAATGCAGTAGGAGCTGATAATGCTCAGATTGATATCAGCTCTTCAGCAGCCTTTTCCTAGTGTTTTTTGCACTGTTTCCTTCACTTTCTAAATATGTAAGATTCTGGGAATACCCTAGAAAAGCATGGATTATATGATCCAGTTTAAGTGTTAACATTACATTTGTATGGCCATTGTGCCTCTTTCAGCCTTGTCCTACAATTAATATTTGCAGTGAAAAACTGTGGTTTCTTTTTCAGATCAACTGGGGTACTAAATATATTATTATCTCTTGAAAGACTTAGTTTATGCATATAACAGATGTTCCTATTATATTAAGAAGTTACCTTTCAACAGAGATTTAACTCTATGTTTAGGCACAATTAAGTAGGACCATATAGTTTTCTTTGGTGCACCTGGAAGAGGGTTTCTTTGTTTGTTTTTTTAGGAAAAAAAAAGAGAAAATGATCTGTTACAACTGACTTTCTTGATTATTAGGTAACAGTTGATTTCATAAATTCTTCAGGCACCTAATTTAATAGATCTTTCAGATGCATGTTTAAAGTACATATGCTTAAATGCTTCATGTAGTGAGGTCTAGCTGTAGCTAAGCTCCTCAAGCAGAATTGAAATTTTTCCTTCTCATTGATTCCAACTTGTTTTCAGTTAAAATATCGTCTATTTTTCCTGTACATTTTGCCAGTAGTGTACTTTGTAATTTCTTTGTACTTGCCTTCTGAAAAAGCAACCTAGTCTAGGGTGTTGTCAACTAGATTATATAGGAAATTTCATTATAGGAATACTTGTATGCTTTTAATTTCCATATTAGGCTTACTGTTCTGCCAAAGTTAGTGAACATTGTATTAAACAATCTGAAAAAGGAACATGCATCTTGTACACGTGATCTCATGGCTTATTGCTGTGCAGAAGCCTTCAGTTTTCCCTCTGATTTTTGAGGCCTTCTCTCTCGATCTAAAGTCCTATTTTAGCAACAAGTTCATATATTCAATGATAAGAATTACATAGGTTTTGGTTTAAATGGTTGAAAGTTTAGTGGATTTGCAGCTGTTTTGAGTAATGCTGTAACTTTTCAACTGTTTTAATATGATACAAACCAATGCAGAGCTATGATGTAATATAAATAAGATTTAAGAGATATCTTTACAAATTTGTAATTTAGTAGCAATGATTAGTAGTTTTGTTTTGCTACTTAACACATGGAGAAACAAAGAAACAGGCACAAGGTAGAAATGCTGTCTTCTGCAGGGCGCATGAGCAGGTATGTTTTACCAGGGTTTTATAGAAATTCCACACAGAAAAGACTGCCTTGAAACTGTTTTGACATACAGTTTTCAAGGATGTTTTTCTTCTGTCATATAAACCTCATTAGAAAAATGCAGTGATGAACCTGGCTGTATATATTGAAATTGTGGGGGTTAGCTGGCTGGAAAAAAAATAAGGACAATATTACAGCATCAGAATCTATGATCTTGTTATTTCTCTTGGGATTTTTTTTTTTTCATGTAAAAAACCCCCTTTGTATCTTTCCAGAGACACATTTTCCCAAATATCTTGGCCTCACATATTTTCATGAGATTATATCTTTACAATGTCTTTTCCAGATTCTAACTGGAGCAGGACTGAGTTCATTGAATAATAACTGCTGAAGTTCGGTAGCAATTATTCTCTTCTATGAATTTAGATTCTAAGCAAAACAACTGATTCTTTGTATTTCCTGTGTGATACTGTGATGGTGAACATGGAATTATACAAATATAGCTTCCTAGTGAGATTTTCAGAAATAACTCGCATTGCCTTTAAAAATTGGTTGCTTTGGGCCATATAATATAAAAAAGCATAACTTGCCTTTCCATGTGAGGGTTGAATGAGAGGCAGGGCATTACAACAGGTCACATTTCTTAGTCTCTAAATATATGTTTCCCCCTACCAATTGAAAAAAAAAAAAAGTTTACCACTGAAAGGAAATTGAAACTTAGTAATTGGCATTAATATTTGGAAGTCATCTGCTCCCTCACTGTTGTGTTACTTCTGATAGGCATTTGTACCATCCTGTTCAACTTCTGCTGATGTCCTGAGTTATCTGTGGATGTAATTTTCAAAAACAGTTCCAAGAGTGTTCAGCCTTTTATGCAAAGATAAGCTGGTCGTTGCCCAGAGAAAGAGCTGAATTTCTTCCTCTAGTGTTTAAAGCAGCTGCAGTCTGTATCGTATTATCTTTAGCCAAATATATATGGAGAACACAAATACTAGTATGCAGTGAACTGTTATGGAGCGCAGTATTTTCTGTCCGTTATGTGATGCTTCATTTTGAACCAGAATCCCTGCAAGGGAATTCCCATACTGTCAGTAATGACTACTGTGTTAAGTCCTTGACTGACTCAACTTGGGTGTTCTTAGGCCTTAATATTTAAGCAGGTATTCATTAGAGAAATTTTGTAATTGGCTGATGTCAGATTACCAAAGGAGTGGGTTTGAGTTTCATTTGCCATATGAAACGATGTCTCTGCTTTAGGAAAGTGTTCTGCAATTTTTAAAATTAGGATTTTCAAGCTTTTGAACTCATTTCTGAAAATGTCAAATTTAATCTGTTTCTTAATGGGCCAGTTGGCTTGTTGTCTACTACATGCTTCATTTGCTGTGAACAAGATAAATGAATTCTATTAATAAGAGACCAGCTGCTTCATGAATATTGTCTTTACTACAATGGAAAATATGATGCTGTGGTCACTGAACTTGTACAGGTCTCTTGGGTTTTTGTGGGCAGAAGTGCTACAGCAATTTGCAGTTTCCTGTAATAGTAAATAACTTTGTATTCATCCTCTGTGAAAAATACAGAGGATAATACAATCATTCTTTCTATGGAATTATATGTAAAGTAGTGCTTTATCTTTGCCTTTCTATTTTGTGCTATAGTGTCAAAACTGTAATTAGAAATAAATTTGGAATATAGGAGAATTGAGTATTTAAAGGAATCATGGATTTCCTTTGTTAAATCCAGGCTTCTGCTAGTGTTACATCATGTAATCCCTACTAGTTAAACTCCATTTTAAAAAACAGTTTTTATGTTTCTAAATGTTTCTGCTAGAAGGCCTTGTTACTCTGAGGGTTGAATAACTAATTACAAATAAATTTAATCGAGAAATTCAAACTTGTTTATGCTCATTTTCCTTTCACTCAACGTTTCTGCTCTGTTGTTTACTTGGATTTGTTTGGGGAATAATCACATCCTTTTGCTAGACTGAACAAGCTGTTCTCATCCTCTCTCCTAAGAGCTTCTCTGATTTCTTGGTCATTTTAGTAGGTCTTTTCTAAGCTTTTTTGAAATAGCTTTTAACTGTTCAGGAGATTAGAAGTAAAAGTAGGGGAAACAAAAGTAGTATAATAATGTTCGTGGAATCATAGAATGGTTTGGGTTGGAAGGAACCTTTTAAGATCATCTAGTTCCAACTCCCTTACCATGGGCAAGGACACCTCCCACTAGACCAGGTTGCTCAAAGCCACATCCAGCCTGGCCTGGAAAACTTCCAGGGAGGGGGCAGCCACAGCTTCCCTGGGCAACCTGTGCCAGTGGCTCACCACCCTCACAGTAAAAGAATTTCTTCCTAATATCTAGTCTAAATCTACCCTCTTTTGGTTTAAAACTGTTACCCCTCATCCTATCATCACATGCCCTTGTAAAAAGGCATGTTCACAGGTTTGATCTTTGCTTATTGTATTATGTGAGAAGATCAATCATTAAATGAAGTCAGTATTTCTGGTTGTCTTTTGACTATGTAGTGCTATGGTTTCTTCGAGTGTATGATAAAAGGTGAAAAAAATCTCAGGACCTTACAAGCAGTAGCAGTGAAGTAAATATTAAAATGAAAAAAAAAAATAGCTTGATCTTCCATATTAACATAAAATTGAAGTACTGTTGGGCAGTGATTTAACCTCCCATTGGCATCCTGTGAAGTGCAAATAACTTTCATTAGAAAGATAACATATTTCACAGCACATTATGAACTCTGGGCTATGTTACAGTATAGTTTTTCAGATCAGTTGGAAGTTATCAATTTAAATCGCTTCCCTGTCCTGAATTATGCAAACTTGTGTTTCACAGGACACCAAAAACCTAGACATGTTGTTGCTCTGGTGTTTTGCTTAGTATAATTCAGGCATGGGAAAATAGTATGGAAATTCTGTGTGTCTTTAGAAGTCTTATCTTTTTAGCTTATTATTCAAAGCAGGATAGAAGGTGCTGCAATGCCTAGGTCATATAGTTGGTTCTACTACTGATGTTACCTGGATACTTTGCAGTTTACTTAGAGATGTTTGCATGTTAGATGTGCATTGTAGTGTCTGTTTGCGAGGGTACTCTTCTGTTCACTGAAATATATTATATAAATGGATGTAGGTATCACTAATAGGATTATTTTTCTTCTGTAAAAAACCTTTAAGTCAAATAAACATCATGAAAAATAATACAGGTAATGAGAAGCAGAATCAATGTGATTTGATCTTGTACAATTACAAGAACAAATAAGCCTCTAATTTTAATTATTTTTTGCCTTTTGTACTTTAACAAAATCATTCTTTCTTCCTTTGATTTCTTGTAGGTGAAAGACACCTCATACTTATCCCTCCTCCCTTTCTTTTTCCTTTCTTTCTCTTCTTCCCTTCTTTTCCTAGAAGAGAGTCCAGTGTTCTGTGTCAGTAATGCCACCCTGCTCTGTAGTAGCAGCCAAGATCTCCTAAAGTCAGGGTGGAAATGTTAAGTCAGATTGGTCTCAACATCAGTACTGGAATAATATCAAACAATGACATTCTTCTTTTTGGGGTGTTTGCAGCAAAACTTTTTCCTAGTTGCTGCTTATCTATATAGCTTCTGTATAAGTTTTCATCTTCTCCACCTTAATTGTTAAACTGCCATTGTATCTTGGTATCATGTGCTTTACTAATGACTAGTTAATTAGATTTATTGTGTTGCTTGGTTGTTTTTTTTTTTTTAAATAAATCTTTTGCCTTGTCTACTTCGATAAATCTGTTGCTGTTTACCTGATTTTCTATTAATTTCTAAGTTTTTAATTGTTCTTTCCTTCAAACAGTGTTCTAAGTAATTGGTTGATTTTAAGGTCAACCTAACGGAGCATTCACGTTGAATCATCATCTTTGTTTCTTAAATATAAGCATATATTTGCTATGTTATGAGACCAGACTCCTTGATTCAGTCAATTTAAAAATCTTGGATACCAAGTCTTGGGTTTGCATGTGTTTAAGTTCGTGTTAAATGCTGTCCTAACCACTCTTTGAGTTTATGGAGCTCTTTCTTTTTCTTGTTTGTGTGATAGTGTGAAAATTTTGCATTTTTGATGTACTCAGATGAATTTCTCCTGCTTTGCAGTTTCCCCATATACAGTCACATCTAAATTCAGGTTGACTTAATTACTCAGATCTTTCTTTTCTGAAATGTAGAACTGTAACAGGCTTCTTTCTTTCATTCTCTTATTCTTACGTTTAATTTTAAACTGAATGAGCATGTGATTACTTGGGTGGCATCATTGTGATTTGAAATGGAGGTGTTATGCTCTAATAACCATCACGTGTGTGTTGATGTGTGGTTTTCATGGTCTGTTTTTTTTTTTTGGTTTTGGTTTGGCTTTTTTTTTGGTTTTGGTGGTGTGCTTGGGTTTTTTTTCCACTTCTTAGATTTGAACACTAGACTGGATGGCTTATTGCAGTGCTTATACATGCATGTGCAAATATGCATTTAAATGAAAGCAAACAGTCAAAGATCTAATAGTACCTTTATTTCCATATAGACAGACACTAAATAAATATATTCAGTTCAAGTTGCTATGCTACAGGTACGTGAAGACAGCAAAACTAAATATTTTTGACAGATCCTTAATGTTAGGAAAGTGGTGTTACAAGCTTAGCTGTTGAGATACAGATTGTCTGAAGTACTTCAAACATCTTGAAATTCTTAGAGTTCTTATATATACATTGTTTTGTCATCTACTACCATGACTGGTTTAATTGGAAAATAGACAGGTACACTGATTTAAAACACTGAAGTGTGTCTCCAAGCAAATTCTTGCAGACATAAATGTAAGGCTTGGCAATAAACTTAATGAAGTTTTCTCATACATACAGTCGGTGCTGTTGGCTATCTGCTGTGTGAGCTAGAGCTGCTGCATCTTCATGCTGTTTGGGAGCCTAAGGTCAAAGGAGAAATCCCAAATATTTCATTTTATGGAGAGGGGTGTAGGCACAGAGCAGTACATTTCCTGTTTACATTGTCCGAATCTTCTTTGTATGCTGAGAGATTTCCTGATACACTCATGCAGGATTTGTGAGTTTGCACTTTAACTTTTGTGTTTAGCTTGTTGAAGATGCCATCATCTACACCCTAGCCAGTATGACACAATTTATTTTCCTGTGGAGAACTGTTGTTCCTCTAAGTCTTACCACCTTTTATTTATCCCTAGATTGCAGAATTGAAGAGGAAAACATTAAGATCATGTTTAAATAATTTGTTTAGCATTTCTTTGTTCAGATTTCATTGCGAAGTGAAAAAATACAATTTTTCTAATAGGTACAATTTCTTCATTCTTTTTCCCCCATACTCCAAGACAAATTGGTATCTGGTATAAGCAAATTTAACCCACTCACTTCCTTTGGCTCCATACAAACTGAAGAACTTCTGATTTTTTATATTCCTGTACAATATTGGTAACTGTACATAATACTACTTTTTCTGTTTAGTGCCTTCTCTATGAAGTTGAAATAGAAGAGGTTAAAAAAGTGGTTACTCTTATTTTATTTACGTTGCCACAGCACAGCAGTGATGTAATTCTTTGTTTTGTTGATTCAGTTCTTTTGTCTCTTAATGCAACATATCCCAAATCTCCCTTGGATTGGTAATCATATTCAATTTACAAAAATAACATTGCAAATAACTTTTTCCTCACCAGTTTTCTGACAGTTTCCAAATCATTTGTCAGTAAAACATGCATTGTGCTAACTGTCACAGTTCCTGTTGTCATTGGTACTCCAGAGCATCTTTGATTTGTCATCTGTGAGAAGCTACAGTTTTCAATATGCCTTGAGACTTTTATTTTACAATAAAAACTGACTCTCGTGCCTACTTCTGTCACTTGTCTCGCAGAGTTGTTACGGAGCACCGAGTACCGTGTTGTTGGATTAAGCATCAATCTTGCAATATTTTATTGAACATTTATGTACCCATAGGAATTTCATGATATTTTGACAAACGCTTCTCTTGTCCCTTTGTAAATTAAAATGGCACTTAAACAACAATACATTCATACATATGGAATGGATATACAAGACAGCAGTGTTACTGGTACTAGTGAACACGAGTGGGTTGGGTGGGGGTGTTTTAGTAGCTTGATTATTTATTATTATTATTATTATTAATTATTATTTTTAAACGTATCAAGTGATGAAATTTTTTTTTTTTGGCCTTAATTTTTCCCCCCTTTGTGGGGTATGTGGAAGGGGCTGAGAGTAGTGAATAGGGGCAGGGACTATGAGGTTCTATACCAGTGGGAGTTGGACTTTGTGCATATCAAATCCCATGTCTGGAATCTTGGCAGATGTAAAAATTAGACCAGTTGAATGCCCAGTTCTTGCTTTCTTCTTGTCTCGGTTGTCCCGCAGTGGAAGAAAGCCTGGTGGTTTTGGGGGATTTATCTTCTTTAACTTCTGATAATCTTTTTCTGTATAGATATTAATTTTGTATGCCCTGTCTTTTACCGTATATATGCAGGTGTTCAGTAATTTAGGTGGCAATTAAGTATTACAGAGAATTTCACTTCCATCTCAGTTTCTATATATGGCTTTAGTTTACAATAAAGAAACATTATTATCTGTAAATGTGTTAAATACTATTTGTTTAAAAGTTGCTTAAATTTGAGTTGAGTACTTCTAAGAAGGTATTTTTTAGCATAGGGGGTAGATCTTAAAACATATGATTAGTACCTTTTTAATAAAATAGCATAGGAGGAGTTCAGCTCTTTTTTTTTTTTTTTCCCCCCCCCCCCCCCCCCTTGAAGCTAAATAGTTTATGCAGGTAATACTATCAGTGCAGTAGAACTTGTCATAGTGCTGTATATTATACTCTCCAGTGGAAATTTTGTCATACTGTTTTGTTAAACTTCCATTAACTCCTTATTCATTCCTATGTAAGGATTGCATTTGTGCCTCTCGGAGAAATTTAGGAGGAGGGATTTATGGTGGTTTTACTATTTGAGAGATCCAGAGCTACTGTGGAATTTGGTCTCTCCAAAAGCTGTTTTCTGTTTATAAAAGGAAGTCAAGTACATAGAAAGTTGGTTTTATTTTTTTTTAAACAAACAAAAACTTCTGCAAAATCTGATTGTTTCCCCATGGAACAAATTAATTCAGTCAGTAATTAAATCCTATTATTACTGAAATACAAGTTTCAGTTTTTGTGAGGCTACTTCACTTTGCAGATGTGTCAGCATCTCTGCAGTCTCAGCAGAGCTGTGCACTGTGTCTTCAGACCTCCAGAATAAAACTGACCAGTTGGTAACCTAGGCAAAAGCACTTAGCTTCTAAAGCCTGTGAGACGAGCAGAACCTCTAAACTGAGGTAGCCTTCTGCTAAAGTTCCCCTAAGTGTCCTCAAATAACCCCTTTTCAGAAATGGCTTTATCTAACCTGGGTTTGAATCCAGGTGTCTTGTTGGGCTCCGCAGCAGTCTGTGACACGGAGTAGGGAGTTTCACGATTTCAGTGTGTGCTGCAGGGGCAGAAGGTCTTCCTTTGTTGTACGCCTTCTGCTTGGTTATTTTATATGATGATGACAATTTTTGTTCTACAAGAAATAGTAATTGTTGCTTAATATACATTGCCTGTCCTGTTCATGTGGATTTGGATTTTTTGTTTTAAAGACCTTTTCTTTCTTCTTCCTTTCAGGTTTTGTTCCCCAGCTACTCTGAAAAGTTCTAGTCTAGTTAGTTTTTGCTTTTAAATAATCAAATCTCTTCATCTGGTTGTCATTTGTCAACCTTTGTCCTTTCTTCATCGTAACTGTGCCTTTTTTGAGATGGATTGCAAAAAAATTCATGGAATATTCAAGGCATGAAAGCATCAAATAATGGTATTTTCTGCTTTGTGCTTTCTTTCTCTAATAAACCTTAATATTTTTCACTGTTACTGATCATTGAGTTGATGTTATAAAAGAACTGTCTACAGTGATTGCAAGTTCCTTCCAGAGTATTAAAGCTAATGTAAATCCTGTCACTGTGTAGATGTATATTTGAGATTATTTTTTTCCATGTGCGTTACTGTGTGCTTTCTAAATTTCATTTTTCTCTATCTTCTTACCTCCCTGACATCTGAGGTTGTGACATCCTTCCGCTGCTTTTCAAGGAAGGAAAAAATGAAAGCAGATATATTTATAATCAGCAGCAAAATATGTTACTCAGTGTTAACACCCTTTTCCAATCTAATCTCCAGATTTTTCATGGTTCTGATAAATAGACTCCTCTGAGATCCAGAGGAGATTTATGTGGCAAGAAAGAGAAATGTCAATAATGATAATACAGAAAATCGTACTGAAGTTTGATTCTGTTATAAGAAGCTGCAACCAAATAAAGTACTTACTGCTGTCTTTGTGCTGTGGTGGTTACGAAACCAGTTTGATAGGTCTGTCCTGTGAGATTCCAGATCATTGAATATTTTACTGGCTTAAAGCCCACATCCTCTTGTGTTTCTTTCAAGATGAATACACTCACTCAGCTGGAATATACACTTTGAGTTCAGTACTTAGCAGAACAGAAGCTTTAAGAGAAGAGTCTTCTGCTACTTTCTCTACATCTCTGCTGCTGCCCTACCGTGATCCTTAAATGGAAAGATTTGTTTGGATTGTAAAATATTATGAGGATCTTGTAGGTTGCTAATGACTTTTTCAGGAGTATGGAAGAACAAGAGCTAAAAGCTCTTGAATTCTCACTGGAATGGGATTTTCAGAAATATGTATCTCTTAGCTCAAAAAGCTGTTGTGCAAGCACCCCGTGGTATTTTTTCTTTTTTTCCCCACCCAGGTGAGTTATGTTCATGTCAGGAAATAGCCTTTGTTAATATTGTAGTCATCTGACTGGTTCTGATATTGTGGTCCTGACAATACCAATTCCGATTTATGAAGTATTTTGGAGGAAGTTGTGTGAGATCTTTTTGGAGCTGTTGTCAGCCATCTCTTCTGCTTAATGTGAGTGTGAGAGCTCGAGGCAGCCACCTTTCTTTTGTCATTATGTACTACTGGTCAAAATGCTATATTGAAACAAATATTTAACTCTGAAAACTGGCTTTTGGACTCTGTCTTTTTCCTCCATTACACCCTCCCTAGAAAAATAATAACCCATAAACAGAATTATCCCCCCCCCCCCAGTAATTTAATAAAGCTTGAGAGTGTCCTGGTAGCTATCTGCAAATATTTGAAAAGATAACAAGAAGGGAGAAGTGATTTTTTGGAGTTGTTAGTCTGTTTTGTCTGAGGGATCTTGCCATTTACAATTCACAGTTCTGCTTAATTTTTTGTTAAACTGAATGCCGCAGAAGGGGCAGTCTGCTCTCTTTGAATTATGCGTTCAAATGAAGGCATTAAAACTGGTCAATGTGAATAGCTGTTGTACAAGCAGGTAGCTTTTTGGGAAGTAAGATGACCATAGCATAGAAAACTGATTTTGTCTCCTTTGTATCTTGGAGAGGTTTTGGACTAGTAAGATGTTTCCTAGAAGTCACAGAGAGAAACTCAATGTTAGTGCTAGCATTTGAAAATGGAGCAGTATTTGAAAAGGTGGTGTGGGAGGAGTTCAAAAGGGAAAGGAAATCTTTGAGGCTTCTAAACTAACCAGAAAATATCAACTGAGTTCCAGATAAAGGGGAGAAGTAAAAGCCATCTCAGATACCAGAGGTTGCCCAAACCCTGACAGTTTAAGGAAATAGTAATCATCATAGTGCAATGTAACAAGTGACAAGTGATAGGACAAGAGGTAATGGCTTCAAGTTACACCAGGGGAGGATTGGATATTAGGAAGAATTTATTCACCAAAAGGGTTCTCAAACTTTGGAATGGGCTGCCCAGGACAGTGGTGGAGTTCCCATCCCTGGAGATGTTTGAGTCGTATTGACATAGTGCTCAGGGATATGGTATAGTCGAGGACTCAGTGATAGGTTAATGGTTGGACTCGTTGATCTTAAAGGTCTTTTCCAACCAAGGTGATTCTGTGAGTCCGTGAATGTGCAGCATTAGTAAATATACGTATTTCTTCTGTGCTTTCAGCAGAAGGTTAGACTTTTTTACCCACTCTCCCTGCTTCAGAATTCATTCTCAAGACTTGTTTGCCTTTTCAAGATACAATCCTGAAGAAGAATTATATAAATTATGCCTTGCAGAGAAAAATTTGGAAAAATATGCCAGATTTTTGCCATACTTGAGAGAGAATACCCAGGAGAAGATGATGAATGATATCTAGTAAAATATTTCCCCATTATGGCCTTTAGATGTACCACTAGGAATTTTGTTGGTGGTGTCAGAATCTTGTACTATTAGAGACTTAATAGCTCTACGCTTGTGTTTATCTTTTAAAATCTAAAATTTCATAGCAAAAAGAGTGATTCTAGAACATTGTGAAAAGATGTTCTGCAAGGGATGGAAGTATATAGTGAAGTTGATTTCAACATAAGTACAAAATTATATTAGAAAATTGTTCTGTGACTTGTACATACAGATTCCTGCAATGCTTAATTAGATGATCAAATGCTGTTTTTTAAAGGCCAGTTTTCTGTCTATGACTCTTTAATACAGACTATATATACTGTGTCTCTAGCACCTCTGACTTTGTTACAGAAGTTTTCATTCTACACATTATTTCCGGTTAATGCTGGGTCTATCATCCTGTTATTGTACAGTTCTTATTGAAAGAAAAAACAACATATTTTTCAGGATATCTTTTGTTACCTTTAATGTTGTCTGTGTTGCATAGCCTTCTGCATTTAATTTTAAAGTAACTTGTCAGTGATAAGTTTTATCAGGAAGAGTTCTACCAGGCCCTGCTGCAGTCATGCAGACAATACTGATAAGGAAACACTGAAGTAACTGTTTTGTTTTAGGCTATTGCAGTAAATGTACTCTTATGTAATTTTTCTTGCAATAATCATTTACACATACACTTGAAAGTTATCAGAACTTCAACCTGTAAGTTTTAAGAAGCGAAAATTCTCTCAAGCCCTTCTGCTTTGCTTATCTGTGGGGAGATGATGAAAAACAGTCTGACTATTATTCATACCCAGGAATGTGTTCTGTTTCTTCATTCAGTAGCACAAAGCCATGAATTTTAAAATCACTTTTTTTAGGTGTATTTTGGGAAGCTATTTACCAACTAGTAAAGTTAGCAACTGCATAATCTCTTAGCCACTGGAAAATTCAGTTCAGTAAGACTTCTTAAGCTGAAAACTTTGCTAAATTTTACTGCTAAGGCTGAACTTCTAAGCATTATTATTGGGTTTCTTTTTTTTCATTGAAGGATTTGAAGGAAGAGAAGTTTCATTTTTTGTGTTAGAAATAGGAGGAAGGAGAAAAAAAAAAAAGGCGACCTGAGTGTCATTACTGAGAAATTGGCACTGTAAGGCAGAGTCTTTGTTTGACATAGTTGGTGCTTTTTTTTTTATTAGCTGTGTAGGTATCTCTGTGGCCTCCAAAACCAATAGGAAAATAATGCTCAGTGGGGCTATTTATGTCAAACTTATTAGTTCTTGCACTGATATTATTAATCATTACTGCTTCCCACACTTATTTTGAGCACAGTCTTTACCGAGTTTATAATTAATATTCCACAGTGATTTATTTTTTTTTTATTTTCTCATCCAGCCATTATGAAAATTGACAGCAGAACGCACAAGATTAATTTATATATTTTGCTTGAGGGTATGATATCAAAGCTAAACTTATTAGCTCTTTGTCTGCTAAGTAATGAATGTAACCAGCTTCATTGAGGTAGCTCCAATTATATGTGTTCAGGGTTCTTGTCTGTGCAGAGTGGATTCTAGGAGTATTGTTTTCTATTGAAAGGTGCTTGTAAAAGGATTTAGTGAGCCTGTCTTTGTGAATAATTGACTTGATAAGAGATGTTCTGATACATTGTATGTTTAGGGAGCCAGAGGATCACAGTCCTTAATAGGTGAACTGTTACAATAGTCAGCAGAAGTCCTTATGATGTCTCTTGACAACGTGTAGATTAGGGATCATAGAATCAGAGAATGGTTTGGGTTGGAAGGGACCTCAAACATCATCTAGTTCCAAACCCCCTGCCATGGCAGGGACACCTCCCACTAGATCAGATTGCTCAAGGCTCCATCCAACCTGGCTTTGAACACTTCCAGGGATGGAGCATCCCCAGTTTCCTTGGGCAACCTGTTCCAGTCTCTCACCACCCTCAGGGTAAAGAACTTCTTTATATCTAGTCTAAATCTACCCTCTCTCAGCTTCCACCCATTACCCCTCATTCTATCATTTCAGTCCCTTGTAAAAAGTCCCTCCCCAGCTTTCTTGTAGGCCCCCTTCAGATTCTGGAAGGCCACTATGAGGTCTCCCCGGAGCCTTCCTTAATTCAGAAATAATTAACAAGACAGAATGACTCCTTTGGAGAAACTATGTATTGCCCTGCCCATTAGACGCAAAGATATCTGTAAAACCATTTGCTTATTGGATGCTGTAATTAAAAAAAAAAAAAAAAAAAAAAAAAATTAAAACCTGTTTAGTGCTATGTTTTTTGGGTTTTGTTTTTTTTTTTTTCCTCTTGCAGCTGATATTTAATGTGCTCTGTTTGCTAATGTCAAGGAAGCTAACAGGAATGTTTTGGGAAGAAGGTGTTTTACTTGGCTGCTCATCCAGTCTCTTGAGTAATTCAAAGACCGCAGACTGTTCATTGATTCATATTTACTTACATATTCAACTAGAGATGAAACAGGATTGCAGTCAATACACATTGAGCTCTGAAAGGATCATCCATTGCAGTTAAGCATTTTACATTCTCCTGAAAAGAAAAAATACTGCATTTGGAAAGCAACATCCCAAATCCAGACTACCATGGTTGTGCTCTGTTAGTTTGATTCATATTGCTCGTTGTAAGCAGCAAATGTTGCCTAGACTTACTGAAACTTTTTTCCCTACAGAGAATTCCAGTTCTCTTTTTAAAAGAATTAATGATTTCAGAATTGCATCCAGTTACAGAAGTTGTTTGTTTGTAAATCTTGCTAAGATTTCCCATGTTTTCATGAAAAGTATAACTCCAGGGAAGTGTTCCCGCTTGTTTTAAAAGGAGGACAGAGAAGCCAGTATGTTAAGTGCTCCTGGGCTTTTGAAATGGAGTCTACCACTCCTTTTTGCCACTTTTCATTGAGGAAAGGGAGAGGAGGGTGTGCTGGAGTGAAAATCCAGCCAGCCAACACACCGTGAACCATGCAAAGCTTGTGTTCTAAATGCAACTTCTTATGGCATGCTGGAGGGAAAATGGTGTTATGGTGATGTCAGGGGCTTTCTGCAGTCAGTCTCTGGATAAAAAAGAACAGTCCTAGGGTTAAACATCAAATTTTGCTTTATAAGTACCGTAATAACAAATAACTGGTTCAGGCTCAAAGCATTTCTTTAGGTTTTTTTTTTTCCTCCTCGGTTCTCCCAATGAATTATTGACTTACTATTACTGACTTTCCCACTGTGTATGGAAACAAGATGGGTGAATATTTTCCAAAAGCATTGTTATCAGTGTTATTCAGTGTTGTTTTGTATCTTTCAAAAAGGATTTTTTCCCATTTCTCTTGGAGAAAACCTGTCTGGGTTTCCTCTAGAACTAGTATGCAAGCAAAGAAGCTCTCTATTTTCTGAATATTGATTCTCAAGATTGAGCTGTGATGAGCTTAGTGTGAAATCTTAGTGGGAATTAACATGAATTTGCAAAGAGAAATAAAATTTTGCAGCACCTGAAAACCAATAGAAACATTTTTAATGCAAAAAACCTGTGTAAAAGTTACTTGAAAAAGTTTTTCAAGTTATTCTAAACATCAGAGTTTAATTGTGCAAACCTTAATTGTTCTGTCCTGTTTTTGTTCCAGTCTTGTTTTGTTCTTTTAAAGATGCTTGAAATAAAGTTTAGCAAGTGACTGTTAAGTAAGCAAGCATGTTTGTGTGTGGTGTGTTCCTCATTTTCCTGGAGGCTGACTTGAAAGAGATACAGAGGAGCACTAACTGCTGCAGCGGAAGGAACTGGGCATTCTGTCAGGGCTGCATTAAATGGATCAAAACAAGGTTGTGTTGCCTTTTTGCCTCTTTTTTTTTTTTTTTTTTTTTTTTTCTTTTTAATGAAATTAGGGTTTTTTTCTCTCCTTTTAATATAAAACTTTATATTTTAAAATTGTGCCCCTTGGAAGAAAAAAGTTGCGGCTTTTGTGGGAACAGGGAAGTGTAAGGAGCTGCATTCTTTCCAGCTCTGGTTAGCATCTCCTGGTCTGAAGGAATGGCATCTGGAATAATGGGCATGAAGCAGGGACCCACAAGATCTGCCTTATCCCCAGTTCAGTGTGTGGCCTTTGGCAGTCTTGCTTTCAGCATCTCCATCTGTCAACTGGGGTAGTGGTGCTGCATATGACATAGAAATATTCTCCTTTTACTGTCTTTCTAGACTTGGCTTGCATGAAGGCTGAGATAATTCTGTGTTCATTACGGGAGGTGGATGGTATGCAGTAAGCAACAGTGGGAGGAGAAAGGCTCCTGGGAGACCTTGTAGTGGCTTTCCAGTACCTGAAGGGAGCCTACAGGAAAGCTGGGGAGGGTCTTTTTACAAGGGACTGTAATGATAGGATGAGGGGTAATGGGTAGAAGCTGAGAGAAGGGTAGGTTTAGACTTAGATATAAGGAAAAAATTCTTTACTGTAAGGGTGGTGAGACACTTGAACAGGTTGCCCAAGGAAGTTGTGGATGCTCCATCCCTGATCTAGTGAGAAGTGTCCCTGCCATGGTAGTGGGTTTGGAACTAGATGATCTTTGAGGTCCCTTCCAACCCAAACCATTCTGTGAATCTATGAATACTAAGCTCCAAGGAAAAAACAATTATTGAATAGCTGTCCACATAGTGACTGCAGTTGTGCTAATAATGAGTTAGGAAAAGTTTTGAAGGAAGAAAGTGAAGATAATATGTGTGTGCCAGCAGGAGTGTGAAAGGAGTAAAGCTGTATAATCAGTCTTCATTTAAGCCATTTGGACTTGGTAGCCCAAATGAACTTTTGTCAGCTATTTATTATTAATGCAGTTATTTTTACTGTTAAAAGTTATGCTTCACATACCTCATAGCCCAAATCACTAAAGTCATTGCTGGAAGAATTACAACCTTGTAATATGATTAAAGGCATAGTGGTCCACCTCCTCTGGCTCTGGAGCAGTTAAAGATGATACAGCCTTCAACTACTCATCATCACTTATCCCCTGGAGAACATTTCCCATAGTTCAGTTGGCAAGATAGAACATCTTCATGATCCTTAATTTTGCAGCATTAACTCAGCTCCTCCTCCGTTGTTGTCTGGTGCTAAAATAGGTGACCCTGGATAGGTGGCTACAGAGTGCTTACCCATGGTGGTGGATTGGCTCATCCATGAGAGCGATAACCTCCTACTAGCACATGGTGGTGATGGGCTAACGGTGTCTTGAGTCATTCAAGCTATTGCAAAATGTACGTGTCCAAATCTTCCTACAAAGAGTGTAAAAACGACTGTGCTGGGTCAGACCTGAGGCTTATCTGGTGTTATATCCTGTCTCTAGATATGAGCAAGTGCTGTGTTGCAAGTTATGTTTCTCTCTCACGCGCAGCACTGAGTGCCCAGGGTAGAGAATAAGAGCAGGCAGAATGTAGTGATATTTCTGTTGCCTCTGGTGGTTTGGGGCTTGAAGATTTCCTGAGCAAGGGGTTATGTCTTTAATAGCTCCCAGTGGATTTTTCTTCTGTGAACTTGTCTAGTCCTTTCTTGAACCCACATACATTTTTAATATCCACAGCATCTGGTGGCAGGGAGCTTTGTGATTTAACTACGCATTTTACGAAAAAGCATCTTTGTTTTGAGCTTACTTCTTGCTATGTTAGATAGCCTTTTGGTTTTGCTTTGGAAGAGACAGCCACCACTTCTGTACTGCTTGTGATTTTTTTGTAGAACTCTTAAGGCTCCTCAGTTGTCATTTTCAGGCTGATGATTGTGAGTGCTTTTCTTTAAACAAGATATTCTTGCCCTTATTTACCTTTGCTTCATCTCCCTGTTCCTTTCCCAGGTACTTTGGGATAGTGTCAAGGAGTAAGACAAAATCTGTGCAGAATGTTTAAATGCAGGTCACCCATAGATTGATGCTGTGGTGTTAAAGATATTTCTGTTTCTGTTCCTTTTTGCTGATTTCAAATAATTACTAATATTTAATTTGTTTCTTGACTGAGCCCGAGTGTAGAGTAATAAAACAACCTAGTTATTATTTATGTGTTTTAATGACATGGTCTCATTTGTGAGTGATAATAGTTAGTTCAGAACTCATTACACATGCTGTAATATAAACATTACTAGTACTAATGGATAGTAAGATTATTAATTAAAGGATATCACTCTGCCAGGAAGATAACAAGAGGATGTTGTCATATGTTCCTAAATCTTTTCATGACAGGAAAGCAGAAAAAAAATCCAGGAAATTAAGTTGAAAAAAACCCCAGTAGATGGAATATGTAGAAGCCTAGCTGGTCCTTACAAGTTATGTGACTTAAAAAAACCTAGGCAGACTTTAGCAGAAGAGAAGATTATTTTTCTGAGAAGCTAATTAAGTAAAAGAGTCCAATGAAATGAATGTAAGCGATATTTCTTTCCCATAAAATACGAAGAGCCTGTTCTTTGAAGTACATTTGTTCATAGAGAGAAACCTCATATGATTACTGCTTTTTACAGAGTTTATTTCATGCCCTCTCTGTCTGAATGCAATAAAACTGGAAAGTATGTAAGATAAAAAACCTACTTAATAACTGTTCAGGAAATAGTCACATGCAAATTGGCATTAACTCCAAACTCCTTGGGAACACTTGATGCCTGAGCTGTACAAACAGGAGCTCACCTGGCGAAACAGATTTGTAGTTGTGCATTTCATTATTTAATGACACTTAATTAGTTTGGCTGATCCCCCCCCTCCCCCCCATTACTAGCATGCAGGTATTTTGGTAAAAGATTTTTGAGTTTAGGGTGCTGCAAGTGAATGAATTTAAACCCTCAAAAATGTATCTTTAAGGCTTTTAAGTGCTTTCATGGCTCTCATCTCTGCATTTTCTGAATTCCTTTCATATTTTGAAGGTAGAAGAGGGTTTAACTAGCATATTAAGCTAGTTTGCTGTATCGAACTGATGTTTGGTATCCCATCTCCTTAAGCAGTGAGAAGCAGCGATGTAGTGAGTTGGCTCTGTGGTAGACTGAGTATAAGACACTCCTTTAGGCTAAATTTGGTAAAGACATTTAGTGCCGTTTAGCTTCACTGGACAAAATCCAGCTTGATTTGGGGTCTGAGTTCTGTCGTCCATGTCTGGAAGTACATATCTGACTGTCTAAACAAATGTTACTTACATCTGTTTGTGTGTGTGTCTGTGTTAGGGAAAAAACCCTGTTATGTGCAATACTGAAGTTCATGTGGCTGTGATATTAGTTGTCTGATCAAAGGAATCTAATCAAGTGTTGTATTCCTGAGCTCTAAGAGCCTGAAAGAATTTCATCTAGAAAGTGTTTCATTTCCTTTAAAGCAAAGTGGTAGTATTTTTTTTTTTTAATGAGCTAAATATACACATTTTAATTTTTTTCCTTCTCCTCCTCCTTCTGTTCTTACAAAACATTTTACTTTGTTGCCCAAGTGCAGAAAACTTTGCCAGGAAGAAGGGTGAGCAAAGCTTCTGTTTCCCATGACCCTCAACTCTAATGTTGTTCCAAGAGCTCACTACTTACACATAACTTGATAACTGCTTTCATTCTTTTTATCCCTCCCCCCCAGTCCGGCACAGGCCAATGTGACCAATCCTCCTTGGAGCAGCTCTCTTCACAGAACAGGGGAATCTACTTAATGTAAATTTCATGGCACATAAAAGCATTTAAAGATACATTGCAGAAATTTTTACAGCTAAAGATCTACAAGATAATTGTTGTAGTGTTTTATTCTTGGTTTTCCTAGAAGCAGTTTCTTAATATCTCCCTGTTCATACCAGAACTGACTAACCCCATTTTTTATTTTTTCCCCTGGATACATCTTTGGGAAGGTGTAGTAGTGGGGAAATTGCATGTCATTCTACACATACATGTATGCAGCACAGAACTGACAGAACTTTTTGTGCCCAAATAGTCAGAACTGTGGCTCCTTATGAATGCATTACAACATAGACTTTAATTATATTGTTAAATTATATTATCATACATTGCCTTGTCTTTCACAGGCTGTAAGTAGGCACACACATTTTTAAAAATTTCTCTGGATGCATTGTAAGATTAAGAAGAGAGAAAACCGTATTTTAAAATACTAAAAAAAGACTGATGCACCAATACTGTATGTTGTACTAGAAATCTGGGAATTCCCATGGTTTTTCTGGGAACTCCTTGGTTGCCAGGCAGGAAGTCACTTTCTGCTTTTTTTACCTCTGGCAGCATCTGCTCTTAGTTTCTCTGTCTCTTTTTTGTGGTGCTTCTCCGCCTGCTCACTGCTCGCCATCTTTGGGAAGTGCTAGGAGGGATGAGAAGTGACGCTGTGAGCCTGATAAGCCATGTTTCAATGAAAGAGACGGGAAAGATTGGGCTGTGGACCCAGCTCCCTAGAAAAGGCTAACACTGTTCTGGGAAATAAACATCCATGAGATGGGGGAAGAATGTGGAAGAACATAAAAGAGCATTTGAAATCCCCAGAAGAAGCAAGAGAAAGTATGTTGAGGATCAAAGCAAAATTGCAAGGAAGAAAGTTTAGGAACCTAGGATGGCTAATCGAGTGGTAGAAAACTATGCAGAAGCAAAATAATATAGAACAAGGTATAAAAAACTAATTGTAGGGGGGAAAAAAGTTAACATTCTAGCTTTTTCCAGTCCTTCAGAATTTCTATGTAATCTTACAGCAAGGCTGCTGCTGCTTTAAGTTGTCATTCAAATGACTGCTGTAACAAACCTGAAATTAATTGTATTTGAAAAAGGGAGGAAAACTGATGTGTATGCAGTGTTAGATGTTGGCCAAGCAGTTCTGCATGGCTGTGTGTCCTTCAAGTGGATTCCTTGGTATGCTATCTACATTAGTACTACAGACATCTGAAAGGTGTACACTTACATAGGAGATTCTTAGCGCAGCATTGAGTTACACCAACTTGAGATGTTTCTCAAGGCTCTCACCAGTATTAGTGTTAATATACTTTTGTAGTGTGAGAATTGGTGTATGACTAAGACTATGTGAACAAAGGATTCATCATGTGGCTCAGCTACAACTTCTTGTGTGCCACCATGACCCGGACTCTTTTTTGGCGTACATAGTAAATTGGAGACCAGCAATCTGCATCTCTCTGGAAAGGGTAGCAAAATGTGCTGAAAGGCAGTAGGCTTAGGAGAATGGTATACAACCCTCAACTGAAGTAAGCAACTTGAATGTCAGATTAATCTTTAAACAAGGAGGAGTGTAAGGAGTGATTATTTACTGTATATCAGATATAATCTTAGCTTCTTCTCAGGTATGTTTTATGTGCTTTACTGAGTGATGAAAAAGTTAAGCTGCAGAGTTGAGATCCTCCTGATACAGAAGTATGGAATAGTTTTATCAACAGATACAGGGAAAATACTGGAAGAGGACAGGTGAGCAAGTAGTGATTTTCAGTTATTTGAGAATGGAAAAAAGCAGGGAAATATGCTTGTTTTCAATGATTTATTCTTCTGAAATAGAGAAAAAATATTGGAATATTCCAGTATTGGAAATACTTGAAACCTTACTGTGGATCTTGGCCAAAAAGCTTAGTGAATGAAAATAAGCAAGTCTGCAAAACTGGCATTGTAAAGAAATGTTTTGATTGAGTGTAGTTTAGAAAAATAGAATGATATACTAGAAATAGTACTTAGTTATAACCTACAGCCAATCTTTATACTTTCAAAAGTAAAATGAAACTAAATACTTTCTGAAATTTTAGCCACATTTGTGAAGTATATTCAAAAATTTGCAATTGGTAGCAAAGGAAAATTTCATGTTCTACTTTTAACCATGTGATTAGACACTTGTAAAGGTTTTATTGTTGCATTAATTCTGTGAATATGGTTTGGTGATTGAAAGGTTTAGACCCTAGTAATTCCCTGCATAGCCAGTTTGTTTTCTAATCAAATGCAGCAGTACTGTTGAACTAAAATATTGAGAAAGAAAGGATTTTGTAGCAATGAGGTAATGAGAAATAAAATACAAGAATGTGGGAGTATCGAAACAAAATAAAATGACACCACTTAATATGACAAAGAGCTATGAAATTATGCAAGTGCCTTAACTTTAGAGAAGCAGATGTGCAGTTCATACTGTGTGGTGTCCTCCATCCACATTGATAGTTATAGGGCATACATTTTTAGTTGCATTCTCATTCTTTCATGTATTTATAACTGCAAAGTCGAAAAGGATTAGTTGTATAGACTTTGCAGCTTTTGCATGTTGAAGTAAAAGTCACTTCTTTCTCTTCTTCTAATTATGTGAATAAGGTTAGATTTCCACATCTACAGATGCTGGGGTAAGGAGAGGAATAGTGAAAAGAAGGGTGGAATTGTCTTTTGATTGTATAACATTATTTGATTCGTTACATTTCTGGGGAGTTTTGTATGATTCAAAATGCACAGCTGCAGCCCAGAAGGCCAATTGCAGCCTGGGCTGCATCAAAAGAAGTGTGGCCAGCAGATCGAGAGAGGTGATTCTGCCCCTCTACTCTGCTCTGGTGAGACCTCACCTGGAGTACTGCATCCAGCTTTGGAGCCCTCAACGTAAAAAGGATGTGGACCTGCTGGAGTGTGTCCAGAGGAGGGACACAAAAATGATCAGAGGGCTGGAGCTCCTGTGCTATGAAGACAGGCTGAGAGAGTTGGGGTTGTTCAGCCTGGAGAACAGAAGGCTCTGGGGAGACTTTACAGCGACCTTCCAATATCTGAAAGGTGCCTATAAGAAAGCAGGGGAGGGACCGTTCATGAGGGCATGTAGCAACAGGAGGAGGGGTAATGGCTTTAAACTAGAAAAGGGTAGATTTAGGTTAGATGTAAGGAAAAAGTTTTTCAATAGGAGGGTGGTGGATCACTGGAACAGGTTGCCCAGGGAGGCAGTGGAGGCCCCATCCCTGGAGACATTCAAGGTCAGGCTTGATGGGTCTCTGAGCAACCTGATCTAGTAAAGATGTCCCTGCTTACTGCAGGGGAGTTGGACTTGAGGGTGCCTTCCAACCCAATACATTCTATGATTCTATGATTCTATCAACTAAGCATGCAAATGTGGCCTAAAAAATGTCCTCCTCATTAAGGTGAGGTGTCTTCTTCAAGAGTGTGTTTGAGTGCTTAACTGTAGAGAAATACCAAGAATATCTAAAGTACTGTACAAATTTCTAACATAAGGAAGTTGGGACTTAAAATGTTGATGTGAATAACTATGAAGTTTGTAGACTTTTCAATAACTCTTGCATCATAGTGTTAAGAAAGTGGGGATTTTGTTGCATTTGATCAAGGGGATTTCTTAGTGCTTACTAGAATGAGAAAGTAAATTGTGCACTTTTCTCATGGAAGTATTAATGAGTAAGAAAACGACACTGAAAAATTTCAAACCACTGCAGTGCTTCATTTAACCCCAGAGGAATGTAGCAATGCATGGGCTACAAGTTGACATATTCTGCTGATGTCCTTTCCCTGGAGATTATGAGAAAGAAATTAGCTTCCCTGAAAGTTAAAGCAAAACATTGAGCCTAAGGTGGAAAAGTAATGTGGGATTGTTGGGGTAGGGAGTTGTTTATTTTAGCTGCTTATTATTGTTCCATGAATAGCAAGTTGGCAAAGAATATACACCAATGAAGCTAGCAAGTAAAGGGGATAAAGAGCTCATTGATAGCAACAATGAAAGACTGTCAGTACAGAGCAATGGCCCTTGTGCTGTAAAATCTTTGGCACTAGGCACTGGATTCTGTATTCCTTTGTGGTCTTTTCTTGTGGCTTCTTTAGAAGGCATTATGGCAAGTGTCCAGCATTAGCTCCGTGTACCCTTGCAGATAGCCTCTCCTCTGTGCTAACTTGCTCTGTGTTTTGCCAAATTAAATTCTTCTGCAGAAATTTGGAAAAAAATGTGATTGCTCTTAAGAGGAGAGCTGGTTTTTTTCTTTATTTTTTTTGTGTTTTATTCCTCTGACAATCAGAAAAGTTAATTTGATCCACACAATTCAGCTGAGAAATAAAGAATAATGTATGTGTATATGTAAATAATTTCATCAAACAGACTTCTAAAAATAGGAGTGCTGTGGGCAATATTCCATGCAGTGTATAGGCTATGAACCATGTGTGTTAGAAAAGGCTCCAGTATTGAAAGCCACTTGAAGCTGAAGATGGCAGAAGCTGTATCAGCTGACTACAGATTGTTGTGTGTGTTTAGAAGGCATGTTAACATGCATTTTAAATTGCTTTCTAACTCTAGGTGACATGGGCATGCCCTTGTGTTATGGTGGTGATGTTTTATTAAGCTGGGGTTACCTGTTCTGGCAGCAAAATACAGAATTCTTTTCACGTACAGTTGAGGGAATTAATTGCAGGACTGAGATATGTGCCAACATCCCCCTGCTCAGCACTGCTATTTTGGACTGATTTGTAAGTCATTTACGGGTCCCTTGTTTGTGCTGACCTGCTATCATAAATATTATGAAATTGGAAGATTTTCTGTATGTGGCAGTTACCTACAGCTGTTGATTTTCATTTATTTTACATTTTCAGGCAGTAGTGAGTGATGAAGAGGGGGAAGGGATGAAAATTGTGAAGAAAATGCATTTTGGTGCTGTTTTCTGAATTAAACCCAACAGCTGTGAAGCTGGGATTTTTAACAAGAAAGCCCTTAAGACAGGGAGAAATTTGAGATACAGTGGTGATATACACAGTCTTGTATGATCACTTCTTTTAACTGCTTAATCATTCATACTGCCTAAATATAATTGTACTGCCAGCTGCTGTGCTTACAGTCTGTGATGTGGAAAAAGATGTCCTGCTGTGATGTTCTAGTTACAATCAAATTGACTGTAGCAAACACAGAAGCTGTTGAAGTTCAGTGCTTCTCAGTGGGGTGTTCTTGTTTCTCCAGTTTATTTCTGGCTGTTGGTATCACTCGCCTCGGTGAAGCTCGTTCGCATATAAAATAACAGAACCAAGGCAGTTCCCAGTTCATCTTCACAGTCTAGAAGCCTATTGTGAAGTACTTAAGGAGACGTGTATCTCATGAGTATTCTGGATAAATAGTGTTTTACAGATTTGTATTTGTAATACTGAAAGCCCTTTTTTCACTTGTATGAATTTTTAGATGTTTCCTTGATTTTGTCATTTGGTGCATTAAGAGTGCTGCAAATCATGCTCATAGTTGTTGTTTTACAATAATAATGCCTCTGTTATAAATCTACTTTTTCAAGTGTTTAGATAATTTAGCCATAAAAATTGTTTATACAATGAGAGTTGCTTATGAAATAAATCAAGAAAATAAATTTATTTGTAAAGCAATAAAAAAAATCCCCACAATAGTGACTTGTTTTTAGGTACTGAGGAATAAAAGTCAATGAACTAGATAAAATAGTTCTCTGCATTTTAGCACACTGTTTTATCACGTACTCTGGCAACACTGTTCAGTTTCTGCTGTGTTTTATTCACATATTATGGCTCCTTAATTATTGGTTTTGTTAAGTAGCTTGGGTTTTAATAAACCTATATGTCAGTGCATGACCCAATGAGATAGCTCGTCAAACATGGCACAACAATGCATCTAGTCATATCTGGTAGGGGAATCAAACTGACCAAAGGTTTGAAACACTGAAGGTGACAGTTCGTGATCTCCTTTCCAGTCTTCAACTGTCCTGAAATTCAGCTGACTGAAGAATTGCCTCTAATATCCTGCCAGCTCAGCTCTTGTGCCTTTGCTTCTGCTGTCTTTGAAGCCGTACAGTAATAACTAGCTTCGTGTCAGATCACCAGATATGTTGCTGTTACTATTTTAGCCATAGCGTCTGTTGTTTGAAGTCCCGTTTACTGCATTCCAGCTGGTGCTCAGGAGTTCATTTAGGCATGTTTAATCTTCTCACTAGGTTTCAAGTGCTGTTTTTCTGTATTAACCTAGTGAATGATACCAAGCTTTTCCAGGATGATTGACATCAGTAGGGAAGAGTGTTATTGGAACTCCACTTGTTAATGAAGTCATCTTTGTAAGTAAACAAGTGGAAAGACTTTGGCTTTGATGTATTTGCTGAGAACAGTTTCTTTCAGGCTGTTACTAACATAGGGATATGGGTCCTTTGCAAGTGCATTAAGTTTCTGCTTTTGGAGCTTGTTTGACTCCTGTTGAAATCTTGGGCTTTCTTCTGTTCTTTCAGCCATCAAACTGGCAAAAATGAATGAAGAACCACCTTCTCGCCCCAAACAAAAAAATTCTTCGTGCTTACCAGCTGGTAGAAATTTTTTCAAATTTCCTTATCTGTGGAACTTGATCCTTGTTGTGAAGGGCGTGCCAAAACTAATATACTATTCCTTTCGTCCTTCAGGTAATAGCATCCGTCACTTCATTGCTTTGTTGCAATGTATTATTCTCCCTCCTCCTCAAGGCTCTATATAAGAATTTATTTTATGATCTTTATTAACAAATCTAGAACAAGAAAGTTGAACAATTCTAGTAATACAAAGGGACTGCATAATAGTTTTATTATCCTATATCCAGCATGTAAGGTCATATCTGAAGCCTAAAATAAGTTAATATATTACAGTTCAAATTAAATCCTTCTTTTTGGCAATTTGAAACAAAGTAAATTTTAAATAAACCTCACTTCTATGATAATGCAGGTTTTTTCCATGTTTTTATTGGGTAAATATTTTTGATCAATCTGCTTAAAACACATAAAACTTCAAGAAGAAGTACAGTAGAGTAACGTGTTTCCTGATTCCTCCGTGACTTTTCTGAATGGATGATGACTTTCATTATTCATTCATTAGCATTATGATACTTCTGGTTGTTATTACATATATCCATATTTAATACTGGTGTTATATTACTTCCTTGTGGTTAAGCTGCAATTATCCTTTTATTGTTTCCGGCCATATTGTAGTGTGCTTCTTTTAGTACTTCCTCTGTCAGAGCTCCACAAAGAAAATCTTGCTGGCCAGTTGACTTGCTTCAAGCCCTACTAAAACAGGCAACTCTGTCTCAGTTATCTCCTTCCACTAACTGTAAGTAGCGTGTAGATGGCTACTCTTGACTATATGCCTCACTGCAAAATTGAGCTGACTCCTTTGGAACTGGGGAAAACAGGAAACAAAAGGTGGAGGTGGGTACTGTCAGAAAATAAATGTTAACAGAATTGCCAGTTAGAAATTTACCCCTCTGGCAACTGAGGGATAACAGGGTACTTTTTCACTCTTTTGCTGGCACCCAGAGAGATTACTCTATTTGAGTGCCTGCAGAATAGCAGGGGCAACAACAGTTGTTACCAGTGAGACTTCTGAGCAGCCGTCCTTTCCTGGATAATGGACTTGTACTGTCAGTCAATAAAGCTGATAAGGTTTTCGTAGTAATTTAGAAGATCAGTTGACTGCTCAGAAGAGAATTTCTGTCCTAGTTCATGTGAACTGTATGAAAGAGGGTGAAGTGCTGGGGTCTGAACACCAAGCCCTGAATTAAGGTTGACATATGGGTGGTCCCCATGGTCCTTTAAGAGGAGGGGATGAGTTTGCCTTTTGGCTTTCCTCCAAGGTGCAGCCGACCTTGCAGGGAAAGCCCTTGGGTAAACAAGCCCCAGGTGCCCTGCATTGGGTAAATGAGTGCCAGGTGTCCTGCTTTGGGCATAAAAGCTAGGACCACTTGCAGGAAGGGTGGAGTGTCTGTCTGTGAAGGGATGTACTTTGCAGTTTCCTGGTGGGGAAGGACCTCCTGACTCTCTCTGCAACTGGGCCCCAGTCAGGTTTGGCATTTGTAAACATGGGCTTTGTGGGGAGATAATATGGGGCTACTTCTATGTGATCAGCCTCTTGACTTGGTTGTCTCCCATCTCTTCTATGGGATACCTTGTATCTCTGTTTGTTCCATCTATTACGGGTCATGCTATGTCATTCCTGGGGTCGCTGGGGTTGATATCTATTATGTGTGATCTGTCTGACTTGTCTGTACCCCCAGCGATCCCCTATATACTGACTCCTTTACGTGCAATAGAATCTACTTACTGGATTGTTTTTCTGCTGCTGGCTGTGTCCTTTGTACTGGGCCTAGTAATTGGCAAAACAGAGGGACATGAGTACTGAGATGTACGTGTTAGAAGCTGAGTAAGAGCAACTTGTAACACCACATAGCTTGCAGATGATAAAGAGGTGATTTGTTTGATGAGGTGATTTACCTGCCTGTGTCTAGAAGGAGCAGGATATATGGAGGTCTCTCAGTGACATTAAGATGCTGGGATATACAGTGATAAATAACATCTTCTAAAGCTGGACAAGGTCTCTACTCCATCTCTCTGCTCTTTTCACTTTTTGTCCAGCCAAGATAAGAAGGTAGAGATACCATTTGCTTCCTCTTGATTGAATCTTCATATCTTTTAAGAGGCCTGCTTATTGCACGACTAGTCTTTTCTGTGACTAGGTGAATTTTGTAATCGAGTAAAGTGATGATGCTCCTAAGAAAGAAGTTGATAAATATAACTAATTGTACCACTTGGTCCAGTGTTATGAACTTCTTGGTCCAACTGCTATGTTGAGCTGTGAATTCTTGCTGAGTAACTTCTATTACAGCCTCCAGGAAGCTGTCCAAGTAAGATGGAATTTCTGTAGAATATTTTTTTTTCCCCTATTTTCAAGTAAAATTAACTTTGTACAGGACCTGTAAATTAGTGTCACAGGCAACATATGACCTCAAAACTTCATTTTATTCTTTTCTACGTTGAACAGCTTTAACCTTAATGTGATATTTTCTAATACTTTCAAGCTTTAGAATAGGTCTCGTATAGAGGCAGAAATCTCCAAATGGTGTAATTCTGGATAATTTTCTCAAGTTATCTAATGAGTTCTGTAATTCTTACTGCATTCTTCCTACCTGCTGTTTCTGAGTTGGGTTAAATATGACTCCTTCAGGCTCAAAACGTATAAGCATTAACAAAGTCTGATTTGCTGACACAGTGATAGAAAGATCAGCATCTGTGAATGACTAATCCAGGATATAAAATGGAGACTCCACCTTGGATATTTTTAGCATTTGTTTTCTTTTCCCTTGACATTTGTTCCACTGAGCCTTGCACGTGGGGAAGAGTGATAGGAGAGAGTCCATGCTCCCTCATTTCCTTTCATGTTCACAGAGTGGCTGGTCATCGTGGATAGCTATTAGATTGTCCAGAGGAAACAAATCTGCATTCCTATTAGTGATAGTTAAGTTTTACATTTCAGTGTACTTGCAATATAGACTCTTCTTGATTCAGTCACCTTAAGGCCATATTATTTCTTTTGGCATCAATTTGTATGCAGCAGTTTTATAGAAGGGTTTAGGACTCAGTGTAGTAACTTGGTGGAAGAGCCAACAATAAAACTGCGTTTCTTCCCTTTAAACTCAAAGCATCATGCTGAGAACAAATCCACATTTAGGTATTTCTAACAACTGTAGAACAGTCAGTTACTTAGATATCAGATATTCTGCATTTGCATAAAACAGAGTGCTTCAGTTTATAAAGATGCATTTTGTTGTCATCTATACAAACAGTAGGAAACACTTTGTGTTTAGCATCTAATTTGTTAATACATTTAATAATATAATCTTCATGTACAGCACAGTAGGAAGTGTTCAGTAAGGGTGCAATAATTCTGTATGTCTCTTAATGGAAAACACAGTATATTTGGATAATGAGAGGATACTTCAGTGTCAGGAAACTACAAATGAATCTGCTTCATAACTAATTTCATTACCAGTGTTAGTATGCTGTGAAGGACAGTGTGTCTCATGGCTAAAATAAGAATTTATAGAGAGAATTATGTGATGTGGATATAAGGAAACTTTATCTTGGAGATTTTTTTTTTTTTTTTCATCTAAAGAAAATACAAAAAGTATTATTGCATTTAGTGTATAAACATGAACAAATCTTCAAAAGTAATATATGGAATAGATATTTAAAAAGAAAAGATGTGAGAAATTACTTGATTATTTGACTTTTAAACATTGTAAATGGCTGCTAAATATTTTGTATTGACACAGTCTACAGCTTTCTTTTAGAGGGAATACATTTTCTAAATTTCTGAAAGAAACAATTAACTATGGCACATACCTAAAAAATCTCCTTTTGTAACTTTTTCATATTTAGCATTCATGTTTTTTTTAATCTTCTAACAAGATTAAATGGTCAAAGATGTAGTGTCTTGCAGCGGTTTTCCGTGCTTTTTATCAAAAAGATACAGAATTAGTTTGCCCAATTCTTTACAAGCTAGTTATTTATCAGCTAAACATATGGAATTCCTTTCTAAAAGAAGAAAAAATCTGTTCATGTCTGTGTTGTCTGAAGACTACCGGTTCTCTTGTTGGACTGGTATACTCTATAGGTGCATGTGAAAATACTGAAAGCAGCATGCACTGAGCAAACACAGGGGCAGAGCAAAGTCCTAGTAGGGATTCTGTCGCTTGATGGTGGTTAGCTTCAATTAAAAAAGTAAATTTCAGTCATCTTACTCTGTGGATTCTAATTTAGAGGTATTGGAAAGATTCTCAACCCTTATTTCATTTAGGATAGTGGAACAGTTCTTCCTGTTGGAGATTATTCAAGTTTAAATGACTTTTTTTTTGTGTGCCTGTGGCTTGATTTGAGGCAATTTGTGTATTTATATACTAGGTTTTATTCCTGACATGAAAAAGGTTAGCCTTCTAATTTTGTGTCCAGCATTGAGTAAATGAGTATTTATGCCTTTACAATAAGAGAAGGTTAAGGAAATTGCAGAATCACAAAATGGCTGAGATTGGAACGGACCTGTGGAGGTCATCTGATCCAACCCCCCTGCTGCAGCAGGGTCACCCAAAGCTAGTTGCCAAAGACCATGTCCAGATGGCTTTTGAACATCCCCAAGGATGGAGACAGATACCTGACGCTTTTGAAACAGAATTTATGACTTGGCCATTGTTCGTAACTCATCCTTACCATGACTTTTGATTACATTCGGCAGATAGCAGAATCTTAATTACCAGTTTTCCTTGCCTCTAAATAAATACCACAGGTATGTCCTCAAGGACATTCTTGCTGTTTTTCTGGGCTCACCTGGACTGGTTGCATTTTTAAGTGTTGACCAAATTTATTTTCTATCACATTTATCTCTGCATTTACCATTAGTATACCTAAAAAAAGAAAATGACAGATTTCTGTAGTTACATTGATATTCTGAAAGTATGGTTTGTTTTTTTTTTTCCTTGGAGTGTGTGCAATTCTAATCAAATTTTATGCTGTGAAGTTTGGATTACATTGACATTTCTTTGGTCCAAAGGTTCACTCTGTGTAGTTCTGTGAAAATAGTGCTCATAATCCATTGACAGCCTAGTTGATTGGTGAGCACTTGTGGTTTATTTTTTTTCCCTTCAATTTCTTTTTACAAAACTTTTGCATAACACTGTATAATGTTTTAGTGTATTAGACTAGTTAGAATGTAATTCTTTTGACAATGTTTTATGAAAGAAACCATCATGAGCTTTGATTTAATTTGCAAACGTATTTTAAACAACAGTGGTCTACTCACATATGCAATTTGCCACTAGATGTTCACGTCTTATACCAATTTCTTGCTTTTCAAGAAGTACAGCAGTTCTTTACTTGTGAACATAATACCTTTATTGATGCCAGATTTCAAACACTTAGCATGTTTCACAGGTTTCTAGGATATCTCAGGTACTTTGATTTTTCAACGCTGATGGGGATTTTGAAATGAAGTTACTGTACAAAAAAATATGCAAGAAAGGAAATTTTGTAAACAGAAAGTTTACTTACTCCAGTGAAGTTCTAGTGGAATAATTCTGATTTTCTTTTTTTCTTTTTCTTAAATTTTAGATTTATCCATGGCAGTGCAAAAATTTTCACAGTCTTTACAAGATTTCCAGTTTGAGTGTATTGGAGATGCTGAAACAGATGATGAAATTAATATTGGTAAGTACATTCTGTGCTCTGGTTGCAGTAATATTTTATAATGTTTCTTTTATATTAAATATATCACAATTATAGTGGGGCAGTTAACAGTTTTTATTTAATGGAGCATATAACAAAAATAGAAAAATTTCAGTAGAAACCATGCAAGACTTTAAAAATGCATGTCTTCGTGACATAGCTTGGTTTATGGTAGTGCAAAGTGTTTGTCAATTGTGAATCTTCTGAATTCTGCTGCCATATTTATTTGCAGTGAGTTTTCATTGGGATACTAAAAGATATACAAGTTTCCTATGAAATAACATAGTCTGCAAAAAACACTTAAGTGCCTAGTAAGACACAGGAAGTATTTAAGGATCTGAAAACAGGAAAATGTTCTTTACTACTTCTGCATTCCTAAGTATATAGTTGTTTGAGCTTTTGCCAGTAAAATTTACTAGCTACCTAATGTTCCGTCTCTGCACGCACCCAGAACTTCTGCATTCACAGGACTGAACAGCTCGGTTTGTCTTGAACGCAAGCCTCTTTAATGTCTTGAAAATACTCTTCCCTCAGCAGAACTAATCCTGGAAATACTTCCAGGGTTCAGAAATTCAGCCTCTATTTACTGCAAGGCATTGCTGCGGTTGCAGTGATGCTTTTGGGCAGTAGTGCAGCAGCTGGAGTGCTCTGTCTGCTGTTGATGAGAAACTTGGATTATAGTTCATCTTCAGAATGGCTAAATTCAGTATCATGAGTCTTACATGCCACATGGCCCCCGTGTCTCTCAAAACATCTGAGAGGAAGGAAGATGGCTGTTAAAGAGTAGTTGCTTCTAAAAATAAATAATTTGGCAGTACAAGAGGAAACATTAGGACTTGTTAGTATTTTTTAGAAAAGATCTATGCAATGCAGAGAGGAAACTCAGATTTAGGCTTTCCTAAGCATCTCTCTTACTATAACCTATTTTCAAGTCTCTTCAAGTCTCTCCCTTTTCCTGACTGAGTTATTAATCATTGGATAAAAAGTCTGAGCTGCTTTCACTGGTAAGATTTGCCTCATCCTCACCCTACAACATTGTGATAGTTAGGAGACTGTCCTCAAAGACGGCTGGCATTTGGTCACTGTCTTCCACTAACCTTTGGCAGGACAGTGGGAGGAGAGGTTTAATTTTACTGATATATAAAAGGAGAGGAGTGAAAACACTGAGTTGCTTTTTTTCAAATATAAACCTTCATACATTCTTCAGGTGTGTCAGGCTTGCAAAGATATGAAAAATTAATCATGTGTATGTACTCTTTGGCATTCTGCCTGTTATTTCTTGGCTGTTAAAGTTAGCTTGTACATATATTATGCATTTAAACTAGATCTACAGTATCTCAGTTATATGTCTTAGATTTTGTCAGTAACTTTTTTAAAGACAAAGTTTTGCATTTAAAATGAGGTGACTGAAGACAAAGACAACTTTCATTTTACTTGTAACCTAAATGTAGTAAAGACATTTTATTGTTTGGACGTTAAACAGGCATTTAAAACTATTTGGCAAAAAAAAACAGAGTTCATGAAGCTTGACAGCTGATTTATTTCACTTGGAGCTTCAAAGAAGGGATTTTGAGCTTCTAAAGCACCCATTGCCTGATGGATTGTCATGTACATCAAAGAAGCTTATAAGAGTAAAAGGTAAACTGACAGGAATCAAACTCAAGTCTAACAGCTTGAATGATACTGTGTGCTTTTATAGGGTAAGGCTCAATTTTTGATCTCCCTGGAGCAGTGACCTAGAATTTGTCTATATCTTTAACACGCCTCAACAAGCTAGATGTTTGCTTATCATCAAAGACAGCATTGTAAAGATGAATCCTGCTCTCTGTGCATCCTTCTGCCTTCACCTCCTTTTTTAAGAATGTCTATGACTGTGCAGGCCACTGGGAAGTTTTACTTCAGTCTGCAGTGATGCTCTGACTTGGTAATTTTTGTACGAAACCACTGCATACATAGGGGCTTAATACAGGGACTACATTCTGAAGATTTTAAAATACATTTCTATTTCAAGCCTAGCGTTGGAAATCCACACTAATCCACCTTAGTGTTAGAAGTTCACCTTCTGAATAAGGCTTCCTATGTCAGGATGTGATTAGTTCTGTTAAAACACTGTTTCAACTGTTTTCAGAAATGAGATAAAAGCGATTTTTAATTTTTTTTTTTTTACCAGTAATAAGTATTTCAAACTAAGTTGATAGCTCCATGAACCTTTTTTTGAGGCTATGCTAGTTGAAGGTCTCTGTTCAATAACTAAGCACAACATAATTTTTTGCTTTTTTTGCCAACCTGAGCTCCAATAAGAGCATTCAGTTTTATTTGCATTTCCTGTAACCTGTGCCTTTTTAGATGCTGTCTTTATACAGCTCATCTATTCCAATAAGCAAATTACACATAGTACATGAGAAGTAGTTTTAGTTAAGCTCCATGACACACTCAATGTATTCAGATTTATGATGGTGTTCTTCATAATTATTTTCACCCAATTATTATTATTTAATCCAGTGATATATTTGGGAGGTTTGTTTTAATTCTCATCTTTGTTTTCTAATTTTTATGATTTCTTACTTTTCTGTTTACAAATATTTAATTCTTCCATAGAAGTGTTGTACTACTTTGACAAAAAATGTATGTGTCTGTGGCTGTATAATGCATTTTGTGTAATCTTTCCATGTTGTTGCATGCTACCCAGATTTATCTACGTAGCCACTTTCTGATATATCATGTGCAGCTTAGAGTCAGGTGTTTTGTGCATGGGTTTTAAACTATTCCTCTGACTTTCTTGAATAAACAGGCTCAAATCATCTACAACTTGATTTTTTTAAAACTGTGAACACCAAAGGATTCATGCTTTAAAAAGCTTTTTCATGTTTTCAGAGATTTGCCAGAAGATTGGGTTTGGGAAACAGAGGTGCCAGCTTAATAGCTTTTCTTGTTAAAAAATAAACAGCTAGCAACAATTGCCAGTGTTGTCTCTTCCTCTGTTTTGAAATGCACATGGCAGCATGTGATCTGCAGCAACACAAGGGCCATACTAATTGATAGTAGAACATGAATATTAGCTCCAGTTGCATGTGATTCAGCCAAGATGTAATTTTTTTGTGCAATTGAAACATTATGCACAAAGTGGCATCGTTAAAGCAAAAATAACAGGATGAAGCACAGTGAATCATTGATACTAAAAAGGCACAGTAATGAAGGTTTGATGGAACTTACCCTTACTCTGGGGAGAGGGTGTTGCTTTCCCCCATCTTACTAACAACTGTGCTTTCCTCCGTCTGAAATAGCCAAGACTTGACAACTTGGCATTTGCTCTTTTAGATACATCACCTTGTGCAGAGTTACTCTCAGCCCTCTTCGCCATTAATATTTTGCACAAAGATTAAATGCTTTAATTGACAGTGAATGAATTTAAAGGAGGTCAGTCATTTGTTGTGCCCAGTGAAGGGTTTGTGCAAAATAGACGCATGACTTTTACATGTTTCAAACCTTATAGGTAATATAAAATGTTACACAAATGGGATAGGTGCAAAAGTGATGGTTTTAATGAACAAGTGTCTTTTTCCTCAGTGCACACTGTGCAGGCATAAATTTTGCAAGGAAAGGTTTGCCCAGGTCCTCTTTTCCTACTGTTATCCAGCTTGTGTAACCTGATCCCTTCCCCAGGAATCTCCCCATTTTTATCCTCTTTTCTTCTGCTTGTGTTATCTGGATTGTGGCTGATACATATGAAAATAATAAAAATTATTATTTAACTCAGTGGAATTCTGTCTTGTTTCTTTAACAAGTTCTTGTCTATTTTGTATTATGGCTAGTTATACATCAGTGAGATTTAATATCAGTAGTGCAAGACCATGCTCTTCAGAATTAAAAGAAACTAAGACAAATAAATATATTCTGATATTCTGACATTTTATTTTAGTGTCTGGTTTTTATTAGTGTGTGCTATTTAGGAAAAAGCACTGACAGGCAAATGTATTTCACTCTTATCACTACTAGTTTTTATTTTTTTTTTATTTTTTTTTTCCCCTGAAGAGAATTATATTATGACAGATGTTTCAGGTGGCATCAGATGCTTGATTTAGGAATGTAATAGGATTATGATGAACTATGAAATCATTATTGATTAAGCCATAAGGAATAGGTCAGAAGTTCTAAAATGAGTTGTCTTTCCTTGTGGGAACTGAATTCTCCTCTTGCTGTTAGCAGTTGTGGCTCATGTGATCTTTGCTGACTCACACTTCAAGTCATTCATGGGTTTATTAAAATTGCTAGCAACTAACCATCTACAGAATTGTTAACTCATGCCAGGCAATTACGTTGTATACAGGAATTAACTTTCAAGTTGAACTTTGAAAAATCAGCTAAAATGTACTGGGGAGAAAGAACTTTAAAAAAAAAAAAAAAAAAAAAAAAAAGAAAAAGGAAAAAAACCTTAATTAGTAGTTGTTTCTCTTCTTTGAGTTCAGCAGCATGCCAGAAGCTCAGTTGTCTTTTATGCTTGTACTGTGCATGCACATGCACAATGCTTTTGAGTTAGCAGCTGCTCTGCCCTCTTGGAGAGCCTGTCAGAGGACAAGCATCCTGTCACTCAAAGCAGCAAATAAATCTGTCTCAGGAAATTTGTGTATAAAACTACACAAATAAGAGAAAAAATCAGAAAAATTTCCTCCTTCAATTAGGTTTAAGAGGTGCCAAGTACCTTTTTTTTAAATGGTACAAACTGTGCATGCAATGCTCTATTAAAATTAAAAAAAATAATAATTACAGGAGCTTTATTCCTACCTTAAGTGTATGGAGGCAAATCTTGCAGTCTCCAAGTTAGTAGACTCGCTTTTGTGATTACTCAGAGGCTAATCAGGAACCTCAGAGGGTAGCTGTCAGACTAGTCACGATTTCAAGGAACTGTGTCTTTGTTGTTTGTGGTGTGCAGTGGCTTCTTGAAGTTGCATGGCTGTTTTGGAATTATTTATTAAATGCCATTGAGCCACCTATGGTCTGAATCACTTTGATATCTTACAGAACATCTCCTTAATTGCTTGAGGTTAGCTTTGATGTTCAGGGGTTTTAGGGTTAATATTCTACCTGCTTTGCACTGAGTTCCTATTTGTAACTAGGTTTCTGAATGAAATTAACAAATATCAAATAAGTCTGAAATTAATTCCAGTGGTTTAAGTCTACTACTACCTTATCCAAACCAAGGAAAGAGGAGGGTCTTGCTGCCACCTTAAGGGTGGAGTTCCGGGAGTGGATTTTTTCAGTGTAGGCATCATTCCAATAACTTGCTTAGTGCTTGAGTTTGTTGACCTTGTGGAACACATTAGAGACAAGCGTATTTACAAAAGGCTTGTTTTTTTTAGGTGGGTGTGGAAGGGTTGAGTCCTGAATTAGCATAGAAAGCTATTTGCAACTGAGAGTGAATTTGCATAGAAAGATTGTATGTGGTTGTTCCGCAGTAATTACCTGCCTAGATTTGCCAGGGTGTTTTTTCACCAGTTGGAAGAATGAACTTTAAGATTAACTTTTTAGGTGACCTTCAAAGCAACTTTGCATAAGCTGCTTGCAAGATCTTAATCACAGGACAGAGTTACTTGGTACTCCTATTGGTTTATTTTTATCTACAAAAGTTAAACAGTAACATATTATGGAAGGAACTCAGCACAATCAGGGTGTGAAATTCCTGAAGTAATTGTTTAAAATTTGTTAAATCTGTTTCTACCATTATTTTTTTTTTAATCCCTGTTGCATATTTAAACAAATGCCACCCATTTCTGGAATGTTATTTATTCTTGACTCACAGAAATGAGTGATTTTATGCTAGTGCTAGGATCCCATAGAGGCTTCAAAACAGCATCTGCACCAGAAAGAGAAGGTTGGCATTCTGTTGGTCCAGCCTAGAGAGCTCTTGTCCTTGCTGTGGAAGGTCAAATGAGGCTGACAAAGCTGGAAATAAAATAATGTTACAATAGACCTTTCTCTGTGCAAAAGGTAAAATAAGATCAGCAACACAGGCCTTGTTTTTAAATTCTTCTCCAAGGTACATATCAGAAGGTTGTTAGAATTTGCATGCTTCATTCCCTGTTACTTGAAGATGCATATTCAAATGAAAAAAAATTTGATTGGGGTGGCTGGTATGGTTACTGCCCTTCCTGGCTGTCCTACCCTCCTGTGGCAGAGGTAGCTGGCTGTGAAGCAGGGGATCTCCTGAGTCAGAATCTAAAATTCATGCTAGTTCATTTTAATATCTTGGACAGCAGACTGTGGTGTCTCAGACTGCCACTTGCCTTGGGGCTCATGCTGTTTACAGAAAGAGGTTGAGGCAGGCAACAGACAGCAATAGCTTTGGTTGTCCTGGTACATTCTTCTAAGGAGTTCAAATGAATCAACATATGATCTGAATAGCTGAGTAGACAAGTCCCTACCACTCACAGATCAAGATGGAGTATATGTTGTGTCCTTTGTTAATAGTTAGATCTTCTGGACTCTTATAGACATGTTCAACTTTACTGTCCTCATTCCACGCCTTCAATATACCTCTTCTTCCCTCCTTCATCACTTAGCTTTGTGATTTCTCGAGTTGGGCATCCCAGTGGAAGTATGAATGCCTGTGAGGAGACAGTCTGAGGACTAGAGACTTGCCTTATGGAGTTGATTTGAAAATAACTAGTATGTACTGTTACTGTGTATAATACACTTCTAACCATTACACTTTAGAGTTGTCGTTAGTTGTCTTGAGCAATAGGCACTAATTTTCAAAAACAGTGGTTTGATCAACTCAGCTTTGAAATATTACCTTCAGGTTTGATCAAATAGGATGAAGGATTTGTACTTTGTGAAATGAAAATCCTTAGAGTTTAGGGTTTTAAGCACAGGAAGTCCATGATCCCTTTGTAGGCCTGAATTTAACAAAGCAATTAAGGTAAACGTAACATTTGTTGAAGTGTTTAGTGATATTTTTCCTAATTAAAGTGTTTCACCATTCGAGTAATAAATGCACTAAATTTTTCAAATCAGAAAAACGGCATTAATGATTCTCAGCTGCATTCTGAATACATTGCTTGTCCCTTTACTTCCCCTATTTCAGCACACGCAAAGAGCCACACACAAACAAGGTTTGTACAGCTGGAAAGACTGAAATAGCAAGTTTTTTTCCCTTGATTTAAAATATAGATGTGCCTCTGAAGAATTGGGGATCTGGCAAGCCTGTAATGTAGTCATAATTACTTCTAACTCCTCTCTTTATGGAATGCTGGGATTGAATATTACTTTTGCAGCTTAATATGTTGTATGTTGCCCAGTGGTTATTTCCCACATTATCTTGTTATTCAGCTGGTCTAAACACTTGAGCGTGAATTAGCAATTGTTTTCTTAGAATGAAAGATTTGTATTCATAGTAATTTTATGTCATGATTCTTTCCAGTGGGATTTGGGGGAGTGGCACAGAGGAAAGCAGGAGAGGATTGAAAAAAATCTGATCTAATCAGAATTCACCTTTTGACTTTATCTGTTTCTGAGTATTCTGTGGTTTTTAAAGCTGTTCTGGTGGGCTGTGGATATCAGTCAGCTCTGGAGAAGTCTGATCTGTTCAAGTCAAAGGTTAATAGTTAATTTAGTTAAGGTAAATATTAATTGGATTAAATGGACTTTTACAGTATAGGAAGTTTCAATGTGGGCTAATTCAAGCTGCTAGGGTTTCAAAGTAGGTCTTCAGAACCACTTTAAGATCACTTCATACCTGTTGGGAAAAGGTAATATATTGAATATTGTTCCCCACGCCCTGCTGAGCTATGTAGCTATGTAGCTCAGCCCCAGGACTGCCGTGCATGTGGCTCCATCAGGTGGAAACAGAGGCTTATTTCTCTTTGGCAGACACAACAATTTTAAACCCTACCTTTCAGTGGTGTAGAGATGCAGTATTTCTTAATGACTGTTTATCTAAAACCATTATCTCTTTAGTCTGTGAGAACATGGTGAAAATAGAAGATTTGTCATGGCTGATTTCAAAAGCCTCCACTCCTTCACAGAAGTGTAGAAGGAAGGGGGGAGAAAAGAAAAGTGATTTACTAATTTGTGGAAGATTTTGATATAGTGTTTTGTGAGAGCAGGTGACTGCCTGGGATTATCTAGGAGATCCATTCAGTCCCATGTTCCTATCAAAATGGAAGAAATTTCTTAGGTGATATAAGTGTTTCTGCTCTCTTCAGGATGCCACATTTTGGGAGATATGTTATAAACTAATAGAGTGGGCTTTTTCTGCCACAGCTCTACTGGTGTTGCCTTGGAGAATTGTTGTGTTGAAGAATTCATGCTGCAGAATATAAAATTTCCCAGTTGAATGATATGTTCCCAAAATATTTTCTGCATTTATAATCAGAATAGAGCACTAACATGGGGTAGATATATTGCAGCTGTCTTTTTCAATAAGGTTTTAGAAGTGTAGTGATGGTATTTAAATAACTATTTGGTGTGAGCCTCTGTTTTTGTTTCTACTAACGTACTGTGGGATAGACAGCCATTATAAACTTTAAAAATCTTCCAGGGCTCTAGGAAATATTTTGCCCTTGTTTGATCCATCTAGAATTTTCTACGTGTATTTGCTTTGTGAGGTTCTGCATGAGTAGGGCATGGCAATTTACTGATATTAAGTCAAGTAATTGGATTTATTTAAATTGTGTAACATGGCATGTCTTAAGGTTATCTCTTTAAGTATTGTGTTTGACAAGTGCTGACAGTGAATCTGGAAATTCTAGATAACCTGACTTTCCTGCGAGTTGTCTTAGTTTGTATATAAATATGTGTAGCTTTTTTTGTAGACTTGTTGGAAAGGAGTGGAGTGGAAAGTGTAAATGTCTTGGCTCAAAATGTTGTTTTAACTTTTGTACAAGGCTTATACTTGTTTGTTTAAATATTTGTGACACAATAGCTACTTTTTATAGCAAAGAATTCTTGAGTATGATACTGTTTGTAATTGGATTTAGATAGCTGACAAAGATTTGTTTCAACAAAATTCTGTGATGGGGAAAGGATTTTTACTTCTAATAGTGGCCCTACATTTTATGCTTTACATATGTTTCGAAAAAAAACCTTCATAAAATACCTTGGTATATTTGCTCATTAAGTTTTGCAAGATGAAAATACTTTTGAGTTAAAATTCCAGTTGCCAAATATGGTATGTAGATATTATACTGTACTTGCAAACACATCTTGCAAAGATTTGGGCTTTGATTAAGCTGAGATCTTGAGTTGTTGCCTTACATGGTTCACATGTTAGTCTGCACTTTGAGGCACACATCTATTATGCTCAGACAGGAGATTCCATTGTTACTATGGAACTTGCTGGTCTCTCCTGCTGGTTTGTCTTGCCTTTTTATAGTGTGACAAAACCCAGAAGACTGGTTGGGAAAATGCTTGTGCCTGGTATATGACCAGCAGTGGAAGGGCTTTTAAACATCTGTTTGTGGGGAACAGTCCCTAAAAATCATATTGGGATTGAATGCTCTAAACCAGGAGAGGTAAAGTGGGGAGATGGTTACTGCATCTGTGACAGTTTCATTTCTGGTTTTGTCTTCATGGGGAAATTGCAGCACTTGCTGCCCTGACCATCACTCTGTTCTAATACTGTGAAGAGCCAATATGCTCCAAATTATGATGCAGAGGACAAGATACCACCACATTTACTGTGAGTTTACAGTGCTTTAACTCAAATGAGGTAGAGAAATGCCTTGGCTTTTTTTATTTACTTTTAGGGACACAAATTTCTGTAGCTGTGCTCTGGTAAAGTTCTCTGCTTGCCAGTATACAGTGGAAGATATTATCATACTTGGAGAACAATATTGTAGTTCTTGAACCATAAATTTGGGCATGTCTTAATTTTGTCATTTTTCTTGCTTCCTCATTTGCAGAAGTTTTCAAAATAGGCATTTTTATCTTTGTGTCTCTTTATCTCTTAGAATACTTTTTCTTTCTGATATAAAATGGATTTGTTTGGAAAATTTGGATTTATTTTTTTAAGTTAGCACAGTTACTTTCAATAATTGAAAAAATTTGGCAAAATACCTTTCCTCACAGTTCAAGGTGGGAATGCCACTGTAAATTGTGTTCCCTGGGAGGATCTAACTCGTGTAGCAATAGTTAATATTTATTTTTTTTATGGCCATGTCTGTTTTAAGTCAGGATAAACCATCCTGACTTAAACCATTTTATGCAATATTTTTTGATTTTTAAATTTTTAATCAGAGTTGAAAGTTCATAATCTGGATTAGTTAGAAATTGTTTCAAAATCTGAAAGATCATGGTACTAATTCGTAAAAAAGCATTGGATTAAGCCCTTGCAGAGTTTACTTACCAGATTAATTATGGAGCAGATAGTAAGAATGTTCGTGTATTGAGTCTGAAATTGCTTCATGTTGTCTGCTCTGTGTCTTGATTCTATCACAAGAGCAGTACAGACCAGACAGATTTGCCTCTACCTTTGTGTACCTTCCCATGATGGAATTCTTCAAGGAAATTTGTGGTTACTGGAGCTGTGAATTTAAACCACTGTCTGCTGGCAGAATTTGCTCTCAATTTGAGAGTGTCTGTCGGGGTATTTTCATGTAATTTTAAAACCTGTACACTTGAATCTTTGCTTCAGCCCATGCCTTTTACCATCATTGTATTATAGGAAAGTGCCAATAACTTTTTTTCCCTCTTCTTATGGAGGTTGTGGTAAATATAAACACAGACTAAAGGAATGCATGAGGTCCTTATTACAGATCCATAAAATCTGATATCCAGATTAGGGAAGTAAGAGAAAGCAAATGAAGGATAAGGCAGCTCATCCAATATTGATTTTCCAAATTTAAATGAGACTGAAACCTCATGAAGAGAAGAAGTCTTGCTATTCTAGCTTCTTTTTCCACAGTGAAATCTTTTAACATAATTTATCTTTTGACACCAACACTGACCTCAAAGTTAAAGTGCATCTGATGTGCTGTTAGCTTACAAACTGAAATTTATACGAATACCTAAGATATATTACCTTAAGCCTAAACAAAAGACAGCAGTTACTCTTTTTCCTCTAATACCTTGGGAATGAAATCCTGAAGAGAACAAAATTGGTAATTAAAAAAAAAAAGGTTTCAAATCCTGCACTCCTCTCCCCTTCTTTTGTCTTCTCTTCTGCTCTCCACTGAATATTACTTATAGTATGGATCTCAGTCTACCAAACTGATGTTTCTCCAAAAATATTGCTACTTGAAAAGTGAGGGATGCAGTCTTAGGGTAGAAGTGGCAGAGGAAATAGCAACAGCCAACAAAAAAGGAAAACCTGAGCAATAACTGGGAAGACTTAGCAGACATGTATTTGCTCAAATATAGCTTTTCTGAAAAATCTATTTTAAAAAAGAATAAAAATACTGTTTTCTGGAGGAATATTTTGCAGTGGTCTTACACTGCTATTTTTTAAATGATATTACAGCGGTACTCAAGCCTAATCAGCATTGGTTATGAAATATTTATAAATTGCACAAATTATTCTTTATTTCTGTTTGCAGACTAAGGCACTGATCCTGCAGCTTTGAGATTGATTAGCCCTTTGGGCTAAACTGCAATTCCTTTTAAAGCAGTAGATAATTGTACACTTTCAATGTATTATAGACTTTATTCAGTAGGAAAAAAAAAGGAAGAAAAAATAATTGCTTACAAATCAGTTAGGAAATCTGTGTTGTATAAGGTAAGTCTATATTTAATTCATAGCCAATGTATTGAAAATAAAGATAATGGCAGGCATTGGGGTCCTTATTTCAAGACAGCCCTCCTTTGGATTTACATTTGGCATGTTGAAAACTTGCCACAGTGGTGACATTTTGAGACATCAAGTTTAGTTACCTTCAGATATGTCCTACGGATCCTATTCGGCTTTTATGACATCCACAATTCTTGTTAGGTAGAAAGTACTGAGAAAGCAGACTGTCTCTTTAGTCCAGATACTTTTGGTGGCCTGTCAGTGTTAATCTGAAATCTATGATTTTTCTGTCTGATCAGGAAACCATCTGTTGCTCCTCTTGTCCTACTTTCCACACACACACACACACACACACCCCCGCCTGTAGTTTTTCAATATTGCTTAAAGCCATAGAAAGAAGGATGGAAATTTTATTTGATGTTGTGGTTTTTTGAAAAACTGCTTGAAATAGCATTTGTGGCTGCAACTAATACTAGTCATTAGATGCCCTGGAAATATATCTGTGACTTAGTAGCTATTTAATAATATATTTACTTTCATTTTAGGACTGGAAAAGAACATCTCTTCTCCCAGCAGTCATGGATCTTACATTTATTCTACTTTATCACTGAAGTCTAGTAAATAAGTGTTAAACCATAGGAAATCTCCTTATTGGTCTTAGATGTACCTTGAATTCTGATTCAGTAATGTATTACTTACAGGGAAAAACTCCCTTGGAGGCTTTTGTTGAAGTTTGTGCTTAAGCATGAATTCAGAGCCTGCTATAGCACGTCAATGCTAGATATGACCAGTTCTGGAGAGAGGAGGTACTTGACTGACTTTTGCCAAAGTATGTCGCAAGCAATGTACAGCAGAGTCCTGGCAGTTCCCCAGTCAGATCAGGAAGATATGAGGAAATCTCTGACAGGCTTACACATTTTTGCCTCTTATACTGGAAAATGTTGTCAGAATAAATGACATACAAATGACATTTGTATTTTTTTTCCATGCTGGCATTCATGTATCTGAAGATAGTGCTGCTTAGAATACTATAAAATGTTGTTCAGTGTACTTTAGAGTATTTAAAAATTGCCTATGCGTTGTTTAAGACTGTGTAAGTACAAGTTAAACCAACAGTCCATTTCACAGAAAAGAATGTTTATTTTTATTCTGTCCTCCAGAATCACACAGAATCACAGAATGTTAGGGATTGGAAGGGACCTCAAAAGATCATCTAGTCCAATCTCCCTGCCAGAGCAGGAATACCTAGATCAGGTCACACTGGAACACATCCAGGAAGGTTTTGAATGTCTCCAGAGAAGGAGACTCCACAGCCTCTCTGGGCAGCCTGTGCCAGTGCTCTGTCACCCTCACTGGGAAGAAGTTCTTGCTCATATTTATGTAAACCAGAATTCTAGACCATAAATGAGGTGTATTTTTAATAATGCAGTCTATAAATTCAGATAAATGAATTTTTATCCTTTTTCATTTCTCCCTCTTAGTCCTACACTAAGCTTTGGTTCTCTTTTGATTATGTGAGTGTAGCTGTTTGTGGAGCTGTGCCGTATGTTTGAAAAGGTAGGGATAAAAAAACAAATGAAACACATGCATCTTTTAGGGAAAAAAAAGACATTTTTGATCTAGACTGTTAAGGTTGAAGCTATTGGTACTGTTACTTTGCTTCCTTATGAAGCAAAGTAATTAAAAGACTTCACTTAAAAATAAAGAGGGTTTGTTTTTTGTTTTTTGTTGGTTTCATTTTGTTTTTTTTTTTAAATAACGGGAGCTATTTCTCCTGAACAAGGGAGATTTTGCAGCAAATTATGGCTGGGTTGAGAACACTCCAGAGAAAACAGCTGGCGACCTGTTTTAATTGTGATGAGTGAGACCACAAGTGTACAGCCGGGTACATATACAATTGTTTTTACTTATTAGGCGTTGCTTTTTGCAAGCATCATTTCCATCATGTTGCCAAGTGTATCTTACAAGTCCTTTGAATAGCCCTTAAATAAAAAGCAGATTGTAAAACTATTTGGATTTTATAAGCTAGTATCTCTTAATGACTTAGAAGAAAGTATGAAAGCAGCACTTTGTTATACTTAAAAAGCCCACCAATAACAATAATGCTTTTTGAAAATAATTATAAGTACCTTCATATTTAATATAAGTTAGGTGACATATTGTACTTTACATTATTGGTTTGTTTTCAGAATTTATTTTTATCAGCACATTCCCATGATATTTCCTCTTGTAAAATACTTTACAAAGTTCACTTTAATTCTTCTGTGTCTATTCTGAATGAAAAGTGGGGGGCAGGGGGAATGTTGCAGCGTTAGTAAGAAGAGGTTGTGAGGCATGTGTGTAGTTCCCAGACTTCCTGACAGACAGCAGTGGGCCACATCTGACACAAATGGTTCTCAAGGGGTAATGGCCTCAAGTTGTGCCAGGGGAGGTTTAGATTGGGTATTAGGAAAAATTTCTTCACTGAAAGGTTTGTCAAGCACTGGCACAGGCTGCCCAGGGCAGTACTGGAGTCCCCATCCCTGGAGGGATTTCAGAGATGTCTAGATGTGGTGCTGAGGGACATGGGGTAGTGGTGACTTGGCAATGCTCGGTTAATGGTTGGACTTGATGATCTCAGAGGTCTTTTCCAGCCAAGGTTATTCTATGATTCTGTGATTTTAAAATCTCCTGTTTTTTAACTATGCAAAATCACCTTATATTATTATTGCTGAAATATTTGTTTGTTTCCTGTTGAGAGCTGGGAATCCAGAATTCAGTGTGTGTGAACAACCCTGTGCCTTGGGTTCATGCTGAAATCCTGAGAGGGTCCCTGGTTTTGGAGGGGAGTGAGGCCCCTGCCCAGTTCTCCAGGGGTGTCCGGGGGCCCTGTGGGGAGCTCTGTGCCTTGTATCCTTCAATCTGCCCAGCCCAGTCCCCAGGTGAGGTGGAGCTGTCACCTGTCTGCAACCAGAGTGGGGCTGTGGGAAAAGAGGAAGAAGGGAAAAATGTACTCTGGGAAAGAGGGGTGAGGGCTATCTTGCCTTCCCTTTGCCACCTCCCACTGCAGTTTCCAGTACAGATAAAGCTCTCTAGGGACAGACCCTGATTTTTAATGAGGTTAAACTGAGTAGGGGATGTATGGGAAGAAGGGTGTAATAACATGAAATACTCAGAAGTACTGCTGTGCTCATTGGTATTGTAGGAGAGCTAGCAGTCGTAAAGCCTTTTTTTTTACATTATGTGGGGCCATTGCAAGGGCAGAAGAACCAGTGGGGTCCCCAGAGACATCCATGTTGCTGAGGACTCTGTGTCCTGGACGTGGATCCTTCATTACAGTCTGAATTACACCATGCCTTTGTTGTTCTCCCTGTGCACCTCCTGAGCTGGGAAAGGACGGTCCTGGCATTGTGGGCATTCAGCAACACAAAAAGGATGGATGTGGGTGTTGGACGGTGAGCAGTGGAAGTGATGCAAAGGTGTCTCTGTAACGAAGGTGTCACTAGGATCAGGAGAATGATTTGTCTTAATGCTGCTGAAGACTGCAGGTTCTGTGATCTTACAGAGTCACAGAGTGGCAGGGGTTGGAAGGGACCTCTGAAGATCATCTAGTCCAACCCCCCTGCTAGAGCAGGATCCTAGAGCAGATCACACAGGAACACGTCCAGACGGGTTTTAAATGTCTCCAGAGACGTCGACTCCACAACCTCTCTTAGTGAAACTTTGACCTTTGTAATCCCACCAAAGGTGAGACAAGGAAGAGAAGATGGAGACAGCTTCTCAGTCTTTAGCTGAGGCACTCTATGGGGGCATACTAGTACCTTTATATTAGTGTTAAACATTGAGGAAAATCTTGATTTGTGCATATAAAGACCATATGATTGTATTTTTTTCTCTCTGTCCTGGTTTTATTTAAATCCTAAGCAAAATTTCGACTTGGAGCCTAAAAAACCCTTTGATTCTGCCTTGAAATTAGGAAGAAGAATCAAAAGCTTCTCTTATTGTTTGTTTTGGTTTGTTTTTTCTTCCTCTTCACAGTTTCCAGTCATCCTTCTACTGAGTTGCTGCTTCCTGCTGTTCATCCTTTATTATCTTTTTGCTCCTAAACCTCCAAATATTTCCTGACCAGAGAGGATATTTTTTTCTTCACAACTGTATTGCTGTTACCTGCCTGTTCCCTACCCTTTCTGTTTGATTTAGGTAAAGTCCTGCTCATACCTTGGGGCTGGGAAGTGGCAGTATTTGTGCATGGCTGCTGAAAGGTGTGAACTGTTAACTTTCTCATTGCAGATGATGGAAAAAAAAATTCAGGAGCCTTTGTTCAAGGATATGATGTTTTAATGATGTGATCAGAAACTTAAGAGTACCATAGGTTTTGGTGTGGGTAGGGAAAACAAGTTTCAGTAGATTCTGGATCTGCTGTCCTCACAGAGCTATAGTGCTTGGTATGATCATTTATTTCTCTTTGAAATAGTTCTGTCATTGTGAGTGGCTCCACAGTAAAAAAGTGAAAAAAGGAAGAGGAATGGAGTGTTAGCATGTGACTGCAGTAACACATCATCTTGCGGTTAACTGACCAGTTATTTCACTGAAATAATCTGGAAACAATTTCTTTTGCTGGCTTTACTAGAAAGTCAGCTGTTTTTCTGAAGTGCATCCTGATTCCCTGAATAGGTAATAAAATTCAAACAATATGTTTATCTAGTTTGAAATTATTTTTTTTTAAATGGTGGGTAAAGAATCACTCTGCCACATGTGCAAGGGATGAACTGGCTCTGTACTGTTTTCTACAGGCAAAGGTTGTTTCTTGTTAAATTTTGGGGTTTATCTGTGTGAAAATAAGATATAGTTTGGCCATGTGTGTTTGGCTTATGGTTTATTTAGTTTTAAGAGTTTTGTAATGGGTATGTAGATATTCCTGAATGTAATACTCAGCAGATTTCTTATTGGGTAACTTAACCAGTCAGTTCATTATTTACTTCTTTACCTGGTTTTGACAGCTGGGAAATTATGAGCTGACTGTAAGAGACTGAGTTAATTCAGTGGATAACAGAAAAGTTCTTGATCTCAAGACGTAACTGATAAAGGCTGAGCTGGTAAGTAACTGAAAGTCAGTAATTCAAAGGATCAGCTGGTCAGCCTGAGTCAAGGAGTTCAGAAGGTTGTGCAGGAGGCCTAGAATTTCTATTACTTTAAAGGTGGCAAAGTTTTCTGGTGTTTGTGTTCTCAGGGCAAAATATTAAAGGAAAAGAACCCAATTGGATGGTCATTTATCTTACCAGGTGTATTTGAACTAAACAAATTGCTCATGAGTAACAATGGCAAAAACCAGATTTGTCAGCAAGGAACGCAGAGGTCAAGATATGCAGGTATAGCAATACAGATGCAAAAAATAAACTGTGTAAGGCTTTGCAGAAGAAATTGGAACAAACATTAAAATGTTCTTCATCTGGAAAAGTTAAAAGAGGATAAGAAGAATGCAAGGGTGACCTCTGCAACATCCAGATGGGATAAAGGATAAAAATGATTTGGGTATGGTCCAAAAATTAAGTAGCAATTCATGAATGCTGACAAGTTAAGGCAAGTTAGATGCTGGTTCCCTCTCAGAAGATACTGGAACATAGCAGATCCTTTAGAAAATGTACTTATTTCCTTAAATCTTTCAGGGAAGTTGAGATGGGATGAAGCCATATTATTGGAGAGCAACACATTTTATAAAAACACTTAAGAAGGTGGAAGAATACCTAAGAGGACAAGAGTTCTGTTAGCTTATCCTCAGCAATGGATGTTGGTTAACTCTGAAGACTTTTTGAAGACTGTTCTTTTGAGAAATTCTACAAGTTTTGTGTCCTTGTTTTTTTCCCCTTTAAAAGCTGATTTAAATTGCCTCAAGCTTTTTGTGAGAAACTGTAGGATTTATGAATGTGCATTCTGAGATCAGAGCTTTAAACCATGAAATTTAGCATCCTGTCTTTGGCAGCAATTACTGCTAGATGCATCAGGAGAAAGTAAAAAAGAGCTACTTAGTTCTCTTCACATGATTCTTCTCTGGCATTTTTGTCTGTGGAACTGTGATGCTGAATTCTGAATGACCCATACGCCCTTAAGTAATAGAAATGGAAGGATAGATTTTTCTACAGAGATTTGCACCATTTGCTTACAAGGGAAGAAAGCCTTAAGAGTTTTTGCAATGTTTTCCCATTTCTTGCCCTCTTTTATGGGTTAATACTTTTATTATGTTTCTATTGACATCTGCTATAGCCCTTTGACTTACATTTGAATGCAGTTTTGAACAAAGACTATCTCACAATTGTAACAGGATTCAAAACTTGCTTATAAACCAGTCATCTGTTCTCATCACCTGAGAGCTTCTCCTTGCAAAACACAAAGCCAAATTGCTGCTAAACCTAAACAGCTGGCATAAGTAATGCTTTTCTTCTAACATGTTGACTTTCGATTTTTTACCCGAATATTTTTCATAGTTCTTGCAAATATTTGTTGCTGCACTTTAATAGGAGAAACTCAAGGTTTTTCTTTGCAGTTTCTTTCTGCTCCTTGTGTGCCAAAGTAAATTTTGTGGCTGATTGTAGAATTCTTTGTTTTGAGATTGATCTCTGCACATCTCAGGAAAATCAGTTTGCCATGTTCCATTAAAAAAAAATTATTTTAAGACTCAGATTCTTTTCCTTTTTTTTACCTGCTGTTGACCTGCTGCTCACTTCAGTCTGTGCCTCATTTAATGACTGCTGATTTCAGTGAAGTACTGTATAAGAACAGTATCTTATCACTACAACTTAAATCTGGATAATGAACTCATCTGGTCTTAAAATGTGATGTTGACCAGGCCATATTTTTTCTTTGTTTTCTCTTCAGCCCAGTCACTGAAAGAGTTTGCTCGGCTCCTGATTGCTGTTGAAGAGGAGAGGAGGCGACTGGTAAGTTTGCTGACAAAACTATGTTGCATTGGGCCTCTTCTTGTATGAAATAGTACTTTTTTTCTAATTCGGCCTGAAGTGCAATTTTTATTTTTTTCTGTTTGTGTAGTACATGTTAACTATCTCATAAGAATCACTTGATTCTGCAAAGGCAGAAACGTGGTAGCACAGGCTGCCACAATTATTAATGGAATGTTCAGACAAATACTTCTTCATCAATTTAAAAACTGGTTTAAAAATAATTTCTTCCCTCCCTGATTCCCACCCCAAAATAACCTTTGAATATTGCCGTACCTTTCCTTTCCCCCATCTTGTCCTGTTAGTCACAAGTCACAGCAATAAAGTAAACTGTAAACAAAGAGCTTATAGTGGAAATGTAAGTTGGTATTTATATTTAATGAAATACTTTGAGCGTTGTCCAGTGAATGTGTACTAGTAATCCAAGAATATGATAAATAAGTGGTAAGAAGAGGAACCAAATTCATCACCCCTGAGAAACTCCTGCAGAATACATTATAGTTCGACTTGTCAGTTGTGTCCTTCATTATGGTATTCTTATTCCCTTTGTTTCCATATTGATGAGTCTACAATATCCTTTCATTTATATTTCTGTTCTGAGGTAGCTTTGTTAAAGAAGTTGTATGTGTATTCTTGTAAAAGTATTTTTTAAAAAATTCCACATAAGCAAAGAAACTACTTTTTTTCTTCCTTGGAAGTTAATCATGAATAAAGAAGTGAAGTAAGGATTAACCTTACTAGGGGGACTTTTAAGTATTGTGAAAGTTTAACTAGCTCAAATCAATCTAGTGACTGTTTGTCCTTGTTTTTCTTCATCTTATGAGTACTTAGTGAGGTGAGGAAAAGGATTTTCTGACTCACACTGGAGCAAATTTATTAATCCAGGAAGAGGTTTACATAAAGCTCTCTTATTCCTAGGAGTAAAAATAACCATAGAATTGGTCTCCCACTATTTCTGTTTATATACATATTTTCAAGTGGCAATCATAAGCATTTATACAATTTCATAGTTAAAACCACCTAAACCTATAAACGTGCAAAACTTTTGCTTCATGCTCAATTTTTTTTCCTGGTTGGATGGAAGAGTGAGGTGACTGTTTAGTACTTACCATCTTAAAAGACCTTTACTGGAACACTAATTATTTAGTTAAACAATGTTTCAAATTAATGGCTTTCCAGTTTAGATTAAAGATTATTGTGAGCTAACTATTAGGAAAAGGAAAAGCAATAAATAGGTGAAGGTTTTATTTTTTAAACTGGTCAGTCTTTCATAATATGTATACATCATTTCCCTTTATTTTATCTTTCTTTTTCTTTGTTTTTCTCAGAGGAGTCACTCCCTTTTTCACTTTTAGTTTTCTGGCCTCCTTGGTTTATTATTTGACCTTTCCATGTAACATTTTATTTTGTATCTTGTAGGAAGGCTGTTAGCATAAAAGTGGGGGGAAACCATTTTAAGTAGAAAAAGACAAGTCAGAAAGGTACTTTTTGTCCTTTTTCAGTATGGCTTCCAAGGGAATGCATGGTTTGTATAGCTGAGCTGTTGGATCCCAATGCAGGGTCAGAGACTTGGATGAGATCTCAGCCTCACAGAAAAAAATTCTACAAATGACTGAAAGTTTAGTAGAATGCAATCATCAAATCACTGTAAACAAAATGGCAAATAATATCCATGTGTGGAGAAACTGGTGGGAAATCATTTGCATCCAGCTTTGCACAGAGTTTGAAATAGCCCCATTCTGTTTGTTCTTCAAAGTGAATGCTCACGCTGAGAGCACCGAGGACACACAGTTATCATGGTAGTGATGTTTGGATAAGAAAATTCAGCAAACTTAGACTTTGTTTTTAAAAAGTTTGATCTGCCTGTTGGTGGAATTTATTTAATTATTATTGGAATTAAACTTCCTAAAGTATTAGTTCCTGGTAGAGTCAAATGCAAAAATGAGAACCTGGGGCTTGAAAAAATACGTATAGGATGAACCAGTCCCACCTAGATCTCTGCATAGTTACTGTGCCCATGCTATTTGTTAGGGATAAATTTTATAAATGAAAAAGAGAGTGTGGTGATCTTTTTTTTTCTTTTTTCTGAGTTTATGTCCAGGGCCTCACTGTGATGGCATTTAGATGATAGAGATGATTTCCATTGCACGTAGGGCTGCACTACTTTCTGCTCTAGCCCTAGGTCACAAAGTTCTAAATTCTCTATAAAAGTAGCCAAAGGGTTATTGCTGTACTCACTCTCATACAGTTGTAGAAATCAGAGATCCTGCTACAATGCAGTGTACTGTCTTAAAGATTGTATGGCTTTATTTAGAAGCAATAGACAGTTTCTCCTGACATTTTTCTCCTGAATCACATTAATTTGCAGTTTTTATACTATAATTAATTTATTTATTGTATCTTATGGTATGTGTCTTTGCTGGAAGGGCTTACAAGCTTAAAAACAAACAAAAAAAGCAATAGAGAAAGCATCACCTGTTTTAAAGATGTTTGGTTTTTATTTTCCAGTTCTCTTATTGCAGTTTTCTGCATGCCGTCATAGAATCCAGAGGTCCCGGTGAGGATCAATGTGCCATCCTAGATGCTGAACAGATTGCTAGCAATAAGAGTTTTCTGCTTGACAAACTTGTGATTTAGCTGTGAAATCTTCAAAACATTTTTTTTCCTATTTCTGAGGAAGCATGGAGCTTTCTGCATGGGCTTTGATTCCTCTGCTAGAAGCACTTCAGGGCAGCCAATTTGCAAATTAGTGATGATTTTAGAAAAAGTTCTCAGCTGACTGGAAACCTCGAGAGAGGGCGTGCAGGTTTTTAAGAATTTCATTTCCTTTAATTCTGCATAAAAAGTTCTAAAAAAAAAAAAAAAAAAAAAAAAGCAAGCTTGTTCTTTTTGACATTTTGTAGAAGGCTTGGAGGAAAACAGCTTGTCAGTGTTCAGACTATTTATGGGTGCACTTCATACCATTTACAACTTCCTTTTTATTCTTCAAGTGTTTAACAGTAAAAGACAGTGTTGTATCAGCGAATGCTGGATATACAGGATTATGGAATGGCAGATGTTGCTTTTAAGTACCAGCTAATTAATTTTATGTTAATAATTTATGAGCATGCATATGATCGCATAAATCAGATTTGATTGTGGAAAGTATGTATTCATATCACCAATTTATTTCTCATCTGATGCCTATTAAATTCTTCATAAGTAGAATTATTTTTTTGTTTTAGTGAATGCAGAGAGGTGTGTTGGAGCACTTGCCCACTGAATGTATAAATTAAATACCTCCAATGGTGAAGGAAATAGTTTGAGAGGTGCTTAGCAAGTCTTCTGTCCTTGCACAAAGAACCGAAATGAACATGTTTTTGTTTTCTTTAGAAGAAGCTAATGAAACAAGATATGAACAGTATTACTGGGAAAAACACTGAAGTGTAAGGTTAAGTAAAACTGTGCATCGTATAAATAAATACTCTGTTGTCTAAAGCCTTGCAGCCATTAGTATTGGCCACAGTAATCATATGGTGATTATTATAAATCAATTTCTTTTATCCTTGTCTTTTATTTCCTGGTGTTAAAAAACTGACTAGTAGTCTTAGAAAAAACAGAGATTATGCACCAAACATTTTCCCTTAAAAAGCAAATAGAGGAAAAAGTAACTCATAAGACACCTTTTTTATGATATACTGCCTTGTGTTTGATATCTGTCATTTCATGGTGTTGTAAATTTAATGATGCTGTCGGTAAATGGTGCATTAAAAAGACCCCAAATGGCTCTGACACTTGGGTTTTACAAGTAGTGAACCAATAGGATAAAAAGTCAGATTCATCCCCACTGCCTTTCCAGTGACTTCTGCAACAAACCACCAGGGAATGTAAAATAATGACCTTTATTTCCCAGTGATTATTAGGGAACAATAGAGATGCTATAATTGAATTTCATTTGAATATTTGGATCTATATCAAGAGAATTTACTTGAAATAATTTCCTTCCATTCTTGCTGAATTTGCATTGTTTCTGTTAAATAAGTGATATGCTTTTTTATTTTAGAGATTAATGCATTTTTTATGTTTCCTATTCATTTGATACTCTTAGTAAACTTTATAACAAACAGAAGTGTACTAGGAGTGTTGTAAAATACTAATTCCTTTTCCTTTGGTAGGATTATGCTGTGTTGACATGAGAATAGATGAATTGGTTCCTGCTACTGATTTTCTCTTTCTTGAGATCCCCTGTCAATTTGAGGCATTCAATGTGTTCTCTTGAGTGTTATGTTATCTTGAATGTAACTCCCTGATTCCTTCTGAAAGTTTACCAAATCCCAAACTGAAATAGGCCTCAACTGTTACCTTCCTTGCTATTTACCCAGTTTTTTTATGGGTTGCTGGCAAGTGAGGAATGGTCCCAAGAGCTTTTCTCTCTGGCATCGTGAATCAGTGAGATGTGTATGGTTACTTTGAATTCCTGACTAATATTAAATACTTTAGGGGATAGTACAAAAATTCTGAAGTGGGTAGTTGTCTACTATACTCGATGAATATTTTTCTTTCTAAAGTCTGCCTCTTTGTATCTCATAATCTTCATACTTCAGAGAGTATCTCATTGTTGTGGGCTTCTTTTGTATTAACTGGATGTTCTCATTGTGGTTTTGTATTTGCCTTCACACAAGGGGTCCGATGCTATCTGCTTCCAGGGAAAGCATCAAAATACTCAGTTTCAAAAGCTGCACTTGAAGAAAAATAAATGAACTGTTAAAACCAGCTATCCATGGAATGGTACATAAAATCAGACACCAAAGGACACAGCATGTTATTGAGCAGAATTAACCTTTTCCCTTTAATGTGAAATAGGTTACAGATTCCATCAGAAGAATAAGCAGTCTTCTATCCACAGGTGCTGCTTATTACTCAGTTTATAAAGGGGAGAAATCATAAAATCACACTTGATAGCACCCTGAGACTGCAGAGGATACACCTGGCATTCTGTTTCACATGGGTGCTCTCTTAAAATTACAAAAAGTAGTGCGTGATGGTGTTTTGATATACTTGGTAACTGCTTTCAGTGCTCTTCACCTCTCATACCAATTTTGGCATTTCAATTAATCTCTTTGGTAGGAAGCTGCTGCAAGGAGACTGTCTGAAAGCATATTACTACAAATGGAGGAACAGCACTACAAATAAGAGGGTTTCTTCTCCTTGCAATTAGGACTGTTTTTTTTGTTTGTTTGTGTTCCTCCCCCCTCACCACCCAAGTTTTGCTGTTTTAAATGAATTTAGAAGCACCTCAAAGCTGATTTAGGGGGGTGGGGTTTTTCCTCACTCTTAAGATGACCTGTACATATTGAGCAGTTAAGGTAGCGTGTGCTGTGTTGTTAACCTAACTTCTTTGGAAAGACTTTCTGAATTTGTGCATCAGACTACTAATTTGGAAATACCCATTTCCTAAGTAACTGAGCTTTCTATTGAACAAGGAACAGTAAATCAGCATGGAATTATTTTATTTTGTTATAAAAATTTTTACATTTATTTATAATTTTATTCCCCTTTCCTTCCTCCTACCCCAGTTGTAGTAGGCTACACGTTGGATATCAATTGAAGAAGAAATCCATCTCTTTGGTAAATGGAATTCTTCAAGATAGGAAAATACTGATTTGAAATGAGATTTTCCTTTTTTTTTTTCTTGCTGATACAGTTGTCAGTCTTAGTTCCCAAGAACTAACCAGAACAAATATTTCTAGTCTTACTTCAAATATAACTAAGCATTTCTCTCACTATAACCCTGCTTGCTACCAAATTCCCCCATTGCCTTTTATAAGAGACTCTTCTGCTTCACTTCCTGATCTAAAGCTATTGTCAAATACTGTGAGAAATGAGTGAAAAAGACGAAAGGAAAAACACCTCATCATTTGTTTTGCTGTTACTGAGTACATTTATTCTGTATGCAGGGTAGAGATATTGGTGCGAAATCTCTGTGTCCCCACCAGCATAATTTTTTCATGCCTAGAAGAGGACTGGAAAGGTCTGCAGAGTAGGGCAGTGCATCAGCAGATTATGTCCTAGTCCACTTTTGCCTTCTAGGCAAGGGAAGTTGGCATCTAAAGGACTGGTTTGGAAAACATCTACTTCTAAGAGCTCAAAAAGGTAGTTGCTTTGCTAGAAGAGTAGTTGCTTAACTAGAAGAAAACCAAATCTGCAACATTTAAGGACAGCTGTGCCTCAGAGTGCAGAGATTGATGCTTGCTGCTTCATCTCTTTTTACTGTAAATTGTTCCTGGAAGTCTTTGAACAAGCCATGGATACTTCTTAGTGTTGGAGAGCTTAGTTGAGTATTTTCAGCCTCACTGTCTTCCTGCTTCCGTTTCGTCCTCCTGGAATTTGTCTCAGATCTCAAACTGTGAGAAGAGTAAGTTTTGTCTATACAGGTGAAATTTGCCTAACCTATGGTTGTGTGTACACTGTGGTCATCTACATTTTTCCAGTCTAGACTCACAGTCTGTGGAGAGAAATGGGAAATTTTCAGATATTGTCAACCTTAAGCAGATGCTTGAAAAGTAATTTACTGGCAGTGTGTATATGTTTCTCTTCAGGGCATCTGTGAATTTTTACCTTCTAGATGGTTAAATCTATGGGTGATGGGTGAATCTTCAGTTTTTGTGGAAAATGCTAATTTATTCCATTTATTTTAGTTTATAGAATAATTTTTGCTTATATATTTCATTTGTCTCTTCAGGAGAAAAATATGTTTTTTCATTAGCATACATAATATAATATGAATTCTTATTTTTAAGATATGTAATACTATTTGTTTAGACTTTTGCCTGTTAGCCTTGGAAATTATTGTAGAAAGAGAGGATGTAGACAGCAGCAGAGTACAGTTTTCTGCTGTGTTTTAGCTCTCAAATGGTTGGCATAACTTTGCTAGAGAAAGTTTTAGCTAATGAATTGTTTTCAGAACCACCTTTATGCCCCAGTATGAGTCAGCTTGGTGTCCCAACTACTACCAGTGTAAAAATCGGGAGGTAACTCAAGTGGAGTTCAGCGGCACGTAGAAGAATGTTTTTATATTCATATCATTTGCATATTTGTAGAGTATTTCTTGGACCATTTAAGAAAATGTCCGGTCTTCCTTATTGTATTGGTACAAGTGTTTGTGTGCCTGTAGTGAACATAATTGGAGAAATGATCCAGCTGGAAAAATAATTCCTTTGGCCCTGACTTTCTATCAGCTCTTTCCCCTCCCTTCAGTGCACATAAGGAAAATGACAACTTTCTTGGCTAGAATTACTATCAAGACGATAGTAATTTCTTTGATATAATTGCTGTCAAACAGATATTTGAACTATGCCTTCACTTGCCTACAGATGTTATCTGTGACCACGATAACTGATAAATGAAATCAAGAAGTGTTAGGCATATTTCTCTCATGCAGGCTTCCTAGAGAGCAGATCTGCAACGTGATCCTTTGATGTGTTCTTGTTGAGGGAGAACTTGCCATGCAATGCAGCTTTCCCCCTTGCTGTGTCTTGGGCTAGAAGGAATCCTGTTTGCTATCTTTCTCTGCACCACTCAAGTACAAAAATATACGTGTTCAGTGACGATTTCTTAGCATTTGCGCTCAATTAAAAAAAAACAACCCACAACAAAAAACAGCAGTGTAACAAAAGTAAATGGCTCACATTCTGTTATCATTACTGTAGTTTAACTTCTAACAACTCTATGTATGCATGGACATTTTTGAACTTTTCCCAGATGAAAAACATACTAGGGCAGACAGCTTGGAGGTAAAATTATAAGTGCTCTTAGTACTGTCATTAGCTGGCTCTTTCACATGTCACTGAGTCAGCTTCCCTAATTTTATCAAATAATAATGCATATGGAGCTCTTAGTGTTACTTTTCAGTTTTACATTTGGTGCATTCCTAATTTGTTTAAAGTACAGTTCTAATTTCTCTAATAATTTACATCCTTGAAAATAATTTGTTCCATTATTTTTGTGGAAATGAAGAAAAAAACCCAAAATCATCCTGTGACATTTGATTACGATAATATTTAAAAGATCAAACTGATCTCACTAGAAATTAGTTGGAGCTAGTCTCTGTCACATCCATGTTACTGCTCAGCTGTTGACATCTGGGACTGCAAATATAGGTCGCTTTTTTCTTAACTTTGCAGACAGTACTTCTGGAATACTTTTGTTATGACAGTAATGACATTAATACAGAATTTGCTCAAGATTTTTATGATGAAGTCAACAGAGAACCTTCTGTTCATGTTTTGCACTGTTTCTTAGCATCTTCTTCTTTTCTTTTTCTTTTTCCTTTCAAAATATGAATTGTTTCCTATCAATATGAATGTCCACAGTGAAGAACCATAGCATATGCAAAGTCTTTTGCACTCTGTCCTGCTCAGCTTGGTCCTAGGTAATTCTATTGCCTCGTGAACCTAACAGTTGTGGAAGAAAGCAATCTGACTATTTTTCGAGACATTCTTTGCCATTTTCCAAGATAGTCGTCATAGACTTGATCTGTGACATAATTATTTTCTTACAGTAGATGTTTTTGGTAGAGGTGGGAAGGTGTAGATCTGTCACATTGATCTCTGCTGTTTTGTGTTGGCTGGTTAGCTGGTATTGAATAGGACCTGAGATGTTTGTTCAAGAGGAGAGGAAAGGAGAATGGAGACAAGGGGCTTCACTAGCTCTGACCTTTGTTTACAATGCTTCTTAACATTCATATACCTATAACATCTTATACAAACAGTATACAACACCTTAGTAAGAAGGCTTGTATAACTAGTGCCCTTATAGCATTTACTTTTCAGTTTTCTGCAGAGAATGGAAATGAAAAAAATCCATTTATTTTTAAAATACCATGTGTGTTGCAGTACTACTACATTGTAGATTAATGTAATTGATTCAGTTAATTATTACATTTTCTCTTTTTTTCTATATTTGGCGTGCTTATATTTGCGTTTACCTCCCTATGGATATCTGACTGGGAAGGTGCTAGGATGATTGCTCCTTATTACAATATAAAACAATTACAGGGAGTATTCAGTCTTTGGTCTATGAAGGATTTTATTAAAATATATAATAGCTTGCTATTCACAGTCTCAGTGTCCTGGTGAGCTGGCTTGGAACCACAGTAGCATTCTTTGCAGTTCTTAATTGACTAATCAGAAGTGACTGCAATAAGAATAGGAAGTGATTATTGAAAACCAGTCAGTGAAACAGTAACTAATGGTCAAATTTCTGAAAATTTCTGGTTTACTTTGCAGCATTTTTCAGTTAGGAGAGAACATTCACCAAATGCAATTGCTTGCCATTCCCAATTTTGAAGAGTGTCAATTAGAGACAGAGAGATGAAATCCTCCCTTCAGTAAAAGTGCTAACTGAGGGATTAGTTGGAAAGCCGCTTGCTACTTCTCATTTTATAAATCTAATTTGTTGTCCTTTTCATATACTCATTTCATGTTCCCTGTATTTCAGTGCATGTCTGAGCACGAGCCAGCAGTGTGCCCAGGTGGCCAAGAAGGCCAATGGCATCCTGGCCTGTATCAGAAATGGTGTGACCAGCAGGAGTAGGGAGGTGACCGTGCCCCTGTACTCGGCACTGGTGAGACCACACCTTGAGTACTGTGTCCAGGTCTGGGCACCACAGGGTAAGAAGGACATTGAGGTGCTGGAGCGAGTCCAGAGAAGGGCAATGAGGCTGGTGAGAGGTCTGGAAAACAGGCCTTATGGAGACCGGCTGAGGGAACTGGGGTTGTTTAGTCTGGAGGAGACTGAGAGGAGACCTCATTGCTCTCTACAACTACCTTAAAGGAGGTTGTAGTGAGGCTGGTGTTGGTCTCTTCTCCCAAATTACTAATGATAGGACGAGAGGAAATGGCCTCAAGTTGCGTCAGGGGAAGTTTAGATTGGATATTAGGAAGAAGTTCTTTGCTGAGAGGGTGGTTAGGCACTGGAACAGGCTGCCCAGGGAGGTGGTGGAGTGTCTCTGGGGGTGTTTAAAAAAACAAGTGGATGAAGCACTTGAGGCCATGGTCTAGTGGTTAGGGAGATGATGGGATAAAGGTTGGACTTGGTGATCACAGAATCACAGAATGTTAGGGATTGGAAGGGACCTCAAAAGATCATCTAGTCCAATCCCCCTGCCAGAGCAGGAATACCTAGGTCAGGTCACACAGGAACATGTCCAGGCAGGTTTTGAATGTCTCCAGAGAAGGAGACTCCACAACCTCTCTGTGGCAGCCTCCACAACCTCCAGCCTGATCCTGGAGGTCCTTTCCAACCATAGTGATTCTATGATTCTGTGATTCTATGTCATCTTGCATTACAGGACAGCAACTTCCCAAAGTGTTTTGAGAGGCAGTTGCTGAGTAGTGTGGCTTGAATGAATTTATTTTAATGACATTTTAGTTTTCACAGAAACACAGATAGTTGCTATTTCAGCTTATAGACACTGGTGTTCAACACAGTCACTAGCCAAGTGTCTTCTCAGCTGACTGTTGAAAGAGAAAGGAGAAAGATATTTGCACTTCTAAATGTGTACTTTCAAGGAACCTGAGTTTTGCTGGATCAGCCAACCTTATAGCCTTAAAGTTTTATACATTTATCTTGTGAATGCAGAGGCAAGGTTTGGAGTTGCTCATAGCAGAGGGTACGTGCTGTACCCATTACAAAGCTGTTGTAATGTCAGAACAATCTACTGCTTGTTTTATTTTTTTAATGGATTCTAAATTTATCTGCACTTTTTCCAATAGTATGAGAAAAAGTACTTCATGCCTACAAGCGGCTTATTTTTGAATTTTTCCTCATTTAATTTGAAACCCCTATATTTTTTGTTCTTAATCAGTATCCTGGGAAATGTGATGAAAAATGGAAAACAAATCTTTATGTATCAAAGGGTGTGTAGAAAAAAAGATGCCTTTATTAAAAACAAACACCACCAAAAAAAAAAACGACCACTTTTTCACAAGAAAGTAAATTATATTCTTTTTAAGTGAAGGCATCTTGATCTCCCTTGGAGAACCTGTGTAATCTGCAAGGGCCCATAGCTGTATTACACACAAATATGTTTTATTTGAAGTGTTCTCATTAGGATGTTGTCTTAAGGTTTTCAGAACACTGAGACTGCTGGTTTTTATTCTTTCCAAATGTCTGTAGAAGCTCAAATTATTGTTACCAGTTTATTATGTACCCACTTCAGAAAACTGACCTGGCTAAAAGCAAAACAAATCAAACGAATGTTTTTATACTGGTTGTTTTTCAACTATGTCGCCACAGGCTGTTTCAGCATCGCAACGACAGAGGGCAAAGGAAGAAGTTGGAGAACATGAAGAAGCAGTGCAAGATCAGCAAATTCTGCTTAAGCTAGCATGACTGCCAAAATAAATGCCTGCAAATCCAACTCTTGGTGAAATGTTTGTTGCAGCCCTGCTGTTACATCTTGGTCAAGGAAAGAGGTTATTTTTCTGGTGGTAAACGGAAATTATAGCAGAAATCTGGAGGCCGTGTCACACGGTCCTCTGGAAACTTTTGAATGATGGGGCCACAGAGTCTGGTAGCCTTAATGATTAAAATATTGTGAGAGCTGCTTCTTTGGGTACCTGTCTTTCAGTAAAAGGCTACCTTTAAAGAAAGCATGCTAGGCCTTTCTCTTCCCCTAAGCTGGCTCTTACACTATGTTGGTATCTTTTTACAAGCTTAATGAGAGCTTTCTACATCGATTTGTGTTGTTAGTCATATTTGCATGAGAGCAGAAAAAAGACTAAGAAACCTGTATCTGAGACTGCTTCTGGCCCTTTCACTCTACTTGTCCTGTCATGATAAGTGTCACCCCATGTCCTGCATTCATTTCTTAATTTTGTGTGTTGTTCTGAACATGGTCCTTTTGAACTTCCACCACTGACAATTGGCAGAACCTTCTAAGTTATAATTGTTCAGAAATTGAGGCTTAAATAACCTCTGAAGATTTGACTGTATGTCAGCTATCAGTAAAGCTTTATATCTATGTGGCTATAAAATTGTATTTCACAGTATGAAATAAATTTAAATTTTTCTATAACTTCATATATTGTATTTTCATATTAGCTTAATTATCATTATGCTTGTTTTTTAAAAGAACGTCACGACCTTTTCCTGTGGTTAGGAGTTAGCCTGAGCAGCTACATTGCATGTTTCTAATTTACTCTTTAAATTTCTGTTGGGATACCAGAGCGCTTATACACACAGACAGTTAATGCTGTCAATAGCATGGACATATTGAAAGATTTTCTATAGATCCTGCACCTATGAAAGTTCATTTATCTCTGAATAGTTCTAATCTATGGCTAACCTACCTTACTTTAGAAAGTATCTTAAATGTTCATCCACGTGCTGTTGTTTCCTGAAAGGATACATACTTCCACTCTCAGAGTTAGCAGTTCCTGGGCATAGTACCATTACAAACAGCTCAGCTGACTTTGGCTTTATGCCTGGATGTATTCATTCATGAATTAGTTGTTAAAACAAAATACAACTTCCAATTACATTCATCTCTTAGAATAGCTAGTTTCCTCAGCATCAGCTTTTCTTTTATTTTTATCAATGATTTTGGGGATCAGGCTTGTTGGTATTGGAGAGATAACAAATAATGGATCACTTGGATACTCCCATGGCTCTTGTCTTAAGAACCAGATACAGCACAGAGGCAAAGCAGTTAACTATCAGACTTACCTTTCTCATTTTTTATTCTCAGTGTTTAATTTCACAGCAGCTGCACAGTATAATGGAAAGTGATTCCTAATAGTAATAGATAGTAGAGGTTAGTAGCTATTAACCCCACTTTTGCAGCTACTGGAATTGACCCATGGAGATCTGCAGTGTCTGTGAAGATGAAAATTAGTTTTCATACAGGAAGGTAGCACAGGTTGGTCAGAAATAGTGACTGCAGAGCCAGTAGTACTACCAGCACACCTCTACCTGGCTTCTTAATCAATTCTCAGCCTTACTAAGAGCAGCAGGCTGGTATTATTTGACTGCTAATAAACTGGTGCATAAATAGTTGTTTAGTCCCAATAGCTACCGCTTAGCCACTGATAAAGCATTTTTACCTCACACAGAAGTGATATGTAGACTGCTAAAGAAGTAACTAGATAGATCAATAGTTAAGACCACTTCCAGTCTGAACTATTCACCTCGCCTGTCGAGCAGTCACTCTTTAATTTGAAACAGGGCTCAATGAATGGGAGTTGCAAAATAAATAAGAAGGCAAAGGGGAGAAACAATGAGGTGGTTGATGAGTTTATAGGCCCACATAGCTTTGCTTTGTGTTCAGTTGTGTATGAGCCTTTCTTTGTCACATTCTAGAGCTTGTTACCTCACTGTGTTTGGGAATCAGTCTTGTAACCAGCACAGGTTTCGTATAAAGCACTTTGACTATTTATTCAAACCATCTCTAAAGACAGAAGCCACTTTGAACATATGAGCTCTGGAATGTCTGTGGATTGGCGTGTGTTTATCAAATACAAAATGGGTGCACCTGATTATGTATTTTAAGCAGTACTAGTAGTAACTTTCTGTGTGATCCTGGTGAGACTTCAATTAACGGAGACCTGCTAGCATGAAATGAATTCCATGGGCCTGCAGTCAGATACTTGTTTCTAGGATGCCTGTTTCCAAAATGGTGAACCAAGAATAATACTTGTTATGGCAATGACTGTCATAGAAAGGAACAGAGTTTCCAGCTTTTTTGCTTTTTTTTTTTTTTAATAATTAAGGAATACAGTTGTTATGGTCTTTAACATAGTAGCAAAAGTTACATTTGCAACCCAGCTGGTAGAAGAAAATTTCAGTAAAGAATATTCTAGCACAGTATCCTAAAAATGGCAAAAGCTGTTACGGGACATTCAGTCCTGGGAATGTGGTGTCTCTTCGAAGCTGTGATAATATAGTTGCACTATCTATTGTAATTTGGAAAGGTCTGATTTTCAAATCAGCTTATAAAACTGATGGAGTTAGTAACACCTAAAATATAACACTGTTTTCCCTGCCATAATTATTAAATAGGTTTGCTAGGTCTGCATATACTAGTAATGAAGTTTTGATAGTTAATAGCATTTCTATTCAAACCACAGTTATGACAAGTGGCTGTGCATTTACACTGACTGTAACTTACACAAGCTATTAGCAGTATGTCAAAAGTATTTTTTTAAAGTTGTATATAAGTAGTTTGTACATCCTTTACAAGGCTTTTCAGTGTTCTGAGAAGCCAAACAAAACACAGCAGCACAAATAAATTAAAACTTTGATGTTGGTAGCAGTTTAAAAGCAAAAAAAATCTTCCTAAATTTTGACTCATAGATTCATAACAAGCCAAGGGTTTTTTATATGTATAAAAATGCAGAGTATTTATTGTCCTAGATTAAACACTACTGTAAACATTGATAGAGTTTGAATTGTTGAAAAGATTGTAGATACATTATTAGCAGAACTTTGGTTTCTTTGTGTGGGATGTGTGTGTACTGCTTACATCATCTAGCTAAGAAGAGACAATCATCTGACAGGAAGAAATTGGAAGAGAATTTAGGCTGAATGTCAGGAAAACTTCCTCAGGATGAGCTGCATTGTGAAATACTTTGCCAAGTAAAATAGAAGTGTCTAAGGCACAAATTGAGATTGAGCCAAGTGTTGGAAAATGTAATGCAGAAACAGAGTAAGTATTTTGTATTACTCAGTGACCATGCATCCTTCTTAGTCTGAACCATGTAACCATGGTTAATCATTGTCGTGTTTAGTGACTTATATTGAAGATGCCCATCATGATAATGGGCTAAGAATACTGTGTATTTTTCAAGAAGACTTCCACTCCCTCTTTTTTGGGGTAGGGATAATGGGGAAGAGGGAAAATGGTCAGAAATTGGATAATCTGCTTTTCTGGTTGAATTTAAGGGTAACTTCATTAGCCATCACATTTTCCCAAGGCCATTTTTTGTGAGCCTCTAAATAGATTAATTTTAGTATTTAGGACCCTAAATTTCTATGGAGAGTTCTGTAGCTGGCCATTTTTTGCTTGTTTGTTTCTTTAAAGAAAATAAACAAAAGGAACTACTAAGTCAAATACAACCATTTCTGGCAATTTGGAAAATTTAAAATAAAATCCTAGCTCTAGTAAACATTTCCGCCAACATGTTTTTATCCCTCACTGTTGAACTTTCATTTTGGGTCATTTGTTTGTTTGTTTCAGTTAAAATATTGGGTGTTTGTTCTTATTTTGTACTCAGAAGTTGGTGGTGACATTCAAGCACTCAAGCTCTTGATCTATTTTAGAAGTCAGTTGCTAAAGAACAACTTGTCTATCTGCCTTAACATCTCCAGCTTCTGTCTAGGAAGAAGGTGGCCACACTCTGCCTTTCTGATTTTCTGAGGAAAGCATATTTAAAGTCAGTTTCAGGAATTCTGACAAATGAAGCTTTTTAAAATAAATGCTGTGGTGAGTCTGACAGCTCAACATCCCCTAAGGGTGATGTGTGCTAATTAAAAAATATTGTTTTTACTTTTCATAGTAAGTCAGAAAGTTCTTAATTTGATTAGTTAAATGTTTAGGCTTTTATTGGTTTCCAACTTTTTCTTTACATCATAGTGGACCTCACAATGAGGCCTCTTTGGGGGTTGCATTCACTCCACTCTGGAGAAGTTCTGTTGACATCTGCACAGTGAGGGAAACAAGCCTGGCCGCAAAATTTACAGATCAGGATTTGGAAAAGCAAAGAGACACAGTTATAAACATACGGAACTGATTTGGGTTGACTCTTAAGTAGATCTAATGCCAGAGTGAAAGTGTCTGGGAAGGTTTAAAATAGAGACTTTGTAAAGTAAATCTTGTTGCTTATTTGCCAAGATTTATCTTAACTGGATAATTTCTGTAACTGTTAATGTGTTGAATTATTAAAAAAAAGTAAAAAAGAAAAAAGCCAAGCAAACTCTCGACCAAAATAGCGATTCCTTCACTAATTAAATTGAAGATTCCCCCCCAAAACAAGAAGGTTTGGTTTTATTATGTTTACTTTTTCTTCACCAGAAAAACAAATAAATTTTCATGATAAATGTTTAAGTGAAGGATACTTACAACATAATAAAATATCTACATTTACCAGAGTACTCAATAGAATAATTTACCCTTAAGAATGTTGTTAAGCTTAAGTATACTTCAATTCTGGATCTATTTTTTCTTAATTAGTTCTGTGCCGCAGTTATGCTGTTTCCTGTGTTTATATAGCCATTTCCCCCTTGATAATATATAATATAAACACTCAAGTTGAGGATTTTTTTTGTTTGTTTGGAAAGCCATAAAGGGAGGAAAAACCAGAGAAGTTTTCTTCTGCTAGCTATCTGAAATGGCATTCTCGAGTTCCCTTTTGCTTTCATGATTTGAGTGCTCAAGCTAGTCAAGAAATATGCACTGTTTGTATTAATGGTAGTGATAAAAAGATAAATACCCAAACTTGTAAGTGTGCAACTGAGCTGTTTTTCCTTCATTGTGATTGTGCTTGCTATTACATTATCTTTTACAGCTTTCACTGGGTTGCAATCCATGCAGTAAGCCATAAAAAGAAATGGCATCTCTTACGGATGATTAGCTACCTATCATGACCATATCCATTGCTGATGTATGTCTATCTTCTAAACGTTTTTAAGAGTTTGCTAAAGAAAAAAGAGAAAAAAAGCAAACTGTTTTTTTTTTTTTTTTTTTTTTGTTCTAGCTTCTTGTACTTTTGAATAACACAATTTGTTGTCAGACAGAAACTGATAATTCTGGTGAAAAACAAAAGATAAATAGGAGGCAAAGGGTGTATCTCTTTCAGTCATGTGTACCTTCAGCCATCTTTGTAATTCTTCATAGATCAGAAAAATTGTCCCATCTATGCAGAAAATAATTCTGCTGACACAACTAAACAGCAAGACTAAGAGAGAGGAGAGACTTGAGAGAGAGGAGGCAGAAGGGAGATACAGAGTTTCCAGCTCATGCTGTGACAGTGGCGACCAAAACCCCACTGAGCTATTGCCCACTTGAAGGGAAAACTGGGATACGGGACACAGAGAAATCAGGAGTTATTTGAAGTGTGTCCTTGCGCAATCAAGGAGTAGGTGGCATGCATGGTCTTTGTTATGTGAAAGGATTTTTAGGGATAAAAAATATAAATCCTGGAGATGAATCAAAGCACAGGAGATACCAAAATGGAGCCCCAGATGTGGGCAGCAAACTTGTCCCAGTATATTATCCTCCAGTGGACTTTTATGATCAGTTACAAAGCATGTCAGGTGGGTTTTTCCCCTTTCTTTTTTAACTTATTGGCCATTAGCTTCTGTCAATCTATTTAAAACTCTTACAGGGTGAAGGTGTAAATATTTTCCACATAAATAAAAAATACTGGGGGGTCGGGGGGGGGGAGAAGGAACCTTAAAGTACAGAGCTTTCTGCTTTTGAATTTTACTGTACAATGATCAATGCATGTAGTGTTCAGGTACTGATGAGCAGCTCGGTTCTTTTTAGTGTCCACTCACTGCTCTTGCTGTTTCGATGAAGTCCCCGGCTGTAAGTGTGCCCAGCCCTGCAGAGTCCTTCACTGCCTTTGCAGGAAAATGTGTTCGGTAATGGTGGACATTGTGTTACAGTGAGTTAGTCTATTTAAAACCCCAAATCAAGGAAGGAAGCGAAGAAGAATGAATTTATGCCTTTTGGCCTCTGATTTCTGAGAACACTGTAGGTGAGACACTGCAGTACTTTGTGAGGCTATTATTGCCAGTACCTAGAACAGGAATTTTCTTGAACATGTTCATGTGAGAGTTTTCTAGTGGATCAGCACATCTTAGAGTCTTACTGTGAATTTATTTTACCTTCCTGTTGGCCAAGAACTGTTTTCAAGTGGTCTCTTTCTTCTGTGAATTATATATAATAATATCGAAGTCCCTCCTCTCCATTAATCAGAGACAGATTTAAACATCTTGCCCTTCAGATTCCTCACATTAACTCTTCGTAGCTGAGCTGAAGCAGCAGTCCCAAGTCCCTCTCTAGGCATGCCCCAGGCACACTGGTATTTTAGTAATGGGTTCATGCATACTAGATTCAGTATTATTTTATCAGTGTTGGGAATCTTGAGTTCTGCTCTTTGCATTTAGCATGCAATAGCAGCTACATTAGTTACAAGAAGGGCAGCCCATGCTCTATGAACCCTCTGGCTGTTAAAGATTACTGGTTTATGGAGACAGGTTGGTAGCTTGTCCTGTTTGTTTAAAACTCAATTCTTAGGACTGCACTTTAATGGGTATTTCCTAAAATGGATCTAGGTGGCCCACTTTACATGTACAGCTGTGGCTTGAGAACTTGAATTAAAGATAGCTTAATAAAGATAGTGTTACAGGAACATAGTTTATAATTCTGTTGATCCATAAATTGCTTGAAGTAGATACGACATGCTTTATTTTCAGATTGGCTCAGTGGTGCTGTCAGTAGTAAAACATAAATATTTTACACTGTCAGTAAGGTAGTAGTCCTCTGAATACCAGCAGGGAGGTTTCTGAGCAACCCTGAATAACTCTTAGGTCCTTTCTTGCCTGTAACTGCTACGCTCAAGAATCACCAACACCTTATATGCAGGTAGAAGAGGTGTGAGCATTAATACTCTTTGCCTAATTCTGTCAGCCTTCTTATGGCATCTCCCAGAGGATATTGCAGAGCCTAGCTAGGAGTTAAGAAGGTGTGAACAGCCACTGTGAGCAGCACAATTGTAGGGAAGGCTGGCATCCTCAGCTTTCCTTATCCATGCATGGATGCTACAAGTTTTTTCTTCTGTTGCTTGGGAGCAGGAGCTGACACAGTAGGACTGGCAGGTTGGAACTGGTTTGCGCAGACACTGGTAGTAATTCAGCAAAGTGTTTTTCCTTGCATGTGCTTCAGCAATGCAAAGTTCAAGAAGCACTTCCACCCTCCAAACTTTTATTGCTAATGAGGGCCCTTTATTCAAATCCGTTTCTTGGCAAGGCATATTGTGAGAGGAACGAAGTCAGTTTTGTTAAGAGTTACTGTGGGAGGGCAGTAACAGCATTGTTACAACCCATGTCTGGGCAATTCCCTTGATACTGTTCTTTGCATCCTAATTTCCCCATGGAGCCTAATTAACAACATGCCAGTGTTTACATCTTTATTCAGTACTTGCAGTACTTGGGATAGTGCTTGACATTTGGAATAGAGACTTGACACATGAGAAGAGCTGTTGATTTTTTTTTACTATTATTATATTATTCAGGCTATCGAGGGGAAAAGGGAGAAATAAATGAAGATGTAGGGAAGAAGACAAATTTTAAAATGAATCCTTTTCATATCATATGATATTAATTTTGGAATTTTTTTCCTCTACTTCTTCAACTACGCTATAACGCATAATCTACCTGAATTTGTTTGGCCTCCTTTTGTACACAGATGTTTCTTTTGGGGAATATCTAGTGTTTCATCAAACAGGACTCCTTTGCCACTTTGTATGTTGTAAGTGGGAGAGAAAGTTATATACTCACTCTAAGATCTGATTGTCTTCAATTTAACACATGTAACTAGTGTGTGTTTATTAATGGTCACAAAACTATCCATGCCCTTTAATTCAGCTGGATTTTTTTGTCTTGATACCAACCTAAGGCATTCAATTTCTTAAGACCATTATGTATTACTAGCACAATTTCATTTTTATTTCTTAGAATTCTTACCAACTGCTGTTTTTCATTTCTCCACTTCATTCCATGTTTATCTTGTAAAATGTAGTGTTGCCTTTCTTGAAGTCTGTTTGCATTTGTATTTGTATTATTTGTAGATGATAATAGCTAAAAGTATACATTATATTATGTAATCTTTTATTTTAAGAGAAGTTTTAAATGAAAATTTTTGATATAGTAATTTTATAAAATTTTTGAAGTCTGTAGTAAAAATTTAAAAGACATTTTTAAAGCATCACATGGTTTTTCTATTGTAATCTGAGTTTATAAAATACTATTGAATATGATAGGAGCAGGAAAAGATATGGTTTGACCTTATTTGCATCAAATATTTGAGGTATTTAACCTGCCTCTTCATTCAACTATCTAAAAAGAAAATTAAATCTAGCAGTCTTTCAAGATTTGTAGTAAAATAAGGAATTATAAGAAAATAAGAATATCTGACTTCATACATGTTTAGACGTTTATACATGTACGTGTACTCTTCAATAGTCCATTTTCTTAAGGCTTTTTTTGTGCATCTTGAAGATGTAAAATACAATTAACATAAGGCGTTTGTAGCAATTTCACTTCAGCAGTTCACAATGCTTGAAGAATTTATAATGCCCCTCCGAGAACAAATCTGCTTTCTGTACGCACATGGCATTGTATTATATGGTATAAATAATTTTTAAGGCTGTCCATAAAATGTATTGGACATCTCATTGCCACTACATGTTATCAGAAGCAGTTTTTTCACTAGGTATGTGACAGGTTTGTAGCCTCTAACTTTACTGCTAGTTGGAGTGACTAATGATATCTGCTGCACTTTCTCAGCTCAGCAGGGCAGTTTGAGCATCAGCTATTAAAACATCTTTAACACTGAAGTTGGTTTGTCAAACCAGACTATTTAGTAGAAGATGATTATAATAAATGCAATTTCTGTTCCACATACAAACAGTGGGAACTGACTAGCTGCTTCTTGGTGCTGTTTAAAGTTGTGCTTTAAGTATTAGTGATCTGACAATGCCCAACAATCTTGTGTTTATGACCAAAACAGATTAGCATACAAACATAAAGACTTAACTACTGTAAAATAACAGCAAGTCTGGGAGTTTAAATATAATGATATTTTTCTCTTTAAATATTTATAAGGCAACAAAGACATTTTAAGCTTACTGCAGATCTCAAATGTGGAATTTAAAACAGATGGAATGAATGTTTAGCTTTTTCCTCCAGAGACATCACAGGCAATGAATGCATTGAGTGAACAAGATAGTTAAAGGGAAATAGCATTAAAAAGAAGTATTAAATGAACATGTAGATAATATATTTTATCTAGATATGCCAAACACCATTTTCCCATTTTTTAAAAACTTTTAATATATGGGAATTTAGTGGCTAACTTTACTCTCTTTTTCTTGCAATGATAAATTCAGCCAGGGATAATCTGCCTTATTATGCAAAACAAGAACTGTTGAGATGCTTGTGAAACTTGAATGTTTATGTTTATGTCGTCTCCATTGAATCTAGCTGCTTTCTGCTGAATGAGAGGTGACTTTTCTGCCCAGTCCCACATATCTTTGTGTTATCCAATAAAAATTTAAATGAGTTTGCAATATCCCTGATGTGAGCAGACTTCAGGCACAGTGGCCCAAACATTCATTTGCTTTCTTTTAGAAACATCTAAATAATGATGTATTCAGGCTTTATACATCTACTCTGCTATTCTGTTTCCGTGAAGGTAATTCAAACTTGAGTTTGATTGCAGAGAACCTGGCAATTTCATGATATGATGCATCTTGTCTGAAAGGCATCCGGATGGATCATGGGAATTGTGTGCTTATTTCTCCCCATTGATTGGGAAGGGAAGCTTATGTGGCTGTATCAAGTGCAGAGACTGTGCATATGTAATGTTGAGTGACTGTGTTAATTGCCTGGTAAGTTCTTGAGACTCCTTGTGCCTGTATCATTACTGAGATGGTAATGTCCCCTGTCAGATCTTGCTGTTTGTTTGCAGTGCATGGACTGATTCATTAAGGGACATTAAAGTTCCCAGATTTTGTTAGGGGGCTGTTATTTGAACTCAAAAATACTTTTAAAAATTTCTCTGTTAGTTCTTAGAGTTCATATTTCTCTGTTACTTGGCCCCAAAGAAAGTTAACCAGTGTTAGTACAGAGTGGCCTCAAAGGTCCAGAGCTTCAGGATCATTCACAAGGCTTGTCTTCTGGGAGGAAGAAAGGAGCTTCTGCTTTCACAGAATCACATGGGGGATATTGGTGCCTCCTGTCCTGCCAGGAGAATCAAGTTACTGTTTTTATGAAAGTTTGTACTGAACCTTGGGATCTTTGAGTGCTGAAGTACCATAAATGTTGTAGTTTGCCATAGAGATGGAGATACCACAAAAAAGATGCTTGAGAGTGGTTGAGCTGTATTGGAAAGATACTGGCTATGTTGTGCCCTCATCTCAGAGAGGTCATCTTCACCTCATGTAGGAGCACGTGGAAACAGCTCAGCATATACCTCAAATTGGAGACTGTTAGGTGTAAAATGAATGAAATGTGTTTTATATAAACCATTTTATTAGTGATTTGTGCAGGTACTGATGTAATGAAAATATTTTAAACTTAATTCTTTTTAAATACGTGCTGTGCTTAATAGGATAGTGGATAGTTTAAAAGTAGAAAAAGAGAACACAGTATGACGGAGTATTTCTGAAATGACATATACTCATTCCTGCCAATAAGCTCAGAAAATCTATTGATTGCAAACTATAACATTTCCTTCCTTGCCTGATACTTGCGAGGAACAAAGGAAACTAGAAAATGGGAAAGACCGAGAGGACCTCCTGATATTTGATATTCTCCCCAGCTTATAAGACAAGGTTGCACCTGGTTAGTGGTCGCAGAGTTAGTCACAGTACTCTCTGCAAGGTTTGCTTGTTTTTATACTGTACTTTGTAATCTTCTTAGCATGAGTGGGACTGTTTGTTCTTTCATTTTATTTATTTATTTTCATTCTTTTTTATTTCTTCTTCCCTTTCAAGTACAGTGCTGGGAGTAATCATTGGATTAGCTTCCCTTAGCGAGGTCCTTGGCTTTTCTTTGTTCCGTCAGCAAACAAAATGGTACAAGAACAGTCCTGGTGCTCATCATGCTTTCAAGAATGATGAAGTTTTTCTTTTCCTTCTCAGCTTGGGAATGTCATTTCTTTCTGTTAGTTCTAGCCTAAATTACAGTTAATGTGGTGCTCTCTACCTAACTTGCCCTGTGACTTACCTGTTCTGGAGTCTGGTGGAGGAAAAAGCAGAGTTAAAATTGGTTGGCTATTAATTTGGTGAAGGGTTTTATTCTTTCTGGATGCAGAGAATAGTGTTTTCCACAAAAAGAAATGAAAAAAATATGAAAATGTGTGGTGTCTCTTTGTATTAAAGAGCAGTATCATTACCTTGAGGTGCATGAAACTGCACTTTTTTGCAAATTATACAATAATATACATTTCTGCAATAGCTTGCTTGAACTGAAGGGCTTAACAGAACTGAACCTCTGATTTAAAGAAATAGCTTTTAAATCTTTGTTTTTCTTTCTCCTTCAGTCTCCAGCTCAACAGCAGGCCGCCTATTGGAATCTTCTTTTTTGGTCTCTTTCCTTTTAAATTTCTGCAGTGTCACCATGGTTAAACATCAAGTCACAGGAAGGGCAGCAGGTCAGATTGAATGCTTGGTTAATTGTTGTGGGATTTGAATATATTGCGGAAATTAACTGTAAAGTTGGACATCTCCTGCTTGCATGGATTTCAGAGTGTCCTGAAGGAGGAAAGCCACATGGGCAGATGGGAAGAATGAAGGGTGGCTGAGCACAGGAGTGGTGAGCCAGTGCCTCCTGCAAAGGAGTCTTGCATGGGTGGAGTTAAGACAAAGCTAACTGTGGAAGTGGACGGCTCTGACGATGTTAGGATCACACTCTCCTGCAGTCCCCACCTTAAGTTTTTCTGTGCCTGAAAAATCTGAACTTTTCAGGAAAATCTGTTTTTGATAAGAATATGGGATTGTCAAAATTCCATTGAAAGTGTCCTAAAATGTCTCAGATCTTAAGGTCTCAGCAAAGGTCTGCTTTTCAAATTTGTTTCTCCATAAATGAGGTTGTATGTTTTTTAGTAGTGCTTGCCTCTGTCTCAGCATCGCTCAAAAAACTGGGTATGCCACCCATTTCTTTTCAGATGAACCTTAAAAGGATATCACTTCCCAGATAACGGGGAAGCTCAGCATCTCCTCCTGGTTCATACAGAATTGGATACAGCGTCTGTACTTGTCTCTAACTTTGTCAGTTTTTCATAGCCTGGAAATAGGAAGAGTCATTGAGGAGAGCAGAACAGGAGTTGATAGCCAAGCATTGAACTACTACAGCATCATTAGACAACACAGAGATAAAAAGACAGCCATTCTTTCTGTAGGACATTTGTCTTTGAAATATGGATGTTTCCAATGAACCCCCTATCTTACTTCATCTCTCTGAAAATCAGTATTTCTGGAACAGTAAATATTTCTGAAAGTGAAAAAAAACAACAAAAAAATAGAACAGAAACTGATGGCAAATACTTGGAAAGATAAAGCTCAATTATGATAGAAATGTGAAGTTTAAAATATTATGTGTATTTTTCTCTGAGTATATAAACACCTTGTATCAGTGAATACTTCTTAGATTAAAAATGCTTACGTTTAAAAAGTTGATGGTAGAATCTGAGCAGGAATATTTACAAAGTCTGACTTTATCCAAGAATGGTGATTTTTCTTCTGCTTGCTCTGTAATCTATAGGAAGGAAAAACTCCTTGAGGAGACCTAACATCTGAAGTTAGGTTCCTTCTCTGTATTGTTCTTCAGAGGAGTGTTTCTTCCTCTAATGTTTCATGAGGACTCTGTAAGGAGACTGGCCTTTCTGTGCTAAAGGCAGCCTTTGTGCATATTCTCCTGTGTCATTTTTTAACTATTTCAAGAAACAGTCATTTCAGGTATGACTCTATCATGATTTATTTTTAAAACATAAGCTATGCAATATAGAAAATTAAAAAAATAATGTTCACTTGAAAAAACTTAGAGAATTGTTCAGACATATATATCTCCCAGCCTTGATTGGCATGTGATTTGTAAGCATCCCCTTGTGGCAATGTATTAAGATCACTTCATACAGCACTAGGTTTTTGCTTAGAGGGTGAGTATTGCATTACACATTGTACATGGAAGTGTCCAACCTATGTTGCTACTAGTCCATAGTTAAAACTTTGTAATCTTCTGAACCTGCTTTAACATCATCTGAATTTCAACTCTGCATGAAATAACTAGCATTGGTAGTGATATTCTTAGAAAATTAACACTAGCTTGGATGTCATCTTTTTTTTGTAAATGTGAGAGGAATTAAAATAAACTTCAAACATTTTTACTTTTTTTTAACTAAGTATGTAGTTTGTCTGTGTAGAGTTTTCTGTATAAAGCTGTAAAAATTCTTGTCCTGCTATGGCCACATAGTTACAGACACTGAAATTCACATTATTAACTTTATGTAATATTTACACTTTTTAACTTTTAAAATTAAAACTGAGGACTTAAAAACATGACTTATGTTTTATCATGACATATTTGTATTCTTTGTATTATGCAAACCTGATATTTAGACTAAGTTACATAAATGCCTGGTTGTCTGTATTTGGTCTCTGCTGTTGTATTTGAAGTTGTATTGATGAGGAGCTGCTGATACAGCCACAGATGGAAAGAAGTGTTTTTCTGACAGATCAGATGTTAGGTATTGGAGGAAGGATTTCAAATTAAATTACTTCATTTTGTCTAGCAGAGCAATATGCTTCTACGCTAGAAATGTATTACTGTTAATGTATTAGCTGTGAGATTTGTTGCCTTCTTTGAATGAATTTAATTGGTATTTTCTAGATGTCTTATATCAACATGAAGCAAATTAGTGTTTGTCAGCATTCAGAATTCGTGAGTCATTCCGTATTTCAGGGAAATTAGTTTTAGTTCCCACATACAATTGTGATAATTCTGTGTTGCAGCAAAAAGTGCTCGTAGCAGATTTGAAGCAAAAAATGTGTTTTCCAAACACAATATATAAACTAAAAGTTTTGCATACTTAAAGCATTTTACTGTAATTCAGATAAGCTTGATTTAATTCCTAATTCCATCACTGCAAAAGTGCCTCAGTTAATACTGTTGGCTGTCTTCTTCTGGCAATTGGGAATCCTCTTAATTCTCTCTGTGACCTACCTAGCCCTAAGCCCTACAAGTGAAAATATAAAGCTGAAAAGGTTTTAACTGTTCTTGTTACTGCAATTCAACATTGTAGAGTTCCAGGTAAAGCTCAAAGCTTGTAAAGCGCTTCAGGGCTTAAAATTTCTGTGTCTGTGTTGTTAATATTTAATAATGAATAAGCAGGTGCATCAGTGTTTTAGATAAATTTATGTTTATATCCACTACTTGTATCAGAAATGGTGTGACCAGCAGGACTAGGTACTGGTGAGGCCACACCTCAAATACTGTGTTCAGTTTTGGGCCCCTCAGTACAAGAAAGACACTGAGCTGCTGGAGTGTGTTCAAAGAAGAGCTATGAAGCTGGTGAAGAGTCTGGAGAAAAAGTCTTATGAGGAGCAGCTGCGGGAACTGGGGTTGTTTAGTTGGGAGAAAAGGAGTCTGAGGAGAGACCTCATTCATACTTGAAAGTGAGGTGGGGGTTGGTCTCTTCTCCCAGGTAACAAGAATTAGGATGGGTAATAGCCTTAAGTTGTGCCAGGGGAGGTTTAGATGGGATATGAGAAAACATTTCTTTACTGAAAGGGTTATCAGGCATTGGAGCAGGCTGCCTAGGGAAGTGGTTGTGTCACCATTGCTGGAGGTATTTAAAAGACACGTAGTTGTGGAGTTTAGGGACATAGTTCAGTGGTGACTTGGCAGCGTTAGGTTAATGCTTGGGCTCCATGATCTTAAAGATCTTTTCCAACCAAAACAACTCTATAATTCTACTCCTACCTAAGTAGAAAAAAGATGAAAAATGATGCATGTTATCTGCATATCATACACTGTCCCAAATTCAGGAAACTTCTTATTAGAAAACTCATTCAAAAAAATGGCATTACCTTAAATTTTAGAAAATCTAGAAGTGTTTTGTAAACATTCAGCTATGTTTATAAAAATTTTATTCTTCCCTTTCTACTGTAGTATAATAATTATGATTCTCATAGGGATATGTTCGTTTATGATGAGTTTTTTTCTTCATGCTACTGATGATTGAAACTTTTAGTAAAAAGGAAAACATTAAAAAATTGTACATATGTGGAGTTTCTCTGTAATGTGTGGAAAACAGAGTTTACTCTCATTATTGGTACATTAATTCAATTTCACAGCTAACTTCTGAAAGTAAGGAGGGTGGGTTGGAAGGTAGAAGATTATGAATCAGAAAAGACAAATTAAGGTGCTTCACCACATTGGCTGGAAGGCTGTCAGAGCACATTGAAACGTTGTACTTATGCAAACAGAGAATGACCTCACAAGTTGTCAAAGCTGACTTAGAAAAACATCTTCAATTTTTTAAAAGTTTCTTTCTCAAGTATTTTTTACAAATTTCATGGTATTTACTTTAATGGTATTTTTATCAATAATGCTAAATAGAGAGTTATATATACCAAAGTTAAGTTATTTAGTTTAGAAAAATGTTTCTTTTTTACTAGTTCTAATACAGCTCTCTCAATTGTCAAAGTAGTATTTTCCTATTATGTCTTCCTAATACTTGTCTAGCATCTTGATTAAAAGAAGACTGATGAACTGACACTGAGTTAAAACTGCATGATTCTTTTTTGTTGGTTTTTTTTGGAGGAAGACTGATCCTTTAGCCAAAGAAGAGAAACGATCATATTATTTGATTGACTGCCACATATTATTGCTGAGGGACATGGTTTAGTGGTGACTTGGCAGTGCTAGGTTAATAGTTGGACTTGATCGTAGGAGGTCTTTTCCAACCAAGGCTATGCTATGATTCTATGATATTAGCCATGCTGGGAGCTGAAGCTGTGCAGTGTTCAATAACTATTGGATCAAGAAAGTATAACTTCTCTTTAGGTGTGACTAATCTGAAAAAGCTTTTAAGGATAAGATCTGTATTTTGAACACAACATGTACTTCTGAAGTTGCTATTTACAGAAACCATTGCAGTCATTTTGACTTTGTCTGCCTGTTCCAAGTGTCTGTGATTTCAACCTAGCATAATAACTGAGTAGGAGAGGGATTACCGTCTTGGCAGGAAGGAAGTTACTCTATTAGGACCACACAGTGAAAATTTCAGATTCTCTAAAGCAGTCAGATTTCTATAGAAATGCTTGTGGGAGGATTAGATTCCTAATTTGAGGGGGAGGGAGAGGTTGTGTGCCAATTTGTAACCCTTAACGAGGAAACTGTAATGTAAAGTAATTGCGGTGATAGGAATTGGCAATGAAAGGAAATGAATAAATGCATGAGTAAAGCAAAAATTATTCTTTCTCTGTAATTTTCAGTTTCCAAAAGCTAGGCACAGCCTGGTGGAAATCGGTGGGAGTCTTTTCTCACAGCGTAGCATTCTTCATGCTGTAATACCAGCTGTTGAAATGCGTCTGCTGGGATACTCTCTGGTCCTTTGCTGGTGTGTTCTCCATCACCAGTGCCCATTACTTGCCTAGCTCCTAATTTTGCTGGGAGGTGAATTGCCATGTCAGGGCTCTTGTCAGTGGAAGCTCCAGTGCAGGGGTAAGCTTGCATCATGTTCTGTTGATGTAGCACAGCAGGTCTATTCAGAGGTACAGACCCTGTCTGGACGAAGTGTGTGACATCTTATAATTAGCCTTGTGGTACCCACTGTCCATTCCTAGTTGCATATATAACTGTGGGAGTGAATAATATTGTGCTTCAGCCCAGCAAAGCCACTTACTTCCCAGATGACTCCTCTCAGTGCTGTTTACTTCCTATGAGTATGTTCTTCCACAGTGTTTGAAGCAGGATATTTCATTTGTTTTGCAGCAGTGTTGAGTGAGACTGGTAGTAGTTGGGTTTCAGTCATTTTAAGGCTGTCAAGAGGCTGATATATGAAGTGAGGTCTCCTGGTGTGATGTGGGGGCTGCCTAAACATGATAGTGTTGAGCGAAAGGAAGAGCCATATTCATTTATTTCTTTAATATGTTGTTGCTGTATATAACAATGGCTTTAATGACTTTAAAAGGCAGAGGAAAAACTTACTTTTGTACATGAAAAAGTAAGAAAAGATGCATCCACACTTTTGTACCAGTGACTCCAGCAAGCCTTCATTTCTGTATGTGCCAAAAGCTATGTACGTGCTCTGTAAGCTATCAGAACTTCCAGCTGTTGCTTCCAGATGTATGCACTGCAATTCTGCCTGACTGTGAGCAAGTCATTTAACAGTTTTGTACTCCTGTTAATTTTAATCTGCCTTGCCTAGTGGTCCTTGGGATAGAGATTATCTTTTAAGGGCATGCGCTTTGCCTTGTAGAAAGTGTTGAGTCTCAGTTAGATTGCTAGATGTTGCCTAAAGGTCTATACATTTAGGGGAAATGTCCACTTTGAGAATAACATAGTTTTGTAGTCTGTTCCTGTCAAACTGATGGAGTATGTTGAATGCAGTGAAAACACTCCTCCTCGTCCTCAGTGCCTGATTTTTATCTTTAAATGTATCCCATTTTGATCACTGCATCATCGAGCTTGCCAAGTGTTGCCTTTGCTGTCTTAGACTTTGTTACATGAGGATGTCAGAGAGAGTTTCAACTTTTCCTGAAACTCTGCCTTTCTGAGAGATATGTGGTGATTTTGTGGTCTTTCAAATTGTTATGTTAGGTTTGGGAGGAAAGAAAATGTGTTGCGTTTTGATGGGTTTATTCTATATGTTTATTATTACAGCATTCTGGGAAGTTTCTGTGCTCAACTGACAATGTAACTTATCAATAATTGTTATGGAAGAGTCACAAGAGCTGTATTCATTCACATTTGGCTTAGGTACATGTTAGTTTTGCCCAGACCTCCAAACCTGCCAAAGCCAAATGTGGAATGTGATGAGTATGGTAAAGACTGGACTGGTGAGGAGAAAAAAGCTATTCATGCAGAAAACCTAAAATTTTGCCTGTAGTTAGTATAATAGAATATTGTAATATGTTCTATTTTGCTTTATTTCTGATGTGTTGGCAGTTTTCAGTTTCTTCTGAGTTTTCTGCATTAAAATCAGTTTTGTTGGTTATTCTGCCTGCCCCTAAAAGGCATATGGGTGAAGTCATGCTACCTTTTTGTAGGGAGTGGCACAATGGCATGGCTGGCATTTGTATTCTTCTGCATGTGTGTTTCCAGCCCAATTGACATGGAATCACTTCGGGTGGTCGCTGCTGGGAATGGTCTTCAGAGAGGGGTTCCCAGGACTGGATTTACACTAAATAAACAGAGTCCATGAGGGGACAACTGTGATTCAGTAGGAACCCTGGTTTAGGTTAAAGTGGTAAAAATAGCTGCAGGACATCTTAAATTAGTTTAAAAACTAGCAAAGTGAAGAAACCCAATTTGAAGTATTTTGTAAATTGTCCACTTTCCTTTTTAGAGTTCTCTGCCTTACTCTTCTCTGTTCAGTATAACTAGGTATATAATCCAAAGAGATAGATGAAAAGGTTCAGCTGTCAAAGATTCAGGCAGGAGCTTTGTTAAGCTGTGCTGTAAGTACTACTATGTTTGTCTTCTCTGTTCTGGAAAATATGTTCCTGGAAGTTTTTGTTTTCTCTTCTGGTTTTAGACAAGATGCAAGACATGGAAGTAAAATACCAAACTCTTCTCTATATTGCAGATAAGCTTACTACATCGTTCATTACAGTTGCTTTAGTTATTCATGGAGATGTTCCATAATAAACTAGTGAACATGTGTGTTTTATGTTTTATGTAAAGAAGACATAATTATTTGACTCCTACACATATGCCCTTACCAGAATGCTATGGACGTGAATATTTCAGTCTTGCACATTGGCAGAGTTACAATGACCCCACTTTCTGCAAATACTCTGTATTAAAAAGATATGCTTTCTGTTTAACTTTGCAGATCCAGAATGCTAATGATGTGCTTATAGCACCGCTGGAGAAGTTTCGTAAAGAGCAAATAGGAGCAGCAAAAGTAAGTGGCTGTGGAAACAGTTATTTTTCATTTCATATTTATTTGAGTTTATCAATGTATTTCGAAGTCTGGACTGAAAACAGGCATTTGTTTTCAAACGTCCTTGATGCCATCCTCGTTAATATATTTGTAAATTATACTGAATTCTTTGCTTCAGAGAAGGAGATTGTTTAGAAATGGAGTTTAAAGACTGCTTATATGCATAGGGTACAGCTCTTGCTACTACTGCACATTCTTACCATCTGGAGTTCTGTTCATCTTCTGATGTCTGCCTCTGATACGCTGCATCTTGGGTTAAGCCAGAACTGCACAGAGGGTTCGAACAGCTGTTCTGGGTGCAGTGGCCCTGAAGTGGCTGTTGTATGAAGACCAAAAGAAGTCAGCATGCTTTAGGCATACCATTTTTCTGTCTGTGCTTTCCCACTCCACTTTACACAACTGATGAAGTGCAGTGATTCATACTCATATTTACCCAGAGGTTTTCCCATGGTGAAGTGCTCCGGCTGATGATTTAAGACAGTTCTCTAGTGTTCTTTGGTGTAACAGCTGTGTTAGGAGAAACAGTGCAGGTTGCTCAGTAGTCAGCCTAGGAAATTGGGTATATTGAGGAACAAGATGTTGGAATGAGCTGTTAGTCTAGAAGAGCTATTTTCAGTCTGATCCTGGAGTCTTAAGTGGTTATCAGTGATTGCTTTGATCACAATCTCAGAGAGATGCATAAAGGCTGCAGTAGTCAATTAGAGGTATGGTTGATAACAGTCTACAGAAACACACTAGTTCTGAAGGACTTTGCATCTTGTATTAGCACTCATAACATTTTCTGGGAAATTTTCCATTTGTAAGGTTAAATGGATATGAAAAAATCTCTTTGATGTTGTAGCTGAGGTTGAGCTTGTGCTGTACTCAAAATAACCTCAAAAGAACAGAGCTATTGGAGAGACTGAAGGTTTATACTTTCTGTACTACTGTTGTGAATATGTGGCAAACAGATGAGACTGCTTCCGCACAGGAACTAAGGAAATGTTTGAGAAGCATTTTTACTGTGAACTTGAGGTCAGATTTCTCTCAAATGGATGTTCTTTACCCTCTTACTTGATATGTTTTTGTGTACAACTGCATTCTTCTCTTGTCCCACCCCTATGCTGCTGTGAGATGCAGGGCTGGGAGTTTATCTACCATGATGCGCAAATCAGAATTTAATCCCGACACAAAATTATTTTTAGCTTGCAGTTGGTTTTAGTTGTGTTGTTCAGTTCTTTGTGTTACCATTTCATTTCATATTCCTGTCGTTTAAGGGATGTCATACTTCTCTGCAGAGAACCCAGTCTGAAAGGCTAGCCTACCATACTGTTGACTGTCCTGGTACATCAGAGAGATGATCCACAGGTGGTTCACAGGGCTCTCTGCAGAATTTTATAAGACACTCCTGTCTTCTTTTAATATATCACTCAGTAGATATCAACATATATGTAATAATCTAATTGAAGATTACTCCTTTGTTTTTTAAATCAGCAAGTATTTAACATTAAATACAGGGCACTACAGGACAGGTTGAGTCTTCTCTGTTAGGTGTATCACAGCAGCTGGTTTCTTTTCCATATTGCTTCCATAAAATATGGGCATGTGTCCATCTTAAATAATTTGTGGAAACAGTGATCATTTTTCCTTGTCTGTAGTCATACAACAGTGTACTGAATCAGTTCAGGAGAGATCCTGGTTCTACTAACTCTTATTCCAGTATCTAATGCACTTTGTTATGCAATGCTATGTGTGTTTGGGGCAGGCTGGGATACTGGCTTGGCACATTGATACCATATAGAGAGCTCTCCCAGCTCATTATTTTAAAAATGTCAAATAAACTTGTCTTTTCTTGTGCTGCTCGTGAAGTTCAACTATCAGGCTCAAAAACAAGAGATTCGGGCTGCCTGCATAACCCAAATTGTGATACATTTGCCTGAATTGATTTTTATCAGCAGAAGCAATTAAAGTTGGCCTTCAACTAAATGGAATCAACACAACAAAATGGGAGATTAATTATGTTTACTACTGTTTTTCTAGTAATTACAAAATAGCAACAAGTGATCTAGGAATAATGAGACCAGTATGAAATAGCGTAAAAATTGGGGCTTTCTAAACTCATTTGTTAGTACAGTAGAGAACATGGTCAGATCGCTTACCTCCATTTCTGTTCGCTGGGCTCAGCCCCTGAGCATTTATTAACTCTTATAAAGATGGGATGAGTTGAGCTTGCTAGTGATTTATCTGCAGTTAATGAATGTTTGGCTCTTCAGACTCCTCTGGGGTGGTCTGAACTGATAGCCAAACAAAAAACGTAGTTGTTTTCTTGTTGCTTGGATTTCAGCAGCAAGTTTCATAGGACAATGCGAATGTCACTTTTTATTTGAGAACTTCTCTAAACACATCAGCTGCATGGACTGTGTATGAACTGATACTTTTTGCTCTGAAGTATCAGGTTTGAGCTGTTTTTTTCCCTTAGTATTAACTGACAACAGTGTGTAAGTCAAACCCAAACTCACTCTTGTTTCTCTGTCATCCCTCTCCCCACAAAAAAATCCCAAAACTTTTCTGTGTGTGTGTTCCTCTCTGAAGAGGGGTTGAGATGGTGCAGACTCCACAGGATGGCTGGTAGTTATGTCATATTATATATTTCTAAAGCTGTGAATTTACAATTAATTAGCATCATAACATCTTATGGACCAACATTTTAAGAGATCAGGTATAGTCTCATGAGGTTAATTGTATATGCCTTTTGCATTGACAATTTCAGCAGTAGCTAGAGATGCAAGCATCTGGTTGTTGTGGTGAGCCTTACACTGTGAGAGTGTATTTTATAAGCAGTGGTGAATTAATATTTGAAAATATTAATTTTAGTAACCTGTTAATCTGTATTTCTGTATTTCCAATTTTTTTGGGGGAAAAATAATTATTAGATTGTTGTGTTACCACTATACATAAAAGGAAACAATATTAGGTACTACTGTCAGATTTTGGTGAAGGGAAGATTATGAGAGCAAGTGCTTAAAAGTGCTTACTGGGCTTTCTTATTTCTTTTTGAAAACATCAGATAAAATTCAGCTGGAGGTTTAAAAAAGCAATCTCCCCCACTGCCCTGCCAGACACATGCAGAAGAAAAATAAAGAGAAAATGTTATACGTTAATGATGGTTTTCACTACAACAATCACTATATTTTAATAATAAGTAACTTAGCAAGAATTTTCCTACTGTGATGGACTATGTAGGACTATCCCATTGCTATGTTTAATATAGAGAATGAGAATATTTTATTCTTTCTTCAAAACTGCATCAAGTTTAGGCAAAAAAAACCATCACAGAAATCAAAGAGAATATGGAGGATAAAATATATCCTACTGACGTTACAAAGCTGTGTTTGAAATACACAGGCAGTGTAAACCCAGAGTGCAAAGTTCAAGTGTTTTTGGAATGACACAAGAATAATGTTAAAGATCAATTCTTCGCATGCACCTCAGAGACCTGAAGGTACCCAAAAAATTTGATAAACATTCTCCATAAAACATTAGTGTTTGTAATCAAACCAGCAATACGCAATTCTACATCACTCGCTCTTCTCAATTTATACTACTCGCTCCTCTGTTTTTATTGCACATATTTTAGTTCTTCCTTTTCTGTACACACTCACTTTAAATAAAGCTGAGTTCTCTCCAGAGACTACACAAACCCAGCTTTGCATTGGATAGCCTGTTGATTTACTCCATCTGAGTTTAGAAAAATGACCTCTGCAATTATTGTAGAAACGCGAGCAAAAGCTGGGTGAGGTAACTGGGAAAGGATTTCAGGCATGAAGCATTTTGCCTTATTTGGTAAATGTGGTTTGCAAGTCCCCAGCTGGTAACTTTGGTGAGATCACTGTGTGATGTGTTATGTACAATAAGGCCAAACTTTCATGTTTCTTTTTATCCATTGAGTATAGTATTTAGCAATATTTGTTCCAATGTTCATTGACCTTTAGTACAACTTAAAACAGATCAAAGACAACAGAAGCAATTTTGGTTTTAAGACTTGAAAGGAGAGTTTTGTTTCCTCCTTACAGTTCCATCTGTTTCATAAAATTATTTATTTATTTTATTATAGATTATTCATTTATTATAAATAAATAAAATTATTTATTTCTTTTTTATTATTATTTGCATTCATTCATTCGAAGCTGTGAATTCCTTTCTACTTGGGAAACAAATCCATGCTCACTGCTGGGATTCATTTTCTTGCGTCCATGTTCATATCTACGCTCACATGGTGCAGGCATGTGGGAGCTGGCATGCTTTCTCTGTGTTTTATTTGGATTGTCCAGAAATTGAGGAGGGTAAAACAAACAAACAAAACCTCCCATTTTTAAAAGTCTGTCAGAAAGCTGTCAAAGCAGAGCTTTAGATAGGTATCTAAGATCAGTTAGAAATGCCAGAGTGTCCATTTTGTGAACTGGTTTCCTTGCTATCTAATCAAATTATAGCACTTGTCCTTTAACTAAGAAAAATGAATGACCTTGCTTTAGGAGGTACAGTGGAAGGTGTTTCATTATAAGCAGCATCTGTTACTCAAGGTTTGATACTTGTGTCCACTAGTTTTGGGGTATTTCAATGTCAATCTGAACCACAGACAGGAGGGGGCCAGGGGAAGGAAGCAGAAAGAGAGGCCAGGCCAGGATAATTGTTAGCCAAATGTTTTGAGTAAAAATGCAACACAGTTTCCCAAAAATGGTTTCTACAAGAGTTACCTGATATCTTTTTTGATAAGATAACTTATTCTGTAGGCAGGTAAATGCAGTGGATCAAACCTGTTTCTATTCCAACAAGGCCTTTAAAGCACTCTACACAAGATGTTGTAATTTAGTTTAGATGGGGGTTAGTATAAGAAACCCAATATGTCTAAGGAACTGGCTAATGAGGAAAGGGCAGTGAGTTTTGTTTATAGGAGAGATTATCTGGTTAGAGAGAAGTTACTGATTAGAAGATCCCAAGAGGCAATTTGAGATCAGTAATGACCAGGTAAAAAGAATCTGGTGATGCTAACACAGCTTGGGGTTGGTATAGGTTGGGAGTATTGCCAAGACAGAGGAGGAGGACTAAGTGTAAGATGAAATGACTGAGCAGGAGGAACTGAGGCTACTTGATGGTCACCATACAGCTGCAATTCAAAAATTTGCTTTACCGATAAAAAGCTCAAGTGGCAATCTCTAGATATTATTGTGTTTAAGGATCTATCCCTGATAGATAGAAAAGTACACATTTTCTTTAGATTTTGTTTTGCTTATATAAATTCTCAGGTGTAATTAAGCTTGTGAACTGTGAAAGAGTTGTAAATTGTATTTGTAAATACATTTAATTCCAAGGCATTGGTCTTAAATCATTTTTATCAGAGAAATAATTCAGAATACGTTGTCTAATCTGATATTTAAACTGGTATTGACAGTTGCAAGAACTGAGAAATTGGGAGGCTAAGCCTAAAATAAATGGTTTTATAATGGTGAATTTTGTTTGTGACAGTTGTAAGAAAAGTTGAAAATTTGAAAACTTATTCAAATTAAATATTGTTAAAAATGTTTGTCATTTTGTCTTGATTTTTGCCATTTCCCTCTGGATTTCGGTGTCTGTGTATAGAGTCTTCTGTGAATTGACTGAGATCCTAAAACTTGTGGTAGCTGGATTGTTGCTTTATCAAGCTGCAGCTATCTACTTTTCCCTTTGTAATTTGCGTTTAATGAAAACATATAGTATTAAAATTATATTTAAAAATAGATCAAATCTATTTTCACTGTAAAATATAGCTAGTCAAATAAATTTATAGAAATAGGAAGCTGTGAAAGACCTGCATCAGTTTGGTAATCTCTAGTAAAATTATTTTTTAGAAAGTAGAAAATAATTGTGGTGCTATGGTATGACTAGCCACTGCTGCTTTTACACTTCAGTGTGTGAAATGCTTGGGAAATTTCAAAAATAGTGGTAGAGCGCCTTGCGTGCACAAACTTCATCTTTACAGGCAGTCTTATTTTCTTCTGTGGAAAGCCAAACCATTAAACTGGGAGATATCTCTGGCTGAGCACCTGGACCCAGAGGTATTTTGAAGTAACTAATCTTGGGACAGCTCTTGTCATTCTGCAAGTGCAGCAAAATTATTTTCTCATTGCAGTTTATTTCAGTTCAATAACTGTGTCATTCGAAGTTAAGAAACTTTCAGGAAGCTAACAGAAAAAAAAAAACAAGAGAACAGTTCTAAAAGCTTGTTTCACTTCTAGTGTATTCCTTTGAAAAACAGGAGCGAAAACTTAAATCTCATAACTAAAAGATTATGGACACAGTGATTAAAACCTGTTGATTCAATCCACTAACTGCAGGTAAACCTGTTAATATTATGTGCAAAGTCTATTTTAATGAAGTCTTTTAAATGCATTCTTTCTGTTAAAAGTTAGTATGATTAACTGATTGACTGGCTAAAACCAGTTGCTGAAGCTGTGTTTTCTCTGCACTTTAATAAAATTCTAATTTGCATCCAAAAGAAAACAGATATAAATTAAGAGTCAATAAATTAGTCCTCTGTAGTAAATAGGAAATGTGATATACTGTGGTCTGCCGTAACATTTAAGAATTAAGGCTTAGAGTAAATGTGTTGATTACTGGAATTGCTTAAGTGAGTATGCAGTGTATTTTTGTTGGTGAAAAGAACCATTTATTTTTTTAAAATCTACAGTTAGTAGAACAAAAAAAATAAAGACTTAGGTAGCAAGTATCAGCCTTTCTACTGGAAAACAACAAAACAACGTAAGAATGCAATGAAACATTCACATTTTCAAATTAAATTAAGGCTTTTTTTTCTTGCTAGTTTAAATCATCCCACTGCGGTCTGTGTCACAGGAAGGATTCAGGAAGATTATGTCCTGACCCCACACAGCTGCTACAGTCCTGCTGGACTCCTGAGCTGTGATTAAAAGCATGAGCAAGGACATTCACCTCCAAACTTAATTTCCAGTTCACAAGGGAACTGAACTTCTTATTTGAGTGCTTTGAGGCATGGAAGATTTGGCAAATATTCTCAATTAAAAAAACCAACAACAACAACAAAACACACACAAACAAACAAAAAAGCTTTTCTCAGTAGGATACAGTAGCTCTACTCTGTCCTTTCTAGCCTTGCTTTCAGCTGTAGCAGGGGGAGGATTGTGTTCCACACCTGAAAAACACGTCTTAAAGTTGTTGATGAGACTCTTAAGAATCTCAAGGAGAATTTCAGAGAAATAGAGGAAGTGACCAATTGCCTGTGGCACAGAGCAGGACAGGACTTGGAGAAAACACAGAGTTTAGTACTCTGCTCCCTGAAGAAGGGCTTGATCTTCATTCAGCTAGTCAAAGGCACCTACTCCCCTGTCCCCTGTGCTCAGAATAAGACTCCACCCTGAATTTTGGCATTATCAAATCAAATTCATCATGTTTTCAGAAAGGCAGTTGCATTCTCTTACCCCACAATGATTGCTTCAGAGTTGTGCTCATGGATGTTGCATAGTGCCACAGCTGTACCAAACACTTAACACTTAAATCATGAGGCTTTTTACATAGGTATAAATTTGTCTGTTAGTCTGTTACATGTTGCAGTTTTCAGCAGTCTTGGGGAAAATTAAATCTCTTTCTCTATTGCTTCCCTTTCTTCTGTGGTGTGTTTAAGATAACAGCATAAAAACAGATTGTGTTTGGGCATTACTCAGATGATGTTGAGTCTGGGGGTCTTTGTTCCACACCTATGGCTGGGTTGCATTTTCTGTTCTAAATAGGAATAATTTGATTGGAAAACGTGGCTCTGTCGCCGTAGGTTTCCCTTTGTCCAGTATCTTGTTCTGTCTGTGCCACAGGTTCTGCAGGGGCCTGGGAATAAACAAATTTACACTCTCTTACCATTGTAGCAGTTTTGCTTTTGGCAAAGCAAGTATAAAATAGCTCTATTCCAAATTGTAGTGGGTGATAGTAGCTGGAAAGTATCACTTCTGTACTGTAACAAAAGATGGGCATCATTACTTGAAACTTTAATGTGTCTTGGCATAGATATGGGAGCACCAAGAGCTCCATCTTTCTGCCAAATGAACTGGCTTCATTATTTCAGTGTCTTTCAGGCTATAGTAGCCACCAAAGAGCCATTTGTTCTACGGAGCTTGCCAAGAAGGGGTGGTCTCAGATGATTGTTTCGATGAGAAGATCATCCCTCCCTAAGAAGTAAACTGAGAGCACTGGTTGAGCTTAACAACGCCACTGGAGAGGCATGACTCTTCACCCCAAAGTGATAGTTTGTGTTCCTTTATCTGTGTTGTAAGAGGAACTCTGAAAATAGATGCTTTCAAAACAAAACAGAATCACTTCTGACATGAATTCCAGACTGTTTCCTTTTTTCTTTTTTTTCCTATCTGTAAACAGCACAGCTTCCAGTTCTGTGTATTAATCTGAAAACTTTCTCATAACACGCCTCAAGTTCTTTCTCAGGTCAGCATTGGAGTCCCATTGCGATGACATGGAAGGTGGCGTGGGACCATGAGCTGTGCTGAACGTGCTGCTGGCACGCTGAAATCAGCAATGTTGGCTGATTGGTTGGCATAGATGGGAGAGAGATTCCCAAAGAGTGGTTCTAAAAAGAAATTACTTCTTAAGAAAGAGATATTTTTATCTTCTGCTCTTAAAATAAAGCAGTGAGTATGGGACACTATAAGCTAATCTGTTGGAATTGCTTTATTTGAATGACATTATGTTCCTTGCAGCTTTTTTTTTGCATTTTCTTTGCTTTAAGTGCACAAAGAAAAGAAGACAGTTGCTAACTGTGCAGATGTCCCTGCCTAAGTCCACATGCTGACATGGAAGATTAGGCAAAATTTAGAGGTGCCTGTTCCACATAAGAGCAGTCCAGTATCATCCATTGTAAATGTTCTTCTGTCTGAGCAGTTTGCATCAAAGAGTTGGCTACAACTCACCAGACCTATGTAATGGTGTTACGTTTGTCTTTTCTTGTAAACCTTCTTTTCCTTCTGTTTGCCCCACTTCATCATCTGAACTGAATTTTTTGCGTACAGAAATGAAGCAGAAACAATACATGGCATTGGCTTTTTTGGTTTGGTCTTTTTTTTCTGATAATGAACTGTAAGCTCATACTGGAACTAGATAATAAGAAAAAAGATACAACTACTTTCTACTCATGTAGAGAATGTCTCCTCTCTGGTCTGGTTTTGTAAGCATTAATGTTAACAGGTTTATATGCATAGTGTTGCCACCTTAGTGACTTCAGCATTTTGAATATTCTAAATCACGTGTTATTGCTGATTGACATATTTTTGAAGAACAGGCCCCAAATATGAGTTGGCTTCTTTCCTTTTATCATGTAAGTGATGACTTAGGATTGGGTTGTATCTTTTGTTGTCATTTCCTTTCTACTCAGCATATGGCAGTGTTCAAGGCCAGGTTGAATGGGGCTTTGAACAACCTGGTCTGGTCGGAGGTGTCCTTGCCCTTGGCAGGGGCGTTGGAACTGGATGATCTTTGAGGTCCCTTCCAACCCAAACGTTCTGTGATTCTATGATATACAGCTATATTGATTTCTAGAAAATATTCACATTGCTGATGACATTAGCAGTTTATTCCATATGACTTTTGATGAAGTATAGAGTTAATTCAAGCTGCTTTCTGAATTCCTGAAGAGCATGGGTAACTTTCTTTTTTAAGTAATTTAAAAGTTACAAGCTTTTGTACAGTAACAGGAGACCATCTTGCTGTTATGATAAAACATTTTCAGCTTTGCAAAACTTAACCCTAAACCTGCTTCAGAGAAGAGTTTAAAACCAGTTTCTGCTATTCTGGGGAGCTTCTTCATATTATTTAAGCAGTAACATGCTAATATCATGAGGAGGATATTCCAGCAAAAATACTTGCTATTTAGTAGACAGTAAAAACAATAAAACTAGATTACGTGTGTAGACTTACCAGTCCTGCTGTTTGGGCAGGGATTTAACAGATTCCCAGACATCTAGCAGCTACTCCTGGAATCAGCAAATGCCAAATAAACTTGAGACAGCTCTGCAGCTGAATACCAGGGAGTCTAATGTGTCCTGCTTCCCGACCTGCCAGTTCTGGCAGGTTTGCATGTCTTTTCACAGCACTGCTGGGAACTTTTAATATTTTTTTTCCATTTCAAGAGAGAATTTTTTCGAGAGAAACAAATGACATCCTACAAACACATTTTTTCATTTTGTAGTAACTGCTTCTTAATTTGAACAGAATTTTAGATCTCATAGAAATAGTGAAACTTTTCTGCTTTTATTTTTTAGTCTCCACTACTAAGTGCCTTCTGTCTGCATACATCTGATGGAATTAAATAGGGAATTATTAGGAAATAGATGTAGGATTCTCCTCTTCCAGAAACAGTTTGGAAGGTACCTGATATTTGGATCTGTCAAGGCATTACATAGGGAAAAGAAAATTTTCTTTAGGAGTTTAGGAACCTGAAAGTAAATTATCTCATGCAGGATTATTCAGTATTTTGCAGAGATGTGAACTCCATCCTAAACTTAAATTAGTTTTGGGTTGTTTAAAGCATGCTTTTAGTTTTATGCATATCTTACCTGATTTTAATTGAGGTTATTTTTTAAACTGCCAGGTTTTAATATCTGTCTTCATAATGCTGCTGAACACTCTTGTATTCCTGGTTTATTGCCTTGTTATACTTCATAGCTGCAATATGTTCTTTTTATTATAATTATTTGTGTCTTACACCATATTCTTTTCTGGATATCCATGGTTTGCCTGTGGTTGTTCTTTTTTAGTAAAGAATTGATTTAAAGATTTATAGTTGTTAGGACATTTAATTTTCTACATAATGCGTTCAGTTTCAATTTGGAAGCATTTTCACTAGCAGTTATGAGCAACATAAGTCATAATTTATGACTATACTAACCCTATTTTATATTGAGCAGCAATCATTTCTTCATAAACTATAACATAACTTTGTTCTGCTTCATGTTGTTCGCTGACAATGCATAAACAATGCTGTTTAGCCTCCTAGCCTTATCATAGATTTGGAGAATAACCTCCTATAGCCTCATGATACGTTAACTTCTGATTGGGAGGAGGAGGGAAAGAGTTGTGTATCCCTTTTTTTGCTTTTCCTTTTGTAAAATCTCCTTTGGCCTTACCTTGAACTGAGCGCATTCACATAACAAATCAAAATCTCTACCAAAAAGAAATGCCCCCACTCAGACACCTATCAAAATGTGTCTGTGGCCTCGAATTCCTGTGATAATTTCAATTTCATTAAAACCAAACAAAAACCACCACCACCACCCCAACCCATCAACTGCCTCCTTAAGAATTCTAAGCAAAACCTCTGACAAACTAAAATGGAAGGTGAATTTATTTATTTTATCCTCAGGAGAAAAGTGATGAGACTCTGAGGTCTCACATTTTCCAGGAAATCCGTAGGATCTGAGCTCAAATCAGTCTTTCCAAGACTAAGTTTAGTTTATTTTCTAGTCTACAGTTCTACTTTTCTTTGTCCTACTACTTAGTGAGAGATGATCCCAGAATATTGCAACTCCAAACAAAATTCCAATAACTTTGTAGAAATACATCTCGCTTTTTGTTTGGAAGGTAATGAAAAGGTAGCTTTGAAAAATATGTTTGAAGTCTAAACTTCTAGCAGTGAACCATCTCCAGTGTGTTGTTATTTAAACATTTTTGTAGCTGTTGTCAGAGAGAAAGAAAGGGGATGTGGGTTTATTGATCTCAACAGAGTTCACCGTTGCCTTCAGTTTCCTCCACTGACAATTGTGTCTGACTTGACATATACTTAAGTCATACTATTGCACTTCTCTGCCAGTTTCTACAGTTTCTGCATCTCAGCCTGAGTTGGTGAGAAAAATATGTACTAATTTTGGGTGGGGGGAAAAAAATAAATCATCACAGCCATGTTTCACAATGTTAACTTGTTTCCTAATCAAGTGAGGAATTCTCATTGAAATTTTTTGTCCAAATAGTTTGTTTGCAATGCTTTCTATTTTCATTTCCTCTCTTGATCCTTTTAAAATCACCTCTTACAAAATTTGTTTATTTTATGGTTGTGCAAGGGTATTGTTATTGAAAATGAATCTGAAGTAGTGTGCAGGGTTTTTTTGTTTTAAAGATTAGCATGGTAAAGTTTAAATATGAATTCTGGGACAAACAAAGAGTAAGAATACTCTAGTGGCAGATATAAGATTTAACTAAGATATGCTAATAGATAAGTATAGCACCAAAAGTCACTGCAACTAGAAAAAAAGGAAGGAGATGGGAAGGATGGCAAAGGCTCTTTATGAAAAATAAAGATCAATAATTTATATAATAATTCTGAAGATGCATATAATAATTTTGATGTAAAATATTGGACACAATGTAGTGGCAAATTTAGACCATTAAAAAAATATTAGATTTCTTGGTGTTCCCACTGGAAAAGAGAAGTCAACTTCAAAATGTGATAACTTTGCTTTACATCCAAAAGTACAACTTGTGGTTAAACTTTGTAGGAATCATGCCAGCAATTCATTGCACGCATCTGACTAGTTACAGCATGGAATCAAAATCTTCCTGAACAGGAAAAAAATTATCTGATTCAAGTCACCTTTTTAACAATTGATGTCTGATCTTTTCACAGCCATAGATTTCTGTAAAACAAGAGGAAAATAACATCTTTTGAGTTAGACTTCTCACTGGTACAACTATAGTTAGTGATATCTTGAGTAAAATTTATTTCTGAAAAGATAATTTTCTCTTTTTGGAGATTGTCTAATCAGTTTTGAAATAAAACTATAAAGGAAAACTGAGCAGAGGGAACAAAACCAGGAATTAAACCTAGATACATGACTCGACTCTGTCACAGAATCACAGGTACTGGAAGTTAGTAAGACTCCAATACATGCTAGTAGCTGAGTGTTTGGTTAAGGGCTTTCCTAATGGAGTTGTTAGTAATTTGAGGCATTTAAAGCTGTAAATATTTTTGGACTGACTTAACAATTAGTGACTTGATGCAGCTGAAAATGGTTAAACAACTATAGAGAGACATTTACAGTGCTTAGAGTCAGCAGAACTTGATTGATACCAAAGGTATTGATGACTGGTTGGATGTCAAGGTCCAAAGAGTTGTGGTGAACAGAGTTAAATCCAGTTGGCAGCTGGTCAGAAGTGGTGTTCCCCAGGGCTCAGTGCTGGGCCCAGTTCTGTTTAACATCTTTATCAATGATCTGGATGAGGGGATCAAGAGCACCCTCAGTAAGTTTGCAGATGACACCAAGTTGGGTGGAAGTGTTGATCTGCTCGAGGGTAGGGAGGATCTGCAGAGGCACCTAGACAGGCTGGATCGATGGTCTAAGGCCAACTGTAAGAGTTTCAATAAGGCCAGATTCTGAGTTCTGCACTTGGGCCACAACAACCCCCAGCAGCACTGCAGGCTTGGGGAGGAGTCAGAGAGGGACCTGGGGATGTTGATTGATAGCTGGCTGAACATGAGGCAGGAGTGTGCCCAGGTAGCATCCTGGCTTGTGTCAGGAATAGTGTGACCAGCAGTACCAGTGAAGTGATCTTCCCCCTCTACTCAGCACTGGTGAGGCTGCACCTCAAATACTGTGTTCAGTTTTGGGCCCCTCACTGCAAGAAGGACATTGAGGTGCTGGAGTGTCCAAAGAAGGTCAACGAAGCTGGTGTAGGGTCTCAAGCACAGGTCTTATGAGGAGCAGCTGAGGGAACTGGATCTATGTAGCCTGGAGAAACGGAGGGTTATTGCCCTCTACAACTACTTGAAAGGGGGTTGTAGAGAGATGGGGATGAGTCTCTTTAACCAAGTGACAAGCGATAGGACAAGAGGTAATGGCCTCAAGTTGTGCTAGGGGAGGTTTAGACTGGATATTGGGAAGAATTTCTTCACTGAAAGGGTTCTCAAATGTTGGAATGGGCTGCCCAGCGCAGTGGTGGAGTCCCAATCCCTGGAGGTGTTTAAGAGTCGTGTCGACACAGTACTCAGGGATATGGTATAGTTGATGACTGTCAGTGTTAGGTTAATGGTTGGACTCAATGATCGTAAAGGTCTTTTCTAACCTAGGTAATTTTATGGTTCTGTGACTTACACATCAGTGTAAAATACATTCAGGATTAGTATTTTTGTAATTTGTCTTTTTCTGTGTTTAGACTTTTTTATTGCACCGTCTTAATTATCTCACGTGGGTTTTTTATGTGTTCTAGCTGATATTTTGACAGAAACAATTGATAAGTTTCCAGGGCAAAGAGAAAGGATAAGGATTACTTGCAGGAAGGATGTGTCAGGAAGAAAGATATCTGGAAGCAGAAAGGAACAAGAGACAGTGCAGAAGTGAGAAATAGCATGTTCCTAATGGCCACGCACCTTATGCTTTGTGTCGTGGCTGGTGCTGTCTGTTCTGATAGCAGTACAGCACAAGCTTTCTTATCCAGCCACATCGCTTTGGGGTTTCATCCGGTGTGGAATCTAGAGGCAGAAGCAATCCTCTGTCTCCTAAGCTTTGAGGAGATAGTTCTGCATGGAAACTTCCTTTGTAAACCTCCTGGCTTGTGGAAGAGCAGGATGCCCAGTCGTACGGGCACAGATTGCTGAGACCAGGATTCAGTTGATTAATTTGGGCAGCAGCTGTGTATAAGAGAGTGTTGAGGGTTGCAGAAGAAAAGGCTACAGCTGGAATGAGATCAGTCTGTGACTCCACTGAGGATGTGCCTGTGTGCTGTGAGTCACCGGCTGAGTGTGCGAAGTGAGAGTTATCTTGGCATAAACCGAAGTGTTTCTTCTCTTCCAGAAAATGAATCACCTGCTTCAGAGTGTATCTTTTTTTGTTAATTTTTATGAAGTAAACAGTTTTCAGAGGCTTCAGAACATTCAAATGTGTGGTTTTTACTGGCATAGCAGAGGACATTTCAAGTGAAGAGAACTCGCTCACCTGTTGGGGCCAGTATGTTTTCAGACTTTTCCCAGAAACAAGTCTGAGTGATCAGTACAGTGCCAGAAACACTGTCCTGCTGGCACCACAGCCTTATTCCCAGAAGTATCACTGAGTACAGACACTAATGCAGTCAAAACTGCAAAGTGGTCTTTATTGTCAGTCTACTTCTGTTTGTTCTCCTTACTTTGTCCACTTACAACTTTGAGGGGAGAAATTTTGTTGCATTAAAATCTGGGGGGCTGGGGGGGGAAAGGAAGAAGTTAATAGGATGTTCTGTCCCTGGAAACACTGCATTTGGGCTAGATGTGAACTGAACTCCAGCAGCTTGTCTCCAAAGGCTTCAATATTGCAATCAGGCAGACTCCTCTTCCAACTTCCAGTGACACGGAAAAAAATAATTTAAAAGTAATTATCTTTGCATTTTTCATTATATCAGTTGAGTTTGCCCTTGACTTGGGGATTTCCTCAAGAAGGTGACTTTGCCACCTGCGTCACTTGGATTTTAAAATAATCCAGTTCATTTATTTAGTCCAGCACCTTAACATCGTCGTCTCAGATGAGATATTATGAAACAAGTTGCAGCTTTTATTCAAAAGACAGGTGTCTGTGGTCTGTGATCAACTGAACTGAATTTTTGTTTGTGACCAAAGGAGGTGTAGAGATACTGAGACTGCTCTTGCTTGATCATAAAGACCTGGCACTTGAGTATTCCCCAGTAAAACTGTGGCTGTGAAACCAACCTGTGATTTCAGTCCCACAAAAGTTGATTTCTTGGCTAATTGGTCATTTGGCAGGTCCTGCCTTCTGCCTTCTCCCTTTCTTTTATGAATGTGTTTGGGAAAGATTAAGGAAGATAATGCATATAGCTTCTTTTCCTTTGCTAGGCAAAATAAAAGCTTTTATTTTTTCTTTTGTCTTTTTTCCTCATATCTGCATAGCTGCAATTAAATATAGAAGGCACTGGGAATTTTTATGTATGGTTAATTAATATTTTTTGGGGTCAAGTGCCTTTTTCTTATGATGCCTTTTGAAGATATTTCTGTTGTGAGGTAATGCGAACATTAAATTGTGCGTATTTTTCATACTAAATATATTTGAACTTTTTGCAGGATACAGATTATATTGTGTGTTTTATAATATAGTATAATTACCATTGTGAACTTTAGTCATTGGAGCTAATCAATAAGTGGTTTGTTGTTGCAACTGGTTGATAAGTTTTCATTCATGGCATTAAATTCTTCCTTCTCTTTCTTATTTCTCTGACTGACCTGACTTTCCCATGATACAACAAAGAAAAACAGGGTGGTGCTACAATGCAGGCTAGTTATTTGGTTTTGTATGGAACAATTTCAAGGGAGAAAGGGTTCAGGAAAAGGGTCACTGCAGTTCTGAAGATGACCTGCTGTTACTGCGTTATGTCCAGTAATTAGTTTTTCCACCATTAATGGCTTTTGCACATGTGTAAGTAGGATGGGTCATCTTGAGGTTTGTTTGTTTTCTCAAAATATTCAACTTGTTAATCGTTAGAAAGAATCATTAGGACTTACCTAAGGTTGTAAAAGTCACTGGCAGAGAGGTGCTCTTAATTAGAGGATGTATAATTTTGTAATTAAAAATTATACTTTTATCATTGATAGTACTCTGATGAGATATTTTCTTTAGTCCCTTCTCCTGTTTCCTGAAATTTGGCATGTCTTGCAAGATGGAAAAGCTTTTGAGAAAGCTGTCTTTTTCTTAAAGTTCAGATTTAAATTTCAGAATAGTAAATTTAAAAAATTTTGAAGTGTAAATTGTAAGTTAGATTACAGAAAATAAGTTGTCTATTAGTTTACTCAAAGCAGTATTTTCTTTCTTTTGTATTATCATGTATTAAAGTAGTCTTATGGTAGAAATGTGAGGATTGTCTGCACACAATGGGAAAAACTTCCGAGGAATGGGAAAGGAAAAAGGCAGGATAACTCTTCTAAATGAGACAAGCTTAAATGTTCAGACATATCAAAATATTATTGGAAACAGACTTTTGGACCAATTTCCTTTTGCAACCGCATACGTGCTTTTCCATCACCCACGTATTTTAAGAGTGTGGGTGGAAAATAAGCTTGTATTAAATGCAAAGGATAGGCCTATATCATCTTCAGATTTGTTATACTCACCTACCTTTTCCACAATGTTTTTATTCAGCAAAAACAGTGTGACAGGTAGGTTCATTTTTAAAACTTGGGGAGCCTTATTTTGCATTAAAGGTCTTCTTAGCAAGATAAAAGCTACATAAAATATCACATGTATCATGTGGGAAACTATGTGAGTCTGTTCTATAGTTTTATTATTTATGGGAAAAATCCTGCTTAATATTTAATTTAATAATTGAATCAGCCCTCCTAGTATCTTCAGGCCCAATTCAGAATTAAACCCTAAACACATTGGCAGCAATAAAAATGGCTTTATAACCTGGCATATCTTGGCACCTATTCTTTCTTTTGATTTAAATTAGCTGTATATTTAATCAAATACTTTACCTGGCAATGTTTTGTTTTTCAGGATGGGAAGAAGAAGTTTGACAAGGAAAGTGAGAAATATTATTCCATCCTAGAGAAGCACTTAAATTTATCAGCAAAGAAGAAAGAATCTCATTTGCAAGATGTAAGCACTAAACACACTCGTTAGTGGATTTCACATTTGCAGTGAGATCATGATAACAAACTGTTTCTCTTCATGACTTGCTGTATTTTGTTAATGTGAAATTGTGATCATTTCTTGTAGTCATGCTTGTGAATATAAATTCTTAAGTGGAATTAATATGGCCCTAGTTAAAGTTAAATATTTAAACAAGGCTATATTCCACACATTCAACTTTGTGTACTTCAAGTACAGCTAATGTTTATTGATTGCAACAACAGAATTATATTACTACAATAAAAATGTGACTTTTATAAGGTACGTGCGGAATATTTGAAAGTCAAATAATTAATTGGGTTTTTTGCTGTTTAATTTATTACTTGATGAAATTATGCTTTTGTTTTGCATAAATTTTTATCTGGGAGACTGAGCTGAGATCATTTTACTGATGCTTTTTTATGCTTCTTTTTTCTTTTATTTCACCTTTTTCTGAGATTACAGCATCATCTCCTGAAACTGTATCTACAACTTAAGCTTTGAAGTATCTATATGGCTAATTATTTTCTCTTAAAAGAAACAAATCATAAAGACTTTTGGTTTAACAAGAGGATTCCAGGGCTTTTCAGTATGCTGGTAGACATGATTTGTCTTTGAGGCAAATTACAGTAAACCCAGCAATTTAATATCAATGACACTTTAGGATTTGTGCCAAAAGTAGTTAAAGATTATTTTGATGGTATTACTGTTGTCATGGTGACTCTTAAATCATCAGGATTAGTTTGCGGGTGGAGTTTTCACAGAAGATGTGACCATCAGTCACAAATTGCTGGATTTTTTTTCCATGTTTCCAAATAATACTGTAACTCAAATTAAATGAGGCTTAGCAATTCAAAATTTGTAATACTGTTTCTATGCCTGAATTGCCATTGCAGTCTATGTAATAATCACTCTAGATAAGGCATGAGCTACCTAGGATTGGTTAATTATTCCACTTGTATGTCAAAGTTGTATATTTACAGCTTTTACTTTCCCTAAATATCCTGTGTATTGATGAAAAATCAGTTCGATTAGAGACAAAGTACCAGCTGAGAGAAAAAAAAAAAATTCTTATCAAGATGTGGAAAAGTGAATTTAAAAAACGATTTACTGTAGAAAAGAAATAAAATAAAATAAATAAAATATTTTACTCTTGAGACATGAGAATAATTACAGTCTAAAAGCAGTAACTGAAGTGAAAAGTAACAACTATGAATCTAATAAACTGTGGTAGAATAACAATAGATTTGGCTCAAGTATATAAACTAATGGAAAACCAGAATAAATTTTTCCACTGTGTCCTTAAGTGACATCTCTGGATTCAAAAATCTTGTAACTGAGGCTGATTTTTTTTTGCTTTTCTGCACGTCCCACTTGTAAAGCATCTTGGGCATAACTTGTCATTTCTGACTTCCCCAGTTTTATGCAGCTATAGGTGTGCTGAATCAGCAACATAGACCCACCATAAGTAGAAGGTATAAAAGTAAATCAGTACCAAAAATGTTAACTGGGGAGACTTTTGGCCTGTATCTGTACTGTAAATAAAAGGAGGCCAAGCAGCAATTCCTAGCTCTTGACTCACATCCAGAGTGGTTTGGGTGAACCCCATTTATAGCCCATATGTCCAGGACAGAGTTCCTTGGAGCAGCCCATGGCAGGGCCAGGGAGGGCATGGTGCAGAACCAAATGGTGCTGGCAGCTGGGGCTTTAGTTCCCACTGCAAGTGAAGGGAAGTCCTTGCCTCAAGCTGGCATCATGCATTTAGTGCAATGGGAATACCATTTTTTGACTGCTACTGTCACACTGGAAAATACTTCTTCCTTTTTAACCCGCTGTTTCTTTGAATTGTGGAGGTTCCTTGGTACCTCATCACATTATGTGGGTTAAAGAGTACTGGGATGAGTAAGGAGTAGTTCTTGTACTGTATTAGGTTGTCTTACATATCTCACTTGAGTGCAATAGAGAGCACCTTAATTAGGCATCTAAAGTTTCATGGTCTGAACATATTCTATAGAGAGTGGTTTGCATATATATTCATCTAATTGAAATGTGTTGGATAATTTAAGAGCCTGCAAGACTGCTTATGCAGTTTACAGACTTATTTTTCCTTCAGCATTAAAAAGAAACTTCCTCATACTGTCTTCTCACTGCCTACAGAAGTCAGCAATAGAGCAGAAAGTGGTCAGAATTGAGTGACGTGAAAAAGATAATAAACTCCTGAATTTATTTCTCTGAAATCTGTTCCAGAATCAGGCATAAATATAGAGCAAAGGCTTCAGTCTCCAAGCTTATGTGGAAGTTCTCGGATATATTTAGTGATACCCTACATCAATGAAAATATTAGTCACTATAACTAGATATCATACATGTAGAGACTCAAATTTATGTCCATCAAATTTTTTTATTTTTTACATGCAGTTTGAAGTCATAGAAAAACGTGTGAAAATCCTTTCAGCTTTTGAAACTTTAAAATCACTTCGAAAGTGGTTCTTACATATTTCAGTCCCCAGTGTTCACGCAAATTCATAAACTTCTGCAGAAGATAATATTTTGGAAATTATGATTTAGTCCCTGTACACTAGTGATGATTATGGCCTTAATTTAGGAACCCATCCATATCTGAGATGGCACTTGGTTGTTTTAAGTATCATTACAACTACAATCTGCTTAAATGCTGTTCAGAAGAGAGATGGATTTAATTAGGTATTTAAATACTTTTTTTTGAGTTGAAGCCTGAAAGAGCTCATTTCTAAAACTAGATTCTATTATTTGCTTACAATTAAATGCGAGAGCTGAGGTCTGTCTCAAGTGCTTATTGACTGCACTTCTGTGAGCAAGGGCTTTCTGGATCATGTCCCAAAGCAGTGACACCTGGTTCTGATACGTTTTTTGTGAAATACAACTATTACCACAGGGTATCAAAAAACCCCAGTAGCTGAACGCATCATATGAGTGACACATGGCAGAGTAAATTCTGTGGTAAAGCACTTGATTATTGGAATTTTGACTGCTTGATTTCTGCTTCATAATATTAGTTTTTGTACTTAATTTCATGATTAGTTTTTTATAGGCCTGGGAAGGAAATATTAGTACTGAATCATTTGAAACATAGTATTGAAGCCCATGCTTTGAAGTAGTGCTAGAGTACTGTGCTAGGGAAGTGGATCGATATTATTAAGAGCCTGTGCAGCCAACTCACAATAGTAGCATGTCCTTAACTTAGGAAGGGATGTTAATTATACATAGTGCTGTTGATGACCAAATCCTGCCTGAAGAAAAACACTGGCTTTTTGCATTTGTACTATCTCTTATGATGTTTTTGCTCTTTTAATGTTTGCTATCAAGTGAAGGCAACATCTAGCTTTTCCAGTTTTCCCATATTTGTTATTTTTAATACCAGAATTGAACTACATATAGAAGTATACTGCTATATTTTAACTGGCATGCATCAAAAATAGCTGAATTGGTTTTACTCGTATTGCTGATACTTGATAAAATTTCTTTTTGACCTAAGACTAAAACCCAACTAATGCAGCCCAAAAGGGATTTGCTTGAGAAAATGATTTGTTATGAAGAAGAGTGAATTAAAATGCAATCTGCAGCTCTTCTTTAGCCATTATCCATATACTACACTGTTTGTCTGTTAGGTCCCTCTCCCATGACTTGTTTAAATTGAGGATAGAAGCCTATTACTCTTTATCAGCTGATAAGAGCTAATTCTTAAGTTGTTTAGGCAGAAGACTTTATTTTGGTACCGAATCTTCGTGTCCAGTGGTATTATTCATGCACTTCTGACAAGTATTGCCTTCCAGTTCTTTCATTTGAAAACTAAAATAATTGATTTATTAGGTTAAGGACTTAAATATGTTTATATTCCAAGAGCATGTGACTCATGCTATGAAATAATAAGTTGCAAGATGTCATTGTTAAAGACAGTCTATTTAAGAAAGAAAATACCTTATTGGGAAGGTATTTTAAGCTGAGAAGCAGATATATTTCAGTGCATGTGAATCTCAAACATTTCAATAGAAATATACATCTTTTTGTCTTCCCTTAATTCCTATCCTACTCTTTTCTATTTTCTAAACTTTCCATATACCAGGGACAGAGTTCCTGCTGCCACCTTCCTTTGTTTCCCTCCAGGCTTTCCTAAAAGCTAGAATATTATAGTGCAAAAATTCCTGCTCTGGCAGGGGGATTGGACTAGATGATCTTTTGAGGTCCCTTCCAATCCCTAACATTCTGTGATTCTGTGAAATCAAAAAAAGTGTGGGGAAAAGGCATGAGGCTAAAATATGTAATGTTAGCCGTTTAAACTTACATTTAGCTATATTAAGTAGATATTCTAATTTTCAGGAAGAAAAAGGAGGCCCAAGAAACTTGTAAAGTAATATTATGGAAGATCTGTTTGTTAATGACAAAATCTGTTTTTAAAGCAATCATGAGAGTAAATTAATGTTGTCTGTACTTCATTTTGTCTTTTAGGCAGATACACAGATTGACAGAGAACATCAAAACTTTTATGAAGCATCATTAGAATATGTTTTTAAAATTCAAGAAGTACAAGAGAAAAAGAAATTTGAATTTGTCGAACCTGTAAGTTTTATGTTTTATTTTCTTTAGAATGCATGTGTTTAAAGCTGAAAATTGAATTTAAAATATCTATTCTTTTACTCCATTTTAAATTGTGATAGCAGGTTGTTTGTATATAGACAGGCATTTAGATCTTGGCTTGGGCACTTTCCATGTTTATTAAAGGTTTATGTAAGAGTATCATATCAACTGTGAAGTGAAATATCTGGTGACTTGAAGTGTGTATAACATTTTAATGGGACAACATGTAATGTTGTGTCTGTGTAACACATAATGTATGTTTTCTCATACCATGGTTTCATGGCTGAAATTTTGAGCTGGTTTTTGGATTTAAGTATTCCATGTAGGTGGTGTACACATAGGTTTTTCCACGTTATACATGAAATAAGTGAAACATCAGTTTTTCTGTAGGATAGGTAAGTTTATTTTTTTTATTGGGGGGTCATTTGTCTTTAGTTTACTTTGCACATAAAAGAAGTATAGGCTGACAACGTCATAGAAGAGGAAGATAAAATTGTGTTTCATAGTCCATATTTAGATCAGGGATTTTCTTCTGGAAAATTTTCTCCTGTGTTTCCACCCCCCACCCTTAATTATCTTTAGGCCCAGTCAGTACCAAAAGCTGTTCCAATGTGATCTGCTAGCATGTTTCTGTGTCATAGTAGTGGTATTACTGCTGTTCATGTCATTCAGGACTAGCTTGTCAATTGCCTTATTTAGTTGGTACCTGGACAAAGAACTTCCAATGTCATCTGTCCCTTCCCATTAAGCATACTGAGCATAGCAGAGCATCAGTTGTGAAAGAGGAATATGACAAGTATAAATTTTTCTCTTCACACCATCTTCCAGATTCCTTGTAACTAACTGAAGCAGGACTCGTGACTGTGAAACATGTTGAATTACATCTCTAACACCCAGTGTCACCAAGAAGTGCTTCTCAGGTTCCTCCTTTCCATGAGATGAGAATGTATTGTATAGTGAATGTTTGACATTGATGCAAACTAATGAACCTGGATTCAGCAAGCAGTACTTAGAGCAATCCTAACTTTATGGCATACAGCTGCCAAATCTTAGAGACTAAAACTTTACTCAGATTCCTAAATAAGAGCATTTTTCTACCTGTCACAGATTAATCCAGAGTGTGTCTCTCTGTCTACTTTTGCAAAACTCTTACATCCTGGAAAAATCTAGCAATCTTGACCTAGCTCTGACCCTGGTATAGGAGACTTTATGCTCCTTTAAAGTAATAGAAACTTACTGTATCGAGAAGATTTTGTACATGAGGAAATATTATTGTGCAATTGCATATAGTTAAAATAGGGCATCTTTCATCCTCTGTGCTAGGCAGAGAGAAAGAATAAATTTCATCTTATATATTTTAGCAGGAGATACTGAGATTTATCCTGGTGACCAGGAGCTGTGCCCACACTATGTCAGCCATCACAGCAGCAGCTATGAATTATCAAAATGAAAGAGCAATTTATCAACTCATCAGTGCTGATAGTGAGCAAACAAGCAGGGGAGATTACTGGTAAACTCAGGCTGAGGGACCTGGCTATTTTTTGTCACCAGGTGTGCTGATACAATAGGTTAAATTTCTTTTTGAGGGGATCAATTGCCATCCTGTGTCAGATCAGGAGGCATTTTAGCTCGGTATGCTGTTGTTGCACCCAGGTACAGGAAGCACTCTGGTGACTGGGTAGCGATAGCACTTACAGGCAGTGTCTTCTGGCTCCAGGTGTAAATTTTTTATAATCAATCTGAATATAAATGGAGCTTAAATTATAGCATAAGTTATAAAACTTCGAACCTTCAAAATTCTTGATTTTTTGTTTCTAGTCTCGGAATAAAAGCATTTACTAAAACCCATAAGGCAAAGTATGCCAAGTAAATTATAATACCATGAGACAAAGAAGAAAAAACAAGTCTTCAAAACCGGCTTCTGAAAATGTGTAGCTTATATAAGTGATGTTGGAAGAATAAGCATGTCCTCCTAGATGCAAGTAGATAAGGACAAAGCCTAACACTTTAAAATCACATATCAGAGGAATAGACATGTCATTCATTTTTCTCTGTGTGCCCTGTGGATATTCAGATGCTAGAAGATGCCTGCTGGTGTGTCTATATAGGCATTCCTTCTCAGGAGTTCTGCTAATAGTGGGGCCTTCTAGTGCGTGTGCTGCTTGTGTGTCTGATTTATCAGCTCAGGGTCACATCTTCATATAATTCTCAGTCTGATGTGTTACTAGCAGAGACTTTGAAGGAGAGTTTAACAAAATAAAAGAAAGGTTGTTAGTGCAGTGAAGGAGGAAATTGTGATGCCTATATGGAAGAAGGGTAAGTTCATGACATGGGTATAGAACTTGAAAAGCAAATGATCTGCTGGAGCTACTTCCAAGATCTTCGGTTTGTCTATGCCAAAAGATAAGGAAGATCTGGGAACCAGAGTGGAAGTAGCCTCGCAAAAATTTCCAGGTGAGTTACACCTGGGACAGTAGAAGTTGGGAAGGGTAGAGAAAGTTCCTTCCTGGAGGAGAGTGGGGGTGCGAAATGTTAATGATTCATACTCTGAATAGAGGATTACAATATTTAGACTAGACTTTTACAGCTGCTCCTCAGGCCCTGGGTTTCTCTGCTGTTCTCTGCATCTTGTCTCAAGGAGTCACTAATATGTACTAGAGTGTGAGTAGCTGACAGCTGCCTATTTGTCATCCTCCTAGATCTTGATTTTTTCCAAGAGAATTAAAAAAAAACACCTAAAGCTTTTCATACAGATCTTGAATTTAGTCTTTTTCTCCAGGACAAATTAGTGTTAAAATTTACTTTACAGCAAGTTAAACAACAAAAAGAATTAAGTGACACTAATCTCTACTCCTAGCTTTGCCCCTGTGGGCTCAGAGAAGATAGTCCAAACCAACGCAGCTTTGTGAGGATGTGGTTGTTAGGAGAAATACAAACTCCTTCCTGGAGCTCCATTTGTCCCTCAGAAATGCCAGGACTTCCTTGGCCTGTAGGAATCAGGGTACAGAGCTCATAAGCAGTAAACTATCTGAAATGTGAGGGTGGTCCGTTAAATGTTGTGAAAGCCCAGAAGTGTTTATTTAAAAGGAAAAAAAAAAAAAAGAAAGAAAAAAAACAACAAACCCTGCCTGTAATTGCATGCAGTTCCATGAGACTTCTCTGTGGATGTTAAACACAATTTCCTCTTCCTTGGTTTTTTTACTTTATTAACTACATTCACTTTAATCTGATGGATAAGTACCTTCTGGTGCTATCTACTTATAAATAAAATGAAACCAGGGAGACAGGGACTTCTGGCTGATGTGCTGCAGGCCAAAGGTTAAATTCCTCCCCTATCCGAAACCTAAGTACAGTCTTCTTCCTGTGAGAATGAAATGACCAGGCAGTCTTGAGGTCACCAGCTCTACATAAAAATAAATAAAGTCTCAAGAAGTAGTTGGATTTTGTTTCAGGTTCTGTGTTGAAATCCTCGCGGCGCTGGGGTAGTGAGTAGCATTGTATTACGGAGTTCAGGCCTCGCTTTTTATTGATGTGACTGATTAGATACTCAGATTGAGGTAACTGTAACACACTTCTCGAAAAGAAAAGTTGTTGATATGAACACATCAGGCATTGTGTGTGATGTTCAGTTAAACAAATCACCTCTACATGTGAAGACTACCCTGAAATACATTCTGAAAATATTTTTTGAAAGAAAAAAGGGCTGATTTTCTTTTCTTTGTTGTTTAATATAAATCTCTTTTAAAATTACAAGCCTGCCTTTTGCAACAGCACCACTCGTAACATCATCAGCAAGAAAACACCACTGTGAGCATAAGCCTGGGGCGAAAGTTCTTAGCTTTTAGATCTCCTCCATGCAATGCTATGGCTGTACCTGTCCTGATGGAAGTGGTTATGAAGATGCCCTAACAGCACAGGCCCATTGGGTGCAGAGCATTTTCTGATCCCTGTTCTTCCACCACTAGTGACATGTAGTTAGAAGCAAATACCATCCTCAGTGTCAGTTGTTTCAGCACAGAACTTGAGTAAGCTGGTCTAGGACGTGCATAAAATAAGCATATTTTTACTTTTATTTCTGTTTTCCTAAGTGCTCAGAGAGTATTTGACCAAGAGAATATCAAGGCCAGATCCTCTGCAATGCACAACTGCCAGAATACTTTAATTAAAATGCATTCATATTTTTCTCAGAGTTTTTTTACTGCCTTTTTTTTTTGCTTTCTGATAAATTCAGCTTTGCTGCCATCTTGTGTTAAGTGTTTTCGTCCTCAGTATTTGTCCATGTACTCCATAAAAGCATTTTGTATGGTATTCTTGAAGAACTGAAGGTGAAATTTAAACGGTTTATAGTACATTCTCCAGAAATACCCTTTAAACTGATCTTTAAAATTCAGACATAGGCTGACATACTGAAACTTTCTCACATTAGTTCCTTTGTTGTAATTTTGGTGTGCTCTAACATTTTGCTCTGGCTGCAGTTCCTCTGAGCACTCATATTTCTCCTGCAGTGCTTCTTTAGCTGAAAGGGGGGCATTTAGCAGCAGGCTCCTACTTACATGTTAAGTTAATCCATGCCCTTGTGACTGAAATAAGCCAGGGTAATCACGGGAGTAGTTATGCTGCTATGTTTGAAGGAGGTGTAGTTAGGGACACTGATGAGTAACTGGATCTAGACTGTGGGCAGGGGCTTTGCACAGCTGGAGCCAGAGCAGAGCCTTGGTTATAGTTTACTTACTTATTTTATACTTTATTCATAAAAAGGGAAGATTAGTTTTCTTTCTTTTATTGTATGTAATTCTTTCTAGAATTACATTCTAAACCTTAAAATTATAGAACTCTTTCTATCCATTTACATAATTGGAGATTTTAAGATAAATTGTTGTATTTGGACTTTCCTCAGAACCAGTTGAATAACCAGTAAGAGACTTGTTAGGCCGGGTCCTAAGCTGATGATTTCAGCTGGGCAGATGATCAGGTAAAGCTCAGGTAATGTGGAGCCCTTCACTTGACTGTGTTGCCTTCATTGTTTGTTTGGTGGTAGAATGCAGTTCAGGAATTCACACCCATTGTAGAAGCCCCACAGAAAGTGTCTTTTATGCCCAAGGATCTTCTCGGTTCTTTAGGCCCCATGACCAACCTGCTGACAGGTGTGGGCTTTCACAGAATCACAGAAATATTGAATGGTTTGGGTTGGAAGGGACCTTTAAGATCTTCTAGTTCCAACCCCCCTGCCATGGGCAGGGACACCTCCCACCAGACCAGGTTGCTCAAAGCCCCATCCAACGTGGCCTTGAACATTTCCACGACTTCCCTGGGCAACCTGTTCCCACCACCCTCACAGTAAAGAATTTCTTCGTAATATATCTAAATCTCCCCTCTTTCAGTTTGAAACCATTACCCCTCATCCTATCACTACGTGCCCTCATAAAAAGTCCCTCTCCAGTTTTCTTGTAAGCCCCTTCAGGTACTGGAAGGTGCTATAAGGTCTCCTTGGAGCCTTCCCTTCTCCAGGCTGAACAATCCCAATTCTCTCAGCCTGTCTTCATAAGAGAGTTGCTCCAGCGCTTTGGTCATCTTCGTGGCCTCCTCTGGACTCACTCTAACAGTTTGATGGCCTTCTTATGTTGGGGGCCTGAGAGCTGAACCACAGTACTGCAGCTGAGGAGGTCTCACAAGAGCAGAGTGGCAGAATCCCCTCCCTTGTCCTGCTGGCTACGGTGCACACATTACTGGCTCATGTGGAGCTTCTCATCAACCAGCATCCCCATGTCTTTCTCCTCAGGGCTGCTCTCTTTCACCATCTCTGCCTGAGGACAGGTTTTCATCTGATCCTGCAATATCAGTAAAAAACAAGGGGGGAATGCTTCTCCCAGCTGTGCCTTCACACTTCTATTTGTGCCAGCATCGATGGTCTATTAACCTAGAACTGATTTAACTTACTTAGGCAGCAAAACAGCAGACTTCCCAAGGCAGAGGTGTTCCCTGAAGGACTCGGTGATGCCAGAGCTGGAACAAAGATGTGTGGGATGCATGACAAAGACAAATGGGGAAGGGGAGGAGGAATGGGAAGGGGAGAGCAAGACTTCAGTCTGGAAGCAGCAAGTCATGTTAGCTCCTCTGCCCAGAGAGCTGCATCCTTGATTTCTCATCTGCCAATCAGTGGAAGTTTGCATGTTAAAGAGTATGAATGTCTTGCAATGCTGGAATGGATGGGGCTTTAAAATTGCAAAATATTATTTTAGCTATTCCCCTGAAATATATGTTACCTTAGTATAGCAGTCTCTTATTGAGCGATAGAAAAGAGGGAGGCAGAACAATTTAACTTCATTTCTTCAAGTAGGGCTGAGTGTAAATTTAAAGAAAATATAAACACGGTAAAAGCTACATTTTTAAGCTTACAATAATCTATGGTTCTGGTATCACAAAGAAAAGTACATTAAATATGAATGATGGCATTTTTGTTGCCTGAGTCTAGGCTACTTCAGTAGTCGATGGAGAGAGAGGAGTGGTTCCATTGGATCTTTCATCCCATCCTGAAAGAGAAGTCTGAAAAAGGAAAAACAATTATGCTCTTGAATATCTGTGGGTTTTTACTGAGTTTGGAGGCAGCCTGGACAGGCAGCTACTTAGTGTAGATAATTAGCTTTTCAGTGGCTGTAATATACGAAGATAAATCTGTCCTGTTGTTATAGCTTTTGTTACTGTACATCCAAGTTAATATCTCCTTTTTTGTTGTTTTCTTTATTTGATTGTATGTAAGCTAAATTATATATACAAAGAAAACAGCTCATAATAAAAAATTAAATGCTTGTTATTTAATAGCAGGTAAGAAGAGTTATGACAGTGTCAAAACATTTTTTAAATTTAGAACAGATTAAGTTAGAAGGCTTTTAAAACTAATAGGTGGCAGGAATGCATTAATTCAACAGCTAAGATAAGTGTTCAGAAAATCTAGTTGCACTTTTTACTACTTAAACACTATTTCAAAGCAAATTTTAAAAAGAATTTTCAACTGGATACATACAGACTTCAACTCTTCTGTTGGAGTTAGTCACAGACACACCAGATAGAGTTTGCATTTTGTTCAGAGCAGGAAGAAATAGTCTGGATTTCTTCTGTTGTATTAAGCTGTCCAAAACATACTTTCAAGAGTCTCATTTGTGGAAAATAGGTCATAGCCCAAGCAATTACTATGAAGGAAGTGAAAAAATATTTTGAAGGAAAAAACTTGAACTCTGAGAGTATGAACTTGGAAAATGCACACCATCAAAGGATCCAGCTGAAATACTGAACAAAATGACTAGGGCAGTGAATTAAATTATTATAGAAAAGACAACTTCATGACGCAAACCCCTGTTTAACACCTCTCTTTCTTAAAATCTGACCATGGATTCTTTGCTCAGCAAAGTTTTGCTGTTGCGAGTAATGAAAGATTAGAGTATTCTAGGAGCTAAGACACAGAATGCTTTTTGCTGATGGTTTGCTCTATTTTGCTGCTGAAAACTAATAGAAAATCAACTGTCTTTTTATTTTACTTTCTAATATTCACCTGAATAGAAAAAGTGTGTAGCAGTTGCTAAGAACTATTTTTTCACTATCACAGGCAATACGTATTCCTTGTAAGTTAATGTATGTTCTGTTTTATTTGTGTTAGATAGCATTAAGAATGCATGTTAAAAATATATAATGCTTCTTAATTTTACCTTTTCAGCTCTTGGCCTTTCTTCAAGGATTATTTACATTTTACCATGAAGGATATGAACTGGCTCAGGAGTTTGCACCATACAAGCAACAGCTGCAGTTCAATTTGCAGAACGTAAGTATGAATTGTATTTACACCATTTCATTTGCTAATTTAATTTCAGGATATTAAAGTAGACTCGTAGCACTTTATTGGAATTCTAAATCTTGCAATGTTGCAGTAAGCTGAAATCAAATTAATAGATGAATAGGCAAAAGTTATTTTTGCTAAGTTAGTGTAATGAAGGTTCCTATCAACAAATAACTTTGGAAAAATTAATCTTCACATATTCAATTTGTGATTTCCAAGTCTAAATGTTGGGAGCGAGAACCAGAAAAACAGGACAACAGTCAAGTTTTGATTAGAAAACACAGTCTATATAGGTTTAAACATCTGTAAATGCTTTCTTGAGAGTGGAGATTGTCTTCTGGAATAAGTGGATGTCCCAAAAGTGTTCCAACAGGTATAGAATGATGCAGTTCCTTCAAGATCACAGATTGCCTCAAAAAGCTTGTCCTGCTGTCTGCTTGCTTCCTACTGTATATAAAGCATACTTGCGAAGCCATAGAATCACAGAATCATAGAATCACTATGATTGGAAAGGACCTCCAGGATCACCAAGTCCAACCATCATCTCCCTAACCACTAGACCATGGCCTCAAGTGCTTCATCCACTTGTTTTTTTAAACACCCCCAGAGACAGTGACTCTACCACCTCCCTGGGCAGCCTGTTCCAATGTCTAACCACCCTCTCAGTAAAGAACTTCTTCCTAATATCCAACCTAAACTTCCCCTGATGCAACTTGAGGCCATTTCCTCTTGTCCTATCATTAGTAATTTGGGAGAAGAGACCAACACCAGCCTCACTACAACCTCCTTTTAGGTAGTTGTAGAGGGCAATGAGGTCTCCTCTTCCCCAGACTGAACAACCCCAGTTCCCTCAGCCGGTCTCCATAAGGCCTGTTTTCCAGACCTCTCACCAGCCTCGTTGCCCTTTTCTGGACTCCCTCCAGCACCTCAGTGTCCTTCTTATCCTGTGGTGCCCAGAACTGGACACAGCACTCAAGGTGTGGTCTCACGAGTGCAGAGTACAGGGGCACGATCACCTCCCTACTCCTGCTGGTCACACCATTTCTGATACAGGCCAGGATGCCATTGGCCTTCTTGGCCACCTGGGCACACTGCTGGCTCGTGTTCAGTCGCTGTCAACCAACACCCCCAGGTCCTTTTCCGCCAGGCAGCTTTCCAGCCACTCTTCCCCAAGCCTGTAGCGCTGCATGGGGTTGTTGTGGCTGAAGTTCATGACCCGGCACTTACCCTTGTTAAACCTCATACAATTGCCCTCAGCCCATTGCTCCAGCCTGTCCAAATCCCACTGCAGGGCCTCCCTACCCTCAGGCAGATCGACACTCCCACTCAATTTCATGTCATCTGCAAATTTACTGAGGGTGCATTTGATCCCCTCATCCAGGTCACTGATAAAGACATTAAACAAGACTGGCCCCAAGACCAAGCCCTGAGGGACACCGCTTGTGACTGGTCTCCATCTGGATTTAACTCCATTCACCACAACTCTCTGGGCTCGGCCATCCAGCCAGTTTTTAACTCAGTGAAGAGTCCACCTGTCTAAGCCATGAGCCACCAGCTTCTGCAGCAGAATGCTGTGGGACACAGTGTCAAATGCCTTACCGAAGTCTAGGTAGACAACATCCACCGCTTTTCCCTCATCCACTAGGCTCTGGCTGTTCTCTGGATTTATTTTGCCCTCATCAGAGAACTGGTGGGGCCTTCCTCCATGGTTAGCAGCTCTCATGAGCGTTAAGTTCCACAGGAAGAAAGGATCAATTATTTGTGCAGAGAGTTTCTCTCAACTGAGCAGGTGGATCTTTTGCTGTAGGTTGGTCTAAATTTGGTAGTAAGAGCTGTACAAGATTAACTGTGCCCCAAAATTCCAAAGCTTTCAGAAATTTTTTTAAAAGTGCATTTAATCATCATGCTTTTACACTCATCACAACTGCTGGATAAAAGTGTATATTTCTTTCACTGTGAAACTCCGATGTTACACTTCCAAGAACATACAAGTAAATAGGTACAAAACATCTTTACACCTGAGTTGCATTACAGCCACTATCACTTGCCTTTAGGGCAACAAGTGAAGTTCAGCCTGTTAATATTGGTCCAGCCCTACATTTTACATGACAAGTAACTTCCAAGTACAGAACAAAATAAAATAAAGTGAAGGAATTCTGTCATTCTATCATTTACTCCAAATGCTGTATTTTTGGGGTGACTCCACTTCTTTTCCATTTCACTCTTTCAAGAAAAGATACTCACTCAAGAGAAATGTTTGTAGCTTCACTAGAATCAATGAAACTGCGATAGCTTAGAATCGGCTTTTGTGAATAATGCCTTGGCCACTGACCTTAGGGAATATGAAAGAGGTCTGGGAGTAGAAGAGCACCTTACTGTGCTCAACTGCTGTTCCCTGTGGATTACTGGAAAAGAAAACATTTGACATTTTCCCTGTAGCATCTTGTATTAGAAAGGCATGTGTTGGCTCAAAGTTGGAAGACGACATTGCCTTAGCACTGTTGATGTAGATCTGCATTCTTCAGAGTACTGCACTCTTCCAAGTTCTGCTGCAATTAAACATGTACAGCACAACTCCGTGGCCCCCTCTCCTTTTATATCTGTTGTTCCTGTATAGGCATAGATCCTGTTTAAAATGCTGCTTGGGCAAATCAGGCCAAACCTCCTAGGTGGTTAATGTTTTGCTTTTGGATCGAAATACGAATGTTCTGTGTCTGTAGAGCATATCAGCCCCTTGTCCTTTCAAATTATGTATTTGCTACTTTCAGTTTGCTACTAAGATTCTTTCAGATAAAGGCACAAGGGGTCAGTGTTGTTGCACAGCACAGTTTCAGTGAAAGAATGAAAGATGTGCTTCACTCCAGAGGTTTTTTAACTTTTATATGGCAAGTTCTGAGAGGAGCATGAGCCCACAGCACAGTTGAAAACTGGCATTGCAAGTCAGAATATGTTAGTATCTTCTATGCACATATCTATAGAAACAGAATTATTAAAGGATTTTTTCGATTTCAATGTTAATTAAGAAATAGTTAAACAATCTTTTAAATATTACGTCAGTACAACTTGAAGTTGTAAATAGACTACAAAGGTAGAAGGAGTTGTAAATTTAGGCAGAAGGAACAATATATGATTACATTAATTTTTATTATATTTATACATCAGAGAAACATATACATGAAGATATAGTGGGATATGGTACAACATTCACTGCTATTTCACAGAAGTTTGAATTCTGGCTCCAGATCTAGATCCACAGCTTCCTTTTGCCAGCTGGGCTATCTGTGTCACTCAGAGCATCACCCAGCCTGAGACTGAAGTGCACGATGTAGGGAAATACAAACTGAGAGCATTGTTCAGTGAAAATTTTGTTCAGCCTGTCTGTTGTAGCTGTCAAAAGACCTCCTCTTCGGTGTGTTGTCTGTTAAGGTTTTGGAGAATAGTTCATCTGAACTGCTGTTTCACTTCTTAACATTGCCCTACAGGTTAGAGTAGGAGCATTAACATCCATAGGAGTAGCAGAGTAGTGGCAGACTGACAGCTCTTAACAGGTCACCATGTCCTGACATGACTTGTTTTGATTTTCGCCGTTTCAGCTGGCCAGTGGTGTACTTTGTGTGTCCATTTGGCTTTGTTTTCTATAATTTGATTCAAAGTCCTGGCTGCTTAAAGTAGTAATTAAAAATTGAATAGGCAAACAGAGATAAGCTCTCAAAATGGGGACATTCCTCCCTTCTAGGGGACGTCCCTCTTGAAGTTCTCAAAATGACCTCTGTTAAGTTTGGTCAGAACTGATACTTCATCCTAAGGATGTCATCTGAAAAGTTCAGAGGAGAATTTTACCTCCCTCTCTAATATTAATGTTTGTCTTCAAGAAGATTTAACATGTGTAGCATATAAAGTCCTGAGAGTATCTTTCTGACTAGTCAGGATTAGAGTCCATAAGACGATTTTGCAGAAACGTTGCAAAAATCTTTATTCTTTTCTGTTACCTGTAGGAACAAAGTGTTCAACGTCAGGTATATTAGCAACCTATCAAACCTCTGGCACCTTATAATAGTTCTCCTCTACTACATCGTGCTAGATGTGTGGAGACAAACTCTGGCCTCACTGAATTCAATAGGAAAAAATGCCCATTTATGTGCATGTAGATATTAGCAAACAAGAATAACCCACCTTTGTACCTAATTGTTTGCTTGTCCAAGTGCCTGGTTGCACATCTGAAATTTAGGACAGACACAGTCCTTCCATGCTTTTAGCATAGTTCTGCCACTCGCGACCTGTTTCTTACTTAGCATATTTATGTTGTACTTAACTGTGGTGTTTGCATAGTCCTACCAAAAAGTGTTCATGACAGTGCAGGTAACCTGAATATTCTGGGTATCAGCAGCTGTGGTATTACTGCAGATATGGATAGACAATATGTTTGTCTCTTCCACATCTGGAGAGACAGCAGCCATCTAGAAATGTTAGACTGGCACTGTACTTCAGGTGCTTCAGTGGCTTCAGGTTTGGGGCTATGCTGTCAGCAGCTTCTAGTTTAGCCTGGCTTCTGTCCATGTATCCTAGAGTACACATAGAGAGAGCCTGCATCTGTCTGCAGAATACTGTGTAAGCATACCTAAAGATATGAAATTACCTCCTTTTTGAGGTTAGTGACCTGCAGAAAGAGGAATGTTACTATTCTCAACTATGTTTCTATTATTATGTTATTCCTAGGCTTCTTTTCTATGTCTTTTTTCTTTTGTGTCTTTGGCAACTGCTTCTGCTGATCCCCAACACAGTCTGCTTGGCATTATTAGTAATTTGTTCTTCATTGCTTGTAGTACTTCCATGAGATAATGTGGTTTTTTGTTTCTTTCTTTTTTCTGGGTATTAGACCAGGAATAACTTTGAAAGCACTAGGCAAGAAGTGGAGAGACTCATGCAAAGAATGAAATCAGCCAACCAGGATTACAGACCTCCAAGTCAGTGGACAATGGAAGGCTATCTCTATGTGCAGGAGAAAAGTGAGTAAAACAGGTGTACTTTTAATTTTGTTTGAAAGGCACAGCAACAAGTGCAAGGATGAGAAAATGTTCTAGTTAACAGGACAGTGCAACAGCTCAGTGTTTGAATGTCTGCAGACTTCTGCTGTGGTTGCTTTCCAAATGACAGAGTCAAAAGAAAAATAAGGGTTTAACTTTTCAAAAAGCACTCGTAGCTACAGTCAGATGGAATGGTCATCAAAACATTTGTAAGCAATTCAAATCCTGCCTGCTGGGTCCCTGTGGGTAGGTCCCTGCTATTGGCTACCCCAGTGGCTGACTGGTAGCCAGCTCTGCTCTGGCTGGCTGCCCTGCGCCTTGCTGCAGAAGCTGCAAGCTCCCAGCACTCTGCTTTGGCTCTACCTGCCAAACCCTGCTGTCTCCTGTACTTTCTTTGCCTGAACAGGGCCCGTAGTTCACCCAACAGGAGCAACTTCCACCTTGTACCAGGGACCTCCACTGACCCAGCCACCTTAAGAGTAAATGAACATGCACATAATGGAAAACAAAGGTGTAAGAAGAAGAAAACTCATTTAAATACAGTCTTGTCAGCTTCAAAATAGCTGTAAATCTATGTTTTATTTACTTCACAGGAAATTATCTATTTGCCATAGAGTCAGCCTGACACTAGAAAAATAAACAGCAATGCTTTGAGATAGTGTGTACATGCTTGTGCAAGTTTGTCATTCATGCAAAAATTATTGAATGCAACTTTGCACCTGATTTCTCAATCTGAGAATATATAGAAGGCATCTGAATATAGAATTCCTATGTCAGACTTGACCCCAGTCAACCTCAGTTTCTTTATTCCATATGTAAGCTAAAAGAAAGAAACCTCAATGCTCAGCCTCAGCCACTTTTCCCCACAGTAGCACTGAAAGTTTTATGAAGACCCTTTATGTTTTAATTGAGTAATAATGATAAAAGAAACCTGTGTTAAGTGGAAATTACACTGAGCCCTGCTAATGCGGGAGGGAAAAAAAGGAGTGAAGCACTAGGCACACGCTGTGCTTCATTAAATAGTGAGAGGCCAACTTGACATCCTCTTACTGAAAAGAAATTTGTTCATTAATTCATTCAGGAGTAAGAGAGGGTCTGTAATCTGTGTCACTGGGGAAGGTACTAGTTGTGTATTGCCTTGTCATGAAGGTTTACTTTCCTACAACCATCATCCCATAGGCTTATGTCAAATTTTGGACAACTGCTATTCTTGAGAGTAAAACTAAATCCTGTGTAATATTTATTAGTGATATGCACTGTGGTAAATACGTTTTTTGAAAAAATGACAGTAGGCCATGAATTGTTTTTATTCAGGTGGATGGTCGTGAGTAACAGTCTTAAAGTTGCAATGTAGGTGTCTGGCTACAAGTTTTAATGAAAAACAAGTGACCTCTAAACTCATCTAAAACTGCTTTGAGAGTGCTTATCCTTTTTATATATGCTAAAAGAATAAAATGCCGTCAGAGGAAAAATTGATTTAGCATTATTATAGATTTTGTTTTGCCAGGTGAAAATAAATTAAAATATAGAAACAGAACAGCTAACTTCTTCAGCTGGGTACCCAGTTGACTTGTCAAATCATGACATTACTTTCCTGCAAAATGCAGGCAATGACAGAACCTTCGCCAGTCAGCATAACAGACTGTGTAAATTTAAATTGTGGATCGCCAGACAGCTGATTTACGTGATTGATGCAATCTCTTGTATATCCACCACCTTTGTGGAAGGCTACATTTAGAAGGCAAAGCCACTGTATCTATAGCAAAACTACTAGATTTCTTTTTAACACCTTCCATTTTTACTTAACTATTTACATTTTTTTTAAAAAAGCCAACACAGAACTGGGGTTTTTTTTTGTTATTTTACGCTCAGAGCTCTTTCATTTTAAAAATAATTAAAAAGTCCAAATATACTCCACTTTGAAAAATCAATATGGTATTTTTCTAATGAGTAACTCCCATTGAAATGAATTGGAAAATCACATATAGGTTGAAAGGTCTTAGGAGCTTATCTTGTTCCCAGTGCTACAGTAAACATATTTTTTTTCTAGAAAATTGTGGGAGATCTTGACAACTGTACTTTTAGGATGTGGAGAGAATTATGGAAATGGTGGGAGAATTTACTCCAGGTCCTCACATCAAAGAACAGATTATAAATACTTGTATCTAAGCTAGGTTAGCAGCCAACGTTTAAAATACCACTGAGTTTAAGCCTAAGAGGGCTTTGTGTTTAGATTAGTGAATAAAGGTTCACAACAATGCCTGAGCAAAGCTCTGGGTAATCCAGAGAAAAATCTGGAACACATCTTCTGCATGAGAAATCCTATGCTTTGCAATAGTATTAAGAAGTAGTGTGGTGTAACGTGTCTAGGATAAGGCATACATCCACTTACTTGGAGATCACTGTAGATTTCATGAATAACTATCTAAATCTAAGATAAATAAATCCCTAAGTGCATTGTACTTTGGTCTTGTGAGCATGTGCAATTATCAGTTTGTGGACACTGTCAGTTGTGTGCCACTGTTACAGCCACCTCTTCCATCCAAAGGCCAATGTTTCTGGCTGAAGGCACCACATCAGCCATCCAGCATTTTACTTCTCATCTCGAAATCACTTTTGTTTTACAGTCCACTGTTCCTTTCCTTCCTTTCCTTTTCCATAATGAAATCACTCTCTAGTGTTCAACTACACAAGATTGAATCTCTCTCTGAGCCAATGCCATTTTACCCACTCCTTTAAGGTAACAGGTAGAATAGAGTTCCTATGCTAGTACCAAAAGCATTTGTTACCTTTGACAAGAACTCTGAAAGCAAAGGGAAATACACTCTGACTTCATGACTTCGTCCAATTTTCTGGATCTAATACCAGACTTAAAGGTTTCCCTCAGAGACAGGATGTAATCACTGAATCCTAGTGCTTCACTTGGGTTGATAAAATCTTCAATTATATTTCCTAGGCAGAAAAATCGTCACAATCTTGCCTGTCTACCCTAGTAAAATGCTGTTACCCATCCAATTGACAAAGAAAATCAGCTTCCTGGAACTTTGTTGGGCAACCTCATCAAGCTGCAATATTTGAAAATTATACCTGAATGTGTTCAAATTAAAATATTAGGGGAGATTTTGGTTTTGTAGGCTACATGTGGATGCTATTATCTTTCATTTCTCTACTCTATCTTACTCCAACTAAAATAGTGATAAAATGCCAAAATAATTATTTTTAATACTAACTCTCTTTAATCTAGGACCTCTTGGATTTACATGGGTAAAACATTACTGCACTTACGATAAAGGGACAAAAACATTCACAATGAGTATAGCCGAGACGAAATCTGGTGGAAAAGTGGTGAGTTGCATATACATGAATTGTATATTCTGTCTTTTATATTAAGCAATGCATTTCTTATATAGCATAGATAAATATTTAAATAAAAATGTTTCTCTTAAAACTTCTATAAACCACATATTAAATAATTTCTCTCATGTGGTCTAATTTCCTAATGCATAGAAAATCAGTCACATTTGCACAGAATCATAGAATGGATGAGGTTTGGAAGGGAGCTCTGGAGATCATCTAGTTTAATCTCCATGCTCAATGCAGGGTCAACCAGAGCAGGTCATCAAGGCCTATGTCCAGTCAGGTTTTAGATATCTCCAAGGGCTGGGACCCCACTGCCTCTGTGGGCAATCTGTTTCAGCATTTGAGTACCGTGAAAAAGTTTTTTCTTAATCTTAAATGGAATTACCTGTATTGCAGTTTGTGCCCATTGCCTCTTGCCCTTTCACTGGGTGCCACTGAGAGGAATCTAACTCAGTCTTCTTTACTCCTTCCCATCAGGTATTTATAGATAAATTACTGATATGATCCCCCTTCTCCAGGCTAAACAGTCCCAGGTCTCTCAGCCTCTCCTCATATGACAGGTGCTCCAAGTCCTTAATCACCTTGGTAGCCCTTAGCTGGACTTGCTCCAGTACATCACTGTCTCTCTTATGCTGGGGAGCCCAGCACTGAACACAGCACTTCAGATGTGTCTCAGCAGTGCTGAACAGAGGGGGAGGATCACTGCCCTTGACCTGCTGGCAATGCTTTGCCTGATGCAGCCCAGAAGGCTATTGGCCATCTTTGCTGCAATGGCACATTGCTGGCTCATGGTCAACTTGTTGCCCATCAGGACCTGCAGGTCCTTTTCTGCCAAGCTTTTTTCTATCCTGTCAGCCCTATCCTGTCCTGGTGCCTGGGTTTATTCTTATTTGTGCTTAACCGTGCTGACCCCAGTATTGACTCCTTGGGCATACCACTACTGACTGGTTGCAGTTGGACTTCTGCTGTAAGCTCAGCAGTTCAGCCAGTTTTTAGTCCACCTCACCATCTGCTTATCTAGCCTGTACTTCACCGCTTTGTCTATGATGATGTAGTAGGAAACATCCTACCTTAGTAGGATGTAGTTGTTGAAAGCCTGGCTGAAGCTAAGATTAAAATATTTTTTGTTCTCCCATCATCCTCTGAGCTATCCATCACATTGTAGAGGGCGAACAAGTTGATTCTGCATGATTTCCCCTTTGTTAAATCCATGCTGACTACTTCCAGTCACCATTCTGTCTTTAATATGTTTGGAAATGCTTTCCAGAATTGCTCACTTCTTCACCTTCCCAGGGATCAAGGTGATGCAGACTGGACTATAGTTCCACACAGGACAAGAGGAAATGGCCTCAAATTGTGCCAGGGCAGGTTTAGATTGGATATTGGGAAAATTTTCTTCACCAAAAGCGTTATTAAACATTGGAATGGGCTCCAGGGATAATGACTCAGCCACTGCCCTGGGTATTTAAAAGACATGTAGATGTGGCACTAAGGGACATGGTTTAGTGTTGGACCTGGCAGTGTTAGGTTTACAGTTTGACTTGATGATTTTAAAGCTCTTTTCCAACCTGAATGATTCTATGATTCTGTATCCTTCTCCTTGCTCTTCTTGATGACAAGAGTAACATTTGCTTTCTCCCATTCCTCAGAAACTCCCCTGACTGCATCAACCTTTCCAACATTGTAGAGAGTGGCCTCATAATGATGGAGGCCAGAACTAGGAGTTAATCAGCTTTATTTGTTAGAAATCTTTCTAGCTTTCTAGCTACATGTGAGAGTTGACAGAATCATATGATATTCTAACACGTAACATATAATCATGTTATAAATGCAGATGTTTGTAAAGTTTCGAATTTAGGAAGTTTTCTGAAATATAATGCTTAAATAACAAATATATGACAGAAAGCAATTAACTGTAGCCTTAGTTTATACATAGAGAAATTATTGTATATGTTCCTAATAATTTTAATCCCTATCTTAAGGAGTGTTCTTCAGACTGTTCATACAATCAAATTTAAGACGCGAAACCAAGGTATATCAGCATACTGCCTGTTCTAATACTGTTTTGTTTTTTGTTTTCTAGAATGGCCTTGTCACAAGCTCACCAGAAATATTCACACTAAAATCTTGCATCAGGAGAAAGACAGATTCCATTGACAAACGTTTCTGTTTTGATATTGAAGTATTTGAGAGGTTTGAATTTTTTTCATTAACAAATTGAAAATAATTAGAAATAGAAGCACTTGCAAATAATATATAATACTTACTTCTGTAGCAGGAACACATATTCCTTAATATGCTTGTATCCAGACAAAGTAGGCTTTCAAGACTTAACACTTGTTTGTTCAAACCTGCTTTTCTAACAAAATTCATTAAATTGCATGTGTTCTCTTATCTACATTATATTTGCATGCAGATACAAAATGGATTCTTACAGAACCTGTAGCACAACTGACTACCCTCTTTTAGGAATGGATTATAAATATTTTTATAAATACTTACGAATAAGCATATTCTGTACCAATCTCCTATTTCTTTCAAAAAGATATGATAGCACATCATTTTTCTTTTTTGAAAATTACTTCTACAATTTTTTTCCACTTATTCCTAGGTATTATAATTATATAAGATGGGTGAAAACAGCTCTTCTCTATTTCAAGTATATATACACAGTACTTTGTAAAAGTATTTTTTTCAAGTTTGGGAATAAAGAGAAATATTGAATTATTTTTTCCCTTAAAATATGATAAATAGACTGACTGTTGTAGTCATTATCTTAAAAGATATGTTATGACTGTTACTGTCAAGCTTTTGTTGCAAGATTTTAGAGGTAAATTCTGTCTCCAAACACCTTATCCCACAGAGCTGATTCTCTCCTTGCATTATTATATGCAACATTGTAGGAGAAGTTATACGAAATATTATTTCATTAAAACACTGGAAAACTGTGCAGACTGATGTGCATTTCTCATTTTATGAAAGAACCATGTTGACTGAAAGAAACCCTTGTGAACAACTGTTGGAGAACACACACTGTGAGCCCTTCTAATTGACATAATTAATTTAAACTTTATTTAGGTGGTTTTTTGCACCTACATTCAGATCAGACTTATTGTAAAAACTCTTCTAGAGGTTACACCATCTTATTTGTACTGGAGCTATATAAAAAAGTAACATCAAAAAGTGTATTTCACCTTGAATGTAATTTTAATTTCTGAGAAATTGCCGACTATTTCAGTAACTAGAGAGGAAGTTAGTTCAAAATGTATTGGAGTTGCTTTAGACTTTTTTTTCTTTTTTTTTTTGAAACTAATATTCAGGGGTTATAGTGGTAGATATTTGAGTGTTAAAACATGCTATACAATGACTGCAAACTTGGCCAACAGATTAAATCAGACACCCAGATCTAAAAGCAAGTATCTCTAAGCCTGAAGTAAAGTGACACTCTGCAATTTCTTTCTGTACATGCTGGCCAAGGGACTATAGATATAAATCCAGTTTTCCAACTGAAATATTGAGCAGTTGTCACAATAGAAAGAAGAAAAAACATCCATTTCTATTTCTAAAATGTTTTTGAGAGAAAAATTCCTAGTTAAGAATTTGTGGATAGATAGCAAGATGGAATATTAAAACAGAAATAAATTTACACTTTAAGAAAATAGAAAAACAATTGTACATCTTAATCTGGATTAATTGTATCTTTTTACACTTTTGATAGTAGATAGCAAACAAAATACTTAGCTTGTTTTTTTTATGTATAAGGGCAGGACTTGCTCCTCCTTGAATGGTTTAGTGTATGTGTGTGAACGCACATTTTTATATTTTAAATTGTCCAGTTGCTTTCCTGCCTGCTTTTCAAATACAGGGTGACTATGTAAGTCTGTAGAATGAGGTGGGAAAGGATGGTGGGGTTTTGGTTGTTTTTATGGTGGAAGATGAATACCTAGTAAAAACTATAATGTCCTTTATTTCTGAACCTACCATAGAAAAATCACAGTTTTGGACAGTCTGCAGAAAGTTTTGAGTGGAGATCCACTTCACTGGTGTGGGAGCAGGACTTTTTAAAATGGACTGAGTCTTGGGCATTCTTATGTTGGCAAATCAGTGAATTAATTTCAAAGCATTTCTTAACTCAATTGCTTATGATCACAAATAGAGACTTAATGCTGTCTGTTCCTGTCATTTTTCCAGGAACAAAAATTGAAATTGATTCCCTCATCCCTTCACTGGTTCCAGTGACTCTTTTTCTGTGCAATATCAAAGCTTCATCAACAGAGAGGATATGCCACTTTTTTAACTTCTGTCGTACTGCTTAGAGCACAGCCTGCAGAAAGAACTCTTTTTTTGAATCCTCTCAAATAAATTCCTGAACCATGACAGTATCAGCTCAATTGGCTTTACATCTCCATACTTGAGCTACAATCTCAAAGCACTTAAGGCAACCATTTTAGGGCACATTGCTTTTAACCGACTTTAGATATCTGGTTTGGGATATGATGACTTTTAAATTAAAAGTTCGTGTTTCTCTTCATTTGCTATGAAAGCAACGTAGATAACCAGCTCAGGGATAGGTGTATTTAGTTGAATTGAGCTAATGTATCTTGCCCTTAAGTTCTCCACCCTAAGCATCTCCCCACTGAAAAATGAGTTGCAGTATGGAGGAATCTAATACCTATTAGAGGGTTGTAGCACTTAGGACTAGGCATCTAAAATCATGTGTTGCAGTACTGAACTTGTAAAAAAACAGACCTTTTTTTAAATCTAGCTCAAAGTTACTGCGTTCAACATTCTTTAAATTCTCTCTGTCTTCTATGTATTCACTTCAAGTCAGTATGCATTTGGATTCTGCTTTTGAATACCATTTGAGAGAAAGAAATTAATAACTTCAGTATATGTGTGTGTTTTTGACAGACCTGGAATCATCACATTGCAAGCTTTTTCAGAATCCAACCGTAAACTTTGGCTCGAAGCTATGGATGGAAAGGAACCAGTAAGGACCTTTTTTCACTTTCTCTTTACAGTTTTGTTGTGCACATATTAAAGAAAGAAGGTAGCATGCGTTTCAGGTACTGCTACAGTACAGGCAAATACAGTTCTGTTCTTTGTGAGACACTATTGCAAACACACAGTGAAGATAGGTACGAAGTTTATGTTAGGATATTTAATGTTTAAGTAATATAGCATATTGTCTAATAGGATTCATGGTTCAGATAACATTTATGAAGTGGTAGTTTCTGCACTGGTAAAGACAAACCATCATTTGGGCAGCATCATGGATTAAACAATTAGCACCATCTTGAGGGGCACTGCAGAGAACAAAAATGCATTGAAAGTTCCTAAGAGACAGTCTTGTCTGACGTTTTGTCCCATTATTAATCTGCTCTTAAACAGCCACTGAATGAGGGTGATGCCAGACCTCTGTCCAAAGGGAAAAATATGGTTGATCGTTTTTATGAGATAGATGAGTTTTTACAATCTTCTTGTTTGACTGAAACAGTACAGAAATTAGGTCAGTAGTTGTATTGAAATTTAACCCATTTGGAGTCTGCAAATCTGACTTCTAACACATTTCAGATGCCTATAAATTTAATACTATTAAATCCCTCATCAATCTAGAATGTCAAGGCCAGTCCCAGGCTTCTGGGACACATCCCACTGGCCCTCTGCCTTCTCCCCAGAGATGAAAATTATCAGCTGTGTAAATCTGCAAACACAACCAAAACAGTGGATCGTCACCCTCTCCACCTGCTCAGATCCTAGCCCAGGGCTGTTAACCTGGGTGAGTGCTGCTGGGGTAAACATCAAGAGAAGGTGGAAAGTGAGGTTGGCTTTCCCCTAGCAGCAAGCTAATACATAGCATGTTGCAGCTAGCTTAACAGCTACCAACAGACCTGGCAATAAAGAATTTAAAGCACAAACATTGACCTGTTGCCGTTTTTTTTACAGATCTACACATTGCCAGCCATTATTAGCAAGAAGGAAGAAAGTAAGCTCTTTATTTATGTAGAGTTGCCAAATATTGCTAAATTACTGTGATGTCCTGGTTTCTAGATATGACTGTGTGAGAGAGAAAAATCAATTATTTTATGTTTTCTTTCTATTGCTATGAAATAACTGTTGGATTATATGAACGAGTTACACGAAAGCACCCTAATCTATGTAAACTGTGAGAAAGCCTTCAACTTTTGTGTTATTATCAAACATAAATTGGAAGAAAAATTGATTGGCTCCAAAGCTACAGTATATTTAATAAATCCATAAAAACTTGTTGAGAAGAATAAAGAGGCCAGGAAAAGAGGTCAAGAAAGAAATGCTTGCATGTAACAAGTTCTGCCTAGAAATAAGTCACTTCCTACATATATATATATTTAATTTGGGGGGTTCTAGACTAGCAGCTTTTACAAAATCATTAATTCATCATTAAAAGTTTTAACTTTTTAGAGTGTTAGAAAGCAGTAGATATATATTTTAGCGAATCATAGAATCGTTTTGGTTGGAAAAGACCTTTAAGATCGTCAGGTTCAACTGTACATGTAACACTGCCAAGTCCACCACTAAACCATGTCCCGAAGTGCCACATTTACACATCTTTTAAATATCTCCAGAGATGGGCACTTAACCACTGCCCTGGGCAGCCTGTTCCAATGCTTGACAATTCTTTTGGGGAAGAAATTTTTCCTAATATCCAATCCAAACTACCCTTGGCACAACTTGAAGCTGTTTCCTCTTGTCCTGTCCTTGTTACCTGGGAGAAGAGACCAACCCCTGCCTCACTACCCCCTCCTTTCAGGTAGCTGTAGAGAGCAATGAGGTCTCCCCTCAGCCTCCTCTTCTCCAGACTGAACACCCCCAGTTCCCTCAGCTGCTGCTCATCACACTTGTGCTCCAGACCCTTCACCAGCTTCATTGCCCTTCTTTGGACATGCTCCAGCAGCTCAATGTCCTTCTTGTAGTGAGGGGCCCAAAACTGAACACAGTATTCGAGGTGTGGCTCACCAGAGCTGAGTACAGGGGCACGATCACCTCCCTACTCCTGCTGGTCACACTGTTTCTGGCACACTGCTGGCTCATGTTCAGTCGGCTGTCAACAACACCTCCAGGTCCTTTTCTGCCAGGCAGCTTTCCAACCACTCTTCCCCAAGCCTGTAGCACTGCATGGGGTTGTTGTGACCCAAGTGAAACACCTGGCACTGAGCCTGGTTGAACCTCATACAATTGGCATCGGCCCATCACATCTTTTTGATTTTAGGTGTATATGCACCTGTTACGTATACACTAGGTAATAAAATGAGTATATTTAAAGATATTATGAGATTTGTATGTATAATTGTATTAACACATTATATTAACACATACATGTTATTAACATAATATTGTATTAACACAAATACATTAAAATAATTTAAATAAATGCATGGGTGTATGTATCTCAGAGAGAGAGAGAAAGATGTGTCAAATATGGACAAATATCATCATAAAAGGTATATTTGAGGCTCCGGAAATCTAAAATTTAAGCCACTACTTTTTTTTATATAGTGTTTATTTTAGTTGTGACAAATATGCTGCTTTAAGATCTTTTTTACTTAGCTAGTTAGAGCAGTGAGCATTGAAGATACAAAAAATGAGAACTACATTCACTTGAAATCAGCTCACTAATAAAAGTCAGTAACAAAAATTTTTTCCTATGTTACCATTTTATGAGCAGTTATATGCATGTGCAAAGAACAAAGAATGTTGTATTAAAATCAGTTAATATTTCTGTTCATAATGTTGGTCTTGAACTCTTAAAAGCATTTTCCACAGCATAGGGAAGGGAGTATAGTAACCCCCTTTTAAAGCAATAAGCTTTTAGCTGTATGTGTAGAGAGGCTACTGATTTCTGAGAAAGATCACAGAACACATTAATGATTGGAAAGTTGGATTTTGAGTGCCAAGGATATATCTACAAGAACACTATTACAGAATAAGTATTATAATATCATGCAGAGATGTGTAACAGTCCTTCTTGACTAACGTGAATGTAGGTAAGCATGGAGATTCTGAGTACTGATAAGTTAGAAAACAATTACCTTTTTTCCTTCTTTTTATAGTGTTCTTAAATGAAGCAGGTTTCAACTTTGTGAGGAAATGTATTCATGCTGTAGAAACAAGAGGTGTGTATTAAATCACAGTTTATGTATTAGATTATTATAAGTATTTTTTTCTCAAATGTTACTTTGATTAATTCTACATGATTTACAGCTGTGCTTTGCAGTGTGTCTGTGTGCTTTACACTTAAAACTGTTGCCACAGGTTCCAACAATTGTTTTTAACATATCATTTAAGTGGGTTTTTTAAACATTTTCTGTAATTTCATGTTGTTTAGACAGTTTACTACACAGTTGCATGTATCTTTAGTCTTTAAACTATGTGCACCGAATTCTGCTTTCTCATGGTGAAACAGTAGGGAGCCTTAGCTCCCAGCTTTGGTTTCTGGCATGAAACCTGAAGACCAAAAAGTGGCATGAATACTCTCTGCTGGATCAACTTATTTACAGAGTGTAACTCCTATCATTTTTATCCCTCATTTTGCACATGGTTTATCCATTTGTTTTGGACGTTTAGAAACTCTTTTTTGGTAGTGGGAATCATGGAATCACGGGATATTCAGAGTTGGAAGGGACCTCCAGAGGTCATCTAGTCCAACTCCCCTGCTTTAAAGCAGGATCCCCTAGAGCACATCACTCAGGGCTGCATCCAGGCGAGTCTTGAAAATCTCCAGAGAAGGAGACTCCACAACCTCTCTGGGCAGCCTGTGCCAGTGCTCTGGCACCCTCACTGAAAAAAAGTTCCTCCTCATATTTAAATGGAACCTCCTATGTTCCAGCTTGTGTCCGTTACCCCTAGTTGTGTCACCGGGAACCACTGAAAAGAGTCTGGCTCCATCTTCCCTCAACCCACCCTTTAGGTATTTATAAACATTAATTAGATCACCCCTCAGACTTCTCCAGGCTAAAGAGTCCCAGCTCTCTCAGCCTTTCCTCATAGAGGAGATGCTCCCATCCCCCAGTCATCCTCGTTGCCCTCCACTGGGCTCTCTCCAGTAGGTCCCTGTCTCTCTTCAACTGGGGAGCCCAGAACTGGATGCAGTATTCCAGTTGTGGCCTCACCAGGGCAGAGTAGAGGGGGAGAATGACCTCCCTCGACCTACTGGCCACACACTGCCCTGTGCAGCCCAGGGTGGCATTGGCCTTCTTGGCAACAAGGACACATTGCTGACTCATGGATAATTTACTCTTCTACCAGGACTCCCAGATCCTTCTTCTCGGAACTGCTTTTCAGGAGGTGTCCCCCCTAACCTATACTGGTGCCTGGCATTCTTATGCTGGTGCCTGGCATTCCTATGAATGGAATGTTCAAAAAGAAAGTAATAATCACTTTACTGATGAGGTGATACCTTGCAACTCACAGCCAGTTTTTATTTATCCCCTTTCAAATGAAGAGGTATGGCTGTGTTGTCTTCTGTAAAAAGAGGTCCATGCACTGAGCTGTAGTATGCAACTGTCTTCTAATCCAAAGTCTGCATGGTCTCTCTGTGCAAAATCAAGCTCAACATGAATTCAGTTTCTCAGTTAATAATGTTATGTAGTTTTTGAATCTCTGCTGAATCAGAGCTTGCATTTTTTTCCGTTCCAAACCAAAACGCCTAGATTATCTAAGTGAGATCAGACTTTGTAATGTTATTTACAAAGGAAAAGTGGACAATTTTTAAATAGTAAGACCTTAAGTGGAGAGGGAAAAGACTTTCAAATCCTGCTGATTTTAAAAGGCAGTTAAAACCAATAAAGTTGTCATCACTGGAGTGCTGGAATACTGTGTTTGGAATGTCACAGTTCAAACATTATCTGTTATTGGTATCTGTGATATTAAAAAAATTGGGACTTCACTGTCTCTATTTTGCATGGGGATCCATGCACAACATATAAATTCTTAACTGCAATGTTGCAACAGTATACAGTGTATGTTATTTCTCCTATAAATGTCAATCAAATCTTAATTGGAAGAGATGATGGTCTAAGCAAATATTGATGCATAGTAATTCCACTGAGTCTAGTAAAATAAACTGGTTGACATGTAATGACCGCTTTGGGGACTTATTTTTCACTTTTCCCAGCCATCTCCTTGTTGTTCCCTAATATGGGTCATTTCTCTGCAAAAGGGTTCTGTTGTATAGTATGGTGTGGATTCAGTGGAATGCATTTGTTAACATCCCAGAAGAAAATTCAGTAGGGTAAAGCAGTACTCAAGAATGTAATTGTGCAGTTTTCCATAAATATATATAGATGTTTTGGAAACATACACCAAGCATCAGTGTATATTGAAATAACCATACAACCATATTTGCATTATTTTCATTGTGCTGCTTGTTTTCTCGATATAGGTATTACAATTCTGGGACTGTACAGAATAGGTGGTGTAAACTCCAAAGTGCAAAAGCTGATGAATACCGTATTTTGTAAGTATCTGAAGTGAACCTTTGTCAATGCACAGCCTGTGTGCTGTGGTCCCTTTTGCCTTAACTGCTGTGCCCAGAAGAATGTGTCATAATATTTACAATTTTGTACATGCACTTACTGGCACTAAATTGAGTTTGCAGTCTTAAAATGAGTGATCCATCTAACTAGTTTCTTGTGTGCATTAGTATTCAGTTTCTGCATGCAATCATTGATACGCATGAGCAAATTACTGATAAAATGTATTTCTTCTTTTAGCTTTAAAGATCTATTTATCAGTATCTATTTGGCATATTTGATAAGTGTTCCAAAGCTTAGTTCTGTAACACAGCATAACCCAGTTAAATAGACAATCATTCTAGTGTTTCGCTTTTCTTGCTAATTTGGCACTCTGATGCCTGTGTTTGAATGCCTAAGCCAAATACATTAGTAATTCTCTGTTGACTTGGCTGACTTTACACTTTGATACAGTGCATATAGTTAATGTTTACAGGTACTAAATATGAGTGTGAAATTCAGTTTTATTAATATTTTGGCAGAGATTTAAAGATTCAAATGGATTAGATTGGTAGTTAGTCTGGTTAGTAAGTAATCACACAGGCTAAATGACTATACTATTAGCTTCTGTTTTGCTGCTTTTCTAGTTAGTGTGTCAGTCAAACTATAACAATCATAATTCAAATTTCTGCCAGCCCCTAAATCTCCTCCTGATACGGATATTGATATGGAACTTTGGGACAATAAAACAATAACAAGCGGACTAAAAAACTACCTCAGGTAAGTATGATGATATGCAAATCCTAGTATTATTTTTCTGGCCAATTAATCTTGTACTTATTAATATCATATTAAATTTCTTGTATCCATTAGCATTTTAATAATTGAGTATATTATTATCTTGCCTAATATCATTGTGATTATGTGTAATAATAAATATAAAATTTGTCACACACTTTCTGCCTTATTAAGATAGTCATGCCTTATATATATAGCCCTAAATTTGACAGAATTTAATTAATTGCATGTTTTAATTTGTCTTTTACGTTAGCCACACATTTTGCTCAGTCCTTCTTTTCTGAATCCCTTAAGCTGTGTACCATGAGGTTTCGTGGCATCATTGTTGGAGCAGAATAAAAATCTCTGCAAAAGCATAAGTGTCTTCACAAACACAATATTCCTTCCACACTATCGTTTTCTCTTAAGATTTTTGCTAATAAGAGACAGAACTTTCAAGAGTTATGGTACTTCTGAGGTAACTTTTGGGTCTCAATATATAGCATTCAAAATAAACATAATAAAAAGCATCAAATCCAGATGGTGTTCTAGACCTTCTTAAATTCTAGATTTTCTAAACCAGTCACTTAACAAAAGGCAGCATCAGAAACCCCTATTCACTCTGGAAAATATACCTAGGATTTATAGTGCAGTGCTCATGTAAACATCATTGAAGACTGGCTTTGGTTAAAGAAATTGATAATATGTCTTTAGAAGCACAAATCATTGTAGATACTTTATTTGTGAATTTAGAATGTGAGCTATCAGTAGCTGTATGTTTGTGTCTATAAGGCAATTCAGTCTGCCTATCAGAGGATGACTGTTCTGGGGTAAAACACATTGAATAATGTGGGGGTTTTAATTTTCTTTTTAATATTTTTTACAACCAGGTGTCTTTCAGAACCACTGATGACTTTCAAGCTGCACAAAGATTTCATTGTTGCTGTTAGTAAGTAAAGTAATAAATACACTTTCATGAAAGTAATATTGTTTCTAACCCTTAATCTCCTCAGTTACTGTCCTTATTTTTCTCCTTGGTCTATTATTCAGTGATCCAGCCATGGATCTGAGTTCTTCCATGTCACTGTATGTGACAGCACAGTGCCACATGAAAGCCCTCAAAACAGAGAAGTCACACTAGATGAAGCTGTTCAGTGGTTTGTCTGATCTTTTTAGAGGTTCTGTGGGACTGCCTTCTGCATGAAATTTTGAACCTTGATTTATATGTTTGTTTGTTTTGTATGGGCTCGTAATTCTTTTATAACATTCATCTTCTCATCCAGGGACATTTGTTTTCCCAGCTTGCCTTGAGAAATTGGAGGGGGTGATAATTATCTCCTTTTCACAAATGAAGTAATTAGATACAGAGATAGTAAGATTGTTTTTCTAACAACTCCAGTTTAGAATTTGACATTATTTCCCCATTTCCTCTTGCCTTGATAAGAATAAAAGACACTCAAGAATTTTAGATATTTTAAATATCAAGGAGTAAAATCTTGGATTTCACTGAAGTGTCACATTGGGTCAAAATTGCCACAGATTTTCTTGGTTCAAGTATTGGTGGTAACTGCTTTTGGCAAGTTACTTGAAATACAGATTTCAGAATGTTGTAATAAATATAATTAAATCGTCCTTATCATTTCGTAGGCTAATTATGTTTGACTCCTTGTAATGCATGTGTTTTTGGCATACAGGCATTGGTGCCATTTGTAGTCACATCTTAGCACATGTTCTAATTTATCAAAAATATTTGTTTTCTGTTTAATAGAGTCAGATGATCAGAACTACAGAGTTGAGGCAGTGCATGCACTTGTGCATAAGTTACCAGAGAAGAACAGAGAGATGCTGGATATCCTTATCAAGCACTTGGTCAAGTAATACTTTTTGATTTTTCACTTTGGTATTACTGTAAGATGTGATTATTTCTGTTTAAATTTATCAGTGTTGCTTAATCCATTCTCTATGTTGAAACAATGCCACTTGAACTTACATTTAATTTCTAAAATTATATTCTCAATATAGCGGAAGAATACTCATTGTGGAAACAAAATTAAAAAAAACACCATAAAGAGTCACCAAGATGACCAACTATGTTTATAAAATAAACCCACATATTTTTTTCATTCACATTTCTACTTACTACAGCAATTTACACCAATTAAATTTAAGAAACGTCTAAAATTATGCTGAGGTTCATAGAAAACATTTTGAATCTGACTCAAGGTCCCACACTGTTTCAGAAATGGAGAGTAGATTTAACATGATAATAATACTTGTCCTTCATGATTGATCTTATTTTTCTCTCTAACAGCTCTGAAAAACACTGATTTGAAGTATTATTTATATTTTTGATATCTATATAAATGTCCAAACCCACTTTTGAATCACCCTTGTTTCATTGGCTTCTCTGAGTGTTAATTAAATGTCAGATGGAAAAGATTTTGCACTTTTTTGAACTGATGACCCTTTTTCTTCACTGAATTACACTTAGCATGTGCTATAAGACAAAAAAGACAAGTTTTTATTCTCTTCTGTCTCTCTATCTCACTAGCTATGATTACATCCCATTATTACATTATAATCTATCCCATTTCTGCATCATGTAAGTTTTGCTAAGTCTTTGGTCAGTTTTCACTGGTATTTGCTGAATATTTTTTAATCTGTATTATTCTTTCTGATTTACAATGCTGAATACTTTTTAGTACATTTATCAATGATCTGGGAATGTGAATACTGAAACACCAGTTGTTCAGATAAGGTCCACATGACTGAGATATGTAGAAGACATAAGAGAGGAGTCCCTATTGTTTTCATTCCATTCATTACATCCTGGCTACTTTACTTTTTTGATCACAGCTTGAGCCACAGCCCACAGTTAGCTGGCTACAGTGGAGCCTAATGCAGTTTTACTTCCTCTTATAGATGTGAGAATCTTGAAAACTTCTTTGATAGGAAATTATTTAGCCCTAATAAATTATTTTTAGCCCTTTATGTCATTAGCCCCTGGAGAACTGACATGATAGGGAGCTGCTGTGAATGCTTCTATTGCAAAAACTCTTTAGGCAGACCTTGCATCTTGTTAGACATGGGGTAACTCAGAGAACAAGCTGAAAGCAAGTTTCATAAGTTTCCTTAGTCACAGAGTTGTTTGATTAAATAAAAATATGATTCCTACTGCTATCTAACCCTCTCCAAAGTTAAAACTTTAAATGAGGATTTAATGATTTTGTAAAAGCTGCTAGTCTGGAAGCCCCAAAATTAGAATCATAGAATAGCCTTGGCTGGAAAAGACCTCTAAGATCACCAAGTCCAACCATTAACCTAATACTGCCAACTGACCACATATATATACATAGGAATCAACTTATTTCTAGACAGAATTAGTTACAGGCAAGCATTTCTTTCTTGACCTCTTTTCCTAGCCTCTTTATTCTCAATACGACCCTAGATGAATTTCCACAGAAAAGCTTGCCTGCAGTATTCCCTTCTTTAATTGTTCTCTTTAACTCTTGCCTATCACGTCTTTGATGCAATTTTCATTTCTGATAAATTTAATCTTATGGTTTTGTACTGAAAACTTTCAGTTCTGTTCTTTCCAGAGTTCAATTCACCCCTTCTAATTTCTCATATAATTTGCCAGCTGTTGTTTATGCTAGCAATTCTAAATTAGCCTCTTCAGTGTATTAGTTATCTTCCTTCCTCACCTTTTTCCTACCACTGCATGAGATTTTTGGAGGAACAAATGGCAGATGAAGTGCCTAATTTTATATAAATGGAAAAATATGAGAAAAAAAACACCCGTCTTTTGCTTCATTCTTTTGTTTAAAATCCAATTTCAGAATGTGCATGTTTTCCCTATATTTCTTTCAGCTGTTCAGTTTCTTTATGTATGCTTTTGTGTCTAGGTGAAAATACTATACTTTTAACTATGGTTTATAAAATAAGGATAACATTGGTTTTTCATGATTTAGGTTTTAAAGACTTTATGTCTCTGCCTACCTTGGCTTTTGTGTGGCTGTGCAAAATTAAATATATCTAGATGTTGTGGGATGTAGATCATACTAAAAACAAATAAAAAAACCCAGCAAATCCTGAAAATCACCCTGCAGAGAGGTATACACTCAATCAGCAGCTAGGCAGACATGGGAAGTTTGGTGTTATTTTCAGATAGCTAACTCATTTTTTGTTTTTAAGCCTTCCTAGTCAAATTACCTGACTACCTTAAAGAATAAATCATTCTGTGGTATGATTTAATAACACTATACTTTTCTATGGTAGCTAGTCAGGAGTCTGCAGTGTGGCAGTATCAAAAATTTAGTACTAATATGTCAAAGAAAGAGATTTTGAGGAGAAAGCAACTGCATCTTAATGAATGCCTTACAGCTACCTGAAATGCATTATTACCTTATCCTGTATCTATTCAGTAGCCCAGCAACAGTAGGCCTAGGTCAGGGGAAATTGTTTATCAAAATGATCAATTCACAGGCCTGGGTTTTTTCTCTTTTGCAAGAAATTGAGCCTTTAAAATGCTTCATAGAAAGTCTATTCTGGTTACAATGTTATTAAATTTACCATTCCTTTTATTAACCAAGCTACTAAATTTGTAACCAAGGAAACCCAAACACAGAACAAACACTCCTTTCTCTCTTATGCTGTAAGACTGTAATGTCAAAAAGCAGAGTAACACTGCAAAGAGGTTGTTTGAGTTTTTTTAGGTTTTTCTACAAACCTAGAGAGGAGTAATTAAAAATTCCATTTTCATTAAAATAATACTAGTGAACTTCCCAAACACCCTTTAGTCACCTAAGCCAAACATAAGGTCTGTTACAGAGAAAATTAGATTAAGATAATTGGCTAAAATTGTACTTTAACAAGGTAGTCATTTTCATGATATGGCTTCCAAATAACAATCTCTGCCAGTGTGTCTGTCTGAAGTAAAATTTTTTGACATAACTTAATGAAGCAACATAGGAAACATGTAAGATATGCATTTATTTTTCTGCAGTTCATAATCATGTTGTCCCCCATACAAACCCCTTTCCCATATTTCTCCTACTTCTTAATGTAAATAGGATGCTAAAACATTCCTGATCCACATATGAGAGGAGTATGACTTCATTATAGAAGTAATTGTACAGTCTTTACCTTTATACCAAGATAACTGTATTATTCTACTCATTCTGTGTATCATATCATTAGTGCCTACTCAACAGTGAGACTTGAGAGTAAGGGTAACGTGTAAGCCCAGACATGGGTTTGATCGTGATCCTAAGAAAATCCCCCAGTAGCCTTTGGTAAATCTCATAGTCTTTTATCACTGCCTTTTTAATCTTTGTAAGGGGATAGTATTTGTGCTATTTCCTACTAGATCATTTTGCTAATGTTTGTATAACATTTTAGGAACAAATCAAGCTGAGAATATTATTGGAAGGAAAATGCAGCAGATATACCCATAAACCTGTTTAATAAAGGCATTCAGAGAAAACCAGAAGACGAAGTTTGCTCCTACCTGCTAGTCATCCAGTATTTTATAATTTTACTGTTTCTTAATTTTAAAAGGTGAAAGGGTTATTTTAATTATGTAGGAAATGGCTAAAAATGCAAATAGCAGTGAGAAGGAAGAGGAAAATGTGAACAAGTGCCTCAATAACTGTTTCTATTTGGTAGCAGATTCAGTAAAATTAAGCATTAAGGCAATTATCAGATCTTTACTTGGCATGTCATTTCTCAGACATGAGGCAATAGGACGACTGTGGCTGGGGAATCACTGTCAGTTATTTTGAAGGATTTATGATGATGTGGTTTTTATTTGGCAAATCTTATTTGTAAGGAGACATAAGAGTCATTGAGGATTACTGATGGTTTTCATTTCACTATCTAATAAATTATTGGGGAAAAAAAGTTTCTAAATTGTACATTAAGAAGCAAAATGACAGAAAAGGTACGTGATAACAGAATATACAGAAGTAAAAGGTTAATATATTTTAAAGCCAGAAAGTGTTATGAACATCTAGCATTATCTGTACCACAGAAACAATGATTTCACTGACCCCATTGATCCCGTGTCTTCAACGCATTAATAAAGAGATCCTATTGCAATATAAGTGTTTTCAGTTTCTTTCCTTTATATGAAAGCTAAGGTATATGGTTGACCTGCATTAGATCATAGTATTTTCAGTCAATCCGACATCAAGTATTTTAAGTTCCTGTATAACGAGATAGGTACCTACCCTAAGACTCCTAAACCTGGGTGGTCTGGATCTGTCTGTGGAGACCTTCAAAGATAGTTGCTTTTCCCTGTCAATTATGTCAGAAACTTAAATACTTACAGACATGCTCATTGTCCATTAGATCATTGCAGGATGGCAGCCGTAATGGAAATACAGAAGTTGTACTACACTGCATTTTGACTTTGGTAAAAGTGAAAGATTAAAAAATGTTTTTAAAGGGGAGGCATGAACTTGGGATCTTTCTAAAGATCTAGTCTTCACGTTTTGCCTGTTGGAATTGTAGTTTAGCACAGGTATTTAATTGCATATTGTTTGTGTTCATTTAAAGGGTATCATTACACAGTCAGCAAAATCTCATGACTGTATCCAACCTTGGTGTTATCTTTGGACCAACTCTGATGAGAGCCCAAGAAGAAACCGTGGCTGCTATGATGAACATTAAGTTTCAGAATATCGTCGTTGAAATTCTGATAGAGCATTATGAAAAGGTAGAAAGACATCTGAATGTTTTGTGATAAAGTTGGAACTAAGATCTCATTTTCATTACCATCCTTAAGTTCTTAAGAATAAGAAAACTAGCATTTGTAGAAGGTCATTGATGGAAAGAATACCTTCTTCCCACCCCATGCTATGGATCTGTATTCCTAGCAATTCTTTTGTGGCTGTGCCAGGTCCAAGGCATAATTTCCCATGCTTTGAAGGAGTTGCTCTGAATCTTCAGTTGCTTTCTGAAGATTTCTGTGTCCTTCTTATATCTAGAAACAGAACGAGAAGGTCATAACTTTGCTTCCAGCTCCTCCATCCCTCTTGTGCTAGCAGTGTATGAAGGTTCACTCTGGGTGAATGCATAGATTCTCCTCTTAGTGCATCAGGTCAGAATCATTTTCTAATAATGGAAGTGTAGGAGTACCTCTACTGTTTATGTCATTTGTTTTCTTTTTCTTTTTTTTTTTGTTTAAATCATGCAGATATTTCACACTGCGCCAGATCCCAATATTCCTCTTCCCCAGCCTCAGTCCCGATCAGGTTCAAGAAGGACAAGAGCAATTTGTCTCTCCACAGGTTCACGTAAACCCAAAGGAAGATATACACCGTGTCTAGCAGATCCTGACAGTAAGTTTGTCCTTGTTGAATCATTATCTTCCTTTTTATGTCTTGTCTATTAACTTTCCTGAATAATATCCAGTAAGTATTGTATTCCAATAATTACAAGTGTAACAGGTGGGGTTTTGTCAGCTTTTTAACCTCAGTGAGTCACAGCCACGCTGTTGAATGACTGCATTCCTTGCTTCTCTCAGGTCAGGAAGGATGTCTGGTTCTAGGCAGGTCTTGTATTGCATACAGTGTTCAAAAGTCTTTTATAGTAGACTTGTATTCTAATATAAATGTAGTCTGCTTTGAAACTCTGAGAAGTTCATTATATGAAATTCACCTCATTTACTTGTAAGTTGATTTTTAAGGCTAGAAAACTGTAAATAGAATCCTCCTGTAATAAATGCAAGTTAGTCAAGGTCAGAGATCAAAACCATTACTTGGCTTTTTTCACATGCATGAAACTGTGGTCATTGGTTCAAAGTCAGCCACTGCCTAGGTTTGCCAGAACCACTGAAACTTTCTTAGGTTTTCTGGAACAGAAACAAACTCTATTTTGAGGAGAAAACATCTGTTTACCATATGGCTTACTGTTTAACAGCAGGGAGTTATGTGTGTAATTAATCGCTTCTTCATTTTCATGTAAATGTGACTATGAAAAAGTTTCACTTCATTCATATTCATCTAGTGGCCATCACTTTTTTTTTACTTACTGGCTGCTGCTTGTGAAATTTGTTAGTTATATCTCCCAGCTTTTGGGAACTAATCCTACTAGAAACCAATGTATGACTCACTGGACTGAATCCAGTCTTCACGGTAATTCAACCCTCACTGTATTGTAGGCCAGTCCTTCCTCAGTTCTGATGAGCGTTCTTACCTTTATATCATCAGATAATTTCATTAGGGTATTTCCACTTTTTGTTGCAAAGATTGGAAATAAGATCACTTCAAAGATTGTTGTATAGGTAAGTAAATTTCTGCAATACTAGTCTAATTAGAGAAATCCATCAAATGTTCAAGTTACAAGGAATGAGTTGTCCTTCTGCAGGATAGATACTTTATGATAGGTATGACAATTCAGAAAATAGTCTATAGATAGACTTATGGACTAGTCTTAGACTGCAGAGATCCTCAGCAGCTTGGTAACCAGAGTAAAATTTAATTCTTGTGCTTGCAGGCAATACAGTCACACATTTAAGAACATAAATGTGACAAGTGTCACATTTGCCTTATCATGGAAATCCAGCAAGATGCTCACCACAAAGATATTGCAGCATTGTAACTGATGAATTTCCTAAGAGTATTTATATTGCAAGAAGTTCTTTCAAAATGCAAACTTTTATGGGAAATAGTTTAGCCTGTAGCCCAGTATGTTCAGAAGCTCTAAAGAAATATCTACAAAATGCAAAACTCTTCCAGGTTAAAGACAGGAATGTGTGTGAAGCTTAGAGTAACTAAATAGGTATTTTGTATTAAGAATCACTGCCTCTGAAACCACAGATTAATGAATTGGATGACAGGTAAGGTACAAGGGGCTAAAGGTGGCATGAGAGAAATGCACATGATTAGAAAACGTAATTATTTTTTTTGTTTCCCTCTCTCCCCTCCCCTCACTCCTCCCTAGGTGACTCGTACAGCAGTAGCCCAGACAGCACTCCCATGGGCAGCATCGAATCTCTCTCTTCTCACTCCTCCGAGCAGAACAGCACTACCAAATGTGTGCCCTCGCAGCCCAGGGAGAAATCAGGAGGGATTCCCTGGATTGCCTCTCCCCCTTCTTCTAACGGTCAGAAGAGTTCAGGCCCCTGGACTACAAGTCCGGAATCCTCATCAAAGGAGGATGCAACCAAAACAGATGTGGAGTCAGACTGCCAAAGTGTAGCTTCTGTCACTGGACCAGAGAATGCCTCTCCACCAACAGACCTGACCAAAAAGAGTTCTTACGGTCTGTCTGGGCTGAAAAGGTCTTCAGCATCTTCCCTCAGATCAATTCCATCAGCTGAAGGTAATTTCCAAGGTCTTTTAGGACATCAGTGTTTTATGTGAGGCATCAGACAATAAGAGCTGTATCTGAAAGCTAACAATATCCCTTAATATTTTATGTTTATTTTTTGTGGCATTTTCTTTCAGGTTTCAAACTGCTTCTGACCTATTTCCATTGTTTGTTACCTGTACAGTTCACATAGCTTAAAAGCTATCAGTGTTTCTCAGAATCTAGAGTACTCTGTCCTGCTGTGCCTCACCTAGACCACTTACTTGTAAGGGGAGTGCTGGTTTGTAAGAAGAGTTGTTAGCTATGGTTTATCACCGTGTCAAAGGAATGATTTATTGCAACATCATTGATACTGATCAAAGCTAGCATTTAAATTTACAAACCACTAGGCTTATCATACCTAGTAACAGTTTTGTCACTCCTTGTCGATGTGCGTGCTTTTTTCTTTCTTTTTTTGACAACTGCGTCTCTTCAATTGACAGAAATAAGAGATTGAAAGAAAGATGGAGGAGTTTTGTTTCAGTTTGGTTTTTAGTTATGGATTTTACAGTCAGTGCCTTTAGTCGAGTTCGGACTGGACAGATGGGATAAAAAAGTAATCCCTGGCATGAAATGTATGTCTGAAACCCTGCTGATGGAATGGCTGCTTCATTCTACCCTACTTGCATGGTTCATTATCCAGTACTGCAAGTAGATCAGCTTGAACACAAGATTGTAGCTGAATGGTCCTGTTTATGGACAAGATGCACAAGAACAAACACATGTTTGCAAAGCCAGCTTTAGGAATCCCATTTCAGTGGGTCAAAACCTTGTCCAACCTGGCTTTAAACACTTCCAGTGAAGGGGCAGCCACAGCTTCCTTGGGTGACCTGTGCCAGTGTCTCACCACCCTCACAATAAAGAATTTCTTTCTAATATCTGGTCTAAATCTCCCATCTTCCAGCTTAAAGCCATTACCCCTCGTACTATCACTACATGCTTTTCTAAAAAGTCCCTCTCCAGCTTTCTTGTAGGCCCCCTTCAGGTACTGGAATAATAATGATGTAGTATGATCATTGTCATTAGCGATAATTTATAATGTAGAATAATGCTGTAGAATAAAAAATAAGAATTATTTGGTTTATATTTGGGAATCTCTTCATATTATGACAGCTTTTAAAGCATTATTAAGCATCTGTTTTTCTTAGGAATAAAGAAACACAGAAGTAGATGCAGTTATTTTCTTGCAGAATATATATGCAAACAAGGCAGCAGTCCACAGATAGATTAGCTTATTGAACACATGTGGCCATGCCTTGTATTCATTAAAAGGACTTTTTTTGTATGCAGTACAGTCTGTACAGCTGTAGATTTGTTTTAGCAAGTTACAGTAGCAATTGTTTTAGGCAATTCATAATCATTAATTCCTAATATTTTTTTTTTTAAACTACATAAAGCTTCTGTGGATACTGAAATATTCTTACAAATTAACGTGGTCTGATTTCATAGAGGATGCTGCTTTGAGCAGGAATTTTGGACTAGATGATTTCCTGAGATCCCTTCCAACATGATTTTTTTTCTACAATTCTGTGCAGTGTACTACTTTATAAATGTTGTTATTTTCGTGTTTTAATGAGTGAACTATCTAGCCATGTAAGTGCAATGTAATTTTTTAGCCTTCACAATTTTAATGTCTTTTCTTCATTCTTACTGTTGGTCCTTTCTCCTGTCTTTCTGCCTGAAAGGCTATTTCTTCTCTGTCTTAGTAAGTACTTTCTCTACCTATTTTACCTCTTTAAAAAAAAAAAAAAAAACACACCAAAACACAGCAACAAAATCTTTGCTTTGCATGTTACACATATTGTGAAACAGCTTCAAAATGGCTTTAACATTCCCTATAATTTGGTTGATTTATTTAGGTAACAAAAGCTGCAGTGGATCTATACAGAGCTTATCTTCAACAGATACCAAAGATACACCAAAGGCTCCACCAAACCCTGATTTGCCTCCCAAAATGTGCAGGAGATTGAGATTAGATACTGCATCAAGTAATGGCTATCAAAGACCAGGATCTGTGTAAGTCATCAAGGCCCTTTGGAGATTTGTGTTGTTACAGTATTGTCTACTGTAAAGTGATCCCAGAGAGCTACATAAGTAGTTGAAAAAGCATCCATGCATACTTGATTTGAATATTTCTGTATTTGTGAATTATTTATCTAGTTTCATTAAAGTTGTAAACAAAGGAGACATGGCACAAAGTCTGTTGAAGTTAGTTGAAAGACTCCCATTGACTTCATTAGACTACAGATAAGGTCTGTAATGAAGAAATACTTATTTAGAAAGTGTTATTATCTCTGCTGCTTCTGGAATTTAATGTTTAAAGGAGCATAAATGCTACTTATTGTCCATGCTGTTATGTCAAGAAGATCATCAGATCTTATTTGCATAAGTCCAAAATTGAAGAAAGGAAAAAAAATTTTTGGGAGGTTACATTGAAAGGAGGATAGCTCTAAGCAATAGATGTTATAATTTAGCTTGTTGAGATTTGGGTTAGCAATGTTTCTCAGTGCTTTTAGCACAAATTTGAGAGTCAGAAGATCTTTGCTGTAATCCTGATTTTGACCCAAAATTTCTCTGTCCCCATGAACAAGTGATTTCCAGATCTGCAGAGCACGAAGAAGCTCTCCAATTGCTGCAGGACTCCATTAAGCCACTCCAGTTTTTAAACTGGAAGGGATCACTGGAGTAATTTCATGAACTGTATTGTCTGAACACTGTGCAGAATCCTGCACAGCTCAGAGTTCCAGCATGATAGTGACAGGCTGGAAGTAAAGGCATTTCCATTATCTCTTTTGGCCATCCATAAGCAGAATTTTAAATACAGAATGTTGAGATTTCCCTTGCTGACTCAGCAGGGCACTACAGCATGTGGAAGTCAGGTGCCAATTAGATTATGCCCTTAAGAATTCTGCTAAGTAGACTTAAATTCAGCTTTTGAATTTCCTCTGTTTCTCTAAGTGAATGTTTAGAACAATTTTTAAAAAATGAGTCCATCTCTTTAGATGATTAAAAGTTAAGTTAATCTCTGTGTTTTATTAATGGGCAAAGTATAAAGCAAGGTGGTGCTTTATTTTCAGAGTGGCTGCAAGAGCCCAGTTGTTTGAAAGTGCTGGTTCACTTAAACAAGTTTCTTCAGGACGGTAAGTGCTTCATAGTATTTAACAATTAGTATAATCCTTTCTGGTTTGCTGACTTCAAGGACTGAAATAGAAGTGTTGGAGCTTTGTTCTGTGTCTTTTGGACAGCATCATGTGGCATGTAAAATTTTTGTGGTTTATTGAACTCATCCTTGCTCCAGAAGAAAACTAAATCTCATAGAGAATATCAGCCTGTCTGGCTACTCTGGCACCTGGGGAATTGCAGTGAAAGATACTCAGGTTAGTGACCTGCTTAAGGACACAGCTACAAGAATAAATTAACAGGATTTAAATTAGGATGAGGGTGCTGTACTTACTCCATACAGCTGTTTGTATATACATGCTTTCAGCAGGGTAGCAAACATGCTAGTTTGTGGTAATTTGCTCATGTAGGCAAGGGCTGAATAACAGCTGCTTTAGAAAGTTCAGGATTAAGTTGATCAAGATTGCTGTCTTTCCCATCACACCTTCCATGCCTCAGTATCTGTCTGGAAAAACTGTTCCACTTTCTTCTTGGTAGTGTGCAGCAGGAATTATTTAGATTTACTGTACAATTACATACATTTATTTAGTGGATTTCATTCATTCTTATTTTAAGTTAGAATGTTCTGATAAGTGCTTGTCTAGGAAGCAGTATCTTCTGTACATTACTAACCAGCCTATATTAATAGGCTACGGCAGATAATCAAATAAATGAATGTGGGAAAAAGTCTGTCTCTCTTTTCACTGTCCCTGCATTTCAAGTTCTTTGAGACAGAACATACCTTTTTGTCCATCACTTTACTCACATATAGCAGGAACTGTTGAGCTTACTGGAACTGTCAAGCGATAAGAAAAAAAATAAAATGTTAATCCATGAATCCAAAAGCAGTAGTCTAAAGTAGCACAGCTGTAAATGAAGATGCCAACATGTACTGAGATGTGCAGCAGTGGAATATGACTCTCCTTTCTGAGAGATCTAGCAGGGGTGAGAAAGAGAAAGCTGACCTGAAAAGGCCCAGTGGTTTGGTTCGAGAGAAGCAGCTTACATGAATGAAGGCTATTCTTGTTTTGTGAACTGTAAGGTGACCAAAAAAGGAGGTGGCAAGAGAGAAAAAGACAAAAACAAAAGAGCATTAATTTAAGGAAGAAAAGTATAAATGAAGAGACTGGAATCATAGAATGGTTTGGGTTGGAAGGGACCTCAAAGATTATCTAGTTCCAACCCCCTGCCATGGCAGGGACACCTCTCACTACACCAGGTTGCTCAAGGCTCCATCCAGCCTGGCTTTGAACACTTCCAGGGATGGAGCATCCCCGATTTCATTGGGCAACCTGTTCCAGTGCCTCACCACACTCAGGGTGAAGAATTTCTTGTCTAAACCTACCCTCTCTCAGTATCCACCCATTGCCCCTCGTCCTATCATTACAGTCCCTTGTAAAAAGTCTCTCCCCAGCTTTCTTGTGTTCTTGATGTTCTTAAGTCAGTGCCCTAAGATGAGAGTGATGACTGTTTCATCAGTCCTGGATAATTTCACCTCTACCACTGGTCCTTCTCTTGTATTGTACTGCTCCCTTCTTGTAAACTCTCCCCTGTTGTTCCCTCAGAGCCTGTGCCAGATGTATCTGTATATAAAAAGCGTGTAAGAAGCAAAAATCTGTCAAAGGAAAAATGTAGCAGTTTGATAATGGATATGGAGAGCAGATAACAATGCCAAAAACGCTGAAAGGCTTAATAGCTACTCTACTTGAGCCTTTCTAAGAAAGCAGAAGAGCAACAGTAACAAGTAGAATGGAAAACGAGAAGTCATCAGGCAAAATGAGGAAAAAATAAGAAGTAGCTCAGCTGTTCTCACAGTGCTGCTCAAGTCTGAGTAAGATTTTGCAATTCAGAGCTAGCAGCTCTCATGCATCTTATGAACATGAAAACTGATTTAAAATTTTAGGATAGTCTTTTGTGCTCTGAAGTATCTAGAAATCATGGTAATTACGTCTTGATCCACCCAGTAGAAAGGCCTTCCGAGTTCATAACTCTACTATCTATCTAATGAATATGGACGGAGTGTAAGACAGAGAAATTATTTTTAATCTGATTCAAAATACTCAAGTCAAGATAGTGTTGAACTCTGTGCAGGGGTAATTTATCCTGCTAAAAAGAACTAGTTTTGAAATTTTAAGCTACTGTTTACCTATGCATTAGAGCATCTAAGTAGCTTCACTTCTACTTGAAGCATCTGTTGCCTGTTATGCTCATTTGTACAGTAGACAGATCAAAAGTGCCTATATGGTCAGTTTAATTAGAATATCTGCAGTGCTCTTTGTTATACTGACTGAGGAAAGATCATCTTGAGATCAAAGAATTAAATTCTAGATTATGTGTGACCTTTAGTAAAGTCATCTAATCTCCCCCTGTATATTTTAGTATCTGTTATGTACATTATTATGTATAAATTTGTATGTATTATGTAGAGCAATGAATGTGTGAATGACAACTTCAACAAAAATGAAAGGATCCTTTTATAAGTTATAAATCGTATACTTCTCTGAACCTCTAAGTAGGATGTTGATCTCTCTTCTGCAATAATATGCTTGTTAACTCCAGTAAGCTTGGAGTTATTCTTTGCTATAATTCTACTCCTCTGAACTACTGTGTAACTATTCAATACCATCCTGTATTTGCACAACTGATTGTTCCTACTCTTCACAGTTTTTAACTTCATTTCTTTATACATTTTTACTTGTTATCTCATTTATTGTAAGCCTGTATTTTTTTTCTTTCAGGCAAGCAAAAGCCATGTATTCCTGTAAGGCTGAGCACAGTCATGAGCTGTCTTTCCCACAGGGGGCAATATTTTCCAATGGTAAGATATGTTTTACGTTCTCTTTTTACATTAAAAAAATATTTAAAAAATGAACTGTATCCACAAGATGACAGAGTGTAATTCCATTTTAAGCTCTCAGTTTTTACCCTTATTTTTCAATTGCCTTTGAATATATACTGTCTAAATAAACACATGAACCATATATAGGATCTTTTAACAATGTTAATTTATTGTAAACATGTTTTGTTTTTCTGGCTGCTTTTTTTGCAGTGTATCCATCAGTGGAACCAGGCTGGTTAAAAGCAACTTATGAAGGCAAAACAGGACTCGTTCCTGAGAATTATGTTGTCTTCCTCTAGTAATCTTTAGTGGACAGCAATATCTTCATGGTATCCATGGTAACAAATAATAAGCACTGTGATTTTTATCTGACACAGATATGGGATCAAACTCGTTAGCTGAGTGGTAGATTTCCTTCAGATACTGCAGCTGCAGGTTACACAGCTCCCTGTCAACGGAACAGAATGTAATGAAACAGTTAACAGTTTCTGTACTGAAGACGGTACTCTGTTTAAATACCTTCCATTGTTTGCAAAAGGTTGTTCTGTTCTTCTTTTATGGGTAAGGAGCACTAGAGCAATAAAATAAAAAAAAAAAAATTGCCATTTAGCTGCAGACCTTCAGGTCGTAGGATGTTGCTCACACAAGTGTGAAATTTAGAGGCAATGCACTCTATGACATTTCTTGCAATCTATAGCTTTTAATATGGAAAATTGTTTGGGTTTTTTTTATAATGTAAGTAATGCTTTTATTGTGATCTGAATTCTCCCTTAAAAAACTTGATTCTAAAATTAGTCCTAATCATTTCAAAAAAGTAAGGAGTTTTCCATAAATCAGAAGTTTGAACTTCTGTTAGTCATTGAGATTACAATATGTTACAGAATTTATGCAACTGATAATGAAATCAGTTCATACACTGCCTGAGCAGTAAGTGCTTATTCAAAATATGATATGTTTTATGAATGTTTCATTCAAATACTTCTTAGATTTATTTCCTCCTTTCTGTATCAGTATAGATAATATTAACAACTTTTATTTCTATAATACCCGTCATCAGGACAGTATTCTCAGTGTATCTCAGAACAAATCTGTTGAAAACAAGGAGAGGCTGAATCTGGAATGATTGATAGTCATGTGAAGCAAGCAGTGAAAAACAGCACTGTGTTTTAAAACCTGAGATAAATTTTAACTGAGTCTTTTTCAGGCTTTTTCCATTGCAAATAAGACAAATGGCCTGTGAAGTAGCTAATTTTATAAGCTATTAATGCTGAAAGCTCCGTGTAGCAATAAAAGTATTTAATATTATTTCTCCTGACTTTTGCTAAACTATTGGACAAGATTTCTTGCCTTCCATATAATAAAAAAGCCTTACTTTTCAAAGGTTTTGTAAATACCCATTGGTTGTTCCTGGTTGGACTGAAAAAAAAAAGGAAAAAAAAAACCAAACCAAACACCCCACACTCAAAAAAACCCCAAAACCATAAGCAGCTTTCTAAATCTGAGCATCTTTCTTGCACACCACTAGGGAAAGCATGCATTACTTGCTTGGCTACTTAGCATGCCCGACTGAAAACCAAGATATTTAAAGCTCCATATTAGTATTCTTCAGGATTAGTGCTACAGAAGGAATTCACTGTTTCATAGACCTATTAAGGCTTAGTTCTTTCTTCAGTAACAGAAATCAATGTATAAATCTTCTGTTGATTTCTGAATTGTACACTACTTCCAGAAAGTTTAAGGAAGAATTTCTGTAAGAAGTAGCCTTTTAATAGCTTCTTTTTTCTTTCCATAGCCTCTTTCTAGTTTAAGTTACAAAATTAGGTTTATTGCCAACGTGAAGAAGCACATCAGAACCTTCTTTACTTGCATGTAGTGCATGATTTCTGCAGAGCAATTTTGTGTTGGAATTCAGGCTGGTGGCAAAAGCCTGCAGGATCCTTCTCCTTGCTAATTAAAGTGTCAAGTGGTGATCAGGGAAGGAGAGAGGCTGTAAAAGCATCCTCCCAAAAATGGTCTACCTTTTCAGAGGGGAAGTCTGGGTAAGACTGACTGCAGGCAGTTGAGGACAGACCCCTTGAATTAGTGACTGAGTGATCTGGGTTCTTTCTTCACTCCAAACAGTTTCATCTAAGTCCCAAATCATGTTTCACTTCACCTTAAGACCAGATTGTGTTCAACACATAGTCATGAAGGGTTGTTCCAGACATTGTCACAGGCAGTGAAGGCAAACATGTGTGCACTCATCTAATTTGCCCAGAGCAGATGTGAAAGGAAGTGAAGGTCTTTTCTCATCAGATTGAGCCTTTCTTATTTCTAGGGCAAGCCAAGATTTCTTGTTGTAAGCTATGCCTGAAACTGTCATTGCCCTGAGAAGATCAATATGGTTTTGGTTGTTTTTTTGCTGTGTTCCACAATCCAAAAATTGCAGGATGTCTAAAAGGCTTACCTCTAGTGACTTTCCCAGGAGTGCAGCTGCAGGCAAAAAGGAGCAGAAAGGGGAGCAGAGCTTTGAGCTGGGGGCCCAGCACACGTCTCACACAGGCAGAGAAATGCAGTGGTCTGGGGAAAAACAACACTTCTCCTGTCTGTTGCACTGGGGTCAGTGGCAAATGGACCTTTGTTGAACATCCTTTGATAACCTCTTATACTTCTTAGGAGGAATTTAATTGTTGTGAAATTCTTCAGGAACAGCAAAATAGAAAATGCTTGCTCTTATTTGCTTTGCTTTAGCCTGATTTAAAAGTAAGAGGGAAAAAAGCTAACCTTAGGTAAGCCTTAGCCTGGGTATATGCTTGGGTATTCTCCAATACTATGTTTTGAAACCAGCTGATCTGAGTGCAAGCTAGAGGACTCAAAGATGCTAAGTTGTTTAAAAATCTTATAAAAAGGCAAATTTCAGTTACAGATTAAGTAAGTAGAGTCTGTAGGTGCTGAGGGAAAAGTAGAAAGACCAGGAGGAATCCCTGTGGAGGAGAGATGTTCTGTCTGTTCCCATGCATTCATCTCACGTTAGTCACACAATTGAATTGCAGAAGACAGCTTCATAAGAAACTGGATCCCATTCATTCTGCTGCTCACCAAACAAATCTGTATTTTCCTCTGTAAGATTCTGCACTTTTCCAGGCCCTTCTTCTGAACCAGCTATGACAGTCACATAAATACTTGTAAAGTAGCTTAGTTTTAAAGTGGCATTTCCACCTGAAAAAGGTTATGCCCATTCTTAATTACAGTTATCCACTCTCTCTCAGTGGGATGAGTAGGGTTTTTCATTTTCTGAAGTATTTTATGTTTTTTCTGTTCGTCTCTCCCGTGGTACATGAGAAGCACTTTCTGTATAATCTCCCTGCTGGGTAGTGGATGCCCTGGCTCTTCCCTGACTTTCCAGGAGGGAGTTTATCACTACAAGAAGCTGTACGATGAACTGGAACGTTAAGTAACTAGTAACAGTTCAAAGACTGAAATAGAGGGGAGGGCAGCACCAAAGCTTGTCTAATGATGATACTCTCAGGCCTAACCAAAAATTCCTTCTGATTATTGCAAAGGATCAGAAATCCATATAACATTGAAACTATATAACTATCTTGATAGTGCCTTACCAGAAAATTAGGCAAGATGAACTAAATTAGTTCATAGTATTGATTTACCGTTTTTTATGAAAATCAGATTCACTCTACAAGCGAAGGTTGAGCAATTTTTTTAATTATAGTTATTATTGTCTGTCCTAAAAGGATGCAACAGGTTTTCTTCCAAGTATCACTGTAGAACTCAAGGTAGATAACACATTGTGATTGCTGTTTGTCTTGTGGAAATAATGTCTGTACCCACAACTAAGTAATTAGCCATGGTTTTTCTTTGTTAAACGTTTTGATAAATGTTGTAGCACAACATGAATAAAATTAATAGCGTGAAGGACTGATATATTGTATGATAAATATGTAAAGTATATTAATATTTTATATTCACACTTTTTATTAATGATCATAAAGATGAAAAAAATATTTTTTGTGTAATTCCTATGAGTTCAGTATTAAAATATCCTTGCCATATTTTGGCATTTAGAGTTCTATGTAACAAAACTCTTAAATTAAACCATAGCTATCACTTATGTCCCTAACTAATCTATAAAGTTCATTGTTTATTTCTGGAAAAAAATATGCACAGATTGCTGACCAGCGCTTTTCTATGATAGTAATAGTAACTTATTTTCCTTTTATGTACTTTCTGGTGCTAATCTCTGTTCTTTGCCTGTAATTGGACTGAATTACAATGTGCCTTTGGGAAAGACATGTTAGGAGAGGAAAAGTTGCAAAATTCAGCAGTTCAGAACACTACGACAGCAAAAAAAAAAGCATTGTATGGCAGTAATTGGATTTTTTTTTTTGTTACATTTCTCAACTGGTCTATTTTCTGCTTAATAAAATTGCATCAGAATAAATAATGAAACTAAAAAGCATATTGTTCTTTATACATCTTTTCCTAAGGCAGCAGTTGGTCTATTTTGGATTGAACAGCGAGAAATCCCAGTAGGGGAGCACATCCTCCCAGCTGGGGTGGATCTTCTCCACTGATGGAAACTCACAAAGCTCTACTGAAGTCAAAGACAAACCTTTGGCAATTTATGGTGAGGGTTTGCTGGCCAGAAGCCCCCAGAAAGTAAATGGAATATTCTGTTAATGGGGTAACATATAAAAGGGCTTGGCATTATCCTTTCTTTCAGCAGAGTGCCCTATATGAATCATTCAATTACCAGAGATCAAGCTATAGGCAAAGTTCAGTCTTGTTCTTTGTGGTGACACAGCCCTGAGAAGTACAAGTTGGGAGGTCTCTTCTTTTGGATATTTCATGGACTTTGGGAGTTTGCTTTGTTTTGTTTTAATAACGTGCTTGGTGTCCAAACAGCCACTAATTCAATGCTGTAATTCACTGAAGAGCATAGCATTGTTTTTCTTGTCCTGTATGTGGCAGTATTTAATAAGCCATTGGATTATCCTTGTTATTTTAAGTATAGGGAATGTTGCTTCAACCCTTGGATGTCTCAGCTAAAAGCTATTCTGCATCTAAGCTTTTTGCAAGTGTTTTATTTGGAATTGTCATTAAAATTCTGGCACTAAAGATAGCACCATGATATCAGCACTACAAGAGTTTCTGTTACAGCAAAGGGCAAGGCAGCTGAACAGGGCACATGGATAGTTTCCATTTTCAATCATATTTATGGCAATTTTGGAGGTATTAGAGTTTATAGGGGTTACTTTAGATACTCTATGGTATTTTAATAGGAAAGTATATACAATCAATAACTATATATATATATTTAATAAAATCCTACTAAATTATCTTACTGAATTCTCTGTTTATTTTGTAGTGTGGTTTCAATCATTACCTGCACTCTGTATATATCTACATGTAAATAACTGGCATGACATGCATAAACTGACTTGCAGACATAATTCTATGTTGTACTTTACACTGTATTTCAAAAATTTGAAAATTCATTTTTCAAAATAAAAAGCCTTTCTACACTAACTGGCTTCTTTATTATTTTTGATTTTGGGCTCTGGTTCAGCCTTTTATTTTTTCGGAGTAATAACACTTTTATGCTGCTTCCATTCATACCTGGATTTTTCAGTGAAGTTTCACCCATGAAGATGCTTTATGTAGAGGACATTGCTCCTAACGTTGAGCAGTGGGCACATGTATGAATACTAGACAATAGTATGTCACCTACTGTCCTGGTCACGTTGGAAGTCTCCAAAGACGTGGCTTCTGAGGAAAAGAAAATGGCAACTTTTCACCTTTAGGTAACAAGAAGCACAACCCTGGTATATCAAAGCATCATTGATGAGGTCTTTGCCTCTGAAAAGGAGCAGGTGGGGGGCTCTCAGGAGGTGGGTCTGGTCTGATTCCAACAACACTGCCTGCGAGGGAAATAACATGAGTGGAGTGGTTTCTGCAAGTGTCCTTGTGTCCTAGCATTTGTCCAGGGCTCTTTGCCTCAGGGACCTGCAGCTTTTCTACCCTCAGGAGGGAGTCATTTCCATCACCAGCTGTGTCCAAGGCCAGAGGAGCTGTGAGGTGGCCTGTCTCACCTTCCTTCTGAAAGGACTCGAAGACCCAAGAGGCTTTATTTCGATATTACTGAAATGATCAGGCTTTATTACAATATTAACTAAAAAGAACTAAATTACTTGAACAAGGAGGATGAAACCAGCCAGCTGACAAACTCCTTCCCTGTTCACTGTGTGGTCAGGTTTGGACAGTGCAGACCACTGCTGTATCAGACCCCGGAAAGATGGGTCCTGCTGCTCCTGGCTCTGCCTGCAAGCCCCAGGCTTGCCTGAGCCACCCCAGGCTGCGTGGGTCACCTGCCTCACCCAAGGGCATCTCTGCCTCTCACCTGGGTGCTGCACCTGCAACAGCTCAGGGGGACACCGGGTATAGAACATAGATACCATGACCATAAACAAAATATTAGTTCAGCGGAGAAGTAAAACACAGACTGGGCAGAGAAACAGTCTTTCCTTTGCGTTGCTTTCTGACAATTACTCCTAAGTGAAACTTGTACTTCACTGCTCCCCTGCTTGAAGATTATGGAAATGAGGAGTCTGCTGCCAGCAGTCAAAAAGTCACCTGCGGTCTGTGGTCACCAAACACCACCTGCGCCTTGCTGAGGTCCTATGGTCCCGTGCAGTACAGGGCTGGGGAGAAGGAAAGGCTCCCCTTGCCAGGGACTGAGGGACGCAGTTGGGCTGGCAAAGCCACGTCGGTCTGTATTACCTGTGCTGGAAAAGCCTGAGGAGAGGGGCTGCAACAAAACACCTGACCCATCCTCTGGCTCTCATGCCCGGCAGGTTGGCAGTAGATCTCATCCTGCACCCGTACCCGTATCGGCCGGCACTGCGGCTGGCACTTACAGCTTGACCCATCTCTGCTCCTGTTAAGGACTGTGAAAGCACACATGGGGAGAGCTGCCCCAGGTGCCCAGCTCTGCATAGTGAGTAGGTGTAAGAGGAAATTAGGAATACACGTGCTTTGCTAGTTCACTAAAAATGATAGCTCATCAAGTTTTATGTTACAATTCTGAAATAAAATGGTTGTTTTTCTATTAGAGCTTTCTGCCCTTTCCCAGGGAGATGCAGGCTCCTTGACTTTCAGATCCTCTCATCTCCAGGAGTGAACACAGACTAGTTTGGGGTCTAGACTAAGCCCTGACATAGATCTCATCACTCATTTTCCCTGTGTCTATAGGGTCATTTGACTTGGCATCATGGAATCACTAAGATTTTTCTCTATTTCTGGGAAACAAACATTCTGGCTTGCTATATTTTGACATTTCAGTGAACATCAAAACGTAAAGGCATAAATTCCTATTAAACTAACTCTGTTACTGTATTATCACTGAACTGAGAACTCCCGAGGGATGAGACACCAACTGTGTTTCTTACCAGAAATGGTGAAGAGGGACTTCATTATGTGGTGCATTAAGGCACCCTACAGCACATGAGCTCTGTTTGCAGAAGTGGATCTCTTGGTCTGCAGGCTTTATGGCTTGGTAAGCCTACGACGTGGACTCTAGAGCAGTTGACTTGTGGAACAGTTATGGTATAAAACAGACACCAGAGTGAGCTGCGGCGGCAGTGTTTGGCTGAGGGGAAGCAGGATGCGAGCGGGGTCTGCAGCCACACCAGCCATGCCCCAATGGAGCCACACCAGCCATAGCACCCCAGGCTCACAAAGAGGAGAAATTTCAGTGACCCAAGGAAATGGTGTGGGCGTGGACTGAGCAGGCTGCAAAGTCAGTTCAGGTCCCAGTTAAGAACGTTTTCTTGTGCACTGGGCACGATTCATTCCTTCAAACCCCACCTGCCTTTCTAACACAAACACTATGCTGATTAAATGTGATAAATAAGGTATTTGCACTTCCGTCTTTAAAAGTTTTATTTTGTGTTTATAAAGCTTTTCCTGGGGTAATTCGAATTAATCACTGATATGGAAAAAAAGTATTGAAAGATATTCTTGGCTTCTTTTGCTATGGTTGGCTGCTTTTCTATTGTATTTATGGCAACAAGCTCAAAAGCTGAACTAGCCTAGAGCAAGTGCCTTTGCCAAAGATCATGGTGTGCTTTTTAAATGTAAACATGCAGGGATTCATGGGAACATTGAGTGACCTCCACAGCCAGAACAGAAAGGAGTCTTAATTCACTTGAAAGTACTTTAGTAATTGGAATACATCTTTCTTCCAGTATAATTGAGGAGCTGATTAGTTAGACTTAGCACGGGTGTATTTCATTTAAAATTACTGTTAATGGCTCTCGGGTCCCCTTAGAAGAGACTGGAGTCCTGTCTGAAAAACATCAGTGATTTATTTTTGTTGACAGTCATTGCTTTTGTCTTCTTACAAAAAAACCCAAACAAACACATTCAAAGGGAGACGAGCGGCTTACCTGGGCTGTGGGTATTTTCAAAACCAGATTTGAAATGCCTTGCTTCACCCTGTGACGGCCAGGAGCTCCGTCCTCACCAGGCGTGGGGGCTGAGAGGGGTGGTGGCTCAGCCCTTGGTGGGCTCAAGGCGGGTGGATGGAGGGCGTGCAGCGTGTCCCAGAGCAGCACAGCTCGGAGCAAGAGCCACAGGCTCCAATCAAGCTCATTTGGGAGCTCAATAGCCCAGACGTGGCCACATGCTCCTGGCATTGCTGGGGACCCAGCAGCATGCTCTGTAAGCAGGCGAGACAGCTGCGCGGTGGGAAGCCTCATGAGAAACCTTTCAGAGGACAATTCACAAACCCGGGCGGAAGAGAGAGAAGAAACCTGAGCTTGATCAATCTATACAGTGTTCCTCCAAATAAATTAACTGGCATACAGGATACAACTGGTTCCTAGAATAAAACAAATGCTGTTTGCAAGGACCTCACAAGAAGATAACAAAGATTAGGGTTTCAGCGTGCCTGAGCTGGGAAGCTGATCAGAAAGTGCTGGAAACAGAGGCTGTGAGTCCTGAATTACCACAAAACATGCAGGATGCCTCTCCGCAGGGAAAATCCACCAGAAAATAAAAAACAACACACCTAGGGTCTCTGGCAGCACCCTTCAGGGGCAGCTGAAGGACGCAGGTAGATAGCAGAAGGCCTCAGAGAGATTTAGGTGCAAGCAAATTGTGTTGGGCAGTGGTGATGCAAATATATCCTTACATAAAAGCACAGCTTAAATAGTCGTTTTAAGTTTGTCATTTCCTGCTGTTGCTGTTGGTTGAGGGATGGTTATGTTTGGCCCTGAGAAGTACCCTTTCCTTGCTGTAATTATGACAAATTGTGCCTGCCTTGGATGGGGAAAAGGGTCATTCTGCACCATGTCCTGCCGCCTCTGTTACGGGCTCCGTGTATGGCATCTCCCCAGACCTTTCCTTGAGACATTTGCAGTGAATGCCATAGGAGTGTTTCACCCGATTCCAGCTGTGATCTGCTCTGGTTTGGAACGGGTCCTTCTCACCCTCCCTATCCCCCTGTAATTCAGACAATGCAAAACAAACATGCACAATTAATTTTACCTTCACAGCAACACAGAACCGAGTTGTACGAAGAGGTTCAGGTTCAGCCACTGCTGAAGCCTTTCCTTAATATTTTTTTCTCGTCTTTTGAAACATTCCCTGACTAAATGAACTGAGAAGCCAAATGTCTGGGTATCTGTAAGTGCATCAGCATCAGAAACTCTGGTGAATATTGTTGTGGTTTTTTAGCTAACGCAATTAGCTTTGCTGGATAGATTTTATCCAGAGGGGAAACCAAGAAAGGGTGTTTCTTTATCACGATGTTGTGTGCATCTCTCATAAACAGCTCATCTCCTCAGTGCAGCAAGAACAAACACAGCTCTTTGCTTCTCACAGTTCCCAAGGCACTCATTCGGGTCAGCCTTCCCCTGCAGGGTCCATCACATTCAAGCACAACAGTGGTGACACAAAACCCACCACAGCACAGTGGGTGGTTTGGGACAGTGGACCTTCTCATAGCGCTGCCTCAGCCTTGGCTCAGTTTGGTGCCTTCTCCAGCGCAGCAGCATCTTCCTCATTGACACATAAGGGAGGAAAAGATGGTTTCATGTGGATTACTGCATGGTGGGATCTCTGACACTGCTTATTTCACTTTGGCAACACCAAATAGCAGGGCTGTCTTCCCAGTGAGCAGCAGATGATTACTGCATGAACTCATTAGTATGTTTAAGGTGAAGTTCACCTGCCCTGTGCAGAGACGGGTCAATCTCCGTAGCGTCCGTATCAATATGGAGTCTGAGATGTTACAATGAAAAAACATCTCATTTAGGCAGGCTGTTATTACCTAAAGATTAAAGCAAAGGCTTCTACCCTAAAGGGCTTAAACATCTAATTTCAAGTAATGAGTAACATTAGTTTACTGTTTATACCCTTCCATTACCATGCCTGTTAAAAAAAAAGAACAAAACCCAAGACAATTTTTGAGCAATGGAGGTATGCATTCAGACTGAATTTGGACGTAGCATATACACACAGAGTCATTCCAGTCAATCCAGAGGAATATCATTGCATAACTAACTAATTTGGGACTGAATAAAGGTACCAGTGCAGGTCTCCTCGACTGATTGCATATTTAAGTAGGAGCAGTCTTAAACTTGGACACCTTGTAGTTTTTCAGTGTCTCAAAAATGTTTAATACTTTCTTCTGTATCATAGCTGGTCATAGGACTGCCACTCTAAAGAAATCCATGTATATTTTTGTATTGACCAAGTGCCTTCCACTATGGTTTAATACTGCGTGAAATGTTTTAAATTTAAATTAATTTGGAAAAAAGTCATCTATGTGGTAAATCCCAGCCCTGTCAAACTGTTCATGATGTGCCCATGGAGTCCTGATAATGTCCAAGAGATCAATTCACAAGAACAAGAGCACTCAGAAATGAAACTGAAACATCACTTTCAAGATGTACTGTATTCTGTGGAAATAATGTGGAAAAACATCATCATTGTTGGCACAGTTAATTCTTCTCTGAGAACACATTATCCGTGATTAACATTACAGTACATCCTTAGCAAGGGGTGACATCCAAACCACCAGTCCAGACCTGAATTACCAGTGCTCCCTTAAAACGAGAGGGGAGAGCTGGACTCTCCTGTGGATGGAGACCTCATCATGCCCTTCTGCCTGGTGCCCATGCCCTTGGTGGGGTGCAGGTCCCACTCTGCCCATTGCACACCACCCCAGAAGGCAGCGGGGAGGGAAGCGGGACGTGTCAAGGATGAGGAAGGTATCACCTGAGTGCGGGAGCCAGTTCCTCAAAAGCCAGAGGTGGTGTTCCCTTGAGGCAGCCAAGAAAAGGTTGTGCAGGCTGAGTCAAGGACTCGCTCTGTCCACTGCTAACAGGGGAAGAGCCTCCTGCCCCGTGACGGAGGTGGGTAACAATCCTGCACTGCGCTGCATCCTGCACCTTGGGGGTGAGATCGAGAAGTGTCCACTCGGCAGCAAACTCCAGCTCTTGGTACGGACACTACAGTGAGCTCATGGACACCTGCTGTGAAGTCTAGGGACATCTTAGTCTTAAAAGCTTGCTATAAAATACATATACATAAATCGTTACCCGACGTGTAGGCTGCTGTGCTAGTTGTATCTCTACTCAGATATCATTTTTTCCAATGCAGAGAGAGAGCAGAGCACCACAGCCTTCGCTCCCTCAGCAGCACCTGTACCTACTGCCCCTGTGCATCCACCTGCCACAGGTCATACCATCTTTCCTTTGTGTGTATTTATGCTGGAATATCAGGAATGTAACTTATTTTTCTGGGTTTATAGGCTAGCAGTTTGGCAGTACCTTCCACATAAGTAAGAATTTATTTTTTTTTTTAAAAAAAAGATGTTTGTCGCCCATTCTTTGAGCCTTGTAGAGAGCTTGAATTGAAAATAAAATGGAAGATACTGCTCCCCTCCCCATACAGATTTCAATTCAGTAAATAAGCAGCATCTGTTGTCTTTGACCTGGAGCTGCCAAAGTGAAATTAGCCTCCCAGCTGCTGCTCCGTAGGACTGCCAGCACCAGTGGCTCCACCAGCCTGGTACTGGTAACTGCAATTCCATGTGCACTTACGGCGCGGTGCTGGTTTGTAGCTTCACATTCCACCTGGTGGTAACTGAAAAAACCACTTCTCACGCTACTACAAAGTAAGCACATCTCCAATTTATTGGACATGACACAACGTAGCTAGACAACAACTTTACAAAAATACCTGAAAGCTATTATTTCAGATGTACAAATATAGAGAATGCAAGTTCCTCTTCGCCAGAAAATACAGAAATCTTATACAGGTCTCTTTAAAAAAAAAATAAAAACAATAGTAACAAACCATAAAATATGTCCATCTTCATCTTGAACGTTAAATACAGAGAAATACTAACAATGCCAGCACTTTTGTGCAAAATTATTTTAAGAAGTAAATTGTCTAGTGCACAATAGGACTGCACTGAAAGCTGACCTTTGGGATGCAAAGCTTCCAATTACATTTTAAAGTGAAAAGCCTTGTCACCCTCAGCTGGCCAACCCTTCGTGTCCCAAAGGATGATACTCTCTCATCGTGCATAATGCCATCAGGACAGACCCCAACCCCATGGCTGCCACACCTCCACTCCTCAGGCGTTTCAGGGAATGTGAAACTATCAAATTCTGCTGTCACATCTCTTCTATTTAACAGTGTATCATTTCCAGGACGTGTGTTGTCTCTGTCTATAGAAGAATATGTTTACGTGGAACAGCAAAATCCACATTTTACGGTTACACATTGCTGGGATCTGGGAAAATGGTTGGGAACATATTCATTGCTCTGCTTAAGTCTTTGTCACTGTTTTGAAAGGACAACACCATGCTTCACATACATTATCTCCGAAGATTTCTAACAAAAGGAAGGTTCCTACTTGTAACAGGCTGCCACCACTAGTGACATTTCAGTTCCTTCACTGAACATTTAAGTTGCAGTCCTTTTTTTGAGCTGATGAAAACTCGTTCCACTCAAAGTGCTTTTGATTCATGATGATGCATAAAGTGAACTATGATGATGTTTTCATAAATGCATTTATACAAAGGACACATACTAAGCTGTCCTCTCACACACACTGGTTTGGGCTGGATGCAGGGGGATGCTGGTGTAACAGCACCTGCATGTGTTTCCATATGTGTGCCTGCATACGTGTCATCTTAAAGTAAGCACTTCAGCTACGCACGCTCCGTGTTCCTTAGCTGTCAGAAAAAGTACTGTGTGAAACACTGTTCTTCATTGTGATGGCTTTAACTTTACATTTAGATATTTTTGGTAATGCCTGCAGTCAACTGCCTTGTAAATAGAAGTGTCCATCTTGGGAAATTTATAGTTTATGGATTTATGGTTTTAAAAGACCATGCAAGACTCCTTGGAGCTTTCTTTTTTTGCAGAGAAATTAGAGATCCTATTAAATTTTAGCATACAATCAGCCCTATAAGGCATTATATAATATAATCGTATACTCCTTTGAAACAAACTTTACTTTTAAAACTACAGTGATTGCAGATTGCTGGGTGTTTCTTTCTCCAAGTACTCCATGTCAAAGCATTTACACATCCTTCTGAATGCACACTGCCATGTGTATGTGTTTTTGGTGCTTTCCTTATTCACACTCCATAGAGCCACAATGGACCTACCAGAATAAACCAGGTTTTTTGAACAGTGCTATGATGAGAACATAGTTCTCAACCAGAGGTACTGCAGATCAGATTCTCAGACTGGACATAAACCAACATTACAGGGTATAAAGTGTAAAAGCATTACTCTATTTTTATCTAATATATGAAAAATAGGCATATGTGAAAACTGTACATGCAAGATGGAATGAGCAACTTACAGTGATGTTCATAAAAGTCTCACCTGTATAACATAAAGGTCTCTGTACTGGTCTGCCCAGTTATTTCTGACTTGATGGCAAAGATTTTTATTACATCCACGAGATGCTTTTCATCCAACCTAGCCCCTTGTCTGAAAGCACAGAGCTGTGGAGTTCACTGATGCAGAGCTCTGGATTCCTGTAAATTATATATTTATTTTTCCTCAACATAGCAAAAAGAGATTTTAGTATTAAACCAGCTGGGTGGATATTTAACTTGAGCTGTGGGAAAATGCAATAGAGTGAGACTACACAAATGACACTGTGAGAACTTCCTCACTGACGTGCCTGAATGCTAAATTGGTGGAACTATTGTACCTGTAGAGGTGAAAGGTAATTTAGTTTTCATGGTCAGGAAAACATGATGTATGACTTGTGATGGTATTTTTACAATGAGCACACCTCACACTGGCAAGAAAATGAAATGCTGCCAGTTTTAAATGATAAACTAGAATTAAATGAAAGCTCACCACTCCTTGCTATCCTTTATATTCTGTAAATGCCTTGTACAGAGCACTCTGGGCCCAACCCTGGAAAAAAATGCCTAAATGTGAGCGAAAAAATACATCAAGGAGCAGCACTGCTCACAGACTTGAAGTGAAGCAACTGGGGCTTTAGCTCCAACAGCACTGGAGGTTTATTTTCTGAGGATTATTTTCTCTTTAAGGTAAACAGTCAGTTAAATTTTAACTTAGTTATTATTATCTATGCAGTCACCTTTTACTGCATCTTTCTCTCCAAGCATCTGAAAAGCTACAGTACCATTCTGCACGCAAATAATGTCAATCTAATAAATTAATAACATCCATTGAAAAAAAACAACCCATTAATTTTAAGATTAAAACCACTTAAAATATGACTTTTTTTCCTTTTCATCTTCCAAGAGGGAAAAGAGAACTAAATGAAAAACAAACCCTCTGTTCAAGTCAGGTCATCATGACACAAAGCAGTACAAACCAATAAATCCCACAATTCTGACAGTCCAGCCTGGCAGCACGCACACAGGCTTTTGAGCCATGGAAAGTTGGGAGGGCTTTGGATTGGCTCTGTGGCTACAAGCTGACTTACTGGAAGGAAAGAAAGGTCAGCGTGCCACAAACGGCGCATCAGGCAAGAAATGTGTGCTGGGAGTTGCAGTGCTGCATGGGTGGCGTGCAGCCCCATCCTCTCCTGCCCTGGGGATAAACTAACCTTAAGTTTGTGCAGGTAGGAGAGTACAGGAAGGAAGGATCCCTGCAGATAGTACTGTTCATGCTACCGTTATGTCACTGACAACATGGATAAATATTTGGGTTTAGACAGGAACACAGGAAAGCAGCTGGCCTTCCCAACAAAGATAATTGAGAGAGAGATGACTGTATGCTAAAACAAATAAATAAATAAATAAGGTACTACGGAAGCACTGACTGGTCTGAAAACACAAACTGAACTCTCAGCTTCTCTACTGTAGATATAACACAAGCAAACACAACCTTCAGTGAGGGTGACAGAGCACTGGCACAGGCTGCCCAGAGAGGTTGTGGAGTCTCCTTCTCTGGAGACATTCAAAACCCACCTGGACATGTTCCTGTGTGACCTGACCTAGGTGTTCCTGCTCTGGCAGGGGGATTGGACTAGATGATCTTTTAAGATCCCTTCCAATCCCTAACATTCTGTGATTCTGTGAAACGTAACTGCAGTGCAGCTGAAGGAGTTCAAACATACCTAAGCTTCAGTTTATTATGCACAGGTACAACCAAACCATTCCACAGCGCCAAGAAATCCATTGGAAGTTTCTCAGACTACACTTCCCTCCCTCAGGGACTAGGTGTTAACGACCCCTAAAGGCTGGTGACACTGTTGATCCAGCTAAGATCTTTGAAAACGTGAGCCTCAAGTGTCTGACCTTTTGTATTCTTCCAGCACAGCAGGTACAACTGTGAAACCACCTGGTGTGAAACAGCAAGACAGCTTGGGCTGGAGGTCTCCTCTTCACTGCATTGTCACAGCCCTCCAAACAGAGTTGGGCTGCCACAGCCAGGCACTTCAACCTTCAAAACAGTCTTTAAAAACTATGTGATGCCTCTACAAAGCTGAGTAACAACAGTAGAGCTCAAAGGAAGCAGTTGACTTTAGGGTTTTGTTTGTTTGAGTCACTGAAGAACTAGCTTGGATCAAAAATCCCACAACTGCACAGAACAGGAGAGGCATTATTTAGTGTAAGAGAACTTTTAGTGATAGGTCAGACAAAAAGTTATGTTTGCAATCTGCAGAAGATGGCAAGCTTTCTAATTAGTACCACAGGTCTGATACCTTTAAAATATAATCAGGCACATCATGAATGCCAGAAAAGAGAGGTTGTGGAGTCTCCTTCTCTGGAGACATTCAAAACCCGCCTGGACATGTTCCTGTGTGACCTGATCTAGGTATTCCTGCTCTGGCAGGGGGATTGGACTAGATGATCTTTTGAGGTCCCTTCCAATCCCTAACATTCTGTGATTCTGTGAAAAGTCCATCTGCTGAAACCTTGTACTTCTAGTAGGCAAAATAAGAAAATCTAGCATTGTTATGCCTTGTTCAGTGTAGTGAGAAGCACTACAAAAATGTTTAATTTAGACCTATTTGTAAAGCTCAGTGCATTTATCATGACCCTGAAGTTCTGGGAATTATTTTCAGTGAGTTAGAGAGCAATTTGATTAGTTAGAAACAATTTGAAAATGTTTTAAACCTTTGTTATCTATTCCCAGAAGACATTTATTCTTCCTTTTTGATTACGCCTTTGATACAAATATAGAGCATTTCAGACTAATATCTGCCCTATTTATGGGACGTGGTGACATGGCAGCCACTTAGAACAAATTTGAGAGCCTGAGTAAAAGGCAGATGTAGGCTGATCCAGGGCATTCTGAAGGCAAACATACTGCCTGCTCCATTTTCCAATTTCAGAATTAGGGGGTCAAGGAATAATTTTTAGTGTGGGAAGTTTCTGGTAACTATTTAATCTAAACAGCAACATAGACAGTCTGTTTATTCAATGGTAAATCATCTGGTGATGCTTAAATTCCCAAAGAATACATGAAAATATTGTGGTAACACAAAGGTGGAATGGTTGAAACGGGTTTTTCTACTGAGTTCCACAATTACTGAATGCAAATACAAAGAAAAATAAAGAAAACAAAACTTCAATATGTAGAAATGAAGAATTTTATACTATTTATTAAAACATAATTGCTTTAAGGATCACAGTTAAATGTCAGACTGTATTGAATATGAAAGAAATTGCTTGTCTCTGGGCAGTTAGAAATGACAAACTGAATTAACTAACACAAAAGTCTGCTTACATGATTTTATCCTTGGCCACATCTTCACACCAACTCTAGTGGGTTTTGTACTACTATGTGGGAATCTCTAAAACATTTATATTGCCAGTCATAACGTAGCAGCTTCTTGATTGGCTTTAGGAAATTGTAAATAGTAAGGATACCTTCAGATCTACCTTTAGTCCATGCTTTTTTCAAGAACCAGGACATAATTTTTATGAACAAGTGACATCAGTTATATTTTAATGAGGGGCACCCTGATTTAATCAGGGTTACTGAACTTACATCCAGTGAGCCTTTGTTCAGATCAAGTGAGACACCATCAACACTATGCTGTCACACGATGGATGCATCCACCATGTAATGGGGAAGAACAAAAGCCTATGGTCAGCAAGGATGCAAGTAAGACTCACCATTTCCCACATTGTCAGAGAATTTGAGTATCATTTTTAGTGACTGGCAAAATTTTTCATATTATAATAGACTCAGAAATTCTTCTTGGGCTTTTCCATTTCTCTGTTGTGTGAATATATCAACAATTTACTGTTTTAAATGCATGAGTTGCTTCATAACCATATTAAAGGCACAAACACCAGCACATTATAATTTTTCAGTCAAATATTTCATTTCCATGGTAAAACATGACATTCTTGAATGTATAAAGCTAATTTAGTCTAATTTCTCTTTTACAGTTACCCCAATTATAATGGTATGCCTTTAAAATATAAAATACGTAGCTCCATTGAATAGTACTGAAATGAGTCTGATGTGTATCAAAATGTTTGTATTCATATTTTCCATTTCTTTTTGCATTTAATCTCACTATAATTCAATGTTAATGGCTGTTTGAGTATTCAGCATTGGAATTCAAAACATTAAGATTATTAAGAGTTGTAGTCAGTGAAAACATCTCCATTTAAAGCTTCTGAAATACAGAATTTTAAAGTTGATGGATTTAAGATAGCTAAGTGATTTAGCTTTAATAAGTGCCAAACTTTTAAGGAAAGTAACAAAAACTAAAGCTGAGCGGGTTTGCATACACATTACTTCTGGGTAATAGACACTGAAATTTTCCTACGCTTTCCCATTTTTTCTGCACTGAATGGTGCAGAAAACAATAAGCTGAACTTGGAGTTTCAATGCAGTATGAGCACAGATAAGAATATGAATGTGTACTTTGTGGCTAGCACTTTAGTTACTCATGAAGGTATTGCAGTGACGTCTACTTAATTCTGGACAGCTGACTTTGAAAGGATATTTCTGTGAGGCAGACTAGTTAATAAAAAGTGAAATATCCATGAGAAAATGTGGACAATATTTATTTTAATTCCGCCAAAATTCCTTGTGTTACACACATGCCCACATGTACCCATGTGCATGATGTACTGAAGTAAAATGTTTACACCATGGCCTATCAGAAATTTGAGAGGGTGTAATATGTAAGAAAAATGTATAAGATAACTGTTCTTAGAAATCTGAAAACTCTATTCATTGTCTTTTATATGCATATCTAAAAAGCAACCTAGCAAGTTTACAAAACATTTCTTATGACTGCTGTGATTTCTGCAGTTAAGGAATCAGGAACTCACAATATGTACATCAAGCTTAAATGGCCTGTGTATGTTACAAATATAAAGCAGTAGGCAGAGTAAGTATGACAAATATACTGAAGTCCTGACCTTGCAAAATCTTGACCAAAATAAACAAACAAAAAAAAATGACCCAGAAATCATCTCTATGATAAGAGAAAAGACGTTTCACTTTTTGTGAAAGAGAAGAGGTTTCACCATGCCTGCCAGAATCTTGGGTAGCTGGGCAGCAATCACCTCCGACATCATCTCAGGGAATTCAACACTCAGTGCACGGGACTGGAGAAATGTGTTCAGACAGAAGAGATGGAGCTGTTTCACTAGCTGGATTTAATAAAATAAAAACATGATAAATCAGGCTAACAGTAATGCAGCGAGATAAACATGCTGCCAATCACTTATCTCATACATCCATCAGCTGACATCATTATATACCTTCCTCTGTCATTCCTTGAATCAATAATATGGGTATTTGTCAGTCCCTATTAAAATATCCTCCATTGACAAAAAGGCATAAATACACCTAAATGATACGTCATATACAGTGCCTCACTAATATTATAAAGTGTTGTCATCTTCACTCTTGACATGCACCATGAACAATGGCAATTACTAAAGAACTATTCAACCTTTCATTTTATCCTCACGTTCAACGCATCCCCATGCCTTGTTTTCTGTACACTATTCAAACACTGCTCTGAGGGAGAGCATTCCTTGTGAGCTTTTCCATGGTTCTGACCATGATCATGTCTGGGGACGCTGCAAACATTAAACTCCACAGGTCCTTGTCCCTTGAAAGCAACTGCACAAAGCATGTGACTCTTTCACCTCTTCTGTCTTCTCTAAGTTCCACTTTTATATAAGTTTTTCTTTAAGACTTGTGATCGTTATGTTATCAAATATCACACTATTTCTGCTACTCTAGGCTCTACCAACACACAGTCTGTCCAGTGTGATTATTTTTCCCTCGTACCTCCCATCACTTTATCAGTCTGAGCTGAAATAGGGACTTGAACGAAGATACTCTATGGACCAAACACTACCCCGACCATCACATTGCTGGGTATTTGCAGGAAGCCTTGCTCACTCACTTTGACTAAGGCTATTTTACTTTAAGTATTTGAAATTATGAGATTGACTCTACACCCCAGTATTCAAAAGATTTCCTCTGGATGCTGTGACACTCCATTTGCAAATTATTACAACAGGTAAGGCAGTTAGACCTTTTACCTCAAGCAAGATAGATGCAAACAGGTCCCTTGAGCACAGGGTTACCATGAGTAGTACACTGGCCACAACTTGTTTTCGCAAGTAAAACTTGACTGACTGAACTCCAGGGACCAGTGATGGCTGCAGCCTGACTACCAGTAAATACTTAAGGCTAAGCTCCATATCCTCCCTTCAGAACTTTCTGTTGTCTACCTTCACCTGTAAGAATGCTTTCTGTACTTGTCTCATTCTCCTTCTGCTGGTACCTGAGACAATGTAACAGCTAAATGGTGAAGGTGAGTTCTGTGGATAGCAGAAGCTGATGGAGAGGTTTGTGCAGTGGATGAAAAGACTCCAGACCACTTGGTGAACTACATAATTATCAATATTGTTACCTCTCTTAATTCCCATAAATATGATCCTTAAAGGGTTTTTTTTCCCCATCAGAAGGGGGAATTAGTGACAATGAAAGGTTTAAGAGAAGTAAATGAATTTACTCATGAACAATTAAAATAAAATGCCAATTTGCTGACTGCAGAAGAACACAAACATGCAAAGACCTCATCCTTCCCTGCACTCCCTGCGAGCTCCTCACAACCAGCACTGAACCTGAAAGCACTCTGCCTAAACTATCTTAGTGCCACTTCCCCAGGGCTTGCTAAAACCAACAGGTATTGGCCTTGTACCACTGCTTTTTGCCTCTCTTGCAAAGATACACAAGCCATTACAAAGCAATATTCACATGGGCAAAGGTTTATACAAAATATCATTCCTCAGTTTTAATGGATGTTAAGCCAATAGGACACATGCTGGATTCTCAGAAATGTGGAAAGGATTCAGCTGCATCTTTTAAGACACTTATGAATCTGTATGATATCACCACTAGAGTTCTGAAAGATTACTCAATTCCCAAGTATAGGCAGATACTGAAAAAATGGCATAGAATATACTTAATATACATAAAAGTAGTTGAATTAAGGCTGCAAAACCAATCTTAGTTGTCTTTCTCTAGTTCTTAGTAGCCTGACTTTGCAACTGGAATTGCCTATTATTTGCATTATCTAAATATTTTCATGAACGTGGAAGTATACACACACACACACACACTCCGCCCCCTACCAAGAACCATAACTGTACTATTATGTCACAGAAATAATGAACCAAATGGTAGCATTCAAATGCATGTTTCTAAAATACTTAAATCCTGTATACCATATAACATACAGACAATATAACGATGCCGAATGTATAGTTATCTGTTCACACAAATATCCACACAAAGCAAAAATCTAGGAGTTTTTGTTTTGTTGTTTAGAAATGTTGACTAGCCACTCTCTATAAAAAGACTCCTAAGAAATATTAGTTCCTTCTCACATATAAAGCAAAACACATTTACAAGTAAACTTACATCATGCATGGAATCCATCAGTTTTGTAAGTTGATAGAAACGTTGTGAGTTGGCCACAACGCCTTTCTGGCGCAAACCAATTGCCTTCACCAGTTCTCTGATGTAACTCGTTCTCATCTCATCAAATTGGCTCTGACTTCTTAGACCTTCCAAAGGAACTAAAAAGAAAGTAACACTTGTATTGCAATTCATTCTGAAGGCAAAGAGAGAAATTTAAAGTACAGGAATGATTTATAGTATTTCACACTGTGCAGTGCAATTCATTATTACACGCCAGGTGCTTCTTCCCATTTAACAGTTAATTGAGAAACAGTGATACCGTGAGTTAAAAGGATATAGCGACAACAATCAGACAATTCTGCTAAATGCTGATGTCTAGAAATAGCCTTAAGCACCAGCTACACCTCTCTGCTGAAAAGATGGCCAAAAGAACCACTCCTGTCCTTAAGGAAAGATGTTACGGACCAGCTCATGTTTACACTGCTGAAGGTCAGCCCTCTTCATACCAGATTTATGTCAGAGAGATCTAGCTGGAGTGCTTCAAAACTGAGTCAAGGAATGAACTAACAACTCTTAAGTAGCGTAGACAGCAAAGGATCCAGGGCTCAGGCCTCTTGTTTGGACCTCTTTCACTTAGCAGAACAGATGCACTATCAGAGTCTTAAATGTGAGCAGCTTTTAGAGAAAGTAGCACAGAGCAGCAAATAGTTGAATTCATTTGTCTCTTAATGGTCCTCTGTGAAGACCAAAATGACACAGAGAAAACTTTGAGCACTGAGCCTGTTAGTGACTGCTAGTGATAAGACTGTATTTGACCACTGATGATAAGCGTTGCTAGCATTGTAAGGAAACGGGTGTAAGCTCTAGGCTATACTTTCCTTGAGATGGCAGAGTGCAATACACAAGTCTTACAATTTTATCAAAGGCCACTAAGAAATACAAAACCTGAAGAAATGGAACTTAAAAACGTACTCCAGTCTGGCAATCAAATCTAAATCCTTGCTCTACTATAATAACCATATGTTAAAACACAGTCTTGTTGCAAACATACGGTTTTTGAAAGAGCTGTTAAATTTCTTCCCCTTTCCTTTCTCTCTTGCCAATGACATTTCACACTGCAACATCACATTTAACATTTTATATTCTGACAGCAAGCATGAGGGGAAGGATTCACCCCACCAAACTTCAGACATTTTATAGTATAGGCATTTATATCTCAGCTAGTTACTGCAGCTTGCTGTACCTTTAGTGGGAAAGATCAGGCAAGTCTTGGGCACAAGGCACGTTCACTGTTTCAGAAGTGGCTTTAGAAAGAGATTAACTATGCTGCAGAGATGCTTATTTTGCTCCACGGACTCTAAAGAATGTCATGGGGACTAGCTCACATAGGTAAATAAATCACATGCTACTTATCTAGATACCTAGTACATCCTCAGGCTGGTATCAGACCAGGACTAGTATCAGGCCAGAACAGATTTCATTTGCACCTCTTTAAAAAAAAACTTGAAGCTTGGTTCTTAATGACATTGACTTATTCAACACTGCAACACCTAACTTCCATGTGATTTGTCACTTTCTGGAATTAAAACATAAATATATGTGTGGTGACTCTCTGTGTGCTGTATTGTTAGATATGCAAGAATGGAATTCTTCAAACAGAAGCCACCTAAAAAGCAGAAAGCTGCACAGGGGTTGGACCTGAACCCATTTCCTGAAAGAAAATTAGGCAGCAAAGCCTGCACTGAGAGAAGCACTGCTCACCATTTGGAAATCATAAACCCTGTTCTGAAGTCAGCTGCCTAAGTCATGTCTGGTTCCTCAGAAGGTAAGGGGGAAGGAGGCACTTCAGGCAAACAGATGAAAATGAAGTGTCCCTCACCTCCAGTCCAGAGAGATATAACAAAGCAAAAGTTCAAATCTCTACTCTACTGGAGTTAAGCAGAATTCTCCTATTTTGCAGGAGACTACCCAAGAGAAGAAATGATCCAGTTTGCCAAGTATGTCTCTTGCTCTGTGTCTCCTCAGACAAGAGAATGTCTGGGGGAAGGAGGGAGACACACAGAAAATAGCAAGTTTACTTTAAAGACAAGTGTCTAAGCACTGAGATGGCTATGGAAGTCAAGGTCTGACTCCTAACTAAAACAGACCTCAAACAAAAATAAAAATAGAGAATAGAAATTGTGACTGCTTCCACAGAAAGTACGTTTGTAACACCTTATCTAATAACAGTCCAGCTTTTAGGGATGCCATGTTAGATATCTTTTGGCAGCTGATGGAGATGAAATGCTGGACGAGGTGGACCTTTCGTTTGACATACTACAGCCTCTCAAGTCCAGACAGCCAAAGGAGGCATCTAAAACTCTGCCTGTCACATCAGTGTCGAGGGTCTGAATTGAAAGGGAAGAGTTCTGTTTTGGGGAGACTGCAATGTGCTTAGGAGTCATACAGGCAGGAATACTCACAGTGGGGGAAAAGTTATGTCCTGGAAAAGAATAGATTAATTTTCAAAGCCTGGATGGTTCTGGGTATGTCTAACAGCAGAATTACAGAAACCTATGAAATCGTTTTCATAGAAAGTGACATTCTGATGGAATTTAGGGTTAGGTGGACGCTTTCTTTGACTTACGTCTCTCAACCAGCACTTAAGTCTTTTCATTTCCCTTGTGAATTAAGTTAAAGATCTCTTCCTGCAACACGTGGCCTGTTTCCCAGGACTCTGCAAAAGCACAGTCACATTCCCATCCAATCACAAAAAAGTTCCACTAAGCTATTTATTGGAGTGAAGAATCACAGTGTCTTAGACACACAAATGCAATTTAAACACAGGTAACTCAAATGCTCTTTCCCCCTGAACATAAATGTAAAGAATGCAGATGCTTTTATTCAGTGGCAAGAACCCAGCCAAAATCTTATGCAACAAGATTCTGCAATGCCTCTAAATTAAAAGTCTCGAAAGTGTCAGAGCTAGAACAGAACTTGCTATACGCTCATTTATTTCTTTTTTGGCAAAGCTCTGATTTCTTAACTCATAGTCTTTCTGAACTGTTCATAGTATTAGTTCCTAGGTGCACGTGGCCTGTGCAACATGGAGCCCTACTTAGAACTTTTGGGGTGCTACTGCAACACAGCATATTACACAAAGTAAAAAAGGGCCTGGGAAACAGAAACAATTGCAGAAAATAAAAATATTGGTCCACTTTTTGCAAAGGCTAATTCTGGTTTCAAGACAGCTTAAAACTGTCACAAGTACGTTATAAAGAAAACATCTAAGCCACTGCAAACTCAATGGAAAAACTGTAAAATCAAAAATAATCTTAAAACTTAGGCTGGGGTTTCCATTCAGAATTAGAAATGTATTGAGACTGACATTTAGTTATGTTCAACACAAATTACTGTTTCTTTGGAATTATATAAAAAGTAAAAACCAGTTCATCTAAATAATAAATCAAACACAAGACAGAATGAGAGACCCAAAGTTCAGACTTGATTTACTGTTAGTATACGAAAGCGGGAAATGGCGATACTTTCACATTGGAGGAGGATTAAGATGAATACCATGACTAAATAAAAGTAGTCTTAAAAACACTTTATAGCAACAATGAGGTTATACGTTTTTTTTGAAAATAGTTTTGTGGAATTATATTTATACAGTACCAAACGTTTACTAAATGTCTCAGCAACAACGGTTAGGTGTGTTCCTTTTCCCAAAGATCTGACAAATTGTTTTTTCCTATAAGACAATAAGTGCAGGAGAGAACAAAAAGCAAAACTCATCAGCATAGGTAGAAATACTTTTTTTTAAATCTCATTTCTTGCATATATTTAAACATATAATCTTAAAAATGAGTTTCTGAGGGCAATGCAGTTGATAAAGAATGGTAGCTTGAGGAATACTGTTAAACTGATGCACTCATAAATGAGAGGTATTGGACCATTGCAATGTTGTTTTGAATTACATTTGAACATTGTGGGACAGAAATGGAGAGCTGGAATATCACAAATGTATCTAAATTTCACTAGAATTTAAAACTTTCCTCTAAGGTTCAGACAGACAAGGGAGATCATCAAGTGATGAAAACAAGGTGGAAAAAAAATTTAAAAATAAGAGTACATTCAAGTTCCAACAAAGCAACTGGAGTTATATCAGAGAGGGATTTTTGTCCACACTGTTCTCATTGCTTTAGCAGAGTGTACAGTATTTTGCTATTATTTTAGTAACTTTTATGTTTAAATAAGTAAATTTAATCTTTACAGCTTATGCTCTGCTGAGACCAATTTTTTTTTTAAGCATGAGTTTATGTAAACACCAGCCAAGTACAGCTTAAGAGGGAATAAATTTTAGTTCCTTATATTTTACTGAAGCTTTGTGCAATCAACAAGCAGGTTATGCAGGACTTGCACATCTGTCCTCCAACACAGTAAGTGTGTAGAGAACCAAACTTCAACATTCTTCCAATTATGTTTCTCAGAGGTGCTTATTCTCATTTCTAATAGCATCTGTACCATTTTAAAATTCTGGTTTTGTGGATCTGTAGCTAACACTTATGGCCTCAGCAGATGTATATTTTACTATTTTAGAAAAGGTTCTGGAAGATAAATTCATCAACTACCACATTTCCCATTGAAAGTGGAATGCAGCTGTATGCTAGATTCTTTAAAAGATGTGTATGATTAAAAGCGAGCAGGGATTTTATTCTAGAGAAACAAACCAAAGAAAAACACTTCCATTTGTTTATATCTGTGCTAAACTTGACCCATTTATAGCTATAAAAAGTTGAATACATGTTAGTATTGTTTGCCATGTCCACCTCCCTGATTCTTTTGAGTAAGCATGCTTTAAGTTCTTGGCCAAGACAAAGCCCTCAGTCCTGACAATTTATTAAATATTTTGTAATACATTTCTAATGCCTGTATAGTTGGGTTTTTTTAATCTCTGTAGAGTCATTTCAGCTGAAGAGATTACATGCAGAAATACTGGATACTTGATTTGAAAATGTGTAAAACAGTATAGTTATATATCAAAAGGGATCCCACATTTCCCCAGTGCCTTTATAAAGAACAAAACTAACAATAAATCACAAATTCTTTGTTCCTTGTAAACACTAGAAAAAATATTTTTAGGTCATGGAATACTAACATTCCTCCTAAAGAAGTTTCCACTTGTTAAGCCAGACAGCTTAGCGATTGTGAAGTTAAATAACATGGTTCAAAACTTTTTTACCAGTGATACGTTACAAAGAAATAAAAGAACCTACTTGTGTTGAGAAGCAACAGTGCTTTCATACATAGGAACTCTTCTTGGCTAACTTGAAGTCTGACAAATTCCTGTGGGAGTTGCCACATGGATAGACACAGGGAATAGAACGATGATTCTTTCATCCTCTGTCTTACACCCAGAAAAGGTAAAAAAAAAACCAAAACAAACATGAAAATAAAGAAAAGGAAAGGCTCTGGTACTAATTGCTTGAAGGAAGTGCTTTGTTAGCAGATTAATTACCAAATTACAGAAGTTAAAGAGGTTATACACATAAACAATTTTCTGATGTTTTTGTACATACTCTACTTTTTCAATCATAATGAATGTGCTGCTATTTTGGATGTTTAATCTGTTACTTCTGCTCTGAAAAAAAAACCTTAGAGACTCTCAAAGCTGAATGCTAACCACCAAGAAAGGTTTTACTAACTTAAAACACCCTAATAATTAATGCGAGGTACTTCCTTTTTCTTTTAGAGATTTATAGATTTTTACATTCTTTGAAAATATTTCAAAGCATAAAACTGAAGATAAACCTGAAAGTTTATGGAAAACTTGTTCGTAAGTTTTGCAAAAATGTCTGCATCAAAATACTTTGTTGCAAGTGTAACACTGTAGTGCTAACAGCAATGATATTTTGTAGCATTTTATGCCATTAAAGAAACAGTTTAAAATGTTCAAGGTAAATATTTATACAAAAAGTATTTAAGTAAACTTAGACATTAATACAGCCTTATCTAAACTCTTGCAGAGGTAAACAGGAGAAATCACACAAAACAACTTTTTTGGGTTTTGCAGCACTTCTGTCTTTTCTCTTTGAGATTTAGGTATACTGAGTATATTTTATTGCATGAATTCATTGGGAAGGCAGTTTTCAACTGCAATTACTGCAGCAACAGCATTTCAAAGTGTGTAAACTAAACCGAATTTGTTGTACATTAACCTGAAGATCCAGTAACATGGGCTAATTTTACAGGGCTGCACCCTGATCCAGATGAAATAGGTACAACAAGAAGATTAAATTTTGCCCATCTCCCTTACAAAGTTCAGATCAGCGTTACAACTTGCCTGCAGATAGTATTGTCAGCAATGAAAGCAGAAGATATTTTCCATAAATAAAAGACTTACTGCACTGAGTTTTTTCTCTTTTGTTATTTAAAGTGTTACTGTTATCTTCAAGTAAAGTTATTTCAGCTTCGTTCAACATCTGATATCTCACACCAGCTCTCAAATGACTTAAACATAGAAACTTAATCTGTTAGATCTGAAAGGACTGGTTACTTCTATAGGTACTTTAAATCTCCCTTCCTATTCCTTTCTGATAGTCTCTGTTCCTAAGTGGTATCTATGGAGGCTGAGAGCAGCTTTCAGGGTATGCTTAAATGATGTTCTTAGTCATCTTTTCAGACACTGCAAAGTATAAGTAACAGTAAATCCTTGTGGAGTTTTAATAGTAATTCATGAAATCATTGTCAAATTAACACTTCTGGCTTTATTGCTCTAAAATTGATGCTACCTAACAAGTCATTCCCAAGGAGCACTACAACTCAGTTCACTAAATGACAGATTGGCTGTGAAACACTCCGTGGGGATTGTGGTTTCATGGTCATTTTGAAACAACTCAAGTGTGTGTTGCCCTATAGAAGGAATTTCCATTATCTCTTTCTACCTCTACATGCACACTCCTGCTATTCTGGCATCAGCGCCTGCATGTCCACATGGTGAGTCAGATCAGGGATCACCTCTATCTTGTAATTAATGGCTTTTTCTGGGATATTTCTCAAGCATATCATTTCCTTATCTGGTTGACAGTGCAGCCAGATAGTGGTTGATCCAACTTAAGTGAAATCATGGGGATGCATCACCAGGGCAGGGAGGCAGGTGGAGTTGACATTTTTGGCTGTGTTCAGCATTTATCTTTACTTAAAATGATCATGAAAGCACAATGTTAGGCATCACTGTAGACAAGGAAGTTGCTTGATCACATTTTACTGATCTAAAAGCTAATTTATTTCCCAATAAATAGTTCCAGCTATGATTTAGTATGCCAGTTACTTTTTACGTCCAACTCTTTGTTTATGAAGTTTCTAATATGACCTTGATGAGGTCTTCTACAACCAAGAGAAGGCTATGTTGTCAGTCCATCTCTTTCTCAATGTACATGGTCTTGAGCTGCAAACAAGAAACTGTCTCTGAGGGATTATAATCAGGGTTCAAAAATACCAACCCTATTCTTGAAGAAAGTCTTCTTCACAAGGTGGCAGCAGTGGTCCACATATAATACCTCAAGACATGACATTACTGCCTGAAGTCATCTCACTCTGTGTTTCATCTGAATGTAACCATGAGATCTATCACAGACTATGCTGGGACACAATACAGTCAGAAGTTCTCTCAATCTCATCCCTTCAAAGTATTTCAATTTGTACAGCAGAGGAGAGGAAAGAATTCATTACTCTACAACCTCACAGTGATTTACAGACATCTGGAAGAGAAAAGGTCAGGAGCTACAGGGTCAGCTCCACTATAAAGAATTTCACTGGCAAAAACTTGCATGGCTACAGATTTTAAAATCAGGTGCCTAGATCTGCAAATCCTCCCCTTAGTGTGACCTGATCTAGGTATTCCTGCTCTGGCAGGGGGATTGGACTAGATGATCTTTTGAGGTCCCTTCCAATCCCTAACATTTTGTGTGATTCTGTGATTCTGTGAAAACCTGTTTAATTTTCACCTCATTTCACAGTAGTTCTTTTAGGATTTTGAGAAAAAATAACTAAGAAAAATGCATTAAGAGAAATTAAATTATGTTTTACTGTTCCTGAAAATCTCCCATGTATTATAACCAAATTATCTAAAATTAAAGCTTTGATAATACTAATTTGCAGAGCTGAAAAACTGACAAAGACTGAAATGAAGATTATTTGAATTCATCAGCGTAGTGAAGGAAAAGCTAACCCAACAATCCTCCCTCTCCAACCAGAAAAAAAGCAGCCTCACATATTTAATCTTTGATATTAGAATTCCTTCTTGCTAAATTTTTACCAATTTCTAACAATAAATTAATTAAATCTTGGCCTCAATGAAGTCACACTCTCATTGACACAAATAAGTTCAAAATGTCATTCATATTATGCAACAGCAAAGCCTACTTACTCATTTAGAATCAGATCTGGTGCAAAATATAACATCTGACCACTGACATGTTTGTACGATCTCCATCCCATCGCAAAAACCATTAGACTCATCCAGGAATACTGGATGAGGGTTATCTGATCATCAATATGTAAATTCCGAAATCCTGGAAATTAAATTAAAAGTTAAAATACCTTATAATTCTCATTTAGACAACAGTTAAGTAGGTGTTCTGAGATTACAACTTTGAGCTATAAAACTGAGAACATGTAGAAAGACTTTTTGGGGATGTAGTTCACAGAAGTTTGTGAAGTTTATATAACTGCCTGTCTCTTTGATAGCTAACCTCTTTGTTCTGAAAACAGGAATGAATCTCATTGGTAAAAAATATGGCAGTTTCTTACATGATCAGTGTAACCAGCTGTTATTTAATATACATAGCTTGAACTTCAGTGTTCTTAACAAGAGATACAGTCGTAATACAATAAACATCCACATATGAGTATCTTTCTTGCATGAAACTAAAGAGAAGAATATTCAGTTGTGTGTTTGCCTTTGATAACTTTTGCTCTTTGATAACTTTAAGGATTACTATGCAGTATTTGAGTCAATCTAACAGCTTTCTGCCACTGAAAGAGGTGGTCCTGTTCCTCATTACCTGGTTGGTTCAGCACATGAAGTCATCAGAAAACTACAGAGGGTAAAAAAACAGACACTTGATTTCTTCTCACTTAATGAGAAGAATCAGTTCAACCAAGAGGTCTGACAAGCACAAGCTGCAAGGGGAAGAGCAGTGATACAGGAACTCTCTAGGCTTCTGTTGGTTTTTGGAGTGAGTAAATATTTAGATGCATTCCTTTAAGAGTGATCTCTTATTAAAATGTATTTGATTGGTGCATATATTATCTGATGAAGTAGAAGGTTAATTTTAGAATTTGTTAAAAATTAATTAGCAGGCAGACAATAATATTCCCTTTTGAGTGCTCGTCCTATGACATATTTGCTTAACAAGAATTCACTACATATAAGAAGTGCTATTACCTGGTAGCAATTTAGACCACTTCACTACACAAAGAAGTTGCCTCTCACAAAGATGATTTAAACTCGTCAACAAGGAACTTGGTGTTTCAGGTTTTGTGTTGTCGTAACCAGCGTAGACAACTTCTGGCTCAATGCCTCGTAGAACACTTATCATTGGGGGAACAAACTGTATTTCTTGATTTGGAGAAAAGGACAGCCTTTGGGTTAGAGATTGGCTTTCATCTTGAAGGGTTGCTGGCTGCTGCAGTGCAACATCTAATGTTCTCACAACCTTAATTTTGTTAAACTTTTTAAATTTTCGACCTGCAAAAGAAAATTGTTGATCTGTTAAAAAGAATTAACCAGAAACATTAATATTTTCCAGTAATGCTGGATTACACTTTTGAGCTATACAAGGAAACTAGGACTGTCTTCTGAATAAGTTTTCTATTTTTGACTATTTATATAATTAAGAAATAATCATGGAAAATTCTTAAAGAGTTTCTCCCTCCATATCCGCCTCCCTTCACTAAGAGATGAATGGCACCCACCCACTAAAATTATTGCCATGAATTCTAGGTTACAGTAACCTCATAAAGTGTTTTCTGGTTCAGTTCCCAGTGTTCTATCATATGCCGACAGCTCAGCCAGCTGGCTCTACAATCCAGTCTCTATTCAGTGTTAATTAAGGATACAGTTTCTTTTTTCTCCCTAATATTCAGAAACAAAAATGCTAGTAATTAGTTACTAAACACAGAAACTCCTTTCCTCCAGTCCCATGAAGGCATTTCAGTCTCATGGCTAAATTCTGTTTAGATGACCTGTAATGTAGTATTTTCCTCCAGTTCACCAGAAAGAAAATAGAATTCAGGGCATGAGCAAAAAGCCAACAAATACTGTAAAACCACATGTCAACACTTATAAAACTCTTCACTTTCTAGAGAATAATTTCTCTTTCTCAGTATTTGCATGTCTTATTTCCATACTACAGGGTTTTGACGAACATTAACTAAAAAAAAAAAATAGTTGAACTGCCTTCCCAAAATAAGCACAGGTACTGAATCCAGTATGGCTATGCAAACATACAGAGCTCTAGGTAGCAGCTCCTCAAATTTCTTTCATGGAAACAGTCTGGAACTGTGCCATATAGACACAGAAAATCAAACTTGCAGAGGCTGACAGACAATAACACAGAATCACAGAATGTTAGGGATTGGAAGGGACCTCAAGAGATCATCTAGTCCAATCCCCCTGCCAGAGCAGGAACACCTAGGTCAGGTCACACAGGAACATGTCCAGGCGGGTTTTGAATGTCTCCAGAGAAGGAGACTCCACAACCTCTCTGGGCAGCCTGTTCCAGTGTTCTGTTACCCTCACTCAGTAACATCTTACCATACTATACATTTCAATAAAAAGGCTGTAAAGGTGGCTGCATGGAATACATGCACTATAAGTAGACCCTCAAAGGATATGAAAACCCTGTTGGATCATTAAATTCCTCAGTTCTCCCAAACAAGTTTTGCTTAGTGAAAAAAGGGTTTCATAACAAATACAAAATACAATAAAGATACTGGTATTTATGGTCTGGTTTAGATGACAGTGGGACTGCAAACAAAAGGTAAATCATTTTTCCAAAAAAGAAAAATTAAAAGTTTCTATGTTTCAGCCTTAAAGAAAACAATAAGGAGAAGGTTCTGCTCCAAGAAAATGCAGAAATCACATAAATATTTGTACTTGTCGAGGTGTGACATACTTTAACAATAATAGAAAAAGGGATACACCAAATTTCACTGGATGAAAAGGAAAAACAAGCTTATCAAGTTGCTGGAGTACTGAGAAAACACATTATAAGATGGCAACATACAAAAATGACCCTGTAAGTACAGGAAATGAAAGGTAACAGAAGCACAACATTATGCATCTATTTGGTTGAACTAAAATCCAGTTTATAACATCCATATCAAATTGTCTTTTGAAAAATTGTACTTTTATTTACAAGAGAACGAGCAGACAAGGAAACTTATCACATCCTAAAAGAAGGAGACAAAGATTTCTCTGTCTCTTACTGTCTTCTCTTTATTTCAGTTAAAAGTAGAGCCATGCTGTCAGAATGCAACCAGTGCACCAAAGAGGCCCTAGGACACTGGAGTAGGGAAGCACACCTAGACTTCAGCATATGCTCTGAATCCCTTCTTAGCTGTTTATGGAAGGAATTGTGAGATGCTACCATAAATCAGACTCATCTGTTACTTTCCTCCTTGCAAAGTTCCTGTCTTCCAAACTACACACTAAAAGAGAAAGGTTTAACAAAAATGGCTTTATTAGGAACAAGCCTACTTCATTTTCTTCACATGCTCCTTTATCATAGAGACAGCAGATTTTATGAAAATCCTGTCTCTCCATTTTGGAAGACCTAGGATGTACACTTCAGAGAATTAAATTGACCTTTTCAAAACATTCGTTAGTACATGAGTAGTATAACTTCAAGCAAGATTAATGCATCAAACATGGAAAAAATTTTTATGTTATTTCTAAATATTTTATACAGAACAAATTCTACCACTTAATTTAATTATTCTTGATGTACATCAGCATAACTGGAGGCAGAATCAATCCACTTATTTGTGATCCTGACAGGATTGAGCAGATAAACACTATCTAAAAAGTGAAAATATGCTTTTTTTAAAAAAGAATATTTGTGTTATGCCATCATAAATACACATGTTCATGCACTTCACATACAAAAACGTAAGTTGTACACAAAAGTGCAAAACTAAAAAGTATTTAAAATCCAAAGGGAGTATACTAAACAAGATTTCAAGAAACACATTTTATTGATTGTGTAAATATGAGTGATGAGCTCTTCAGTAACACTCGTCATCCAATGAAGTCAGGGGTCATACTCCCACTAACTTAACTGTCAGTTTAATTAACTGAGTATCAAGTGCCCCAACAATCTTATGCTCATTTTATCACTTGTGGTAAGAATATAAATATTTCTGACTAGTGTAAAGGATGAAACTCAAACTTGCAACCTTATGTTACAGGTGAACCAAAAAAAACCCCTAAAGAATAAACAATATATTATGACAAGAGACCTAGGGGCAATTCTATCATAACAAAGCTATACATAGTCCTAAACATGCTGGGAATTTCCCACTAACTATTGTTTAGGAATGAAGGAAAACAGAAAGAACAATGCATTTGATAGTTCATAAACAATGATTTCAGGTATTTTCTGAAATAATGGCTTCAGATACTTTTACAGTTCAGAGAACACGTAAAGAAAGAAACTAAACAGAGTGCTTATCACATGGAAATGTTAGTAGTTAATAAGTACCCATGTTTCCAAGTGATTAAATGTATCAGAATTAATGTCACACTGGCTTGCAGAATTGCTTATGTGTTTATTTCTAATTATGTTGCTTAACAGCCACCAGTAAAGCAACTCCTTACCTATCTGCTGGAGAGGTGACCTCTAATAACTTACAGTAAACTTTCCCACCTACTACAAGGAGACCATGTCAAATTAATGCATACTGTTAAGGACATATAGAAAACAAGAGATGTGACAATAGCTTAGTTTTCTAGTTGCTGCTTACAAAAACATCCAGGCAATTACCTGCTGTGAGACAAACAAATGTCTCCACTTAGTCCTGTAATGTGTAAAGAATACTAATCTGCTCTGGCAACTATATATCTTAATATTAAAACCTGTCTGAGCATATTTAGACACCATACCTTTTCCCTGTAACATTTTCATTAATTTGTTCTAAGACAGCCAACCACTCAAGCAGTTTCTTAGTACTCACAGTTCCCTTACCCAATTACTATAAATGGCATGTATATAGTGTTTGTGTACATGTACCTAGAAAACAAAGAAATTTCAAAAATATAATCTATTTAATCTCATCATCAAGTATATTATGATTTTATCCTTAATACATAATTCTGTATTTTAATATTCTTTTAACTAGGTATACAGAACTATGCTGCCAATCAGAAATTACTCATAGTAGACATTTCATATTAAATTGGATGGGTTTCTAGTAAAAAGTCTGACATCTCACTATCCTTGTCCATACTCTGTAATGAGGTAAAAAAAGTCAATAATTTATTATTCTTGACATAACACGATGGCTCTGACTTTAAGGTCACTATGCTCTCATGTTTTGTGAAGGAGAACAAGCTGTGTACACCTTAGGAGGGTATATGCAAAATAAAGGAACAAAGCAGCAAAGTAGAAGTAATATATCTTGATTTTAATAAACCCTTTGATGCTACCTCAGAAAACATTACCTGGAAAACTAATTCATATTTGTCTCCATGTGATCATTGTAATGTGGACTGAAAGCTGACCAAAACAATGAAGAAAGCGACAATTTAGCAATACAGCAGAACAAGGAACCTGTGACAGTCAGCCTGGGAAAATTAGATTCATTAATAGGAAATTCAAAAGCTGGTTATTTGTTTATTCTGGGACCTGACACAGCTACCTGCTATCCTACTAGGTACAAGATTAGAAAGGGGATAGATTAACACGTTCAGTTGTGAGATTATAAAACTCAAAGACAATGAACACTCCCAAATAGAATCGTAATTAAGAAATTATGAAATACATGTTTTAATTGATACTTTCTTTGTATATATTAAGAAAGAAGAAACAGTAAATACAGTGAAATGAGTTGCTAAAGCTATTTGTTACTATCCTATACTGGTTCATTTAATTGATTTGAAATTAGGGTCAGAAAATAGAACTGTTGTCAATGTAATACAATATTATTCTCTATCTATATGGCTGCCATTCAGTCACATTCAGCAGAAGGTAAGTGTACCTCTCCCAGCAGTAAGTTTAATTTAATTACTGTAGTAAGAATCTTTAGAACCTTATAGTTAACATCCTTGATTAAGCAGTATTGGAGGTCTGTGTTTAGTAACTGAAGGCTAGTATTAAGAAACTAAGTATCAGGAGTAAAAGAATAAAAGTATATCTATTTAAATTCTGAATGGCAGAAACCAGAAAATGCACAAAAAAATCTTGAAAGGCAATAGGCTATAAACACAGGAAATGATTCAAAGTATTGCCAATTCTGATTCGTTAAACATATTCAAGGATGTAGCCAAGTATGTAATTTGTTCCACAAATTGGAAATTTTCTTATGGACACTTATGAACTGTGGAAAATCATTTAAGCTCAGTAGTATCCCATATATGAACTATACTGTGTTATCACCACGGCAAGTCATGGGTTGGAAATACTGCTCATGTGATACAATAAAGGGAGTATAAGAAATGGCAGAAGAGCAAAAGTAAGAAAGATGACAATAACAGCAGAAAGAGCATTATGGTTCAATAGTCTATCTTGAGTCTTTTTGTTGCTTTGAATTTTAAATCCTCATTTACATATACATATAAAATCTCACTCTATTTTTCCTCTTTCTTTTTTTTTTTTTTGCCTACATCTGTCTTCCACTTTCAGTATCAAGCACTCCATTTCAATCTGCATAGAATAATTAGCTTCCTAATCCCCCCAGAACTGTTGACATTACTAAGGGCACCTGTACTCAACCTGATGCAGCTAAGAAAAAATTAGAGATGCCACAGTCCTGGCTCCATTTGATATTTCCTATTTTTCCATTGCCTCAATGTTTCCTTCTTCTTCCTATTTGCTGTCAGATCACTTCTTTCCAGAAAACGGGGTAGGTGGGGATATCAGGGCAGAGATCTGATGAGATCCTCTGAAAACTAAAGGAACTAGACTAACGATCTCCTTAAAAAATGGAAGACAGCTTTAATTAGGTATGTTCAGAAAAGGGCTAAAAAATACAACGGGCTAGATAGAACAACCTAGCTCTAAATACAAAGAAACTACTCACACTTGTTTAGTACTAGCTGAGAAAACAGGTGATCCTAAGAGAAAGAGGAAGCTTTTACTGTCTTCAAAAGTGACAGTAAAGAACTAAGAGTCAGAGCACCTTTAGCCTCAGGTTTTGGTTTCAAGTATGAGGGCCTAACATCGTCACACTAAAGAGGACATAACTGTCTCATAAATATTGCTAGCAAAAATGTCCAACTTTTTCTGTTTTAGGTACCTATACCTAGAGCAAAAAGCATATAATAAAAAACATATAAATAAAAAACCAAAAACGTATGCAAAATGTAGAATGAAGTCAAGCATTGTGGCTACTTTTCCAATGTAAAACTCCTATGCAGAACGATGCTGAAGCAAAAGGACTAGATGATATTAGGGAGACTCTTCTGCTTGTTGAAATAGTACTGCTTGTGGTGTTAAAATACTTGGGGTTTAGTTATTGGTGTTATCTGGACTATCATACATGAAAATTCAGGTTAGACCTTCATCAAACTCTTGGCTGTGGGTTGGAAGGGACCTTTAAAGATCATCTAGTCCACCCCCCTGCCATAGGCAGGGACATCTTTCATAGATCAAGTTGCTCAAACCTTACAAGACAATCTTACAAGTCGTCCCAAACTTTACAAGACAGATATTATACCTGCCACGTCCTCATTTCCCATGTCTCCATTCTTACCACACATATTCCACAGCCTACTCTGGACCCCTGCCTCCTTGGCTTTCTCCTCTCCCAAAACTTGGGACTCTTTTGTCACCTGGGCAAAGAGTCTTTCAGGTTCAGGGTGAAAAGTCTGCTTTTGTTTCTCTAATGCACTCCTACCCCAGTTCTAAAACACGGCTTCTCTCTAAGAAGGATCCAAAGGACATGTTCTTTTCCTTTCATCTCTCTTCTCTCAGTCCAATGCCACCAACACGTGTGCCAGCTCCATTTTTTTTAACTGAGAGGTAGCACTGAATGACCAAGGCACAGGAAAGAGGGAGAGACAGTAACATCAATTACAATGACAGCTCTCATCATTCTGTCTCCAGTGCTGTGGGGTGAGAGGGATGCTTTGGAGAAGACAACTCAAAGTAGAAGCAGGGCTGAAGATCTAGGGAGATTCAGGGGTACAACACAGAACACAGTCCATACCGCAGCATTGCCTCTCCCTACTCTCAGCCCGCCGTTTTTTTTCCTGGAGCTGCAGAATTGTCCCTTAAGGAAGAAAGATGAAGTACCCAGAGCCAGAAAACAGCTCCACACTGGTTGGGAACTACTGATTTATATCACTGACACAAGTATAAAATTTAAGAATGACACAATGGCCATGCGTGCAGAATACTCCAACTCCATACAATATTACAGGAGCTGAAAGGTGTGCAATCAAAACGTCAGTCTGAAAACTACATGCACACTTTAACTTATGAATGAACACAGGTTAGCAAGACAATGAAATTGCACACTGTATATGATGCCAGTTCTTCATTCAGGAATAAAAAACAATACATAAAATGGAGGAGAGGGGCAGTTGTTTGATGCACTAAAAGAAATTATATTAGAAAGAAATCATGGTTTTGTCCTCCCTTTTTTTTTTTAGCTCCCTTTGAGAACATTTTCTTTCTATCATCTTTATATAGCCATTTTCTTATAGTCCTAGTCATGTATTTTCAAGCTTTGTGCTGATCCAAAACTTTATATAGCTAAAGTTCTCATGAAAAATATTAAAAGAATGGGGGAAAATATGCATTATTTCTGCACGTTATCACAGCAAAACTTGTTATGTGAATACCTGATCCTACACCATTTTCTCCCTGTAGGTTTTCAAAGGCACAGCACTCAATTTTCGTTAATGTTACATAAAAAAAAAGCAAATCTGTTACAGCAGGAACTAATACAAAGATGGGAATTCCCAGCATCTAGTATACCAAGTCTGTAGTGTTAGTGCAACCACTGCCTGGCCCACTCCAGTGGAACTGAAGGATTTAATTTTGCTGACGTGCACTCAAATCAATGATGGAGAGCACAACAGAAAATAGAAGAGGATAGTACTGATTCCTGATTTTAGTGTCAATCTCAATTTGCTTCTTCATTTTTTACCTAAATCAAAATTTATGATCCAAAATTATTAATAAATATACACCAAACAATTCCTGCACTTGCAAGATAAACATAAGGGTACACAGTAGGACAGAGAGATTCCTACAGAACGGTACTTTTGTTTCAGGATTTCCAGACTCATTAAAGAAAATTTATAAGGAACAATTTATAAGGAACTTTAAAACAACAGGTAATTCTTCCAAAAACAACATTTTAATGTGATTCTTCCTTTTAGAGTATCAAACTAATGTTGTTTAAACTCAACAAATTGAAGGTAGAGTTTGTGACTGCCTATTTTTCTCAATCAGATTTGAAAAGCAGCTCACCTCCCAGGACCATACCAGCTTGACAGCACTTCCTCAAGCGACATGCAGGACAGTTCTTCCTACGAATTTTATCGACTATGCAGTCATTTCTTCCAGCACATAAATAGTTGTGCTGCCCTGCAGGAAAGAGAAAAACAGGATTAATTCTATGTTTTCTAACATGACAAAATTACTTGTGCTTATAAATGTTCCAAAAATAACAGAGGATTCAAAAAAAGTACACTTGAACCATTAAAGGACTACTTCATTTTATGCTAACTTTCAAATAATTATTTAAATATTCTATTTAAATAGAATAATTTATTTGGCCTGTTTAAGAGTGAAACTCCCCATCTACAAAATTCCAAAATAATTATCAAACAGTATGAACTGCTTAAATTGTCATACTATCAATATTTCTTAAGTAAAATAAGCATGAGGACAGACTAATTTGTTTCTTTCAAACTTATTTTTCTTTTAAGCTGTTGTTCCTGATTTTAAAGAACTTAAGTAAATTTTATCTAGATTAATGTGGAGTTTCCAACCGGCAACTGAATGAAGAAGTTGTGGCAATGCAAAAATAAAAAGAACCCTTTAAGCAGAGTAAATTACCTCTCATGGAGAAGCAGTTCTGTACCAGACCTGCTGAAATACCAGCTGAACAGATGTATCCAACAGAGCCAAAAAGGACAAACAAAGAAAGGCTGCAACTTTTTGGTTTAGGTTAGCTCTTAGTTTATTGTTTAATTCTGAAGGACTTGGTTAGGAAGAGCCTGTCATTACTCTACTAAAGTGGAAACTTTTAAATGAAATTAGCTTCCAGCAGAGCAAAAAATTAAATTCAGCTCATATCCTGACATTCTTTTGAACACAAACTTCAAGAATACTTCCAAATTTTACTTTAAGAGAATGAAAAAAGTATACTTTTACGCTTTAGGATAATATTGATAATTTCTGTGATTGTTTTTAGTTTTGAATAAAGAAAGAAAGCTAAGTAGATAATTAAGAAGAAATCAAAGATAATTTTCACATATCCTTTCAAATTAAGCTCAGGTTTACCCTATAAGGTTTAATGTTAAAATCCTGCCTCTTTGTGCATCTATTCATTTCTGTATTTTCAGTTTCTTACCAGTACCTAGCATGAAAGCATGAAAACAAAACAAAAATAAAAAATTATTTTGAGAGCAACAAAATGGATCAAAAAAGTATGGACAAACTACAGAAGTACCAAAACCACGGATACTTCCTTCATGGAATATTGTGGATGTGGACTTCCAAATATAACAGGTATCAATACCAAATCTTTTAAATTGTCACTAATTTCTAGATCAGTATTGCTCTGAGTTAGCCATCTGATGTCACCAGTAGCAAACAAATGATGATTATTCTACATTATTCAGCTTTCTCTGAAACCGTATTCTGTCCTTTCTCTGCACATGGCACAATGAGCAACTGTTCACCAAAAACTTCCCCACAGAAAGAAGACAAACTGGAAACAAATCCTCAGATGAAAATGCAGGAGAAAGAAGAACATTCTATGCTAATAAAAGAGTGCTAAAACATATGAAACAATGTATTTGTTGCTCTGCTAACATTTTTTTAGACAATTAATTTACTTCTTACCCATACTTTTAAGAACTTGTTTGGTTTTATTGAAAGAAACCTGATTGCCTGAAATTCATTTCTATAACAGTTTGTTGGGGTTTTTTTGTCAGAAAGCAAGGGGTAAATAAAAACAATTGCCTCATATATTGCCTGGCATTTTAAAAGTATTTAGTAATGCAGTACATCTGAAGAAATTCTCATTTACTTTCTCCCATTAATTCTAATCCTGGATTCCTTTTTACAGGAAACATTACCAAACTAAGTGAATGAATAAAAATCTGTCTTGCTTTTGGCAGCAGACCAGAAAGCAAAACAGTTACTTTGAACATGTCTTCTGTGGGATTATTTGTAGTTTTATCTCGTCTTGCTTTGCCTTTATTAGCTACAAAAGCATTCAGTCTTAATAAGCAACAACAGTTTTAAAACTCTGTTTAAGTAAAATCTACGAAGCACCAGATTATCTCTGCACTGTGGCATTCTGATGCTTTAACGTACAGTTAATCTACAAAGGAATGCTTAACTGTAGGTTAAGTTTTGTTTGGGGATGTCTTGGTTTTGGGGGTTTTCTTTGGTCTCCTGAAAGGTATCTCTTCTGGACCTCTTTTCTAGGGTATTCTTTGAGTCTACCCAACATGGTCTGAGTCCATATAACCCATGCCTATTACAAGACCAAGTATTTCCAATATGGCAGTAAATGCTCACAAGCAGCTCACAATGCTATAGGCATTCAAGTTGTACTTTTCCCGTTATAATGACACAGAAAAACGCTGGTATACCAAAGCCAATGCCACATTGTGAAATATTACTCTTCAAGCACTCAGAGAACACTGTTTATATATTCTAGAATGAGGTCAGTATTTAGAATTCGCTCTCAATATCAGTATGTGATTTGCGTACTCAGCACCCAAGTACATGCTCTAACTGCTAAAGGAGGCTAAGGAGTTTGGGTAGAAGCAGTAATGGCAACACTGTTCCTGATGGAACAGGATATTATCTGCAAAAGCAGAAGTCAATAGATTGATTTATACTGGTACACATTTAAATAGCCTGCATTATTTATATACAAGTGTTTAAATATTATGCATCTAAGATTAAGCACTACAAATCAAGGGTGTATTACACTGTAAAATTTTAAATTTACAGTTACACATTTAAGTTCAGCTACAGCTCTTAAGCACCTCTTCATAACTTATGGGTTATCAGTAGATCCCACTTCCACTCAAATTGAAAATTCATTAATTCATCCCTACATAACAACTCACAAACTGCTTATTATAAATCCAAGACTGAACAAAATTTTTCACATTTGCAAAAAAAATTGTAAATGAATCACCATTATGAAAACTACTTGCCAATGTTCGTATTTTCTACAGTTTATGATTAGACAGGATTAAATAATCTTTCTGTCTAGTGCATATCATGGAAGAAAGTCTGTTATTGGAATTTAGGCACATTAAGAAAATTCTTTGAAGTGAATATTACTTCATTCCTATTTATTTCATTAATTATATTTTAAAATCTAATAATGACCAATGACCTAATCTTTATGTTTTCACCTAGTTTATTTCTCCCATAAAGCCTGCATAATACTAGCATTAAAAATAAAGAAGCAAGAAACAGCCTAAACCCTGCCAACCCAACCCTCCCATGAGCTTACGGTGATATCTCCAACATCTTGATTCTTACTGTCAATCATGTCCTTGTTTTCAAGACTATAAAAAAGCCACAGTCATATCCTGATCTTGAATTACACCATAATGTGAGTTTTCCACTCTGCTTGCCTCTATCCAATCTCTCCCCAGCACCTCCCTCCCATCCCAAAGTGTATTCCACTCATTCTGTTTCAGCTGCAGCTTATTTGGAAAACACATAAGGTTCAGTTATACAGTATTTTTCATAGTCTCATCTGTCAGGGACTTTTTTGTTATCTCAGTCATCTGACTGGATCTCATATCTATAGACAAATCTGAGTCAATGTTCTCATCTCAAACCACTTGTATCACTGTGCAGAGGTGGGTCCTGAGAAACTGCTACTTGCTTGACATTAATATTTAAGTGGCAGCAACTATCTGAAGGACAGATTGTGTAAGAAATGGAAAACATGCCAGATATTTGGTTAATTTCAAAATTATGGGACAATAATTAGTCAGAAGAAGCTGTCTGGAATGTTTTCATGGGATGCTAAAACATTTATTTGAAAATACATTTGCTGTATCTCAGTCTATGTATCTCAGATCATCTATGTTTTAACTGATTGGCTTCAATACATGAACACTGCAGTTATATTAAATGCATGTACTAATGAAGTATCCAAAGATCCCTGTCAAGATAAAATTCCTGTTCAATTATTAGCTTGTCATGCAGTATCACTATTGTCGTCATAACCGGGAAAAAAAATAACCAGAAAAAAACAGGATAGTAGTCTAATCACTACAGCATAGTTCAGAAAGTAAAGATTGATATGCATATTTCTTATAAAAAAATGAATCTAGCAACTGCCATTTTCTTGGAAGTCTTCACCCAATGTTAAGTTTCCCATACATGTTCACTTTTCATCTCTTTTTGAAAGGGCACATTGTAGCTCTCTCTCAACATACCAGTGTATCAGCTTGTGACCCAGATTTGATTGACAACATGGAGAAAACACAGATTTCATCCATTACTCATATGTTCCAGATTCTTGTAAGATACCATTTCTCTGAACCTCCACTAAAGTTTATTTTTGTTAGCAAAGGTGGAAGTCCTAATGCAAACAGTTAAATACAATTTTAAGTATTGTAATCACTACTGCTATACAGGCAGGCTTGTGTCAGAGAGCGCTCCAAATACCAAAGGTCCACACACACAAACACAGTCACAGGTTCTGCTAGCAGTGAAGCCATGCAAATCGTACTTCAGCACTGAGAAATTTTAATCCAAATACTGCTGGAAGTAGCACTCTCAGTGCCTTTAAAAACTGCACTATTAACTTAGCTCACTGACATGCTTTAAGTCACTTAAAATCACTTTGAGTAAACTAATGAGTTGCACAGATTTTGCAGATGTGCAAAATACAGAACACATAAGGCTTTATCCACACCAGGGGTATCAGAGGCAAGCAATCAGTTATTTCTGTAAGTGCATCTGTGCTGAGCTGCTGCCACCCTGCACAAAAACAAAGCACTTGTTTGCAAACTCACACTTCCTCCTCTCTGCAAATATCAGTAATTTTTCAAATCTTTTTTCTCTCTCCCATATGTGATTCTGCCTCCCTCTACCACTCTTAACTAGCAATGCTTTCTTATAAAACCATCCTATCCCCACCACTGGAGGACAGTTCTTTGCAAAACATATCCCAGTGTTTTACCTAGTCTTGTTTTAGATTTCTGCCTAAAACCTGCAGGTATCTACTGCATCTCTTTGAAAATTGTTTTATTGCCAAATATCTCCCAATGTTGACTTTTTGCTTCTGAGAGCTAGCCTCCAACTTTTGCTCACCAATTTACTACCAATATGCTTTTCCTCTTATAATATTTATAGGTTTAAAAAAAAAACAAAATAATTTTTCTTTTAACATAACTAAATTTGGAATTCCTTGTCAGGAGTTCTTGAGGAAGCCGATAATACATGCAGTTTCAAAATAAACAAAATGGAAAATAGGCTCACCTGTATACGTACACAAAACATAACGGTGCAGATGTAGCTTTTGAGTAAAATTTTGACTTCTTAAAACTAAGACAATATATAAGAGTAAGGATTACACTGTACTTCCTCCAACACTCAGGTTTTCCTTAACTAGGCAAACACGATCAGCAATGGGAAACACAGCTAACCTGACCTTTGTTCTGATGTGAATCAACCACTCTTCTATTTATACTGTTTCAATGTGCAAAACAGCAAATGTAGGTTGAATTTGCCTCCCACTATATGGGTTTATGAGTCTTCAGTCTTTAAGAACTAGGAATCCATACTATGCAGTTTGTAATACTGAAAATACGCCCTTCGTATCCCTGTATGTCATTACAGGCCATTACAATCACCAAGATTCCACGTATCTCAAATAACATTTTTTAATTATTTAATACCAGCTTCATTTCTGTTCTAACATTTTCTCTAAAAATAAAAAAGTCCCTCAAGTGAGACTTTAGACTCTAACCACTTAAGAAAAAAAAAACACAGCCCCCACTGACTCTACCATGCATAATCTTTCTATATAAAGTCCAGTAGTTAGTGGGGGACTCGCTTTCAATTTCCCTCTTTGCCCACTCAAATAGAATTCTCATTTCCCAACTCTTAAGCAGGTATCCTGACTACTGCTCTGTAGTCTATACTGGTATGAAGACCTGCTACTGATGCAAATCTGCTTCACAGAAAAGAATTTATGATTCAGTGTTTGGCTCCAGACATTGGAGATGATGAACATAGCTCTCATATCCTGGGTGATTGCCTGTGTACTCAGTGATGGGGTTTGTGATTACAACAGGTACTAGTAATTCCTTCATCTTTGTGCAGCTAGTCTTTCACTCCTTTGCCTTAATTACATGTGATGAAAAAAAAAGGCTGAGTAAAAATGTTCTTTGCAAGAAGAATGTAAAACCATAAAATGTTAATTCCTAAGTCAAATCTAGTATATTTTATGGACAAACAAAACTGCTTTCTCTAGAAGGAAAGCAGCATTTTCAAACCACCATATATCTTGCACTGCTTTCCTTCTCTTCAACAAACGAATGAATGCAACACCATTCACTGACTTGTTCCTTCTCTTGTATTCTGACCTCAAAATCTTCCTGCCTTCTGCTGTGAATCCTACAACACCATTGTCTTTTTCCTTCCACAATCATTTCTCCAGACAGCAACCTGAGCACATTGGTTTTATGATATCTACAAAACAGAACAAACAAATGTAGCTATCCTGTTTTCATTCATTTCTGGACAGAGCTAAAAGTTATAATCCTGTTTTTTAATCTTTTTCATTTCCCCGTATGTTCCATAATTTCCAACAAGGGACAAAAAAAACCCCAATACACACCAAAATGAAGCAAAATTATGTCCTATTTCACAGAAACTACCATGAACTGCAAAACCAGGATTACTATTTCATATTGATTTTCAGGTGGTTTGCTTAGATTGTTTACTACTGCATAAAGTCTTCAAGTCTACATCTGGGAACTGACAACAGTAACAGCTTTCCACAGCTAATACCTGTCAGAAGGAGATGCTGGCTTCTACCAGTCAGTATTTCCAGGTCTTTTTATGGCACTGTGTCACAGTTGCTCCTTGGTCACCATTTTTAAGTAATTAACTACACCAGTGGTATAAATATGTAAAATAATGGAACTGTCAGCTTTTTTGTCAGTTCAAGAAGGACAGGGAACTACTTGAGAGAGTCCAGCGCAGAGCCACAAAGATGATGGAGTGGAACATCTCCCTTATGAGGAAAGGCTGAGGGAGCTGGGTCTCTTTAGCTTGGAGAAGAGGAGACTGAGGGGTGACCTCATTAATGTTTATAAATATGTCAAGGGTGAGTGTCATGAGGATCGAGCCAGGCTCTTCTCAGTGACATCCAATGATAGGACAAGGGGCAATGGGTGCAAGCTGGAACACAGGAGGTTCCGCATAAATGTGAGGAAGAACTTCTTCACAGTGAGGGTGACAGAGCACTGGCACAGGCTGCCCAGAGAGGTTGTGGAGTCTCCTTCTCTGGAGACATTCAAAACCCACCTGGACATGTTCCTGTGTGACCTGATCTAGGTGTTTCTGCTCTGGCAGGGGGATTGGACTAGATGATCTTTTGAGGTCCCTTCCAATCCCTAACATTCTGTGATTCTTATGAATATAGAACATGGGATTTGAACACAAACCTACTTTAAAAGCACTTCAACTATTTCAGAGGTATACATCGTTTAAGTACCATTTGTTCTTCTTATCCCTGAGTGTTGTATTCTTCTACCAACATAAGAAGCATTATATTTGTATTTCAATCATCCCATCATTCTGATTTTAGTGAAAACGTTACAGCACATTACCATGATAAGTTTTTTCATATATACTTTCCTCTTATTCTTTGACTTGTCCTACAACTGAACCAGTGGGACAGGGTCACTCACTCAAAGAGTAATAATGGTAGAAAAAAAGAGAAACACTAGTAGCAGAGACAGGCAATATACAAAAAAACAGATATTGCTGCCTGCCGATCAAAACACCCCGTGGAAGACAACTACTCAAAAACTAAAAAAAAAGAGGGGGTTCATTTCACTAACTAGATTCTGAAGTGTGGACATCCAGCAAAACAAGTACCATTCACTCTCTTCTTCAGCACAAGAGAAAAACAGGCACTTTAGGATGCAATTTATAGTGAGTAAATGTCTAAATTTGGGTTCTTTAATCAGCTACTGCATGTTTAAATTAATTGGCCGAAATATGGATGTCCACATTGTAAATGCCTACAGCTTGCTGTAACAAATCCCATATAAAATATTGTCTTTCAGGATAATGGAAGATGGTATCATAATAATTGGACAAGAATAGGGTAATATTCTCCTGGATCTCAATGCCTGTTTGTAAATCTTTCTACTTTTTAACTACAAAAGATTCCAGGTTGTTGAAATGGGCTTCGATGTTAATTGATATTAAGCAACAGCAACGTGTGAAAATGCAGGAATTGTGACTAGGTGTAACCAGGAAACCTCTGAAGTGCAGCCATATATCACTACACATAATGGCAGACCGCAACATACAAATGACCGTTCCAAGTCTTTACAATCAGTAGTTTCTAAAGAGCTACCTCTCACTGTATACCATCAGTGCTGTGCAACAGATACACAGCTTCAGGAGATTGACACCATCAAACCTAAACCTATTTTTAGCAGATCACAGTTTGACGATAAATACTTATATTTTATATACTTATATAATTTTAGGTGCTTTAATACATAAAATAATTATTATTGATATTTAAAATATTGTTTTGTACATTATTTTAATATATAATGAAACAGGTTTATATGATACTTAAAAATAAATAATATGAAATAAGTATTTTATTTATTTTATATACTACAGAAATGTACTAGCTACCTTGGTGATACAGATGGGATTCCTATCACCAAATGCATACAGTGCCCATCCTCACCTGACATCCCCTTATAATCAGTGTTGAGAAATAGTTACTGTCAGAGTACCATTTTTTTCATCCCAAGTAGATATCTAAAATAAGTCAGTGAATTACTTTCTAGAAGTTCTTGTTTCTCTCCATTCACCATAAAGTGAGCAGCTCAGGTTACTCACATTTTGCACATCTAAAGTTAGAACAGAGGAGTATCCAGCAACACTGAGCAGTCAGTTGCTGGTGCTCTTTAAAGCATGCAGTTCTACACTGCCTGAAATAGTTTCTATTCCACCTGTAATGTAGTGTAATATTCAATACTGTTTCTAAAATACTACATCAAGTTATGTCCAAATTTTTAGTAATTCACGTTTCTGCAGCTGATTGTGTTCTAAGCCACATCTACCATGAAACCAGCAATAAGTCACAATGAGAGCAGTAGGAAGCCCACACCAGCACAATAGCCAAAGCACCAGAACGAATGCAAGCTTAGCTCACTCAGCTGTTGTGCCTCATACAAATCCATTCATCAAACTAATGTTTGTCAAATGGCTGAACACAAATACTTTCAAAAGTATGATGAAGATTTACAATTACATACTGGTACAGATTTTCTTCTTTCCCTTTTCATGATGCAAATCCTTTGTTCTCACAAAAGTCCCACTTGAATTTTAGGACCCTCAATGAAGTAACTTTGTTGTTCATGTGCAAAATAAAGGATCTTTAATAATATTAACTATTATATTAAGCTGTATGTTACATGGAGTCACTACATTAAGTGAAAAGTATTTTCATCTCTTTACTTGCCACATTTATGCTGTACAGCACTGTTACTCTGAGCTCAAAGCACATATTAAAACTAGACAAATCTGCTATATAATCAATACAACAATTTTGTAATAGGGTCCCAGATACTTAAACAAACCAAGAGTTTCTGACCCATCTGCTGCAATATCATGTATTTATGTTGGCCTCAGACTCTTCAGGTTCAGGCAACTACTTTTCATTAGATGTCAATAATACAAGCAAAATGCAAAGAAGGCAAATGCTTTATATAAATATAGAACAAAAATTAGAAGTGAGACTTTATACAGGAAACACACCACTTGAAATTTTTTTCAGGATTTAGGTAATTTTAATTTTTCATTAGTAAAACTACTGCAAAGGAGATGCTTTCAACAAAAAGGCAAGAATGAAGGCCACCAAGAAATAGTGGACGTCTTAGCAACAGTGTAACTGCAGGATCTCTACACACTGGATTTCTGCTCAGGACAGAAATTTTACCATGGTGTTACACAAGCATTTTGATCGTGGTTGTCCTGCATGATTTTACAGGAAGGAATCTTTATTAGACATTATTAATGACCATTTGACAATTTAGTGCTAAAAAAGTAGGAGTTCATTTCTTAATCTTCACTCTCCTAAAGCACCATTAGAAATATTATACCTGATTTTTGTTACCATGAATTAGATATATTGGCAGCACTTAAAAAATGCCTGATCATCATCAGCAAATTACTTTGCAAATTCTATGTATTTGAAAGCATTTTGAAGATTATTTCTGAAAAATTTTTTGACTGGTAAGTCCAAACTGCCTGTCACTCTCAGCTCACTGGCAGGAACAGCACCACCCCATCAGCATCCTGAAACCAATTTTGTCTTTTCAAATTTCTTAACCAAATTCAAGTAACAGTAACTTTTGTTATTTTCATTATACACAAAGGAGATTTTTAAAGATTTTTGAAAAGCCTTGTAATTTGTTTGTACAATAAGTGAATCAACAGACTAGTAAATCAGTTCTTTTAAGGGACCAATGGAAAAATGTACAACATCTAAATGCAAATAAATATTTCTGCAAAAACACAGTATTTTTGTCCCTTAGCTACATTTTCTCCTTCCCACTTCCAGCACTAACTTTTTTTTGCATACTAGACTTCCACCAAAAAAGGACTTGCATTTTTTGTTAACCTACTTCAGGATTCTGCTTATAGTAAAATATATTTATTGTATTAACATCATACTTTTCTTCAAGAATATAGGCACATATGGGGACCCAAGAATCCAAAAACCAGAAAATATCTACCAAATCATATAAGTTTAAGAATTCATTACCAACAAGCATTCCAAAATAATTTAATCCTAAATTTACACTTTTGTCTTTGTGATCCGCATACCGTTCTGACCCCCTGTTAAACTGTATCTGCCAGTTATATTTAAATGTATGATTAAATCATACTTAGTATAGAAAAATTTCTTGGTTTCCCTATACAGTTTTAAATTATTGTTCAGTCTGAGTATTTTAACTAAGATCTGGTTTTATTTCAAAAATCTGAGAAATGAAAAATGGAGTTTTCTGGATAATGAAACAGTCCATTTTATCCCAAAGGAAGCATTTAACTAATACAGTATTTTCCACACAATAGGGAAGAGTAAAATAAATGGTATATGAATAGGACAATTTCTGTGAAAAAAAATTATATAGGCTATTAGATTTGAAATAGTCCACATATATGAGATTACAGAAATAATTAAAATCGAAAAAAAGACATTTTTGAACAAATTTAATAACACTGTATTTTGTACCTTGCTGTCTACACACTTGAAAACATCCTAATGTATAAAAAAGACCTCGAAATACAGAAAATCCAAGATGCAGCAGAAGCCATCTACTTCCAATTATGTTTTATTTTCTCATAGTGATCAGTACTTTATGGAAAGTATATGAAAAGTAGAGTTTTGATTGTAAATTTGCACTCACAAAGTTTAAAATCTTATTTGCATGAACTACTATTAAAAAAAAGCCTCACATGTCTGTAGCAATACTAAAAATTTAGAAAGGTAAATAATGCATTTCCACTCATATAACTGATGGGCAGGGGGGCATTTTACATAAGAAAAATGTCTCAAATGTACACAATTGCCAGTGTTATTTTTTAAACACTATTTTGTACTGCATTTACAATAGAGAGAATCTGTTTCTTCTTACAGAAGAGTAATTAATCTGTCACTTTTAGTTCTGATAAGAAATAAAAAAGTATTTTAAGTCTAAATTAAATAAAGTCTCTATCCATAAATGGGATTATTTCAATGCTAGTTATTATATTCTATGCTTCCATTACAATAAGAAGTCCATCTCTTTAAGGCACTCGCTGTAGACTTGCACTTTCTACACAAAAATAGGTAACTCTATTTGTTGATCTTGCTCATGCCCACACTGCTCATGCCTGTCATTCTTCTCCAGAAGACTCAATAACCTGCAATTTTTATTATTATACCCAGGTAGTCTGTGGTAGCTGTCCATTCTTTTAATATTTTTACTAAAAAATCCAAATACACTTCCTCACCATACTCTCAGTCTTTGGCATCATTTAAAAATGGAAGTATGAAGTTCCTATGTAAAACAAAAGCATTTTGTTTGTGTAATTGTGTTGACCTCTTACTTCTCTGTATGTCTATATTTTTAATCCAGTAAGATTCTGCAAATGCAGACTTTGATTAAATAAGTGAAAACAACCTTAAGATATTCCTACTGCCAATTTATATGGCTTCTTAACATTTATCATTAAAATATTTGTGCTGAACAGTAATAAGATAGGTTTTTGAGCAGGTTCACCTACAACTGGATAAAGACAACTGGATACTAGTTTAGGAAAGAGATGAAATTCAAAAGTGATGGAATCAAAGTCAAATAAAACATTACAATATTACTGTATAGGTGAAAAGTTCGTAATAAAACCTATTTTAAAATATGGCACTCGTGAATTACACTACACTCATTCTCAAACCTTCATCTCCCTGTCTTTTTTATGAGTATATGGCTGATTTACCAAAATAACCAAAGCAAAAACTGTGAAGCCAAAACAAGAGACCAGTTAACAGTGTCAGTGAAACGCAAAGGTATTCCTCTAAGTGACTTAAGAGACAAGTGTTTCCCTTGCAGCACAACACATGTGTGTTTCTGATGGCTTTCTCATTAATTCTGTTAAATGTACTAGAGAAAATGAGGCACTACATCACGAGTTCACCTAGCCACCTAGTCTAGTGTCATCACTTTACAAGTACCTAGTATGCTGAAGGAAGAGCAAGAGCATATGCTGAAAGTAGAAAGTAACAACACACTGAAACCAAAAATAACTACATTTTTTGCTAAGCTTTTTATTTTCCAGTATTTCCCTTTTCACCTGAAGAGTAATAAATTCTATGAAGTTGAATAAACTACGTATCACAAGAACATGGTGCAATTTTTTATTTTATGGACTCCTATACACTATAATAAACATTTCTTTAAGTGTATGGAGCAGAAATTTGAATATCCTAGTTTTGATAAGATCAGATAAAAATCAGAAAAGCAGACAAAACATAAAATGCAGAAGAATTTGTTTTACCTCTTCATTAACTGAACTACACAAAGCAATCCGCTTTTGTATTCATATTTAAAATCTCATGTAAGTATTTATGGATAAGGCATATAATATAATATAATATAATCCAAAAAGAAAAAGTAAACATAGGCATTGCTACTGATTTATTAAACCAGCAACTTGACTTTTTAATTTAATGGCTATTTGGAACAAAAGTCAAATCCATTTATTATTATTATTATTACTTGAAATAGTTTGGTGAAACTTGAAATACTTCCATAAATCTCAGGAAGCCAAATTCTGCATCTTGCAAGCAAGAAAAATTCCACAACTTCAAAAACAAAATGAAGCCAAAATAAATTCTTATCTGTCTATTATTATTTCATACCCACAAAATATTCCTCTGAATAGCACTTTCTAAAACAAACTTTGTAATACACAAGATTTTTATGAAACTGCCTACACAAAAAGACTAACTGATAAACAGTAAATAATAAATACCAAATAAAGAAATTAAACCAAATAATACTAGCAAAATCAATTAAGAAATAATTTACCTAATATTCACTGCAATATTTAACCACAGCTGACAAAACAAAAAACATTACTACGGTGATAACATTTTTAAACACCAGCAATGAATAAAAGGTATATCCTTAGCAGTGCCTAAAAAGATGTATTGCAGATATTTAGGAACAATGGCATCATATAGTACCTTCCATTGCCCTTTTAAAGAAGACTTTACAACTTCCACAGGTAAGTACTCCATAGTGGCAACCAGAAGCCTCATCACCGCAGATGAGACAAATCTTCTGGGGTAGCGACTCAAAACTGTATTGAGAACTTTGGCTGGTCTCTGTGTCTGGCCTTCAAAAGAAAAAAAAGAATTTAGAGAAGTGAAACATCCAGTTTTGCGGCAACTAACTACTTACCTGTATGAATCGGGTTTATGCTAAAAACTTTCTTTTTAAAATTTGTCACGAAGCTACAGAAGGGTAAGGAAAAAATAAAGTATGACTGCCTTTCTGCTTAAGGGTTTGTCTGTCAGGGTAAAAGCCACATTTGTTAACATCTCTCTGGTCATTAAACAGAAGGGTAGTGGGTAAAAGGCATAGCAGGATTTTAATCCGTTTTAGCTAAAAAAGGCACAATTTAGGAATTCTTTCTTAAAATGGTCATCTTCCTCAGATCAACAGTTCTTGAGAGTAAAGCCATGCTGACCGATACTCTCCTCCTGCACAGAGAGGTACAGAGAGGACCAAACAGAAGCCAACTGACTTTCAAAAGCCCCTTTCACATGGGAAATAACTAAGTTTCATCTCAGCTAGGAAAACTTTTACTATTTGTCGCTTCTCGTTCAGCTGCAGCATTCACATCAATAACCAACCAATCCCAAACCAATATCAGTGGGCACACGGGGGAAAGTGCAAAGTACTTCCAAACTCCTCTCTAGGAAATGAAATAGACTAACCTACTTAATCATTAAATTTAAAAAAACATCAAGGATTTTGGTTGAAAATGTAGCATTGTGTATATGCCTTTTTGCACACATTTTTCGGTAATGCATCATCTTGGCATCACTGTAAGGCATTTCATTCTAACAAATCCATCCACAAGTGTTTGTGTGTGCTAACTGAGCTGCGTGGGGGTTTGTACGACTAGGGGGTACCATTTCGAAGAATACTGGGGCATTTACGAACACTGTCCCGCTGTCGGTGAGCACCGCTGCCCCCTCGGACATCTGAGGGCACCGGACCGCCCCAGCGACACAGCCCCCGCGCGTGACCGGCCCGGGAGATGCCGCAGTCACTCCCGAACAGCTCAGAAGGGGCTTCCCCGAGCACAGCTCCGCTGGTCTGTCCCTCGCACCTCCCAAGCGCCCCGGGGAGCACCGACCCCCCACTCCCGCCGAGCAGCGCGACCCCCCGGCCCGTCCTCTCGGCCAGGGCCCGCCGCCCCCTTACCGAACGTAGCCGAGGTAGGGCGGGCACAGCTGGGGCAAGCCCTCCTTCAGCACGGCCGCCGGGAAGCCCAGGGGCTGGTGCCCGTTGAGAGCCAGGGGCGGGTAGAGCCCCGGCGGCGCGGAGGAGGTGGAGGGCAGGCTGTCGGGCGGTGCCCCCGCCGCCGCCGGCCCGTAAGCCCCGGCCAGCAGGGTGGGCTCCGTCTTGTAGAGGACGCACTCCAGCGGGGGCTCCTGCGCGGCCGGCGGGGGCTGCGGGAAGTCGGCGCAGCCCGCGGCGGGGGTGGCCCTGCCGCCGGGGTAAGGGGCGGGCAGGCCCAGACCCTCCTCCTTGATCTTCAGGGCGGGGGGCAGCTCGCCGTAGGTGAAGGGCCCGTCCTTGGCCTCCGCCGGCGGGTACCCGTACCCCGCCAGGTCCGGGGCGGGGGGCGTGGAGCGCGGACCCGCGGCGCCGCCGCCCTCGTACTCGGCCACGTCCAGCAGCTGCCGCGTGCGCGAGGCCAGGTAGGCCGAGTTGAGGGGCAGCAGGGGCACGTGCAGGTACTCCTGCCCCGGCTCCCCCGCCCGGGCCCCGCCGAAGCCGCGCTCCCCGCCGGGCAGCGCCGCCAGCGCGGGGCCGTCCCCCTTGGGGGCCGCGGCGGGACCCTCCGCGCCGTCCTCCGCCCCTGCCGGCCGCGGTTTGGCGGCGGCGGTCAAGGCGTCGCCGGCCGCCCAGAGCTGGGCGGGACGCGGCGGGGGCTGCGAGGGACCGGGCGCCCCCGGGGCGGCTTCGCCCGTCTTCTGCGAGGGGCCGCCGCTCATCGGGGTGTCGGGAGCCTCCGCCCCGAAGAAGGACCAGGGCGCCGCGGCCACGGCGGAGCTGGCATGAGCCGCGGGCGCCAGGAAGGTGTCCAGGACGGTGTCCAGGGAGTCCTTGTCCGAAAGGGAGCCGCTCCCCGGCTGGTAGGAGAGGGAGTCCCGGTCCTCCTCCTCCCCCGGCTGCTGCTGCCGCTCTTCCTCCTCCTCTTCCTCCTCCTCGCTGCTCTTGGGGTAGAGCAGCCCGTCCAGGGAGATGTCGATGGCCTCCGCCTCCCTGCGGAAGGGGTCTCGGCCGGGCTGGCCCTGCAGCAGGACCGCCCCGTCTCTGGCCGGAGGAGGCGCTCTGGGCTCCTTGGCTTTCACCTCGGTCATGCTGGCCCGGGGCAGGGCTGGACGCCGGGGAGCGGCCGGGCGGCTCCTCACATCCCGGCCGTGCCCGCTGAGCCGGCGGCGCGGGTCCCGCTCACATGGCGCTGCCTTCGGGGGCGCGGCTCAGCCCCGGCCCCGCCGCCGGGAAGGGGCTGGAAGGGAGCCGGGGGCGGTGCAGCCTAGAGGGGGGAAACGATCGGAGCGTGTGCGGGAGGGAGAGCGGGGTCCCCGCCAGGCTCCCGGGGCGGCAGGCGGACTGCCGCTCTGCCCTCGACTGCTGCCCGCCGTCTCCGGTCGGCCCGGGCGGGATGGCCGCGCCCTCCTCGTCCCTCCCCGCCGCCAGCCCTGCCCTTACCGTGTGGCTACACTGCCGCTGCGGGGCACCGGGTCGCCCCTCGTGTCCCCACCGCTCTCCGCCCGCCGCCGCACACCGCTCCGTCGGTCCCGAACACCGCGGCTCCCCCCGCGGCTTTTCCGCCGGCTCCTCCTTCGCTCCGCCCGGCCCGGCCCGCCCATTTCTCGCCGTGCGCGCATCCCTCTCCCGGTTCCCCCGCGTCCGTCTCCCCGTGCCCCAGGCCGGCGCCTGCTGGCATCTGCCTGCTCACCCCTTTCTCCATCTCTTGTGCAGGTGACCGGTCCCCACGGGTCACCCTCCTGAGACCTCACTGCTCTCTACAGCTACCTGGAATTAGGTTGTAGCGAGGCGGAGGTTGGTCTCTTCTCCCAGGTAGCAGTGATAAGATGAGGAGTAATGGCCTTGAGGATATTAGATTGGACATTAGGAAGAATTTCTTCACCAGAAGGGTTGTCAGGCACTGGCACAGGCTGCCCAGGGCAGGGGTGGAGTCCCCATCCCTGGAGGGATTTAAGAGATGTGTAGATGAAGTGTTAAGTGGTGAACTGGCAGTGCTGGGTTAATGGTTGGACTTGATGATCTTAGAGGTGTCTTCCAACCAAGGCTGTTCTGTGATTCTGTAAGTGTAACTCTGGACTGGTCACAGGCAGCAAGCAGGTTGGGTGGGTCGCTGTTTGGAGAGCAGAGAGCAAGACAAGCTTTACTTATTTGCAGTGACAACAGTATAGTCTTCCTTTTGACAACAGTGTAGTCTTCCTTTTGTCTGTTTTTTACCATCCCCTTCAGACGTTCAGTGTAATTCTTCAGAATTAAGCTCTGGCTCAATTATTCCTTTCCTAATACAACATTCTTTTTCCAGTAGCAAAGAAACCAAGGCATTGTAAAGCAATTTAAATTACATTCAGAGAGCTCAAAGTATCCTCTACTCCAAGAAAAAACAACATCTTTTCTACAAAAGATTGGGAAATTGCGGCATTCTTTGCTTCTAATGTTTTCCTTTCTTAGAATCATAGAATCATAGAATGGTTTGGGTTGGAAGGAACCTCAAAGATCATCTAGTTCCAGGGCCCCTGCCATGGGCAGGGGTACTTCCAACTCATCCAAAGCTCCATCCAACCTGGCCTTGAACATTTCCAAGGAGGGGACAGCTACAACTTCCCTGGGCAACCTGTGCCAGTTTCTCACCACCTTCACAGTAAAGAATTTCTTCCTAATACCTAGTCTAAATCTACCCTCTTCCAGTTTAAAGCCATTACCCCTCATCCTATCGCTTCAAGCCCTTGTAAAAAGTCCTTCTCCAGCTTTCTTGTAGACCCTTTCAGGTACTGGAAGGTGCTATAAGGTCTGCCCGGAGCCTTCTCTTCTCCAGGCTGGACAACCCAAACTCCCTCAGCCTGTCTTCATAGCAGAGGTGCTCCAGCCCTCTGATCATCTTTGTGGCCCTCCTCTGGACCTGCTCCAACAGCTTGATGTCCTTGTCACGTTGAGGGCCCCAGAACTGAATCACAGAATTGTCTAGGTTGGAAAGGACCTTGAAGATCAAGTACAACCATCAACCTGACTGACAGTCCTCGACTATACCATGTCCCTGAGCAGTACTCCAGGTGGGGTCTCACGAGAGCAGAGTAGAGGGGGTGGATCACCTCCCTCAACCTGCTGGCCACTCTTCTTTTGATGCAGCCCAGGATACAGTTGGCTTTCTGGGCTACAAGTGCACATTGCCAGCTCACGTTGAGTTTTTCATGAACTGACACCCCCAAGTCCTTCTTTAATTACTTTGTCTGGGTGAATGAGGGCACACTTTAAATGGCACTGGTTTACAGGGGCTGGCTGGGCAGCCTGCTTAGAGTGAGTTACAATATAGCCCAAGTTAATTCTGACCAAGAATTTGTCACCAGCTAATTGCTGCCTGGCATTTTGTGTAAAATTTTGGCTTTGTGGCAGGACCTATTCAGCTCAGTTAGACAGCTACTAATTGCAAGAAAACCCAAACCCTTAGAATAATTTGCATTATATAGCAGTGACAGAAAAGAAACTTGTGTTGAAAGACACAAAGAATAAATTAGCATAGGAGTAGTCCTCACAAATTTTAATAGAATCAATGTATTTTGATTCATAGAGAAACGTGTGCTGTTACATGCTTGTTTATGCTCTGCGACTATAACATGCTTTACAAAAAAGAAATCTTTTTTCAAAACCTCTGATCACCATGAAACAGTTGCTTTAGTTATTTTACTTTCAAAACAAATTCAGACTGAAAAGGACAGCGTCTTGGGGAGAAAAACAACTTTTTGAAAGTATGTCAGTGTTCTGAAAGCTAGCATCAGAAATCATACAGGGTAAGTTTATAGAAGCAGTGGCTTCACATAAATCTTATTCAATGTTGTGTGTACTTCTACATTATTCTTAAAATACTGCTGGCTTATAAACTGCTTTGGGAGTCTGCCTTTTATTCCTTTAAGAAGTAGGAGAAAATATTTTTTTCATTTTTTAAAAAATATGATGGTATTTTGGTAATAGGTAACATTTGTAAACTTGGATGCCATGTAGGCACCTCTGCATACATTCAGGAGGTTCAAGAGAGTGATACACATTGAGGTATACATGTTAGGTATAGGAATATTGCTTGAACAGCAGTGTCTCACGCTGTTGATACTGCAGGGGAAAGAACTGTTTGACCAGCAAGTAGCAAGAATAGAAGATGTCATAAAACCTGTCAGTGGAACTGATGGTAAAGGAATGCTTTCAAAAGGCGCAGTTCTGTTATGACATGACTTTAAAACAAGTAATTTGAAGTGCTTCTCTGGCTACCAAGTTCTGTTTTTCATGCTGCAATATTTATCCCTTCTCCCAAGCCTTCCTTTTCTCAGAAGCAAGAGAAGTTCATCTCCAGCACTGTTCATCTCGCTGCTCGTTTTGGTTTTCCCCTGATGTTTTCATGCTTAGTCAGCTAGCTGTCATGCCTGTTTGTTGCCACTGTTTTGTTTTCTCGTTTCCACTTCCCCAAAAGCATGCCTGCATCGTTACAGGAATGTGCTCCAAAGACTCGTTTCCTTACAGTGACATGCCTCCTTACTGCTGCTTCAGGACGAGGAGAGGTAAAGAGCCGCTGATGGCAGGAGGAAGGCAGTCCTGAAAGGAAAGCAACACCGAGTAGTGCCTGCAAGACAAACTCACTGCTGCTAATGACTTGTCTGCTAAAATTCTGCACTAACAAGGCCATGTGATTGTAAATACCTATAAATTCACAAGAAAAATATATGTTTACTACTTGCATTATTTGTCTAAATGTTAGCAGTTTAATATTGTCCAGGTTTTCTGTTGTCCTTCCTAATTTCATTTTCATGACCTGCCAAATACACACAGTGCTTTAATGGTAATGGTAATAATGCTGAATTGTCATTGTTTAAGGAAAACGTGTTGTGCTCGTTACGACATTTATTGGACTTTGATTTACATTGTCTTCACATGATTTCTGTGAACTTTCACTAGAAACTTTTGCTATTTTCTTTGTATTACTCTGTCCATAACCTTCATGCCCCATCCCTAGAAGTGTTCAAGGTCAGGCTGGACAGGGCTTTAAGCAACTTGATCTAGTGAAAGATGTCCCTGCCCATGGCAGGGGGGTCGGACTAGGTGACTTTTAAGGGTCCCTTCCAACCCAAACTGTTCTATGATTCTGTGATTCATTCATTTCACTTTGCTTTCAGATTTTCTAATATCATTTGTATGCTTTCCCTGATATTGTTATGTTTTTTCAATAAGAACATTTCAAAGTACACCCTATCAAATTTGTTGACATTCTAGTGTTGTTGTCATTTATTCATTTTGATTTATTCATTTTGTTGTTGTGGTAATCGCCATTACAGAAAAACAGGTTTTCTGATGGGATTTCATCACATAATTTTCATTTGCAAGTCCTTAAAATTGAAACTGACTTTTTCAATTCAGATCTAAAAATGACTTTTTTTATATATATTCAATAATCTTTTGCTGAATATAAAAATTTCAAAAAGCAAACAGTATGAGTAGATTTGTACTTCAGAATAGACCTATTTTGAAGAAAACAGTTAAACAGTGGATGGTTTGATTGACACTATTGTGGTTTTTAAACTTCAAACAGAACTTGCAAATGTATTATTTGAGAACTCAAATTAATTTTGTGTCTATTTCCTTGCTGTGTTCAAAAACTGTGGATGAGTAAAAACTGCACTTAACACCACTTCTCATCTGTCTTGCTTTGCAGCACGATTCCTATGTAAAATGTCAACAGGAACAGTAATAGAATTGTACTGAGAACTCTCATTGTAATGCTGTAGATTTGTGTTTAATATATTAAGTAGTTCCTGAGCATTTGTTTTGCCATTGAGACATTCAGCTGTACACCTCTAAACAGTAAAAAAAATTGATAGATGCTTCAAAATATTTCTAGTGTTGTTGGTTTAAATAAAAAGAAAAAAATCTGTATGAGAAACAAGGGAAGTACACAGCCTCTTCTTACACTACAAATATCAAAATCACAAACCTTTTCTATGACCACCTTTTTTTAAAGTAATCTTTTAAAGAAGGTGGACAAAATCTAAGATCTATTTCTCAGACTGAAGTGTTCTATTTGTGTGTAAAGAGCGCTCCTTATAAACAGTGCCAAAAAGTTAGTGACTTCATGTTTAAATCTGGAAAAGGACAGACTGGTTACACTAGAAAACCTGAATTGATGTCTTAGTCCATACAGACCTTTCTTATAGTGACCACAATATTGTTCTGCACACGCTCTTTGACCTTAGAAGTTAGAAAGAACGTTTTATTTTTTCAGTTAATCAATGTACTTCTGTGGTTGCATCCCTGTTCTGTAAATGTATAGACCCCTAGTTTGCATGCTAAATGTCACCTATATTAGGATGCCAGCAGACATTAAATACTCACTTTTCAGGGATCATAATTTTGAAGTACCAGCTAAGTCCCAAAAGCACTTAACACTAGGGATGTGGTCTCGTTGTAAATGTTCCCATCTGAGCCAGGTGATTAGGCTTCTGTAGTCAGGTAAGAGTTATAGATATCTGCGGGGACAGTTGAATTCATCTTCCGGAGCTCTTCAGAGACACTTAACGTCTTCTTATTAAAGATATAAAGAATAGCTGTGATCTGAAGCACTCGGATTTAGAGCTGTGATTTTTTGGCAGTGCAGTGTCTAAGATCGATGCTTAAAGTGGTCTGACTAGAGTCCAAAATCCTTAAAATGCAGTATCAATGCGCTCAACTACAGTAATTAAAAACATTATAGGAATCAGATTTTTGGAAAATGTACTGTAAGCATACTTTTTTTTTCCCCTAAGCGAGGGGGAAATGTAATTAATCTCTGTGGTTTGTTATCAGTTAGCTTAAGATAAACCATCAGATTTGAAAAAAAAAAAACCAGCTATCAAAATTGTTGGCGTACTAAATACAAGGGTGTCTTGAAAGAAATGGAAATGCAAAAGGGATCTGCAAAGAGCAAGGCATGCAGCAAAGAAAGTAACAATAGGACATGAGGGAAAGAAAGCTAATCACAGTGCACATTACATTGTTTCTTGCTCTCAGGTGCTGAAGTTGCCACAGGGATAATACCAATACAGGAGGTGAAGTGGGCCCTGAGACACTTTTCTCTTTATAAATTGTACAAAGGGGAGAAATAGGTGAATATTGAGTTACATTTCCAAAACTGATAGCTGCTCCTGGGACAGAAGTCCTATCTTTTATATATTGTTTATCTGTTTATACTTTGGCTAAGGCTCACTGAACTGCAGAACATAATACGCTTGTAGCTGAGAAAATAAACAGGAGTGTGAGAAGTGAGAAATAAAAGAGAGAAGAGAGACGCTTTTTGGTTTTATTCTCCACAGAGAATGTCATTGCTTGCTGGATGACATTCTCAAAAACTTTCTTGAGTATTTTGTCCTGTGGCTTTCAATGATACTAAACAGATGTTAGCATCTCTGAAATTCACAAAGAAGTGGTCAATAATTCTCCAGGAGTATTAAAACTAATATCCTGATTAAATTGTGAGTCCTAAATACTCATAGAAAAGAAGATAAAAGCTGGATAGAACCTTGGGAAATTTACAAGTAAATTTGGAGATCCAAATTGATGTGAAAATGCTGTTCAACACAAAGACAAAACAAGGGCTGAACCTAACTATGCCACTTTCTTAAGAGTTCATATTGATGAAGAAGAGCTGCTGACCTCGGAGTTGCTCCACACCATAAGTGGAAGTAGACACAATTTTCTTTTGCTTTTGTGTAGCCTTTGCTGCCAACTTTAATATCATGAGAGACATTCTTCCTATGCAAATTCAAATTGTTTTAGCAAGGGTTAGTCTTGCATCTACTTGCATTCCCAAGTCTTTCTTCCTGTTTCTTCTCACAGTCCGATTTCCCACCAGGGACTTGGTTGTCCCATGAAGTCTCAAAGTTGACTCTTCAGCCTTAAAATATTGACAAACTCCTCTACAGTATCAGTTTCTTTTCATAACCTCAGGTTAAAGGCATATATTAATTTTTATATGAAATACAGTATTAGTCAGTTGTGTCATACTTAGCTATCACAAAATTAATTCAAAATGGCTAAATGCCATCATATCAAGCATGTAAAAAATAATCTGAGTTTCTTATCTTACTGTGTCCCATCGCTGCTAGATAAAACATTGCCTAAAACTCCATCCACTGTATAACAGATTTCCAGGGAGTTTTGGTTCTTAAGGAGTTCCAGGTGATTTTATTTACTCTTTTTCTCTTGTCCTGCATGTTTTTCTGGGTCCAGCTCTGTCTACCTCTGCCTGGCAAACCATACAACTTTGCACAGAGGTACTCCAGGAAAGCAGAGAAGCCCAATGTACCTAGCTGTGTGCTTCTTGCACAAACATTTGTGCAACAGGAGGCAGGGAATAGCAAACTTTCTGTGTCAAAACAGCAGCACAGGCAGGGTTAAGTTATATTCCAGAGTAGGTTGGGCAAAGCATTTGTGGAGACTTGAATGCCAACATTTGCCTGATTCAGCTTTAGCTGTAATTTAAGTCGTCTGGGTAGCCAGGGGTGGGCACACTGTTTTTCACATTTCTCTAGATGAACTGATTTGAATTACATTACTCTTGGGTGACAAAAGAGGGATCAAAACCAAAAGCTCTGTTGAACTTTTATATTAATCACGTGAAGACAATAACCACACTACTACTTATAGCAAAAAAGGGCTGTCCCGGTTTGAAAGACAGGTGTCTGCTAAGGAAGGCAGGAGCCCCCCTTGGAACAGAGAAATACAACCCCCTCCCCTCCGAACTGTTATAGAATTGAAATTAAGGGGCTTTCAGGCAAAGATATGAGGAAAATGGGAATAACAGTTTTTACTAATGTATACAACAAAACTATAATACAGAGAAACCGGTTACAGGTTCGACAGAGTCAGGGATACAACCTGGCCCCCTGCCGGGCAGGGTGCTGGTACCAGTCCGATCCAGTGGCAGCTGCAGTTCTCTCCGAAATGGTCCGGTTAAAGCGGTGGTCCGTAGGAAAAAGAAAACAAAGTCTGAGCAATCCGATTTCGGTGGCAGCTGCAGTTCTCTTTTAAATGATCCCGTTGAAGCGGTGATCTTGTAGAAAAGAAAACTGGTCCTCCTCCGAAAATCCGGCGGCGGTGCAGTCCCTGTCCTCTGGGATCCCAGCGGGTAAGGCCCCTCACGCTGCTCCAAACCCCAAAGTTATCTCTGGCGGGAATGCTTGGCTCCACCCCTCCCCCTCTGGCCGGGGCATCTCACAAAGAGATGGTGAGTCCTGGGGCAAGGCCCTGATGGGCGCATTAACAGAAGAATAGTCCCGAGGGGCGAGGCAAGGAACACCGGCGCCAGGCCTCAACGGCTTATGGTAATAGAATACATTGCAACCCAGGACATTATCCACCCCTTATTCTATTACCATTTGCATCATCCCAAATTAATACCTTTCTTAAACTCTACACACACACACACATATATATATATACATACATATACAATGAAACTCTACACTCAGTTCCCACTTAAAATAAGGTCCCCTTGTGGTACACACCGGGTTTCCCCATCTTTCTGCATTACCCACCAAGTACAACCTGGTCCCTGAGCAAAGACAACCCCACGGATGGGTTTGTCTTTGCCCGAGGCAGAATTAACCCAAACAGTTTTCCCAAGCATACCTCTCATGTGCACTACTGGAACCCTATCCCCGTCTGTTGTCTGTAAGGATTCAGACTGAGCGGGGCCTGCTCGGTTCGTGGAGCCTCGGGTGTTAACTAACCAGGTGGCTTTTGCTAAATGCATCTCCCAGTTTTTGAAAGTTCCTCCACCCAGTGCCTTCAAGGTGGTTTTAAGCAGTCCGTTGCACCGTTCAACTTTCCCAGCTGCTGGTGCATGGTAAGGGATGTGGTACACCCACTCAATGCCATGCTCCCTAGCCCAGGTGTTGACAAGGCTGTTCTTGAAATGAGTCCCGTTGTCGGACTCAATTCTCTCAGGGGTGCCATGCCTCCAAAGGACTTGCTTTTCAAGGCCCAGGATGGTGTTCCGGGCAGTAGCGTGAGGTACAGGGTAGGTCTCCAGCCATCCAGTGGTGGCTTCCACCATTGTGAGCACGTAGCGCTTGCCTTGGCGGGTTTGAGGCAGTGTGATGTAGTCGATCTGCCAGGCCTCCCCATACTTGTATTTGGACCACCGCCCACCATACCACAGGGGCTTCACCCGCTTGGCCTGTTTGATCGCAGCGCACGTCTCACAGTCATGGATAGCCTGAGAGATACTGTCCATGGTTAGATCCACCCCTCGGTCTCGTGCCCACTTATAGGTGGCATCTCTGCCTTGATGGCCTGAGGCATCATGGGCCCACCGAGCCAAGAACAACTCTCCTTTATGCTGCCAATCCAAATCTATCTGGAACACCTCTATTTTTGCAGCCTGATCTGCCTTCTCGTTGTTGCGATGTTCTTCATTAGCCCGACTCTTGGGGACATGAGCGTCTACATGACGGACTTTCACAGGTAGCTCCTTTACCCGAGTAGCAATGTCCTTCCACTCATCAGCAGCCCAGATTGGTTTTCCCCTACGGTGCCAGTTGGCCTTTTTCCACCTCTCCAGCCAACCCCACAGGGCATTGACTACCATCCATGAGTCAATGTAGAGGTAGAGTTTTTGCCACTTCTCTCTCCCAGCAATGTCCAGGGCTAATTGGACGGCTTTAAGTTCAGCAAATTGGCTTGATCCACCCTCTCCCTCGATAGCTTGTACAACTTGTCGTGTGGGGCTCCATACAACAGCTTTCCATTTCCGGCTAGCACCTACAATTCGGCAGGAACCATCGGTGAAGAGGGCATATCGTCTGTCACTCTCTGGTAGCTCGTTATATGGAGGGGCTTCCTCAGCACGTGTCACTTCCTCTTCCTCTTCTTCAGAAGACAATCCAAAAGCCTCACCTTCTGGCCAGTTGGTAATTATTTCCAAGATCCCAGGGCGATTTTGGTTTCCAATATGGGCGCGCTGTGTGATGAGGGCAATCCATTTGCTCCAGGTAGCGTCGGTGGCATGATGCGTGGAGGGAGCCTTTCCCTTGAACATCCACCCCAGCACCGGTAGTCGGGGTGCCAGGAGGAGTTGTGCCTCTGTGCCGATTACTTCTGAGGCAGCTCGAACTCCTTCATAGGCGGCCAAGATTTCTTTCTCTGTCGCAGTGTAGTTGGCTTCGGACCCTTTGTAGCTTCGGCTCCAGAATCCCAGTGGTCGGCCCCGAGTCTCATCAGGCACCTTCTGCCAAAGGCTCCAGGACAGACCCTTGTTCCCGGCTGCAGAGTAGAGCACGTTTTTCACCTCTGGTCCTGCCCTGACTGGGCCAAGGGCTACCGCATGAGCGATTTCCTGCTTGATCTGAGTGAAGGCCTGTTGTTGTTCAGGGCCCCAGTGGAAATCGTTCTTCTTGCGGGTAACCAGGTAGAGAGGGCTCACGATCTGGCTGTACTCGGGAATGTGCATTCTCCAAAAGCCTATGACACCTAGGAATTCTTGTGTTTCCTTCTTGGTGGTCGGTGGAGACATCGCAGTGATCTTATTGATGACCTCGGTGGGAATCTGGCGCCGTCCGTCTTGCCACTTTACCCCCAGGAACTGGATCTCTCGGGCAGGTCCCTTGACTTTGCGTTTCTTGATGGCGAAGCCGGCCTCCAGGAGAATTTGGATGATTTTCTCTCCTTTCTCAAATACTTCCACTGCCGTGTTCCCCCATACAATGATATCATCGATGAACTGCAAATGTTCTGGAGCCTCACCCTTTTCCAGTGCAGTCTGGATCAGCCCATGGCAGATGGTGGAACTGTGCTTCCACCCCTGGGGCAGTCGGTTCCAGGTGTACTGCACGCCCCTCCAGGTGAAGGCAAACTGAGGCCTGCACTCTGGTGACAGAGGAATGGAGAAGAATGCATTAGCAATGTCAATAATGGCATACCACTTTGCTGCTTTGGACTCCAGCTCGTACTGGAGCTCCAGCATGTCCGGCACAGCAGCACTCAATGGTGGAGTCACTTCATTCAAAGCACGATAGTCCACAGTCAATCTCCATTCTCCGTCAGGCTTGCGCACAGGCCAGATGGGGCTGTTGAAGGGTGAGTGGGTCTTGCTGATCACCCCTTGGCTCTCCAGCTCACGGATCATCTTGTGGATGGGGATCACGGCATCTCGATTCGTCCGATACTGCCGGCGGTGCACCGTCGAAGTGGCAATTGGCACCCGTTGCTCTTCCACCTTCAGGAGCCCAACTGCAAAAGGATTTTCTGATAGTCCAGGCAAGGTGTTCAACTGCCTAATGCCTTCTGCTTCCACAGCAGCTATCCCAAAAGCCCACTTAAATCCTTTTGGGTCTTTGTAATAGCCATTTCGGAGGAAGTCTATTCCCAGGATACATGGGGCCTCCGGGCCAGTCACAATAGGATGCTTCTGCCACTCCTTCCCAGTCAGGCTCACCTCAGCTTCCAGCAGGGTCAACTGCTGCGACCCCCCTGTCACCCCAGCAATAGACACAGATTCTGCCCCCACATGTCCCGATGGCATCAGGGTACATTGTGCTCCAGTGTCAACTAACGCTTCATATCTCTGTGGCTCTGATGTGCCAGGCCATCGGATCCACACTGTCCAAAAGACCCGATTCTCCCGTGCCTCTTCCTGGCTAGAGGCAGGGCCCCTCTAGGCCTGGTTATCATCCATTCCCTGGGCATACCTGCTAGATGTTTCTTCAAGGGGATCTGACATATCATCCTCCCTTCTGTAATACCTGGCAGCTCGGTCACGGGAGGCTGAGGCTACTTTCGCTTTAGTGGAACCCCCTCGGTTAGCGTTTTCCCTTTTGAGCTCACGAACCCGTGCTGCCAGGACAGAAGTGGGTTTCCCATCCCACCTTCTCATGTCTTCCCCGCAGTCACACAGGAAGAACCACAGCTCAGATCGTGGGGTGTACCCTCTCTCTCTAGCTGGGGGACGTCGGGCTCTGGCTCTGGGGTTTATGACCTGCACTGGTGCCACATGAGAGCTGCTCCTCCTCACCTCCTTCATCACCTCCTCCCTAATCTCTTCCTTGAGGTCCCTAGCCACAGCAGCGACATGAGCTTTCATTGGGCCATTGACTAAACTCTCATAATATCTGAACCTGTTGGCAACAGAACCCACTGTCTCTTGGTTGTCATCAGCATTAATTGTTGCAATGAACGTGGCATACTGCTGTGGCCCCAGCTTTGCCAGGTTCCACAGCATCTGCCCTGTACACTTGACCTTGTCGGGGTCATTATCATGCTGTCCGTCCCTCCCAAAGAGTACCTCTAACACTGCCACTTCCCTCAGCTGTTGGATCGCTTCCTCAAGGGTCTTCCATTGCATTCTATGATGGTACTCCTGCATTCTCTCTCTGTGGACAAACCTTTCCCTCACACTCATTAAAAGCCGCTCCCAGAGAGAAAGGGGCCCCGGCTCCCTTACAAAATACCTGGTCCACCCCTGAGTCTTGGGCCAAGGATCCCAAATACCTGGCTTCGCCACTATCCAGTTGTACGCCTTTACCCATAAGGTCCCAAACCCGAAGTAACCAAGTTGTGAAAGGCTCACGCCCCCGTCGCGCAATGTCTTTTCGCATATTACGGAGACTGTCGAATGACAGGGATTCGATGATAATTTCAGGCTCTGACTCCCCTGCGGGTTGTGAGGGCTCTGGCTCATCCCCATCATTAACTGGGCGTACTGATTTGGCCTTGCACTTCCTCCTCTGCACAGGGGCGACTGCTGCTGGCTGTGGCTGTCCTTGTGGTTCAGCTGGATCCTGCACAGTTGTAACATCTGTGGGTTCCACTGCTGCACCATCAGACTTTCCCTTTTCAGGACAAGGTTTCCCACTAGTTTGTGAGGTGTGTTCCCTCAGCATCTCACGTATTTCCTTTACCAGTGCCCCCATCCAATTAGGCTGGTCCATTTGTGAGGTGGGCTGTTGGGCAATGCCAGGTCGTGGGACAGGGTCAGGCTGCAGGGCAGGATCTCTGGCCTCTGGGGCCGTGTCAGGTTCTGGGGCAGCATTCCTAGTCTCTGGGGTGGTTATCCAAGTAGTTATCCAAGCCAGTCTCACTTTATCTCTGTAGGCCCAGCAGAGTAGGCCTATTAGCAACACATTGATAGTATCTAGGGGAAATCTAAACCCTTCGAAAGCTGATGGAGCAGACCCAAAGAACTGGTTGAATGGTTGGGAGAAAACTTCCCCTGGTGTTATTTCCTCACAGAAGGTACCATTTTTAATGTAATCCCAGAAACATACGCTGAGCGTGTGATAGCCCTTTATCCATGTGCCCACATTCCACAGGAAACTGAAAAACCATAAATTCCTCACCTTATCAACCCACAGTGCAAGCTGGATAACAGCCACGGTAGCCTTAGTCAGAGGACCCATGTTTAGATAAGGGGCTGCAAAGGGGAAAAGCATAGCCACAACCACGTGCCACCCGAAGCAAGGTAAACTAGACCACATGGTGCTGCCTAACAAAGATCCCACGTTCATTGCACAAAAAATCAGGTTAGCCAGGAACTGTTATTCCCTTTTCACCCTTTTTCCTCAATGCCCTCAGGCCCCACGTTGGGCGCCAAAATCTGTCCCGGTTTGAAAGACAGGTGTCTGCTAAGGAAGGCAGGAGCCCCCCTTGGAACAGAGAAATACAACCCCCTCCCCTCCGAACTGTTATAGAATTGAAATTAAGGGGCTTTCAGGCAAAGATATGAGGAAAATGGGAATAACAGTTTTTACTAATGTATACAACAAAACTATAATACAGAGAAACCGGTTACAGGTTCGACAGAGTCAGGGATACAACCTGGCCCCCTGCCGGGCAGGGTGCTGGTACCAGTCCGATCCAGTGGCAGCTGCAGTTCTCTCCGAAATGGTCCGGTTAAAGCGGTGGTCCGTAGGAAAAAGAAAACAAAGTCTGAGCAATCCGATTTCGGTGGCAGCTGCAGTTCTCTTTTAAATGATCCCGTTGAAGCGGTGATCTTGTAGAAAAGAAAACTGGTCCTCCTCCGAAAATCCGGCGGCGGTGCAGTCCCTGTCCTCTGGGATCCCAGCGGGTAAGGCCCCTCACGCTGCTCCAAACCCCAAAGTTATCTCTGGCGGGAATGCTTGGCTCCACCCCTCCCCCTCTGGCCGGGGCATCTCACAAAGAGATGGTGAGTCCTGGGGCAAGGCCCTGATGGGCGCATTAACAGAAGAATAGTCCCGAGGGGCGAGGCAAGGAACACCGGCGCCAGGCCTCAACGGCTTATGGTAATAGAATACATTGCAACCCAGGACAAGGGCGCTGAGATCCAAAGCTTCCTTTTTTTTCTTCTTTTGTTTTTGTTTGAATCAAAAAGTTCCTGGGTTCTTCCTTTAATTATGTCCCAGATCTAAAGTTCTCTTAAAGTGTGTTGTTTAAGGATAATAAATGCCAGATCATCATCTCCCAAGAAGCCTAGACAGCTCTCCCATTTGTACCTTTAGGTCTGGATACTTGTCCAAATAGTAAACTGCTTTCAAGTTGTCAGACAAAATCAGTGTTTCACATTTGGCTGATTGAAAAGGGATAAGTTATTCTAAATTATTGGGAAAGGGATCATGACACCAAACTGAAAACAGAAAAAAAAATGGTCAGGGAACCCAGAAGTGAAGCTTTGCCCTGCAAACACTTGATTTAAACCTCAACAGATTTTAATTTACTTACTATTCAACAAAAAAGAGCCAGAGTTAAACCACAAACCTGCTAGGCCCCCATTTAGATGTGGGATATTAACAGAAAGGGAAGATATACCCCCGAAATGTGAGGGTTGCTCAGCTTCTTAAGTGAATCAGAACAAATAAAATTTCATCACTGAAATTTAACATCATTATGTGCCCTTTATAAATGAGATCAATAGTGAAACTTGTATGGAATATGAAAAATAAGAGGTCACCACTTTAATTAAATAGGGTCTTCTAAAAGATGAGAAAGCTGTCTAAACAAAAGGAGTATAAATTCTGGACTGTTAAACAGATTGAGAAAACATTATTTACTACAGAGTCAAACCTTTAAGTTACCCAGACTATTTTTATGTTTACCTGAAATGACAATTTGAAGGTGAATCCCTTAACTAGACATGGAAAGATGTAAAAGACCTGGTTCCTGGTGTTTTATACTAACTCCAAAGAAGCAAATTTATTCCTGACAGTAAAGAGCACAGACTTTCTAGCCCTTGATTTTGAGAAACCTTGGCTAAAATGTTTCTTTGTCAAATAGCCACATTAGTTCTGTTATTAGTTGTAGTTGCTGGTGTTGTGTTCATTCCTAGAGGTGTCTGTCATTGATTAAAGCCCCTAGTTCTATATTAAATATTTAACAGAACAAAAAGTGTCCTGAAAACCTCTCACAGAAAAAGGTTCAGTTAATTTCATATAAAACAGACAATAAATATGAAGATGATAGTGTTGTTTGTTGTAGTAATATAAATACATGTGAGGAAGATGTTTGTTTAATCACAACCCCAGAAGTCTGCTACAGCTGTTAATCACTCTGCCCTAAAATTAATCTCCAGATATGTTGGCTTTGAAATTCTGGCCATAAAGCATCTTTACAGTGTTACTGTAGGGTCTGATTTTTCTGCCATCTTGTTATTGCCTTAGGCTAAAAAATAATAGCTACATTTTCACTTTTAGGGGCCAGTGCATTCACAGGGAAATGCAGTGACCAAAAAAGTGCACAGTGAGGTGCTATCTGTAGTGCTGTTTGCTAATTATCACTGGTCATGGAAAACTAGATTAATGAGGGAGGAATTATGTTACCAGAGGTATCCCCAGAGGTGGCAGTGGGTGGCAGGAGGGATGAAGGAAGCCATGAATAGAAGAGAGAAGGCCTAGCAGTGACGCCAGTGCCATGATTACCTTGGGGTCACCAGTGGGAGCCTCTGCCGCAGACACAGAAGCCTGGCTGGCTTTGCTTTGTCGTAGTCTGTTCTTCCTCTTCTTCTCCATCACTTATTCACAACAAATCTCACGTTAAGCCAGAACTGCTAGATTTCTGCAACATTTCCAATAAGTAGACCACCAAAAACCTACTAACATTAGCATACAAATCTGAAAAAAACAGATTAGATATAAATTCTGTCTGGGATAGGGATAAACTCAATTCCTAATGGAATACAATCGATAAATGAATAGGAAACTTGTTCTGAGCTATTGGAAGTCACCATTAAAAAGTGGAGTGAATAATTTTAATAGAAAAATATTCTTCAATTTTAAATTTTAATAAATTATATATTATAAAAATGTCTATTATATTTCATATAACATTTCATATCAATTATATAAAAGTATTAACCCCCTCCAAATTATTACTTGGGATTTAAGGAATGTTAATACTACCCTGACTCTACCTAACAGTGTCCAAACTATCATTCTTCTCTGAGCTAGGAGAAAATTTCCCCCCTAGTCCCTAAATTCAGAATACATGAGCAAAATACACCAATTGGGTGCGTTAAAATCTACTAGCAAAACAGGAGACATTTCGCAGAATCACAGAATCACAGAATGTCAGGGATTGGAAGGGACCTCAGAAGATCATCTAGTCCAATCCCCCTGCCAGAGCAGGAACACCAGGGTCAGGTCACACAGGAACATGTCCAGGCGGGTTTTGAATGTCTCCAGAGAAGGAGACTCCACAACCTCTCTGGGCAGCCTGTTCAAAAATGTAAACCAAGCTTTTCTCATTTGGATTCATATCTGTTCTTGCATTTGTACGTATTTTTTATCAGTAAATGGCATCTTTTCCTTTAGTCTTTAACCCTAGACTATATTACATGACTGTTCTGCCATGAATTTCCTTTGCTCAATCGTTTTAGCATGTTTGCTTTCGGGGCTCACTCCTCTTTCTCTGCTCTTTCAAAACACAATGTTCAGTCCTGATTTTTAAGTAATGGAGAGTGGTCAATGGTGTATTTGTGTGAAGGTGCCCTATCACAATGGATGGAAAGTAGAAAAGCATGATGAGAAGCTGATGCGTTTGATATGACAGTTACCAAAAAGTCATCTATATTCTGGAAAATGAAGTGCTGCAATTTCCAGAATAATATACGATGTTGTTTACAAAACACTTTAATTGTCCTGTGTCTAGTTATATTCCCCTTTTTACAAGCAAATGGGGAAAATGAACATGACCAAAGCCACTATATCTGTGCTTCGGGCATCGTTATGAAATCGAAGCAAAAGCAGTTTTTCAGTAAACAAAGCATAAACACAAAATCAATCTTAGAACAAATGATTATACAAACATATTTAGATGCCTCTCATAGACTGATACATTTAACATGCTTTTGGTTACTAATGCAGGACTTTGCTCATCAGAAAAGGTTTCCATCTCTGGTATAAATCTCAGTCAGTAAGTGTTCCAAAGCATTAACAGTTGTTCAGAAAGGATATGAAGAATGTTCCATTTCATCAGAACATTAAAAAGCTTTCACATAGTACAGAATGCAATTACCCAAATAAGAACCAGGTCACAGCACTAGGACTGCTGTCCTGACCCATGCAAAAGCAGCAGCTGGGGGTTTTTTTGGTGGTGACTGATAGTGATGATGTGACATGTGACTCAGTAGATACGTACGCTGTGCAGGAGGGAGCTGCATGGGAGAATCAGAAGTCATTTTTAGGGAGAAAATTAAAAACGTGAGTTAAGGCTTGCAGTTGTTTTTTTGATATATATTTATCGCTCTCGGGCCCTGTACAATCAAGAATACAAGAATTATGAGGACAAGGAGCAAGTAATCAGGACGTAGTTTAATCTGTCGTAACAGTAAGGAAATGCAACAAAGAAAGCAGACTTGAAATTTTTCCCTGTTCTCCTTTCAGTGTAATTATGGCTCAGTGTAGACCATGGTCTGAGTTTGGAATTTGTGATATTTTGTGGCAATTGAGAAGTGAGAGTAGTTTTTTCTTAGACTGACCTTGTTATTTTAAAAAGACAAGAAATTAATCTCACTAGAAACTGCACTTCATTATTGAAGATGATTCTCTTAAAGTTCATCTGAACAAAACCACTCAAACCTTTGTTGAAGGACATAGTTTTATTTTCATTTTAAATGTGTCATGGTGTAAAGCCTTTGTTACAGCTCACCTGCAATAAGATGTGGGAAAGCAACCTCATGGTTATGGTAACGTAAGTCATAGGCCAGTGATGATGTGGTGGGGGTCACAATATATGTTGAAAAAAATACATATACTGTAATGGAAATTATTTTCCTTCCTTTTTGAGTGATTGTCTGAGTGGATTATTCTAATCTTAGAGATTCCTATATGCTTTATTTATCAGGAGAAAAAAAAAAGAAGAAAAAAAAGATAAAGGAGACCTGCCCAAACTGGTAGCAGGTCTGAAATCTTTTAACAAAACATATTGGGAATTCAGGACATAGACTAAGCTCCAGCAAACTCCTGCACAAATCACAGAACCAGGAATATTCATTAAATAAGATTTATTTGTTGAACTAGTGAGTAAAAGTGCATTCTCTTTGTCTGCCAATGTCCTGAACAAACTGGAAAATTTTCTAAATGTCTTTGCTCTCTTCATATGAAAGGATGAATGCCCCATCAGAACTCAGGTACAATTTCATTTCACCTGGGCTGGGATAAATTTGATGAAAAAACAGGAAGATGCATTGATTAATTAAAACCAAACCCAAAGCTACGTCATTAAAAACCCCATGAATAACATTGTCCTCATAGGAGGTATTGCCCTTGCTGCAAATAAGGCCAACATCATCTTGGGCCATACAAGAGTGCAGCCAGCAGATACAGGGAAGTGATCCTTCCCCTTGCCCAGGTGAGATACATCTGGAGTGCTGTGTCCAGTTCTGGCTTCCCCAGTATAAGTAAGACATGGAAGTGTGGAAATGATCTAGTGGAGACCACCAAACTGATCAGAGGGCTGGAGCACAGAACATACAAGAAGAGACTGAGCAAGCTGAGTTTTTTCAGGCTGGAAAAAGAGAAAGTGAGGAAACCTTATTGCTGCCTATCATTACCTGATCACAGGATATCAAAAAGACAGAATTAGACTCTACTTGGAGGTGCACAGCAATGGGAAGAGAGGCTATAAACACAAACTGAAACATGAAAAATTCCAGTTAGTCTTTTTGTTTTTTAAATACCAGAACAGTTTGCTCTGAGAGGCTGTAAGTTCTTCATCCTTGGAGGTATTCAGAACTCAACTGGACAAGTTGAGGGGCTTGGATTAGGTGGCCTCTAGATGTGCCTTCCAATCTAAATTATTCTATGGCTCTGTGGTTCTGTGTCTGCCCTAGCACCTAACAGGTGGGGAAGACTACAAATGTACTAGATAGATACACTTGAATGGAGATAAATGAAAGCTTGTATTTAAAGAGATTATATTGTGTGTATATATGGCATATTTAGATGGTTTATATATATGAACAGATAATACATATACAGATATATATATTCTAGGATAGGTAGAACTGCAATACATTACAAAAGCAATTGCTGCAGTATCATTCTGATAAAGAATTTCCTGCTCTTCGCTATGTAAAAGGAGTCTAATATCTTCAGATTCCTTTTGTTTCAGCTCAAGTGTTTCTGTGTGAAGTCCACAGCATAGATAGCATCCAAGTTATCAGATAGAGGGAAATGTATCAGACTATGGTTAAAGGTTGATCAACTGATCAGCCAAGATACGCTTAACCTGTGGGATCTAGAATAATCTTCCATGTTCTTTTGTGCACTCTAAATACAACCTGAATTCATGTCAGGATGTGTAGCATGGCTCACTGTACCCTTTTTTCTATTGGAAAGAAACAGGAATGTGGGCAGAGAGGGAGCCACTGCATGATTCAGAAACTAAGATCAGGAGGCATACCATGGCACGTTTTGATACAGGGCAGGGAACGTGAGTACCAGAGCCAGATATGCAAAGGGAAACATCTATCAATGCAAACCAGAAATATCCTCTTCGTTCTGACATCAAAATGAATGGTGCTCAGTTAAATTCTGCTAGCTGTGTCCGGTTATTCAGGTGAAACCCAATGTTTCACTCAGTATTCTTCAGAATGTGTGAGCCATCCAAACACTGAAAATTCTTGTTCTGGGAGAATTAGGCCTAATGATAATATTAGCATAGCTGTTTTCTTTTCTGTCTTGTTGAAAGAGAAAAGGATCACCAACCCTCGACATGGACTGGGAGGAAAGTTCACACATCTTCCCTTTTTCAGAATGGAAAAGTGCTGAGAAAGTAAGAAATTGGAATTCTGTAATTAAGCTCCTGGGAAGAATTGAGCCACCAAATTCATTAATGACAATTGTGATTGATGAACCTGGGAGTCTGCAGAATTATTTATGACTATAAATCATACAGAGTGTTCTTCTTCCTATTAATATTTCATTATTGTTTTTTTAAAAAGCTACACAATTCAGAGAGAGATCCACTAAAAAGGTCTCTTAAATATTAGATTGAGATATTAGATTAGGAAATAGATGTTTGGGCAAAGAATTAAATACAATTGCTAAATAGTAAGACTTTTTCAGAAATAGATTTTCTGATATTTTTAATGATTATTGCTTTTTGCATTTGATTTTTCTAAGTTACTTTCCAAAGTGAAGAAATATTATATGCATTTTTTCCTTTTTAATGCTTTTATTAAAGAGCCTTTTGTGACTTAACAGGCAGTTTAGTTCTCCTTTCTCTTCTTTTGCCAAAGGAAATAGTAGGAATTTTTTTCTTCTTTTGCTGCTTCTTTATAGAGATGACCTGTTTTTGCTGTTGCACACTTCTCTGAGTCAAACTGTGCATTAGAGATCTGAGATTCTTTTAGCTTGCAAGAGCACATGACAGAAGCCACCAGAAAAAAACTATTCTTTTCACAGGACTGCATATACAGAAAAATCAGTAGACATATTACCAAACAGGATGTCTTTTCCCCTTTATAAAATCTTGAGTTATCTGTAAGGACTGAAATGCTGACAGTAAAGAAAAGATAAGGGGACTATTAAGTTTTATGCAAACTGCTTCACTTCAGTGGTGTCCATAAGACAGCGTAGTTCTGAGAACTGCTGTCTGTGCCTCAGCCTCCATGTAGTTAAAAAGATCTTTTATTGCTAGAAATTTGCACAAAATATCCACTGAGTAATGTGCCAAATTCTGTCTGCTCTTCAAGATTCCAGAATGTGCAATATCAGCTACTGCACATTGTCTTCCAAAATTCCTCAGTTACATATTCATCTTGTGAATGGTAAGACCTTCCAAAGCTTAGAGATGAAATGTTTTTGCAGTCTGCTATTTCCTTCATTCTGTTAGCCACTTGAAAAATAATCTGGTTAGAACTGTAGGCAAAAATAATAAAACAAACAAACTAAATTATGCTCACAGTAGAAGCTGTGGAAATCATCAGTTCAGCAAACACTAACCATAGCTGGTTTTGCTGTCTGTTTGCATGTGTGTAATTATGAGAATATCTAGGTGTTTTCAACACTGAGAAGCTAAAATGAGCCTGTCAGGTTTTCCAGTTTGGAATCTGAGAAAGGTAATTTGGGAGTCATTAAAAGTTATTCTTTTTTTCCATTTGTACATCTGATCAAATGGAGGGTCTGCTGCTTTCAGCATCTTTTTCATAAGACTCATCTGACTCATATCCTGTCATCTGGTAAGTGACACGATCCTGGTTAGTAGGTCATTACATGGGCTCAAATCTTAAAAAGACTGCTGTGTGGCAAAATAATTATATGTGTTCTTGCCCTCATCTCTCATTATTCATGAAAGTAAGATTCAAGTACTCTAAAGGCATACTCTTTATGATCAAATAATATGTCCCTGCTTTTTTATTTCTTTATATTGATTTAGGTTTGTTATTTAAGTTTGATCTTATGCTTTTACTTTCTTAATTTTAAAATATGTCATTAGTTTTCACATATTGTGAGGTGTGCTGTGAGCTACAGCTAAAATGTTGTACAGCCATTCATCAGATCTTCTAGGGATGGGATGTACAGCTCACTTGTTATCCATGGAGAAGGGCAGAGGTGCAATACCAAGTGAATGCCGTTCTCTGCCTCCTGGAGCAGCCTGGTTCTGCAGGGGTACCACCAGTTCCATCAGCATGAAGCCCGAGGTCATAAGCCCTCCCAGGATTTACCTGGCCCCACACAGGAATTACAGTTTTGGCAACTGAGTAGAAAATATGGAAGACTATCAGAGCCAAGGGAGGGGGACTTTGGGTTTCAGGACACATAGACATCCCTCTCTCCTGGGTGTCAGTAGCATTAACTGGAAAAGCTCTGGCCTGTCTGCTCCTGGGTTTTAATCCCTCAGACCCTGCCAGGCTGTGTGTGAGTCCACACAGCAATTAGTGCTATGCTGTAAAAAAAACAGGCTTCATCTAGTTCTCTTGAGTGTAAACAGCACACACATCGTAGTAAAGATCTAGTGTACTCAACATCACCTAGTACCTGACCTCGGCCATCTTGGCAGCCTTCACTGTCTTGTCTTCAGTATCATTGGCAGGAGCTGAGTAGGTTGTCCTATTTTGATTACACCTGCATAAGCTGTAGTGATACCTTCGCAGGCGTGTGCGCAGGATGAACACAGACACAATGCATGAGTAGGTGCCCTTGTTCATTTTCACCAACCGGAAAAACAATATATCCTTGTTTTATTCATATATAAGGGGAAATAAATGTTTAATTATGGTTAAGCATATGATTTGAAGAGCTTGGCAGGCTGTGTTTTGTGATTTTGGAGACTGGACTTTTCTGAAGAACCCTTATTCACTGAAATGGGTGAGGTACTTTTTAGGTCAAAACATACAGTGTGTTTTCAGCTGCTGTATTAGAGCTGCTGTTTTCACTGTTTCTTGATGGCAGCTTAGTCTGCCAAACACTTCAGATCTGATAACACTAACCAAGAGATTGAATAAGACAGCTAGGTAGGAAATAAAGTTATAAACCTTTGCAAGGTACATATTTGGGACTAAGAGCAAATGCTAACTGCTTTGGAAGCAGGATAGGCAATACACGTACAATGAAGCATTCTATTTTCTTAATAGAGCGTTGCACAGATAGAAATCAAATCACCCATCCCCACTTTATTATTTTTGCACAAGGTGACGTATATTTTCATTCTGTTTTTGAGAAGGAGAACGAAACAAAACAATATGATTGCTCTTAACCAGGTCATGCCTTCATCTCTGTGTCTGCCAAAACATCAGTATCATTCTGATGCTCCACTCAGACCTGTATCATCCACATATTTAGTAGCATCAGAACATATTTCTCATATATAAGTAGTACTTTTATCTGAAAGAGTCCAAAAAGCATACTAAAAGTCCAAACAGCTACAAATGTATGAAGTCCACGTACAGACTCCATCATCACATACTGCTATGACACATCCCCCTTTTGTGAACATTCCATATCAGACTGCCCCCATAATTCCTACTGTATATGCTTATTTATTTATTTGAGATTTGCCCTAATATCCCGATTTGAGCTGTTGGGGTGTCTTGTACTGTTTTCTTTTCTTTCCAATTTTAGCCTGAGCAGAAGATCTGTCCCCAAGAGCGATCATAATGTCTGTGCTTATAACTGATTTGGCCTCATTTTAGACAAATTTGCCTCGAGGTATCTGTTTGAAATTGAGGAGTGCTTCCTCATATTACTTATTTCCTTACACCACACAGTGCATTTGTTGTTTTGTGTATTGTTTTCCAGTGACAAATAAGCCCTATGCCATCTGCCATCTCATGGACAAACAATTGTATTTTATTTATTGTTACTCATTCTTCTTGTTTCTGTTCAGTCTTCCTGTGACCTTTTGCCTTCTCATTAACTGCTCCAATAAAAATACTGCTCCCATAAAGAACAGTAACAGGTAACACTTTTACATATTAGTTTTATAAACTGACAATTCACATTTGGAAAATGTGAAAACATGCCTGAATTTTGTAGAAAGGAAAATAAGGACAGGAGAGATTTGCGAGTAGCTTTTTGCTACTAATGGTTATACCTGCCAAAGACAGAAAACTCCTGCTGTAGGTAAGTTTGTTGTGCTCACTATGATTTTTGCTTCCTGTTACCTTCTTCTGAATGAGTAAAAAAGACTTTTTTTCCTTTCCTTCTTTCTTTTTCACCTGTTCTTCTGGCTGGTGCTTTGCCCACCCAGCCAGTCAGCCCTTTGCAGCATCAATTAGCAGCTATCCCTGACTGCCTTTCAATTTAGTGGAATTTTTCAGACACTTAGCAGTGATTTCCAAAACCTCAGGTATTCTGAGCAGGAAATAAGGACAGTATGTGGGAAAAGTATTTGAGAAGGTGGATCATAAATCTGACTGGTCTTTGGAATCTCTTAAGGACAGGAAACATTCTTTTTTTCTTCTTTCTCCAACAGAGAAATGGAAAAGAAATGATAGGGACCAAGGTAAAAACTGCAAGGTTTATGTTGCCTAATATTGGCACGTATGTTGCTATCAGCCTCTTCTATATTTTTTCTTTCAGGTCGGTCCTTGGCATATGCCCTTTTGGGGTTGTGTCTGCACATAAACATGAGGGTTATACATGCTGCTCACACTTCATTATTTTCTCCATTTCATAACTGCAATCACATTATTCCAACTAGTAGGTAGATGGTGATAGCACAGATGTTACTTGTTAACATAGAATCATAGCATATTGGGGTTAGAAAAGACCTTTAAAGGTCACCTAGTCCAACCCCCATGCAGTGAGCATAAGTCTTGTTCTTTGTGTTTTCACAGGACAATAACATTTACATACCTACTTTCATTACCTTGACCTTGGATGTATATTACATACCTAATAATGGTGTAATAAAACATTAATCAGCCAGCAAGGTAGGGAAGCATTCTTTAAATTTAAGCACACAGAGCAACACTGAAATAGGTTTTCCTATTTTTATTTTTCTGTTATTGAACTAAAGCAGCACCCTGAGAAGAATTAATGATATGCTAATTTTTGTTGTTTTAAAGTTTTGAGTGTTCTACATTTATGTGGTCATTTTACCTGCTTTGCCTTACAGCAGTTGCACATATATGTCACAAATCATACCAAGTGTCCTGGTCAGTGTTATGAATCAACAGCATAAATTAAACTGAAGAACAATGTTACTTGTGTAAAACAAAGAAGATCTTAAGGCTAGTCAGCTAAATGTAGGTTTCAAGAGTGCTCAAAACTGACAATTCCTTTTCCTTATTCTTTCTGATTATTAGCCTAGAGTTTTGATGTGATGTAGGGCAAAAAACAACCTATCAAAACAAAACAAAACAAAATAAAACAAAACAAAAAGATGTTACCTTTTCTTGGGGGGAGGGGGGGGGAACACCTAGTCAATTTAAAACAGTTTGTTTTTTAAGTGTTACCAGCCTATTTAAACTGGAAATTTTGAGGTAGAGTCTGTTTAAGGGAGGCTGCAGGAAATTTTAGGTAATTATGTATGCTCTGCATGAATTTTTACAGGTTAATGTGTATTTGTACAAGCAGGAACACAATGAACTAGAAGAAGATAATCTGCAAAGTAATTTGATAATTTTACTCTAATTTGTTCATCCAACAAAACTATAGAAATTCTAACAAACCTTTCAAAAAGGTAACTTTCTAGATGGATAGTAATTTTATGGATGCATTTACCTTAACAGAGCAATCACTGTTCTGTGTGTGTTAATTTTCTCATGTGTCTGAGAAAATGAGGTGTTAGGATGTGACCTTTGTCACACTCTGTATAATCAAGTGTAAATGCTTCATTTCTGTGGTAGAATGAGTGTTCAGAATTTCATCTTTCGCACCAGTGTAGTTTGTAACCTTCCAGTATTCTGTATCGAGTCTTTGAGCACCGTTGCCAATCAGTATTTTAGTACATCAAAAAGAAGTGACAGAAGGAGGCCACCAAGATGGTGGGGCTGGAGCCCCACAAGGAGATACTGAGGGAGCTGGGCTTGGTCAGCCTGGAGCAGAGATGGCTTTGGGGACACCTATCAGCAGCCTGACAGTACCAAAGAAGAGAAGAGCAGAGAAGAAGAGCAGAGACCAAAGAAGACAGAGCCAGCCACTTTACTCAGGTGCACAGATGACAATGTTCTTAATGCAGGTAGGAGAGGTACAGACTGGGCATAAAGAAAACCTTTCCTAATGCAAATAGTTAAGCACTGGAATGAGTTGTCTGGTGAGGTTGTGCAGTCTGCATCCTCGAACGTTTTCAAGACTCAACTAGAAAAAGCCCTGAGCAAACTGTTTTGAATACAGTGTTAAACCAGCTTTGAGCAGAAGGTTGGACTAGAGACCTCCTAAGGCCTCTTCCAACTTTAATTATCCTATGGTCTTAAGAACAAGTCACTTCTGAAATCTCACCAATACTATTACAATTTTTCATGTATGCCATGGACATAGTCATAGTTCAAATGAGACAGTACCACACCTAGGGTCTTCTAGCCTAAGATCAGGGGGAAGGAAAAGAAACAACAGAGTGACTTTACAGCTGAAAGTGGCAGTGGGTTCAAAAGGATGAAGCTGACAAAATATTTCTTTTCTGTTCAAAACAAGACAATTTCATATGTACGGGTGATCAAGTAATATAATACATGTAACATGGAAATCTGAATAAAGTAAGCTGAAGAGATAGAACTCAAACTGGCTCAGACCATTTCCTATTATCCAGACTGCAGAAGGACATTGGCAAGCTCAGCCCTGCATCATTTAGAAAGAATTTCTATTTCTTTCTCAAAGAGCTGGAACTATTGTCACACAAGGGATTCCGGACTCGATGAACAGGCAATCTGATCTCTGAGGCAATTACTGTGTTCCTGAGGCACTGAATGAGGTCTCAGGGACCCAGTGCAATATACTTAAGTAGATATAAATGATCTTGCTAGGCTACGCCATCCTTGTATCATCTCAGTATGTCTGGATCAATGGCTACTATTATAGTGAATAGTAAACAACAAAGAAAGTAAAAATGTACAAATTTGCCTCACAATCACATAAACTCAGTTGGCTGGATTTTATTCTGGTGTAAACTGCTGTAATCTGCTGACTTCTTGAAGTGAACCCAGGTTGCATTCATGGTTTAGCATTGGGTTTCCACATACCGGTCCTGTGCCTTGTCCAACTCTCTCCCAATTTGGCCATGTTTCTAACATCTTTACACCCTCCCTATGACCTCCCCACTTGTGTACTTGGTGGATACTCCTCTTTTTTTTCCAGGTCACTTCTCAAAACTAGCTTTTTCCATGATGCCTTTTCACAAACCAAGAAACATGAATATACTTGGAAGAAACTACATGCATTGTTTGAATACTCTGTCTTTGATCTGTGGACCTTGTGCTTTAGTAGTCTTTTGGGAGATTAAACACATTAACACATTGACAGCATTCAGTAAATAATTCAGGTGCGCAGCTTCCAATTAATTATTTTACTCAGTGAAATATCAGCCTTGAATTACAATCAATTTGGTTTTGGTTAGGGAAAAACACACCGCATGTTAGTAATTTTTTGACATCAGATGATATTATTTTACTCCACTCTCTAAATGTCATGCTTCAACTATGGCCTTGTATTTATTTAAGCATATAATGTGAAGGACTGCACACTATGTGCTTATTGAAGGATTAAGATAGGAAATTTTTAACATGCAAAAGGAACCTTTAAATTTTATGTTGAATTCTGATTAGAAAGAATATTTACGCTGCTTGTGAAGTTACTTCAACTCATTTGTTACATAAAAGCTATCTTGAAAGAATGTAAACAAGACATAAAACACTGAACAAAGCAATTTTTGTTTGTTTTCTTGTTTATAGGAGTATACGTAAAATCACCCTTAGATTTCAGGTGAACATTTTTGTTATTAACATGTTTTCTATAAACAGAGTTAATGATAGTGATAAAATTACAGGACTTTTTCACTTGTGAAAATGAAGAAATAATCTTCATTAAGCATGATTCAAATGCAAATTTCCTCATACTATGTGATCTGCTGGAACACTATCTTGTACTAAAGAATCCTGCTTGTCTAACCTTGATTTAATTGCACTCTGTGCATAAGCAATGACCTCACTTGGGTCATGAATCGCTGAATCAATGGAGCAAAAAGTACCACATTTGACCTTACCATTAATGGCAAAGCCTTAGAGAGTACTGTATTATGTTCTTTTATGTAGTATGTACATTTTCCTGACATTATAAAGCAGTTTTCATTTATCAAAAAATAATTTAAAAAAAATACAAGTGTATTTTAGGTACTGCCCTCTCCCTCCCCTTCAGCCCAACAGGCAGTCCCTAAAAATAATTTAATTTCATTAATTAAAAGCTAGGATTTATTATATTATTGATTTATAGTTGAAATTTTGATTGCAAAACTGCACGTAATAGGAGATTTATTGAAAACAGAAGATAATGGCCATATAGCATATCTGAATTTGTTGTCAAAATTTTTAGTCTGTTCAGCAGTTTTACTGGAGTGGGATTATGTAGACATTTAATGTGACTATAAAATCCAGCCAGATGATGGTGAGATGATTTGGGAATATTGCTGCTGCTGTGTTTGTCCTTTCAGAAATAAAATTATACTTCAATGTATACAATACTTACACATTTATAGTTTCTTAATAAACATATTCAGATAAATATTCTCTCTTACCTTTCATTTGTTCATTAGTAATAATTAATGTTATTAACTTAAAGTTTAGATGTTGAGTGCTGTAAGACAGTGGCTCATTGCAGAGTTAAATTATACCAAAGGCAAAGGAGCTGAAACAGATTTTAAAATCTTAATTAAAATGCTAACTAGTAATTAAGAGAAGACAGAACATGTCTCTACTTAAGCATTCAAAAATATTGGAGTTTGAGATCTAGATTTTGAAAGATCTGTTTTACTGCTAATAGTTATATGTAATGGAAATATTTTTTTAAATGAGTAATTCATGTATTTTTAAATTTAACTTAGTTTCAGTCTGGAGGAAAACTCTCAGTTATTTAAAGTGTACATAAATGAAATTGATGAAACATTGAAGAAAAACTAGGTAATGATTTTATCTCCATGAAAATGGAGAAATTTGACAAAATCTGAATTGGCTCATATTGCTTTGGCATTGCATCATAACTAAAACTTTAAAATAAAACTTTAAATATTTTTAAATTCATTTAAACCTGAACAACATCTGTCTCTTTCCCTAAATGTTGGGGGTTACTTCAGCCACATTTTTAATATAAACTGCAGGTTAAGTTAACACAATTGGATGGAATTAAGCTTTCCAAAGGAATGCTTTTCTGCTGCAATTTCTTCTTTCACTTTTAATGATTAAACCTGATCTGGTTCAGATAGACCAAATATTTCAATGACTATTTCATTTCATTACTTAGGAAAAACCTAAAAACCAGTAGCAGAATCAAAATAATTCTTCTTGCCCTTGGGATTCACAAAGCATGATCCTGAAATGCCTACGTAGATGCAATGGGGTTGGGAAAGACAGATAAGCACATATTCCACTCATTCAGAAAGAATTAGTTCTTTCAGCTGTTTGTGGTGCATTTTAGTCCAGTTATTGTTCCCAGGTCCAGGGGTAGTAGGAAGGGAATAGAGTGTGCTCAGGTGTTTCTTTCTCTTCCAGAATGTGTTAGTTAACAATAATATGCTGGAGCATCAGTCATTCACAACTCAGATGCTATGGCAATATGTGAAAGCCTAGCAGTAACAAGTACCTAAAGTTGGAGAAAAAATAATCAGAAAATCAAGATCTATCAAAGTTAGGAAAGTATAGTGTAATGAACCAAAAAGCAATGAAAATTCTCACGTGAAGACAGTAGGCTTCATCACTGACTCAAATTTGGACTATGTACGAAAGTTTCCCTGGGTTTCTTTAATATGCAGGGAAACACAAGTATTGCTTTGCAGGGGAACGTCATCACATCTGGTGGGTGGGTAAGGAGGTACACACCAGTGAACAAGTCCCAGGTCTTGCTGCTGCAAAAGCAGGATCTCACATCTCTGCTGTTCTGGCATGCCAGAAGAAGACCTGCTGTATATGGGTGATAGAGCACTGGAAAGAGGCTGCCCAGAGAGGTTGTAGAGTCTCTGTCTCTGAAGACATTTAAAACCCATCTGGACATGTTCCTGTGTGATCTACTGTAGGATCCTGCTCTAGCTGGGGGGTTAGACTAGAAGTTCTCCAGAGGTCCCTTCCAACCCTCACCAGTCTGTGGTTTTGTAAGAGCACACACTGAAGTGCCTGGTGTGTTTGGATAAGGCTGGAGTACTCTGCAGGAGCCAGACAGTGGCAAATCTAGTGCAGTCTGGTCTACCCTATTGATAAGGAACAGTTGTCAGAGAGAATTGCCCATAAAACCACCCTTGGATTTTGCACTGCAGGGAGCTAAGGGTTCAGCCCAAAAGAGATCCCATAATGTGCATGGTCAGAAGATCCAGCCCCAGAAACCAGCATGGGAGCTAAGTTATTGACGCTGTACCTGTGCCCAACATCCATGCTGCATCATGCTGTGGAATATTTTACTTCATTTACCAGAGTCAGATGCAGGGCTAAAAGTAATAAAACAGAATGTGTAGTTATTGGTTGACATTTATCTGGTTACTTCAAATTGGGTTTATTGTTTTGCTTTTGGATGACCCAGCAGCATGTTTGGGAGCTGTGAGGACATTCAGGATGATGTGGCAGTGACACAGCTGGTAGGAGGACACACTGTGTAAGCATGCCTTTTCCTATCAATATGCAGTTGATCAAAATGAATTCCCTCCTGAGCGTGAGTGGAGCTGTTTTTCTCTGACACCAAGAATGAAACTGTATATTTTTTGTACTTTCATTTTGTAAGTGAACAAGGTTGGTGCCAAGTAACCCCCAAACTGAGCAGCTTCAAACACCTTTCCTGATTCTTATGCTGAAGCCCAGGGGGCAGAGTAGATTTAGAGGCTTTCAGTCATCAAGGGAATTCAAAGCGGTTCTCTCTTTCCTCCTGCAACTTCGGTCTGCAGGCACAGACTTCCACAGATATCCCAAACAGCAAAGGGACTCAGCACTGAGCATCCCATGGGCTTCCTGTGTGTCATGACTTGAGCAACGACTTCTCCAAAATTTTGGTTCCTTGTCCAGTGGTTGTTTCTAGTACCATTCCACCCTGCTGATTTTATTGGCTGAAGTAGTTATGGTAAAATATTTGGACCAAAAAATGGTAATAAAGTAGTGCTCTGTTTTTTTAGTCATGGTTTTTAGCCAGAGTTCTTTTAAAAACCAGATGCTATGTTCTTTTACCATGGTCCCCTTGCAGCACTTGGACAGCGTTCTGTGGTGAGCAGCCCATCTGAGAGAAGGTGCTGTCTCTGAATAACGTTTTTGTGCCATGCCAAGAAAATGCATAGTTCTGACCAAATTAAAATCTACTGAGCTGAAAATGTACTGCTGAGAGGCAAAAAAAAAAAAAAAAAGAGAAAGGTTTTCTTTCCCTCTTATTATTACAGAATATTAGCTGTTACAAAGGATTCTTTGTAAGCATAATACCCCCAGCCCTCTCTATTCCATCTTATCACTTTAGAAGGGTGGAAAAGAGTAGAATTTTTCTCCAGTAGTTATGGAGAAAAGTTCTATTTTGAGGATTTTTACTGTGTTGTAGAGGTCATGCTGGCATTTCTAAGAGCTACTTCAGACTTCTCCAAAAATTTTCATTATGTTGGTTTCTGTTGGGAACTCTAATTCTTTAAGCTAAAACCAGGCTGACATTAGTGCTCAAGAAATAAAACTATGTGCACAAAATTGATATTGAAATATGCCACAGGAGTACTCCACTGTTATCATATCTGAAATGTGATTTAAAAGGAGTTTACTGCCATTCAGTTCAACTTCGGCAAATGTAGCTGTCTTTCTTTACTGTAATTTTGTTGTGAAGTTCTTGATAAATTCATTGTAATTATCACTAACTACTTGTATCACTAAACCAGAAGTGATTGGTAATAGCATTCTTACATTGAGCTGTACAGAGTAATTAGACAATCGTGCTGTGTAGACGGAACATTAAATTCACTGGAAACCCTTTCTTTTTGAGATGAGTTCAGAAATGAAACTTCAGAAATTACTAAAAGCATCATTAAAAATTTACAGACAGTCTGAAACCCTAACATTGTTTCCTACAAAAGGACCAGGTCGTTTTCTCTTGCCTTCAGCCTCTCTTTTTATCCGATTCTGATATTTCACCTGCGCTGCCACGCAAGTAGAAAGTTAAAGCTTCAGGACTGAACAGAATTGAGCAACACTGGGCTGTACAATTGCTGGTATGTGTTTCACTGGATGCAGAACATAGGAGGAGAGGGACTTTTTCAGGTCATCCCAGTGGTCACAAACACTTCATGATCACAAGCTAATAGTTCATACAATTTAGTGCTATTGATATGTACATCAAATTCCCTCTTATGCTTGTGTTAAAAAGTTTTCCAGCATCTCACTTACAGCTCCTCCATGTTTATCTAGCATTTTCTATCAGTGATAGCAAATATACATCAATTCAGTTATACTTTCATTCTTTATATACTAACTATATCTAAAATATATTTAGATATATACCTATAGTATATGTTTCTCTTTCAGGACCATAGTGTACTCTTGAATCTGTATCATCTTTAATGGTCTTCTGTCTCTTCTGACATAAGTTTTACAGGCCTATTACTCCTTGTGTGAAGAACTACTTCTGTGCATTTTGAATGGGAGACCTTCTAGCTTCATTTGATGCCCCCCTTAATCTTGTACTGCAAGGAAAAAAAAAACGACCAGTGAATCTCTGTCTCCTTTCCATGACACTCATTGTTTAATAGACATCTATCATACATCTCTCTTCCCAGGTCAGCTTTTTTTTTCTCAGATTTAGTAATTCCTTGGATTGAGCTGTAGGATCCCTTTACAAAAACAGCTGTGGTGATGGTGATCCAGTTGTATTTTATATGTTGCTCATTTTTTTCCCTTGTTAGCCTGACAACAAATTTGAATTCTAAATTCCTGCATTCCATGTTCCTTTGTGCTTCTTACCAGTTTCTGATAATTTCAGTATTTGCATTTAAGTATTCTGATTTATTCTGTTCAAAAAAAAGAAAGCAGTCAATGTTATATATATTATTTTTAATCACGGATTAGACTCAGAATAAAGAATTAATCAAAATGAATTCAGACCATAAAATTCAAAATCCAAATAAGCATTCTCATATGGCCATATCCATTCCAAAACACCAGCTCATTCTTGTGTGCTTTCCCTATGAATATCAGAAGATACAAGGAATAGTAGCTACTTAGAAGACTAATTTGGAAGTTTTCAAACTCAAGAGAAAACCAACTCCAAAACTATTGCCATGGCACTCTTCATTTCCAAAGCTGTCATTTAGCTAAACCAATATAAGGCAGAAGTAGGAGGATCCTTTCTGAGAGACTTTCTGACCCAAACCTTGCCCTTACATTCAGGGGTGTAATTTCAGTGTCAGGGAATAGGTTCTCCCTTTTGTGAACTAGAAATCAGCATTAAGAATCATTATCAGAGAGTGCTTAAAACTGGAGTGCAGCTGAAGGAAAGACCTATTTCTTGTTTGCCCTTTGTTATTTCAGAACTGAATCCAAGTTCTTGAGCAAGTGAACCCCTTGGAAGAGGCAGCAGATGACGAGCCTGGAGCTGAGTTGCAGGCCCCACATTTTGGGGTCATTTCCTGTAGTTTTCGCAGAAGCTGCATTCTAGTTCTGCATTAGCCATGCAACCTCTCATCGCCTGAACTCTAGCCCACTCTGCAGAGGCTAAATAAAGAACGTGGAAAACATCGGATGATTCAGCATCAGCTTCCACAGGTCCATGGAAACTTCAGGTTCACTGACTGGAGGGTGGGTTTAGTATGTGGTTGTAAAAGCCACATCCTGGCCCAAGGCTTTCCTTTGGCATTCGTACTGCAGCAGAGCTCTTACAGCACTGTATCACTGAACATGTCCTTGACCTCTGGGATTTACAAAATGCTGAAGTGTGCTTTCTGGTCTCATTTGATTAGTCTTTTTAGATAATGTCTCTATTCTCCTCTCCTTTTCTTAGAAAGGAGAATTTCGTGTGATAATTTCAGTACTGCATCTGTGAACTCTGTATTACAGGAAAAAGTAGGCGTTTCCAAGAGGCAATGACAGAGAATCAGAAAAGAAATATGTGGCAAAGAAAAACAATAGCACAGACAAAGTTATGTATTTTTGCTTTTTATTTAGGCCTCTTCCAAAAATTTTCCATAGTCCTGTCACACAAAACTTACTTCCATGGCTTTAGGGAAGCAGTGCACATGTCAATGATGAACCACTACTGTTTTCAGTGCCAATGATGTTATGGACCCGTAATATTGCTGCTGCTAATAGGTTTTAATTAGCAATGATAATAATATTGCTAGTAATAATTATGAATAGATTGTGCCCTATGAAACCATGAAATGGCCCAGAAGATAAACCAGGATGGTTTTTATTGCTTATGCCTTTACTTAGAGGGGTTTTGTTATGGCCTGAACGCCAAACTGTTCGGTGTCTGGCCCTGGAGAAGAATTGTCTGTCCAGGAGAAAACTAACTCTGTGTTCAGGGTCAGGAGAAGAGAGAGGTGCCTTGAAGAGTCTATCCAAAAAACTCTTATGCTGAAACATCTACTATGGTTGATTTTGACGGGTGTAAATCTACCTGATACAAAATACACTAATACAGAGGGACAATCTTGGCTACTTCTTCGTATTAGAATCAACCAACAAATCAGGTGCTTCAATGCACTTCAGATAAAATAGCTGTCAGGACCGAATATACAAGATCAAATAAATAGCCATTATACTAAGAAAATGGAACGACTTTACAGTTTTCTTCTGTCTGTTTTCAATTTTTTTCCTGTTTAATATTAATAAGTTTTCTCTAAGCATTAACATTATATTACAATTAAATTGTGCTCTGCTAATTTCAATTTCTTGCCATAGTGACGGTGAAAGAACCATTTTGTCCAAAAGAGCATCTACTAAAATTAATAATGATTGAGCAGAAAGAATTAAGACTACTTTCCTCTAAATTAATCATTAAATTTAGTTAGAGTTGATTAAATCATTAACTCCTCTTTAGAATAAGTTTTGTTTTAAAACCTGGCAGGATTAACATTGGAAGAACAACTGGCAGCTCCTGTGACAATTGATTACATGCAGTATATGAAATAATTGTAATAATGTCTGAATAACTAATAGCTCTTTGGTCAAAGTCTGTTCTGGATTTGTACAGTATCCAACAAGGAAAGTCTTATTTTATCTGAGATGTCTATGCATTCCTGTAATAAAATTATGCAGTATAGTCAGCATTGCATTATTTTAACATATCCGCATTGGAGAGAGAAAGTACAAAGTTAATATGCACCAATGCTATTTTTCTTGGCTAGTGTTGGAAAATTGTAAATGTATACTCACCTGCCTTGGTAGAAGTCAGGATCAATGACATAATGCAGTTTTTCTTTTCCTGGAATATAAGCTTACATTTTTAAAGCAGGGTGTATTTGATAATAGGGTGATTTTATTCTCTATACCAGCTTGCCCTTTGTATCACTCCATCATCTGTTCAGGAAACCAACTGTTGTTTTGAGGCTGTGAAATTTCTGGCACTATATTGACTGTCAGTCAGGTTTTCAGTACAAAAACAGTTCAATTATAACATGTAGTAAATTCCAAAAATACAGATGTTACCATTCTGTTTTGCTTTTAAGAGCCAATGCCAGAGTCTGGCAAGGCTGTTTGTCAGGACTGCAGTTTTTATCAGGACTGCAGTATGCAGCTTTACGCAGTAGGATGATAGAGATCCTTCACTAAATCCTTAATTGGGTGGTCTAGCTATATATAAAGTATTGATTACTGCTTATATGACTTCCAGCATTTCATGTGTGTACTGTAGGCTGCTGAGGACTTAGCCAAATTAAATTACTTTCTGCTCAGCTCTCCTTATCCTCGTCAGAAATCTGGGGGTTTGCTATTCTCTCTTGGTGACAAAAAAGCATGAATCTCTTCTGAAACATTCAGTGGAATAAAATAAAACATCTCTGACATGACCCAGCAGTCTGCAGCAGCAGCATTGACTATCTCATCCACTGAGAATCATAATCCAGAAACAAAACATTCATCAAAAACATACATCAACAGTGCAGCTGATCTTCTACATAAGAAATACATATGCAGTAATGACTATTTTTGTTCTGCATGACAGCCTGTAGCAAAACCACTGAGATGTATAAATGGTTGCTCTTAACAAGTGACTAAGTTATTTCTTTCTGTGATTTTTAACTGCAGATTATTTTTGCAGAAAATAGAATATTCTTCTGTGATTTCTTAGTGCAGATACAGACATAGGAATGAAGCTTTTTGCTTCAGGTGATTCCTAGCCAAACGTGCAGAAGTAGTGCATATATAAGGGCAACCATATTTCTGGGTAAAAAAACAAGAGCATAGAGAGAGTGTGTTTATGAGAAATCCTGAAATTTGCAACAAGTTGAGGTTTTTTAATTGGAAGTTTAAATAATGTATATTTTGTGCTTCAAGGCTACAGGAGAAGTAAAACAACTGTGAACACAAATGGTAGAGTACACGCTTGGTAGAAAAGACAGGAATTGGTGCTTCTGAAGGCATGGTCTTTCTGGGAATGCCTTCCTCACTGCAGTCTAAGACTGCTCTCAATGCTGTGCTGCCTGTTTCCTGCCAACCCTAGAACAATGTTGAGGATATGATTTAAAACATTTCACAAGGGCATCTAGAATTAAAAATAAAAATGGATAGCTCTGTCCTTCCCTGGACTGGGTCAAGATAAACGGCCAGGGAAAATCTGCTGCTTGATTGTTCTCAATCTATGCAAGATTAAAATCTACCTTTTTTTTCCCCCCTTCTAATTAGTCAAGAGAAAACTGATAACAAATTGATTACATATATTTTCTATATGAAATATATTTGGAGTTCCCAAATGATATTATAAAATATCAATACTTTGATGATGTCATTCAAATCTATATATCAGTAACACTTTTCTGAGGCGTATTTTAACTATAGCTGAATACCATCACCAGTGATTTTACAGCATTTAGCTGTAAGACCAGACAGATCATTTTTTGTTTGTACAATTACTGAAAGTAAATAATCCAATTTAAAGCCACAGGCCAAAGTTAAGAGAAATTTATGGCTGCCTGTCTGTCTGTTCTGATGTAGAACTGCAGCTTTGGTGGCTGAAAGTTGTTCAGACCATCAGTCTTGCAATTTCTCTGGTAGCTATTTCTCAGGCATTTAATTGCATGTATTCTGGAATTAGATTACAAGCACAGGTCCCCTTTTCCTTTTCCTCCCTCTCCATCACAGGCTCTTCATATCTGAGTATTACCAGGGGTATTCTCTTTTAACAAAATTTTCATCCTTAAAATCTTTTTCACTCATGTTTTGTCAACTACAGCTGGTTCATGAGATGGGACCACTCTGCTTCACAGTCTGATGAGTGCAAAGAGTTAAACAATTCAGAAGCCCACTTACTTTTTCATGCCCTCTCGTCCATCAAAAACTCTCCTCTAAGATTCAGTCAGTACGATTGTTGCTGACAGATGTTTTTAGAAATTCATTTCAGACCTATGGTCTCTCTCTCTCTCTCTCTCTTTTTTTTTTTTTTTTTTTTTTTATAGTGGCATTTTCCAAGTCTAGAAAATGTAGGATTAGGATGATTAATCAAAAGTTTAAAAGCCTTTTTGAGGGAAATGTCATAGAAGTCACAAGTATTTGCTAAAGGCTGTACCAAACTGAAAGAGCTCAGTTTACAAGCCAGAGTGAAGAATCTCAGAAAAGCCTGGGAGCCTTCTCATTTTAATTTTATGTATCAACTGTCCAACTACAATGCCTTAGAAACCTGAAGTGAGGGTGGAGTTACACCACAAACATATGTAAAGATAGAGTTAACCTGTTCAAATGCAAATCGCAGGCAGTTTTATCTGAGCTACCAACACTGCAATCTTGCTATGGTTAAAGAAGAGTAATAAGAACTTTTAGGGCACAAGTCTTCTCATCCTAAAGCAGACATCTAAACCAGGACAACTGAATCAGCCCCCAAGGCACCAGATTCTCTGTACTGGTTATGGAGGGAGCCTGGGGTCACTACCTAGGTGTCGCTTTTTCCACTGCTGCGATTTGAAGTTAACTGAGATGAAGCCCACCGCAAACTAATAGCTAATCCTTGCATAAAAAGTGTGGGGAGGGACGCAAAGGTGAAGAGCAGTGAGGTGATTTGCCCAAGTCATGAGGGATGTCAGAGCCAAATCCTGAAGGAAAACCAAGTTTTGCTGACCTTCTGTTTAATTTCCTGGTAACTACCCTACCCAGCAGACTCCACACCCACCATTTCTTTCTGCTTTCTTGCAAGTGCTGGGAAATACTTCACTTATTAAGAGGGGCTGGTGATGCATAGTGACTAAAACCAGTGAAACAGACCACTGTCATGATTCATTCTTATTCTCATTATTGCGAAAATCTTGACCCATAGATCTGAAGACAAATTCCTCTTGCTGTTTTTCATTTTTACCTTGCATTCTAGAAGAGATTTTACATGAGTCTCTACAAAGTAGAAATGCATACAGTACATTAACAGTATTTGGTTATCATTTTCCATATTATTCAGTCTGCATTTTTTCTTCCCTTTGGCTTATTTTCTTCCATGCTTGCATTGGAATATGCAACTTTCCAGTATAATCTCACCATTAAAACCTCCCCTTTATGACTTGCATTGCCTCACAGTGAAGATAAAGTAAATCTTAATATTGTCTTTGAGAAGAACCTTTACATACATTCTCTTCAGATAATTAGATACTTTATTTTAAATTGTTTGCCTTCAGATATAAAATTAAATTTATATACATGAAGTTTTACTGTTTGAAATAATGATTGTATCCAATTGCAAATGGATATATTTCATTTACTGTACCTGTAAATTGTATTTAACTGAATTATCTTTTGAGCTTGATTTCTATGAAATAATAATATTCTCAATATTCTTTTAAAAATACATCCTAATTTGGTCTGTATCTATCTCCTAATTCCACATACTAAATACAACTGTTATATTTGTCTTTGGGTGGAATGTTGAAAATGTACAGTTGGGCAGAAGAACAAACCAGAAAAAATGTACTCTATAATTTACTACTTCATAGTTTAAGCCCCAGGGAGATTTGAATCAGGCCAGTAGTACAGTTTATGTAAAAAAATATTTTTATTGCAATTCATGGTTTTTTTAAATAAGTGTTTGTTGAAAAACACTCTGCAAGGACCTTAAATTATCTGTCGTAAAACTGCTTATATTGGTTTTCTTATAAAAAACTCAGTAATGGTTTGAACACTATGCTATTTCTGATCTTCGTCCTCACCACATACTTGCTAAAAACTGTGTGTTCTGCTTTTTTGTTGGTTTGTCACTATCCAAAGGTAAGTCAATGCTTTAAGCCTTACGGTCATACTCAGTTCTTTGGGAGAGAGAGAATATACAGCACAGTTTGGAGGAAGAGTGTGAAGAAAAGGGAAGAAAGGCGAAAGGTCCTTGCCTGGCTCTATAGTGTACAGGTCCCTGTGCACACTCCTCCTCAGCTGGGACAGAGAGATCGTCTGGGCACCTGACTGCAGACAGGCAATGGAAAACTATCTCCTTTTTCTGCACTCCTTTCTGTGCTTGCCCCAGCCTGAGAGACACTGAGGACTGATCAGACACTTGGGCAGCATGAGCTGTTGTAAGGTCAGGAGTGGGTTGGTGGAGGAAAAATAAAATTTCCCCTTGTTCCACTTATTTCTACATGTAGGGGCTGTCTACGTGGTGAGATGGGTTTTGTCCTGGACCACCCACTACAAGATATGTGACTCCCTCAGGGCAGCAACTGCAGAAGGCATACATTGCCTCTTGGAGATGGAGGTGGTGGGAAAGGGAGAAATCTCCTGGGTGGAAGATTCTGGCATTATCTTACTGTTACATGTGTCACCTATAAAGTGCCATGGAGGCTTGGAGGGAACATAACAACATCATGGAGCCTTTCATAGAGGGGAAAAACATCTGGCAATGCCCAGTTCCAGTGCTCACCAGCTGCCTGCTTTTATAGGCAGCTGCTTACATTGTAAGCACCCTAAGCTGTAGTTACAGGCAAATACTTACTCATACAATCTACTTGCACCATTTTCTGAAGGATATTAATATAATCCATTTTACTTCTGTCTGTGTTAATAATGCTCTGTAAATACAAATGTAAATTCAATTTTAGGACTGCAACAGGGCTTTTCATACAAGCCCATCTTTAGGAGGTTATTGCATGTCTCAAGTGGCTGATGTCACACTGCTGTCAGCTTCAGCACTCATAAACCCACCAGAGTTATGCTGTAATAATCTAAAAATGCACCATCCAGAATTTCTTTTTGTCTCCTGACACCTCTGTGCACAGGCACCATTGCCACAGCTGCCCGAGCATCCTGGACGACTGGTCCAGAGGGATTTGTGGGTGCCTGGAGACCAGGGGAGAGCCTCACCCTGCGGTGTCCTGCTGCTTGGCAAAGGTCATGCTGACCTCCTCGAGTTGCCATGGTGACACCTTCAGTGCCCGTGACAGCAGATAGGGGATCCAAAACAATTTGTTCTCCAGAAATAAAGTTCTTATAATGCCGACCTCTGGAAATGGGTAATTTTATTGCTGTCATCAAGGAACTGTACTTTTTAGCGACAAACCATCTGACTAAACTTCTTTGTAAGAAGTTGTAAGTTTTAAAATAAATTCAGATTCAGAGTATCCTGATCTTCCAGGGGTCACCCATGGCCACAGTTCTTCAGGGATGTCCCTGCCCCACTGTGGGCTGTCCACAGCTGCAGTCCCTCAGAGGTGTCCCTGACCCAACCTGGGACTCCCACAGCTACAATCACTCAGGAGTATCCTGTCCTCCTTGGCCAAGAGTGTCCTCAGCAGGGTGTCTGCAGTCCGTCTGGCTGCCCTTTTCTTTCTGAAGTGTGATCAGGGCACTGTGTCCCTCTCTGACTGGCTGAAGCTCAGCATGTGAAGGGCTTTGTTTCTCAGGGTGGAGACCTGGCTAGAACAGCTCTTGCCTGGCATCCAGTGGACCATGTCTTCTCAACCCACATCAAAACTGCAGTTCCCATCTGCATAAACTTTTTAGCCTTTGCACCTTACAAGTGCAAGGCTTTGTACCCCTCCTCACCCCAAAGCCTAGCATCAAGCTTTTGCCTTGACTTTGGCTGCGCCTTCTCCATGTTCCCAACCATGACAATCTTGAACAAGTTCTTGGGGGAGATTTCTTCCTGCAGCCCAACCCTTGATCATCCCCTTTCCAGACACACTCCAGTCCTGGGTATCCTGGGATTTGTTATTCTCCTAATTGTGATCCTAACACTAGTCCAAATCTGACTCTAACCCTAGTATGAATGCACAAAAGCTGCACAAGAAGAGGGTGGGCTGCAAAAAGGATTAAGGGATTGGAGTAACTCCCATATGAGGAGAGGCTGAGGGAACTGGGTCTGTTTGGCTTGGAGAAAAGGAGGCTGAGGGGGGATCTCATTAATGCTTATAAATATCTTAGGGGTGGGTGTCAGGAAGACGGGGCCAGACTCCTCTTGGTGGTGTCCAATGACAGGACAAGGGGCAATGGGCACAAACTGGAACACAGGAGGTTCAATCTTAACATAAGGAAACAGTGCTTTACTGTGAGGGTGACTGAGCACTGGCACTGCCCAGAGAGGTTGTGGAGTCTCCATCTCTGGAGACATTTAAAACCCAGCTGGACATGTTCCTGTGTGATCTACTCTAGGATCCTGCTCTGGCAGGGGGGTTGGACTAGATGATCTCCAGAGGTCCCTTCCAACCCTCACCAGTCTGTGATTTTGTGACTCTGTGATTCATCATTCTGTGTATATCTCACCATGCTACTTTTTTTTTTTTTTTTCACAAGCATAAATTAAATGTCTCTGAACATGTCGGTGATCCCCGCGTTCCAGTGGTGTAAGGGTACAACTTGTGGTGGACTTTTGTCTAGCACAGTAATTAAAACATATATAGTATTTCCATAGCAGTTAGCAGCTTCACAGAGCACCATAAATGAATTTATATTTGTTGTGCTAATTTTCCTGTAATGAAATATATGTTAATGTTTAATTTGACTAGCACTTTTGTGACCTGCATGCTTACTTTGAAGAACATGAGTGTAACTCAGCAACCCCTCTCATAATGTCAATAGATCTTTTCAAGTTGCTGCTGCTGCTCTGAGCACTGAATCTGCAAAAAGGGCCATAGGTCTGCGGTGGCAGCCACAGCAGACAGTGGTTGCAGCAGCTGAACCAAGTCTAGTAAGATAGGAAACAACTGGAAGGGAGGGAGAAGAATTCCTGGATGAAAGGAGGTTGAGAGTGTGCGGGGGAGAGAGAGGATCTGTGAGAGTCATGGACTCCAAACTATCTCAGCGAGGTCCTGGGCAGTTACATTATCCTCTTGTTTCCTCTTACAGGAAAGTACTGAGTCCAAATACAGTTGTTTCTCATCTAAATTAGGTATTTGTCTTCTTTATGGACTAGGAGATAACATTTTTTAATCATTCAGTTACATTCTCTTTCTTTGTTTGTTTTGGGGTTTTTTGCTTTGTGGTTGCTTCACAAGTACAATGAAATATTTCTGTGTGTCTGCATGGTTCAGTCATTTGCTTTGCCCTGAAAGCAGATGATCACTTAGTGAAGCAGTGTGCTTCTACTCACACTTCTGGGGAAAATGCCTGGCTTCTGCCATGTATTTCAGGGTAAGTGCCAGTGAAATACCTTGAGGAAGAATAGTCAATGGGTAAACATGTGCTGAGTTAAAAAAGATTATAAGCCAAGACAGGAAGGACATGGAGAAAACAATAGCCAAAAAAAAAAAAGAGAACAGCAGAACAGAACAGTGTGAAAAAACAAGAGTGGAATACAAAGGACAGTGACCATGTAGCAAATGGGAGGTAGTAGACAGTTGACAGAATAATCTAACTACACAAGACCAAGTAATGATTAAGAAATAAGAAGAGCGACAGTCATAGGGATTGTGAAGACATTGCCAGGAAGACATTGTTTAAGTGAGAAGAAACAACCACAGAGAAAAGATGTTATTTTACTACCACACACAACTTTCCCTTGACTTGGACATTTTGCATCTTTGATGTATTTGCATATGAACTGGCCTTAGTTTAACTACTATGAGTGTTTCAAAAATACAGTTTTTATTTGGAAGTCGTTATGTTAGACTTTATATATTTGTAGCAAAGTTGTGAGAGAAATCTGGGCTTGCAACTCCCCAGAACCAATGCTTACAGCAGTCTATTCTTCATACTTGCCATGTAGGGTTCTTAATGCCCAAGTTTACCTTGAGTATGATGCTACATTTTGTTTCTGGAAAGTCATATGTGAAGCAACAATATTCTTCTCAGTCACTCATTTCCTCTTCCATTTAGAATGATAAAAATTACCAATTTCTGTCTCAAAGGCCGTTCCTGAGAAATCACAGTGCAGTTCCAGTAAAGCTGACAAGATAAAAGGCTGCCATTTTAAAATGTCTGTCTGCAGATTTAAGTTATTAAAAACTGAAAGACACTGATAATTTTGACAATCTCATCATTTATTGAAGCTGCTAAAAATGGAGGTGAGCGACTTAGTCACCAAGTTTAGAAACGTCAGTTTTATTCTTTTTGTGCTTATTGCAATATTATAAGTGCAGTGCTGTGACACGTGTCTGTGTAAAACTAATTTAAATTGAAGCTACCTTCTGTGCACCAAACTGTGTTTTATGAAGATTACTGTATAGTAAAATAATTGACACGTATGTATACACTACATTTTATGGACAGACTACTGACACAGATTAATAACTAACATGTCTTGAACTAAATTGTTTTTAGATTGATCTTGTGAATCCCTTCCTGTATAGAATTACTATTTTAATAAAACTAAATTCCTTTAATAAGAACACCTTGTATTTTGATAATCAATATTCTTTCTTACTTCTTTTTATTAATCCAAACTCAAGCAGCAACTAAACCCAATACATACGTTAACTCCAGTGCAAGATCTTAACAAGTTCCTGTGTGACTGTAGAAATTTTGTAATGAGATGTACCCACAACCCAACTCTGATCATAAAATTCTGCAAAGTGTGATGTTTGTCTCAAATGCTAGTACATGGTTTGACACTTCTAGGAAGCAGTTAAGTGTTTTCTATTGCCTGATGAGGACTATTCTGATAGGCTTTGCACTGAAAACTGGAAAGTTAAGTCAAACTGCACAGGTCAGTGCTGCTGTAGCAAGGATGTTTCCAGTACATGAGCTGGTTTGCTTGAAGGTGTCTCACACACCTCTGCTCTACTCTGCAGCTTGCAGGACTAACACACTCCTGGCTTCACATGGCAGAGGAAAAGGGAAGGGAAGGGAAGGGGAACGGAAGGGGAAGGGAAGGGGAAGGGAAGGGGAAGGGAAGGGGAAGGGAAGGGGAAAAGGAAGGGGAAGGGAAGGGGAAAAGGAAGGGGAAGGGAAGGGGAAAAGGAAAGGGGGAATGTGTGTGACTTCCTGAGGATGTGACACTGGGCAGTGAAAGCCTGGGAACAGTTCTAGCACAGAGGTGGTTTGAACTAATCACAGAATCACAGAATCACAGAATCACAGAATCCTAGGGGCTGGAAGGGACCTCAAAAGATCGTCTAGTCCAACCCCAATGCCAGAGCAGGGTCACCTAGAATACATCACACAGGAATGCATCCAGGCAGGTTTTGAATGTCTCCAGCAAAGGAGACTCCACAACCTCTCTGGGCAGCCTGTGCCAGTGCTCTGTCACTCTCACAGTAAAGAAGTTCTTCCTTACGTTAAGATTGAACCTCCTGTGTTCCAGTTTGCATCCATTGCCCCTTGTCCTATCATCAGTCATCACTGAAAAAATCTTGGCTCCATCATCCTGACACTCACCCTTTACATATTTGTAAACATGGATGAGGTCACCCCTCAGTCTCCTTTTCTCCAAGCTAAAGAGACCCAGCTCCCTCAGCCTTTCCTCATAAGGGAGATATTCCACTCCCTTAATCATCTTTGTGGCTCTGCGCTGGACTCTTTCAAGCAGTTATCATCTCCTTTGTTATCTGTATATGTTTTATTAACAAGTACCAATAAAAATTTAAAAAAACCCCAAATGTCAGGAAGTGAATGAGTTTGACTTCAACTTGACATGTGGTCCATGCTTGTAGATCTGGAGAAGTGCTTGAAAAGCAGCAAGAGCAGTTCCACGGAAAGTGCCTTTTCTCAGGAACCTAGATCTTGGCCGTGCCTACTGCAGTAATTTGCCTTGAATATTTGCTGTCAGTTCAATCTACCATCTATGCTACTCCAATTTTTAAAGTAGCTTTAAAAACAATATGGAAAACAATAACACATTCCAGTGGAAAGCAAAATGGAAGTCTTAATGCTGATTGCCCGTCTACACCAGGGGAGATGGGAGGTGCTGAACCCACCCTCAGATGGTGTAAATGTCCACCTGGGGAAAAAATGTGTATATTCCATTGTGATGAAATGCTGTAAGTGCTCTGGGAAGCCCAAGAGTTTGCCCACCTTAGCTATCACCCCAGCCAACTTCCCAGATGTGCAGCTCACAAGCAAGGATAGAGATCTTACCAAACTCATGCATCTGTACTTCAGTTGTACTCAGCTAAGAGTGACCTGACATAATTTCAGTTGCTCTGACCCTGTAAGTATATTCTGCAAGAATGGGAATTGTAGGATCAGATGTGTAAGCTCACATTCAGCCAAGTGTTTAAGGATGAATTTCAGTCCCATTGACTTACATGAGAAATAAGTGTGTGTTTGAGTGTTGTTGAACAAGAGATATTGTTATCATTAAGTCATATTCTACTTTCCGACTTTTCAGAGGTGACATCCATTGACTGAATAGTTTGATCACTAGTCTGAAAAATAGGTAAGACAATCTACTTCTCTTCAAAGTGACTTGAATATCTCCATCACAAACAATATCTCTCTGCAGCAATCTGTTTCATAATCATAAAATTGGAAGATTTTCAGCCGCCTTTATTACTTTTTTTCTTTCAAAACACAAAAATACTTTGTGTTACATTACCCTGGTTTAGTTTGAAGGTTTTTCTTTAACTAATACTTATTAGCAGTCTTGCTAAATTGTAACCCAAAAGAGTGCTCACTCTTGAGCCACTGAAACTCTTGAACACATAGCTTTCATGTTTGGTACCAATGACACATGTACCTATTACTAAAAGAACAACATGTAGACAATAGTAATAGATGCCCAGAATAAGATGTATAAGTGGTTTCACAGCCTGCCCACTATTTTAGACACAAAGATAAAGAAAATATGTATACCAAGAAGTTTCCAAACATGGGAAAATAAGTGAGTTATAAATATGAGTAAACTAAAGCTCTGTTAAAATCATCTCACTCTATTCACTCATGTTGTTACAGCCCTGCAAAAAATCCCCATTCATTTGACTGAGAAAAATGTAACTTTGTGTTGCTGATTGATTACAGTCTTGGTAAAACTAAAATTATTAATAATATAATTTATGTTTAATATTGTATCATTAATTTATTATATCAGTTGTGTAAGCTGTTCTCTCAAATTCTTCCTAAAAGCAACAGTTATAAAATTGACAAGGCAGGCAGGAGATTCATGATCAATATCAGATTACCCTAAGTGACTAAGACTGCAGTTTGGTTACAACCGTGAGAAACATCAGCACTACAGAAGGGAGGATTTGAGTGTCACTGAGTCAGGGCATAGTGCTTTCAGCTTGACACAGCTTGTTGGGTCTTCAGCACAAAACCATCCTGTGAAGGGTTTTTAATAAAAGTCCTCATAAATACTTGAAAAAATGTCACATTAAATTTAAGCAGAAAATTATGACACACTCTTTTTGCAGTTCAGCTCAAAGTGGGTGAAACAGCTTACGAAAAGCCATGTTGCTTCGCGCTAAATCAGAGAACAGCTGAACTTGTAGACAGCAGCTGGTGAAAGGGAAACGCAAGGAACACTTGAGTATCCTGTGGTTGGGCAGCTTGCAAGAGCTGTGCCTGTTGTGCAGGACAAGCAAGGCAGTGAACCACCTTCAGGGACTAAGAGCTATTGTATAGAAGGAATCATAGAATCATAGAATCATAGAATAGCCTTGCTTGGAAAAGACCTCTAAGACCAAGTCCAACCATTAACCCAGCACTGCCAAGTCACCACCGCACCATGTCCCTCAGCACCACATCTACGTGTCTTTTAAATACCTCTAGGGATGGAGACTCCACTTCTGCCCTGGGCAGCTGGTTCCAGTGCTTGGATAACCCTTTCAGTGAAGAAATTTTTCCTAATGTCCAATCTGAACCTTCCTTGGCACAACTTGAGGTCATTACCCCTTGTCCTAGAAAGAAGTGAAGTAGGCAGTTTGGCTTATCCCGGGGGTGGGAAACTGGTGTTGCCAGTGGAAAGTCAGGCAGGTGTTGGGACTGCATGCAACCTCTGCCCAGTGAGGTTCACCACACCAGCTGGTGAGATGCCTGCCTGATATACAGGGCCATCCTTTCTGCTGCTCACAAGCCAAAGAAGTTGCCCATCTGTGGGGCATTCATTATGCATCCTTCTATCCAAAATGCCTGTAGAGCAGGGCAAAGATTCCTGGATAGGCTGTGGCTCAGCAGCAACATATTTTAAATGCTAGGCAAAGTGCCACATACTTGTAATTAACACTGAACAATCACCAGGAAAACATACTGTGAATTATCACTAACAGCTTTTCTCAGTGTGGGAGCTAAATGGCAGAGAGGGAAATTGGCAAGTGACCCAACATATATGTATATGGTAATTTATCATTCTGTACCAAGAATCAAACACAGGGCAGAACCAATGGTCAATAGACAAATTCCTATAAATGCAGGGCTATGTTGTCCAGTTAAGCTGTACTGGACACTGTACTGGAGAACCTGGGCTAGTGTAGCAGAGGGAGAAAAACTAAGGATGAGCAGCTGCTGTCCCTGTGCTACCGCGAGGATTTCTAAATCACTTTAGTGAGGATAACCAAAATGGTGGTGTAATCCGCATCCTAGAGTCAAGTTGGTGGACCTTGGTTTGTTAATTGAAATGTCCCCACGGTGTCACTGTCACAGTACCAAAATAGGAGTGAGGTTTGTTTATCAGTCTAGTTATTAAAGGAGCGGAGCAGCTCACAAACCAGCCTGATACTATCAGCTCTGCATACAGCCCAGCCAAAACTGCTGGTTTGCAGTAGAATTTAGTTTCTCTTCCTTCTGATAAATAGTCATATCTCAGGTTGAATCCACTGAAAATGGCTGCTGCCTAGTTGTAACTGCTTTTTTTTTCTTTGAATTTTTGTAGGCTGCCAGTTTAACACATACATGAGCTTGTTAATTCTTCCTTGTCCTGCCTGAACCTGTACATCCTCTCCTACCCTTTGAAAATGCAATGACTTTCGATAAATTTGCGAATATTTCTGTACCATCCATTTTACCCAAACCTCTTCTGGTGCCTTTCAGAGGTTATAAGACTTTAGTTGTGTTTTGACTGAACTGCTTGAGTGAGGTTCATTTTGCTGTCAAAATACCAAGATGTGAGTGGCTGCAAGTGTGTGGCTACATATAAACTAGGTGGCTAAGCTCCCTCAAGAGATAATGGAGACTGATTCAAATAATCAGTGTGACTTGGAGGAGATTCAGTTTACCCAAACAGTTTGCCCATTGAGTATTCCTAGAGTACAGACGAGCAAAGAGTTAATCCATTAGCTAGGTGCCATCCATAGGGTTTGCTGTGCCTGAGTAGGATCATGAGAGATCCTGTCATGGACCTATTCCTCTGATAGGGATTATGTCAAATATAAGTTCACCCTCAGGAGGTTCTTTCAGACTCAGATCTAGCAGTTGATTCAGTCAAGGCACCATCATCCCCTGTTCACACTAGTGTTATACTGCCTCTCAGATTTTCAGCTTTTGCTACGTAACTTGCTTTGTAATGGCTATTCCTGCCAGATGGGCTCAGCCAATTCAGTGTTTAGATTACTCTAGACAAAGATTTTTTTTCTGTTAATATAAAACTTTACAAGAGCAATACTTATTTTGGCCATGCACAAATGCTTTCCCTGTTTAGAAGTACGTGTTTTAAATGAATCACATCATTCTGAGCAACAAAAGATTAAAAACTTTCTCAGCTGCCCTATTATTTCTAGGTCATTCTATTATATTTTATAAAATATTTGATGGGAAAGCAAGGACTCTTGGCTAATGATTAGACAGGATAGCAAACAAGTTTGGGGGAGTAATAATGTGTTTGGAGTAGGTGATGTCTAAATATGGTTTACTGGAACGAGAGCACAATGACAAATACTGCACTTTGAGGCTGATCAGTGGTTATTAATTAGCTATACCTACTTATTTTAAGATATCTCTGGTGCATGAGTATTGCTGGTTTCCTAAATGCTCCCATTCTTTTTCAAAGTAGTTTGTTCAATGAAAATAGCAACATACGGTGGGGTCAGTACACCCTCATTTATTTCTGTATTTTCTCTTAATGTACGTTGAATTTAAATATATTTGTTTCAGCTTCCATTAACTATAAATGTCATGCTGCCCCCTAAAACTATGACATAAGCCTTTTCTTAACCTTCTTACTCAAATCTGCTTGATACTTGCTCAGTAGAGCACATAGAGATATTTCACTACACACAGTTGACATCCATGAGGGAGCACCACATCTTCTAACCTAACTTATATCATTGTAAGTCATTAAGTTTTGTACAAATATTCTTTTGTAAAGACTTATAAAAAGCAAAATTTGAGTCTCTAGGATGCAGAACTGTGTGCTACTCTACTGGCCAACACTATGAATGTGTAGGGTGCTACTAATCTGGGGCATCTAAACGGCAGCTAAGATGTGCTTTACTCATCACAGATGAAGCACAGAGGAAAACAGAATTACCTGGAGATCTCAGATCTGAGGAAGGAATTTCCCCAGTCCCTAAACTGAACAACTGGTATAAGTTGCTGTATCAATGCCCAAAGCTTAGAAACATGTTTTTAACAGAGAGTTTAACAAGAATTGTTTAACCTCAGGTGGCCTGCACACACACTTGTGTGGATGCACATTGGGCACAGAACTTATTTCAGAAGAGGGGTCTTCTAGAAAAGTCTGACCTTATTTTAATGTTTAACCATCCTGGTCTTAATCTGTATTTCTAGGCTGAATTTCCTATCTTTGACATCTAGCAACAGCATTTTATTACGTGTCCATTAATGACGTTAAAAAATCCTACACAATCCATGGGAAAATACTTAAACAGTAGGATCCAAACCATTTTTCAACCTTCTTTTCACGAAGCCAAATATTGTATTCCTTAATCCTTGCATCAGTTTCATGGCCCTCTTCTGAATTCACTCAAGCATAAGGATATAGGCTGTATGATCTTCTTCGGTTTGAATAGCTTTCCTACACCTGTTAGAAAGGAAAAAACCCCCAAATTTACTTTTTCAAACCTAACTTGCTGGAAACAAATCATGTATTATAGATGAGATATACAGATTATCTGTACAACAGTGCAAGGATTTCCCCAGAAGAATGGAGGTATTAATGGAGTTTCTACGTGCCCTCAGTTTGGTCTGACATTTTAAGGGCTATTTCCAAACATATGCTCTTGTTATAATTTGTGTTATTTACTTCTTGCCTTCCAAATTAAAGTGATACTGGAAAAATACTTTTAAAATTTAAACTCAATTTGTTCTTCGAGGAGGAGGAGGAGGAGGAGGACGAGGAGGAGGACTTCAGTAAAGCATTTGACACTGTCTCCCACAGCATCCTTGTAGATAAGCTGATAAAGTATGGGTTTAGTGATCAGGTAGTGAGGTGGATTATGAACTGGCTGAAGGGAAGAAGCCAGAGAGTTGTGGTTAATGGGACGGAGTCTAGTTGGAGGCCTGTGACTAGTGGAGTCCCTCAGGGGTCGGTACTGGGACCGGTGTTGTTTAATATCTTCATCAACGACTTGGATGAGGGTACAGAATGTATCCTCAGCAAGTTTGCTGATGACACCAAACTAGGAGGAATGGCTGACACACCAGAGGGTTGTGCTGCCATTCAACGAGACCTTGATAGGCTGGAGAGTTGGGCGGGGAGAAACTTAATGAATTTCAACAAGGGCAAGTGTAGAGTTTTGCATCTGGGGAAGAACAACCCCATGTACCAGTACAGGTTGGGGGCTGACCTGCTGGAGAGCAGTGTAGGGGAAAGGGACCTGGGGGTCCTGGTGGACAGCAGGATGACCATGAGCCAGCAATGTGCCCTTGTGGCCAAGAAGGCCAATGGCATCCTGGGGTGTATTAGAAAGGGAGTGGTTAGTAGGTCGAGAGAGGTTCTCCTTCCCCTCTATTCTGCCTTGGTGAGGCCACATCTGGAGTATTGTGTCCAGTTCTGGGCCCCCCAGTTCAAGAAGGACAGGGAACTGCTCGAGAGAGTCCAGCGTAGAGCCACAAAGATGATTAAGGGAGTGGAACATCTCCCTTATGAGGAAAGGCTGAGGGAGCTGGGTCTCTTTAGCTTGGAGAAGAGGAGACTGAGGGGTGACCTCATTAATGTTTATAAATATGTAAAGGGTGAGTGTCACGAGGATGGAGCCAGGCTCTTCTCAGTGACATCCAATGATAGGACAAGGGGCAATGGGTGTAAGCTGGAACATAGGAGGTTCCACATAAATGTGAGGAAGAATTTCTTCACAGTGAGGGTGACAGAACACTGGAACAGGCTGCCCAGAGAGGTTGTGGAGTCTCCTTCTCTGGAGACATTCAAAACCCGCCTGGACATGTTCCTGTGTGACCTGATCTAGGTATTCCTGCTCTGGCAGGGGGGTTGGACTAGATGATCTTTTAAGGTCCCTTCCAATCCCTAACATTCTGTGATTCTGTGATTCTGTGATTCTGTGATTAGTTGGAAGTGGTTTTCTGTTTTGCAATGTGAATGCATTGCTGTGCTTAGGGAGATAAGGTCTTTTATCTTGCTTGTTTAACAAGTTGAAAAACTAAGAAGTGTACTTGCGAAAGCTTCCTCCCCTTTGCCTCTTGCAGACTCCTGAGTAAATTAGAAAATTATAGCAACAATAATGAAGTACATAAATTTACATTATGCATGGCAGCTGTCAAGTGTATGTTTTGAGATGAGTCAGACTTTAACATGAAGCCCTGCTGTGTGACCTTTCAGCCTGATTGCAATCTCATCTAGACAGTTTCACTAATCCTACCTACAGCCTTCTCCCAAATTTCTGCCTTCCAAAACCAAGCCTTTTAAAACTAGGAGGTATAACCTGTATGCTTAATTTTCAGACATTTTATCTGATCTCTTACATTGAAATGCTTTTTTTGCATCATCACTGTTTAGACAGTGGGATAACAGTGCTATCTCTTCTGTTGTCCAGTCATTTCCAGGTAACTCCTCCCAGTCTATCATGGTTTTGACAGCTGCTGAGCAGATATCTAGTACAAAAACATGATTATCTATTTCCAGTGTGGTTTCTCCTTTCATCATTTGAGTGTATCAATATGTGTTGCAGTTATTTCCTTGTGTGTATAACTTAGTACATATCTACACTGAATTTTTTGGGGGAGCTCAATCTTATCTTTTTGCATACAGAGGAATCCCTCTTGTATCTCTAAAGCAGTTCTCTTGGGATGTGCCCAAATTCCTGGATTCTGCTGAATGCAGAAGTCAGCAAGTGCTGAAGCATGAACATGGAGGAAAGAGAATAGCTTCAAGTCTTTATGAAATAAAAAGGCCTGGACGCTGACAGTGATAGAAACCGGCAAAAAAGCTTATTCAGTTATTAAGTATAGCAGCCTACATATCCAAATTACATTAAAGCACAGTCATCTTAAGTTCAGCATAGCTGTGATGTTTGCTTTGCCATTTCCCCAGTCAGAGATGATAGACCTGCATTATCTGAGATTACAATGGTATATCTGAAGCTGCTTTCTCTGGGGAAAAGTGATGCACTGCTCTCTCTCACGAGAGAGCAAAATAAATGAGTGCACCAGCTAAGGACAAAGTGATTTCAAAGACCTTTGCTGTGCAGAGTGAACAGAAACAGGATGGTGGCACATAAACTCAGTGTTACGAAATCTCAAAGATTTTTCAAGCATCTTCAAGAGATGCTGAAAAATATTACCAAGTTAAATGAGGAATGAATATTTTCTCCTTTGTTGGAGTTTCAAATTTCTTTAATGAAAACAAAATTGTGGTGCTTATCTAGTCTAACTGAAACTGATCTAGAAATAGAATAAAAAAACAACCTGAGTTTCTCCTTCTAAATCTTTACAAGATTGTTTCAAATTTTTTTAAAGTTTTAAAATACTTAAAAGCTTTCAAAACTAAACATAAAATTCAGAGGTTAGGTATGCCTCCCAGAGCTGAATTTCCCATGGATCCAGTGCTGCAGATACAGTTAACTACCTGTGCAGCAGCATCAACTGAGGAGTCATTTAGAAATTAGGTTTAGATCCCCTAAAGGTCATTAGGCTGGAAAATCTGATAGCTACGTGGAATACAGTGAAAAGAAAAAAGTACACGTCAATAGACAGAAGCTGATGAGTCAAGACTGACATTGAGGTTTTATTGAAAAAAAAAAGCTGCTCTTCTTCCCAAAAATAAGGGCTCAAATGAAAAGGTAGCTTTCAAAATGATGTGCTTTTCATAGATCCTGTAGTTGGAAAGGTAATGGGAAAAGAGCCCAGGAATGGGTCTTATCTCCCTGTGCAAACAGATGGGCTTCTGTCAAAATGCAGGCATTGCACTCTGTAATACATCAAGGTACTCAGCTCCTTGGGTGCCTTGACTTTGTATTTACAACCATCTTTACTTTCATAGTATAGGTGCTTATAGTCATATAATTAAAAATAACACATTAAACCAAAGAATTGTAGTGGCAGCTCAGTTTTTGAGACCATATAAATTAATCACTTTCCCATCCTTCTCTGACCTTGCTTCAGTAAGTAGGTAGGATGAATTCATTTGACATTCACTCTTTGCCAACTTTACTTCCTGAACATCCTCTACAAAGCAGCAGATTAATTCTTCAGGGTTAAAGTGTGCTGTAGACAGCACAGCTGTACAACAGATGAAGAGGGTAAGAAATCCTCTTACCTCATGCTCTGCTATCCACCAAATAATTAGCAACAAGACCTATCAAACCTTCTTCCTGCTAGTCTTGCTCGGATGGGAAAACGGACGGCAGCTGATTTCAGTTCTGTCCCTGAAGTATCATGGCTTAACAAGTGGGTATACAAGATTCAACAGCACATCACTGCTTTTCTCCTTGTGACTTACTTTGGAGTGGGGATGGGGCGGCAAGGGAGGGCAGTGCTTTTGAAGGATTGTGAAGTTATGCACAGATAATTGCCCAGCACTTTCCCTAATCTCTGAACAAACACTATTTGCATAAGTATGACTTGAATACAATCTGAAATAAGAAAAAAATTACAAAGGAGGATTAATAGAAACTGTTCTAACAGAATTTGCAATTGGATGCCACTTTAAAATTGCTGAGATTCACCATTTAGTCTTTCTGATATTGCTTGTGAGAGCAACTGCAATAGGTAATGAACTACTAACAATACACAGGAAAAAAAAACAACACCCACTCTTTCCGATGTTTTGCTATGAGGATCTACTGGCTACCAACACAAAGCTTTTCAGGTCACCGTGTTCCTTATTTTCCTTGTGAAATGTACTGTGCACTTCGGTCACTTGAATAAATCTGTGTATGCAGTTTCCTAATAATTTTTTTATTTTATTGTCTAATAAAAGTGACTTTAAAGACCATGTGGATCTGTAATTGAAGATTCTAGATTTAAAGAGCAAACAATTTTATAGGAGCACAAGGGACATGGTATTTGTTATGAGAATAGAGCCTACTCACATCATAATTTCTGTACAGCAGATGTGGAACAAAGTGATGCAGTGAAATGGCTGGAGACAGAGCCCAGTGCGCCCTGGGTCCGTGCTGAAGGAGTAGAAACAAAACCAACTGAAAGGAGCCTTTCCCAAGGTTTGCTCTGTGAGAGGTCAGCATCCCTCCAGCCCCCTGACCACCAGGGTCACTCTGACTTACAGACCCTCTCCTGCAGCATGAACTATGCTCACAGCTCTCAGCAGTGCCAGGGCAGCACTGGCATCTGCCCAACCAACAACAGCCCTGACTGGCTCCTCTCAGCCTCAGCTTTGGCAAACTGAGCTGAGCTGAGCAGCAGCTTAAGGCTGTGCCCTTTCCCCACAGCGCAGGGGTGCACCTTCAGCCTCTGGCTCCAGCAGAGAAAGAAGGGGGATCAATGGGAAACTCCCAGCATGAAAATGATGCCATGCTACAGTTGGGCCAATTTCAGGTGTAGGGTTTGAAATGAGACTTTGTTTCAGAGGTATGAGATGCTGGGCTGAGGATTTCCTGAGTGACAATGATCATCTGCACCATGTCCTCACAAATAACCCGAGTAATGCTCCCTCACTGCGTCTCCTGAAAAAAGGATATATTTAATCACGGTCTGAGAATGTGTGAAACGCAGAGTTTATGCGATGTATTATTTAAAAATTGCATCGAAGCCAGCCCACACTTGCTCCCTTCCTTTATTGGCTTTCAGATAGGTGTTTTAGAAGCTCTGCAAAACAGTTCAGGCTGGTTAACTACAACCAGCGCAGTTGGTTAAGTACTCCTCCATCAGTAATCTTCTGTCACTGAATATCTAATTTTGTAAATTAAAGTATACTACACAGGTCTGTGACTGCTGGAAAGAGGGAAGTTAATGTTGTTTCCTTTTTATAAGATGTTTTGCTTTATATTCTTTCTTTTCTTTCCCCCCCCCCCCCCCCCCAATATCACACTGTACTATCTTGTGTTTAATTAAACATATATGGACACATTTACTTTTAGGAGGGGGTCGATTTGTCATACATAAACAATACATTTCTTATCAAATCACATTTTTACTTTGTATTTCTCCAAAATTTCCTGATACAGTCCTGCTCTGGAAGAATCCTGACTGATTTACCCTCATGGGCTAAAAGATGACAAGTTACAGTTTCACAGTGACTTAAATAAAATGTGTTGAAATAGGAAAATTTCAGCTAGATTTCACTTTCTTTTTTTTTGATTTTTTTATAATTTCAGTCCACAATTCAAAGAAGTATTGGAAAAGAGAAGACTGTTGTAATCTCCTCTGCATCAAAATCCACTAGCCTGGTGTCCTGGTTTCCCAGGAACAGAACCCTGGGTGAGCCATGGCAGGCAGGCCATGAGTAACCCTGAGTTAGCTGGGAGATCCAATCAAGGCAGCTGACTCACAGGTGTATCCCATACCACCTAGTCATGCCCATTATAAAAGGAGGGAGTTAACTAGGGCTAGAGTTTCTCTTCCTGGGGCTTCTCCCTCTTGGGCTTCTAGTTCTGCTGTTGACCTCAAAGACCAAGCTAAGTAAAACCTTGCACACTTTATGTTGGTGATATCAGTTTTGTTATTTCATTAAATCTGTTTCTACTTCAGTCCATGGGGTTTCTCTCTTTTTACCCCAGTTATCCTTCAGAGTTGGGGAGGGGCCATTGGGTGGTAGAGTAACTGGTACAGTTTAGCCCCAAGTACTGGCTAAATGCAGGCACCTGGTAACATCATCCAAAGTCAAGATGGTACAGTGCCACCAAAACAGCCTCTAATCTGGAAAAGCTGGAGATCAGATCACAGATTAGAAAATGATCAAGAACTAATGGAAGTGGAGACTTTATGGACTGAGCATCCAACAGAAAAGCAAGATTAACGAGGACTAAAGGTGAAACTCTTGAAGGAACTATTTTAGGAAGTTTTTTATTAATGTCCTGAATGATTTGTCAAGATACAGGAGGATAAATATATGAAGTAGTACTTTGAGGACAGGAAGAAAATTTATTTGCAGAAAAATACAGAGTTGGGCATGAAAAACCCAAGCACACAAAAATTTTCTGGAAACTGGAAGCACATAGATTGGAAGAGGAAGAACTTCAAAATATTGCAGTCACATTTTGCTAATTCATTAATGTGCTTTGGCACAGAAAGCAGCAAGTGTCCTAGAGCGTATGAAAAAGAAGAGTTTTTCAATATCAGTTGAAATGTCTGTGCCAGTGTACATGGCACTGCTGTTGTCTGGGATGAAAACTGAATTTTCAACATCACTGGAAAGGTTTATGAAGTTAGTCTAGGGAATGGAGAGTTTTTTGTAGATCAGAAATTAGAAGGGATTCATTTTTAAAACATAATTAAACAAAGGCTGAGGGAATATATTATTGTCTTTATATAGTTTGGGAAAAAAACCAAGCTGAATGGCAATATTAGCACAAGAACACATGGACATAAATTCACCAAAAAACTGTAGTCTTCAAATTCAAAGCATGTTTCTGATCATAAGACCAGTGAGGATCTGGAGTAACCTGCCATTTGGAGCAGCGGAGATGAAAGAAATATACACACCTACCCATTTTAATGCTATTTTAACAGATGTTGCCTGCTGTCAGCCTCAGTCAGTGGAAGTACCCTATCATCAAGAGCAGTGCACAGCTCTTCCTTCCCAGGACCAGAGCAAAATCAACTGCTGAGTGTTCCCACTCTTTGGGGTTTTTTGTTTGTTTGTTTTTTTTTTTTTCATTATTCATTACTGCCTTTTTCTGACAAACATTAGCATTAGGATTTCTTCTATCCCTTACACATTTAAAAAATGATCTTAGGTTGCACTCAGCCTGGCCAGCACATTTCTCTACCTGAAGTCTTGTTCCCCTTCATAATTTCTAATTTAGAACATTCATGACATTTATTGTGTCATTATATTTTATGGACTCTGTTCTCCTTTTACTTTGCACTTGGCTGAAAAAAAGAATACCCAAATATCTGTTTTGATAATCCAGTTTACTTCCTAATAAAATAGACTGGTAAAAGTGGGGGAAGCTGAGAGGGGAGGCAGAAGGAGGAACAAGCAGCCGGACTGGAGCTTCTTTTGCTAACATCACTCTGCAGGTGGCATGTTGTGAAAGTGTTTGTGGGTATTGTTTGCTTTTACCATGAGTTTCCTTCTGTGCCAAGCGGGTGAATAAAGACAACAAACTGACTCACCTTTGCCTGCCACTTCACAGCAAATGATAATGCCTGCCTGAGCACTCAGAAAACTGGCATAATTTGTCTCAAGTAAGAATAACTGTTTCCAAATTGTGCTTGGCATGAAAGTCACCACTTTTGTTTCAGGCCTGACAGAGCCCTAGGGTTTGTATTTACTGACTGGGGTAATTATTTAAGTACAAGTATTATGTCTCTCTACAAGCCTTGCCTTTCTTAAAACCGTCTCTGGGAGCCTTCAGAGTGATAAGGCAGCTAAAGGGAGTAGAACTGTACTTATGTGTGACTATGCAAGAAGCCAGACAAGAATCAGCACTTAAATAAATCAGCACTGGTTAAAATAATTTGCTGGTTTCCCCCCCTGCCCCCTGTTCCCTAGCTCACACCTGGCAATGCTCTAATGGTATTTACTAGGACCCTGTTTACTAGGACTCCTTGCCATTGCCATCGATGTGTCCACCTTCCTCCCTTCAAATGGGAACAACCCAAGCTACAAAACCAGTTTTGACTCCATGCATGGTACATGGGCTGAGACTCCATAGTCTCACACTGGGTTCTGAAAAATGCCTGTTATGAAGAACTAGAAGGATAGCACCACTCCCACATACTTAATACAAGTTGTCCCTAGTGCTGGATTCACCTGTGCCTCCTTCTCACTCACCTGTGACATGTTTCATGCCCATAGGAGTATTTGCAAAACTAATTTGCTCAGTCTCCCACAACAAGTGCATATCTGTACTCCCAGCTTCAATATCTCCTGGGGGTTATCTCTTTAAAAATATTCAAGTCATTCAGCCCAAAACCATCAACTAGTTCAGAGTCATCCTACAGAATTATTCTCCAAAACCCAGGAAACTTGAAGTGGCAAACATGAAATAGAAGAGCCCTTAAGAATCTCTACACAGGAAATCAAACAACAAGATGCTTTGTCCACGAGTTGTAAAATGACTTGCCCTCAGTGAAACAAGAAATCTGGTGCTACTTACATGACTATTTGCCAGCAAGACCATATTATTGTCTCTGCCTAGTGAGCTGTGTGACATCAATATAGTGAGTTAAATGTGAGGGACCCTGCAAAAATGTAACTCCTTCAGTTGAATAAGCCATGAAACTTTCTGTTTGTTCATCTACTTCTCTGGCATACACCATAGCTGTAACTTACAGTCAATGATCTTCTTGAAGTGTTAAGCTGTGCATCCAGGTAACTTGTCATAAGGAAGGGATTATGCCACTGAGGCAACATTCCCATAAGACATTTTGTGTGAAACAGCTATTAATCAAAGCAATTTCAGCAGTTCCTGGAGGGTAACAGACTATACTTCATCAAGTATTGCTCAAACCAATACTGGCTTGTGCACACTCTCAGCTGTGTACACAAGGGTTGCTCTTGTAATTTCAGCAGGTAAGGAAACGGCCAGCTGTACACAGTGACAAAGCTGGCGTGCTCCTATAGCAAAATTTCTGGTGAACTTCGTTTTTTCAGGGATATTCTCCTTTTTTCTTTCCAGAGGAAACATTATTGGAAGACTAAGAAAAATGCATGAAATCATCATGTAATATCACATGCGACATAGGAAGGAGAATATGGAAATCAAACTAGATTTATGGCTCATTAAATAACACTGACTTTAAATTCACGTCCTCTCATTCTGGTTTTGCTGCCTGACTGCCTCTGTTCATCACTGTCAGCCAGATGAGCTTTCTGAAGCATCCACAGTGCACTCACTTTGTTCACTTGGCAGTAATTTCAGAGGTTATTACCCAGCAATAATTTATAGTAGTCAAATGAGATAAGATGATGAGCGATATTTTTACAAGCCGTTTTTTCACTATCACTTTGTGTTTCTGTGGCCTTTTATGCGTTTGGCAAGTAAGCATTTACTCTTAAAAATGTTTGTCTCCTCCACCCACAGCAGGACAGAATGATAAGGTTTATGGACTCCTAAAAATGCTGCACTGAAAACTGTGAGGAACTTTATTTATGCTTATTGACATTCACCCTCATCCTTTTGCAGGAGCGTGATGGAGACAGGCGTCGTTTAATAAAAGCCAATAAGACATGGTTTATCACAGCTTATCACACTGAGGTACCTGTGACATATACAGCTGTGCTTTTTTTTGCCTTTTCCTGATTGTTTTCTGCATGAAAATTATAAAACTGCTTTTTTACATCCCTAAGTTTGAGGTTTTTGTAAGACTTCAGAACATTTAGAACATTTAAGTACTTTAACAGTTCGATTTAACTTCAGGATAAGATGTATTTCTGTCTTAGGTGACTAAAGACGTGTCTTATTCTTCAGCTTCTCAGTGATCAAGACACCGGGTGAGGTCCGTGAGACCCAGCTGCTACTTTGTGCAGTCTTCCTTGATAACCTGAAGTAAATCATAAAGTACCAGGTGGAGGAAGGGTGCAATTAACTTGTTGGAGTCTTACTGCCAGTGTAGATTTAAGACTTACAATTTGAGCCCTCAGATCTCCATCCATGGGCACGGAGATATGTAACCAGGAGGCACTGTCTCCAGTAGGCAAGTCTCCTGATCACACTTGCCTTTGAGAAAAAACTTCTAGTTGGGGGGAAGGAATATAGTGTCATACCTGGGCCCAAACCAGTCAGTCTGTAAAGCGAATTGCTTGTCTATATTTTGTCAAGCCCTGTAAAGTGCTCCACGAGAGGTGAAAAATAAGATCAATGCCATACCAACTTCCAGAGATTTCTTTTAGAATTTTTTCAAGCTCAACCACTGATATCATAGCAAGTAATAAGTAAAACATGGTTAATTATTCTTTCTTGGCTGCCTTGTGGTCTACTGTCAAGAATCAAGTCACCCTGTTGGATCTTCATTTTGTAGATTCAGCTCTGTGAGGCATATGTTATGCCACATTTACCTTTATCTAAAGACATCCTTAGTCTGCAGCTTAAATTTTTGAATCCTATAGCACTATTAAAAGGAAAAGTGATTGACTCAGAGGCAATTATATTGTTTCTGAGACTAATCCATGCAAAAACCCCACTCTTGACACTTTTTCATTCATTAAAATCAGCAAAACCCAACGATTTTTTTCTTAGCATTATTTTTAAGCCTTTCAAATTCTCAACTGAAGTTTACAGTCATGGCAAATGTAATGCTTCACTGTCCACTGTTGAGATTTCAAGTATCCTGCTGCTGTTTTTGTCAGCCTGACTTTCTTCTAAGAGCTTCCTCATTATCTTCTATTGTAGCTGATCTGTATATATTTTTCTCTGATTTCCAGAAACCATGTCAAGCTGACCTAATCAAATATGAAACTGGATTCCTTGCAATAGCTGTCTCTGTTAGGAAAGTGTTCTAGAATTTTCAGTAGGTATGGTTTCAATCTCTTCTGCCCTCAAATAAATTAAAGTTCTTAACATGTACACAGTGCCCTGTGCTATTGGTCTTTGGGGACTAACCAGTACTTCCTCAGATCATCTGTGGCTCCTACCTGGACTGTGGCCTTTGTTGTATAAAAAGAGATGTCAGACGGTCCTTGTCTACATGAACTGAACCGTGTCTTCTTAATGTGGCCTGCATTACCCCTGAGCACATTTACCTAATCATCTGTGCTAAGAGAGATCATGAAAAAGAGAATAGTTTTCCTTGAACTTGTGATTATCTTTCTCAGTATTACTTTATGTGAACTGGTGGAGCCATGGTCACCGGTTGGGTGTTTCTTCATTAAAATCTAGGACAGAAAGCTGAGAATAAGTTAATATTGGCACCTCCATATAAGCCATCTGTTTCTGTGTACTCCATAGGCTTCAACCAAAAATATTTTCCCTTGATGATGAAAAAAGATGATTTTAGAGATTTTTTTAAATAATCATTAATTTTCACCAATACCATTGATACTATGAATTATTTGCAAGTTATTCACTGTGGTGGTTTGACCTTGGCTAAAGGCCAGGTACCCACCAAGCCGCTCTATCACTTCCCCACCCCCTCTTCTCTCAGCAGAGCAAAAAGGGGGAAAGAAAATAAGATAGAAAAAAGCAACCCTTGTGGGTAAAATAAAAGCAGTTTTAATGTAAGCAAAGCAAAGCAAGGTCTGCATGCGGAAGCAAAAAAAAGAAAACAGATTTATTCTCTACTCCCCATTATCAGGCGATGTGGGGCCTTCTCAGGAAGCAGGGCTGTGATACGTGTAGGGGTTGCCTTGGAGGACCAAGGGTGACCCCACCCCCCTTCCTCCTTTTTCCCAGCTTTATACTTGAGCAGATGTCACATGGTATGGAATATCCCTTTGGTCAGTTCGGGTCAGCTGTCCTGCTTGTGTCCCCTCCCAAGATCCTGCCCACCCCATCCCACTGGGGGGAAATGTTGGAAAGAGCCTTGGTGCTGTGTAAGCACTGCTCAGCAGTAGCCACAACACCAGTGTGTTATCAACACCCTTCTAGCTCCCAGCATAAAACACAGCACCACGAGGGCTGCCATAGGGGAAAATCAATTCTGGCTCAGCCAGACACAGTACATTCACACTGCTTTTAGTGGCTTGTGTTCTGGTTTTCAGTAGTCATACCATGCTATCTGAGTCAAATTATTTGCTATCTGCTCTATGAAAAGATGGCTTCCAAAGCTGTCTTTGCCATAGTAAACACTTCTGAACATATAATCTTTGCCGTGTCACATGCTCAGGCTAATGTAGTTGCAGAGACCCATTTTCTTTTCAGTTTTCTCCTCCTGGTTAAAATATCTGTAGACTGCTATACTGGGGAGAACTTGTTCAGGCTGAAAAATCAGATTAAAATATCTGGAGTAGAATAGTGTAGAATCTAGCATCCAACTGGCCAAGAACTGAGGGCTGAGACTGCAGTCAGTGAATGGATTCTCTAATGTCTTACTAGCCTTCTGCCCTAGAGAAATCTGGCAGTGTGCTGGAAGATACTGCTAAACCAGGGCTCTGGGACCTTAAGTAACTAGAGTGATGATACAAGGATCACTTGACTAGTATTTCTCCCTAATTGTTTTTTTTTCATATAGCCACTTTTCTTCACAAGTATCTTTATTAGCATTTTCTACCATTTATAAAGCATTGTTATTTAAAGGGAAAATCTCACATTACAATTTCTAGTGGAGTGGATGCAGTAGAAGACGGTATGACTGTGTTGGGGCTCTTGGGTTATGTTGTCAAGTATCTTTCTTCAGTAAAACAGGGACTACATAATTAATTTCAAAAAGTTATTTTTTTATTTATCACTGCATAACAGAGCATAAGATAATAAGGCAGCTTTTGAACTTTTTCTTCCAGATAGCTAAGTCATTTTCATTGATGCCAAAAATGTATTGGGGAAACAACTCCAAATCCAAGAGATGTATTTTCACAACATCTTTGAACTTAGACTTACGAGAGCAGTCATAGAAAAGGATGCTTAATTCTGCAATAGTGACCAAAGAGTGGACCAATATTGACCAATCAGCAAACCAAAAAAATATAAACTGGTCATATGGAAGCACCAACCGGATGTTCACTTTTTCCTGACATTTCACAATGCCCCGGCTCTGCCTACAGCAAGTAATGTTCCCTTTACAACATTGTACACTTTACAGCAGCCCTTTTGCTGCAATGCATTATTGATGCAGCTGGCATAAAACCACAAATGGAAATTGAACATGGAGTGAAAGCAGGTTCTTTAGGAAAAAGCTCTTACAATATTTGTGAGATTTAGAGAAATACCCACTAAAGGTGCTGGTTTTATTTGTCTCTTTGTTTTTCTTTGCTTTAATATAGAAAAGTACCCAGGCTGTACACTTATTAAATCTAATTTAAAACTTAATAATTAATGAAGTTTTCAATCAGACAGCTACCTAAATTTGCTTCTTTAACATGTCCCACCTGCAAGTTATATAATTTCTCCAGGAAAAAAGCTATTTGAAAAGAGACCATGGCACTATGGTTAGGTTTTCTCTGCTGTACAGCAAAGGCCTTTTAAACAAGCCAGAACAACAGCTGAAATAAACACAGTATTTTCATTTCATGCATCTTCTGGAAAGGCATTTTTGCTTCCAAATTGAACATTTACCAAAGGGTTTGTCCTTTGTGAACAGAGAGACAGTTGAAGTGGAATTTCTTGTAATTCATAAGCAGAGAAAAAATGTAGAACATGTAGAGCTAACACCTAGCTAGCAGACACCACCACACAAAACCTACACCAAAAATTACACACAAATCTTGTGAGGGACCCTGCCAAATCAACCAACTAAAGCAGAGGGCTGCAGAGGGCCACAGAGGCCAGTGTCAGGCAGCCACACTGATCATATAGCCAGTTCCCATCACAACAGAAGATGGAAGTCCTAAAAGACTTCTGAGACACTGCTCTATGTTACAGCTGGGAAAAGATAAATATGAAAGCAGCATAAATCTATTCTAGAACATTGGCACAACCAGGTAACAGAAATAGTGAACTATGAAAAGTTATGTTTGGGGTTTTTTTTTTTCAAAAAAAAAGTGAGAGAATGAAGGAAAACACTTCCTCAAGTCATCAGAATGATTATAAACATTTCATCAAGAATTCAGTGCATGGCACTCATAGAAAGGCAAACAGACAACTCTCACATAGACCCCTGTCTGCTGTCAAATCAGAAATCCTCAAAGATGGGTCATAGAGGAATAAATACAAATATAGGAGTGTATATATGAGTGTGCCATTTTTGGCTCTTCTTGAGTGATCTCATACCTTAAATTACCTTTTTATTTTCTGTAGCAACACTTGTCTAGTCCGTTCTGCCAGTAAATGATCTGGATTTGTAAAAAGCTAACCAGGCTGGATCTGTAACAACTGAATAGGGCATCTGGCCTACTAAGGCCTATTAATTCAGGGTACAGAGAAGGGCAAAGTGACTGAAACGTATTGGTAGAGACAAGTATCTTGTGCTAATTCCCTTCAAGTCAAGTTGAATGGAGAACACGGAGAAATAGTGTAGAACATGATGGAATAATGGCTCTAAATACAGCTTCAAGGGGAGGCTAGGCTATGTTGCAGGAGATTACAAAATGTATTTCAAAGAAGAACGCAGCTCAGACAGAACTACACAGAGATAGAGCAATGCACTCAAGAGGCCCTGCAGTCCACTGTGCAGTTAGTCACACTAGGATGGAGCCATTAGCAGTGCCCATCCTGAAAAATACAGCTGTTATCCTGCAGAAAAGCAAGGGTCACAGAAGATGAGATGGGAGGATTCTGCACGCAACAAGACAAATATGTGCACAGCTCGTACAACTGCTAGTGAGGAAAATATCACACTGGCATTGAAGCCACTGTCTCTTTTTATCATTACTTCATCAGCAAAGTATCTTGTGTCCCATGTCCCCCAGTGGTGAAAGAGAGCATATTGCATTTTTTTATCTGCTTGCTGTGCAAGAAAATAATCTGTCCCAGAAAGTGCAGGAAGATTGAGATGAACAATGTATGAAGTTGATGGGCAACATCAGTACTAGGGAAATATGCAGCAATCCTTCTTGTGGTCACCAATACCACCAGTTGTGGCTCCCACACTGTTTCTGCGTCCCCATCTTCCTCATCACTCAAAGGAGAAGGCAAACATGGGAGGCTGTCTGCACTCCATCACTAAAGTCCTGGAGCAGAGACAGCCTTTCCTCTCTTTGCCTAGACAGAAAATACTCCAATCCAAACATGAGGCTGCACTAGAAACTCCATGAAATGCTGTATTGTTGCTTCTATCAAGTATGAATTTCACAGGTGAGCTCAGCAGCTGAAGGAAAAGCAAAGGGCTCATCTGGCAACTTCACGCAGCTGGGTGAGCTTGGGGAGCAGCTGAGCAAGGACTTATGGTAACAGTTTGGGATTTAGGCATTGATACTTCATCTTAGTCCTGCTTCAGCATCTAAACCTCTTAGGAGTTTTCTGGTGGGCTAGGGAAGAGATCTGTTGATAAGCAAATTCTTTCAGGAAAAGGGATGGAGCTAGATCAGTTTGACAAATGAGAAGTGCTCAGTTGGAGGGTTAGATCAGTTTGACAATTGAGAAATGCTCAGTTGGAGGGTTAGATCAGTTTGACAAATGAGAAATGCTCAGTTGGAGGGTGATGATAAATGTTTTAAGTTTGCCCCTTCATTTCTACTGTGCCACTGGAAATGTGAATTCAAGCTGCTTTGTAAAGAGCAGCCTTGAAAGAATTCAAAATTCGTGATGCATTCCCACAACAATGCTGCTTATAGGAGACTTCTCAAGTGAAAAATTGCAAATTAACTGTGCAGTTAGGAACAGTGCCTTGAAATCAGGCAGCGTGGGAAGGGATGGCTGCTGTAACAGAACCTGAAGAAAATGAAGTCTGTCCTTTTTGGTTTTTCATGTTTCTATTATAAATGATCCCTAAAATAACTAGAATTGAAATATATGGGGAGGATGAAGAAGTAACCTCTTTAATTTTTGTTTATTTATGTGTTTGGCAAGAGTCAGACCTTGCTCCAATCAAGGTGGAATTAATGACCAAAAAAACTTCTTTAATTTTAGTGGAGTTACTCCATGTGTAAATAACTACATGTCAATGAGACAACAGGTTCACAAACCAGTCTGGAACTTCAGTTGGTCTCCCCAAGAACTGGTGTGCATTTCTAATGCAGAAAAAAAAAAAAAAAAAAAAAAAAAAAAGCCTAAAAAGCAGGGAAACATCTTCTTTAAAGACAAGTAGTAGTTGTGAAAACCTCAAGCAGTGGGTGTGAGCATTCAACACCATGCAAAATCACTGTATAAATGTGTGCAGACTGCTGCGGTCCCTTTGCACCAAATAGCTTGCCCATCTCAGATGCTGGAACAGGAGCATGGCCAGCAGCAGATCCTCCTTCATGCAACTGAAGCAGTGATGGCTCATTCCACCCTTATAAGGGAAGAAAGGATTTCCTTGGGCAAGCTGGACATCAGCATCATAAGACCTCACACAAAACCTGATTTATATGCAGTGAGTTCTGAGCCTGACAACGTGAGGAACAGCAGGCCTCAGCTGAAGTCAATGGTATTATATCGAGGAAGAGCTTTTCCTGAACTCAGGAAGGTCCCCAGGCACCAACTCTGCAAAAAAGGCAGAACATTCAGTTCAAGACAGCCATTTTCCAGAGCTGGCAAGGACGGCAGAGCCACTGGAAGGCAGGCTCAATGCAAAATCTTGTGGAGACAGTAGAGAAGTGATCTGTGGAAAACCCTGAATAGAATAGAATTCAATTAAAATGTGAGCAGAAATCTACATTTATCTGCAGATTCATGCTGGGAAACAACAATACTAGGCAGGAGTTCTGCCAAAAAAAAAAAAAAGGAATCCAAGGGTTATGGCAGATCAGGAATTAAATGAAAATCACCTGTGACATGCACTGAAGAAAAAGACCAGCATAAGCTGAAGGTGAGCTTGTATGAGAAAGTCATACTACAGCTCTGGCTTGTGTTGGCAGGGCCTCAGCTGGACAGCCACATTCAGTATGGGACATAAAAAATTTCAGAAGGAAAAAATCTTATGTAAGAAGAGTCTAAACCCCATGATTTTTGAGGAAAAGAACTGAAAGAATTTGTGTTTAGTCTGAAATGACAATAGTCCTCAAATGCATTGGAGGCTGCAGCAAAGAGGAAGAGAGTAATCTGTTCTAATTCTCTGTGCTTGGATGGTATGGCCTGAAAATATAGCAAGAAAACTTCAGATCACAAAAAAAGAGAAAGAAAAATCTACCTTTAGGGACAGTAAGGCATGTGTGTGGGTTATGGTTGCTGTGGAGTCACCAGGGTCAGAGGTTTTCAAAGCAGACTGAGACAAGGTATCTATAAAGCTGATCCTGTCTCAGCAGGAGGTAGGGGACTTCTGAGTCTATGGGTTTTTAAAAGACGAGGCTGAACCCTGGCTGCTTTTGTTGACACATCAATGGAGATAATACTTTAAAATACTTGCAAGTCTTTTTCTTCCAGAAGGCATTATTTTAAGGCAAAGCTGATCAGCAACGCAGCACATAACAAATGGGTGGAAGCCTGACCCCATGGGAGCAGGTTTTTTAGTAGATTTCAAAGTTTTTATACCAGTCATATTCCCACTGAACTCTGCAGGAGCTTGTGGGTTTCCTTATAGATTTCACAAAAAACATCATGCTTATATTCATCCAGCAAGGAGCAGAAACTGGTAAAGATCCTAGAGTAGGTCTGGAACACTGGAAAACAACATTGCACTTTAAACACTCACATTCACATCTCTTGCTGTAAAGCCCAAAGGAAATATATGAACAGAAAGCAAATTACAGACAGAGAAAAAACCCCTCCCTCTTTCTGGCTTACAACTTCTTTGACCAGGTCTTGACAGCGATTGCTGGTGCCTCTGCCAGCAACTCCCTCATCCGAGCCCCAGCGTATTGGAGCATCAAAATGACAAGAACAGAAAAAATATCGAAGAAGCCTTTTTGGCCAGATGCTTAACTTGTAACGATGTTGCACTTGATTATGTATTCCTATTTTTGTGATTGTTTCTTGTGTTATTCCAACCCTGTAGACTTCCACTGGTGAGAGATACAAGAAAGCACAAAATAAAACCATCACTGAAGTATTTATAAGAGACAAGATTGGAGTGAAAAACAAGTTATTGTTTCTCTCATACTGACAAGAAACAGGCACAGGAACATTAAAGTCTCTGCAGTTCTCCATATGAAACCCTGCTAGTACTTTCTAGCGAGTAGGCAAAGTCCTGCAGCACGCAGGGGGTCCGCTGTGGCACCTTCACATTGAGCTGACTGCGGCACCAAGGTGTTTGTAGCTGGTGTGATACATCAGTACCTACCTCTGCAGGGGCACTGAGTTTTGCTTTGCCCTCTCTAGTTCGGAGAAGGTAATGAACACAGGTGTGGTAGCCAGCATGGCCTGTAACGCTCACCCACAGACGTGCTTGGGGCACTAGTCCATGCTGGCATTTACCGCAACCCGTCTGCCTTGAAATGTGTGTTTGTTTTAGCTGGATTAATGCAAATCCTAAACCTGAGCTGCACCGGCAAGAATTTGCAATGTAGTCATGGTCTAAGGTAAGCTGGGAGGTTTGTGTCAGAGCAGGAACTCAATTTCCTCTCCTCTGCATCTCACAGTGTATTCACAAGACCATCTCTGCCTTTTTCTTATTTTGAAAACAAAGTTTTGAAACTGTTTCCATAAAAAAACACCACAGGTAGTTTAATTCATAAACCCATTTTTTTCCCTGTATTGGGAATAGTTAATTCCCAGCATGTTTTTTCCCTGAGCACTGGTAGCTATGAGGGTCACTGACAGAATTTCTTCGGGCATAGTTAAGTGATGCCATTGGCATCATTGGGAGCTCATTGGGGAAACTTTTACAGACATTTTAAGAAATTACAGGATTTGAGTTTCAGACTAGAAGAAACCTGCTCCCACTTGATTTTTCAGTTGCAATATATCTAGCAGTTCTTTTAGAGTGAACTGAAAGTGTAACTTGTTTAGTACCCAAAATATAGAAGATGTGGATGTTTTTGAAAAGTTAAAAGTTTTTCTGAGTACTTCTCAGAAAAGTACTTTTCTGAGTACTACTGAGAACCATTCCATATCCTGGGAGTCTCAGTCAGTTTTAATAACATTCCCAATCAGGAAAAATATAGAAAAAAATAAATATTTATTTTGAGTGGAGATTTACTCTTGGAATTTGGTCAAGAATTTGTGATCTATAGTGATGGACTGGGAAAAAAAAGTTAGAATTCTGTTTTTGAGTTTTAACCTATATTAATAGTACATGACTGTGGATGAAGTCTGTGCAGCAATGTCTGCGCAGGCATAGAAGTGCAAAAACCCTGTGAGCCAAATTTCTTGGTGACATTTCAGGCCTAGAAGACAAATACATTTTACCAAACCCTTTACTCACAGGAGGCTGAATTCATAGTTCATTTAGATCATACTAAACCCAGAAAATTCCTTCTTTTTCTGGGTCTGAGTTAGCCATGAAGTGAAAATTCTGCTAGTTTGCTACTGACAACCATTGAAGCATGTCCAATGATTTTTAATCAGAGTACTATACCCTTATACTCTAAGTGCTGTAGGAATTTGATGAAATTAAAAGTGTGCATTTGTATGTGTATGTGTGCAAACATGTATGTTTATATAAAATTGTACATATTTTATATATTGTCTTTATACAAATACAGATATATATATATACAGAAATAAATTACACTGTATAAAGATGTGCAGAGACTATATATAGAATATGTTACATATTCACAATATATCATATAGTTATTGTATATGCATATACAAATGATATGAGGATATCAAAAGGTTAAGAAGGAGGTTTGTAAAAAAGTGGATTTTTCCCAACAAGGACTTTGGTCTAGTGTAGTTATAAATGTACTTATAAGAAAGTAAAGTTTCTGACCTTTTCTATACAGAAGGAATAGGGAACAGTGCTGATCAAGAGAAGAAAAAAAGTTTTCTTCTGATGAAAAGGAGAGATAAGAGACCTCCACTCTCCCATTTCAGCCTCATTTATCCATGTTCAGGGTAAAATTACACTGAATTTCTGGAGCACTGGCAGGTTGTCACTCCAATCCCTTACTTGTCGTTTTGATGCTTTCTGACGTCAAACTCCAATACACTTGTGCAAAAGTGCAGTAAATCACCATATAGTGAGAAATTAAAAGTGAATGACAGTAATACTACTTTTTGTGAAAATATACTGTTTTTTCCTCCTCCAATAACAGGTCCAGTGCAAGAAAGTTTGATGTGGACCCCTAGACTGGGAAATGTGGAGTGCTTGGGGGCAGCCTATGGAAGGGCAACTGGAGCTCTGGGGCAGATGGTGCTGGGTGGATTCCCACACGCACAGACTTCACTGCTCTTTGGAGGTAAGGACACACAGTCCCCTTCCCAATACATTCCTAATCCAAAAAGTGCTCTTTTGGATGCTAGAAATTAGGCATTCATGTAAGCACGAATGGTAGAAGCTGGTGGCAGCACCGATACCTAGGGCTAAACTCCAAGTCAGCAGACCTTACAAGAGAAAAAGAACTGGAGTCGTGTTTCTAGAAACAGGATAATATGAAAACAGATGAAGCAGATTGAGCACAACCCATTTCCTGCTTGGAGTGTTAGCCTTACAGTGACAGCAGGTGTATTTTAAGACTTAAAAGTTGCCATGTTCAGGGATTTAAAACATTTATATTGAGTTATATCTGAAGTATGACTTCTTTTATAGAGCTTCATTTGATGATACTATAAAGAAATGATACAATATCTTTCTAAAGAATTGTTAACACAATTTTCTAGGCAACTTTTAAACTCTGCTGTGTCAGGTTAGTGTAATAATTTTTTCTGCTACATAAAAGCATTACGTTCTGCAGTCTCCAGCCTTCTCAAGCAGGGATGAGCCCCTATTTGTTTGCCTGTATTGGTTTGTCTGCCTGGGGCTTTTGCTTGGCTCCTTGTTCCTTGATTATTTTCCTTGGCTGGGGAAGTAAGATAAGCAAATACTGGAAAACTGCTGTGTTTAGATGAGAGGGAAGTGATTAATAGATCTAGAAGCCATGCATAAAAATTATTAAATTTCCCAAACTCACCAAGGGAAAAGTGAAAAGTTGACATCTCAGATTTCTTGCATCCCTTCAATTATACATGTGGCTGTCCAGCATCCCAAATAGTTGCTTTGGATAAATACAGATAACAATTTCAGCCAGTGAGGCTTGTAAATGCATGCAAAGGTTTCCATAATATAATCAGAGAGTTACAGAATTATGGAATAACTTAGTTTTGAAGGAAGCTCAATAGATACCTGGACCAGCCTCCTGGTCCAAGCAGATCCAAACCTGATTAAGTGGCTCAAGGCTTTATCCAGTAATTTTTTTCAAAATCGCCAAAAACTGAGACTACACAAACTCTGTGAGCAGCCTGTGCCAATGTTTGAGCATACCCAGTGGAAAACTACATTTTGTAATATCTGACCCAGATTTACCTTCTTACATCTTATGCCCATTGCCCTTCATTCTCCTCATGTGACTGAGACGCATAACTGTAATCTTGCAGCCTGAAACATTTTCCACAGCGTTTTTGTGGGCTTTGAGTGGTTTGACTAAAGCCTTAGTCTCACTTGGCAGTCTGCTTTATAGGAAGCATTGTATTTGAATGCCCAAGCACCATAAAATTCAAATAAGAAAATTTGGTGAATGTATGTGTGTATATTTATACTGTATACATATATATGGTATATAGCTAGGAATATATGAGTGTGTATGTAATGTGTGTAAATTATTATATACAACCATGTATATGTATAAAACAAGCTGTGTTTGTGTGTGCGTGAGTGTGAGTGTGTTTTTCCCAGCATGGCTCAGGAGCTGGCAGGGTAGGGAAGAACTGTGCTGTCAGTCCATCACCTGTTTTTTAAACAAAACCAGGGAATTACTGCCCCAGCGTGGTGGCCTGTGCTTTTGCATGTGCCTTTGAAATTGCAGGTCTGGAATTCACTGAACTTTTTCTCATTTTTGTCCTTAAAGCTTTGCCACATTGATAAAGATTCAGTTTTTGGTTTACATTGTACTTCAGTTTGCTGGAACCCCAAATAACAGAATTGCTTTTTAATTAGGCAGCTCCAGCAGTGACATACTTTACTTTTTGTTTAAGAAGTCATACCCAAAAAATTATCTTGCAAGTGACTATAAAACACTTTAACACAGGTTATTTAGAATATTTGTTGGAAGTGATGTCTGTGCTTGTGATTTCCTATAGTTTGGTCAGTCACCCTGTGCCTGAGAGACCTCATGGAGGTACTAGCTCTGGTCACACTGCATTTCCTCTTTTTTTTTTTCCTCCTGGGTAGAAAAGTAGTGCCATAGATCCCTATCACCCAAAGCATGTGGACTGATATGCTCTGTGCATCACTGGTGCCCTTAGTTAGCTATAATTCTTGCACCTGCATAACTGATATGGCCTTACCGTACCTTATTTATCGGATTTTAGGCTAATTTATCTGTCCCGAGTGACCCATGTGGAGTCAAATGATGGCACTGTGGGCACTGCAACAGTGGCCTCAGGCCAGGTAAACTCCATATTCTTATGTCAGGTCCATACATACTTTAACTAGGAATACTCTTGAACCTGCTTAGAAGGTACATGTGGGCTCAACCTTCATGTCTGGCTTTTTCTTAAGACTTTAATCTGAATAATCTAGATGGGAAGCAGGTTTTAGCTTGCATTAAGGCTTGTGTTCATGCTTGGCAGGCAGGTTACATGCACACTTCCAGGAAAATAGAGCCACCAGACCATCAGGGGCTGATGTGTCTTATTTACACTGATGCCCAGACAGGTCATCCATCGCATTCACTGCTGCTACAGCCTGAAGGCATGGGTAAAATATGAACCAGGCTATGAGGTTTGATTTTTATAGGGGTGCAACTTGCTGAAGGGAATTTATCTATATTACAGTTGTTTACAGCCACTTGTAGTGCTAAGGATAACTTCTCCCAGCAGCAACTGGGCTTTCAGGGCCTGTTTGTAGTACTCAAAGCCTTTTACAGCATAAACAAGACAAAATAAGAATGAGGACAGTGTTTCTGATTGCCAGAATTGAGTTTGTTCAGATAAGCAGGGTTTTTTTTGTCTTGCCCCCTTTCTTATAGCAAGATTTCTGGAAAGCTGATGCACTTAATGCAATCAGCCATGACCTTGATAAATGTACTGCACAAAGATAAACAGGTTATATCATATTTGTAACTGAATCAATACATTTGTTGCCTAACTGTACTTGTTAATTCAAACCTCTGGCCATGGTATAATGAGTTTATGTTGGCAGGGTCAAGGCACTGCTGTGGGAAATTATTTTATGCAAGCTCATTGTTACTTAGGAAAAGAGTAGATGAAGGAACAAGGAAACAGAGATGGGAAATAAAATTGTTAAAATATTTTCTATATTGGAAAGAGAATTATACTTCACGTATTTACATACCTAGTTAAGACAGTTACAGAGATGGATGTAGCAGAAGATACGCTGTAGTGGGACTTACGTAGACAGTGATAGTGCAACAAGAGGGAATGTAATTCTCGTAAACAGGAGAAAATGTGATATGCTTCTGGCTATGTCAAATCCTTTTGTTGACCCAGACGATATTTATTTTGAATAGCGCTACAAAAATGTTGTCACACCTTAGCTAAGTTGATGAGTTATCAATGGTTTCTTTGCCTGTTGTCCACATGTGGACACCTGCTGTCATATGGGTTTTGGCAAAGAAGGAATTACAACTCTCCTGAGAAGTCTGGTGGACCATACACCTCAGAAGCTGCTAGAAGCTTCTTTCACTCAGTCACTACTGCTTCAGTTATATTGGAACTATCTGTAGGTATTGCTTTGCAATTTTTAGGACTAGAAATTTACAATTGTTACTGAACTTTGTCATTGGAGATTCCAGGATGGTCCTTGCTGGGCTCTGGGAGCCTGCTCACAGCCCTGCAGGGACTTCATCATGACTCAGCCCCCATTGTAATAATTCTCTTTCATCCACCAAGTCACCTGAATGGAGAAACACCTGAGATTGCATTTGAAGATGAGTTTCTCCAGGTTGTTGCTCTTAGACTGAATTTCCTTTGGACAAATAACTACAGGTTTATATTACACAGAACAGCATGCATATAGATAAATCTCAGTCCCATTATAATTTAAATCGTTTGGGCACTCAGGAAGGCAAATTCACTCTTTGCGTATTGCCATTGAAGTCACTGGGATGGATTAATTTGATTTAGGTCCTGCAAAGTTTGAATTAGCAGCTCTGTTACAAAGTGCCCTGTGAATCCAAACATAATTTACCTGCCAGAAAGTCCAGGCTGTCTTTGCTATAGTCTGTTAAAGAAGATGGATATTTACCACCATCTGTCTTCTGGCATGCATCCCGTGAACTGTGGGTACACAGAGGGCTTTACCTACCTTTGCATGAACTGATGTTATTTATTGTGCATGGAAGAAGCTTAGTATGACACACTGTTGGCTGGCAGTTGCTGACTATGCTGTGATAACATCATAAAATTTATAGACATTGAAAATGATGACTTGAAATACATTTATTTCAATCAGAGTTGAATTCCTGACCAAATCAAGTATGTAAACCAATAAACCTAAAAATAAATGGGTAACCTTAATAATTTACTTTTCAAAGGAAGTGTTAGGATAAGTTTAGCAGAAACAGTTTACAGGAGAGGCATGTGAATGTCAGCTTTGCAGTAAACAAGACTGCTTTGACGTTTTTCAAGTCTTCTGTTTGATAAAGTAAGGGAAGAGCTGGGATTATTTTTTCCAGAGCTACTGCAGTACACGGACTGGGGCTCAGGAACTGTTCTCTGTGTAAAAGAAACTGAAAGAAATACATGCATTTGAAGTAATTTCAAGTAAGCCTGCCAAAAAGAGCATTTGTTAAAAATAATTCTAATTCTTTTAACTTTTAGCAACGTTCAGGCAATACAAGTCTATTGAGTGAAAGCCCTGAAGCAGAAGGTGTTGCTGGTCTGTGCTTGCTTTCACACAGACACTCACAGCTGGGGTTTGTGACAGTGCATGGGACTTGCCTGAGCAGTGGAGAGAAAGAGGTATTTTGAAAGTATGTTTCACTGGCATGTTTTGTACATCTAAAGTTGTCTACATTTTTCTATGAGACTAGAAGAGGAGACTAGATAGCTCACAGAGTTATCTATGTGGCAGATAACTAAAAGAGAAGAGACAAAATCTCCAGACACATGGAACATACATGGATGGTTAAAGGCAAATTTCAGACAGTTAAAAAACTGTAGGCTCTATGGGAGCGATTTTCTCTTTATTTCCTCCCACTCTGATATTGAGAAATCTTTCTTGGTCCAGCAAGGTCCTGGCTTTAATGCTCTCGATGGTACTACAGTCAATGGCCTCCTGTAGGGTGAGAGAAGTGTCTGCTGAAGGGATGTGGCTGTACCAGGCAGTTTAGTTTCCTCAAATAAAGTGCAAAGCAAAGTGTAAGGTCTGCTCTAGAGGAAAGAAACTCACAGCATTCTTAAATGATGCTGATGAATTTGAGCATGTGGCCATTTCTAGGAGAAACATTTTCTTTTGAAAAGTAGAACCATCATCTCAGGAGAGATCATATGTGCTTTAGCACAGCCACCCAAAGTAGTCTTAAATCTTTTACTACCAACATGATCTGATAGCAACCTGATATCATACCTTATTTTTTGTTCGCCGGAAAGACTTGTTCATGATGTGTGGTTTTTTGAACCATTTACTGTGCCAGTGATTTTTCTTCATTCGAAAGAATGAAGCCAGGTGCAGAGCCTCAGTTTACCATGAGGAGATGGGGACCGAGTAATTGGACTCCAGACAGGACAGGCTCAGCGAATGTTATTACCAGAATTTTTAGAACTGCAGTTCTCAGGAATAATCCCATAGCAATGCCTTTTCCTGTGAAGGCATTAATCACATGAAATCCTGTGTTTTTTCTCTAATTAAGTGCATTACACCACTGGAGTTCTGGTATAGTTAATCATATTCCTTTCCAGAAGCAAGGAAATACTCCCTCTGAGAAAGACGAAAAGTTTTCTGTTTTAAAAATTTCTCAAACTACTTATTTGAGCATGTTTGCACCAGTTAGTGTCATTCTTGCCTAGCATAAATGAAGAAGCTGAGGAACAGAGAGCTGAACTTGCTTGACAAAGGTCGTGGGAAAATAAATGTATTTGTACAAATCCATTCACTAGCTGAGAGTAGTTTTTGCCTACAATTAAAAGGTTTTTGGAGTGGTTGTCATTTTATTTATGCCCTTTTTGACACTGTGCAAACCTACCAGAAAATACTCCTTGTTGTTTATAAAGCACAACAAAATATGAGAGTGATATAAAAATGTTTATACATAAAAGTGCATAAAAATATTGCTATTAATATTGATAATTATTTATCTGCTGAACTGCACTTTGCATACTATACCATCTGATTTTTTTCAGTCACTTTGATTTCAGGTCTATTGATGATTAAAGGAGCAAAGAGTGAACATCAAGGAGCTGAATCACAGAATATTGAAAAGGTTGAAACAAAACCAGATGCTACGAAAATACAGTTGCTTGGACATAGAAAGCACTGAAAGATTGTAGCTTATGGTCCCTTCTGCACTGTCACATTAAGGATGGTATCAAGAACAGAAAGAGGAACAGTAGACTTGGGTTTTGCAACAATGAAAACAAAAATAAATGAAATATTTTGAGCTACTCAAGGTCATATACACCAGGGAAGAGCAGTGTATCGTACGGGATTCCCTGGCCTTCTAAGCACATGGAGTTTAAGGTACACTCCTCAGCCTCACTTAACTTCTCTTTTGATATGAGCTCCTGAAGTATAAGTATTTTTCCAAACAGAAACTTTTAAATTTAGGAGTTCTATTTCCCACAGGCCAAATTAAAATTTAAGCAGGAACATAAGTGCTTAGAAATAAGAAATATTATTCACACCAGGCATTTTCTAATGAATTAAAAAAAACCCCACATTAAATATTTACATGAAAAATGAGCAATTTTCAACATAAGAACAATTTCTACAGTTCTGCAGATGAGTACAGTTGCACATTATGTGGTCTATAATGTATTAATTACAATGTTCAGCTACGAATTTCAAGCTTGAGGGAAATCTCTGAGAGGCAAGTGAAAGATTTCATTGGACTAAACTGCATTTTGGGACACTGCAGTCACAAGAACATGTTCTTAGTGAATTACATGATACAGCTGCTATAGCTGAAGTACTGCCAAGATCAAAGTGTATATTGTAAACTTTAAAGACATAGTATTGAAAATACAGGCTCACCACAATGTACTAAAACACAGGATATGAACTTCTTTTTATCATAAAGCTCCTGGTTCATCAGCAAGAATTTAGTTGCCATGTTCACTGTACGTTAGTTTTTCTCATGTCTTGGGTAGATAGAGTTAATAGGTATTTTCATTTATGCCTACCCACAGTTACATTAATGAAGAAGGAAAAAATATAATATTGCCACAAAGAAGAACCATACTCATCCACCATCCTTCTGGAGAGAGGTTAGATCCTGCCCTGCTCAATGACTGGCCTCATTGGTTCAAGTGCTTCTAAGCAGACGAGCATTTGTGATGGTTCATGGCTTTGCAGTCTACTGCAGTGCTCATTTCTGCCAAGCTGGGACTTCTCACACTTCATTACAAACACTAGTAATAGCTACAGTGGCTTTTTCAGACTAATTGGAGAGAAATGGTCACTTCTACTATATGACTCACCTGGGATACCTGACTACCTTAAAATAGGTCTTTGACCACTTCTATCCACTGAATATAAAGAAAGTCTAGATGAGCTCAGATGCAGAAGTCTTCATGGATTGCATCTAAAATCAGATGAACATGTAGAACCCACTTTTAAAATCAGTAATATTCCTTGGTTTGGCTTGGCTTGGCAGCGCTCTAAAATAGGGTGAAATAGAACAGATTTTAACCTGAAATATCTGAATCTATATGTGAAACCTTGTAGCTCTTACTCAGGACTTGCTACTGTAAATCTTGAGTACCTTAAGCTTGCATTGCTAGTGAAGTATTACTCCCTAATATCTGCAGTTCTCCTTGATGTACAAGGCTTTTTCCCAATAGCTAGCCATGATTCGGTTTCATCCAGAACAGTGAGAGAAATCCTTGGGCAAAATTTTGATTTGGGGATTTTCTGCATTTTCTTCTGTTCAGAATTTTTAAGCCCTCCAATATTTTTTAATTAAATGTATTAACAGAAATGAGAAGGTCTAAGAGATGACAGATTATACTTGCTATGTCTCATATTCCAAGCTTAAGAACTATCAGGGAAAAAAATTATAAAAGTCAGTAGTTCTTCATATTAGGTCTAGTTTATATGTTGAAATTGCTGTTGCAGAAACTGAATTGCTGAGCTCAAAAAATTAACAAAGAAACAATTAAGCAAGACTTTTGTTGTCTTAATAATTCACAAAAAAATTTGGAAAAGCTTCCTCATCAAAGTTATATCAATCTTTTCTTGTTAGAAACCAGAAGAAGAACTACCTAGCATGCAAATTACCTGTTAACTACTACAGGGTTCTTCTGAAACTTCTAGTATCAGTCACAGTCATATCAGACAAAATACTTGACCTTGAGTCTAATCAAGTACAAGACCTTTGTTCCTCCTGTGAAACTTTTTCTTGTACTAGTGTTGCTATGAAATTGAAGTATTTTATCATATTTGTCTTTCTGCCGTCTTCCGAGCAAGAGCAACCAAAGGTTCCCAGTGAAGGACCTACGTGTTCATACAATGCATCACAAAGGTATTTTGAGTCTGGTACATTTAATTTTTTTATCAGAATAATATATTTGGTATTGTGCTCATTTTAAATACTACATTGTTTGTCACACTACATTTGGCAATAGACCTCTTCAAATATATTTAACAAATTGTTCCATGAGTAATAACTACATATAAAATATCTTCATTGAATTAAAAAAATCCATATGCATTTTCTTCATGAAATACAATATATACATTACGATCTTATACTCTTAAGGTAAGTCAAAATTTGGGCTTAAGCAAAGTCACAGTGTCCATTTTACCTCTCTAATAAAAATCTTCACTTTAAAAGTGCCTGGATCTTAAACTGTGTTTACACATTTCCTTACATTGGGCTCGTAGAGACTGAAGGTTTTACCATCATTCAGCACTAGACCGCAGATCCAAATTGTACATTACAATAACCAAAAATAAAGATCTTGATTACTGAAAGCAGACTTTAACTGTCCTTGTTACTTCAAGTTCTGACCAACAGATTTTCCAAAGAGCTTGTCAAAGGTGGAAGATCTGCTTTGATCAGTATGGCCTCTAATGCCGTCATTCAGTGGAGCTGTCGTAACTGCTCACTGCTTCAGAAAACCAGGACCAAAATACTCAAGCAGGAGCTCAAAATTAGTGGCCAGTTCTGGCCAAGGGAGACGGGCAGGAACCGAAAGGCAGGAGCTGAAAGGCAGTGAAGTTAGCATCATGCTGCCTTCCAGCCCCAGATCACCTCAACTGCCTTCATTTCCCACACAAGGGCTGACACAGAAACCAGAGGGTTTCTGCCGAAGACCAGCCAGTTGGGTCATCTCAGGGTCCACAGTACTGCCTGTTGATTAGTGCCAGGAACACTGCAGGTTATGAGGCAAAGAGTTTTCATGATCAAAGGCAAGTTATGAAATTGGCTATTCTGTGGCCCATGATTTTTCTGTGGTTTTTAATACAGACTGCTCTACTACCTTTGAAAATCTCACTTCCCTTCTCCTTCCTCAGAGGAACAAGCCTTTGAAGTTCTAAACCCTGAGTTCATTATGCCTGAGGCCCACAGGACATGGATTGTCCCACACATTCCATTTGTGGCTAAACTAATGGGCCAAGCAGAAGGCTGAGCAGTTCCCCCAAATCATGACAAACACCTTTGGGTCAGGCTGACCACAGAGGCTCCCACTGCTCTCTAAGCAGGGGACAGCCCCTTGCCTCCACCTGTCTCCATGTGATTTCAAAACCTGCTCTAATAACCTCTTTTTTTTTTCCCCTGAAAATACACAGTGATTTCACCAACATTTTTTTTTTTTGAAAGGACTATCAGTAAATTCATCTAGAAACTAACATAAGCCCATTAAAAATAACCTCCAGCCCAAAAGGGAAAGGCAGAAACCTTCTGATACATCCCACAATAAATAAGCTTCATAAAGCTAATTTAAAAGCAATTACTGACAAGCCATTTTCAGCCTTGTTTCCTAAACATACAAGGCTTTTATGGGTCTTTTATATATTTTGACATTCCTGTTACAATTTTTCACAGCCTTTTCATTAATTTCAACCTAGCTTAAAGAGAAGCAGAGATCTCAATGTAATATATGTTTCTAACAGTCCCAGAAATGGTGATTGTCAGAAGAAAGAAACCCAAATTACTGTATTAACTAAGGGAAAAAATAGATATATTTTTGCCTTTATCCATCTGGAGACAGAGAAACCAGCTGACTGTCCTGCATGTATGTATTAGCTGGCCAGTCACACAACTATCAGCCAGACATGGCATGGTCTACCTCTTGTCCAGCTAAACAGGAGACAGAGGAGACATACTGTAGAGAGCAGGGTGGAAGTGTTGGAGGCTGCTGATGATGACATGGAGTGAAGATTCTTCACTGAAGGAGTCCTAGGGAACACAGCACAGGGGCTGAGCTTTCTCCAGTGGAAAAAAGGACAAGGGATGTCAATCCATAGATGAGATTTCATGAACTTTTGGAACATGTTTTCTCTTGCTAATTATTGATCTGAACAAAATTAAGTAAGTTTAACTGTGGGGAAACATGGTCCCCAATGCATGACATTCCCAGAATTCAGAAAGAGGGTTTGCACCTAACATTTTAATATCTTCCTCCTTAAATAAACATGTTACCAGATTTACATTGAACCCCCTACCATGCAGTTTGCAGGTTTTAGTTCAAGACATAAAAGCTGAAGAATTTAGGAGTTCTGGCACAGATTAGAACTTCAAGGATTAATTACTTTGGATTAAAGAAGTTTTCTTTATGCCTCAGCAACAGCTTTTCAACAAACGGTGAAAAATATTTCTTTCTTAATGCACTAACTCCCATTGCAACATAGGTACTTTTCAGGACAGTTCAGTGGTGACAGGGTTAAGTAGGGAAGAGTATAACACAGTGCTCTGAGTATTCTACTATCTGCCTCCTCAAGGAGATGTTCAAATGAAGTACTTTAATATCCTGCATATTTTTAAGAAAGGCAGTTAGCTTTTCTTTTTTTTTTTTGCTAGTTGGGAATGCTTGAAAAATGAAATAGCTGTTGATATAAATATGTAAATGCCTGGAATTTTCCACTTTTGCTTCACTAAAATATATGTTAAGAATGCCTACAAAAGGAAATTTGCAAAAATAACCAGTTAGTGTAGGAAAAGTTTAGATTTGCGTTTTTAATCTTTCAAAACTGGGCTTATCAAGATTCCACTGGAATTCTAAAAGAGGCAAATTGAATATTAAAATTAACTCTTCTTCAGCAGGTAAAGAATAAATATATTTACTCAAGTGGTATTTCCTCTCTACCATGGACACAGAGGATTTGCCACTGCGGTTTTTCAATAAAGAATTGGAGTGATTTGCTTTCTGAATCTGTTGTAGAAATGTGAGCTAGACTCGAGATAAACAGAAATATGGCTTTAAGTGAAGTGTGAACGCTCTGTTGCATTTCTTAAATGTTCAGGTTATCTTTTGCTTTCTTCTTCCTTAGAGTCAATTGACAGTTTTTCCCCAAGTTTCCTTATAAGTTCTGCCAAATCTTCAGAATTCTGAGATTTCTCCTCAAGGAGTTCATACCGCAGACTGGAGATGTCCTGTTTAATTTCCTTCAGTTCACCTGTAAGAAACATTAGAAGATAAGACTATTAAAAAAACAAAGGCAAAAACCAGCATACCCAGCTATTTCACAGTTATAGTGAGACTTCTCTGGATTTCTTTGTTGAAGCAGAAAAAGTGGATGCTCTGTGGCCCGTTGGTGAATGGTGGCTTATGGATAGGAATATGAAAACACGGTTCAGGAAACAAACAAATCTGAAGGCAAAAGTGTGAGAGATCTCATCCGTTCACAGAACTCAAATGATCTGTTAGATGGAAGAGAGACAATGCAGATCGAGGTGCCTGAGTCCTCCTGGCCAGCAACAAGGCCTCTCACTGTCCATGAAAGAGCGGTCCTCTCCTTTCCCTGCTGCACTAAGTGTCTCTCAAACATCAGAGGGGTGCAAACAGAAGACAACATTTCTGTGAAGTGCATTCACCATCTGTTTCCACCTAATAAACCACACCAAAAAAACACATGCTGAAGTGTGTGCATCACCATGTATGTGTCTCCCACACAAGGAAGAATTCCTACCATACTGCCCCAAAGTGGCCGCTGCACTGAATGCAGCCCCCCTCCAGGAAATGCATGGGCATTACTAGAAGTGACAACACTATTCACAAGAAGGTGTCAGATCAGTGATAGTTTCTGATGGGAAAGCAGAGACACAAAGCCACATCTATGATTCTATGATCTCTTCCTTAACTTCAATTTCATGTTAATTTTACATCTTGCAACTGTAAACATGCCAAGTGGATTAAGTATTTTGTAAACATTTTTCAAGTGTTATATGTAACCACTTTAATTAGTTTGTTTTGATTCTCTGATTAGAGATAAACACATAATTCATTAACATACCTTCATTGACTTCATCACTTTCCTTATCTATCTGAGCTTTCAGAACATATCTTTTAATGAGACGTTTCATTATTTTCTGCAGAGAAGAAAGGGAGAAAAAAGTTTTCTTAGTTGGACTTTCTAGTGTTCTAGTATTGCTACGACATTTCAACATATGAGCTCGGTTACCTTCTGTTGCATTCAGACATTTCAGTGTCATTTTCAGGGCTTGCCAGGTTAAAGCAATACAATTAAAATGCTTTCATCTGCAGTAGATATTTAGACACTATGATTCTGCACATATATGTACATGAAAGTTAGAAAACTAAACACATCTTATGAATGTTATCATTCACGAAGCTTAATCTACTACTGCAGCCTATGAGAATGATTAATAAAGTTGCAGCTTTGATCTCCATGTAATTGAAACCATCTAGCCTTTATTGCTACTAGAATATGAAAATGACCTTGATTAGCAGTGCTAATTGCTTAACCCTTTTGTAATCAGTTTATTTGAATCTATTCTGCCCCTAATTCCCTCATTAGTTCAATTTATTTGAATAAGAGCAAGGTATCAGATTACTTTTGAGGATCTATCTTTGGCTTTAATATTTTCATATGCTGTAACCCATGACAACACAATACTTCTTGATTTTCATTAGAAGATAGAAAATACGCATAGATTTATGTGTCTGCTTTTGTCTCCATATTAACAGACCTGACCAGAAGTGGTTGTGAGGCGAATCATCCCGGATTAGTGGTTCCAGATCATCACTACAGCCATGCTTGCAAGGTCAGAAATTGTACTGTTTATTCTAATAATCCAAGAATGTTTCAAATACAAAGCCACACATCCTCATGTTTATGGGACAAAATTGTAATCTTAACATCTATCACTGCATCATAATGAAATCAGCTTTAAAAAAGTCAGAGAGTTTTTGGAGTAAGTTTGTACAGACACTGCATAATGTAAAAGTGGAGCAGAGCTAGCCTGCCCAAGGGGAAAAACTTTTTTTCTGTCTTATGATTTAAAAAGGTATACTTAATTCCACACTGTTTTCTATACCCTTTTTGTATTCAGATGATCTTGTTCTACTGCCCAAGCAGCTCTTGCCCATAACTTTCCACCTGCTTTATAGTATTCAGGAGGGAAATGAGCAGCCTCCGGACGAGAACAGCTGAGCTTTATGTGCACTATGCAGGGTCTCTTTATGCTTAACTGCACGAAGGCTCATTGCAGTTGTTTAGGAGGCAAAGAATAAACAGACTATCAATAGCATAAAGCTGGAAAGATATTTGCAGTGCTTGAGTTATTAGAATGTAGAGGTGTGGTACAATAAGCTAAACTGCTTCAGCAGATGGAATGAGAAGATTTTGCGTTTCTTTTTGGTTTTCTTAATTCATGCTCTGCAGTTGAGGACTCAACCTGTCTCTAAAATTAAAAACATTTTTCAAGTGCTTTAAAATATTGCATTATAAAGGCAGCATTTAAGAAACAAAGATGAGACCAAAACACCGTCAGATTGTACTGCAAATACCTAAATCGTTGTATTTATTTCTGAAATATACAAGGTATATGGATTTATTCTTGATTCACAGAATCAATAGCCTTGGTTGGAAGAGACCTCTAAGATCAAGTCCAACCGTTAACCCAGCACTGCCAAATCATCACTACACCATGTCCCTCAGCACCTCATCTACATGTTTCTTAAATCCCTCCAGGGATGGCGACTCCACCACTGCCCTGGGCAGCCTGTGCCAGTGCCTGATAACCACTTCAGTGAAAAATTTTTTCCTAATATCTACTCTAAACTTCCCCTGGCACAACTTGAGGCCATTACCCTTCATCCTATCACTAGTTACCCAGGAGAAGAGACCAACCCCTGCCTCCTTTCAGGTAGCTGTAGAGAGCAATGAGGTCTCCCCTCAGTCTCCTCTCCTCCAGACTAAACAACCCCAGTTCCTTCAGCTGCTCCTCATCAGACTTGTGCTCCAGACCCTTCACCTGATTCATGTTGTTTAACATAAATTCAAAACTGTCCTCATGCTGTCAGGCTGATCTGCCAGTTCTGCTACTCCTGTTTTTGATTAACAACAAACTGTGTTTTACCTGGTATTGCCTTGGAGGATTGTTTAAACTGTTTAAGTGGATTTCATCTGAGCTTCTTATACTTGACTGCTTCCTTTGACCAAGCTGAAAAGGAAACATTATTTATAGTACAAAATAAATAGAAGAACAATATGGTTAAGTTACCTCATGTGTATGCTGTATGACAGAACATTAACTGTTATGCTCAGTTTGGGGAGTATTAAATTACCGTGGCAAAGTCCTCATACCTGTGCAGAAATTCATCACATGAGTTGAAATAAACCCTTTCAGACTGTGATGCAGGAAAGTGAAAAGGGTGTGTGTATGTTTCTCCCTTTACTCTGCCTCTCACCTCCTCCTGACATGCTCAAGGGACCAGAGCAGAGCAGCCACATCCCTGTGGGCTCTCCCTCGCACCTCAGGTACATGGGAGGGGGATACACGTCAGGAGGAAGGCAGCAGTGGTGCGGCATAGCTTTGTAGGCAACAGATGAGGGAGAGTCAGGGCAGGGCGTGGGAGAAGCCAAGAAAGAAGGAGAGGTGGCAGCATTACCCCTTTCCTTCCCTTCATAGCACTTGCCCGTAACTGATGTGACCTCCACTACCACAAAAAACATGAGGAGTTTGTTTCTCCCCTCGCACCAATGGCTGAATGTAATTGGTTATTCAGCTCATGTCAGTGACCACAAAATAATCAGCTGACATTTTTGAGTATCTTCTTTACTACATGTACTGCAAGAAAAAGGACCTCGCTCCCTGATGAAACACCAAGGATGCAATTTGTGGGCTTCGTTACTGATTTACATCTTGAGAAGCATCACAAAATGGTGAACTGAGACTCAAGAATGATGAGGCTGCAGTAAGAGTCAATAGCGACTGTCAAAACAAAATGAATTACATTACTTTAGACTGGTGATGGGGCAGTTCAATAAGCAGCAGCGGAAGAAATACAAAAAAATGCGAAATATAAATCATGATTGAACTGGATGAGGAATAAGTGGGACTGTCACTAAAAAGTTCATAAATTTTTTACTGTTTTAAAACGTGAGGCTATGATTGCAGTGTCCCAGATCCTGTGGGATCATGTTGTACTTCCACCGTGGCTCTCCGTGTTGGTTATCGCTGTGTCTTAATGCATCGAGCGCCTACAGATAAGCAAACTGGGGCACTTTGAGGCCTGGTAAGTAACATGTGGGACACACTGGGGTATAGTTTGATGGAGAGGAAAGCACGGGGGGGTTGGATACCTATGCAGCTGTGCAGGCATGTCACACACTAAGGGAGCCCACAACACAATGCCTGATATTAATGAAGGCTAAAGCATTCATGTCGCTATTTCTCCTGCACCTGAAATCACTGTAACCTCTTGAGGTATAATTGGAATTAAAGCAATTAATTGGAATTAAAGCAAATCAGTCTTCATGATTCTGCAAACAGGGAGTAATTTAAATTTTTAGATTTTGTTTAGCATTTCACAGAATCATAGAATGGTTTGTATCGGAACGGACCTTTAAAGATCACATAGTCCAACCCCCTTGCTACGGGTAGGGACATCTTCCATTAGATAAGGTTTTGACTTTGATATTTTTTCCTGAAGGAAAGATTACACTTCTTGGTAAAATACATAAATTTGCAAAGAATATAAAGTTTACACTGAATTTGGCTTTTCTTTTTGTTCTTTAGAAAGATTCACAATATATGTACACACACACACTTTAAAAAAAATTTTTGTATCTATTCAGACTATATTTATTTGACTAAGCAAAAATAATGATAGATATATAGTAACATATAAATAGATATATAAATAATTCGTATTTATCTCTAACATATTAACCTGAATTTGGATGGAAATTGAATTAAAGATGTGTACAAAGGGCAAGTTATTGCTGCTTTTTTTTTCACTTGAATGAAAGTGTGTAACTTCATTAAATCTGTTTATGTGAACAGTAACCAGAACGACTGTCTTTTGTATGTTGTTCAATGACCACTTGGTGGCAGTGATTACCAAAATTTCATTATGACTTCATTTTTTTTTACACAAAATTTTTAAAGTCTCTTTAAACTTCACACCTATGGCTTTTTTCTCCTCTAAAAATTACTCTCAGAGTAAACCCAGCCTGTCACATTAATGACTTAATGAGAATTCATATTTTAGGTTAATATCTACTGAACATCCACACATGAGTAACTGGAGGGGGAAAAAGTATAATTTAAATAAAACAATGATATAAACCCTAACAAAAATAACTCTCTTCCAGGAGTGTTGTGTGAAAGAAGAAATGCAGCAGACATGGGCCACTGCTCTTAGAAAACACCTTCTCCTTTAAACTTGTTTCTCATTCCATTGCTCTCTAATATTACTTAAAATTCAATGCAGTCAGAATAACAATGTAATGACTGTAGCTGTTCTGTGTAGCACTTTGTCATCATCTTAAATCCCAGTTTTCAGAAGCAGTTGACTTGAAATGCCAGTAAATTGCACGCACTTGGACCAGAAGGGAGGGTTCCCAGAAAATGACTCAGTTTGCCCTCCCAGAATCAGAGGTCACTTGTGAAAATTTCAGAAACACTGTTTTATACTAAGAAAGTAAAAGTGAACATATTTTTTATTGTTTGAGTGAGGATTTAAAAGTATTTCAGTTATTATTTGTTCCTTGTTTCTGTTCTGAAGGGTCATATTTAAAGAAAAATGCTTAAATACATTATCTGCCACTATCGGTTTTTAGCTCAGGAAGATGAACAAGTTCTGTGACTCTTAAACCATAAACTTTCTTTCACAAGGCAATTTTTCAACTTAGAATAAAACTCAAAGTAGATTTCTTTAAAACTCCCATTTTTTTTCATTTATTTCTCCCCTTCTTTGGCTCAAGTTTCTTGTTCGCTTGATGTTTAAAACACCAATTCTAGCCTGAAACCGAAGAATTCTGAGAGTTTTAATCAACAGCCTGAAAGAAAACACCTTCACAGCCTTTATTATTATATGCAGATATGTCTCAAGAGATTAGTTTCTAGTGTGCTACACTTTGAACCCAGCCATATAAATCACTTGCAATTTAGCATTGCCAGCATCTGGCTTCTTCTGCCAATGATGATTGGGGCAAAGCTGGCCCTAGGGGCAGAGTTTTCCCCTTCTGATCCTAGTTCTTTTCTTCACACTCACCCTCATGCTGCTGCTGCTTTTGCACTGAGAAGATGCAGGCTCTGCAGGAGAAAGGTTCACAGACTGGGTCTGAATCATTAAACTCAAGCGTACATTAACATTTCTGGGTACTGCAATGGAATGTCTTCTATCAGTAAACTTTTAGTGTCCTCCCAAGAAGGACTTGCACCAGAGCAACTGGCTCTCTCCCTAGACACAGACTGGCAACTGGAATGGTCTGGGGGCAACAGCTTGCAGCAACACTACTTTGGGAGGAAACTACTTGAATAGGAGCAAGTCATTCAGGAATTGGCCTCAGTGCCCAGATAAGCTCCCTGTCATATCTAATTCACTAGCACAGCCACAGCCACCATGTCTCAGATCTGGTCTTGCCAAATCTTTTCTTATCTTTGCACAGCTCATTGTGTTTATAGTAGCTCCTTGCAGAAGTAGCTCATTGCTCAGCACTCACAGCAGCACCACCTCCTCAGCACAGTACGAGTCCAAAGTCAAAACCCCCAAAGCCTGAGAATACCTTTGAGAAGACACCATCAAACAGCATCAACAATAATGAATCATCAACAGTAAGTCAAAAACCTCTGCTATGAAAAGAGGCTGAGAGAGCTGGTGTAGTTCAGCATGGAGAAGAGAAGGCTCCGGGGAGACCTTACAGCACCTTTCAGTACCTGAAGGGGCCTACAGGAAAGCTGGAAAGGGACTTTTTACAAGGGCATGGAGTGATAGGATGAGGGGTAATGACTTTAAACTGGAAGAGGGTAGATTTAAACTAGATATTAGAAAGAAATTCTTGACTGTGAAGGTGGTGAGACACTGGAACAGATTTCCCAGAGATGTTGTGGATGCCTGCTCCCATTTAAGGCCAGGTTGGATGGGGCTTTGAACAACCTGGCCTAGTGGGAGGTGACTCTGCCCTTGGCAGGGGGGTTGGAACTGGATGATCTTTGAGGTCCCTTCCAACCCAAACCATTCTATGATTCTACGTGGAAATGTGACACCAAAACATTTTAGCTACTTTTTAGAAGTGCGAAGGATGACAGCATCTAAAGTCAGCTCCACAGTATGTGGCGGTCCAAAAGGTAAATAAAAATACAATCATCTGGCAATATCAGTCACCATGCAGGAAAAGCTGAGGAATGAATAGATGCAACTCAGCTGCTTTATGTTTTCTAATGTAAAAGCTTTTTTCTTTAAATTGATTTGCAGTTTTATAGCTTCTTTGGCTGTGGAGTAAGCACATTTCATTTAGCATTAGTCATACTACAATCTCCAGTGAGTGGAAAGCACTAATATTTGAAAACTAAAAATTAATTCAAGGTTAGGAAAAAATCTGATAAACGATGGTTGCATACTTACAGCTCTCTTTCAGAGTTACTGCTGTAAAAGTAGATACAACTGTTACTGTTTTATCTAGAACTGGTAATTATTACTCTTTGCACATTTCTAGCCATCTGAATTGCTAAGTTTGAATAAAATTTTGTAAAGGAATTATAAAAATCCAGCTTCTTTCCTTAGGGTGCAGGAATGGGATTTTAAGAGTACCTGGCTAATGGGAATATAAATTTATTTTTTAAAAGTCATTAAAATAAGCTTCTAACTTACTTACATGCTTTTCAAACTCACAAATTAAGTGAATTAGGAAAAAAGAATCATTTGATTCCTTGTATCTCAACATCACTCAATTTGAAGTTTATGTGCATCTCGTTAAAGTCATGATTTTTCAGTGATGATTTTATCACTCACGGAAGCTGCGAAATCAGTTTGCATCAAAGCAGCTTGATGAAAAGTTTTTCCAATGTTGGAGTCATGAAAAACCTGAGCAAATGCAGTATCACCTCTGTTGGGTCTTAAATACATTAGGATTAGATTTCCCAAATATAATGAAGTGAGATCTGTGAAATTATCTGTATATCTGTAATTATAGAAAAATTATCTGTAGCACACGAGACATTTGAAGTTAATAACAATCTTGACTTTGGTGACAGTGTTTGTAATATCTGTGTTTGTTTTTATAAACTACTGTGAACTTAACCAGAGGCAGAGGCTTGTCAGAGGCACAGTATTTTTCCTTAATTTTTCCTTCTAGGATTGCAATCAGTTTCTTTTCTCTTTTACTCTTCAACTGATAACTGTGATGGAAAAACTGCTCGTCGTATTGGTGACAGAGAGCTGTCAGGTGCGTGTAAACTCTTTACTAGCCCCCAGTCTAATGACTTGACTACAGACTCAAGAACTCGTAACCTTGAACAGGTCTCTGTTCGGACTACTGCCTATTTTAACAAAGATCTTTCCACATTAACATGTCAACAAATGACACAGTGCTGAGAGAGTAGACAAAGTCCTTGCAAATATGCTATCATCTTTGAAAGATCATGGAGATTGGGAGAGAACCCCAAAGGCTGGAGAAAGATAAACTTCAAATACATCTTCAAAAAAGCCCAAAAATTATGATCTGGGCAACCACAACCCACTCAAGCTCACTTCAGTAACTGGCAAAATAATGGACTGAGTCCTCTCTGAGCACATTTCTGGGCATGTAGAAGAGCAAATTGTGACTAGGAACATTAAGTGTGGGTTTATGAAGAGAAAAACCTGTCTGACCACCCAGAGGGCCTTCTGAGATAAAATGACTGGATTTGCAGATGAGGGGAGAACTGGACATGTCATCTACCTTGACTTTATCAAGGGTTTTGACACTGCATCCTAGAATATTCTTGTGTCCTCATTAGGATTTTACTGTCTGGATAGATGGACAACTAGATGGGCAAAATCCTTGCTGGATGGTTGTGCTTAGAGAATAGGATAGGGGTCTTGTCCTGGGACTTGCCCTTTTAAACATCTTCATCAATGACCAGGTGTCAGACGTGTTGGAGATCACGCCTGTAAAGTTTGCAGACTGTCCTAGTTTGAATTAGAATAGACCCATTTTTCCTTTCAGTGATTTTAGCCAAACTGGGGCACGGGGCTGATAGGCTTGGGGACAGAGATGCCATCTAGGAGGACTGAGCTGACAGGAAGCCTGTGAATTTTAATACGGACAAATGGGAAGGAATAACTCTTTCAGCAATACAAGCTGGGGACTGCTTGACTGGGGAGCAGCTCTGCAGAAATGGACCTGGGGGAGTTGGGGACAGTGAGAAAGATGTTAAAAATCTGCAGCAAGTTCAGCAGAGGGTCACCAAGATGCTTGGGGCTGGAGCACTTGCCCTGTGAAGAGACACTGGGGAATGCATGTTTGTTCAGCCTGAACCAGAGGTGGCCACAGGCATACCTAACAGGAGTCCTCAGTGCGTATGGGGAGGTCACTGAGGAGAGGGAGCTGGGCTCTTCCCAGTGCTGCAGGCAAGAGGATTAGAGAGAATGGACAAATTCAAACAAGAGGTAGAAGCAGCAACTTCTGCCTCATGAGGGACAGTCAGGTGGTGGCACATGCTGCCCAGAGAGGTTGTGCAGTCTCCATCCTTGGAGATTTTCAAGACCTGACTGGACGAAGCTGAGCAAATCTGCCTGACCTCAGAGCTGACTCTGCTGTGAACATGAGGTTGGACCAGAAAACTCCTGAAGTCCTTCCTGGACTGAATTATTCTCTGGTTCTGTGACAAGAAGCAGGAAGAACTGAAAATTTACAATTGTATTTCTTGGACTTAACTGATTATAGATGTAGACAAATATTTATATTAAAAAATAAAGAATTTCAGCTTGTATGTAGTGACTGACTTCAGCATGGACTAAGTATGTTGGGAAATTCATCAGAAAAACAGGTCAACAAGAAAAATGAAGTTAAAATTGTTTTTCTCTTTTAAAATTAGCAGTCAGTATACAAACTATACAATTACCTTGTTCATCTCTGCATCTTCCTGAAAGCTTTCCTTTTGGCACAGAAATGGTTTAGAAATCCATTTTTTAATTCTTAGTAGGAGATACAGTAAAGATTTTGGGCTTGGCACTAAGTTGAAGGGTACTGGAAGAGTTCTCCCTTCTTCAAAGTAAGAAAACCAAAGTTTAGCCCTTGCAAATTTCCATTCTACATCAGCATCATCCTGTAAAACAGAAACACAGCTGTTAATACACTGTTAATACCACCTTGACTATTGAAGATGCTCTAGCTAAACTTTATGCATGTTTAGAATGTAACTGGCCGAAGTTAACCTCAAGCAGATCAATAACTTGTTTATAATCTCTGAAAACCAAATTTCAAAGAATGGAACTCTTCTTATTAATCCATTTAAAGTAATGCAATAACAGAAGAACAAAGTGGGCTTGATTTAAACAATGGTTACTCCAGAGTGAACGCTAACAATCTGCAATACAGGACACAAAGATAGACCCCTGTTTGATGCTCTTTGTAAACACACTGATAATAACAAAAGCTCTTTCTTAAAAGCATGCAATACAATGCCCAAGTTTAAGCTTCATGGCAATACTCAAATTAATCTGCTGGAGCCTGCTGGGAACATTGTCATGCTCAGTAAATAAAATGGAAAAATCTTTTGTTAACATAACAAAAATGTAAATCTCTCAACGAGACTACCAGCTCTGATTTCTTATCTTATCGGTCTCTTCTGTAGCAATTAGTCTATTACCTTTTTTTGTGAAGAAGACACAGTATCAGAATTTTAAATGTAAATTTCACTCTATTACTTTAGCCGTAAAGTTAAAAAAAGACTAGGTGATTCTTACCTAATTCCTTCCACTTGCTGGAACTATGATTAAATCAGGCATGCTATCATCACCATGGTTTATGTTTAACATTTACAATAGCCAAAACACTCAATTTATTTCCTCCCTGTAAAGTTCAAGAGTGATTTCTGCAGAACAGACTGACGTCATGTTCAAGGACATGACTCAATATTGCTGTAGCTGTTTTTAGAAGCTGTGAGAATGTGTGTTGCCCTTGCCCAAGCTGGACAATGCTACAGCCCCAACCAGAGCCCAGAACCTGGGACCAGAGAGGTGTCAACCTGAGTCTGCTGCTTTGTGGCAAGGGCATTCCCTGGGAAAGCCTGGGATGGCCTAGCTCCTGGCGATCTGCTCCCTTATTTTCTGAACAATGATAATGACTTAGCCCTTGTTTTCTATAGCATGCAAAAGTTCAAGCTGATTTTCAGCAGTCCTGCTCATTACTTTGTCAAGTGAATTTTTGTTCACTGCAGAGGACTAGAGCAACGGTTGTTTAAATAAAAGAAGAAAACAGGATGTTATAGAATTGCTTGCAAGGTCAAGGCATAGGAATGAGAACATTCTTGCAGCAAGAGGGACACTACTCAAATAATAACTACAAATGAGCCAAACGAAAGATTCACAAAGTCACACTATGTAGCCCATTCTCTTCAGGAACATAACATGGTTCAACTGCAGTTTCTTAGTCCAGTCTAGTTCTTACTATTGCAAGTACATGCAGATGGGCAATTTCCACGTATTTTATAATAAAAATATACAGTGGAATTAGTATTTTCTTCTAGTATATTCCAAAAGCCTATGTGTTATTTTTCTTAAATAAGATGTCAACAAGAAAGACTTTCCTGAAGATTTAGACAATTATCTATAACAGTAAATGTGATATTTCATCATAAACAGAATTTTTACCTCAATTTCCTGGAATGAACTGTTGATCATTGCGATAAGCATGTTCAGTAAGACAATCACCATGGTAACATTATAGACTCCATAAAGGACATAACCAATATTTTCAATAAATTTGTGTTTATAATTGATGACAACTGATTTAACTTCTGAGAGTCCAAATATAGCCCAGAACAATGTCTTGAAACTTTCTTCAACACTAAAAGGAGAAATTGAACAAATGCACATTACTGAATAAAAGCTTATTGTATAAAATATTGTGTAAATTATTCTTATGGTATAAATTCCCAGTTAGGATTTTTACACAGAGTACAAATTTTTCCATCATCATAATGTAGAATTCTATCACAGTGATAGGCAGAAAAAGTAGTAACATCTCATTTCATAGGTACAGGCTGTTTCATAATATAAGATTCATAATATTTAGGACTGAAAATAAACACTCTGATTCAGTTTAGGAATTATATATACTTTCTCCAAATATTGCAATGATTCACTTGTTATCTACTTCAAACTACATGTCACATGCTGGTAACATAAATGTGAATAACAAAAATAACCAACCTGTAAATACTTCATTAGTTCAGTTAGCACAAACTACTTTATCATTTATATGATTAATGTTCTGAAACTGTGAAGAAGACAGGAAGAGTGACTACAGATTAGCATTTTTCATAAAATGAGTCTCACAGGCCCTAACCCTCCAGCTGAAATTTCATTATTCCCACAAATCAAGAACAAAGTTAATGAGCCATGGTGTGAGGATACTGGGTGGGTTTTTTTCAGGCTTGTTGCTTTAAATACATATATTTCCTTTTAATCAGGAAACCTCTGAGGTATCTTTTTCTGTCTCTACCTGCTTGAAGACATATTTTTCTCTTGCATTGATGAACGCATCTCAGATCCCCATAACCAAAATGCAGTTTCATTGCAAAGCACATTTTGGTTGTTATTGCATCATTGTTAAGAAAAAAAAATTTAAGAGACTTGTAATTTTTAGTTATGAATTTACTTCTTATAATATTTTACCAGTGTTCCATCTGTGAGCTGTACTTTTAGAAACTTTATGTACTGTGTGAATTAATAATAATAAAAAAGTAGTAAGAAATTTTTCCCTGTCGGCCAAGTTTGCTTCCTGGCTGAGTATACCTCATAACAGCTATACCCTGAACATCATGACAGCTAGAAATTAAGTGGCCAAGGGCTGCAGAGCATATAAAAGAATGACTTTCCATTCAAGTGATTTATCTTAAAATCACAGCTAGAAATAAGAGGCATAATGAATGTAAATCAAATAATTCCTGACAGACAGAGTAAATTCAGAATATTTCCCACTTCTTACAGTGGGAGGAAAAAAAAAAAAAAGAGCAGGCAAGGAAATAAAGAGTCAAAAAAAAAAAAAAAAAAAAGGGAATACATTAGGGAATACATTTTTGCCTCTCAAGATGGAATAGGTTATTGCCATTGAAAACTAGGGAGAGCCAGAGCTTAAAATAGGGATTAGATAGATTTTTTTTCAAATATAACCTTTGGACACCAGAATAAGAGAGAACATTACTACTTAATCCAAGACAAAGAAATTCTTAAGCGACGTAAACCTTATAGAGACATTACTAAACTTAATGCAGACAATGCAAGCAACCAACTTTCCATAAAAATAGCCCGCAATCATTACACTTTAATCAGTTTTACTTACGTTGTGAATGCTTCATTTTGTTTTGCCCCCAGATAGTAGGAATAGAGATTAAACATGCCTATCATGAAAGCCACAAACACCATGATAAATATCACCATGAACTTGAAGATGTCTTTCACAGTTCTGCCAAGTGATATCTGCAGTGGTCCAAAGCTTTCATTAGCTGGTAAAATGTAGGCTATTCTGGAGAAACTTAATACTACTGCAATTGCATACAGGCCTTCAGATATGATCTGAGGATCAGACGGATCCCAGTTTATTCTGGCTAGAAACAAAAGATGAGAATTTCTGTCAGTATTTCAAAGTCCACCTTAGGCTGTTCACTGAAGTACTCTCTTTTGGTGAGTAACAATGGTGTTATGGAAATTTTTGAACAGATAAGATGCAGTCTTCATGACTTTTTTTCCTTTATTGTACATTGCATCATGAATTTTCAGCAATTTTCACTTGCAGAAAAATTCTAAAACTTTTTTGCCTGAAAGTAAGAAGCAGTTGCATTTTACCCTTTCAAACTTGAAAAATACATGGAAAATCTACTTCCTCACTGAGAGTGTGAACACTCAGTTATTAACTTGGGCTTGCATGTGCCAATTATGACTGCTCAGATAGTGCCAGTAGTGGCTGCCCACTACAACACAGTGCTCAGCAAATGTCTTACATGAAGATGCTGCCAGAAATAAAAGTGAAAGAAAAGGAGATATTTGGTTAAGACTGAAACAGAAGTGGGATATTATTCCATCAAATATGCTAGGGCTGGGGAAGCATTCCCGTTTTTTACTTATATTTTACGCTCTCTTCTTTTTACACCTTCATCAGAAGTGTAATTTTTAATTCGAAGAAATCATGAGTGGGATTCAGTTCAAGATTAAGATGTCTGCAGACAGCTATCCAAATGGGAGATCTAGTCAGTGCAGCCTACTAGGTGCCTGGGGCTTGATTCAGATGCCTGAACAAAGACATCCACTGCCAGGGTGCCCAGGGTATCCAAGATATTTGTACAGATCCATGGGAGGCCTTTTTGGAGCAGCATTTTGGTAATTCAAATGGTACTAGTGAACACGAGTAAAAGGACCTTAATTTTTTCTCATTTGGGCAAATCAGCTTCTAGTCACTTCTCATATATGCCAAGCAAGTTTATTAAGAACAACCCCATGGATCAGTACAGGCTGGGGGCTGAGCTGCTGGAGAGCAGCTCTGGGGAAAAGGACCTGGGAGTCCTGGTGGAAAACAGGCTGACCATGAGCCACCAATGTGCCCTTGCGGCCAAGAAGGCCAATGGCATCCTGAGGTGCATTAAGAGGAGTGTGGCCAGCAGGTCAAGGGAGGTTCTCCTCCCCCTCTACTCTGCCCTGCTGAGGCCTCATCTGGAGTACTGTGTCCAGTTCTGGGCTCCCCAGTTCAAGAGGGACAAGGATCTACTGGAAGGAGTGCAATGCAGGGCCACTAAGATGATGAAGGGATTGGAGCATCTCCCATGTGAGGAGAGGCTGAGGGAGCTGGGTCTGTTTAGCTTGGAGAAGAGGAGGCTGAGGGGGGATCTCACCAATGCTTATAAATATCTTAAGGGCCGGTGTCAGGAAGATGGGGCCAGACTCTTCTTGGTGGTGTCCAGTGACAGCACAAGGGGCAATGGGCACAAACTGGAACACAGGAGGTTCAGTCTTGACATAAGAAAACACTTCTTTACTGTGAGGGTGACAGAGCACTGGCACAGGCTGCCCAGAGTGGTTGTGGAGTCTCCATCTCTGGAGACATTTAAAACCTGTCTGGATGTGTTCCTGTGTGATCTACTCTAGGATCCTGCTCTAGCAGGGGGGTTGGACTAGATGATCTTCAGAGGTCCCTTCCAACCCTCACCAGTCTGTGGTTCTGTGATCTCTTACTGCTAAAGAGAGGGGATTGAGAAATATTAAAATAATATAACAGAGTCTCTGATCAAAGAATTAGGCTGTAGTTACAAGATATATTGGTTATGTTGGCAAAGCAGGTTTAATAAGTTCCTGTATCACATTGCTTAGTTCTGCCTCTGCATTACAGTACATCACATTCATGGCTGCGCCAACACAAGTGTTTGCAGGACAGCACTGTGTTTCAATATCAAAACTCCTGGATTAAAACACTCTTGAAAAGAGGTAAGGTGACACTGGGGTTATTTTGGACTTAGATCATTTCAGTTCCTGATGTCTAGAACAGTCCCCAAAGAGATGTATGAACATAGCCAAAGGAACTGTGATCAAATAGTAGGGATGAGAAAGAGAAGAAGGGGATGGAATTTCTTAAGCAGTACATTGTGGAAATATGTGAAATCAACTCACCCAAGGTGTAGTATTTTATGTTGGGCTCCAATGTCGGACTTGTCAGATCTTTCATATTTGCATCAACAAAGTTCTGGGCTCTGGACGCATGCCAAAATGCCATAAACCGTGCTATGAATGATGCTGCAAAAATTGCTAACATACCAAAATCAAGCATATTCCATAACTCAAAAAGGTATTCCTTTGGACCTTGAGACCAAATTTCTTTACATTCAGACCATATCATGCCTGTATATGACAGAACAGAGAAAACAGTGTGTTCTTTTACCTTCACATTTAGTTTATTTGATATTTTATTATTTATAGGATACACTCACGGTTGCAGTCAAACTCAAAACCATTTTGGTGAGTGCGAATTTGAACACAAACTAAAATCCTTGAACCTGCCAATTTATATACATTACAGTACTTCTTTCTCATGTGAGTAATAACAATCTTTCATACTGCTTTTTCCTGTACAACTACGAAAGCTTTCAAAGAGAAGAATAGTATGTGAGTATTATCATCTATTACTGACACAGGAAGAGACTGAAAGAGCAGAAATGCTCTGGCATGATCATATAGTGGTAGAACTAATAGCAGAACTCACATTTTCTTATTTATAGAGTACCCTGGGTATAGTATATTTTACTGAAATTGCAAATATATGTGACAAATGAACATGAAAGTAAAAATAAGACCTAATACTTCTTCAGTAGAGCAAAGGTATCTGTTTGATTACTAATTATTCTCCCTTAGTAACAAAACATAGGAGTACAGTATCAGTTTATGGCATCCTTTTTATTGAGCAAATCCTTTTCCTTTTCAAAATAAAATTTATTTAATCATGATCAACATTTCTAGGATTCTAAGGAGAGTTAATAAAAAACTGAATGGGAATAATGTTACTATATTTTGCACTTCTCAAATTATCGGAAGGAACTTTTCATCATTTTCAGATAAGGACAGTTACAATGTTAATTACAGTAATGAAATTCAATGCTACATCTGTATACACTGAAGCAATTTTTCATAAACCGCCTTATGTATGACACTAAAATAAATAAAAATAGATTAAATTAGCAGATTAGAACTTTAAATTGGAAAATTATTATTTACTCCTTTACTATCAGATGGAAACAGTGATATTTATAGAATATTTGGAAAACTAACTGCTATATTATTCCTATAATCCACAATTATATTAATTTATATACAGCTATATGATGAAATAAATAAAGATTGTCAATGTCTTTTAAAGCTGTAAGAATCAGTTTATGTACAAATGGCTCCAATTTCAATCACAGAGAGCTCATAAAAGCAAAGTATTTTAAAAGCATAGGCTCTTGAATGGAAACAGATTTTGCTTATCTTGAATTTAACTCTCCCATATTACTAACTTAAGTAACAACTGGAACCCACATCTTTAAAATATTTGGGCATCTAAACCCTATTGGAATAAAAGGCATTAGATTTGTAAATAAGAATCAGACAGTTAAAATATTTTTGAGGGTCTGTGCTCAAGTTCTTATGCTGAGTAGTATTGCATCACTGCATTGATTCATTTCATCCCTATGTTGGGATGGAAAAATCTACCGCTGAATGTTCAGAGTGCCTATATTCTGCTTCTCTTTTGTCAATAATAGATTCAGCTATACAGTATTAGTTCTGCAGGCATACTTGCAAAATCAGAGAATCTTAGCAGAAAGAGACAACTGGACACAAAAAACCTTGGCCTGTGTGGAAACGTTTCCCCTTGGGAGCAGGCACAGCTTGACTCAAAAAACCCCCAGAAAATAGGTAGACACTTTCCTTTGTTATTCATAAAACTGAACTAATTCATATTCAGATAATGTAGATTTCACCTAAGTCCTTAACCTGAATGCTTGCGATTAAGTAGGCACATGTGAATCCTGCAGACATTCAATAAGAAACATGAGGCCAATGTGGGAATGAGCCAGTTGAATAAACTCCCTTTCTTGTATTTTTTACACATAACATTAATAGCAAAGGATTAAATTGGGTCCAGCTTCACTGAAACCACAGCAAGACAAATTTAAGTGAAAATTAATCTTTACCTATTACCCAAGAAATAATGAGCATCTCCATCCATGAGAAACAGGATGTTTTCATCCTAAATAGCTGTTTTACATTGCCTGTTGTTTCATTAGGTCGGAGTTTGGTGCCATCAAATCTGTCAGCTGCATTCATGACAAGTAGACCAAGAAAAATGGTGAAAGAGGCTGCATGGGCTACAAACTTCATAAATGGTCCACGCATTATCCTACCCAGCTGCAACAGAGGTTATAAAACACAAGGATATTGCATTGCCTTCTTACCAAATAAAAATGTATAAAAAGAACAGTAACACAGAGAAATATGTATTTCAATAACAGAGAGGAACAAATATTTGGAAGAAGTTTGTATACTATGACGCCATGCTGAGAGTCACCTTTAAGAGTTTCTACTTATTTGCTATTTGCAGAGGGATAATATATTGGTTTGACCACATGTATTTTTAATGCAGTGTTCTGAAATAATTCTGTAATTATTCTGGGGCTCCTATGTCTATTATAGACAAACAAGAGAAAAATTTATTGAAGCTGTTGAATTTCTTTTTAATTTACATGATAGTCACCTTTATGAGACAACAACCAAAATGAGATTTTGACACTTCCTAAAAGCATTAAATTATGACCAGGAGTGAATTATGACTGACAAATTCTGTTTCCTGACTGACGTGATATTTAGTTTAGCACAGTTGTTGTGCAGTTTTCCCAACTTATTTTCTGTTTTTATAAAGTCATGAGGCCTCAAAAGGTTATGTTTATAGTTCTGTAGTGTCTTAATTTCCTTCCTGACTCCTTTAATGGGAATGTCCTTAACTTTGTCATGACTAAGAAAAACTTTAAAATGTTTTAATGCAACACTTAATAAACCCTAGAAGTTCCATGCAAACCCACACAATTATTTACTTTATTTTTGAGAGTGCTTGTATTAATAGTGAAAGTCTTAGCTTGTTCACTTAGTTGGCAGCTGCAGAAAAACACTTTTTTATTTTAGATGAAGACGGTATCTGTATCTGACAAAAATTCCTTGGAAAGAATTGAAAGCAAGTATCATGGATCTCAGCTGAAACATGTAACAGTCTGTGGTCTGGAAAAGGAGGGGAAAGCAGAAAGATAAATTATTGGTATTTGTATTTTTGCTACACTTATTTCAACATCAAAGTCAGAATTTTGCTGTCCTTACAGTCAGCTTTTACAGAAACACAGAATAAGAGGATGCAGCTGAGGATGCGATGGTAAGGTCTCAAACACAGATAACATTAAGAAAACTAGACAAATGTAAAAAGTAGATACTGTTAAAGGAACACTGTCAAGGTTAGCAGGCACAAAATTTAATCTTCTTTCTCCTTTATATTATTTTGCAAATCCATGTAATTCATTATGTTTATCACTCAATAAAAATATCTTTTACTAAAAATATTCCATCAGCCTCATGAGAAGAACTTCAGCAACCAGATATTTTACATGAACTACGGAGAGGTAACCATCATGGCAAAAGCTTTTATTTCAAGTCATAACAGTCATAAACAACACACAATAAAGCAGAACTGGAAAATGATGAAGTACCTTGACAGTGTCCTTTTAAATGCATTATTCTTGTGTTCACAAACGAAGATGGGATAGGAGACAGATGCCAGAAAGAGACATAGCCAGAAAAGAAGAAACAATGCTGAAGGAGGTAATGTAAGTATATCCCTTGTTCAAAAAACATAAAATGTAAAAGACTGGATTCCTACTGCCCTCCCCCTCCACCTTCAAAAGTATTTTTTTACATATATATATAGTAAAATCTCCCTGGAAACAGGACTGACTAAGGCTGAACTGATTGCACAAATGCTGAAGTTACTATGACACTGCCATATAACAGGGATCCAATAAAATCTTGAAATGACACTTGTAAAATTCTGAGTCTCTTTATGGAGAAGATATAGGTCAGAAAATATGAACTAAGGAAAGAAAGAGCACCATGTAAAGACAAGGACATAATCTTGCAAGTTTGGAATTTTCTGTAAGCTGGAGTCCCTCCTTAATGCAATTCCACTGTGCATTTTGACATAATAAATTCCATCCCATTGCACAGACCAAGGGCATGATCTTCTAAATGCTGTGAATTTCTTTCTGTAATTTAAGTGGTTTTGTTTGGGGGCTTTGGGGGTTTTTTTTCTGGTTTTTTCCTGGTTTCTGATCCTCTGTGCTATAGTCTTTGGTTTGCTATAGGGTTTTGGAGAGTTTTATAGGTTGGTTTGGGTTAGAACAAGATATACAATAGTTACACTGCGGATACTTTGACATGTATTTGTCTGTATATGAGGTCACCTGAAATCACTGGGGACTGGAGTCAGTGATTCACATTATTCCTCCCTTGTGACTCTGCACAAACAATCAGTATTGTAACCTTATGGAGTTTGGATTTAATAAAGAAATTATAAAATAGGATGCCAGGTAGCACACCTATCACAAAGGAGAAATGGCCTGATAACAAAAAAGAGATAATGAATATACTTTTTTAGGTAGAACAGTTTCCTAGCTCCTCATATACTGGGCATAATGTTCAATTTATTTTCCTCTACTACAGTGCTAAAGATGAATGTGTATAACCCTCTGAACATGCTTCTAGAAAGCATGTAGGGACTTATCAAGTTACTTCTTTAGAAATTACAACCCAAAGTGTCTGGGAACAGCGAAAGATCTCCATTTCGAATTCAGATCTCTCACCTTGGCCAGGGGCTGACCGAATTACTTGTGAATTCATAAAGCTAAAAATCTAAATTCTATTACTAATTAGAGCTGAACAGCACAGACATTAGAGATTCTTGGAGATAACTGAAAAAAATTTTTACTCTTTCAAAATGTCTTGCAATAAAATAGTATTCTAGAAGTTTGCACTTAATTATGTCAGTAGTTACACTGAATTATCAATTAGAAATGCAGAGCAAAGAGCACAAAACTCTGAAGTGCCCCCGCGTGGATTGCTAGCTGAAACTCAAACAAGAGGCAATCTTAATTCTTTTCGGGATCTGACACTAGTGAATTCCTGTCAAATCAACAGGACTTTGTCCACGTACTTCTATGAAATTTCTTCTAGATCTGAAACAACTCAGTATCTGTGGTCCAAGGTCAAATTAACTTTTCCCTAAAGAGGAAACTGCTCAGCTATACAGATAACTGACCAAGATGTTGCAAATGTCATACAGACACTTTTGCCTTTCTCAAACACATGGCATGAGAATATTGTCAGAATAACTCCACTGCAAGCTCTTATTTTCATATTGTGACTATTTTCTCTCTCTTCTGTCACTGTGCCCTTTAGTGCCAAACCTGGAAAAAGAATGAGTACTTTATCTCGGTAGGAGGAGAAGTGATCTATATAATTCCATCAGTTCATACACAGAATGGACTCTGTTGATAAAGATCGTGTTCTGTATATTGGAGCCATCCTATCCTGAAATTAAACAGTGAACATTTTTGTCTTCAAAAGCTGGAAGAATCAAATTTTGAAGTATGAATGAAGCACAAGATAGGAAGTGGCAACTGGTGAAAAAGGAGGATTAGATTTTGCATTTGCAGAATACAATGAAACAAAAAGCATTCAACATATAAATCACACGATGAGATGGTTAAATAGCAACAGAGGAAGTGAAACCTTAAAGGATGTTGTTCCTTGAAGCTTGACTTTAAAAAGCTACTCTGAAATAACTTTTTCAGAATGTACAATGGTTCAAAATTACTTTAAGATCCAATAAATCATTGAAAAAGGAAAATGACAAATAGAGAAGTCACTGCTACAGTTGAAAACCAATTACTGAAGTATGTTGAATCTCAAAGTGTTTTAAGACAAAAGTGTTCATAAAAACCCTAGTCACTATACAAAAAAGTGAAAATTATGTAACTGATTTTTATTTTCCAGACTGAAAGAAATGAAAAATATGACAAAAAAGGCCCACCTTTCTCCTCTGAGAGAACAACAACAAAAAACCCACAAAGATCTCAGTCCTCTCTTTCAACCTTCCTCTTTCTCTGGATTCACTGTTATGTGCACAGAATTTCATCTGCTAAAATCATGGATCTTATAGTGTAACGTGTTAAATAATCCTTATAGGATCCTAGTTGTTCTCTTTAACACACCCCCAAGGGAAACTTTTCATCAGTGTCTATTTAAAATGGACAGTGACCAAGTAAAACAGATTCAACACAAAGTTCAGAGAGGTCAGAGCTTGCAACCCACCTTCAGTGGAAAGGCTTTCCATAGTATGCATCCTCCAAAACAGACATAGTGGTAGCATCCAAATCTAAACAGTGCATTACAAATGGATGCAGGGGAGGCTGTGTTCCTGCTTTAAACTCCTCATCAAATATAATGAGTATTAGCACTGTCCTGACAAGCCAACACAGTTTACTTTGACTTCTAGAAAATTGATGATGATTGCTTTAATTTCTGGCATTCATGTTTCAGCAACTTTTATCTACTAATTTTTCATCATAAAAAATAAAATTGCCTTTGAGGAAACTGGAATCAACCCACAGCTTGAACTTAGTCTAGCTCTGAATCAATGGGAAATGATGATCCTCTGCATCTGCCTACTAAGGCAACAACTAAATGAAGAATAGTTTGACTCATTGTTTCAAGACTACAATTTCTACAAGGTAACTCTTGCTTAACCATTGTAATTTAATTTAATATACATTACATTTAACACAATACATTTACTTGTCTTAGTTACTATTGTCAGAACATGCAATCTTGCAGCCATTTCATTCTAACTCAGCTTTAAAATAACAGGTTTCTGAAGTATTATTTAAACACGTCAGTAATTTATACTCATGCTTTATCATTGCCTGACAGGAATCTACACACAGATGATACAGGAGTTAATAAAAGGCCATTACAAGATGTCACAGACTAACCTTACTGCAAGGAGCAATCCAGTAAGCCATTGAAAGGAATGGCAGTCCTACTGCAACAGCAAGAACAACCAGAAACTTCACTGCCATGGTCTGCTGCCGTAAACCTGACAAATTCTCATACCAGATTGAAAGAAGTTGTTGCTGGCAGTTTGGATGTGCTACAAACTGTAACAAAGAAAAGAGGCACAGCAAAGTAGTATTTCTATCAGAATAACTTTGATTAAGGTAACCGCTGTATGAAGCACATTAAGAATGTGGGAATAGCAACAACTCAGCTTATATTCAAAGGAGCATTAACAAGGGTATAATAAAGAGTTTTTTGATGAGTATAATCTTCCAGCACGCAGGCATGTTGCTATCAGCAACAATAAATTCTTTAATTTAAAAAACTGTTCTTTTATTGAAACTGTGTTGCATCACAAGCTATTAATTTCTGTCTAAGGGTAATTAAACATAATCTTTATCTGGGCAAACTCTACTTCTTTATGACATTTATAATTTTCATATTACCACCTCAGAAATTCCAAAACTTTAAGTCTCGGTGTTTTGCAAAGGACACTATATAGTCTTTAGTTATGAAAGAAACAATATGTAATATTTTCACATGCTAACATGGAAAATTGGATAAGGACTATTCATAACTTAGTTCTGAAATCTTTTGGACAAACTCTGCAACACTGAGAAGTTTGGCCTATAATCCTCTTTTCTACTAAAATTTCTGGAGAACGTAAGAAGCATCTTAAAAAAGTGGATATTAATAAGTAGTGGATTCTTGTGCACCATAGATTTTTAAGTATAACCCTGGAAACACAATTGAAAATTTAACTGAATCCAGAATTTTATTTCTAGAACAGTTCTCTGCAGTTAAGGGATGACTGGCTGAAGGTGCACAAAATGTTTTTATTCAGGTAAGAGAAAGTGCTGAAAGAAAGTTCACATTCAAGGAAGGATTAAGTCTCAGGTACTACAAAGGTCAAATAGGTATCTTCCCTTCAAAACTTGTTTCAGCTCTAGTGATCACAGCTTGCCAAGTGTTTTGCAGGTTTGTGTTCATATTCTGGTAGGTGTTCTTCAGTCAAAATGGTTGTCTTCTTTTTTTTCCCTTCATGAACACATAAACACCCTCAGATATAAATGTTTTGGGTTTCCCCCACTTGCTTTCATACCCACTGTGACCAATATCCACCCTGAGTGTCTGCTTCTTGGTCATACTGCAAGCTATCTGATGCAAGGATTCTTTTGTTTGTAAAATACACTGTGCAGAAGGGGCAAAATGTTCATTTAAGTATCAGAGGCTACTAAAACATAAGCATTTAATAATAGCACAGTTTCATACTGCTGTCAGGACATAGCTGTTTGATCAACATAATTGCTTACTTTTTTAACTTCATACTTAATGGCAAGTTTTAAGCGACTAAGGCTGGGGCGACCACGTTCTCCGTTAGTATGGCTCATCTCTACGTCACCATTCAAAATAGCTTCCACTTCTTCTGTGTTTCTGCACAAATCAAGGAGTCCAACTACAAAATCCTTGCATTGCATAGACAATTTCTTGTAATCATTCTAGAAAAGAAAGAAAATGATTTGCTGTTTAGAGCAAACACAAGGGAAATAGTTCTGCATCCCAGCTACACATTTGTGAGCATTTGTGGTTTGCATCTTGTCATGCTTTTTTTCCTGGTATATTAACAGCACTTCATTATCAGGCATCTACTTCCCCTGAATGTTCACAAGCAGTAGGATTTGTCTCACATTGGTTACCTTAGACGTCTACATTATCAAGTTCCACATCTGAGTTATTTCTTTAGACTTGCTTTAGAACCAAATGAAAGTAAAAAAACCAACCCACTTTTAGAAATATTGTATGATGCATTTTAATTACTATTTCAAGTTGAGATGAATATCACACAGGAAATTATTTTTCTATTCACTGACTGTCACAGAAGTGAGGAGTTATACTGTAGACATCTCAACTGGACAAGATGAGTACCCTACAAAGAGCATGCCTTTACAACTTCCCAGCCTTCTTGAGAATTGCATAAATACACTGCATTTTCTTAGGTCTTGAATTATTCTTGTAAACCTTATCTTTCTCATTTTCCAACAACTCTTTCAGCTGGCAAATGGAAGATTTGATTGCTGTTTTCCAGCAATAGCCTCAGCAATGCTACAAGTAGCATGGTGATACCACATCTCTAACTCAATGCTCTCTAGTTCAGTTATCTCAGGACAGGCTGCACTGTGTGAGCCAAAATGTTGCTCTATAACTGCAGATTCTGTTACTTATTGCTTTAACTACCAAACATTCTTCTCAGTCACTGTTTTCCAAAAGGCGTAAGTCAAAACAGAAAAAGCTATTTTGATCACTGCAATCCACAGTTTGATAACCACTCCTTACTTGCAGCTGTGTCTGGGTCATAAAAGATGAATATAGTTCAACAGACAGGGAGGAAGATGGATATAGCTATAGACGTATATCTAAAGCTAAAAAATGTCTACAGATACATTGCCCCTGGCCTAGATCTTACAACAGATTTACTCATACATGTGTCAACAACTTCTGATATTTTTGTCATCTCTGCTAATTTTAATGAATCTTAAAAAATTTCTGTAGAATATTTCCCAAACAAAAGAATGAAAAAACCCCTTCAAGCTCCCCACACCATACAGGACTGTTCATGTGGTCTCTATTTCATGTTCATAGTAACTTTCTATGAATGATTTTATTATAGTGACACATTTCCCCTTCTTCTGGTCATAGCATTCCCTCTTCTCCCACTCTTACGTCTCTGTTTAGTCCCTTCTTTTAATTACTTCCTTCATACTAACTGCTATCTAATGCACTGGAAGAGAAACCATTATTTTGAGTATACAGAATAATCTATTTGCCAAGTGTGTACTTCATGCACGTTTGTGCTTTATTACCCGCAACACCAAAATACAAGTTTATTACTTGGACATATTAAAGGACTTCATCCAAGTTTTACATTTCACTTTACTTTGATGAATGCAAACATTCATAGACGAATAGTTATAGATGATATTGTATGTCTACATAAAACTACCAGTGATTTATTTTTTTAATAATGTAATGGAAGCAAGATAGCTCATATCTGTCATTAAAAAAGAAAGTAACTTTAATGTTATTTCTCTACAAAGACAAGAAAAGCTAAACATTGTTTCTTTTATTATTGTATTATTCATTTTCCTTTTCTTCAGAAGAGTAACATAGAGATTAACCAAAATCATAACTTCTTGGTACTACAGAAAGACTTTCTTTGAAAGTAATGTATCACCTTCTGTTTGGCTTTCATTTTTGTAGCAGCAGCTGAAAGATTCAGCATTCAAACACTACAAAAATGTCCTCTTCAAAATTAAATTCACAGACAAAGGAAAAACATAGAGTCAGCCTACACACCCTTGTATGATTAGGTACCACGAACTGTTCCAAACTGATAGCTGACCCTTGAATATCAAATGAAAAATTAATATTTTTCAATAAATTTGGGAACAAAATAATTTGGCTTTCATAAATAACTATTACAAAATGCTGTAATATATTTGTAATTTATTGGTACATGCACATTTCTGATAGGAGATACATACATACCTGCACACTCATACACACTCTTCATCAGTATTTTCTAGCTCTGCTGACTGACACGTGACATGGATTTTTCAAAACAGAGGGAAAGTTACTCCACGGTGGAACCCAATGGGTAATTTCAAAACAAAGATCATATATCATAATTTATTTTAATGAAGAATATGATTTTTTCTGAATGTAGTCCTATTTACCAAAATTAATACTGAATGGGCACTTTTAAAAATAGCCAGATACCCCCACTTACACACTGCAGAATTACCCCTTCTGAATTTAGGTTTGCAGATGGTTATCACAGTATACATTAGCACCCAATAAATTCATCCATAAACTCCATCAGTTTATTTCCTCATTTGCAAATGCAATAAAACAGCTTCCCCTCTTGTGAAATACTGCCACAGCTGTGATCAGTGGTGGTAGCTGAGCTGAAGTCTCCTCAGTGGTCAGGTTATGAGCTATGGGGAACGGAGCGATGCCCAGCATCAGCACCTGCACCCCAGGCACAGCACAGGAGTGGCTATAGGAAGATCTGTCAGGGTCTGAACACAGAGAAGGTAGCTCTAGCCAGGTAACTCTGTTTCTAAGAAATCAAGTTTCTTAACTTGTGGAGACTACTGGCCAGGCTGCCTTTTGCCCCTTGTCTCCTTGGTCCACTTAAATGCGTAGTGACAGCAAAAATGATTAACAGGATCTTCTTGCCCTCTCTGTGTCGGTCACATGTGCACAGAAAGCTCCCTCTCCCCCAGAGTCTCACATGTCTCTTACCATTAAGAGTCAAGGGAACACGGTAATTTGTTTGTCTTAATTTATTTTTGAAAATGGCCAAAGGCACATGGGTAATTCCACAAGTTCTCCTTTACTGCAAATTGTAAACTTAATGAATTTAAAAAGCAGTCCTGGGAGACTTGAGAAGGTAGTTAGCAATTAAATTACAGTTGGAGGCTCTCAAAAGAATCAGCCTTTAATTCTGCAATAAAGCAGGTGTGTGCTTTATTTTATGCATGTGACAACGTTGGTTCAGGGCTCCTCAGCAGCCTAAGAAAAGCCCAATTTTGCCAAATTTTGCCACACAAAGGACGAGGGGGCAGCACTGGCGGCTTCCACTCTGCAAAAGGAAAGTGATGACGGGCCGAGTGCTGTGGGGGATGAGGAACCAGGGTAACAAGATGCTGGTGGCAGAGGAATGACAGGAGGGGTGGGGGTGACAGTGGCTGCTGCTGAGAGGAGTCACCTGCCCTTCATGTCAAGAGCAGCTGTAGTCTGTCTTGGTGTCATGGGTAAAGGAGCAAGAGGCCATGGTCACTTTGAAAACCTCAGCTGACCATGATGTGGCTTACCTCTGACCATGTAAGCAGGAGAGCATGGCCAGGAAAGATGGAGAGCATCACCACAGCTGTTTCTCCCAGAAGAAAGTGGTCTTCTCCATGCAGCCTCCTGTGACCAGATAATTGTTCCTGCTGTCCCCTAGACTGTGCCAGGGACGAAAATGCGCTCTGGACACAGGCTGGCACTGAACCCCACAGATGAGATGGAGCAGTGCTCCAGATCATGTCCTGGGCCCTGCAGAGGCCAAGACCAGAAATGCAGGTACTGCTGTACGAGGATTTAGGATTTCACAGTGCCTGTGAATGTAAGTGGGACCTAAATGCTGGATTTACGCATCTTACTAGGTAGATGAACACATCACTCCCCTTACAAAGGTGGCACTTACTCCTTCAGTGCCTCAGCTCCTCTCTAAAGGTGAAGGTACCTTTCCTTTAACAGAGCCGACAATACCCGCAATGAAGACTGAGACCTGATTTCTGTAGTGGGGGTTGTATAAATGAAAACAAATAGAAAATCAGACTTTGAGATGAAAAATTGAATTTTGCTTCTCATCAGTGAGGCAAACTCAGATGACCTTATTAAGGGTATTAATCTACACCAAACAGTAATATACCTACGTTTAATTCCATCCTATTAAACAATAAACCAGTCTGTTGCCATTATAGCTGCAGTGGACTTTGTACTAAATGCAAATCTTATCCATTTTGAACAGCACTGGGCTGCAGCTGTCCCTCTCAAAACTCCAGGCAACATCACTGCAGGACATTTGTCAGATATCATCTACATCCTTATGAACATAGTAGAGATACTAGCTCTAGGGTGGGCAAACGATTCAGAGGACAGAAAATATGAGCACAATCCCTCAAAATAAAAATATTCTATATAATATCAAATCTTGTAAAACTGAATACTTAGCCATGAAATAAAAAGCTAAATTATATGGTGTTCAGAAAATCCTGAGGATCTCAGAATTACTGAATTAGCTCTTTGCTTGGTACAGAAATATTCCTACACTTTGCTTGACACATGTGTCCAGTTAGTCTTCCTTCAGAAGTCATCTTCTGCTTGTAAAAACACCACCTGCAACCAAATGCAACAGGCAGGTAACGCTAGATGACACTGCTACAGAGGTTTGAAGAAAAGAGTTTATTCCAGAGAATAGTGGTTTCTGCTGATGGTGGAATTTCCTATTTTGCGTGAATCACAGTTTCAAGGTCAGTGTTATCTCTAACCCTAACTGATAGATGAAGAGAGAAGTGATTTATAGGATAGTCACTGAACAACCAGCATCACAGTTTAGCATTAAGCCTTTCCATTGCCTCTGAGGAGGACCTGGGAATTATCTGTGGCACTGGTTGCTGTAGACACCCACTAGGAAGCTCCCCTGCAACAATACCCCATCAGCACTATAAAATTGGTGACTTTTAAAACACTGTATTACCAGAAATTTCAATTTTCATTTAGGTACAGTTTTAAATACTTTAAATGGCTCAGGCAAACCCTAGGTGGAGCTAAAGATTTGCCATGTCCAGCTAATCTATGCACTAAAAATACGTTTGTTTTGATTAGACTGACATGTATAATACATTTTTACGCAAACCACATTTTCATGCAGGGACTACACTATCCAGATAATTGTAGCAAACTCCTGAAATAAAGTAAGGGTAACAATTTTTAGATAAATTGCTGCAAGCAGGGATATGAGCTTGCAGGAGCACAAACAAGTCCAGACTCAGTTAAGATGACAGTGTCCATTTCCTGCAACTTGTACACACAGCCTTTGTACTGCCTGCACCAAACCTAAGCCAGGTATTTCTCAGTCAAGCCCCCAGCCTGTCTAGATATTGTAAATGTTACCACTTATCAATAGTGTAAATGTTAACTCTTGTTGTATAAATGTAATCCATGGTCTTTAATATTTATCCAGCACCACCACATGATTTTAGTACCAACAAAAACATTCCCAAAAGACCTTAAGTTGCCAGCCACCTGCTCCTGGTGAAACCTTAAATTATGGGAGAGTTAAATTTCCATGCTGCCTTGTGCTCCTGCTCCTCATTGTTCCCATTCACCTTCACTCTACCCTAAGGAGTACGTATGTCCCTAGCAGAGCTTGGCTGATTAATGCTCAGCAAGGTGGAGCTGCTCTGTCTCTTCTCTAGCCTCCTGTTTCTGCTGAGGTACAGTACCTCAAAATCTCTGTTGCAATTCTTTACACAATGCTCCACTAGAAGTGGAGCTCTCATTTTAGAGAAGGCAGCTGAAACAAAAGAGGAATTAAACAAACAAATGTTACTCAGGATGATCATGCTGAGGAAGGACCTCCTGATGGCACTTCAGGACAGGCTGCAGTGGCTTACTCTCTGAACCAGCCAACCTATTCTCACCTGTGTGCTCCATTCCCTGCCCTGGTGGCACCAGGGACAAATACTGCACTCCCAGTTCATCTCACTGGTTGTGCACTGCAGCACACATTTGAAGGACACTTCTTGCTGACTGTTCCAGATTATGATTTTGTTTATCTTTATAATAATCTTAGTTTGTGTCGCTATACAGTCCCTACAAATCAGACATGCTATTTATCTCAACATAGCTGTGAACTTAACAGGCTGCATTTATGGTGTATGAAAAATGTTTTTTCTGTTCTGTTCTAAATTTACTCCCCTTTAAGTTAATCAAGTCCTTTTGTTCACATCTTCAGCAGCTGCTAAAGAGAAAGAAACAAGACTATGTAGTTTAAATGCTCTTCTCTGAGATGTACATGAAATTGGATGAAACCTCAGTCCACTGAGGGTTTCTGCCAGGGACTACAAGGGGCAGAATTTCACCCCCTGCATTTCATCTTATTGATATAAACCAAAAATTCTCCTCTGCTCCTATTCCAGCTGTTTAGCTGCTGTTTTTAAGATCCCCTTGCACATTCCTCCTTCTTCTTTCTCTCTCCTAGAAATATTTCAGCTTCTTACAACAGATTGGTGCCACAAAGATATACCTATGAGCATGAGCCAGGAGTAATTAATTCAGAATTGCAAAATCTCAGCTCAGGTTGGCTGAGCAAATACAGGTTCATGGCCTTGAGAACTGTGCCACTGCTAAGAAGATTCACATTAAATATTGATTGTGACAACTTCAAACTCTTCCTAACACAATGCTGGAAATCATTCTCATATTGCTTTGGAGGGGGTTTGATCACCTGCTAGTGAAGAGTACATGTCTTGTTCTGTCACAGTAGTATCATTTACTAGCACCTGCTTTCAACACAGTACCATAAGGTAAACCCAGTTCAAGTGATTTAGCTAATATTAGTCATAATTAACCCTATGTTTGCACAAGGCCTGACTTTGCATTCACTGAGAGCAAAAAGCTTATATTCTTTCTGTCTTAACACAAATAAACTGTGGTAAATATTTTTGTAGGTTGTGCACCATTGTATCTACATAATAAAAAAAACAAACAAACAAAGAACATTTATGCTTAAAAGATCTAAGGGGCCTTGAATCCCTGGGTCTCAACTACATTTTTTTTCAAAATCATGCATTTTTCTAACATTAAAAATTCTATATAACACTGAAAAACTCTTTAACTTCACAGAGTTCACATATAACTAGCTACAAATAAGTAAGAAAGATGAAGAAATACCAAAGAAAAGCAAAACAATAAAAAAGGACAAGAAGGACTAGAGTTCTTTTAGTAAATAACTGTAAAATATTGTGAGAAGTGAGAAAGCTTTTAGTCCAACTATGAGAAAACAGTGAGAATGTACATACATAAGCAGCATGAATTATAATCAGCAGAGCAACAAGACATTTCCAAAGATTTAAAATCTCCCACTCGTTAAACAGTTATACATTTTTCCTCTTTATCCTGCTGACTTGTGAAGATGATGCTGATCTCTTACTGTTCAAGGAATGGGAGAAAGATCTTTGACTGAACTTTCAGTTCTGTCACAGTTGATATCCCTTTACTCACCTTAAACTCTTTTTCAATGTTGGCAAGCACAGCCAACTCATTGCTGAGCTCTAAGGCAGTCATTACAGGGTCTTCACTGGACAAAGACAGATAAGCAGGGCTGGCCAGACCTTTGTAGGCATTGATTCTAGACCTAGAATGGCTGAAAGAGTCATGCTTTTGTTTCTGATTGCATTCACTACACTTGCAGAAATAGTCATGTGGCCTATCGATCCGAGCTCCTTTTCTCAGCAGAGTGTGGACTATCTCATATTCATGGCAGTGAGCGGCCAGAATGATTGGTGTAACGTCATGGGAAAACCGTGTGCCATCTTCATCATATGCATAGAAGTCATCGTGCTGGAGCTCCGACTGGCTAGGACTCAAAGCAAGCCTCTTGCCTTCGGCAAACGCGGGATGGTTTAGGATGGCTTCCACTATCCGAACGTAACCTTTGCTAATAGCCAAAAGCAAGGCATCCCCAACCCGCGACAGGTTCTCCTTCTTCAGCAAAAGTTCTGTGATCTCCAGGTGCTCATTGGCAACCGCCAGCTGCAAGGCGTTCTGCCCCATGTAGTCCACACAGTTCACATTGAGCGAGGGACATTCTTCCAGCATTCTGCGAATCACTGGAATATTTCCATATTCTGCTGCGTCCAAAAAGCGCTCCTCCTCAAGAGAAAGACTCGTTGAGCGGTCATTAAACATATACGCTGGCCCTCGACTGGCCTGCCTCCTCCCCTTCTCCCGGAGGATGGTCTGCCGTCGCAGCGCTAGTCTGTTCTCGTTGCCTCGGCTGTGTGGAAATAGAGAAATTATTAGTTCTGTTGGATGCAAGGGCAAATCCATTTAAAATAATTATTAATAAAAATATTTTAGTAATTTATCTGCTGCATATTTTTAATGCAGCAGGGAGAACACAAACCCTGACTTTCATGCACTTTGCAACCACTGTCACCACACAGCTCTGGAATCAGTAGCCACGTACATTTTATTTTAACACGAAGAGAAAAAGCCCTAGTCAGTCATGAATTAAGACTACATTTTTTCCTCCTATTTCATCCTCCACAGCTTTTGCATAATTTTCAGTGAAGCAGGGTTGTGCTGCGTTACATAGGTAGAATAACAGTTTTAAAGGTAAGGTTCTTTCTCAGGTTTACACAGAAACCCCACTCTCTTTTTCCAGCAGTCTTCTATCCAAACTTCACATCATCATTTACTGTCTCACACATCCCTCTGAGATGTATGGTCTCTTCATGAAAGAAGTGCTTCCTATTTTAATCCAGAAAAGAAGAAAGCATTATAACATTTTTACATGCTAAGATTTCACTTTATGGTTACAAGAATATTTCCAACAGAAAACATTCAGCTGAATTTGAGAAATGCTGCAAGAGTGAAACTAAGTTTTCTCTGGATGAATGTACTACTTTCTGACACCTTTGCTAGATCTAGCAGATATTTTGAAGGACTTCACTGGAATAGCTTTGTGTCAAATAAAAAAAAAAAGAACATCAGATCTCAAATAGATTTTTTTTAAATATATATTTTAAATACAAAGACAACCTGGAGAATAGTGATGACATGCAATGACTGCCTCAGTCCAGACACAGCCAGTGCCAACAGCCCAAGACAGTGAGAACAGCCCAAATCTGCTCAGCTGGTAGGAGGTGTCCCAGGGACACCACATGAGCCAAGGTGCCCTCAGGTGGCTCTTCTGAAAGCCACCATCCCCTCAGGATGCCATTCACTCAAAGCTCTTTACTTGGTCTATGCAGGTGCTAAATCACAGCTCAGACTGAAGGCAGTCACAGTGTGAAAGGAGTCAGCAGTAGTGGGCTGGGGGACTGCACAGGACAGCAGGGCACACAAACATAGAAACTCTAAATTTCCTCCTGCCTCAGAAAAGTGGGCAGGCTAACTTCATTTGCTCTTATTATTCTTACCCCCATCATTACTTCAGCAACTATCTAACTTACATTTTGAATCTAATTTCTCCTCTTCACCCTGCTGATGCTTTTCTGACATCTATAATTTAATGCTCAGTCATAAATTGAATCTGTACAAGATAAAAGACTATGACATCTGTATGACATCTGTTACTCCCCATCTCCACCATCCTTTTCATTATTACAGTTCATAACCTCAATATTCTATTTATTTCTCCACTCAGTGGCTTGCCAACAAATCCTGCCAATTTTTGCTTCATGATAGCTCTGAAATGTTTCCCATTCTTTTGCTTCTACTACTGAAACCCTCAGCCATTCCTCACATCTTATATTAATTATTAGTGAAGTAATTAATTAATTATTAAAACATAAAGCAAACTATATCGAAGCTAAGTTTGCTGAGGAATACTAAAATATATGCTATGTTCTCTTTAACAAGAAGGAAATCTAGTTCATTACTCTATTATTTCCATCAACTAAGATCCCAATCTTCAGTGGAAATGCAATTGCAAATAATTTTCTCTCCTAGAATTACTCTGCTAAACTACATAATATTCACCACGGCTTCATCTTTTTTCTTTTTGAATGGTAGCTTAATGATTCTTTATATACATATGCTCAAATATAGTTCACTATTTTCAGTATTTTCCACAAAATAATAACCACAAGCAATATTTTATTCATTAAATACTAATGAACACGAATTTAAGTATTTAAATGACAGTAAAAAAAAAAATCAGTCTTTTATGACTCAAAATGTCTTCACAAAAAGTAACATTACAAGATATTATTTCTTCTAGATTGTTTATGATTTCAGTATAAATTCACTTTTTGCCTCTTGACTTTTCAGTTCAAGATATAGTCACCTGCAGCATTGGAAATCCTTCAAATTGCTGAAGTCAAATCTAAAAGGACTTTTTTTTTGGAAGATAATAAAAAATAATCACAGGTATGGAATGCGGAATATATCAAAACTGACAACTGTAACACACTTCAATATGCAGAGAGTACTAATGCTGTGCTACATTGGCAAGTTTAGAGCCTTAGTTCAGACTATGTCTATTATTTCATGATACGGAATAAAGTTAGATCCCATCCTCTACTCCTCAAGATCTCCATAAAGGCTGTCTCAGTTACTGGGGGTTCAAAGCACATGAGAGAGCGCATGGTTATATGCTGATGTCTTATCGGTGAACATGCTATTTGGCTGGTTGAATTTTTTCCATGCATATTCCCAGATATTTTAAAATAATAATTAAAAAGTTATATTTGTTGAAAAGACAGCCTTTGGAGGGGTTTCATAGAAAACATGAAAACTGAAAGAATGAAAATGTTACTGGCATTGGTGACAATAGTGGTGCCAAAACCTGAAATTCACTAAAGAGAAGCCAGTCTTTTGATAGATCTACAAGAGTTTTATTGGAAATCACAGAATCATCTAGGTTGGAAAAGACCTTGAAGATCGAGTCCAACCATCAACCTAACACTGACAGTCCTCAACTACACCATATCCCTGAGCACTATGTCAAAATGACTCTTAAAACACCTCCAGGGATGGGGACTCCACCACTGCCTGGGCAGCCCATTCCAATGTCTAACAACCTGTTCTGTGAAGAAGTACTTCCTGGATTATTAATATGCATTTAGACTGGATATTAGGAAGTGTGTGTGCTAAATTGGGATGAAATGGAAGAAAGGAGAGATCACAGCAGAGATAGCAGATGACAGACTCCCCAGTTTTGAAAGTTACACTTTAAAGGACTGTAACGTGGTTCTGAAAAGTTTCTTCAAACATGGAATATGAGACAGTGCTGGTAAGGTGAATATCAGCTGGGAGACATGAGAGAGCAAGAAGTTAAAGACAAGATGAGGGGGAAAACGAGGAAGAAAAGAATGTAAGCGAAAATTTTACAGCCTGCTGAGTCATAAGATTTATGCACTGAATAACTCTTAAGAGAACACCATAGCAAGACCATACAGAGAAAAGTTCCCTAACTTCCACAGCAGAGTTAATTCTAAAAAAAATAAAGGAATTAAATAACCCCATTAAGTTAATCCTAGAGTCAAGGGTTTTAATTGAGCTATATGTTTCTTGAGTTTTATAGCTTCCTAGAAAAAAAGAAGTGCACTGTAATAATCATAATATTTTGAGAAAAAATGTTTAGTTAATTCTGATCAACTGACCAGAACAGATTTTCATTCACCGTTGCCTTGGCATATCCAAACTGTGCAATGCTCAGAAAAGAATACAATTTTATAATGAAATGAACTATAGTTAAAGTAAAAATGAACAATTTATAGCATGGTTATGCTTCTACCGAATCTAATTAAAGATGGTTTTGTTTCATTGCGTAACTGATTAAAAATCAAAGTTTCTCTAATGTAAAAGAATAAATTTATAAAAAATGGATACAAAAACTTTGTACTGCTTTTAAGACTTTCTACAAATGTGATGTCACAGGAGTTCACTGAACAGTGAATTGCTACTCTTTCTTAGGAGATATTTAGAAAAACAAGTGTATCTGGGTTGGACAGCGGTCAGTAAGACACATAAATGTTTTTTTTAATTGTTCTTTTCTTCCTGGACTTTTAATGAATGATCATACTGTTTTTTTGATGAATACTGCTTTGCACTTTTTCTCTTCTATAGTTGAGTGTATAAATGCAGGAACCTAGTAAAATCATCACAGGAGGCAGCCCTAAATAAGTAGGAAGAATAAAGCATGATTTGGTCAAAACCAGCTTTTGTAGATGAAATACAGATAAGAAAGGTTACACTTAAGGTGATTACTTTAAACGGGAATAATTCTGAAGTGTTTTTTTCAGTTTAGAGAAATATAGCAAGCTTACAAGATTCAACACATATATACTGGAGAATTAGGATAAATATAAAATAAAGAGCATATAGCTTCTTTTCTGAGCTACACTTCCACAGTTCCTAGGATTTGTATCTATTACTAATTAAAAAGTTGGCTTTCAAAATGAATTTACACGTAGAACTAAATATTGCCCTGCTGGCATTTAAATGTTTTAAGCTGTTTGAAAGAACAGGAAATGTTTCTCTACTAACAATTGGAAAAATTATTTATTAAAAATATCAAATTGTCATGTTTTAACCCCAGATGGCAACTACTGCCCACCGGGCCCCTCACTGACTCCCCCCTGGTGGAATGGGGAAGAGAATTGGAATAACAAAAGTGAGAAAACTCATGGGTTGAAATAAAGACAGTTTAATAGGTGAAGCAAAATCCATTCAAACAAACAAAGCTAGCCTAAGATAAATAGCCTAAATTCTTCACATCTGCTCAGCTCATAGTAATACACCTCTGCTGCTTATCCTTATCCTTCTGATTCTCACTTTTGGCAGAAACATTGAGACAATACATACACATGCAAAGATGGAGTTAAGAAAGCTAAAGTTCAGCTGTAGTTAAAAGTAGAAAAGGATGTGAAGACCACCAAAAAATGTCTTCTGAAAAGTACACTAGAAGCAAAAGGAAAACTAAAGAAATTCATATGGACCCAGTGTTCAACAGACTGGGGGACTCAGTGACCAAGGACACGGGTGAGACTGAGGTACTCAATGCTTTCTTTGCCTCAGTTTTCACCAGTAAGGTCTGCTCCCAGACCTCAAAGGTCCCCAGCAGGGTGAAGCATTACCTACATTGAAGGAAGAATGATCTGGGCCTGGGCACAATCCTGAAACTTGACATCCAAGGGTACAGAGAGAGTTGGGAAATGTCATTACAAGGCTGCTCTCTATCACCTTTTAAAGTGCATAGCAACTGGGGGATTTTTTACTTATAGGAAACAGGTTTTCCAACTTTCTTAGCTCCCCATTGGCTTCTCAGTTTTGAATAAACTAATCACTGAATTGCAGCAGCACGATAATCTGAAATGCAGAAACCATCCTATAGAGCAGCATGCTGGCAAAATCCGTATTTATCTTGAACCACTTCTTTCTTCATGATCTCTGCAGTGTGGTGGTGCAGACCCCACCCTGGGCCACGCTGCAATGTCAGGACCAGCCAACATCACATTCTTGTTTTAATTGCAAGTGCAGTAGGCTGGGACAATCTGGCACTTACCTACTGGTGCAGTGACTTGAAATGATCTGTTACCTTCTTTCACAGTGATTCTTTAAGTGACCTAAATCTCTCACATCCTTGACATGCAGCAATCATTTTCTGCTAAACATCACTTAAATAATTTATACTGAAGTTATTTGAACAAACAATAAATTCAGACCATAAAAGGTATCCTAAGTTGTTAAAACTCCACCAAAAAATAAAGATGCATCCAGTATAGATTCATATCTTACTTAAACTAAGTGACATTAACAATATCATTGATTTAAAATACATATCTTCATGCACCCGGCAAAACTAATCCAGTATAAAATTATTTTGCTAGATTTGATCCTTATACAAGGAAACAAATCCTTTAACAGGATCACGGTCATTATTTTTTACCGAGATGTTAACAACTTCAGTTAACCAGCCCAAAACTGCAGTTCATTAAACACTTCCTCTTTGATTTTTCAAATAATAGAAAACGATTATATTTCTATTCCAGCAATACATTCAGGATCATTTATCAAAACAAAGAGTAATCATTGCTAGTGAAGAATTCTTAGGATTAGCTGTTTAGTAGCATTTCCTCTTTCCTTGCCTGTATTTAGAAGAAAATCATTGCTTAAATGGGAGACTAAGTGCATACATTCCCTAGACAGTAGCTCATCTTCTAGACCAGAACTTATTACAGAATGAAATAGAAGATTTTTGCATTGTTTGCTGGACTGCAGCACATGACTGATGCAGAGCTCTAGAATCTCAGTGTAATCCATTTTCCCTGCATCAATATATTTTATACGTATGAAATAAAGTTCCTGTTTTGCCCATTTGCAATTACAGTTAATTAAAGGATCTGTAGTTAAAACTGGCACAAGACTATGAATATGTTTAATTGTAACAGAGAAAGTAAATTGTTCTCCTTTATTATTTCTGCTTAATTAGATACACACTGTAAATATTAATTCAGGAGTTTATTAAGAAGAGTATATTTATTGCCTCCAAGAGCAGGGAAAGGAATTTGATGATCCAGAAGAGTATGTTCAGTCCTGTTATGTTCTGATGTTCTTACATTTATTTCAACATTACTAAGGTCTTTTCAGTCCATTTTTTATCAAAAAGATGTCCATCTAAGCACTTATTGTCACAGATTCTGGCCACATAAGTCTTAAAGCCACTGGAAACCTCAGCCTTCCCAGACTACTGAATAACTGTTGGTTGCAACAGATTATTAATGCACTTTGAGGGTAATGCAATCTAAACAACCGTACTTATTACAACTTATTACGTGCCAGCACGGCCAAGCCCGGACACTGTCATCGTTTTGGGTACCGTATTACAGGAAGGAGTTCTACAAAATAAGAAATTAAATGCAAGAGAGCAGCAGGGGTCACACCATCTCTGCTGTATTTTCCATTCCAAGAATAATAAGGTTGATTTTATGAACTATATAGGGTGGCATTCCACTCATCTCACTTCTACCACAGGAACAGTAGGATTCTAATATAAATTAGTCATTTTGATCTACTCTGTAGACAAAGGAGAGACAACTCTCCTGTCTACCTCTAATACTTATTTTAGGATAGCATAGATTTTCAGGTGGAGTACATACGTTTTTCCAATTTTTTTAAAAAAATCCTAGCTGATTAGATGAGATTAAAGCCTCCTTTAACGTACATAATTTAGTAGGAACAAAGACCACAGAAGGATGATGGAGTCAAGTCCAGATACCACCTCAAACAGTTCCCATTAAAATATCAGGCTCTGTCTCAAAGGAAAATGCTGTCTTGCGTTGTCATTTAATCCCACAGAGAGACTAATCCAGAATTCGTTTGTTCTAACAGTTAGAAACATTCATCTAATTTTCAGCCTAAACTTAATAATGGCCAAATTATACCTATTTGTTTTTGTTTAGGAACCAGAATTGTATTTCAGATTTAGTAGTACCCTGACAGCGGTTATTTGCAACACACAAACACATAGCAATCACTTCCCCTCCCAACCTTCATTTTGCTGAGCTAAATCAAGCTCATATCATTTCCTGCAATGTCCATGCAGTTGAAACTGCCACAGAACAAAAACACACTCAAGTACACCTTCCTAAACTATACAGTAATCCCACGTGTCAGTGTCTGCAGTAAAATGATTAGTAACCATTTTGTGTTAAAACATATATCTTTGGCTCGCTCTCTGGTGCATTTACATCCAAGAAATTGTTTAGGCATCACAGATTCCTCTATGAGACAGAGATTAGTCTTCTGCCTTTGCCGACTTTCCTTAATCAAGTGTCAGACAGTAAGTCGTTGATTTATGAGCTGAAAGAACTGTGCTGAAAGATCCAGTTCCCACCCTCAACTCCCTTTGAGGACACAGGCTTCTGTTATAAAGAACTGTGGAGCTGGGAAGTTTGGGTGTGGGAAACAATTGCAAGCACCCACAGCATTATAATCCAAAGTAAAAGCTTTGTAGAAGAGTCTGCAATAACTGCTAGAGGCTGAACGAGCTTGCAGAGTGACAGGACAGCCTCCTCCTCTGTTCCCTTTACTCATGTAAAAGGGTTTATTATACTCTAAAGTTACTGTGTAAGAGTACTCTGTTAACTTTTGAACTTGAGGTTTGGCTTACCTTCAAAACTTTATTACCTCTGGAGAAAGACCATACAACTTCTTAGGAAAACAGAACATATAAACTCACAAAATTCTGTGTTCATGACCATACTTTAGTAAGACACACCACACTGAAGCTCCTTACTTGCATACAGTAATGCAAAACCAGATACAACACCTGTAGTTCTCATTAAGAGAAAATAAAGGTGTACTCGTATACTGCCACCAATGCAAATCTACATGACAAGGAAAAAAAGGGGACTGAGACTACTGGCAACATCCTAAAGAAAAATATTAAAGTCATAAATACTCTCAGAGCAAAGTGAATGGAGAAAGTAGAGCTATGTCACCCCACTGACTTAATCACAAGCTCTTCAATCTCCTGAAGTCCAAGAATTCTGAAAATTGGCCAATTACTAAGTGTGACAATAGTATCCACTGCGTGTTGGAACTCAAGTAACTGGCTGAAACACTGTTGAAACCATTAGTAATCACCTCTGATTCACCTCTGTGGGTGACCTTCCAGAACACCCAAAAGGCCCCAGATCTCCTTTTTAAAAAAAAAGAAAAAAGTCAATGTAACCTAAATCAATCATTTTCAAATTTAACTCTCATATGCTGCTTGTAAACAGTCAATAATTAGTAATTAGTTAGGAGATCAGATAAGAAGTAATACCAAATGAAAGCATCAACACTTATCTTGAAACAATCTAATTCCCTTCTGTTACAGAACAAGAAGCCATGTGAACCAAGCAGGACCTATACATATCTTACAGGTCTTCAGTAAGGGTTTTGCTGCTGTCACACATGATATTCTAACATGCAAAATACAGAAAGAGGCTGAATGAAATTATGAAGAGATCACAGTTCGTTGGAAAACTGTAGTTATCAATCCAAGGTTATAAAGACAATTTGCTCAGAAAATCTGGCCTAGATCTCGCATTATTTAATATACTCATTAAAAGTGATGGATGGTGGAATACAAACTGCATGTTTCACATTTGCATAGACACTTATGCAGAGAAGAACTGAAAACAGGAGGAAAGCAATGCTAGCATCTTGAATGGGCCTGACAAGAATTGATCTGAAATAAATACTACGCAATTTGAAAACAAGAAGTAAAAGGTTTTACACCTAAGTAAGAATAAGCAAGCACACATTCAGAGATGGGAAAGGCCTAGGTTAGTTTGGAAGAGGTAGGTATGAAATATCAGTGTTACACAAAGTTTGTGGTGACGCAGGCTCTGCACTTTGAGAACAATACAGAGAAACTGGAATTAGTCCAGAGAAAGACTACAGAGCTGATCAAAGGTCTGGAAGATGTGAAATAAAGTACAACTAGGCTTTGTTTAATCTAGAGAAAACTGAAGGAAGACAGATAGTGTTTAAGGCAATGGTTTAAAAGGAAGGGAATAATTTGTCTCTGTTCAGGTCTGGGATTGGAAGGCAACCTGCAGACCCAAAGTCCCTAAACCTTGATGGTGAGAAGATATTTCAGAACCAAGAGGATCATCTAGATGTTCCATTTTTCTACTCTTCTTTTGCTCATGTATACATATATATATATCTCACAATATATGTAGCATATAACGTTATAACAGAATATATATAAACAACAATAAATAGTATATATTATATAATTTGCAATACATATATTTTATAAAATTATACGTGTATAAAAATAAATAGTATATACTTAGCCCAATCAGAGATAGGATGTGGGCTGAGACAGACACATGGTCTGAACCTCTACTGGATGTCATGTTACAGGGCCAGAAGTGATAGGCTGTAGAAAGGAAAACTAGGTTAAAATTCTAAATATAAAGACAGTGAACAGTTGGGAAGAAATATCTGAAAAAAACCCTTGGATTTTCCATCACTAGAGATCCTGAAGAACAGCTGAGATAAACATGTGGTAGGAATGGCTATGGGACAGGTGGCCTTGCTCGATAGAGAGGAATTTGCTAAGATGTCCTTGTCTCTCCTAGCCCTAATGTCTACAATTTGATGCTGCAAATTTTTAACAGGGACATACTTGTCTCATGAGGGAAGACAAACCTCTCAGACCATGTTATTCAGTCTTCATGTTGCTTCTGCAGTTCTCCATCATCAGTCACTAAAGCTGATGATGGTCCCACATCTTTTACTACTACAAAGCACGTGCATGCAGCTCTCATAAGATATGTCTCTCTCAGGAAACTAGCAACAAACTACAGACCACGACAACTCCCTGACTTGCATCCAGTTGTCAAAGCTAGAGCCTGTACAAACTGAAGGTATGCAAAGTGTAGAGTGCTGATAAAGACCCGTTTCCCAGGCCTGGACATCAAGTCAGGGTGGTGGTTATTACTGCCTACAGGTCTGAGCTCAGCACAGCACAGCTCGGGAAGCTTGTGGGGCCATCAGCCATACAACGTCAGAGAGACATTTATCTTTTACAGGTAGTAAGATGGCTTCTTTTGCTGGTGTTTTCTAACTGGAATGATCTTTGATCGTTCATTGATCTATTTAATGATAATAGGAAAGGCCTCTTAGTAACATCCACTTTGGTATAAAGATCCACTGTTTCCCCATAACCCTTGGATGCTGGCGCTAAAAACTAAGTGGGCTCGAGCTGAAGCACTCTTGGAAATAACAAGCCAAAACCAGCTGTGGACATTTACAATAAAATTTCTAAATAACCAGTGAGGGACTGCATTAGAAGTGAGAAAAGCCCATAATGAACATCCCTTAAGTATTTTATTTTGCAGCACTTGAAAAGGTACCAAAAAAAGTACTTCTACTTGTGGGGTTTTTTTAATCAGAAGACACACATCTAACACCAAGGATGGAATATGTCATCCTTAAGACTGTTACTTGAAATTTTGATGTGTCTTCTGGGATTGTCCTGGAGGCACTTCCGAGAGCTGGACTGTCATAGCTTTTTGTTTACATACTGCCGAGAAGTGTTTTCTCCAAGCTGATTTATTATGTTTTGCAAATGCTTTTGTACACAAGCAGTTAAAAAAAAAATAATAATTTTAGAGAGTATTTCCTCATCCGCAGCCTGGTGAAAAGTTCACATCTGCTGATGTGAACCTGGTAGGGTAGTGGTTTGACAAACATTTTCTTCAGGGAATAGCAAAATATTTTCCTCTCTGACCTGGAAAGTAGTTCAGCTATTTACTGGTTGATGGAGAGAAAGCACACAACGTAGGGCAACTGAGCATTTTCCAGGCTCCTTGTTTCATTTGCACTCTCCCTACTTTTTAGCCGGCTCTTGAACTCCAGCAATAAAACTGGTGGCTTACTATTAAAGTAGCTGCCTACCACTGAAACAGGAATGACAAGCAAATAGAAAATTTAGGGAAATGATTAAGAAAACGGTCCAAGGAAGAAAGGCAACCTGGAAAACTGTAACTAAGTCTGGTTAAAGGAGATTTATCAGAAATAACGAACAAAAGGTTGGAGAACTCTGATTGCTTGAAGCTTTTAAACAGAGAAATGGGATTTAAATTCTTAAATAAAAAAGGAGAGAAGAGAGTGCTTTACCAGCCTAGAACCTACTGCATACCATATTTGCAAGGCAAAGAGAATGGAGGGAGCAGATTCAACAGCATTGGACAGTAAGGCAGGATAGATTACATTAAGAAGTGGGCTGAGACTGCCTAGTATGGAGTGTCAAATGATTTTATTTTTATCATCCTTTTCTTTGGGCATTAGTGTAATTTTAAGCTTTAGAAGACTACTGTGGAACTGGGTTTTGTAGGTCTGAAGATCCTGTTGTACCTGAGCACATGCATAATTTCATGCTGGCTTCTGCAACCTTTGACAATAAGCCTGAAATATAAGCTTTGAAATTGCATTTTAGGGTCATTATTGAAAAACTGAATCGCTATTTTCCAGTGCTTGATCTTGCTCAGAATGGTGTCTAGCTATGTCTGCAAAACCAGACCCTTTATTGTTAATACGTATCCGCTAAAACATATTTTCCTCAACTAAAAAAATGCTGAAAGTATTCACCCTTTAAAACACACTTAAATGTAAGTGTAATTGCCTAGTTTCACAAATTATTTGATCAATGTGCTACTCTGAGGTAGTTTAAAGCCAGGAGTGTTTCTTTCCATACTGTTTCTTGAAGAAGGTGGCAGAGAATAGGGTGTGTGCCCACCAGAGGGAACTCCTTACTAAGCCTGGCACTTGGTAATGCCAGTATTTCCCTCTATACCCAACTTCTCAATAAAAAAATGCATAGCTCCAAGTTCCTTATATGTTTCCCAGAGAATACCTTTTGGTGCCTATTGCATAATTTTGTTACATCCTCTACCCCTCTGGAGACAGATCATCCAAAGTTTACCGGTTTCAGCAACAGTAAAACAAAGGTCAAAAAGTCTTAACAATTCAAATTAAAGCTAGTATTTTAGCTACAACACTGGAAAAATAAAATAAAGATAGAAGCAAATTAAATATAAAGTACAACTTTAGCATAAATTTAACAGCTGGCTATTTTACTAATTGATTTGTGTTTCTTATGTGGAATACCTAAAGTACATCATTGCAATGTGTTTATAGAGATACCCCACTTTCAGCATATCAAAGGGATATTCTAAATTCTTTATACACTCCTATAGTCTTATGCATAGCCATTTTCAGATGAAGTGAGTAATTCTGCAATTCCGGAGATATCTACGTGCCTTTGGAGTTGTGGCTCAAACAATTTGTATAGGTATATCTGAGCGTGCATGTTTTGCAAAATTGAATGTCCCGTGCCTTGTTCACTCCTCAGTTACCAAGCAGTGTCTAACTTTGTCACTGCAGCTGAAGTTCCTGCAGTTAGTGCTGAAAACTAATTCCTGTTTCAGAAATTCAGTCTTCTGGTAAAGTGCCTGCTGCCCAGTTCAAGCCACATCTTTTACAGAGTTATTAATACTGTCCAGTGTATGTGCTATGCAAGCAGCCTGCTGTACTCACACTGTCTGGTGAATTACTGGCTTTCATTACTCACCTCATTATGAGATTACTATCAGTTGTTGCCATCACTAAGGCTACTGTAGATTACAATTGCTAGGTGACTGGCTGCCTCAAGCAAGCTTCTCCTTTCTATTAATTCTCACTGGGGTTTCTGTGTTAATGAGCTACTGCAGTTAGCAATCTAAAAATTCTCAGTCTCACTTTTTCCAAAATGGCAATTTAGTATCCATTTGTTTACCTAGGTACGAGCCCAATGAAAAGGTCTATCTAGTTCATATTAGATCCACCACTGAAATTTCTGTAACTATCCTAATGTCACTTCTTTCTACTACTGTTCTTTAATTATTACTATCATAAAACTGTTCTCGATGAATTGTAGGCTACATCACTAAAGCTAACAGGTCATGTGTTTTAAAATGAAGCTAAAACATTGTCCAGTTAGAAAGATCACAATCAATATAATGGCTGTAACACAAACACAGCTGGCTGTCTGTGACAAACACGCCCCTATAAACAGAACATTATTACATGAGTAATGAAGTAGCAGACATCAACAAGATAGCCCTTGTTATTTTCTCAAGAGTTCCTTAGGAACAAAGTGACAAGAAGTTCAAATGAAAGCAAAACCCACTTCTCATATAGATCTCTGGTATGTTATGCTACCCTGTAGTATGTGCTTTAGTGCTGTGTCCCACTGGTTATAAATAAAAACACTTAAAATAGAACGTGGATACTTGTACCAATGCTAAAACTGGATACAAACAAAGCAAACCTCTATTATATACAAGCAACTTGACCTTAGTACTCCTCTGTTGGAAACTCCAAGATTCTTAAAAGAGAAATTGTCTCTCAAACCACGAATTACAGACAAGGTTCAGTATTTCATCTCTCCAAATCGAATTTGGTGAAACAAAATGTCGATCCCATAGAGACAGAGGAAGAAATACAATATTTTTTTTAGCATCAAAAGGATTAAAATTGGGTTCTATTTAACTGAACAGGTTAATTCCTATACTGTCACAATTTATATGGTGCAGCAGTTTTGCTAACTGCTTAGTAAATTAGGTCAGGATGTTGTTTCATGTGCATTCTTGCAGAAACACTCCCAGCCCTCTGTTCTGCTTTGGCTGCTCATTGCTACTCTTGCACTGTGCCATTTGTTATTGTGACATAAGCATCGGGGCATCTCCAGGTTGACCCCAATCAAACAGCTTATTTAAATGAAAATTAACATTTCTGAAAAAAAACACCACCTCTCCAACCTAGTTTATCACACAGATGCAAACAGTTGTGCTCATGGTAAGAGACAGTGTGAGGACAACTATCAGCAGCAAAGAGTGAGGAGACAGGGAGACTTGATTCTTGTGGTGACAGTGTTTGTTAAGGTCACTCTGAAGTGTATGGAAATCTATAGACTAATGCTACTTAAACATCTACAGTAATACCAGTTTGAGACACAAACTACTGTCTACCAAGTCACTCAGTATGACTTTGTTGTTTCCTGGTGCTATCCCTCTGTCCATTGTTCCACCCTGTTTTGCTTCATATTATATTTATATGGCGAACTGTTTGTCAAAACAGTAGGCTATGATGCAAAAAACAGAATTTTTCAATCAACATTTAGTATTCACTCATCAAGTGAATAGACAGATGACCTGTCTATGATGATGATGATCTGAATAGCTAGATGATCTAAAACACAGGTGGAAAGCAGAATGGACAACATAATTTCACGTGGATTTTTTCTGTCAAGCTCTGTGTTGTAGTTGCCCATGTCACAACCTCATAAACAGAACCTGGGCATATTATTCATATTTTAATGAGTAATAGTGGTTCTTCAGCTGATCTGCATTAAACCCTGAAAGCAAATACATCTCTAGTTTTAGTGAATACTAAACAGAAAACGGGTTGAAACCAATGGGTCCAGAAAGGCCAGGATATTTTCTGAGCACTTAATGCTTTACTATCTGCTCACTGTCTACAGTTCACAAATGCAGACACTTGTGGTCCCCTTATTTGATACCCTGCCCCCAGGACTGCTCACACACAGCTCTCCTGCTCAGATCACTGAGCCATCATAAGGCAACTACAGAACTTCTGCTACTGAGGATCTAAGAGAACGGTCGGGAGCCCCAAAAGAGCAAAGCTCCATTTACACACACACATACACACACACCTTCCCTCTAGAGAGCGTATGCCAATGAACTGACAGAACACGTTTATAACTATCCGGCAACACTACATTGTGCTTCTGTAGTGTATATTTTCCTTCTGTCATGCCTTTGATTTTGACCACACATAGGCATGTTTTTAAATAGCACTTGGAGGGAGAGCGGATGACTTATACTCTTCTTTTTTTTTTCAAAGAGCAAGCAAAGCCTGTAACTCTTCCCTACAAAGGAAACTGAAGAAAATAGAGCAGTTAGTAAATCAGCAGATAACTGGTCCAAACCAAGCAAAATGAGGTGCTCCTTTATACACTGTGCAGTTAGTATGTGGAACCTGCCACACAATGCTACAGGTGCTAACAGTTAACAATACATTCAAGGGCCACTAGACAAATTCAGTGAACAGAAATCCACTGCTGATGTCTGTAACCTGCCCCTCTTACACATATTTTTATATATAAAGTCATGTACATATCTAATCATACACATAATGATATAAGGTGCCTGACTCAAAAGGTTTTCATGAACCACAGGTAGAACTGAGGAATGGTACTAATTTATCTTTAAAATCCATTGCACTGGGCAGAAAGATTCAGTAAAGGTACTCCCATATCTGTAGCTGTTTGAATAACCCATAGCAGATTCCAACAGCTTCTGTAGTAATCTGTTCTGATCCCATGGCAGCAAAGAGCACATCGCAGTGGCATGTTCTCTTGGGTTTTGAGGCTGTTCATAGAATCATAGAATCATTATGGTTGGAAGGGACCTCCAGGGTCACCAAGTCCAACCTTTATCCCATCATATTCCTAACCATTAGACCATATTCATCTTTATCCTGAGAAGTGAACAGCTTTCCTTTGGGTGCGTCATAAAGAAAAAAACCTCAGGAACCTCTTCAAAGGACTGCTCCTTTTCTCATTCTCTGACTCGGACTTAGAACATATTGCTTCAGATTTAGGCCAATAATTTTAATATTTGTAAATATCACATAGATGTGTGCATGCTGCAACAACGTAGCTTAAAAAACCCAAAAATTCTATATGAGCATTTTGTTACATAAACTTGAGTACAGATGAAGATTATTAAATTAGACAACAGGAAAGTACGTCTATGTACTAGAGACAAAATTACATTTGCATTGCTCCTCTGAGTAAAGCCACCGACTATCACAGAGACATGGAATCTGATTTAGTACAGTGGTAATTTACAGTTAATGGATTCATGTTTATAAAATCACTTCACGCCTAAGAAAAATACACTAAAGAGATTAGTGCAAATAAGTGTAAGGATTAGAAACTGGCCTGAGTAACAATTTTTCTTCAGAATTTGAAGAACTCAAGTGTTCAGACAGCTGATCTTGATTTAGGTTCCTTTCTAATAAACACCCATGTCTGAAATTAAACAACAACTGTAAAAGACACTAACATCTGAGTGCAATGTATCAGAATGACAGGGAGATCAACCATTAATTGATTAGCTCTGTGGCAGCCCATTCTTCATTAGCAAATTCCAGAGTTGAAATGTCAGAGTTCGATGGCATGAGCTCTTGATGCTGCAGCAACAGTCTACAAATCTGCAGCAACACTGATTTACTATACTGTCATCTATCATCCTCTATGTCCAAACCTTCTTGCCTTTGCAAAACCTTATACAACTATGGCTCACAGCTAGAGAACTGATGAAAACCTCATGATTCTGATGATGAACCTCTACCTACAAGAGCAAGTAACTGTAAAAAGTACAGCTGAGGAAAATTTTCCTGTGTTCTCTAACTCCAGTTTGAAATTCAAGTCCTTTAAAGTATCTGACAGCTCAGCTCAGAACCTTTTTCTAAAAGTAGTTACCCTCTTCTGAACAGTACACACAATAATGTATGAAACATACTTTGCATAGTGAATCCTGACCTTGAGACAAAAAAAAAAACAAAACACAAGATGCAACTACATGGGGTTTCACTGAGGTACATTTAATCCCATTTAATAGTGCTTAACTACTTGTAAGGCTTAACGCCGCTAGGACCAAGCGACACTGAAATAAAGGTAGGAAACCTCAGATATCTAATTTGGAACAACTGGGCAGTTCAGACTTCAGAGCTGCAGTTTCAGGCTGCCTGCAGCCAGGGAAGTGACACTATCAGTATAGAATCACAGAACAGTTTGGGTTGGAAGGGACCTTTAAAAGTCATCTAGTCCTATTAATATTTTTTAAAAAAATAAGTTTCACTAGTTGCAAGACCATATGTTTACCTGATTAAATGAGAACTCATAAATGTCCCAATTTAAGAACACTCTTACAAAACTATTTCTTTTTTAAAAGTGCCACATACCATACTTTTACTAAGAAAGTTACAAACTAATGGAAGACTGTCTTCCTCCATCTCTTGTCAACAAAGAGAGTAGTCAACAACAGTAGTCCATAGCTCATATCCCCAAAGCAAAGAGCAAGGGCTGAAGAGGCAGGACTCTCAAGTACAGCTATACATTTATGAGTTCCAGCCAAGCCTCAGCTGCGGAACGCTCCCCAGCAGGGGCTGTGACTCCAGCTGACCATGACTGAACACCGTAGGTAGTTGCAGCATGTAAAAGACTGCCTAAAATCTGTGAAATGATGGGTAAACTTAACTTAGAATCATAGAATAGCCTTGGTTGGAAAAGACCTCTGAGATCATCAAGTCTGACCATTAACCTAGCACTGCCAATCCACCAGTAAATCACGTCCCTCAGCACCTCATCTACATGCCTCTTAGATGCCTCCAGGGATGGGGACTCCATCAGTGCCCTGGGTTTAGCAGCCTTTAGTAACAGCATCTCACCAAGCATTCTGTTCTGCTTGCTAGAATAGGCACACCTGTGGGAGACTGCACAGAGGGTCAAGGAAAAGTCCTGGCTGAATATTGTTGACCAAAAAAAAAATGGAAAGGAGAAAGAAAACATGAGCAATGCTGGGGAAAGATAAATTTAAGTAATGCTTCAGATATGAAGAAACGCCCTATTATGGTCCTGAGGCATTAGTCTTCTGATAACCGTGGAGTTGCATGTTTAAAGATTAATTTTACTTCAGCTTGTAAAGCTGCCACATTCACGAAGACTTTTTAAAAGCACAGAAACTTCACACTCTTGCTAGTATTGCTCCTCTTCAGTATATTTTAATTGTACCTTTCTACCTTTTACCACAGTCCTTGTTCATTCTGCTGGGATTTTTTTCATAAACTGAACTCTGCTTACTGACATATGTGATAATTAACCTCATTTGTGAAATGCTTCTCCCCAAGCTCTTTCTTAACTCCTTCATTTATTTTTAAACCAATACTTATTAGCGACAATCCTGTCACCTACTTTATCCATATTCAAAACCTGCCAGTAGATATTAATAAACTGCCTGGAAATAATAATATAAAATCAAATTAAAATACTAGAACAGAAATTGAAAAGCAGTGCACCATTCCTTCCAGTCTTTTGGGTTCTCTGTTCTTATGTATAAAATAAAAGCTATTTAGGGCAGTGAAGGGCTGCACTTTACATGGTTTGAGCCTAGAAGATAGCTGTTAATAACAACCAACTAAACCAGAACATGCAGAAAAGGCATCCTACTTTGAAATTCCCCAAGGAATACACTCAGGGCAGAAGTTGCACAAACTTTGCATGGAGATACACCAGATTCCAGCAGGCAGATAACCATCTACCCAGGTAACCAGGGCTCAAAATCTCTTGCCTCGTAGACGTAAGAAACAAATGTAGAGGTTTTACCCCTAAAATCCTACAATCCCAACCAGATTATATTTTCAGGGGAAAAAAAAAGAAAAGCCTATCTACCAATTCCATTTCAGATTCTTTGACATACAGAGGTTATGTTTACTTTCCCAAAGCACATGGTATGATTTTTTCAGGATGTAGGACAGAGTTTGTCTCTCTGGACTACTACCACTCTTCAACGGTCTTTCATCTCTGAGACAGGGAGAAGCCCAGCAGTACAATAAAATCTCCCTTCTCACAGGAATAGGCTGCTGGATTACTCCATTCTTAGCTTCTTTCCGTTATGAAAAGATCCATCTATGGCTATTGCTTGGTTTCTGGGAATTAGCCAATATTTCATCTTTCACTCAACATCATTTTACCACAGCTCAATCTCCAGCAAGGAATCTTGTCAAGTGATTTTAGCAAGCATAAATACTCTATCTCCAAAGAGTATCACTTATCTGATGCAACATTTTTATGGTACATAAGGACTTCAGAAAAACAACGATTTTAAACTCTCCTGGCTAATGATAGATAAACCATCTATTTTCAGGGATTCTCCCATTCCTCAAACCACAGAAACTTCACAGCATTCATATAATAAACAACTCATCAAATTAAAATACTATTTTTATATATAGTGTATATAGTTGCTTTTCCACAAACCATTCTTTCCCTTTGAACAGTCCAGTAATGGACTGAAAGATGTAAGAAGTACAAGAACTGGAAATAACAGAGGGGGAACACAAGCTGTGCTTCTAGATGGACTTGCTATGCGGAGCTTGTATTCACTCTCCATTTCCAAGAGAGCCAAATTTCCATTCAGACATTTTATAGCAAGCAGTGCTAAACCTGTACAAAGAGCAGATCACCTTCTAGCACTACTGACCATTTTTTAAGTAATAACATGAGCATTATACTGAGCTCAGACAATCATTACTTTCTCTGAAGAATAAAAAGGGGAAAAAAAGAACCATAATCATTATTCTTCATTAGAGTTATTAACTACCTCAAGCAATTAGTTCTGAAGACTTTAATTAAGCTCATAAAAAATACATCCACTCCCTATTCCCTTTAAAGCAGTCAATTTTATTGCTTTTTATTTTATTTTTGGGAGGACTGAGCTTTCACAAATTACTGGTGATACAGAGGAATCAGAGCATGACAGGTCCCCAGTTGGACCTTCCTGATGCAAATTCCTGATTTTACCTACCATCAGTATGAACATACTTCATGAACATGCAACTGTAATTGATACAGAGGTGAAATAGATATATGGAGACTAAAAGAATCAGCTTGACATCACCTCTGCAAGTAAAAGGCACTTTAAAGTACTGCAGGCTGTGTAAGGTTAAACTGCATCTGAGAACAAGTAAACCACTGCTGTCTGTCTCCAGCCCTGTTCTGCTTAGGAGGAGATTTCTCTCTGTATTACACTAAAAATCCGCCTCACAATATAAACAGTAAATCTACCTAAAATCCATGTAAGTCTTGATCTTCCAGGATTAAGTAAAAAAGCAAAGTTTTGCTTTGGCCAGTTTTGGTGAAAAACAACCCCACAATTTAAAAAAAAAAACAAAACAGACTAGGATGAAGTAACGTAGTTACGTCCACACAAGCTGTCATCAAACTGAGTTTCAAATATTTAGAAGCCTTCTGTTGAGGAGAAGAGCACCACAGCTCTAGGCCACTCCACCCAGAAGACTTTACTGGAGCAGAAGTGAGTGGAGTGGCTGCTCCACCTCCTTGCTGAGAGCTGGGCTTTGACTTTCTTTGATACACTGGTTTCTGTACATAGAAAAATCAGAGGATGAAAGATAGTCTGATAAGTAAATAATAAAGTGAAATATCAACTGGGAGAGAATGAGAAAAAAAATCCTGTCATTTTATGCTAGGAGTTTGTGCAGTGCTTCAATTCCACACTGGTAAAGAATATTAAGCAAACCTATTGGACTATTTTAGAAGGTATCTAATCAACCTAGGAACTGCTTATTCAACATTAGTCAAGCTGTTCAATACTCCAGGCTCACCCTGAACTGCTTTTTCTAGCAGTAAGCAGAGAAAGAAAACCATCCCAAAGTCTAAACTTCAGTTTATTATGCCAAAAATCCAAATTTTCTCACATACCACCTGCACACGGCCCAAATAAAACCTTTCTATAGTGACACCTCATATCTCCACATACAAGACAGCAAAAGAAAATGATCTCTACTCAGAAAATCAAAGTCAAAGCAACCCAGTACTTAATACTAAAGGGTAAAAATAGTATCAAATTATCTCACTTGTGGAAGCAGAAAAGGTAATTCAGGTCACCAAGAGTTTTGCTGAATTTAGCTGAAAGAAGCTAATGTTTGGTGTAACTGGTACTTGCTCCTTACAAATCTCATTGCAGCTTGAATCTAGAGTGGTAACTCTGGAAACACAGCCAGAACTACATTTCCTTATCCACATTTCATGTATATTGTATAAAATTTCCCACTTCCTTCTTTTTGTGTGACCTAAATTACTCTTGTAAGCAAAGAAGGAGCTTTTTCTCTTTTCTAAAAATAATTTACATTTTACCTATAAATAAGTAATAGTGATGTGAAGCATCTGGGCCAAGTTCACTGTGCAAAAACTAGTTCAGCTGTCCAAAAAAAGTGAAAAGGTTTATTTAATGCTACCTTTAGTTTCAGAATGGATGAATTTCTTACTAAAGCACCTTTTATGTCCCCTTAAAGCTGTGCAATGCCTGGCATTAACAGAAGTTAAAAATAAGGTGAATGAACTCAACTCTTTTTTTTTTTTTTTTGAGGTATGCATGCTTTTGGATATTGTGTTTTCTGTTTCTCAAAACATAAGACAATAATGGAAAAGATTACTGGGGGAAGAAGGACAGGCATTACGAGAGAGTCTGAGAAGAATCACGAAGAAGAGAATGTGTTTCTATTATCCATTACAAGAAAATTTACACAGACAGTTAAAGAATTAAGAGCAAATTAAAAATAACTTTAAGACTGAATAAAAATAAAAGATGAAATAAAGTAGCAGCAGCGGAAACAACAGACACAAAGAGATGACTATTCAATGTTCTGTATAAAAACCTCATAGAATTTTACCATTCTCCTGATTAACGTATTTTGTGTGTAGAACAGCACAGTGCCCCAGAACTACTCACAAATACAAAATGTAGCGACCTTGTTTTCAGGTCGTATAAAAGTTCTATTATTTCTTCCTATTCTCTGTTCATCTGTTTCTACATTGGTCTCTAACCACAAGTCTTACAAACATCCTGAAAATCAGGCCAGAGATTTTAATTGAATTTGTTGTATTTCTTTCTAGTTTAGTCCACTCTACAGACAGGTCAGTAATAGCAAAAGTATGGTTATATGCTGTGTCATCCTCATCTTTTCCACGAAAATCAATGTTTTCATTTCTATGGTAGAGAGAAAATAAGTTTAGTACGTTACATTCCCTTTCTCTGCGTCATCAACCATAATAGCCTATTAATCGTAGTCTAACCCTTCCGTGTGCCTTTGTATAACTTCTCATGTATACTGTACCTCTGTTGAGACTGTTGCTTACTGTAATTGCTAGAACAATAGTGACAGCTTTACAAAGCAATAATGAACTTGAAACAACATCAACAATATCAGTCTTCACTGGAGATTTTTTCTTAAAGTAACAAATACTGAATGAAATCTGAGAGAGTTTTCTGAGTAGAACTTGCTGGACTAGCCCATAAAAAATTGGTTGAATGACCTAAAAGGGTTGTGTTATCATTCCACAGCTGTATCAGGAAGCACTGCTGACAAGAAGGAAATAATGTAAGAAATCTGACTTATAAACATACTTTTCATGCTGGCACCTGGATTATTTAAGGCACTTAAAAAATGTCAAGATGGCAGTTGGTTGATTCAAAGGGGAAAAATGTTCTTTAAATAGGGGAGAGCATGAGAAAATTCAAGGAAAAGTTAACAACCAGGACCTCAGGTCAGGAAATTACTCAAGAATATAAACTCAGTTTCCTGAAACAGTATATGATTTTGGATGTTTCTCTGCAAAACGAAAAGTCCACGCGTGTCAGAGATGGCCTGAATTTGGGTCATACACATGCCAGGAGAGTGCACTGTCGGGTCCTTTCTGGCTGCATGTCCCTCTTCTCCTTTTGCTTCATTAAATCAACATTTCCCACAAAGAAAGAAAGAAAAAGAAACAAAAACACGCTGGTCTACTCTGTTCCTTGTTTTACTTGAAGAATTCTTGTGCCCTACAAAACATTTCACTGAATTTCAATGTCAGTGAAAGTACCCTGTCCAAAATCATCACATCTGCATATTTGGAAAGCAAGGGATCCTCATGCTATACCACCAAACAGCTACAGAGATACAAAAGAAAAATAAAGTCATCTTTTGTAATCTTCTTTCCTGGAAGTAGAGAGACTAGCGAGGTGGTCTAAAGGTGTGACTCCAGAATAGTGAAAGTTTTATAGATCTGTTGATACACATTTCCCCTTTTAGACAGGGGAAATGGGCAAGGAAGGGATGCGTATGCATTTTGTGTTAACAAGGTGTGCAGGAATCAGGATGTGAAAACTGGTGTCTAGGGAGCAAGCACTGTCATTGTTCCCAGTGCTGAAGTCCAGACACTGGGCAATAACTTGGGAAAAATATCTAAATATATCGCCAAATTCAAAACATAGAGTTAGCAGAGCTTAGTATGACCAAGTCTATAATTTAGAAATAAAATTTGTAATGTTAATATTTTATTTTTTAATTACAACTCAAAGAACAAGAAGTTCTTACCACCTCTTACTTTCATTTCATTTGTTAAATGTTCTTAACAGAACATATCAAACTAATCTTTAATCACTTTCCTTTGAATGGATGCAGGACTTTTGAAGGACTGTTTGGATGTCAACAACTCTGCCTAGAAGGACCAAATTAGCCTTTGGTCCTCACGCAGGTACACAGAAGACTTCAACACACCTGAGCAGAATGCCCCAGGTATTTCCAAATACTCCCTGAAAGGACTCAGGATTATGATTCATTCATGTTTCTACTACTAATGAGATCTGGAGGGAGCTCTTTTGTCAAGCACGCTCTGTTGTGCAGTGTCTACCTTACTACACTGGATCTTTCTGAAGCTGCACAAGAAATCCGCTAGTCCGAAACACACTGTATGTCAGTATGGTGTAGTTTTCTTGAAGTAATTTAAACATTAGTCATTCAGCACAGTAGAAAATAAGATGAGGGCTTTTAATGGAGTATACACATGTTGACATCAGAACTGACTTGGAAAGTGAGACAACGCCTAATCAGACCCATTATGTGTGACACAATCAGATGGGATTGATTTGACTAAATATAGATGTACACAATGCAGACATCTGCAACAGAGCTAGGCACCCCAAACCTCCACCACAGTTGATGGACAGAAATAAGCCCTTCCACAGCATGATTCATCGCCCCAAGTAAATGTCCAAATTGAATTGTACATTAGTAGTGCCTATTTATCCCCATTGATTATAAAATGAGCCAAGCATGCCTAGTTGAGATGTAGATACCTACATATATTTCACTAAAGTCATCTGAGAAGATTAAGACTTCTTCATGTTCTGAATCAGGCCTACGCTAATTGGTCCAAGAAAGATATCACCTGTATCCACAAACCTTACCTTATATCATTCTGACTATAACATTGCCTGTGGAAACTGGAGGATACTAGTTTTTCAAACTGTGCTTCTACCTATAAAGTAGTATACATAGAATTATGCTTGAAGTTGTACCAGAATTAAAGCATGGATCCTAGAAGTTTACATAAGAATCAATACCATCTCAAAAACATAGTTTTCTGATATTCAGTCTAAGCTTTGGTAAAAGGTCATATAATGCTGTGAAAATTCCTGAGACAGTTGCATTTGTACTATGTCAGCACAAGCTAGAAAAAAGGAAACATCTCTTTGGGTCTGATACAAGTGTTACTGACTGATGTGGGAACTGGTCTGGACCTTGATAGTCAAAAAGGGTCTGAAAAGTCCTGGGATGAGATGAAGTAATCCTATCTGTTTGGAAGAGATTAATCACTATTAAAATAAACAGCCATCTTAGTTTAGTTACTACATGGTATTATAACATCAATGTTTAAAAAAAAAAAAAAAAAAAAAACAAACAAAAAAACCACAACAAAAAAAAAACCCAACAACACCAAAACAAGAAACCAAACAAGGACAAAACTCTTGCTCCATCAGAGACGAGTTCAAAAGTTTTGCTGCTCACTTCACTGAGGCTGGGATTTCCCTGTATGACTTCACAGTGATCAAAATCACAACTCTTACAAGACAAATGTATTCTGCTTTGCTGCGCTATGTACAACATAGGTAAATCTGTGTAAATTTAGAGAAATTTTGCACATCGCATTTTTGGTAGAGGTGTAGACTTGACTATAATTAAGATATAAATGTTCACAGATAACTGGAGTTTTAACAGTTTAAATTACTTGCAACTTAGTGGCATTTTTTTTTTTTTTTTACTAGATTTCTACAGGAGACAAGGACAACAGATAGATTCTAAGTGAATGCCTGAAGCAAAATTTAAAATGCAATTACTAACAAAAATTGGAAAAGAATAAATTTTGTGAACAAAGCAATCAATATATCTTTCACATTTGAAATAGCCAAGTTCCATCACTACTCTAGAACCTCTTTCAAACCCTGTAGAGGAGAACCTCTGCATAGGTATGTAAACACAGTTCTTCACACGTGGATGCCAGCTTGGCCTGAACTTGTTTTTAGCTCATAAATGCCATTGGCATGGTGCAGTATTTGGGTTATGAACTCAACTGGAAGGCAAAGGGCTCACACTGAACTTCTGGGTTAGCTGTGGTTACTCAGCTTTGCAGTTGGTGAAGGTTCACATCAGGCCAGCTTAGAGAGTCAGCAGAATGAACGCTCGCCTGCAGGCAAAGATTATACAGATGTCAGAGTTTCATTTCTGATGCCCATTAATGTGTCTGCCCAGGAACTTCAATGTGGTTGTTCCTACTACACAAAGAAAAAGGAGAATCTCCAGTGTTTAAAGGTCTACAGTCTATTCTTCTTCTACCATTACCTTCATTTATTTAAGGTAGTGAACTGACACTTATCAATAACATATTGATTATAATCCTTTGCTCCCATCAAAGCATTCCTTTCCTTACAGTTTTGTTTTGATTTCACATTTAAGAACATTTTCAAAGCCTTTGTTTATTCTTGCTGCTCTATTTTTCCACTCAGCCAGGGCTTACCTTCATGAACAGGCGAAAGATTGCAAATTATCTACATATGTGGATTCAAAAGACCCAAAGGATCTTGACATGGCCATTAGTTAGGATGAAATTGCTGTGCTGTCCTTGTTAGGTCACTTTTCCTCACTTTCTGTTTCATTTTCTAGACAATATCTTAACATATCATTTAAAAATTGCAGTTTTAGAGATATCATTGTGGGCTGAAGTTTCAATTTCTTTCAATTGTTTTAATTTTCCATTCTTCAAACACCATCCTGTTTACAGAATCTACCAGTTTCACATATACATTACCACAGACCCCTCCCTTCTTTCATTAGGTTACAAACCATCTTTTAATTGTAAAATCACAGAATCACAGAATAGCCTTGGTTGGAAAAGACCTCTAAGATCCTCAAGTCCAACCATTATCCCAGCACTGCCAATTCATCACTGCACCATGTCCATCAGCACCTCTACACGTTTCTTAAATCCCTCCAGGGATGGGGACTCTGCCACTGCCCTGGACAGCCTGTTCCAGTGCCTGATAACCCTTTCAGTGAAATTTTTTTTCCTAATATCTACTCTAAACCTCCCCTGGCATGACTTGAGGCCATTACCCCTCGTCCTATCACTGTTACCCAGGAGAAGAGACCAACCCCTGCCTCACTACAGCCTCCTTTCAGGCAGTTGTAGATAATCTTTACACTTTTACATGGCAAACAGCATGTCCAGAAAAAACAGATGGCTATTTTTTTTCTAATAGGTATGCATCTGAATTGATTAAAAAGGACTCAAAGAAGACTGGGGAAAAAAAGCAGCTGCTTCTTCTCCTAGTAGAAAGGATTTTTTTGTTGTTTTTAGAAACATTATACATTTGTAATGGCTGCGAGACCTCAGGCTTTTTTGTCTCCCTCTCCTCTCAAACCCATCAATAACAGCACAGCATTCTTCCCTCCACTTTGTTTCATTCCATCTCTTGTCTTTGGAAATATATGGGGAGGGGGGAAAGATCTTGTCATTCAGCTAGCCATGTTTCCTGGGATATGCAAGGTTTATTTGTTTTGGAAACACAGGAGCTTTATTAGGGTTATTCTTGGTCTTCTGCTCTCTCCACATTTTTCTTTCAGGACCCAATGTGCCTTTTTCAACTTTTTGTGAGTACCCAGGAGTTTCACAAAACACCTGCAAACGGAATCAGTAGGTACTGGGAACTGAAATGAAATTTATATTTTTGTCTCCCTCATAAACCTGCTGATCACAAAGGTACTGTGGTTTTTTAAGTGTCTAGACAGCACCTCACACAAAGGGTTCCTGCTCAGTGATTAGAGTCCTTGGGCTATGTCTGTACTAATAAATGAGTAAGTGCCAGGGAATGTTCCTGGGCAGCAGAACTCTGTCGTCTGTACAGCTGAATTGTTAGCATGGTCCCTGGTATGGTTTTGGGCTCAGCCAACTAGCACTCCCAAATATTCCCACGCACTGCTCAGGAGTTAACTCAGGCCACAGAACATTTCCATTAGGTACTCTGAACACTGCCACCCTGTTTTGGTAACTAACAGGATTTAATAAATGGTTGTGGGCTGTTCAGCATCAGCTCACATCAGTGGCCCCAGCACACTTTATTTTTTAGTGCAGATACAGCCTTAGAGTTCTTCCCAGTTCCCAGATGTGCATCCCACTGATACTCTAACTCCACGTCAGAACAAGACCCAAGAACTCATAATTTTCTTCTGATTTCACGCCCAAGTAAAAGAAAGTAAATAAGAATCTGCTGGCTGGAAAGCAACCACAGCATGCTCCAGACAGGTTCTCATCTGGACAGGACCAGGACGATGGAGCAGATAGCACTTGCCATTCTGTTTCTCTATAGCCTTACATAGTATGTCCTATTCTGAGCATAAAACAAGTATTTCAGGTCTTGTTTCCTTCATTAAAAGGGAGGAGTCTTCATCTTCTTGGGAAATTACTTGTATTGCAGGCATTTGAAGACTATCATTCTCTTCAGGACCCAGCATGCCAGAGGCAGCTCATTAGCCTTCCTTGTGATCTGACAACTCACTGCACCTGGCACATGAGATCAAGAAGTATAAAGGAACAAAACAGTATGGCAGTCAAAGCAGAGAAATTAATGAGCTTCTTTCTATTTGGGATCCCATTCTGAAAGGAGCCTGAGAAGAATATGTACCTTACACTGGAGGCACATCATGCTCTCTACTTCTTTTACAGAACACTATTTATCTGCTTTCTAGCTTTTACTAGATATTGCTAATTACTGTCTTATTTTCAATTTATCTTTCCCCTGTTACCTGTGGGGAGGACAGGACAGGTGACCCAAACTGACCAACACAATATTCCATCCCATACATGTCAAGCTCAGTATAAAGCTGAGGGATCATAAGGGGCAAGCCTCCTTTTTCTATGGCCAGCATCCTGGGAGGACTCTGTTCTTCTGTCTCTGATCCCAATCCATGAATTCCCAAATCCAGTTCCCATCTACTGCAGCATCCAGGAGCCCAGCCTGAGATCTTTCCCTGCAGCACCAGTGGTAACCTGTCACTGGGGAGAGGTGGGGGGGGGGAAAGAGCGTGAGACTGTGGGGGGAGTGCGATATTGGTCTTGTATATATTTTTATATATTTCATTACTATTATTATATTTTCTTTTTATTATTTCATTAAAGCTGTTTTAGTTTTTTTCCAACCCATAAGTCTCTCTCCCTTTTCTTCTTTCCCTTCCCCATCCAGGCAGGGCAAAGGGTTAATAGAGAGCACCTGTCATCCATTTAGTGGCTGGCCCAGCCTTAAACCATCACAGTTATACTGTGGATATCGTATCCAGTTAAACTGTCACAGGATAAGTCAAAACTCAGCACTGAGTAAACTCCAGAGAGTTACAGCTCCCTCCCAGCCTGCATATGAGAGCTTATTTCGTAAAAAAACAAATGGAGACAGGAGGGGTGTGGGGAAGGGGTGGAATGGACACTGTGATCCTGAAAGCTTCCAGGGAATATTTTAGATGCAGGGCTTTGGGTGTGTGCATGGATCAGTTTAGACAAAGTAAGAGTATCAGCTGCTTCTTCAGGCTTTCCTTCTAGAATCAGCATGGAGCAAATTTAAGTTCAATGGAAAACTTTTTGAGGAATCAAAACCAGTATAGCAAGAGAGGTATTGGGGGATCAGATAGACCACTTGTCTCTTACCAGCAACGCACTCTCTATTTACAACTTTCCCAGGTCAGGACTGGTTGAGTGCTTGGGGGAAACACACACACTTAAACAATTAAATTTCTCTATCATTTGTTCTGTATCCTTCCCCTTTTTAGAGCTAGAGGAAGTCTGCTTTTGCAGAACAAAGAAACATGTTCTTTTCACTGACACTAGCTGGTACAGCATATTTCACCATTTGTCAACTGTTTGCACTGCAAGCCTGTGAGGCTGATCCTCAGCTGTGTCTACACTAGTAAAAATGCCCATGAATGTTTCAGGTCACTAATGCCAGTTGGCATCTAGTAGCCTGCAACTACAACCACTGTACTTCTCCGTTCCAGTAAACTCTCTCACTGTTGAAAACAGGGTGGCTGCATGAAAACCAACAACTGGGAATTGTTCCAGCAACACTCTTAATTCCTAGAGTGTGAAGGGAATTGTTTGGGAGATGAGACTGTAGATGGCTTTGGCAAAAAGCACACCAGGGAACTTTCCAACTTGCTACTCACAAACAAAGAACTGGTTAAAGATATGAAAGTCAATGACAGCCTTGTATGCAGGGACTGTGAGGTTGTGCAGTTCAATACACCAAAAAAAGACAGTAAGACAAACAGCAGAATTAGAGCCTTGGACTTCAGGAGAGTAAACATGAGATTTTTCAGAGACCTACTTGGCAGAATCCTGTAGGAGGACAGATAAGCCAAGAAGAACTTGTTGATCTTCAGGACACTCTCCTCAAATGAAAACAGACTTCTGTGACATACCAAAAGTCAAACAAGCATTTTAGAAGGCCAGCATGGATAATCAACAAAGTCCTGACTGACCACAGGTGCAAAAAGGAAGCATAGGGATAGTGGAACACAGAGCAAGCTATTTGAGTGCAATATAAAGCTACTGCCCAACCACATAGGTAGAGAGTTAGGTAAACCAAAGTTCAGGTAAAGTTAAAATAAGCAAAGGATGTGAAAAGCAACTGGAAAGGTTTTTACAGATACAATGGTGGAAAAGGAAAAATGAGAAGGTAGGTCTGTTACTCAATGGGGCAGTGAACCTAGTGGCATGAAAAAAATCTGAGGTACTTGGTGTTTTCTGTGCCTCAGTCTTTACCAGCAAGGTTTGTCATCAAGTCCCTCAGATCCCTGAGCCAACTATCAGAGGCTGGGGGAGTAAAGCATTATCTACATTACAAGAAGATTAAGTTAGACCAATTGAATATACACCTAGAAAATTAATAAATGAATACATTTTGGAAGCACAGAAAGATAAGAAACAGGAACTGTTTCTGAGAGGCAAGTTCTTTTGCAAATGATTGAATAGGGACCAAATCATCGCAGGCAAATGTGTGCTAATAAATTATTAGAAGTCAAGAAAAAGGCGCTTGAGAAAAGATTGAAGGAACTGGACTGTGTATTCCCAATCTGGGAAGACTTCCACTGTACAGAAAAGTTTTCAGATAGGTAATGCTTCAAAGATGAAAGGAGTAACTATTCCCTTGGAATAGGCAAGGAGTTACATGAAGAAAAACTGTAAAAGTTAAACATTTGGAAACCAGAACTCAACACTCTGTTGCCTTCCACTAAACCAATTTCTTAAACTACAACCATCTTTTCCAACGTAATAAATAATTTCCTATATGATATTGTATCAAGTGCTTTCTTGAGTTCTGGTAAATTAACTATATTGTTCTTTCTATTCATGTACAATTAGTTTTGTACTAGCCTGCAATGCGTTTTATTTCATTTTGTCTAATTACTCTTTCCTTTTTTTTCCCCTAAAACTTTGTGTACTGTTTTTAAAACCGGATTAGTACATCTACCATTCACCAGTCATGAAATACTACCCCTGTTTGACAGAGGTATTAAAAACTGAAAAGGCAAAGGGAAGATTGCCTTTAGAAACTGAAAGCTTCTGCTAGCCTTGGAAAAAAATGATGGTAATATTTTCCCTATTTCTTTTATAACATGTTTTGTATCAACTCTACCAACATGAAATTTCATTTTAAGAGACAGTCTCATAATTCTTCCGAGCTTCTGACTGAAATATAGCTTTTTTTTTATTGATCATATTTCATAAATTCATTTCAATCATCTATCCATTTTTTTGTTTTACAAAACAGTTGAAGAGCAACAGGAAATTAATTTTATGTATTTCAGATCAAATTGCCTGAGTCAGGAAAATGAGAACCTTGTCAATAAATGGAAAGGGAAATGGTTATAATACAAGAAGGAAGTATAATGGCAAAACAAAAATAGTGGATTACAGCAGGATATAGTTTAAGAAAAAATAAGTAGGATATTGGAAAACTCTGAAAGGAAAATGAGTTCACAAGAATTAGGAGATTATTAAAAATAAGGCCAATATTAAGGGTGCAAATATACGTTTTATCACAAAAGACAAAAAGTTTAATAGATAATCTTGAAAATCATGGGCCTTTCTGGACACATGAGGGGAAGGTACTAGAAACAGAAGTGACAGCTTTCTAAGAAAGGAAAAAAGTACAGAAAGAGAATATAGAAGCAGAAAACATGAGGGGAAAACATGAAATTTTAAGGTCCCTGAAGAGTAGTCAGAGATTATTTCATACATACATTAACAGGAAGCAAGGAACCAAGACAAGTCTTGGACCACTACTCCACCACAAAGGAGAGCTACAGTGGATGAGTCTAAGAATCCCCAAGCAGTCAATGTACTGCTGGGATCAGTCTTCACTGACCTTTAGTCTAAAAAAGAAAATAAAGGGATAAAGGGACCCCACCACAATTAATAGTGTTAAAAAAGAGAAAAGACTAAATTAGCAAAGATTCACCAAAGATTCACAATCAAAATGCAAATATATAGGCAAAAAAACAAGGCTATGATGGGTTTATTTTGGAACAGACATTGCTCAATATGTCTAATTTTAACTGACACAATGCACCAACAAATGGCAGAGCTGAGCCTCTCATAGGTCTTGTTCCACTTGTTAAAGGTACTTCAGATGTTCAAGCTTGTTTCAAGATGAGAGCTTCTAACTTTAATGGGCTCCCTAGCTGGGTGTATGTAACCCTTTGACATTTCCATACCCATATGACAATGCATTACAGAGTCTTTCGTTGTGAAGTGGGAATAAATTCACGGAAGTTCAGACGTTCCATTTAATTTGCCTGAAAGGTTAATTTAAACACAACTAATGTATACAGTTGAGTGTTACACCACCAACGAGATATGCTGTGCTCTGCATTTCTATACAGTTATCTAAATAACATATACATAGTAAGTACAACATGGAAAGGGGCACATGAGACAGACCATATGTTGGCACTGCAACTGACAGAAACACAAACCCTTGGGGTACAGATCATCTACTTTGCACTATTTTAACACATTTTAGAGTTTTACATTGAGGATGATGTAAACTGTGCACTAAAAATGACTGTTTCTCTCTACTGATTATGCAGGGACCTTAGGGTAACTCCAGTGGTCAAATTAATTGTATCAATGACCAAACATATTATGTACAATACATTGCAAACTGTTGTTTTTTAGGGAAAGTGATGACAAAAGTGACGTCCATGATGACAAAAGCTTAAATCAGATAACTGCTCTTTGAAGACACCATGACTGGTTTTACAATAATTTCGCTCTGCTAATTACTACCATATTACCATTTAAACCACTATAACTCTCAGATATTTTCAGTCTCAATATGTGTCACTCTTCTAAGAATTTCTGGGGACCCCTCAATGTAGCACTTCAGCATCTTTAAGTAGTTCACCAAATGATATGATTAACATTGCTAGATACACTTCACTGTCTTTCACCTTTGTTCAGTCAAATTATTTGTCAAGTGTTGCAGATCTGTCAAGTTTAATGCACTGAGCATGACATTCACGCATTGACTCCACTCTTGGGCTTCTCCCAGGCACTGGCCAATGAGGCCACTGACCTCAGAAGTCTGTGGGGTCTCTGTCTCTTCCAAACTCAAAGTCTCTGAAATGTCAGTTGCATTTCCGATGCTTTCCAAGAAGATCAATTAGAAATACTGTACCTGACATCTAAACTTGGGGAATGAATAAACCTTTTCCCCCAGTGTCATAAATCCAATTATTTCAAATACAAATAAAGGAATTTGTTTTCATAGTAGTTATAACTGCTGATAGAATATGTTCCTCATTCTAAAAGTGATGTTAGAAAATGAACATCCATAATCAGAAAGACTAATTTGTAATTTTAAAACAAATGTACTATTTGGGGGGGGCTTTACATGTGTTAAAACAAAAAGGCTTTTTTAAGTTCACAATAATTTAGTTTTCAAATAAAATGGGGTTTTTTTAATGTTGTGCATCCATATAAAGTTTGTTCAAACACTGTTCACTTCCCCCATCAATGTCACAAATAAGGGTGTTCTCCAGATGATGTAAGCTGTTAGAAAATCATTGATCTTTCCCCAGTTATGTTGACATGCATAAAGCATCCATTATCACCATAATGTTTTCGTGTGTCTCACTTAACCACATTTATAACATTGCCTGTACCACTGTCCTAAGGAATCGTATCTGTAAATTGATAGGAACTGTAAAGCTAACCATGAAGATGTCTGAACTGTCATTAAATTACAAGTCATCCAGACATACTTAGTTTATAAAAATGCAAATTGTTAAGGTCCTAAAATCTAACAAAAACACACCGCACAATGCATGCACACACACACATACAAGGCAGTTTCATAAGTATGAATGAAAGTCATCCAGGCAATCAGGAATCCACTCAGACTTTCAGCCTACACAAGAGAACTGGTAATATCTGGAGTAGTGCATAAAGCATATGACATGTTCTACAACCAGAAAAGTCTTACGTAAGTACAGTAATCACAGTGTCTCCTAGGTTGGAAAAGACCTTGAAGATCATCGAGTCCAACCATTAACCTGACACTGACAGTCATTGACTACACCATATCCCTGAGCACTATGTCGACACAACTCTTAAACACCTCAGGGAAGAGGATTCCACCACTAGCCTGGGCAGCCCATTCCTATACCTGAGAACCCATTTGGTGAAGCAATTTTTCCTAATATCCAGTCTAAACCTCCCCTGGCACAACTTGAGGCCATTACCTCTTTTCCAATGCTTGGTCAAATTCAGTTCACCTGCTGTAAAGAAACTGAAGAGATGCTAGATGGCTAAATTAAGCTGAAACTTACTTCTCTGTAACATAAAACCACAAATTTCAGGGCTGCTTCAGGAGAGCTATAAAACTACAGCACTGGTGTTCCCATCTTCACTGTCTTCTATAAGAACAGCTGAAGTTCTCGCAGTAGATACTTCAACTTGACTACAGCTAAAGTACACTCTATGGTCTTAAACACTTTCACAGACATATTTAGGTTTTCTTTTTAATGTTTAAATACTCTCATTTGCCCTTATAAATTAAATGAATGAGATTTTTAACTTGTCTTCAAATTATTCTTCTTCAACTAGGCATGAAACACTGATTCTCTCCATTGATTCTGCTGCCAGTTAACACCATTACTCACTGCTGACATTTCTAAATTGTCCCAGGTAGCAAAAACAAAGCATCTGTGTCAAATTAATTCTTATTCTAGTACCTTACAGTGTACAGAACATCTTAACAGATAAAGTCCTACTGCTCATCTATGCCAGATCATCTTTCAATCTCTATTTATACAAATTAACTTGTATTTTTATCCCCTTTTCATTTTTAAAAACTGGCAAGTGTTTTAAAGCCTTAAAACATCCACATAAACAGCTTAGTTCAATAAATGCAGAATACCTCTTTGCTTACCAATCCTTCTAACATATCATATGAACACTGTTAAATACTGGAACTTAAATTTTTATGTCTTCCAAAATTTGTAACTCATTATTATCAACTCAAATGACTGATTAGTATTCAAATAAATGCTACAGAAAACTGAATTTATTGCTTTCCAATGTAATAAAACCATAAAAGAAAAATAAATATCAGCATAATTTATATTACTTGAAAGCACAGAATGCCAGAATCATGTTCAGGAGCGTAATGTAAAATACACACTAGGAAAATTAGAACAGTGATTTTAATATATTTAAAACTATCTTTTTCTTTAAGCTCTATACAATGAAAATGCCACATATGAAACTAAAAAGAAATATTTTTGTAGGAGCATAAGAGCAGTAAAATATCAGAAAGGTTCTTTCCATTTCCTCTTCTGTGGCTGAACTGTAAGTTCATAAAATACACTTTAGTTCCATTAACACCATTCAGAATTAATCACAAGCTCAAGTGCTCTCTGTATTAGACGAGTCTGAAATGTGTTTTCAACCTTATGAATAGGCTTAGATAAGTTACATTTTCATATTATTTCCACTGCTCCTTACACCTTCTGTGTACAGGTGAATTCAAAAGCAAAAGAAGGTTCCACAGAGCTGTGGTTTAAGCACATATAATCACATTTGTCAAAACAAACTAACAGTTGCCAAGTGCCTTGCAGTCCTCTTTTTTTAAACTTCTAACAACAATCCTTTCATGCTTTCCTGGTCAGAAATTAATCACTGTTTTGTTTGAATGGAGCCCCCATACTCAGACAGCCTCAGGAGAGGCAGCAGCTTCTGCAGCATTGCCTGCTCCCTTCCCAGGCCCGGGGTTTTGCCTCCCCAGACACTATTTCTCTAGCTGGCATCTTCGATTAAGCAGAAAGCAGAAACTGGGCAAACCAGATGGACAACTGTGGCACCCTCCATTTTAACATTTGCATTATGAAGCTACTGTTGCTTTTGTCAAACTGGATTTTATGGCACTCCCGTGGATTGCACCTTCAGTACTGCAGTCCCATGTTTAGTATGTTTCTCTTAAAGTTCACGAGCCGCATGTTTTATGCTTCACTTGTCAACCTCTTCAATATACATTTATTTCCCAATATTTAAACAGTATTTAACTGCTCTCCTTATTAATGGCATGATCCGTTAGCAGTAGGTGAGCTCTACAGAGCACTGTCTTTTCCTAGCTGTAACAGCCTGGGGACTTGTACAGGTAACATCTTGTGTTTGGCAACTGCAACAAGGTAGGAAAATATTAGCCAGTATACACCAAGACAGGGGAAGTAAAACTGATTTCAGCTTGCAAACAAGACCCATCAGTGACAACGCTTGTTAGCACACTTGCTTTTTTTCCCTTCCCAACCTTATGCCTGGTCAACATAAAAACCCAAGACTCTTCTTTCCAGACAATGGATTTAAGTTCAAACAGTAAATATTTGTTTCTTTAGCTCTGTAGGGCCTTGTTTAAAAATGCCATACTCTGACTCAACTGCTTTGCTTACATTTGCAGTCACTTGCCAAACGCTAGAGCATGACTCTTAGTCATATTATTGCAATAACAAGGAGGTGCTCCGGCACTGAGAAGATTTTCTGCTGCAGACCTTCTGTAGGCTTGTATCTAAAAGGTGTGATGCTAGGGCATGTCAATTACCCTGAAGCTCATGCTCAAACTGTCCAAGCCTTTAAACTATGTTAATTGGCACGTGCTGGCTAACATCACATTTCAAAAACTAACCCGGATAGAACAGTTCTGTATGTGCAAGGTGCAGAATAACCCTTGCTCTGGCATCACACAAGGCTGGCTAGCTTGGCCACCCCTTTTACGTACCTGTGGGACAAAATTATGATCCGATCTTCTCCCTGACCCTCTCTGCATCCTTCAGTAACCCTGCCAAAGGGTATCCTGGCAGCAGTGCCCTACATCTCCTTCACTCCTGCAGCTCCCCTCAGCAGTGCCATGTATGAGGAGGGAGAAGAAACTCCTGACTGCCTTCACACAATTCATGCCCACGTAAGGTCCAGCCGCCATCTATACACAAAATTCTTCAGCAGATGAGGAGGAAAGTGATGCTACACTGACAGGATAACGCAAGCCTGTGCTGGTGTTGCCAAGAGCTCTACTGAGCTCTCACCGCCTTGATCATTTAATGACAAGGGGTGATTTCCTTTTATTCCATTTAATGCTATCCATCTTCAAAAAGTGGAAAAGAGTGAATACATATGAGTGGATGTCTATATTATATTTACATTTATAAAAGGAAGGAAAACAAACGTGTCACATAGCACAGTTTAATGAGCTCACCCAATTTGTCGAACGTATCTAAACCCAATTGTAATACAGCAATCCAGGAAATGCACAGGGAGATTCAAGCACAGGGTGAAATGCTGGCACAGAATTCGGACTGAACTCACAAGGTGGCCTTTTCTTCTTTTTCCCTGTTCTAACAGTGTGAATTACTCCTGGCATGAGTCAGACCCATTTTTCACCATTACCTTTAGCACAATTTTTTACACAGCATTGTAGGTCCAGGAAACAGAGTATGGTATCAGCAAAAAGATCAGAGAAACAAAAAAAAGTCATCTCCAACAGAAGAGCTGGAGAGGACTATAAAAAGGATGATAAAATATTGTAAGATGCCTTAACAAGATGGCATTTCAGCTAGCTGCCGCTTGTGCTACTTGGTCAGAGAAATGCTGTCAAAGGGAAGAAGTCTAAATAAGACACTTACATTTTATTTTACTAAACTTTTATTTATTTTATCTATTCATACCTTTTTACTGCTTGTCCTAAACTAAGACTACTGGGCACCTTTTAAGAAAAGCACGTACAAAAATTAAGATCCTCAGTAGAAAAATTCTTATCCTCTATAGCAGAGTTGATAAAAAAACCCCACAAAGTTGCAAAGTATGAATTCTAGACAGGAAACGGTGTGGTGACTAAAATCACCCCAATATTTCCATATGCAATGCAAGTAAAGATAGAAGAGAGTAGAAGAAAATAAACTAAAAAAATGGTTAAAAAAAAGAATACTTAAATGAGGGGAAATACACCTGCATGGTTTACCCGTAAAACCTACGGTGTACGATGCAAACTTTAACAGAGATCCTCCATGCTGAATACAAATGTCTCACATGACTGAAGGAGAATTAGATGAATATGGTAAGTTATGAGAGGATGTAATTGTGGATAAAAAGGACTGACATGAAATGAAAGCCACATAAACAACTGATCAGGAAAATGACAACCAACCACCTCTGGACTACTTAGAGTAAGGGAAAAAGCAATAAAGGTCTTAAGTATCTGAAAAGGAAATAGCAACAGGATAACCTGTTGAAATTTGGTGAGTGCCTAGAGTTTGGCGACAGAGAACTCCCTTCTGCCGAAGCATCATGTACGTGTTCTGCTCAGCACCTGAAGAAGAACGGACAGCAAGTCATCCGCACTTCACAAAAATGCAGAAGAGGATATTAACTGTGCTAACGACAGTAATTAACCTAGAGATAATTGTGTTTCCCATAAAACAGATATGCAATAATATATCAAATAGAATTCCAAAAATGTGGCAGGTATCATTATTCTAGCAGTCACATTTGACTGATTAAAGACCTTAACACGTTTATCCATTTGTTCATTCATTATACCCTGTACCACCACAAAATGCCCATCAGCTAATGTGAATTTTGGTCTAACCAAGTATTTCTACAAAATGAAAATGTTCCAGAAAGCTTTATTTGTAACTCAATCAATGATGAAATGCTGACACTAACTAGCAACTCTGTATTTTAACAAGTTCAGAGAAAACAATAAATATAACCCAATTTTTCCTTCTTGGATAAAATAAAGATTTCCACAATAGTTCTAGTTCTGCTTGTGGGAAAATAATGAAATATGCCTATCTATACTCTCCCTGCATCTATGTTAGGAAGAAGTAATTTTCATTACGTAAAATGTGATGTATTGCTAATTAAGTGGAAGCAGCAAAGCAAGATGAAAATATTTACCTTAAAAGTGCTTAAAAAACAAAGCAACTTGCAACAAAAAGAGCTGAGTGTTACCCAGAAGAAAACTAAAACCACAAAAAACATAAAACTGAATTCCATGAAAACAAGGAGGGAGCAAAGTAACTTATGTAGATGTTCCCCATTATCTGCTGCAAATTGGGTTAAAGAAATATGCATTCTACACCAAAAAAAAAAAAAAAAAAAAAAAAAAAAGAGAATTCCACTAAAAATCAATGTAATACAACTTCTGGATAAAGAAGAGTCACTGCAGAACTGCTAAGCATTTCAATGTGTGCTTACATAAAACGGAAAAACGTTTAAAAAGTAATTACTTAGGTTTACTTCTAATAACTGTAATTACTATTATTAAAAAGTAATTACTTTATAAGAATAAAGAAACAATGACAATATTTATTGTGCCCTGCTGTGCACAAAGAAAGTTCTTGCTACCCTGACCTCAGGGATATTTTTAGTGAAAACAGAATCGGTGGCAAGTCACACACAGAAGTCCAGCAGGAAAAGATCATTTGCCTTTCTCAGACCTGAAATGTAATAACAACTCCAATACATGTCACAGTGTAAAAGAGACACTTGATGTGATAAATCAAAGGCATAAAATGAGACCTTTAACAGTTACTGTTACTTCATAATTGCAGAATATTTTCCTGTGACATTTGTAAAATTTAAAAAATCTTCTCTTCCATGCCCCCAAAGCCCCAGCATCCACCAAACACCATGTTGCCTTTGATTCTGCAGAACAGATCTCTAAGCTAGTATATTTGACAATATCATTAACTCTCTTATCTGTCCAGTTAGGTGATAACAATAGAATAACGTAGGGAGGCTTTTACAACCACTTGACAAAGACTGTTATTAAATCTAAATGGAAATCAAAAGGTTTGCTTCCACAGTGGAAAAATAAAAGTTTCAAAATACACCGGGAAGACCTTGAGACCTTTATCTTCAAGAAGAAACTGGAGACGGAAGAAAAGTTGCAGCTTATTGACATTTTTCTGGGAGGTAGCAACTGTGGACTGAGATTTCTGTTCTGCCCAACTTGAAACAGGTCCTGCAACTCGATCTTTGACACCCCACAAGCGTACCTTACCCCTAAATAATTCACTACGATGAAACAAAGAAATGAGAAATCTTCCTAATGCTTATTTAGGAACCTGACACAAATGCAGATTTTGGAGCACGGGCATTGCGGCGCAACAGTAAATACCAACCAGAACCAGTTCTCACTTAGTTCTACTCATTATCAAATTGTACTGGTTTTGCTCTAGAGAAGACCTATCATTTAATTAAAACTTTTAGTTACATAGAAACATCATCCTTTATCACTTAACACTAAGATCCCGAGAATTCAGTGAATCAAAGCAGAATAACAATGTAAGGCATTTTTTTTAGTGTGAAACCACATACACACCAGCAGAATAATGACCTATACAGCATCAGTTCTTTGGGATGGAAGGAAACTCTTCTGCTGGAGAAATAAACTAAGCCAGGAAAAACAAGAATCAAAGTGGCCTTTTCATTTATCCAGTGGCAAATACAGGTTCTGGAAAGGAAAAACTTAGAACAGGAATTCTTCCTGCTTGTCTGTCTAACTTCTCTTACCTGATTTTAATCAAACACATTAAAATGAAGGGGAGAAGGGGAGGTTTTGTGTTACTTGGATCCAAACAATATTATGGAAGAGAAGAAAGCATTCACATGGTTGCTTTGTAACTCATCTAAAATGTACCACTTCCCATTAGCTCCACAGAACAATTAACTACACTTCCTAATGAAAGGAGACAGAATTGTCATTTTGGTCACAATTGCCTTGCCTGGGCTGGTCCCCTGTGAGAGCACCATCGGCCAAACAAACACACAGACACACTCTGAATGCTGCTGCCTGCCAAGGGAATCGCATCACGTTCGCATTATGGGAAAGAGTTCAGCAGAGAGCTGAAACTGTCCTCTGTACAGTCAGCGGGGGGTGGGGAACAAAAGCAGTTAGTACTGAATTGACTCACATATGATTTAGAGTGGCTTCAACAAGCCAAAGTTAAACATGCTTATTTCAGACATACCGAAGCACTTTGGATCAAAAAGTAAATGGTAACTATGTCTGAGAACAGTGTTGTCAAGACTTATTTGGGGGGGAAAAAAGGGGGAAAACCCCCAACTTCTTAAACCACGAAAACAGATACAAAAGCAGTAACATTTCACATGAACAGAAATTCCAAGCTTACTCGGCTTTAACACAGGACTTGGGAAAATGGGAACATAGTGTTTATGTATATTCTCCACTGGAAAAATGAAATTGTTCTGTTTTGCCAAGTCTACAAGGTGACATCTAATAACAAGAGAGGAAAAAGAAAAAGTAAAAGAAAAAACCACACACCGGCAGTTTCACTTACAATTTTTGTTTACTTAGAAGGGGGTTTTTGCCCCCCCGATCCTCTTCTAAGTGCTATACGATGTACTCTCTGGAGAAGCAGTAAGTGTCAAGAGTGAGGAACAGTCATGCTGTCATGCAGAAATAATCTCAGGGATATAAAGCCAGTCTAGTCAACATATCATTTCTCTAGCTGCTGCATGAGAAGCGCCATGAATAGTGTCACTGTCCCTCTCTCGCACTCTGCAATGTCCAGTGCATGAGAACACACAGCAGCTTCAGCTGGCTTTGCTATTTTCTGGATTTGATCTTGAAGTTTTAGTGACGATTGGAGACAGGTGGTAGAAAAGTCATTCTTATGCTGTATCTCCCTAACTTTCTACATTCCTTCAAAACATTCCTTCCAGCTATATCATTTTTAGCACCTTGTCATTTTTTGTAAGTTATTTAGCAGTCATAATTTGGTATTTACTGCCTCTTACATTCTCAGAACTGATATTTTCATGTATATATGGCAGCAATAATTGGTTTCTTGTTCTCTTCCACATTGTGTCTCAGTCTTGAGCTCAGGGGTTACTAAGCAGAGCAAGAGGGAAGGTGACCGTACTCTTCAGCCAAGACTATAAAGATTCCCAGGTTGTTCCAAATTAGATCATGCTAACTTACTCAGAACTTCAGCGGGATCTCTAATTTTCAGTTTCCCTTACAATAGTAACCGATGAATAAGAGCTTGCTACACTGATGCTAACAGTTGAGAAGTTTAAAACCCCACATCTCATGACTTAAGTTCTCAAATCATTCTCGAGGGCAAAGTCTAGTTGGTTATACTGCTGAACAGTGTCATCCCATTATTGCAAATACTGCAGTGGGCATCACTGAACACATTCTACTAACAACCCATTGCCTATGCTCAGGACAAACACTATGAGCACAGCAAAGTGTGAACATGCCCAAGGAACACCACAGAAAAATATGCTTACCTAGTACAAACAGGTGGGATATTATGCAGAAAAATTGCAGTTTGCAACAATCTTGACTGTTACCTATCACCACACAGCAGAGCAGTACAACCCCAGGAGACATAGAGGCAGGATCCCAACTCAGTCATCCCCAGGACCCTTAAGAGCCAAGGAGCAGCAGGAGCCTGCTGCCGAGTCCAGCTGTGAGCTTGCAGGGGAAAATAAACTCGAATTTTCAGGCAGCATCCAGCACTCCAAATCTTGCTCCATATTTCTTAAAATAAAATACAGCCATCCGTACTGTGCCACTGCCCAGGGGTTCTCTGGCTGGTAATTCACATTTGGGACAACATTTCTCCTCTCCCAGTAGAATGTTGGTATATTTATCGCTCTCCCAATGTAGGACTGATATATTTTTTAAAAAACTGTTGCAGATAAAGTATTAAATATCCAGAAATTACCTCTCACTCAGAAGAGACATTTTGCTGCTGTATCTCTCATGCAATTCTGAATCTCCAGAACTGTCCTTATGTCTCTAAACAAGACTTTTATCTTTGGTGTCTTTCAGCCTTGAGCAGAAAATCACATGCTACCCTATGATTAGTAGTGGGCTGGATCCTTCCTTAGACTCCAGGGCCAGCTGCTAGCCACTTGAAACAATAACCTGTATGCACGTAAATAATTTGTGAATGGAGGAAAATTATTTTGGATGAACATTCAGGTCACTAAGATATCGAAGACTTTCATTCTTAAACAGAAAATGTTCCTGTTTTCCATGTAAACTTTATGCAAATTTTATACAATTAATGTTTTACAGTTTTAAGTAATTGCAGAACAAAATCTTGTTTACAACTGAGGTACATTCTCAACTTCGGCCTGTGCTAGCCTGCATCCTATTCTGAGACAAAGTTACATCACCAGTAACAATATCACTTTATCCATGCCAATCATCTGAAAAATTGGAAAACAGGAACTGAAACTCTGCAAAATCTTTTGTGATGCTTATAGAATTTATCATTATTATTTAAAAAGTAATCTTATTTAATAGTCTTCCAAATCATAAGTGAAGTTTTTAATGAAGATGAAGGATTACAGTCTAATTGCTTGGCTCAAATTTTAATTTAAGATATGAAACAAAATTCCTTTTGTTAAAAGATAAAGCTGTTTGGGTCTATATCATGTTGTGCTCCCTGCCTGTGTTCACTAATGCAGTGCAGATCAACATGCCAAATATCTCTCTCATCTTGAAATTTTTTCCCAAAAAAAAATGAGTTGATGTAAATTTCGTATAGTTCAGTAGCCAAAGGTCAGAAAATCCATTCATGTATTCACATCAGAATTTGGCCTTAGTCAGAGAATTACATGCTGGGTTTCACTGTGTTTGATGTATTTTTCATTTCTGTAGTCTGTTCCTGAAATACACCATCTTTTCTTCCATATTTAAATTATCAATCATTGATATACACTACAACACAAACAGTGAAACAGGACAAAATATACATTCAGGGATACTGAAGACTGAGGATAATATTCTCCACAGGCGTATGAGCACAAATCCCATTGAAGTCAGCGTGTGTTGTGGAATATAGATTTGCAATTCCTCAACAATCCCTCCACAATATTTTAGTCACCAATGTGATTCCCCCCAGTTCTGAAACAGATCTGATGAGCCAGCTCCTGCAGGGGCCTGTCTCTTCCACGCACTACAGAAGGATCCCAGACCACAAGGTCAGGCTGGATGCTTCATTTCAGACAAACCTCTCGGCCTCTTCTACATTCATTGCCAATCCTGCTACCCAAGCAGCAGTCTTCAACTAAGGGAAAAGCCTGAAGACCACCACAGAGGTTAAAGCAGGTACCACCAGGATTTCCACCTTACAACCTCAAATCCCACATAAAAAATCCCTCAAAAGCAAAAGAAGATGGCAAAGTTCCTGATGTTTTTACTAAAGGATACAGAATTGAAAACAAACCATAGATGGATGTGGAGTTTCTGCCAATCCTACTAGGCTTGATCCACAATACACAATGCCACAGACTTGATCAAGAAGTTCAGGACTCATGAAATCTGCTCTGAAGAGAGGTAAAACTCAGGAACATGAGGCAATTAGAAGTTGCTCATACATTACGTACACTAGGAGTGCTCCCAAGTTTCTGCACCTTCCTGTAGGCATGCATTCTTCCTTTGGGGTGATATCTGGGCATGCATCATCCGTCCCACCCCCTACTTGAGTTTCAATGAAAAAGAAATCCAGATAGGAAGGGACTGCACCATATCCCCATCCCCAGTGAGTCCCCCTATTTCCCCTCCTCCTCACTGTGTACCTCCATGCTTTTTCTGACCCTCTGGAGATACCAATACCTACATGCTGGGAGTAAGTCAGTCTTGTCACAGCCAGAGGTCAGAAAAGGCACACGTACACCCAGTAGTGCTGCCATCCCTGTACCAGCACCTCCCGCATCTATCCATGGAGACACGTCACAAATCCTGCACAAACTGCAGCTGGTTAATCCACAAAGGATGTTCTTTCTCTTTAAGGCATTACCAACACTCTCATTGATAACTAAGGAGATTTCTGCTGGTTTTCAGATTTGATGTAAAAATTAACAACATAGAAACCTCAGGTCAAAGATCCTCAGGCAGCTTTGTATGACTAGAGGCGTTAGCCTTGCTGTCTCCGTAAATCCCTGCCTAGATTCCTTTTTAAGTTTCCCTCCTGTTATGCATTAAAAGCTATTGCTGATTCTACACTGGAAGTGTCTGAGGAGTAAGAAATCCCAGTATATATTTTATATATCAACTTGTTCGGTAAGATCATTATTATTTTATCATACAAAGCAGTGCTGAAATTTCACTACCACATCAGTTGCTGTTTACCTATCAATGTGCTCATATCAGATGTTTCTAAATGATTAAACAGCTTTCTGTCTTAATTCTCTCAGATTCTTTTCTGAAGAAGAGGGGAGAACATTAACTTCTACTGCTTCGCACCACAGGCAGTGTTCATTCTGCAGACCTGCCAGAGACAGTATCGTTGCTGACTTCTTTGTTGACAGTGCTCTACAAAATGTTTTAAATAATACAGACCATACCTTCAGAAACTTATGTTCCTCTCCCACCTTATTTTTTGCTTGTTTTATTTGTCACTTAGATGTCAGTTGAAGATACTGCTATTCTTCCTCCACAGTATCTCCATGTTGCTGTAATGCCTTCACCTTTCCCAGCCAGCAAGAGGCTGTTACAGACTCTCAGCACCACCAGCCTCTAGGGGACTCAAACAGCAACACAGACTGTAGCCCAAACTTTCCAGCAATTTTGATGTTGTAGGGTTTTAAGATCCTGCAGTAAGAATAATAAGTGGGGCCATACAAAATATCTATCCTTGGAAAATTCTATCCCATCCTCACTACCTGCAAATCAAGCTGTTTTAACTAACTTTTGTAGGCAATACTGAACTTTGATCCAGGTTTTGCTAATGGTTGTTGCATTTTTGAGTTCAGATCTCTACACTTAGAGAGAAAGAGGAAAATTAAATAGTACATTGTAAGGGGAAACGTAAGATTCTAATACTCACTTGAGAAAGCTATGAAAGCAGCAGTCTTCAAAAACTGTCTTGGAAAATGAATAGGAAACCTGTGCTTACAGGGAGAAAAGTGCTAGAAGAGAGGAAAAATCATTGCTGCCATCCAGCAGCCTGCTCTTCGCACCTGTTTTTTCAGATGATTTAGTCAGAGCAGGAATTAAATGTCTCTGGAAATTTTAGAAGCTCTACTGCAAACATCCTCAACTAACCCACTGCATCAGAGTTAATTTCACCTCCAGTGGTACAATGAAATATGTTGATCCTGTACAGAGCCTGAACCCTCTGAGCAGCCATCCCAGTCCATGCAGTCCTGCCAGGACAGAGGAAAGCAAAAGCCAGGCAGTGGACATGGTGCAGGCAGATTTGTCCTCCAAGTCAAAGCTAATCAAAGCTTGAATTCTCAGAGCACAGGACCTCTCTTTGAGTAAGCACCACTAGTACTATATACATTTATATTAACATCTAAAAAGACTTCTCTCCCACATGTGACCAAATGAAAGCTTCCGTAAACTTTCAATTACCGTTTAAAAATTTTTCTCTGCTCAGTATATTTGGGTCAAAGTAGGTTTACTGGAGTTAACTATAAATTAATAAATTCAGCAAGAAAAAAAAATATATTCAACTCATGTATAATTCTATAAACTTAGCAACTGTAGATAATAAATTTCTAGTACACGTGATATTTCATTAATAAATTTTAAAAAACACTTGAAAATTTAAAGAAATTTTAAATTAGCTTAAGGAAATAATGCATAAAAAAAGATTGTCAGAGTGGAACTAAACTAATATAGAAAATCAATTATTGCATTGCAAAACAGAAGGGAAAGTTGTTTTATAGCCTTTGATCACGAAAAACAGTTGATTAGGAACAATTCTCAAAGAGGCTCACTGTGTTCTCTGAAAGGATTACCAAAAAATCCCACAAAAATCAATACAATGGTTCTGATCCCACACAAGTCATTAAACACGGTTAGAAGCTCACAGAGTGTGACCATAAACGTTGTCACATACTGCAAATGCTTAGAAAAAAGGAAGAACTACAATCTGCTCTTTTAACTACTATCTGGAACTTCCACAGCACTAAGCTCCCTGTGTGGTGGGGCTTGCGAGTCAACACACATCTCTCTCAAGCTCAGCTGTTTCACGTGGGATGGACGTGGGAGCCCACTGGTAAGTGATCAGAGGTATCAGACACCATCCCCAGCACAAGCCCCAGCTCAGAAGTGTGCTTCTGCTGTGCGTGGCTCTGCATGTGCATGGGCACACGGGGAAGGGAGAGCACTTCCCCACACTATGAGCAGCAGAGAAATGGTAATAGTGACATTTGAGGCACGAGTCTCGATGGCACAGACCACCTGAGCTTCACGATGCCAGTTTCCAAAGCATCCTCCCACGAGCTGCAGCTCAGTTAAAAGTATTTCCTGGATTCAGACTGGTGTTACCGCCGTTACATTCTCCTGCAACGTGCCAGGTGCTGGAGAGGTGTTTAATTGACGCAACTCGTGATTTAAATCACCGCTGTTGTAAGCACCGCTCTCTCTGCTGCCAAGCACCCAGAGGCTGGAAGGCTGACAGCTGGGCTGTGCGCAACACGTCTGTTTGCAGTGCACTTCAAGAGCTTCACAAAAAGGGCCAAGTATTGGACTATTACCACTTGGCAGGCCTAAGACGTCTACACGGAGTAGGACTAACAATGTTCAGCAGGCTGACCTGGTTACTTGTTCTAAAAAAGGGAGAAAATTCATTTCTAGAACAGCTGAAAGACATATACCACAGGCAAAAGTCTTACAGAAGAGAAAGTAAATCACTCCTTAAAGATGAGTGAGTCTTTTGAAAGGCTTCTAAGCAAACAGTCTTCATTCCTAAACTCAGTCAATGTGCACAACAGGAGAAACTCAGACTGTGTCGGGAGGAAAATCAGCACAACCAAGTGTCCCTTTGAACTAACACCAGTGCTGACAGAAGATGGGAGGCAACAGAGCAGCACTGTAGTCCACCCTGTCAGTCTGCTGGGAACATACCTATTTGCTAGTTAAGCTGATCAGGATGCATAAAAATAACATTGCAGGAGGAACCAGGATGGCTGTGGCTTCCAAGTCGTTTCAACACCTCCATGGTCTCAGGCTAATTACAAACAGCTGTCTAACCTGGAGCTGACAGTAAAAGATGCACCATTTCATTCAATATTTGGTAACAAAGCAGCAAAGTTTCATGGAAATTCTCCAGTCTGAATATTCTGTAGAACTGTCAGTGATGCATCACACAGACCTTGTGATCTGTACTCTTGTTTTCTAGGTTATTTTTAAATCCAGTTTGCATCAACCATGATATTTTTGTTCATGATCCTTCTTTCTACCTGCATGGGAAGGACTCAGACACTAATTTTACAAAAACCCTCAGTTCTTTAATCTCTTCTCTAAGGTAAATACTGACATCAAAATGGGTATTTAATCAATTTCTTAAGAAAGAACAACTCCAGTCACATTCTTCTGAGCTGGCAACGGGCGAGGTTGGTTTTGGGTTTAATTAACAATGTATAAGGGAGCACATTAACAGCAGTATGACTAAGGGCACTACTGAAGGAATGTCTGAACAAAGAGGTAAGCATCACAACTACTTCTTGGTGATTCACGATTACTATTATTACTACTACTATCTGTCATTTTTATTTCATCACTACTATTCCACGCTAATGGCCCCTCCACAACAAAGGTCTCACCCAGCAAATCCAGATCCACAACACTGACGTTTTGTTCAAATTAGTAGCTTTCTTTATACAAAAGGCAATTACATTCAGCTCTTGGAGAAAACAAGCTCTGCACACTTCCCACATAGCTTTGAGAACACACTCCAAAAGACAAATTCTCTATATGCAGTTTCTCTGCTACTCCACTTACTTGGAGTTCTTGTACACAGTCTCACATTTCATTCCTAGTGCCAAAGACTGCTTTTTTTTTCTTTTAATATTAACAAACATTTATTTAGATATATTAGTGTCTACATTTAGCCAGTAGTCAGGGCTAAACCACAGCAGTTAGTCTGACACCCGACGCTCCTTCGCCAGTTGAGAGGGAGAATCAGGAAAAAAGGCAGAAGGCCCACAAGTTTAAGTAGAAACAGATTTAACAGAACAACAAAACTGATACAACAATCAACATAAAGTATAGAAGGTTCTACTCAGCCCAGTCCTTGATGTTGACATGGGAAGAGACCCAGGAAGAGGAGGAACTCCATCCTTAATGAACTCCCTCCTTTTGTAATGAGCAAGATGAAGTGGTATGGAATACACCTGTGAGTCAGCTGCCCTGATTGGATCTCTCAGCTGACTTGGGGCTAATCATGGCTTCCCTGCATGACTGCCCATGGGTCTGTGCCTGAGGAACCAGGACAATTAGATTGGGGGAGACAATAGAGCTGTACTGTCAATTGTACTAATGGTTTGGAAAAGTGTAGCTGTATAGAAATGGATATAGAAAGTGAACCCAGACTTTAGTTAGTCATTTTACATTACATTCCACAACTTCTATTTTGCTAAAAATAGCATTCTTGATTATGTATTTAAGTTGTCACTGCTAAACAAATAATAACCATTCTGCTGAAAGATAAAAATGTTAATCCATTCCAGAGGAAACTGCATGTAATTTAATTATCACTAAGCTTTTTGTCCACATTTAATTATCAAAACCTACATTTAAATACTGCTTATCAACGCAAATACTTTAAGCCTCCTGTTGAACAGACTGCGTGCAAGTGTCTGCTCTTGCAAGTACATGCACAAACACATATATAAGACTCATTTTATGCCCTTTCAGATTGAAGCCCTTTGCTACATCATTACTTTGCACTGCATCACAGTTTGAGGTATGAAATCAAGTTATAAAGAATTTGATGAATATAGCTTAGCTGCCAAAATGTTCTTTTGCTCATGTTTGCAGAGCTGGAAAGTCTCAACACAGCTTGATGAGGCAGACCCACCATGGCAAGTCACCTTTATTTGGGGATACTGATAGTTGCCAGGAACTCTTCAAGCAGCCAGTTATTATACCCTTCAGCTTCTGCAGTGACAAATGTTGCTGGGAGGGTGTTTGACAAAGAACACACTTGTTATTAACATTTACAGTGAAAAGTATGCCATATATATCCCACACATTTCTTAATCACTGCTCTACCTTCCTCATGCAAATTTAACAAATTACTTATATTTACATGGAAAGCTTCCAGTTTTATAAAATTAGGTCCCACAGGGGGTGACTTTTATTTGTTCAATAACTATATAAGAGTGCTCTGCAAATATACCCTTTTCTTAAGAATGGGTATAAATAAACCTACAGAAATACTGCTATGGGTCAAGCAAAACAGATTACAAAGTCTTATCATAGGAAACCTCTCAGGTAATGTAGCTGACCAAAGGAAGTTCTCTGTCAAATCAGTGAGCACATGAAGTGAATACAGAAGTGCCTAAACTAAATCCAACCAAGCCCACAATTCTTTACCAAAAATGAACAAATGTGGTTCAAATCACCTTTGAGAGGTAATTTTTGGGCTGTGTACCAGTTTCTGCATAAGCTCACTGTTTTTCAAACAGCTTCAAACCATCAAATGATCTGGTAGCAAACTCCATCTAGAGAATACTGAGCCTGCTCCAGAGCTGTGCTGGAACGGAGCATGTTGGAGACCACCAAACCGGCACCTATCCCTGGCAGTCCTGTGCACTTTATGGACTGAGCTGCACAGACAAGCTCAAGCAGTACTCACCAGCAACAGACCTCAGCTCTCCGAGGTGAAATAAACACTGTCCACTGCTTCGCTGCTCTTAGAAGAAACCTTGAAGGTCTTACCCCCAAAAAACTGTTATGCTTTCTTTTTTCCTCATTTCTGATGAGGCAGGAAACATCAGACCACTTGACTTTTTTTTACTAATTAACCTGTCAGGCTGAAATATCAAAATATTTCCTTTCGATTTAAAACTAAATATTTACTTGTTATTCTTCATTCTGACTACAAAAATGTATTTAGGGGGAAAAAAAAGCAGAACACAATATTGAATGTATCTTTAGTTCAAAGTGAAGCATTCTTTTCTAGATACGTGTAAAAAATGCAGAGGCAACTAAAAGCTGGATTTTCTGGGGCCTGGTAATAATGGTGACATTCTTTTACCCAAGACTTTGGGAATTAAATTCAGTCACCCATAACATGAGAGATCCAGATACGATTTTTATCCCTGTGCCCAGTTGGAAGTAGACCCATTAATCCTAATCCACGGGAAAGTGTTCCATCCACTAGGATATAAAATGAAACTACTCCCCCCCATACTAACTCTTCTACTATTTTGCTATCAACAGAACTATTGCAACATATTTCCAAAGGACACAGCATCTCAGCAAAGAGACTAGCAATCTGAAACACAGCTGCCACATCACACAGTACTCCCTGAAGAGAAGATGTCTAATGAAGAGTCAGGAAGATAATTTTACAGGTCATTTCAAACAAGATAGTTTAGGCTAGAGATAAAAATGATGTTATGCCAGTAGCAGAAACTGTTACACTGAAGGCAGGAAAAAAATTACTAAACATATTATTTAACAAAGGGAGGATTTTAAAGTATGTATTGGGTTTGACAGTGCTGAGAAACATTTGATCTGAAAACCACAAAAACTGAGGAATAATCTATGCCTCAAGGCAGTTCTGCACATCGGAACCCTTTTTTCCCCTGTTTGGATCTGATAATTTGTGTGCCTCATTTACTTTACAACTGACATTTGAATGCATAATTATCCTTCCTTGAGTGTGTAAGAAAACCTATTTTTCACAATGCAAAATATTTTAAAGTATAAATAAGCAGTATAACCAGACGTCTGACTGAATTAGTGTCTTCTCACTAGCTTAGTACACTGACAATCTGTTCTTCAGCAACATTTTTTCAGCAGGGGGGTTTACATACAAGTACTATCACTTTCAAATCCCACTGCACATCAGCACTCCGATTAGGGGTTAGACCTTAAAATGCACTTTCCATCCTGTTTTAAACTTCAAAACTGGGCTCTTTGCCAATTAAATACTTGCACAAGAGGGGGAAAAAAGCAAATGTATCCACTTTTTGTACTTCAGAAGGCAACCTTCTGACATACATGTTGCAATGTGTTTTTTGATACATTGGGGGTGAGACTTGATAACTAGACAGGACTACTAGAAAGTGCTTACTCACATATAATTTTAAATATACAATGATTAAATTCCTAAACTCTTCTCATCTTTTAAACGCCATTTAATTGCAAATTCTGCTGATAGCCTGAAGTGTGGTTTTCCTACCAAAGGTTCTGAATTCAAAAGAGCAAGATTTTTCAGCACAAAATCCCATTTCATTTTGCACTATACCACAAAAAAAGGTAAGAGTCTTCCTGCCTGAGGACTGTGTGACCCTCCTTGGTACATCTGCTGAGCCCAAGGTACCTTGCTGAAGTCTTGTCTGCAACAAAAGGCATCAGCCACCTCGCACACAGTAAAGCTCTTCTACAGAAGGAGTGGTACTGAACTCATACTCATCCAATATGATGCACATTGTTAAGCACGAGTACTGAAACTCAAGAAGAGCCTCAAATATGAGTCTTTCACATCTGTTTGCTACTCACAGAGTCAGTTAACATTAACAGGCCAGTATTTCAAATATTTTTCCAATTTACAGGTAATTTAATATTTAAGCACACTATACTATGTCAGCCTAAACGTAACAGAGTAACCCAATCAGCACTGCTGAACTCCCTGACACAACATCAAGCCAGCTGGGTTGATCAGGGACAATTATTCTGATTTTTAATGTGACCATGCTGTCTTACAACTAATGAAAAATCATGCAGGGAAAAGAAAAAAAAAAAAAAAGACAAGTTCAGTGTCTTTTATTAAACAGAGGGTTTTTTGCTGTTATAAAGGGACTGTAACTCAAGGCTCAGGATTAATACAACTGAACTAAAGTAATAGTTTGATGAATTAGGACTTTAGCTAAAAATACAAGAAATAGTTCTCCTAATTATTTTTTTTTTTACTATTATCCAGCCACTACACCACTTAAAGGCAATCACAAAACAACACAGGAAAAACATGTTCTACAAACAACACATGCAATAATGCCAGCATTGGCACTGAATCACCACTTGACCAAAACTATTCCTGGGTATCAGACTACTTCTCAAGCAATAGCCACATGCCATATTACACCAGTATGCGCGTCACCCTCCTGGCAATGTTTAAAAGGAGGCACACTTCAGTTTTTTCTGGACATGAGCTCTACTCTGCATTACTGTTCTGCATTAATCATCATCACACAAGATGTTCCTAGGGCATTTCTGCATATGCAAATGATGCCTATCATTTTCCACTTAGTTTGAAAAAAAATATCCTTAGAGTACTGGTACATTCAATTGCTAAGTGAAATGTAAGTAGTTTTAGTTAAAACGTTTTAATACCTCAACTGATGTAATCTGGAGGGTTATTTTCTTGTGTTCGCATTTAAGCGCAGACATACCATTTGATCTCAAGGGACACATAGCTCTGTCTTAACAGACGGACCTACAGACCCCATGGTTTGGATTCATAATTAAGGTCACCAAACATTCATACAAGGACTTCAAGGACAAATATGTCACCTGACAGCATAACCAGCTCCCTGAGCTGCCACAGCACAAGTGTGATGAGGAGTGGCTGAGGGAACTGGGGGTGTTCAGTCTGGAGAAGAGGAGTCTGAGGGGAGACCTCATTGCTCTCTACAACTACTTGAAAGGAGGGTGTATCAAGGCAGGCGTCAGTCTCTTCTCCCAGGTAACGAGTGATAGGATGAGGGGTAATGGACTCAAGCTGTGCCAGGGGAGGTTTAGAGTAGATATTAGGAAAAAAATTTTCACTTAAAGGGTTGTCAGGCATTGGAACAGGCTGCCCAGGGTGGTGGTGCAGTCCCCATCCCTGGAGGTATTTAAGAGATGTGTAGATGTGCTGAGGTGTAGTGGTGAATTGGCAGTGTTAGTTTAGTGGTTGGACTTGATGATCTCAGAGGTCTCTTCCAACCAAGGCTATTCTGTGATTCTGTGATTTCTGGAGAAGAGGCTGAAGAATAAGCACTGACAAACCCTGTATGGACAGGCTTGATAAGGCATGTACACCGAGTCCTAGTAGATTCACAGCATATTAAATACTGGTTTTACATAATTTATCTGTCATGGTAACACATGCCCTTTATCAGCAGTATCCTCGGGATCTCCAGAGAACTTATAATTCTACAGATATAAGGTAAGATTCCTATAGTACTCTCTACCATAACAACATCACGAAATACTGGTCATCTGAGGATTTTCAAATAAAATAAAGTATTCTTACTACACATAGATGACAAAGATTAGAAACAGTACACACAAAACATGGGCCATCTGATTATGTTCTTGGCCATATGAAGGCCACTAGTAAAACTAATGACTTTTGCCTGAAAAGACAGATCACAGAATCACAGAATGTTAGGGATTGGAAGGGACCTCAAAAGATCATCTAGTCCAATCCCCCTGCCAGAGCAGGAACACCTAGGTCAGGTCACACAGGAACATGTCCAGGCGGGTTTTGAATGTCTCCAGAGAAGGAGACTCCACAACCTCTCCAGGCAGCCTGTGCCAGTGCTCTGTTACCCTCACTGTGAAGAAGTTTTTCCTTGTGTTTACGTGGAACCTCCTATGTTCCAGCTTGCACCAATTGCCCCTTGTCCTATCATTGGATGTCACTGAGAAGAGCCTGGCTAAATATACCTAAAACATGACGCAGATGAAATTTAGGCAGGAAAATTCAAATTCTGTGCTCAGTAATCACCATACCCTGGAGGAGCCTACACCCACTGCATTCATCCCTGCCAGCCAAGGAAGTCCTTGCAGCGGTTGCAGGTAGGATTGCCTTTGGGTGCCTGCGAAGTGGCTCCTTTCCACAGCCACAAAAGCCCCAAAGCACAGGTTCCCTATGCCTAACATGCATCTAAAAAACAAGCACTGCCCACTAAAGCACCATTTTTAGTAGAAATTATATAAACTTGAGAAGCAGCACATTCCTCAAATTTATATCAGCCACACATATCGGGTAGTTTCTGTCTATTGTCTCAAAGACTGATGGAAACACCCTCCATCAGGGGGGTCCTGGACCTACCTGTACCATTACTTACAGGCCACGGAGTCACAGAATAGCCTTGGTTGGAAAAGTCCAACCATTAACCCAGCACTGCCAAGTCACCACTACACCACGTCCCTCAGCACCACATCTATACGGCTCTTAATTGGAGATAAATTATTGCATTTACTGCTACCCTAGCTCTACAAAGCAACTTGATTAGGATGTAGGCTTTCCTTATTGCCACTGTGAGATGATGAGAGGCAACCTCCACACTCGTGTGCTGAACCAGGAACACAGGCTTATACTGCTGAAGTGAAAATATCAGCACCTCACTGACCTTACAGATTTTAAAAGACGCTTTGAATCACTTATGCAAGATATATCCTCTTGTAGCTGCACAACCATTCTGAACAAGTACACAGCAAAGGAACTTCACAATTGCCACAGCAGTTCAAAGCTGAAGTCAATTAGTCAGAACCAATCTCTAAACCAACCATCAAGAGGTTTTTTCTTCGGAAAGCATTCATTATACAGATTCATTCATACATTTTGAGACAGGGTTTAAGTCCAATGTGCAGTAATGGATGCTCTTATGCTACATGAGCACACTGAATTAGGACTCTGCAAAGACTCTTAGGAACAGCAATACAGCAGTGAATTCTGAAAACTCTGGTTGTTCTTAACCGAGTTTATAAATAACCAAACACTGTGAGTGTTGCCAGTTTCCTTACCATTATTCATTCCCTTTATCCCGGTAGTTTGTAAGCGGCTGCTAAGTCCCTCATAGACAGAACAGCAAAAACTAGGAGAGGCTGATAACCGGAGTTCATCAGGTAAGCAATAAGAGACACTTTGTACAAAAGAAAGTACACATCTAGCAATCACCTGAGATCTCAGGACTGCATTGCTTAATACCCATTTTCCTCCTCTGTGGGAGAGCTTCTCCTCAGAAGCATTAACAAGTGGTAATTACAGAAGTCATGCTGACAACACATAACCAGAGGGACACTGTCCACGCTGAATGTCAACTGACCTGGATGTTACAAACTGCGGTTCCTGGAACCTTTAGCACTTCTGTTTCGTTTAGTTCTTATTGTGTTCTTACGCCCTGCTTTAAATGATAACTATTCATCAAAACTTAGCGAACCAAACCACCCGAGGCTACGAGATTTTGACAAACTGCAGTAAGGACTGAGGGTTTATGAACACGCCGGTTATGTGCACTCTACCGGTGGGAGCAACTGGTCGTAGGAGTTAAAATTCCTGTAACGATACCGAACCTGTAAGGTATCGCTAGTTCTCAGTAACACCGACGTCTCCGCACCACTCCCCGCAGCAGACCGGACCCGTCCCTCGCCTCCCTCCCGGCGGGGCAGCATCCGCGCCTCGGGACGACATCTCCGGAGCGGCACGGGGGTGCCACCGCTGCTCCTCCGTCCTTTCCAGCACCGACACCCCGCTCCCCCACCGGGGACATGACCGAGTCCCCACCGCCGCTGCCTGCCACCGGGTCCCGCCGCGGGCTCTGCCCCCGCCGGAGCGCAGCGGTCGGACAGCGGCACCACCTGTCCCGCGGCCCCACCTGTCCCGCGGCCCCACCTGTCCCGCCGGCGGGAGTTACGCAGCGCCCGCCGCCCCAGCCCGCTCCGCGCAGGGGGGACGGAGGGGGACAGAGGGAGCCCGGGCGCGGCCGGCGGGACTCACACGGGGTAGAAGGCGTAGGGCGGCAGGGCGCTCTCCTCGCACGGCTCCGCGTCGAGCAGCAGGTAGTCCTGGCTGTCGTTCCGCCGGGCGCCGGCCGCCGGGGAGCCGCGGTTCCGTGGGGCGTAGGGCTGCGCCTGGCTCATGGTGTCCCGGACGCGCGGAAACAGCGCGGAGCCGGCTGGAGCGCGGCACTGCGGCTCTGCCTGCGCACAGCGCCGCGGGCCCCGGCCAGGGGAGGGCAGCGCGGCGCCCCGCTCCCGCCGGGAGGTTCCCGTGTCACCGCTGCCGCCTCCCCGCTCGGCACGGGGGCACCAAAGTTTGCGGCGGCTCCGCTGTCGCGTCTGCTCGGGCCGGCGGGAAGGGGCGGGCGGTGGGAGGGCGGCGGGCTCCGCTCGCCTCCCCTGAGGGGCTGCGGTGCCCCCTCCGCGCCGCCCTCCCGGTCCCGCCGTCCTCTCCGGCTCCCGCCCGGTCCCGCCGGCGCCGAGCCGGCCCTGCCCCGCCCCGGGGCCCGCCGCCGGGCCCGCAGCGCCCCGCCGCAGCCGAGCTGGCAGCCAGCGGCCGCCCGGTGGCTCCGTCCCACCTCCGCGGTGCGGCCTTCCGAGCAGAGGTGTGCGTACCTGTGCCCCGGAACGCCCCGGGAGAGCGGGCAGGGACAGCGCTCACCTTTCCCCGCTGTGTCAGCTGCAGCCCGCGGCGGCGGGGCCCGCAGGGCTCTCCCGGGCGGTCCGGCGGGGCGGGGGTGCGGTGGCGGTGAACCCCCGCGGGAGCGGGGCTGCTGGCTCCATCTCAGCCCGGGTCCTGTCACACCAGGCTCGGCTGTGTCACAGCACGGCTTGGTTTTGTCACTCTGATAACTCCAGGTAAGAACAGGGGCAAAATGCCGCCTTTCTTAGCCAAAAACCCCAATGGTTTTGCAGTAATAACAGATTAGCAGCACTCAGTCCGCTTGTGTTTCTCAGTTCTGCTTCACCGGTAGCACTTTTTTTCATGATGTTCCTAATTTACTTAATGTAGGCTGTAACAGCTAAAATAACTCAAATAATTACAAACTTTTCTAGGAAAAAATGTAAGGCACTGAAGAAATAACGTATGATCTATCGGCATCTCTCACATTTCGCATAATGTACTATTTCATATCCATAACTAAATGTAAATGCACAGGTAAAATGAATGCATCCAAGTGAAATCTCTCCCTCATCCCCAGCCATGGTCACAGGTTTAAAGCGCTGCCAAGGGTTTGGTTTTTGAACAGTGCACAGCCCTTTGCTCTTTGGCATGCACACCTTCCCCTCACCTGGGGATATGCTGAGGAGCGCTCTTTGGCACACACACCTTCCCCTCACCTGGGGATATGCTGAGGAGCGCTCTTTGGCACACACACCTTCCCCTCACCTGGGGATATGCTGAGGAGCGCTCTTTGGCACACACACCTTCCCCTCACCTGGGGATATGCTGAGGAGCCAGGTGGGCAAACGCCAGGACAATGCCGGGCACAGCACGCTGGCGGGCTGGCATCACCTGTGCTCTGCGCCAGCCTTTGTCAGACCGTGGGTTTAATGACTGACTGAGCCACCGAGACACGTTTCACCTCCCCACGCAAGAGGAGGAGGCATAGAAAGAGACCCACAGCTCACTGGAGTTATGGCAGTACTTACGTGCGCTTTAGGCGAGGTTCAGAAATACCTGCAGTCAAAGGTAACTCCACAGTTGCTCAAAATCTCTGAAATTTCTTTTGTCCTTGTAGTCACAAAAGTTGAAATTAGACTCTAATGGTGTTTAGAAATCTTCCTTTGTAAAATATTTTTTTTTTCTGTTAAGTGTTCTATTTTAAATAGGTGGTTTAGTACCAACATTACCATGTGAATTTCATAGTTCTCATGCTAATTTTTATTTCAGATTACTATAAAAACAGATATTATAAAGTTATGTGCAGGCTTTGCATTTGAGAAATATGCTGTTGATAATACCTCACGTTTTTATTGTAAGAAAATTGTTTGCCAGTAACAGAGTACTTCGTGATGGGGGAATGTTCCACTACTCTTGTGCATAACCATTTCACTTGTCCTACTCTGTTATGAAGATATAGTGCTTCCCCACTAAGTCTGTTATGTATATTCCCAAAATATTTGCAGATACTTCTTATTTCTCCATTTTACTTCAGCTGCTCTACTTGATACTATATGTGTCTCAAATCCTTTATTCTAGGGTTTTTGGGGTTTTTTTCCTTCCTTTCTTTCTCACCCTTTGGCATATTTACTTTTTAAAAAAAACTAATGGCATCCTACTTTGCTGATGCCTTATCAGATCCTTTGACTTCAGAGCTTGCTCAGCCACTTCCTCTATTTTCTTCTGCTGCTTTCTTCAATCTTCTACTTACTAGTTGAATGTCCCAGGATTATTTCCCATCTTCCCCATGATACTTGTGCATCTTTCTCAGCTTCCAGGTGACATTTCTCATGTTCTCAGGTACTTCCCTTCCTAAATCCTAGGCCTGCCTTGGTCCATTCTTATTTCAGCCTTGTAAGCTCTGGCATCACCACTCTTACTTTCTCACCTGTCCCAAATCTTCCACAAATTCTGAAGCCACACTCATAAATTGCAGTGATGACCTTGGTGGTTTCTTTCAGATTATATCACAACAGTGACGCTAATGAAAAGTGGAAGAAAACAATATGGTGTTCTTGTTTGTGCATAGAACTGATACACCGTGAGAGTATCAACCCACTTTGATGGGGAAGCCTACATCATTTTTCTTTGTGTCTGCTTACTGAAAGTTAACCACAAAGAGCTGCTTCTGAGTATTTGATAGCTGAGAAGCATGGTATCTTTGTGAACTCTTTCAGTTCTTGGTCATCTCAGTATAAGATTTTTTATTATTCCAGATTAACAGCATGTGATGGTCATGGTCATTACCTCTGTGGTACAGTTTGGTTGTTTTGGTCCTTCGTGTTTCATAGCACTGCTGTCAAAATGAACTATAAAAAGGAATCTTTGCAGAGAGACAACTCAATAGGCACTGGACAATATATTGTCTTAAGAACAGAGAAAGTACCTATTATCTTGGCAACAGTGAAAAAACCTTGTACTTATATTGTCTTTTTATATTCAGTCAGGTGATAAATAAAATAAATAAAATAAATAAAATAGGCTTTTCCATCCCCACATGCTTGTCAAGTACAGATTGCCTCTAGGAAACCACCTCAGTATGATGCAGTTTTGTTTCCCTTCATCATGTAATGGTAGGACTTGCTTAGTTAAACAGCTGTGTGATTGTTCAGAAACATTGGGCAGATCAAGTCATAGGAACAAAAAATGTTCATCATCCTTGAAAGAGAAGAAGATGCTGAGCTGAAATTCTGAATCTTTACAACTTGGTTTATATTTACAAAAAAAAAAAAAAAAAAAAAAGCCTCTTTCAATGTCCTGTAGCAACAGTGTGGTCTCCATTGACTGGTTATGGAGTGAAAACCTGCAGCACTAGGGGAGTGGGCCATCCTTGTACTAGATGTTAGATAGGCACACATCTTCTGAAGTCAGTGAATGTTCCAAGAGTCACAAGATGGTGGAAACCCTGACTAAAGGTGGTGTGTCCTGGTGCACTTACAGTCCTTTGGATGTATTTGTGTCCGAATTGTTCAGGATATAGGAGAGAACTTGCATCTATTTCCTTCTTTGAGTCATAGTCTAGGGATGATGATCCATTCTGTAACTATCTGGAAGCTACTGAGGTTACAGAGAATTACTTGGGATGGCAAGATGCTGGGATGAAGAAGCAAGGAGCGGTCCTTTCCTTCTGTGAGGGACAAGGGAAGAGATTCCTGTCAGAAGAGTACGACTTTAACTATTCGTTACATTTCTTGCAGGTCTTTCCAACACCAAAATGATATGTATATATTATTCTGGCTTTGACAATGACTTGGTGTTTCTGTTGCAAAGGTAAACAACAAATGCAATTTTTTAATGCGTTACCCATTATTATTATTTATGCAGTGTTTCATTAGACATTTAAATGGCAAATTGAATTTCAGTGAAATTGCTATACGTGTTCTAGATAAAGTTATCAGATCTTCACTGCAGTCTTTCCCATCCAGATATATATTTCAATTCAGAGTGAATAGAGAACTAGACAAAAGAGTTATTTTTTTCTCTGGGTCTTTATCTGACGTGTACACATATTAACCTTTTGTTCTTTTGAAACAGAAAATCTATAACCCTGACTGATGATACAAAAATTGCAATATTTCCCAGCTTAATATTTCCCTTTTGTGCACCTTTTTTATTACCTAATATGAAAATACATCTGTCTTCTCAGATAAAAAGATCTGATGTATTTAGTGTGAAATGGAAATGTTAGTGTAGAACTGGCTTAATTGGTTTTATTACAGGCAGCAAGTTACAAACTATTCCATCATCACTCGCTCAGTCAAATATAGTGACTGAGATATTTCACTCAGAAAGATGAAAAACAGGAACTGAAAAATCCTGTTCCCTATACAGGGGAAAGGATGAGAGAGTGAAGTCGCCTGACGAGTGACAGGCACATTGCTTAATGCACTACTCGAAGTCACTTGGGTACCATGGCAATGCAGGCTGCAAAAGAAGCCATGCAGAATAGCACAGTACCATGATTCAGCCTCCCTGAGTAACTTAGATAAAGGTTATCTCTATACAGCAAAATATAGGTGCAATCGTGTTGCTCACTTGCAGACCTAAACCTGTTTAGGAACAAAAGGAAGAGGTAACATCAACCTGTACTTGTAGCCTGGAAACTTTCAAGGATTCATAGAATGAGATTTAGTTGTTCATGTTTAACCAGCCTGGTTACATGAGCTGGTTAGATTGCACTGACGACAGTACTTCAGCACACGCCACAGTCATAGTTTCCTAACTCTCTGTTCTGCACTGGGAATACTGTCAAAGACACACTTGTATAAACCAGGAAAGGGGCAAGTCACCGTAATTGTGCCATGGCTAAGCAGTGTCACTGCTGTGGGTGTCAGCTTCACTTGGAAAGAAAATAAGTATGCTATATAGTGAAGGAAGGCTGGTTACTCAGAGGTGTGAAAGATGTGTAACCTGCCTGCTAGAATTCCTTCCTGCTGCATAGCACAGGACTCAAGACTTGCTTTTATAAAGGCAGCAAAGCGAACAGTTGCTACTCAGTAGTTTAGTTAGTTCCCTCCATTAAAAATAAATGAAATAACCACTGTCAACTACCATTTCTAATCACCACTAGTCTCTGCCTTTGTCTAAATGTGAATGAGAAGAGAATCATGTTGTGCCACCAGGAAACCTTCTCTGTGTCTCAAAATCTTCCGTAGTATCACAGAGTCACAGGATCACAGAATGGTGAGGGTTGGAAGGGACCTCTGGAGATCATCTAGTTCAACCCCTTGCCAGAGCAGGGTCACCCAGAGCAGGTCGCACAGGAACACATCCAGGTGGGTTTTAAATGTCTCCTGAGACAGAGACTCCACGACCTCTCTGGGCAGCCTGTTCCAGTGCTCAGTCACCCTCAAAGTAAAGAAATTTTTCCTCATGTTCAGACTGAACCTTCTGTGTTCCAATTTTTTGCCCATTGCCCCTTGTCCTGTCACTGGACACCACTGAGAAGAGTCTGATCCCATCCTCTTGACACCCACCCTTTAGATATTTATAAGTATTGATAAGATCCTCTCTCAGTCTCCTCTTCTCCAGGCTAAACTGATGCAGGTCCCTCAGCCTTTCCTCATAAGAGAGATGCTCAAGTCTCCTCATCACCTTCATACCCTCTGCTGGACTCTCTCCAGTAGTTCCTTGTCCCTCTTGAACTGGGGAGCCCATAGCTGGACACAGTACTCCAGATGTGGCCTCACCAGGTCAGAGTAGAGAAGGTGGATCACCTCCCTCCACCTGCTGGCACCCTTGGGTATTGTTGGCCTTCCTGGCCACAAGGGCAAGTTGCTGGCTCATGGTTAACTTGTTGCTCACCAGGACTCCCAGGTCCTTCTCTGCAGAGCTGCTTTCCAGCAGCTCAGCCCCTAACCTGTACTGGTGCGTGGGGTTGCTCCTTCCTACGTGCAGGACCATGTATAGTGTAATCTCTTCTGGCTATGATCCAGCCTACTCCTTCACATTCATCTCTCGTATCTTTTCTTCCCACAGAATGCTACAAGTGCAAACTTTAATCACTGTAGGAATTACAGCTCAGCCATTTTTCTGCAAAGGATAACTCAAGGAGGAGGTGGGCTTGGATGGCTGGTGGATGTTGGCACCAAAATGAGAGCACTAGGACTGGATCACAGAGACAGCAGAAACATTTTCAAAAGCTGTCCAAAATGTCTTGGCTAAGGAGACTCTGGGGTGTTCAGGGCAGGAAATTCTGAAGGACTTTTGGAATGTAAGAGAGAGGGGAGAGAAGTAAGGTCTGCAATGAGAAGGAATAAGGTTAAGGACGTGTCCCTACATGAACGCTTATACTCAGGCTTCTAGTTTGGGGGGAGACAGAGATTTCTAGAAACATCATTATAGCAGGACTGCCAGGGATGCTCCCACCACCATCACTTACACATGTGTACACACATAGACTTGCAGGATCCCACTCAGCCATTATCCTATCTTTTGCTGTCAGAAACACACAGTTCTTCTCTATGCACTTTCACACAAGGTCTGTCATGCTACAGTTGCCTTGGCTTACATGGTATAATTAATTATTGTCAATTAGTTTTAAAAATCTGAAATGCACTAACACCCACCTGTACTGTATCTACACTGTGAAAGTCAGTGCAACTGAAATATTGTCATTAAACCCATTGCAGTTTCATTACACATCATTTTGTGGGTTTTGGATAAATACCGTGTTTCCAACCCAGGAGTCTGAGGCATGCTGCTCAAAGATAAAGAACACTAGTAGTCATCGAGCCCCTATTCCCATTACAGATAATAAGATACTCCTTCTGTATTATAAGTGAGTAGGAGGATATTTGAAGTCAAAACTAGATAGAATTAAGTGGAAAATATCTTGCTAGTTTCAAAGGACATGGAAAAGTATTAACTTTCCAAAAAGAGTGTATATGTAAAGAGATGTTGGACCAGAGATCATGTATGTTGTGAAATGCAAGAGTAATCTGACAGAAATCAATAGAATTACAGCATTATTAAATCAGTATAAGTGAGATAAAAATTATTTTTTTCCTCTGTTTACCTTCTGTCATTGCATAAAGAAATAAAATATTTTTAATAACTCTATGTCCTTTTGATGACCAACATAAGAGCTTTTCTACATGGGTTCCATGTTCACTCAAGGTACCATATTAACTTCTGTGTCTTGCCCAAGTGGTTCAAAACATCTCCACTTGTTGCCTAATTTTATCAAAGAAGTAAAGAAAGCGATACATTGAAGCCTTTCACGTAAATACAGACTCAATATGCAGTACTCGTCTTGGAGATCTGATAATTATACCTACCAACATATAAAGGATAAAAAAGTATCATAAATAGTGACAAATAAATTAGAGCTTCAGCAAAAAGAGCTTCTTAAAAATTCAAATAACTGTTGCTGACATTTAACCTTTACTGGCAAAGAGGTGTGTTTGTACAAATGAGTTGTTCAGCTTGGTGTGATCACACACTGCCATGAAAATGATGTGGTTCATAACAGTTGCAACATTTTCTATTTCCTTTTTGTATTAATTTAAGTGATCTTTGTAAGTTGAAGGTGTGAAGTTTCTAATAATGAGAAAAGAATGGTGAGTTCTAAAAAGCTTGAGTTAGCCCTGTCAGTTTAGCGTTCAGGTTTGTCTCTGTGTCATGTTAAGCAACCAGTAGTTACTCTAGTTCTCAATCCAAATATCATGCATAGGGTTATTTATTTTGTGATTTTGGAAGGGGAGTTCCCCATGCTTATTGATGATCACAGAATCACAGACTGGTAGGGGTTGGAAGGGACCTCTGAAGATCATCTAGTCCAACCCCCCTGCTAGAGCAGGATCCTAGAGTAGATCACACAGGAACACATCTAGATGGGTTTTAAATGTCTCCAGAGACAGAGACTCCACAACCTCTCTGGGCAGCCTGTTCCAGTGCTCTGTCACCCTCACAGTCAAGAAGTGTTTCCTTATGTCAAGACTGAACCTCCTGCGTTCCAGTTTGTGCCCATTGCCCCTTGTCCTGTCACTGGACACCACCAAGAAGAGTCTGGCCCTGTCTTCCTGACACTGGCCATTAAGATATTTATAAGCATTGATGAGATCCCCCCTCAGCTTCCTCTTCTCCAAGCCAAACAGACCCAGTTCCCTCAGCCTCTCCTCAGATGGGAGATGCTCCAATCCATGATCTTAGTGGCCCTGTGTTGGACTCTTTCCAGTAGCTCCATGTCCCTCTTGAACTGGGGAGCCCAGAACTGGACACAGCACTCCAGATGAGGCCTCAGCAGGGCAGAGTAGAGGGGGAGGAGAACCTCCCTTGACCTGCTGGCCACACTCCTCTTAATGCACCCCAGGACGCCATTGGCCTTCTTGGCCAGGAGGGCACATTGCTGGCTCATGGTCAGCCTATTGTCCACCAGGACTCCCAGGTCCTTTTCCCCAGAGCTGCTCTCCAGCAGCTCAGCCCCCAGCCTTTGCTGATATATGGGGCTGTTCTTCTCCAGATGCAGGACTCCACACTTGCTTTTGTTGAATTTCATTAAGTTTCTCCCTGCCCAGCTCTCCTCTCTCTCTACATGATACTTGTATAACAGTTTTCTGTCACGCATAATGCTAGCAATTTTCTTCCTCCTTTGAGAAAGAGATAAAAACCACCAAATGTGAAAAATATGTTGACAGGAGACCAATGTGAGAGTTTTATTATATTTAAAAGCAGACTAACTACAGTGAGTACCTCCTAAGCATGTCTCCCTGCTATGTCAGCTTTATTGTTTAGAGATTCTAACTTGATGGATATTAGTGTTGCAATGCTGCCTTCAAGACGGAATTTAAAATTGTTGATGTATCACTGATTTCATCCTTTTGTATTAAAAATAATAACTCAGAGCACTTTATCTGTCAAATATTTCTTTTCTAAGTTATCCACAGATGTTCTCTTATTCATGTTTCATCTGAATTACATATGTGCATCATGTTCCTTTATAGTAAATCAGTTTCTACCTTAATCTTCTTGTTTGCAATGCTCTAAGAAATAAAATAATCCAGTCTGGAATTATATTTCATTTTGCATTTGTGTTTCTTCTGCTACAAATAGATGCTGCACCATCTTATTCAGTGCCTTTGGTAGTAGAGTAGGGGGCTTTAATGCTTCTCAGCATTAACTTTTTGAGGGGATTCCACCTTCTAAAACATAAGATGCTGATTTTTATTCTTTTTCTTGTAATTCTAGGGTCTGAGAGCATCAGTGTTACAGAGAAAACATGATGCAGTATCAACTGACATCAAGCTGAGAATGTCTTTGAACTCAGACATGTCATGTTTTGCTTGTTGATGCTGTATGTCTGCCAACTACCAGAGAGACTTTCCCCGCTGGCTTCTGCAGGCAGGCCTGTGTTTTGTACATAGTTCTGTCACACTGTCTTCTCTGTGTTCTTGCTGCAGATGATCAGCCTGATCTGTTTTGTTTGGAAATTAGGGAAAAAGTGAGTTAGGAAAAGAATGTTGTGTTGTGTGAAGTGATGTGCCACCTAAAACAGCTCTACCTGAGGATCATGGGCTTTCCTCTGTTATGTGGTGTATCATCAGCCTTCCCATCTGAGTGACTCTCTGGTTCCTCTACATTCATGGCTTCCATTATTTGGCATGCACATATTTCTAGATTGGTAAGGGTTTGTCTGAATAACTGTTTTGAGAGAAAATTCATGTCTGTAATCACACATCAGTGATTACATGTGGCCAAGACTGTTCAAGAAAAGACAGTTACTATCCTTTACTTGCTGTTATTATTTTCCTTTTTTTTTTTTAAAGTTCCACCATGCATTCATAAACAAGAAATAGTATCATAAAACTTGGATAATTATTTGCTTATTGTAACTTTAGAAAAAAACACAAAACTGGATTTCTGGAATGAAGTTTATTTACATACATTAATTGTTAAATTCTATGAACTAAATTATAAAATATAATATATAGTGTATATAATATAGCCATACATGTGTCTTGAGGAAGAAAACAGGGCCAATATAGAAAATGTGAGAGAAATCAGTCTGCTACATAGTGGGTTTGTCACAGAGTTTGACAAGCTCTACCCAACATGCTGGAGAAGTCTTGTCTAAAGAATAGACGTCCTCTGTCCAACAGTTTGAGCTGTGGTGGCGTCTGCCAGGACACGCTTTGACAACCAGTTCTACCCATTGATACTTCAGACCTCAATGAGCAGTCACTCTGTGTCCTACCACCAGATGGGACAGTCAGGTGTTTAATTACATTTTACCCTGTAGGTTGTGAAACTTAAATTGCAAATGGCATCAGTGTGTGAACTAGCAACTGTGAAATGGAGCACAGAAGACTTTTGTGTAATTCATTCCCTTCAGTTTTATGCTATAACATTTCTGTTCATGATCTCTTTTGGGAAATTGGTCAGTTGCTGTAGTAAATAGCCAAAAAAGGCAAGGTCTTATTCACCTCATTTTTTCTTATAGTACAAGGCTTGCTTTCTAAAACCCAGATAAATACAAACTCTGAAATATGAGATGTTAAAATGTAGTAGATGCTACTGGTCTCTACATAAGTATTGGACTGTTACAATATTGGTTTTGGAAAAAAATGTCATGACTTCAGAATAGAAACATGCAGCATTTCTGTAGATGTTGTTTGCTTGGAGTCATCACAGCTGTTTGGAATATTTCTCTGCTCCTGGGATGACAGATCTAGCAATCATTGCATCTCTGGGAGAGAAACTCATATGCCTTATTCCATAAGTGCCAGCCTCACTGTTTTGAGCATCCCTGGGATGGTGTAAGTGCTAGTGAACAGGCACTGTAGGGCTGCCAGATGGCGAAAGCTCCGTCTTTATAATCAGACAACATTGCTATCCTGACAGCTGAGTTTTCAGTTTATCCTGACAGCTGAGTTTTCAGTTAAATGCATTAATACCAATTTTCACTAAGCAAAAGGTTATTCGCTTTACCTCCACAAATGCTTCTGAGACACAACTCACTGCATCTTTAGGGAAAGAAAAAAAAAAAAAAAAAAGATATGTCATTTTATGTTTGTCTCATTTTGCACTGTCTTTAGGCATCTCTTATTGTCAGATGCAGAGCACTAGGTTTGACAGATTACTTGGTCTTGTCAAATATGATCATTCTTGAACCATTAAATTGTTATCCCCTTCAGAGATACTTGTGCAAGGTGCTTAGTCGTTGTGTCTGGCTATGCCACCACAGTGTCACAAAATACTTTATGCTGTTGTTGATTACAAAATTTTTGTAATTCACAGGTCACTGATCTCTTACAGCATAATTAATAAAATAGCAATAATTAATAAAATGGTAATATAGCATATTATCATAGCAATAGTTAATAAAATGGTAATATCAAAATCTGATTGGATACTTTTTGTTCAGTCTTTGAAAAATATCCGCGTGGTTCATGTATTTGTAAATAGTGCTAGCAAAGAAACAAAACGTGAAAATGAATGCATTGAATTGTTATGCTCATTTCCTTTTCAGTAAATATGCAGGGATCTTCTTTTATCCCCTGAGACCAGATGTACCACATGTAATGAGATTCTTCAAAATATCAATATGCAGAAACACCACAAAAGGAATCTGGGGTATTCAGTTCATTCCTGACAAGTAGGATTAATGAGGAATGGATAAATATGTATGTAAAAAGCAAGACTGGATTGAAAGTTAAGCCTTATGGACATGATCAATGTTTAAAAGAGTACTGATGTTCAATACATTGAAGAAATTCTCCCAGAGAAATTCTCTCTTGGGAAACAAAGCAGTTTAAAAATTTGTTTTGAATAAACCAGGCCTACTGAGAGATGAGCCGAAGTTGTTCACTCAGTACTCCCAGCTAAGTTTAACAGATTTTGACTGTTTAGTCAGCAGGTCTCTGGGTTTTCTTCACCAAGCTGAAGTTACAAGACAAGTTGCAGTTGCAAAACATCTTGTCCTAGACTCCACAGTTCTCAGCTTCTCTCCAGACTGCTGAGTCCTCAGTGCTTAAGAAAACAGGCTGCATAAAACATAGTAAATGTATGAAAACTACAGCAGGGATCTAATGCACACAGCTATACACACACCAGTTACGTGGAACAGTTTGTTCTGCACAGTTCACCTCGATTCTGAGATGGTTTTATAGTGAAATAGATTTTACTGAGATCCAGCGGGAGTACATTTGCAATAAAAACTCCATAACTGGCCTGCACAGACTCTTAAATTCCTTGCCACCTATATGGAGCAACAGTCATATGATATATTTTTAATCCTGTCTGAGTCCTCCAAACTACACCATGGATTAATCTCCTCTTTTAGATTAGAAAAATCCTGCTCACTGTTATAAATAGACGAACCACAGTATTCTTAACTCTACATGTTGTCTTTGAAAATATGACTAACAGAATATTCTGCTGGCCTCCACAAGATCATTTTGGTAGATCTCTCTTAGCTGCCAAAAATGTGTATAACAAGGACAAACCAAAAACTTACCTGAAAAAAAATAACACCCACAAAACTATCCATATTGTGTCAAGCAGGCTACACCCTTCATTTTACTTCATGGTGTCGATTAATAGCAATAAACTCGTACAGAAAGGGGTACATTTATTCTGCCAAAGCAATTTGTGTCCCTAGCAAAGAGTTCTAAGAAAAAGTCAGAAAGGATATTGAAGAATTAAGATGCATAAATGCTGAATCTTATCCAAGAAACAGGAGCTAACCTGCTTAATTTTAATCATATCCTGACTAAAGCTGATGAAACTTTTCACATGGAACTCTCTGTTAATTTTCAGCAGAACCAGTGTCTCCAAGATGTTCAGTTATTACCTGGCAATCATTGTGGGGGTTTTTCTTGGAAAGCAATTAAATCCTCAACTGAAAAACAGCCATTCTTGATCACTTCAAAATGTATCCCTTTGGCTTTTTTTTCTGATTACTTTATTTCATTTTTCATAATTACATTTGAAAATTTGAAATCAGAATGAAGTTCTTTAAACCCTCTTGGAGTTAAATACTTCAAAAAGCCAAATAAACCTGATTTTTTTTTTCCATCAATTAAGCACTGGAACATTTTTATCTTTTTGGACAGTGATAGTTTGAACTATTGGGATTGCAGTTAAAGAAACAAATCAATGGTTTTCACCCTTCACAGACACTCCACCAAAAATCTAATTATTGATAGGAAATGGTGATCCCACTGGAATCCATGAAAATTGTGCCATCAACAGGCTACAACAGAACCAAGAGTTTATCCTGGGTATTGACAGGACTGGGACAAAAGCTTTAAGCAAATCTCAGCTTTCTGGATGAGCTGTATCAGCATCTTTGTGTTATTAATGGTTCATAATAATACCAAAAAGTCTCCCACGGCTATGAGCCAGCCTAGTGGACTTACATTTTATTGCTTTGGCCTTGCTTACTGGGAACTGTTGAAAATTACTTTGAAAATTATCATTGTATGAATTAAGTTATTTGTGCTTGCAATATTATATTCTGTAATACCATGAATGTTCAATGGATGCTTTCAGAATCATCATTTATAAATCCAATCATGTTATAAAGCAAACAAATTCCAGAGGACATATTGGGCTTCTATAATGTGACATTTTATACCTAGTGATACCAGAAATGCTGCAGTTGTTTTTAGGTCTCTGTAGGCAACCTTGTTCACTGTGGTGTCACTATGTACATCAGTAGAGCTAAAACCGTGATGTCTGCCAGACTGAAGGCCTTTTGAATTGCTCCCCAAATCCCATATTTAATAATGGGTTGTATCCATTTTCTGTGCTAATTTACATACAGTGGATAAATGTTTGTAAGTCATTTCAGCTACGATACGCTTCTGAGAGTCTGTGTTGTTCCACTGGAAATGAACGTGTGAGCTACAGGGCCGGGAATGGGAAATCTCTGCAAAAATGGATCTTTGGGTTCTGTCTCCTTCAGTATTTGACTGAAACACTGAGATTTCTAAGAAGTGCTGAGGTTGCCAAGACCGCAATAGCATTCTAGAGAGGGTTTTCCAGGCAACAGTTTGCTTCAGAAGTTTGTTTTCACTGGAGAAAATAAATTGTTATTGCTTAACTGATTTATTAAATAAATTCTCAGATAAAACTCCTGTGGTGCTGCTGTCTGAACCACAAAACTACTGTTATTTGTCTCTGAGCAAAGTGTTGCATATTGAAAATTGCCATTTAGAAACTTGAGTCTTAAAGAATCTGCTCATCTTCACTCATCATCTCTTGGGATCACGTTACTTCATTGAGTTCATACTGAAAAAAGCTTCTAGTCCTCTGGACTGTAAATAATTATTTACAGACTTGTAAATAAGAATTCACTTCCTATTCCTCTTGGAATTAATGTTAAAAATAATTTTCAAGTTTTACTATTAAAATTAATTTTGACTTCAAGCAGAGCAGGAATCAGTTCCAGTTGTAAGGGGAAAATAAATATAGTAGACCTCCAGTTTGGAGTCAGCAGTTCTGGGAAGCCATTAGCAGCAAGTGGATCAAAAGTCCAAAGCAAGTTTGTCCCCGAGCTAAGGAATGAACAGAGCTGTTACAGCAATGGGATACGTTCCTATAGTTATGATATTGTGTTGTGAATTCACATTTACTTGCTTACTGTCTTGTAACAGTTACCTGCAAAACCCTAATAGGACAGTTGTAGCAGCTTTAGCTCCGACCCTTTGCCTGGACACTCACAAAAGGTGCCAAAATTGTATTGTGAGCTGACGTGCCTTCTTTGTGTTTCTGGGACGTTTCTGCCTCAGGAGTCCCCACTCCCCAACCATCTGCTCTGGGCCCCAGTGGCAAGGACAGGTACCTGATGGCATTACAGTAGCTTAAAAGTATCTCTAGGGACAGGTACTAGCTAAATCTTGTCACATCAAAGATTCCTAACACAGCTATTCATTCTTTTGAATATCATAAGACCTGGTGAAAACCATTTAAACAATTTATATCATTTGTTGTCTCTCTGTTCTTGTCACTCAAAATTGTTGTTTAGGGTTTGGTTGGATGTCCAGGTCTCTCCCCTGTACTTTGTTTGGTTGGTTTTTTTCTGCAAATGTATGTAGCTTGAGTGTTTACTGTTATTTGTCTTGCAACCAGCAACCAGTACTCTCTGGCAAAAAGTATTTCATACCAGAGAAAGCCAACTGAGATTTTTTTCATATCTTTTAAGTGGTCAGGCTCATCAGTTGATCAAATCCTCTCTAGGTGATTCCTTACATAGTTGTCAATGTTCTTGATCTTCATTTGGAAATATATTGTATTTCCAGACAGCTCTGTGCAATTTGCAGTAGGTTTGAATTGGCTGCTCCCTACCCCACGAATGCCTACCATGCCCTAGGTGATTTTCTTGCTCTCTCCAAAGACAAGATCATGAAAGACAATATTAAAAAATGGTTGTGCAACTGGCTGGGAATTTTTTGATGAAAAACAGAGAAGTTTACCCACTGAAACTAAATTAGGTTTTTTGATTGGAAAGTAGATTTTTTTCCAAAATTAAAGAAAAGAAAAAGGATAAAAATATGAAAGAAAATGTGAAACAGTCAAACACAAGTCCCTCTTCTAAACAAGGGGTTTGGATCTCATTTTCAGTGAGGAGATGAAAAACTGTTTTTATTTACTTTTTTTTCATGGAAAACTTTAATAATTTCCTCCTGAAGCAAACAAGAAAATGTTAGAAAACTTGAAAATCCTCAGAAGGCAGGAAAACTACTTCCTATCCATCTTTAATACAGAAAAGTATAAGAGCACTGGCTCATCAAATCAAACTGGAATTTACAAGCTATATCAATTCTCTAAATTGATGTAATGGATTTTGATAATGCTGAATCATAATCATAATATGCCCACATTATTGCATCAAAAAGGACAGTAAATATTAAAAAAAAAACCCATGACTCACATTTAGCTGTGTAAACTCCAGATGCCAAAATTATAGCATCAAGAGCCAGGTGCAACAGGAAGTAGAGTTTGTATGGAAAAGCTGGAGAGGAATTAACATTTTTGTTAACAATATATCATCACTGATGCTTCTGTAGCATGTTAAATGTTCCAACTGATTCCATTCTTGCACATTAGCAGGACTTACTTACCTGCTGATCTTCTTTTCCCAATATGAAAGAAATTATCATTATTCTGTCATCCAGCCAGATTACAGCTATTATGTATGAAAATATCTGTTTGTATTTATGTTCATTTGGGTTATAGAAGACAAGGAGTTGCAAGCTGGAGAGAGAACCAAAATATGAGAGCATATTGTCATCTGTATCTACAAAAGTATTTTCACATCCGCCTACTCTGTGACAGGGGAAACCCAACGGTGACTGAGTGCTCAGGTAACAGTGCAGGCTTTGGAGTAGGCTGTGAATGTAAGCTCGATGCCTTGTGACTGTAAATAATGCACTCATCTGGGAAATGACAAGTCATGACAAGGCTGGTGACAGGCTGAATCAAAGGGAAGTTGTGGCTGCCCCCTCCCTGGCAGTGTTCAAGGCCAGGCTGGGTGGGGCTTTGAGTAACCTGGTCTAGTGGGAGGTGTCCCTGCCCATGGCAGGGGGTTGGAACTAGATGGTCATTGAGGTCCCTTCCAACTCAAACCATTCTGTGATTCTATGATTCTATGAATGCTAATGCTATGGAAATCAGTAAACTCATTCAAATATTAAATGTTTTTAACTTTGTGGAGAAAAAGGTCATCGCCAAAATATTAAAATTCAGGTGTAAGTATTGTAACTGCCTCGCTACAAAGACATCTGCCAATGCATCGCTGACAAATATATTTATCCTTCTTTTTCATGGGATGCACAAGATCTCATATACCACCATAGCAACAGAGGCATTACAAAGCCTTCATTCAGGAGGGTTACAGAAAGAATTGCTGTTCTCGTCTTTGGTCCTTCTGAAGCCATTTATGTGGACTTCACAAAAGGAGCTCAGTAACAGATAGAATCATAGAATCATAGAATCACTATGGTTGGAAAGGACCTCCAGGATCATCAAGTCCAACCTTTATCCCATCATCTCCCTAACCACTAGACCATGGCCTCAAGTGCCTCATCCACTCGTTTTTTGAACACCCCCAGGGACGGCAACTCCACCACCTCTCTGGGCAGCCTGTTCCAATGTCTAACCACCCTATTAGTAAAGAACTTCTTCCTAATATCCAACCTAAACTTCCCCTGATGCAACTTGAGGCCATTTCCTCTCATCCTATCATTAGTAATTTGGGAGAAGAGACCAACACCAGATGAAGCACAGTTTACGGGTTCGACGCTGGCTTGGGACCTATTGGCACCTGACTTGGGAACGGTTTCTAGTTCTTCCATTAACTACTGTGCAATGTTAAATCATTTTGTTTCTCCATGCCTTAAATTCTCCATCTGTATGACACAGATAACTCTCAGACATGCCAAGAACATATGCTGAAAAAGAACTAACTGCTTTTTTTTTTCATCTTATTCAAGGAAAGAAAGTAGGTAGCAAAGTTTATCTGAGTAAGAACCCTTAAAAATTTAAAATACTGCTAGCTATTTCTTTGTGTCATTTAGGCAGAAACCACTGGCAATTCTAAGGTCGTGACAAAAGCCTAGAAATGCTGGTGGCATCTCATAGCATTGTACCATTTCCCAATTGTATTGACTGTTTTTTGCTAGGCTATTAGGTGTTGCTTCTGGTATACAATAGATGGTGAACCCATTCAACAGTCCTAATTAAGTGAGTTCATGATATATGATATTTAAATAAGGCAATCTAAGTTCCTGATTAATCATCCATTAGCAGTAAGTCATCATTATGCATCCTGTCTCTGAAGATACTGAAACACAGTATTAAGCAGTTGTTATGCACTCCTTCCTCAATATTTTATGAGTCTGTTCCAGTGTTTTATGGTACTGACTGAGTGCTGCATCACAGTTTGCATATACACATTAAAACTGTAATGTTAAACCCTTAATTCTTAATTACCATTAAGGTATTAGAAGGACAGCCTGGCCAAACTTCGATTTCCCTGTGAAATCCTTAGATCTGAGAAGTTTTAAGAACTTTATTTCTCCTCTCTTAATCATCATACCCTAAACAAAAGATATTACTTTTCACCTAAACCTTCTTTAGCTACTGAAAAATCCTGACAGAGGGCTCCAGTGTGGCCCTCACTTAACAAATCTTTCGCTAAAAGTTTTCTACGAGAGTGAAGGTTGTGCAAAGATCTCGGGACTTGCCCCAAAGGATTTAATACCTCCTGTGTAACACACAAAAATTTTTGTTGTGCATGGCTTTATATTGTTAAATCTGAATAATTCAACCATCTGTGTTAAATAATTAATTTGAGTGAATTAGCATTTCAGAGATGTCTTGTATAAGTCTAGTGTGCTATTGTTTAACTTTCACCACATACAATTACTCACTTGATTTTATATCCATGTTTTTGTACTTTGCAGTCCCATTCTCACACAATCCAAATAATAAAACTTTTCACAGCCCCACACTCTGTGTTTTGATACTGGATAAAAAGCACTATCACTGAATGTCCCCCCACCATTTCTACAGGGTCCAATATGTATTTTTTCTTTCATGACAGCACTTACAAGTTACTTCAGCTAAGGACTTTAATTACTACATTAACTCCAATTAATTAATGAATCTTTGAAGCAACTTTGGGAGACAATAATGAATTATGTATAAATGAAGACACAGAAGAATTTTGATTTGCTAAATTTTGGTAGCAAATGAGGAGCAAAATGAAGAACAACACTGTCTGCGTCAGGACGCCTAGTTGTATTTGCAACTCACCCAAATACTTTTTCTCTGTTTCTGTCATGAATACCAACTCTTTCCCTGTTCCTTCCAGTTTATGATGTACCACTTGTTGTCCACACAGTATTAAAATCCTTCCTGTAAGATATGAGTCTTTGCCTGAAAAGCCTCTCAAAGGCAGCAGTCCCCAATTGTATGTAAGCACATTCCTTCTGGGCTTCCTGAAACCCATCCCAGGGATAATCTCTTTCATGTTGAATTCATAACAAAACATTAACAAACATGCCAGGCCCAATTGTCCTACAAAGAGCCCTTCCCACCACTTCAGTGATGTAAAACTGTTTGAAAGAGACTGCAGATCATAGAATCATAGAATGGTTTGGGTTGGAAGGGACTTCAAAGATCATCTAGTTCCAACCTCCTGCCATGGCAGGGACTCCTCCAACTAGACCAGGTTACTCAAAGCCCCATCCAACCTGGCCTTAAACACTGCCAGGGAGGGGACATACACAATTTCTCTGGGCAACCTGTGCCAGTGTCTCACCACCCTCACAGTAAAGAACCTCTTCCTGATGTCTAATCTAAATCTGCTCTCTTTCATTTTAAAGCCATTACCCCTCATCCTATTGCTCTTGCAAAAAGTCCCTCTCCAGCTTTCTTGTAGGCCCCTTCAGGTACTGGCAGGTGCTGTAAGGTCTCCCCAGAGCCTTCTCTTCTCCAGGCTGAACAGCACTGGCTCTCTCAGCCTGTGTTCATAGCAGAGGTGCTCCAGCCCTTTGATCATCTTCATGGCCCTCCTCTGGCCTCGCTCCAACAGGTCCACGTCCTTCTTATGTTGAGGGCCCCAGAGCTGAACACAGTACTGCAGGTGGGGTCTCACGAGAGCGGAGTAGAGGGGGAGAATCATCTCCCTTGACCTGCTGGACACACTTCTTTTAATACAGCCCAGAATACGATTGGCTTTCTGGGCTGCAAGCACACATTGACGGCCCATGTGAAGCTTCTCCTTAACCAGCACCCCCAAGTCCTTGTCCTCAGAGCTGCTCTCCATTCTCTGCCCAGCCTGTATTTGTGTATTTACATCCTGCATTTTCATTGCCAAAGCCCAGTTAGTGGGGCAAATGAGAGTAATACTAACCGGGTATGGAATAAAAATACAGTTTTAATTGGACTCTGACTATATAATTTCTTGAAAACCTGCAAGTGGGACAATTTGAGTGACCATGGTGGGAATTTCTAAGAGAATCCTATGCAGGTCTGGATTTCATTTCTTTATCTAGCTTATGCTTCATGCCTACTTAGCAACCCTTTGGCAGTACAATCAATGGCTTTTACACCTTTCAATGTTTGTTGATGCTAGCTGGAATTCCCCCAGGAGCCTATATTATTTCTATTTCTATTATTTTTTGTGTGAATCCACTTCCCTGCTCCCCTTGAATTTTCCACAGTGGAAGGTTGAAAGTGATTTGAGAGATGTTTCCTTTACCAGTGACCATTTATCACCTTTACCATGGTGATAAATGCCCATTAGAAGTTTGCAAACAGCATGTCCTGGTTCCCCAGGCACAGCCCCAGAGCCCAGCCATGTCAGGCAGGCCATGAGTAGCCCCGAGTCAGCTGGGAGTTTCAGTCAGGGCACTGCCCCAAGCTGACTCACAGGTGTATCCCACACCACTGACATCAAGGTCATTATAAAAGGAGGGAGTTTACTGAGAGTGGGGAGTTCCTTTTCCTGGGGCTTCTCCCTTTGTGCCTGTTGCTCTTTCTGCTGTTTCTGAAGACCAGGCTGAGTATAAGCTTGTACACTTCATGTTGGTATTTGTATTAGTTTTGTTATTTCATTAAATCCATTTTAATTTCAACCCACAGAGCTTCTCCATTTTTTCCCAATTCCTCTTCTCATCTAGGGAGGGAACATTGGGTGATAGAGAAATTGTTGTAGTTTAGCCCCAGATATGAGCTAAACTTAGACACAGCGGATACAGGTACTTGCTACCACATTTATAATTATGCTAATTAAAATAATAAACAACACATTTCAATCAATTTTCAATCTATTTTCCTTAAATCTGAGAGTCAAGGAATCTATGAAAAATGTAGTCATCTATATAGCAAAAAGATACATTTTAATAACATAATAATTAAACAAATGCGCTAAAAAAAGATTGAATTGCCCCTTCACAGCCGTTTGAGCTGTGGAGCCAAGAAAGCTGTTACACATAAGTGCTTTTCCTAGTGCAATGCAGTGTCATCTATATGCATGTATTTAAATCCTTTTTTAGACAAACAATCAGTGCTTTAAAATATCTGGATAAAACTAGTTGCTCGAAATTATCACAGTTAAATTCAGGAGACCTGCTCTGGTTAGCAAATGAATTCTGTTTTCCAACTAAAAAAAAAGTTCTTAAAATAATCAGGCCAAAGCCATTTAAAATTAACTCAATTACCAATCAGCATCTCTTCATCTTCTTAGTGTTGAGGAATAGCACAAATTTAGCCTTGGGGAATGAGACTCCAACCATATTAGAGCTGTATTTGGCCTGCTGATGTGAAAGTCTCAGAATTAATCCAACTAAAATAGTGAAGTATTGAATCAGGTTGAGGTTCATATCCTGCTTTATTACATGTGCAGATGATTGTGCAGCAGTCATCTACTATATGAATGTGACCCACAGCAAAAAGAAGGGGGAACAAGCCAACATTTTGCTCTTTGCTTCATTTGACCTCTCCACAGGTCTGTTTAGATATCTAAATCCACTGCAAGGGTTCTGGGTATTCTGAAGTCATTAATCTGCAGAGACCCTGGAGACAATCAGCATTCCTGCTTCCCTACAAGAATCCACTATCCAGTATAAAACTACTTCTTAAAAGGGGGGTCCCACTTCCAGACACACTCGTTTGTCCTCTAATAAGATATACCTAAATGCTTCCTTATCATGTCCCCCTGATCTCTAGCAGAAAGTGCTGCACTGGTCAGAGCTGCACAGGGTCTTTACAGCCTCAGGAACAGAGAATTCCCTTACTTGGCTGACGCAGAAGCTCAGCCCTGTTTTTCTAGCATACAGACTTGTGGATAATGCACCAATACAACAGCATCAACTCAAGCACTGAGTGATAAGAACACATCTGTTTCCATTGATTTTATGCAACAGTTCAGCTTTCGATTGACAATATTTTACAAAAGTCTGATTTAACTATTCTTTACCTTTCCTCATTTTCACCACTTGTTAAAGCATTCAGCACCTTAGAATAATTTTCAGCAGATTTCTTGAAACTATTTCATGCTCTGTGCTTTTTTGCAGATCTGCTACTGGCCTGAGATGTTTATAGTTCTGTGATGTCGATGAGCATTTTTACTGTCATTAAAACCTTTTTTTGAAGAATAAAAATTTAGAAATTTCATCTTCATCATTTGTCACTATTTTTTATATTATTTTATACAAGAAAAACATTTTTCAACATTAGGTGAGACTTGGAGATCATTATGTAACATTCAAGATGCAAAATATGCAATCCGTACAAACCGGATTTTGGCTTGTGTATCGTTCGCATTTTGGTACAATTATAGTAAAATTGTTATGTACAACATTTCAGATATTCGTATGAAAAGAACAATAAAAGTTGAAAAAGATTTGATTTTCTTAAAAAATAAAATCATCATTACATGAAAGATTAATGTGAAAAAATCATCCAACTCCATCTGAGCCTTATTCTGCATCCACGTTTAAGAAAGGTTTACAAGGAAATATTTCTAAGCATGTCAAGAATTTATGAGGTCCAGATTATCTATGGTCTATAACCAAGAATGGAGGAAGAGCAAAGCACCATGAGTTACCCATCATGAATCAGAAATGTCTCTGGCAGACATTTCCTTCCTCCTTCTGGTTGTAGTGGTGCCCTGAAAGAGTAGCAGCCTACACTTACATTTCAGTTAATCATGTGGTATTTTGGAAAATTCAAATGTAGTATTTCCTTTCTATACAAACATTCCCAAAATGAGATGTTTCACAAGCTGACAGAGGCTTCATTACGTTTGAATTTATTTTTCTAGTACTTCATGAAGTGCTTTTTCATCTGACAATTCAAAAGGTATCCCACGGATAGAAATGTGCAGACCATAATACATGTAAAGTGAACAGAGCCTTTAAACAATGTTTTTGCCTGTAAAGAAAAAGAACAGCAACTGAGAGATATAAACCAGGTGGATGATCATGGAAATACTACAGTGAAAGGTAAAACTAACAAAAACAAAGAAATGTATGAGGCTGCTTCTCTGCGTCACCAGCCTCTGTTTGCTTGAATACCAGGCAATAAACTATCTTTTCATAGAGTAAGAGGAAAGGCTGTTGCTTTGTGCATTTTATGAGCCAAATTAACTATGCATGTATTCCTATCCAAATCATCAATTTGCAGAGTGTCATAAAATAAAGAAAACTTAGAATATAAAAAAAAAAGGCAGACATTAGTAAAAACTCAGTATAAATTGATTGTTATTTGCTGCTTGTTTGGTTGATTTCCCAGAGACACATCTCAGGAAAAAAAAAATTGATAACCTGTACTTGAAGTTTTATCTGCATAAAATTCTGTAATTACACTTCCTACAGAGAAGGAAACACAGATGACTAAGTGCTGTACCAAAAGCCAGAAAAATGACACAGAATTCCATTTGAGCTATTTGTGTGGCCCAGAGTGAGCCTCATAATCTCTGGGGATTTCAGGCATTCCACCTGCAAACCCAGAGATACTAGTACTCATCTGTCCTGGAAATATCATAATATTCGAATTCTGGATTTTTTTCCTTGGCTTGGATTTAATAAACACAATATGATATAATGTTTAGAAAAGATCAGAGACAAAAGTCTTTATTCTCAATGATGGCATGTGTGCTGTAAAATATATAATTGACTTAAAATGTACAGCTGTATGAATAATGCCTCTTCAGTGCCCAAACGAAGACAAAAAAAAACCAACAGCTGAAACAAAGTTGATATGAAATGGAAATAATTTAGCACTTTTTTAAAACTCCAGAAAACTTCATTTCAGATTAACCCAAAGTGTTTCATTCTTCTGAGACCACTTGATTTCTGTTCAATTTATGCAAAGAAGTCACCCTGTCCTACAGACAGTGTGCTGCATCCCACCCCACTGAGAGAGGACAGCCTGAGAGCTGAGTACCACCACATGCCTGTGGCAATTCTGACAGAGAAATATTTCATTAAAACATTTCAGCAAAGAGCTAAGGAAATATTTGCACAAAGAAACAAACTCCTTCAGGCCTGAAACAGGACGATATTTATCCAGTGGGACTTTATCAGGAACATCACAGTACAATTGTGATTTTGTTCTCCATTTGTAGGAGCAGAGTTTGCCTTTAAATAAAAGCAAATTGATATGAAAGTGCTCAAGTCTGTAATAACATCTGAAAAGTGGAGATGAACCTCCCTGGGGAAAAGCCAGCTCTGTATAACTACACAGTCCCCAATACCCAAGCATGCTTTGAAACTGCTAGTTGGCAATAAAAACTCTTTGGAAGCATTAGCAGTTCTCCTGCCCTGCCCGCCTACGGTTCCCTTACCGTGCACCACTCACCCCATTCCCACTGTGTTGGGCTTTTTTATGTTTGTGGAGACTTCAACCTGAACCAAGGGACAGGACAAGTCCCATCCCCATACCCCAGAGCCTGCTGCAGGGCTGGCAAGTCACAGCGTTTCTACCTTCACTCTGTTTTGGGTGAATGAACCTGGATGGAGGAGCCCGAGGCTGTATCATTTCATATCTGCATCACATGTCATTACCAGCCACTTCTGTGATTGATTTTCTTGGATTTCTGCTGAGAACATTTCCAAGACAACCTTACCAAAGCTCTCCAACACTACATAAATCAGCAAATGCCTAATGAAGGTTTAAAAATACTATTATTATTATAGTTTAATGAAACTGAGCAGCTATTACTAATCTATGCCTGTCCTGAACGTCACTGTTTCATCTTCAGGAGTGAAGAAAGGGTCATGTACATGCATGACTTTTTTGCCAATACTGTCACTTGCAAAACCCTTCTCTGCACAAAAATGATTTCTTAAAAAGCCACTGTCAATCATCTCATTTGATCATTAGGGGGTATCTGAAAAGTGATAGTACACACTTGTACATGAATATTCAAAATTAATAATTAACACTTTCCTGATTTTTAGCACAATCAAGCTAAAATGATTATAATTTTTGCCCTTCTTCAGAGCTGAGCCAGGAAGTCTACAGCATCTGTCAGGTAACTGGACACTGCTGATCGTTTACAGCAGTTTTGCCACATGTCTGGACTTTCTTTTTCAGATGCAGACAACCAAAGTTACAAATCCAGTTCTGGACATGAAACATTTGGGTCACCTGACTCTAGATACTGTTTCATGAAAGGGGGTGAGCTAACCAGACTACTCACTGCCTCCAAGCAGAAGAGTCTCCATCCCTCATCTGAGCTCCACACTCCTCCACCCCCTTGATCTTCTACTTGCCAGTTTCTGACTCTGGCAACTTATGCAAATCCCTCTGTGAGCTGATTCAGCTCAACAGCCTGGCTGAAAACTAATCCATGTGTACATTTCCGTTGGGTGAATGAACTGAATCTTGCATCTTGTCATCTGCAATAACAGTAAAACACCATCTACATCAGAAAATACTTTAGCAAAACAGGAAAGACCTCTCCCTAAGAGTCAAGATGAGTAAAAAAATAGTTATGATCCTATTTTGTAGAACTTGTTCATATGTCTTACAATGAAAGCAAATACCTGTATTTTCCCTAAAATATTCAGTTGTTACTGTGAAGCACAAAAGACATTTCAGAAGACAGGGGAATTCCCTGGTTCACTCAGTTCCTGCATGGCAGAATTCTCCCATCACTATTTCTTAATGTTCAACTTCTAGATTCAGGAGACGTAGCCTTCACTTACTCCTGTAGTACAGTGCCTTTGGCATGTTTCCCAATATTCTGCTACATTCCTTTCTAAAGTGCCTGGTCTGTATTGGCTTTCCTGTTGTAACTAGAGCTAGCAACACCCTGTGCCTTGGCATTATCTCCAAATTTCATTGAAGTGCTATTGACTACATCTTTCAGATTAAAAGTAACTCTTGAATTAGGTAATCTTTACTCCTTCTACAGCATCTCCTAATAACTTTTTAATTATGGCTTATTATAACAGTTTATTTTCAGGCTTTCTTTCACTTTGCACAAGCCTGACAAAACGTTGTAGATAAATTTACTATTTATTAAATTGCAGTTTCTATTATCAATATAAACTTGTGTCTAATCCCTCAAATAGTTTTGATTCTCATATAAACTTAGTGTCCAAATTCACAGAGCTCCTGCAAAAAAATAGTGGAATCTAATCCTAATTTGAAACATCTAAAATTAGATGTGTATATGTAGGTGTCTACCTTTGAGCTACACATCTTGAGATTGCTCCCGTTGCAATCAGCAGCAGTATGATCACCATGCTCGTAAGACACCTGTAGAGTCCTGAGATCTTTCTTAAATTTGCTCACTCAGCACTATCTAGGGCCATTTGAAATCATTCATTCATGTCATTCATGGCCTCCAGCTGTCATTCCAGAAGGATAAAGCTCTCCTGTTCAACCTGTGTTATATCTGCCAGTGTTCTACTAGTATGAAAGATGCAGCACTGAGTTCCTCTGTAAAGATGAATTAATTACTCTCCAGGCTCCACTGGCTCCCTGTTGGCTGGGCATCCCATTGATATGAACCTAGACACCTCACTCACATGTTGGCACCTAAATTAAGGTGTCAGACCCATCTCTGTGTGATGCTGCCCTTTTGTTATCCTACAATTAAAGGTTGTAGCATACATTCAAAACATGGGAGGCCTAGATTCAATTTGTCTTCTGTATTTAAGAAAGTTTACATCTTCTATCACTTATGTACATCTCATCAATCAGCCAGTGGGGTATTAACTTCAATTTATCTGCTGGAATGGTTCAGATTTTTTTATAAAATGCTCATTGAGTGCAGCAGGAATAAAAGGCAAGTGATGCTTTACCCAACTAGTTCAGATCTCACAGAAGTGAGGTACTTGGATCTCAGTGCCTAGTTAAGTGCTCCAGTGAATACTTAACTGTTCTCAAATAGTGGTATAAAGTTGACAAAAAGCACAGAAATGTGAGTCTCCTAATGAATTTGATCCTTTGACCAACTTCATAGGAGAAGGAAGATACTTTTAAGAATACCTTGGTAAATGACTTAAAATTGATTCTGCATTTTTAACTTTCTGACTGATTATTAGGAGATACTGGGCCTAACAGGTGATTTGTATTGAATGAATCAAATATACTTTGTTTTAAATTTTGCTGAAAAACTGAAATATCAAATGGTCACACAATGATTGTGATTTTCCAGACCTATACTCATTCTACAAGATTTTGTGCTATTACTTCTGTTTAAAACTTTTGATTCTAAAGAAATCTATTGTCAGAGATGAGGATGTCAAAATACTGGTGTTTAATAGAAAATATATTCTATCAGGATATGATCTTCACTGTGATTTTTGTGCTCAGTCTAAAAAATGAAACCTGTGCCAAATAATTACTCTGCACATCCAGTTTAAGCCAGTATTTAAGGGGTCCTGAAAGATAAGATAATATTTATGGGTTTACTATATAATGGTTATCCTCATCAGTAAAAGACTAGCTCTTAAAGCCTTCAAAAAAAAAAACAAACCAAAAAAGCAAACAAACAAAAAATCCCAACTTTCATCTACCTAGTGTCTTTTAAAAGAGAAAGAATTGACCACCATAAGTAATGATTCTGCTGTCATCTAAATGCAGAAAAGAGTAGTTCCGACACTTAAGGGATTAAACACTGTTAAAATGAAAAAGAACATCTGTTTTAATCAGGATAATATTTATAAGTGCATCTTCTAAGAAACAAAAGGTACTTGAAGCATCAAACTGAATCAGTTCAAAAAGAAACTACTAGATATGCTCAGCCATTCTTCTGAACAGAACTTGTATGAGCTATGATTAATAACATAATTTACAAATATAGAATTCCCAAATTATATTTATCCTTATTATAAACACAAGTGGGGTAATGTGAGCTTAAAAAAGTGATCATACTATTAATTGCTAATGGAAAGTCTTTCAAAAACATGTGGCTACCTAATCACAGAATCACAGAATGTTAGGGGTTGGAAGGGACCTCAAAAGATCATCCAGTCCAATGACTGGTATTTTCAGAAGTAGTTTAAGTATTTAAATGCTTTCAGAGGATTATAACAACTCCTCAACTTGCCTATTCCTCTGTTTAGGAACTTAAGATGCCTTGGACAGTAATCTAGCCTTGACATCTCTAGAAGACTACTAAAACTGCTCATATAGATTTCTGTGTAAATTCTTCTCAGATGTTGTGCCTCTCACAGCAGGAATAAATTGAACTAAATTACCACTGGTGGGAGAACTGTTTGACAAAAGTTCAAGATAAAATTACATTTAAAATGAAATTTCAAAATGGAATGCATGATCAAAATTTTGATATTTTCCACTATGGAAAACTGGACAGCACTGAAAATCTTTAGTCTGAAAATGGCAAAATGTTACTTCTGGATGTGGTGAAGAGCTCTTAAACCATATTTTGTACTGATTTAAAAATAAAATAAGAACATTTCAGCATTGCCTCAACAAAACAGAATCTTTTGTTTCAACAATTCCCAGTGCAATCAGTGACATTAACAGAAGCAGAGGCAGACTACCCTGAAGATAACCATCAATGGGTGAGTTAAGAACAAAAAGAGATTAATTCTTCTGCCATATTGGTCTAAAACTAGATTCTATGTTTTTTCTCTGGAAGGTCTGGAGAGAATATATTCTTGCAATGTCAACTAGACCTGAAGAAAACTTGGTATATAATGAAACCAAAATGTTTCCCTGAAACATATCATTTTCTGTTCAGAAAAGGTTCATTACGTCTTGGATGAAAATTTTGGTCAAAATAAGACAATGAAGAAAAGAGAAAAAAAAAAGAAGTGAGCAAGAATGGCAAGACACACTGATGTTACATCCTTACAAGAGTCAATAATCCAATGTTTACCCACAATAGAAACAAAATCTAGGTTCGAACCATTGATCTAAATCCTAATTGTCCTGTACTGCAAAGAAATACCGAAGATTTTTAGCTATGTTAGGCTTTCCTTGGATTTTTTATTAAAAAGAAAAAAAAAAATTAATTCTGTTACAGAATGAAAACCAATTATAAGTTCTTGAAATATATAGCCCCACAATATTCATGTTTTCCAGTCAGCCTCAGGCTCAGCCAGGTGACTTGTCTGTGCACAAAATGTCTAATAACAACCTGCAGGACTGGCTCGTGGTGTTGATGTGCAGTGCTCACCTTCACGGAGGCCAGTCCCTACTCAGCACTCTGCTCTGTGCCCGGGAACACATTTGCCATTTTACAATGTCTCTGTGTGTGTGCACCTTCTTACGAATTCTGTGCCTTGACTCATATACAATTATAACACGGAAGTGACTCAGCTTGGAGTGTTTGTGGTGTCACTTGAAAAATCACAGTAGTTGCAAATGCAGATTAGCCACACAATTATCTCAGGGTGTATGCAATTATTTTCAAGTTATGTGTTTCTGTCATTTTTAAGTGCTCTGGAAATAAAGTTGATCTGTCTGTCTGTCTGTCTCTCAATTTATCTATCTACCTCTAGATAGCCAAAAAGACAGATGTTTTCTTTTCGTGTTGTTAACAGTAGTAGTAAGAATAAATTACCAAGAAAAGCATATTCATGGCAATAAAACCTAGAGTCATTAAGAAGATTCTTGAAAGAAAAGTTAATGCGACTTTCTTTGAATTGTCCTCTATGTCTCAGAACATAGGAACAATAATGAATACATTCCTGAGTGTGGCAGGCCTCTTTACTTAAAAGTGTCTCATAGTCCAATAATGGGTCACAAAAAATACTTTTTTTTTTTAATATTGACTGTACAGACTAAATGTTGCTATTTAATATTATCAGAAAGAATGGTGAAGTCCTGCATCATATCAAGGCAGTAAGTGTTACACATACAGATAACACGTCTGACCCGTGATACTGGTCATTACCAACCCTATTGCAACACAGAGAACGTTCAAAAAATGTTCCTGTATTGCCAAATCTTTCAAAGTCAGTCAATAGATTTGAAACAGTAGTTTTCAATCAGTGTTATAGTTTTTAACTTTTTTTTTTCTTAATTCCCCTTCTCAACAATATTTAATCTGCCTAAAATGAGAAATGGCAAATTTTGTTTTCTATGAGAATGGAAAAACTCCTCTGTATTACAGATCAGAAATCAAGACACTCAGTTAGTAGGAACTAAGCAATAATATGTGATACATCACATTTTTGTATGTTTGCAAAAATTGCCTAAAAAGATTTGTATGTCAGTAACAACCTTCCAAGAATTTATTTTCTACTGAAAATATTCCAGTTAACTCCCAGAGCTGCTCACGTTTCACACACTCCAATGCTTTTGAATCACTTTTTTTATTAGTGTCAGTTGTGCCATTTCATAGATTTGAAAGCCATGTATCATGGAAATTTAATCTGATCTTAATTTGACACACTATTTCACTCAGTAATTCTTGCACCCACCTTAGCAGTTCATGCTTAAATTAATCATGTCTTCAAATACATTCAATCTCAATTTAAAGATTCCAAGTGATGAAGAACTGATCACATTCCTGGCAACCTGTTGTAAAACAGTTGTATGGCAATCTTTCTGACTTAAATTGCAAGACACTATATCTCATGAGTACTTTGTGAGATTAAAAGCATTTTCATTTAAATATCTTTAGCATATGTAAATTATTATTGGCCACAGTCATATATCCTGAACGTGTTTATCAAAGCTGAGATTTCCTGAGTATGATCAGAGACACTTCAGTGTTGATTGCTACAAGCTGGTATTTGCTGCTGTGGCAATCCACAAACAAGAATCTTTTGCAGAGCTCACTTTTGCAGGCATTTCAGAGCTTCTGCTTTGTCAGTCCCTAATACACAAATTTCATATCTACATGGCTTTATTCTACAATATTCAAAAGTTTTATGCAGATGCCACCTGCATTTTTGATGTCAGAGTGTGGCTCTTCCAACCCAGCATTAGTGTACACTACCCTAAATATGTGGGAAACAAAATTTTAGGTGCAATCCTCTTTGAATGAAAATATATTGATGAAAAAAGTCAAGAATAATGAAAGCACTGAGTCTAGAAGTGTGTCTATCACTTACAATATTCCTTTTTTTTCCCCTATTATCTACCTCTAATCACCATGAAAGCAGCTATTCAAATATCTAGTACACCAGCAGTCAGAGAGCTTTTGAAAATCTTTCATGCTAAGATACAGCTGCTTGCTAAGAAAAATCCTAATTTTTGCACACCAACTATGTAAGGCTGAGGTTAATAAATCCTTGAAATCCTACTGTAATAAATGTGAACACCAGCTGGTATGTGTGTGTTCAACTAAAAATCGAATCAGCCTGTGCTGATATGCTTCCGTTGTGCTATCCCAGAAGTGCCATGGGTCATAATGAAGTGGGGTATGATTCTGCTTTGTCTTGAGCTCAGTACAGGGGCGATGCAGTTACAGGCTTCTGGATTTAGGAGAGGTCACATCTAGTAGTCATGCCTTCACATGTCTTCAGAGACATGCTCTGAAAGTAAAGGGCTTTCCAAACCCCAGAAAGCTTCTCATAGGAAGTTCTGTAAATGAGCACAAAGGTGAATCCTGGACAAAGAAATTCCAGACTTACTTGACATTCAGGCAAGCATTCTTCCATTACTGAGATGTAAGTGCAAATTATCTAATATAAGTTGGTTAAGTACATATTCATTTACTCACAGAAATGTTGTTTGGAATGAATCTCTGAAGGTCAGAGTCCAGTCTTCTCCTGGCAGTGGGACTAACATCAAGACTAGATCAGGTGGCTTTATCTGCTTTTTTTTGTCTATTTTCTCTCACCTTGATTTAGAAAAAAAAAAAAAAAAAAATCAAAACAGCAGAATACATTGGTTTTGGCTGTTAGTTGGGTTTTTTTTTCATCTTACTTTTTTCTGGATTTTGGAAATTCCAAGACATTCTTAGATTAGAGAAAAACCAAAACACATTTTTCAGACATCTCCAAGAAGTTCTTGATATTTCTGTTTTTTGGTGATATCCAAAATCCTATCCGAGTTCCTTGTTGTAAGGTCATTTGTATAACATAGTTCTTAATGTTATCAGAGAAAGGATAACACAGATTTTCTCATACTAACATTAGCTAAGTGATCATCGGTTCTAGTTAGTTCTTTTAGTATTAAATCATCTAAATAATGATATATTTTGAAATATGTTCTGTTATGTATAGATCATGTAAATCAGGTAATATATATCTAGTAGCTGGATACTTATGAGACATGGGAAGCACTAAGTGTATCATTACAAGGCCAGATGTAACTCTGCAAGTCATGCAACTGTTTTTCCAAAATAATTGTGACTATATTGCAATGCTACTTCCTCCTTGCGCACTCATTAATTTGAAACTGTTTTTTAAATTCTGTGTCAGGACAAATATTACATAATTTTTACTCATCTCAATAAGTGGGCAGCATTATTTTTGATTTCCTACCTATGCATGATTCTCTTATGCTGGTTTCATATTTGCTGTAGCCTTACTATCCTCAAAGCAAGAATATATACTAAAATTGCTGATGTAAACTGAAAAAGTGTTACAGTATCTCAGATAAAATATTCTGAACAAAACTTTGCATTTTCACAGCTCTATTTCAAAAAGTCACCACAAGAACAACCAGAAATCTTGATGATAAAACATAATTTTATGGCACCTTTAACAGAAACTGCACATAGGAGGTTCTGCGCAAATATGAGGAAGAACTTCTTCACAGTGAGGGTAACAGAACACTGGCACAGGCTGCCCAGAGAGGTTGTGGAGTCTCCTTCTCTGGAGACATTCAAAACCCGCCTGGACATGTTCCTGTGTGACCTGATCTTGGTGTTCCTGCTCTGGCAGGGGGACTGGACTAGATGATCACTTGAGGTCCCTTCCAATCCCTGACATTCTGTGATTCTGTGATTCTATGTGAGTAAGACTTTTAGGAGACCAGTGTGAGTGAGGACCCCAAATCCCATTTGGATTTTCAATAGAAAAATCATCTACCCTTCAGCTGAGCTAACTCAAACTATTTCTGGTCCCAAAAAGGAGTCACTGATTTCTTTATGAGCTTGTGTACCCTGCCAGGATGGACATACAGCTTGCAGGATCCCATCAACTTGTCTAACATTACCTCAGGTTCCCCTGCATTATTAATATATATGAAGCTTCAAAATCCCCACTCTAAACCCTCATTAAAGAGCTATGCACTTTTGCATTCAGTTGCATTAACGTGAAACTGCAGAACTAAGAAGTGTTTTGCATGCTCCTTTGTCTACAGCCATTGCAAGTGAAGGTAGTTGAGACACTCCAGCTTTAGTGAGATACCGAGAGCAGAAGCTCAGCAGCCCTGGGACTACAAAAGGCATCAGCAGGCATCCACCATCTCATAAACACACATCGTGTCTCAAAAAGCAGCTAAGCTGCTGCTTGAATGCTGAGTCCTGTGCCTGAGACACACGCTGAGGAGATGGTATGGATCCTGAGTTACTCTTTTCATGAAGGGGTTAATTTTCACCAGCCAAATGGAGATTTGAAACATTTGGCTGCAGGCTGCCCATCCAGCTTTTCACTATTTGAGGAATAATCCAATGCAAAATCCTAAAGATCTTGTTATCTCAGGATATTTGTTCTCATCTGTTCCTAACCTTTCTCTTGGCAAACAGTAGGAGTGGTCTCCTGGGACGGAATTCTCTGCTGTTACAGCAAGGGCGCTGCACTGAAAGGTTGCTAGGGCATCAGCACGTGATGATTTGGCCTTTTTGTCATTTCTACTAAGCTTAATAAAAATGGCAACGTTAACCCTCCTTGCTTGAGGCATTTAACTTTGTGCCTAAGGTGGGATCCGGTGTGTCATGTGGAGCAGGGGGTGAGGGAGGCTCCCAAGGCAGCTGTTCTCAATTGCTCTCTAAAGGCCACCTTTACTACAAAGGGACTCTGGGGTCCTAACAGAGGCATCCAAGTCAAAGGTCTAAAATTATCTCCTAGCCCCAGTATATCCAATTTCTCTGCACTTAACAATTTCAGGCCATATGTGACACTGATCAGAGCCACACCACACAACGGTGCTCAGAGCCGCAGCCATCGGCTGCACATAGCCTACGGCTCACGGAAAATTCTGCTGCCTTGGTGAAATATAATGACCTATAATTGTGTTTGTGGGGGACTGTAATTAGCGATAAACCACAGCTGGGAAATCATGTAGGTGAATTATAGTATATAGAATTATAGGGCCCGTTCTTTCTGCCATTTGATTTTGTAGGAACAGAGCCACAAAGCAGTTGCAGCTCCACTCCTCACATCCCATGAGCGGGGTACAAATTGAATCTCACTCCATCTCCAATTGGGAATTGTTGCTGCTTAGCAAGCACAAAACTGGGAGAGGTGGAGAATAACTTAAAGAAACTCAAGAATAACCTAAAGCTAGGGTGTTTCCAGGGACAAAAGGGGCCTGAATTCACTTGAGTACAAGAGGGAACTGAATGTGAGGATGCCACATTCTGAGCAAGTGCTAAGATACTGCACAAGAACAGCAGCATGACACTGAAGGCTCAGTTTTAAAAGAAGTAACTATTCCTGCTTCTGCTTTAGAAAGAAGAGGTGCCATCCTTGGTAAAGGTTTCAGGGATGAGAGTCTCAAGTGGAGAGAAGCAATTATCTGCCACACAGCAAAAGGCATCTCAGCCCTGGGGAGGAAGGGCATTCAGTATGTGTGCCATTTTCAGTATTTCCCCGTAGGGTGACTTGAGGCAACTTCCCAGCCAGTGCACTGTGTTTTAGCTGCTCTCAGCTTCAGACACTCTCTTTTTTTGAAGAACCACTTTTCCTTCCCAGGCACTTTATGGAGACATCAAGCATATAGGCAGGTGTGGGGGATTTCACCACAACAGTGAAGCACCTAAAGTTTGATTGCACCAGCAACAGAAAAAATTGAAAGTTCTAGTATTTTCCTGTCTCTTAGGGGAGAATCATTGTGCGAGTCAGAGCATTAGACACTGTGAGGTGCTCAGAAACCATGATAGTTAGGGTCCATAGAAGAAGATCAAGGCATGCTCAGCTGCAGCTCATTTGATTTAGAAGCATCTGAACTGGCCTATGCTTGTAGCTGTTGCAGCAGCAGTTTTATGTGTCAGTGATTATGACCAGAGAATTCAGATTAAAGTCAAATGCACAGAGAATACTGTGACAGTTTCCTTCTCCTAGACCTTTAATATTTTTAATTGTGTATGTTAACTAGTAATCAACTTATATTTGATTTTTTTTTTTATTCATCAATTGTTTTCACTAGGTCTTAGTTAAAATTACAGCCTTCTAAATATGGTTCTATGTCATAGCGGTGTTACAGACTGAAAGGAAAATGTTCCCAGTTTGGGAAAAAATAGTATTGTATAACTGACAATTACCCCTCAGGCATAAGGCACAGAGACCTATTAACCTTTTCTTTGGAGTTAGAGTGTCCCTCATTTCAATGCATAATTGGAGATATACTGGAGATCTATGGAGAACATGAATTCCTGTGATTGGAACCTTGGCATTTTTTCAAGCTGTGAAATGCTTATATGAAGGAACATTATTATTATTATTATGAATAGAAGTGCTTGAATTGTAAATTCTCAGGGTGTAATCTCAGAGTTTGGTAGGCATATATGAGACAGTGATACAAGAACGCATATGACTATTGCTTGAACAAACAGATGATGGAAGTAGTGATTTACTTTTCATGGTATTTTTGTCTCTTATCAGCCTCAATTGTTTTCATCACAGTGCTTTTATGTTTGAGTTGTGCATCGATTTACAGTACTTGAAAGTGGGTATTACTATAATTTTTCAGGTTATAAACTGTTCTTTTGGGCTACAAGCTAATTACAAGACAGGCTGCCACATTCTGTATGTTTATTCACTCATCCATATGTTTTTAAATGTTATCACATTAAATAATTCTTTTATTGGAGTACTAACACAGCTAGGTAACCTGAGAGACATCTTTCCTAGAGAATTTAGTCTCAGACCTTAAGCCTGCATAAATGAAAACACATTCTTAACTTTCACGTATTCTTTGTGCATCATCTTTGGATCTGAATTGCATATTTTGAGCATATATACATTTCTTGATTCTATTTATTGGACACAGACACTGACTACTTTTCGACTTTGGCATTCTATACAAGTGCTTTTCTTCAGAGATTTTTTTATTAATTTGATTAATTTACTTTCAGGAAGGTTAACCTGACATAGTCTAAAAGTTGTACCAGTTGTATAGGAAGCTCAGTCATTAATCTTCTTATGGGACATTATATTAATCAGCTCCCTCATAAAAACTGCAAAAGAAAAAGACAAGACAATGTTGGTAAAGATTCAGGTTTACATTGGTGTCCTCTTCAAAGGACATAGGCTCAGATGACATCCATGAAAATATACCAGAAATAAGAAACTGAGATATATTTGTTAATATATCTTCATTTCTTTTTTTAAAACCATGTGTTGCTTTTTAAGTGTGTAAATTATTAAAATAATGAAGAAATAACATTTCAACTTATGGAAATAGTTATCTTGGAACATGTATGGTCTTGCTAAACTGGGAACCAGAAAAAAATCATAATACAAACAATTTAAGTAATCTAAAATAGAACCTTTCTGACTCCAGTAATTAGGTCCAGATCACTGAGAAAATATTCTTTCCTTTTCTCCTATGTCCATAATTACTCTTCACATGTTTCAGCAGCAAAGGCTTATGAAAGATTAAATAAGGACACTGTTCTCAGGGTAAGTGCTCTGATATTTAAACTAGACATTCAGCTAACTCCACCTATAACAATACAAGTTGACAGCAAGGGATTTTAAAAAAAAAAGGATAATAAACGTTTGAGCAAATAAGAAACACAAAAACATTACAATATAAAAGTCCATGCATTTATCACATGTGAAGAAAATAAAGCCCCCTCATATTTTTTCTTCTCTAATTTTACATCTATTGCTTGATGATACAATGTATGGACTATTTTCAGTATATTATGCATTAAAGTATCCAATATATTTCAGTACTTTGCATGGCTTTCTCTTGGGCTGGAAAACTTGGCAGAATTCCAGAACCACACAGCCATGGACTGGCTGAGGTAGGAAGACACCTCTGGAGACAGTGTCATCCAGCACCCTGCTCAGAGCAGGTTCAGCTACAGCAGGCTCCCCAGGAACATGTCCAGTTGAATTTTTAATATCTCCAAGGATGGAGAATCCACAGCCTCTCTGGGCAGCCTATTTCATTGTTTGAGCCTCCTAAGCATCAACAATTTTTTGTTATCTTTAAATAGAATTTCTTGTTTAATAATTTGTACTCATTACCTCTTGTCCTCTGACTGGACACCACAAAGAAGGGTCTGGCTCTGCCACCTTCTCAGTCATGATTTCCCCTTTATAAATCCATGCTGACTACTCCCAATCACCTTCTTGTTCTTAATGTGTAAGGAAATGGTTTCTGATAAGATGTTTCAGTAGTGGAACATTTTGTCACAGGGAACTGCAGACTTGCCACCCCTGGATATGTTTGAACGTTCTGAATCACGGTACTAAAATAATAATGAAACTAAAAACTGAAACACATCCTGTCACAGATCAGACTGATGGCCTGTCACAGATGTTTTTGCTCCTCAGGTGGGATGTGCTTATGCAGTTCTCCTGGTGCGTAGACTGCAATAAGCACTTTACCACTAGTGCAGAGTGCATAATTCAAAAAACATGGCTGTGAATATGAAAATAAGTAAGTTGTTTATTAGTGCAACTGCATAGAAGAAGTCATCTCATCATGGGAGGTCAGCCCTTTTGCAAATTGAGATTATAGTTGTAATTTATTATCTAAACTCTTTCAGGAACTGTGCTTTCTTGTTTATCTTAATACATACTTTTTCAAAAGGTCTCAAGAGCTGTTGTTAGCTAAAATAATTCATTTAGGCAGTAATATGGAAAGTGGAATCATTTTTTTTATAGAAAGGACTTCAGGTTAGATTAAAGAACAAAATTTTTATTAAGGTTTATAAAAGACTGGTTTGGATTGTTTAGAAGATGCTTTTCAAGGAAAATACTGACAAAGCATAGAACATAGGATGAAAAGTATCGACTGCAGTAACTGCAGGGGACTGCAGAAAAAGAAAAGAAATCTAAAGTCTGCAATTGTAATGTGAGACAGGCCTGTAGGAAAAAAATGTATAATTTAGTTTTCAGCTGCTGCTTTCGCGTAAGAGCAGCAAGGCTTGGACTACTGATGAGATATGGCTATCAGTAAGTGATTAGGGTTAGAAACATTGAGACAGTTCTTTCTAGTCAATAGAATCAGTGACTGTAAATCGCCAGACACATTGTTAAGAAAGAATGTGCTAGTAAATTGAAAAATTAATCACCTGGCATAATATAATACTGCTAGAAGTACATAACCAGACTAATCTGACATTTCTTGTTTAAATAATTTTCTAGACAAAAGAAACATTGTAATTTGAAGTTCTGGAAACCAAACCAAGTATTTTCTAGATGATAAATTGAAAACAATTTAAGTTGGAAAAAACAAAGTTTGCTGTAAGAATTGAAGAAGAGATAAAAGACTGAGAGACGGCAACTAGAGTTGTTACTGATTAAGTCACCTTAGGAATGGCCTTGAGGATAATTTTTAGTATTTTCACCCTGTCTTAAAAACTATGCCCTTGAAATTTCCTGATGAGAATGTTAGATGACATTGTTAACCAGAAAAAGGCCTGATATAGGAAAACCAGATGCTTTGAAGATGAGGATATTAGGAATGGTATGAAATGTTGCTCTAGAACATCCAAATCATGAATAGAAGGATTATTAAATGTGATTTTTAATGTAGCAGGGGAACACAGATGAAATTTGACAAGTAGGAGAAATCTAAATGTCTAAATCAAATCTTGGTGTGAAGGTGAGTCACCAGTCTTTATAACCATGACAAAAGAAACGCAATTCTAGACTGTAGCAAAGTTTTCCTGTATAGAAACAGAAATGTTGATAACTGAGTCATCACAGGCTCCATTCAGTTGCCTAAACTCAAGCAGACATTTGCAATGCACTGACGTATCTGGGACATCTTCAAGAGGATGAGGTATTTAATAGCAGACCATGCTTGACCTATGAATGCCAATGGGAAGCTAAATAAGACATCTCATATTGCACTTGTCACAGATGTTTAGGCAGCTGAAATGTACCCTGGGATTTCTATCTGTTTAGGTTCATTGACTGTAATAGTGAAAGACAATGGAGTCCAACAGAAGAACATGTGTCTTCAACTTGATCTTCCAGAAGAATCAGTTTCTTTAGGCCTATAACTTTTCAAGCAATTCATTTTATTCCCATGCAACAACCAGTTTTAATTTCCTCAATGTAAAAATTTCTTCTAAAAGCAAAGAAACAATGTTTAATGTGTCCCATCAAAATATTTTTGGCTGTACTTAAATGAAACTACATCTTCTTAAGGCCACTCTCCACCCCATTAGGATGTGAAAGCATTTGAAGCTCATGAATGCTGTTTTGATGTTTCTTTTAATAAATGGAGATATGCCAAGATGAACTGAAATATAGTTTATATTGTGCTTCATGAGCTGTTTACAGCTACAATGAAACTTCACACAGACTTTTGCAAGAGCATGGGAAACGGAATACAGATCTCCTAAGCTTTCCCAAGATTTAACTTTCCAAATGCCAGTAGTGTCCACCATATATGCTCATACTCAGCCACAACAGAGATGTTTATTTGCACACCCAAATGAAGACTGCTGTCATCAGCATATCTGCCTTTCCCTTTGTTAAGTCTTCTTACATCCAAAAAACAAACTCAATGTATAGTGTTGTGTTTCTAATATTATTTCTTGGAAGGAGATGAAAAAAAAGTACATCCACAGGACAGCCAGCTTTTCACTTAGATATATGCTGAAGTTTGGCAGTACAACTTGGTCTTATTTAGGTGTGTTACAGGGAAAGGACAGCCTGTATTGCCTATTCTAGGCCTTTGGTGACACATCTACTAAAGTCAGAAATATTTTTCATTGTTGGAGAATCTCATTCTTGCTATATATAAGACCAGTGAGGTGGAAAGAAAAGACAGACAGTGCTCGTATTTGGTGAACATATTGTTTCATATATTTGAGCATTTGCTTTGGAGCAGCTGCTATACTTGCTCCTGTTTTCAAACCTAGTATAGCATCATTCTGGTAAAGATCAACCGACTGCAGATGGCCTATGAAAATGCCACTCCTTGTTCCAATAAATAAGCAATTTCTCCCCAGTTCTTATCTCACTTTTACCAGAGCTAGCCCAAATCTGCATATGAGTTCATGAACTCCCTCCAGACTCCTGCTGCTTCTGAAGAAAATGTTTCTCACCCTATGGATCACTTTATAATTGTGAGAATGTTGAAAATGGAAAATACGGAAGACAAGAAAACAGGTTGTAGAAGTATTGTTTGCAATATGAACCTCATGCCCCAAATTAACTATGAAATGTGGTCACCACAAAATTTACAAAGCCACCAAAAACCTCTAGTGTTTTAGCAGAAGGATTTCCAGAAGAAGAGATACACAAGCTGGTGAGAGAAAAAACACTATTCTTTCCATGAAGAAAGGGCAAGGGGCAATGGGCACAAACTGGAACACAGGAGGTTCAATCTTAACATAAGAAAACACTTCTTTACTGTGAGGGTGACTGAGCACTGGAACAGGCTGCCCAGAGAGGTGATTCACAGATCTTTATACGCAGCTATTGGATTTGACTGATTTAATTTGAATTGCCATAGTTTTTCACTTATTATTATTGATCTTGTTTTTGTGGTCATGCAACAAAGTACCCAGAACGAAAGCTGGAGACTACATAAAAAGAAAGCCTGGGAGGCTATGGAAGGATGCTCACATTAAGAATGTGAACAGAAGGAAGGCTGAAGGGAGTCATCCCTTTGATGACTCCTGCATCTACTTTCACCAGATGATGTTACTTGCTGATTTATCTTTATGACAAAACTCCAACCAAACAAAACCCAAAAGCTCCACACCCTCTGATAGGCCAGGATGAATGGAGACAAGAAAGGGTTTCCCCAAGCATGAAAAGGGCTCCCTTGTGCAGTTATTTTTCTGGGGAAGTCTAGAAGTAATTGCATTTTAATTGGACATAATCTTATTGGAACAGGGAATAGTGAATCTAACAAATTAAATAAATAAAATCAAACTACTTCCTAATTACCTTCTTACAATCTCAATAAGGAATTCACAGTTAGATTAGGGTGTTTCAGGCAATTATATTAAAGACTTCCCAGTTCAGAAGAGAATCCAGCTGACACTTGAAAAGCACTGTTGCCTTTGCAGTGCAAAACATAACCGGCTCCTGGTTTTGTTTTGCCTTCTTTTTTCTTTTTTTTTTTTTCCTTAAGAGGAAGGGAGGAGGGAAGGAAGTGTTAGATGTGACATCAGTACTTCCCAGTGCAGGTTCCAACCCATGGCACATGAAAGAACTGTGTGAATGCAGAACACATTTTTAATACACCGCCAATCATCATTACAGTTGTATCTGTTCTGTGTCCTGACAAAAACTATATACAGGCAGGATACGATAAAATGCAAGTAATGGTTTTGCACATACACTTTTCAGTCTATAACTACAGCTTAGACTGAGTGGAGTAGAGGAGGAGCATTCTTGATAAATGACAGCCTAGGATACTTAGAACTGGACAAAGCAACCTCAGAGGAAGTGGCTGCTCTATTTGAGGAGTTATAGAAGATAAAGAAGGAGGGCAAACACCACATCAGTCCTTAAAAAGGAAAAGTTAGGGGCTTATAAACTAATCCACATACTTTACCATAAAAATTCTGCTAAAATAATTAAATAAGCACTTAAATGAAGACATACCAACACAAACTTGATATTAATAAATACTGTGAAACCAGCAAGGCTTTTCCCATGACTGTGTAACAGGCAGAAGCAATTTTTTTGACACGAGCCCTTGATGTGCTTGTCAAATATTGCATAGAATTTCTTAAGCAAAACAAAGATTAGCCTTCCCTTTTCGAAAACATGGTAAAACTACCAAGGGTTAGACATAACATTAGTTAGAAAACCACTCAGATAGTAGTTGCTGATTATCAAAATGGAAGGATGTACTAGTCAGAAGGGATATGTCCTGGATTCTGTACTATTCAATACCCTCATTTACCACCTGGGTGACTGAACAGAAAGTACATGCTATTAAATTTTCAGACAACAAGAGACTGAAAAAAAAAAGACTGCCTTGGGGACAGAATTGCAATACAAAATGAGCTACTGTGGAGGGCTCTGGAAAACAAGGACAACATTTAACAGGGATATGTACAAGGTATTTCTTTAAGAATGTTGAATTTTACAAATGCCTAGGGAAACAAGTCATTAGAAATATTTTGTTGGAAACTTAAGAAGTCATGGGACATCACAAGCTGAAAAGCAGTTAGGAACACCTCATTGTTAAAAAGAATGTGTGCCTTAGAATATGGCTTGAAAGATACATGAAACAATCCTTACTCTCTGCACCCCATTGATAAAGCCTTTGCATTAATCCTGTACCCAGTTTTTGGAAACTGAACTCTAAGAAAAACCACGGAACACTAGGGATAGTTCAGAGAAGAAAACAACAGATGCTTTATGATAAAAGGAAAAAAATTATTTTCATGTGCATGCCCAAGGATTCCAGTAGTAATAGGCTCAAAAGGCTAGACAAGCTGGAAAGGTTCAAGTTAGATACCAGGAAAACTTCCCTAATGTGCCTCTCAACACTGCCTGGGAAATTTGGTTGAAATAACTGATTCTGGTATGGAGCAGGGGACCAGGCAAGACAATCTTGCTACAGCACTGGCACAGGCTGCCCAGAGAGGTTGTGGAGTCTCCTTCTCTGAAGACATATAAAACCTGTCTGGATGTGTTCCTGTGTGATCTACTCTAGGATCCTGCTCTAGCAGGGGGGTTGGACTAGATGATCTTCGGAGGTCCCTTCTAACCCCCCTACCACTCTGTGATTCTGTGATTAATTTTGAGGAAGGGGGTGCTGCCTTCATTCTCTGCACACTGCCATGAAGTGTATTATATTATAAAATTTTTAGCAGCTATTTAAAAATATTTTAAATCAGATGAGCATTAAGACTTGCAGAAATCTGTCTCTTAACATACTTGCTAGTGTAAATAAGTATGTGATGATTTTTAGAAATAATAAACCTTCCAGTTCATGACAGCTCTTCCTGGGCTTGTAAAGTGCAAATTTTGATAACTGTATTTATTTCCTATCTACCTAAGTTCACTAAAACTGACAAATCGAGTGCATTCCCATCTTGCTTATTATTTATAGCAAACTGTAGCTAAGACTAGTTTACAGACTGAATTACCAGAATTAGATAAGAGCTGTTCATTTCAGCTGTCTGAAGAGAAGAGCATTGAAAATACCCAGAAGCTTATAAAAATTTGTGAAGTAACAGAGAGCAATATACAGATTTCATAAAAGGAGAACTACTGCTCATCCTCTTACAGCTGTAAAAAGAACAAATAGGGCTATGAGATCCTTCTAAAGCCTCCTTGGACACAGAAAATAAGTCTAGACTTAAATCAGGAGAAACACAAAATCATTTAAGGGAATAATGTCAACTGTTTTAAAATTCTGACCTCAATTTTAAACAGGAATTACTTTCAAGTGACTGTTTTTCCCTGATTTATTGGACTATCAGAACATGATGGAAGAAGTCATGCTTGTGGCATTAAGTAGAGGACATGAGAGACCTCATTTTCATTTCTGTTTATGGGAACATCTCTTTATATCAATACCAGAAAACTTTAATCTCTCTAGACTTCTCCTTACCATATCTTTTACTGGGAATATGAACTCCTCCCTTTCTGAAAGCAGATATGAGAATAACTTGATAGCACAGTGATAGGTAAAGAAAGAAATTCAGAAGATAATCCGTGTTCTAAGAATCATTGAAGCACATAGAATTTTGATACCAGACTGAAATTCACCCAGGACCCTTCACTATTACCTATATAAAATTAAGTTATCTCAGTATAGGACCCAAGAAGAGACTAGATGTTCTACATGCTACTTGTCTTATAATCAATTATCATAGATAGAGGTGAACTAAACGGAATAATTGCACACCAGACAATCATTCACATGTCAATTAATCCCTTGCATAATGTTAGAAGAATTTTCTACTACCATGGCATAAGGCTTCAGCATTCCTGGGACAAGACTAACCAGCGTGAAAACACAAGCACACTTAGTTCTACTAGCAAATAAAATAAACCTTTGAATTGCCAGACCAAGAAAATTAAGTTATTCTCATGAATCATGGTAAGTCTATGTCAGAAGACAAATTAAAAATCTTTAGTAGTATTTAAATTGTTTGCATCCATTTTGCTCTCCTCTGCAGAAGTTAAATGGAAAGGAAGGTTCCAGCATTACTGCCAGAGCACACCGGCTATTATTCACACTAGACAGATGGCAAGTGGCACCTTAAAAAAAGCCCAGAAATTTAGTAGGAAATACGCTGAGGGTAAAAATGCCTCTCCTATGGTCCAAGTAATTCAAAATACAATAATGGTCAAGAAAGGCCAAAGGTACAGCTGTGCTCGCTCACTATGCCAGTTCCTATTGGCAAAGGTCTGACTGGTATTCTGAGAGCAGAAAAAAAATAAACATTTTAGATCTCAACTGCAGTTGTCCTACAGAGCTGTAAACATGACCAAAACCAACCCTATTGTAAAATCCATTTTCCTTCCATTAAACCACTTTAATTAAGTTTGTCCACAGGTACAGTTCTTGTAAGAAAAAAGTCTGGGTAATCTTCGCCTCTGGGAATGAAAACATGTATGATTTGCTCAGTTGCAAACTCGCATCACTGGGACCTGACTTTGAGATGAAAAGTATCTTTTTTAAACCAACACCTACAAGACTGCAAAGACTCCTGGGTAGCTCAGCTAAAACTGAAGTTTCCTGTATTGGAAATATTTATAATATTTTATACTATGGAATTAAGCTCCATGAGATTCTCTTGTTACACCTCTATTCCCAGTGCCTTGCCTCCTGCGTAGCCACCTGTATCAGTGAGGTGTATGTCTGTGTTCAAGCACTTTTTCTGGGTCAAGACAGCAACTATTTATTTTGGCTTCTTTTTTCACAGACCACCTCTTTCCTAGTACTTGTATTGTTTCATAGTTGGTATATTAAAATAGAATGGCAAGTAGTTTATAAATTATAATTAAAGTTGTATCTGTAGTCTGACAAGCCAATATCAGCTTTTTACTAAAAGGATTTAGTTTAATTAAGAATGAATGTCATTCCTTCCCTATGCAAAGTTCTCTAAGCATATAATTTGCAACACCTGGATTTTTCATTTAAATAAACTGCAGGTATGCTACATAAGCAATGCAAATTGCTTTTACCACACATGAATTTTTTAATTTTAACTCTGTTAACCATAGCTTGCCTCATTACTTAATCATCCTGATGAAACTGCATTCATCAGGAGAGTAGAATTTAAGGTTCTGCTGTGTCTCCAGCAAGAGGACATTCACAGTGCAGAAGAAATTCTCCAGTTTGCCTTAACAGGGTTTTGTACGACATGCAGCAGCATCGGCCCATCCCCTTTGCTGAGAAAGATAGAGTCCTGACGTGAGATACAGTCATTCCCTCAATGTCATCCAAGATAAATGCTGTGCCGGGCTGCCAGAAGGGGCTCAGGGGCAGCAGGGGCAAACCCCACACTGGGGGCACTTCTGCAGACTTTGCTTTCCTCCTCCACACCATCTCCCTTCTCCCTCCCCCTGGCAGGCACTGCAAGCATATTCAGGGATTAAAGCAGAGAAACTCAGAGACAACGTGAGATGGCAGGAGATGAGTGGCATGTCTAGCATGTTCCTTTACAGACTGTCCAGCTGGTGTGTTTTCTGCTAAAGCTGAGCCAGGAAGGGTGAATAGTAATCTAGTTGTTTTTTTTTTTTTAATGTATTGTTGTGGGTGGGGTGTCACTCCTACAAGTTTTCTCCCCAGCTTGTTTTACTCCAGCCATCCAGCTCCTGAGATGTTAAAGTTGCTTGACCACTTCTTTAACATCATTGTTTATGTGACTTGAGACTAAAACAGAATTTCTGCCCACCGTTTTCAAAATCCACACGACATTTGAATATTCTGTTTAAGTTGTTACAGAAAAGTATTAAAAGTCTCTGTCCTGTAAGTTTTAAACAGAATGGTAGTATTGGCTGGCAAACAGAGATAAAATATTTTATTACATTGGGCTAAGTGCCTGAATTTTTTCTGTGATGTAGGTGGGGAAATCAGAACACAAATTTTGTCCAAAGATCTTTCCACAATACTGTGACCAGATGCTAGAGGCAGAATTCATATTCCTAACCATGCCGATTGAAGTGCTCTAGCAATATCAAAAAACCTCCATAAAGGACTGGCAGATTGATGCAGAACCCACTATAAATCCATACCTTGCTGGCACAGCCACTGGAGACCAGGCAAAATAAGCCATTGCACCTACAATGGCATTAAGCATTCATGATTAGGCAAATGTATGCTGCCCAGTGTATATCTCCTTTGGGTATTGGAGATGTTCGTATGGGATTTGCAGCTATGAAACGTGACTTGTAAGCAATTCATGTCTCACTGGAGATGGTGAGATGCTTATATATGAATAACAAACTTATACCCCAAATCTCTGTTGACTCTAGTAGGAGTTTAGACAACTTCCACCTAAATAAACATTTACAGACTTCTTAACTGAGGTATTTTAATTGCAGCCTGAAGCCCACCCTCAATGGCTTGTATTGCTCTGGGGCAACAGTAACATTCTTTGAGGTCTTACCCTAGGTTATTGAGCTTTTCAGCTTTAGTCTGTACAGATTTGTGTCCTGTCTACTGGACTGTCCTTGGTATCTTTCTCAGTCACTTTAATGCCCTGCCAATGGCTGCACTTTAGATGAAACTAAGAGCTTCACCTTTATCTAACCTACTTCTTTTCCCAGCGCTGTTACAGACCTGATTCATTCCCAGCTGGTATTTACCTGTATAATCACATCCTCTATTGTAAGGATCAATGCTATGGAGCCCAGCTTTAAGCTGTTTATCTTCTTTGTAGTGCTAATGTCATTGTTTCTGACACAACTTTTGCCTGTTCATCTTTCTTAACTCAAAGTTTGCAAATGTTGTGTGTGCTTTCAGGCTGCTAGTTTGGATTTTGCTGCAGCATAACCTTTTGCCTCTAGGCCTAATTCTTTTGAATTAAGGGCACTGCTTCAATCCCCCAGCCCACGCTGTGCACACTGCTGTCATTTGTGAAGCCCAGCCAAATAGTATAATCCATTGCTGATATTACCTTTCTATTTTCCAATCTCACTTCCCTACCCAAAAAGCTAAAGTAGTCCTGGAGCTACACATGGCAAGTACATGCTGACCCTGAGCTCTTCTTTTATGTTGGGTCATTTTTCTTCTATTTCATGTAGTCTGTCATACCCATATTATCAGAGTCCTCTCCGTACCCCATTAGCTTCAGTCTGAAGAAAGGGGTGAGGATGCCTTAATTTTCTTGGCAAATTCTGGTGACTCTGAAGGGTTAATTCTATTTCATAGTGTGAGTCTCCACAACTACTTCTCCTGTTGGCATCCAAAACAAAACTAATTACTTAACCACAACACTGTCCTGATGACAGAGATGTTAAAAATAATTGTTAAAAAGCCACTGCCAGAAGCATAGCTACCCTCAGACTTACTGCTTTCATGCTGCAACCCACTGGTTGCAGATTCAGAGTGATGTGTGAGTAAATCTTCTTCACATTTCACAAATGTCAAAGCTAGCAGAGCTTTTACCCTCACCAGTCTTTCTCTCAGGGTGTTGTGTTCATCACCATAAAACTGACTCCCTATTATTTTTTATTGAGCAATTTTAGACAGGCATTTCACTGCAGGAGCATGACTCATTTCCATCTAAAACAATTTATCCTGAACATATTTCAAGGTATTAAGTTACAAAAAATTTCCAGGCTGTTTATTGCACAAAGTACAGACAGAACTGCTTAAAAGCTTTACCATGGCAGGGTGGCACCCCCTGTGAAATAAAGCTCAGCTATCATCTTGTTTACATTTCTTTAGAGCTAGTACAATTCTAAGTGTTCAACTTGCACCTACCAGTGATTATGTCTCAGTTAATAGCAGAGTGAAACTATCTAACCATTTAACAACAGTGTTCTGATTAGCCTTCAAAAAGGTGTCTGCCACTCTCCCATGACTGTGTATCAAACTCCTAATTTTGATCCCCTGACGAGGCTGTAGTAGCTGATGTGTCATTCCCTTGCATCCCCCAGTTAGTGTGCAAGCCCTGGTCCTCAAACAGCCATCTGTTTGCAAAGAGCATCTCTGTGTTGAAGCATCATGTTGCCAGTTTGTGCAGTGAGTACAGGAGGCAATAATTTGCCACAAGATGATCCACAGTGAAGTCCTTTTAAAATATGTTTATCGTATTTATTACACAATATAGGAACTGAGATTAAAAATCACATTTTAAACACTTCTGGATATTTTACTCTGTCCAGGGCAGGTGATGCAGATCTAAGATGCCTATATTAGTGTTAATGAAGCAATTCACCATCGAAAGTATCATTTCCTTTCCTTCTTCCTCTGTTATTTACAGAACATTTGACATTTTTATAGAGTTTAATCCAAAATGAACCAGAAAAATCAGTGAGTAGTTTAAAAAATTTTAGTGCTGTGAAGATAATGTTCTAGGCCCTGATGTTATCTGCCACTCTAGATGGACATAGACATGAGTCCATCTAACACTTCACTGACTCAATACTGCCTTATGGAACACTAGTTAAGTACCTCTGTGCTTCAGACAGTGGTCTCTTAGTCCAGCTTAGTGGACTTTTTCTGTAACAAGTTATACCAGGAGTAAAATCTAAATACAAACACTTAGAGAAATAATACCATATTTTTCTCTGACTAAAATTAAGAAGTTATATTTCATTTAGTTTGATTATAGCTCTTCCTATTTGTTTTTTCTTGTGGACAAACCTTATACCCTAACAAGATTTGCCTGGTTTTTGACTATTTTTTCTCTTCTTGTCTTCTTGTCTGTTTTCAGACTGTCACAGGAGTCTTCTTAAATTAGCAATATTCTCAGTGTTAACAGTTTTACTAGTGTGCAAAGTATCAGCCATAGTGCCTGTATGAAGCAGTCCAAACATTTTCCCAATATGGCATAAATTACCATTCTTCAATCACAGCATAAACATTTTCAGCAGCCAGCACTGAAAAGAGGAAAACCCAGTGCTATTAAAACAATATATGCATTTAAGTGTCATCACTTACACAGTCAGAATTTGAAGAAAAAAAACAACTCCAAAAAAATTTATAAAAGCCTTCTGTTGAAAGCATGATTGTACAACCATCACTGGCTCCTTTTCCACTGGCATCTCTTGGAAAGATGATGGCTGTCCAGGCTTCCAGATAGGTGCAAGGTATCTGCCCCCTTCAGTGCTCAGCTTCATAAAGTGCAGCAAGCAATTCCCTTATAACCTCCCCATGAGTCCCATTACTTTCTAATGGTTTATGCATTTCCTGTTTGCTTCTACGCAAACTGCATAGAACAAGAAGATTCCCCAATTAACTTGAAGGTGCAAATTAACTGCAGTATTTTCTAATAGTTTCTTAGCAAGAAATGAAGCCATGATAAACACACATTACGTAACCCTTAGCCCAACAGCTTTTTTTTCCCTTTCAACTTTACCTCCCTTGGCTTGTCCAGACATGGATTCTTTCCAGCTGAGATACGTGACAAACTAACAGCTTCCTTAGGTTTGGTGTCCATTTGGAAGATTAAAAGTCCTCTGGCTTTTCAGAAGTCAGTTCTTTAATGTGCTCACGTAGTTTATAGAAAACATGAAATAGTTTGCTATTTGTTTTCAAAAATTACTGACAATCTTAGAAACTTTGCATAAAAAACTTCTCTGAGTGACAAATGCTCCTTATTTGCTCACTTTTTCTCTTATATCTTAAGTGATTTTTCTTGGTTCATAAAAGTCCTCTGCTCTCCCCGTGATTAATAAAGATTTAGGCCAATATGGCTATCGTAAGACTTCCTACAATACTCAAACCAACAGGTGAATATTTCCAAGGAAAAGAAAGCACATCTTTAATGGAAGCCTTTGCTCTTCTCCTTTTGTCAGTTACAGGAATGTCTGTGTAGCTACATCTAGTTTTCAGTACAGGCATGTGTGAGTTGACACTTGTTTGGGATTGTTGGTGGATCTTGACTATCATCTGCCGTGTTATAGGGGGAAAGATTTATGAGAGAGGGAAATTGCAGCAGGCCAGGAAATCTATCAGTCCAGTTCCCTAGGACCTGTATATACAGACACCTGATGGCTGGGACCTAAAGCAATGCAAGATGCCACATCTCCCTCTCCAGTGATGAACCCAGATGGCAGAGGATCCCTCAGGAGGAGAACTCTGTTGCTATCTGATAGATCAAAGGGAAGAGAAATGAAAGACATTGATGGACAGGCCTAAAGCCCAAGAATTTTGCACATGCTCTGCTAGATATGAAGGCAACACATCTGAACTGCAGAGCAACCCCAGTTACAGCAGTGTAAGAGCTCAATGTAATGCTCCCTTGCTGGGCATTGCATTAGGGCAATGAGACCAGACAACAGCATCAGCAACAGTCACTGCAGGACAAAGACAGGAGGCCTCTCAGAAGAGAAATGGAAGAAGGAATTCTAAATTCTTGCAGTGGAGAGCTGTGTTTTGGTGGTGGTACTTAGGAGCAGGCCCTTTAGCAGCACAGCTGTGATGAACAAGGATGGTTACAAGAGCAAGGAGGAAGAGGCAGTGTGGAACAGAGGGGCGACACCAGCAATAACCAGCAGCAGAAGTTATGGTACAAGATCATCTATGAGATCAGAGTTACTTCATTTGTCCACCTCTTCAGACTTCTCTTTTTCCCTTTAATAAAAATATTTGTTGAGCCAATTTTTAGGACTTGTGAGAAAAACTAGCTCATTTAGTATCAAAATGTTAGTTTAATTTTCCTTTTTCCTCTTTTGCTGGGAAGCACAAATCAGCATGTTAGCTGTGACCCCTTTAACTCTAAACCTGTCCCGTTTTGCTTCCATTCAGGTGCTGACAGAAGGGTTGTACACTGTGAACCATGTAATGAACCATGGCTTTCATGATTAAATGCATTCCTCCTCAAACTTACTCTTTGAGTCAGCTTGAACCTGAAAATTCTCTAACTTCAAACATATCTGCTTGTTCAGTCAGCAGTGATTTTTCATTAAAAATATTACTGTGTGATGACCAAGTTTTCCTATAGTTTTATCCCAAACCATCTCAAGAAATAGTCTAGGAAAAAAATTAGGTGCGTAAATAAGGCTTTAAAAATATTAGGACACCCTTCATACTGACATTCAGCATGGGTACCCGTATATTGTTGGAAATGAGGTTTACTTGTTAACACTAGAAGTCCTTAAAGTACCTTTTCAAAAAGTATGGATCCAGCACAGCAGCACTAGAAATATTAGTCACTGCAATTATAGCCCATTTCATATGCAGACATGTCAAGTAGGAGCTGAATTTCTACTTACTGCAGTGGTGGATGATTAATTCTCACCCAATTACTTCTTGCAGCATGTTTTAGGTTTCCAAGGATCAGAAAAAATTCTGATACTGGGTTCAACATTATAGTTTCCCAGCCATCACTGTTACTAGGCACACAATAAAGAAAGATGGATAAATTATTATATAGCTTGCATAAGTCCTATAATATTTACTTCCTTCAGCTTTTATCAGTGTAGTTTACCCCCTCCTTTGGATACTCCATTTCACTCTTGCTTCAGAGTTGTCTACAAGCATTATCTGGTTTGAAATTGGCTTGGAAAAAAGCCTTCCAGCACTGAACGGCTTGCACCTGGGCATTCTCTAATCTTTTTTCACCACTTCACTAGCAATTACATTATGAATTGTAGCAGCTGGCACAAAGAAAAGTCACCAGAAGCAAAAGATTAACAGCTAATATATTAAAGAGTAGCTTGGCCAATATAAGTAACCAGGATGTTATTGTGTTTTACTCTCATAGAATACAACTTCTGTCTTAGTCCACTTAAACAGATACTTAATGTGGATTCTCTTGAAGCTGATCCCTGGCTGCTCTGTAGTGCCAGGCTTAGCTGAATGACTGCTGCTGGATTCAGGTACTCTCATAGCCAATGGAGTAAAATGGAAATTAAAGTTCTGTTCACCACACAATTATATAGTGATTTTCTTTCCTACTACCTCCTAGACTGATACTGTATCTAGTATTTCCAGAAAACCCAGTGCCTCCTTGCCTCCACCAAGTATTTACAGAATCACCTGAAATATCCCCAATCTGCCCTGTGAAACTGCTAGAGAAGTGTATGGAAGGATCATCAAAAATGCTGCAAGGACCAAGGCTGTTATCTCCAGGATAACAGCTCTTAGACTGTCCCATGCTCTCTAACTTCAATCCCCCTTAAGAATTATTTTTTTAGGCGAAAGTGCTTACGCCCTCCAAAAGCCACTTAGGCTGGCTGTATTGGCCTCCTGCAGGAATCTACTGCTTTGTCGGATGCAGGGCGAGTAGTCCAGTCCTCCAGAGGGCTGCGTACCACCTTCATCCCAGTATCTTTTAAGCGGCAGTGAGTTCATGGGAGTACAGAAACGTGAGTGCAAGTGCTCTCAGAATCACAGAACAGCCTTGGTTGAAAAAGACCTCTGAGATTATCAAGTCCAACCATCACCCTAACACTGTGAATTGACCACTACAAAGCCTGGGTTTTGAGAACCACTGTATATGCAAGATGAGAGACAGAACCTCAAAAGTTGGTTCTAATTTGAAATTTCCCTTTTCAGGATCAAGGAGAGGGGGAAGCTAAGGAGAAGTGGCCTTACGTTGTTCTGCCCCAGCCAGTCATGGAGGTCTTGTAGACACTGCCTGGGATCTCCCTCTGGGAACCCCTACAACAGGCAGGGCAAGCTGAACTGCCCACTGGGGGAGTCCTCTGGGGTAGACAGCTCCCATCACGGCCATACAACAAATAAGGGGAAAGTAGGTTATTTGAGGCATGCACTGCATGCTCATTTAATAGTAATCTGGGACAATTTAAATGTTTTGTATCTCAAATCTCAAGATCCTACTGGGGTGAAAAACAAAACAAAATAAACACTCTGGAAAAGCAGCAATTACAAGCACTTTTACAACAAAATTAAGCTTCTAAAAGGAAGAACATCTGAGATCAAAACAACCAACTAAGACATTATTTTAACCCCACAACCTAGTTAATCTGATAGTATTAAGGCCAGTCCTATATAACAACATAATAATTTATAACAGGACCTACATCTTAATTTATTTCCACAGAGATACGTGTAATATATATTGATTTTGTGATTTTTTTTTTTTCTTATATAGTCTAACTATATCAGATTCAGCTAGGGGAAACTTTTCCTCATGTCTTCCCTCCCTGCAATTTATTGTGCTGATTTACAACAACCCTGCCACAAGTCATGGTCTAGGCATTGCTGGTCGTTGGAAGCTAGAGATAAACTGTCATAATTTAGATGGCCACTTAAGCCAGTTTGAATTCAAGACTTCACTGTGTCTCTGCCACTAGACAGAAATAAGGTTAAAAGGCAATTTGCAGTGACCTTACCCCATCCTCAGGACCCCAAGTTTTGAATCTTGTGTTTTTTCCAGTGAAAAGCAATGGAAAAAAATCATGTCATGCATATTGAATATCCATTAGGTTGTTCACCTCCATTATGCCATTTCAGAAAACTGTGATGTTATGTGCTGATTTCAGCTGATGAAAATCAAGTTGTCTTAATAATTACAGAAATGCAGAATATACTTTTAGAAACATTATTTGTTTTGTTATTTCCAAAACTTTGAAGAGTATTTTTCAAATAAATAAAAGTCTATTAGTAGAAAATTATAAAGTACTGAAAGCTTCTTAGGGTTTTCTTGGAATTAATCAATCCAAAAATAGTCAATTATGTTAGTTACCTGGTAATGACTTTTGCATTTGTGTCTGTGCCTTACCAAATTGATTTGGATACTTTTTCTACAGTGATTGTATAGTAACTATACAACTTGGTATGACAACTGTATAGACTGTAGTTACAAAGGGCCTTGCCTCAAGATTGAATCAGATTACACAAGGGTGAAAATTTACAGATTATTCTTCAAGTGTTTGCTCTCAGACCATGCAAGCAGATTATGAGCAAAAGAGCAATGAAAAAACTTATGGTCATTTCAAAAGACTGAGACTTTTATCTGTAATTGTTAGCACCAATGCTATGACTACTGCTATCTGAGAAGCAGAAGAAAGCTTGAGTCTACCTTGAGAATCTCATTTTCTGAGACTGTCACAATCCCTCCTTCTCTTTCTCCACAAATATCATTTACATTATATGAGAAAGCACTGAGCAGTTCCAGATGTTCTGAAATCTGAGAGCACATCCTATAAAATATGACTGCTTCTTTATTTGTTTACCTTTCATGCATAAATGGTTTCAAATTATTCATTTTATCATTATGTTTATTTACTGTTAACTATTATTTATGATAATTTACTTTTGGTTGATTAAAAGCTGAGTTTTTCAAGTGCTTGCTGAAGTTTAATCAGCAAGTAACATTTCTAGCAATAGTATATGATTTTTCTGTCAATGCAAAATAGATTTCACTGCCACTATGGCAACATTTTCAATACTCCTTTTTGCTTGGTGCTAAACTTAGCTATTTTACTGAAGAAAAGAAACTGCACAGTACTTGAGATTGCAGTAACTTCTTCATAGCACCATTAGCATCTGTTAAAATCTCTTTTAAGGACACACACCTGAGTCTCTGAAGTCTCCTCTGCAGATGTGTGAGCAGTTAAGTGTTCACCTGGGCTAGGGAAGGCTTCAACCTCCTGTCCCAGGGACTGGGAATGCCAACCAGCTCTGCAAAGTTGGAAACGGGTGAGAGGCAGCAGAAAGGGGACAACTTTATTTGACAACTGACTTTAAACATGGTTAGGGAGAAATATGCTCTAAAATGACAGTTCTGCATCAACTTGTTGAACAGATCTTAACATTGTCTCCAAAAAATGTAATTTAACATGTCTCTTTCTATACCCTAATCTAACGGTGCATTCTCTTTTTGTGCAACTCCTAACGAGACACAATGGTATTGAGGGCTGCATGGACTGCAGAACTCCTTTCCTGTATCTTTCTACCCAGTTTTCTCTTTTGGAGAATCACACACAGCACACAAACGTACAAAAGTCAGACGCCTGACATGAAACCTGACATCTTGAGGATTGGCTGGCTAGCAGAGCTACTAACATAACTACAATTTATGTGTAAGTTGCTGTATATGTCAGTCAAGTGCTAGGAACTGGGTACAGCCTCCCTAAATAGAGGTACAGCTCAGAAGTCATCCACTCTCTTTCACCCAAAAATAGATATCATAGTCACTGGAGTGACATGCCAAAAGCACCACTGTATTTTTTAGATGTATAGAAGTTTCAGCAAGCAAGTACCCAGATGCTTGCAGCTATGCCACCAATATTCCTCAATGGCTTAGAGACTGCCAGAAGACTTCTAAAACGCTGTGACTGCTTAGCAAGTTCTACCACCCCAGTCACCATGCTCAATCAGTCAGAGATTTGACTGAACTGTGATTCTCCTTTTTTATATTTTGGTAAACATGAACAAATATTAGAAGGTCTAGATCTTTTCATTTATGAAGTTCACAGTCCTAAGAAGTAAGTTAAGTTCATTACTATTTTCAAATGATATTTGTGATAAAATCTCAGGCTGAAGTAATGATAAGCAGCATCGCTGCATTGCACTTTAAACACTAGTTCCAAAAATGATGAAACTCGCTTTATGTGGTGATATTTGAAAACAGCCATCCTGGAGCTTAACTGTCACAGTCTGTTTGCATCTCAAATTTACAGGACAATATCCTCTGTAAATTAAATTTTTTATGAGTTATCAGGAAAGAAAACAAACAAACAAGCATGACAAACAAGGGCTCCATCCCCTTTGTACAAACTAATCTAATAAGTGAACTCACTCATTCCTTTTTTAATTCATGAGGTTTCTAATTCACAAGTTCTCTAATTCATGACTTTCAACTCATAACTTGTGCACCTATGAGCAAGTTACCTGGCTGACTGTGTGTGCTCATCCTTTGTTCTCCTTCACAGTGCAATCACCCCCCTGTATCACACCAGCAACTGCTGTTGGATCTGCTTCAAAAACTTATTGGGTAAGCTGATGTATTTACACCTTCTAGCTTGGAAGTCTGGTCTTGCAGGAGACAACAAGCTGCAGGTGATAGTGGCTGCATATTGACCTTTAGCCCTTTCTGGCCGTCGTGTCCTGCCTATGTGTGATCCCTGCTTTGACCTAATGGCACTGCTCCAAGCACACATCAGGCCTTAGCATGAGCTGTGTTAGCCAAAATCTGAGCAGGAGATGAGTGAGCAGTCACATCTAACTCATTTCTCCATTACAGGTAAAAGCCTGTGGCAGTTAAGTGACTTATTTAGTTAAAATTCCTTCCATTTAAATTCTAGTATCTAGGATATTTTCTTTTCTTTTTCTCATACTCTCTTGATTTTCCAAACTGTATACGAAAATGAAATGTTTGATTGAAAATATGGCCTTGCAAATCTGTTATTGTCTGATTTAAATCTGATTTAGATGCTATTTGCACACAGAACATTTTGCAGAATACATTAGCTATCTTATGTAGTGAGAGCTGCAAAATACAAAATGGACTATTTTCTTTCAGTAAGCTCAGGGGAATTTCAGAACTGTTGCTCTGGCCTCTATGTATTCTATAATACTTACTCTTCCTTTAGATGTAAATAAGTAATTTACAAAATAGATGGGGAAAAGCCCAGATGTTTTCAACAAGTTGAAATCGCAGTATTGATACTATGCAGCTATTAGACCTGATCCTAAAAATCCTCACTTTCTAATAATTACAAATACTAGAAAGCCCTCTGCATTCACAGGAAATAGAAAATACAGGGATAAAATTTACAATGCTCTATATCCCCTTCCTTGAAACACTTTATGATTAAGTGCAGTTTAGTTTATTAGCTGAAGATGGAGACAGATTTTAAAGTCAAGAATAATATACTGGTGAGAAAAGAAAAAAAGTCTAAACATGCTCCGTCCCAATTCTGTCTCCCTCTGAACAGACACATGCCTTAGGCTTATGTGTCTTATGTCTGCTCACATACTCACTTGTTAGAGCTTGCCTTTCGTCCTGTATACAAAATGATTCAGTATCAGCCTCAGGTTTTTCTTTTGAGGCTGTCCCTGTAGCTTTCTGTAAGCCACCATAACTTTAACTCTCTTGTTCATGCTACCTTCAGGGCTGCTCCTGTCTCATTTTCATTACAGGAGATGAATGGCTCTCAGGTATGTCAGCTCCTGCAGAAAGGACTCCAGCACTCCCTCACAGCCACTGTCCCTCTCTTCCCTCCATGCATTTTCTTACCTAGCACTTCAGCAGGTTAAGCTATCAGTTTCCATCTTAAAGTTTTTCTGCCTTCATTCATATTCTTGTAAAGATATGCTTTTTAGTAGAATTTGCCGGACATTAATGAATTCTTTGTGCCCACCCCAGGCAAAAAAATTCCAATAAATAAATAAATAAATAAAATTACTTCTTCCTCAGAATTTCTTCTCTATACTTCTTTTTTATATTTTAGCTCCATCAGGTAGTCATATTTTGCCTTGCATAGTATGTGACTAAACTTCCTAGGCAAACAGGAGCTTCATTAAAACAGATGACAAATGGAAGTCTTATTCTTCACACATTATGGAAATGGTCTCAGACATGCTGTGCTGAGTTTGAAGTTTTGAAGTTTCCCAAGAGGGCTAGGCAGATCTAACAGCTATTACTAAAAGGTAAAACCTTTACCTTCTTTCTTCTCCCTTTCCAGTTCAGCTCTCCCAATTTCACATCCCAGCCCCTTCCTGGAAGCCACTCTGGTCACCTTCTGGATGAACTGATTCAGCTCACTAAATCTGCAAAGAACTAACCCAGCAGAAACAACTTAACTGTTTTCTGCCCGTTTAGGGAGCTGAATTATCTCATCACAGGGTCTGACAAGTGCCAGTGCCAAGTAAGAGAAGCATGGCCAAGAGAGGGGAAAGTAGTAGGAATGCTCCTTTTGGCAGCTGCAGGCAACAAATTGCTCCTTGAGCTAAAATTACTTACTGAAGGTAAGTCTGTGGCAGAAGCGAAATCTAGGTTTTGCATCATTCATCATCTCTAGACCACCTTTGCTCTCAGCCATAATGTCAGCAGTTACTTAAAAAGTAAATAGAAGCACTACTCCAAACGCAGTCACTCTCATTTTTCACCCCGCTGAAGCTCCTAGTAACAAAATATCATGCAATAATTCCACTGAAGTTGGAGTTTAAGAGCCTTTTATGGCTAGAGTCAGTAGGAAGACTGTTTTTCTTTGTGTAGCTAGATAATACTGGGCTGAATAACAAGACCACGTTATATGTCTTAACTTTACTGGTATCTTTGCAAGAAAGTAAATATCTCAATAGAACCACCATTAACCTTGTATAAACACAGAAAATGACTGTCATATGATGATGAGCAATTACTAGAGCAAGACAATAATTATCTGTCACTGAAAGCATCAGCATCACTACAGAACTAGCAACTGAAGTCAATAGCTGACATTATCTGATTGCTATATTTTTATTTTAAAGCTAACTTTATCACCTATTAATTGCATTTAAGTCCCTTACTAAAAACTCTTCAATGTTAGCAACTGCTCACAAACATTAAGGTAGATTAAGCTGATCTCTAAAGGAAAGAATCCACAATCCAGCCTTTCCACTTCCAGGTGCCTGGCAATAATTATATGGGAGTCTCATTGAGTGCTTTCTCCAGCTTTGTTTTAGGAAAGCAAAAGGGCTTATAGTTCTGCAACAATGAGACTGTAATGCCAATACAAATAAAATTCAACCTGAAAAAATCATAGCCACTCAGCATATCCTCACAGGCTAATGTAAGGTTAGGAATTTTGGCAGTCAGACTCTCAAGGAGGTTGCATTTGTGTCCTCATATGACCCTCTTTAGGTACGCTCAGGATGCAGGTTGCCGAGCCTCTCAGCTTACAGCTGTCCCTGCAAGAAATTACACAGCTTTATGTTGCTGTTGTTACCAAGTATATGTACAAAATGGCACATGACAGAGGCAATACAGGAGAAAAAGGGAGCTGCAAAATGAGAGATGAAACCTCTGACTCCTGTTCTGTCCCAGCAACTCACTGATTTATAATGTGCCAGCACTCAAAATCCATTTCTTTGCAATCAAGGTTTTCCCTAAATAAATAGGAATTATGCTGAAGTTTTCATATAAACAATTCATGTGTGAAATTGCAAAATACTATTTTTTGTAAAGCCCTTGAGATCATGACATATGTATTGCATATCTTTCTCATGTAATTTTTTCAGACATCTTCAAATACCAGTAAGAATCTTCTGAGAGGCCACATGAAATAAAGATTTGGGCTTGGACTATGCTCAGAAGTTTTATAAAGTTATGGTGTTGTCCCCCATTGAAAAATAATAAGTGAGAAAAAAAGCAATTATTTCCTATGGAAAAAAATGCTATGTTTATTACTGTCAAATGAATAGTTATTGTTTAATCTAATTGTTGCTCAGTGGCCTCAGTAATTTACAAAATTTAGTTGTAGCTGCTTTTTTAGAAAGTCACTTTCAATGAGATGGTTTGTAGCAGACAAGCTTTTGGAGCTATTACTATTTCATACACCAATGTAGGCTAACATAATAACTGCAGGTCTTAATTATGCCAACTATGAAGATAACTGATGAGAAATGACTTTATTCTTGTTAGGAAATGTGACAAGACTGTGAAGTGGCTTCACGTTTTGAAATTGAGTGAAAGATCATGTGGAAATTGACAGATTATTTTTCACAAAAGAAAAAGAACAACAAAACCCACATAGATTTCCAGACCTAAACTAAACCATAGAATTTATTTCTAGCCGAGTAGTATGTCTTAAAAGAAATTTAGAAAGAAAAGTTCCAATTTGGTTGAATATTATAGCAATGTTACATAAATTGTGAGATAGGACAAAGTGTTGCAGGAACCAGTGTATTACTTTATCTGTTAACTTGCTAAAATTGTAATTAGAATTTTCTCTTTTATTAGGTGTGAGGAATGTGACAACTGAGCTCAAATAAAAATTAGGTAACCATTAAATGACTTGGTTTTGACCCCCAACATTTGCTGCTGTGACAGGTAGTACAGCACTGTTCTATTCATGAATTAAAGCTCCTCCCTAGTACCTTTGTCACTCATTCTTAGGATTTTACTGAAAGCTCCATATGGGCACAGAAGCTTCCAGAAGCTTCAATTTACAGGAAAAGGGTTGAGTTTCTAATTTGTTCTTCAACAATGGCTACCTTGACAATATGACCTCAGCTTGGTTATCTAAACACAAATGCTGTGCTGTTTGAGACACCACAGTTTTCTGAGACAGCCTTACAGAGCAGGCTGGTATTACACAAGACCTATGAGAGCCCAGTGCCCTTCAGGTATGGCATGTGGAGGTCAAGAAGAACGCCATCTCAAAGAGTTAGGGATGACTATGCTTAGGCAACTGTATTTCACCCTCTTTATCACAAGATTACCAGTGTTCACAGACAAACCTGAGTTAGGGTACAACAAGCTAGCTTGGTAATTCTGGCAGTGGTAATGCAGCAGCAACAATTAACTCAGCAGAGGACAAATGCTCTACCCTACTGTCCTGGTTCCCCAGGCACAGACCCATGGGCCAGCCATGCAGGCAGACCATGAGTAGCCCTGAGTCAGCTGAGAGTTCCAATCAGGGCAGCTGACTCACAGGTGTATCCCACACCACCTCGTCATGCTCATTAGAAAAAGGAGGGAGCTCAGTGAGGGTGGGGGGTTCCTCCTCCTCTCCCTGAGGCTCCTTGTTGGTGGTGCTCTGTTCCTGCCATCAGCATTGAGAACTAGGCTGAGGAGACCCTTTGTGCTTTGTCTTGATTGTTGTTTCTGTTTTGTTATTCTATTAAATCTGTCTATACCTCAGCTCACAGGGTTTTTTTCTAGTTTTTCCCCAGTTCTCCTTCCCATCTGGGGAGGGAGTCTTGGGTGACATACTAACTGCTATGGTTTAGCCCTGAGTACTGGCTAACCATAGACACATACTTCTAGCAGCTGACTGGCTAGATGTTGCTGCCTACAGTGAGGAATATGTTGCAAAGATTACACTAGCAAATTTAAGGCTAGGTCAGACATGCCTGCATAAGCAGCAATTACAAAGAGAATGATGGAAACACAGGAAAAGGGGATCAAAATAACCTGAAGAGAAAATACAGTTTAGCAGTTTTCTAAAGTTTCTTGATTAGAGAAGCTGAGCCTGTGGAATTCTCACTGATACAATCCAAAAATAATAAACTATCTTTTGTGGCACTGAGGATGACCAAATATAGATCGAGTGATCCATTGGCTCTTTTAGTCTTCCTATAACAGTTTGTCCTTTAAGGACCTTATTGATTCACATTCTCCAGAGTTTGCTCTACATCAATTTCAATAATCTCTAATTAAAACTGAGCTGATCCCATAAAAGCTGTGGATATTATCATTAAAGGTTGCAACACTGATTTAGCAAAGCTTATTGCTTGCTTTTGATTGCATAGTTCATGAGATTCAAGGACCTGGTGGCAATTCATAACGATTAATATGAGTGACCTTGCCAGCAAACAAGTAATTCTTCTTTATAGAGCCTATAATAGTTTCAGCTCAAAGGTAAGTGCTGGAGAGGTTCTCACACCATCCTTGACATGATCTTTGTTCTCCAGCTTTTAAATGGATGACAGTGATTCATCTTATTTAGCCAGATGTCTGAAAGCCTTGGAGATATGTAATAGTGCTTATGGAAAGAGCCACATTTGACACCTCCAGTTCTGGCACTGACAGTGCCTAGAGGTTTCAAGAGAGTGGATTTGAAACTCTTTATATTTGTAGCCCAAACTGAAATACAAGGAAAAGATTTAGGGGAGAAACTGCTACTCTGACATCTCTGAGCAGTCCATGACTTCCTTAAGAGTGGCCTGGACTCAGCTGCACATCTTGCTGAAGAAAGTACATGCAGTGGGATTTAGCAGAATAAAACTTTTCATGTCTTTTAAATAGACCCCACATGCCCTGATGCAGATGCATTGGGCAGCATTTGAAAACACAATCAATTATTGCCTCCCTATCTCCTCAAAAAAAAACACTCCCCAAGATATGCTTTCTACTTTCTACCATTAAATTGTCCCCATTCATCATGAATTAAATTTTCCTACAGTCCTCAGAACAAAAGTCTTTGAATGTTTAAACCTCAGCCTTCAAATAATCAAATATCCTTCCAACAGTTCCTTCTCCCATCTCAAACATGTTAGCATAGGTCCCTCACAGCCTGCAGAGAAGCAGTGTCAGTGCAGAGAGGATGACAGGAAGGTACGTTCAAGTGACACTGCCAGTCTCAGCCGACATCTCAAAGTTTACCCACATGACTGGTGATGTCAAATGTTAATAGACCATAATCATAGCCAAATTTGTTTGAAGTCTTCCATATTTTGTCTAAAAGAAGAGTGGAAACTTCCTCATTTTTCAACCAGTTCTGCAGGCAGCAAACCATGCCATGCTATGAGGAGCTAGTGAAATTGCAATTGGGTTTCTAGACATATCCATCCTGGGGCTTCCTGAGAAGCAATGATGCTGGACCTCAAGGGTTACCTACTATCATGTGTAATAAAAACCTCTGCTGATAAACAGTTCAGGATTTGTTGGTGGTAGATTTTTGTAGTCTCCTGATGTAACAATTTGATAGTCAAATACTAGTTATCAGAATCCAAATTCATTAATTTTTGACAGATCACATTATTTTCTTGCTTAAGCCTTTCAGGGTTTCTAATGACAACTGCTCATTCAGGAGAGGCAGTGACTATATATGGACATGATTCACTTGATGATCAGGAATTATGGAAATTTAGGAGAGACTTGTATATTAATTGTCAGTTCCAGCTCCAAAAATGTGCAGGGGCAAGCCTTAGCTTGCAACTATAGCTTGTATTAACCATTACTATTTCATTTTTGGTTTGTGTGTTGTTAAATCATTAAGTGGTTTTGACTGATCCCATGTTTGACAGAAATGTTATTTGTGTGCTTTTAAAAAATCCATTAGTCCAGAATAGAAATGTAATTATTTTACATATATCTGAATTTTACTGAGCCATCAACTCTGTGCTATCAAACAAGAGATTCAAGACTTTTGTGACCCATTTGGAGCCAGTTCTCATTGAGAACATGAGAGAAAAGTAAGAAACCTCTTATGATACCTTGTGAGCTAAATTCTTAAATAAGGATTGAAATAAGTCTAACAGAGAATACAAGCAATATTTACCAATATTTTATGAAAATAGAATTTTGAGGTTTTCTTCAGATGGGAAGTACTGGCTTGAAATTAATTTATTAGTCCAAATAAAATTTAATACTAGGCAATTTACTAGGTAATTCAATAGCCTCGAATAAACCTACTTAAAGAAATAATTCCATATGAGTTTAAACAAAATAATCCATAAAGCAAAATAATTAGAAAGATGTTTTTCTATATTCTTGTCATCTTCTCTTTTATGCTGCTTGCAACTTTCTTTGTTTGAGCCCGAGGCTTTTTTTGTTGATTGTGGTCAACAGAAAGATGAACAGGAGAAAAAGTGAGGAGGCAGGCTAAACTCTGTCTCCAGATGAAGGTCAAATCCACATCATCTGATTTCAGAAACACAAATGTCTAATTATCTCCAAAATGAAATACCACAGACACTTAGGCTGAAACACTTGAACCTATGAACTGATTTAGGAAATCTTCAAGTAACCTCTTTTGTTTATGTGAGGAAAAATAATGGCTGTGGAGTGAAAAAAAAAAAAAAAAAAAAATCTGAAGAGTCCCTTCATCTTGAAATGAAGATGATAAATGAGCAGCCCAAAAAGAACAGCCATAGTTCCTGATCCTTTCTAAAGAATCATATTAATTTCAGAAGGTCAGTGTGATTAAGAAATTGAACAATAAACTCAATCCAGTTCCATCCAGCAAAAAGCGAGGCAATTATGAATACCAAGTTTCACACAGAGGAAAAAGAGCACCTAAATGAAACACCATCCTGATCTGCCCCAGAGCCCAGAGGGGGATGCCCACCTTGTGACTAGTCAAGTCAGAGCTGGGTTTAACAGAGCTACATGGGTTTTATAGCAGCAAAGTTAGACACGCCAAGCTGCAATAATGAGCGAGGCCTGCAGTTCACTTTGCCAAAGACTTGCAAAGAAAATTCATTTCAACAAAAATTTTCAATAAATCTATAAGAAACTTCTATGTTACATACTCCTGCATCTCTGGTTATGAGATAGATTTTTGCACTGAGATACATCCTCAGGATCACAGTGTATCATTTATATAAATATTTATATTATCTATATTGGGGGAAGGGGGGCTTCATGTCTACAGGGTCTTATTTTTCAGTGACACCCCTATTTGGCCTAGATGTTTTCCCAGTGAAGTTTGTGGAGGTTTTACAACTGGTATTGGCCTGATTTTGTACTGCATTTGTAGCTGGTGTAAACCTTCATCAGATTTCAGTGTAGGCAAAAGCTGAGGTACTTTGTAAATCCTATTTATCTGTAAACATTAAAGATGAAACAGTCTGCAGCGAACCAGGTAGTTGGACATTGAGCTATATATTTTGTTCTAGTGCCCAGCTGAAATACGTAGCACAGGACAGATCCTGGCAACATCTTGACCTCATTTCAGGGAGAGAAAGGTGCCAGTCTTGCAGTTCACGTTGGAACATCCTCGGCACTTGTTTTGCCAATCACTAGGCCCAGTACAAAGGATGAAGCCAGCAGTAGAACAAACCAGTAACCAGATTCTATTGTACACAAAAAGGTCAGTACATGAGTGATCACTGGGGGTACAAACAGGTCAATCAGGTTGCATATAATAGACATCAACCCCAATAACCCCAGGAATGATGCAGCACAACCAACAGCCAGTAGAACAAACAAAGCAAGTCTCCCATAGAAGAGATGGGAGACAACCAAGCTAAGAGGCTGATAACATAGGACAGAGGCAAACTCATGTTGTTCCCACAGAGCCCATGTTTGTAAGTGTCAAACCTGACCAGGGCCCAGTTGCAGAGAGAGTCAGGAGGTCCTTCCCCAATAGGGAAACTCTGCAAAGTGCATCCACCTCACAGACAGACACTCCACCACCCCTCCTGCAAGTGGTCCCAGCTTTTATCCCCAAAGCAGGACACCTGGCACTCATTTACCCAATGCAGGGCACCTGGGGCTTGTTTACAAAAGGGCTTTAAAGCCAAAAGGCAAACTCATCCCCTCCTTTTGAAGGACTGTGGGAATCACCCATGTGTCAATCTTAATTCAGGGCTTGGGGTTCAGACCCCAGCACTTCAGTGCTGTCAGCCACTCATGGCTGCAGGGTCGGGGGCTGGACACATCTTTAATTAGACACTGTTTCCCACAGTGTTCTATTAGAGAAACTGGCTGCTCTTGACTTAGATGGGCATACACTTTTCTGGGTGAAAAACTGTTTAGATGGTCAAGTCCAAAGAGGTCAATGCAGTTAAATCCAGTTGGTGGCCAGTCACGAGTGGTGTCCCCCAGGGCTCAGTACTGCAGCCACTCCTGTTTAACATCGTCATCAACGATTTGGATGAGGTGCACCCTTATATAGTGCACCCTTAGTAAGTTTGCAGATGACACCAAGCTGGGTAGAAGTGTCGATCTGCTTGAGAGTAAGGAAGCTCTACAGAGAGATCTAGATAGGCTGGATTGCTGCACCAAGGCCAATTCCATGAGTTTCAATAAGGCCAAATTCTGGGTCCTGCACTTCGGCCACAACAACTCGCAGCAGCACTACAGGCTTGGGGAGGAGTGGCTGGGGAGCTGCCAGGCAGAGAAGGACCTGGGGGTGTTGGTTGACAGACGGCTGAACATGAGCCAGCAGTGTGCCCAGGTGGCCAAGAAGGCCAACAGCATCCTGGCCTGTATCAGGAATAGTGTAGTCAGTAGGAACAGGGAGGTGATCATTCCCTTGTATTGGGCTCTGGTGAGGCCACACCTCGAATACTGTGTCCAGTTTGGGGCCCCTCACTACAAGAAGGACGTTGAGGTGCTGGAGAGGGTACAGAGGTGGGCTACCAAGCTAGTAAAGGGTTTGGAGCATATCTCTTATGAGGGAAATCTGAAGGATCTGAAGCTGTTTAGCCTTGAGAAAAGAAGGCTGAGGGGAGACCTTATTGCTCTCTACAACTACCTGAAGGGAAGTTGTAGCGAGGTGGGAGTTGGTCTGTTTTCCCTAGTGACAAGCGATAGAACAAGAGGAAATGGCCTGAAGTTGAACCAGGGGAGGTTCAGGCTGGATATTAGGAAGAATTTCTTTACTGAAAGGGTAGTCAGGCATTGGAACAGCCTGCCCAGGGAGGTGGTGGAGTCACCTGGAAGTGTTTAAGAGATGAGTGGATGTTGTGCTTAAGGACATGGTTTAGTGGTGTTGATAGGGCTAGGAACAAGGTTGGACTTGATGATCTTGAAGGTCTCTTCCAGCCAAAACTATTCTGTGATTGTGCATGATTCTGTGTAATTCCGGAGGTGTGAAATAATACCTTCAGTCAACTTGACTAGTATTTTTCTTCCAGAGTTTAGCCTTCAAAACCACAGATCTCTGCAGCAAGTATTTGACGTAAAATCAGGCAGCAGGTAGGACCTGCTGCTTTTAATTCTCTTTTAATCTTTGCTGAGCTGCTTTTCTTTAAATTGCTGCTACAGGTACTTAACTTCCATCCCCAGCATTACCAGTTGTTGGGTTTTGTGTTTGATCTTTTTTTTATTATTATGTAATTATTTCTTCTTGCTTGAATGGTGGAAGGCAATAGCCACCCTGTGGCTAGCTGGAACTGCTTCCCCAAAATGGATCGGATCACAGCTTCTGAACGGGTCTCATTTCTTTCAACGGCTTTGCTATAGTCTTACAGAGAGCTGAAAGTCTTCCAAGCCAGGATTAATGTTCCATGGCTGTGGAGTGAGCAAAGGGCAGGTATTAATAACTCAGCAAGAGAATAGTTATAGATTGAAGTACTTTGGACTCCTTCAGAGTACAGTCTAAAGTAGGTTGCAGGTGTAGGAGAACCAAGAGAAGGCACTGGGGAACAGAGAGCAAAGGGCTGTAGCACTCCAGAAAAGCATTTAGGTGAAATTCTGTTTCTAAAAGCCATAAATGTCTTTGCTTAGTGCCTCAATAATCCTGAAAGCACCAAAGTTTGCTGGGTGCCCCTCGTTTGACTTTAAGGATTTTGAACTTTCCACGTCAGCACACTCTGAGCTAGGTTTCTGGGCTGTGAACTCCTACCTACTGTCAATTATCCAAAAACTAGGTGAAATAATGCTATAATTTCCTGGACTCCTAACTGGTTCAGGTCCTCAAAAACTCTAGTCATTGCTGCTTTCTTTTTAAAAAAAAAAAATGCATTCATAGGATTTATAACAGCCTAATGGCCAGTACACTCAATATAGAAAAGGGAGCCTTGAATTTTAGGTCCTTGTTAGCCTTAAGATTTCCACACCTTCAAATCTATATTCTGGGAGAAGGGTGCTGCTGTTGCCTACTTCTTACACTTTGGGGTGTTTCTTGCTTTACTCCATTACTCAAAAATATTTTTTTTCCCCTTCAAAAAACAAAAGAGATCATAGTTATCTTGTGCTTTGCTCAGCCAGTCAGTTTGGTTGGTTGGCTGATTTTGTTTTAATTTTTTTTTTTTTCATTTGGTTGGTTGGTTTTGTTCCTGTGGAAATGGAGGAAGGATTAACAAAATGTGGAAGAACAGAAGAATATACTGGAGAATTTGCTACAAAAAGCAAGCAGCATCAGGAACTATGAGTTATGTAGGGAAAGTGGTTACTAACTAACGCAAATCTCTATGGCTCAGGAAAGAAAAGAAAGGGGAAAAAGATAAAATGAGAAAATGTAAGCAAAAGAAAACAAATCTTGCAATGGAGGTATTTTAGTCTTGTTTCTACAAGTGCTATCCTAATATGTTTTTCACAGTATTAATTGCAACACTAGCAGAAGTTAAAACTTAATCACACGATAAAGGGGAGGTGAACTGTGAGAAGACACTGTCTTCAAGCACATAACTGTAGCTAACTTATAAACTCTGAATAACACAGATTTGTGACCTATTAGAACTCACACCATGGTGAGTTCTATTGTAAAGCATCTAACATCTCAACTACTGCAAAAGCATCACAGCAACACTAAAGGTGAACTTTGGCTGATAAAAGCAGGGAACAAAATTTTCAGTTCATCTTTAAAGAACTATCACAATCACAAGCATGTTTAAAAATGAAGCCTGAGACTGATGAGGAATTTCAGATGCCTAAAGTGGCATTTCAGTATAATCAGATTTTGTTGTTCAAACCCTTCACACTGGGAGGCTGAGCACGCAAGTGTTTTTCACCAGCAGGTTCTACTTCAGCATCTACCCTCCTTCAAATTTGATACTGAATGGAGAAAGAAATTGTGGATTACAGAAAAAAAATACCTTTGGAAACTAAGTCCAGACTCAGTATTAGCCTGTCAGGAGTGCTGAATCAGACTAGAAACAGACTCCCTGTGTCTGTTCTTCCCTTGGCCTCATGACTCAGGTCCCTGGATCCCGGGCTCAGCCCAATGGGGAGCTGTAGGAAGCATTCCCACCCCAACACCCCACAGTGGTGTGGTCAGGTCACTTTCTCAGAGGTGGCAGAGTGAGTGGAAACTGTAGAGTGGGTGCTAAATTTAAGGTGCTAGTGAGTGCTTTATCCACTAACTTTTAGTGCAAAAACACATGCAGTTCCTTCTTCCAGGAAGAAGTTGCTTCTTCCAGGAGTTGCACAGACTGTAGATGGCTCTCTGCCTAAACTTGAATTATAATGGAAATATAGCCTGGAGATATGTGCTCATCCTACTGGAGCAAGCACTCTGGAGCATGTTTGAAGAGCTAAAGCTAGATCCCCAGAGGACACTCAGGCTAAGTAGGTAAGTGCCTACAGGACCAGGCAGTATTTGAAAGCTACAAGTCTAAATTGCTGTCTAGGAGAAATGCACATATCTTTGATTTAGGTGTCTATGTCTCAAATTAGATGGGATTTTGGCAGCCTGTTTCCTATCCAGAATGAATATAAAAAAAAAATATATTTCTGCCACCTTTTGATGTGAAAAATTTTGTCAATACACACTTTCTGCAGTAGATTAAAACTACTTTCTTGCATTTATACCTAAGCCTAAAATGATAAACAAGAATACATCGGTAAATGATAAATAAATGCAATGCAGGACCTTAGTAGTCCCTGATGTTCTGTGCCCAGAGGGCTATAAGATGAGGAACAGTTGCAAGTATGAGCAAATAAGGAGCCAGGAGACTTAAAATTGCATCACAAGACCTGGACTTGTCCTGGTATGACGTATGGGTCAATCCTTGTAACTCCTTCTGAGAAATCTGTGTCTGTATGTGCTTATGGAATTATTCTGGATATTTCTAACATAAAATGACATTTCTAAGACTTCTCAAAGCATCCTATAAATTGTTTCATATTTTAGAATCTGTCTAAATCTTACTGCAGGTTAAATGTGATGCATTTATCCTCTGAGTAAAGGTATAGTAGAAAACAACAATCTGTATTAAGAGGTAAATACATGGACATAATGAGCAGGGAAGGAAGAAGTAGCTCTTAGAACTAAACCTGTATTCTCCCCAGACATCTTTGCAGGAAATATTAAAGCTATTATTTCCAGTCTTCAAGATTTAAACTCCATCTGACACGAGCATGGAGTTTTCATTAATGTTAATGGAACCTATGCAGATACATCAAGTGAAAAATAGCCAGTGAGTAATAAAAGCTGTAGCAGGGTAAAAACAAGCTCATCAAATCCAATATTTTAATATGAATCTTCAGTTTTCCCTTAAAATGACAATATCCTAATCAATTCTAGGAAATGCTAGGAACACTATTTATCTGTAAAGATGAAAAAGGACCCAAATATCAAATATTTGGTCTGTCCCTTAACACCCATGTTTCCAAATGTTCTCCAGAAGAAATAAAACTCCTACTTTGAGTGTATATGTTGTGTTTCTTTAATAACAAAGCATCTATAAGATGCTATTTCTCCCTTTCCCAACAAGAAAATTCATTCCTCTGTATGATTAATTAAATATCCACTAATTTCCCTGATGTCTCTCTTTATATATATAGTTCACATATATATACAGTGAATTTTTATCTGTCAAATCAAATTTAACTTTTATAGCTGTCTGAAAAGCTGAATTGGCAGAAGCTTAACACAAACAAGGTTTTTTTAGAGCTTTATGTAGTAAATACAAAATAAGCCCAATTTTTGAGGCTGGATAGATTCTTTCTGAGATACTAGTAATTCAAAGGCCTCAAGATTCCTCTGTGCACTTTCAAAGGGAAGCCAAATGACAAATTATATACAAAAGGAACTCTGCTGTATTCTGGTTGCTCTTTGTAACAGTAAAAATATCTACATCTACCAACGCATTGTTTTTATTCGTAAATTTATTCTGCACTGAACCACATTCCCAAATGGAAAGAATGGAACCGGAAACAATCCTTCTTCTATGAACTAGACATATTTTCTTCTTTCCATTTCTTGTTCCAACTTTTCTGAAATGCTTCTGTGTTTACTAATGTTGCCTCTTTAGCCTGCAAAGGCATCATACAGAACTGAGTGGCCAAAAAGAAAGTGGTGTTTTTCACATGAAGGTGAATAAGACGCTGTAAAACATGGGTCTTTATGCCTAATTCAGATAGGGCTTTAAATTCTAATCCAATTAGCAATTAAAGTGGTAGTGTCCTAAACCTGTGTCCTGGCTTTCCTAACCTTGCATTTCAAAACCCACTGTTCCCCTAGGGTTAATAATTTACCTGCATAGTGAGACAAGTGTGCACTAATTTGATTCAGGTAACTTCATTTTCCTTATGTTCTACATTCAGCTTTGCAGAGCTATTCAGTCCATGCTTAGGCTGTGGATTAAACCTACAATGTGTTTGATAGCCTTTTATGAGGACATAACCTGGTGGATAGATGATGGCAAAGCAGTGGATGTGGTCTATCTTGATTTCAGTAAAGCATTTGACAAAGTCTCCCACAGCATCCTCACAGCTAAACTGAGTAAGTGTGGTCTGGATGATCGAATAGTGAGGTGGATTGTGAACTGGCTGAAGGAAAGAAGCCAGAGAGTTGTGGTCAATGGGACAGAGTCTAGTTGGAGGCCTGTATCTAGTGGAGTCCCTCAGGGGTCAGTACTGGGACCAGTACTATTCAATATATTCATCACTGATTTGGATGAGGGAATAGAGTGCTCTGTCAGCAAGTTTGCTGATGACACCAAACTGGGAGGAGTGGCTGACACACCAGAAGGCTGTGCTGCCATTCAGAGAGACCTAGACAGGCTGGAGAGTTGGGCAGGGAGAAAATTAATGAAATATAACAAGGGCAAGTGTAGAGTCTTGCACCTGGGGAAGAACAACCCCATGTGCCAGTATAAGTTGGGGACCAATCTGTTGGAGAGCAGCGTAGGGGAAAGGGACCTGGGGGTCCTGGTGGACAGCAGGATGACCATGAGCCAGCAATGTGCCCTTGTGGCCAAGGCCAATGGCATCCTGGGGTGTATTAGAAAGGGTGTGGTTAGTAGGTCAAGAGAGGTTCTCCTCCCCCTCTATTCTGCCTTGGTGAGGCCACATCTGGAGTATTGTGTCCAGTTCTGGGCCCCCCAGTTCAAGAAGAACAGGGAACTACTTGAGAGAGTGCAGCGCAGAGCCACAAAGATGATGAAGGGAGTGGAACATCTCCCTTATGAGGAAAGGCTGAGGGAGCTGGGTCTCTTTAGCTTGGAGGAGTCTGAGGGGTGACCTCATTAATGTTTATAAATATGTAAAGGGTGAGTGTCATGAGGATGGAGCCAGGCTCTTCTCAGTGACATCCAATGATAGGACAAGGGGCAATGGGTGCAAGCTGGAACATAGGAGGTTCCACATAAATGTGAGGAAGAACTTCTTCACAGTGAGGGTAACAGAACACTGGCACAGGCTGCCCAGAGAGGTTGTGGAGTCTCCTTCTCTGGAGACATTCCAAACCCACCTGGACATGTTCCTGTGTGACCTGACCTAGGTGTTCCTGCTCTGGCAGGGGGATTGGACTAGATGATCTTTTGAGGTCCCTTCCAATCCCTAACATTCTGTGATTCCGTGATGGTATAAGATACCCCATATCCTTTTCTCCCTCTTGACTGCTCCTTGCCACTTTGTGCCTGAGGCAGGCTTTAAAGAAAACCTTGAAAAACATGTTAGGAAAAAAGAAAACTTGATTTGTTCCTTGTCTGATTGACAGAGCAGGCACAAAAATGCTGATGCTGACACCCTGGGCAGTCACAGCAAGGAGGGAAGGGCAGTAGAAGGGAGACCAGCAAGGCCTGTTGCAATAAACCATTTGTTCTGTAAACAGGGACCTGATTTCCCATGTCACAGGTGCTCATCCAGCCTTTCATAAATTGGCAAGTGACTGCGCAAACACTAAAAAAAGAAAAAGTGTTTGTAGATGTTTAAATGATCTTTTAGTAGGTAACAGGCAGATGGACTCTGCCTACCATGGGCAGTGAGGGTGAGCATGTTAGTGATGGCTAAGAACAGCTGGCTGGAAAGCTTTGTTGTTCACTCTTTTCCTGCTCTACACCACCACAGGCTGCATGATCGCCTGTACATTAACACAGCAATTAGCTGAGGAACAGCAGCTGGCTAACATCAGTTATTTCGGAACACTAAAAGTTTCACTGGGTAAATGATTAGCAGCATTCACAATAAACTGGCTTTTCTATTTTTTTTGCATCTAAGTTACAAATGCTGTCTTGGATAATGCATGCATGAATTGCCTGTTTTGGCAAGTCAGAGCTCTGACCCACATTTCAGAAATGTGGAGTATCTCCCTCAAATGTCAGTCATATAGTTTTGACATTTCTTTCTTGTTTTTTGTGATACACTTGGTGGCTTCACTTTGCACACTTTTATCCCAATCACTTCAGCATTCTATTTTCAAGCCTGTCTTTCCAAGAATAACAAAAAAAATCACTCAATTGTTTTATATTACGGGTAATAATAATTAAAAAGAACATCTAAGTAGCTTCATGGAACATCTGTTCTGGTGTTACTGTTCAAAAATTTTGTGATCTGTTATTTTTGTGTGGACATGTGCTATGTTATAGGAAGGTTATAAAGCAATATGGGTGATAATACTTGGAGCTTATGACTCATATCATTTGAATCACTGAAGCCATATAAATAGCAGGTAATATTGAGAGAATTTCTGAAAATCACCCTTTAAACTGGTCTTCAAAGATAATTTTGCATTTAGGAAAATTTTTTAATAGTTTTTCAATAGAATCATGGAATGACTTAGATTGGAAGAGACCTCCAGAGTTCATCTAGCACAAATCCCTGCTCAAAGCAGGTCCAATCAGATCTGGTTTCTCAAGGCTGTGTCCAGTTAGTCTTGAACAACTCCAAGGATGGAGATCCCACAACCTCTCTGGGACACTGTCCCAGTACTTGAAAGCCCTCATGGTGAAAACAAAAAGAAACCAACCCTAGTATGTAATTGGAATTTCCTATGTTCCAATTTGTGTCCCTTGCCCTCTATCCCATCACCGTACATCTCCAAAAAGTCACGTGCCATCTTCTCTATATACTCCATTCAGTTGAAAACAGCAATGAAGTCTTTACATTCTGCAGGCTGAATAAACCCAGGTCTCTCAGCCTCTCCTTGTATATCCTGCACTTCAGCTCCCTGACCATCTTGTTTAACTCTGAAGGACTCACTACTGTATGTCTGTGTTTTTGTGTACTGGGGAGCCCAAAACTGGACACAGAACTCCAGATGTGTCTCACAGATGTGGAATAGAGGGGAAAGATCACTTGACCTGCTGGCTGCAGTCTTACTAACACAGGCTTCAGCCTTGCTATTACACTTTTACTGATAATGATATGACAGGGAAGCTAGAGTTGTACAAATTTAGACCATGGGAGATAATTTAATCATGAGATGATCATAAAGGTCTTGGTATCTATGGTATATATTTAGAAGGTTATGTGAAGGCTACTAAGAGGGTAATTCCTGGAAACAAATATATATGAGGTTTGCTGGGTGAGGTTTTAGTAGCAGGGGTGCTACAGGCATGGTTTCTGTGAGACGCTGCTAGAAGCTTCCCCTGTGTCCAATAAAGCCAATGCCAGACAGATACAAGATGAACCCACTACTGGCCAAATCTGAGCCCATCAGCAAGGGTGGTAGTGCCTCTGTGACAACGTATTTAAGATGGGGAAAAAGTTGCTCTGTGACTCAAATTGCAGCCAGAGAAAGGACTGAGAATATATAAGAGAAACAATCCTGCAGACACCAAGGTCAGTGAAGAGGGATGGGGAGGAGGTGCTTCAGGCACTGGAGCAGAGATTCCCCTGAAGCCTGTGGTGAAGACCATGGTGAGGCAGGCTGTCCCCCTGCAGTCCGTGGAGATCCACGGTACAGAAGATATCCACCTGCAGCATGTGGAGGACCCCACTCCAGACCAGGTGGGTGGCCCAAGGAGGCTGTGAATCTGTGGGAAGCCCGTGCTGGAGCAGGCTCCTGTCAGGACCTGTGGAGCTGTAGAGAGAGAAGCCCACGCTGGAGCAGGTTTGCTGATAGCACTTGTGACCCCATGGCTGACCCATGCTGGAGCAGTCTGTTCCTGAAGGACTGCACCCTGTGGATAGACCCATTCTGGAGCAGTTCATGAAGAACTGCAACCTGTGGGAAGGACTCACATTGGAGAAGTTTGTGAACTGTTTCCTGTGGGAGGGATCCCATGCTGGAGCAGGAAAAGAGTGTGAAGAGTCCTTCTCTGAGGAGGAAGGAGCAACAGAGACAACATGTGATGAACTGACCCCAACCTCCATTCCCCATCCCCCTGCACCACTCAGGTGGAGGAGGTAGAAAAATTGGGAGTGAAGCTGGGTCCAGGAAGAATGGAGGGGTGGGAAGATACTTTAAGATTTGGTTTTCTCTCTCATTATCCTACTCTGATTTGATTGGTAATAAATTAAATTAATTTTCCCTAAGCTGAGTGTTTTGCCCATGACGATAATTGTTGAGTGATCTCTCCCTGTCCTTGTCTTGACCGATGAGACTTTCATTTTATTTTCTCTCCCCTGTCCAGCTGAGGAGGGGAGTGACAGGGTGGCTTAGGTGGGCACCTGGAATCCTGGCATCTAGCCAGGGTCAACCCACCACAAAAGTGAAATTAAAGGAGGTAAAAAGAGCAAACAAATAATAAGCAAAGAAATAAAAACATTTTTTCTTCTCCTGGGTTTATTTTTTAACCATGTCATTTTTTTGACTCAACAAGCTGCTATATAAACAAAGCTGAGGAGCGTGCTACAGGATAGAAACAAGAAGCAGTTGTGGGGGAGGTGTAAGTTTTCCTTAACATTTTTCCTATTGAAAAAAATATCAGCACAACGACACCCTAAGGAAAATAAGGAAAATAAGTCTATACTATCTATTATGGCCATTAATTCAGGGTCCATAGCTCCCCTGGAAAATATTTATTGTTCCACAAGTGGGAATAGATTGAAAACCACAGAACTAATAGAGAAGGACAAGAAGAGACAATTGCCTCCAATGAGCTGGTTGAAGAATGACCCTTTCCGGTTAAGTCAAACAGAAAATATATAAAGACAGTGCACCATATGCTTGGCAAGGTATTTTTCATCAGATTCTGTTAGATTTACCATATTTCATTGGCTTGAAATCTCTCTGAGATACAGAGAAAACAATTTAGTGTCCCAATAGAAGCTAAATCGGAATAGATATTTCCTTACCTAAACTAACTGTAGGGGCTGCATTTGCAACTGTGACTGAAGTACTTCTGATGGAAGAAGAATGAGGTTCCCACTATATACTAGATTGTATAACAATCAATTGTTTTATGAGGACCTTCAGCTGGGATGTGGAGTCTTCAGCTTTAGATGAACCTTTAGTCTGATTTATAATTATAATTATATTTAAATATAGAAGTATAAATACAATATTATTATAATTGTTACAATTACTACATTATAAAATAATGGACAATTATAGTTGCTAGTGAGATGAACTATATGCGCTTTGAATTCCTGAAAATCAAGTCCTTATTTGTACTTCCAATAAAATAGCAATTTTTGCATACAACTCTAAAGATTTTGCTCATAATGTTGATCTTGAACAACACTGTAAGGCAGAAAACCAACTTCTTTATCTATACATTTCTTCCTTCCTCCTCTTAATTGTTTTTAAGCAGGTTACTGCTGCAACTAGAGAAGAATGTTATGGAAAACCAATTATTTCCTCAATGGAAGAAACAATTTACTTTGTATCTTAGCAGTTTCTCAAACGCTAAGGAAATTGGGAGATCTACAGGCATACAGGAAAGCCAAGAAAAAGAAGAGGGCACTATATCAATATGTTAAAAAAAAGAACATTTGCCACTGACTATATTTAAATAAACATCTACAGAAGATGAAGTAAAGAGAAGAAAGAATTGGTTCATTTGCACTCCACCATTGCTCCATTATGGAGATTGGTCTCACCTTAGTTTAGGCTGACTGACCACATGTAACGTTAAACTGAAAATGCTAACATGTTAATGCCTGACATCTTTTCTGTGCAGAAATTATGGTGAACATACCCTATATTCAGAAGCCAGAATCTATGGAACGTGTCCTTGTACTGAATGGCTCAACCATGTATCCATTAGAGGAAGAATCAAGCCATCCCCTTCAGTAATAAAAATGCTACCCACTTCATCATGGCACACAGCTCCACAGAAATGGAGCTGGGGAGAAGCAAGATTGGGAGAGCAAGTATATTCTCTCTAGCTCCACAACATCATGGGAAAGATTTCATGCCTCTGCTAATGACTTACTGGAAGAGAATGAAGTCAGGTGTCCAGACTTTTAATTCAAAAATGTATAGGTCAAGATTAGAACCTTCAGGATTTATGTGGCTTTGCATGTTCAAAACTTCTGATTGGCAAGGCCAGGAGAAAGATTGACAGAAAACTCATTATCTTGTCTCTCACAGTGAAAAGCAGCAAATTTTGAAGGAAAGACTATAAGCAATAGGATAAATATAAAATAACAATTTCCTTCATATGTCTTTCCAGCTAGGATAATCTGACTGAAGAATATAACTCATGGAAAAAACAATACATCTGAAACAGGAACAGGTTCAGACTATTTCCCTAATCAGTCTGGGAAGGTGAGAACCCATAACTTACAGTAAAAGTACTCACATAATTCTGATGAAACAAACATTTCCAGAAAACAACAATCCGGAGCTCTAAATGGTCTTTAGCTCTTTCCTCCCACACTACAGAATATATAAAGGGAAACGATAAACTCCCAAAAAACCCCAAAAATTCCACTGTGTACCCTTGAACTTCAGTAATCCATCTGAAAAAGAGAGAAGACTCAAGACCTCACACCTAATGTCCCTCTGCAACGCCAAATCAAAAAGACAGACTTTGCTAAGGAAGACAAAAAAGTCTCTTTGCCTCAGCGTTGATTGAAAGGAATAGGTAGAGAACAGTGTTTAGAGAAGAGGGAAAATCATCAAGAGATACCAAACTCCATTCAATGCTCTCTGCTGTCTACTGTATGTGTCAGAGGAAGGTGGGAAATTGGATCAGAAGGTGCAAATTTGATGGGATGCAAACCATAGGATGCCAATTGATGGAGCAACTTCTTTTCAGGGACTCATGATGACCTTGTAATTTCCATCACTAGAATGTCCTGGTTATTTTGAAACTTTGAAAACTTTTCAATTAAATTTCATTTTGGCCTTTAACTTTTTCTCATTACTCTTGTGTATGAGAATTTCCTTTCCCCAATGCAACTTTTCATTATATGCTGCATTATATGTGTGTTTATACCCTTTTCTCAATGCCATACCACTTGTGAGATGTGAAGAAAGGCTAAGCAAAACAGGTCTATCTAACATGGCAGGTTGAACAGTATTTTCCACGGTATAAGTCATAAAACCTAGATTTGTCCTTTCAGCGCAAAGTCTCTGACATACCTGTGGAGGTCCCTAATGTGAGACCCTGCTGAGTCAGTTCAGCAGATTTTTGTGAGAGATTATTGTGACAGCAGATTTAGCTTGTTCTGAATATGTAACTGAAATCTTACATCCTCCTTTTGTTATGTGTGTGTCTGATCAACAATGTAGACTCTAAAGGACTTGCCTGACAGCCAGGGTTGCTAAAAAAATGTAATCCTGATGAATTTAGTCTGCTTTTTTAAGGATGTTCTCTGTAGCCAGCTCTACTCAATGCTGGTTTAAAGCAATCATTTAAGTTACAGTCAGCTTCTTTGCACACAACAACCCATTGGACTCACATCTCAAGTTTAGACTTCCATTACCACAACATTTTGTGTAAATAGCTCTTTCTGGTTTAAATTATCTGTCCTTGCCTTAAATATTTCACATAACTCTTCCTCTCTCCAAATCCAGCCTCTTATTAAATCAAACTCCTGCTATAATTTGCTAATATCAATGCAGTTTCCCTGCTTCTGCCAAAAATCCCTTTCCCTCTATGCAACATGAAACCCTTCCCCCCACTGACTCTTCCTCAGTTATTGCATTGGGAGTTTCAATTCTTGAATATTATGAGAAGCAATAAAAATCTTTTAAAATCACCCAAACTGCCTGAAAATGCATGTGTTTCACAGTGACATAATCCTACTGCCAAATTCTCTCTCACTGTCATTTCACATCTAAAATAATGCTGCAAAGTTTTAGGAATGGAAACTTTGTTCTTCATCCATTTTTTGCAAAGAGTAAGTAAAATAACTATATAATATATAATAAGTATGGCAGTGTGGGACCTGTCTGTCTAGTAATGCTCTGTTCCTGAATACAACCTCTGACCTTTATCCTGAGTTCATATTGGCTCTATTGGAGCAGTAAGTCTCTGAATGTTGCACTATTTCTCTGTAGAAGATGCATCTCTGGAACTTTGGAGCTGACACATCCCATCAGTTATACAATCACCCCCTCTGCCATCACATTCATTCCCTTCTATCTACCAGCAAAACTACAATATGAAGGGATTTCCAGAGTGGTCATGTGGAGTATATTAAACACACATACAGGGCCATGCAACTATGTGCCTGATCCTAATTTGAGGCACAGCAGACCAAAGTATATCCCATATCAGAAGCTCACTCAATCCTAGAACCTAATATTTCTCCCAGACATGTTGAATTCCCTCTTGCCCATTAGTGCACTCAGAGTTTCCCTCCTTCAGCTCACCCTGAAGGTTTTGCTGTTCAGCATAACTACTAGTGGCAGTTTAAGCAATTTTTCTGTGCTTACAGAGGTGAATGAAGCTTGATGTTCATGCCCTGACACTCCTAGTCCCCTGAGCAATCTGCTAGAGCTGAGATGCAATGGAAGAAGTTTTGCCTTGGATGTGTGCAGATCCAAAATACAAATTCAGTGCTAGGATCATAGTCCAACTTCCCTGATTTCAATCTGGTCAACTTTCAAGTGCTTTAATATACTTAAGGTATTGCTGCTCAGCATGTTAAGTCAGGAATACCCTATCATTTCCATGTAGTTGTGCTCAGTGTCTTAGGCTTTGTTAAAAGCCTATTTGGAGACTGGCTTATTTCCAGGATTTCCCACATTAAATATTGGAAAATTCACTGATGGAAACCCAGGGCACCATGACCACATTAGGAGAAAATTGGAGAATGACCAGACATACTTATTCTTTTCTCCTACTTAAAAACCTTTGCTCACCTCTGGAGAGGACTTCATAAGCGTCAGAAATAAAAAAACCAACACAAACCAACCTAGCAGGAAAGTAAAAACCAGAAAGTGGCATTGAAATAAATTCTAATTTGTGTTTCCTTTGTGACATATTCAGGGGCATTTACACTTCCTTTGTGGGATGAGGAGGCAGAGACAGCGGTGTATTGCACAAAGTTAATATGAGCACTCTCAGAACTGTGGACCTGGCTCTGCTTTATTTGTGAATCAAAATGCTCATGCACATACAGCAGTGACCTGGAGAGCCTCAGGCTGGATCTAAGGTTCATGTGGAATCAGTGGGGCAATAGAAATGACATTTTGCCAGCCTTAACTGAACAATTTTCTGCGTGAGAAAAGGAGGTTTACAGAGCAAATGCAGCATATGTTGAGCTATAATTAGTTCTTCAACTGTTGGGCAGGTTTTTGAGAGAATTGCTACAATCTATAGTGCAATAGAGTACAGAGCATAATGTAATCACAGATTATTCTTTAATTTACAAAGTTCTCAGTGAGTATCAGGGCAAGCAAGTTGAACATCTGGTAGCAGAGACATCTACCAATGAACTTAGAGCTGAATTTTAGCTCATGCAGCTGTCCTAGCTAGCCAGATTAAAAGCTTTTGTTACTTCTGATGTCTGCAACATATGTGTAAGAGTCTGTGGGAAAAAAATAAGTCTCACATCATTTTGCAAGCTCTTTTTGTGAAGGAAACTCTTCCTCTCATAAAATATGTATTCATTCAGGCTAAAAATACGGCTTTGTAAGTCATGTTCACATGACCTATGTACTAAGAATGTGCCTATGACATCAGAATAGTAAATATACTAGAAGGACTGACAAAACAGTGATACCTGACTCTGCATTGACAAAAGGTTTTTGTTTCTTTGTGAGCTTTTTTAGTATTTTTCCCAAGGAATCAAAGCAGGATATATTTATTTCTATTCCTTGAAAATGTAATGTATTTCAGCTTGATGCAGGTTATGTGTTTCCTGCTGCCTCACTCGAGTTAATGACCTTGCACAGTGTGTATGTGTCAGTAAATAATTTGGAGGACAAATATAGTACAATTTATGAGCATTGGACCCTTGCACTGGTTTTGCACAGGAGGACAGGACAACGAAGTAATCGTGAGAATGTTTCTTCTTCCCCAGACAGTAGAGGAATAGTCCTGAATATACTGACCAGAGGAAAATGAGTTGTTGTGTCTGCTACTGTGATCTGGGACCTCTTGGTAGAACCCAATAGTACAGAATGGCTTTTATCCCGCCCGTTGCCTAGTGCAATGAATTTTCAGGGTTGTGTGGTTGGACATCTGGGAAACCCATTCCTGATATACTTAAAAACTGCTCTAATTTTGTCTCTTTAGATTTTGAACAAGAGACATGAACAAGCCAAAATTAGAAGTCTGGCATTTTGAGCTTTCATCTCCCTACCAATATGGGGTTGCTCCTAACTGCTGGATATTTTGTCCAACCTGGCTGTAAATGAGACACTTCATTGGGCCTGCGGTCATTTGACTAGAGTGTTCTCATTACATTATTCTTAATTATGATTGAAATTATTCCCCTGTATAGAGGTAGCAGCCTCCAAAAATTATCTGCTGTCCTGAATCACCTTATTACTGATATATTATTTGCACTGCAGTATGCATCAGTGGTTCCAAATCATTAATCAGGATCCTACAGCTATAGGGATTATACAGACCCATGGAGGCAAAAATGGATCCTCAAGTTTGTATTCTAAATCTAGGAAAGCTATAAGTAGTAATATATATAGTTACAGGGACTGTCAGACAAAATGTGTATGATTGACAGGACTTTTAGAAAATCTTAACAAAGAGCCAATCAGACACCCCGTCAGCATGCAAAGACTCTACATTTCTTCCCAGACATGTCTTATTGACATGGGCTCTTGTGGTCTTCAGACATTACATTGATTTCCCAGCAAGATGGGGTCTTCAGGAATCAAGCTTTACACCTGAAATTCAAAATTCATGGAGTTTTACTTGGGACTGGGGTAGTAATGGCCTTCCTTGTTCAATAAATGCTTCTCTTGTGTTTATGACAGTGTAATTACAAATTAAAGAAAAATGGAAAACTACTTTTTTGGGCTACCATCACTGTGTTAAAGATCCTTCAAAAACAGTATGAATTTGTGTTTGGAATGTGGCATTTTGAACTGCATAATACTTATGTTCCCAGGAAGAGGATTTTAATAGCAACAAACAGGGAAATTGTCACAAAGGCAAGTCTCATGCAGCACGTAGCCTTATTTCGGGAAACTTAGTAACGTATGAGAGTTGCTATATGTAGCTGCATTGCTATTTGTGTACTAAACTAAGGACAGTGTTTTTTATTAACAAAACCAATATTAATTTCCTGTTTCATATTTACTAATAGGCAAGCTAAAGCAAAATGTAATTGCCAAGCATTCATATTATCCTGAAAAAAACATCTGGAAGTCAACCAGGTTCACGGATGCAGACAATAATGTGTATTTTATCAGCACCTATGAATTGTCCAGTCTGTTCTCTCTTGGAAGCATTTGGTAATCTGAATTCTCTGTGGGCATTATGCCAACAGTCAAAGCTACACACAGTACTAGAACAGAGGCAGTTTTCCTTGAGAGGTTTTATCACCTCTTGGAGGCACAGTTAACCTTGTATTTATAGCACAGCTGAGAGCAGGGTTCTAGGATATCGTATTAGAAAATAGGCACTACATGACCTTGTACTATGTTTCCTGCCAATTATGCTTCAAGGCATATTGTACACTGCTGTGAAGTATGCTCCAAAACAGAAAGTAAGTTAAGACTTTTCAATAAAGATTATTTATAGCGAATTAATGTGCTACTCTGGTGTTTAAGTCATTCTTGGCTTTGTGTTATTTTCCTGTTTAACTGAGAATTCATAATTTTGTTTTACCATACATATCTTGACTCCCTGTAATGCTGCACTTTTACAAAGCATCATCATAAAAATTTTTGTGTCTTGTTACCTGCACTGAGCAGTCAGTTCCTCCTAATTTAAATCAGAATTACAGTAGATAACTTTGACTTGAACCTCTTATCTGAGACTTTTAATCCTTAACTCTGCCATGAACAGTGTGTTGATCTTTACCATATTCAACAATCTACCCAAATGAGTATAGAAAATTTTGGAAACAGAGAAAAAAGTAGATAATGCTGAGGACATCCAAAGAAATTGCTTTATCAAGTTTCTTCTCAAATTAAAAAACAAACATAAGAAATTATAAGACAAATCTACAGAATCTGAAAGGCAAAAAAAATATTAAGAAGCAAAATCATAATAACAGAACTAAAACATTTCTAAATAGTCATTCTGTTCAGTCCGATAGTGTCAGTTCTGTTGTTTTTCTTTTCCTGTTTGACAGTCTCTTCTGTATTAATAGCCTTTGAGATAGACTACGTAGGTGGAAAGATGGGAATGAAGAAGAGAACATGGAATGAGAGAGGCTAGGATGTATGGAGAAGCTCTTGGATGATGCAAACATGCAAGATAAAGTATTACAAATTAGCTCAAAAACTACGGACAAAATAGGACTTCTAGATGAGCTTAACCTTAAAATGGGTGTGTGAATAAGAAGGAAGGATGCACCAGTGATCAGATTTGGGAATGTGAATGATACTGCTTTATAAACATAATGATGCACAGTAGGCAGTCTGTGAAGACAGTCCCATAGTTTCCCCAGGCATAGAGGAACACAGAATTTTTTCAGCACCATATGCTTCACAGTGATACAAACTGATGTCTTGCATTAGTACACTGATTTATTAATTTTAGTTCTGATTCATAATCAAGTATATCATTGGAAGAGAGAGAAATGTCTGAAACAGAACCCTAACCATTCCTCATACAATAAACCAATGGAAACAAACACTATGTAACTGCTCCTTTATAATATCACGTGCACATGTTTATGTATGTTAATATGTATGTGTGTGACCAGGACAAGCAGAGTTTTAAGCATAAATTGTTATCATATGTTGGAAGAAAGAAGAAAAAGGTTTTGCAGACTGAAAAAGCTGCTCGAGAACCTTCAGTACATGCAAAGTCATGTTTCTTTTGAATAACATTTTAATTCTGCATATTAGTTGACATAATGATCACATTTTTTGATATCAGAAAATTCACCTATGTTGGGAAATATAGTGTCTTGCTGGGTTACACCTGGGAACCAAATCCCAGCTAAGTGTAGTCCAAGCATTAATGTATTGGCTGAACTGCTTGGTTGAAGAATGTGTTGTGGATGAAGAACACTGCTGAATAAATGTTTAGCACTGTATTTACATATGCAACATAGGATATATACCTTATTACCTGCAGGACAATTTAATGATAATAACTCAAAAGAAAAAAACTGTTGAGTTAGCATGCTGTGAAAGCAAATTTCAGATTTAAAACTTCAGGTTTTCACAGGAGGCACTTCCACAATTTACCATAATGTGCTTACTCAGTTTAAGTTAAGAGTGCTGAATGCTTGAAGTAACACATGCAGTCATATACAATGAATCAGTGGCATAAGTCAAACCCCTGACATTTCAGACATCTATGGCTGGATATCTCTTATTACTTTTGACTAGAGTATTCACCGAATTTCAAACAATCAACACGTCTTTTAGAATGTGTTGTTAGTGGTCACCAGCTTTTTAGAGGTATATTTGTTGCATTAACTATTTTGGTTACCAGTTGTAACAGTAACCTGCTTGTCCCTTTCTTCTATAAGGCAGTGCGAAGTACTCTGGCAATTCCTGATGGCTCTGGCTGCCAGGTAGGTCAGGAGCTCTATGAGAACAGCTCCTCAAGTTGCATTTTGTACCTTCTCTTTCTTGTTTTGTCTAGTAAACAAGAAGCACAGAGATAAGCAAAACAAGTCTCAGAAAAGTACATGAGTGTTTTTTCAAGGTGTAAAAAAGTTTCAGCTTCAGTTTGTTGTGAAAGTTCATGACACTTAACCCAAAACAGTTCCATCCTATGAACAGCCTTGGTTTAATACAGGCACACAGCAAAGGCACCGTGAAAACTTCCCCACGTAAATCTGTTAATGAACTTCAGGTCTGAGTTACATAATCACTTTTGCACTTCTAGAACCTCTTCAGAAGCCAAACTGTAAAGTCTTCTATACATGGTTCAGGGCAGTGCTGCATAAGATATTTCCAAGCTAAGATGCCAACTTGTTCTCCACAAGGTTACTATTGTGGTGTACACCAATTCACATGGATGCAGTACTAGTGAGTTTTTCCACAACTCTGGGAGAGTGTCAAGCCTGGCCTTAGCTTTTAGAGCTGCAGATGGTGCTACTGAGCTATGAACTCTTGAAAATCTGTTTTTTAATGGAAGAATCAAATTACTTGAAAGCATTATCAGGCATCACCCATCGTGCCTCACCCATCGTGTGAAAACCTGAAGTTTTAAATCTGAAATTTGCTTTCACATGACTGATGTCACTCTTCATCACAGTTTACCAGACACAGTCACTTAAAAAACATGTCACTGTTGTACTTTGTAGTAGAAGTTGCTGGGTTTGGCAGCAGCAAAGATGCTCGGTGTTTTTTTAGCACCAGAGTATGCCTTTGAGGTATTTTTAGGTTTTGGCATCTTCTTCTGAATGGAGATCAAAAGTTTTAAAATTTGTGAGATGTTTTAACGCTTATGTATGCAAATTAGTGATTTTTTACTCTGAAATGTTGTTTATTCCAACTGTTAATTTTGTAAAAGGATAAATAAGCTCATTAGCTTTCAGCTTCTTAAAATACAGGGAGATTCTCATTTATTTTAACATTTGTTTTATAAGTGCAAATTCACCCTGTTAGGCTTTTGTTTCAGTCCTCTTACCAATTAGGGGAATAAAAATAGGATTTCAGTTTGCATTCACAAATGTAGGCAGGTGATACTCCTGGGTGGCGACCAGGGCATCTATGGGACAGGTCGGGCAGCCAGAACAGGAGGAGTGCTCAGGCAACCAGCAAGACCAGGGGTGGGGAGAAGGGAGATCCAAGGAGCAAAGTTAAGGGATCAGCCTCAAAATAGGAAGGGTGTGGGGAGGAACTGTGTAGTAATAATTCTGCTGTGGGCATGAACTGAATTGTAGGATGATCTGGTAATGACTTTTTCAGTGATTAACTTTCTGGCTTAACTTTTTGACTACTGCTAGAAATGATAATAATTTTTGGTTTTGTTTTTGGTTTTTTTTTGCAGTGGTTACAGAGAAATAAATAATAATGCCAAAAAATGAGAGACGCATAATAAACTTAACATCTGTGAGGCTCTCAATGACAGATGCTCAGAAAGTGTCTCCTGGGGAGATATGATTCCAGTGACCTTGACCCACAGTAGTCGTCTCTTAGAGATGTCCAGTAAAATGCTGTTGGTATTCACAGAAAACAGGTGTGTCTGAAACACACCGTCATGACATACAAATAAAATAGTGTTACAAAGGGTCTAATACTGGGAAAGGAACCCAGAATTTGTTTTCATTCTGGGTAGGATCACATTTCATGATCTCAATTGGAAAATAAATGAGTATATAGCTAAGATGAATCAAGCTCCTGATTCCAGCACATGCTGGAATACTATTAATCCTAGGATTAACCCTACGGGATAAATCATGCCAAATTAATATTAAATCATATTGTATTTTAATTTTGATGAAAGATGCTCAAGTATGCTCTATTTTTTGTTGCTTGAAGTACTTTTTCTATTAAAAAATATATAATTTTCATTTCATTTTGCATAAAACCAGTATTGATTTTCTATAAAAACTTTTAGAAATGAAAGAAGACAACTCTTCTTCCATAAATTTCTCTCATTATCTCATGGCAAAAAAATAATTAAGAAATGTCAGAAAGTTAAACAAACCTCTCTTAATTTTGGGTACAAGCTATAAAAATGCCAACAAAATTCATAAATAATAGTTCTGACAATAGAGAAATCAACAGCATTTTTCCTGGTATACTGCCTAAAACCAGTCAGAATGCTAGGAGTATTAAATAAACAAAGGTCAGGGAAATATTCAAAAGCTTTAAAACAAACATTAAAACATAATAAAATAAACTTAAAAATTGGAAGTGTGTTATATCAATCAAAGAGGTATTTTAAATGCTGCTACATCACTAAATCCTAAATTCCACCACTATTGTCATCTGGGCGTCCAAATTAAAAATAACGTCTTTCTCGGCAGTTCAATTCACAAAACCTCTACAATCAAGATGAAGCGCTTGTGAGGTCAGCCTAGATTAGTCTGCCTGTATGTAGCCTGTCCTTAGGTCCTGTAACACTTACTCAGAGGTGTACCCACTGATTTCCTTCTCAGATTCAGATGGCTGGAAGAAGAGGTAGGTTAGCACCAGCCACTCCTTCAGTGACCCACTAATGTTATGGGAAACCTTAGCTGGCCACTTTGCCTTGTCTTCATTCTCTTTTGTAATACAAAAGCTCACATACCTCTGTTGGAGCTGGAGGGCTCAGATATGTGGCCATTTGAAAGGCTACAGAGGTATATTGCCTTGTTTTAAAACTTAACATGTTGTCAGCTAACAAGAAAATAAATGCCAGTGATGGCTGCTGCATTGGAAAGCAAAGTGTCAGCCCTTTTCCTGTTACTGTGTGGAAGCTGTGGCACGGATACATACAAGCTAGCTCTGGGCAATTAATTCAGGCATCCACATTGCAAATTGATCTGATTTTCTACATGTTTTGTCAAAAAAGTGAGGCATCAGCAGGTGGGCATACAAAAGAAGGCATCCCAACTTGAAATGTAAACTCTTTCCCTTGTTTTCTCCTAGAGAGCTCCATAAAGACTGGTGAGTCTTTATTGGCCCCTGAGCTCCCATCATCTTTGCTTAATAAAAGATCATTGAGTCCCCATAAAAAACCTCTTTAGGGAAATTGCAGAAAGAAAATTTCCAAGGGCTGGGAATCTGTTCAGTACTAAAAGCTAGCTCCTTCCTCCACAGGCCTACCACAGACCAATTTTTTCTTCTCACTGATGGGGATGTTTATTTCAAAGCTGCACTAGAAAACAGCCATATGAGAGGCTTGATAGAGGAAGAACCAAGGAGGCAGAAAAAACCTTCATATTCAAACCTACTTATCACAGTGACATTTCTAAGAGGAAATAATTAGGAAAAGATGAAGAAATTTCAGAGAAAATCTTTTGTTTATTAGTCTAGTCCTTTACCTCAGGATTTATATCCAGGAATCACCTATAAACTGAAGCGATTGTAATTACATATTATAATCCTCACATCTAATTCCACTTTCATGGGCCTGTCACACTAAAGCAGGAATAAAAGCTATTCACAGTATGGTGGTTTTTTAAAAATCCTATAATCTTTAAATAGGAAAACATCTTCAAATGAAAATGTTACAGTTTAGTGGTGACTTGGCAGTGCTGAGTTAATGGTTGGACTTGATGATCTTAGAGGCCTTTTCCAACGCAGGCTGTTCTATGATTCTATGTTAACACTTCCAAGAAAGAACCTTTTAAAGAAGATAGCTATTTCAAGAGATCATCAGAAATTATTTTCTGCAAAACAGAACAATTAGCGGAGTTATCAAACTCAGCCCTCTGCTTTGAGTAATCAGTTCTGTCCATATTCTCTGGCTAACATCAATTCACAGAATGTAATACAACATATCTTTGGAACATAGTTCTATTTGCTCCATTTTTTTAATTGTTTCATGGTCAAGACTAACAGAAAACAGGTTCACTATAATTTACTCTTTTTCAGAAAGGAGAAAAAATTGAGTATATTAGACATAAAAGCATTTAAACTTTTAGTCTCTCAGTGACAACACTTAGCCTGTTTCCTAAAGCAATTCAGTCTTTGTAAGAGACCTCAGGGAAAATCTGAACCTTTGTACTGTACAGTGGTCCTGCTCAAACACAGTAAGCATGAAAGATGCAACCAGAAACGTAAGATCTATGCAAGCAACTCTGCAAACACAAAATTTTTGTTCCCATATGAAGCTCATTAGAACACACATTGAAATCTACTTGCCCAGTACCAATTTCATTACTAAAACAACTTGGTAAGAGACACAAAATGAATAGGGTAGGCAGAAGAGGAAAGAAAGGCCACAATCTCTATCTCAAAGTAGGTCACAGGTGGCCAAATTCTGGAATTTCTGTTCTTTGTGGCCATTTAGTTCTTCAGCATTCCTTCTCACAGAAATTGAAATAAAATGTCAAAATCTCCCATGAGGTGAAATTTCTAGAAAAATTCACTTCAGAAATGTTGGATATTATCTGGATATTCATTTCAAAAAGACTCTTCTCACTAAAGCTTTCCATGATAAATCATACTATAAAAATCAACATAATAAAGGCAGAACAAAGCACTTCAGTTTTATCACAACACTCCATTAAGAAGCTATTCATGTGACTTAATCTGATCTTTTCAAAGATAAAAGTTTTCAGAGGTCTTTAATACAATAATATACTCATATGTCAAGATTCTCAAACATTCTCAGAAATTTCAAGGACTGATAAGACCTTTACAAGTATTTTTAGAAATGTGTGTTATTGTCTGCAGAAGAATAATTTGTCTTCTTCTGTTTGTGGTTAGTTTTCCTCATAATTTTTCTTTTTTTGTCTCAAAGAACATTGGATGACAGCAGCTGCTTTCCTCTGGTCCCACAGAACCCCACAACACTGCTGGCAGACACCACAGTTCATGCTATGGTTTCTAGGCTCTACTTTGAGATCCAGTATGTCTTCTGGGAACTTTTACTTAAACTGTCAAGGGACTCCTGGGAAGCCTCTGAGGAACACCAGAGTGCCTACCACTGCTGGGAAAGGTCAGCTGCAGCAGGCTGCGACCATCCGGAAACTCTCACAGCAGGAGGAGGTGTGAAACCTGCACAGCATCAGTGTGATGAGGGAGAGAGTGGCTGCATCCTCTCTGGGATCTGCAGTCTCATGAGCTTCAAACCCAGCTGCACCGAGGGAGGGGCCAGCAGCGCCTCTGCTTATTGGGTTGGGAAATGGAGACTTACAATGGGAGCTGGTGAGTTAACCAACCAGCTCTGACCCACCAGAGGCCAACAGGCTGGAAAGCAGCTTTGCAGAGAAGGCCCTAGAGATCCTGGTGAAGAACAAGTTGACCATAACCCAGCAATGGGCCCTTGAGTCAAAGAAGGCCACTGGCCTCCTGGACTGCACCAGGCAGAGTGTTACCAGCAGGTCAATGGAGGTGATCCTTCCCCTCTGCTCAGCACTGCTGAGACACATCTGGAGTGCTGTGTCCAGCACTGGGCTCCCCAGTACAAGAGAGACATGGGCATACTGGAGCAAGTCTAGTGAAGGGCCATGAAGGTGGTTTAGAGCTTGAAACGTCTGCCATACAAGAAGAGACTGAGAGACCTAGGTCTGTTCAGCTTGGAAAGGCAAAGGCTCAGAGGGATCCTAGCAATGGTTATAAATACCTGATGGTGAGAGTAAAGAAAACTGAGCCAGGCTCTTCCCAGTGGTGCCCAGTGAGAGGACAAGATGTAATGGGCACAAATTGAAATACAGAAAATTCCATTTAAGCATAAGAAAAAAAAAATTATTGTGAGGCTGGTGAGATACTGAGAAGGATTGCCCAGAGCCTCTGAAGACTCTTCTTGGAGATATTCAAAACTCAATTGCACATGGCCTAGGGCAAACTTCTCTAGTTGACCTTGCTCTGAGCAGCGTGGTTGAACTAGACAGTCTCCTGAGGTGCCATGCTGTGTATCTGATAAAACTACTTTCAGGCTATAATCATGCCTTTGTCTTTGCTATATTATTCTTTTGTGAGAAAGAAACCACATATGGTGTCAAATCCTTTCTCAGCGGGCTTCTTTTACTTAGCTTTCTATCACTCATCTCCACATGAGTGCTGTCTCATTCCTCTTTCTCATCTCCACTCTATGCACTGGCAGACAAAATATGTTTGATTTTTCGGAATTGTTGAATTTTAAATGAGATTAAAATAGAATACAATTTGAATGAAATAGAAAAACATCATAGTTTCATAAGCAGATTTAAAGTGATTTGAGTATATTTTAAGATCTTTACATATTTCATTCCTTTCATTAAATTCACCTGATATCAACCTGTCTGTTTGACCTGATTTTTGGTTGGTTGGTATTTTCATGGTTTTAAGAGAAGAGGAAATGACTTGACTAATATTTGCTTAATTTCTGTAGCAGGTTTTCTCTCCTTTTTCTCTTTTCTTGTACATTACATATGTTATGGGTCATTTGCATTAAAAAAATCCTACATTTTAAAGATGACATTAATACAATATCTATATTTTCATTTAAGAGACTACTGAACAACTTGCTTCATGCTGGAGGTAAAGAAGTAACACCAGCGACACAGCTGTCACAGCAAAATGAAAGTCTAAAACAAGGTAAGAAACAACAAAAGAGAAAAAGAGTCTTCGCTGTCAAAAAAAAGGATGAAGTAGAGGGCTTGTGTGACATTTATCCCCAGCAGTATGCTCATACTGCAAATTACAGCTCATCTTTCGATCTTTCAATTTAGACCTCTACATCCACTTTTCTGAACATACACTGTAAGTGTAATTTTAGGCACAAAAGGTGAGTTTCCTCCAGAACATGGGAATGGCTGTAGTGGGTCTAATAAATATCCCATCTAGGCAAGGCTCCTCATTCTGTTTGCTAGTCATCTACTGCTGTTAGAAAAAGAACATCATATATGATGCTTCACTGTAATACCCTCCTGGTTCAATTCTCATCTAAATTTACACATAGACAACAAAAATGTCTACATCTGATAAAATAACTTTTGGAACCCCATCATATGAAAAATGCATCTGGTGAAATTTGCCTGACTTACTTGAAGCATCACTATTAAGATAAGATGAATTGTGCTCTAAAAGTAGTTACTTCTCCTTTAAATGCAGAGGGAACCAAGCAAGATTAGCTCAGACATAAGTGTTGTTGTAAGAGACAGATGAAGTTATCTCAGATTAATCTTGTTCAAAATACCTGTAGTCAAACTTGGATTTGGGGTTTTAAAGTCAAGAGGTATGGACTAGGGCTCAGACCTGTGCTGTGACCCACATCTGATGTAGTTGTATCCCAAGGGAGAAGAAATCTTGCAGTGCTGAGATGTGTTCAGCAAATTGGGAACAGCAACAGCAAAGCAGTGACAAGAAACAGCAATAGAAACAGTGCTCAGGGGCAGTAAAAGCAGCAGCAACAGGATAGCAGGCACAACAAGCAGTAGTTTTTTGAATAAGACAGTGAACTGTCTAGGAGCTAGGCAATGAGCACCTAGTGCAACATAAGCAGGGAAGAAGAGTTGTGGCTTTAACCATGTCAGTAAATCTCAGCTGGAGGAGTACTCACTTGAGGACCGTTACCACCATTTCTTCAAGAATGCCAGTCCTTCCCACTTTTGACTCTATTAACTGTTGTTCCAAGGTCACAGAATCATAGAACAGTTTGGGATGGAAGGGACCTTAAAGATCATCTAGTTCCAACTCTGTTGCCATGGGCAGGGACACCTCCCACCAGACCAGGTTGCTCAAAGCCCCATCCAGCCTGGCCTGGAACACTTCTAGGGAGTGGGCATCCAAACTTCCCTGGTCAACCTGTGCCAGTGTCTCACCACCCTCACAGTCAAGAATTCTTCCTAATGTCTAATCTAAATCTGCCTTCTTCCAGTTTAAAGCCATTGTCCCTTGTCCTATCACTACAAGCCCTTTTAAAAAGTCCCTCTCCAGCTTTCTTGTTGTCCCCTTCAGGTACTGGAAGGCCACTGTAAGGTCTTATATATCATCTATGTAAAATGATATTATAACTCTGCTTTCTTTCCCTTGGATAAAGGGGGACTTTTGTCCTCCTTAAAGCCTTTACAAACTTTATCTGTGTGTGAGTGCTGCTCTTTCTGAACCACCCAGAAGGTGCAATTTAGTGTCTTGCTGCAGTTGTTTTAACTTTTTTAGTGGAAATCCTTAGAAACTGAACCTAGCCTTTTTTTACTATTTAAACACCCATGACAGAAGGGTTAGGTCAGACTGAGATTGACTAGTGCTTCCAAAAATGGAATTGTACAAAACAGCAGCTTCACTCTGTACAGTATTTTTCATCCAAAACAAAGCATAAATACCTTCAAAAGCAAGAAAAAATGATAGAATGATTTCTTTTAATGAAAATCAACAAAATTGTAATAAAAAGCAAAACTAAAAAAGGACAAAGCTAAGTAAAGAATTCTAAGAATCAAAACAAATTAAGAAGAAACAAGAAATTCTGGTAGGTTAGTTCAAAACAAGCAAAAAGCAAAAAATGCATCTAGATGGTCATAGCACCAATATTTCACTTTAATTTACTTAGCAAAATGGGACCACAGCCTCCAGACTTTTTACTCAGATAGTATTTGAAATTCAAGCTGCCTTATGGCAAAACAGATTGGATAAAACAAATCTACTAAAGATAAAACACAACCTAGTTATCTCAGGAAAATGTAGTTTTGTCAACCTCCTATGACACCATAAAAGTGGTTCTTATTTAAGCTTGATGAGCATAAACTTATCATATGAATAAGAATATTTGAAACAAAACATAATTTTAAAACCATTCTCATGAGTAAGGTCTTGTCTCATCATTGTTCAATATTTGAGACTGGAAGTAATTTTAATCACAAGTCATGAAATAGCTGTAGATCAAGATTTCTTTGTTAACTGAGGTTTTTCTAATCACTCTTCCCACTTTTCTGCTTTCCAGGCTTAGACCTTTCTTTCCACTGGTCTTAAGGAAAAAACACTTTTGCATGTCAGATGCTTTGCAATTTGCCAAAAAAATAACTGCATTTTTCCTTCCAGCAGTTCTCATCCCACAGTCATCCCTTCTGCTGTCAAACTAGTTTACTCTACAATGTCTCTTGAGGTTATTTTCACTCAAGAAGGGAAAAAAAAGTGAGACTTGTTTCCCAGCTTTCATCCCTCTGAAGTTGGTCACTACCGTGTCTCTACTGATTTCCCTGGAGCATCAGTGGTCTTGCCATCAAAGGACAACCTAGCGTTTAGCTTTGATATTGCTTCTGCTAAGCCTAGCTGTAAATGTTATGGGGTTTAATGGTGCAGAATCAGGCTCTTGATCTTGTTTACATTCAGAATGAAATTCCCTGTGCAAAATCACACAGGAATGCAGTGCTAGTAGAGTGCAGCGTACCACAGTACTTTTTGAGTAATTAATCTTAGGTGGAAAAAAAAAGGATTTGTACAGTCTCAATTTTGGAAAATGAAATATTGCACATAGACTCTATTACCATTTTTAGAATCAAAACAACTTCAAAGACCATCAAGATCATCTGCAATTATAATCTTTATTGTGGGTTTTCAAGAGAGGCCATGAACAAGTGCTCTGAACTTTAAAAGCAATCATGACAAATCATTTGAAGCAGAGATGCCAAGTGTTTTGACATGCAGGCCACATAGCGTTTACAAATAGAGACTGTGAGCCAGAGTGGAATTGCTCCCTTGGGTTATATGGACTTTGTTTCCACGACCTACTGTGATCCTCTTGTTCAAGTGTACTGTACATTTCCTTTCTATGTGAAATGCTGCTCTTTTCCAGTTCATAGAATGATTTAAAAAGTCACTATCCAAGTGTGTTCTAAAATTCAATGACTTAGACAGATTCTCTTGAAATATTCTGTGGCCTATGGCATAAGGTTAATGATTCTGAAATTGAGTCATTTGAACTAATTGCTTCCAAAGAACATGCTTTCCACCTGCTCCCAAAGCGGGCCACTAGAAGTTAAACAAGTTCTCTTTACTTTTTTAATTTTATGTGGAGCTTGAAAAATGGCCCAGACAGTGCTGCATATTTTTCAGGGAATAAAATGTACTATCACTGCTAACCAGAATCTAGCATTTCCTTAACAAAGGCCATACTTACATTTGGAAGAACTGTGCCAAACAAGCCTGATGATACATTTCTAGTTTCAAACCCAGAGCTTCCTCCAGAGGAATACTTACACATTTTACATTCTCTTCACCTCCCACGGGTACTTTTAACCCATGCACTTAAGAGGCCATGGAGCAGAGCAATCTGCCCTAAAGCCACCTAAATATCATTTTAACATATTCAAGAAAAGTCAATACTGAAATAAAGCAAATCCTCTCCCCCAGGTTGTACACAGATTTCTACCCTTTAATCCCAAACACGGGAAGAAGGACTTTAAAATACTTTAAAAGAACATATACTGAACACTTGCCAATTGTTCCTTGTCTGTTTTATCAGAAGATAAGACAATTCTGACTGGTTATCCCGGTTTCCAGGGAGATATTTTGTCCACTACTACAAATGAGGGCAAAATCAGACTTCCTTCCAAGTTGTGTTGAAACAAGTTAAATTGAAGTGGTTTTATCAAACATTTTCTAAATCACAGTAACTAATTTTAAGCTGCTGTAACAGCGTTTTGGTATTCAAAATTAAAGCAGCTGGCTGTAGTCTGCATCAGGGTAGTGAAAAACTCAAACTTTCAGTCTGCTAAAGTTCTTGTTAACAAGCGTCAAGTTTTATTTTACATTGTTTGAAGCTTCACATTTGGATTTAAGTTCAAGCTAATTTGAGAGTTTTCTAGTGTTAGAGTGGTCGGTACTGAGTGTGTCAAAACTGGTTTAAAACAAAGTTGGTCTAAATCCTGAAGACAAGTCTCTTTAAGCTTATATAAATCACCTTGGAATACTCCAGATTTTTAGAAAAAATTTAGTTCTGCTTCTGCACATGAACTGTAAAAAGCATTGGATTCAGTTGTCATGTCACTGATACTTTTATTTTTCCATATAGTGAAATTACTGCTTAAACTGATATAAGAAACTCAGGTCTGGCTTTTGAGTTTTGTTATAAAACCTATTTGGAGATGGAGTTTTGCTATTTTTCAGGCAAAAAGAGGAGAAAAATATGTTCTATCCACTTTCCAGCTAGAGAAATATAATATAGTTATAATTCTATTATCTTTCATGCTCTGGTGTAGAAGTCCTGTGTCTGAGAAGACAACTGGATTGGAAAAATCCTGAGGACATCATAGTGCACAGGCCTTTTATTGTTTTAAGATTTTATATCTTGCAAAGTGATTTCTGCTTGCCTTGAATCTGCAAACAGCCTGTTTATTCAAATCTTTCAAAAAGTAATTACAAAAAACACTGTAAACTTGTTACTGCAGAATAACCAGCACTCAGAAACAAAGCATGAAGCAGCATGTAACTGCATCCCCTTCTGGGAATCCTGTATTCTGCAAGGCCAAAGTTATGCTTTTCCATCTTCAGAACACTTTGACAATGTTTTTTGGGATCAGCCCTGAACTGGGAAACTGTTTTCATTTTCTGTAATGAAGATTCCAAAAGATAACTAGAAAATTTGGAGGGAGACCCTCCAAATTCAATGTAATAGAGAGGTCATGAGAAACAAAGGCTATATTCCTACCTAATGAGTCACCCAGCTATTCAAACTGTATTTTTAGGCTGTTACCAAAATGAAGATGTCCTTACGTACATTTTCAGGAAATGATATTGCAATTTTAATGTAATAAATTATCAGTAAGGGTATAGAATGAATTTGTGTAATAACCAAATGTGTGGCACTACTATTTTTAATATGTTTAATATTATCTGATGACTCTACTGCATGATTCAGCAGACACAAAAGAAATATGCAAGGCAGGCACAGGGTAAAGTGATTGGTCTGTTCATGGAGCTTTAATACAAAAGTACATGCAAGAAATCTGACTTTCAAATACAAAAAGTAAAACTTTCAACCCCAACCTTAAAAGTTTTCTGAAAGACAAGTGTGTTTTCTAACCTCCTAGCTGCTGAAGAAAAAGGGCATCAAGAAAAGCCCGTCACCCAGTTTTTGTTTTGCTTTCGTTTATGAAGACTGACCCTTTCTCTAGTTTTTGAAAGAAAAAGACGTGGGCACTTATTTCCAGAGAAGGTCTTGGCCTGCGGTTCTCAGGCAGATGGAGGTTCTTGGGCTGAGCACAGCTGACTGCATGCTCCTGCCCTCCTTGCTGTTTCTGCTCTGAGGACTCTCCCTGGTGGGCATGGGGACTGGGGTTGGTTCACACACTGGCTCCTACCCTAAGACTTCCCCTACACTAAAAAGCAGTGCAGTGCAAAGAAAATGAGTTGTCACCAAGGACCCAATGTGCACAATCAATGCACACTGGCAGGGTTAACTTCAGACTAGAGCTAGTCTGGCCCTGGGAATTTAACACCCCTTAGCAGGCAGAGTGCATCGGATGAGACACGAGTCAGTCACAGTGACTGCTCGACCTTACATGCTACAAACCATGGTTGTACTCTTTATAGAGTATAACCTGGCACAGTCCATTTGGCAGAAGCAAGACGATATCAACAAAAATAGTTCAGCTCAGTGGTTATCAAAAGCTTTTAGTGTTCACCATGCAGCTAGAGAGTGTTTGAAACAATTTGCTGACTCTGTCCTACTTTGTTCTCTTTCCTGTGTTACCTTTACTTTGAAAGCCAATTTCCAAGCAGTGTTCACCAGTAAAGGCCATCACTTGCCATTACCATTTGGAAATTAAATCTTTCCCTGACAACTCAGCCTACTGGGAAAAGCCAGTCTTTGATTTCTGTACCATCAAATGAACTAAATTAACTCCCAGAAAGGACACAGGGCTCACTCTCCTGCATATTTCAGCTGTTGGCTGTCAACTAGGACTTGCAAGCTCTTGATTCAAGACGTCAGATAATTTTGGCTTCTTGGGAACCTTAAAATAAAAGTCTTTTCAAAAAGCTATACAGTGCCTTCTCTCTAAACAGAAACACAGAGAGCTGAATACCCCAGCTATAACATCAGAGCGTAGAGGGTGAAGAAGGACAGGGGTATATTTGCCCTGCAAAGGGAGCCTGTGGCAGATATCTTTGAACTAGTACAGCACTGCCAAGAGAACTGATCAGCAAAGATTCAGCTATAGGTTTGCTGTGCTCAGGCAGCACTAACTATTAATCCTGGCTCTTGACATTTAGCTCGATTGCAATATTAGGCTAATGTTGCATGACTGTGGCTATACTACACCCAATCTATATCAGCTCATGGTAAGTTAGTTTGGGCATCTTCACACCCTGCTCTTCCATCCTGCCAGCACCAGGGTAAGCCTGAACTAAGCTCCGACTGCTCTCATGGGTGGAGATATACTCCAGCCATTCCCAGCCCAAGAGGGGCAGAGCTGGCTCAGCTCCTATTGCTAATGATGTTCACACTCAGCATGACTGCAATGACTGCAAGTGGTCCTCTGCTGAGCTGCAAGCCATTTGGGCTGTGTCTCAAACACACTCATCAGTGAGAAAAAGATGTGCCATCCTGCACCTCTGCTTTGGGAGGAGAGAGAGAGACAGAGCATCAACTCACTTTGTTGCAGTATATCCCTATGTACTGTCACTAGTTTGACTTTGACCATGGGCCTTCTGGAATTACTCTTGGTCTCTGTTTCAAAGATCTCACATTGACAGTGCTCACACAAAGCTGGAATTTTCCAGCTGCCCACTGGACAAGCCTTTTCCCTACCAAACCTTGCAGTATGATAGATGCATACACATAGAAACGGAGTCATTAGGGGCCTGCTTCCATCAAAACTAACAAAAGTCAACTTAATTTGCATCAGTGGAGGCTGTACTCAGTTCCTTATCACAGAAAATAGAAGGAGCAAACACAAAAGAGATACAATACACTTGCTAATGTACCTAGTACTGGCAGTAATACTAAAGTGCAGCCCATACGATACCATTTACAGCTAGACAATCACTACGCGCTGGGGACCCCAAAACTCAACATAGCATTACAGGCCTCATTAGCAGCAATGAGGTTTCATACACACCCCCTACAAGTCCCATTTGATGCACTGACAGTAAAATACCCAGCCAATCCAATTGTGCATGTATCCATTAATGCAGTAAAATGCTTGGAATGAACGCCTGATAACAGGTTTTGTACTATAAATTAGCTTAGAGGAAACACCAGCTGGTAAAGCCAAGGCATTATTTCAGGCTTGTTATTTTAAATAAAGTTGATAATAAATACATTTTCTTTTTGCCATTCTATTCAAGGCTGCAGATTTGCTGTGCACGAGTCTCCAGTACCCTTGTTCATGCAGCAGTTGATTCACCTTCTGTTGGTGTTAAAAATGGAGTTGCAGACAAATGAAAAGACCCCATATCAAGGGGAAGGTTTTAGTCTTTGGGGCACTGAGATGCACTGCAACAGCCATGCTGACCTGAGTCAGGCTGATGACTGAAGCAGCTAAGAACAGAGCTGGCACTCAGTAACATTGAAGTGCAGCTTGCAGCATTTCTCGAAGTTATCCCTGTATCAATCCACCTTCAGTTACAGATCCAGTTCAACCACCCATAGGAATCCGCACTCAGAAAGATCCCACCCAGATCATTGCAGGTTGATTGCCTCAGGGGTTTTATACTAGTGTGGAATAAAGCAGGCAGCACTTTCCCAGCTCCAGCTGTGACACTGACAGTTTGATTGCATCCAGGTCCCTTTCATCCCCTCCCCACTGAAGGTGACTGTCCATACAGCTTCCATCAAAGAAGTGATTCATGTGGGTGCTCCTTAGTCTATTCAGTCAGAACAATCCAGACCCTTCATTGAACTGTTTAGAAGAGTTTTGGTTGAAGCAGAGTTCAAGGCACAGAGACTAACAATATGTCAGGAAAAGCTGGAGGGGCAGTAACCTTCAGCAGAAGGACAGACATGACGTCAATGCATAAAGCTGTTTGCTGAATGACAACAGCACTGTATTCTCTTCCTGTAGGCATTGCTGTTCCAGTATAAAATGCTTTTACTTACAGGTTTATCATTTTCAGGTGCAGGAAGATTACTACTTTAGATCTGTTTGTATAATTCAAGTGAGACAAATAACTGAAGCACAGACAAGTTCTCAGCAACCATTGCCTCTTCTTCAAATAACAAGTAAACATCAGAGGTATGTGTTCTCCAGCTTCCTAGGGCTAGGGTATCAATGGACACATCAGAATGGAGCACCTGTAATGGAACAGCTCTTCAAGGTATGCATGCTCTCATTGTGTATTTTTCAGTACTTGGCAGACACAAATTACTTCTTCCATGTATGAATATCTTAATTTTCATTGCCAATTATTTACAACAAAATGTTGGATATGAAATATGAGGGTATAGAAAATCGAAGGCTAAATAAAATTATATGTCTCTGCATATTTTTGCTTTTTTTCCTCTGCATTTTTCCTGCTTTATGTTTGCCATTTGATTCCCAGGATACTAAGGCAACTTTTAGTGTAGCATGTTTTGAAAGAGTTGTAAAATACAGAGCAAGTAATTTCCAACTGAGATGAGTTAATAACAGTAATAAAACAACCTACATGTTTCTCAGCTGAGGATCTCCAAGCACTCAGATTAACACAAAAAGTCACAGACCTTTAGGAAAAAAAAATATAGTTAGGAAAACTGAAATATGAAAAGGTGGTATGATTAAAGCACAGCACTAGCGAAACTGGAAAAGTCCTGATTCCCATCAGCTTTTATAGATTTCAGGGGCAAGACTCTATATGAAGGTATGTTTGAGAGGTACAAGCCAAAGGTCAGATACCTATTTAACCAAAAATACCATAAGGTATTCCATTATTTCCACCATCTGGGAACAAGAAGCTTCTCTTTTGTTGCTGCAGTGCAATCCACTGATTCTTCTTTCCCCATTATCTGTATGGAAAATATAATATTGAGACACTGCATGCCAGTTGTCCAATTCAATAGGTATCTCTGAAAAGTAGGGCATGCCTCTAAAATACTTAATATTGCTAGTAATAAATATGCTGAGAATTTTTTGCTGCAAATTAATTTAGTGAGAGCTTACTCTCTTCAAGTGCCCTATTGGGAGGAGGCTTAAAGACTGGGAGCTTGTCTTTATTCATTACAGCTCCTGTCAAGGAAGGCATTTGTTGTAATTCTTTAGTCACAGAATCATAGAATCATCTAGGTTGGAAAAGACCATTAGGATCATAGATTCCAACTGTAAACCTAACACTGCCAAGTCCACCACTAAACCATGTCCCTAAGCACCACATGTACACATCTTTTAAATACCTGCAGCAATGGTGACTCAACCACTTCCCTGGGCAACCTGTTCCAGTGCTTGACAACCCTTTCTGTGAAGAAATTTTTCCTAATATCCGATCTAAATCTCCCCTAGCACAACTTGAGGCCATTACCCCTCGTCCTATCACTAGTTACCTGGGAGAAGAGACTGGTCCCCCCTCACTACAATCTCCTTTCAGGTAGCTGTAGAGAGCAATAAGGTCTCCCCTCAGCCTCCTCTTCTTCAGACTGAACAACTCCAGTTCCCTCAGCTGCTTCTCATAAGACTTGTGCTCTAGACCGTTAGACCAGTTTTGTTGCCCTTCTTTGGATTCCAGCACCTCAATGTCCTTCTTGTAGTGAGGGTCCCAAAACTGAACACAGTATTCGAGCTGCAGTCTCACCAGAGCTGAGTACAGGGGCACAATCACCTCCCTCGTCCTTCTGGTCACACCGTTTCTGATACAAGCCAGGATGCTGCTGGCCTTCTGGGCCACCTGGGCACACTGATGACTCATATTCAGCCATTGTTGACCAACATCCCTCGGTCCCCTTCTACCAGGCAGCTTTCCAGCCACTCTTCCCCAAGCCTGCAGCGTTGCATGGGGTTGTTGTGACCCAAATGCAGGACCTGACACTTGGTATTGTAGAACCTCATACAACTGGCTTTGGCCCGTCGATCCAGCCTGTCCACATCCCTCTCTGGGCCCAGCCAGCCAGCCAGTTTTTTACCCAGCAAAGTGTATGCCCATCCAAGACATGAGAAGACAGTTTCTCCAGGAGAATGTTGTGGGAAATGGTCTCAAAGGCTTTACTAAAGTCTAAGTAGACAACAACCACAGCCTTTCCCTCATCCACTAGGCAGGTCACCCTGTCATAGAAGGAGATCAGATTGGTCAAGCAGGACTTGCCCTTCATAAACCCATGCTGGCTGGGCCTGGTCCCCTGATTGTCCTGTGTACGTCATGTAATGGCACTCAAGACAATCTAATCCATAACCTTTCTAGGCACCAAGGTCAGACTGACAGGCCTGTAGTTCTCCAGATCCTTCTTCCGGCCCTTCTTGTAGGTGAGTGTTTGCTAACCTCAAGTGCACTGGGATGTTCCTGGTTAGCCAGGATTGCTGATAAATGATGCAAAGTGTCATAACTGTATCAGCCTGAACTGCAGAGCAATACCAGCTTTCCATCCCTGATGACCAACAGGCTGAGTGCTGTTTGACTCTACTGCCTCCCTTTCCATAATGCAGATGTTGTAGGAATTGTCTGCCTCAAAGCCATAGGCTTGAGATCATTACATCATGAAAATAATTTGAATGGATTGAAACCAAACAATTCTTTGGATTTCCATTGACTTTTTTTTCATATTGCATACCAAAGGAAAAATATTATATACATCACAGAAAGAAGACAGAAGCCTAGAGGAGATTTCACTTTCACAGAGGCTTCTGAAATGTTTTGCTTCTAACTGTGAGCTCAGATTTTTTCTCTAAGATCTTCAGTGTTCTTCCTTGGGCTGTCAATATACTTTTTTGTTAACAAAGAAAAATACTGACAGCCCTTATATGTTTTCTACTAGATGTGTTCTCTTCCTTGTCAATGTTTTGTAAATGCGTAGGTTTCACAATACTCTTCAAGGAAGGATCCCAAGGGAGACATGAGTAATTAAACTCTACTTAGAATTTGGAAAAGTCAAGCAAGGTAATCAGCAATAAAATGGCTATTTCAGAGTTCTGGCTCTTTGACAGTCCTGGATATAGAGTCAGGCCTAAAAAGATATTCTGGGAAATACGTCTTACAGAACATGCAATGAGAAACATTAATAAGAAGTAGCTAATCATGGGATAAAGTGTGTGTGCGTGCTTTTATGTACGCAAGTATATACATGTATAGTACAGGTATCCTAAAGTAAAAAAAAAAAAAGGTATGGAGATGCACAAAGGATGTTGAGACAAGTTCACATCCATTAGTATTTCTTAGGGGAATCTGTATCTTCTGGCTTACATAGACACTGGCAGTGCAAGTTATTTGTTGGGGAAAAAATAAAGAGAGAGGGAATGGAAAAGGAAAAGGATAAGGAAAAGGAAAAAGGAAAGGGAAAACATGTGAGAACAGAAGGAGGACAACAGGGGAAAACACTTCCCAGAGGCTCTGGGAAACACTGTTTCAGCAGCTTGGGTAAAAGTGTACAGGGCTGAGCGTGGAAAGCATACCACAGAGCAGGGTTGCAGTACAAGGCCCTTAGCAACACAAAAGGTTGAAGCACTCATCTATTTATTCACCATGTGAATAAATAATAGCAGGAGATAGTGTACATCCACCTGAGCTTTACTGGGGGAATGGCTAATTAATGAGAAGAATCATAGTAACAGACAGACATAAGAATCATAACAAATTGTTACCTTAACAGATGCTGGATTTATATCATTCATGCACACATATGCAAAGAGTTTACTAATTCCTTTGTGTGCAGTTGATTCTTACACTATGTCAGTATTATTCAAACATTTACACTAGAGATTTTTCCCACGGAATCCCTCCGTTTCCTGTTTGAAATCCAGTGACCTTAAATACTGAGAAACCCTTTAAATAGCTTGTGGTGGGTGACACAAGCTCATGTTTTTATTTTAATAAGAAAAGAAGACTATCTAATGAGGATCACCTATCCATGCAATATGAATCAATGGGGTAAAAAATTTCCAGTTTACCAACAATACAAAATGAAGCGAGTCAAGTCTCACGTTAAGAAAGTAAATCCCTTTTTTATTGTGATGGGAAACATGTAGTTTCATAATCTGACTCCAATATGTCAAAATCTAACCTTAGCTTTCTTCTTCAACTCTGTTAGCTACTGGAGCTCAATATCTCTGGGTAGTATATATCAAGTTTTGTTTTTTTTAATTTCAGTTGAAAAATATTTTACATTTTTTCAGCTTTCTTTCCTTTATGCACAAAATTATTAATAATTTTCACACTAGTGTCTACCTATAGCATTGAATTCTCATATCTGACATGAAACAAATGGAAAGCAGGATCCCAACTCTCCAGTCAACCACACCAACCTTACACCAATGTCTCTTCTTTGAAACTGGTGATGTGACACCAGAGTGGCTGGAAAGCTGCCTGGAGGAAAAGGACCTGGGAGTGTTGGTTGACAGCCAGGAAGTTATCTTCCATGCATTCCAGGAACTTCTTGGACTGTTTTCTCTCTGCTGTGTTATATTTCCAGCAGATGTCTGGTAAGTTGAAGTAAGTTGAAGAACAAGGGCTTGCGATTTTACAGCTTCTGTCAGTTGTCTACAGAACAGTTCATCAACTTCTTCATCCTGGTCAGGTGGTCTGTAATAGACTCCCAAGAGAATATCCACCTCGTTGGCCTTCCTCAACTTTACCCATAAACATTCAACTGGTCCATCACACTTATTGACCTCCATGCAACCAAAACACTCCCTAATATGGAGAGACACCCCACCGCCCTTGCTGCCTTGCCTATTCCACTTGCAGAGCTTATAGACATCCATTGTAGCACTCCGCTCATGAGAGTCATCCCACCATGTTTCCGTGATGGCAAAACCACAGAAATTATCAGATGCATTCCCATCACTAGGTGTGTGTGCTATGGAGGCAAATGGTGCCACCAGCACATGCAGAAAGTGAGAAACTGCTACAAAACTGTCTTCTCACTAGTGAATTCTTCAATGTGATCTCTGGCCTGAGTCTTCATGGCTCAAATAACAAAATCACAATAGTATAAATTTTTTAATAAAAATACTCATGGTCAGGCAAACTGGCCACCCGTGGCCATGCACCCACTGGTGTCAGACACCAGGCAAAAGTTTCAATAGAGCTGAAGAGTGATGGGAAAAAAGGACAGGCATGTGTTCAACAATGCTGCAGTTTGCCTGAAGAGGACCACTGTGCCTACAAGAGCAAAAGGGAACAGTAAGTCCTTTAGTCAAATGTGAAACAATTGCCCTGACTTCAGCTGTGGCTAAGGTACACCAACATGCCAACAAGGAAGAGATGTCATAACCAGAAAAAAAGGGAAAATGTGCTGAGTATAGTAAAAACATAGCAAAATTCCTCACAATCCTCATGTACCCATCCCATCCCCCTCGCCTTCCTTCCAGGGCCTTCATGTTTGACATATCCTTTTAAGAAAAATTCTTGAATGTCTCTTTGGCCTCAGAAGTGGTGTCATTACTATGTGCCTCACTCGGCTTTTGTTTTATACCTTTTTCTCCTGTTCCACGTAGAGTTGGCCACCCAAGCAGGCATTGCCTACTGCGCTACCTTTGGAATGACAGTCTGTGGTATCTTACATAGGACAGCCCTACTAATGCTGTAGGTGCTATACGTCATAACAAAGCTCAGTGTTTTAACAGTGGTATCACACTGTTAACTCATATGTAGTTCACTAGCTCTTCTTATCAAAGCATCCTGTTCTGCTGTGTTGGTGCCCAGCTCTTCTTTATGTGTGCATAGTATTTAAGTGTTTAGACCTCTATCAGCTTGCCAGTCATCTTCTCCTTTCTTCTGTCTCTGTCCTCCAAAAACTTTTAAATCCATAGGTTAACTTCAGCCAAATTCAACAGCAGTAAGAGTCTCATAGTTTAAGCAGCCAGGCAGAGAAACTGTATTAAAACTCTGATTTCTAGAAGAATAGTTCTAATAGGAACTTACTACAGTTTCCTCTGGAATGGCTACAGGTTCAACCCCTATTACAAACCTGAGGACTCACACAGGAGCTCAGCCTACAAACACAAACACAATTTTGCATCAGTTCCACCATTCATGGAAGGGGCATTTAGTTTAAAATCTAAGTGTATAACGCAAAATCCACAAGTAAGCTGAATAAGGAACCTGGATCCAATGAAGCTGTGTGAGTGTCCCATTCTTTGGGGCAAAAGCAGGTCTGGTGATCCAGTGATAAATGCATGACAGTGAATCTGGAAAACAAAATTCCTGAGTCCTCATTGTTACCAGAAGCTTTTTATGAGATGGTAGGTAAGGGCCATTGTCAAACAGCTTCAGTTACCCATGACTAATTTGGTAGTTGTTTGGCTCTAGCTGGTTTCATGGCCTTCACAGACATCCAGTAGAGGATATTAAGATCAGAGATTCAAGAGAAATTTCAGCCTTCAAAATCCCTGTGTTTGCTTTTTTTCTGCAGTTCAACTTCCCAGTTGGTAAATTGTAGACCACAGCATTCCTCTGTTTTACAAGTAAGGAAGAACATATTAAAACTGCAAGGCATTCAGATGTTACCCTAGTGAGGAGGGCCATATAAATACCTATAAAACACAAGGAGTATTCCCAATACTAACACTGACTTAGTAGTTTGATTCACTGTTTTGTTCATCTGCATTAAAATCTCCCACTCTTTCCCAAGAAGGAAAACAAGCAGCATTTAAAAAATATTATATACGAAGTGCTAATATATTTGCTGTTGTAGCATCAGTATTTTTCTATTTATGATGGAAATACTACTATCAACTTGCTACATTTTATCTCTATAATATAGCCTATGTGTGTTTGCATATATATACACACATATACACTGCAAAGATCTTTGTCTCCGAGAGTTAAAGCAACATTACATAAGAGTTTATGCAGTTTAAACTCACTGGTAGTATAGCCTTAAAGAATAAAAAGATGTGGATACAAATACATTAAAGATATCCTTCTGGAGCAGTTTCCTAAAAGCCGAGTTACTGTCCAACATTCACTCAGGAGGAATCAAAGACATCTGTTAAGAACCATTATTTTTGTGTTGTTTCCAGCCTTATGTGTTGCTACTGTTCTGGGTGGAAACAAGAGAAAGTGTATTACTTGTATAAATCATAATGTAACTCACTGCAAATCAGAGTGGGAATTATAACGCAGAGTTAGAAATTACCCAGTTTACTGGGTATCAGTCTTCATAAACTTACACTATTGCTACTCTTGTCAGGAAGTGAAGGCAAAGAATAATGCTCTGTAGTACTAATTCAGTATATTCAGGAACTACTTAGCAAGAAACAGGGTCTCATTAAAGCATTGACCAAATTTGTAAGTGTAGTTTTTCATAATTACAATGAAATAAGTTAGTGGTCAATCCAATACTGTTGATTGGTTAAGTAAAATTTATAGAAGTGTGATATCATCAGAGTTAGTTACTCAAGAGTATTCAGAACATGAATCTGATAAAGGTGACCTTGTAAAAGTTAAAAGCAAGTGAACAGTAAGGTGAACACAATGGATATTGCTGGAGAGAAAATCAAATTTTATCAGAGCACAAAAAAATTCTCAAGACATTACCAGTAATCAAATCCTACAATTTCTAGAGGTCCGGTAAATCTTGCATAAACCTTTGTCACCAGCTCAGCCAGTAACACTAAGAACTGCAAGAGCTGACCTTTTCCTCACATCTTTTTAACATTTAAAACCACTACATTTTTAGCCTGCTTTTGCAGTACAAATAAGTAAGCAAAGGAGAAGATCCCCTACGTATTATTAATTCTCTTTTGTTACACCATAGGAAGACTGGGGCAGCAACATCAAGAACTGTGGACTTAAATTGCTGTAAAACCAACAGTGTTCAGAATCATGCCCCATGTATTTCCACAGTGCACATCAGCAAACCATTACAGCAGGCGATCTACCCAGCACAGGCTACCCTCAGATGTCAGCTCCACCTAGTTTGCAGCACAATGCTAGGGAGGGCAAAAGCTGGATATCTCACATTTAGTTTCATGGAAATCTTGCTTAAAGCTCACTCATTTAACATCTTATTGGTCAAAACATGCTATTTACTGGGGAGCTGGTACTCTGTCCCTAAAAAAACTGGCTTAGATTATTACACAAGGAATTGGTATTTCATTTTCAGTTGGGCCAATTCAGCTGACCAAACACAAAATGCAAGTTTAACTGTATGTTTCTCACTGCTCTTCCTATAAGTAAGTTACCAGGCTGGGTGAAATCACTCACACAGGATGCAACCAAAAAATAAATATTGTCTGCCCCCACTGAATATCACCTATATTGTCCCATTCTGCAGCAACAGAGAATTAACCAAACGATGCATCGAGTTTTTGCTGCAATCAAATGATGCAATAGTTTTTGTTCCCAGACTCATTGAATGGCAAGTTCCACATAGTGTTAATCATCAAGGATCTGACAAGGATTTGTGCTCCTGTGGCACGCAGTAATGATGTGAGGCCCTAATGACTTGAAGCCATAAGAACCTGGACAGTCAGTCTCTAGATGCACTCCACAGTGTTCCTGAATGGTCTCATCCATGCTTAGTGATGCTTATTAGTGACTGCAGTAACCTGAGCTGATTTTGTGATAGAATAACATGCCCAACCTTGCACAGAGAGCGGAAGGGGTAAATGACTGCACCCTTGCATCAATTTACTGCTATGAGCAGGATTAAAGACCTGCACAAGTGGATCCCTTTAACAGGTTCCAGATACAATGAACTGAACATTATTGAACATTATTAAAGCAACCAGTCAGCAGCATAATTCCTAGACTGAATCCATGTGGATTTGCAGTCCATAGCTATCATGAGGTTGAAGACGAGTACGTGAATTGTTTGTTTCGATTAAGTTAGAGCCCTCTTTTGCATTCTTGTTCTAAGTCACTGTAGATGGCTGTCCGTTTTACCAGATACTGTCTCTTCTTACAAAAACCATCTTGTATTGGTGAAATTTTAAATGAAGTTTCTTTCTTCTGTGACTACCACGTCTCAGCTCATCTTACAACCACACTCATTCCTGGCTTTTGCTTCAAAGCCACATGGCTGCCATAGCCTCAGTGCCAGACTTGGCTTAGAGGACTTTGTGTTCCTCTTGTCTTCTACAGAGATCTCCTTGATGTTCAACATTTTTGTTGCAAATCTTCAACACAGCAGGATCCAGTATGAATAAATACATGTCATAATTTTCTTTGGGATATTTACAATCATCTCTCCTAATCTTTCTAATTTTTTTTTTTTATTTCTTCCAGAATATCACCCCACTTACCTCTCTCCACTTGTCTAGTTTGGTCTCTATTGTCTGATTTACCATACTTCTGGACTTTGTGTGTAGGAATAGATGTCACCTACTTTTCCAGGCACACAGACCCACACTGGACTCAACTGGAAAATCAGAGCCATTATTATTATTGTCATTGCCATATGCAGCAGACATTCAAAGCAGGAACAAACTCTTGGGTGACTGAATTCAAGCTGAAACAGAAGATTTAATGAAATATGAAATGTTGCCTTTGGGTACATCATCAAATGTAGTCATTAGTGCATGCACTGAGTGGAAAATGTAAGCTTGATCCCTCTCAGGCTGCAAAGTGCAGCCTACTTTCCAGAGCTCTCCAATCACTTTTTTCATCCTCTAAAAAGCAGCTGTCATTCAGAAAACAAAGTATGAGATGGTTGTCTACAGTTCAAAAGACAATTAAAGCACCCAAATCAGGGATAGGGTTTCAAGCTGTGACTTCCAGTCAGTCTAAAATGGAAGAAGGAGAAATACTAAAGTCCTCCCCATCTCCACATCTAAACTCAACAACCTGCCCTTCTGGCTGCTCTAGATACACTCTGGAGAGAGGATACCCTCTCTGAATGCACAGCAGGGAGAAGGCACCAAGGCCAGGGATGTGCAGTGAGAGCTCCTCCTGATTCTAAGAGCTTGTCTCAGGATCTGCAGATGCTGAGTGAGGAAAAGCAAAGCTGGTCTCAGCGACTGCCCTGAAAGGCTGATTTATTCTTGAATCTGATTCTGAACGCCAATTTGATTATGCATAGCTAACTTAAGAGCAGATATTCATGAGGTGTAACTAAGCTGCATGTTTCTTATTTTCTGGATACCTGACAAGCAGCCCCAGGGTCTATTTTTCTGAAGCACCAAGCATTTCCATCTGTGTTACATAATACAAAGTGCTTTGAAAAGGCTCCATCTAGTAGACATCTCCATGTGCCCCAGTTCCAAAGACGTGCAATGAGGATAAAAATAGTCCTTCTAACAGTATCTTTGTGAAACTAAATTAGTACTGTAGAAAGTCTTATATTCCAAATGATGATTGCCATGGAAACACCATGAGGAAATTTTTAGTTTTATTTTCAGAGAAGTGTATAGTAAATAAAGGACAAGGCCATAGCTTGAACAATGAACAAAACACAAAATACTGGCCAGTGTTAAACAGTCAGTCCATCTTGTGCACTGAATGATGTGGTATACTGCTGCAAAGAGAATACATGATCATGTCATGAAACATTTAGTCATGCACACGTGTTTTCAAGTGTGTTGCTCTATAACTTCCCCACTCTTTGATCACTCAATAAAAATATTTATCTATATACACACTCATGCATAACTATAGAGAAGTGTGTACATATATATATATATATACACACACACATATTTGTCTACACATATCACAGAATCACAGCATCATCTAGGTTGGAAAAGACCTTAAAGATCATCAAGTCCAATCATTAACCTAACACTGACAGTCCTCAACGACACCATATCCCTGAGCACTACGCCGACACAACTCCTAAACACCTCCAGGGATGGGGACTCCGCCACTGCCCTGGGCAGCCCATTCCAATGTCTGTCAACCTGTTCTGTGAAGAAATTCTTCCTAATATCCAGTCTAAGCCTCCCCTGGTGCAACTTGGAGCCATTACATCTTGTCCTATCACTTGTTACTTGGTCAAAGACTCATCCCCACCTCTCTACAACCTCTTTTCAAGTAGTTGTAGAGGGCAATGAGGTCTCCCCTCAGCTTGCTCTTTGTGAAATGTACAGGAACATTTCACAAATTCTTTGCATTAATGACTTTTAACATGTTTTAAAGACTTTTAATGACTTTTAAAAACAACACCCTTTTTCCTGCCCTATAACATTGCTATTAGTACATCAAAAGCTTCCTCTGCTGGAGCTCCTGCAGTGGCATTTCTGGTTTTTGCATCAGCCCTGCTTATTTTCAGTGAGTTCTGAAAGCGTTTCTTTCATTTTTTCCTATAATGTTTTAATAGTCAAATGGTGAGAAATGAATCTCCCAGTTTTGCTGTTTAATGACATACCATGTTGAGCTAATCTTTTATTAAAGCACTGTTGAAAACAAACGTGAACTATATGTATTTGTGTAGTAATTTTTAAATGCAATAAAAATTAAATTCAATTTTTCAACTTTTTTGCTTCAGAGACCTGCTGCTCTTAAGTTCCACCAATCCTTCCTTGATGTTGCATTACTCTTTTGAGTCAGGAATGACTCAAATAAGGTACAGGTATCTTCAAGTTATCACCAGCTTTTCAACAAACCAGCATTAGTTGGGAAGTCTTTAACAAGATCCTCTGTTCACATGATCCTGGGTGGGTTCTGGGATTTGATGACAGGTTTTGTTCAAGTAAATGAGTGAACATACAAAAGCTTTTATTCACAGGAGGCACAAATCTGGTGGACAGGGCAGAACAATCCCTCAGCATAAAATGACAACAGCAGGAAATTCTCTTCCATTTGTGCAAAGTCAAATGAGAACTCATGAGGAATACTTTCCCAGCGTCAATAATTTTCAAAATGGCAACTTGTTTATTGTACACTATAAGAAAAGCGTAACAGGATATCATTTAACTCCGAGTATGTATAACTGACACTCCTGTATGGTGTAGTGGTAAATTGGCAGTGTTAGGTTAATGGTTGGACTTGATAATCTTAGAGGTCTCTTCCAACAAAGGCTATTCTGTGGTTCTGTGATGAGCATGACTGAAACATCATCTCCTCTGCAATGGATTCACAATTTCATGGTTGTTTAAGCAACAGCTTACAGACAGCTTTTTTGCCACCAAAGGGGTAACATTATCAGAACATCTTAAACCATGACAGAACCATACAGTACGCTATAGACAGTGGATATAGACATGTGTTCTGCACAGTATTCATTGGCCTTTGCGAAGAGAAATGCCCCAGATTAGTCATTCTGTTGTATATTGTGCCATCAGTTTACTGCAAGTTCACCGCACATTGAGGGTCCATCCCAACCCAGTAGCTCATGGTAGCTAAATCCCATCAGGGGCATGGAGAGCACCATCTGATGCACCAGCCAGCCCCTGAATCCAGTGTGCGATGGCAGATGAAGGTTTGGGGTGGCAGAGGCAGAAGTGTTCATCACCGCCATGCTGTACCCAGCCATACGTACAGCCACAGTCCCCAGCACAGCTGATGCTGGATGCTCTGGGCACTCCTGAAGAAACCCAGACACAGCTCTGAAGTTACTTAAAGAGAAAAAAAAAAAGCTCTGCAGCAGAGATTTGGGCAGCAAGCAGTGTTTTCCTTCCATCACCCCACCTATGCGTTGATCCATGGGTCTCTTCTCTCTGCCTTGGTGCCAGCCAGCAGCTGCTGAACAAAACCTCCTGCCCTCTCACCCAGTCTGTCCCACACCAAGTCCAGCTGGCTGTCCAGTGTGGCTTAGGCACAGTGCCAGTGAGTGTCACATGCTTGTCTGTAAGCTTCAGCTCCTGCTCTGAAGTCCCACAGCCAGCCCTGAGTACCCTGCTGACGCAAAGCCCCAGCACAGCAAGGTGCCTCCAACATGACAGTAGAGAGCCAACAAAGGAAACCCTGGGAGAGGGCATGGCTGAAACCTGGCCCTGCCCTGACTTTCCTCATCATCCTGAAAGCATGTCCCCATTCTCCAGCTTGCACTCAGGAATGGCTTCCCCAGGAGGCCTGTGAGTGGGGTCAGGAGGGGAGGTGGCCCCCGCTCAGTTTGGAGGCAGTTCTACGATAGCAAATTTACATGCTTGTTTAATTGATGTCTTAATTTTGCAGATGCTGCACTCAGATACCTGACTTTTGCCAGACACCATGGAGAAAGCCTAAAGCAGACTCATATATCCTTCCTTCATATCCTTCACATAGAAAAATTCCTTACAGGAAGAGTCCAAATTCCACAGGATTTTTTCCCACAACTCTAATCAGGAATGGTACATCTTTGGCTCGAGATACTGATGCATATTTGTGAACTTTCCTTGCTCCTGGGTGGCTTCTAAAAAAGTTGAATCTAGAATTTGAGCACTTCCTTTTCTGATGTAATTTGAGAATGCAATTTTGTAAATAATTGGACTATATTTGCTGTTGATGACATTAAGTGCATATATTACTGTAGTCATACACACAATCACTGTCTTCAGTAACTCTTTAAGTAGTGATGTAAGAAAAGACAGAGGTTTTAGAACGCAGCATCAACTAGTCAATAAAAGTATATCTGATTGTCCCCGAATTAACTGTGGAATTTTCTTGTCCTTTTAAATTTTCTTTCATCACAGCCCAGAAAATAAATCAAGCCAAGGCTTTCTCCAAGTAATGCTTTAAAACACATCCACAGGCTCACCAATCAAAGCTTGTCATATATATTCTTCAAAGCCAACACAAGCATACAGCCTTTTAGGTTAAAAATTATTGTATAGTTACTTCTGTGAAGGAGCTTAATCACAGTTAATTCAATAGAGATTTCATTTTATAACAGAGATGAAGTACACTCTATAAATGCAACTCAAAGGAATACCTTGCACCAATGTGTCTAAATTTAATTAAAGATTTCAGATAAAGATCTTCTGCCTTGATTGACTAATCTGGGGTCCTAAACTGATACTTCAGCTTCCAGAAAAAACACCAAACACTGATTCTAGTAAATATATAACTAACTCAACCTACAGCTAGTTCGGGTAGGGGTACCCAAGCTGCAGGAGGACCAGAGAACCCCAGAAGGGTGAAGGCACTCCCACCCTCTGGCCCCAGTAGGACCATGGCTCCATGGAGGGAAGGTCCATTCCCAGGGCTCAGGTAGGGAAAACCAGGGTGCACAAGTCCAGGAGTCTCCAAATACCCAACACAGATGTACCCAGTGCAAGGAATGAGCATCTCCCCAGGTGCCCACCTTCATCTGCCAGAGTTCACCAGAATGCTCGCTCTACTTCACTGGCTGTGTTTAGTCTCTTAATTCCACTCAGATTTCCATTTTATTTTAGGAGATTAGGGCTGTAACTGCAACATGGCAAAAAGACTCAACAGTTGTTACACCACAGATTTATACCCTCTATTTTTTTCCACACTGAAGACAAAGAGAAAACCTTAGGTCAATCGGAGAAATTGATTAAAATCTAAATGTATAGGCATTTTGTCTCAAGAAAATAATGTAAAAAAGTGATATTTATAGATTCTCAAGGAACTTTTCTGTGTGTAAATCAGGAAGTTACATTCTCAATGCAGCTGGCTGCAGGCTTTGACTATTTTATATGGCTAAATCACATCTATCAGAGAAATTAAACTGAGGTAACATGACTAAATTTCCACCTGCAGTTATAGCAAAATAAATAAGAAACAAAGTTTTATGAGCTAGCTCTTTTTTACTATTTATCTGTAATTTCCAATGCATTTCATATTCACATCCAGTTTTCCTACTGGTATGGAAAACAAATACTGAGCCTGAAGCTATTTCTTTTATTCTTTTTAAAAAATGTAACTTACATTTAGGTATTAATATCCTATCAATCAGTACTCTAAAAATGTTCCCTTTCATGTCCCCTGGCTTGATATACTAAAAATTAGCCCAGGAATGATTATTTATTGCTGGGCCTGATGATGCTGCAGGTGTTCCTCAGCCCAAAATTGCTTTTCAGGTCAGAGACAGACTCCCCTTAAGAGAGTGTGGGTCAGGGATGGACAATGCCAATAAACAAAATAATTCAAGATGTTTTATAAAAACTGTTTGCCTCCTTGTGCTGCCTCTTTCTTTGATGATCAGAGTAAGTATCGCATGGGGAAACAAGCTTATAGAATTCCCCCCTCACGCCAGCACATAATGGCCACAAATCCTCTCCACAATCACAAGATAATGAGAAATATGCGAAGGGGAGATAAGACAAACTAATTGGGAACACTTCTGAGAAAATCTCTCATTAAAAAAATATCTGTGACTGGGAAAAAAAAAAAAAAGACTTACTGGGGGTTTACACAGATAATATCTAAATTCAATTAATATTTCTCTGGTTCCTCTCAGTTTTGTGTTTTCAATAGCATTTTAAAATCCTCTTATGGTTAAGAACGGACTCTTACCTCCTGAACTTACCCAGCCTAGTTCAGTGAACAGTTTGAAGGCAGACCTCTCTCTCTAGTTCTTACAAACACTTATAAAATTCTCCCTAGATTTTCTGACCATAGCCATCTTTCATTTGAAGCCAGTGAGATCATATTAAATAGGAAAATGGCATTAGGTTACTTATTTTTACCCCTTTCCATTGGCTGATCGACCCTTTCCCCTTTGCTTTAGAGTCCCCGAAAAACACAGCTTGTCTGCCCTACACAGTGGACCTTCATGGTCTATAGGGGCAGCTTAGCATGTGCTAAACAGCAGAGACACCACCTCACCACACTTTTGCACAGATGTGAGTGAGAGAAACCTCCAAATGAAAAGAAAATCCTTGAGAAAACAACAAAATGATAAAGATGTGTAAATGATTAAATTCTTGCTGATGTTTAAAGAGTTCTGAACTAAAAAGGTTATAAATAAAAGAGCTCAAGTATCTCCTGGGTTTGGAGGTGGATTAAGCACAGGTTACTCCAACACGGCCTTTGCTACCATCTGAATCTGGACAGACCATGGAGAATTTCTCAGCTAGGAGGGTCTGTAACTCCTTCCACATGGCCAGACCTGACAGCAAAGCCACCCCCAGACCCACAGCCGTTTGTCAGCAGATGGCCAGGGCTCAGCAACCCGATGGCTCCGAGACCGCAGGTTGCGGTGTGGTCACAGCCTCATTCTGTATCCACTCACATCCTTCTGGAGCTTGGGCTGAGATACAGATGTAAATGTCTTTTTACTTTCTCCCACCCATCCCCGTGTACACAGCACTGACTGTCAGCCACCATTCAGATCCAGTCAGACACTTTCACATGAGCAAAGTCAAATGGGTCGGTGTTTTTCCCTTAAACCAAGCATCTCTGCTAGTAAAAGGCAATTCACAGTATTTTTACTTGGTCCACTTCTTATTTGGCTTTTTATCCAACTGAGAACCAGATGGCACAGTTGATGCACTCATATTAATTACTATACTACATATCACTTCCATAAACTCAAAATATCCAGACTGCTACTCCTTGCTCCTGTAATCACGGGCTCCTCTGGGTCTCTGCCTAACCTGTGGCACTGGTTCACCTCTGCCCAGTCTTGTACCTTCATTTAATGAAATAAATAAGTTATAAGGGACAATAATTTTATGGTAGCAGTGAACAGACTCCCAAAGTTAATAAACAGGGAACTTTGTAAGACTGCCTCCAAGCCCACCAAGGCAACATGGACACAGCAGCGTAGCAGAGTAGCAGCCTCATGGAGCTCCGCAGGCTCCTATAATGCTCATCCAGTCAAACATGTGCCAGAGACATCCCATCACAGGACTCACAGCTGGCCCCATAGCCCATGCAGTACTCCCTAACAGCAGTGCCAGGTTTCCTACTTCCAGCACCTCCCAGACCACTAAGCACCAGTATGTCACTGCACCAGCTCAGTATTCCCACCGAATGAAATGTTATTTTTTTACATAGAGGCTATGCCATTGCAGAGGGGTTTACTCACTCTGGTGTTTCTAAAGCAGGGAAAGCATCAAGGCAAGCCAGGTGATACTCTCCCTCACAGGACAGATCCCTGCCAAACAGATTTGTAACCCTCACTGCCAGAGCCGGGGCGTTGTGAAATGCTCTCAGGTGCACATCAAGTGCTGCCTTAAAATTTCTTCACTGAAAAGGTTATCAGGCACTGTAACAGGCTGCCCAGGGCAGTGGTGGAGTGCCCTGGAGGGATTTAAGAGATGTGTAGATGAGGTGCTGAGGGACATGGTGTATTGGTGACTTGGCAGTGTTAGGTTAATGGTTGGGCTTGATGATCTTAGAGGTCTCCTCCAAACAAGGCTATTCTGTGATTCTATGATTCTGTGAGTTACAACCAAAGTCAGGATCAGGCCACTGAGCAGACTGCTTTATTTCACCTCAATGGTATCTGTACCTCACGAGGAATTAAAGCGTTCGTTTGTTATACCATGGAAAAGGAATGGTTTGTACAATAGGTCTTTTTCTTTAAATCCTCTAAATAAAATGTGGTTTAGAATGATGAGCACTAATCAATCATTAATTTTCATTAGAATGAAGGAGTTATTTCTGCTTCTGTCTTTTAATTATTAATTAAAAAAGACAGAAAGCAAGTGGAGAAAAATTGTCTACGCACTTTAAAAGATATTAGCAAAAGAATAAAAATCAAAATCCAAACAATTACATAGCTGGATTCCTTCAAATATTTCCCTAGAAAATAGAGTGTGCTTTTTCTTCTAATTGCAATTTTCTAATAAGAAAAAAGTTATTAAAATTGTAAAATCTAACAGGCTGTGTATCAAAACATTCTTTTGTATTACTTGGACCTTCTCAGCTTTTGTACTCTGGTCTGCTGAATTCTGTTCTGTTTTTTTCTTGGCATTTTAGTGGAGTGTCAATCTATGTGGTTGTATCAGAATTAAATCAGAGGACTAGAAGGGTTTGAAAAATACTTAACCTTGCAATAATGCAGGACCTTATTGAATATTATGGGGCAAAAATAGCTGCAAATATAAAAATGAATCTGTTGTCACAGGCAGGAGACATAAAAAATGAAGCCTTATTTTTTTAAGTACTTCATTCTGTACTTGTGTGTCTCTGCCACATTCTCAGTTTCATAACTCGTGTATTTATTTTTGCAACCAAAAAAACACAGAAAGAAAAATAACTTCTATTTCATATCTGTTCATTGTAGAAAAATAATTGGATTTTGACATTTTTTATCTGCATCTACATACCACAAAACAGACAAGACCTGGAAACTTCTACTGCATTTTCCTGTATCTCTCATAGTTTCCCCATCTCTGGATTAGTTTAACAGCTTTGTCAGAAGTTTGTTGTCAACTGAATGTTGAAAGAAAATATGAAATTACGATCTGCAAAAAAACTTAAGGGCAAAGTAGAAAAAGAAGTTGAGAAGAAATTATTTTAGAAAGAAAATGTCTTCTTGTGTCCATTTATTAATTCATATTTCCCACGTTCAGAATAATCATGAAATAACTTCCTATAAGTGATCTCTGCTGACACTGGCAATTAAACTGTTTCCTTATTTCCAGTTAAAGGCAAAAAAAACCCATAATAGTTGTTTCCTAAATTCCTATCCAGTGAAAAATTACAAAAGGTTTTGCATAAGCCCAGTGCTGGTAGCCTGAACTGTACTATGATACTAATGAAAATTCAGGGACTGCTGTCTCAGAATGATGTGTCTGTGTGTTAGTTTATGGGAAATGACACAGTTAAATACATCAGAAAGAGAAGGGACTCTCTGAAATGCCAACTAGCCTGATTATCACTGCAGCCAACAGCATCCAGTCTGCAGGGAGAGGTCAGCACACCCAAAGAGGTGCATCCTCCCTCACAGCACACCGGCTGCTCCTCACGCCCCACATGCTGGCTCAAATGGGAGCACCAAGACACAAACACACATTTTTGTACATGGTCCAGGAAAAGAGGTGCAAGGAGGCAGAGGGTGACACCTTCCCCTTCTGCACTTAGGTGTGGGTGCACAGTGAACTCAGAAGTCCTAGTATGCCGACTGCTCTGACCAGCACCTGGTTAAGGTGTGCTGTCACAGCTGCCTAGGAAATGACACGTGTTACTTCTGCATGAAAACCCAGGTGCATAAGAACAGTTAGAGTCTGGCATGCACACACGCACAACAGGAGTTAAGCACAAGCTGCATTAAGCCACTGCCAAAGCTTACCTGTCCCACCTCAGCAACTAGGACATGCTTCCCATATCTATACTATAAGTGCAACTTATGAGCACTTACAGGAGATTACTCACCTCGCACATTCCCATTAAACTGTCCTCATCCAAAAGTCCATCTAAGCAAGCTCCACACCTGATGGGAGCCAATAGCAGACGTCTGTGGAAGCTATCAAGATAAAATGAGACTCAGTCAGCCTCCAGACACCTCTGGTGCGAGAGTTTCCTGATCTAGTGTCAGTGTCTGTGAATGTGATAGCCTTCATAGACTCACCTTCCATGAACCCATCCAAGTCCTTTCTGAATGCACACACAAACTTTTACTGTCTTTTTGGCACACTCCAGCGCTTCACTAGAAATTGTGTGCAGACACACTGCTCTTTGTTTATTTTGAACTTGCCACTTGCTGATTTTATTTGCTAGGCCTTGGTTTGGAAGATACATGACAGCTGTTACCTTTTTACCCTTACCATGTCACTGCAGATGCTTATATATCCCTTTTATACTCTGCTCCCCAAGAATCATAGAATCACGGAATAGCCTTGCTTGGAAAAGACTCTAAGATCATCTAGTCCAGCCATTACCCTAACACTGCCAATTCACCACTACACCATGTCCCTCAGCACCTCATCTACACATCTCTTAAACACCTCTAGGAACCTGGACTCTACCACTGCCGTGGGCAATGTGAAGAAGGTCAACTTATTTAAGAGTTTTATTCTTTTTATTTGCTCCCACATGGAAGTCATTCTCTAGCCTGAATCATCTTTGTCTTCTTTCTTTGTATATTCTTTCTTTGTAGCTTGCATCAGTTCTGGTCCCACAGTGTAAATGAGGTGAACACTGAGACCACATAGGTTCCCATTCTTCCCTCTGCCTCACTGCCAGTGGTTCTACTTGGGCTCCAAGAGAGTTTGGGAGTGACTTTAATGTTTTATTTGGGGTTTTCTTCCCAATTTCATGTGTCACATTGCCTACAGAGGGTCATTAATTTTTTCCCAGCCAGTCCAGAACTTGTCCCTAAGTTCCATTGCCCACCCAGAAGAAGGTAGCTGCCACAGCTGCCTTCATGTCATCCTGTAGATGGATCCTGCAAAGCTGAGGGACATGGAGTAGTGGTGGCTTGGCAGTGCTGGGTTAATGGTTGGACTTGATGATATTAGAGGTCTTTTCCAACCAAGGCTATTCTATGATTCTGTGACTTTGGTTACCACAGTTTGGACATCCTGGAAATGTCCAGTGCAACCACACTTGTACCTTCTGTTTTACAGTTTAACATTTGGTGCCTATGCTGCATCAGTTGCAGAGAACTCCGTGCAGTTACTTTTATGAGCTTGTCACCATCAGCTACACACGAAACACCCCCTAAAGCATTCCATGGCACTGCACGGAGTGGATACAAGAACACGCGATATCAGCCAAAAGGAGATGCATGAAGACCACAGTGTGTGGAAGCTCTGACAGAGATAAATAAAAAAAAAAAAAAAAAAAAAAAAAAAAAGTAATGAATACACATTTACTGGAAAAGGGGGAGCAGGGAGGCAGGGCAGCACGACTCCTCCCCCGCTCCCCGGAGGGAGCCCCTGCCGGCAGGTCACCCCCTTCCCCCGGCGGTGTCACCCCGCGGAGGGCGGCTGTGCGCGGCGGGAGGCGGCGGGGCCTCCCGCCCTCGGGGTGCCGCGGTCCGGGCCCGGCGGAGGGTGGAGACGGCGCCGCGCCCGGCGCTTTGGCGCCCCCTGCCGGTCTCTTTTGCACCGGGCCCAGGGCGTACGCGTTACCATGGCAACGAGCCAGCCCTGCCCGCCGCAGCGCGGCCCGGCGGGGCCTCGGTCGGCGCCGTCCCGCCCAGGCGTGAGGGAGCGCACCCCCGGGGCACCCAGGGCCGGCCGGGGCCAGTCGTCCCCGGGATTCAGGAGTGACGCCCCGGAGGCCGAGCTGTGGGGAAGGAGCCGGCGGCCTTTTGGCGGGCGGCCCCGCCACCCGAGCCGGGCCCTTCCGCCTGGTTTGATTAGGACTTAAAACTCCAGGGCAAAGCCAGTCGGCCTTCCCTCGCCACACGCCCGGGACTGGAAATGAGTGGAATTCAGGCACTTGGCTGTCCTCCGTAGTTGACAGAAGAAAGAGGCGTACCTGGAAAGACTGTCTAAGTTTTGAATGTTTTTTATAACAACTGGCCTTTGCTGGCCTGAAAGCTGAGCTTGGCACCCGATTCCGAGGGCTTGTTTTTGTTACAGAGTCCTGTCTGCAAGCCACCTGCCAAGGACAGTCTTCTGCAAAAATAAAACCCAAAAATGCCAGACCATATGGAGCTGGGGAGAAGCTGAGGCAATGGAGAAAAGCTCACGGAAAATAAATATGTGCAAGCCTGTTTTACAGTGCTCTTGGACTTCCCTCTCACTGGGAATTGCATTAGAAATATACAGCTGGGTATGTCTGCTCATGGGTGATCTCTACACACACGTGTGCACCCACACATGCACAAAGCTAAAATTTGAAATCATGGAGCAAAAAAAAAGTTTTCTTTAATGAAAGGACTATTTTCTTCATTACATGAGTTACATCTTTATGAAATACTGCACGGTACAGTGACATTTGCACTGTTCTGTATAAGAAGGATTTATTAGAGCATGTTCTAAAGTAAGAACTTCTGGTTGATGAATACGGAACACATCAACAAAACCTACAGCATTCACTGAAAGCCAAGGATGCCTTTCTTTCATCAATTTTAACTCATTTTACAATGAGCTCCAAAATGAAATGCAGCCTGTCTTTATAGATTAGAACACATGGCAGATCAATATTCAGCCTAAAATTGGATGTGCATGTTTCCAGTACCCTCCTGTAAATAACTTCTGTTTTCAGTACAGCCATGCAAAAAGACATCCTACAAAGCAGCTCTCCCGTGCTGATGGGTGATCTCTGCTGGCTGCTGGATGGGTAATGGGGCTCCTACATGGCATGCTCCAGAGGGAGCAGTGCAAAATAAAACTCAAGTCACCGGAAAGGTTTCTGATTCACTGGTTGTAACTGTAAAATAGCTCCTATTCTTCAGGTTTAGGTGTGGTAAATACAAACCGAATTGCAATGACTGCATTTAGAAAGGATCTAAGTCATAAGCAGAACTGGTGTGTGTGCAACATCTTGGTTACACCCTGATTACATATGGCTCAGTGCAGTTTGCCTGCTGGAAGCTCATCTCCAGTCACACCACCAAATACGTCTACAGCAGCTCTTCTGGTATGAGCCACCCCTGCAGAGATTAAAAGAACAGAAAACAGTGTGTATCTCATAAGACCTCAGGGGGAGGCACAGTTTCACTCCCATAGAGACCTGTTTCATACTGCCCTGCCCTGCCACTATCAAAGTTATTTCTAACCCCTTCTCTGTCATTGCAGCCAGCTAGACCTCTCCTGTTGGGAAAGGTTCAGGCATCTCAGGCCATCTGAGGTATCCTTGGGTGCCCTCTCTGGCCTCCACTGGAGCTTCAGAACAGCCAGTGTCTCCTGTGTGAGATCTCAGGTGTGCCAGGACATTTGCAAGGGCTGTGATGACTCTGTGTAGGCAAATTAATCACTTTTTAAAGATTTCCATGCACTGAGGGTTTGATTTGTCCCACCGAGCTCCAGGCACACTCCAGGGAAGCTCAGGTAAGAAGTACAGGTTTCCTTTGCTCCCTGTGTAATCAACAGAGGCAGTCCAGCTTTCCTCAGAGTCACCTCCGGTCTGGCTTGAGCTCTTGGTGTGCATGCCTTTCACTAAGGTGGGGAGCACTGAGTAACTACACTCCCAAATTAAAAGACTCAGCATGTCTGAATTTAAATGCTTGTTTGGGTTTTTTTTCCGTGATAAGAGTAGCATAAAATCCTGGCTGCTCAGAGGGTTATTTGTTAAGCCTGAGCACTGTTCACAAATTCAGAATGTAAAGTAAAAGGACTTCAGGGCACCTGCAGATGGAAACCTCTGCATAAACACAGGTTCTGTGCTGGAGGAGCACCACTCCAATGCAGATTCCTTATTTTACCGACAGCACTAACACGAAATGATCTCGTTCTGTACAGAGTCATGAGCTATAAGATGTATTATCTTGTCCTGAGGTATGCAAGTTCAGAAAACTTCAGGCTAACCTTCTGACTTTTGCATGTGGAAAGTATTGGTTTATTTCTCTTCTGCAACTTCTTACCTGCAGTGTTTTCTGCATCATCTTATTTCCTACTAACCTGATTAAAGCTAAGTATAAAAAATACTGCCTGTTATTTGTATCGTGGGAGCAGCCGCTCAAAAGAGAACTATTTTACTGTTTCCTATATCATTTTTATGCAGTAAAAGACTAAATGATAGGTCTAGCCTGGTCAGAGCACTCTTTTGAGCAAAAAAAAAGTAATACCCAAATGTACCCTCACAAAAACAGAAGGACTTAGGATCTTGGGGCATTAAAATTTCTTCTTTTTTTTCCTGTAGAGTCAATGAAGGGAATAAAACATTGGAACTCTCTAAAGGATTTCAAAAGGTGGATCCCTGGAAAGTGGAAAACAATTTTTTTACTGTGATGATGGTTGACCACTGGAGTAGGTTGCCCAGAGAGGTTGTGGAGTCTCCATCTGTGGAGATATTCAAAACACAGCAGGACAAGGTCCTGGACAACATGCTGTAGGTGACCCTGCTTGAGTACAGGAGTTCCCTTCCAACCTCAATGATTCTGTAATTCTGTGATCTCTCTCTATTGTTTGGGGTTTTTTTAAATTAAAACAGGAGAAAAAAAAAAAAAAAAAGCCATCATTGTCATTGCTCAGGACTAGAGAGTTGAATTTCAAATGCATCTGAGCCTACACTGTGGACAGCGGATCCTACCTTCAATTCCTACTTTAGACAGATATTCACAAAATTAAAAAAAAACACCACACTGCAATTTTAGTACTTATTTGAAGAGCCTAACTTGTACAGGGTGGATATTCTGTATGTCATAGGCTTATTTTTTTGCCATTGTCACATTACTCTTCAGTCACCTTTCAACTTTGGACATACGGAAAAATAAAGTTATATGAAAACATTTAAAGATTTTTTGTTTTAAGAGAACAATCCTATCCTCCTATTTCATTCCTGGCAAAGTCGTTCAATTTACTATTATGACAGGAAGAGCTCACATGTATTTCCCTATGCATTAGAGACTTGTTGCAAAAACTTGACTTTACAAAGAAGAATGATGTTATTGTTTGCTGTCAGTCTGTAGTTCTGTAACTGGGATGATGTCACCACTTCTGCAACAAATAATTGCACTGCAATGAACTTGGAGGAGCTTTTTAATCAAGGACTTAGTATATACTATGCAGAGACAGATTTTTCTCCAGAAAAGGAAGTAATTAGTTCTTAGAAAAGTAGAGTACTTGTAGGTGAAATAAAAATGGATTTAATGAAGTAAAAAAACTAATACAAATATCAACATAAATTGTACAAGCTTATACTCAGACTGGTCATCAGGAACCACAGAAGTAGCAGGATGCCAAGAGAGGAGCCCCAGAAAGATGAACTCCCCATCCTCAGCAAACTCCCTCCTTTTATAATGAGCATAATTAAGTGGTGTGGGATACACCTGTGAGTCAGCTTGGGTCAGAGCCCTGACTGAAACTCCCAGCTGACTCAGGACTACTCATGGCCTGCCTGACATGGCTGGGCTGTGGGGCTGCTCCTGGGAAACCAGGACAGTCAGGAAGAATTGAGAGCCCGTCCTAATTAGACTACCTATGGATCTAGTTTGTATGCTTTCAAGTAAGCCAGAAAACTAACCAGCTCTACACAGATAGTCACTGAACAGTTTCCAGTTGAAGTTGTAGGCATTTACATAATGTAATTGATAGTTACAGCCTTCATGAAAAGAATAGTGGTCTCAGACATTCAAAACAAGCAGCCATGGGGAGATCTTGAAGTTTAATCATCTGCCATTACTTCTTTCTTGTCTTCAAATGCAGTCATGTACAAGTTAAACTATAGGCCCAGTCTCATCTCACCTTTCAGTCTTCCTTCCTTGCTCACTAGCATGTTGAGTTCATGTTGAGCTCTGCATCCCAACAAGCTAGTATTTCTATTAAGACTTCCTCAGATGCTGTTCAAAGGAATCTACAGAGATTAGGGAGAAGCTAAAGGAAACTTTATCATGCTACTCCATGTAGTGTTTTATCTTTCATGTATCAGAGGGAGAGGAGGAAAAAGCAGATACTCCTTCAGTCTCAGAAACTTCTTCATACAGGTTTGTGCTTCGTGTCACATTGTACACTGGCAGTGGAGCTGGGCACTCTGCTTTAACCCACTAGAGGCACGCATCAGAATTTCTTGGTATCGTGCTTTTCAGATTGCAGCACCTTCATGTCAATGATCATCCTGCCAACATTTGTAGAACATCCAGCACAACAGATTTCAAGCAAGAGTTCTTGACATGGCAGTTTAAACAATTGCATGCTAATTGTGCACTATATGAGTGATCCTTAAATAATTGGGAAGCCTTATAGCAACTGTTGCATGCAGCCAACTAAAATTTAGAGTCAAGCTATGAATCAAAGTTTCCTACTTGCAGCTTGGGAGTACTGTACAATGCACACAAACATGCCACGTATTTTGCAGTGAAGCATTAATACAATGTAATTTTTTCATAAATATGTTCCAGAACAGAGACCAGTAAAAAAACCACAAATGTTTTTTCCTGTCAATGAAACATGACTGATAATAAAGTTTTGAACACATGCCAGAATTTACAGAAAAAAAACAAATATCTAAGTAGTTTAGAGGATCTTTTACTGCCCAATTAAGGATTTTCCAAGTGGAAAGTAAAATGCCTTTAGTTGTACTGTATTGTTATTTTCAGATGTCTAATACACTGAACCCTGCACTTCTACGTCAGTACTTAGGCTGTGGAAACCATGCTGTCATTTATTTATATTACTGTAGCATCATAAACTGGGTCAAATAATTTGAGTCGACAAAACTGAGATTTATAAATTGAAGACATACTCTTGGAAAAAGAAAAGAAAAGAAAGAAATGCAGTTTAATAACATCAGAGATTACATCTCCTTTAAAGACTACTTCTCATAGTCTGGAGTATCATTCCTGGAATAGATATTAAGTGTAGTTTAACCAAGCTACTTTTTATTTAGAACACTCAGTTTCTCTTAATGTGCTACACGTGGCATGTTCATTTTTATTTAGTTGAGACAAGACTGTTTGGGCAATAACTGGCTGATTACCAGTCCTAAATATACGGCCACAAAAATCTTTTTGAATGGTGGTTGGTAACCATCAGCTGTAAATACAGAACACAGGTCCCTGGAATCAATTTAATGGCCTTATAAATTCTCTGTTTAACTAAAAATTATTTGTTTTCACAGTTGTTTTACAGAGAAAATTTAATGAACCTTTGAAGACAGTAGCCATCTATCACATGGAAAATATTCTATTGTCATTGCTGTATTTCAGTTTGTACCGGAGAAACTGGCAACTAATCTCTAGCACTGTGCTTTTCTAAGCATATGCTAAATTTTAAAACAAAACCAGACTATACAAATACTCACATTTCAGAACATTCAAATGATGATAAAACTATGAGATTCTCATGCTCAAAAGCTTCTCATAGAAACCTTATTCAGCTGGTAGACTCCATGAAATGAAATAAAATAATTAAATTATATTAATTATTATCTAATTACTTGTTTTGGTGTCACAGAAGCACTAAGTGTGATCATGACTAGTAGATAATATGGCAAATACAAGAGGAGAAATTCATAACTATCTCTATTTTTATTTACGGCTTCTAATCTGAAAAAGGAATAAAGCATTGTCCACTTAAGAACACTATATTGAAAATTCATACCTGAATGATTTGAAGGAGTTAAAAACTGACTAGTATTTGCAATTTGGACTTCATCCTGTTTGCAGTTTACACTGCACATCCAGCTCTCACAGCACAACTAAGACACAAATCAAGCCTGGGGCAAAATAAATTAATTTTATCTACAAAGGGAAGGAACTGTAGGCCACAGGAACACAATGTCTACTTGTGAGCTTGCTAGTAGGGCAGTACTTAAAGGTATTAAAGTATATGTATTAAGTTCAAAGCAGTCTCTGAAAATAGTCTTGGAAATGTTTTTATTTTCCAAGAAACAGTAGACATTCAAATGCCTGGCCTCCCTCAGTACTGATATTGATAATTTAACTCATTTTTTGGTACAGGTTTACAATTTCACTTGACTTTAAGATCCAATGTCTCTTTGAAAGAATGATTCTTCAAGCTTTAGTTATCTTTTCAGGCCCATCTCCTCTGTGATTTGTTACTGCCAGCTAATCTAGCCAACACTGACAGAGAGACTGAACCTGGTAATTAAATGTGGTGATATCTGCCACCATGGATCTACAATCTTCATTTTCCACCTTAATTTTTAATCAGGATTTCTAATAAGGGAGCCTGAGAGAGTCAGTAGACTCTAGAGCTACACTCAGCACTCGCATTCCCTACTTAGACTCTTCCTTTCTGCTCACAGGCTCGAACCTGGTTGTCAGAGCAGTCTGTCAAAGTCTGAGGCTTTCATCAAAGCCATTAAAATTCCATGAAATTTAGCCACTGGCATTCTCCTGTAGGATTGTTGTACTGCAGTCTGGGGACTCCTTCTGACATAATAGCCCTAATAGAGTGACAACATGCAGACTTGCAGGCAGAATTAATACTCTTTAAACAATCACATACCACTCTAATGCTTGTTAATCTTACTGCAGAAGCTCGTTCATTTTAGTATCTACCTTTATAAGTCTGCTAGGTCCACATTGTGGTTAGAGAGGGACTGAGTGCCTAATAAGCCTGGATTTGAGAGGGGAGGCTAAAGAGGGTGTTCATACTATCTCTCCACCTCTAATTTCAAAAGACTACAGGGTCTGACAACAAAATCCTACCTCCCCTCAGAGAATTCAGTCTCCCTCAAGAGTGTGACCTACCCTGTCTCACAATCCCTCTACAAGGCCTCTCTAGCAGAGAGGAACGTTCTGCTTTTAGCATAGAGAAAATTCTGCTTTTAGCAACTTTTCACCTCCAACTGTTGAGGACTAGTCAAGCATAGAAGAAAAGAGGAAAATTTTCTCTCCCTTAACCTTGTAACAGTATGAATACCCTATCACAAGCTTCATTTCCTCCAATAGGTACATGTATCTTTGGAAAGAAGTACTAAAACATGGTGGTTCTGAAGTGATAATGGTTTCTGCTCACTGTTTTACTATTTGGCCAAAGTGCAAGACAGCAAAGAGGAAACCCATAGAGTTTTTAACTGACTTCATTCCACATGTTACTACAGAGCTGATCTACTGAAACTGAAGCAGAGATGAGAAATACCATGCTTACTTGCTACAGAATAGATGCCAGGTTCTAGAAACTGCTGTACTGACTATTCACATTTTTATTTATATTATTCTATTAGTTCTGACAGAAATTCAAACAATTTACACTACTTTAAAATGTACTTATACAACTCAAATTGGTTTTGTTCATTGCCATACGATTGTTCACAAAGTGAATGCCAATAAGAATGAAAAATATAAGATCAGGCCCATATATCCAAAAATTAAAACTCCAGAGATTATATGAAATGTTATAGAAAAGTGTTCATCTGTAGTGAATTGTGAAATAGACAATGGTAGTGTAAAAATCTGATTATGAAATATATTGACTGTGAAAATTAAATACAAACCAGGCCATAGTTATTGCATGCCAGTATTCACCTTACTTGTAGGCCCTGAGAGTATACAGAACCTTATATACATTTTGAAATAAGTTAGTAATATCTTGCCTGATAAGGAATATAGAAACAAGAGCTGTTTCTGGAAAATTAACGTAAGGTGAAGAAAAGGTATTTTTCCAAAATATAATGATGGAAATGGCACGTATATGGCTTTTAAAAGAAACGTTGCTGAAATTTCTTGGCAATTCAGATATGCAGAGAGCATACAAAAAACACATTCAGAAGTCAGCAATACACTCCTTTTCATAATTTGTCCGCTGGCTCTGAGACTGCATAAGAGACAATTGAATAAAAGCTGACAAACACTAAGCTTCATCCAGTTTCTGAAAACCTCTTCCTTCTTAGGACCTTCTTACTCAAGAAGAAACACTACAAATGCTGTCATTTCATAATAAAAATGAGTAACTGTGTTATGGAAATATCTAATAACATTTTAAGACTGAACTGTTCAAATGAAATTGAAAGGTATTCCTGATGCAGTGATATATTATCCCACATACCTGCAAGAAGAGATATATTTCTGTTTTCATAGTTTAATGGAAATATGGATTATAGGTTCTCCGAATTTTCATTGAAACTGATTTAATTTTGACTGGTTTATTGTTCATTGTCCATGTATCCCAGTGAATCCCAGTTGCAAGAAATCTACCTGTGTAGCGATGAACACCATTAAGATTTGCAAGGCCACACTGGCTGAACCACCATCCAGTGTTATCACTGAAGTTACTGCAGCTCTTTACAGGTTGTTCTTTAATAGTGCACATTGGCCTGCAGCCATCATTATCAACATCAAATGTGCTGAAAGGCATTGAATTCTGGTTGTCTTCTTTTCTAGATCCTCTAAATGCATCACCTAAGTACAACAGATAAACCAGAAGGATAGAAGAGTTATTTATGGAGAAACATAATATTTCTTACTTGCTGCGTACCTTGCAAACTTTCCCTCTAAATTTATTAGAAAAACAGATTTCTTCAAAAGCAGTTCAAGAGCACCAAATAATGAGCTGGCAATGTGTTAAAGACATAGCAAAGAAAAAGTATAAAACACTGAGAAGTATGGAAAAAGTTGAAATTCAATGAAACATCTTTATATTGTTGCTTTTAAAGACACACACCAGCTATGCAGGTAAAGTTTTCTGTCCTCAAAGACAGCGGAAGAAAAGATAAAAGAAACAAAGAGGGTTGTTAAATTCAGATTTTCCAGTGATGTGCCCAAAGCCCCAGAGTGAGTCATGAGATAAAATAGAATTGTTAAAACACAAAGGTCAGTGATTACTGGTTCGGTTGTCTTACTAAAGAAATAATGTGTCTTACAAATATGAGTAAAGGACCAACGCATTCAGAGAATAACTATTACATTGGTAATAAGAAACATTCTTGCATATTAATAAACATGAGGCAAAAAAAAAATTAGAAAAAAGCAGTAAGACATGGTGCAATACTTAACACAAATCTTTGCACATTTGGTGTAGCTATGATATTAAGGGAGGTCTGGAACTGTAAATTAATTTGTGTCAATATACCAGCCAGTAACTGTTATACACTGTAGGCCTGATTTGTTCCAGTCAGTTTCTTTCTCTGTCCTTTGTGCACCACTGCCTGGTCACTTCCGAACTAACCAAAGCAACAACGTCAGGAAAACTTCCACTAACATCAGCAAATATGGGATGAGATAATGGACATCTGAAGAATTTGACCTTTAGATAGATACACACAAACACACACAACATCCCTTGTGTATTACATATACACATTATGTGACTTGAATCCATTTAAGTTCCTTTATTTTCTTTATTAAAGGAGCGCTCATTCAATTATTCCATTAAAGACCTTGAAGTAACAGAGTAAAATGATTTTACTATGTAAAGACTGATATTGGCATAACCAATCACTACACCATAAACCATTTATCTGCATAAGTGTTCATTATGCACCACCTAGAGAAAACCAGATTAGAAAGCTATCTTAAAGCTATCTTAATAAAGTATTGCTCTTTTGAATGCATTTTTTCACATTAAGAAAGGGAGCAGCTATCTTTCAATACTTTAAAGAAGGAGGTTCTTACCAGCATTTCCTGAATAACGCCCCAAATGGATCTTAAAAGAACATGCTTCATCCTCTATCCAAAATCCATCATATGATGCATAGGCATGCTTGTCATTTTCTGATTCCAAATCCACATAAAGATTGAAACTAGTGGCTTTTTGATTTACTATGTAGAAAATCTTCCTCAGTCCAAGCCAAAATTCCCCTAAAACAGAAATATATAGTCAGTAAACTTCTAGAAACAGAATGCGTAAAAGAAAAAATGGATTCCTCTAGTTTTTGTACTTTCCTCCCTGAACCAAGTGTAATAAAAGTTCTCTGGTGTCTTTGAAAGACTAATGAAAGTACAGAGTAATCTTTCTGCTTTGTTGGGAAATTCATGGAAAGAATTCCCATGTGTTTATCATCTTTTTTGTCTCTGTGATATTTTTAGAAAATTGTCCACATGATAACTTTCAAATGTTTATTTTCAATATACCTTTAGAAGATTACATAAACTGGATGTGCTAAAGATCCACTTGATTAAACAGAATTCAGTAGCGCTCCTAAGGACAATATTGAGAAATTATGTTAGCATTCTATGAAACGCAACAAAACTCAAACCCTGTTCTCGAGATTTGCTGCCTCCGTAAATAATTTTTTTTTCCATAAAAGGCTGCTCCATATGAGCTGCATGGTTTTGTATTGTTGAAAAGTTGTGTGCTTCCATTGAAATCGCAGATAAACTCCTGAAAAAGCAACTGGTTTTAGGCTTGCTGGATGAAAAGTGGCAGTAAAAAAAGTAATATCACAGTTGTGTTGGTATTAGCTACTGAAATAATTCCGTTTCTGTTTCTAAGTTCATATGATCTATGGTGATTTTTTATTACTGATTTTTCTTTGATTTAAAGAAATATTTTGCAAATGTGATTAAAACCAACTATGGCTTTGTTTTTAAAGCCTGAAAAAAGGGAAAATTGACCTGATCTAATTGAAGATGTCCCTGCTCACTGCAGGAGGGCCAGACTAGACGACCTTTAAAGGTCCTTTCCAACCCAAACTATTCCATGACTCTATGAAATACAATTTACACATTATTTCAGGAAGAAAATACCACATTTTAAACATTTCTTGTGGGACTGAGGATGGGCAATGGCTGAAGACTCTAGTAGGGTGATAGTCATTATTGAGAAGATCACACGATAGATTTGATAAAAAAAAACTCTTTAGTATAAATAAGACTTTTAAGAAACAAGTATTTTACTCTCTTTACTACTAAAACCCACACACAATTTAGTGGAATGCAGTTCACATAAAGACAGCAGAAACATTGCGTCCAAGGCGCTTTGGAATATTTAAAATTAATACCAGCAAGTTGACCAAATCCATCCAGATATTCAGACCATGTTCTCTGAAATGGAATGATTCCATCAGTTCTTTTCTGAACCACAGTCCATCCACCTCCTTGAAAATCCATGTCACACAAAACCTAAAATAGACATAGATTAAACATTCTTGAAGCAGCTGTTATGAAGAAAACATTTTAATTAAACAAAGGTGGACTATTCAGAGTTTTGCTAAGCAATATACCTCTCAAATATCTTAACAAAAAGCTCAAAGAAAATAAAAAATGAAGCTGCAGTATTTTCTTGTATGTTCTTGTTGGACTGCTTGATTTGTCTATTTCCTCAACCAGTAGAAACTGTTGTGTGCAAATGTCTGCTCATATCAGATATAATAAATAAGCTTTGAAAAATGTTGCTATGTATTAATAATAGCATGAAGTGGAAACAACATGCAATGACATGTATTCATCATGCAAAATATTACAGATATAGGCACTAACACTGAATATACCTTTACTTCAGCAAAGCAAAACAGACACAACTTCTTATATGTTCTCCCTCACCATCATACCTTCTTCCCCAGAAATACTGTGTTTGTGATGCTTGGGAAAAGTAGAGCCCTTAATAAAGGTGAGGAAATGGAAAATGTGATAGCAATAACCCAGTATATAATAATTTATGCTGGAGCAGGAATGAACTCAGGTGGAAGTCAGTTAACCCTCAAAACAACTGTGGCAGTCTGAGCTTTATATGTTGCACACCCATTGTCTGTACCAGCCAGATATTTTTCATTAAACCAAAGACTTGTTCCTTGGCAGGAATGCATCAATGTCATATTCAGAACCTCTGTGACTTAACAACATCTTCTCTATGAGCAACAAGAAAGCAACAGGACAGAGCTGCAATGTGATGTAATACAACCTGGGGAATCTTGGATCTTCAAGTAAGTCAATGCCATTGGATGCTTTGAGTAATCCTTGCAGCACAAATACTGAATCACAGTAAAGGTCATGTGCATGAAAGAAAATTATGGACTTCATTCCCTGGAGAATCACACACTTACTTCAGTCACCCAAGGAGGGTGGAAATGGAATAAAAAGAAGTACAGAAGTTTTCAAAATGAGTATTTGGATACAAATACCTAAAACTCATTAAAAATAAACCCATTGCCTCATTCACTGTCTTGAGAAGATGATTGCGTGCTTGGCTACTCCTCTTACTATGAGTCAGAAAAACAGAGGAGCCCATTTGGTCAAAACATCAATCTTCAGTCCCATCAGTGGGAGTGCTGATTATTCTCAGAGGGAGCAGATTTGGTTCTACGTGAAAGGTCACCAGCCAATTAGATACGGCACCAAAACATACCAGCTAAGTAAAAATATGAGCTAGATACACAAAAACCAGTCATTGCTGTGTAGTTTCTTAATCCTTTATGTGTTGAAAATTATGCAATTTTCTTTCTTAAAGGCTGATAACAGTCAATCCACTTTACTGCTTGTTCTATGTCATGCAAGGTATGAGGTATGAGGAGCATGACTGTGCCAGGTACAATTTACATTAAATGAGCAGGAGGAAGCTTCTATTGAATATTTCTTCCCTTTCCATCTTTAGTGTGTATAAGAGGCATATTCCGAACAAATGTTTAGTTTGTTTGACCCACCTTAGAAATTCCATTGATCTAAATTTACTTGTTGAAAAATGTATCAGAAGGTGATTATGATTCAATTTTCCAGAAGTGAAATTGGTTTTAATTGCCTCATGTTTGAATGCTCAGACAAAAGCCCATTTGGGACTAATTTTCTGAGATGACAACAACCTGCCACTACCGCTGAAACTGGATATTCTTAGAGCTCCTGGAATTCAGGTTTCAATTAGCCCAAGTTAAGCATCAAAATCTATACTCACTTTTGAAAACACGAAGATTCAAACAGGAAAATATGAGAACAGGATTGAGTTGTCTAAATAGTTTTCTTCATTTATCTGGTATCTTTACACAAATGATTCTACAGACATTTTGGTTTAGTTTCAGTTACATTTAAAGGGCAGCTTATTGCTGAAAAGGTCCTCACTGAAATTAATTGTTTCATGCTGGGTTTGTTTTCTGTTTTTCAGTTTCTTGCTCTGGTTTTCTGCCTCTCTGTATTTTTTTTATTTTGCTAGTCTCCAGAACCTCCAGAACTCTTGGTTACTAGCCCCTTAAAATGCATTACAATTTCTTGTTTATAATGTCTTGATATTTTTCTTCATCTATCTTTTCTCTTGTAACCTTTTTTTATTTTATGGAACACACATATTTTAGATATTTTTCTCTGTGAACTTTTTGGCACTATCTTTTCAGTCTTGTGTAACATCTACCAGACAAAAAATAAGACACTCATTTCATGAGTGCAGACATTTCTTCTCATTATTTATTGTTACCTTGTGCTTTTAATCAAATTATTATGATTTTTCCTTTTGTGTCTTGTTCTCCTTAAGGAACCTTTCCACTCATATAACTGACTCTCAGATTCTGGCAGTAACTTTAAACGTGGAAAAGTGTCAAAAATACTTTTGAAGTGAAAGGAACTTTATCATTTCAGATTTATTTGCCAAAAGCTATAAGTGAACTGAGAAATCACTTTTCTCACATAGATTAGTCATACCATCTCTCAGGAAAAGTAATTTGGGTGAGGTATGAATATTTCCTCAGCGGAATCCCCCTCAATCCAGAGGAAATTCTGAAACAGATGCATTTTGTGCTATGGTTCATCCTTAGGTGAGGCAGACAGCATTTTCTTCATACTATAAATACTGTTGTTCTGTGAGCACTGCTACCTGTCTTTGTCTTTCTTTTATCTGGAAGGAACTTGCCGATGAGTTGCAGATCTTTTCCCTGAGCTCACTACACGGTATAGAGAGAATGACAGGTTTTTCTATCAGGGGTCTGCAGTACCAAGTTCATTTTTTTCTACTGAGATCCCCACTTATTTCTGAAGCCTTTTCATAACCAGTTTGAGCTCTTTTTTTTGTAGTATTTTGCAAGGTTCCAATTGGCCAGAGATAAAGGGATTCATCCTTCCTTTGTTATATATAAAGGAAGACTATAAAGTTAGATATTAAATTTTGCTATTTATTAGCTGGCTTAAACTCCACATTTTTTCTTCAAAACACAATGACCCCAGCATGTGCTGCAAAATTAAAGGCTTGAAAGTGCCATATCTGTCTTTCCACTATGCGTAAAGAACTTCCCTAAGTAGAACAGCCTGAAATGGAAAAAAACAGACAAAATAAAGTATTCCTTGTGCTTGCATGGACCTGAATGTCCTGAGCTTGAGGAAAATAACCCAAAACTCTCTTCTCCTAGATGAGCACTAGAACTCCAGGCAATTACAGAAAATGCAGGTGCCGATAGGAAGTATGACTACTGCAGTTCATGCTGAATTTCATCTTTTTTTCTTTGTCTTAAGAATGCATATCCTGAAAACTGGATACAAAAACTAAAACGTGAGATGCCTCTCTGCCTCAAGACTGAGTTATAATGGTGCTCAGACAAGAGCTAAGCACCTGCTCCTCAAACTAATGTACATCAGCACCTATAGTTAGATGCCTTACAATATCATGATCCAAGCTACAGGCATCAGCAGAGTAACCTCTCAAGAGAAGGCTACGGTATACAGACATTCAGCAGAATAACTCAAAAAGCCAAAGGTCACATTTTAGGAGCCAAATGGATCAGTCACTTGGCTCCTCAGTTTTCCAACTCTAAAATCGAAAAGAACAGCACTTCTCAATGTCCAAAAGAGGTGCTTGAAAATATCTTGAGTTTTCCTCTTTGGCACATTTTTCACTGTATATGAAAACTGATTATGCAATATTAAGACAGAGATTAAAATTTTTTGTAGAAAATTAGAAACTCATCAAAATTATAGCAATGGCAGACACATTTGGATGACTTAATACATTTCTTATTCATCTGTTGAGAAATTGTCAAGGAAAACACTTTAAATCTATTAAATATATTCTAAGTGCATATTTTCAAGAAAATTGTGACTATCCTGAGAGATAACTTTATTACCTCAAAAGGATAATTTGATCCTTCTGGATGGATAATGTACAGACCAGTTGGAGTTTTTGAAACTGAACCAATAGTATCTTTAATATCAGTGCAATCCAAGCCTAGAGAACAAAGTATTTTACGAATTTTGTTAGCAAAATATGTTAAAAAAAACAAATACAGCTTAAGCACAGAATATTACTTGGTAACATATGAATGATCTTAAATAGCATTTTTTTGTCATGCAAACTTTAAAATCATGGGTTTTAATGAATTTATCCTATAAATGAAAATTCTTTAAATTCCATTAAGCTCAGAAAGAAGCATAAATTATACTTTATGGAGAAAGTTCTTTCTAATCTTAACTGGTATGATACAGAAATTTAAAATTATGTATCTAGGTCTTATTTTATGGATCTTAATTGGGTACCACTTGTGCTGAGTAAAAAGACATTATCTGGGAAAAGATGTCTTTCCTGCAAATATTTGTATTTATACTTATAAAAGTGTTTATATCAAAATGCATACATTAAAAACCTTTTCCATCTAAGTGTTAAGTCAGGTTTGTGTTAAACACACTCAAGCAAGCAGTTTCTGTAGCCAGTAAGACTGCTTAGAGGTAGTTTCCTTCAGTTGGGATGGACACTACAAAGAAGATTAACTGTCCAGTGTTCAAGTGACTTCCATCTCATCTGAAGAAGGATATTGCAAATGCTGAGCTCACTTTATTTCATTACAAAAGAAAGTGTCATTTAGTGACATCAGACTGCTTACGAACAGGATACCCAGGATTTTCAGTTGCAAATGATTTAAAGCTGTCTTTATGATGACATTCTTACACAGTTCACAAATTTTCCAGAGTTTATATGTGCATACTAACACAGATTAAATACTGTAAATGTTATAATCGCTGACTTTTGCATTAACTAGTTCTTTATCAAGATACAAAGATAAAAAGGGATCAAGGCTAAATATGAAAAATACTTACCATGAGATTGAACTGCTTTGTAAGGAAGTGGATCCAAATGCTTTCTCAAAACTTCTGCATTCAAAAGAAGAAGTCTGTTCATGAGTTCACTTACCTGAAAATTCAAATAAAAGATCTTTAAATATATTGCAATGAGGAATTTTACATTCTAAAGTTTTTTGGGGGGTTTAACTCCTAGTGAATATAATCTGAAGTTAATTTTTGTTTTGTGTTAGTGATTCATACCTTCAGTATATGAATTGGTCTGATTTTTTACTTTTTGCATCCAAAATCATTCTTAGGCACAATTCCACTTAATTCATAAGAAGTCCTTCATTTTGATTAAGCCTTTTTATCTGTACTGAGTAGAGCACATAGTGTTTGTAAACTACTATCAGAGTTAAAGAAAATATAATATGTTATCTACTCATATATGACAGGACTGCAAAGAGGAACCAATGTGGAAGAGTGGCCCATCACTTGCCCTGCTGCCATGTATGTCACTAAGTTACGGACCAAGTGATGCTAATCACTCCTAAGAGAATTGGAACTCACACCTTACCTGAGATACAAGGAATAGTGATAGAGAATGTAATTCTACAGTTTTAATGACAATATAAAGGCTTAATTTTCCTCAGTTAGACAATGTTCGTAGTGCTAGATAATAAATAAAAATCTGTATGATGAAGAAGAAAGTACCTGATTAGAAAGGTAATCCAAAGAAGACTGTTGGTCATCCATCATGTTTCTTATCATTTTTTTGGTACTTCTTGCATATTCAACAAGAGAGTTCTGCAAATTTCCTTTAAAAGAAATATGTTCAGCCACTTTGTTATCATAAATCTAGAAATATTCTTGACAGAATAATGACGCATTTATTTATGATGTCTAAGTGAAGGTTTAACCTTAGGGTACCTAAAAGTGAAATTAAAGTAGTACAGAGACCACAGATTAAATCCAAAGATGCTAAGAACCTCAGCCTCACTGGCTGGGACAGACACCCTAATCTTCGTCTTTAATGGAGAGAGCTACCGACATTCACAGGATAACAAACACCTAGGTGGGCTGAGCTGCTGCCTGGATTTACCCATCCTCACCAGTGGCTAAGAAGAGAGACTAACATGATTATACTTTAACTTTGTCACACCAGCTATCCCCCAAAAACACAGCACCCCAAATTTTCTGAACAATACTGAGTATGGGCAGCAGGGTCAAAGGCTGTCACATGTCCTCAAAAGATGAAAAAATAAATTAGCACAGCATAGCATAGCATAGCAGAGGATTGCATAGCATGGCATTGCATAGCTGGTTGCTGACAGTATTCTTTATGAATACATACTGCACATGTAATGTTTTTCCCCTCGTAAAATTTTAGCTTGAACATCACATGGTACAAGGCATTGTTCTTTTTGTTTTGAAATATCTGCAGATTTATTTTTCTCTTCTGCCTTGAGTGGCTCCTCCACAGCTCCAACATTCCTTGTGTCCTGTTGTACCAAACAATGGAGGAGGAAATAAATTGATCATAAAGCATATACAAAATAGCTCAGTCTGCCAAAATGAAGTAGATATTACTCCATGGATCTTCCTTCAAAACCTGTTTTTTTAAAGCTTTATCAAGCGATAATTGACAGAGCTGAGACTAAAGCATGCTAGGTGTCTTCTGCTTAGCCATACCTCACAAGAGAAAGTGAGTGTCGGGGTAAAGAATAAACTCTGTAAGATTAAAAAATATCACCAGCGTTTCTGGTAAAGTATTCTATTTGTGAATACTGTGAACTGGAGGCAAGGACTTGAAGATCGTGCATTTACGAAGCTCGCACTTTAGGAATCACCACACCCAACAGACATCTCAAATGCTAACAAAGTTATTTTCATTGGAAAATTTTGGATTTATCACATATTAGCAAAACACTTCATTCTTGAAAGTCCCTAAATTAATTACTTAGATTCTGATCATGGAAATACTTGCATAATTTATTAATCTATGTATACAAGCAGTCTCAAGCAGATTTTCAGAAAAACCCAACATTTAAAAAAAAATTTAAATGCTCTTATAGAGGAAAGAATAAAGGGATACTATTCACAGGCATACGATTATCTGAAATAGTAACAATAAAAGCATTGGTAAAAGTAGTTACACCTAGTAATGTTATTTAAAAATAATATTTTCATATTTAATATTTTTTCTTCCATGGTGCCATTTGACATAAAATAAGGGAATGCCTCTGACTCATCACTTAAAGAAATGCTAAAAGTAATTCCTGAAATATGTGTCATTGTAAAAAGACTAAGAAACATATTCTCATTTGAGTCTTTGTTTGTTGATTCCATAATCTCAGCAAAGCATTGAAGTATGATCATGTACTGTATTTTCAAATGTAAACAGGACCCTTAGAAACTTTTAATGAAAAAGAAAACATTTAGACTTGAATATATCTTCAACATAGTAGTTCTTCTTTCCTGCTTCAGGTTTCTCTTTCTGGTATTGGCACTACACTGGCAAAGCACAGAACAGTTTTTTCCTGATTTTTGCTTTTAAAAAGTGAAATTAAAAATTACATAAAACTTAACAAGGAGATTTCACCAAAAAAAGCCAAAACATTTCTCAATTATTAATATAATTGCATTTTATTATTAATTGAATTTTGTGTCTGGAGATAAATGCTAGAGAAATAAAAGAATATGTTTCTTTAATTTTGAAATAAGCACAAAATAAAGGAAGAGAAATTCTATAAGAGTTATAAATAGATCACTTGAAACTGTGGTTTGTTCCAGGGCTTTATCACAGCTACTCACCAGATGTTCAATTAAATACTGTCAAGCAAATATTTTTAATCAATATTTATTTTTAACAAAAGCCAACATGAAACAGGCAATTAAATCTGACCTCAGCAATCCAAGCAAAAACTGTGACTCTGCCAAAACCAATAGTTACTCTGCACTTACAGTCATGCAGATGAGATAAAAAATACGGCCTAACAACTAAGCTGTGATGAAGGACATTAAGACAAAAATGTTCCAATATACTGAATTCCTACAACGTCAGTGTAGTTTCTTCCCTCTATCTGAAAATATGTGATTCTTCTGTATTTTTATATCTATCCTGAATAAAGCAATCTACATTCTAAAAACATCTGTCACTTTCTGACAAATCATTCAGTTACATTCATTATCTTATCTAGGCAAAGTAATTGAAAATCTTACCTTAGATGAACATGGCTTGACATTACTTATGACAGTCTCTCCTAAACTGAACAAAAAAATAATAAGAAAAATCAGTGAAGTTACCCTACAGCCGTTCATCTTTTACTTGAAGAAATGCAAACCTTTTGACGGGTTTCAAATTTCTGTGGAAAGGATTGTACGCTATGAAGTCCTGAGCTAACTATTTGGGAGTGCCGACAGCACAAAGAGCAGCCAACAAATCACTCCTTTACTGCCTGGATTTAATAAACCACATTTCAATTGCACAGTAGATTTTATATACTACTGTTTGTATCCTAAGAGCAATTACTGCTTATCATCTCTACGTGACATATCAAACATACAAATTTTCATTGTGATAAAAATGTGACAGATTTTCTTATATGCTATGTTTCAGCTTTGTTATTGAGTAGTCTGGGCTACTTGAAAGAAAAACAAGTATTAATTGACATTTTCATCCTTTTACAAAGGTGTTTATCAATAAAATGAAGGCATTTACATTGGTGTGGTAGTAGGGCACTAGAACAGGCTGTGGAGGCAATTTTAGAATATCTCCTAAAAGCAAATTCCAAATAGAAAACTGAAAAATATTACTTTAAAGTAATACTTTGTATTGCACAGAAAATTGTTTTCTGGGAGGACAATAGCAGTCTCCCGGTGGCCCATCTGTAGGACACAGGTATTGAGAGTGAGACAATCATTCAAATACAATGATTTTTATACCTGAAGAATGTCAAAGTACAAGAGAATGTCCTGAAAAAGAAGAAACTTAAATGTAGTCCACAGAAATATAACTAAAGCTATGAGGCACTTACAGTTTTCACACACTCAAATCCACTATTTTTGTATCTTAAAAACTGAATCTGATATTTTAACCGAAAAGCAAATTATTTGGAAAGTTTATTTGGAAAGTTCATAAAGGTCCAACAGATTTTCAACTCCTCATGCACGTTAGAAAATTTAAATTGTTTGTGATCTGGCTGAATAAATGAAACTTCAGTCTCTAGCATACCACTGCGAAATACACTGTCTAATGGATTGTCAGAATACACTGTTCAATGTCACCTTGCATTGGTACAGGCAAACAACATTCAAAATTTGTCTCAGTACTGTGGTCTATTTCCATCCCTGTCTGAAGATGAATACACTAGAAACGGCTTTTGCTTCGAAGAGATTTGAAAGCAACTGGCAGATGGGGAATAATACGGTTTTAAATCCAGATTTTACTCCAGTGTTTAATCCAATATTTCTTTCAAAATTAATAGCTAAAGGGCACTAAGCACCTGTACCTGACCTCTTCCTGAGAGGAGCACATTTGACTGCCTGTGAAATTGTTAACAACTTTGGTTCTTCAGTGTCTCTCAAAAACAAATTTTTAATTTGTCCTAAAGTACCACACAGAACATCATTGTTTTATGATATAAGAATTACTACAATTTAACTAGTGCATCAATTGATGCTTTCTCACGAGAATGGCAGATTGTGATCCATAGCTGAGGAAGAAGATTTTCATAGCTATCCATATATGACATTAAGGGATAATGAACAGTTTTTATTCTTCTTCCTATACACAGAAATAGGAAGACAAATTTCAGGAAGAAATGGTTAAAATGATCAGAACCTTGACTGAACTTCTCCTGTGCAGTTGCCTACACAGTTAAACTGAAACTGGGAGGAAAGCTAAAGGGCATCAGCAGATTAATCCCCCATGGAACAAAAAGGAAAGAAAAATGTGTTTCTGCAGCAGCGTAGCTATGCTCCAGCCTTGAAATAAGATCTGTAATAAATTCAGAATCTATCCCACAAAGATTTAAGAGCTGATCTTTATACTTTGCTGGAATACAAGTTTCTAGTCCACAGTAGCATTTATTAAACTTCTTTCAAACTTTCTGACAGAGTGGGGCCTTCCATTTTGTAACCCCTTGAGATTGGGCTCCTTGCTGTCCCAGGGTGATCACACAGTTCTGAAATACACAGACCCCAACTAGTCACCTTCTCATCCCACAGTCTGAAAGATGTGAGGTTACTTACCAGGAGGAATTATCCAATAACCCCAAAGGAGGGCTATGAAGAAGCAAGAAAAAGGAAAAAGTAAAAAAGGGAAAGAGAGAAAAATATCTAAAGACTACTCTTCATTCTAAATTTCAGAAGGTATCTAAGGTGAAGCTGCAAGTTGCATCCAATGCAATGTAAGATCAAAATTTGAAATAAGACTAAAGAAGCTCAAATTCTGCCCACCCGAGCTGACCATGATCTTGAATCATCCTAGGTGTGATATGGACTCAAATTCTGCAGTTGTCTCCCAGCTCTGCTTCAGTCTGTTTGGGTGACTCAGTTCTCCATACTGACAAAGCCTTCCACTGCAACCTAAATGAAACACTGCATTTTAACAGGCAAACTGGGATTTTAAAAGTGGGGGGGGTTTGAAAAGCACAGGGTACTAAAGTGAAAAAACTGTCCTTCACCTGCAACGCAGAAGAGTTCAGGCTGGGCAAAGAGGTGGTGACTTTGGGTCTGGTGTTCTGAACTAGAGGTAAAAGACTTCCATTTTAGAATCATCTTCTCAGCTGCAGTAACTGGGATGTTATAAATACTGCACATTTGGCAACCTGAGCATCGGCCGTCTTGACTATAAAATGGTAAGTGTAGCACCTATTTCACAAGCTGTGCTGCAAATATGTGCGGATTCTGTGGAGAAAAGTATTTTATGAATGCCGAGTGCTATTTTTACCCTTTTAGTCAAAGATATAGAACAGCTGCACACTGAAAAAGAGAAGAATTGGTTTAAGCTCAAATGCAACAGCCAAGCAATGTCTCGCCAGGAAATCACTGAGGCATTTGGGCTTCTGCTGACAGCTCATCCAGGGCACGGCAACGTCCCAACACAACACACCCTGCTTTGCCTGAACTATAAAATTCCAGTCTTAAGAACAAATTAATCTTTTTTTTTTCTTTATGTAATACTTTTGATATTTTTGTATAAAATTTCATACAATTTCACATATTTTATGCATATTTTTTTTTGCATTGCAATTTCCACACTCTGTCTTAATAAACTTTAATAAATAATAAATAAGCTTTAATGATAAACTTTTTTTTTTAATGTTTATCCTGTTAACTGCAAGTCTTCGTGGTCCACAGATTTCACAGACACCCGCAAAGAGTTCTGCAAACCCACGAGCAGCAACGGGCTGAGACACCGTTTGTCCAGATACCATTTTTATAAAAAAATAAATAACAGCAGCATCCCGTGAGTTTAGAGAAGCGCAGGGCTGGAAGGCTCGGTCTGAGCACGCAGCCCGGCACGGTTCCCTCAGGAGGCGGGCACGGAGGGTGCCCCGCGGGGGCATGAGGCGCCCGCGCCCGACTTCCACCCCAGGCCGGGGACCTCCGGGGGCCTCCGGAGCGCGGGCCCCCGCGCCTGGTTTGAAGCCTCCTGAAGGCAGACCACCGCCCCAACACTGCCGCGCCCTCGCGGCCCCGCCACGTTGCTATGGAAACAGCGTCCCCGTTGCTGCTACGGCGGCGACGCGGACGCACCGGGGTGAGCAGCGAGCTGGGACGCGGCACTGACCGCGGCGAGCTCCGGTTTGCGGGCGGCGGGACAGGGGCGCTGAATGGAGCCCAGCAAGAAGCGTGTCAGTGCGGTGCGGGGGCAAACCCGCCCCGGCGGCCCCCGGGACTGCGCGGGCGCGGGACGACACTCTATGCTGTATCCTTACGGGTATCCGCCCGCGGCTGGGGGAGCGGCCCGTGGGAGCGGCCCTCAGGCGGCCAGCCCCACAGAGAGGCAGGGCCCGGGGGCGCTGGGGCCGTCCGGCGCCCTCGGAAGGCGGGGAGTGGGGCGGAGGTGGGGTCGGGGCGGCTGTGGCCTGGCCCTGCCCCGCCGCCAGGGACCGCCTCAGGGGCGGCTTGGGGTGGAGCTGGAGCGTTGGGGCTAAACTGCGGCAGGAAAGCCGACTGCTCGGGCAGCAGCGGAGCTTTCTTGTTTTCCCTCTTCTAAGACACACCGCCACTGGGAACTGTCTTCCATCCTCACCTGGGGACCCTTGTTTTCTTGAAGTTATAAGATGACAAAAGTTCTAAGCTCTGCCTGTACAGTGCTACTGAAATCATTACTGAAGTGAGGCTGGACTGATCTTGCACCATGGAGAGCTCTTATGTGGTGATATTAACGAATTTCGGTGTAAACAACTGGTCCTTTAGATGGAGCGTGGGGGCTGCTTTTACTATTGAAACATTTTCCCTGTGTTGTTTCCATGTGTTACAGATTTAGACAGTAACAGAAAGACAAATAGACATGATAAAGGTGAGATGTTTCATTTGCTTATACCATGAGTGCAAAGCCTCTGCCAAAATAAAATGCAACCACATTTTTTTCTGTATAAACATAAACTTAGGTATGACCATAATATACACTTGTGAGACCAACTGTTGTGCTCTTGGTCAAAAGGCACATCAGCGTTTTGTATCTCGTGGATAAAGTTTGCCCTTTCCTAAAAAGATATATAAAGTCAATCACACGGGCTTTTAATCTTTTAATGAGCTGTTTGATATAGTTTCCATTGTCCTTAACACAATGCTAGGGATGGAGATTTAATGTTTCAGCTTGGACAGGATTTAGAAAAAGAACGTCAGATATTGAAAGAAGAACAGAAAATATATCGGAGTAGGGCACAGAAATGTTTGAGAGAGACAAACAGAAGAAGAAGGTAAGTAACTAGGGTTCCTTTGGTGGGAGATTGTAAAAAAAAAAAAAAAAAAAAAAGGAGAGTCAAAACCTTGGAACAGCTCAATATATTTCTACTATTTGCACATTCACATTGTTAAGTAGCCTCACTGCTTTGTTCTAGAGGAATCTAAAAAAGTTTCACCAATTCAGTTTCTTGCTATAGGACAAGTAAAATAGAAAAAGAACAACATTTTTAGTTACTCCTTATCTTTTGGAAACTCACTATAGTCACCTCTTATTGTATAAAGGTAAGTGGCACTTTCATTTCATGGATCTGCATTTCTAGTATTACTCTGTTTTTTATTAGCTTCAATGATGTGTTAAAAATCCATTCAGATGTACAGTACAGGTCCAGCAGGCAGGCAGTTGTCATTGCTTTTCTTCTGCATGGCATAACAGCTGCACAGCCTCCCCTACATGGTGGGGCTTTGTGCTCCCGCTTCCCAATAAACACAACACAAAGTCTTTCTACTACAGGATTATATTTATATTAGAGTTATTCTGCATTGACACTTTAAGCAGAGCTCTGAATATTCTCCCTTCTGCATACATGAGAACGCAAGGTCATGAAATATTCTGTGACAAATGGATTAAGTAAATTATACACTAAGATGTTTCAGTGAAGTCCTGTAAGTAGTTTAATAGGTGTGAGGGGGCTTTTCCCTGGCACTGAGATGATAGTTTCACATACAGGAGACTCTGGTGTGTATCCTGGAGAGGCAGATGGGTTCCTCCTGAGGCCCCTGGCCTCAGACCAGGTTCCTCTGCCTGCTGTTAACTCATTAACGTTCATCCCCCATAGTTCCCGTATCAGATGATTTCTGTTGTACGATGTTTCCTTATTGCAACTTGTTGCTACTTCATAAGAGAAGCAGGAGATATTGTTTATACTGCCATTTTAGTTTGACAGTATGTGCTGTCAGCTTATGTTTTGAAATATAAAGAAAAATGGAAGGGGAAGTATAATCACCTGGGAGTGATTAAAGACAGTGCAGGACCCACAACCTTTGCAGATAATAAACTGAGTCTCAGCTGGAAGATTAAATACCTTAATCAATTTTCTGGAGCAGTACCACTGTAACACTATGCATCTCAGATAAACACTGTTTATTATATTACTGGTCCTGCAATACTCTAATACACTAATGTAAAAGAAAATACCAAACAGCCTGTGTATTTTTGATAGACTGGTATAATCAAACTAATTCTCATTGATACATAAATACATTTCCATATGAATTTCATTGCAGTCTTAAGAAACACAGTATAAATCCAAGTTAGTCAGGTGAGCCAGTTAAAAATTTAGGTATGGTATTCATAAAATGAAATAGTATTCATAAAATGAAATTGTTTCCATTTGTGATAATTGAGATTGGCATAACTTATAAGCATAGTAAGCAAGTTCAAATGGAAGCCTGTGGTGACAAGTCTTCCCCTAGTAACTGAGAAGGAGTTAGTTGTCTAATGTTAGAAAGGTCATAAGTGCATACAGTATTAATAAGCTGTGAAATATCATTCAAAATTAAGAGTCATTGCATATATGGAGGAAAGTCATCTGGAAATAAAAAGTTCCTTGAAATTGAATATTATTTTCCTGACAGTTATGCAGGTAGGAAGTGATTTATCCTCTAATGGGTCAGCCATCAGGTTGTGTCTCAAATCTGTGTATGTGCCAAGATCCATCAGCTTTGTAACACATGTAAAGTTGTTAGCTATGATGATGGTTTCTCAAGGGTAGCATGACTTCCTTAAACTCCCTATATTCTCACCTGGCAGCATCCTGAATTCTCCCTGACAGGGATTACAGGCATGTATCAGAAGTTATTCTTGGCACTGCTGGTTTATAATTTCAAAACTGAAGTTGTTTCTCTTGGCTTGGTTTTTTTTTTTTTTTATTTCAACATATGGAGAGTAGACATGAGCGCACTGTGAAGGATTACAGCCTGTTTTCTACTTCTAACCTACACACAGAATGGTTGAAATTGGAAGGGACCTCCCTAGGCCATCTGGTCCAACACCCGTGCTAAGAAGGGCCACCTAGAGCTTGTTGCCCAGAACCACATCCAGAGAGCTTTTGAGTGTCTCCAAGGATGACAACTCCACAACCTCTCTGGGCAACCTCTACCAGTGCTCAGCCACTCACAGTAAAAAAAAAAAAAAAAAAGTTTCTGAATGGTTCAGAGGGAACCTCTTGTGTTTCAGGTCGTGCCCATTGCCTCTGGTCCTGTCACTGGGCATCACTGAAAAGAGTCTGGCTCTGTCCTCTTTGTGCCCTCCCTTCAGGTGTTTATGTACATTGATGAGATCCTTCCTGGGCTGAACGGTCCCAGCTCTCTCAGGCTTTCCTCACAGGAGAGATGCTCCAGTCCCTTCATCATCTTCATGACTCTTCGCTGGACTTTCTTCATGTCTCTCTTGTATTGGGGAGCCCAGAACTGGACATAGTCCTCCAGCTGTGGCCTCACCAGTGCTGAATAGAGAGGAAGGATCACCTTCCTCAACCTGCTGGCAGTGCTTTGCTTAATGTAGCCCATGGTACTGTTCGGGTTTTTTTGCAGTCTACCTCCCTGTCTGCTCATCCGGCCTGTACATCAACAGCTTATCTGTGAGGATCTTATGGGAGACGGTATGAATGGTCTTAGTGAAGTCCCCATAGAAAATATCCACTGCTCTCCCCTCACCTACCAGGCCAGTCATTTCTTTGAAGGTGTTTATCAAGTTGATTAAACATGACCAAGTCTAATGTCAACCTTAAATTTATAAAGATTCTGCTGAAAAGTAATAGCAGTAAATTTCTTTTTGCAGATAGATCTAGGGAGGATATATCAGAACTTCTGCTCTATTCTCAGTCGTGTGTCATTTAGGTTCATTCTCTTTGTGTTGTGGAGGAAGAATTTTCTATGTTTTTTTTTTGTGGATTTTTTTTTAAGAAACACCACAACCCTACCTTTAAACAAGGTTGTACCAAGGCTGAGTCCGAGTCTGATAGCCCCTAGTGCCCAGCTAATGAGAAGTGCATACGCAGAGCTTGCAGGTTGAAGTCTTCTGTAACTTAAATCACAGATCTTCTTCAAAGTGAATACTTAAAGGAACTCATATTCCTGTCCTTTCTAATGACATTAGTTTCTTTGCATCTCTTGTAATGACCAAGCTCCTTAGTTTCATGTTAACAGCAGTACTTCAACATCGTGAACAAGCAGCCTACTGATCATTTGTACACAAGTTGCTCTAGTATCAAGAAAGTCATTCCTTTATTGTCTCACTAACACATGAAGTTGCAATTTCAAGATAAGCTTAAGAATTAAATATGCTCTGGGACAGTAACTGACAGATATTTTGTTTATATAATAGTATTCCAGAAATAAGAGCTACCAACTAAATACATACTTGATGTAAGTGAATAGGATACTGTATTTTGTGTTTATATACTGCAGTACTTTCTAAATACCAGCTGCCAGTTTGCTGGGAACTACAGCCATCTTGTTGTTATTGCTTAAAGCAAAATGTGCATCCTATTTTACTGTGATGTTACTGGCTACAGGTAGTTGGTTCATTTTGGAAATGCAATTGTCTATGTGCATTTTTAAATAAACCTTACAGTCTGCTATCTTGGTTCAGCATTTTGAATTACCTTGCAATCTGAATAGCTAATCTATCTGTTATAATTGGGGAAGGAAGCACATTCCCAGTTTGTATCAATTTCCAATCTATTCCCATTACTGCTGTTTGGTTTTTTTCCCCAAATATTTTATTTTCAACATATGCACAAGCTTTGTGCTCCACCTACTGGCTGATGATCATTGATCATTTAATAAAAAGCTCTTTATATTATTCATCAGTGTTGTTGCAGAGCAAAAAGTGGTCTAGTACCAGAAATGGGAGAAAAATGTCAGCACTTGGTGAACAGAGAGAAAATGTTAATAATTTAGTATTTCTTTCTGCATCAAAATGAAACTGTGAAAAGTAGTGGTCAGCGTAACCATGCAGAAATCCAGTATTGCCATTTCTGGTAATGGGCCACAGGATGGTGCTGAATTTGCAAGGCCTCAGGACAGATGCTTGCCAAGGTTGCTCTGTCTGAACTTTTCTTGACCTGCTCGCAGCTTTGTTTCACTTGGTTTAGCTGTAACAGCAATTTCTCTAATTGACCAGGTGTCTGTGGCTAATTTATTTTGCCTTTGTTTATCTTTTTATGGTATGACCGTAGTTTTCTATAGATAGCAGGAACAAGACTTTGTTCAATGTAGAAAATGAGATATTTGACTTGAACATAATGATGTAGTATAGGAAATACAGGCCTGATGCGATCGCAGAGGCCTTGAGAATTGGAGGTGCAGGACATGGCCCAGAGGCGTCCAGGCAGGGGATGATGAGATGGTGCACAAGCTTGGCTCTGGAGACCCCATGGTCATAAACAACTCACCGATAGTTGGTTAAAGAAATGCAGACCTAGGGCTGGCAAAACTGGCTTTAGGAGTAACAAAGAGAACAAAAGAATAGTATGTAATGTTTGCAAGAGGCACCACGTATGCAATATTTGGAGGTACTGTAGAACTGCAGATCAAGAGCAAAGGTGTAAGAGCGTGTTTGAAATATAAAAATGACTCCAAGTGGATCCTGAGGTGAGGAGGAAGAATTAACATGAACATCATATTGCTCCTGGTGAAGGGACTCCAGATAGTGACAACTCACCATAACACCCCAGCACCACCAGAATGAAACGACCAGCCTTGTGATGCAGAAGAGCAATGGAAGCATGAGCATAACATCAGGAAAAGGGGCAGAAACTCAGTGTGTGAATAACAATTTAAGCTGTATTATCACTATGATTAAGGCTTTCTCTGTACAGAAGTATTCTAACTGTATTATCATTTTTTTTATAACAATTACATCTGGTTTGATAATGATTAGTCTCTTAAGATTTTTGTTATGCAAACAAAAAAAAAAAATCTTGGCTTTATATGCAGTGTGCTTACTTTCTGCCCATAAATAAGATTTGAAGTGTAACAACTGGTGGATAGTACAGGCAGCCCTCCTGTGAACCTTTGGGGCATTTTGGAGGACAGCTGTCTGTGAGCCCTTACAGCATTGTAAGGGTCGGTCCTTCTGAAGCCCTTACAGCAAATTGGGGTTATCCTTTTGTCTTCATCATATGATAATCAGAGGAGATGAGGGAATAGAGTTAATGTGTGTTCCTATGGTCCCGGAAAGTATCTCACTGAAAGAAAAAATGATTTATGGGCAACTTCTGCAAATCCTTTCAAGGATGAGTTTCCTGTTTGCCCATGAAGGGCATTTTGAGTGTGACATCCCATTCCAGGCTTTTCTTGATCTTGCTGTAGCTGTTAAGTATACAAATACCCTCTTACCTCAATTTTAAAATTACTTTGTACTGTTTTGCAAATACGATATGGCAATGGATAAATAATATCAACTCAGTATCAAAAGGTTCATTTCATAGCATTCCATAAGCACTATATATATATATTCCTTTTTTTATTTTCATCCAAGGTAGTAGTAAGCATTCAATCCACCTGGGAATGTAGCATCCATCACTTCACTGAGAAGATAATTTAATAAAATTAACCAGGAAATAGTTCCACCATCTGGTCATACTGTTTTTAACATAAAAACACCTTCCACGTAATGTCTGTATATGTGAAACTGCTAAATATTTTAAGTTTCATGTTCCAAATTCACTATAAACATTTTGGCAGCCATTGCAAAAATTGCTGCACTGCTGGATTGTTTGTAGTAGACAGAAAAACTGGGTTAAAAAAACACCGGTCAGGAAATTCTTCTGCTAACTCTCCATCTTAAAGCCATACGCTTTATGCCAATGTTACATCTGTGATATGAACCTAAGCTGGTGGCTTAAGGAGACTGGATGAACAAACATTTGGTTTAACTGCTTTTCTGTAATATATCAATGTGCGTTTGTAAAATTATTTATTTTGCATAGTGCACCTGGGTGTCACTATTTATGTTGTGTGAGGTCAAGAAGTTAATGATGCAGGCTTCTCTGAATACCTTTAATGCATTTCCTTACATTTAAAATAAGATCCTTTTTCTCCCTCATGTCTTAATCCAAACCAAATAGTGATCATGATGAGCTATGGTGAAAAAGACCTCTTGCATCAGCATTTGAACTTGCCTATTTCCAACTATATGGAACAAGAGTCTTTTTTTTTAATGCCAGTTATTACAATGTGGAAGAGTCCAGCTAAGCCATACTCCAAAATCATTTATAAAATAAATAAATAAAGGCTCTGTCAGAATTTTCTCTTTCCTTTTTGGAGTCATACTCTGGAATTACTCCAGGTGCAAAGTTGTAGAATTTCCCACATGTCTGAATTTAACAACTACAGTTCAACTAAAGGTCTCCTTGAGCAGCTTCTAGAAATATTAAGGGGATCAAGAAGAATGTGTTTAAAGTACTTACACTCTCTTGTGATTTTCCTATTCCTTTAATCAGGATAAAGATGTAAAATATTGTACGTTTCTGTATCGGATTTTAACATGAATGATATAGAGGAATACTGAAAGTTGACAGTGAACTCTAGTTCTACTTTTTTAGTTCTAACGTGTGGCTTGTATGAACAATTAAAGTTCCCGTGAAATTTTAACCAAATTGCAATAAGACATTTTATGTGAAAAGAGTTCTCTGCAGATTTTTTCTATTTTGGAATAACTGCTTGTCTGGCTTCACCTCATGCCTCAAGTGAAGCCATTCCTGCTTACTGACAAACTGAAGTTTGCAAATAAAACTTGCAGTGTTGGAATAATATTTTGTTTCTCTTTGCATAAATCAGTCTTCTGTCTTATCCTTAATTTGAACCTGTAGAGTTTTAGAACTTCGTCTCTAGAAGAAGAGTTACCTTGAGCTGTAGAAATTCACCTGGATTTTTGAAAGTGTGACTATTAAGAGTCATTTGCAAGAAACAGACTGTTAAAATAGAATGTAAGCTACCATCTGTATACATTACAGGATGTAGTCTCAGCAGTTGTAGTGATCCTTGCATGGCAGGCTTTAGAAATTTAACTTGAAGAGTATTACTTTTACAGTATTACTGTATTTCATAGAATCATAGAATCATAAAATCATAGAATGTATTGGGATGGAAGGGACCCTCAAGGGTCATCTAGTCCAACCCCCAATTTAAATATGACTTGCCTGCTGCACCAATAAATTTACTTGGTATATTTCACTCACGGAGCAAGTTTAAGTTTGTCAGTAAGAGCTGATGATTTTGTCAGCAGGAATAAAAATGCTACATAGCTTCATCAAGCTTGTGCCTACCAAAGGAGAGCTTTGTGATGATGGTGGTTTTTGATTAGAGCCTGCTTTGCTTTCCAGCCAGTAGAAGGACACGTTTAACATATTTGATATTAACAATTGATTCTGTCAATCATAGTTTCATGTTACTGTTTAATCCCATTTTGTGCTACTGTTCTGATTGTCTTTTAGGAAGCTTTTCAACAACTAGAAGTTGATACTAACTTTTACATATTTATAGGTAAAATCTGTAGTTCCTTTGTTATTTCTGATTAACAACTTTTAAACTGTTACTATTTCCCTGGCAGCTGGTGAAAGGCAAACACACAGACAGTATTTGCAGTTCACCTTCCTATTGATCCACCCACTGTGACACATTTACGTTAGTGTAAAGGCTGTGGCAAAAGTCACATTGGTGACAAGAAGTGGTTGAGTCTGCATGTTAATTCATGTCTAAGAAAGAATCAAATCTCTGGTTGAGGCTAAAAAATAAAAATATTACGTTGTGTCTCTTCTTTGCCATCCACTGTCCCATTTACATTCAGACAAACCATAAAAATCCAGCTGTGCTGAAGTTTATAGCATTTAATTTATGGCCAAGCAAGCTTTTGTACTAAAATTGCAAACTGATAAGCAAGTAAGTTACTAATATTTTGGTAAATGTAATTAGAAAACATAAGGATTGTCTAATTTTGCTTCTTAAATACAGAGCCTTTGAAGAAAGATGGAAGCAAGAAGAAGAAAAAGAACAAAGACGTAGAGAACAAATTCTGCAGCAGAGGAAAATTAAGCTTCAGGAAGCAACTCCTAAGTTCCAGCGTGCTTATCTGCCTTTTTCTCAGCCCAAGAAAATAGGTTTGTAAATTAAAACTTAACCATATTCACAATACAAGTGTTTTTCTATTAACAGAATATATTCGAGGCAAACAGAACAATTAACTTCACTCAAATTAATTTAATTCATAAGTATCAGCAGAATATAACTGACAAGAAGCTCAGATCTGATACGTATGATGAAAGTGGGTAGAAGGAACTAAAAAAAAAAATTTCCTAAAAATTGTATTGTGAAATATTTTATTATATTCTGGTCACAGTAAGTACATCGCCTCTTTGGAATATGGTGGCTTCTTAAGTTTTCCCCACTTTTTTTACTGCAGTGTGCTTATTGCTTACAATCCTGTGCTTTCACAGCTGGGTGTGAAGTGTTACAAGGCCACTGGAAGTGACTAGGATAGTTAAATGATCCCCTATTTGAACCCCTGAATATGAAATATTTGGTTTTAAGTGTGCATTTTTTTTTATGATTAAGTAAAAGCAGTCCTAGCATATATTAATATATTACATAACTTCTGCTGAATTAGTCAGCTTTAAGCTGTTCTCTTGCTGCTAGGAAGTAATGGTCACTTCAGCTCTGTTCATGCTTTCTTGGAATCAGTGCAGATTGGCAGGAGTTTTTAACAGCATCAGCCAAGTCTGATTTCCAGTCAACTTTCCAGTGTTGACACTCTTAAGATATGGTATATTACTTAGGTATTCTTTAAAAGATCTACTCTCCCAGCTGCAATTGCGCCAACTGTGAGGTAATGTCTCTGACTTCAAGATCAAATGTCAGATTAAAATAACAAAATAGAACACTATGGGTGTAGGGCTTCTTTGTAGCTGTACTGACAGCCCAGACTGTGTAGCAATATGATGAATCCAATTTTTTTTCTTGGTTTTCATTTATAGAAATTCAGCCTCTGCCACTTTCTACCCTACTTTTGCTCACTTGAAAGAGGCAACACCTTGTGCGTGTCTGGACTCTTTTTTTCTCTACTGATTTGATTAGTAAGTCACAATTTGGCCTCTATAGAATATCTGCAAACCATAACTTTGGCTTAGTGCATGAGTGGAATAATCATGATGTAAAAACAAAGTTAGCATTGGAATTTTTAACCTCCTACTTTTTCAACAATGCAGTCTGAAAACAAATACCAAAACTGTGGAACACATGTGTTGCTGTAAACACTTAAATAGACTGGGGTTTTGTTTCAGAGGAACTAGAGATGCTCTAGCATGTCTAATGATGCTAAACCACTTAGTTTATTATAACAGTCTGGATTTAGGCTTTCAAATTTAAGAAACTTAACCAACCCATTTATGGTAAAATATTCCAATTTTTAAAATACTTTTTCCATTGTATTTTTTACCCTAATCCCTCTAGCCCAGAAAAAAGCAACTTTTCAGTTAGAAGAAGCTCTTGAACAAATTAAAGGATCAGTTTTAACACCAGGACCGTGCTTGCCCAGCAGAAACAAAACCAACTTCGGGTAAGCATTTCTGTTTACTCTGATGATCAAAGGAAGTAAATTGCTTAGTGTATTCGATAAACAGCAGACAATTACTCTTTAAGAAATTGTGGGCTGTTTCTCTAGTGGCAAAGAAAGTATTTCTGTGAACTGTTCCAATGAAACATTATGAATCATCCTTGAGTTGTTTGTGTCCATTTGGTAAAACAGCACAGGAGATGACACAAACCTTTTCTCTTAAGGAGAATTCTGGGAATAGTCAGGGCTAACCCGGTCCCCATTCAGTTATAGCCAGACTCAGATTGCTGTGGTTATTAAACCATCTGCTGTTCTATGAAGAATAAAGTACTCTGTCTAGATTATTTCTTATTCTCAACCAGAATTTTTCTTTTTGACATTCAAGGATAGTTTAGTTTGTACTTTCATCCCATGATCTTACCTTCTTTCCAATTGTCATTCCTTTAAATTTCTCATCCTCAGAAAGTATCTTGAGCATCCTGATAACATTTTCACCCACAGTTTCATTTTATATCACATACAATTTGAATTGCATACTTTTCACTCTACCCAAGCACTTTTTCTAAGATACCTTGACTTATCACAGAATGTTTCTTCATGCATAGTTTATCTGCTGTATTTGATACTCCTTCCTGATTATCCCCTTCCTAATCTCTCATTTCTTTAATGTTTCAGTTCGGGGTTTTGTTTTTGTTGTTGCTGCTTTTTGTAATTACTATTACTTTAATTATTTTCTGCATACTGTAAATTATGCAAATGTTCAGAATAGGGATAAATTCTGTCTAAAAGGGGTCACCCTACATTTGAGCTTCTGTGTTCTTCATTGGGACATTAATATTCAGTTTGATTACATTTCTACTGCTCATTAAAGCATGTTTGCAGGCCATAAACTGGGCAATTGAGAAAATATTTCATACCTCTCAGAGCTAAATATTCATGCAATCAACATGCATATAGTTCTGCAGCCACTGCACTGGATTGACACAATAATGGAGGATTGCAACCATAAAAACAAACAAACAACCTACCTGCTAAATATAAGTTGAAATTATTGCAAAAAAAATTAGAAGTTCCTGAACCCTGTCTCAAGGTTCCTGATCATTTGTCTTATTTCACTCATAGGCTCAATTAAGGATAGGAGCTCAGTGCTTTTTCCCCCTGCCTTTATCATTGTTTCGTTATTTTTCATCTTTCTTCAAACTGCTCCTTGTGCCTTAAGGACTCACAGCTTTCTCTCAGGACATCTTTAAACCACTTACCATTTCCTTAATTTTTTACAGTATAACATTGCTGTCACTATGTATTATATTTGTATAATTTTAAGAAGTCAGTATTGTGTAATAATAATAGTGTGCTCTTTTCCTGATTTTCATTTTTATAACCTGATTTCCTTAAGGAAATTAAATTTATATGTTCATATTCTTTTACAGTTTATGTTCCCCTAGTAACCAAATTTGAGAGAGAGCGCTAAGAATCTCAAAGATAATTCTATTTCTACAAGTTTGAAATTGGCAATTGAGCAAGGAAGAAATTATTCAAACAAGTGACCTCAGCATGAAAAAGGCTTAAAAGTTGAGTCCACATTGACCAATTGGCAGGTCACGAGCCAGTTAGTACAGGTAAAACAGCACACAAATATCTTGGAACCTGCCACAGAATGTGCTGCCTCTTCCTCAGCTGATAACTAGGAGGCTTGGGTAGGAGCCATATGGGGTTGGTGAAAGAGGATGTAGAGAATATTTGGGGTATGGCAATAAATGAAAAAGAAGTTAGTGCAGTACAGGCTTGTGTGTAGGGGCAAGGTATACAAATTAATATTAAATAAACCTTTGCTTATTCTAATACCTTTGCTTTTTCTAATACGAACGATTTGTCATCCTCATGACAAAATACTCTATGCATTTTTGTCTGCATCTCACACAGTCCCTTACTAAGCACTGAGATTCACACTGAACACGTCCTATGGTTCTTCTGTGATTCACATGCTATGATTCAGCATAGATTCCTCTGGTCTGCTGCAGATGTTAGTGCAGGGTTCTTCCTTCTAGTTTTGGACTGGGAGCCATAGTTTGTGTGGGTTGTAAAAGTGGCATTTCTGTGTTTGCAAACTTGGTTCCAAAAAATGTGCAAAATTCTCTTAGATGGTAAATAAATTTCTTGCAAATCAGTATAGCAAAGTAAGCTTTGATACAGAAAACCATTTTGAGAAGGTTCTCAAAGGTGAAGGCGCTTCAAAACTCATCAGTTCTGAGCCGTAAAGCTTTATAAATGTCTTGTAGTCTCTTTAATTGGAAATTTTGGGACAACAAATAACTAACTCAGATGAGGTAGTAGATCCCTTTCTGTATTTCTGTCTCTTCTTACACTTCTACAAATACTCAAACCAAAAATCTTGTATCATCTTTAGAATTTACCCTCCCTCAGAAATAGAATGTACAGAATTCATTGACAGTCCCCTTTTAAAGGGATAAATGAATACTGTATTAAGTATTTCAGATAAATATAGCTAAAGACCCAACTGGGTATAGGTGAATTTTAAAAGGGCTAGAATGCTTAATGTCTATGTTTTAAAAGTTGTAAAAAATTAAATTAAGCAATGGAGACATATCACCTCCTCTTGGAGAAAGGCAAAAAATCCTGGAACACCTAATGAGTGGGAAATATGTGAAAGTATGATTTTCATATTTAGTTGCATATAGACTAAAAGTTCACTTTTGCCACAAATTTAGCTGAACAACGTCACCTAATTTAGCAATATTTAAGGGATGGTGTTGATGCTGGTAAGGAACTATATATGAGAAATGCATCCTGGGAATGTTGGAAAACATCTGCATATTGAATGGACAATAAGTTTTAATTTGTTACTCAAAATCCCGTGATTGCTGAGACAAAGTATCATTTCAACTATTGGACATAATCAACCTAGCAAAATAAAAGCTGGATCTTCCCTTTTTGGTAAAGGCATACCTATTTTACAAATAACTTCACTGAAAGTTTATACTGATAATCTGATTCCAAGATCATCTAACACAATTTGTAATCGTTGTGGAGTACAACAAATGCTTTTTCCTAAAATAGCAAGACATAAGCCTGGCTTTCTAATCAATGGTAAGGATTACGGCTCTACTGAACAGATGTGAGAACTCAAAGCATGGGTCTGGTGAGATATTTCTGTTGAGAGCCACTTTAAATAAGACAGACTAAGGGCATTTACAGACCTTGAACTAGTTAGCAGCCAAAAGACAGGATCAGTGTCCATTGCTAAACTGTTCTACCTAGGCAGTTAAGCAACCAAGTCAAGCAGTCAAGCATAGCTGGCAATATGGTAATAGTTATATTTCCATAAGACTAAAGCTTGATTGACCTATGAGCTGGTAGGGTTTGGGGTGAGGGTTAATTTTGTGGTTGGTTTTGTTTTGGTTTGGGTTTTTTTAATGCCTACCTCTCTTATCAGTTAAAGCTACTTGTTTCTTGTTTTGTTATCCTTGATATCTACCTAGTTCTTGCCTCTTGTTTTCCAAAACTTGGTTCCTATTCCTAGTGATTTCACCCAGCCGCCCAACCCTCTTCCAGGTCTGTCTGCTTTTTAGTCTTGAACATACCTTGTTACACACTCCCTGCCTTCCTAGTCTCTGATTGCACTTTTTTCTTGTCATTTGGCTTCACATGCTTCTTGGCTTCTTTAATTCCTAGGTGTCAACCAGCCCCATGGTCCTTGCTAATTCTCATCCTGTAGAAATCTGTGGTTTTCTCTATCTTAATTTGGGCTCACCCTGATCACAGTATCAAGCTACACTGGCTACTCCAAAGATACTATTTTTTTCAGGTAGCAAATACAAATACTTTTATGTACCACATTGCTGACACTACATGTCATCAGCAGGTTTGGACTTTCTAGATACTACAAAGCTGTCTTGCTATTTGAAGTAAGGAAATATCTGATAGCATCAGTATATAGTTATCCTCTATATAAACCAAGCTCATGGAAAAATAAAGGCCATTTTGCTTTTTTTTAAAAAAAAAAAAACAAACAACAAAAACCCTCCATGTTCCATTTCTGTAAATGACCAAACAGTTGGCTGACATTTTCCAGATTAATTCAGCCTGAGGCAGTCAGCCAACAACCCAATCAGAAAAGTCTATTTATAAATAACAGAAGAGAAGGTTTAAAATGGAAAGTGTTGGACAGTTTTAGATAGTACTAACAGCACCACCTGTAGTTACATATAATATAAGTGTCCTTCACTTGCCAGGTATTTATTGATGAAGTATACTTTACGAAAGGAACATGGGAGCTGACCTGCTGGAGAGCAGTGTAGGGGAAAGGGACCTGGGGGTCCTGGTGGACAGCAGGATGACCATGAGCCAGCAATGTGCCCTTGTGGCCAAGAAGACCAATGGCATCCTGGGGTGTATTAGAAAGGGACTGGCTAGTAGGTCGAGAGAGGTTCTCCTTCCCCTCTATTCTGCCTTGGTGAGGCCACATCTGGAGTATTGTGTCCAGTTCTGGGCCCCCCAGTTCAAGAAGGACAGGGAACTGCTCGAGAGAGTCCAGCGTAGAGCCACAAAGATGATTAAGGGAATGGAACATCTCCCTTATGAGGAAAGGCTGAGGGAGCTGGGTCTCTTTAGCCTGGAGAAGAGGAGACTGAGGGGTGACCTCATTAATGTTTATAAATATGTCAAGGGTGAGTGTCATGAGGATGGAGCCAGGCTCTTCTCAGTGACATCCAATGATAGGACAAGGGGCAATGGGTGTAAGCTGGAACATAGGAGGTTCCACATAAATGTGAGGAAGAATTTCTTCACAGTGAGGGTGACAGAACACTGGAACAGGCTGCCCAGAGAGGTTGTGGAGTCTCCTTCTCTGGAGACATTCAAAACCCGCCTGGACATGTTCCTGTGTGACCTGATCTAGGTATTCCTGCTCTGGCAGGGGGGTTGGACTAGATGATCTTTTGGGGTCCCTTCCAATCCCTAACATTCTGTGATTCTGTGATTCTGTGTGATGCATAGAAATAAGCCAAAGTAATAAGTTATTTGTTTGCATCAAGAACCACAGATGACACTTCATCCTCATCGGCATCTAGAAATGGTTCCTTCCATGAGAAGCAGACTTCAGCAATGGTTGGATGGGACAAAACAATACAAGAGAGCAGCAGAACAAAAATGGATAGTAACAAACTTGTCTTCCCGAAAAAGCTGAACGAAGTGCAGCAGCTCCTTGAAAAACAGCATCTCAGCAGCTTGGAGGTATGATATTTTCATGTTATTCATTAAATTATGCTTCTGAAATGTAATAGAAAGTTTCTTGAATGTGATACAAATGAAAGGTCTGTTAAGCACAGCACCAAGCAGACAATAAATAAGGGCACACTGCACTATGCCTTACCAATAGATTATTTATAGTAAAATGATGCATATTTTTCAATAATTAATCAGAGATATTTAAAAATGTTTGTAATAATATTATCACAAATTCTTCAAAGATATTTGTCATGTTCTCTTTCTCTCTGTGAACATAAGATTTGTATGTCAGACTTCTTGGCTCTGAAGTAGCTAGTCATTAGTCTATCACAGGAGTCTTGTGCTAGCTCCAAACTTAAATTAACAGCTTGCAATTCACACTTAATTTTCTGCTTTACTGATTGCTGCAGCTCAGCACAGAATGCTACAGCAGTATAATTATGGTAGGTCAAATGTTGAGGATTTTTTTGTTTCTTGTGCTTTTTTCCCAATGTGTAGTGATTTCATAGGGATTGACTTCAAGTCTCTTGAGATCCTTGTTTTGTCATCTTTGGAATAGATGCAGGTGTTCCATTAACAAGCCCATTAACTTTCTGCCTAAACTAATTTTTGGACCCTAAATAAGTTTCAAAGGTGACCTTAGAAACACAGTGAAAATCAAGAACTGAGCTCCAGAGTGATTTCTTATAACTGCACTTTTAAGTGTGATTTTAGGTCTGTCAGTGTTGTCTTTGGTTTTGGAAACATTGTTTTCAGTGTTACTCATTCTTTTATTTTATAATATTATCTACTGGTATCTAGACTTGTCTCTGAAATTACCTTGACACTATGAAGCACTGGACCTTTTGTATTGGTGATGGTTAGAGGCATGGGGACACTGGTGGCAATACCGCAAGGACTTTTCCATTCATACATGTGTATGGATAACTTTTGAAAGACTGTATACAGTTCAGATATATTTTGAGTTCTTTGATACTGACGTTTTCAGGCATATTCATCTCTGTCTTTGTACCTCCTCTGTTCTGATAGGTATTCATGAGCTGATGGCTAAAACAGAAAATCTCACTCAATTGGAGTAAATTTCAAAAAGGTTGAGGAGACAAAAAGTACAGTTTGTACTGGCAAGGTTGTTGATTAGTGTTCAGTCTTATTTCCAAGCATAAAAAAAGGAAGAGAAAATGGCAATTTATAGAAGACATCTGGCAAAAGCAAATTCTAGATAACCACTTCCAAAGTACAAAAAAGTACAAAAAGGACAAAAAGGTCAAAAAGCTCTAAGCTTTTTTTTTTTGTAGTACCACACTGTGTGTTTCATTGGTATAGTGTTTGCAAATCCCTTCCTAAATGATGCTGCTGAATTTGGCAGTAGCTGCATTAGGACATCTTAGAATTAGGGAAAAAAAATGCAGTCTTTTTGAGAACAATGTATAAAATGATTCTTCTTAATATATTGAAAGACAACTAGAGTGTAGTGTATTTTATCAAACAATTATCCCATTCTAATTGAATTCTAGGGGAAAACTGCCATGAGTCATGCAGTACTCTTTACTTACAATTTTTTCTGAATCTTATCATCAGCTTTGGACACTGCATATAATACAGAAATTTGTGTTTACAAATTAATGTATTTTTGAAAACGCTTTGGTCCTGTAAAAAATTTTTCTTTTTTTTCAGAATGTGTTTTTCTGCTACCACTAGGGGTTGCTCACCTTCTTCCCTCTGATAAATTGTTTCAAATTATAAATATTTATACTTCAAACATTTGGACTTTCTTTCTTGAAATTACATGCTTTGGGCTCTGATTAGAAAAGAGTCAAGAAAGCTATTGTCATTGTTCTAACGCCTGAGTTTTTGAAGTTTAATACTTGATTTTGCTTGTGTGCATGTACGTTGTGATGTGAAATAGTATTTGTAATACTCCTACTAATAAAATTTATAGCTTTTAATTGTTTATAATACTTTTACTGATATAAATAGGCTTCAGTAGTCTTGATACCATCTGTTGTCCAAAGTCATTTCAACAGTGCTCGCCTTTCTGAAACTAATGTCGAAGTATTTCACTGTGCTCATGCTTTGCAGTCTAACCATCCATTGAGATCCCTTGACCTCTCCTTGTTTCTGTTTTTACAGGCCCAGCAGGATTATAAAGATTCCTAAAATTCTTTCCTTTCCTTCAGGAATGTAGACCTTTACTAGTAGATTTGGTGTGTTCCTTCTTTCCATCCCTAAAAATTTGTATAGTTTCAGCAGTAAGCCAAGGTTTTTAGTGACCCTTCTACCACTCTCCAGAATTATTTTGCTTAAAATATTGAGAGCAATAGGTTTTATTTTATGCAACAGTTATATCTCAGACAGGACATCAAATTATTAGTTATATGTCCACAAGTATGTTCCATTTAGAATAAATTAATATTGTTAACTTCATTCACAGTCTGAGGATTTGTTGCACAGTCCTTTCGCGATTTTGTTGCAGGCATAAATAAAATCTTTATGGGGGAGCTGGTAGTACAGTCTTTTCACCAAAGGACATTACTCCCAATCATTTTATCATTTTTCCAAATGGTAATTATTGATGTTGAAATTTTCCATTTCCGGCACCTGTCTCGAACTGAATAATTTAGAAAATTTCCATTAAAATGGCTCAACTGTGACATAGAATAGTATTATTCGTATATCTTTTGTCTTTTTCTTTTCACCACTTCTTTAATTTGATGGCCACACAAAATTGTTTTGGCCAGTACAATATTTTTATGCTCTTCCATAAAAATAGATTATGCTTAAATTAAAATGCTTGACATAACAATTTATCTCTATTGTTTCACTCTTTAAACAAAATCACAGAATCATAGAATCATAGAATCATTAAGTTTGGAAAGGACCATGAGTCAGCAATGTGCCCTTGTGGCCAAGAAGGCCAATGGCATCCTGGGGTGTATTAGAAAGGGAGTGGTTAGTAGGTCAAGAGAGGTTCTCCTTCCCCTCTATTCTGCCTTGGTGAGGCCACATCTGGAGTATTGTGTCCAGTTCTGGGCCCCCCAGTTCAAGAAGGACAGGGAACTGCATGAGAGAGTCCAGCATAGAGCCACAAAGATGATGAAGGGAGTGGAACATCTCCCTTATGAGGAAAGGCTGAGGGAGCTGGGTCTCTTCAGCTTGGAGAAGAGGAGACTGAGGGGTGACCTCATTAATGTTTATAAATATGTCAAGGGTGAGAGTCATGAGGATGGAGCCAGGCTCTTCTCAGTGACATCCAATGATAGGACAAAGGGCAATGGGTGTAAGCTGGAACATAGGAGGTTCCACATAAATGTGAGGAAGAATTTCTTCACAGTGAGGGTAACAGAACACTGGAACAGGCTGCCCAGAGAGGTTGTGGAGTCTCCTTCTCTGGAGACATTCCAAACCCACCTGGACATGTTCCTGTGTGACCTGATCTAGGTATTCCTGCTCTGGCAGGGGGGTTGGACTAGATGATCTTTTGAGATTCCTTCCAATCCCTAACATTCTGTGATTCTGTGATCATCAAGTTCAACTGTCAACCCAACACCACCATGCCCACTAAACCATGTCCCAAAGTGCCACATGCACACATTTTTTGAACACCTCCAGGGATGGTGACTCAACCACTTCCCTGGGCAGCCTGTTCCAATGCTTGATGACTCTTTCAGTAAAGAAATTTTTCCTAATATCAAATCTAAACCTCCCCTGGTGCAACTTGAGGCCATTTCCTCTCATCGCTAGTTACTTGGGAGAAGAGACCAACACTTTCCTCACTACAGCCTCCTTTCAGGTAGTTGTAGAGGGTGATAAGGTCTCCCCTCAGCCTCCTCTTCTCTGGGCTAAACAATCCTAGTTCCCTCAGCCTCTCGTCATCACACTTGTGCTCCAGACCCTTCACCAGCTTTGTTGCCCTTCTCTGGACACGCTCCAGCAGCTCAATGTCCTTCTTGTAGTGAGGAGCACAAAACTGAACACAGTATTTGAGGTGCAGCCTCACCAGAGCTGAGTACAGGAGGACAATCATCTCCCTAGTCCTGCTGGCCACACCATTTCTGATACAGGCCAGGATGCCGTTGGCCTTCTTGGCCACCTGGGCACACTGCTGGCTCGTGTTCAGCTGTCTGTCGACAAGCACCCCCAGGTCCTTTTCCACTGGGCAGCTTTCCAGCCACTCTTCCCCAAGCCTGTAGCATTGCATGGGGTTGTTGTGGCCAAAGTGCAGGACAAGGCACTTCGCCTTGTTCAACCTCATACAGTTGGCCTCAGCCCATCAATCCAGCCTGTTCAGATCCCTCTGCAGAGACTTCCTACCCTCAGGCACATCAACACTTCTGTTTAACTTCGTGTCATCTGCAAACTTACTGAGGGTGCACTCAATCCCCTCATCCAGATTATTGATAAAGACATTAAAGGGAACTGGTCCAAGCACTGAGCCCTGGGAAACACCACTTGTGACTGGCCTCCAACTGGATTTAACTCTGTTCACCACAATTCTCCAGGCTTGGACGTCCAGTCAGTTTTTAACCCAGGGAAGAGTACACCTCTCTAAGCCATTAGCAGTCAGCTTCTCTAGGAGCTGCTAGAGAAGCTAGCAACGTCAAAGGCAGAGATGGTGGGAGACAGTGTCAAAGGCTTTACTAAAGTCCAGGTAGACAACAACCACAGCCTTACCTTCATCCACTAGGCAGGTCACCGTGTCATAGAAGGAGATCAGGTTAGTCAAGCAGGGCCTGCCCTTTATAAACCCATGCTGACTCAGCCTGATCCCCCAGCTGTCCTGCTCATGCCGTGTGAGCACACTCAAGATGATTCACTCCATAACCTTCCCTGGTACCAAGGTCAGGCTGACAGGCCTGTAATTCCCTGGATCCTCCTTCCAGCCCTTCCTGTAGGATATTTGGAAGCAAGAGCTAATTCACAGACAAAATAAGTATAGATTTCAACATGAAGATTGTATTTTCCTCTTCCTCCTTTATATGACCATAATTAGGTTATTCAAGTGCTGTGAAATCCAAATTTGAATCCCTTTCTGACTGATTTGAAGCAGGAATTTTACCTTGGCTCTCCTTTTTTTTTTCCAAGCATATTGTGCCACCATTAAAGCATTCAGTATCAGTCTTTCTATGGATAGTGTTCCCCTTGGCAAAAAAATACTTCAATATTTATTGAAACAGGGACTGGAACACAGGTATAATTTCTCAGCAATTGCAACCCAAACCATGAGGTCAGAGAGTTATTATTATATTATCTCAAATACAATAAAATCTTGTATCCTATTATACTGTGTGTGAGTTTATATATGCTACATACAGTATTCAGTCTCTGAGAATATTTTCTAAGTGATGTTCCACCAAATCACAGAATAGCCTTGGTTGGAAGAGACCTCTAAAATCATCAGGTCCAACCATTATCCTAACACTGCCAAGTCACCACTACCCCATGTCCCTCAGCACCTCATCTACACACCTCTTAAATACCTCCAAGGCTGAGAACTCCACCACTGCCCTGGGCACCCTGTTCCAGTGCCTGATAACCCTTTCAGTGAAAAAATTTTTCCTGATGTCTACTCTAAACCTCCCTGGCACAACTCGAGTCCTTTACATCCTATCACTAGTTACTCAGGAGAATAGACTGACCCCTGCCTTGTTACCCCCTCCTTTCAGGTAGCTGTAGAGAGCAATGAGGTCTCCCCTAAGCCTCTTCTTCTCCAGACTGAACAACCCCAGTTCCTTCAGCCGCTCCTCATCAGACTTGTTCTCCAGACCCTTCACCAGCTTTGTTGCTCTTCTTTGGACATGCTTCAGCAGCTCAGTGTCCTTCTTGTAGTGAGGGGCCCAAAACTGAACACAGTATTCGAGGTGCAGCCTCATCAGAGCTGAGTACAGGAGAACTATCACTTCCCTAATCCTGCTGGTCACACCATTTCTGATCCAAGCCAGGATGCAGATGCTGCAAACACATAGATATGGTCATAGCCCTACTTTCATGAGTGAGCTGACCTGTATGACTGTTAGCTGTTCACATTACTGTGCTTTTGAGGTTGGACTGTGTCTATGAAATGGAAACATTTCAGATAATTGATGGAAAAACTGAATTCATTTTCAAGTGCATTTGTAGTATGACTGGAATGAGTTAAACAAAGGTTCCTTCTGCAATGTGTATTGTGTCAGTCTAACTCTTCAGAGGCACAGACAAGACCAGCATGGAAAAAAGGAGTGCCTGTGTACAGAGTCTCTCACGAGTGTCAAGAACTTGTAGAATGCTCGGGGCTTGTAGGTGGGAAAACAGACTCTTAAGGGGAGGGTTAGGATAAAATGGCACTGTAACAAAAGTCAGATTTGATTTTGAAGAGGCCATTCAAAGACTTGAAAGGGGTTTCTATGGTCACCTTAAAACTAGCAATGTTGGCCATTTTTTACTTATAACTGTGAATGTTAACATCTTTTATGTCTTATATGACAAACTCGAGTGATTTCCCTAATAATTTCCCTTGTGGCATGATCAGAAGGGGTCAGTTTTTATTGGCTTTCAAACAATATTGCAACATACCCCTATCTTTCATGCTATTTCACTAATCCAAAATTCACGTTTGCTATAAAGGCAAATCAAGATGTATCTCCAGACTAAATTATTTTGCCCAAATATTCAAACTTGATTTGATTGTGTATTACTCAAGAGTAGTTTTTTAAAACAGAAAATAGTGGCTTGTTCCAAGCCTGTGCTGTATAAAATGGCAATATCTGATAATCTGGATGCTCAGTCATTTGAAGTGTGTCTCCCCTCAATTTAAAGCCCTCCTTAAACAGGTGATAATGTAGGATTGAAGCTGAAATAGCATTTTCAGCACAAAAGAGTTTGTTTTACAGGCAGATTAATATACTAATAAGATTTTGCTTGTGGATAAGTTAGGATTGTTATATATACAGCATAGCTCACAACCACAGAAACGGGGAAATTGAGAACTGTCATCTAATATATACCTGCTCCTCCTTTACAAGCATACTTTTTCATAAGAACAGCTGTATGTATTAATATGACTCCATTTTTGGTTTTACATTCATATATGTATATATATATATATATATGAAATATTTATATATAGTTATGTACTAATTTATTTTAACAATAGTTCATAGCTATTTTAAAGTTATTTGTTTTACTGGAACAGAATAGATTGTTCATAAATGTAGTTAAAGGAGAGGAACAGAAGGGAAAAATAGCAGTATCTGATCTTTAGTTTACTGCAGTTGTAGTAATAGTAAAAATGTTTGCTTGTAGGAAGGGAGTGGAAGATATAAGTTTGTGCATAGTGGTCTGCCAGGATGTTATATTATGTTACGATAACTTGGTATTTACTAATGTCTCAAGGAGATGTTGGGAAATCTATTGCTTTCTCATCAAGAATAAAGTATCACTGTCCAAAGTAATTCTACCCCTTTGAAGATGGCAGAGCTTTGGGGTTTTTTAAATGAGATAAACCCTTTGTGAAGTGGAAAGCAAAACAGAATTTAACTACTTTTTTTCTTCCAGTATTCTGCTTTTGTCCTAGTAGGCTCATGGTGGCCTGGTGTCCATGGTTAGCCTGTATCCAGGGCTAAACTGTAGCAGTTGCTCTGTCACAAGATGTCCCCTCCCCAGCTGAAAAGGGGAATCTAGAAAAAGGGAGAAGCCCCATGGGCTGAAATTAAAATGGATTTAATGAAATAACAAAACTAATACAAATACCAACATAAAGTGTACAACAAGCTTATACTCAGCCTGGTCTTCAGAAACAGCAGAAAGAGCAAGAGACAAAAAAGGAAGAAGCCCCAGAAAAAGGAACTCCTTTCTCTCAGTAAACTCCCTCCTTTTATAATGACCTTGATGTCAGTGGTGTAGGATACACCTGTGAGTCAGCTTGGGGCAGTGCCCTGACTGAATCTCCCAGCTGACTCGGGGCTACTCATGGCCTGTCTGACATGGCTGGGCTGTGGGGCTGTGCCTGGGGAACCAGGACACCTGGTTACACAGAAACCTCATAATTTATTCCTATTTTCTTTAAAAAATATTAATTATTATAAACCCGCAGCAGCACTTCTGTGGTATTTAGTAGCTTGAGTTTTGCTGTGCAGTTCATGCCTGATACTGGCCTGTCTCCATAAGGACGTATGACTCACCAACTGGGAAGTAAAGCATTAAAAACAAAATACATATCAGTCTTTGAATTCAGTAGGCTGTTTAGGGGAAGGCAGAAGCTGAAATCTTGTACATGTTCTTATAAATCACATCTGTAAAGTTCTTAAGAAGAATATATGTCTTGAAAAATATCTGATCAAAAAAATTGAATTTGTAAAACTGGTAACATGTAACAGTCACCAAATATTTTTTCAAGATAATTGATTATATTAATGAAGCATACAGTGAATGTTGGCAATTACATGAAACTGTCTCATTAGATAAACTTTTTTCTACAGAGGTATAAATATATAATATTGGAAAACTCTTATTTATATAGTTTAACTTTCAGGTTGCCCTTTGTGGAGCCAGGCTTTGGACTCAGTGATCCTCATGGCTCCCTTCCAACTCAGCATATTCTATGATTCTAAAAGTATTTTGGTATCTGACCTTTAGGATTTCCTAATATAAATCCACCTTCTGCCTTGGTTGCTGCTGTGCAGTGAACAGGACAAGAGTGGAAACATGTTAAAAGCTGTTCCACCTTTGCATTGTATTTACTTTGCTAAAAGAAAAAGTAATGTTTTTTGTAGACTGCAAAAATGTATACTAATTTTTTTAGCAAGCCAGAGAGTTCTGGTAGGGATTATTTTAAAAATTATATTCAACAATGTATGGTTGTGGGTCTTTTAGAAGGTGTGTACTGGACAAATAGTATTAATAATTTTTAAAGTTGCAACTTTTCTTGCACCCTCCAGATTTACCAGTTTAAGCTAACCGGCTACTGGAACAGGTTTTTAAAAATCAATCCTTACAAAATTTTTCCTCTATTTAACATTCATTTTAGAAACACGTGTTTAGCTCTACAGGTGCAGTTTCCAAATTAGACAAGAAGGAAGCCTGACATCTATAATTTCTTTTTACTGTCTTTTTCCCATCTGAAGATTTCAAAGTTATTTCTTAAATTTGGCCTGGTACAAAAAACTCTAATCAGATACCTTTTTCTTCTTCAGTGAAGTTCAAGCAGAGGTTAACCATATAATTTAGCCACACATAAAGGTTAATAAATAACTAACAAAGCATTTTTTTTTTCCTATTAGAAAGACACTAGTTTGTATAGCTTTAGTTTTAAAATGTTCCCTAAAGGGATCTTTCCGTACACTTGGTTCTTTGTTCTTCTATTTAGTTTCTTTATCTCAGATCATAACTATAATGTAAGACTGCCCCAACCTCTGATCATTTAGTGCAAGATTTAATTCTATCATAAAAAGTCTTTCAGGACTCACTAAGATTTTTGTTCTGCAATTTTAAATATTTGTACAACTATAAAGTATGCAATATTATGGTATAACAATTTTATTAGAATAACAAAAAGGTTTACTACAAAAATATGTTCATATTCACTAATGAATTTTATGCATTCTTTGGTAAATTTTCAAAATGTTAGTTCTATTGTAACTGCCAGGTAATCACTTAGCTAGGTTAACAGATTTTCCTACTTGAAACATTTTGTATTCAAAGTCACTAATGAAAAAAAAATCTTCGTTGCATGAAATTGCATATCTAATCCAGCTTCTCTTGGTTTTTCTTACTAATTTTATTCCAACATATGGTTTAAAATCACTTAGCTGATGAGTTGTGTGGAAGTGAACTTAACAGCAGAGAATGGACGAGACTGTGAAAATAGTTGATATTTTCTTTTATGTGTATTTTGAAATCTTGTACTTTAAAAAGTATGTCTTTTCAACCATATCAGGCAGTGTTTGGATGGAGAAGTAATAGTGAAGAAAATGCCTATATAGTACATACATAAAGTTGTCCCAGTGATGATATGGATGGTGCAGTTGCTCTTATTCATCACCACATTAAAGGCAGACGAAGTAGGGAGAGTAGGTGGAACTCCCATATGCCCTTAGACCTGATCTGTCCCCATAGCTCATATTATATTTTCTTCTTACTGAAAGATGAGAAGAGAGAGTTTCACTGGAGGGAGGTGTTAATCATTGTAATTACGATAGCTGAGAGATATTTTCTGTGTTTGCCGTGACAAGGTTTAAATCCTTATCGCTTGTGGCACTTTATATGAAAATAAACATACTCAGTCTAGTATTATGGAAAAATTACAGTTTGGGACAGATCCATTGTCGATTCTGCATTTTTATGGGTTCTCTTTCATTTTGTAAATTCCTTTACATGTTAAAGTACAAAAAACATCCTGTGCCATAAGGCAATCTGGAAACACTAGTGTTGTTTAGAAAAATCTTGTTCCTTTTTTGATACTGTAGAATTGATATAAAATTTAGGATTAAATTTGTTGCAGCTTTTTCCTCTGAATTTCATGCCCAAACCACATAATTTTCCTTTGCATTTGAACACAGATACCTTTTGACTTGATGGAAACACTCATGGTGCTATGACCTCAAGTTGACTCAATATTGATTGTGTTTTAGCTTAAGCTCTCATTAATGAAAAATTAGTAACAGCACAAAAAACATTTCTGATAAATATAACATCTAGTTTTATGCCTGTATTTCAGAATTTTCATCAAGAAGTCGAGAAAACAGATGATTCAGAAAGTTTGTTTAGCCTTGACAGTCTTGAGGCTGGAGAACAAAATGGAAATTATGCAACACAGAATGAATCATCTTTGACTACACAGTGTGACTGTGCCCTGTATGATCCAGAAAAATCACAGACTAGGAATAATGGTTTGCTTTACACAGCTCAAAGTCCTTCTTCGAAAAATATGCATCTAAATAATTGTTTGGGATATGTAGATTTGCAAAACAACCACAATTTACCTATTCACGATCTTTTAGCTAAACATAATGTTCTAAATCCTGATGAACATATAAACAATTCAGAAGAGGAATCATCTGCTTCTCACAGATCTGGAAAAAAAACTGCAGAGCTCTCTGCCCCTGGTAAGCAAGAAAGCTCTGTAAGTAACGTGTTTAGTTTTCTGCAAAATATAAACAAAAGAAGCAAGCCATCTTCTGGAACAGCTAGCATGTTAGCCACTGGTCATCCTGTTTTCAGTCCTAGCAAAGCCTCGGCCAGCCCTGACTCTATTCCTGGAGATAGAGTTCAGGATCTGATGCAAGATCAGAGTTTTAAAATGACCCCACAAAAACCAACTGTATCTGTGCAAACCTCCAGTCAATCTATTGCAACATCGCTAATCTTATTTCCTAATCAGGGATGTTCCACTGGCAGTCCCAGCACAGCTGATATGCGACCAAAGGAGAAAAACATCAGTACGGAGTTTTTAAAAAATACCTCAGGAAAAATGGCTGAACCAAAAGAAGAAATTATTAAATGTATTGATGATATTAATCCAGGATCACCTTTATTTCAGGACAAAACAAATGCCTCAGTTCTGTGCAACGTTAAGCAACAGAATAACAAAGAGGAAAAAAAGGGAAATCTGGCAGGAACTATGTCACTGATGCCTGATATGGAGTTAAATTCTAGCACTTCTGCACCCCACAAACCCCTGAAAAACAATATTCCTGAAAGAAAAAGGGCAAGATTATTCACAAGTAACAAGAAGGAATCTAAATATAAACCCAGCCATTCCAAAGCTGTGGTTATGAAAGGGATCAATTTTGGAACTCGACCCGTGCCTTCTATCAGAGACAGTTTAGAGCTGACAAAAATAAAAAAGAAAAGTGCAGAAAATGAAAAATACAACAGAAAGTTAAGATGCTGTGATCAAATTAACCAGATAATAATAGAAAATAATGAAAAATGTTATGAAAAAAACACCAACGAAATATCTTCTGCACAGCTGCAATATGTTCAAACTACAGATAATGCTCCTAAGACTAATTTAAGTATTGTTGCTCAACCTTCAAACCCCATGTTCATAAAAAATCACCAGGAAAACTTTCATATATCAAAACCAAATGTTAATGCTGAAGAATCAAATAAAGAATGCTTGCCTCGGAATATGTTTATGTCTACTGGATGCTTTTCTGCTGCAAAAGCTTGGATGGTATCAAAAGATGAAGCAAGTAAACCCTCAGTATGTAGCAATAATTCTAAAATTAATGAAGATAATCAACTCAAAAATATGGCAAAAATAACTGTAAGAGCCCAGCCAAGTTTTATGCCCAAGAAGAGAACAGGCACTATAATCCAACCACAGTCGGCCACTGAAGCCAACAAAACATTAAAAATTCCAGGGAAATTGCTAGCACCTCACCCACCATCCGCACCTCTGCCAGGAAGCAGACATGGCGAAAATGCAGCCAGCCCTGGGTGTCAGCCACTGCCACCTTCAAGGCTTCAAACTACCACTACAAGAAGGAATGGTTTAAATGAAAGGCATGTTTTGTTAGCCCAAGCTCCGAAAGTCTCTGCTACTGGTAAGAGTTATGTTTCTGGGTTTGAGGTGGGGGCATGTTCAGAAGAAAGTCTTTTTCAATTACATCACAAGTTTGTTTTCAGTTAAAACATCCAGCCTTTCATCCATTCACACAGTACAGCCAGTTTCAACAAGTTTTCACCATTTGTCATTGTCATTTCTATTCTAGTGGTGCCCAGAGGCCTCTCAAATGTCAATCCACATTTTTAATAGCTCTCTACAATATTAACTGAAAAGGAAGTCTTTTCCCTGATATTATATTCCTGATTAATGAGCAGATGTGGCAGGTGGTCAAAATAATGATATAGGAGGAAGTGGCTAAGTTTATATGAGCAAGTTTTACAAGGTAACTGGGAGTCAACTGCTTGTTGTCCAACAGTCACTGCCACCTGAGTGTGAAAGAAATGTAGATCTACCACATTTTTAAAATACTGACACTGTACATGTCTAAAATTATTAAGTTTTAGTCCCAGTAATACAATGAATGATCAAAAACATTTAAATTTAAATTTAAAGAGCTTCTACTGGACAAATTTGGCTGTGTTGCACAATATTTCTGATTTACAAATAATTTTAAGAAATATTAGGACCAATCCTGCATTTTATTAAAAATTAACCTTGGGGACAATATGATGCAGAGATTGATTGGCAAGATAGAGGAAAGATGCATAAGAAATTTTAGGTGCATAAACTTTAATCTCCTGGGGTTTACATTTCAAAATATGTTTCATGTTTTTTGATTTCCTTTGTTTCTCCTCTGCAGCCTCACTATATTCTGTGCCTTAGGCACTGATGGCATCCTTGTGCTTGTAATTTGCATGTTGTGTGCTGGTTTGCTTCCTATTGAGTGTTGCAGCCTCAGGCAAAGCTCCTGAAGCTGTAAACCCTGCTTCAGATATGAGCAGTATCTAAACTACTTAATGCATTGAGATGACCCCGAGGATCAGCTGTGCAGCTCAAAGACACTTTCTAGCAAAATAAGTAATTCCCATAACTTAAAAAAATATTTTAAATATTTTAAAAAATATTTTTAAAAAATATAAAAAATTAATTTTATCTGCAGTAATACATAGTGTTAAGTATGGAGTGACTCAGAACAGCTCTGTTGGTAAGAGCAGAGGTAGGTGAATATTCTTGGCCTAAAGCAGGGGTGGGAAATGAGAAATGTTATCTGCTTGTCCATTCCAGTTCAAAGTCAAACAGATGAGCTTAAGATATGCGTCACTCAAGGTAACCTCTTTGATTTTACATTGGAAATGAACTGAGTCTTGTATTACCATGCCTCGCCTCCAGCAGAAATACATACTTCTTGATGTCCTTATTTGCACGTCAGATCAATGAATCAGAAAATTTACTGGGTCAAAGTTTTGTGCACTACTAATACTGTCTTCACTGCAACTTTAAATGCTACATCCCCAGTGTCACATAGCTCCAGCTTTTTCACGGCAAGAGCTGAGTAACCTCCTTTTAAAATTTGGATGGGTGTCCCTCTTTCAGTATCTGCTCAGATTTTGTGTTTTGAAAGTCTTCTTTATTTGAAATACTCTAGATAACTCTTAATGACTTGCTATTATTAGTTCTATTGCCTGCAAATGCACATATATCACCATAGTCTTTGTTCTGAAAAGCTTGTTGTGATCGACTGAATTGTTCTTGAGTAAGTTGTTCTTGAGTAAAGATCAGAAAAATATTGCAAAAAAAAAGAAAGAAAAAAAAGAAAAAATAAAAATAAAGAAAAGTAATAATAATTATTCTTGACTATGATATCTGCTGTGGCACTACTATAGAGCTCAATAAAGTCTGTGAGGACACTGTAGAAAGTGTGATCTGTTGCAATGCTTGGCCCAAATTTATACTACTGAAAGAATAAGTGAGAACAAGCTGAATAAATAAAATTGTTGTCCATTAGGATCTTCCTTTAATTGGGCTTCCAGGCTTCTAGTGGTATATCTTCTGGCTGACACATATTATTCTCTGTAGCTGGATATTAGAATTATTTTAAGCCGTTTGGTGTTCAGTCAGTCAAATGCTTTTCAAATGTGTGTAACATTTAGCCTGTGACAAATACAGGGCTCATTCACAGGTTTATAGTTTAACAGGAGCAGACTGCTCAGTATCTCATGCCCTTAAAGAGCACTATTGCTTATTACATTTTTGTCTCATTTCCCAAAGGAGCCTCTTCCTTGGCATAGATCTAGCATGCCTTACAAACTAATTAAATTAAATGTTGATGCATATAGAACAACTTTGGAGTTTGTTTTTCTGAAAAACATTATGTGATTACTAATTCAACAAGGGGGTTTTCTTCGCTTCTTTATAAATTTCCCCCATATTCAATATAACGTGATCACATTTCCTTTTCTATTCAGCACCGTGTGTCACATTACAGTAATTCGCATATAACTAAATGGCAACCTTTTAGAGTTAATGTGTCCCACGTTACTCTTGATGGCAGCAGCCAGATGAGTAGCTTCAAATCTGCTCCAAGGATCAATGAATTGTTTTGGTTTTCTGCAAATAGTAAGAATGCTGCTTAAATATCACTGTAATAACAACTAAAGAAATAAAATTCTGTTAAAGTCACTAAAAGACCTCTTGGTCTAATAATTAAACTGCACATGTAAATATTTATTATGTAAATAAATAGGTAATTTATCTTCCCAGGTATAAATCAAGTAACTGCATTCACAAATGAAAATATAGTATCTCCTTGGATATGTAGATTCCTGATTTGCACATGAAAATGCTGATTTGTGTTTCCAGTTTGCATGCATGAAAGTTTAATTAAGAACTTAATTTAAATTTTGAAATTTGATGCTTTAATTTTGAAAATTTTCACCAGACAAAACTGAGATAAATTTGAGATACAGTGTCTAGGTTGGGCCTCTTTAGCTGAGGGAAAACACTATACAGCAGTACTGTCTTCACTAAAATTAGTATACAGTTGTATAAATTTGTAAGATTAAGTACAAAATCCCAAGATGTACAGCTAAGGTTTCAACCCATAAATTTACATTTGAATCACACCTGTGAGGCCACACCTGGAGGACTGCATCCAGTTCTGGGCTTCTCAGTAGAATAGAGACATGGACTTACTGAGTCCATGCAAAGAGCCATGAAGATGACAAAGGGTCTGGAGCATCTCTTCTCTGAGGAAAGGCTGAGAGAGCTGGGGCCGTTCAGCCTGGAGAAGAGAAGGCTCAGGAAGGATCTTGCCAATGTCTATAAATAACTGAACGAAGGGTGCAAAGAAGATGGAGCCAGTCTCTTCTTAGTGGTGCCCAGTGACAGCACCAGAGGCAAATAGGCACAAACCAAAATACAGAAGGTTCCCTCTGAACATCAGGAAACACTTTTTTTTTTTTACTGTGAGGGTGACCAGGCACTGGAACAGGTTGCTCAAGGACGTTGTGGAGTCTCTCTCCTTGGAGATATTCAAAAGCCATCTCGACTTCATCCTGGTTAACCAGCTCTAGATGGCCCTGCTTGAGCAGGGTGCTTGAACCAGATGACCTCAAGAGGTCCCTTCCAACCTCAGCCTCTCTGTGATTTGCTTAATCACACTATGTGAACTATTACATGTTTTCTGCATGTCAGGTTGGATGAGGCTCTGAGCAGCCTGGTCTAGTGGAAGATGTCCCTGTCCATGGCAGAGGGGTTGGAACTAAACAATCTTTAAAGGTCCCTTCCAACCCAAACCATTCTATGATTCTGTGATTCTATGATACTCTTAACAAATGTTGAATTCATTAAGACATAAGATACAGCATCTTGGCACAGACATTTACTGTGTTGGACAATTAAACTTTGGGCTTATTCTCTAAATGCATATGATTTTCCAAAACATTACTTTTTGGCACATTATTTCATATTTGTTATAGTTCACTGTTCATTCTCCCTCTTACTTTGTAAGACCACCTTTTATCATTGCACAGGCCACCTTTATTAACTTCACTTAACCTACTTATAAATGTCTACATACAATCCAGATCTGGATTTTATGGTCCTATCCTAACATGAAATTAAATATGCCTTAGAAGTGCCTGTTTCTCTCTTTTCACTATAAGAAAATACATCTGTTGAGATCAGATGTAAATATACACAAGGCAAACATTTAAATCCAGATAGAGAAATTTACTCACCATTGCTAGTTTTGCTACTAGTAGCTTTATCATGTTGTCGCATGTTTTAGTTTATTTTTGGATGCATCTCGTTTAAGGTGTTCCTGCTACAAGACAAAAGCAGGTTTTTGACAAGAGTGAAAATGAACGCATTTCAGAACACAGACAGCAAATTGTAGCCTCTACAAGATGGAAGCCTACTCATCATGTACAGGTAAGTATTAAATACTGTTTGTTTTTTTTTTTAAAAAAAAATAACCAAAAAGCTTATTTATGCTCAAAATGGAAAGAATTTAAAGAATATATAAAATCTACTCAGTGTCACCAATTTTTGAATCAATATACCTGGTCAGCTTACTGTCACTGCTAATGAAAACAATAAAACCAACTAGACTACATCTCCTGTATTAGTATATACCAATGTTTTTGCACTTGAAAACATTTAGTAACATGAAATAATAAAGAAAGATGTTCAGGAAGTAGTATAATTACCTTAAATTACACTTAAAATATTCTTATAATGTTTTTGGTAGAATTGGTTACGTACTGTCCAGCTGAATCCTGTTCAATCTGCATTCGATCCAGTACAAAATATGAATAACACCTATAAGTCTGATAAAGGTATAGTAACACATCTCACTTAAATTCTTTGTTATACATAAAGTAGTGACCTAATAAATTCCCTGTGTAACGTAAATTGTCTTTTGGCATCAGTGATTCAAAGCAAGAAAGGGCAGTTTGTTGTGTAGACCTTAAAATGTAAGATATAGCATCATGTGTTATGTTATAGATTGTTTTATAAATGCATTACAATATATAGTCAAGTTTCATTCGATCCCTGTTTGTATTTAACTGTATGATAGCTGTATGTATCATCCATAACTATATGATATGGACAGGTATCATTATGTATTTCCAAAGTCAGTAGGACTTGCTCTGGTGCCAATTGTAAGATGCATTAGTGATCTTAATTATGTCATTTTCTGATGTATCACACGTCTTGACTTTGCCACTTTTTTGATCTTTTAATGTGAATTTTGTGTGTTTCAGACCTATAGTCATGAAAGCAAGTGGTATATTTAAATGTCATGAGCTCTTCTCATTTGAAGTGACCCATGTAATCTCTTCAGTTTCAGAAAGCACTATTCAGTTTCTTGTAGCAGAAAAACTAGCAAGTACAACAGCTGCAGAAGATGAAATCCTGGCAGCTATGGAAAGTGTGCAACCAGCCAGGCAGCCCTTGCTGCTTAACAGGGCTCCATATCCAGGCATGAGTGCTCTTTTAGAGGAAGAACAGAAGATTTTCCATTCTCTTGATCATCTCAATCAAAGGCTACAAGGTAAGTTTGATAATAAATAGGATCCTACGTCAGTGATTAAGTAACTTTATATTTTGTTGTCATGGATTAATTTGGATTAAAAACATGAATCGTGATAGAAAGTGTTTCTTCTTATTTTCTTCTTATTATTCTTTATTAAATGTAGCCAACAGGAAATAAAAATCATGAAACTTTTCCTAAAGTCAATGAAATTAATTAAAAATAATGGTGACTTCGCCTTTGTCAAAAAAAATAATTTGAAATATGACTGCAGGACACCTTCAGAAACTGTCTCAGCCCAACTGTAGCTGTCGTTTCTAACAGATGTTTGTCAAAACTGTTCTTTAAAGTGCACAGATACAGATGTATCAGCCTCACTTAGGAACCTGTTCCAGTGTTTATCCATCTTAATTTTTTTTGCAATTATTTTTGCAAATAATTACCCTTTATATTATATGCTCTATATTTTTGCAAAGATAACCCTTTATAATGAATGGCTTTTCATTTCCTTTCTTCTAGTCTTTTAGGATGTTCCTCTTCTTCAAGAATTCTCAAAGATCACACATACATTTCTGAGCTTGGTGCAGCCAAATCTGAATGTTTATGAGAATATCACTCACAGAACCATTTAAAAAATCTCAAACTTGCCTGAGCATTCTCTAACCTTTTCTTTCTCTATGCCAGTCTGATTTCTTACCTACTTTATACTGGTGTTTTTTATATGACCTGTCCTGTCACAGTTGACATTTTACTGAAGAATGTGGGGGAAAAGTCTGTACTCATTCCTGATTCTCCAATGATTAGTTAGCCAACATACATCATTCTATTATAATTAACATGCTCATAGAACAATCCTACTTTTTGGGTTTCTTGCTGCTCTATCTAATTGTTAGTATTTGCTTCGACCTACATGACTATACAGGTCTCTTACAAAATTTCTCATTGGTTTGACATAGTTTCTGTATTTTGTGTGCTCCAGCCTGTGTCTGAAATCAACGGACACCTTGTGCCTTAGTCCACGTGATCTCTTCACTGGACTGCTTGGCTTTCCATATCACTGGAATAACTTCTGCTTGCCATTTTTGTTGTTTATAGAACTGCCAACTCCGCTGAATTTTATGTTTTCCTTGGACTTTTTTCATATAAAATTTTACATGCCAATTATTTGAGTTTATAAGACTCTGTTTTCTTGAAATCCATTGATTTTATTTTACTATTTTATTTCTTTTCCTTGTGGACTGCACCATTTCACGGTCAGGTTACCCACGTTTACCTCCCTATTTACTGGAATCAAACTAAACCAGGGTTTATTAAGCTCCTGCACATTATCCATACGTTTCTACATAAAATGGTGGATTGCTTGACGTTGAGGAAAAAGGCTGAAGTTTCCTGTAAACTGTAACAGCAGAATAAAAGATCTTTGCAACTACTTAGAAACTTTCTGCAGCTGCAGCTTACAATTCCTGCTGGCATCAAACAGTGGTTTAGAATTTCATTTTATCATACCTTATGGTTATTGCTTTCAGGCAAATAGAAGTAAAGAATTCTGTCTTTTGTCGGTGAGGAGTTTTAGCATGATGTGCTCAGGTTAAGAAAGCAGACAAGAAAAGAGAGATACAAGAAAACAGAAAATAAATTGCTGTATAAATAGCGGAGAAATAACAAAAGAAATAGAAGCAAAGGTAAATGCAGCAAAGGAACTGAGAGCAAGAAAGGTGAAGTTTGCAAAGTGTGAAAAGGAAAACTATGAAAACTATAAGGAAAGTACGTAAGGAATATGATAGAAACCATGAAAGAATCATGGGAGTTAACTGATTGCAAATGCAGTAACTGTGCAAATTAATATAATATGTATATATAAATGTATCTGAGAAATTTAAATAGCTTGCCTACTTATTTGGGGATTAAAGTTGGTAATAAGAAGCTGTGAAATTTTACAGGTAGACTTAGAGGACATGTAAGTACATGTAAGTATGTACCTGTAAGTAAGTAAAGTGTTGTAAGTACTTACATGTCATGAAAGTACATTGCTTTTTTAAACTGTGACCTTTTTGAACCCCTTTTTTTGGCTTTGTTTTCACATGTTACCAAATTAAGTGTCTAAAAACTGTGTACCTTCATAGCAGTCTTTTTAATGAATAACAGTCACTAAGCAATCTGAGTCTGGAATGTTTGTTGCAAGCTTAGAGTAGATGGCATTCTTTTCTCTAGCTTTAGATTTCTTTATTGACACTAAATCTTTTGTTCAGATATTAATATCTAGCTGCAAATTTTAAAAACACAGATACAGCATATACTTCAGCAGCTGCTTGCAGGAGAAAATAAAAAAGAACAGTGCTATTAAACTACATTTCCACAGTCTTTGGGAAGTTTTGTGTTGAATATTTGACTGTGAATCATATTTCTCTTGTACTATTTGGTTTGTGCAATATTTATGATACGTTTATTCTATTTTTAGATGTTCAAGAAGACGTTACCAGGAACCCATCTGCTTCAAATGTTTTTACTCCTTTAGTAAGTATTTAATTTAAACATGTTCAGCTTTAATTCCTACATACTGACCTTATGGCTTATTTTATAGTAAAAACATAATTGAAAATATTGATATCAATCTGTTCAACTGGCTTGCCAGACTTTCAGACTTCTATTTATGCCAAAAAAGCCCCAAACAAACCAACATATGAATTTTGTAGCACCGTAAACAGTCTTTAACAGTTTATACCAGACTGCTTCATCCTTTGGCTTCATTTTCCTTTTGGAACCTGAAGACACTTGCAAAATCCAGGAAGTTCCAAAAACTTTTAAGGAATAGTAATTTACCAGGGTCCACTTGAACTATATATAGTTCATCATTAATTTCTTAATAACATAGAGAAGAAAGGGAGAATGATGCATGGTAGTGCGTAAAATAATTGGTAATACCATTGTCCTGGTTTCCCAGGAACAGCCCCACAGCCCAGCCATGGCAGGCAGGCCATGAGTAGCCCCGGGTCAGCTGGGAGTTTCAGTCAGGGCTCTGACCCAAGCTGACTCACAGGTGTATCCCACACCACTTAAATGAAGATCATTATAAAAGGAGGGTGTTTAGTGAAGCTGGAGAGTTCCTCTTCCTGGGGCTTCTTCCTCTTGGTCTCATGCTCCTTCTGCTTCTCCTGAGGACTAGGCTGAGTATAAGCTTGTATACTTTACGCTGGTGTTTCTACTAGTTTTGTTATTTCATTAAATCCATTTTAATTTCAGCCCACAGGACTTCTCCCCTTTTTTTCCCCGATTCCCCTTCTTAGCCAGGGAGGGGGCATCAGATGACAGAGCCACTGCTACAGTTTGGCCCTGGACAGAGGCTAAATGTAGACAACCATGAGCTCTTACTTTGACCTGCAGATATGCCATGCTCTATAAATGATAGGTACTGCCATTCTTCACGAAGTGTTTGTATTTCATTTCATATATTCTAGATCTTGTCAGTTTGAAACAAAATAATTGTGGCACCTGGAATATAAAGAACTGAATAGTCAGATGAGTGTCCAAAGTATAAAATTCACATTTCAAAGGAGTTAGTATTTATTATTCTGTTTTATCTGTCTTTGTTTTCTATATATTTGTACTGAGGAAAAATACAGCAGATGACTGCATACTTCACGTACTTTATGTACTTTAACACACTTCATATGCTTTACTGGATAAACTGTTACCAAAAATACTAGAGAAAATACTCTTTGTTCAAGAGGCTTTTGCCACTTACTGAATTTGAGACTGAAAATCCCCAGAAAGCATCCAGGCTCCTAAGTGAAAATGATTGTCTGGTTTTGAAGTGAGATTGTGAAAAGAACACAGAGCACATCATTACCTCTCTTCTTGTGAATCCTAGTAGTAGGTGTGACTTGGAACCCAGCTTCCTCTCTTCTGCCTCCTGTCTTACAAATTTAGTTATTTATGGCTAAACAGCTTGCAAATTTTGTATTTTTCAGCAGTTAGTATAGCATAGCTACCTTTACTGAATCTAACTGTTCACCTAAAGCATTTTTGAGCTTATATGTTTTTTTTGGGCTTTCTTCATAGCCTGTCCTACCTAAAAAAAAAAAAAAAAAAAAGGGGGGGGGGAAAGGGGGGGCAGCATTTTCCCCCACAGAATAAGTATAATGACTGAGTTTCATCAAGTTTTCTGCTATCAGAAGTAATGGAATTTTATATTTTTATTTCACCAAGAGAACAACCTGCTTCAGCTTTCCTAGTTTCAGAGCATCAAAATAAAGTATGGACCTGCATTCAGTAATTAGTGTGAATGGCACTGTATCCTGTAATACCAACTTCTAAATCCAGTTGAAGGTGCACAGTTGTTTTTATAGTGGAAAACAGATCACACGATACCATCAAATGATGTTGCTTGATTGTTATATATAACATAATCACATTCCTGTTTATATACATATCTCATTATTCTCCATTTTTTTATAGAGTGTTCAGCAATGTATATCCTGCCCTTTGGTGAACACTACAATAGCCTCACAGCAGTACCAGAATGCCTCAGCTAGCAAGCAAGTGCAATTATACAGGAGGTACTGACGTTATCTGGTCCAGGATATTGCAGCTTTATGTACTTTATATGTAATGTGTATACTATTTGATACTGTGAAGTTAGCAACAAAATAAAGATGAAAGCAGTAGCTCAAATAATGACTGTCAATAGACTAGTAAGTAGTTTTAGGATAATTAAGTCTATTTTATTGTGCACTGTATTGTAAAATTAAAAGAATGAAAATACTTCATGTTTTTAGTGTTTGTACTGGTTGTGTAAATTTACTGTACTCATAATTAAGGGAAAACAAACGTTTTGCTACTTAGATTATTTGTAAACTGCTTTCCTAAATTCTCAGGTTTTTTTATAACACCAGCAGATTCTATTACAATTGTAAAAGATGTATTTTAAAAGTGATTTCATTATCAGTAAATAATACATGGAATTTCACCGTTCATCTTTATATTGGTGGCTGTATTAAAAATTACTGCTGACTATGTGTTGCCCCTATTCAGTAGCTATGTCTGATGGCTCTAAAACTGACTGCTTCCAACATCATACTTCTAGCATATGCTCCTGCAGGTCTTGTTCAATTTATTGGAGATTCCTGTTCTCCAGACTCTCTGAACAATGTTTATCAACACTTGCACTTAAAGAGCAATTCCTCCTGAGCTCCTTATGCAAAGAACCCCAGGCTGAAACTTGGGAAATTAGAAAGAAAGGTGCTTTGGAAGGAAGTCTACAACTAAAGGTATGTAGATGTACTTCCACTGAAGCAGGTAGGGAAACCTTTCTATGTCACTGTCAGCTTTAGGCTAAAACAATTATTCTAGAAACACAAAACCATCACCACCCAGCTAGCTCATCAGCAAAAGCTGTTCTTTTGTTTTCCTGACTGCATAAAATGGATTACCAAGGTAAAGAAAATCTCTATAGAAAATGAAGCGAAGTAGGGACAACAGGCCTGGAGATGAGGACTCTGTTCATGTGTTGGAGATACCCAGATGGAGCCAAATATTAATATATTCTGCATGAGAGCATATACAGTCTAATAACATGTCTAAGAGGTCTTTTCTTAGTTAACTAGCATGATACCTAAATCTGTGAAGTTAGTTAATTGCTGAGTGGTACGTTTTAACTTCCTCTCTTTTGTTCTGCCTCTGCTCTTTCTCTACAAAGTAGATAAACATTGAAACAAGCTGTAGAAGGTATATACAATGCACAGCATCAGTCAACAAATTCAAGCTGGTAATTAGCTGGATTTTTACATCCATATTAGATGCCTGATTTTCTGTTTTTATCTATACACTACGAATTGTGGGGTTAGTCTGGAGACTTAAACCCTACTGTATTTCCCCCAGAGATTGTCTGAAGCCCATGCAGTGCTATTGCTAGTCTCTGTTAAAGTGTATGGGAGTTTAGGAGAGCTGTATTTCAGGAGTGGGCTCAGTGCTGTACCAGTGTAACCATGGGAACATGGACCCAGAGGGACACTGGCATTGCTCTGAATAGAATGCATCTTCCCAAAAGAAGCAATTCAAATGATTATTTGGCAAAAGTAGTTTTAAGATTCTGTTATTCCCCATCATACCATGCTCATCATACCATTATCTTCAATAAGTGCTGTCATTCCTTAGGAAGGAACCAGACTGTAAAAAGGAGAGAAGAGGAAAATATGTGCACTTCATAACAATGGACAGGGGATTCGAGCTACCCACTGGCATGTGACGTCAGCCAAGATTAAAGCGAGCTGCGCATGTAGCAAATAGAAACTGAAATTTTACAAAGGAGGCTTAGGGAAAGATTGATTTTTTTCAGAACAATGTTTTGAAGAATGGAATAATGCTACCTTTTTCCTCTAGCTCGGCACTGTATCATCTTTGGAGGAAAAATCTGATAGGCGTAAAGGGGCTGACTTCAATCTGGAGCCTGTTAAAATAAACTGTATTTAAACATCAAAATTGCGGAAACTTGGTGGTCTTATGATCACCATTGCCATCTGTCCTGACACTTCTGCCAGAAAAGGGAAACTACAGCTGCAGAATTCTGATGTGCATCAGTATTTACTGGGCCTTTGGTGCTCAAATACACATAAAGACATGCGTGTATCCTCAGAGTGAAAGAACAAAGGCCTTCTGAGTTGGAACTTAACATTCGTTTGCACTGAAAATACTGAGCCCTTACATCCCTGTTTGTATGCAGTACACTGTGACATTCCAGTATGGCGAGGATTTAATATTTAAATAGTAAGGGAAAGTTTCCCCACAGAGATTAAGAGAGGGGAAAGTAAATAATCCAAATACCAGGGGCCATGGATCAAAACCAACCCTGCTAGTCAGCAAGCCAGAGCACTGGCTTAACCAGGTTTCCTCTCCTGTTAATCGGTTTAGGTGGCCCATGAGTCAGCTTCCTCCATTGCAAGGAGAGATTTCTTTCAAAAACAGATACCTGCATTTACATTTCTAGGAAAATATTTTCAAATGAGTTATTTGATTTAGGGTTACAGCTTCAACTCAAAGACAGTAGCCTTGTTTCCTAGATCGCTTCGGCCCTTTTGACAATACTAAAGTATAGTTTTTGTTTAGGTGTCTAAACAATGTGACTTTCAGGCACCAGGAATGTGCACTACGAGAGTGGGCTCAGAGGCAGCTGCTGGACTCTGAGCACTTGTGAAGAGCCAACAAGGTCTTTTGTTCCCCTTACTTGATGGTTATTCCATCATTAGGCCAGCATTTAGTACAGAAGTCTTGACTTGTGTGGCAGAAGCTGTGGTAAAGCTGTGCTGGGGAGGAGAACCTGACTGATGCTGTCATATTCTGCAGACAAAACAGGAATGACAATGCACATTGGAAAAGAAATTGGCAAAACAGGGACAGAGTGAATACAGGGAGCAACATCTAAATCATGGCTGTCGCTGTGTGGGAATGATCAGATTCACTTGTCATCAAATACACTGAAACACTTAAATCTTCATGATCAAGTAGACAGGAGGTTCTATATCGTTTAATTGTCCTCATCATAATATTCATGATAGTCTGGCTCATAATGATTCCTGTTCTAACACCACTGCTCTTGTAAGAGAGAATTCACCCAGAGTGAATTTGTCCCCATATGACTAGAAATGACTCCACAATGTTTTTGGAATTGTATTTCAAATTGTAGCCGCAGGATTCCTTCAATATTGAATATAAATCCCAAGCCAGCAACAATGGTGGCAATGATCCAGGTGACAGAGTGGCTGTGGGTGACACAAATCTACATATAAAGTCTCTGTTATTGTATATATTAATTCTGTGTTTGTTTTGAGAAGGAAGGAATTGTTCAACATTTTTATTTAATCTGTATTCAATGGTTCATGCTCTTTCAGAGTGGCAGAAAAAGGAAAAGAAAAAGAAAAAAGGAGAGGAGAGGAGAGGAGAGGAGAGGAGAGGAGAGGAGAGGAGAGGAGAGGAGAGGAGAGGAGAGGAGAGGAGAGGAGAGGAGAGGAGAGGAGAGGAGAGGAGAGGAGAGGAGAGGAGAGAAAAAAACACTTTTCTATGCCTTTTGTCCAATTTTCATCATTTCTGATCATATTTAATCTTTCCAGCTGGTACTGGGATGAGACTCTAAAAGATTCTGAATTTGTTTAAGGTTGTGCCATCATGCAGTTAGGTAAAAATGCCAATAGAGAGGATATTGTCTGTTATTTGATGGTCATTGAAGAACTGTGCCACTAAGCAAAGTGAAATAATTGAAAATACTTGTTTCTAAAGAAGGAAATTCTCCTGAAATACTTCACATTCAGCAAAGAGTTTTTGTCAAAGAAAAAAAGATCACTAAAGTTGTAATATTTCTGTTTATATTTAAAGGTCTGACTTCTCACTTAAAGACAAGGTTTTGATATTCAGTTTAGCTTAATCAGATTAGTCGAAAGCTATGTGAAATGTTTAGTTTCAGGTCCATTGAAATATTTTGGTAATTTCTTGCCAGTGGAAATTATTTCCCCTTCTGATTTCTCAGTTTGGCCATCTAATAAAAAGCAAAAATTATTTGCACAATCTATTCAAGACATCTGAACTCTGTTCTCAGCTATAGGCAAAGGGTTTGGCACTGGAGAACATGAGGCACTGGAGGCCTTCAGAGATCATGTGGTCAGTTTGCTGGAGTTGCTTTCTCTTAGTTATTCACATTGCAACACCGATCTCTGTGTTTTCTAGTCAGCCCATGACCATGGTCTCCCTTTGGAGAACAGAGCTATATGGTGCTCCCTTGCACAGCTGCTGTGGCAGTACCAACATAGATGTGATCGGTAGTTGAGAACAGCAGAGGGAGGTTTCAGCTAGCAGGGATGTGGGGGGAAGGATGAGTATTTACACATACCTTTCAGGATATTGCTTTTAACAGCAGTCAGAACTAGGGAGACAGACCACAGATTGCTAAGGGAGAACTTCTTTCCCTTCCTGGAGAGCCTACCCATAGACTGAATCCTGCCAGAAATGAATGTTACTTGGCTGAGCAGAAAGATTGTATGTTTAGGTTAAGTGTATACTGCCCTACATTTGGTAGAGCTGAAGAGTGAGCTTGGGATTTCCTAGACAGCTCCTAAGCCAGTAATAAATATAGTATGTGTTTCCCCTTTTTCTGGGATTGTTAGAAAGCTGGATGAAAATAAGAAAGCAATTATGTCCTTCAGACCTCTCGAAATTACTGCACCACCCGCACCCTGTGATTAAGTCCCTCTCTCTGACTGTCTGAGATGGTCAGAAGGGATTTGCTTTCTAAAGCAGAATGTGCTGTAAGGTCTTGTGGGACAGCAGAGGCTCTGCACACACAACACGCCTTTGCAGACACAACTAAATCTTCCAGCTCAATAATCTTATTACACATATGGGTGTTTGTTTTTGAGAGGGATGGAGATATATATGGCATATATAAACAAATTCTGAATCCTTAGTAATTAGCACTGCTTCTGAGAGTGATAGACATAATCACTTTTTTCTTTTGTTTTTAGATTTCAGGATGTGGCACACTATGATCCATCATTCTGTGTGGTTGCTACAAAAATACCCTGCTGCAGGGGGGGGAATTTGTCTGCAGTTGAAGGGGGGGCTATAGACCAAATATGGCCCAAGCCTGTTTGATAGTTCTCTCGTAAATGAAATGATGACAATCCTCTTGTGACTAGGAAACATTCCAGAGCCAGGGTGTAGGGTTACACAATGGTACAGTGTCTTGCCCCTGATTTATAATTTGAGAAGCAGATTGCATTCAGCCAGAATGTGAGTTGAACAATGAGGTTTCTAGTCCTGATCTCATTAACAGAGATTTATACCAAGAGGCTATTGTATCTTGTTCTTTTGGTTTGCCGTGCCAGCAAACATTCATAAAGTTATTTAAAAAAGAAGGCTTCTGTCACACACTTAGGTCAGAAAGTTCTCAGGAAAACAGCTAGTCAAATATAGAGTGGTCTCAATCTGCACTTTCTATGGGTTATGCTTCTGGCCTTAATAAGTCTCGGAATGATTAATGGATCAAATATCACACTCAAGCTTATTACATGTAAAGATTTGTGAGACACAGCTTAAAATGCCTTTTCACACATTTATGTTTGTTCATGGTTGAGTCACTCTAAGATAGCTTATTATTTGAAAATCATACATAATCACTGAAAGAATGTTCTGCCAGTACAGAAGAACCATTAGTAGGTGGAATAACAATAATATCCTGAGAGCTGGTTTCCCTCCTGTCACCCCCAGAGCCTCTGTGCTAAATGAAAGGTCATAAGGACATGGCCTGGAACCTGCTCTTCACCGACAGTCAGGTAGTCATTGTGCATGCAGAAGAGGATGCACAGCACATTAATTAATGTTTCAATAATGCTGCCAGGAAATTTGGTCTGATCACCAGTAAAAAGAAAATGGAGCACCTTTTCCAGTCTTACCATGCTGGAAAATAGACTGGCCTAGCTGTGTGTGTTGACAATGCAGCTCTGAAGCCTGCAGACCAATTCTGTTGCCTCAGCAGGAGGCTGTCTCGGAGCGTCACGGCAAGAGATGAAGTCACACAGAGCACAGCAAAATCCAGCACGGCTCTTGGGAGATTAAAGGACAGTATATCTGGAATACAGGAGGCACCCAGCTTCAAAGTAACTAAGTGCCACCCAGCTGTCATCACCACTTTTTAATACTCCTGTGAAACATGGACAGTTTATCATTATCAAGGCATGTGACATCCCAATTCCACCTGCACTGACTTTTGTGCTGTTGCTGGTATAAATAAGCACACAGAGCAATTAGCCTGTTATTCACAGTCCTGTCCAGTATTGAGTGCTGTAAAAATATTCCTGTAACCTATGTTCTCCCAGATGGTTGATGCACATGTTAGATGAGAGGCCACTCAAACCCAAATTCGATGGGTAGTTTACAAACAGCTGAGAGTAGGTGAGGAGACAGGGCAGCAGATACAGGTCAGGCAAATTTCAGATGGCAGTCAGCTCCACATCATGGAAAATTGCTGCTAAACAGCACCTACTGTTGCAGAGAACATGGATCAGCCACATCACACGTAGAAAGAGAGTAACTCTGTGCAGTGCAGGGGTGTGCGGGAAAGTGGGTGTTCTGAAGATGGACAGCAACGTCTTCTGTATATTCAATTTGCACTGTGAAAATAGGATGTGTTTCTCCCCGGCAAAGGTACAACAGCTGAGCCTTTGCATGGTGAAATAGCAACAGAGATCATCCTGACATCCTGTTGTGGGACTGTAGCTAGACCTTTTGGTCTCCTCTGCCTGAACTCCTAGTAAAGATTAAAAGAAAGAATGCAACACCCTCTCAATCAGCTGCTGGCCTCACTGTTACAGAACTGTTGCACAGTATTTTTAACCTTCATCTTTTAAACAGATTTTGAAATGGAGTCAGGTTATCTCAGCTTCATATCGTGTACCTTTGCTCACTGGTGAGCCTGGGGAAATAGGAACATCTCGCTCACTTTTTCTGTGCTATTCATTGTTTTGCAAGCATTTTCCAGAAGACTTCAGACTGTACTGCAGTAGCAGTTTTTTAATCTTGCTAATGACTTGTCACTGAATGCCAGACAGCCCATATATGGAATATTTAGGAGACCAGTGTATGACATTTTCTAGGCAATATGTGAATGATAAGCTTTAACTTACTTTGGCAGTCTTCTGCTTAATCCGTACCTTTTTTTCTCTGGCTGAATGGTGTTAAGTGACAGAAAACTGTGAGCTTTTCCTTCTTTTTTCCCCCAAGTGTATTAACTACTCTTTATCTCCCACAATAGCCACACTTCCCATAAATCTTATTTTCCATCAAGGAAGTTCTCCTTTACAAGTTTCCTATCCAAGTGCAGTTGATTTGTAGCATTTTATGCTTCCTTTAGTATGAAGAGCTGGAAGACACAATCCAGAGAGTTTGTTCTACTCCAGCTACTAAAGCTCTGTCAAAGTGCAATGATCTGACGAGGCAATGCTTAAAACAATGAATCCTATGTCAAATCTTTGCAACCAAAAAATGTTTTCAATTGTCTTCTGTGTTTCCCTTCTTGGAAAGCTCCCTCAGCGCTGTTCACAGCTTCCTACTGCATTACTTCCAGCAGGATCACCCATCCTCCCCTCTGGAAACTGCACTTTTCATGTTTCTGAGGACCGAGCCCCGAAGTGGGAAAGCAGAGCTGGGTTTATGCAGGAGGACACTATGCTGGCCTCAGCTTTGGAATCAAGCTCCACAATGCGTTTTCTTAAATCGTATTTTGTATTCGCACACTGAATCAAAATGATAAGAGCCACATCATTAGATTCACACACTTTGACTTTGAAAAAGTTAAACTTGACAGAAAGGTAAGAGCAAATTGTTATTGCAAACTCACGGTCTGAGGGACTGCTCTGACCATTAGACCCCTACACAAAAGGCAACCAGGGCCACCTCCTTCACCCCTTACCTTGCTCTGACATGTGCTCCATGTTACCTGCATCTGTTAGGTATGCTTTAAAGGTGCCTCATTTTTCAGAGCCCACATACTCAGGGACATGTAGATTTGGACTTTCAAATGCCTTAGACCTAGGACTGATGCCCAGACAGTCTGCTAACCCAAGGTAGTAGCATTCCTGTGCAGGGGTGGGAACCAAACTTTGGGTGTGGATTAGGCACTGGTCCTGTATCCTGATCTTATTTATCCACTTAGACATGTGCATGTCACTCTGAATCTTCCCAGAAGTTAGTATCCTTCAGAGAACTAAATAATTATTCCTGGCTTCTAGTCACTCTAATATATATATATATAAAAATAATCAGAGCAGTTGTGCTATCTCACTATCTCAATGAATTAGGACAGAGAAGAGGAATATAAAAGACTTCTCCAACGTTTTTGAGGTTATGTCCTAGTCTAATAAACAAACAGCTGTCTCCTGAGTCTTTCCCATGGTCCAACGGCATGGTCCAATCTCAGTGCCATTGAACTCCTATTAGCCCTTTTGCTCACAAGCTCTGATAGCTCATGTTAGAATCATAGAATCATAGGGTCGTTTAGGTTGGAAAAGACCCTTAAGATCATTGAGTTCAACCATGGCCCAATGCTGGGCCACTTAAGGAGTCACAGACCTCTTCTGTCCATCTTCCCTGTCTCTGGAGATTTGCATCCCAATGGCTCAGCTCCATTTCACAGCCCAGAACATGTTAGTTAACTCCCAGGGCTTGGAATTGGGGCACCTCGGGGCTCTGACTCACAGGCCTCATCATGGATAGCACTGGAAGCAAAAACACAACAGTGCTGTTTGCCAGGCTATCCCAAAGTGATGTGAGGGGACATTCAAAGAAGAATTGGATAGAAAATATGTACTTGCAAAAGAGAGAGTCCCTGTATGCTCACAATACCCACCTTCCCCTCTTTTCAGGGCCCTGTGAGATGCTTTATGCTCTTTCTGGCTGTGAGTACATGACAGGAAAGGAGAGGAGATGTCACTATAATGAACAGTGCACAGAGACCATTTCCAACAAGGAAACTGCACCTGGCTCTGCATGTCAAGACAGTGTTATTGATAAATATCCAATTTCAAGACAAATATGTTGCCATGAAATCATCAAAAGAAATGATGAGGGGTTTTTTTTTTCATTTTGGGAGGAGAGAAGGTAAAATAACGTCTTCAGCATACTGAAATGAATAAATATTTGTACAATGTTATAATAGTCCAAGGCAGCTTCAGAAGCTCTTAGTGACACTTGAAGGGAGAGGATTCAAATTTCCCATTCATTTTAATGGAAATTGGGTGTCCACATTTTTTTGAAATATTTTAAAATCTCAGGTATGATTTATAAACCAAGTACAAATACGGCATTTGAACAGCACCCAAAAAGAGCAATAAATGTACAGAGCACATCGCAGCAGATCAAGGTGAATCCAATGGAAATGCCTAGTTCAGTTCCTGAGTACAAAAGTGTAAATCCTTTCCAGAAGTCATGTAGAAGAGACATCAAAAAATAACATCTTTCTTAAAATCATACAAATTTTCCCTGTCTGCCTGGGTCACAATTCTTTTTCAGTGGTACATAGCTGCCAGCCGTGTTACCCTGCCCCTGAGAGCTGACTACAAACACATAACTTTGTGGCACAGCGCTTACAGCGCTGAACAGTCCTACCAATTTAGCTTGGCACTGCTTGCACCATCTGGCCCTTAATTAATACAGCATTTTAAGATCCTTCTGGTACTATTAAATGCAAGACACATTAAACCCAATGAGTCTAAAAGTTGCTCTTATTTTTTTTCTGGGGAAGAGAAAAACTGAAAGGTTAAAGAATCATGGAATCATGGAGTTATTAACATATTTTAAAAAGCAAGAGTACTAGATTTCACATCTCTGCCTGTTCCTCAGATCTCTTTTGCCCTTAATAAGACAGTACTCACACATTAGTGTGTGGGGTATCAGATGGTCCTTTTGTGCTTATTCTTTTCCTGTAAAGAACGTAACTACCGTGGCTGCTCATGTTCCCTCTGGCAGCTGAGAAGCTGGAGGTTTAACATGCCATAAATCTGCAGCTGTAGCAGAGCCCAAGTCCCACCATGTCCACGGCCGCTGTTTGCCCTGTGCTGAGGAGGGCCCCCATGCTGCCCCTCGGGCCAAGGTGTGTCACCCACAACCCACTGAGGTCTGCACCCCTACGCTTCACTGCCTGGCCACCATGGAGGGACATGTAAGCCCTTGGTGGCCTACTGCTGCCGTGTCTGGATTTATTCAGAAAGTTTGAATAAAAGGTTAAAAATAATTGTACAGTATCGTTGTAGACTGAGGAATTAGAAGTTTTGTATGTCTCTTGTAGATGTGTAGAAATTATGTGTGAGATAATTGCCATGTGCTTCCCTTATAAGAACTGGAGAGAAATAGAGAATTTTAAGGTGCGATTCATCTGTCCCTAAGGTATATATCTAAAATAGGTCAGATGAATCAGTCCCTAAAAGTGCCTATTTGTCTCTAATGACTTCAAAGAGAGCTTAGAGACTAGGCCAGACATAGGCACTGTGTAGAAGGTAGATGATATGAATGACATTGTAGACAGACACAGAAGAGGTCTTGACTTATTTTCTTTACTTTTCTCTTGCATATTGTTTGGGGGTTTTTTGTTTGGTTTTGGTTTTGGTTTCAGTTTTGGTTTTGGTTTTGTTTGTTTTTTTTAAACTAGACCTCAAACTGAGATTACCAAAGCCAGCTGCAAAAGTATCTATAACATGAGAACTTGACCACCATCAATGCACCTTGTGGTACTGTATAGACCATTAATAGGTCAGTCCCCTGCATTACTACATGTTTCCAGTGTAGCTATTGAGGTGGTTTAAGAGTCTAATAAAATATATTGGCTCAGACATACTGCTATGTGAATGTGGGTTATGATTTCTTTTAGGCAATCAGATCACGTCTCTATGCCTAGGACACAGTTCAACTTCAACAAAGACAATCTGGCCATCAATATTGGACAAATGGCTGCATTTTCAATATCATATCACATTGTGAGTGTATCAAAAGAAAAAATATTGCAGTAGCATGCTCAATATTAAACTGAAGTGGAGTTTTGATATTACACCTTCCTAGTCTCTAGAGACAGTCTTTTAAGGTAGAATTTTCAATGTTACCTATATCATTTTCCCAGTCCAACCCGGCCAACTCTGCTATAAAAGTTTGAGTTACTCTAGATGGAAGATTTAACACATAGGAAAAATGCTATTTATTTCAAATATAGTAAACAAAAAGTACATCTATACTGTCTTGTTGGTGTCTGCTAGAGTTTTGTGCCCAAATCTTATCTCCTGAATGTCCATGCTGCCTAAGTGTTGGTTCACCCTCCAGCTCCATTCTGGAGCAAGCCCAGTTGTTTCTGGGCTAGGAAGAACTAGACAGAGACTAAGAGATGATGTGTGCCAGTGTCCCACCCCCACACTGTATGAAGATACAGTATGAGTGTGACTCATGTTGTATTCAGCTTCTCCCAGACTAACCAGTATTTCAGCAGGCCTCATGTCCTAAGCCACCCTTGGTGTTACACAACAAAAAGACACATCTGGCAGCCTACGAAGCAGCTTTCCAACAGCAGCCCAGGGCAACATCTTAAAAGGACCATACTCAAATCAATGGCTCCATTGTCAGGAAGATTTCTTAGCAGCAATTTAAAATTATACTGAGTGCCATAGCACAAGCTGGTTTTATACAAACTGGAGAGGAGTGCTGATTCTATTTCATATATCTATCTGTATATCTCTGTATATGCACATGAATTTTGTCTCCCTTATACGTGTGTGTGTGGTTTTGTACATACATGCAGGAGGGGTAACCAGCCCTTGGGCTTGCCTAGCCTGTACCAAGGTACATGTGATCCTCGTAAGAGTGGCTGCAGCAGAGTTCTTCGTGATCCATGATTGCTGTGACCATGATCCTGAGAAGCAGGTTTCTGCTTTGCTTCTCCAGACAAGAATATTACTGAGAATCCAAGGGAGGAGCCCTCTTCCTAGGCTGTGACACATACCCCTATAGACTCACACATCTAATGGACTCTTTGTCACTGTTGTTCTGGTACCTTGTTTCTAAGTTTTCAGAGCAACTGGATATTTTTTTTCCTTAGGGCGTATCTATACTGCTAAACCAAAGAAGACCAGGTAATGAGCTCAGGCATTCACACTTATTGTCACAATGCTTAATTCTTAGTGCTCTCCTTGACTCTCTTTTGGACCACTTCAGTTGTCACTAAGAGAAGTCAGTTGTAGAGGGAGCTGACCCTGTGGAGTGTGGACACAAGCCAGCCTGTGCTATTCAGCCTCAAGGCTTGAAACAACTCACCAGTATAAACACAGCCAAACAGTCTGTATGTCCAATGAAATGAAAAGGAGCAAACAATTCTGATTCCATTTAATGCCAATTTAGGGCTCTTAACACGGCCTTTCCCACAAGTCAAGCTCTTGTATTGTCTAGCTAAGGGCCTTTGTGGGATGATAGGATGAGAGTTTGAGAAATCTGTCTGCTCTGATAATATTGCAAGGAGAGTTCAGGTTTACTGCCAACACTTCACTAGGATGTAGTCAACATGTTGATTTTGGTAAAATAAAAGTCTGGAATAAGAAAGACATTCAAAATAAACAGGATGCTAGGAAGGGCATTCACTTTAATTTTATGTTTATTTTTCCCCAGAGGGGAAGAGGTAGAGCTTGCAAACCTTTAAAGTTGCTTGCTAACTGCATAATGAATGGGGATAAGTTAACTCTGACTATGTTTTCAATTTCCTTAGGGAACTAGATGCCAAAGTGTTTGAAGTTTTTCTGTTACAATCTGAATACTTCTATGCAGGGGCCACCTTGCATATCTAACAGGACCTTCAGTGATTCCAGCTTAATCACATTTATCTTATAGCCAGATGATTTGCCAGAATTACAGTTCATGGGATATTTGGCATCATTGATCTAATATACGACAATGGATATAAATATATAGGTATAAAAAATTGCTTCCCAAGACCCCTTGTTTATTCCTTGAATACTCTGCTGTTCCCTTATTAACTCCTAATGTGTGTTCTGAATTTAACTTTTAAAAGCATGTAAAATTATGTATTAAGATTGAAAATCTATTTATCCACCAAGAGTGATATGTTTGCATCTCGAGATATTCACATATGAATAATATGTATGACTCCAGTCCTCCTGCTGTTGAATTAAAAGGCAGAACTCAATAACTGTAGTGGGAATAGCATCTGAAACATTTTCAGGGACCTAAAACAGAGAAGAGAAAAAGCTAGCAAGGAAATATTTTTTTTTTTTTAAAAGAAACCAAAACAAAACACAAACTTCAAAAAAAACCCAACACAACCAAAACCAAACAAAAAAACACAGTAGCAAAACTTGTTTATGAATCAACTTAAAAGACCTTACATCCTATACCAGGCTTGTCAGGCATAATAAGCTCTGTCAGAAGAGTCTTCTGGAAAAACCTTTGTATCTCTTTGTGCTTATGGGATAAGGAAATGCTTGCAAGCTCTGTAGAAAATTAAATGTTTTCTGAAATGCATGGAGATTTCTAGATAGAATTACAAAGCATCAGATTGTGTACCATTCTGAATGCATTCAGAAGATGATTTTGTAAGCTGTGAAGAAAGTTATGGGTTTATTAAGAGCACCTTATCCTTCCCCTACTTGTTGTGTCTTGGGTACAGGCTTGAAAACCCTTAACACCTCTCCTTCAGATTACCAATTCTTTTATTGTATACACATGTCTGGCACAACTAGTCTATATTTTGGCAAGGTTCTCTTGGTCTATTGTTATATAAATAATTTCTCTAAATGTTGCTTCCCTGATCCATTTTTCTTTCTTAAGAGGGTCTTAATACCCAAACATTTACCACTCTAGTCTAAATATTCCTCAGCTGAACTACAACATGGTTAGGAAGATAACTGCAACTTTAGAGAAAATGGCAATGATCCCATTGTTCCCTCTGGGAGCCAGACCGGGCACTGTAAATTGTGTATCCTTCAGAAGAAAAAGACCTCACATCCTTCTGTCAGGACTTCTGATTATTAAGTTTGTAAGTCGAAACATTTAGCAATGACTTCTTAGCTCAACCTCTAGCAAGGAGAATTTTAATTTAGACACTGAAATACAGATAAAATCAAAGGTAAAATGTTCCCACTTGTCTTTCAGACTCATTGCTAAGGACTAAAAGCAGATTATCCATTCTCCATCATGTCTTAGCTGAACAGGAAGGACAATCCGGTCTCTTTTGCAGGAGATAGAATTGATCAGTTTCCATCAGTTTTCATAGTTCGTGGCTCAGTTTGGCTTCTTGTTATTCCAAATAAGGTATATATTCTTGGAAACACTTGAAGAAAGCATTTGCATATCATATTATTCAAATGATACTGTGCAGAATAACAAACGAGACCCCTGGCTGGCCCATATCTTAGAATGAGTTTGTCATTTCCTCATCAGGACAGAATTGCTTTAGGAACTGAGTCATATGCACTCATTTGGAAGGCTAAGGGGAAGCTCACCTCTTTTATATTGACTCTTTCAGAATGGAGTCAAAGGGAAGATGGGATTGATGCTGACGTTCTAACTACACAGCATGATTTGTAAGACTCAAAGATTGAAAGGCGATGGAAAAACTGGGTGGGCAAGACATTATAAGAACAGCTTCTAGAAGAAGTTTTTGCACTTGCAAAGGATACAGCCCTGCTATACTTACCGTGGATCTGCAGCAGCCTTTTTGTTCAATTGTTTTGCAGGTGTAAATTTATTCTCACCAGATAAATTAAAGCAGCAAACTAGTATACACATCTTCTTATCTGTTGGCATCTATAGACAAAGTAGTGAGCTCTCTAATTTGGTTTTCTATCAAGAGGACATGCACAAGATTTAGGTCACACATTTCACACCCATAAACAAGAGCTCCACACTCTCCTTACAGTCTTGAACCCACATCCAGGGAGAGGAATTGCTTCCTTCAGCACGGATGCTGAGGCATACTACTGTCAGGAGATCACTATTTAACACTGTACAGCAAATCACACAGCAGCTTAGAACAGAAAATACAGAAGAAAAACACCAACTGATCCAGGAGGAGGAGTTTGCACAGATAACACAACAATCACATTCTCTGATATGTTATGTTATTTTATTCTGTTGTGTAACTGGAGGTTTTGGATAAGATGGCTTTCATTAGATAATCTCAATTTGTATGAACCAAAACCAACTTCACCAAAACTCATGCAGAATTCTGACTAAAAACCCTCCTAGTTTCCTGCCACCAAAAACCCACTTTGCGGTAGGATAATCAGGAGTTCGGTCTTCCTTGGCCTGTGAATTCAGGACAGATTTATTGTGCAGATAGATCTGGATTTCTGGACTGTATCCTGTTTTTCACTGAGCCTAAAATTTCTAACTCTAATTAGGGCTTCACCCTGGCACTGAGGAAGAAGCCTGGACACTTGGTGACCTCTATCATAAGCTGTGGAACCCAAGTTTTAGACTTTCAGCTCTGCCCTCAGAGACTCCATGGGGTTTTCCTGACCACTAGAAACCCCGTAGACTTCACCAACACTGACAAAAAGCCCCAGATTCACCAACAGGTGAGAATTAACTGCAGAACTCTTGGAAATCAAACCACAATGGTTATCTATTTCCAAACCTATTTCCTGTTTCTTCTGTAGGAAATGTAGAAATGTCAAGTTTTTGTTCAAACCAAGTGACAGGGGTTTTTTTGACAACCAATGTTATCTAAATTGACCCTACATTTGTTGACTTCAGACTGTGATGCCTTAATGCACTCAAAACAGATATCCTTGAAAGGCTACTCTCACTCTTCAATTAGTTCCGATTGCTGTAGCCTGTCACTTAAGTTGAGTAGAATAACAAGAACCTTTTGTTTCAGATATTTACATGGGTGCCAATCTGCTTTCAGGCACTTATTATCCCTAAGTTCCTAGACATGTTTGTCTATTCTAGGGTTAAATTTGCAGAGATGAACAAGGATAGTCATAACACCTGATGCTTAGCAAGGAATCCATTATCACCAGCTTTCTGGCAGAATCTTAATCTCACTTTCAGCAGGTCGAATTGAAAGAAACATCTCTCTTACTCTGCCTTTCCATGACAGGAGATACTGGCATTACCTCTAGAAATAAATGTCTTAGCTGATAGTCTATTGGCTGCTGTAGAAGTCATAATTGTGGAAGAAAACAGTAAAACATTAAGTTGGAAATTTTTTTTTTTAAAATAATAAAATAAATAAAACCCCACCTCTTGTCTTGGTATGTTCTTTATTTTTGTGGACAAGCCTACAACAACCTTAATCTTGACTTTGTGGAACATCTGTCCTACACCTAAGTAGCATCAGGATTCAAAGCGCAGACTTTCCTCTTTTATGTGACCTCCCAAGCCCAATTCAGTAACCATTCCCAGAGCTGTCCTGGTAAACAGAATCCTGCACAAAACCAGACAGCCAGTGGCTGTATTGCCCTTATTCTTTCATCTGTGTGGGTAAAGCTGGATTTTACCCATAGGGAAAATGTGCATTCATGTATTGCCTTTTTAACTTCCAGATCAGATGGCAGTATAGGACAGATCTCCGTCAGTCTCACTGTTGAAACTGTCTCTCTTCGTGTAGAAGTGTAATATTGGTTGGGCTGAAGAGCATAAAAATGACCGTAGAATTAGTGGCCAGAGTATTCAAGTCAAATTGAGGAGACTTCAATCCAAGGTTGCATCTCAGTTCTCATAATCCACATGAAACTTCTCCATTTGTCAGATGCTGTTTTCTGTTGGCTAGTTTGGGCATCTTTTTGCTTACAGTGAAGCTTTTGGGGGATCTCTGTAACTATTCACCAGGGAAGGTTTACACTGGATATTAGGAAGTATTTCTTCACAGAATGGGTGGTTAGACATTGGAATTGGCTGCCCTGGGCAGTGGTGGAGTCCCCATTCCTGAAGGTGTTTAGGAGTTGTGTCGGCATAGTGCTCAGGTATATGGTGTAGTTGAGGACTGTCAGTGTTAGGTTCATAGTTGGACTCGATGATCTTCAACATCTTTTCCAACCTAGATAATTCTGTGATTCTGTGATTCTATTCACGTTTTAAAGTGGTAGCCTAGACATGTAACTGGGAATCTGGATCTTGATGGACATCTCAGCCCAGCAACACTACCTTCTATGTCTTTTGTGGGCCTAGTGCTAAATTACTTGCTTAAACTACTCACTTTGGCCAAGAAGGCAAATGGTCTCCTGGGGTGCATTAAGAACAGTGTGGCTGGCAGGTCGAGAGAGGTTCTCCTCTTCTCTACTCTGCCCTGGTGAGGCTACATCTGAAGTACTGTGTCCAGTTCTGGGCTCCCAGTTCAAGAGAGACAAGGAACCACTGGACACAGTGCTGCAGAGGACTGTGAAGATGATGGGGGACTGGAGCATCTCTCTTACAAGGAAAGGCTGAGACCTGGGGCTGTTTAGCCTGGAGAAGACTGAGAGGAGATTTTATCAATGCTTATAAATATCGAAAGGGTGTGTGTCAGGAGGATGGGGCCAGACTCTTCTTGGTGGTGCCCAGTGACACAAAAAGGGGCAATGGCACAAACTGGAATACAGAAAGTTCCACCTGAACATGAGGAAAACTTCTTTACTTTGAGGGTGGTAGAGCACTGGAAAAGGCTGCCCAGAGAAGTGGTGGAGTCTCCTTCTCTGGAGACATTCAAAACCTGCCTGGATGCATTCCTGTGTGACCTGCTCTGGGTGACCCTGCTCTGGCAGGGCAATTGAACTAGATATCTCCAGAGGGCCTTTCCAACCCCAACCATTCTGTGATTCCATGATTCTGAATTGCAGTTGAAGCCTTGTGGTCACATCGGGAATGAACTTCTCCAAAATCTAAAAGAAGAAATACACAGTGGAACCCATCTTTTGCTTCCCTTTCTAGAAAGAGTAGAATAGACTAGATTTCTTCTTATGATTGTAAACTATAGTGAAAAAAAAAAAAAAAAAAAAAAAAAAGAAAAATCTGCATAGGAATTTAGGCTAAATAGTTTAAAATAAACCCCCAAACACAAGGCATTTTATAAAGGTCAAAGAACAAATATTGTAGTTCAGCAAAGACCTCATCATTTTAGTAAATAAATTGGAAAACAGCAATTTCTTCACCCTCCCAGACTGGTTAGGGGTTTAGGCTGCCAGCCTCTCAGATGGCCTAGGTTAAGACTCACAATGATGCAATGAAGGATGCTTGTCAGCCTGAATGGAAGATGACATTTTGGTACCTTATTTTATAATGCTTCATAAACTTTGTTTAAACAGTATAAACAGCAAGCAAAGGAAACTGGATTTTGCAATAAAAGCTATTTTTATGACAGCAAAAATCACATGACCTCTTACCCAACTTTTAAGAGAGCAATAGAACTTGCTTTGCTTGCCAGCCCTGAAAAAAGGCTGAATTTAATGTCAAAGACAGAGGTCTTCTTAGGCAACAGTGCTACATTCCAAATCCTACATGTTTACAGCTTCCCCCCTGCCTTAACCCCACCCTCTTGATGAGAAAAAAAAAATGCATTTAGGCTTAACCCTTCATAGCCTTTGACTTTTACAATGGCTGAGGCCACTTTGATTTTTCATTAGGTAAATTTTTCAAAGTAAAGTATAATGATGGGTAGCTTGCATACATGGGACCTGTTTGTAAACACTCAGTTCACATGCACTGAAGGAGAGAAATCGAGGTTTCCATGGGTCCTAAATATCCTAATTTCAAACCATTCATGTAAAGCTACATTGACATTCATCACTGATGTATCTTTCTCAGTGTAAAATCAATACTGTAGGCAAGCCCTTGCTTCTTGCTTGCTGATTTCACCACATACACTTTTTTCCAAAGTCACCCTAACAATGTTTTTGGTAAATATCCTGCTGGAAAACCACACTCAGTTTCCTTCTGAAATGAAGCTTTCCTTTTTTCTCACTGAAACCTTTTACAAACTCCTCAAATGAAAAAGCCCTCAGTGTTGACTGAATTTTGTATTTGATAACCCAAAAATGGAAACCTTATAAAAACCCATTTGATAAGGAGAGCCAAGGAATATCAAGGTGAATAAGTAACAGAATAAGCATCCAAGGAGTACACATTACTAATATGCTTATAACTCATCTCTAATTCAGTAGTCCAATATAAAATATGCAAAAAGAATCCTTTTACATATAGTAATAGTATCATAAATAGCCCTTTTCAGAGAAGAAAAAATGGTGGAAAAGATAGTGGTGATATTTCTGCCCACTATTTGTAACAAAAATCAAGAACTTGCTGGCTTTGGTACGTATAGTGAAGGAGCTGTGAGTGAGACAGGAATGCTATGGCACAGAGAGGATGCAAAGATCCCTGAAGGTCATCGGGAGGACACGGGACAAAGTAACCCAAGCTTTGGTATAGTGTGCCATAGGAGACAGGGAGTGAAGGAACATGCACGGGAACTGGGATCCTAGAGACAACTGTAATTTTCTCATAGGTATGGGGGAGTGGGGCTAAACTGGCATGTACAAAATACTGGTGGGGAAGGTAATAGATGCTTTATCAAGAGTATAGGTGGAGAATAAGGTGTACAGAGCTGAGAGGGACAGTAAGTAAATTTATAATAGAAAGGACATGTGTGCTTTCTTAACCACTCAGCCAGGTGGAGTTAATTCCTGAATCCTAACTTTAGGTGCCTGATGAGTAGACATATACATGTAACATGTACATTAGGCATACATGCAATCATACATTCATTAGAGTTCAAGTATGGAGTTTAGTATGCTTTTGAGCGCAGCTGACGGTAGACATCTCATCAACTGAATAAATCTATTGACTCCAAGGGCATTGCCATTCCAGAAAATCAAAAAAGGGGTATCTGGGGCAATCTGAAAAGTACCTTGGGCATCTGAAATTCCTCTCTATGAAATTAAATTGAGATCTTGATCTCCCCTGATGATAATGGAAACTTAGCTGACCTGTAAATGTCTACAAGTAGACATCTAAAATAAACTCTCTGAAGCCAAAACACACCTCCAGGTCTCAGCTCTCACCTCTAAATCTAGTGCCATTTGAAATGCCCACCTGACCTCCAGCCAGGAGTCTGGAGGAGCACAGGTCCCATCTAGGTCTTGTGTCATATCTGACAGCCCCATGAAGATGTTCTAGCCCCTTGAGGTATCTTAAACTGTAGTAGACACCAAGTTCAAGCATCTAGAACAATTACTCCTACAAATACCCTGTCACTGTCCAGAGAAATACAGCACATCCTGTAGCCTGGTACTGCTGTACTCATGCACATAGAAAAGAGAGGAACTGTTACACTTCAAAGGAATTTGTTTTCAACACAAGAAATGTGAGCATCAAAAATCAATGAAGACAAAAGCATGTGTATAGGCAAAATCTAGTTCTTAATATATATGTAAATACTGTGCTGGGTAACTAACAGACCACCTTGCAGTATGGCTACACAATTGTCTACAAATAATAAGGAAAAAAAAAAGTCGGAATCGGTAAAACACAATTTAAACAGGTCGAGTTTCCTGGGACTCACTCTAATTCTTACTGTGCATCTCCAGCATCTCATGTTTTTCTTTGAGGACCAAAGAAAATTTAGGCATTGCAATGCTTGTTATTTTGATGCCTAAACTCACTTTCGGTGTTTAGCCTCACATATTTTCTTTACTACTTATCTCGAAATACTTTTTATTATGCAAATTGTAAATTATCTATTTTGGCATCACTTTCTGAATTAACCCTTATAACAGGCTATAGCGCATGTATAAAGCAATATATCACACATCCTTTGGAAGTAGAGGTTATTACTGGAACAGTTACTCAGATATACTGAGTTGATTAAACTAAAACAGGCAACATGAACAAATCTAGCATAAACACAGCCATCTTTCTACCACATACTGTGTGTGAGGCAGCAGCAAGAGGGGGCTGCTCTGTAAGATGGGGTGAGCTGGGAGCCAAGGGTGACAGTGAGGCTGGTAAGGTAGTGCCCTCCCCAACACGGTCGCATCTCGCAGCACACCAGCTAGAACAGCAAAACAGGTCTGGTGACAGTGACCACATTCAACCACGAGTCCAGATCACCAGACCAGTCCATAGTGATAAGACAGGCTGAGTCTGAGGTCAGGCTCAGGATCAGTGGGGTTCATGGCCAGGCACAAGCATGCTGTCCAGGCAGCTCCAGCGAGGAGCAGGGATAACAGCTAGGTCTGAAATGCAGCTCCCAAGCCAAGATGAGGCTCTGTCGAGGTGTCTCCCATCTCTGACCCACCCAGCTCTTCTCACAGCCATCTGACCCAAGGTTACGGCAGAGCTGGCCTTGAGTGCAGGCAGCCACATTGCTGGAGAAAAGTGGCTGCCGAGTCTCTGCAGGGCCTTGACACTGCAATCCAGAAATAAGATTGCTGGGACAGTGGTAGGTTAACTCAGGGCACATAACACCAGCCCTAGTAGTTGAGGCACTTCAGATGTAACAGCTGTGAGCTTCCACATGCTGAAAGAGGCTAAAATCCAGATCTCCCTCTTCCTGGGTGAGGGCTCTAGGTGCATGGTGTGAAGATGGCCACCATGAGCTCTTTGTGTTTTAAAATAAAACCTCTGGTAGTTCTCTGCAAGCAGAGGTGTTGGTGCCTGCCTTTGCCTGAGGAGCCAGAGCCTGGGTCCGGAGCAGACAGGGTCTCCTGCCTTGCAGCCTTGGGTTACTGAAGGACAACATTTGAGGTAGGGGTGGAGAAAAGGAGGGATTCACACTCTTTCATATTTGCTAACTTGTAGATATTTTTAAGTGGCTTCCATGGTATTCAGCTCTTTCCCTTCTGTCTCTCTTGCGGACTTGAGCTTGGCGTCTTTTATCAGTTCAAATGCCTCAAATTGGTTGCTGATACCCCATAAATCTTTTGCAGGAACTGGGCTTGACCACAGTACACAGTGGTTTCTATTCTGGAGGGGGTTCTAGTTCCCACTACAGACAAGATGTAGGATCTGGACCTTAAGTTACTCTCCAACAGGCTTTTCCTAGCATACTTTAACACTGGAAAGACTCATTTATTTCACAGATGTATAATTATCTCTTTCCTCCTCTGTTCAGCTAATTCATGCAGCTTAACTATTCCTCAGTGATGCTGAAGACTTCTGCAGGAGGGAGGGAGGAGCTGCTGTTCAGGTTCTTCCCTACCTCCCCGACTGGAAGGGGCTGCTGCTCTGTCACCAGCTGACCTTTGCCTTAAAGATTGATGTACTTAGCAAAGGTGCAACAGGGCTGGTCCTCTGTAATTTGATTTTTGTTTGCTATGGAAAGGCTGGTTTGTTTGCTTTCCATTTAAGGCACACAGTTTATTCAGGACTGTAAAACTCTTCAAAATCACCCATAAGTAAATATGTGAAAACCAAACAATGCTGAAAATTAGTCTGGTCAAAAGTGAGGGACTACTATTGCTTAATAACTTATATGTACAAGACTGCATTCTGCAGCAGAAAAAAATATTTTATGCCCTCCAAATATCTTCTGCATGACCATAAAATACTTAACTTTTTAAAAAGTAAGTGAAATGTTTGTGTTTAAAAGAGTACTGTGCCTGACTTTCTACTTCAGGCTGTTGTGAATGACATCAGAGGATAATGAGGTCAGTGTATAAACTGAAAGTCACAGTTTAACTTTTGTTATTGTAAATTGCTTAAAACTGGAAATGTTGAATTATAAAACTATGATAGGTAGATGGCATAACATTAAAGAAATTAATTGCATACTTCAGAGCTTCCTGTCCTGATCCTCTTGAGCCAGTCCTGAAGTCCTTACTCATTTCCTTGCTCCTGATTCATCAAAGCATTTAAACACTCTAGATTTCAGTGGGATTTAAGCATACACTTCTTGATTCAATGCTTTAATCAGAGAAAATCCTCACTAAAGGTAGTAAGAATTTTTGCCCCAAAAGACCTAAGGTTTCACTCTTTTTTTTTTTAAATCCTGTATTTGAGTCTGTACAACTTGAAACTGAGAATTTATGTGTTTGGTAGTTGTTGCTACGCATCACTCCCTGCCCAAACCAGTTCTTTCACTTTGGCTATTTAATCTCTGGCTAGTAATATTAGTGGCAAGATAATTTAACAGATGGGGTAGTGCTGGAGTAGGTGGAGATGTTTTGAGAATAAGGTTATAATAATTTGTTTCAGGTGCCTCCTCTTTGGATCATATTTACATACTAAGAAGAAAGGCACGCATTGTCTTTATCCTCTCTTGAACTGCCTCTACCATTTTTGAAAATCTCGAAGTATGCTGTAGCTTTATTTTCTATGGTTGTTTAGGTGTAAGTAAATCTTTTGCGGAGAAAAAAAAGGAAGTGTACGGGAAAACATTTGGAGAAAACGGAATGGAGAAGATACAGGGGAAGGGGTCCTTAAATGACACAGAGCTGCTACACAATAACTTGGTCCGCTGAACTGCAGCCCGCTGGTGTAAGCCCTCTTACAAAATTTAGTGAGTACGTAGTAAGCAATAGATTCTACTGAAACTACATTAAACCAGAGCTTCTTAACAAGCTTATGGTATCTATTTCTTCTGGATTCCTTTTGTGCAATCCTGTTTCACTAGCATGTCTTACAAGTTAAATCTCTAGGACATCTTTTAGAGGCCGATGAGGCAAAGGAGTGCACAGCAGCACTTTCAGCTTTGCTCCCCGCTGTCGTGGCATGCTGTACATTTCTCTGTGCTTTCTAATAAAATCAAATGTGATTCAGCTTAATTTTTACTACATTTTTTTTAATTAGAAACAGACAAAACCACTGCTAAACTTCTTAGAAACAGGTCTGTTGTTTAGGCTGAGCAGCAGATTCATGGGAAAATGACATTTCTGGAGACGTGCAGCAAAGGCAGAGCCAGTTTTGGAGGGGGGCAGATTGCCGAAGGACATTGCCCGAGATGTGCAGCAGCCTGAAACTCTCACTGCCTTCCCTGCAAAGGGCAGGAAAATCCCCAAACTTTGCAAGGTGCCTCTTGCTTTACTGGGCTTTTAAAAATAACTTCCTTAAGTAACCACGTAGTTTCCTTAAATTTTCTGCGGGGAAGAGCCTGAAAGGACGGCCTTGCACTGCCAAATGGCTCAACACCCCGGGAAGCAAGAAGCAGCCCCGACTCATTAGAGCTCCGTAATTCGTAACTTTGGCCCTTTCCTAATTCTTTCTGACATTACGTTATTGGGGGTGACGTTGATCAAGCCATCGATGGCGGTCCCACTCCCACCTTCACCTGCCGGTGCCCACAGGCCCTGAGTGCGAGGCTCTCCTGTGGCACGCCTGGAAGCTTTCCCGGTGCACAGGCAGGAGCACAGAGGGGAGTGAAGGCTGATGTTTAATTAGGGGATTTTATAGGTGAAAATCACAGAAATCCTGCCAGAAGGGGGACAGCCGTGCCTCGCGGCCCCGCCGGGCGGCGGAACGCTTGTGAGCGGGGCCGAGCCCCGCGGCGGGAGCGGGCCGGCAGCGCACCGCCGTTTCCATGGCAACCGCCGAGCCGCCGGCCGCGCTGGAAAATGTCCGCCGGGGATCGGCGCGCTGCGGCGGGCTTCGCTTTCCGCTCCCTGCCCCAGAAAGCTTTCCCCTGCCTGGAGGACAGGGACATCCGAGACCGACTCCTCAAATGGTGGGAGGGGGAGAGCCCGCCGCGAGACGCGCCTCGTTGGGGGTGGCGGCGGGGGAAAGGGCGGGCGATGCTGAGGGATGGGGCCGCCTCAGCGCCCGCAGGGCTCCCGCTCCGAACCGGCGGCGGGTCCCTGACTGCCCCCCGCCCGCCTTAACTGGAAATCTCCTCAGTATTTCTCAAGCACATAAAGCGTTTGTTCTGAGGAGCGTTTATCCTCGCCTTCCAGAACTAGGCAAGAGCTGCTGTAGCTTCGCGACGCTGCTCTGGTGCTGCTTGAGGCTGTGCTTCCCTCAGCCCGCCCAGCAGGGGCGGGAGGCGGCTGGAAGTGAGAAGGAAAACAAGAAAAAAAGTGTAATTATTGGCCAGAACAGGGCTTTATGTAGTGTACCTCAGCAAATCTGCAGAGTCAGTAAGTACCTAGTATGTCTGCAGAATATTTCCTCTCGTTTTTCCATTTCAGGTCCATGCAAGGCAGGATCACAGCACAAGCGTTCAGTTTCGACCAGCAGTTTAAGCCCTATCAAAAGGATGAATTTGTTATGGTAGTCCTAACTTCTTTATATTTTAAGTTTGTTTTTTTTTCCATGAAATGATAGCTATTGAAAAACTGTATACTGGCAAACACCAGCAGTGTTAACATGCTATTCGCCTGCTCACTGAGTCCTTGAAAGTGGGTGATTTAGGTGTGGTGCTCAAGTCCTACTTTGCCGGTTAACTGTATTGTCCAGCAAAAATATTTTAATCTGTATTAATATTACTCTATTTTAAGAAGGAACAATTTAGTCATTCAAGCCCAAGAATGGGAATCCAATCTGGATGCTGATCTTGGCCACCGTGTTTAAGGGGGAGACTTTAAACAGTGTACATGCAGTTGTTACCCTTGCTCACAGCTATTACTGCTTTGTCACAGTAAATACACCATGCAATTAGACCTTCATATGCACCATTTATCTGAAAATGCAAGATTTTGAAATGTATTGGATACCATTGCTTTGTACTAGAATTTTGGGCTCTCAGCTCTTTGAGACTCAAGTCTCTTGCTGATTTTGTGTCCTCCACTTTTGTTGTCTGCAAAGTGAAATCTGTTCATCTATTTGCAGACAGGAAGAGTAATAATATGTGGTTTTAAAAACAGTGTGTTTTTTACATCTATTGTATTAAAAACAACTCTCTGATTTGTTGTATGTCTACTTTATATTGTTATCCTGGATAAAGAATTCAGCCTCTTTGTATTTTAAAGAAATTCACACAGAAATATGCCAATATTTAATGTCCCGCTGACAAACATTTCAAATAATTGAAGTTTACAAAATATGCATTTACCTTCTTAATGCTTGTCTGTTTTGACTTAAAACCATAAAAATATCACTATAAAATGATGAACTCTGAGTAGCTGTGAATTAATTGAGATCAAAGGGACCATTACATTATGTAGTCTGATGTCTCTGTATCTCAGAGAGATGGTAAAGAGATTTGGTGATGCAGAGAATGAAAAATCCATCATTTTCTTAGCAGCTTCTTCAGTGATTATTTACTCTGCTTGTATGCATATACATAAGTGTACGTTTTCTTAATTGGCTTATCTATCATTTAAACTTGTCAGCTGCCAACATTATTATGCATGTCTCCTTTATTTAATTGATAAATCAATAAGATTGAATACTCCAAATCTTACTGTGGAACATCTTCTTCATCCCTTCAATAACTTAAGGATTTCTTCTGTAGCTGTTTGATATTTTTTTCTGTCTCTATACTTCTCTCAGCTTCAGATTTATTTACAAAATGTAAATTTTACAATCATACTTAGCATTTCATTTTTTACTTCAACAACATTGCATGCAAAGGTAGAGTTGTTTAATCTCTTCTTCCCTTTTCTGTACCTCCAAGGATTTCACTCAACCTTTTTGTGTGTTCTTGGACTAAAACTGCTTTACTGTAAAACCTTAATACTGCAAATATAAATATGTAGAAACTTAATGAAATTCAATAAGAGCAAGTGTAGAGTCCTGCATCTGGGGAGGAACAACCCCATGGATCAGTACAGGCTGGGGGCTGAGCTGCTGGAGAGCAGCTCTGGGGAAAAGGACCTGGTAGTCAACAGGCTGATCATGAGCCAGCAATGTGCCCTCGTGGCCAAGAAGGCCAATGGCATCCTGGGGTGCATGAAGAGGAGTGTGGCCAGCAGGTCAAGGGAGGTTCTCTTCCCCCTCTACTCTGCCCTGGTGAGGCCTCATCTGGAGTCCTGTGTCCAGTTCTGGGCTCCCCAGTTCCAGAGGGACATGGAGCTACTGAAAAGAGTCCAGCGCAGGGCCACTAAGATCATGGACTGGAGCATCTAAGGAGAGGCTGAGGGAACTGGGTCTGTTTGGCTTGGGGAAGAGAAGGCTGAGGAAGGGGGGGTCTCATTAATGCTTATAAATATCTCAAGGGCAGGTGTCAGGAAGACGGGGCCAGACTCTTCTTGGTGGTGTCCAATGACAGGACAAGGGGCAATGGGCACAAACTGGAACACAGGAGGTTCAATCTTAACATAAGAAAACACTTTACTGTGAGGGTGACTGAGCACTGGCACAGACTGCCCAGAGAGGTTGTGGAGTCTCCTTCTCTGGAGACATTTAAAACCTGTCTGGATGTATTCCTGTGTGATCTACTCTAGGATCCTGCTCAAGCAGGGGGGTTGGACTAGATGATCTTTGGACGTCCCTTCCAACCCCTACCATTCTGTGATTCTGTGATCCCCTAGATAGTCTCCACCACTGGGATACTTGTTCTTCTCAGCTGAAATGGATGAAACTCAAATTTTGCAGATTAAAATAAAAACAACCCCTTGACCCTTAATCTGTTGTAACATTTGCCAGACAATTTTGACAGACTATAAACTCAAAACCTTGCTATCTAGAAACTACCAAGAAGGTTATTGCTTCATCCTGAGACAGAGGTCAGGTGGGATTATTTCAGCAAATTTTTGGACAGGTCCTCATGCCTTAACATTATGAAATCTACCTCTGTGATATGTACATTAAGATATCTTGAATATATAAAAGACAATGGCTGCACAAAGTTACAAAAACATGTATTTGGTGGTGTGATATTTAGTATCCAAACTGAAAGATCATACAGAATCTACTTACTAATTGGATCCTTATAATTTGCTTTGAAAGGATCCAAGACACTACAAATGATGATTTTATGTTTCATTTCAGTAACTTGTATTCTCTTATTTGAATATTATAGGCATTTTTTAATGATCAAAATGTGAACTCCAGTTTAAAGTTGCTCTCAGCTTCAGGACATTGGACTACATTGGGTAAATTTAGAATAATTTAATCGTAAATAGAAATGTCTGTGTTGTAACTATTTTCCTCTAATTTACCATTTTGTAATAATGACAGTTCATATATGTGTATCTTCACCTGGATGAAGTATCTTAAAGAATTACTTATTTTACTAAATAATAAGAAAAGATTCTTACCTAGTTCATTACTAAATTGTCAAATTTTACACTTTTTTTTTCCCTTGATCCCTGCATTGATCCATAAACCAAGCTACTAGAAGTGTTTTTAAATAGTCTGTGATGTCCAGTTGACCTGATGATGTATCCAGACATAATCAACTCCATTAATTGTGGAATTATTGCTACCTTATTCAGATAACATTTGGAGAAAGACACTCTTTCTATAGCTGCAACCACCTTATTCAGGACAGATCTGTTACAAAATTGAAGTTGAGAGAGCAGAAGGCTAGATAGAGTACAGCCCCAAGCTTGTGTAAATATGCTGTCTGCACAACCAAAGTGATCTGGGTGCAGAAAGAGAGCCATGTGATAGGGTGCGCTAGTTGCAATCATGGCGTAAGGTTGCCTTCTATTTTGTTGCCATATCATTAACTATTTATAACACTTGATTATGTCTGTAGATGGAGTTGAGACACTAAAGGAGAAAGACCAAAAGCAAATAGCTCGTGATTTCATGGCACCACTTTGAAGTTGTATTTTTGATTATGTAAATGACACACAAAATTTCATGGAAATTGTATGTGATAATATAATGGGATTTTATGCATAATGTGAACTCTAACATCGCCAAAGTGATTTTCCTAAATAGGAATAGTTTAAAAGGGGGTAGTAGCAAGTCCTCAGTTCTTTTGGATTGTCTGCAAATACTTTACTGTGTGTAAATATTTAATGGAGCTTTGGGAATTTTCTAGCTTTTCCATTTCAGTTCTCTGGAACTGGCACAGGTTTTCCCCGCTATATACAATGACACTAGACATTGCCACCTTTTTGTCAGCAAAATCCATTTTCCAAGCACTGTATCCGGCTGTTAAAACAATTTAAATATATAAGATGCAAAAAATATCTCAAGTTCCCCTTCAGGTACCTCTTTTTTCACTCTGGCAAGCAAAAAAGAAAATAAATATATTTCAAAATGTGGGTAAACCTTTTCCTGCTTTAGGCAAGAATTTTTTTAGGCTATCTGTCTAGCCTGTGACTTGCCAGTCCCTGTAGTGAAGGTCAGTAGGTTACATACCTTGTGTTAAGAGCAGAGGGTCACTTGCCAAGTATCCCAGTTTAACTCCCGATTCTGCTGAATCTTCCTCAGCACAGAAGTAATGCATTTTGCTCTGAGGACTGGAAGGGTTCCCTTTCTAAATCCTGAACAGCTGGTATACGCCATTTGCTCTTAAAATTTCATCTTCCCATTCTTTGCCTATTTTTGGTGAGGAATGTTGGCACATTTTTCTCTACTTAGTCTTCATGTGCATTTTTTGAAAATATAGTAAGAATTAGCTTTGAGTGGGAGGAGGTAAAAAATCATCTTCTAGTATTTTCTTGTTCAGACATGCCAATATATTAATCCAGCTATGCCATGTACTTATCACTGTGAAGTAACTCTTTTAAGAACAAGTTCCTGTTCTTGAAGGAAAATACTGGAAATGGACTTATTTTGCTTTTTAGAAAATCTGAAGAAAATTACATAATCTAGGTTGATGCAAATCCTGTATTTATTCTCTTGCAAACAAAGATGTTAGGGTGGGGGGGTTTTTTCCAGGGGTTGTGTGTATTTTTGGATGCATAATATAAGTGCTGTTTAGATAGGTTCTTAGAAACCTCCTTTCTCCACCCTGCCATGAGCTTGACCAGAAAGTATTTATAGACCCACAGAAAGATGTCAGCATTATATAAAACACTGACATAATAATGTTACTTTATGAGAGTGTTTTCATAATCCTTTTGTCTTTTTCCAGGCTGTGGTCCTCTTTCACCTTTGCACTAAGAATTTATTTTTCTTTTTAATTCAGTGGGCGTGGTTTTACTTTAATATTTATCTCTACCTTCTCTCTGTTACTTGTCTATCTCCTTTTCCTAAAATACCTTTCTAAAAGTTTTTTGGGTTTTTTTTTTTTTTTTTCTGTGTCTAATCTCATTTTTTTTTCTTCTCCTGACTCCTTTTCTTCTTCACCTTAACATTATTAGACCTCAAAATCCTCAACCTCCGTCCGTTAGATCAAAAAGTGGCAGAAAACATGGAGTCCCCAAGGAATGCCACACGTACCTCTCTCCTCAGCTCCCCAACGTGTTGGGATTCGTGGTAGAATCTCACAATAGTACATTGTCTCAAGGACTCCAGCTTTAACATTACTTGAAATATAACATTTTAGGTAAACAATACATAAGGGTATTCTCTAGTCTGCTTGATTTGATCAGAGAGATACTTAATTACCTGTTCTCACACCGCGCTTTTTTGCCTGTTGTAGTAGGGATATTTTTTCCCCCCTTCCTGTCTCCATGGTAGAGTATTTGATAGTTCTGTCATGTGCTTTAAGCTCCCCTTTCATCTCTTACTCTCAGATTTCTGAAATAGAAACAGCAAAAGGAAAAAAATTGATGCACACCAACTTACATCTTGAGTCTTGTATTTTTAAATAGCTGCAATGAAAATTAAATAGTAGTTTTTCCTTGGACACATTACTGGCCTTGCACCTGTCAGCAGTCTTGGGGAGGCAGGACTGTATCTGCTTAAGCTCAATTAACACTTGAAAAGTTATCTTCAAAGGGATAGGGTTACTGTCTTTTTTTTTTTTTTTGGTAAATAAAAATTTAGTATTTGCCTAAGAAAGATTCTTGAGTTGATGTATGTACTTGAAACTCTAACGATTCCTGTCTTTGTAAAGGGGTTTTAAAATCTGGAAGATAATCTTAAATCAGCATTTTTTTAGACTACTGTTACAGGTTATCATCTACAAAAATGTTAGATGTCATTTGAACCTATAAATCAATAGTCTGCACCTTTTACTTTCGAAATACCATCTTTTTAGTACAGAGCACTGAACTTGTATTATGTCTGCTCTACATAAACTGTTCTGTAAATAGTAAGCTGCAAGAGGTTTCTCTGAAGTAAAAATCTTTCTTAAAATTTGGAGGAATTCTAAATATACCTAATCTGGGGTTTATCTGCCCCATGCTAGATATGCCACGTGTTCATTTAAAAGTATATTTGCAGCAGCGCTTTATAGATATTCCAGAGCTAGCTATTATAAGAACCTTAATCTGCTTCAGTACTTCTCAGCTCTTTGTTTTCCACTTGCAAAGTTGTCAAGGTATTTCTTCTTCCTATTTTATTACTCACTTTTACAGTGTTATTAAAACTGGCCACTCTTTTCCAGGAAATTCTGAATCTCCAATTTCAAATCTCACGTCTCAAAAGTAGAATAGGAGCTTCCAGTATATTTAAACTTTTCCATTTATAGTTTGGTTTTCTGAATTACTGAATAGATTACAAAGATCTTGTGTGAGTTTTCAGAAAATCTGGTGTCAGAGCAGAAGTGTCTCTCCTTTCCTCCTCCAATAAACTGCTAACAATTTGAAGGCTTATAAATAGCTCACTTTCTTATACTTTGAGCTCAATAACCAGGAAAATGTAAGATGTCTCTTTTTTCTTAAGTCATTTAACGTATGATTTTTGTTAGTCTTGACTTGGTTTTTGATTCACAGGCATATACAAAATCATTTCTATGTTAAAAGCTATATTAGCTCGTATTAAATCTCTTATCAAATAAAATGTCTATCCCTTGGAAAGGAAGCTGGAGAATTAGAAGTTAGAGGGGTCTACAGGTGAGGGGGTGGGAGGAAGCATAAATAAATAAATAGTTCAGGTGGGGTTTTTTCTTAAACTCGTGATTTTAATTACATAATTTGATTATTTTTGATACATGTGGACAGGTAGGAGAATGTCCTAAACCTTTTTTCTATAATAACCATATCATATTTTTCTTTTTGCAACTGTATCTGTAGATGTAAAGCCAAGCAATTAAATGCCAAGCTTTTCTCTATAGTCAATTTTCTTTGCATCTCATTGGCCCAATAAAATAATTACAAAATTTTACATCAGTTTTGTAGCTAAAGTAGACACATTTTCAAGCCATCAACTTGTAACTTTTCTTTATTTTTTTTCTTAGTGTTGATGAGGTAGGTGGTACAGTTCACCTGGTTTTAGATACCAAAAATGCCAGTACTACTTAACCTACATGTACTAATATATGGGAGAAATCCCAAGGCCTTTTTGGAAGTGTGGGGGCAAGAGAAATTTTAGGTTTGCGAAGAAATTTTAGGCTTGCGAAGATCAGGATCAGAATGAAATGCTAGGTGCTTTTGGAAGCATCATGGTTCATACATCTTTTTTTGGCATGTTTCTATTTCTAAAATAATGTCATCTAGAGTGTAATTTGGACATTTCCTAAATACTGGTCTTTAGTGATCCTTTAGGTCAATTTTATCTTTAATTGTATGGTCAAAAGCCTTTTGATATTGTGACATTGTTGACCAGTCTCCCATCAAGGGAACTTACAGAGGAGGAAAGATAAGAGTAAACTGATGGAAGGCTGGAATGGTGTCAATATTATCTCTGCCGAGACACACTGCCCTTGTGTGGCATGTTTACTTGTGCTCATGCTCACTCATGCTCTCCTCCCCTCTCCTGTTCAGAAGCGCTTTGAAGGGTATTCAGGGGGACTTAGAGATGAGTAGAGAATATGTTCTAACATTTGGACCGTAGAGAGCAGGCGGAACTGGACTGAATCAAGAGCTTCTTCAACAGGGAGTCTAATGCTTTTTGAGATGCCCTAAGTTATTCAACACCATGCATACAGATTTGTAGGTGCAACACTGTATATAGAGAAAACATGTGCCCTTATGGACTGGTACCTCATTAAGGAAAATACTGTAGAGCATCTCACATGGCACTAGATGTCTATGAGCAACAGGATCAAGCCTTGGATGACTTGCAAGCACAGAAACAAGAAAAAAATATAGAAAAATGTACTCGGTACTTAACAATTAAAGAGCTAATTCTCCCTATTCATACAGGAAGTGCTGATAGTACCTTTTTCAGCTTCTGAAAATAGCTGGTTAGTAAAGCTTACAGTAGTCACAAAACTTTTTAAAAAGTTCAGATATAATACTTAACGAATCAGAAATTCACCAGAGCTGCATTCATTTTGGTTTTTACTTTGTGGGGTGCTGCTAGAAGCTATTGACCTTTGTACTTCATCACGCCAAATTTGGTATTTATCCTCAGATTCCTTAAGGCTTAAGCTGTGGAATATGATTTTCTGAGGGTGTGATCTAATGTGATGTTGGGTTCCCATGGTGTTTCATCTATTACTTGTTTTGATTGATAGTATTGCCAACAGTGGGAGCAGACACGGGAGCCTTAATGGAAAGTAGCATTCAGATGAATTTAATGTTTTCTTTATGCTTGTTTCTTTCTTAGCTTTCTTTGGGTTTTGAGAGACTGTGATTGAGTCATACTTATGTGATCTGTATTTTTTTTAAAGAATATGCCCCACACAACCATTTAGAGAAGCTGATTATTCCCACACTGTGTCAAACTATGAATTGCTGTAAAACCATTAGTGCATGGAAATTCTCCTATTTTATTTATTGCAAGAGACTTGAAGTGAAGCCTTCCTATATATTCCAGGTTCCGGAGTGTCAAAAATTGAAGCTACGGTGGTGCCCTGTACACAGATTTCCATGTCATTTTTTGATCGGCTCTACTCTGAAGGAGTTGTTAGAGAAACTGGAGATATTGTGAAATGTTATGATGACTATTACGATGATATTCTAATCTCTGATGAATTAAGGAAGGTCAGTATAGCAATGAAAAAATTCTTATAATTTTTCATACTCTTTTGGGTACTGTAAGGACACATTTTTCAATATTTTTTTTTTTCTGACAATACATACTTTCCATGGTAAGAATGGGCACCAATAGCCAAGTGATAGAAACAAGTGAGGCACTGCAGTGCCTGAATGCATTAAAGCAATGGCTGTTTTCCAGATGGGCCCTCTTTCCATTTTAGGTGGGAGAAAAAGGCAAAGCCTTCTTCTACCCACTCTTGTCTCAAGTAGTCAGTGCTTGGGTGTGTGTGTGTGGGGAAATGCAGCTACTCATTTGCCTAGGAGGGGAAAACAAGTGGTGCTAATGGAAAGGTCCCATGATACCCAGAGCTGTGGGTTCACCCAACCTTCCAGGTAGTTGAAGTTGAATTTAATCAATAGCTACATCCCGAAGCATTCCTGGATGTGGCCAGGCATGCTGACCATATATGTGAAGGCATCTTCATGTATTTTCACCAAAACAAAATAGAGGAAACTATGAAAAGGGAAATTATTTTTCAGTGTAACACTGAAAAAGGACTAAATATAACTCCTGAATAGCCCTGAAAGGTAAAAACTGTTTGTTATACTCCAGTGGAGGAATTAGAGAGCAGATTATTCTGAAAAAGAATCTAGCAGTGGCACCTTCTTAATCAACATGTCTTCACTGTAAGTGTTTCTTTTGACTTCATAAGCTAAAACAATTATTTTTTTTACTTATGTTTGTTTAGCATTAGCAAAGCATAGTGTGGGAGAACTGGATTTTGCTCTTCCTTGTATATATAATCATCATAAGTGCTTAATAATTACAGAGTTGCATGCATTTGCACTTGGCAAATCCTTTGAAGGCAATGTACTTGAACCAGTGACACTGGTTACAGGATGTGGCCTGAAATTCTGGTCTGTCTTGTAAAGTTCTGGGAAAAGGAGAGAACTCAAGCTCTTGTTTGAATTTCAGATGTGGTTTGTAGCTTAGCAGTTCAAAATACTATGTATTTATTTATAAGTCAGGTACATGTGAAATGTTTTCAGAAAATAAAATATATTGGATATAGAAAAGTTAGAGGCAACATTTAAAATAAGAAATCATTGGAGTTTCAGCCTCTTTCCATTTTCCTTCCCATGGGAGGGATGTGTGTGTCTGAATTTGCAAGTTGAAGGATTCACATTTGTTTGAAATGAATGTGATTCCTACTTGTAAGACATAAGATGGCAGAATTAGGAGTCAAAATCTTCAGGAATGACGTCAAAGCTTCAGATTACATCAGTCAATGCTCTGGGACAGTAGACTGTAGGAGGCAGCAAACTGTCTATCCCCTGGTGTCAGAGGGTGGCCCTCAGCTGCAAAATTCAGTTTCTTTCCTACCTCCCACATCTTTTGCTTCAACCAAGAAGGGGACTGGGATACGTATGAGGTGGCCATAACAACAGTTGCTGTCCAGACCTTTTTTTAATCAGATTGTGTAGTAATGTTATGAAGAGGGCCACAGAGCAGTAAGCTCATGTCTAGCTTTGACCAGTTTACCTGAGTTTGCATCTGCATTTTGGCAGACATGACTCAAATGTCTTGTAGCCATACTGTTACAATTCCTGTCTACCCTTACAGTGTGCAGTGTTGGGACTAATATAGCAAGTCCTCTGTGTTCACTTAATATTGCAGCGAAAGGCAGGTGAGAGGCATGGAGGAGCTGGGTAGCATGTCTGGTTTATCCAGGCTACAGATAAAGGCTACTAGAGTCTGCAGTAAAGAATGGTGTGAGCCTGAGCCATCTCCTCTGGGAGATCCTTGGGATTCCTTTACAAATCTGAGATAACTGTAAACTTTGAGTAAAAAGCAAATGTAGGCAAAGTTACTAAAGACAAACTAATTGGCAGTGATTGACACACCAAATATAGCTGGATTGTTTTCAGATTATTGATTGTTTCATTAGCGTGATAGGCAATTAACTGGTGAATAACAAGAATCTTGAAAAATCTTCCTTTAGGTCTTACGGACACAATTCTGACAGTGATTCTGCTTTATATTATATCTATAAATTTTGAACGTAATTACATCATTGGAAGAAGGATTTAGAGAGAAGTACTTCCTTCCTTCCATCCCTAGTTCATATATTTATATGGTCGTAAACTGAGTGTGACATACAGCAAAGTAGTTGCATTGTTTATAAACTTAATCTCAAATAAGAAATTTTTGTCTGTTTGACTTCTTTGTTATTTTCTTGTTCCACAAGGTATTGCTTCTGGAAGATTCAGACAATTATGACTTATTCAGTCAATTGGATCGCAAGGAATTTCTGTTCTGTCTTTTTAAGCATCTTTGCATTGGAGGAACTCTTTGTCAGTATGAAGATGTAGTTGGCCCATACTTAGAAACTACAAAAGCTTTATATAAAGACTTGGTGAGGTAAGTGTTTTCTGATTTATACAATTGCATACGCGTGCTTCGTATAGATACTTTGTGTCGATTTGTGTAAATTTATTGTGCATTACTGCTTCAAAAATGGGGCTGTTATTTAATCTACCTGAGTTTATTTGTGTTATCAAAATACAATGTAACAATGGCAAAATATATGCAATTTTAATGGCATCTGTCCCACCGAAGAATTTTTTTATATTATAGATATGGACATTGATGTTTTACAATTCACTCCCATTTAAAATATTTTTGTTTCTGTAATCATCTACTGAAAACATAGCAGGGCGCTGGAACCAGAGTGTGTTCCCACTGTCATTGATAAAATATCAACAATTCAGTCGTGGATGTACAGGCTTGGACTACTTTAGAAACTACTAGAGGAACCACTGAAACAGAGAAATTGAACATTACAATATTCCAAGACATTTTTTTAGAAATAATGAACTTGGATTGCTGCATTTATTAATTTGAATGTTGTGATTAGTCACCAATGCTTTCTTATTAGTGTGATCAATTTTGATATTTTCCTATCATAGATGGAAATCAATTCAGTTCTTCAGAAATACACAATATGACATAAAAAGATCTATCAGTGCTTCAGCTCTGCTTTCCCTTTTCTTTTAAATCATTCAATCTGTGCTTGAACCAAGCTGTTTGTTACTCTAATCCTTGGCCTCAGTTGACTCTGGATTGACTACAGCTGTTTCTGCTCTTGTATTATTGAATTGACTTAGGACAAAGTGCAAATCCAATCAATTCCTTCACTTTCTTGTTTCCCTTTGCTGTTGAGTTGTTCTATCCTAAACAGGTTTAAGTTTTGTTCTAAGCCAGTCCTTTTTTTTTACCTTCATATCTCCTTAAACCTTTCCACCTTCTATTTCCTTTTCCTGATGTAAAGTCTGATAAGGATGTCAAATAGTTCTTGTTACTTACAAAAAATTCCTGCTTTCAAGGTTTGCTTTTTCTATATCCTCAACCTGTCCCCTATATAAATTTCTGTGAGTTTTCTCTTGGGTGCTACTTCTTTCCTTTGTACAATACCAGGAGAAAACCTTTCAAGGTCCATTCCTCTGGTTTTTGGTGGTTTTAGTTGGGTTTTTTTTTTGCCTTTGACAGCTTGCTTTCTATTCTCCAGAGTTTTAAAGTACATCTACTCAGTTCATATGACTTAACTTTTCTTCAGTAGTTATCTACCGTGTGTCTGTCCACTTCCATGCCTATGTCTGCTGGTTTCTCAGTGGCGTTAACAGGGACTAGCAGTTGAAAAAGAAACTCACATTTTAACTAGATCTTTTATCTTGCTCCTTTGATACTAAGTTCTCTGTCAGTCCCATGAGAAAAGCTTTTGATCTTGACATTTCTTTCTCTACCCTTCACAATCATGGTTGTCTCCTGCTTTGTCTCATTTCCTGCTGCCCCCAGTTTATCCAAAATAATGTTGCTGTTTCATTACCGCTTTCTTAAGAGAGAAAAAGCCAGTGAAAGGATAAACAATGCAGCTCTGAAGAGGGACACTTATGCCACAGTCTTGACTTAAGTTCTAATTTCTAGTACATGCTATGCACTATGTTATTTCATTTTTGCACAAATTATGTCAGAAAATAAAGCAATGAAAATTACTTTCTTATGGCCTCTTATTTTCAGTAAACAGTTGCTAATGACAGTAGTGGTCTCTTTTACCAAACAGTTTACCTTCCAATTCCCATTGAAAATCAACTGTTCTTTAAATTCTTCATTTCTAGACTGCTATCCTCCATCTGGTTTCCTTTCATCTTAGATTGCAGTTGCATTGGATACTTTCTACTGTTTGTAAAGTGATATTAAAAACTTTTCATGGTATTAAAAATTTCTGTAATCTGTACTCTTCTTAAGCTTTAATTTTTATGTCTTGAGGGCTCAGAAGGCTTGGTGAAAAACAAATGGATAGAACAATACTTATTAGCTGCTAGCTGATGTGCATTGAAAAGTTAGCCCCCACAGATGAACTTAGTCTAATCATGATGTGCTTATAGAGGCATAAATCACCACTGTTTCGTCCTGTAACAGTATTTATTATAGAAAAGAGCCTTGGCATGAAGAGTTCCACAAAAGTCTCTAGTGCCGGGAGTGGCAAACCTATTACGAGCTTTTTCCTACTTCTCTTTCGTACAGCCTTTCTTCTAGCTTTTCCTGAGTTCTAACTCCAAGGCACTAGTGTTGAAAATAGTGCCAAAAGGTCTGAGATTTCATTTTATTAAAGTATTTCCATTTATATTTCTTTATTACAAAAGAATGCTAATAATCTTTTGAAATTAACCGCTGTAGATATTTTACAAGCACAGCTAAGGAATTCCAAATACAGCTATTTTCTTCTTTGTAAAAAGACTAATAATTACTTCCTAATAAATTCATGCACAACGTGTTGTCTGTTACTAATCCAGCAGTAATTAGTCTGTGACCAGTTGAATCCATCCAAATTTTTACCATTAAGGGTCATCCTGTGTAACCTAAATAATTTCAAAATCCTTGTTGCAGTATTTTTGGTTTGGTTAAATAATACATTTACATGACAAAAATATGTTAATTAAAATAGAACCTATGAATCTTTGTTGATAAATCTTATCTTCTCAGCCCCTGATTTTTCTGACTGTCTCCCCATGGTGACAGCTGCTGTAGTATCTTGTAGTCATTGTTCTCTTCTTCTGTGCCATCTCCGTACCCTTTCCCCCATAATAAATGAATTTATGTGAAAGCAATGAGTTGTTATTTTAATGTTTGGAAAGCCAAATAAAATATTTCCAGTAAGGTTATAATATAAATACAACCCAAAGTGAATTGAGAGATGATAAGGAAGTTTGCACATATATGTGCACATTAAAATGACGAAGGAACTACCACATTTGATGAATAGTTTAGAAGTTAACAATTTGAAAGAACAAAGGGGGACATTAAGACTATTTTTAAGAAAATACTATCCTCTTGCAGAAGGCAAGGTAATTTTTTCTAAAACCTTTTAGGGGAAAAAAAATCAAAATAGAGCAAATGAGCTTGTCAAATGCAACCTCCTGGTTTCTTTCAAGTCAGCAAGGGAAGAATCCCATCTGATTTTGGCAGATATACTCTTTTGCCTTAAAAATTAACCAAAGTACTAGAAATAAACACTCAGTCTGAAAAATGACTTACAGGAAGCTAACCACAAGGGGAAAATTTCTCAAGGCAGTGGAATAAATAGGAAGCTGTATTCTCTTTCAGCCGTTACTTTGGTATCCTACAAATACAGAACATAAAAATGAAGAAACCAGAAATTGAAAGTCATTGTTTTCAGACACAAGAATGTGAAGGCAGAGTAACTTTAATACAGCTGTAGCTTTTGGGGGTGGTAATATATGGCAGAAAGTGTTGATCCCACTAACCCTCTATACCTTGTTCTGAAAGTTGTCACTCTTTCAGCAAAGATGATTAAACAGTTTCTGAACTGCTGCAGTTTACAGCCTGCTACGTTAGCATAAACTGACATCCATGTTAGTTTATCTTAATACGCTGGTCTGTAAACTGCAGTGGTTCAGAAGCTGAGTCATGAACCAGTTGAGCTGTCCCTGCTGGGAAGGCAGTAATCTCTAGAGGGGTGGTAAGGCAGACAACCGGGGCCAGTACCAGTTTCAGCAATGTCATCTTAATCCACTGTTGAGTATATAAACATGTCAATTGCAACAAAAAATTCTGAGAAAGCCTCATTACTGACTTACCACAGGAAAGATGAACTTCACAGTATAGGCTTAATTAATACATAACTGTGTCATTACTCTGCAGATGAAATCAGTTAATCAGTCAATTTCTCGTACTGGTCGGAGAGATTGAATCAACAAAGATGAAGTTGGCTGATTTGGCCTTTGTTTGTTCTTATAAAAAGCAGCTTTGCGAAAGCAGTGATAACAGGGGACTGTGGTCACAGACAGCTCGGAGCTGGTGCGCTGTACAACTGGGCTGTGTTTAACACACGTCCTCTGGCAACTTGGCTATATTGGGACCTTTCCCAGGAACTGAACCTGCTTGTGACAAGGCAGGTTTTGAGCTATGCATTACTTGGAACTCTATAAGTATGGAATTGATAAGGCTCAGCTGCTCAACAGTGAGTTAATGTAAATAGGAATCTGTGAAATTAGATAAATTAATAGAAATTACATGATCTAATTCATGAAGAAATGTAAGAATCACTTAAAGCAGACCTGAGGAAAAATGACACATTTAAAAATACTTAAATTTAAAATATGTTGAGATGCTGGATGCTTTGCAATAGTATCTTAGTGTTATTAGTAATTACGATGGAAGAAACAGTAGTCTTCACAACAAACACAGTCTAGAAATATAAAAATTCAGAACTAATACCATCCTAAGTTGCATAGCTGTCAAAGGAGGAAAAATGAACCTAATATTATACTATAATTATATATTAATTAAAAATGAGCTAGAGTCTGCATTTCATTACCAGTACTGCTGCTACTTCTTGCAGTCTGTATTAAGATGCAGTTCACAGGTTGTTTTTTTTTCTCAAAGAATATGTGAAAAGATTTTTACAAAATGTTTAGCTGAATAGCTTTTCATAGCTATCAAAACACAAACTTTATATTAGTCATCTAGGCGTGGGTAATATTGCTGTGGTTTAATAGCTGAAAACAATGAAACCAACTCAGATGACTAGATATAGTCAATAATTTTGAGTAAAATGTCATAACATCCATGTTGTCTAATAATGGCCAACGTAGCTTTTCATGGTCAATGTGACATAAGTTGAATTTTAACTATTAATTTGAACTTGATCAAATTTGAGCAAGAACACAGTGCATATGTTAAAAATGTATTTATTAAATGACAGATTCTAATAATCAGTGGTTACTGTGCATATTAAGTATGTATTATTCCCCTGTATTTCAGTGTTCAACAGAATCCGGAAACAAAAGAAATATGTATTATTTCTACAGTCTTCAGAGTGTCTGCCTATGTAAGTATTAATAATTTTTTTGGTATAGGATTTTACTGGAAGTAACATGAAATTAATGAATTGACATTTACACAAAGACAGCACAATGCTCCATTTTAAAGGGTTATTTTTTCTGTTATAGTTACTGTCATTTTTTATTCATGAGCTCTTTCCCTGATATCGTCCTGCTTATGCTCTTTACTAGCTCTTTATCAATAACCACCAAATAAAGTTTTATTTGGTAGCTCACTAAAAATAGGTTTACTGGATTACCCTTGAAGTCATAGTAGTCATCCAGATAGTTTTAGGAAAAACATATCTTCAGGTCTGAATAATTTTGGGTTTAGATCTAGAGATAGCAGTAACAATTAAGAATCTGCTCTTGACTTCGTGTAGTTCTGTTTTGAGAAATGTTGCTAGGGCTTTCTGAATAGCTTGTATTGCATCTGTTTCTGTAAAGACTGCAAGGAAGTTGCGTATACAAAAAGGTTAGGGTGGTGAGATGACTGCTAACCTCTTTTCCCCTCCCTTGTCAAGTCTCATTACTATCTGTTTCTCTTGCAAAATCACACATTTACCATCAAGTTTGAGAACTGGCTGCATGTTTACTAGATTCGGCATATGTGTCATTTAATTGTTACAGTAGGATGAATTACCCCAGATTCTTCTTGAGTAACCAGAATATCTAATAATTAAAAGTCAGATAATGTACCCACTTTCAAAAGAAATAGCTGATGTCATTTCAGGCTGCACACACTTCCCTGGAAATTGCCAATAGCCCAGTTGTTCATCTGTGGGTCATCATCTTGTAAGTACTATATGTGACTCACTAAAGGCTTTTGAAAGGTTTTTGAAAATAAGCACTTTATGGGTGTATAAAAATTTTCTACTAAGCTGCACACTGTAATAAAAGTAAAATAAAAAAGCACAACCCTAATAACTTGATGTTCTTCTGGTATTACTGTTTCCTCCCCATACCTGAATCAAATTTACTGATTTGGACTTTGCAGATTTCTGTGTTTAGGCAGATGCATGATATTTAAGAGCTTCCCTGTCTTTACCATACATTAAATATCCTCAGTACTAAAAAAAGAAAAAAAGACAAACTTTGGCAACTTTTTGAAAACAAAAAAGTGGATGGACAAAGACAAGCCAGTGTAAATACAGAGCATGCTATCCTCCCTTGGGGGAAAATTGGGCTTTACTGCACATTCTGAAAATTTGTGAGGTGAAGGAGAATTCTGAAATTATAGTTTCCATTAAAGAACATCCTGATGAATTTTCTCTCAGAATACAGAAAGGGTCAAACAGATATGTCTAGATTGTTTGAAGGCTCTGTGGATCAAAACTCTTTAAGTTCTGCTTGGAACTTACAGGAAGGGCACCTACTGGAGCACAAATATCCTGTGCTTGTGATGGAAAGGTTCTCTTAAGGAGATAACCACATTAGTGAGATATAGTTTCTGAGTTCATTTGTTAAATAAGTGTAGAGTGTGTTAGTACAATCTTAATATTAAGATGACAATTTTAAAGCCATGTTTTCTTGGTTTGTATCTGGAAGAAACAGACGTGCCCTCAGCCTGATATGGAGCTTGAGCAACCTGATCTAGTGGGAAAGTGTCCCTGCCCATGGCAGGGGGGTTGGAACTAGATGATCTTTGAGTTCTCTTCCAATCCAAACCATTCTATGATTCTATGAAATAAAATCACCATCCTGACACCATCACTTCCTTTTTATTTGTTTTTTAAGCTGTGGCTAAGAAGCCCTTGGTTTGAAAACAACATCTATAAGACCATGCTGTTAGAGATATTTCAAGGTATTAAGGTGTAGTTATAAGTGTCTGTAGATTTGTTTAGCATCAAAAATTGATAGACCTGGGCCTCACAAGAGAAGTAATTTTAAATTGTGACCAAGCTGAACTCCGAATACACTTCAGAGCTTTGGGGCTTGCATATAACAAAACATTACAGCTGAATGAATGCTAACTGGTAGTTTAGAACTTCCTTTACCTGAACCTCAACTATGGCAGTGTTAGAAATCAGTGTAACATGTAGTTTATTCAAAAAGTATGGTTTAAAAAATTGTTGATTAAATGATGCAGTTTTGAGAGATGTTCATCTGTATCTTTATGGATATATTATGCTATGCATTATGCTATGCATATGTACTACTCTTAAATTCTCAGCTCATTATCTGTGTTCCTGCAAAGAAAAAATAAAATGATCCTACTCTAGCAGCAGTAAATCAATTATTACACCCCCTGCCTTTCTGAACCAAAGTCCACACTGCAGATGAAACTGGTGTGATTCTTAATTCATTTACACACACCTTGTTGCTCTAAAAAACAGAATAAGTTTGTGTAAATTCCAGAGCCTTTTTGCTCGAGTAATTTAGGGGGTTTATAACCTCTTATACTAATGAAATAAATTTAAGAACCCTTTTCATTTAATTAGATTATATTTATTATTTTCCTGATGCCAGATTTGGTATATTCTGGAGTTTCTTGAAATGCCTCATCACCAGAACTTAACTCGGTTTTGTTCTTTAACAAATTTTTAGTGTGCTAACACTGCCTTTAAACAGTCAAAACCTTAACTGACATTGGGTGATTCCATAAGGATTGCAGGAGTGAGATCTTCAGTATCAATGGGAAAAGTTTAACTAGCAGACACATCTTGATGTTGGTCTTCTCTTGCTTTTTGTTTTGCTTTGTGCATGAGCTTAGGTTATTTATGGATCAAACTCGAAAGGCACTGTGATGCTGAGTACTGTAAAATCCTAAAGCTTGCTCTCCTTACTGCAGTTGAGGTATTTGTTACATGTGTATCCCTAAAAAGCACCTGAAGAGAGCTGGCATCTTACACTTGGAGCTATAGAGCTTGTATGCTGCGTTGCTTAAAAATAGAATGCTATTTTTAGCTTGTGGCATTTGAAAATGCTGTGAATAAACATTATCAAATTTCTACCTGTCTTAAACAATGCTTTTAGGGTCATGCTTATCTTAATTTAAGATTTACAGTCTTTCATAAGCCCTCAAAGGAAGACACCAGAACATCTAGTAGGGGGTTCATCCTCTTTGAAATAACAGGAGAAAATGGGGTGCCAGGAAGAGCTGCTGGATAAAATTCACAAATGGTCCTTGGCGCAGGGATTGGAACCCAGACCTCGTCCTTCTGAGCCGTCTGCCTTAACCGCTGAGAGAGGTTACAGTTTTCATGTTTCTTTGGTCCAAAAAAAGATGAATTATTTTATGTGAAGGAAGACAGCTTCAAGAAAAGAATGTGAGAGATGTGCCTCTCATCTGGAACTGTCTGTAGTCCAGGAGTTTAAAATTTTCCTGGAGAAAATGGACAATATATGCAATACAGGAATTTTCCTTAGGGGAACAGAATTCACATCTCTTCAACTATTGAACAAAGGTGTCAGGGAGCAGGAGGAATCTGTTACATGTTTTAAAATAAAGGAGGTACCAGCTACATGTTGATCTGTTAGATGTTCAATTACCAGACTGAATACATAAAAAAAAAATAAATGACCCTTCAAAGATCCCATCTAGTTGCTGGATCCCCACCGGACTTGAAGAGTGTGTTGAGCTGCACTGCCCTGTCAGTGCTGAAGCTTTTACTGACGTGGGCAGACAGAGGATGTCAAGTTGAAAAGCCCAGTTCTGTGGTTTTCCAGAATGAAGATTTTGGAGCTAAGTGCTGAGATTCCCCTCAAACCTGTTCTGAGGACTGACACACAAAATGTTTCCAGTAACAGTTCAAATGTGTTAACAAGAGCTGTAAAGAGGGTTTTCCTTAAATGCAAATATTTGAATCTGAAGAGATGCGTTAGCAAATGTTAAAAGAATTACTGACAGAACAGCTTTTATGTATTAGCATGGAGTCCCTCAATATTTTTCTGTTTCAAAGGAAACATGATTGGACCCTTGTACATTAAATCATCTGTATTTTAGGCTCCAGTTGTGTAAACACACGCTTACATGTTTAGCTTTACATTTTATATTAACATTACACGTGCTCCAAGGTTATTGGAACTGTGCAGACAGAACTGCTGTGCGTTTTGTAGTGTCAGGGTCCTCTCAGAGACATGATGCTGCTTAGACAAACCGTGGTGTATTTGTTCCATTTCGCAACTGTCACAACTGGAACAGGACGACACATTTCATTTAGATTTTATGAATCCCCTCATGGGTACCCCTGTTGTCACCAATACTGTGTTGTGTTGTTTTCACCCCTCTCAGGACGCTGACGGCCTGTGTTACCCTGCGAGGAAAAGCCACCAGCAAACCTTTGCCTACTTGATCGTGGATCCCTGCAAGCGACACGTCCATGCCCTGTATCACTGCTTCGGGGAAGGCTCGGTTATTCACTAGTGACACACCTGGCTGTTCTCCGCCTCTCCGCACGGCTTCGGGGAGAAATCACCTAGTTTTCTTAAGGATGTGCTGCTTGGTTACAGCCCCCGTCCTACCGTGGACGATACGATGCGGTTAGTGACACAAGTCACACGTTTTGTGTAACTTCTCTGTATTTGAAAGGCATGCAGTTTTGTCCCCTCTTCCCTCTCCCGCGTTATCTAATAAAGGTATTTCTCTAGATGTCTTTTAAGCTTTTCCGATCCACGACGCGGGAGGAGGCTCAAGAGTCAGTGACATCCCCGCGGGATGGGGACAAAGTCCGCCAGGCGGCCCGGCGGGGGCAGAGGGCCAGCAGGACGGGCCCGGCCCTTGCCGGGGTGCGGAGGCGGCCGCCTCCGCACCCCGGCAAGGGCCGGGCCCCACCGCCCCAGCCTCGCGGCTGCCCTGCCCGCAGGAAGGGGTCCCGGTCCCCTTCAGGCCCGCGGCCACCCCTCCCCACCCCCGCGCGGAGCGGCGCCTGGAAGTTGGGATAGAAGTTCGGGAAGGAAAAAAAAAAGTTCTGGTTGGCGGCACCGCTCCGGGTCAACCGAGAGCGGGCGGGCGGCAACCGGGAGAAGTGCGGGCGGGGGCGCAAGGAGGGGCAGGGGGTGGCGGGCGAGCCTGGGCGTGAAGCGAGTGCGGGTCGGGCGCGGTGGGAGGTCCGGGGGGGAGGGGGGGGGCGAGCAGCGCCTCCCGCGCTGGGCGCCCCTCGAGCAGGAGGCGGTGCGGGCGGGCGCGCGCAGGAGGAGTGCGCGGCACAGGCTGCCTCAGTCGGATACGGTGCGGGCGGGCTCAGAGGGGTGGAGCCGGCGGCGGAGAGTGATTCGGGCGGGCGTAACTGCGAACTTTTGTTTGGTGTGTTGTGTGAGTTAGTTTCCGCCGCCGGGACGGAGGCGCCGGCCGGGCTGGGCCGGGATCGGGGAAGCGCCGCACGGTCAGAGTTGTTTTGCCAGTTGCTGCGGCCGGGTCGGTTTCCGCTGCCGAGGGGTGAGAAGCACCGGCGACAGCAGGACGAGCCGCGGCCCGGGTAGCGGGGCATGCGGGGCTGGGAATCCGGGCTCTGAGCCGCCGAGCCCCGCCAGGGAAGCGCCGGGGGGTCCCGACGGAGCCATGGATCCTGGGCAGCCTCAACCGCAGCAGCCGCCGCAGGCAGCGCAGCCCCCGGCCTCGCAGCAGCCGCCTCCGCAGCCCCCGGGCACAGTGTCGGGGGCCCCGGCTGGCGGGGCGCAGCCCCCGGGCGCGGGGCCCCCTCCGGCGGGGCACCAGATCGTCCATGTGCGGGGCGACTCGGAGACCGACTTGGAGGCGCTCTTCAACGCCGTGATGAACCCCAAGGGCGCCAACGTGCCGCACACGCTGCCCATGCGGCTGCGGAAGCTGCCCGACTCCTTCTTCAAGCCGCCCGAGCCCAAGGCCCACTCCCGCCAGGTGAGGGGGAGGGGGCGGCCGCGCCGCGGGCGGCGGGAGGCGGGGGACGGGACGGGACGGCCGTGCGCTCCCTCGCCCTCCCTCACGCTCTCCCTCCGCCGCCGCCGCGCTCCTCCCGGGGGAGGCGTGTGGGGGAAGGGGCCCGGGCGGGAATCCGCCCTCCGCGGGGCTGAGCGGGGCGGGGGTGCGCCCGGCCGGGGTGCGCGGAGCCTCTTTTCCTCCCTCGCCTTGCGGGGAGTCCGCCTTCCCCCTCCCCCCGTCTGCGCTTGTGCTTCCCCAGGGCGGGGGCCCGCGCGGCCCCTCTCCTCCCTCTCCTCCCGCGCCTCGGGGCGCTCGGGGAGCCGCGGCGGGCGGGGGGGGGGGGGCGGCCGCTGGTCCCGGCCCGAGCTCCGGCGGGGCCTCGGGCTCCACATCCGCTCCTTCCTGAGACCCGCGGCCGCTGCCTCGGCCTCGCCGGGACGGCGGCAGTGGGGGGTGGGTGGGGGAGCCTCTCAAACTGGTGTGAAAGCGCTTTGCTGGGAAGACCGGGCGGGTTTCGGTTTGGGGTCCGATCCTCCCGCGTGTATCGAGGGGGGCGATGGGGCTGTGCCACCCCCCCGCCCCGTCAGACAACATGGATGTGGCTTTGCCACCATTTCGTCACTGCGCTGGGTTCGGTGGGATTAACCCCTCCGCACGCCCTTCAGCAGTCAGTTCCCGAGCTGCCCTGCAGGGCTGGCGCCGCCCGGGGGCCGCCGGGCTCAGCGGGCGGGGGGCGGCCGGGGCCGGCCTGGGGTCTCTGAGCGGGGTCGCTTTCGGGCCCGGACCCGATCGTGGGTGCAGACACGACCGAGAGTTAATGTTCAGGCGGCAGTTTGCAACTTTTTGGAAGGAGGCTGCGCCTTCTGGAGGGTTTTATGAAGTAGTGAACTGTGTTGCTAAGCTGTAAAGTGGGTTTATTATTGGCTATTGTCAGTTTGTCGGTGCGGAGCTGGCTGCTGGTCCCCTGGTCGTTAAGGGTCTGTCAGCATTGCCAGTGTTACGCTTCTGGTTTGAAGGATTTATAACTTGGCTCCAGAAGTTTACTCCAGGCCGAGCCTTGGCACGTACTCGCTCCGCCCAGGAGTTAATTCATTTTCCAAATACTCGAAAAATCAGTCTGGCCTTCCTACTGCAAGGCTGAAAAGAAAGTAGAAAGAGGTGGGGCTAAGCCACTTCTGTAGTTTTGCTGGCTTCTGACTGTGGCAGACCTTTAATAACACACTGAAATCCAGCAGGAGTAAGGTTATTACATATATTTTTTTTCCAAGTTGTGCAAATCTTATCGCAGTTCCACTGCACACGAGCGTGAACTGGTGTGTACATTCAGCTGGCACTTGGTGCTGTGTCTTGTTAAACACAGTGACTGCAGTTAAATAGCTATCACGTTCAAAATGCACTCAACGTGCATGACATTCATACAACTTGTGCTTTTAAGCTTAGCATTATCTTGCTTATGTATGTTATTCTTCATCTGTAATGCATATTTAGTTGGATCACTGTTCCTTGTGACAGTTGGTGGTTCCTAAAACATAAAATTGAAATTCAGCTGAAGCGAGAGAATAATTTGCTTCATTGTGGACTACCTTTTAAAATAAAATTTTCCTTTTTTGTTTAGCCGTGCCATGAAAATGATTAACAGATAGAGAATTACAGAAACTTAAAGACCTTAATTCTCAAGAATTAAAATGCCTCAAATTCAGTTGATTTGCAACTTGGGTATTTTGTTTAAATGTGGGCTAATTAGTTTCCAATTTAATATATGAAACTTGGCATGTGCTTGCCTACAGATGCAGTGAAACAGAATCACCAGTCTCCATAGGAGTGTAAAAGTGGGACCTCATGTATGGTGCAATACTGTGCGTAGAGAGGTGTGGCAAGGACTGGTACATGCATCTTATTATAGTTGTCCATGTTGTCCTGGTGTATCTGCAAAATCAATTCCTTGGTAAATATATAAAAAAACTCTTTAATCCAGTTTTCAGAGCTGCTTTTTCTGTTTCACACTCAACGCATATTTACTGCTGGCAAAGAAGTTCTATGTACTTATGACTGGTAACATGATGAATGGTTTTGTGAGTCACTTCTGATTGACTGCTTCAACAGTTGGCTGAAACTTTGGTTTGGGTAAAGCATGGGCAGACTCTTTATAAGCTCCCAGTACCCTTAAAAGTGCCATTTGTGTGCGGGTTAAGAAATTTTTGGTTCATTTTATTGTAGAGTTTTCCAGTAGTCTTCCTCTATTGGAAGTCATTGCTGTCAGTTGGTGTTTCTTTATGGGTTTTCTCCTTGTGTAACCACTTAACCCCCTGCAGAGGGTGTATGTGTGGGTGTCCTTGCATTCCCACACCTCCATTTCAAAAGGAGAGTGGGAAATTAACTCCTCCAGGAGAAGCTGGGTGCGATGGTAATGGATGGGTGCAGTCCAGTAATGAACCATGAGGTCTGCTGACTGCAGAGATGTTGTTTTTTCTTAACCTTCTACCAAGGAGTAAAAACTATAGTTTTGGAAATAAAACTAAAGGCACTTAGCACATACAGTAAAATTTCTTGACTTACACAAGGGTTTTTGTGATGTTAATAAAGCAGCCTACTTGGAGGTCTCTTGAACAGTACCAACTGGAAAATAAGGAGAACTTTAGAATGACTAATTTATGAATTCCTTCTGAAAGATTCATTTAAAGTGAAATGTCTTCTGACAGCTGCATTTCTGCTGAAATGTAAGAATCTTAATGGGAATAATTTCACTCCTGGCAGGCCAGCACTGATGCAGGGACAGCAGGAGCCCTGACCCCTCAGCATGTCCGAGCTCATTCCTCTCCAGCATCACTACAGCTGGGAGCTGTTTCTCCAGGGACACTTACACCCTCTGGAGTAGTGACCGGACCTGGAGCTCCATCTTCTCAACATCTCCGCCAATCTTCATTTGAGATCCCTGACGATGTACCTTTGCCACCCGGTTGGGAGATGGCTAAGACACCATCTGGACAGAGATACTTTCTTAAGTAAGTAAAACTTGTTTTCAGTTAGCTGTATCTCTGGTGTTTTTTGTTGTTGTGTTTTCTTTAGGTTTGGTTTTGTTGGGTTTTTTTTGTTTACAGTCCTTGAATTTTAGTTAATTTCATTGTGTTTAAAACATATATTTTTAAAAACATGCTTGTGATTTTAAGTAGGAGATCTACCACTTCAGTATTTGTCCCATATCAACTCTCTGCTTTTCCGAAAACTGTATGTTACTCTGTGAATATTTGTCCTATCTTAATCTTAGCTGAAGAATGTCATCCGTTGTATTGTATACCAAAAATTAGAGAAATGTGCACAATGTTTTTTAAACAATGTGACTTTTGGATTTGCTGAATCTTGCCAGAGTCCTCATGCAGGTCAAAATACATTTTATCTCAATTTTATGATACAGAGTTAAAATATAGAGTAATTTTAGAAACTATTGTAGTGAGACAATCAGGTCTTCTTACTTTTTCAATAAGGACAGTTGTGTAAGTACTGAATCGAAACATTTTTGCCTACTCTCTACCCCTGAGGAAATTAATATGTGTATTAGATTGCAGCATTTGGGTCTGTAACTCTTAACTCATCTACATTCCCTGCAATGAAAGGAAAATTGCAGAACTTCTAACATTGTTTCTTGCTCCTACAGCTGTAGCTTTTTCACACAGTGAAATTAGTATCACCTTTTCTATAGCTGAAGAGAGGTCTGACACCTGATCCATCAGGGAGCATTTTCTTTTATGCGCTGTAGTTTTCTAAAACAGCAGGAGCTTGTCCTTCTTCCTGAATCTGGGCCCACCAAGACACATAATTGGCCCTCAAATATTTTGACTATATTTTGAACATTTTATTTAACTGCAAGTCTCTAAATAACCCATTATATGTCATTTTCAGAGCTGGGAGAGGGGAGGGGCAGCACAGTGTGTTATTTATGTAAAACTTGTTTCAGCCAAGAAAAACGTCTTTATCCCTACCTTCCTTGCTAAAACATTGTCATTAATATGTGCATTTGATTGAAGTGGTTGAGTTTTTAGCTTCAAAAACAAATTCACATTGTTGGCAGTGAAAATGGAATTTGCAGAACTTCATAAAACTGTTTCTTATTCCTATAGTGATGGTATTTCCATACAGAGAAATTAGCATCATTTTTTTAGCCGAAAAGAGGTTAAAGCAGTTGTCTGACATTATTTGAGCCTGAAAGTTACTTTTTGAAAACAATTGCTCTGTATTACGAATGTGAAAATGAGCATTAGCTATAGATCTTGAAGATGTGATACTTCCTTCGGTGAAGTTTAACAAATTGCTGTATTCTAGAATGTGAGCCCTTCAGTGGGCACAAAAAGGTATTTTTTTGGAACTGTGTAAGTTTCTGCTATTTGAGAACTGTGGCTCATTGGACCTCGAGGAAAGCACAGGCTGAGTTTTGAAATGAAAAGCAAACTTTGTTGTGACTGTGCTAGTGAGAGCTCCTAAAGAGCAGCTTAGGAAGCATGAAAAATAGGTATTTGATTTTTAAGTTTTACAGCCACAAGTGTCAATTTTACAGAGAATAGAACAGTTTAAGAGATGCAAAATGTCTTCATGCTCTTATAATTGATTTTAAAAATTATGCTCATTCAGGTGCAATCAGAGTGAAAGATTTGTTTCGTGGAAAACTTTTCTGCACTTTCATTATTACCACAGAAAGTCTTTTCCTTTTTTTTCTGCAAGTTTTTTTGTCCTTTCTTGGTGTCCTGGTATCCATTTCAAAGGGTCAGGTTTCAGCAAGAACAATAAAGAGCCTGAGACTGGAAAGTACACACAAGTCTGGCAAACTCATCTGCATGAGCAAGATCGTTTGTTCTCAAGCAGACATCCAAAGTAAATGATTGAAAGAGCTGCTAGCTGTGAAGGATGTGTCTTGAAGGGGAAAGGAGTGGAAACAAACCAGGTTGTTAGGAAGAAAAATAAAGGCTGTACTTTTTGAACCTCTCCCTGCTGGGTCACATGCTGACCTTGGGAGATTTTAAACAGCTTAATGGGCTGTTTTCTTTTGGCTTTCCTTGGGTGATGCTGTGGTATGGGAGAGTCTAATGAGGACAGTTCTGAAGGCACTGTTCACACTTGAAGAACACTTGTATTCCTAAATGGTTGTTTAATATTATCTACAGGTGAGATCCACCATCTTCATTGGAGTTCATGAAGATTTGTAAAAAACATTTGAAGTACTAGCAAAATATTTGCTTTGTATATTGTATGTTGAAGAAATCCAGAGAAATTTAAGAATTATTTTTGAGTAGCAAGTTTGTATTCCAGAAGCTTTTTTCGATGTTGAGTGACAAGTTCTATCTCATACTTACAAGCCTGTTAAAACTGACATCTTGTCTAGTTGTACCTTAAACATTTGCTTGAAGCGTGAGTTCTAAGATTCCTCATACTAAGTATATTTAATGTGGTTCCTTCTACCATATGCAGATTTTTGGTGTCTCTTCCAAGTATTCAGCTTTTTTGTTGGATTGGCTGCGTTGCTCATTGTTTCCATTTGCTCTGTTCTGTAGCCACTCTGTGAGCAGTCTGGTAATCAGGCTCTAGAAAGATCTTTGTAGAATAGGTAACAGTGTTAGATTTTTTCCAGATGTCAGTAAGCCTTATGGTTATAGTTATCATAATATACTACAGTGCAAACAGAATAGTATAAAATCGAGTAACGTACTTAATACAGTCTGGAATATAGTCACTTCCACTAATCAATGGGTCAAGCACTAGAAGCATAGTAGTTTGTGCAAAGAAATGAAAATAGAGTGTATGGGAGAGAAAATGCTTGTCTGTATATCATGCACAGAGTTACTTGGCCAGAGTTTATATACACACCACACATGTATCCATACATTAAAGAAGAGTGAGAGTGATAGTGTAGTGTCTGAACCAGAACTGCTCTTGTAAATCAGTCTGTCATCTAGACAGACCTCTTTATGCATGAATGCCCAACGTTTGATTTGTCAGGATTCCACTCAGTAGCCTTCATCTCACGGTTATGAGTAGGACTCCTGAGTATAACTTTCCATTGGTGAAGATGCAGATGATTTTGGCTGGTGAGTTAAGACATGCTTGCAATACAGCTGGTAAAACTAATACTACTTTCTACTGAAACTACCACTTAAATAGAACTCATAAGTTAAGACTTGCCTGGTTGGTAAGTGGTCACGTCTGAGTCATCTCAGCATTGCTGTGTTGTACGCTGTAGCTCATTCTTAAACATGCAGTAAAAAAGACTGGCTTGGTTTGTGTGGCGATGTCAGCTGCATTGCTTTTTAACCACTTCCTGTTAGCCAGCTGCTGGTTGACATTTCAGTGAACTATGGAGAAAGATAGGGGATTGCTCTCGAGGCAAAAGATAATGTACCATGGGAGTAAGCAGACAACCACTTGCAGAAAGAAAAAATGAGTTTCGCTCAAGTTTAGGGTTACTCGTGTGCCATTTCAACTTAGCGTTATGCTTTTAATTCTTACAAAGCTTGTGTAATAGCTCTTCTCATTTTCTAGTGTGAGAAGTTAACTGATCGTCCAGCAAACAAGTCTTGTAATTATTTTTCCTACAGGAAGTCGTTCTTGCAAGCAGTTTATCAACAACTTCCTATTTTTTTTCTATGAAGTGTTGAATGACTTCCTGAAGGAGGCCAGGGTGGTTTTCATTAGTATCTGTGGGTGTGTTTGAGGTGTTTACCCATCTGGCAGAAACCTTAAAAATAGATTGCTGCTGCATGTTTCTTACGTGCTCTACACAGAGGTACGGCTGTGGGTGTTATGAAACCAAATCATTTTAAGGTAACAGGGAAGTTTGTTGCTTTTTTTTAAATTTTATTTCCCCCAGTGTCACAAATGAAGAATATCCAGCGATGCTCTTGAATTTCTCTTGCATCCTGTTTTTGCCCCTGACTGGAACCAGAGGGGCACTGAGCAGTATCTCACTACACCAGTATCATCTGCTCTCTTCTTCCTCCTCTCCTCCCCACCCTGCTAAAGTAATCTTAGTCTTCCAGGGCAGATGATGTTTATTGGAAAAACTGCTGCCACAGTTGCATATTTTGTTGAATTTACTTAATTTACTGGGGAAATACATATTCAGAATCATCAGTTAATGTGAGTTCTTGTGTTTATGGTTCTATAGTTCAGGTTAGTTTGTCATTAAAAGAGCTTTATTGATGGAAGTCAAAAGCTGCAACCACTGCTTTTGATGAGTTTGCTCACTTTTCCGTGCTTTTTATACTGAAAAGCAGTTGAAGATTTTTGTTTGCTAAATTTTATTTGTAATATGTCAAATTAATTTTGTTTTTTATATTGGTGATTTCTGGGTGTTCATGAAAATATTCATAAGAGGTGATCTACAAAAAAAAATTGTTTCAGAACATAGCTGGAGGAAAGAAGTATTAGTTAATGCTTTTGAAGTAAAACATGCTGTGGTATGGTCTTGGCAACGTAAGATTTTCTGTCTTGGAAGACAGTCATAGTACTAAGTGTATTTCTTTTCTTCTACCTCTTACTTGAAGAGTCCTCTGAAAGAACAGTGATACAAACTATTTTGAATTTGCAGCTGTACTGAAGATTTCTGTTTTTAAAAGGGTGGACGAAGAATAAGGGCAAACCTGCCTTATTTGTGTTAGCACTGAGACTGAGCTGCGAGGAGCCCGAAAGTACAACTTCAGCCCTCTGAATTCAGAGAACTTGCAGCCGACTTAGTGGGTGGGCATCAGTGAAAGCGATGGCACAAGGTGCTTTTCTTGTGTTTAGTTTTGTTTCACTTAAGAAAAATTCCTAATGATGATATATATCCATGCATTGATGCCCTGCCATACAAGGTAATTTTCTAAGACCATTCCAAAACCAGTTTAATAGATGAGATTTCAGGTAAACCAAAACCATACCTTGTGGTTTTCACTAATGTATTTTCCTTTTATTTATAAGCATATTGGCATTTATTATCTTCAGAAGAGTATAGAACTAAGGAAAAATGTAGATTCTGTGGCAGTTAGTTGTAAGTTAATAATTATCTCTCAGGATTTTCTTTTTTCTTTTTTAAATCAAGTGTTGATCTGAACCTTTTCCTCCCACAGGTTTTGCCTTTCAATGTGTTTCTCATATAATCTTTGTGCTTTATATTGTCTTGATTTGGTGCCTGTTGACATCTTTCCATAAACTGTATGAAGCACTGGATTAAACCTCCACTGAGAGCTTCTAATACTGTAGGGGTGCATGCACCAGCTGTAGAAAATATAATGTGAATATAATTCTTACAAATCAAAGTAGGATCTGAATATACATACAATGGAAAGAGAAAGCAATAGCATACTTGGAGAAGTATGGTTGTATTAACACAGTGTTCATTAAGGAGGAGAAATATGGATGTTTGAAGTAGTAAATATATAAAAGCAAACCTTTCAACTTCCCTTATGGAATTGGTCAAAATTACTTCTAGTTTAGCTGTTGAACATGTGTAGTTTTGGTTTATATGCTTTAAATGCCTAATACTGTTTTATAGCGACAGTTTCCTATCTCCTGAATCAAATTTGAGATCAGTTTTATCTTACTGTGGTCTGAAAACTTTGTATTATGTTGAAAGCTGCAAGTGTGACTGAGATCTTTATTTACTTGTCTTTTATAATGAGAAATCTTAGAGTGTTTCTGATCAGTAATAAGAATAGGCTTCTGATACATATTTAATCAGAATTTCGTATTTAACAAAGATGCTTCTGCAATTCTGCTTATTAAAGATTTTGTCAGGTTATATTTGGTTAAAATTAGTAGCGTCAAGCTCTGTGGGAACAATTACACTGCTGTGGAACCACTTGTTTTCTCAGGTCTTGGCCTTTTCCAAAGACAAACAAGAATTTGATATAAATCAAGATGAGTGTCTTCTGGACTCTCTTATCCTTTTGCCTTTCTTCTTCTGTATGTTGAAGATGGCAAAGAATTATAGTTGTGGGTTTTTTAGTAGTCATCTGGTTTGTAGCACAGGGTAATCTGTAACCCATCAGTCATATCATGGAAATATCTCCTCGATAGAAAGCAGTAAAATAATAAGAGGATGTTAATTTGAAAGTTCCCTTGAAAGAACGACAGGCACTACCCCACCAGTTTCTGCAAAAAATACTTATGATGGGTAAATGCAATTGAACTGATGAGTGGCATATGTGGGTAATATCATACCTACTTTTACAAGATCCATCTCCTACTCTTACCTTTCCTCTTTCAGAAATGAAAATAATCAGTAGCTTTAAAATTCCAAATACAAAACCTCCATTTACAGTTTGCTCAGTATCCCTCTGCAATTGTGGCATAACAGCTGCAAATTTTTAAAAGGTGACACAGAGCAAGCAAAGTGGATTTTTCACTTGGTTTATCCATTTTTACAGTAGGCTTTCAGAGAAAGTAACTTATTAGCACTGGGAATGCTGAAATATTTAACTGCAGGAGCTAAATTGAGTCACATGGAAAATTAAAGCAGAGTTTCTAGTTTGCTCCCAAAGAAACTTTTTCATGTATCAGACATAGACAGTTACTGGATGACACTCGGGAGAGCAAAATGTGTTACTAGAGGTTGAGATACAAGATTAACTGTTAAAACTAGTCTGATATTAGCTACAAGCAGTTTCTGTGAGGCTCTGGATTGAGACTAGACACTTCCCCTTGCAGCTAACCAAAGGGGAAGAAAGTAAAAATGAGGTAAACAGCTATAGAGAGCTCTCAGCCAAAACTAGAGATGTTTCTCTTCTTTTTGTATGTGGCCAGACCACTGCATGTGTTTATCTTCATAGCTGGGAACAAATTCAGATGATGTAATTAGATTTAGTTTAACCTTTTGAAATGATAGTTACACAGTTCTCTTATAAATTTTGTGTCCTTGTATTTTTATAAATTCCAGCATACTTGCATTTGTTCTTTGTGCAATCCAAACATACGTATGCAATAAAACTCATTAATGGTGGAACTCAGTGACTTTCACTACTCGTGTAAATGTTGTCCCTTTTTTTAAGATGGTTTTTTAATTTTCTTTTTTTCCGCCCCTAAACAAGCTGTATGTGATTATATAAAACTTAATATTAAAATGACTCAGTTTCTCTTGTAAAATCTAAAGAAAGTTTCACTTGATTGAATGCAGGAAATCTGCAGGAAAGAATTCTGAGTGGCAGTCCTCTGGCAGGTGCCCCTAGGTTCTGGCCAGGATCTCATGTAGTTGGCCCAAGAGAAGGACAGGATTGTCTGTAGGGGAAATTTGACGGCCCAGGGGTTAGCATAATGGGAAACAAAATTCTTGGGAGGGGGCTGTGTGCTGGAATGTTAACAGATAGATGCTGTGTAATGGCAGGACATACTCTTACTAACAGCTTGCTAAACCTCATTTAGATGTAAGGCTATATTGGGAAATTTACCAGATGAACTCTGTTAAGCAGTTAAATAGGAATCTAGAAAATGATACCTCGTAGCTATTTTTTTGGTAAATACAACTGAAGTTTTATGTGGAGAACAGGAGTTTTTGAAAGGCGTGACTAAGCTGTGTCGCTGTTTCATGGCCCCCTGAAGTGCTTCTTGGAGTCTGTTTTCTGGGATTCACTCTGCCTCTTTTATTTGGCTGTTAACTGAGTTCCTTCAGGCTGTGTTTCAGGCAAGTATAGGTAGGTTTTCTAAATTGCTGGTTAAGTCAAACTAATAATATAAAGCTGCCTTGTAAAGTAAGACTTTTACCAGTATGCTGCCTGTCAGTCATGCCAGTTGCTAAGGAAACAAAGCTGTCTTGAAAACAGGCTTGGACTTTGCTTTAATTTCACTAATGAGACTTTGCTGCGTCATAGTGAAAGACCAGATCCCTGTTGTTGAGTCTCTGACATGCTGTTTGGTCACTTAGATCAGTGTTAGTGGTTAAGTTTAGTTATTGATTATTACATTGAGGTTATGAAGCTAGTATTTTTCTGCTGAACTCTTTTATAGGAAAGTCAAGTAAAGGTCATTTACTATTGCTAGTTTATCTCCAGTGGGTTCTAATTTATGGAGAGCTTTGTTGGAAGTGTGGCTGCACTGCACAAGTTTATTGAAATAGTGTTACAACTTTAAGGATGCCTTTCCCTTTCTGATTACCTGTTGTTGTAACTCCATTGCTAAGTAAACTTTTTGCCTTTTCCAGATACGTTGTAAAATTAGGTATTTATGATGTAATGAAGCATTATCTGAAAGCAAACAAGCATAGGCTCTATAGGCAAAATGGAATTCTTTGGGTAAAGGAAAGAAACACAACTCAGGTATTTTTTCCTCATACAATCTCACTTTTCAAATTTTTTTTTTTAATTTATTTCTATTTTAAAAGCTTGATTGGCAAGGCCTCTGCAGTTACTTTTATGCCAACATTTATATAGTCTCTTTAGAATGGTGAGAATTAGAGTGAAAGAAAATATGGAATATTCTTTCCATATTCACTAACACCACCGATGGTATAGTTAATGTAGTTGGTAGACCTCAATACCCAATGCACACATAATTCAGTGGTGATTGTTATTTTTTTTTATTTACAAAACCTTTGTCATTGGCAGAGTAATCAGCTTTGGGTAAGTTAAGGTTATCAAATGAGATATACTTAAAAAGGTGTGATCTGACCTATAAAAAGCTGTTACAAAGAAAGGACGAAAGGGCTTGGAAGGATGTTCTATACCCAACTTTATAGACCATTTCTGTATATATATTAAAAACATGTTCGTAGAAAGAAAGTAATACTGTTCTTTAATTGGAGTTTAGGTGTCCATTGACTTGTGTGCTGGTCTTTGGGTCAGGATGAGTTACACTTGTTTAACAATAAAACTTTTAAAATACTTCCAGTCTTCATTGAAAACAGTTAATAGCACATTCTGTGGTTACAGGGCTTTGTATGCATAAGCCTAAGGTAAAATTGCCTGTGTTCGAGTTTGTGTATGGGTAGATTTTTGCGAGCTTTTTGTTATGCTGCTGTTGACATAATTATACATATGTTATCATCAGTGTAGAGCCATGTTTCATTTTTTTACCTTCTGTCCCTAAATGCATGCACACTTACTTTCCATCTGTGCACGTCGCTTGAACTCTTCTAGCCAACGAGTTTAACGGTTGGACTGAAGTAAGTGCTCCCTTTCCCACTGGTCTTTGAGGGTTTCACTTTCTATGGGAATCTTCAGAATTGAAAATATTCTCAAGTAGACCTCAGGTATCAGGACCAAATAATTACTAAGTAACAGAGGACAGGGACTTTTTGGATTTGTTGTATTAGGAGAACTGTTATAATCTTTATGCTTGTGGGGTTTCAGTTTTGTCTTTCCCCCCCCCCCCCCAATGACTAACAACTGGGAAAAAAAAATCTATTGGATATTTCACAATATCCTGATAATTTAGTCACTGGCTAGGCATAGGGAAGAGAAAATGTGAAACAGACCTTAGCATAAACAGTTAAGAATTAACATTTTAGCATCCCTATTAACAAGGTCAAAGGAAGTCTTAATTACATTCTTTTAAAAATAGTTTGCAATTCAAATTTGGGCCCATTTTTTATTGTGCTGTTAGATGGGTCTTGACATGATCAGTTTTGTATTGTGGAGATTTCTTGAGGAACTTGGACAGTTCATTGTTTTCTTAATGAATTAAATGTTAGTTGTACGTGGTAATGTCTCCAGAAAAAATGAATCTTAATTCAGTTTCGTAGATGTGGTACCCATTTTCCAACTTCTGGTTTTAAGGTTGCGTTGGAACAGGGAGGGGGGAAGCAGAAGGGAGACTTTTTTCTTCTGGTACAACTATTTGTGTGGCTTTTGCTCAGGGCTACTATTTGAATCCTGTTTATGTTGTGATGGTGAGCAACTCTGAGATTGCGTGTAAACTTTAATTGGTTCCTTCACTCTGCAGTCTTGTTGGAGTAGGAGTGTAGACCCTGGTCTGTGCCAAGTTTTGCCCTTTTAAAATGGCCTCAACTGCTTGCTCTGTGAAACTGAAGGGGGAAGATTTTAAGTGCTTTCTAAGCCAAGGTAACGGTTACTTAGCAAATAGTTGAGGGAGTTGCAATTAAGTGAAAAATGCTGGCTTTTGGAATGGATAAATTTTACGTAAATAAATTTATGGGAATAAGTCCTTCATCCTCGCAAGAAGCCACTGAGCTCTTGTTTTGTACATGCAGAACGTGTTCATTTGTATGGAATTTATTTGGAACACAGGAGATTCTGGTGCTGATGCTTCTTGCTTTGCCAGGATCTGCACATAATTTACCTATAACTTTGTAAAATTCTTTGTATGAAAGATACAAGCAAACTTACAATTTTCCTAATGCATGACACTTTTACTTCATAACTAGCTGAAATAACTATCTTTTATCCAATTTCTACAGATAAATATATTTGATTGTTATTGTCCTTATGTGCAGTTGTGATATGAAGTTGTGAGAGCTCAGAATACTAACTGTTCGGTTACGTACCCGCTGTTGATAAAGATATTCCAGCCCCACCTACCATATGCAGGTAGCTATGCATGTACTTTGTCTCTGCAGTGCAATAGCAACTGGTGCTGTCACACTGTGCTTCGTAAAACAATCTTTTCATTTGTACTTTGTTAGGACTGGTAGCTTTTCATTTAGGTTAGTATATCACTTGCATACTGTTCAAGGTAGTATTTCTGCTAAATTAAAAAACATTTGTCAAAGCTCTTAGGCTGTTTAGCTCCTTCTCCTGCCCAGTGTTTTAGATCACCTGAGAATTTCCTAGCTGTTACCCCTCTAGTAGATCCTACTAAGTCAATATTGGGCTTTTGGCAGACGTATCAAGGCTGAACTGCAGAATCAGATGATACTGTTGTGTTGTTTCATATAGGTATCTTCTTGTGTAATACATCTGTGGTATACTTACAATGATTAGGTGAAGGAAAAGATTATGATGATGATGTGTTGTTGAAATGGAGGTAAAAAAAAATTGAATACTGTCAGTTGGGAGGCAGTAGAAGTAGCTAGGAGTCTTCATGTGCTCTTCTTGACAAGATGTTCAATTTTAAAATCTAGCAACGGCTGGGTCCTGCCAGCTTTGCTCTTGTAAGAGCCTGTAAGCAGCATCTCTTTAAACTGTCCCTATTGATTCAAACCTAGTGCCTGTCCAGAGCAGTATCTTATTGCCAGTAATGGTCATGAGCAAATTTCTTGGAAAGACTAAGAACAAGGCGAGCATATGTGAAACTCTCTCTGAGAACTCTCCCAACTTCCAACTGCCCTCCAAGACTTGTGCTGTCTCCCCTTGAGGCCACAGAAACCTTTAGCATCGGCTGCACACTTTGGCAAGGAGTCTCGCCGGCTGTCGGAAGAACGCTTTCGTTCTGTTTTAAGCTTGGCTCCTGTCAGCTTCATTCACTGGTGCCCAGTTCTTATTTTGGAAGTGGCAATGAACAGTTGATGCATATTTGCTCTACTCGAGATTGATATCTTTTCCTCTGGAAATTACCTCTTTTGAAATTTGAAAAGTCCTAACCTGCTGGGTCTTCCTGGGATAGAAGTTTTTTTCAGTGACCCCTGCAGCCCTTCTGTAAGCCTTTTTTAATTTTTGTTGTTTTCCAGATGAAAGGTTAAGAATGTTTTACAAAATCCACCATTCTCAACCTTTATATAATAAAAGAAAATTAAGAACTCAGTGTATTCCTTCTGCTGCTTGTCCTTTCACTCTGTATACTGGGTTTTTTTGCAGTTCCTTGCATTTAGCAGTTGTCTAAGAGTAAATTTATGTAATTGGAAAACTTTGTGATGCTACTACTCTTTTTCTTGCATAGCTCCCAGTGTACAGGCCCCTGTGGAAGTTGACCAGAGACGTACATACCTCTGTTGCAAAAGCTGCTGATTCCTACCTCCTGGTTTGAGTTTTTGTGGGATTGGTGGGGTGGTTTTTTTGTTGGTTGGTTTGCTTGGGTTTTTATTTCTTAGTGGTAACTGTTTGTTCATGTCATATCAGGACCTATCCTTATCCTGTAGCTGCTTTTTGTTTTGTTTTGGTTTTGGTTTTTTTTTTTTTTTTTAATAAAACAACATTTGCTATTCCTAATCAGATCTTCTGGTCAGTTTCTGGAACTTCATGCCTGCTACGATCGCTGTGTCTTCAGAAGTTTAGTCTTCCTTACAAACTTTGGATGTGAATACTTGCATTGGTGCATTCACCTTGAAAGGGAAAGGTTGTCTGCGCTTGCTTCCAGCTTATGTCTGGGAGCTGTTCCAACAAAATGGAAGTATGCTGTTGTGATAAAATGATGCTTGTGTATGTCATTGTGCTAGAAATGAGTCTCACTTGGATTTAAAAAGAAAAAATCCTGTGGCTGAAACTACACATGTATGTAGGTTTTTAATTGAATGGGAATGTCACTAGAGAAGTAAGCAATGCCAGGGTATTTGGAAGACAGATTATGTTTTTTCATATGCTCAGTTTCAGCAATGCTGAAAGAATGTTAGTATCAACCTTGTTCTGGAACTATCATTTCATATTCTACTTACAAGTTTAGTTACAAAACAGTGTCTGTCAATACCATGCCTTACGTTTTAGTATCTCAGTACCAGGTGCTTCACCTGTGATGTGCAGTATGTCTATATGTCACGGCAGTTCAGTAATCAAAAGAAAAGTATTTGGCTCTCCCGACTTGTGAGTTTTTTAATATTGTCAATCAGCTGTGATTTTGTGATATTGAATGCTCTAGTGAGATCTCACCTGGAATACGGCATCCAGTTCTGGGGCCCCCAACATAAAAAGGACATTGAGCTGTTGGAGTGGGTCCAGTGGAGGGCCACGAGGATGATCACAGGGCTGGAGCACCTCTGCTATGAAGACAGGCTGAGAGAGTTGGGGTTGTTCCGCCTGGAGAAGAGAAGGCTCTGGGGAGACCTTACAGCACCTTCCAATACCTGAAGGGGCTTACAAGAAAGCTGGAGAGGGACTTTTTACAAGGGCTTGAAGAGATAGGATGAGGGGTTATGGCTTTAAACTGGAAGAGGGGAGATTCAGGCTAGATATGAGGAAGAAATTCTTTACTGTGATGGTGGTGACACACTGGCATAGGTTACCCAGGGAAGTTGTGGCTGCCCCTGCCCTGGAAGTGTTCAAGGCCAGGTTGGATGGGGCTTTGAGCAACCTGGTCTGGTGGGAGGTGCCCCTGCCTATGGCAGGGGGGTTGTAACTGGATGATATTTGAGGTCCCTTCAAACCCAAACCGTTCTATGATTCTATGAAATGTGGCGATCAGTAAATAATCAGATAATAAGGGACAGTTGTCTGAGTCTAAAAAAAGCCTGAGTGGTTCAAATTTAAGCGGTCTTCTCTCAGCAGTGAAGGTTGATTAATTCTGCGTAGGAGCTTCAGCATTGTTAGGATCTTAAGTTGACTGGAAGATTTGAAGAACCATGAATTTACCAGGTGATCTAGATGTGTTTTCTCAAAGTTCACAAACACTGCTATTGGTTTCTTTGTTAATATCTAGCCATCCTACTATTTAGTGAAGACTGGTCATCCATACCACCTTCTGCTGAAAGTACAAATGTTGCTAAAGCTAATCAGGTCAGAAGTGTCTGTTCAGCCAAGTCTGGAAAACCTTCCAAGAACGGAAATCCCACAACCTTTTACAAGGGACTGTAATGACAGGATGAGGGGTAATGGGTGGAAGCTGAGAGAGGGTAGGTTTAGACTAGATATAAAGAAGAAGTTCTTCACCCTGAGGTTGGTGAGACACTGGAACAGGCTGTCCAAGGAAGTCGTGGATGCTCCATCCCTGGAAGTGCTCATAGTCAGGTTAGACGGGGCTTTGAGCAACCTGATCTACTGAGACCTGTCCCTGCCATGGCAGGGGGTTGGAACTAGGTGATCTTTGAGGTCCCTTCCAACCCAAACCACTCTATGATTCTATGAACCTCCCTTCTTCCTGTTAATACGCTCCTTCAGAAAATGGTTCTCTGCAGCAGAGCAAAAGCATCTAGTGTAGCTCCTGATGGACCACTCACACCTAATGACTTTTTAAATGGGCTGTAGTTCCTCTACTAGCAAAAAAAAAAAAATGAAATGTCACGCTTTAGGTAGGATTTTTTTTAGAATTAAAAAGGAAAAGAGCGATTAAGAAACTTGCTCAGTCTGTTTCATATACATAAAATAATCATGTGTGGTGACATCCCATGTCCCATCTTACATTAAGTAAGTTGTCCAAATGACTGTGCTGTACTCTACAGTCTCGTATGTGTTCAGCAATTTGTACAGGGACTTGCCTTCCTGGAATGCCTGGTTGATGTATATCAGTTTTCTAGGTTACTGCTTATTGTTGTGATCGTATTTATGCAATTCCTTTTGACTTGGTTGAAGCTCTGCCGTGTTACTGGATGTGTAACACAGTAATTGCATTTCAGCTAGTGCATGACATGGCTTCTTAAATGATCTTTATGCTGTCTGTTAAGTCATAATAGCAGGGAATCCTATTCAAAATAGAAGAAATTGCTGCTTGTCTATGAAATCATCCTCCATAGTTGTGTACTTGGTGTTCTGTAATTATGGGTTTCTGAACAAGATAGAACAGAGAAGAGTGAACTAGATAGAACAGAGAAAAACATATTTCCATTGGGAAAGTGTATCTCTTATTTTTAATGTAGTTTGATTTTGAAAAAAAGTTTTGCTTTACAAACTTCACAACTGATTCCAGTAGTGGGCCTATAATGCAAGGTAGCCACGTTTTTACACGGATGTGGTCATTTCATCAGCAGTGGTACTTGGATGTATTTTGGGTCCTACTGCCTGGTTCTTATTGCTAAGTTACTCTGAATTTTTCCCTGCAAGTCAGTTGTTGGAGAACTTGTCATGGCACATGGGATGGGAATAAGGGAACTCATGGGAAGATGGCAGAGCGTGATGAGATTAGAGATGTTCTCATGTTTGGACAGGTTGGGTTTGAAGAGTGAAATCAGCAAGCTTTGTTTCTAGACTGTTTGAGGCAGCCTCTCTGAGTTTCATAGCTGTTGCTGTGCTGGCATAGTTACTTGTATAGCGATGTCATGAGCCATATACCAATTTTTTTCTGTGATTATATTTTTTTTCAACTGGACCTGTTCTCTGATCCAGCTCATGGTGTGAATGCTCAGAGGAGGAAGTAGAGATAGACACTGCATGAGAGTAAATTAAGCCTTAAGTCAGTGATGCCACTAGAGAGAGATGCGTGTGGAGTCATTCCATCTGACATAGAAATTCAGTTTTACTTTTAGTCAAAACAAGCCACTACTCTGTAAAGAACTGCTGATGGATTTTAGTATTGTTAATTTAAAATTCAATATAATAATAAACCAAATATTTTATGTCCCTAGAGCTTATAACAAATATGTACAGTGTTCATGACTTGTCAGACTTGTAGTAAATGATGCAATCAAAATTTTGTTCTTAAATCGTTTATTTATTTATCACTCCATATTTACAGTGATATTTTCCTAGAAGACCAAATGTAATTTTTGAGCCAGTAAAACAGTTTTGATTTTCTCTTTGGGATGAACTGAATGGGTTTGGAGGTTTAGAGGAGGGGCTTGTCGGTTGCGGTTGGTTGGGGTTTTCTGTTGGTTGGTTGCTTGCTTGCTTATTTTTTTAGAATTACTGTCAATACTATTCTCTGCAATGCAAAATCATATTGTTACGATTTCCTATGGACAAATAATTAGATTCTACATGGCTCTATCCTGGGCAGACAGGATTTGATCTATTCATATTGTCTACAGTAAATATATTTCATGTTTAACTTACTCTCTTTTATTCTGTGACCTGATTGATCAATCTTACAATGGCCAAGTTGAATGATAAAACTGTATTTACAGGATAGATGATGTAAAGATTTTTAAAAAGCTTTATTTAAATGTTACTCTTTAATTCTTGACTTTTTTAATTATTTACTTTTCGTATTATTGACTTTTGAAATTATTGAAAATTATTTTTAGTTCTTGACTTTTTAAAAATATTTAATTTCTTGACTTTTGAAGCAGTATTCTGCTGCTAGTTGCAAACAAATTCATTGTGACTAGCAAACACAATCATTCCAAGCGTAAGCCAGTAATAAAGCATAACACTTATTCTTGTCTTCCTTGAATCCAAATTCTATTATGAACCTCCAGAAAAGGGCCCCTTTTGGTTTTGCAGTTAGTCTCTACCCACATCCTAGCAGCTATGGTGATACTCAACAAAACTAGCTATTCTTAATCTAGAATTCAGAGAGCTAATTGACTGCAGTCCTCAAGAAAATTAGCTTTAAAAGTCTACCAAATTTCACTCTTAAAATTATATTTTGAGATGTTTTGTAAAAAAACGAACCAAAACAAAAACCTTGTGTTTGAGCTCCTGTATATATGTGATCAGCATCTTCTTCTGTTGTGGATCTGGCATTCCCTTGCTGGGAATGCAGAAGCACAGATTTCCTTGAATGAGGTACTCTGAAACATGGTGTAAGATGGTCTATTTCAGTGTCTTTAACAGAAAATGTCAGTCTTCTGCGAGGAATATGTGGTACATCAGTGGGGGGCAGTGGATATAACACAGAGGATTTGGTGTAACAAATGATTGGTTTGGATGGGGTTTTTGAGGGAGTCATGGTTGTTGGGGTTTTTTTTGGTTTTTAGTAAATAAAGCCATGCGTTAATATATAGCTTAATAAGAACTTCAAAAACAGCAAATAAAATAATGGGGGAAAGCAGTTCTTAATGAGCCATATGGAGAAATAAAAAATTTAAAAGCATTGGTGTTTGTCTGGCTTGTAAACTGAAATGGAAGAAGTTTTATTGCAGACATCTGTGTAGAGTTACCACCTTCCTGTTGCGCAGAAACTGCACGAGGGTGACACAATGCTTCTTCCAAGCCTACCAATACACGTCTTCGTTACTTAAGACTCACAATTAAAAAAACAGAAAAAAGACATACTTAAATGCTGGATAAGTATGATACTGGTGGTGGTCCAGTATGCGTTCTGTAGCTGGTACTCCAAGGTCTGAGCTTGGTTTTTAAAAGTTCTAACAATATGTGTAAACGTGGCTTTGCTGCAGTTACAAATTCAATGTGAGAACTATGAGAACTAAATTCAGCTAAAGTCAGCAAGGTGTGTGTGCATGTGGTGGCTTTGTGGCTGGATTTATTTTTTTCTTTTGGTTTGGGGTTTTGAGTTTGTTGTTGGTTTTGTTTGTTGGGTTTTTTTTTTAATTAAAAAACACCAGTCTCGGGCACTGAATCGAGCCATTAGCCTGTATGATATTACACTGTCGTTCATAATATGCTAATAAAGCTGTTTTGAAACCAAATGTTGTGGCCAAATTATATAGAATCTTTTTTTCCTTGTAGTTTATTGGAGCAAAAAACCTGTAGCTGACCTGGAAGATCTGAAGTACTGTGGGTTTTGGGAAGAGTGTTGGTGGGAAGACAGCTTGGATTTTTGTCACTGTATATAAGTGTTTAGTTTTTAAACCTACAAGCACTCAGCAGAGTTTCAGCCGGTTCAAGCCTTTAACAGGGTTTAAAATCTGCACAAAATCAACATCTTAATGTAGATAACTTTTAATAAGGGATCAGAATATTAATTTTAGTTTATTAACAGTGTAAATTTTGTATACTTGGTATTCAGAAGTTACTATAAGAAAAGCATACTTAACTAATGTCTGACCTGTGAGTGACTTTTAATATTCCCACACAACCATTCTTGGTAATAATTTGCTCAAAGCATGCAAAACCAGAAAATGCAGGGGGGGAGGAAAAATGCTTTTATGAAAGCGGAGTGTTTAGATCTAAAGTGAGGTCTTGAAAAGTACTCTTGAGTTGTTGGATTTTTAAGTGGGATATATAATACTGAAGCTGTTAAGTTTCAACTTAAGTTTAACAAAGTTTTAACATGGGCAGCATGACTCTAAAGTAGTAGGTCTGTTGTGACTGACCGTTACTGGTCCAGGTAAAGTCAGAACAAGTACTTGCCTGTCCTTAAAACCTGTGTAAGTACACCCGTGCAAGCAAAAATCTCAGATGTTCTGATGATCTATATCAGTAGAATAAATTGTAAAAAGTGCAAGCTTTGTGAAGAAAAGGGTAATTATATAATTTTATTCATAACTGTAGCCACACCATAGGTTTGGGGTTTGAGTTGTCTTTTTGGGTGTTTTTGTTGTTGTTGAACAGCTTGTGAGTTCGTGAAGCACAGCTACAAGCAAAATTCAAGTGTAGAGCAAGGTACAAACTCAGACAGCAGGTAATGTGAGGGGAGGTTTATAGGGAGACTGAAACAGAGAGGAACTGAAAAATAATACAGAATTAGCCTTTCTTCATTTCTCCCTTGTGTTGAAGCAGAACTGTTCGACAAAAGCAATAAACCAGGTAATGATTTAGCTTCGTTTTAAGTAGTAATGACAGTTTGAAATTATACTTGCATGCCTATACAATACAGTGCATTATGCTTTTCAGTGACAAAACTAGCACACTACTGCTTTATTTCCTATGGTCAAGTTAGGCTTGATACAGAAGACTGAGAGGAGGGATAACGTTGTGTTGTGCGGTGTTTTTTGCTCAGGAGATACATGTGGCTGTTTTGTTTGCCATAGGCAAAGCAGAATGATGAAGAATACTGGGTGTCTGACCAGCAGGAGTTGATGTGGGGAAACAAGAAACATGTAGGTGCAGGTCTACTGGAAAAGGAATTTGTCATGGTTTATTCTTGGAGGAACTGATACTAATAAAGAATTTGGGTCTGTACCATTGTCTGTCTTCAGATATTCTGCTAGACATTTAAAAGTGTGAATAAACTGTAGTATTTACAAACTTTCTAAAGTTCAGTGGTTTTTTTTTCATCTCTTTTTCTCTGTTCCTTATGTAAATAGTTAGGCAGTTATGGTTCATTTCAAACACCAGAATAAAAAATGAGGTTGTTCCTTACTACTCCACACAGCTCCTTTTTGATTTATGACTTGTTCTTCCAGTTGACCAGCTTGGTTTAACTGCTGTGCAATGTAAAAACTAAAGTAAACTTTCAGTGCTTTAATTAACTTTCCTACTATATGATGATAGAGCAAATAGTTTCAGCGTATGTGTTCCTTACAGGAAGATGTATTCAACTTGTCCGTGAACCTTTTGTTCATCTACATGTACACAATTGGATACATAAATCAAAAGATAGGTAATTTTATTCTAATCAGAAATCACAATTATAGCACACATGTTTTAAGAAATAAATCCCATTAAAAATTTGAGTGTTCAATATAAAATGTCAATGATTGACATATCCTTGGAATGAAAAGGTGTAGCAGTGTTAGATATTTTGTGTAAATCCAGTCAAGGACTTTGTATAGCATGAAATTTCTGTTCTCTCAAAGTAGAAATTATCAGGTGTGCCTGAGATCTAAAGACTGTAGTTCTGATTCTGGAAATTTTTGTATTTGAAGTTATTTCATGTGTTTTTTAGTAGCCTTTACAGAGTAACTTTATGCAGCTTAGCTGGTGTGACAAAAATCATAGAGGGAAGAAATGTTGATTGTGAGTTACGTACTTTTTTATACTCTAGGTTGTCACCTATTTTTTCGTTGTGTTAGCACTAGATGCACCATTGGTGGTAATGTCACCCAGTAACAACAGGAGAGAGTACAAATGATTTACTTGAATTTCCTTTTTTAATACTGCTCTGTATCAAGATATAAGCTTTTTCATTGTACAGTTAATTGAAGCCAATTTACAGGTTTTTAGAGACTGAATACTTCCTTCTTTAGTGAATGATTTTGTATTAATAGTATTAAGAATGATTGATTACCAGAAGTCTAGTATTTTAAATGTTTATTCAGTCTGCTTCTGTTTGATGAATCCATTTTCATTCCAAGATTGTTTTGCTTCGTTCTGAGAAACAGTAAGGCATCCTCTTACAGAAAAGGGGAAGGGTCAAAAGGATAATTGCTGTAGTCAATGCTTATAGCTTGCTGTTCAGAGGCAACGAGTGAATTTCTATTGATTGTAGCAATTCCGCCACTTCTATAAGGAAAGTGTGTGTGCTTTACATCTTTATTTTTGGTTTGGCTTTTGCCTCTCTGATTAAGTCCATCAGTAGTTGTTTGCTGGGAAAATATGTCAGTGATGTAGAAGAAGCTGGCAGTTAAGACTGCAAAAGCTCAAAGTTGTGGTAGGTTTGATTCTAAAAATAATTACATACACGTAATTTGTGCGTGCGTGTGAGTGGTCTTATGTCTGTTAAGCTGTTTAAATAGAGTTTATACTAAATAACTTCATTTTCTGTGGTGTTGCAAGCTTTAGAACTCTTCTGCTGGTTGCTTTTGCAAATAAAAATCACAGAACTTGGAGTTCAACCTGCTGTTGTTTTTACTAGTTCATCAGATTTTAGTCTGCATAAACAAGTCCAACCTGGCTAAAAAATTCAAGTGGTGCCCTTTTAGACAGATGCACCTTCCAGCAACAGCAAGAGAGTTTGGAAACAGTAGAGATGGCTGTCACGTAGTTTGACCTTCTTGATAAAGGCTAGATAATGTAATCAGTGTATTTCCCTGTTGACCATACGTACATTTATTCTTACCAAGTACTGTTCTTTTTAAATGTTTATTTTCAGTGAAGTCATGCAAAGGAGAAACTGAGGATTGTTTCTGCATAAAATGGGGACAGGATTCTGAAATTTGTTTCTTTCTGAGAGATCAGACAGAATATTGGATTGATTTGGTTTATTAGAGAAATAAAAAAGTAATGGAAAACAAATGGAAATAATGTTTATTGTTAACTCTTCTCTCTGGTGAAGGTATAAACTTACCATTGCTTTTAGCGCTTGGACACTTTGGAGAAAAAAAAAAAAAAAAAAGAAAAGCTTGAATACTTCAATGGAAGTGAGATTTAAAATTTTAATTTCTTTTCTTGAATATGGTCAGAGAACATGTAGCAGATAAAAATGAGTCCCTACAGTCTGTAAAGGCAGCAGCTTGCATATTGACTTTACTTTTCAAAGTCAATGCAATTTATCCAAACACATTGTGAAGCCAATTTTAATTGGCATGTAAGAGTCGGTTTGCAACTTCCCACCTTCTTGTGGAGTTAGTTGCAGTCATGTTTTATTAATTAATAACATTTAAACCAAAACCTCGTTAGTTACTTCACAGCTGTTTGTGGTAGAGAGAGGCAGTGGATTAAATTTGAGGCCTAGTTTTCTTGACAGGGATTTCATAACATTTCCCACACAGTACTTTACTTGTCTCAGGCTTTGGATAAATATGTGTCTAGATTTCTGCGGCTTCAGTAATTGCCTGTTTGTTTGCTAAAGCTCTGGTTTGTAACTTCCTTTAGCAAGACTTCTCAAATTTGAGAGGTGGGTTATGCAGTGGACTGCAAGAATAAAAACTGCACTTGTTTATTTTTTTTACCCAGCTTTAGTGATCAGTAAACATAATTGAAGTTTGGCACCTTATGATACTACAATAGTTATAACCTTATTTAAAAGATAATACACTAAAAGCATGTATCAGCTGTTTGGAAAGAAAACAAACTTGTGCTGATTCCTGAAAGTGAAACTGGGACTGATGTTTAAAAGAAAATTTGGTTCTTGTTGTGCCAGTCTGATAGGCACGTAGTGTTCCTTTCTTCTCAAGGGAAGCAGAGGAAAACAATTGTACAAAGACATGTTTTAACAGTGTCTTGCTCAGCACAACAGTGTTTAGCCATGTTTTGAAGAATTCTGGGAAGTAAGGGCTTGGGCACTATCTGTGAGGCTCAATGATGAGAAATTTTGAATAAACGGTGTGGGGAAATACATGCTACATACTGAAATTATTATAAAACTTATTGCTGCCTGAGGGTACAATTCACAACAAAAGTATTAATTAAAAGCAGTATTATCCTGGCAAGATGTGGAGAACAAGATCTGTTCTTGTAACAGAAACATAATTGCAGTCTTGTCAAAATATCATTAGACCCTGTGGCAATTCAAAGAACATCTTTCCAACATGGCTTGGCTTTTTGGAGTCTGTTTTTTTATGCTTTTAAGTAATTTAGCAGTTTTCTGTCTACAACATTTTCTTTTAATTTTTGCAGTCAGATTGAATAATGATGTTTTTGTCAAGATCAGAAAAAGTGAAACAAATGGGACCAGGTGCCCTTCAGCGTATTATTAAAGGGAATAGTACGTTGGTTTTGCAAAGCTATTTTATCTTTCTGCATTATAAACCTGATGGCTGCTTGGTATGGAAAATTAGAAGGAGGTGATGCATTATAGAGGAAATACATGATGGTTGTTAATTTGACCCAGCTTTGTTCTAGAAGGTTGTTTTCAACTTCAGTTAACGAAGCATGAGATATGGCAGACTATCTGAGATGGGTTTTATCAGAGTGTGCTGGACGTGACATGCTCAGCAATGTCATTCATGGCTGCTGTGTTGAAGAAATGTTACATGTACTTGAATACATCCTTTTGAAGGCTGTCTTTACCGTGAGGCATTGCCATTTAAAGGGTAAAGACTGTTGTTGAGTGCTGTCTTGTTGAGGTACTGGCAACAAAAAGAGGGAGTTCACATACAGTCTTCATTATTTTAATTATAAAAATTTGAAACATAAATGCATTAACCCGTCTGTACAGAAAAATATAGGTACATCCATACATGGATGTCTTTAATGTTTAGCTTTACTTTGAGTCTCTTTATCTTTGGTAACTTGGGTGTATTTAGTTGTGTGGTTTATAGGTATTTAGACCAGCTGATCAGAATTGACTTTTGGCTTCTTAAAGAACTCAAGTGTCCTTGACAGAGTTGCTTAGTGGTATTATGAAGACTTCAGTTCTGCTAGTCACTTATATCTGGCAATAGTTTGAAAAGGTATAGTTTAATTATTTTTTTGTCTTTATTTGTTATCTTTTCCTAAAGCTGCTCTAGAGCTTTTGAAATTTAACAGTGTGGTTCTCTAAGATGTTTCTTTTCTTCGATTTTGAGGGAGGCAAGAATATTAAAAAAAATGAAAATTGCTTGGTGGATCCTAAGATACTGAACTCCAGCTTTCTGAAGTCAGTTATAGAAGAGATTGAGACAGTTTGCTGTTGTAAGTAAATAGTAATTGAATCACTTCAGTTCCTAAAATTCAGCAGTTATTTTGATAGTTGGTATGCATATGTTGAAATACTTAAATTCCATTTCACTGTTGAATTACTTCATGAAACTCGTTTATTGTGCAAAACGTGGTCTCTTCTGATATCTTTTTTTTTTCCTATATTTTTTTTTTTCCTGAAAGCATTTTTCATCAATATGAATATAAAAAGTAGTCTGCAGGAATTGGCAATTCAGTCTGTCTGCAGCTTTCAGGGTAATCTTTGTTTAAATTAGTTCTTAATTGACAACTTCTCAGACTTTAAGCTAATTAGATTTCTTTCTTCCCAAAACTTTGCTTTTGGGGAATAACTTGAAACAAATACTTTATAAGATGACTTGGTCAAAATCTAGTGTGATGTGTAGTAGTAGAGCTGCTGCTTCATGCATCACATGGTATATGCTGGTGACGTGAACCTGTTTCCATACTTTTTCTTCCTTAGTCCCTTCTGTCTTGACTGTCTGAGATAGATACTTGAACCTGCTGGCTCCCATGTTCTTTAAAATGCTTGGACTTTCTGATGACTCAGTTTGCATATGTATATGTGAATTTTAGTGGTAGTCAATATAGTAGCTACCCAAATACATACTGTATGTGTATAGATGTGTGTATTTTGAAGTTTTCTGGGTTTGGAACTGCTAAGAAAGTTAAAATTTATAAAATCTTTCATGGTTTAGAAATTGTAGCCCGTAGGAAAAGATTAGTCTTGACAATGCAGCATTGTCTATTGAGTCAATTAAGCATGTAGGTTTAGCTAGCTTGGGAACAAGTTCCAGCATGTGACATTATAAATAGCACTCTCACATAACAAATATAGGCTTAGTAGGTGGGCCATAATTTCCCCTGCTACTTTTTTTTTTTTTTTTTTTTTTTTTTTTTTTTTTTTTTTACAGGAACTGTACTGATGCAGGATTTGTCTTTCTGATGACTTTTGGGGTGCTGCTGCTGCTAGGTGCTTGGGGAGTGTTGGATAATAAGGCTGTGGTGGTTGAAGTGTGTTGTCTTTCCTCTTGGTTTCCTGGGCGCTTGCCTTTTTTCCCTGTTTATCCATATGTAGAAATGGAACCTCATGGCCCAATGACTCAAAAATCCTTAATCTTAATAAATGACTCAAAAATCCTTAATCTTAATAAATGACTCAAAAATCCTTAATCTTAATACTGAATCTCCAAGCTGTTCCAATTCTTATTAGCTCAAATATATTCTCAACACCTGATCATTTGATCTCGCAAAAAGTAATAACATTCAGAAGAAATAAATATCTGTATTTATTGTCATGGCTCTGTTTCTTAATATAGCATCCTTCAGGCTAAAGTCAGCATCCTCTGAAGCAGTAGTTTTCAAAAGGCAATCAACGACTAGCTGGTCATTGATGTGAGTTGGTGATATGATATTAAAATTGTGGCAAACAAAAGGATTCCTTCTCCGCAGCAAGCAGCGAATGTGGGAAACCTTGTCTTTGTAGTAGCTTGCGCCTTTTATGTCAGCCTGGCTTCATTGCTGGCTATGATTTTGTTTTGTCTTCAGGATTTTGGCTTGGCTTTGTACTCAAACAACCCTTTTCTCCTCCTTTCACTCTCTCTCCCAATCCTGTTGTATTTGGTAGAGAATTGTTAGGACCAGATCTCCTTCAGCATGAACTCCAGGTCAGATTGCTCTTTGCATTTATGAAAATAGAAAGGCAACAGAAATTCCAGCAGCTTTCAGTGTGAGGCTTCTAATTTCAGGTAGTATTTGTAATGTGCCTAACTGCATTTTCCAGTTGGAAAGATCAAACTATGCAATCTCTTGTGAAATAATATTTTTGCAGTGTTAAATGCTGCCAGCTTTGCTTTATCTCCTCCCTACACCACTAGAAGTCTGAACAACTTTTGGTGGAATGTAACAAGTATAATCCCTGTTAAAAATAAAAGTCTGTTACAAACAAAACATGTATGTTTTTAGCCTTAATTTAAAGTATAGCTCTCATCAGCCTTTCCAGTAGTTGTATAGCAAACATACAAAAACTGTGGGGTCAACTTCAAAAACAATTCAGTTGTATTTTTGACTAGGGAAATCATATTCCAAGTTCTGAACTTGAGTGCATTTCAGAAGGATGACACTTACCTATTAGACAGTCTTAAGCCAATGTTTTTCAACATGGGGTGCGTGCAATCCCAGGTGGTGTGCAAGACATTGGAGTGGGGGAAGAAAATGGTCTTTGTACCATTAATAAAGGAAATTTAAAAAATAAAATAGTGTTTAGTTCATCTTTAGCTCATCCCTTTTTACTGTATATTTTTGTGTTTGTTTTATAATGTACACAAGATATTAAGTAGTGCATGTATGTAATTTGTAAATGGACATATATTGGGGATGCATACTCAAAATTTTTTTACTGGTTGGGTTTGTGGTCAAAAAAGTTTGGAAACCGCTGGTCTGAGCTGCCTCATAACAGGCATTTTGGCATGTGTGTTTTCTTGGATTCTTAGTCCTGCTTCCCTTTCCTATTGGAAAACTTCTGTATTCTCCTGTAACTTTATATTTAAAACACTGGGAACAAAGCATTTTGCGACTTTGTTTTCAGTTGTTCAGGTTTACCTGTCTGACTGTACATGGGGTTGTCTGGTGTGAACAGTTCAACTGAATCAAAGCAATCTTACTACAATTTTTCTGCTGTAAAATTTTTAGGAGCTGCATTTTTTAATGATGTCAGAATTGAAATGTCAAAGAAATATTGGCCACTTTTAAACAACACAGCATTAGGTTTACTGGTACTTACAACTAAAATACAAAAAATAAAGCCTGTCATATTTTAAGCTAAAAACCTGACGTTGGAGGTCAGATGTGATACTTGATGGGTTGAGCCATCCAGATTGCTGAAATAGAAGTTGTGAAACTAGCTGATTTTGATCTGCATCCTTGTTTTTGTCCTTATTTTTCTTCTTTCATGGTGTGTGTGATCGATTTATGTATTTTTTGTTAACTTAGAAATTGCAAGCTTATTGACCTGTTGGTTACATCATAAGTCATAAAACTAAAAGGAACTGAGGGACCTAATGAAATGTTTAAGCTTTTTGCCATACAGGAAACTTTCTTCAATTCTAATTTTGAGCAAGATAGGTGTTCAGGCTGGTTTTAGTAATTTTCTTGTAATTTTAACTTGCTCAAAAAAAAGGCAGTAGCTCTGGACATCTTCTCTATAGTTTCAGAATTGATGTAAGACACTTGGTACTACATCCACTTGACAGATTTTTGTATTGCTTGAGTCCTGTATCAGGGAATTATTCAGCATTTTCTTAAAAATGTCTTTTTGAAAGGAATTGCTTTGCAGAGCTGTCTTGGAAGTCCCTCCTGCATTACATAGAGCAGAAAGAAGGGGCTGGTTACAGTGTATCTATTCCTTGGCCCAGTTGTGTCATCATTAAAGAATTACAGCAATCTGAACCTTTAACACAAAAACTTACAAAACCATAGTCATAAACTTTAGCCTTCTCCTGTGCTACAGGTTTGGGTGGGGTCTTCGTCTTGCTGCTTATCGAGGGGCTTTTGTTCATTTATTAGTGTCTTCTGATGGTTTTTGATACTCTTGGATATTTTAAGAATTTTTTGGTTTAGGTTTTTTCCCCACATCTTCTTAGCTGTGGTGTCTGTAAGAACACATGAGCTGCGGTAAGGTGACGTTGCTCCACCTTTTCCAGATACTGAATTTAATTTCTTATATAGGAGTGGATTAATGTAGTGATGAAGTAAGTATCTCTCTGAAAATGTGATTACATCAGCAGAGCCCTCTAGTGTGGACTCAGTAGGTGACAGCAACAGAAAGTTTTTTGCCTTGAATCATCTGAGTAACAAAGGCAGGGCCAGGAGAAGTGCTTTAATCTTGGCACAGCATATGCCATGGGAGACTTCTGCCTGCATAGCAGCATCATCCAGAAGGATAAGAATTTCTGTCCCATACTGAGGTGGTCAAAGGTGTGCCTCCTAGCAAAACAGCACATGTTATTGACTCTTGACTCAATTCTTTCTCCTCTTGGGTTTTATTGTTGTGACAAGTTTGAAAGATAAGTGATCAGCTGGTATTGTAAATGTTTTGGGTAGTGTGGTGGCCGTGACTTCTGCTGGCGAGCACATTGTGCCTCCAGCATTTGTACGGGAGCTGAGAAGGGCTTGGGTTCGATAGACGTTAGGTGTGCTGGCCTTTATAGCCACCCCCAAAGAGGTGTGAGTAGTTTAGTAAAGATTCAGGCAGAAGTGTTATTTCATATTGCACCAGCTAAAAAAAAAAAAAAAAAAAAAAAAAGCAAGTGTTGGTCTAAAAGCCCTCCTGCAAAAGAGGAAAAGAAGAATTTGGTATTGTGTTTTTGTGCTTTTTTAAAAGTTTCTCCAATAAATAGTAATGATCAGGTGTAGCTCTTTCCTACACCTTTTGCGTTTTGTTACAGTATGGCTATCGCACAGGTTTTTCCCTGCTCTCCTGATGCTTCTGCATTTGAACCTGGGTGTGTAGGTGAAGTAGTTCTGGAGACCTCTTGAGGTGTCTGCACTTTTTGTTATATATTTTTACAGGTGAACAGATCAAAGTAACTAGATCAAAATCCCACTTACACTTCTATGCTTTTATATGAACTGTGATATTCCTTCTTTAATGATGCATTTCACTGTTTTCAGCTTAGTTTCCTTGGGATTCTGGCATTGTCAGTCATTTATTGCTGTCTCCCAATACGGATGGTTTGTTTTCCTAGATGTTCTGTGAACAGAGGTGACTGAGGAGGAAGAGGAAGCTGTAGTAGGAGCCTTTCTGTTACTGGATATTGTTAAATATTTAGAGTACTTCAACAGACTGAAATACCTAGGTAGTGAGGCTGTACAACCTGACTACTTCTGGAAGTACTTTTGGCTGTTAACATAATGAACTCCAAACAGCTGCAGACGTGGGTTCAGCATCAAACATACTGACAGCTGAGTTTTAATTGGCTTCACCTGTCCAAACATATGGGTGATGGCACTGGAGGCAGAACTTAACACCTGTATTATTACATAGAGAAGAAAAAGCCTGGCTTGACTTTCAGGATGGTAAGAAAGCTTTTTGAGCAAAACTTTATTTGTGAAGTGATATGAAATCGTGCCCCCAAAATATGAAGCCTCAAAAAGCTGCTTCTTCAATATACAAAATTTATGCTACTTTCCCCTAATTGGACCAACACTGTTTCTTAGGAGTAGATGCTTCGAAGTGGCCAGAATTTTCAGCGTATACACTACAGGTTAAATACTTTATGTTTGAGAAAAACCTAAATAGTCATGGCTGGCTGTGGATTTGTAGGTTTGAATTTCTAGAAAATGAAGAGTGGATTTAATCAACCATCTGAAACGTAATGATTGTTTTACTGGGTATTCCAAGGTACTTTCATTACTTAACTTTAGGACCTAAAAGTAACTGGGGTCTGGTGCCTGCAAATATACTCTCATATATTCCGATTTTAAAAACATCTCTGGTTTGATACTGCTTAGGAGCTGGAGTGTGCCTCAAATCTGAATCCTGATTAGTTGGCTTCATTTCAGTCTTCATTAAGAGGGTGTGACCTGTGGGTTCCAGTTCATTAAGTCCAGGGATGGGGCAAGTAGACATCTTAAGAAATAACTTTTTCCATGCCAAGGCAGACCAGTTTGCATTTGTTGATTTTCTAAGAAAAAGCAAATTTCTTTTTTTCCTTTTGGATTTGTGTTAAATGGGGAGTGCATGCAGGAATTTTTGAGTTTTCCAGAAAGAAATGAAATGTTTTAGAATGCTAGATTTTCAGGCTGCTCAAACAAGGAGAACTTCTGAGTGTTTTTGACTGTGTCTCCATAGAAATTCTTTCCTCCCCCACCACGTTCTTTCATATTTAGTTTCCATAACCAGAGCACTATTGTGAAGGAGGGGAAATGCAGGGTAACTGCAGGGAAGCCAGCCAATCACTCCAGCATCAGAGCAGACTCCAGGGCTTGTGGAGCTAACCTTTGTGACCTTCACAAGGGGCCTCTCTGAGGAGAGCCATTTTTCCTGCCTTGTAATGGTAAAGAAAAAACTTGGCAAATCCTTTGATCACCAAAGCAAAAACAAGGAGAGCAAGGAGCAAATGGGCAGCTTTGTGCACAAAACTGCAAAGTCAGTGCTGGCTTTCTCTGTACTGAGAACCGTGTTACCACCTTACATAGAATCTGTGCACATTTCTGTAGGATCTGGGGATATTTGTTGCATAGTTTTAGAAAATCCTTCTGTCCAAAACTAAGGGAAAATCTTGGTTGCTACCAGTTACGTGATGTGAAAGTGTTTCATCTAATAACGTTTCTTATTTTGGGGGGCAGGGGGGTGAGACTTTCAAAAGGGAATGGCACAACACTATTATAAATAATCCTAGCATTGAGAAGTGGGCATGTCTTGTATACAGCTGGTATGTGTTTTTTTACTGTAAAACTTAGGGCTTTGCAGCTTTTGATGGTGTTTTTCTGTTTCTCAATTGATGCCTACAATGCATTTCAGATGCTTAGTAGAAGGAACAGTGGTTTTGCTTCACAAGTATGTGAAGTATTATTTTATCTTGGAGAGATTTAAAAACAAACAAACAAAATCTATTCTTATATTGGGAAAACTCTGTATCAGCTTTTAGCTTCTCTTCCCTTCATTATCTTCTTTTTAACTCTTATTCAGCTGCTGCCATTAGAATGCAGCTGTATCCTTCTGTTACACTTGCTAGTCTCAGTTACGAGTTTTTGGTCTCTCTGTAAGTTGTGTTACTCCAGTGTGATAGTTCTCTGCTGAACAAATCGAGTTAATTCTTGCACCTGAGCTGAAGTGCTGTGTCTTTTTCCTCTCCCTGAGAGTCAGAGAGGGTTCATAATGTTTTTATTTAGTACTTCCTTCCATTCCAGTGAGAGTCCGCCTCCAAGTTTCATCTCCCAGACCAATATATTTCTGTCCGGTGAACTCCACACTTCGTTCATTCTCAGCAAGATTTTTCTCTGTGATTTGTAAACTTGCAGATTTCAACCTCCTTCCTTGGATACTTCAGCTTCTCTTCATGAAGCTCGGCTCCTTAGGAGATGTTGATATTACCAGATTGCCAGATTCCTCTGCAAGTCATGTTTCTTCTTTTAGACTTCCACTATTCACTTTCTTTTGATGTTTCATCCTTTCCTCTGCCACTCCCTCATTAATCACCTCTAGTACTATGCAGAAGTGGTTCATAGCAATTTTCTTCTTTCTTACATTACTGAAAATAATCAGCTCCAAAGCTGCAGAGTCAGGTAAACAATGTTTTCAGATCTTCATTGTTTTGAAGTGTGGTGCCCTTCAATTTTAATTAAGTGCAGAAATTTAAATGAGTTTCATTGTCTCACAAAATAGCTACAGGTTTTCAGGAACTTAAACAGTTTATTAGATCCTTGCACAGTTCTGGATAGGATGCAAATTAATTTTCCATGGATGTGATTTGGTTTTGTACAAACTGTTCTTCAGCAGCTTTCACCTGGAGAACACCTGTTACTCCAACATGTGCAATGATTTTCAGATAAGACACTTAGCATCTGATGAAGATATCTAAGAAATAGAATTTCTTGAAGACCCTCATCAGCAATGAATTTCTAAGTGAACTGTTGTGGAGTGGCTCCCTCAGCAGATTAATTTGTCTTGTGTATACTGATAGTGTGATGTGTTCTCACTGCAGTTACTGCATTTAAGGGACAAATCTGACATTTGCCTCCTACCTCCCCCAATATTTGAATTGACAAAATCAGCAAAGAGCAGTACCTGGCAGGCTCTTTGAGCAGGAGTGTACCTTCAGGCCCTCCTCCTCCTCTCTCATGTGGAAGCAGCATTGGCAGCAGCAGCTTCCAGCCAGCTCTGTGTGTGCTCCAGCACAGAAGGTGGTATTTGGCAGCTTGGATAGTGCTTACTGGCCAAGCAGCTCTGCCCTGTAATAGAGCAGGTGTGATACCAGATAGACTGCTAGATTACAAGACTGCTGGAATCAGGGTCCATTCAGTCAAGATTGCAGTCCTGAAGAGCTCAGAATATAAATAGTCAAGAGGAGAAATGCAGCACAAAGAAATGGGGACTCTAAAATAGAGCCACTCAACTCCACGGCATTGTTCACTGTTTGTTTCTTACTGGGTATTTTATCCTTCTTGTGCAGCATATTCTTTGTCCTTATTATGCTGTTACATTTTGTTCTTCTCCATATGCAGGAAAATGCAAGTAGGTTTCTTGTAGAGAAGAACATGATGTTGTCAGATCTGTAATAGTCCTTTTCAGTTCTCATTTGAACATAAATACTTTGTAACAGTTTTCTGAAGAAATAGATTTCTGAAAATATATGTAAAGGATAATAAAGTATCAAGAGAAGAGTGACTTAGAAGGTGTAATGTACCAATTTATAGCACTAGAGTCAGTATCTAGAAATAGATTGATTTATTTTTAATGTACAGTTTACTTTTAAAAGGTATTGAGATAAGGCTTAAAATTATGGCCTGTGTAGTGATATAAAGTGATTGCAGAATAAATTTTAAAGATAACACTAAACAGTGCATGTTTGCTACTGAATTTTGAGTGATAAGTTCTGGAAGGAAGTTGCTGGGTAGGAACCTGGAACTACAAAGTGTTAAACCACAGCTCAGAAAGCGTTAGCCAAGTGAATGTTTACCTTTTTGGTTTACTCAAGCCTCTCACTTCAGAACTAAGAAACCAAGAGCTGAAGAGCATAGTGGTTTGTTTCCTTCTTCCATAATTCTGAATACAAAACTGATGTGCAAAATGACATCTGTTTTTGAAAGCTTTCAGTATGTGGTGACTAGAAGCAATTGATTCAGGTCACTAAATTCAGAACAGACATTTTATGAGACTGTTGAAAATTACTGGAGCAGGGCAGACCAATGGGATTATATTAGCTCAGTGTTAGGTTTTAGCAGGCTAATTGTAGATGACTATGAAAGAATATGAATTTAAAAAGATACCAGGGTTTCACTTTCCTCTCGATAGATCCTCTTTTTTTTCGCCTGCAGGTACTGGTTTACATCTTCTGATCTGAAGATTGCAATCTAGATTACTGAGTCTAAAGGGCAAGAGTGGATATATTCTGAATTTTCGGTGACAGTGAGTCCCTGTGATGGAGCCATGTTGTAACCATTTGTTCTTTTGCAGTTCACACACCTCATCCCAGGAGGTATATATCAGGTAGCCTATGTAAAGGCCTGCTTTGAGAGAAGTTGACATGGAGTTGGGATGACTATTGTTCGGTTAACCGTGTTCTCTAATTTACTGCTTAAAATTCAGAAAAGTTGCATCCTGTTGCTCAGCTGTTAAAATTACTGATATGTGATAGTACATAATGGCACTTCAGAGATCAGTAGTGGTGTATGTTCCAAACATGGGTTATGAAACAAGTATATTTTGTCTCTGGAATTTTTATGCCACCTACTGAATGAGCCAAACCCAAGGAAATAGTCAAAACCTAAACAGCCTTCAGAGCCTGCACTAACAATGTTGTTTGTATTGAAGGGTTTAAAACAGTTTTGGGCACTTAGTTGGTGGGCAAAAGTAGCCCTGTAGTGTGGTGATAAGAAGACTCTTGGCTGTAGAAGGCCCGTTTTACAGAAGAGATTAAAGGAGCTCAGTTTGTCCAAGAGTTCAAGGCTGGGAAGAGAGCACCTGCAGTGCAGGATAAGGGAACTTCTATTGGTAAATCGGCATCAATGGGGGCTCAACTGAAATGCCTCTGCACTAACGCATGGAGTATGGGGAACAAACAAGAAGAGTTACAGATGCGCGTGTGCCTACAGGGCTATGATGTCATTGGCATCACTGAGATGTGGTGGGATGGCTTTCACGACTGGAGCGTAGGAATAGATGGGTATAAGCTCTTTAGGAAAGAGGGGAGAAGGGAAGGGGGTGTTGCCCTTCACATCAATGACCAGCTGGAGTCTATGGAGCTCCACCTGGGGATGGATGAGGAGCTAACAGAGAGCTCCTGGGTCAGGATTAAAGGGAAGGCAAGGGAAGGGGACATCACAGTGGGGGTCTGCTACAGGCCACCAGACCAGGAAGACCAAGTGAATGAGGCCCTTTATAAACAGACAGGAGCAGCTTTGTGTTCACAAGCCCTGGTCCTCATGGAGGATTTCAACCACCCTGGTATCTGTTGGAAGGACAACACAGCTGGGCACCAGCGACCTAAGAGGTTCCTGGAATGTATTGAGGATAACTTCCTTCTCCAAGTGGGAGAAGAACCCATGAGAAAAGGTGCTATGCTGGACCTTGTCCTCACAAACAAGGAGGGACTGGTGAGCAATTTGAAGCTCAAGGGCAGCCTTGGCTCCAGTGACCATGAAATGGCAGAGTTCATGATCCTTAGGACATCAAAGAGGGTGTGTAGTAAGCTCATTATTCTGGACTTCAAGAGAGCAGACTTCAGCCTCTTCAGGGATCTGATTGGCAGGGTATCATGGGATAAAGTCCTGGAGGGAAGGGGGGCCAAGAAAGCTGGTTGATGTTCAGGGACCATCTCCTCCAAGCCCAGGAGCAGTGCATCCCAAGAAAGGCAGGCAGGCAAGAATGCCAGGAGGCCTGTGTGGATGAATAGGAAGCTCCTGGGCTTATTTGGGCACAAAAAGAAAGTCTATAGGCAGTGGATGCAAAAGCAAGTTACTTGGGAGGATTACAAAGAAGTTGTCTGAGCAGCCAGGGATCAGGTTAGGACAGCTAAGGCTCAGACTGAGTTAAATCTGGCCAGGAAAATAAAGGGGAACAAGAAAAATTTCTACAGGTATATTGTTGACAAAAGGAACGCTAGGGAAGATGTGGGCCCTCTCTGGAAGGGAACTAGAGACCTGGTCACGAGGGATATGGAGAAGGCTGAGGTACTCAATGACGACTTTGCCTCAGTCTTCACTGGCAAGGGCTCTAGCCACACTGCCCAAGTTGCAGAAGGCAAAGGTAGGAGCTGGGAGAAGGAAGATCTGCCCACTGTAAGTGAAGATCAAGTTCAAGATCATCTAAAGAACCTGAAGGTGTACAAGTCCATGGGACCTGATGGGATCCATCCAAATGTCCCGAGGGAACTGGTGGATGAAGTTGCCAAGCCGCTTTCCATCATATTTGTAAGATCATGGCAGTCTGGTGAAGTTCCTGCTGACTGGAAAAGGGCAAACATATAACTCCCATCTTCGAGAAGGGAAAAAAGGAAGACCCAGGAAACTATAGGCCAGTCAGCCTCACCTCTGTGCTTGACAAGGTCATGGAGCAGATGCTCCTGGAGGCTCTGCTGAGGCAGATGGAAAATGTAGATGATGTGATTGAAAGTAACCAACATGGCTGCACCAAGGGCAAGTCATGCCTGACAAATTTGGTGGCCTTTTATGATAGAGTTACAACTTTGGTGGATAAGGGAAGAGTAACTGATGTCATCTACCTGGTCTTGTACAAAGTGTTTGACACTGTCCCACATGACATCCTGGTCATTAAATTGGAAAAGCGTGGATTTGATGGATGGATCACCCAGCTGATAGGGAATTGGCTGGATGGTCACAATCAGAGAGTGGCGGTCAATGGCTCAATGTCCACATGGAGACTGGTGATGAGTGGCATTCCTCAGGGATCAGTACTAGGATCAGTGCTGTTTAACATATTTGTGGGTTAGATGGACAGTAGGATGGAGTGCACCCTCAGCAAGTTTGCAGGTGATGCCAAGCTGTGTGGCGTGGTTGACACACTGGAGGGAAGGGATGCCATCCAGAGGGGCCCGGACAGGCTGGAGAGGTGGGTGCATGCAAGCTGCATGAAGTTCAGCAAGGCCAAGTGCAAGGTCCTGCAGCTGGGTCGAGGCAATCCAAAGCACAAAGACTTGGGGGTGTCTGGTTATGGAAAAACTCAGCATGAGCCGTCAATGTGCGCTTGCAACCCAGAAGGCCAACCGTATCCTGGGCTGCATCAAAAGAAGCATGGCCAGCAGGTCGAAGGAGGTGATGCTTCCCCTCTACTCTGCTCTTGTAAGACCTCACCTGGAGTGCTATGTTCAGCTCTGGGGTCCCCAACATAAGAAGGACATGGAGCCACAAAGATGGTCAGAGGGTTGGAGCACCTCTGCTATGAAGACAGGCTAAGGGTATTGGGGTTGTTCAGCCTGGAGAGGAGAAGGCTCCGGGAAGCACCTTCCAGAACCTGAAGGGGCCTACAAGAAAGCTGGGGAGGGACTTCTTTTAAAAGAGCATATAGTGATAGGATGAGGGGTAATGGTTTTAAACTGGAAGAGGGTAGGTTTAGATTAGATACTAGGAAGAAATTCTTGCCTGTGAGGGTGGTGAGACACTGGCACAGGTTGCCCAGGGAAGCTGTGTCTGTCCCCTCCCTGGAAGTGTTCAAGGCCAGGTTGGATGGGGCTTTAGGCAACCTGGTCTGGTGGGAGGTGTCCCTGCCCATGGCAGGGGGGTTGGAACTGGATGATCTTTGAGGTTCCTTCCAACCCAAACCATTCTATGAATCTATAACTCTGTGATTCCAAGTGACTTATTACTGATTGAAAAAGGCTTTTTCACTGTCAAGGGAATTTCTGAAACAGCTTGTGAATTTTGCAGGCAAAAAAAAGGAAGAGCTGGAAGTTGATAATGGCGGTGTTTGGAACTGCAAGGGAGTGGAGGAAAAGGGATGGGTCATAGGGAAGTGCTGACTAATGGTCAGCAAACACTGCAAGGGAGTTCCTGTGTTACTAGCTGGCTTCACTTCCTAAAAGGAAAATAAACCCCATACTGTTCAAACATAAAATTTGGATTGGGGAAGTCTCTAAGCTGGCCTATTAGAAAGTGGGGAGGGACTGTGCTGGAAGGAGAGCTTGATTATAGTGATGTTCTTGTCCATTAAGAAAGACACATAATTAACTTCTGGTATGACCTGTATTCTGATATGTGGGTAGGATGTATTCATATTGAGAGGCCTGTTACTAGTAAGTGTGATTTTTACAATGCATATGTTTTTTTTGAGTACTTGTTTTTTAAAAATGTATGCCAGTAAGTAAATATAATGTTCCTTCCCCCTTTTCTCCCACTGCAGCAGCACATCTGCCCCTTCAACCCCCTACACCCCCCATGGCTGAATGCTGATTTTGTTAAGTAGTAGATGAAGACTGCAGGGATTCTAAATCTGGAATTAACTTACGCTAAGTTAAGGTGATAATTTTAAGTTATTTAGGATTTATTGGGAGCTTCGACTCTTACTATGAATCTCATGCTGAAATTTAGTGAAAGTTGGAGATCTGTGATTTTTATGTTGTGCTGTTTTTATAACTAAGGGTAGAGTTGAACAGTTTCTAAACACGTACTTCGCTATGTTTATTGGTGAAATATGGTGGTTGCTAATTTTGGCAAAGATTAAACTGTTACGTATCTCTAAATGAAATTTGTATTTTGACTGTTAGTAATTTAAGTGATGTGCTTTTAGACAAAGTCCTGTGCTTAACACATTTTTGTAATCACTATTTTTAATTCCCCCTATACCAAAAGATACCCAGAAAGCAGATCAAATTACTGCAAATAAAATCATTAAAAAATACTTGGGTCTTTATGTTTCTAGAAAGAAAGTGGAGTTTGTATTGCTGCTGGTGAACTTTCAAGTTTCTCTGTTGCTTCCTCAAATTCTTAATTAAAAAAAAATAGAAATGAAAATTTCTATTTGCAACTTCTGAAACTTGCAATGAAATTTGATTTCAAAAGTAATTTTACTTTGCATTATTTCTTTAACAATGGACTTCTGAAATGCTTTTAAAACTGATGGTCTTCAAACTCTTTGTGAGTGGTGAAAAGAAATGTAGAACCTGGAACTTGAAAATCCTCAGGTTGAAAACATTTTTAGGTCAGTTTTAAAAATAAATATAATAGCTATTATATTTAAGTATACTATACATTTAATTATTACAGTTATAATTTTAAGTTATGTAATCTAAGTAGCTTAATCTCTTCTCATGCTTTTTGTTCTGTATTGTCTTTTTGCCTAGCCTTTTTGCTCTAGCTTAAATGGGCAAATAAAAATAACTTTTCAAAGCATAGCCTTTAGACAATGTGTTGTGTCTGGGTGGCAAGAAATGTGTTGCTTCTGGTGCACTGCAGCTTGGGAAATCTGTCTCCGGGGGGCTGAAGCGTGGGGGGTGAAAAAGAGTAATTTGCTGGTGAAAAATAGAGTATGTGAGATTGCCTGGAGTTGGCTGAGCAGGTAGCTCACAAGTACTGACTCAGGCAGCAACTTGCTGTCGGAAGATTTTTGTCTTTGCTTTACGTGGCAATCTGCAGTCTTCAGTGGAAGTAAAAAAAAAAAAAAAAAAAAGGAAGAAAACCATAAAAACCCACATAAGTATAGAGAAAGGAAATAGGAGTTGTGTTTTTGCTAAGCTGCGGTCGCAAATGAGGGAAATGATAGTCTGTAACTGAGAGCATCTAAACAGGGGATTGATTTAAGGTGTAAAGTGTTGATTCTGAAACATACATTGAAAATAGTTGTCAATATTAATGATTTTAGTGGCAAGAAAAACAGATCCACTTATTCTTTGTAGCAGAAAGCTACGTGTTCATTTCCAGTAGGTCCTACCTAATGGTTTCTTAAGAGTCAGCTCATCCTGTCAAGGCCATCTGGGAGTGATCATTGTCTGAGCACTCAAGCAACCAGTTTGAACTGCCCTCTGAGACTTCCTACTTAGAGCAATAAGGAAACAACCTAAAGAATCTTTTTATCTTAATATTTTGTTTTCCTTGGTGGTGGTTAGCCTCAGGGCTATTCAACGGGATTGCTAGGAGCCCCCCTTAGATACTGAGGCAGCTGGCTACAGCAGCTTTTATTGCAGCATGCTTAGGCAAGTCTCTCTGCCTTGAAAACCTTCAGGCAACCAAAAATAGGGTATATAGAAGGGGACATAAAATTGCCTGGCTCCTGTTCATGCAAAGAGGCGTTTGATTCCCCTCTTGCTTCCTTTGTCTCGTTTTAAGAGCTAACTAGGGAGAAAGAAATGAGATAGAATCTCAGAGTTAAAAGGACGAGAAAGTGATAAAGGATTTTGTGGCCCATCACTTCTGAAAATCATCTGCCCTTCCCTTAATAATGTGAAAGTTTGTGTTCGTGTAATCTTGTCTTCAGTGTTACAGAAGACAAAATGGTTACATCTTGAGAAAGTCTTCTCTGTGTTTGCTAAGCAAGGGTGTAGGAGGGTATCTGTAAAATTAAAGGAATCCAGTAATTCTGCTTTACGCAGCAGCAGAGGCAATTCTTCCTTCAGATTTGCCCTTTATCTCTTTATTTGCCTCTATCTCTTTAACTTAAAATTAAGGAGAGAAAGACGAACTCTGAGTATGCAGAGATTTAGCCATGGGAAGCAAACGTCTTGAATTTGGGGGCAGGGTGGAGAGAAGGGGGAGATTTTCTTTCTATATAGCCTCTTTTTCTGCTGTGGAACTCAGAGGCAAAGTTTAAAATTAAAGAAATCTGGTGATACACAATGTGATCGCAGCATTTAGTCCTTTATGGCGTTTGGGAAAGGATTGAATTGGTACAAGGACTGTATGAGCAAGTATCAGTGCCCACGGCTTTATGGGCCATGCTTTCAGGAATTTCTGGTAGCACTTAGTATCTTGCAAGCTGCAACCACTTTAGGAATAAATTCCAGACAGATTTGTACAAGAACTTGCCTGACTCTTAGTGACTGTGTGCAAAATATATTTCTACACCAATTAGACTTTTGTCAGAGATATTTAAGGCATTTAAGGTCCCCTTACTGTTCTACTTCAGATTCAAACCATTAATTTGCTGAATGAATTTCCACTGCCTGAGACTGTGATTATGTAGGATAGCATATATGGGTTTATTTCATACTTGGATTACAGGGCTGGAGCTCTAACAGCCTCTCTTCCCACCTGGTTAACAGGATGTTCATGCCCACCATCCTCATACATTTTACTTGTGTTCTATCTCAATGTTCATGAAATCACAGCTGTGGTACAACACATGATTGCATACTGAACAATTGCATGTTGATTATAAGGTATGCTTTTGCAAGCTGAAAGTAGAATAGAGCTGTCTGTCATATCACCAGGATGCTCTCTGTCATCTCTGCCTGTGATATGGCTTGGTGAGGTCATCATCAGTAGCATAGATGGTGTAGTCCAACACAAGCTTTGTTTAGTTAATGCATAAAGACCTGTCAAGCAGAAGAAAGAACATGGAAAAATTAAAAAAATACAGCCATATTGTGTATTGTAGCAATACTGAGAAACTTTTATCTATGTTTCTGTTTTCTTTGAGGCAATTAGGCCATGCCTGAAGACATTACTGTCCTTAAGAGACAAACTGTTACACACTTCAGGGTTTTTTTTCTGACATTTTTGGGAAAGTCAGATTAAGAAGTTACGAGTTTTACTGCTGTGTACTTTTGTATATATTAGGCTGTAATAACCCTGAAACCTAAGGAAATGCTGCAAGTTAATGTGAAGAGGACAAGTGGAAACACAGTGCTTTCCCACGCATGGGTGGAACATCATCCCTTCGCAGATGAAATTTTATTGCTCTGTGACCAACAGCTTTTCCTTTTGTTAGATTTGTTATTTACGAAGACAGTTGGAAAGTCCATAAGGATCTTGGGCCACTTTGTGCGTTTCCTTGTCTAATAGTGGTGCAAATTTAGGGAAGTGTTTATGGAGGACTGAATTGGGGGTAGAGGTAATTGCTAACAGAGCTGTCTCATTTCCCTTTCTGGCTTTTCTCTTTACTGTTGCTGCTTGGAATTGAAATTTGTGTCATCTCAAACAATGTGTTAAGGCTACTTAAGGTATAAATCTGTAACTTTACTACACCATTTGCAAAGAAATGTACTTCACTTTTAAGTCAGCATTGTCTGATTAAAAATGGCCCATCTAGCTGAAGTCTTAGTTTTGTGTTTTAATCTTTTCTAGTTCTTGAAATCCCTTGAATGGAGTAGAAAAGAAGGGTGCACAAAGAATGTCACAGCTTCTGCCCTCAGGCGAAGTTGCGTCGGTTCAATTGTGTATAATGTCCTAAGAGCATCATCAGCCATAGCCCAGAAATCTCTACATGCTACACTCCCAGTTTTTGAGAGTAGTAATCAGAGCAGTTCATGCTAAGACTGTTTCTACTCTAAACTTTCTTTCATGCCATTTCTAAACTTAACTCTGGAAAATCTACCTGTGGGGTCCCCTCGCCCATGTGCCACGTCAGACTGATCTTGGCCTTCTAGCTATTGCTGCCTTCGTTAGGAATTTGCATCCAGCTCTGTTCTTGAATTAGTAGATGCTGTCACTTTCATAGCTGCCCTAGGTCAGACTGCCACGTTTGTGATTTTCCTGTACAGGTTAGGCCTCTGCAGAAGTAGATATTCTGGTTTCTTCTCTGTCTGCTAGAATGATATGTAGGTGGGTATCTTGCAGGTAGTCTACACTGCCTACGCACAGGGCAAGTTTGTGTAAGGTTTGGCAAAGGGGTTAGTTTGAAGTGGATTTTTTGAGACTATTTATGGTAGTTTCAAAAGCAGAAATACTTGGTTTCTTCTGGTGCCACCAGAACAACTAATTTCCAGTATATACAAGTCCTGGTGTACTGAAATGTGCTGGTGATAGCTCTAAAATAATTCAGTAATGGCATTTAGGAGGAGAAACTTACTCTGGTCTTGATTCATCAAATCTTTGAAGTTCTTAGATGAAAAAAAACAAAAAGGGAAAAGCTTTCAGAAAGTTCTGCATTATATGGATTGAGGAAACCAGCTAGTTATGAAGACAAAGGGAAAAATATGAAAGAAGAGAATATGTGGCTCAGTCATTTAAGGTAAAACAGTATCATAGGTGACATGCTTGTTGATAGAGCCATTCATATTTGGGATATAATGAAAAGCTGAAATTTCACATTGAGTTTAGAAAACAGTTAGGTTTAGCTTCATTCGTGCACTTACTTGTGTTACACAGAGACTTTCCTGTCCATCCCCGGTACAAAGCATGCGTAATGCCAGGTCAACGGTTTTGGTAGGTCTGTTATGATGTGGTCAGTGGTGTGTGTTTGTGTCTTGCTTTTAATAAAATAGGATTTCCAGTGAATTCGTAAAATAGTCCCAAAAATCTGAAAACCGAAATCCAAGTTATTTATCTCAGCTTCACTAGAGAGTGGAAATAATTTGCTCACAGAAGTAAAATACAAGGCTTGTCTGCATTGTAAAACATAACCATCTCTTTACTGAGAGATATGTAGGTTTTTATGCTGATGCTTTTATGCTGAAGAACTTTTCTTTCTGAATGTTTGTGACTATGTTTTAAAAATGTCCTTTATGAAGAATCATGTCCAAATGTGAAGAGAAGCGACGGATGATTTATTCTGCCTTTTTTGTGTTCTTTTATGTATAGATCACACCTCTTCATTTTTTTATGTGGCAGAAATTCCATGTAGTATGTTCATCTGGTAGCTAAGATTAAAATAGCTCTTCACTGTCTTTTGCTTTTCTTCATAGTGGCACATTTCTGTTACACATTTTAGTAAAATAATCTGGCAATTTCTGACCTGCTTATGTTAATAGTATCTTTTCTGAGAAGATCCTTTCTTGCGAAAGGAAAGTTCTAGCTACAAATGATGTAGCAAACATGCACCGTACATAAGGTGACTTTATGCCAATAAAGGCAAACAGGAGTAAGAAAGAATCATGGTTTTGTAATGACTGAGAGTTCTGTTACACGAATGAAGTTGCTCAACATACTGTGAAAAGTGTACCTACCAACAAGGACACTGTAGTTGCAGTAAATACTACAGAATACCAAAGCTGAAGGACTCTTAGATAAGCCTTTCTCAAAGGATTTAAGTAAATTTTTGAGTGTACTTTGTGTTTTAGTTCATTTCTGTCAATAATACAGTTCATGTCTTTTCAGTGCATCAACTGGAGTGCAAATGTGAAAGTGTATCATACCTTCTGCAAAGGCAGATCAGTTCTCTGTTTTTAGAAATGGTTTTATTTTATTAGTCTATTAGCATCTAAAGGTCATTTTCAGTAAAAAGTAACTTGCTCAGGATATGGAGCAAGTGAAGTACATGTAAGGACTATGGTTTGAGGGCAGCTGAAGAGAAAGGTTTTGAGGGAAGCTGGGGTCAGGCTGGGTGAGAGGGGACAAAGAGTTTGCCTTACTGAACCAGCCTTATGATTAGTATGATTTTAATGTAATCAGTTCACTTTGAGACTTCTGTGGCTCTTTGCTCTAAAGAAGACTACTGGTTGGAGTTCAATTGGTAAAGTAAGGACCATGCTGACTTTTCTCAAGTGATGCTCAGGTAGGGAAAAGCTGGAAGCTGCCTAACTAACTACCTATGTTAACAGCTCCATATGAACGTTGACTATTCTTTGTGTGGTAAGTTTAAGCAATCTTGAGGAATCAATAATGCTATCCTTGTGCTCAAAAGTGGAGGTACTTGTAAAATAGCTTTGTCGATAGTCCATTTATCTATCCCATATTCTGAAACATTTGGAAAAGATGGTGAATGTTGTTTCAGTGTGTTCCCACAGTTAGCTGCAAAAGTCATTCTGTAATGCACTGAGACAACTTTTTTCGTGCTGTTTCTTACTCTACACTCAAATAGTGTATAAAAACAAAGGCTATAAACTATGTACCTTAGGTAGATGTTTTATAAGTGCATAGCATTACATGGATTTTTATAGGAGTTAAATGGAAATAAACAAAAGTGTAATCATGGGTGCAGTGGTGTTTTCCCAGTTTCTGCTATTCCCAGAACTGAGTTGAGCAAATACAACAAATCAGAAATGGAGGGGAGGAGTAGTACATGCTGGTACTGTAATTTAAACACATAGTCTGTGAAACTTTACTGTGCAGTGGTTTTCTATCTCTGTTATCTTTACCTGCTTTCATTGCTTTGCAAAATGGACTGACAGAAAAGTGAAAAAATATTCTCCATTATGAAGGTTTGTGTATAGTCCAGTATATATAGGACAGTCTTTATGATCTTGTGCCCTGTTTTATAAATAAATATGCTAAAAAGGAAGGAAAATCTTGCTTCATATGGTGTGTTTCTCAGTGTAGCTGAATGCTGGAAAACATGTGCAACCAAAGATGCTGTGTGCTTAATAGAACCTGTATTAAATGAGCTCTGTTGTGGAAACTAATGTGACAGTGACACTATTTTAATTAAAGCTGTAGTAATGGGGGGGTTCCTGTACACAAGGGAAAACTGGCGGTAGTTGCCATGTGCAGACAAAGTAGAGTTTTGTTTACTATTATGTTTTTGTACAAATAACATTCCTGACTATTTTGTGACCCTGTTACGGTGTGTCTAACTCTTTGACCTGTAATTCTTTGTATGTATGTTTAGAGAAGGTAAAACATACACTTCTTAAAACAGAACTTTCTTGAAAGGCACTCTGTGATACCTTCTACCTTGTAACAGAAAGTCCCTTCAGTTATGAGAATATGATAAATAATTCTACATAAGTTGTTATTTTGGTGACTGCTGCCCAATTTTATGATCTACTGAATTTGTGTCTATTCTTTCTTACTTGTTTGAAATGATGTAGTTACAAAATGTATTTTGGGGGGAAATACCAACTTTTTGAATATCAAAGAACATGTTAAAAACCTTTACTGTTTCAGTGGAGTACATTTTCATTAATTAGAATCAAGGGTTTCATTACTAAGTTTCTAGGCATAGCAATTAGTTGCTTAGGTCAGGGAAAAAATAATATTCCGGTTTTGTTCATTCAGTTTGACCTATGATGACGTCTTAATTTATGACCAGAGCACTTGGATATTGTGGTCATGCAAATACATAAATAAAAGTTTGTGATTCATCGCTTCTAATGTCAATGTATTTGACCTAGTTAACTTAGGTTCCCTTCTTGAAGGAGAAAATAGGCCTGATTCACCTTCAATAAGTTCCTTAAATTGATAAAATGAATTACATCCTAACAGTGCTTATTTATGTTCCTTTCTTGTTGGTGGAGAGCAGCGTGATAAGGTCAGATGTCAGTATCCATAAAGATCCTAGTGCTGAGGTGACCAAATCTGAATTATGTATCCCTTTAGAATGTTTAAAATAATGCAGTACCAGCTCCTAAACTTGCATATGCTTTAAAATAAAAGAAACTGTGACTTGGGAACAGTTGCTGCACAATTATTATTTAATCCCAAGAAAAAGATGGAAAATTTACAGCCTGATTGATAGTTCAGTACAAATACACACTGGTCACCGAGATACATACAAAGCAGTGCAAGACATGGGTACAAAGCAGAGCTGGTATGAGTTGGGAGTACCAAGTTTGGAACTCGGATCACTAGTAGAATTTATGTTGCAGCTTTAAATGTTGTGATTTTGCTGAAGTAAATGAAGATGTGGGTATTACATGTAATTCAGAAAATCCCGAAAGAAACAATTTTAAGGATTATTAATGTAGGGAAAGAATGATACCAAATTAATGATTCTAATTGATTACTATTTGAATATGAGTTTTAATCGAGACTAGTTCTAAATGAATCAATAACAAGCTTTGTTGTCAACTCTTAGTGTGTTTTAGTAGTTTTCTTTTTGTCCACATGTACTTCTTGGAGCAATGTTACTTAATGGTGCCAAGATAACGTTGATGCTTGTTATGAATAGCCTGCATTTGTTATTCATTAGCAAAACATGCTAATCGCATACTCAAAAGATGAAGTAATCATTCATTGCACTTTTGTATTTTCATTGAACTGAATACTTTTGTGAATGGCAGTGCTGAATGTACTTTCCAGTTTTTTCAAAAGGGATAAATCTAAGCTCCCAAAGTTCTGTAACTACGTTCTGCAGAGGGCTAGTGAAGTTACTTGACAGTCCAGCTGTCATCTTTTCACATGAAGTTGAGACAGCTGCACATCACTTTCATATTACTGCTCTAGTATGACTGGTTACTTAAATTACCACAGAGAGATTGTTCAGTTGTCAGTGGTGAAGGGAGTAGTCCATCAAGTAATCTGAGGATGTGTTCTATGCACAGAAAGTTTGGGAACACCAATGATTACTCACAAGCCAGTTCCTTACAACTCCCTGGACACTGAATATGAACTCATCTTGCCGAATTACTGAACTGTGCTTGAGATTCCAGACATAACTGGCTTGGTTTGAAAGACTCTGGAGTCACATTTAAAAATGACAAGTAACTAATCAACGAGAGAAGGAAAAGAATGCTTAGTTCAAAGGTACAACATCTAGTTATGGTACAACAATCTAGATTATTTGCATCTGTAGAGTTTTGCATCTGGGGAAGAACAACCCCATGTACCAGTACAGGTTGGGGGCTGACCTGCTGGAGAGCAGTGTAGGGGAAAGGGACCTGGGGGTCCTGGTGGACAGCAGGATGACCATGAGCCAGCAATGTGCCCTTGTGGCCAAGAAGGCCAATGGCATCCTGGGGTGGATTAGAAAGGGGGTGGTTAGTAGGTCAAGAGAGGTTCTCCTCCCCCTCTATTCTGCCTTGGTGAGGCCACATCTGGAGTATTGTGTCCAGTTCTGGGCCCCCCAGTTCAAGAAGGACAGGGAACTGCTTGAGAGAGTCCAGCGCAGAGCCACAAAGATGATGGAGTGGAACATCTCCCTTATGAGGAAAGGCTGAGGGAGCTGGGTCTCTTTAGCTTGGAGAAGAGGAGACTGAGGGGTGACCTCATTAATGTTTATAAATATGTAAAGGGTGAGTGTCATGAGGATGGAGCCAGGCTCTTCTCAGTGACATCCAATGATAGGACAAGGGGCAATGGGTGCAAGCTGGAACATAGGAGGTTCCGCATAAATGTGAGGAAGAATTTCTTCACGGTGAGGGTAACAGAACACTGGCACAGGCTGCCCAGAGAGGTTGTGGAGTCTCCTTCTCTGGAGACATTCGAAACCCACCTGGACATGTTCCTGTGTGACCTGACCTAGGTGTTCCTGCTCTGGCAGGGGGATTGGACTAGATGATCTTTTGAGGTCCCTTCCGATCCCTAACATTCTGTGATTCTGTGATTATGGTACTCATATTGAGCCTGATCTCACTGTGGCTCTAGCTCTGATCACTGCGGCTTTTTATTGGGGAAGTGGTGGTGGCCAGAGTAAGGGTTTGAGAATCTGACATACCATGGTGCTTGGAAAGGATCCAAACAGTTCTTGCTTGGTTTTGAATGTGACTGTTGTTGGCAGGCTTAACCTTTTGTTGTTGAACTTTTGTGCTAGCAGGTCATTGTTGTGAATGCATGACTTTCCTAACTCGCACTTTGTTTTGTCGTAGTCACATTGATCAAACAACAACATGGCAAGATCCTAGGAAGGCCATGCTTTCCCAGATGAACGTTACAGCTCCCACCAGTCCTTCCATGCAGCAGAACATAATGAACTCGGCGTCAGGTAAGCAAAATTTGTGTTTATGAAAAAATCATACAAATGAAGGTATCACTAGCTATTTTCAGTATGGGGGGAAGGAGTCCAAATCTCACAATTGTCCTTCTAGTTATCCTGATTTGAAATTTTAAATTTGTTGATGCCTAGTGCATCAAGCAAAAGGCTGATAATTGAGGTAAGAGAATTTATATAATATTTATGATGTCAGTAGAAAGTATCCTGTAGTTCTTTGGTTTGTGTTTTTATTTTTTCAAATAGATGATTCAAACATTTAATGAAGCAGAATTTTTGTCTAATTTATTCTCATTGAAAATGCTTTAAAATTGATTAAGACCAGAGTTTCCATTAAATTAGTGTCAGTTTACATTAAAGCTGTTGTGCTTCTGCAGTGTTCTTCCTCCCCTTGCTCACTTACTAGACTTGGTATACTCCCATTCATTTACATTTCCTAAATTTGTTAGGAACATCTCATTTTTTCTGTCTTCCCTAAATGAATAAAGCAAACACCTGGAAAATCTTGTTTAGAAGCAGAAGAGATTTGGTTTTCCTCTTATTTTCCTATTATTTCCAAAATCCGTATCATGATGATTATTCCTGTAGCTGAGGAAGTCTGGTGTCTTTTCCAGGAATACAGAATTGGTTTTCAGCTAGTCTGGAGGGGCCTTCACTAGACAGCAGTGAAGTGTGCTTGTCCTTGCTGTATAATCTCCTGTATGTTTTCAGAGCTCCCTTGTCCTGATCGTGCAGAGAGCAAGCAGATAAATTTGGTGACATGCTAGTTTGACTGCTGCACTCTTCCCTACTTTGTCACCTTCTGTCTGTCGCTGAGGTTCATGTTTTATTTATTTTCCCACAGTCTGATTGTGTTTTGTGTGTGTCCGCTGTTCCTGTATTTCACAAAGGTTATTCTCTAGTGCTGCTTTTTGTTGTCCGTTTAGACAGCTCTGTTTCATGCTGCAGTTCATATGCTCCAGACGATACCAAAAGATTGGTACAACCAAACTGTGCTGTTCATGACTGGGTATTAGAGGGGAAGCTAATCAGAGTTTTTGCTGGCTAGGCCAGGAGGTTGGATTATCCTGAAACAAATGAGAGTCCTAATCACGTTCAGGAAGTCATGATTCAGAGCAATTAAGGTCTCAGGCTCTAATGTGAAAATACAATATTTGTGATTATTTTTAATGTAAATATATCCCAGGAAACCTGCAGTAATAGAGATGACGTGTTTTTGCAGGAACACTTCTGAAAAAATAGGGAATAGGAGAAAGGAAGTAATTCCCTTGGTCTGTCTTGCCTTTTGGTTTATCTTACTTGTGCTAAAAATGGATGCTTGCTGTTTGAACATTGACATAAATTCTGTGTTTTAAGATAGCTCCTCAAACCTTCCATTGTAGCAAGAACTAAGAGGAAAAAATATTGGTAGTGAAGTAGGATTCATGTTACGTACCTAGAAAGAAGAAGGGTCCTTAGCAAAAAAAATATAAACTGGTTAGTTGTAAGGGGTAAAAATCTAAAAGAGAATCTAGCCATCGGTACACAAGGATTATTTTTAAAAGAAAATTAAGAATTTACATGTAATCGACTGATGTAGGTGTGTGAGCAAGTGATCCTGCTCATGCAATAAAGAAGAGTTGAGATGTTTAAGAGGTTGTCTTTTAACTTGGGAAAGCACTTGAATACAAGTTCATTGAACATTTATTTTTAATTTCACAGAGGATATTGTATTGAATATGAACTGGAAATCTTGTAAAGTTCTTCCCCAGTTCTTTGAATTTTATAAAGTGCATGAAGAAAGCTGAACTTCTGTGTATACCGAGTTACGTGCTTACGTGGTGTTGCTTTTTTTTAAGCTTAAATTAGTATGACTTCGAACTGACTCTTTGGATGCACCTGCTTACTCTTAACATACTTGCATTTAACAAACATCTGGGTTGAATTAAACAATATTGATCCTGCATTTATTGTATATGAAAATGTTTCTGATACCTGATTTGGAAAAATCTTTATGTACTGACTTTAAATTGTGACTGTATATTTGTTTTTACTAGAGTTTCTTTGATTCTGTTACTTTTTACTCTTGAGTTCAGGGTAGCTTAATGCTTCCTTGGTGGCCCAGTAGAGAATGAGAGAAATGGAAAAATCAAGTAACTGTGTATCACTTCAGCACAATGGAACTTAAATCTGAATGCTTATGTCGTAAATATAAGAATGCTTTATGTTCAAATTTGGATAATTATCCACAAGAACTGGGAAACGAAGTTGAGACCTTTAAGTTGGAAGTTTCCTGTTATGAAATATTGCTGGCAATGAAACATGCCCTAATGCTTTGAGAGCATTTCATGAAAGATACTGGGAAAAAACAAGTATTGTGACAGCTGGAGGTCACTGACTTGCAAAAAAAATGTCTGAAATGCCACAGGGAGAATGTTTTCCTTTCTGTATGTTTCAACCTTGCATACTGCTCATTAATTGTAGCCCTTAATCAGAAGTTGCTGTCTAAGTTCTAGTATATTTAATTGCAGACCTCCATAGGAGCTTATGAGTAAAGTTGCTGTGGTAAAACATACGAGCAGAGATTTTTAGGAACTGTTTTGAAAGCCATTGGAAGTTTCCATTTGCTAGAATTAAGAAGAGGAAAACAAACTGAAGAACAGAAAGAGAGGACAGAACTTGGAAACTTGCTGTCTGCATATTGAAGATAAAGCTGTTGTCTTTTCTGGATAAATAGAAGTGGAGCTCAGGGAAAGCGGGAAGAAAGCAAAACTGATAGGTGTGGTAAGGGTGAAGGCAAGTCAAGAGTGTGTAAAATCAAAACTGCCATAGGGAAGATGTAGTTTAGCATGAGGCTGAGATTTTTATGTTGTTTTTCTTAAGAAATCCCACTTCTTGAGGCAGCTAAGACTGGAGGAGAATCCAGGTATCTTACTGCAAGTTATGTTTCTTAAAGGAAATTAATGGGCATCTGAACCAGCTTCATCTGTTCCTGGCACTATTTTGTGAATGAACTATTTTAAGAGTCTTAGTAAGCATACATCCTTTACAGGAGGGCATCAGTATGTGAGAAATGAGAAATTTTTTTTGCAGCTTCTTTTGTTTCTTTGGTATTTTTTTTGTCTCCATCTTGCTGCACTTAGCTTGCCACATGTAATCAGCTAAAATGGTTTGGGGGTCATACATGTGCAGAGAAACACAGTGCTCTTCTGGGTGGCATTTGCTGGTTAAACTTCTGTGAAATAGGATTGCATCTTCACATCAGTAATGGAAAGAAAACAAGCCTGTTACTTCTGAATACGCAAAATGTATATAAAAATTAGTCTTGACTGTTCTGATTTTGTGTGTGTGTGTTTCTAACCATTTTTTTTCCCTGAAGGTATTACAGGAAAAACTTCTGTTCTTCTGTCTTGATTAAAAAAACAATGAAAAAGGTAGTAGTAATAGCAGTGTGTTGTTTTTCTGAGGAACCTGTCCTATGCATTTCTCACTGAGGTCAAGTTATAAATTTGAAATTAAACAATGCCTGTTTGTTATACAATTACAGTTGATCTAACAGAGATGGGATAATGATTGTATTTGTATACTTCCATTCTTCAGATACTCTTACTTCCTGAATCATGCTTGTCAGCACTGCTTCCTTCAGCCTCTTCTGCTTGTGCATAGACAGTAGATAATCATCTTTGGGGCAGATAACCTGTCTTCGTCCTCTTTTGTCTTCCCCCTTGCATTGCAGTTTTGAATTGGGCTTCTCAGTGGAAGTTTGTAGACCATGTGTGATTCTGTTGCCTCATTGGGTGAGGCTGTACTGCTGTGTTAAAGGCTGGTAGGAAGATAGACACTTGAATTCACAACTCTTGAGGTTTTTTACCCACTAGGGGGGACGGGAGGGTTGGGAGGAGTATGCCAGGAACTGAAACAAGTTCTAGTTCTTCTCTTAGATTCTTGCTCACTTCAGTTGCAGATTTCTCTTCTGTGTAACCAATCATGCAACAAATTCTACTTTGCGTACAGTCAGCACTACATATGATCTGTTGAGACACTTCAGTTTCTAAGGATCTACATGACCGTAATGTTATCTCTTTCTTCATCTGCAAAAAATGCTCCCTTTTAAACAGTGTATTTTTGTAAATTTTACTGATACAACAGAATAAAGGTGGACTTCAGGTGAATTTTGTAGACTTCAATGTAATTTTAAAAAGTTTTGGAATAGCAGTGACAAGTGATTGAAGGGAAAAAATTTCAGCTGTCACAAAGATTAGGAAGGTTCTTAGAGACTGGTGTTTGTATTAGGTAAAGGTGATTACTGCTGTTGAACCTAGGAATTCCATGAACCTAGGTTGTCCATGCATATTCTTTTAATATCTAGGTACAGATGCCCTCTAATACGCATTAACCTTGTGATAAAATACAGCTTTATTTACATGTATTTTACAATTATGTATAAGAAGCTGTAGGGAATTGCAAGATTTACTTTGTATCCCAGTGTAGCTTGAATCTATACTAGATTTTTGCTTTTGTTGCTCTTTCTATTGCTTTCTATCTGCCATCAGTGAGCTCTGCTTTGCATTCAAGACTCTGTGTTTCACGGAAAAAATGGTATATTGAGAAACTAAAAAACTCACCAAAAAAAAGAGACGTGCACCAGAGACATGCACACAGACTTTTAAAATTACATGTGTTTATGTTAAGTTACAGCACTATATAAATATTTAGTTACAGAGGTATGCCTTATCAGTAGTTCTGTAAGGATGGCTTACATTTGGAAATTGGAACCTAATTTTTGGATATTCTTGTATTTAAAAGTACCACTGTAAATGCTGAGTTCCCTAGAAGGGTTGTCTCTCCCTGTGCAAATAATTTCATAGAATTGTAAGCTTACAGTCGTGATTGTGTTCAGTTGACCTAGAAGGCATCAAACAGAACTAGTAGGAGACTATGCCACTGGGATATTGTCGGTGCTAAATGTTTACAAAGGTTCAAGGGGAGATTGAAAAAGTACTTGAAAGAGAGATCCTTTAGCACTTAGTAAGTAGACAGAATCTGGCTCAAGAAAACACCTGAAGCACTTGCAGATCAAGTGACTGCTCATAGCCACTATACTTTTTGGGTGTGTGTGTGTGTGTATTCCATGCTTTATTTAAAAGTGTATAGAGTCTAACAGTCACTAAATGGGCTGCATTCAGCAACAAGATGTGCCCATCACCCCAGGCTGGGTGCCTGAGCTAAACAGACTTTTAGTTAGACCCAGCAAGGCTGGTTTTGTACAACATGGTCTACAGTAACTACAGAAGTTTTAGTGAGGAGGTCTGAAGAGTAGCAATATAGAAGTTACATAACTTAAGTAACCTAAAAACATAAGCTAATGCTGGGAATTCTGTTCCTGTTGAGCCTTTTGGGGGGAAAAGGGCCACACAATTGCACAGGAACTTTCCTAGATGCTCTGAGTGAATCTGTCTGCTGTTCTTCACTATGGTTTTTGTTTCTCCTGTGTTATTTGCCTCTAATACAGTGTTTGTCAGAAAGAAAGCCAGTTACAAGATCAGACTTGACAGTCTCCTGGTCTCACAACTGCTCACAAAACCAAATAGGAATTATAGAAAGCAGTACTAATCAATTTTTGAACTACCATTTCAACATGTAGGGATGACAGCAGAAACAGGAGAGCAGTTTACTGGATAAGGAAGAAAACAACATCATGATTAATGCCAAAAGTTTCTAGAGTAAAAAGTTCTGTTCCTGCAGCTGCTGATGGCACTTAGCAAGGAAGACTTGTAACTATGACAGCCAGGTGAGCGGATAGACCTTTCCTGTCTTGTCCACAGCTGTGCATTTTATTTAGAAAGAGTTTGTCTCTAAGCTCTAATAAGCTCTCATCAGATCGCTGAATCTAATAAGCAGTATTCTTCCAGCAATAGATAGGTGGACTGATCAGCTCCTGGCATCCTGCTTCAAAGGCATTTTCTTCTTACTACAAAGGAACATGCTGGACTAGTACACACTTCACTCAGTGTTCAGCAGGACTGACACCCCAAGGCTAGTTTTGTTATTCCTGGAGCCAGCTGAGTTTTTTGCTTTGCAGTTGAGAATTTCTTGCCGAGTTTCATCTGAGGGATGTGTGGCTTAGAAGGACTCTGAGAAGAATGGTAGTGAGAAGGTCTGCCCACAAGGCTAGTCTGTTGGCTTAGCAGTCAAAGAACATTTTTAGTGCTTCATTGGCTTCTACACTTGGATGATGTTGGGCATGTCACTGTGCTCCTGTGCCACAATTATAAAACAGGATCTCACTGATTAGCTGGCTAGTCTTTGGGTATAGTGACAAAGTACTGGGTTCTTTGCATTTGAGCTTTTTCTACATCAGAGTCCTGTGATAGTGTGAATATGTTAGGATTTATGAATGTTTTGTGGTATTGTCACTCTTTCTTGCCTGTTCTGTTCACTAGCCTCTGATAAAAGGTAAAGTACTCTTGGTGCTTGTCTTCAGCTTTTAAAGCTTATGAGCCTTAAGGATGGAAGGAGATGTCCAATGGTTAAGTCACTGGTTTTCTTCACTCAAAAACCTGTTGCTGTCATGGTGGAGTACTGAGGTTGCTAGAGAAAGGCATAGTTTCCTGAACCAAATGAAAGAGTTTAAATTAGAAATGTAGTTTGCAACAGTCTTCAAAGACCACAGTAAGAAATTCTTGTCCTGGTTATGCCTTGGGATATTACTGGAATGCAATCCAATGGTTATTTTACTCTTTTTGACAATTCTCCAAGAACATCTTCTGAGACTAAGCAAACAAATCTCTCTCTTCCCCCTCACCCCCACCCCTGCTTTAGACAGTGAGTTCTTCAACAAGAGCATGACTTTAGGACAAAGAGCTAATGTACTTTGAGCATGGATATAGGAGGTACTTCAGGCATTTATCAGACACACACATACTTCTGTGTGTATATCTGAATCTCGTGTGAAATTATGATGTTTGTGCATACTTAATGTACCTTACACTATACAGAACGGTCCGTTAGTGCAAGTTTAACAGCCAGATGGCTTTTGCTAGTGTAGTACTGTATTACTCTGAGGAAGGGGGGAAGAAGAGATTGAAATACGTCTTCCTGCAGCAGGTCTTATTCTAGTTTCTTTTACATTTTTAACATTTGTAGTGGATCTTTTGCTATATCATTTTAGGATTATACTTAAATCCAAAGAAATACATCTAATTTAGTTGTTTTTAAAAGTATAGAATCATAGAATTGTTTGGGTGGGAAGGAACTTTAAAGATCATCTAGTTCCAACACCCCCCCATTAGTTTATACCTGAGTATAAGAATTCAAGAACATACATTTGTAAAGTTCCTGCCAGATAAGATGAATGTAACTTTAAGAATAGTTTTCAGTCTGAGCAAAATACAGATGAATGTACATGATCGTATAGAGATGGGAAAGAGTGGTTCATGAACTGTATAGCAATGAAAGGTGGTTTTCTCAAAAGCTGCTATTTGGAACACAAGGGAAACACACTTCAAGACTCTGTTCAGACGTTAGCTCTAGATGCCAGAACACCATTGTCTGCCTCCTTTTTACCATTTCCTAATTGTAGGTTTCCCTGCCTGTGCTTTCTTGCTCGTAGAGGTGTAGCACTGCTGTTCTAGCACTGTGTCTCTATGTCTGCTCCTGGTGTTTTCTTTCCTTTACTTTTTAATTGCTTGTTTGCCTCCTGTTCCTCAGGTTTGTGTTTTTGCTTGCTTAAGCCTTTAACGCTTTTACAGAAGGTTATGGTATGAGGTAAAGGGAAAATTAGTTTTGTCACTTTTTAATTGCTTGTGAAAGGCAGAGGACTATTTGAGGATCTCATCAGTGGTACCTTGTTGCTCCTGCTGGGCCTTAATCACTAGATGAACTTTCCCCTGAAAGGGGGAATATCTCTATGCTTATTCTTTTTCCTGGTGCTCATGCTGGTTTCATTCTGGCAGGCTTGACTTATTGCTGGTTTTGCACTATAGTGCTATAGCACAAGGAAGTGTCAAAAGCATATGGAAGGATGCAAACAAGTTACAAAATTAAACTCCAAATCCTAAATCCAAATGATAGAAGTGCTTTCTGTTCTCTTGATTTTCCCACCCGCCACTTCTTTGCCCTCATCCCAGTAATGTTAGACATGAGCTTGAAACTCTTCTGTTTCATGTACTGTTATATATGTAAAATGTTGGAATTTTTTTTAGATCCATTTCAGCTGGAGCAAACAAGAGCCCGCCATCAACTCCTTCCTTCTATATTGCAGGCCCACTCCCCGATGGATGGGAACAAGCTATGACCCAGGATGGAGAAATTTACTACATAAACCATAAGAACAAGACCACATCTTGGCTAGACCCAAGGCTTGACCCACGCTTTGGTAACAGTTCATCTCACTTCAGAATTTTTGATTCGCTTCAGTTCACTCAGCTTTAATTTTGCAAGCATATTTTGAAAACTTCTTATAGTACAATTAAAATATATTTTAATTTGAATTATAGAGACCTTATTTAAATCATTATTTTTAAACATATAAAATGATTAGCATATATCGTGTAGGAGTGTATGGCACCAAAGTTTCTAATGCTAGGGGTTGGGTTTTTGCCATATGATCCATACAGTTCCCAAAATTGGTGGCGTTCAGAAATCACTTACCTAGAGACAGTTTGTCAAGCTCACTCTTCCCTTTAAAATTGCAAAACTTTACCACAGAAGAATCTTTTAATTCCCAGGGAAATATTTACTTTCCTGTGCACTATCCTAAAGAGATCATTGTCAAATAAATGATGCTGTTTAAATACACTTGAAATGTATACCAGCTTATAATTCCAGCTTGTCACAGTGATGATCATGACAAAACTTTCTGGTTTAAACAACACGGAGAGAAATTATTAGTTTTGTTGTTTCTACTTTAATAATCTTTTTGTGGGGTAAAGACTAAGTAATATTGCAAATAGAAATAGTAAATTAGGGATCTAGATGTAAAAAATTAACAAAATAGAACTGATATCTCATTTTTATAATGTTTTTGATCTACATGAAAAGCAGAGCTGCAAACATTTAAATAAAATGTTGGCACTGATGACTATGAATAGCAATAGGATATAATATTAAGAGACTCTAAACTAGTTTCTTAGATTGTCCAAGTGATTGTTTTGATGTATTTAAGGTGGTATTATTTTAGGTTTTGTATAAAGCCGTGACCTGTCTGTATAAGCTTTATTAGCTGTATTAATTTGCCTTTGATTTGTTTTCCCAATAACTTAGTATTTTCACCTCCTTTGGATTTTAGTTATTTTTCCAGAGCCATGGAAAAAACAGTAGGGGTAAAAAAAAAAAGAGGAGATCATTGTGGTTTCCAGGCTTTAGTTTTGGACTCGGTGCAACTAAATGAAAACAGTGTGCAGATCACTGAGTAGGTCAGGCTGAGGGGATACAAAGCCTTTGAAGCTTTACAGGGGTTGACCTAACAACAACTGTGGGCCCCTTTTGGGAGAGGCATTAACTCCATGAATGCCATATAAACACAGAGCTGCAAAACTCAACAGTCACTGTTCTGTTTTGTTTTTCTGAAATGGCTGTTAGAAATTTCACCATTTTTGTTTTGTAGGCTTGAGTGCTTACTTTAAACATCCGTTTGCTCTTACGGAGAGCACCAGTGTCACACTTTGTTTATAAACTACTCACTAGTTTGTAGACAGGTTGAACCACTGTGCAACTTGAGCCCAAAGGTGGGGCGTGTATTGAAGGTTGTCAGCTTTGGCAGATGTCCCTGCTGGCTTTCACAGCAGCCAGAGTTGCAGACCTGCTTGTGTGTTGCAAGAGCAGTGTGTGGGTAATTTGCAGCTTCACAATTACTTAATACACGAATAAGGCTGAAAAGGAAGCAGTCATTTTGAAAATCAGTTTTGTGTTTTGCAGTTAAAGGAGGCAGGTCAATTATATTTACTTAAGTAATCTTGCAGGGTATGTATTTTTCGTTCCTATATATTACTTTATAGTGTCCAATGATAAGCTGGAATTAAAAAGGAGCATGGAAAAGGCTTTAATTGACAGAGGTCATGAGTGAGAGGAATCTTGTTTCTCAGAACTATTTTGTACTCCTGTAAATAGCATAGTCTAAGGGCAAAAACTACTTGTCCTGTGCATACTGAAACTCCATCAAATGTTTAGGCTGTGCAGTTAAACTGAAAGAAGTTAGAAATGTCCAAAAGACTGCATAAGGGTTTCTTGCTGCATAGCTTCCCTTTTTGGGCCCACTGCGTATGTGTATCCCAGACAGGCTTGAGCACATGCCAAGGCTCTTTATTTTGTGGTTGGACTTTTAATCTGTTCCAGACCTTTTCAGTCAAAGAGCTCAAGTGTAACTGAAAGGGGCAGGAAAGGAGAAAAAAAAAAAAAGCATGTGGACGCTTCTGATCTAGAGTGATGGCAATAGAGACAATCTGCTAGCTGCTGTTGAGCTTGAAGGAGTTTTCCTTGAAATCTTAAGTTATACACATTGTATTGTGGTTTATGTTTTTATCATTTGAGCCAAGAAAATACAAAATCTTATTCCCATTGCTTTCTCACTTGTGACCTCCTTAAGTCACTCGAGTAAAGAAGAAAAAAATCTATTTGACAGAGATAATTTTCTGAGCCTTGCATTTATTTATCATGTGGAGATCCTCAACAAGATGTGCTGTGACCCTAAATAGCATGTGGATGATTCAGAAGTTTACCTTTCTTGTGCTTAATATAGGTTGAAAATCCTGTTGGATTTTTTCTTCCTGAGGAGCACTGTACTCTCTTCTATTGCTGTGTTTTATATAAGGGCTTAGTTTTCACTGTTTTTTAACTACTGGCACTTTCAGAAGCAATCTTAGGTGAATTAATCTTTGCAATGTTGAAGCTTTTGATTATTACAGTGATACTCATCTTGATTGAGAATGAAGGAGAAACTCATTTTTTCCTTGATACCGCCACTTTCACCAACCTGAAGAACCATTGAAAACAATAAAGCTGTTGAATGGTATGTGCAAACATACTCTTCTGGTCCAGTATTCAGAAACAGAAGGTTTGAAGAGTTTTTGTGTTTATTGCTTCAGAATTCCCAGCTTCCAGGGAGACGCAGCCCTTATGGCTCTGCATGTTCCTCATTAGATGGAAGCTTTGTGTTCATCTTTATTTTCTCTAGTACATGTGAATATACTTCTTTTTTTTTTTTTTTTTTTTTTTTTTTAAAAAAAAAAAAAAAGCAGTGCCAGGGATTTTAATGTGGCTAGAAAAGAGAGAGGAAGGAGGATCAGTTTGAAGAAATTGTTTTAGGCGGACACACGTACTGACTTACTTGTTAAGGGGAATTTGGGTATTGCATTCATGCTTTTAAACAGAAAATAAAAGGATGCAATTAATATGAATTCTTTCTTGGAGCAGGGTTTTAAGACTAATGCATCAGGTAGAATCCCTGTCAGAATACCCAGCTGTGGACTGGGCTGGGTCTAAAACCTGAATGCTCCAAGTTGAAGAATTTTGTTTCAAGACTCAGATCTAACATCTTGGAAGCAGGCTTGAGGTCTTCAGCTACAACACTTAAATGGCAGTGAAGTCTTCTTGTGGCTCAGATGTTGATCCTCCAAGTCTGCATATTTGACTTTAGAACAGTTTTACGTTAGGAGAATTCAGGAACTTCAAAATCTAGGAAGGAACTAAGTATGAAAAGAGGGTCTTCCCATGCCAAGCACAGGCGAATGTGAAAGATGACATGGGATCAAAGGAATGGGGGTGGGAGGGGGAGTCCTTAGGCCTGTGTCAGCAGGGTTCTTTGTCTAGTAGAGCATCTGGTACAAACATGCTGTCCTACCTTCTCAGTGCCTTTCCAGGCCTTGCAGTAAGTGGCTTCAAATTATGTATTTTTTTCCTGAAGGTTATCTTTTTAGGAGAATTCAACTGTCAGGTTGAGCTGGTGTTTTAGACTGTTTTGTCTTTTACTAGCTTCTGCTATTGTCACTGATCATTCTTCACAGATCCTACTGTTTTTCTTAAAGCCCTCCAGATAAATTAATATGTTTTCTTGATAGTCAAAGAATGTCTGGGTAGGAAGTGGGTCGGCTATGCATTCTGAGTGGCTGGAGTTGGTGATGTAGAAGAAATCTAGAAATTTGCTTTTTCTATGAAATTAAGTTTCCTAGAAGCAGTTGAAGTTTGGAATAGTTCAATTTTATTGTTACACATTTCCATGAATAGGCTTTTATATCACTGAACAGACCTCTAAGACCGTAAAAGGGTTTTTAACTGATATTTAAGTTAGAACATAGAACTTGTTTTTGAAATGCAAAAGGATACTTAATTTGTTAAATTCAAAGATGGGATGGTGAACTTGAATTGGGAAAATACCAGAAACTGGCAGTTGATATCTCTGTCTCATTTGGGTTAGTATAAGTCTTGTGTTTAAACAGTAGTTCTCCATTAGAGTAGTCAGACAAGTCTGTCTGCAGGAATTGGAATAAAATAAGATACTGATTCAGTTTCCTTGTTATTTTATTCCAGAGTTCAGTTTTATAGGTTTGTTACTAGTGATCATTCCAGTGTTACACACCCAGTCTTCCTCCTGTTCTTTCAGATGTTGGAGTTGTCATATGGAGTATGAAGCAAAAGATGTGACCTCAGATTGAAATCATTGCTTCGACTTTATTTTTATCTCTCCTGCTTAGAGATAATGGTTTTTGAAGTTATGTATGAATTTTGGATGAGGGGGAAGGCAGGACAGTGTTTAATACCGTTATGGAAAGTGCCATAGGGGATCTGTGTACAGTAGCTGCTTGAACTACACAGGTAGGAAAAGGAATGAAAGCAATAATAATAGTAGGACTACAGAGAATGCACATCAGGATTTTCTGCTTCTTTTTTTTTGTAACATAAGCAAATTATACTTTGAAACAATTAAGATACTGAAGTAAAATTCACCTTTAGATTTCCTTGAAACATGTATTTATCACTTCCATAAAAACAAAACAACAAAAAAACCACACTGACACAACAAATTTGAAATGCTCTTAAAAGCTTAAGCTTCGTAGCCTCTGATAGTTTTTAAGTTTTAGAAATTAAAAGGAAGTATTTCATACTGTCGCTTTCTTATCCCTTACCTGTCTACCATTTTGTTTAATATGTGTTTCTTCAAATTAGTTTGTAGGAGCCTTGCCAGAGGCAGATTTGTGGACAAGATAGAACTAGACTCCTAGACTGGAAAACTACTTTTTGGCCTTTGGTCAAAACCAAAAAAAGCCCAGACCTTATGTCTGGTCACAGGAGCGTTTCAGATTTTTTAAGTTCCAGGTCTGCCTTCCATTTTTGCACAAAAGCAGAGCATGAGCTGCAGTTTGTTTTGATTGCAAATGCAATGGCATATGCTCTTTACATGCTCTCTGAAACAAAGTGGATTTGACTCATTTGAAAGGTCTATTGGTATGAGATATTTCACTTCCTTTTCTCTGTTTTTCCAGAAGAACAATTTCAGGAGATCACTTAAGATAGGGAAAAGACTTCTGGTATGTGTGTCAGAGCATGTGCACAGATGCATCAGTTGAACCAGTGACTTGTGTCAAAGTTAGCCTGTTGCAGATCTGCTGAGGCAGATGAAATTTCACTGGGAAGCATCCCTTTGTAATAGGGGATGCTGCTCTTATGGTAGTGACAATAAATGCTTAGTAATTGTTGTTCATCATATCAGAAAGTGAAATCATGTTTTGTTCAAAAGCAAGATGTACTTAGACCTCTTTACTGAACAGAGTTCACTGAAGAAATCATTAAGTCTGTCCACAAGTATTGTTTAAGGATGCCGTTATCTACTTTATGTAGAATATTTGTGTACTAATTAAAAGGAGGGGGGGGAAAAAAAACACTTTTATTAAGGCTTTATCAGGGCAGTAGGTTTATGTAAGTTTATATCTGGTTTGGTTTTCTTTTCAGAATAATTTAATTCTGTTGAAGAAAGGAGATTTGTTGGTAATGTTGTCTTTAGACCTGTAGAAATAACATGTACTTCCAGTGTTGTGCTAGAACAGATGTGAGGGTGAAAGAAAACTGCACTCCTAATAGGGCCTTTTTCCCTACCATATCCTTCTAACACCACGGTTGGCATGTCTCTGTCAAGGAGCGTACTTCATCAGAAATTGAAGGTGCTTCGTTTTGAACACATTGTTTGTTATCTATAATCTAAATATATATATACACAGAATAATTATATACTCTGTATCTAATCATATATAATCTAAAATTCAAAGAAGTGTCAGCTTTTTTCCTCCTTGAACTCAATCATGTTGAAACACGATTTCAGTTTCTTATATACAGAAAACAATTTTGCTCTGTTTCTTGACAGTATACTGTTGATTTTTATTTTTTTAATTAGAGTAGTTTTTATTGGATTTTCTGATTCCTGTTTAAACATTGCTAATGGGCTTATGACAAGTTAAAAAAACAGATGCAGATGTGCACATGCATCTACACAGGGTTTGTTCAAATAAATTGAAGGAAACATGTATTAAAAAAAAAAAAAAAAAAAAAGGTTTTGTGTTATAAGAAATTATACAGAAGCTTGTGTTTTGGCCTAATTAACCCAGGAAGCATTATGTGGTGATTATTCAGTGAAACTGTTTGCAGCTAATACCCTTATGTAGACTCTTTGCTGATTAAACTTTGGTCTAAAATGCAGACTAACTTAGATTAAATATATTGTGTCAGATATTCAGTGGACAGATGTGGGGCCTTGAAGAGCTGAGAGTCCTGCACTTTTTGTAGTCTTCAGTGTTTCATACATACACTTTTAACTTAGATGATATCAGTTGAGATTTCTTCACATAATCTGTCCTCTGTGGTGTGTCCTACATGGTTGTCCTGTAGTACTAATACTTACACTGTCAGTTCCATTCTGTATGGACATGAAGATTTAGAACTAAAGTGAAATATTTAAAAAATTAAAATTGATTTTTTTTTAAAGAATGGAAAATGTTTTGTTTTATATGCACGCACTGAGCAGAAGTTTCTTACAGCTACTTACATTGCTGCTGAATCTCACGTATATTTACTTTTCTGGCTGGACAGTTCTTCTGAAACTGGCTAACATTGAGTGAAAGTGCTTTATCAATATTGCCATTGACTTCTGTGGGGGGGAAAAATGTTAGATCCATGAACAGCTGCAACAGCATTTTACTCATTTAGTTTCCAGTGTGTTAGGAGTCTGTGGATGCTATAGAGTCTTAGTGGTGGTCCATCAATCCAGCTGTGGCACCTCTGCATTTTAGGATCCAGACAGACTTTTAAAAACAACGGCAACTTTATAAAACCAAGACCTGTTTAAATTAATTTATAGTGTTTTAATTAGCAGGTGCTGTAGCAATAAAAGGAAAAATAAAAAAGAAAACTATAAATTTTATTTGATTACAAGTAATAAATGCAGAATAATCAGTCTATTCTGTAATAGATCATATTTTCATTGAATATATCTTGTTTTAACCAAGAGTCCAGCTCAGGAGTGTGTGAATATTTCTTTTTACCTGACTAAGACACTAAGATTTGTTTGTACGTTTATGACAGCAGAACGAGCCCAGAGAACAGTCCGTTTCAGGTTTCCCCCCTCTCTCTGAGCTTCAGGATGCTCAGATTAATCAGAGACTGAAAACAATGGAATACCTTATAGGGTTAATTTTTAGGTTGCTTTATAGCAACAACATTACGAAACTGCAACTGGGATTTCCTTAAAGTAGTACAGCAATGCATTATAAAGAATGCAGTCCAGAAACATGACTTGTATCCTCATTAAACAACAAATTGTTGTACCAAGTTTCTCTGAAAAAGCCACTTGGAACAAGTTTTTATTACTTCCGAGACTCATTCTTTCAAATCCTGCTGGTATCTTTTTTTTTTTTTTTTTTTAAATTCACAGGTCTTTTCAATTTAATCAAAGAGGATTTTTGCCTTTGTTGCAGTGCTGCAAACTAGCACCATTCAAAAACCTGACCATAGCCAAAAATGATGTAGAAAAACTGTCTGGTTTCCAAATAAAGCTGAAGGGGACAAGTATTCTTTTTCACTTCCCTCAATGAAAACATTGATTTTTATTATTAAGAACAGGAAGCTATGGTATGCTCAGATCCTCAGATTTTTTTGTTGTTGTTTGTTCAAATAAATAATGTGTTTAAATTTGCAGATTAAAATTAGTTTCAGTTTTGAAGGGTGAAATAATAGATGAAAAGAATACCCATCAACTATTCATCTGTGTATTAATCATCAAGGTTGCTCTGCAGCAATCTTTGCATGTAATTCTGCATAGGGGAAAAGTGTGATTTAAATTGGCATAGTATATTGGGAGAGAATTATTATGTTTGAGTTGTTAGCGATCTGCTGGCCTTTTCTCTCTAGCACCAGTGACTAGTAATTAGTTCTCGTGATTTGCTTTTTCTTTTTGTTTGTTTGGTTGGGATTTTTTTTTCATTAAGGATGTAGACAGCAGTCTAAACTTTTTTCAGTAACTGTCAACTATTATCTGGTACAGTACAGAACAGGCATTTTGCTGTTGAGTTTGGACAGTAGAACATTTAATGTGTAACATTTGAATACCACTGATTCTCTGTTCTCAAAAGCATATTGCAGCTATTACAATTGACTGTATTCTGCAGATAGTGAAGCTAAGCCATATTATAGGACAGCAAGATCTTTTTTATTGTCTTAAGTTGCCCGGTTTTTTTTAACTTGTCTGCCCCTCCTCCTCCTCCCTCAAATCCCCCTCTTCTAGAAACAAAGACTTGTTTGTTCCTTCTCTGCCTGTGAGGTCTTTGCAGCCTCCGCTGTGTGGGTGCAGAGCCCCTTATTTAAATGCTTTCCACACCCATGGAAGGTAAGGAACAGGATGCATCAGAAAACTGATAAGTCCTAACTTTAATAGATAAATGAAGCTCTTTGCCTCTCAGTTCAAAGTACTTAAAAATTGCTCTGCATGCCAGTATCATCACAAAGTGTATTCTTTAGAGTACAGATTTCTGCAGTCATGTCCTCAGTCAGTAATGGAGAATTCAGATTTAAAAAAACAACAAACCTCAAAACAACCCAAAACCAAAACAAAGAAAACACCCCAACAACAAAAAAATCTTTAAAACTCTCTGTTTTTTCCTGTCACTTGAAACAAGATGTTTTCCTCTTTTTTCATTAAATATTGTGTTGGAACTTATAGAAAATGATATTTTTCTGTTTCTCTTGAAGATTACACTTGTGTAATCAGCTAAGACAGCCAAAAATCATTCAGTGTGACTACTGTTGATTTTTTTCCACAGGTTCTTCACTTGGGTATGTTGTTAAGGCAGTAAAATTCAGTTAGTAATGTCTTCTTTTAATGTCCAAACTTTTAGTTCAATTTCATAGTTAAAAGTAGTTCCCGTACACAAAAATATTTCCGTGGTGTGTTCTGAGGACAGTTTGAAGTCTTGTTGGTTTGAAGTCTTTTGCACTTGCATTCTTGAAATAGTAATAATGCTCAGAAAAATCCTTTTAATGAATTCCTGAATAAGAATTTAGTAACTAGATTTTAAAGTTCAGTTTCTGAAGAGTTACCAAATCATATAATTAAATTTCCCCCCAATATTTATTGGTAAATATTAAGTGTACACTGAAGTCTCAATATCTTATGATATTCCTGTTTTAGGCACACTTTTCGTTAGAAACATTACTTTCAAATTGGACATTAGAAGGCATTTCAGGGATCTAGGACTATAGAATGAAATGAAAAACATCAGACAAACGTGATTTGTTTCTTACAGTTCTAATTGCTAAGTCAGTAGATGGGGAGAATGGATCAGACTGTGATCAGAGAGAGCAGGGATAATAAAAGCAACTGTCAGAAAAATACAGGTATATAAAATATGAAGAACTTAACATGAGAGGGAAATTACTTCCAAAGCTGCATATTAGTGGGAAAGAGCATGCAGGAAAAACAAATTCATAACATGTTGAAGGGATGTTAGTGATATTGCACTAAAGTGTTTAACTAAGGTTAGAAACTGTTAAATTGATACGAGGTTATCTGTAATGTGACTTGGCTGTGAGCTGCATGAGACAGGGGCTCCAAAACCCTGATTATGTAACTGGAGACCAGACCACAGAGGCAGCCTTTCTAACCTAAAGAAAATTGACATTCCTCAGCTTTGGGTACTGAATTTCTACAAGCTAGGTAGTTGCTTCTTTCAGGTGATTGTAATTTTCTAACCTTTGTCCCTCTTTACTTTCCACTGTAATTGACCTTCCATCTTGTTTAATAACAGGGTTTGAATCCTGGAACTTCTGAAGAGTAGCACAGACTTCTGTTTGAGTTGCAGAATTAGCTAACAGCAGGAGAAGGCTGCTGTTTTCTGTTTTCTCCTCCAAACCCTTTCATTGTCTACTTTTAACATGAAAGAGGGTAAGATACAAGAAGTGAAAAGCATGGTCCTGGTTCCAGACCTGATAGGAGTCGGGGTAAAAAAGAGGAGAAAGCAGGAGAAATACTCCCCACTCCAGCAGTGCCATGTCCAGCTTGTCTAGAGCTGCGGGATGGGCTGCCTTTCTTTTTGCATTGCTCTCTCTAGCTTCCACTTCACCCTAATTTGGTAAATGCAGTCTAATTGCTGTCAGTCTTCAACCAGAGATTGCCCAGTAGAGGTTTGTGATTACAGATAACTGTTCACATACTTGCAGGACAGATGTTGCTGCTGTTAAAACTTTGGTTTAACAGTTTCTGGTGTCTTGGGGCATATGGACTTTCTGTGTCTGTTCAGCATAGGGACGAACTCTCCCATCTCTTCCTGTGGCTGGCCTGGGGACCATAGCTCACATTACAAAGCTGGTTGATGGGCTAATCCTGGTCAGCTTCATCCTGAAGTTCAGTTTTGATAGTGAAGTGGTGCTGGATGTCTTGTAAGATCAACTGCTTGACTAAGCTTTAATCCAGAGTATCATCTTCCCCCTGTTTTTTTTCCACACTGGGTCAGGATGGGATTTTTGCAGCTTGGAGTTTGACCCTCCAGCCCTTTGTATTCACTCTGTTGTTTCTACTTGGTATTGGGATTCAGGTTCTACTCCTACTTCGTGTGTTCACTTCCTTTACAGGAAGTTTTATCTTATTCGTGATCATAGGTATGAAGGTCTCACAACTACATAAAAGATCGTTTCAAATTACTTCAAGCTATTTGACACTTCATGTTGTTTTGACTTGATGCATGAAAATGTGATGCACCCGTCCATTAGACTATTGGCTCTGTGCTGAACCTATGGGATAGCTGAAAGGGCAGAGAGTTCAACCTGTAACTGGTTTTGACTTTTTTCTCTTCTTTTTGTTCTCATTCTAGTGAGCATATGGCATTTCTTCTTCATAGGTTACCTCTTAATGGAAAGATGAGCTGTGGTAAAGGGAAAAAGGAGCAAGGCTGTGAAGCAACAGCCATGTTTACTGCTATTGTGAGTTAAATATACTTAGGCTATATTTAGGCTAGATAAATATATTAGGCTAAATAAGGTACAGCACTACTGTACCTTAAGTTGAACACTAAAAAGACAGTGGAGATTGAAGGGCTTTTCAGAGAAAAGATAATATATATTCTTTGAGATAATTCTACTTTCTTAACGACAGTTAGAAGTGTTAGTGTTCCAGGAATCCTCTATATGTGATGAAAACATTATTTCAGACTAATACAACAGATGGTTTTCGTTGCATCCAGTCAGTCTGTCATCCTAAAAGAAGCTCACTCCCTTTTTTCCTTAGTTCCCGTAAACCATAATCCTCATTCCCAGGAAAAACAAAATTAAAAATCACAGAATCACAGAATGTTAGGGATTGGAAGGGACCTCAAAAGAACATCTAGTCCCATCCCCCTGCCAGAGCAGGAACACCTAGGTCAGGTCACACAGGAACGCATCCAGGCGGGTTTTTAATGTCTCCAGAGAAGGAGACTCCACAGCCTCTCTGGGCAGCATGTTCCGCTGCTCTGTTACCTTCACTGTGAAGAAGTTCTTCCTCATATTTATGTGGAACCTCCTATGTTCCAGTTTGCATATGTTGTCCCTTGTCCTATCATTGGATGTCATTGAGAAGAGCCTGGCTCCATCCTCATGACACTCACCCTTTACATATTTATAAACACTAATGAGGTCACCCCTCAGTCTCCTCCAAGCTAAAGAGACCCAGCTCCCTCAGCCTTTCCTCATAAGGGAGATGTTCCACTCCCTTCATCATCTTTGTGGCTCTGCGCTGGACTCTCTCTGGCAGTTCCCTGTCCTTCTTGAACTGGGTGATCCAGAACTGGACACAATATTCCAGATGCGGCCTCACCAGGGCAGAGTAGAGGGGGAGGAGAACCTCCCTTGACCTGCTGGCCACACTCCTTGTAATGCACCCCAGGATGTCATTGGCCTTCTTGGCCACAAGGGCATGTTGCTGGCTCATGGTCATCCTGCTGTCCACCAGGACCCCCAGGTCCCTTTCCCCTGCACTGCTCTCCAACAGCTCAGTCCCCAACTTATACTGGCACACGGGCTTGTTCTTCCCCAGATGCAAGACTGTACACTTGCCCTTGTTATATTTCATTCCATTTCTCCCCTCCCAACTCTCCAGCCTGTCTAGGTCTCTCTGAATGGCAGCACAGCCTTCTGGTGTGTCAGCCGCTCCTCCCAGTTTGGTGTCATCAGCAAACTTGCTGACAGAGCACTCTATTCCCTCATCCAAATCATTGATGAATATAGTGAATAGTACTGGTCCCAGTACCGACCCCTGAGGGGCTCCACTAGATATAGGCCTCCAACTAGACTCTGTCCCATTGACCACAACTCTCTGGCTTCTTTCCTTCAGCCAGTTCACAATCCACCTCACTATCCGATCATCCAGACCACACTTCCTCAGTTTAGCTGCGAGGATGCTGTGAGAGACTGTGTCAAATGCTTCACTGAAATCAAGATATCCACTGCTTTACCATCATCTATCCACCAGGTGTGTCCTCGTAAGAGGCTATCAGGTTGGTCAAGCATGACTTCCCCTTGGTGAAGCCATGTTGACTGCCCCTAATGACCCTCTTATCCTTGATATGCCTAGAGACAGCACCCAGGATAAGTTGTTCCATCACCTTTCCAGGGATGGAGGTGAGGCTGACTGGTCTGTAGTTACCCGGGTCTTCCTTCTTGCCCTTTTCGAAGACCAGAGTAACATTTGCTTTCCTCCAGTCCTCAGGCACCTCTCTCGTTCCCCACAACTTAACAAAGATGATGGAGAGTGGCTGAGTAATGACATCTGCCAGCTCCCTCAGCACCCTCGGGTGCATCCCTTTAGGACCCATGGATTTATGGATATCCAGGTTGCTTAATTAGTCCCTAACCCAATCCTTATCAGCCAGGACAAACTCCTCTATCATGACTTCCTCTGGAGCCTGAGGAGTCCACAGCTCCTCAGGACAGCCTCCAGCAGTATAGACAGAGGCAAAGTAGACATTCAGTAGCTCTGCCTTCTTTTTATCCTCTGTCACCGGGGGCACCCACATCATTCACCAGTGGACCTACATTGCCTCTACCGTTAGTTTTATCTGCAGTGTATTTGAAGAAGCCCTTTCTGTTGTCCTTTACCTTTCTTGCAAGGTTTAATTCCAAGGAGGCCTTGGCTTTCCTAGTTGCCTCCCTGCATCCTCTGACAACAGACTCATATTCCTCCCAAGTGGCCAGCCCCTCCGTCCATGATCTGTACACTCTCTTCTTCCACTTAGGTTTGCCCAGCAGTTCCCTGTTTAACCATGCAGGTCTCCTGGCACCCTTCCTTGACTTCCTACCTGTTGGGATGCACTGATCTTGAGCTCAGAAGAAGAGGTCCTTGAACGCTAACCAACTATCTTGGGCCTCTTTACCTTCAAGTACCCTGTCCCATGGGATTTCCCCTAGCAATTGTTTGAAAAGGCCGAAGTTGTCCGTACTGAAGTCCAGGGTTGTAGTTCTGCTAGGTATACTGTTCCTGCCACATGAGATCCTGAACTCCACCATCTCATGGTCAGTGCAGCCAAGGCTACCCTCAATCTTCAGCGCTTCAACCAGACCCTCCTTGTTCATGAGAATAAGATCCAGCAGCGCTCCTCTCCTAGTTGGCTCATCCACCATTTGCATCAGGAAGTTATCATCAATGCACTGAAGGAACCTCCTGGACTGTGGATGGATGGCTGAGGGGGCCTCCCAGCAAGTATCAAGGCAGTTAAATCCCCCATGACAACCAGGGCCTGCATTTGCGAGACCACTATCAGCTGCCTGTAGAAGGCCTCATCAACCTCCTCCTCCTGATCCGGTGGCCTGTAATAGACACCCACAACAGTATCACCCATGTCAGCCTGGCCCTTAATTCACACCCTCAAGCTCTCGACTCACTCCTGATCCACCCCTGGACAGAACTCAATACACTGTAGTTGCTCACTCACGTAAAGAGCAACTCCACCACCTACCCTCTCTGTCCTGTCTGTCCTGAAAAGGACACAGCCATCCATGACCACATTCCAGTCATGCAAGCTGTCCCACCAAGTCTCTGTAATTGCCACTAGATCATAACCCCCTGACCGAACATGGATTTCTAACTCCTCCTGTCTATTCCCCATGCTGCGTGCATTGGGGTACAGGCATTTCAGAGAGCGAGCTGAGCACACCGATTTCACCCTAGGGGGGTGGGAGGCCTCCTGGTCTTCATCAATACTAGAGCACTGCCCCAGTGGTGTAAGCCCAGCTACAACCCCATCCCCCTTCGAATCTAGTTTAAAGCTCTCCGAATGAGCCCTGTCCCAGGACCTTTTTGCCCCTGCGAGATAAACCTTCCCTATGTATTACTGTCAGGTCTCTGTGTCTTATAAAACCAGCCATTATCAAAGAACCCAAAGCCCTGCCTGTAGCACCAGTCTCGTAGCCAGACATTTATGGAACGAATACTTACCATTCTCCCATCACTGCATCGATAAATGCGTTCTGCAGTGTATTGTGAATGTTAACAGCTTCGGGCTGGTCCAGACAACAAGATGGAGGGCTAATACCAAAACTGAAAGCCCCTGAAAATAGTGCCCTTGTAATACATTCAGCCGTTCCCAGCCCCCACTTTAACTATGGGAACTCCAGTACTTCTGTTGACTTTAACCATGCTGTTTTCGTGTCAGGCCTGTCAAGTAGATGCATCCCAGTCATGCATTATTTTGTAAAATAAAACTCTTAGGTCTTGCTCTCATGGGGGAACGGAAGATGTGTTCTCATTGTGCATTAGACATACAAAACGATGCTTTTTCTTCTCCACACCCCAGAGAACATGCAACATGTACTTTTGTGGGGTAAAAGAAAACAAACCACTAGCAAAAAGTTTCCTGTGTTGATGGCAGTGTTTTTGGCTGTATAATTCATCTGCCATTTCTGTACCAGCTCTAATTTTGCATGTCAGGATGCCCTAAGTGGAGTCTGTAACATTCCAGACTTGACGAGACAAGGATGTGAATCGTTGCTGCATGACCTGCACCGCAGTGGAAGAATGTTAGCATTCAACCAAATGTAGTTTGATATGAGATGAACTGTTTTGTCTTTCTGTGTGTCCTCGAGTTTAATGAATCAAAGATGTCATATGAATAAGAAAAGTGACTGTATTATTTGTGTCTAAATTGAGAATAATTTATTAGGAAGAGGAGAGAGAGATCCTTTTAACTATGCTTGAAATATTTTACTACCACTTTTGATTTTTTAACCAACTTACACGTTTAACACTTTTCAGAAGCTTTTAGAACAAGTATGTACTCTTAAACATGAGACTGTTACATTGATTTCACAGGAATAACACATGTGAGCATACTTTTCACACGCCAGGCGTGAGTGTAGCTGCACAGTTTGTCCTGTCATGGCTTGAGATTTTATAAAGTTTTTAATATATGCCTTCTAAGGATAGTACTTTCCTTGCATGTATTTGTCTTAATTTCATTTTTCAATGTGTATTGTTTTGGTTCCTTAGCCATGAATCAGCGAATCAGCCAAAGTGCCCCAGTGAAACAGCCACCGCCTCTGGCTCCTCAGAGTCCCCAGGGTGGTGTGATGGGTGGGAGTAACTCCAATCAGCAGCAACAGATGAGACTTCAGCAGCTACAGATGGAGAAGGAAAGGCTGAGACTGAAGCATCAAGAACTGCTTCGGCAGGTGAGGCCACAGGTTAGACACCTACTTCCACTACTTCTTTTGTATGTTGTTTTGTATTGGCTAAGTGGTTGTTTCAGTGAGTCTTAAAGACTGGTTACTGTACAAAAAGCTTTGAGATCTAAAAAGGTCTGAATTCATTCTGTTACTGACACTAGCTTGGTAGGGAAAGCATCTGACTTACCGGACTGAAGGATTTTGCTTTCCTCCCTCATTCTGCTCTCTAACAAAACTTTCCCAGATCAGGGTTCTTTACTATTAGGATGACATCATGGACTGTTGATCGGATTGGATATTCCTCTTGAGAATATATGTCATGTTCACTGAGTTCTGAGTCATGCAGAAAGACAAGAAGTTGGTTCCCACAGCTGCCTTAGTCCTCCCTCTTAGATGGAGGAAAGTCTTTTACTTTTAGAATCTGACGTAGTCTGTACGATCTCAAAGTACATTTAAAGTTTATATAAGATTCATTGAGGAGACACCTTGTTGCTAAAATCTTACCTGTTAAACAGCAGAGTAGAGCATAGAAGAACTGAATTGCTCGTGCTACATTTTGAACCTGTGGTTTTCTTACGCTGAAGATTTTCTAACTTGATAATGAGGCTGATAGCTGTTCCTTTCAGTGTTTTTCTACTCTATGAACATAGCTGTGGCAAATGTTACGGTGTGTAGGACTGGACGTTGGAATCTCTGGACTCTGAATTTGGGCTTGACTTCCTTTTGACTTTAAGCCTTCTGCTTCAGTTTTTTCTATCTGAATGTTTTAAGAGTTACTACCATCTGTGCTAGGTACTTAGGATATTCTTTGGGTTTTTTGGCACTACCAGAGAAAGCACTAATCATTTCTTTGAGGGAAACCTTGTAAAATCTTACCCTGTTCCCTTTGCACTTTGGGTGATGGGTCTTGTATAAGGAGAGGATAATAATGTCTTCAAAGACAGCTTTTCTTTCTTCATCACCTGCAGTATTCTGTCCTGGAATCTCACTCCCGTTATCCCCTCTGTAGTCAAGACCTGTTTTGTAGGAATCTTCAGCATCTCTTGGTGTAAGATGGGTTATCTTTACCGCCTTTACTTTTCGTAGTACTCTAGGTAAGAATACAGTGCAAAGGTGGCATCAGGACTTTCTCTCCGCTTAAGCACCTGGATTTCTGCTGTTCCTGCTTTGCTATTAATCCACCCACAAACATTTTACCCTGTGCTAGCATGCTTCTAGGTAGGCCTTCTAATTGTCTTCTTGCCTCAGTTGTCATTGAGAACCTGACTAACTTTGGACCAGGTGACGGCCAGTTCCCTTCATGTTCTCCCTGGTTGTTAAGCTTATCTGTCAAATATGCATCCTTGGAAAAACTGAGCTATGTTTCACTGTGTCGTGATTTTCATAGTTTCTTAACTCCCTTATCCTGTCTCATCTGGCCTGTCTTGGGGGCTTGATACTACTAGATGGTGTTTATAAGACAGCCTGCATAGGCAAACCATGCAGCTAAAGTAATTTTTATCCATCTTATTTTTACTCTTAGGCATTGCGGAATATCAATCCCAGCACAGCAAATTCTCCAAAACATCAGGTAGGCTCTTAACTGATGTTTCAGCATAATTAGAAAAATGAAAGCGTTAAGTTAGGCTAGCAGAGGAACTTTTTGCTATGCAAAGGCATTCTCAAAAAGAAAAACAAACAAAATAAACCCCAAGCTCTGCCATAAACTTTTTTGAACCGCTTCTCTGGTCACGACCCTATCATTGTTTTTAAGAGTGCTGCTTTACCACAACTTTACATCAATATTTAAAAGCAAATGAGGAATTCATTGCATGTTTTTCTGCACTGAAAACAACCTTCTTGTTTAGCATTCTTGAGAATACTGCTGTTCCAGTCCTGATGTCATCAAGATGTGTATTTAAAGCAAACCTCTCATTATATCTAAGGTAGTAGTTTGTGACTTTTAAGTACGGTTCATATGACTGTTCTTATCAGTTTGTTTAAACTGGTATGATCTTAAAGAAGGATATCTGTAATCAGTTAATAAAAATTCACTTGAAATATTTATGATTTTTAAGCATGTACAGTGTAACAGAATTATTTAGTATATTAGACGAACAAAATAATTGCTATAGGGATATAATACATAATTATTCCATTTTAATATTTAACAGGCTCCTGCAGAGGTACATTTTCTGTATAGGAAACAATAATTCTGAAAAGCCTCCCAAGCTCTTTTAGGCTCTTTCAAAGGTTGAATATGGAATGAATCTCTGAAAGGGTGGATTTATGGATATATTCAGAGAGCTGCTTGCTTGCTATTGTTAACAGTATTCTTAATCTACTATTTCTTACAACAATATTTATATTGGCTTGTATTGTACTTTGTTTTTCTAAGAAAAACACTCTACACACTAGGCAAGAAGTATCCTGTGTTTGGAAGCCATGAGTACTGGTGTACTACTGCATTCTGAAGAGTACCACAAAATTTGTATGTTACTAGTTCTTCTGAGAAGATCGTCTTCAAAATAGAAACCTCAGACCTTAGAAACAGTACTGACACCCTGGAAAAAAATACTTTGTTGTTTGGCGATATCAGTGCAGCTCTAAAATGGAAGCATTTTAATTCAGATTTAATCAGTTGATTAATTTACAGAGCATTAACTACATAGGGATCTCATTGATCAGTACTAGACCCTATTATGAAGGAGGAGAAAAAAATTCCTTAAGAATTGCTGGTATACAAGGGAATAAACATAGAAGCACATTTCTCCATGCCAGTTGGAAACACCTTATCTTCTGCCACAATTAGGTCATTCAGTAGGGATGTTTTTCTTACTGAATGTCAAAAGTGTATTCTGTGTTTTCTTGTATGCCTGAAGCCCTGTCATACAATTATTCACTCTTCCACAGTAACGTCTTCCTGTTGCCAACTCAGAAATATGCAACAATTGGAGAACTTTAGGATCAGTTTCATACTTAAGAAGATCAGATTTTTGGAATTTCTTGAAATTTTGGCTTATAACACTAAAAAGCTGCAAAAACTCAGAGACCTTATTGATAATCCATTAAATGTATATGTAGTGGTCACTCTACTTTGTTTGGGATGGGAACTGATGAAAGGATTTATTCAAAAATCAGGATTCCAGTTACATTTAAACTGGCTTTAGATCAGGCTCACTTTTGTACTCACCTGCCTGGGATCAGTTTTATAAGTCTGCACTTGCGAATGAGTCAAGTTCTGTTTGAGCGATCTGGTGGGTAGAAAACTAGGCAATTGTCTCAATTTACAAGTTCTATAATACTAGATTATTCATGTTGTATCATCTAAATGTATTTTCTGTGTTTCCATGTATCACTTCAAAGATGTAGTGAGCAGCTACATGTAGAAGAATGTGCTTCAAGAACTGTTCTCTAAATGCTTCTTGAGGCTCCAGAAGCAAATGTTGTCTGTCTTCTCCAGTGCTGCTATTATTGAAGTCCTATCAGGTCATAGTCAACCTAGGGAATCTGTGAAAAATCTGTAGAAAGAATGAATATTTCTTTGGTCAACTTTTTCTTTTTGACAGATCCTTTTTTTCCTTTGTGAGTAAAATTAGTGAAGTTTAGAGGAATTACCGGCTTTCGTGATGATAAAGCTGTGCTTGGGGGAAGAATAATAGCTCCTCTGGCTGAATTTTAGATGTTCTTTTAAGAAATACTGAAAATAAAATCTTCAAATGTTCAGTGCTTTTTAATCCTGGGAAGACTAAGTCTATTTTAGAGAGGGATTGTCAAGGTCTTCTTTTGTAAAAAAAATATAATACACCAGCATTCTTGAAGCTTGCCTCTGATGAAATATCTCTTTCATATGGATTAAAAAAAACCCTGAGAATGTTGTTTTACTTTTAACCGGGTCTCTGAGCTTTTCTTAATCACAGAATCAAATAGATTGGAAGAGACTGGTGGAGGTCATCTAGTCCAGCATCCTGCATCCAGCCCAACCTCCTCTTCCTGCTTGACATTTTTGTCCACGTAACTTGGATACAGTGCCATGGTTGTGTTGATGTCTTTGGTCAGGTATTTTTGGTACTGGTTGAACATTGTGTCCTTGCCAGTTTTGATCTCGCTGCCATGATACTGTAGTATCCTGTAGTAACACTCCAAGTGTTATAAATGAAGGCCTTAGCACTTCCTGGAAAGATTAATACCTGAATACCTCCTGGAAAGATTAAATGATTGCTCAGCTTCATCTTTTGTAGCAAATTCTTAAAAGACTTTTTTCTTCTTTGAGTGAGGATGTATTTTATTCTGATTCTTAAAATGTCCAATCAAAGGTATTTGAAGCAGAAGTTATAACTTCCCTATTGACTTTGTATAAACGAGAGCTATTGATACATCCAGGAAATTTGAAAACACCAAGCATCTGTCCAGTTACTTATGCTTATCATCATCATCATAGCTTAATATTTGGACTTGATGATCTTAAAGGTCTTCTCCAGCCAAAATGATTCTATGATTCTATCTGTGAATACTTTAAAGATGCCTACGTGTCTTAGTTGAGAGATTGAGTGACTTGACTTTCTCTCCATCCCCTGTAGCTCTCCTTCCATTTTTCTGCAATTAGCATCTGGTTGTCAACAATGTCTCACCTAAAGTAGATGTCACTCACTTGGGGGTGCTGGGGCTGTTGTCTGTTATGTGTAACCTGACTGATTCATTTGTACCCCCGGTGATCGCCCATGTACTGACCCTTTTGTGTACAATAGAATCGGGTTACTGGTTCGTTCCACTGCTGGCTGCGTCCTTTGTGCTAGGCCTAGTGACTGGCAAAACAGAAGTACCTCTCATATTCTCTGTCCTATCACCCTGGACTTATCAGCTTTTGCGTGACATTCTGGAAACTTCCCTACTCAGTGAAGAATCAGGAAAGACATATGGCCAGTCTGTCACTGTTTGCTGAATCACTTGGGTTTGTTTCATATTTCTTTCATATTTGCTCTTATTGCATAAAATATAAGCACTGGCAGTACTGAATAGTTACTGGGTTTCAAATATTATTTTAGTTTCCTATGATTCCTTTTGGTTTTGGTGGGTTTTTGTTGTTTTGGGGTGGTTTTTTTTTAACAGAGATAAGGTATTGAAGCCAGCCATTTGGTCTTTGAACATGGCTTTTTAGACCAGTGAAGCTATGAGCACTGGCATACAGAAACATTTTTGAAAATGATATTTACAAGATGCCTGAAGAAAGTAACAAGTCACTTGCACCAAACTCATTGCTGTGTTGCATCCCTCAGTTTTAATTTACCTTACTGCTTGATATTTGAGAGAGAAAATGGTCTGTGATGTGTCTCATTCTAAGAAGAGATCCATTATGTGAAAAAATTTCAAGGAGGGCTCACAGAGACACAGTGAAGTCTTCTTAACAAAGTTTTTTTCCCATTTAAAAATTTAGCTTCTGATTGAACTTTTTGTAATCAATAGTCAGAAATATATTACCTGAAACTTCTCATTTTATAGGAAGTAAATATTGTATCCCTCCTTTTGTTGTGTTTTACTCACTTGATAGCTCTTTTTATTAGTACTAAGTTTTGCTTTGTCCCTTAAGGTTTAAGTTTTCTGTTAGATGTTTCTTTTGCACAATGAACAGAAATTGTTAGTGATTTCTTACTCTCCAAAGTCAATAACAAAATGTTACTGGAGAACTGTCATGCAGATAAGGGAGTTGAGCAGCATGTACAGCATTGTAGGTAACTCAAAGATTCCAAGTTGGGCAGAAATCAATTTTGTATGCATTTACCTCAGATTTCATTGAACTGTTGATAAGTTACTGTTAGCAGGAATATTTTAGTTCATTAGGTAACAAACTGTTGTTATTCACTGGACTACCTTCCAGAAATCTTGGTAATTAATAAACTGACTTCTTTAGTCTGTGGCAGTAAGTTCAGCATGTAATAACAAATCTTAGCATATTGTCTCTATTTATATAGGCATGGCTGTTCTGTGATCTGTTTCTAGGAAAGCATTTCTATTTTCAGTAGCTAAACATTAGTTGAGATAATCTGTCAACTACCTGTCATGTACCCTGCATCAGTTGCACGGAGCTTTGACATAGAGTACAACGAGGCTTACAGGTAAGGCAGCACACCTATACAGTGCCATGATTTCAGAAAGTAATTCAGGAGAAGACTTAACCAGCTGTCTAGAGCAATCCTAAACTGGGGCTGAAGACTGCAGCTGGGGAGTTGTGTGGTATTTTTAAAGCAAAATATTTGCTTTTTAATAAAATTACTTCTGACTGAAAGGTCTGGTAGACATGCTTTGGCAAACTGAACTGCAGCAGTTCAAGACATTAGGCTCAACTGTCTGCCAGAGACTGCCTTAATACTGAGGCAGCAGACCAAGATGTGTCTAACATTTTTTTTTCATGATCTAGTAGCAGAAGCATTGGTGTGGGTACACTGCAAGACAGATAGGACATCTGATCTATCAGAAAAATTTATGGCCGTACAAATGCTCATTCCAGCTGAAGAGAGGAGTAAGAATATGCAGTCAAAGGTTATCTGTAACTATGCGTAAAAAGTCACTTTGGAATTGCCCCTGGATTGTGACCCACAGTGATTAAGAAGAGATCAAGGCACACATCTTCCTCCTGCCTGACTAACAAACTCTGCTGCTTCTAAACACTATTAAATAAACCATAAAGTTTTTTCAAAGCATTGGGAATTTCAGCTTGGAGTTGGATGTCCTGTAGGAATTCTGGAGATGTTCCTTGACCTAATTATTATTTAAGTCTTTGGTATTTTTGATGAGCAGTACACTAAGGCACTACTTTAAAGACTGCCTAGAAAATGCAAGCATGACTGGACATAAATAGGCAAACATTATTGAAAGGGAGTCCTGTGTGGCTGGATTTGGTATGGGGAAGGGTATATTAGCTGCCATCAAAATAAACAAAATGTGGAATTCATCTAGTTTTCACTGCAGAAGCAACATTGCTGTTGTTCAGCCATCTTGGGAACTAAGTGCTTTAAATGTTATTCAGCTTCTGAAATAGTATAGCTTCATTGCTTTTTGAAAACCATAGATCTAATGAAACTTTGTTTATTAGTTTGTGTGGCAAGAGATGTAGAATTTGAGTTTCGCATTCTCTGTTGGTTTAAGTGGGAAATGTTAAGCATCAGTTGCTGGAAGTTACATGGTAGGAAAGGTACTTTTATTATATGAGTAACTTGAAAATTCAGAAGCTCTGATTCCACTTGCAGCACCGAAGCTTTATGGATTAATGAAACAATTTTATTGCTTGCTTGTGAATGTAGATCTTTATGGATAAATACCCTGTCTAAAAGTCTGCAGAGTAAATCAGATCTGCATTCATTGCCTCTGTTTTTTATGCCCGTAGTTGCTTCAGGACACATGTTGTGTTTGTATAGGAGCTGTAGCTCACTGCAGTGGATTTCCTGGAGTCATTGGTGCTGCTTGCAGTTGCAAAACTTCATCACAGAAGTGCTGCTAAAGCATGTGGTCAGCAGAAGATGAGAGTCGTGTTGACCTGAGTACGAGATAGCCATGAATAACAGCTTTTGCTAGAAGCAAACAAAAATTGATAGAGGGAGGCCATCCAGTTCTGCATGGCCTTCATTCACGACTGCTGACTCCTGTTGATACGTACCTGCCTCACTGGTGCTCCGAGACGCCCCAGCTGGGCAGATGCCATGGGCAGATAGATAGCAAGAGTAGTATGAAGCAGTGGCACAGCAAAGGACTACAAAACCAGACAAGAAGCCAGGCTTTATTTACAAATGTTTATTCCACTGTATGCTGCCTTATCTGTTTTTGCAATGCTCTGCCTAGCAGTGAGTTCTTTGCCAAGTGTACACAATACAATTAATTATCGCCCTATCAGTATCACCTTTCGAATTAATTTTGCTGGTTTTCATGATTGCAACACTGAGTGATTTATGTTTCCCCCTACTCTTCACTAATTGCATAACTTTTCATTGCTGGATTAATTTGTCTTCATCTGTCCATGTGTTGTTTCCCCTCTTTCTTTTGTACATGTGCTGTAAGTTTGTGGCTCTCAAACAAGAACATAAATACTTAGTCTGCAGAAATAACTGGTGCTGTAAGGCTGCCCATAAGCGTTGTGGTCTTCTCTCTCCCTAATGCTTCTCTCCCATCTCAGTGAAGCCTGTGGATTGTTTGATAGTGGAGCAGTTTGGGGGGGCAGAAATGTTACAATTGGCCCTGTAAAAGTAAATTTACCAAAAAACCCCCTAATATTACAAGGTTATATCAAACACATGATATGCTGCTCAAATTGATACAGTAAGAATATGTTATGTGAGTTGCACGAGGGAGTCTTTTACCTTTTCTCAAAAGCACAATGAAGATAAAACTAAAAATGGTGTGGAAAGAGTAATTTCATAAAATTAATTTGAACATGGTATGAATGACATGAAACTTCATGTAAAAATTAATCTGTATGCAATTATGAAAAAAAAAATCAATAAGGTCAGCCAGATAAATTAAACAATGCTGACCTTATTTTTAAAGTTACTTTGTTTAAGGAGATGACAGATCATTATGGTCTTTATGTAATAACCAAAATTCAGCTTTTGTGTTAATAGGAATGCTAAGCTTTTATTTTCCCAGAGGTATTTAAAAAAAGTTTGACATACTTACAAAAATAGGATGAGATCAAGTTATAGAATTCTAAGCCAGGATTTTGTCATGGTTTTATTTTTGCCTCCAGACTTTAAATACTTCTAATAAAGGATATATTTTAAAGCATGAACTAAAAGCCTAGAGTTCACTTTGCTCTATTTGGAGCTGGGAGACGCTTGTACACTCCCATACATTTTTTTAAGTATAGGAAACACATAACTTTTTTTTATTGAAAATCAGTTTTATAAGGAAGAAGAAATGAAAAGACCATTCTTCAAGCAACACAACTTCATTATCTATTACATGCACCTTTTAGGAAAAATAACCTTAATACGCTCTTTAGGGATTGTAGAAAACTTTGTTTATCTTATTGAATGATTAAAAAATGCTCTGTGTTTGTTTCTGAATAGCTCGTCTTTTTTGGTAATTCCTTTCAGACTCCCAGATTGACATAAATTTACTACTTGAATGAGTAATGGAATAACATTCTTTCTAGGGGAAAGTGCTCTAATTCTGCCTCCTGAATAAGTAGCAGTAATGCTAGTTAAAAATAGTTGTAGTTTTGCACTTGTAGCAATGTTGTTGTTGAAACAAGGATAAAAGTAGTACTAGTATTAAAAAGACCTATTTCACTGTGTTGTACATGCCAGAGAATAGTCAAAATACAGTTCTCTTTCCTGGTTCAATTCATCTCTTTTTAGTGGGCCTTCAGTGAAATATGGCTTTTCTTTTTTAGCTGACTAGTATCTGAGGGACATTTATTTTTACCACACTATCTAAGTTCATAGAATCACCGAATGGTTCGTGTTGGAAGGGACATCCAAGATCATCCAGTTCCAACCCCCCTGCCATGGGCAGGGACACCTCCCACCAGACCAGGTTGCTCAAAGCCCCATCCAGCCTGGCCTTGAACACTGCCAGGGAGGGGACAGCCACAGCTTCCCTGGGCAACCTGTGCCAGTGTCTCACCACCCTCACAGGCAAGAATTTCTTCCTAATATCTAATCTAAATCTACTCTCTTTCAGTTTAAAACCATTACCCCTCGTCCTATCACTCCATGCCCTTGTAAAAAGTCCCTCTCTGGCTTTCTTGTAGGTCCCTTCAGGTACTGGAAGGTGCTGTAAGGTCTCCCCAGAGCCTTCTCCAGGCTGAACAACCCCAACTCTCTCAGCCTGTCTCTGTAGGATAGGTGCTTCAGTCCTCTGATGATCTTCATGGCCCTCCTCTGGACCTGCTCCAGCAGGTCCACATCGCTCTTGTGTTGAGGGCCCTCCCTCTTTTTCTCTCTTTCTCAAAAAACCCCACTATTGCATCAGGAGGCAGTGCTGACTGGAAAGACCAGACCTACCACACAATGAGATATAATGTCACTTTAGTGCTTTATATACAGGAATGACTGTGTTGGTTTTTCTTCGTCATCACTCTGGGGCACTGGTGTGTGATGAAGCTTCTTGCGCAAGCTGCTGACACTTTTGGCACCTCCTCTTCGTCCTAGTCAGGGACTGCAGCCCAAGGAAATAAAAATGCAATGCACAGATCAACACAAGAGGGAAGGGGAAAAGGACAGAGTGTTCTTGCCATAGCCAGGTAGTTGTAGCTACGTAAGAGCAGAGCAGTCACTCATTGACAGTTCTGCTCTCAGAGTGGAGAAGGGAGGTGTGCTATACTCCAGATATGAACCCAAGGCTGAAAAGATTCTAGAAGTGCAAAATAAAGTGGATTTTGGTTTTCTGTTTGTTTTTTAATTTTCCCTTCTTCATTTTTCATTGAAGAAACAGCAAGATCAAATTAGTTAAAATTAGCTACATCACATGAAGGCAGTTTCTCAGAGAAGGGAAGGCTGAGGTGACGTTTGGAAGAATTCTGGTCTCCAGAGGATGGGCGTAAAGATTGTATATGTGAACAAGCTATTCTTGAGCCATCTCCGGGATGGCTGCTCTAAGACCTTCTGCCTTCTTTAGATCACCATTTGGGAAATATTCCAGGAAAGAAAATCTTTTTTTTTCTTTCCTTTTTTTTTTTTTCCCAAATGGATTGAGTTCCTGTATATCAACCTTCTTGTATCAAGGCTGATGTAACTGACAGAAGTCTGTAAACTTAATTGTGAAGTGAGACCTCATTATACAGTCTTTACGCTTGACTTTATTACGTAAGCAAATGAAAATCATGTGGATAAGCCAATAGAAATGATTAAAAGGTGTCTACCATCCTGTGAACTGAAAATGAGGAGGAGTATTATTACTGTTTATTATAACAGTGCCCAAGTAAGTGGTGATGAGCAGAGGACTGGGTTTACTTGCAGTAGGCAACTGGGTGTGACAAACACAAAAGCCAACGGTATGTTTGTACACTTTCTGCAAAGGTCTAATCAACAGGAGTGAGAAAACCTTCTAGTAAAAGATATGAAACTTGGTATTAAAGGAATATGTGGAAAAATAATCCACAGAAATGGGAGTAAAGCGTATGTAGATTAGAAAAGGAAAAAAAATCAAAACCAAACCAACAGGTGGAAGTATTCAATATTTGGCACAATCTGCTGGAAAATAAAATAACCTTAGACTTTTTAAAAAGAAATCACTTTGAAGAAGATCTGGAGAAAGATTATTTTTGTATATTAGAAGTCTGCTGCAGTCCTTAGGCTCGTAATTGAGAATGGATGAAGACCTCTCATTTTACAAGTGAGAAATACTGCGTTTTGGCAAGATGACAAGATTGGTTTTGCCTGAGATTAGCACAGCCTGGAAATCACGTACTGCTAATAACAGTAACAAGATAGTAGATTTCTTTACCAGTCTCTACATTAAACCACAGGCTTGGTGAGACACTGAAAATGTTTTAGGAGTGCTTGAAGAAAATTACTGTATTTTTCGGTGTAACTCATGTATTATCTGTTTAAAAAGGGAGAGAGGGGGCACTGGAAATTACATAAAATGCTGCTTATTTCCACCTACCTTTTTATGTTAGCATTTATTTTCATTAATTAGTAATGACAAGGTTTATGGATGGATTGATTCAAGTTGGTGCACAGTCAGATGTGTAGAAATATATATGTAATCCAGGTTTGTAACTTTAGAAGTGCAGTGTCTTAGTTTTACTAAGAAATTGCTAGGGATTTGAAGAGCTTTAAGATATGCATATGGGACATGAAATATAACAAGGGCAAGTGTAGAGTTTTGCATTTGGGGAAGAACAACCACATGTGCCAGTTTAAGTTGGGGACGGAGCTGTTGGAGAGCAGTGTAGGGGAAAGGGACCTGGGGGTCCTGGTGGACAGCAGGATGACCATGAGCCAGCAATGTGCCCTTGTGGCCAAGAAGGCCAGTGGCATCCTGGGGTGCATTACAAGGAGTGTGGCCAGCAGGTCAAGGGAGGTTCTTCTCCCCCTCTACTCTGCCCTGGTGAGGCCGCATCTGGAATACTGTGTCCAGTTCTGGGCCCCCCAGTTCAAGAAGGACAGGGAACTGCTTGAGAGAGTCCAGCGCAGAGCCACAAAGATGATGAAGGGAATGGAACATCTCCCTTATGAGGAAAGGCTGAGGGAGCTGGGTCTCTTTAGCTTGGAGAAGAGGAGACTGAGGGGTGACCTCATTAATGTTTATAAATATGTAAAGGGTGAGTGTCATGAGGATGGAGCCAGGCTCTTCTCAGTGACATCCAATGATAGGACAAGGGGCAATGGGTGCAAGCTGGAACATAGGAGGTTCCGCATAAATGTGAGGAAGAATTTCTTCACAGTGAGGGTAACAGAGCACTGGAACAGGCTGCCCAGAGAGGTTGTGGAGTCTCCTTCTCTGGAGACATTCCAAACCCGCCTGGACATGTTCCTGTGTGACCTGACCTAGGTGTTCCTGCTCTGGCAGGGGGATTGGACTAGATGATCTCTTGAGGTCCCTTCCGATCCCTAACATTTTGTGATTCTGTGACAAATCACTGATTTGATGAAACAAATTTCAAAATGCATGCCTCGGACAGGCGGAGTGAATGGGAACTTGTAGGGAAAAACTTTGCTGAATGAAACAAGCAAGGTAAAAAGTAAACCAGGGACTAAATCAGAACTTAAAAGAAAAGGGGGAAAAGTGCTAGTCAGCAGAGTAAGACAGACGTATCTAAGGGGTCAGGTAGTGTTAACAGTTCTTTTTGGTTTTGATCTTAAGAGTAGACTTGGCAAAAGGATATTGAAATGAACTAAAAAATATTTATGTAAACATTCAGATATTTATATCCATAAATAAATTTACAGTGAAGTCTTGTAATACTGGACTTGACTGGTGGAACTGTCGTTATCACTGAAGCCAGTAAAGATTCTTGCTTTTTGTCTCCAGAAATTTAATTTCATTTAAATATTGTAACTGAAAGCAGTGAAAGCATCAATTACCTATAACGTCAGCTGTTTATGTATCTGAAAAGTGCATTCAAATGCCTAACACGATCTTTCTTTCTCCCCCTCTCCCTGTTCTAGGAATTGGCACTCCGTAGCCAGCTTCCGACAATGGAACAAGACGGTGGGTCTCAAAATCCCGTGTCATCTCCTGGAATGTCTCAGGAACTGAGAACGATGACTACAAATAGTTCTGATCCCTTTCTTAACAGGTTTGTAGTAGTAGCTACTAGAGGGGGGAAAAATTGATTTAAAATTCTGTTTGGTACATGTAATAGTTTATTTTGAACATCTGTCTGTGCCAAAAGCCACAGCTGTAAATGAATCTTTCCTTAAATGGCAAGTCTAGTAAAAGTTGAGGATTAAAAGATGTCTCCTGTGGGAGGAAGTAGTCTGTTCAGACTTGTAGGAAGGTTTTTTGTTCAAAGTCATAACATGTTTGCCTCTGCATAATCTGTTGACTAACAGTCATTTCAAATTACTGACTCAGAAGAATTTGTGAATAGCTTGCTATGAGATCAAATGAACTGTGAGGCACATTTAGGACTACACCTTGAGGTTCATTTTAAGGTTTCTCTGTTCACCCTTCCACTTCAGGTATTTAATTTAGCAGTATTTTTACTCTGTTAATGTTAGGTCTGCAAATAATGGCGTGTTCCATTTTAAATGCTCTATTATTTTGAAGTGAGTCTTTTGACTCAAGATTTAGAATTTTACAGTATAGACTATTTTTTTCCTATAACTTTTTTCTTAATTCCTCTGAGTTGGAGTGTTAGTTTTGTTGGAAATACTATTTTAATGTTTCATATTAACCATTATGACTTTGGAGAAACTGCTGCATCTTGAGATAAGTTGTATCTGTATTTTTTGCTTAGCATGCTGGAAAGAAAAGATGAAAACAGTAAAACAGTCAGATCCCCAAGCCACATAAACTGTTAATTAATCGAGTAAAAAATGTATTAGCATTCAGCAGTATCAACTAGTTGATCTTAAGTTGGAGTAGTTAATTTTGTAGTTCTTCATTGGACTGTATTTTGTCAGTATCTAAACTGATATCAACTCAGTATCCCCTACTATAAAAGAGAAAAATTATGTCTTCTGTCAGAGTTCATCACTACTTTTCTGCATTACCTTGAAATGTTAGCCTAACCGTAGGATGCTTACTGTAAGTGCTCAATGAAGTACAACATGCTTGTCCTTTAATGGTACATTATTATACTCGTGGAAAACCCCATAAAATTAATCTTGGTTCTTTCAATGTAAGTCTTAACTTCCATGGTTTTTGCCACCAATGCAGTTTCAAACCTGCTTGTAAGGTAAGAAGACCACATTGTGTTATAACTGCATAGTTTTAGAGTAGGGCAAGCTTAAATACCTGTCAGAATTTTAGATACTGAAAACTGTTAAAATCTTTGTAAACCCTTGGGTAATTATAAGTACCTTCCCATATTTTTTTTAAATAACTCAAAGTTGCTCATATCTCTCACTTTATCCCTAAAGATGTACTGTCATTGTATGTAGCTTTTCCAGTTACTGATGTTCCATTAGCCTTAAGTTTGTTTCATTTTCTGCCTCTTCCAGGAGAATTCTCAGTGATTTCATATACTCTAATTTACTAATTCTCAAAATTAGTAAATTTCAGTGGAGATGGTGCAAGTACATACCCTCCATCTTGGCGGTGGAATCTGTTGTCATTCATATAGTTCAGGTTATGTAAATAGCATCTGTTCCTCTTAAGCGTTTTCTCCCACTGCATTTAGTATTGTCTATGCTAGTGTTATGTGTGCTACCACGAGAGTGGTAGAAAAGTTTCTGTCTCAAGGTACACAGTGCAAGGCTTTGCACCTGGAGAAGAAAGTAGTGGTGTTTTGTTATTAAACTCCCAAAGGAAGTTAGCGATACTTCCAGGTTTTGGGTAAGCCCTTAGCCCTTCAAGAGAACTTACCTCCTACACAGACAAATGTGATTAGAAAACTCTCCGCCCCGCCCAACACCCCCCCACCCCCCACCCCCCCCCCCAGAAGGGAGGGATTGTCCTTCATGGAATTCATCCTGGGATCTGGTGTGAGCCTTGCCCAAAGGAACAAAATCTTAAAAATAACCTGCTCTTCTATGAGAAACTTCTGTAGGTGGCTGATGGCCTTGATGTGTTATAGTAACTTACTAGCTTGAATTTCTGGAAGGCTGTTGCCATCATACGTTGAGCCCAGGAATGTTTTGAAATTTGTCCTTAAGCAATGTAGAATCCTCACGTCTTCAAAACTTATTTTCTGACCTGTAAGAAACACATCTTCAAGTTTCATATAGCTGTGGCAGTGGACTAATGCAGTTTATCCATTTTGAGTCTACACACATAAATTATAAAATGATGGGTCTTTACCTTTAATTAGAAACAGGGAAGAAGCTACAAGGGACAAATTCATGTTGTTTCTAACCTTTTGTCAGGTTGATAATTAGCAAGAAGTATTTACTGCTCACATAAAAAGATACTACGAAGATACTGCAAAAAGCTATACTAATCATACTACTTGCCTAATTGCAAATATGTTTAACTGGGCTTTTTTTTTTTCTTTTTGTAGCCCTTAGCCCACACAGATTACTGAAAATCTGTACCTGACTTGTTCAGAATATCTTAATTTGCATTTTGGTCTGATCATTGTCCTCTTCTAGGTAATTTATGTACATCACTGCACTTAATTCTGGCACATGGGTAAGGGAAAGGGAGTTTTAACAACTACATTTCTGGATATGCATTGCTATCTCCGAATTGGATACAGGAATCCAATAGTTTTGCCCTAAAGATCTCCTTGATGTCCCTCACCTTAAATTTCAGACTTAGAAATTCTGCTTTATATCTTTATAGGGTGTATATACAGTTCCTGGTGAGACAGTTATCGTAACTTTATGTACCAAAGTTGGATATCCAAAGCTTAGGTAGCTGAATATTTTCCACATGATCAGAACATCCAAAAAATCTCAGAATATAATTGCTACACTGGAGCAATTTGAGAAAATGTACAGTAGTGTTTTCATTTACGCAGTCAACCTTCTGCCTGCTGTCTTCAATACTAACTGTCATTGTGGTGTATTTTATTTTTTGAATGGGACATCCAGCAATGCAGACTTTATTAGACTGTTTCACCTTTTGGTTTGCCACTCTGCTTATATATTTTTTGTCTATTAGATTTATATTGGTAGTGATGCTAATTCTCTGTTTAACCCCTGAATTGGGATTTCTTCTTTTGTATACACATACTTTAACAAGTATTAGTTGAAGAAGCATCCACTCTATTTTGGGTATTGAGGTTTAGTTGCATGCGGTAATTTTGGGTGGTGTGACTACCAAATGAAGAAATATTTGTTGCAGAAAGAGGAAATGTGTATTAAGGAGTGATTTGAAGAGAAGGTCTGGACATTCCACATGTGAGAGCAGCAGCCAAAAAGCCTTCTCGATTACAGTGGTTTAGTTCAACATAGTTTCAGTTCTGCTTCTAGTATTTTGTCCCACAAAGTAAACCAGCATTTTTTTCACAGAATTTTTAAATAGCTTAATTATGAGGATTGTTATCAAATCAAATTGTGATGATACTATTTTTAAATCAAAAAATATAAATATTTATTATTTAACTACAAAGAAATGTTAGGTTTCTTTCTTATATGGCAAAGATGTCTTTGAAATCTAATATATATATATCATGACTCGATGGCATTCTACTTGCATCCAATGTTGAATAGCTGTTCAACCATCATCTGTTTGATTCTTCTTACTGGACAAAAAAGGCATACGCTGTCTATTTCATGAGCACATTCTATGAGAAGGATTGTTATGTCTTCAGATGCTGATTTGAACAGTAAATCAGGTTGATCTTCATTTAGTATCCAAACTGGAAAATCAGTAAGGATTCTCAGTGAATTCTGCCACAACCTGAAGAAATAGATTTTGAAAATATTTTGTGAAGCTTGGATATTAGGAGATGCAGGGAGAGGGAGGTAATGGTATATTTCTATAGCTGCTTCTGCAGGCCACAGTTCCTGCCAGAAAACCTGCTCCATTGTGGGCTCTCCATGGGCTGCAGCTTCCTTCAGGGCATATCCTCCTGCTCCAGCATGGGGTACTCCATGGGCTGCAGTGTTGATATCTGCTCTGCCATGGTCCTCTGTCGGCTCAGGGAGACAACCTGCATCACTGTGGGCTGCAGGGGAATCTCTGCTCCAGTGCCTGGAGCACTTCCTCCCACTCCTTCACTGACCTTGGTGTCTGCAGGGCTGTTTCTCTCACATTTTCTCACTCCTGTCTCCCAGTTTCTGCACAGTGTTTTTTTTTACCTTTTCTTAAATACATTTTCACTGGCACTGATGGGCTCAGCTTTGGAGCCAGATGGAACCAGCTGTACCTGACATGGGGTCAGCTCCTGGTGTCTTCTCAGAGGCCATCCCTGGAGTCCCCCTGCTATGAAAACATTGCTATGTAAACTGTGCACTGGCCTGCTTCCACCTGCCTCCCCATCCCATCCCAGATTTCCCACTGTGGCTTTCTTGGTCTTGCTTGCTCTACTGCAGTAATATGGCAGTAGGAAAAGTGAATGCATGTAAGGCCCTATGCCATCTCTGTTTCGTTAACCGTTCTGTCAACAAGATTGTTCTGAACAGGGTTTGTTTACAGGATGGCTTCTGTGCCAGTGTTTGATTTATATTAGGGCGCTCTCTTGCCGTGACACGTATGACTGAACTAATAGTAATGCAACAGTGGGAAGCAACTGAAGAATTGCTTCAGGAGTTCCAACTATAGCTCCTATTTATAACAGCAGTGACCTAAAAATACACTTTGGTGGTTGATTAGTATTAAAAAGTATTTTTTCTAATCCTTATAGGAGTGTGAAAGGATACACCTTTATTATTATTTTTCTAATAATCAGGGACTATCCATGATATGCTTCCAATGTTTTTTAGCTGTGGGTTGGTGTGAAAAGTTTAAAATTCTGCAGAACACAGGTGGGCCATTTTTTAAAGCTGCTTAAGTATGCTCTCGTCACGTTAAATATAAATAATACAGTTTTATTTGGAAGAGGTCTGCATAAAACAAAACCCAGTTGTCTCACACAGACAAAGGCTTTAGTTTTTTATTAGAGCATTTCTTGTGACAGCAGTGTTTTCAAAGCCCTTTAGTTGTTTCAAAAGCATTTATTTTAATTTTTTCAGTACTCTATCCTCATTTTTTTGTTCCCTTTCTTCTGTTACAGTGGAACATATCACTCCAGAGATGAAAGCACGGATAGTGGACTTAGCATGAGCAGTTATAGTGTACCCAGAACCCCCGATGACTTCCTGAACAGTGTTGATGAGATGGATACAGGTCTGTTTCTGTGTACATCCTTAATGCATGTTTTCCAAATATATTTGTGCCCATTTGCAATGCAAACAAGCAGCTCTGGTACTGATACTTTTCACATTGTTTTTCTACCTTCTTCTATTTCTGTAATAGAAATATTATAGTTGGATTTGTGAAAAACGTACTTGTAATCAACTCTATTGGGAGGATGGGGGATTGCTCATAAATAGTGTCACTCCTGTTGCTGTATGGAATTTGAATGTCCATTTGCTTTTTTAAGTAATATTGTTTGTTGATAGCTAAGACTAGTACCTCATCCAGTGTTGCTAATACTGCTCCAAAACAATATTTGACTCAGTACTTTTTCCTTTAAGTGTAAAAATTAAAATATGCTAAATGACTTCAAAGATCTGTAGATATTTGGGTCAGTAGGTGAAAAGGTTGAAACAAAGACATTCTTTGTACATCTGCATGCAGTCAAGTCATCTTTGGGTTTTGTGATGTATTTCTATGAATCATTTTGCTTGTATGATGCAGGAGATACAGGATTAATGTTTAACCAGTTGTCCTGTTGCATAGTGGGTTTGGTACCTCCAGCATATTTAATATGCATCTTGCTTTGTGTTCTAACTAGGTGACAGTATCAGCCAAAGTAACATACCGTCCCATCAGAACCGTTTCCCAGACTACCTTGAAGCCATTCCAGGGACAAATGTGGACCTTGGGACACTGGAAGGAGATGGGATGAATATAGAAGGAGAAGAACTGATGCCAAGTCTGCAAGAGGCTTTGAGCTCTGACATCCTTAATGACATGGAATCTGTCTTGGCAGCCACCAAGCTAGATAAAGAGAGTTTTCTTACTTGGTTATAGGGGCCTCAGGGAGACTGAATTCTAAATCTGTGAAGGATCTAAGGAGAATAGGACATCTGTATCTGAAGTTCAGAACAAGCCAGTGTGGCACACATTGGCTTGTGTTCAGAAAAAGTAAATGAACAAATATCCAACAAGATTCTTTCGTTTTGCTCTTCCCTGTCCATCGCTGCTGTTATATATTGCTGACTTTTTTCCACAGTTGACTCTGAAGAACAGACATCTTCTTGATCTTTTTCTATTGCTGTTGCAACTACTGTTCAAGGGGGGTGGGGAGGGACGATGAGCCTATTTGGATGACGAATGCCATTCCTTTTGTCCTAGTGTGCGCTTGCATATCATTTTATCTAAGTACTCAGATTTGAGAGTTAATTTCTGCATGTCACTGCTTGTAGTTTGCTCGGCTAGTTGTCTCCTGCTGCCTGTGGCAAGTGGTAAAACGTGACATACTGGGGTGACAAGCCAAAAATGATGTATCTGGTCAAAAGAAGTCAATACTGATTTGGAGATATGACTTAAAGGAGGGCTGAAGACTGTTTGGCATTAAGTGTTTCTACTAGTAGCTCTTTCATTAGTCACAAAGTGCTCTTGTTCATATTTTATGTTATAGTAAATCATGAGTCATTTTACATAGAAACATGTATGAACTTTGATTGTTGCCACATATTCTAGCCTAACTTTTGTTTGTCAAAAATAGTTTGATTATTTTTGTTAGTTGGTTTAACTGTAGCTGTAGGATGGGAAGTAATTATAGCTGTTTTTTTAAAAAATAGTGAAATCTAAGGTTTTTTCTGATTTCACATAGTCTTATTTAAAACTGAATTGTCTGCTTTTTTTATACTTAAAACAAGCCTATTGTAGCCTGATAAGCTAGTGAGTACATAAACCAGTATGTTTTGCCTGTAACTTTTTTATTTTTTTAAAGGCTAGCTTTGAATGTAATCATTAGAATTCATGACCAGTGGCTTATTTTTCATGTTTATTTGCAAGATTTCAAATTAGGATCTGGTTGCAGCAGTGTACAAGTTAGAATCCTAAGTGTGGTATGTACCATTTTAAAATGCATTTTAAAGTAGCAGAAACCATTTTAAAATGACAGATGTATCTAATCTCTCCTGGGTTTCAGTTTTGATACCTAAGCGAGTTTAGATTTTAAAATCTTTAATGGGCAAAAAACTTCATGAAAAGTTTCTCAAGTTAGCATGGAAAAAGTCTGAACTATTAAAATCATTCTAAGTTGCAATGAAAAGGCTAGAACACCAAAAAAAAAAAAAAATCCTCAAGAAAAACTCCTAGATGTAATAGTTACCAAATTCTGTTTGATGAAAAATAAGCCCTGGACACTATATGTAGAAGAATGTAAAGATATGTGTTAGATGGTGACATGAGCAGGTAATGAAGTGTATATTAGTTGTAGAGCTTAGCATGGGGTAGAGGTGAATATGAATTATCTTTATTTTAACAGGAAAAGATGTATCACTAAGTTGTCTGCAGGAGTTGACACAGTTTCCAAAGAGTATTTTTAAATGAACAAAATGAGCATGCATCAAACTTTCAGTATAAGCTATGAAGTTTTGTGGGGCTTTTGTTTTTTCCTGATGAAATATATTGTCACCAGTTAACACCTCTGTAATTAAGGGCCTGTCACCATTCTCAACATGAGCCCTTATTTTCAAGGGTGTATAACGTGACTATAAAGATACTGTAAGTGTGAAACTTGGTTTTGAAAAAAATCTCAGCTAGCAGGGACTTCTCCTGGGGACAAATTTTTTTGTTTTGTGGAAGGACATTGATTATTTTTCAAGTTATAAATGAATCAGCAAAACAAAACACCATATTATCATTTGGAATTTTTTATGCTTCAGAAATTGTTCTCTCTTAGGATCATGTAAAGAATGAAAACTCTGAACCAAGTCTCATTTTTAAAACTGAAGCAGCAGAGGCAAAGATTTGAAATGTTCCACTATAAGTGTATATTTACTACTTTACGTAATGATATTGGTGTTTGAAATAAACAAAATTGTAGCTTGTTAGGGGATACAGGCAGGTTTTAAAATACCAATTTTCAAAACATTCACGAGGACGAATATATTCTGCTACACCAGTAATTCAGCGATCAATAGGCCACTTGTATTGTGCAATGACACAGTTGCTCCTAAAGCACCATATTGTGTCCAAGATAGGGATTTTAGTAGCATTTTTACATTTTCATTATGAATTCTTCTCTCTTCTTCCCTTCAGGGGGGAAGGAAAAAAAAAAAAAAAAAAGACACTAAGTTGTTATAACTTGAATGGTCTGACATAAAACCACAACAGCAAGGAAATGCAGAGTTGATTCCATTTCAGTCGTCTTTCCACAGTTGTATCCAGGCATAATAGCACATCCAGTGCACTGTGTGCCAGCTCCTGACGTGCTGTACCTTGCTACAGCAGAGATGAGTGCAGAACAAATTTTCTTTCCTTGCTTTTGTGTGTTTGTCACAGCTTTAATATTTGAATGTTTTCTTCTCATTGTAGAAACACTAAATATCTTATACTGTATTTGGGTAGCACTGCTTAGGATAGATACTGACAAACTGGGAATCCTTGAACTGCTCTAACATGAATTATGTTTTGTGATACTTATTTTAATACATTTCCGTTCTCTCATTTATTAGGAAACTTACCATAGAAATGCTGTACTGTTGGCAATCAACATTAATTTGGAATTATTATTTTTTTTTTAATTCTGCAAATGCATTGTTTGATGAAGTGGTTAAAGTTGTTTGAAATGCGAAAGCGTTTTGGGTAGTATTTTATACTGATGTATATATTGAAACAGAAATCATTGTAATAATTGTAATAGCTTTTAGTTATAGATACACTACATGCAGACAGATGGGGCTGTACAGTACTGTGCTGTTCAACACCTGGGCAGGGCTGCTGCTGGGGAACAGGTTGCAGTGTCAGTAAACCGTATGGATCAAATATTGTACCATTCAGTGTTGGCGCTCACCAATGCAAAAGGAGAAGAGATGATTTCAACATGATTTACACTACATAGCTGTCACAAATCTGGTAAATCAGTACTAAAGTGACCTTTTCACTTACAAGCATGTTTTTTATACAAATTAACAGGTGTGCCTGTGTAAAATAATTTGTTCCCTGTATCTTGGAAAAAATACTCTCCACATTTAGAATGTTGTGTGTTAGAGAACTCTTAAATGCACCCTTGTCAAAAATTATATATATTAGTTACCAATGTTACTTTTAGATATGAGCATGACTGTAAGTTAGGTACTTAAGTACGTTCTGTTACATTATTTTTCTTTATGTAATACTTTTTCAGTTGTTTTATTTGGTATAAATATATACTTTGTGCTTACACATCTTTGTTTGTTTTTAACATTCAGTAGTATGTAAAGATAACTGATTTATTTCAGTAAGATGAATGCATTGACTTGTTGGAAATCCTATTGTAGTATGTCTGTTCTGGTCCCCCTTGTCACTGCTTTTGTAGTCATGAGCTCCAGTCCTGCAAACATTGTGTACAAGCTCACCTAAGAGACAAAGTATACATCTCTGTGTGTTTGCAATAATGAAGAGACAGTGACTCTACTGAGCCTCGTACAGTTTGTGTAAAACAATACTTTAATTGCATGTGGCACTGCAGTGAGAGCTGGTAACAGAACACCTGTTACCTGCTATAAGAAAGCATCCACTTTTTGCAGATACGCTTGCAATGTTCAGGATCTTCCCACGTAGCAGATACTTTTTTTTTTTTTTTTTGCTAACTCTTAAGTTTTATACAATAATTTGTGGCAGACTATCAATAAAGACACGCTGTTTTCATTTCCAAGTTTTGACTTATGAATTGCGAAATATGTAATGTCATACCTTGAAAGTGTCTGAAGATTTTATTTTTAAAAATCTTGACAGGATTCATTAATTCTGTCCTTCTGTAAAACAGAAATTCTGCAAGTTTTTTGTTTTGTTTTAATGTAATGCAATTTGTGATGGCTGAAGCCATACCCTATTTGCATTTTAGCAGTTCCAGAGTTAGTACTGTTGGGCACTGAAGTGCCTCAACCCCATGAAATTCAATGCAGTTGTGTGTTTTCTTAGTTTAAGGTCCAGGGCTCAATGCTTCTATCAGTTTGTCTTTTACACATGAGTTCATAGCTAGGTTTAGTCACTCAGCTCCTATATATATTTAACCTAACATCACACCTCGCACCTGGGAGTAGAAAGCCAGTGCCAGGGCATGACAAGGCACTGATTTTATTTGCTGATATCATTCTCTCCCATTTATAAGGTGGTGACATATTGCAGTAGTTGAAGTATGAGTGACCTTCTGAGGCAGCCCTAAATAGAGTGTATTACAGCAGAGCAGGATATGTGGTCCAGGTGTTCCAGGGTCGCTTGGCAATTATTTTTGAAATATTTTCAACACTTAGTTAAAAAGTATTGGTTTCAGTAAGCCAGAAATAGTATGTTTCCAAGGAAGCTTTGAGGCTTCCCTATGCTAACGTGCAAGTTATCAGCAAAAAAAAAAAAAAAAAAAAAGCATTGTTCACCTAGGATCATTAACAAAATTATTATTTGAGATCGGGCTGTGATCTGTCTAGCACCTCCTGTTCTGGAGGTTCATTTGGAGATCAAGTAAGGCCATTAATTTTATCTACAGCATCCATAGTTTATATGCGCCTGTTGATGAGTGAAGGTGCTCTTCTTGCCCTTTGCCATCACCACTTCTTACTGCTAACAATTTATCTGCACCCTCTAAATTTAGATGTCATCAAAGTAGGAAGACATCCATGCAGGATGAAACATCTTGGCCGACATGAAATGGTAAAGCCAGCACTAAATAAAGAACCAAATTGTCTTTAAAATAAATTGAGGAAGAAATGTTGAATAAGAAACTTAAATACCAATGCATTTGACAAAACTGCATAATGTTTTTTGTGGAAAACCATTTTTACTTTTCCCAAAACACTCCTCTCTTTAATGCAGAGGTTGTAACACTGAATGCTGCAGATGTAGCCTGTTATTGACTGGTATTATTTTCTCTATATGGGAATGAAGTTGGTCACTCCGATTATAGTATTTTTTGTATTAAACTGACTTGTATTAGAATATGAAAGGTAATTTTATTGGATTTCCCTGTCTTTTTATTAGCAAGTGTTTAAAAAAAAAAGGGGGGGGGGGAGGGGGGTCAGAGAGGGAATTGTGAGCAGCCCAAGAGGCTTTTTCTTCAGTTATGCAACAATAAAATAGATCTCCATAAAAATGGTATGTTAGATCTCACCTGAAATGCCCTTTCTCCTTCTCCTGTATACGTTAGTTCTGAGCTACACTAGTGCTTTTTAAATTACTTATCAGATGTACCATCTGCGAATTTTGCTTGCTGGACCTAGGTGTTCCTGCTCTGGCAGGGGGATTGGACTAGATGATCTTTTGAGGTCCCTTCCAGTCCCTAACATTCTGTGATTCTGTGACACCCAAAGACTGGGACTGCAGCACTACGTGCTGTTCATCCCCAAGGGAGAGCAGTGTTCCTCTCTCCGGAATCCAGCTGTCCTCCTGTTTGAAGTCTGTCGTGTAATGCAGAAATTGCAGCCTGACTTCAAACATGCTGCCCAACCACTGTTACAGGATGGTTATTGGCAAGCACCATTTTTGTAACAATGGTGGATTCCTGTTCTGGTTTGATTTCCCAGAGACTGGAAAAGTTCAATTTTCCTATTTCACTACTTTGGTTTCTGCAACCAGCTGGTGTAGCAGGGGCAGAGTCCTCCCTATGCCAGTGCCACTGTGCCTGCTGCAGGACTCCTGATGTTAACAGTGATTTTTTTTAAAGCTGACAGTTTTAGTCAGTTTTTCACTCATAGTTTCATCGTTAGGCATGCAAATACAATTGTGTCAGCTCTCTTGACTGACAAGTGACCCTTTTCAGACTTCACCAAGCAATATAATCCTTTCATACCCATCATCCACTGTTGAAGTGTGACCCGCAGGCCTCTGAGAGGTCCAGCTGTAATTCTGGACTTTAAAAGTCTACAGTTAAAACAAGATACCTCTTGTGTGGGCGTGTGACAAAATCCCAGACCTACACTTCTAAGAAACTGGATGGTTTAGGTGCCGAGATCTAGCAGCAAATGGCAGTAACTGTGAGATGCCCTCTGGTTAGACCAGTGCCTGTCAGCCTGTGGTCTACAGGCTGCAGTGGGCTGCGGATGGCTGTTTAGACCAAGAAGTTACTACCAAAAGCAGAGCCTGTTGGGCAGCCTTTCACTTTCTGTACAGGAGAGATTCAGACTGCTGCTGAGAGGTTTCGGTGCCTACGAAAGGTGACAAGTGCCAGACTTGTTAAAGCTCAACTGCTGCTGCAGCCACACCTTTGTCCCTGTCCACAGGTGATTCTAACAACCCTTTTAAAGCCCTGACTTTTAGATTTATATACACCAGTATATATATATAACTGTGTGACTTCCTTTGTTTCTTAATTTTGGGTTTTCACTTAAAACATGACTCTCCTTTTAAAGGCCTTTGCTCCTGGGAGCAGCCTTTCAGGACCTTTCTCAAATACAAATTAAAAGCCTTCTGAGGACGTTCAGGGGAAGTGGAGCTCACCATGAGAAATACCCCAGAGTTTTCCCTGAAAGCACGTTCATTGTTAGACACTGAAACATGTACCTGGTTCCAGTTCAAAATAGCAAAAGAGACGAAGATCATTCCTCTTAGCATTCTCTGCATTCCTAGTGAAGGAGCAAGTTTACCCACAGGCATTTAATGCAGTCCTTTGAGGCACTTCAATTTAATTTGGTAATCTATTATGGATATAGATTTCTCTAAGAGTTATTTGAATGTGATACGCACCAACAGATCACTGAGAAACAGAAATTTCTTTTTGCAGCTTAGTGGCAAGAATGCTAGAAAACCTGCCAGCCATACAGTAAGATCAGTATGTGTGTTCCTCCTGCCCATATGCAAGCCCTGCCGTGGAAAATAAGCTGGTTTTACATGAATATCCATGACTGCAGTAAGGTCCAGGTTCCTTGCAACTGTGATCTCTGCCAGTGAAGTTTACTGTGGTGACATGTGGATTTTGCTTTATGGTCCCTTTGAAATTAAGGTAGTGAGGTCTGTGAAAAGAGGAAGGAAGCCATCTGTGCTGCTGTATGAGGCTGAGTTTCTCAGCTGCTTTTAGAAATGTCTCCCTTCTAACAGAGGGAAGACATCTGGTGGACTTGCCTCTTTGTGACAACTGGCTTCACAGTGGCTTGCATTTTATTTCTAATGTCACTAACTTCTAACATATGGGCACGTTGTTGAAGTGAGTGCATTGGTGGCAACTGAAACTAAGGATAAAGATGGTTTTATTTTTTAAAATGCAGTGTCAGGTACACTCTAGCTGGGCGTGCATTGCCGAGGATAAAGAGGACTCCCACCTTGTAGTGGCATATCTGGCTTTCTGCTTAGCTTTTAAGTGAGTCATTTTAGCATTTCCCAGGAAAGGTGTGTGGCATGGTTTTACTTGTGTCCTGGGAGCACTGAAACAATGTTTTCCAAGTGCTTTGAGTGTAAAGCAGTATTTAAGAGCTTCCTGTTCATTTATTCTCCAAACTGTGTTATTTTGGGCATCTTTTACTGAGTGGCATCACCAAGCACTATAATTTTTGCAGTGTAGTGTAAGTTATGTATCTGATTCTGCTCGTGTAAACCCACTAATTACAGAAAGGTAACATGTTAGTGCATGTCAAGTTTTCACTGGCACGTGGACACTCAGTAGGAAGGGTGAGCTGATTGGAGCTAGCCCTCCTCTGCTGCTCACCAAAGTTAACTTGAATTACCGTGTCTTTGCTGGAAGACAAGAGTGCACAGTTAGCACAGACAGATTAATGTGTGCCAGTTCTTCCTTCTCTGGAAACTTTAGTGCCTGAGTCCTTAGGTTTTTAGCTATTCTTCGGATTCAGCTTTCCTGTTGAGCTTTAATCTGGTCTTCTTTCTGGGAAGCCAAAGGAATATATTAGGTGTAAAAGTATATTGATTAATTATGAGCGTGAGAGGGAAAAAAAGTCTTGCATTATTATGCATATATACACAGAGTAATGCTGCATACATTCATGTGTGTATCTATATATAGACACACTATATATAAACACTAATTTCCTGCCTAAAGACAACTCAGGTTCTCATGAGTATTATGATATTTGGTCGAGGCTCATAAGGAAAAAAAACAATAGAAGTGCCATCCCAGTTATAAGGTCTGTATGGTTGTTGCTTATTTTTAAACCCAGGTCTTTAGGTGTGAGGTAGGAGCATTTCAATCACAAAACCAAAACGAGTAACGAGAGTGAATGTGAATGCTCATGTTATTCAGCTGTGCTGCCTCTCTAGTAGTTACAGCACCCATATGTAAGTTTGCTTAGCTTTTGAGGACTTAAAGGCACCTGGAACAAAAAAAAAAACCAAACAAACAAACAAAAAACCCAACCCAAACCCCAAAAACCAAAGGGGTGGAGTAAAAGAAGATGGGTTGGCAGTCACTGCCTTCCCATGAGAGTGCATCTATTGCTTTTAATCTGGGACAGAAGGGCAGTTGACTTCAGATAAGATTTGTTTACACTGAAGTTTACCTTCAAGTTTAATACATAATCCATGCTATGCATCTTGGTATATGCCCATTCTATAACTGCACAGTCATATTTGTGCATACACAACCACAGAGCCGTGCGTGTATGGCTAAAGAGAGAGAGAACTGGCACATTATGGACCAAAATGTTTGCTCATGGCAGGGATTAAACCCCTAACGAGTGCCTAATACAACAGAGTACCATGTTCCACTGATAAATAGCACACACTATGCTACTTGCTGAAGTTATTATTTTTAAATAGAGATTAAGATGGTTTTGGATTACTTCCCCATCCACAAGATCCCATGACAGTTGCTGGGGTTTCTTTTGTTTTTGAAGATTTAAACTGACTCCATGGGTGGGCCTAGACTGTTTTAAAATGCATTAACATGGATTTATTCTGCACTTGAGTATAACTATTTCTGTGCTAGGACTTTTGTTGCTAGGTATTTCTTTGGTAGAACAGTAGCAGTGGAATATAAGATGACAAACTGATGTCTAGGCATTTGAAGCTGGTTCAGGGTGTGTTTGAAGTCAGAAGTTTTTGACCTTAGGTTTTGAATCAGCCCTTTGGACTGAGTGCTGTGCTTGCACTAGACCTAGCCTGCTACTGGAACAAAGAGGAGATTTTCATATCCCATAATAGGCAAAGTGAGTTGCTCTGACTGCTTCTAGCACTGACTCTGGTGGCTGCTCTCTTAGGCTTTTCTTTTTTTTTTTCTTTTTTCCATTGTGTCAACTGTAAAAATGTATGATATACTTTCTGTGTTATTCAAATACGTGGATCTCAGCAGGGGTGTTTGCTTTTTGTGCATTTATATGTATTAATACATTTGCATAGATTTGTGAATTGTATTTAGAATAAACAAACAAAATTTGGAGGGGCTCAGAGTGTGGTATAAGACAAGATCAGACAGTGAAGTGTTTGGAGAAAAAATAGAGGCAAACCAATAAAGGCACATACACGAGTATGCACTCAGAAACAGTCAGCTCCAGGAAATGAAGATTGGAATGTGGTAGCTCAGTTGATAAAATTGCATTTGTGACTCAGAACGTCACAAAATTGATGTATCTGTCAAATTTTTTTCTGCTGTAAAAATGCATACGCTCTCATGAGATGCACAACTGCAAACAGCAGACACAAAGCAGTTCTATGCTAGTTCGTGTCACTGAGCAGCTGGAGTGCTGGCCAGCTTTTTTGGTACAGCGTTTGATGGAAGACGTGGACTGAAGACGGTCGAAAGGAGAGTAGTGATGATGAGGAAAATGTGAGAGAGGAAGAGTACGGTAGTTAGGATGTTTAGCAAGAGCAGAAGCTGGTGAAATGGTTAAAGATGACCTTCAAGTAAAAAGCAACTGCTACTAAGAACCTGTTATCCATGATACATAGGACAAGAAGTCATCGGGTTACATTGCAGTAAGGTAAACTCAGGTTAGGAAAACCTCCTTTTACTCATCTGGGTGCCTTGTTGGGTGCCTGAGGAGGCTGTAGTAGCTCCATCACTGGAGAGTTTAAAGAATAAGTTAGAAGAGCATCTCTCAGGAATGGGATAGAGCTGGGTGGTCCAGCTGACCTTTGAGGTCCACTGCCGGGCGCCATCTCAAAGAGCTGGGTCCCTGATGGAGCTCAAGCACTAAGTTAGAGCGTGCAGGTTCCTAGAGTTTCAGATCAGCAGACCCCTGAATCATCTTTAGTTCACATAGTAACTCCTGCTGTTCCTGTAAGTTGTTGTTAGCAAAGGTAACCACCTCAGAACATGCAGTCTTGACTCTATCAAGATCTACCACTCCCTTGGGGAATTACTCCCAATGGACAATCACACCAACAGTGTAAAAATGGAAAAAACCTTACAGCCTATTTACATTTGTCCAGTTTTGGTTTCCAAACATCTTTTTTTTTTTTTTTCCTCTGCTTAAGAAGTCCTTTAGTACCTGCTCTTTTCTTCTATTGAAAATATTTACGTGCTTTAATTAAGCTCGACTGCTTTTATAAACTGGACAAAATGTTTCCCCTGTGGTAGAGGGTGCTTCGGTGCTGTCTGTCTGCTAACTCAGTGCACTGCCTGCGTTCAATTTGTGAATTAATCCAGCTAGTTGAGTTTGAGTGTGGCCGAGATACAATAGATTGAGCACAGCTCCCACTTAGTAGGAGAAAAACCTCCTGCGGAGAAGTAAAATCATCCTGAAAATCATCCAGCCTTTGTGGAAAAGATGTATTTTTGGCTGAAACTCTAAGGGAACTACGATGAGCTTGAAGCTAAGCCCAGATACCAGTCTTGGCAAAAACAAAAACATCAAACTGGGTAAGAGGGGAAAAAATCCAGCATAAGAAGTGTGTGGTCTTTTCTAATGGAACAGTCTTCTGCACGTTCTCTGGTGCAGAGCAGTGTGGTAAAAATGATGGCCTGCAGACTTATACATCATTTGTTTACTGGTATGTATTTCCCTTAAGGGAGTGGCATATTTCCTGCCCCCCTTCATCTCAAGACTTTCTCTTTACAATATCTTCTTTTTTTTTTTTTTTTTCTACTGATGAAGGTCTTCCCTGCAGTTGATTTTCTGCTGTTTGCAATTCTGCCCTTGAATAAATAAGTTTCATGAGACTTGAAAGAGAATTTTTGGAATATAAACCTGTTTGAGACTCTGAAACAATTTCAGTAAGTTAAGATTAAATGCTCTGTGTTTGGCTCAGGTTCATTAAATAATTCACTGTACTTATTGCCAAGCAAGGACTATTTCATGCACTGTTTTCCTGGCTAAATTCCAACATGTGCCCACCTAAATTCCTCCTGGGCGTTTGAACAGAGGAAATGATAGTCTTCATTTGCCCCTTCGCAACGCCTGTGCCCCATCTGGCTGGTGCAGCCTGCCTTCCACAGGTGCCTGTTCCGTGGGTGGGTAGGCGAGAACTCCTGTTATGTAAAACACTTCAGGCTCTCTCAGCATGAAAGGTGCTAATGCATGCAAGTCAGTTATTATTTTGCTCAGAGCCTGCCAGTTCTGCCTGAGCTGGAGACATGCACGACCTGTTCTGACTTTTCCAAAACAGGTTTTAATGTGCAGTAAATCCATTTGCCAGCGCTGCTGCACTGCCTTTTGTTTCTAAATTTACCCTGTTGCACAGCTGATTAGGGAGACAGGAAGCAATAGATCTTGAAGCTTTCAGAAGCCAGCCCCTCCCTAGAGACGTACCTCAGTGAACTAAATGTACAGTGAAGAGCATGCAGGAGGTGGGGTTTCAAGCCTGGGCTTGCCAAGGTAGGTGATACCATCAAAGAGGTTGCTACTTTCTTCAAAAGTGCACTAGCATTTTTTTCCCTCAAATAATTTTATTTTAAAGTGCAGGCAAGATAGCACTGCTGTTTTCTCTGCCCCGCACTGAGGGGACTTCGGGGAGTTTGGGACCAGCAGTGTCAGCACTGGAGTAGGTGAAGCAGCATTTTGGTGAGCTTAAACTATTGCTTCAGAGCTAGGAGTGGTTTTTGTTCGTCTCCCTTATCATTTTGGCAAATGCCTGCAGAAGTAGTCTCTCCCTTTTCTATTTTTGGATAGAGGGATGGGAACACTTTGTTCCTTTCAAGTAGTATTTGAGTCCAGTAAGCAGAGAACTCCTTAGCACGTGTGTGCTCTGGTCTTGCACAAAAGACAAAGCACCATTGTTCTGAGATTATTAACTGTGTGATACCCAGCCCAGGCCTGATGCCAGCAATCAAAATGCCTGATCTACAAAATGCACCGATTCTATTGATTCTTCGATATGGAAAATAAGAGATTGAAAACCCCATCATTTTATACAAGCAAGCTTTTCTAGTTCGCTTTGCGTGGCAAGGCAAACGGCGGAACCAGGAGTCTGATGCTTCTGACTAGTGAAGTAGCCACTTGTGAGTGGACGGGTAGAAGTATTGCACAGGATCACAAGACAAGCCCTGAACTGTAACACAGCACAGATTTCTGGCAAACCTCCTCCCTTCACGTGACTCGCCTGTGAAATGGGTATGGTTAATTTGCCACGATGAAGATAACTTGTTTTATCAAGTCGTTTCAGGGGTTTTTTTCCCCTTTGCTAGCAAGTAATTTTTGAAAAGCATTCACACAAAAAAAATATTTCTTGAAAGTGTGAAAACCTGGTTGAGAAAGTCTTCCTTGGGAGCCAAGGTGCATTTGGCCTGCTCTTTTCCAGGGGTACTCCAACTGCCTTCTCTTGTAGCCTAGCTTACCAACAGTGTCACCTCTGTAGGCTTGGCAACGCTTGCACATGCCACAAAACCCTGGCACGCCAGAAAACTGTCCTGGCGAGCCTGGCATCTCTTGTTTTGTACCAGTGGTACCTGGACTCTGTGGGACTTTAGATCCTGTACAGCTTTTTTCCATGAAAAGTAAGAGCACAATGCTACTAAGTCAAATCACAAGTGTAGAAATGAATTAGCACAGGTAGGACAGTCCTGGGAAAATTCTCCCTGGGATGTTCTTCAACTGCATTTGCTGTTCAGTATAAAGCTGTTAATGATATTCTGTCTAGCGAGACAAGGGGAACAGAAACCTGTACTCTCAGTCCTGAAAAAAATGGTTGCAAAGGTGTAAGTAAGCATGTGGTCATGCCCGCCCGGTATCATTACATCAATGAGAGCAGTCATCCATCTGTTATTCCCCATTAATTTTACTAATCCTGTAAAGCTACCTTAAAATGTTTTTGCTGATGGGTAAGTTGCTTGATTCATCCATTCAGTAGGTGTGTGGAGTCTCTACATCATTTACAAATAAATCATTAAATTACCTTTGCAGTGATTCTTTAGTGGAGGGTGTGACAGCCAGGTGTCAGAAATACAGATAAATCCCACTCCCAGGGTTTAGTTCAATTATCAGAGCATGACCATAGTTAAAACTTAAGGAACACTGCATTAAGTGCATCCTTCCAGAACACAGATACATGAAAGCAAACATAGAGCCAGCTAAGCCAGCATCTTTTTGGATAGCTGTTTCTATGCCATAGATTGCAAATTAATAATGCAATCACTGGTTTAGGTCTTATTTTATTTTTCTGTCTGGGGGGAAAAAAGTTTACCTTGAGGCACAGCTGAGGGGGGAGTAGGAGGTGCATTCTCTAAAAATGATTTCTCCATTTAGCTGGATTTTTTTTCTCCTGATTTATAGTAGTAAATAATTACATCTGTGACTTTCAAATTGCTGTTTGGTTTTGGCTTTAAATAACGTAAGAGAAAAGCTGAAGTTTATACCAGAAGAGCACCCCCTCAGCTGTCCCCTGCCAGTGCAGGCCACGGGATTTCATATGGCTGAGTGAATCACACTGATCCTAAACACACAAATTATACTGGTGTGCTACAATTTTAAATAAGCTTGGAGCTCTGCACAACGTAATTCAGAGCCCTGACAGGGAACTCTAAACGTTGCTTCCAGCCTAAAGTAAATCACAGATCTGCGTATGGGACCTCCAACAAACTGAACCCAGTTTTGCTTGATGAATACTTCCCTGTTTTTAACCTTCCCTTTGCAGTGTGAATTCCACCTTTGTGTTAGAAGATCTGGGAGGAACTGAAAGGTAATCCAAACGCTACAACACCGATCTGCTTTGAACCATCCATGTTCCTGCCAGGGTGCCAGGTAATCCAAGAGCCCTCCATGCACTGTGCTCCTCGCAGCAGAGACCCCTCCAAAACATAGTGGACTGTATATAAAAGCCTGGGATCTCCTCTCCCACCAGTGATTCGGTGACTCAGGCCCCAATGTCATTGTCTGAGAGAGTCCTCGGAAACCCACATGCCTGAAAGATTGATGGGATTAAACCATTAAGTACAGTAACAACAGGGATCCCCCCAAAAAGCTGATCTTCTGTGGCAGTGCTGTATCTGGGCAAGGGGAGTATTTTTTTTAAGCTATCTATATAACTTCAGGAAGATCTGAACAGAGGAGTGGCTGAGACATTTGGCTTGATGGGTTTGGAGAAGCCACCAGCTAACTCATGCTGGTGAGATGGTCCTTATGACACTAGTGCTGTTGAAATTGGCTATGAGAGCAGTTCCTCTCCAACTGACGCTGACTTTCATTACTTTGCAGTATTTGTGTGAATAGCAGCTTTTAAGTTCATGGCTCTCTGGGGGAGAGAGCTCATAAACATCGGACTCAGGGTGAATTTTGCTGTGTTACCAGCTTGGATAATCTTAGTTACTCACTGACGGACAGAAAAAGCTAGGACTTCATCTCTTCTTCTCCTCCACAATAAATGAACAGTCTACAAATTATAACTGACTTTTTTTTTGCACTTTTTGGCCCTTCTTATTTTTTTTCTGGCCTAACTCTGGTACTTTTTCCAAACCAAAGGAATTTATAGGATCATAGAATGGTTTGAGTTGGAAGGGACCTCAAAGATCATCTAGTTCCAACCCCCCTGCCATGGTCAGGGACACCTCCCCCTAGACCAGGTTGCTCAAAGCCCCGTCCAGCCTGGCCTTGAACACTGCCAGGGAGGGGAAGTTGAACTAAAATGGGTGCAGCCAGACCTATCTGAAGCAGTAGTCTTTCCCCTCCTTCTTCCAAACAGAACGGCCCCCTAAACCCATCTTTATGGAAAATTGAAAGAAATAATAACTCTCTCCCAGGAAAGAAGAAAATACTTGACAACTAATTTTTAAAGAGATGGAGTTTGCACTGCTGCTAACATAAAAAAGAAAAAGGAAACATATCCTACATAGCAGTGCTAGCTTAAGCATCCACCAAACCATGGACCTTCAGGTGAATATGATGAACCCAACAGCAATTCAGAAATTTTGAGGCTTTTCAGAGGAGTGTTGGTAGCAACCACACTAATTTTGAAAAGGTAATACATCAGTATAGACCCAAAACGTACAACGAGTATCTTCTTACTGATATTCTCAAAACCAGAAGAGACTCTCATCAAAAATTACATTTAATTGTGTGCTTGAAAGATATTTTTATCAAGTGTGAAAGTAAATGGCAGTATATGTTTCTTGGTTTTGTTTAAAAATTTCATTATTCAACCAAAATTCTCTTATGTAGAGCAGTGCTCAACTTTTGAACTGGTTATGTCTTAAATTGAAGTATTTCCTTTGTCTTCAGTCCCTGGATTCCTAAAAATAATATAGCCATAATAGTCAATTGGGAATGTCCACTTCTAAATGCTTAATTGCTTCATAAATGCCCAGTGTTAAACATCTATAAAGGCCAGAATCTCAAATGGGATAAAATATATAGACAAGACATGAAAAAAATCCCAGCTCAGTAAAAATCCAAATAGTGTTTATGATCCTGAAATAACTCTTTCAAGAGTCAGAGCAAAGCGGGGTTTTTTTTAGCTTAAGATTTCCCGTATCTTACTATATTTGATTTCTGTCAAATTTAACTTTAGCTTCATTATTTTTAGGTTGCATTTGCTTTGGAATGATTCTAGCATCCCAAGCTATTTTTATTTTTTTCATGGTGCATGCTTACAAATTTAATGTGGTTACTTTAGATTTTTCTTTGTTAAAACTTTCATGCCACCAGTGTTGAAACAGCAAAAAGATGTGTTATTTATAGGGATATAAAGCAAAGCATCAGCCTTCTAGGTTGTTTTTTTGGTTTTTTTTTTTAATGATAGATTAACCAAATCCTTGGTAACTCTATTTTATTACGCAGGAATAAATAAAGATGAAATCTCTCTGGCAGCTTCAACTGGATCTTCAGCTGCTGCATCCCCCTCCTCACCTCCCCCCATTCACTTGCATCTGAAGAAAAAGGAGGGAATGAACTGCTGGAGAGCATTAGGAGATCTGCTCCCCTCCCAACTCCCAGGTAAACCATTGCCTGCCCATACACAAAGGGGAGAAAAAGCCTTTGAAAGCACCTTGGAAGGTGGGTGATACGCATCAAGGAGTAATATTCCTCCATAATGAGTCGATGTCAAGAAGCCATGAAGAGTTACCATGCGTGGTGTTGCTGAAGGTGCACGCTGAGAGGAATCTGCAGAGCCCTTGCTTTCAGGTGATGCTCTTGCACAGGGATCTTCGGGCTCCTGGCTATGTGAAGTGCTCGTTGCAGCTCTCGTTGGGCTCCATGTCACCTACTACACCACCAGATTAGAAGAGAAAGGCTCAAGAGATGACAAGGTCCTCTGTCAGCCTCCAGAGAGGCTGTTGCTGGATGTGACTCAGTGCACCTCAGTGGCCTCATGTCCCTGTGGAAATTTTCAGGAGACCTTGGAAAGTTTCAATAGTTTTTGATGTTTGTAAAAAACATTGCCACAGTCTTCACAAGAGATGTGACAGCTCCATTTTAAACTAAACAAAGATTTGCAGTATGAAAAATCCCATTGACTGAAACTTTGGCACTCTGACAGTACTTGGGACTTGAATGGAATTGAAAACTAAATATATCCAGTACCGTGTGGGCAATCAAAGCCTTACCTCAGGACTACGTGGTTTATAATTTGTCCCACATAGAGCTGTGTTAAGATTGCCAAATTAGTAGTCATGGGAATGACATATAAATTAGTAGTCATGGGAATGACAGATTGAAGGCTGCCCGGCAATCCTACCCTGCCTTCTCATATACATTATTTATGTTTATTTATTATAATATAGTCTTCAAATAAATATGGCTACAGATCATCTTCCCTACAGGAGCACATAATGAAAGTATTCAGTGAATAAGCAATAAACCCATACTATGTATATTTTTTTTAAAGATTATATTACTTCAGATTTTTTTCTTTCAATACACAATAAAAAATTTTTTAGTTTTTCTATTGTAAAACTTTGAAAACAGCTGTTCAAGATCAACTGAAAAAAAAATTTAGATATATTTATCTATATCTTTGCACACAGTGTTTTTGTTTCTGAATTTTGTTTCATACTTAAACACTTTTTTTTGTTTTTTCCCTAGGAACATCTCCACTTCCCAGAACAGAGCTCTGCCGAGGCAGGTACCGCATCACCAGCCACAGCCAGCAGCAGAGGCTGTATGCACAGTAAGACACACATGTATACATATAGAATCATAGAATCGTGTTGGTTGGAAAAGACCTCTAAGATCATAAGGTCCAACCATTAACCCAGCACTGCCAAGTCACCACTACACCGTGTCCCTCAGCTCCTCATCTTCACGTCTCTTAAATATCATCAGGGATGGGGACTCAATCACTGCTCTGGGCACCCTGTTCCAATGCCTGATAACATTTTTGGTGAAGAAATTTTTCCTAATATCCAATCTAAACCTCCCCTGGCACAACTTGAGGCCATTAGCCCTCGTCCTATCACTGTTACGTGGGAGAAGAGACCGACCTCTGCCTCGGTTGTAACCTCCTGTCAGGTAGCTGTAGAGAGCAATGAGGTCTCCCCTCAGCCTCCTCCAGACTGAACAATCCCAGTTCCCTCAGCTGCTGCTCATCACACTTGTGCTCCAGACCCTTCACCAGCTTTGTTGCTCTTTGAACACGCTCCAGCAGCTCAGTGTCCTTCTTGTAGTGAGGGGCCCAAACTGAACACAGGCCAGAGGGCAGAAGTATTATCACAGACTGCAGTCTGTGAGTAGGGTGTAGAAGCCCTGAATGCTCTCCTGACAGGTGGTGAGCATTTCAGTATTCAGTACATCATGTGGCAAAGAGCTGCACAGTTCTTTGCCTAATTAACTGCTATGCAAATAGCCACTGCATCTTACTTGTCTTGAACCTGGTCCCTGCTAATTTTGTTGTCTGATTTTTGTATCAGAAGAGAGGGTGAGGAATAGTTTCCTGTTCATTTTCTTTCTATTTATATTTCACCTTTTTCCCCTTAGTTCTCTCTATTTTTGAGATGAAAATTTGTAGCTTGTTCAAGCACTCTCTATGTGAAATTGGTCCCAAACCTCTGTGCCCTTGTAGCCCTTCTTGGAGCCTTTCTACATCTGCACTGTCATTTTCACTGGAGAAAACTGCTCAGAGATTTCCAGACATGAGCACACTCTGGATTTCTCCAGTGTGGAACGTTGCTGTCTCCTCTGTTCTCTTTTCTCTATAGTTTCCATTCTGACCGAGCTGATCAAACAGGAACATACTGAACTTAACAAAAGATATCACTGAAATTTGTTCTAAACAATGCCTAGCTGAGAACAGCGCTTTCTAGGAACAAGGATGGGAATGCTGGAAAACGCATTTCTGGAACCTTCCCTTCTTCTTGCTTTTCAATAATGCTTTTCTATAATGTGCTCATCTGTGTTAGGAATTTTTTTCTACATCATACTTTGAGATCCAAACTCTTACCACTAGGTGGTGTGGTATGGTATGGCATGGTATGGTATGGTATGGCATGGCATGGCATGGTATGGTATGGTATGGTATGGTATGGTATGGTACTGTTATGTGCCGATGTCACTGGTGAGCCAGGGGTGCTGCTGCTGAGCCATGCCTCACTGGGCAAGCACAGGATACTTCCCTGGAAATTTGAAATGCTGTTTTGAAGGAAAATAAAAGATCATTGCTCAGCATGAATAAGGAAATAAGGGTAAATGTGCAATGTTGTTTGGGGTACAATCATCTCAACAAAATTTTTAAGTCAACAAGGGACATATCTAAACTGAGCTAATCCTTGTCTTTGCTTACAGTGATTAGGGAGGTAACAGTGCTTTTGGGGCAGCCAAAGTAAACGTCGAAACTGAGTTAGATCAACAGTGCCCTAAAAGTGTCCAAGAATCTCTATTAACTGTAAAGGAAACTGATGCTTAGTTGGATGCAGGTGTCTAAGGACAGCTGGGAGGAACCCCAACCCTTGGGACCCTGTGGACTGTATCTCGAAAAGACAAGAAAGTGTGCTGTTTTGCTGGTGAGGTCTCTGTGTCTGGCTTCCCTCCCGTGGAGAGGAGGCAGCAGCTGGAGAAGGTGTTCAGGGTGACACTGGGAACTAGACCTTTGGAGGCTTGGGCAGCACCGGGGACGAGGGAGTTGTAGGCATAGTAATTTGGGATAATATGGATAAATCTGAAGGTGAGTAGGGTCTTAGTGATGTGGGGATGACTGGGGCATGAGGGTGTAGAGGCTACAGAGTAACACGGTTTAACACAAGAGCCAGAAGGGCTCCAGGTGCTGTGGTGTCACTGGCTTGAGTTATCAGGAGGATGCTGGGATATTCACATGATAAAGGGGCTAGGAGGCCTGAAGGGTAACAGTCACTGGGGGCAATGGTATTGGGCAGATGCTGAGGTGCAGAACGAGGATATGCTGGCATGACTGGGACAGAGATTTAGTTTTACAAGGACTGAAAATATTGGGGTGAGGAGCTGGTGGGAGTGTGAGGGGAAACAGGCTGGTGACTTGGCTGGGTAAGAAAGAGATGATTAGGACATATGAGTAAGGATATGGATAATAGCCATTGCTTATAGTCTTTCTTCAAGTTTTTCCTCTGTAACTGCTCTGTGTTATGCTTCAGGGCTGCAGCAACACATGGTATCAGGGTCTTTATCACCTCTGTGCAGCCCAGCCTGGCAACGACTGCTCTTTCTTCCCCCCAAAGCAGCAAGGAAGGAAGGGAGCACAGGCAGCTTGTCTGGCTGTGCACCACGTCTCACTTGTCATCTCCCCCACAGCATTAGGGGAGAGTGTGCATGACAGATGGCAGAGAAGTCCACCCTGATCCCAAGCTGAGGTGTCCCACCGAGGTGTTAATGCATCTCCCTGGTGGAGAACTGGAGCTTTAGACATAGGCAAGGAACAGGAGTAACAGGTTTTCAGGCAGTGCATCCACTTCCCTGCTCCCACCCACCTTCAAGCTTGAGCCTCTGCGGTGGAGCTGCAGCCTGGGTGCCCAGAGGGGCCAGCAGCGGTGCTGGGTGCAGGCAGCATCCAGCTCTGCTGCCCACTGGGGACAGTCCTGCCAGGGCCTGGAAGCTGGCAGGGGACACAGCGTGACCTGTGCTGACACAACCCTCTGCGAATTCATCTGCCAAGCTGACAAGTCTCTGCTGAAGTACATGAGCTGAGACTTTTTAAAAACACATTTATAACTTGGCTACATCTTCTGGCATCAGCGTGACCTCCCCGCCTTTTGCCAGATTTCAGTCTCTTGCTCAAATGAATGGTTGCCTAACCTTGCCCTGAAAACCACAGAACCATTTTTACTGAAACTGCCCTCCCCTTTCCTCCTCCTAAAAGAAAATGGAGGGTGAAAGAATCAGCCCGAGGCCAAGCCTTGGCAGAAGACATTTCAGCCTGGCTGAGTAACATCTAACAAACTTACCAGCAACCGAAAGCAGGATCTTATAACATGAACTGTCAGGCAGTGGTAATTACAAGCAGTGCTACCTACTCTCTCTGCAATGTCCATCACCCAGAAAAGGAGGGAAGTGCATAAATGGTAAAGATAATTTTATGTAACCTGAAGAATTGGACGCATGCCTCGGAGTGTCTGTTTCTCATCCTACTTCATCTATCGTTAGCTTCCCTTTGTTGCCTCTTGCAGTCATGCACTTCCTCCTCTGCAGTTCCTGCCATCCGGAACAGCATTTCTGTATTCTTCTATCAACACTCTTAATGTCAGTTTTTGGTGAAATACTTATCTGGGGTCCCTTGTCTCTTGCTCTTACTTTTCTCCTCATTCTGTTAATATTATTCTCTGAAATTGTTTACTCGTCTTAGAATTTGTGGGTTTTGTTTTAAAAAGGATTAGAAAAAGTAGGCAAATCTACAAATACATGTGATCCTGAATACATTAACATTAATGATACTGATTTTCACTGGACAATTTATGTAAAGCTATTTCCTGATCATGAACCATTATTTAAATTAGGAGAAAGAAAAAAATCAGTGTGCAAAAGCCATAGACAGATTAGATTAGCTCCATCTTAAGAAGACACCTTTAGTAAAATCTAGCCTGTTCCCAAAATCAGAAATATTAATAGATGCTTCATTTCATTCACTGCCTGTTTTAAAATTATTTTTTAAATTGCTGATGTTGCAAAAAACCTCCATGTGAGAAGCTAGAAAGAAGTATTAATTTACATTTTAGCATAGGAATGAGCTGCAGAAAAAGCCAACTGGAAAACCTGATGGTCTATAACCCCTGTCTGTGGACACTGTTTGAATCTTATTTATATAATCTACAGATAGAAGCTTAAAAATAAGCTAATAGGTATGAGTGCCATACTTAGGATCCTTAGTGTGTTGCTCACCAGACATGCAGAATAACTACCCACAGGCTGACTTGCTCAGCCAGCTCTTGCTTAGATTCACCGAGGGTTAAAATTCTGCCCAGTCAGTTGTAGGGAGGATTCAGCCGTTTCACAGCTGTAAATCCAGGAGACAGGTTTGTTATCTAATCTGATATCTTGCATAACGCAGGCTGTGGGACTTCACTGAACTGACGTTTACTCAGTTAGACCATAATCTTCTTGAAAAAGCAATACCCAAGAAGAGTTTTATGGTAGGTCTAGGTATTTCACACACTGATCCCCCAGTTATGAGTGCCCAGGGTTTGCATCTGTAGTGCTTCCAGGTTAACGATGGGTGTAACTTGTGAGCACTTAAAGGAAGCACTTTAGGTAACCTAAATAGCTGGCACCTTCTTAACGGTGATGAATCCCTATGATGTGGAGTGAACTACCAGGTAACATGAGCAGTTTAATCACTGTCATACTAATGGGCATCTCTGTTACCCAACAGGAAAGCATTTTCTTCTCTGGGATGAGAACAGTTCCACCAGCTGCAGATGTTAAAGAGGAACATCTGTTTCGAAAATAGCCTCCTAGATTTCAATAGCAGACTGGTTTACATAATTTTCTGTTAAACTAATTTACAATCTAGTAATCAATGTGGTTACCTGGGTTTTCTATTAGTGAAAATCTCTTTTCCCACTAACTTGGAGCAAAGGGAGCATACTGCATAGAGGAGGCGTTTGGTTTCACACAGCTGTTGAATCCTGCTCCGGAGATGTTTCCAGACGTCATTGGAAAGGTGACTGACATAGATGGATCAGAATTTCAGGAAATTCACATTTTTCTTTATTTATGGGGTTTATGATTCAAAACTCTCTTTACATGCTTTACCTTTTTGGTTTCTTCATTCATTGTCTTCTGGAGAAGGTGCGTGTAATCGGGTGGTTTGGTAGGTGGCATGGAGTATTAGAGGGATGTGGTGTGGTAGGATGATGTGATGCACGTGGGATGTGGGAAGCTGTCGACTGGGTCCCATCCTGTTTCCTTCCCATGTCTGTTTTCTGTTACCCAATTATTGGATGGTGCTTGTGAGAAACAAGCTCAGAAGGAGAATGGTTAATTGCTTGTTGGTGCCTCCTGGGGAAGATCAGAGCCCAGAGAGGGTCAGGAGGGGACAGGGTGATAGGCTGGTCCCCAGAGGTAGGAAAGGGGCAGGGAGATGGTGGGTGCTGCTGAGCTAGCTGGGTTTAGCTCTCAAGGCTGTATTTCCATCAAAGTTCAGCAGGGAAATAAAACACATTGCTACATCTCTGAAAAGCACTGCATATGTAAGTCAGACTGAGGGCTTAAGCCAGGGACATGGTGAGAGGAGTAAGGGAGACCCTAGCACTATACCATATCTGTGCTTTACACAGCCTTTGTACTCCTAGTATGAAAATCACAGCACAAACTCTTCAGTTTCCTTAATGTCATTGCCACAGCTGGGCGAGCTGGAACAATATCTTCATTGTATTCAAATGAATACGTGGTCCTAGGTTTCTCTGTCCCTTTTCCCATTCCTGTGGGGTACCGGGACAGCTGAGGGGTAGTACAAACTCTCCTTTAATCAGCCTTGTTCCAAGGGAGGCCTGGGAATTGCAAGGTCACAGATGCTGGCTTGTGAAACTGCTGAATGAATTGGGCAGGAGCAGGTTTGTTTACACAGAAAGCTGGTACACAAACAGCTGGGCAATGCAGAATGAGGAGAGACAAAATGCAGATGCTTGGCTCCAGCCAGAACTGAGATCAAATATACTTTCTAAACAAGCACAGTAATGGATCTCCCAGATGTTGAGAACCAGATGTAAAAGATGATTCCTGTGCTTACGAATTGAATGTTGCAAAGCTGGACTTTAAGGAGCTTCCCATGTGGAATGGAAGCTGGATCCCGCATTAGGCACCCACCTTCCCTGCATGCAACATTTAGGAGGGCTCAGATGATCTCAAAGGGATGCAAAACATGAACATGCAGAGAAAGAGCTACCTAATGCTAAGCTGTTTTGTGGGAAGCTACTTGGAATGAACCATAAAGACGTTCTGGGGAAAAGCATAGATTAAAATTTTTGCCTTTCAGGAGTTTTATTGCCTTGCTTAGCCTCTCCATTGCAGAGGCTTCCCTTGAGCCTGGATGTCTTTGCAACTCATGGACGAAAGGCTCAAGCTTATTTTACAAGAAAGTGATTGAGGTTGTCATGATAGGGCATATTGCATGGGATCTAACACACTTATTGCATATCCCTGCTGATTTTGAGTAATTTCTGTGTCCCCATGTGTTCAGGTCTCCAGTCCCATGAGTTGGACAGTGGCAATGAGCAAGAAAGAGGTTGTGCTCTTGTGACTGCAAATTGGTGCCATCAGCTGAAGGAGGTGCCCCAGTTCATGACTATCGAATGGCCAAGAACTTGAGAGTGCTAGGCTGAAGATGTGAGTGCCTCCTCTGGTGCAGGAGAGTGGCAGGCATGTAGGATGTGGATTCTCTTCCACCAAATCAGCTTAATATCAAACACAGGAACAGCCATCAAGTACAACAGAAAGAGTCTCGAGGGCAGGGAGTGAAATTCAAGCCTCCAAGATAAACACTGAAAGTATTAGGTTAATAATAAGCAAAATAGTAGTCAGGCTTCTTGCTTTCTTTAGACCCAGACTGCTTGTCTTTGGCTGCATTATTTTGGACTTAGGTGGTCTGATATCTTATAGACAGCTGAGAAATCTGCTGCCAGACCCCGCTCTGAGTGTTCACTCCACCTTCAGAGGTGTGTGGGTGGGGTGAAGGAGGAGAAGTACACAACAAAGGGTAGCAATGACTAGAATTTGTAGCCTTTTTCTGAAGGGTATTTTTTTTCTCCTTCATTCAAAGCTGAGAGGACCTGAGTCATCAGCTGTCTCTCAAATGCTTCTATTTTAAGCAGGCTGTTTGTGATAAGCACGCAGCAAACGTACTGTTAAATGTCGAATTTGCAGAAAGGGTGTGTGTAGTGTGCCTGCACCTGTTCCAGGAGAGCTCTGTTGGCTGCAGAGGTGTGGTCAGGAATCCCAAAGGATAACACACCAGTCATCCAAGTTTTAACCTTTTATAGGATGTATTTCAGGACTGTTGCCTCTCCTTGTCTTGGTCTCCTACACCAACATGCAGATCTCCTCTTGGATAGGAGCCATCTCTGCCTGCTTTCCACCAGCTCCGTAGGGGAGGACACAGAGACCCCTTGCACGCTGCAGACCATGGTGACGGTCCTGCTGCGGAGCTGCTGCAAAAGCACCCCTGCTTTTGTGTTTTCCCTGGCTTAATTTGGCCAATAGTAAACACTTGGGTACGGAGACGGCGCGTGCATTTGTGGAGTAGCACAAAGGGCTCTCTGGGCTCTGGTGTAATCCAAATCATAGATCCATAACAGATAAGTCACAGGAGACAGAGCTGGCCAAAGCTTTAGGCAGAAGTATGCCAGTGAAGTACAGAGAATATAGGTGGAGGGGTGAGTGCACTTTTATCTAATTCAACAGACTCTCTTATCTGGTGCCAGGGGAAAGCAGTTCTTACACAGCAACAGCTGCTACATGTCTTCATATATCTTCTGTGAACAGCATTAAAAGCTGTCCAAGCCCAGCCACCCACCAGAGTTACTGTCCAAAGCCCCACAGAACACTTGGGGTATAAGAAACACTTTGAAATGTTACATTACGGTTTGGTTTTTTTCTTGTGATTTATGGAACAACCCACTCGTTTACCTAATGAGGCACTGATTTCAAGGGAGGCACAGAACTGGCAGAAAATACTGAGAAGCGTCTGAGCTATTTCTGAGGCAACTGAAATTCTGCATTACAAATTACGGATTTTGTTTAGTTTTATGTTACAGTTATATTTATTGCAGACATTATGTTTCTATTTACAGATCTAATACTTTCTGGAGTGACTTTCCAGACTCTGGGACCACATACAGTGTGGTGACGAGGTGTGCAGAAGCTTTGAGATACTTCTCTATAAGAACACAGAATCACAGAACAGCCTTGGTTGGAAAAGACCTCTAAGATCATCAAGTCCAACCATTAACCCAGCACTGTCAAGTCACCACTACACCATGTCTCTCAGCACCTCATCTACACATTTCTTAAATACCTCTAGAGACAGGGACTCCACCACTGCCCTGGGCAGCCACGGGTGAGGGTGGAGCACTGCTCGGGGCTCCAGCTCCACGGTGGGACCACCACCTGCCCAGGGCCTGCCCAGGAGCATCCAGTCTCAAAAATGAACTTTTTTTTTTCCATATTTGTCCACTCGGTGGTGCTCAAACACCACCAGCCCTTTCTTGGCATTTTCTCACTGCCTGTGTCAGGTGGACGGTGTCTGTGCTCTTCTGGGGTGTTCAAGTCACCGCTTCAAAAAACCACCTCTGCAAATCCAATAGTCAGTAAACCTAATTCGCTCCCTGGCTCGCTGCTTCCTACCCTGGTGCTTCCAATGGAACAGAGATAAACAAAACAAAAGACTAGTCATGCCTAATTACCTAGGAAGAGATTAGCAAACTCACGATCATTTTCTCTAATGTTGATTATAATTTAATTAATTCAGGATTCTTTGTTGATTTTTAGAGAAAAAGTGAACGGGATATCGTCACTACCAAAACTACCTTTGTTTCAAAAAGAGCTGACCAAAAAGAATTGGCGCTGCTAGGCAAAGTTTGTGAGGAAAATAATTTTTTCTGCTAATCAACTGATATGAAAAAGAGGGGTGAAAAAACCCACAGTGTACTCTGCAACACACAGTTCTTCAGGCTCAATTACTTTTAAACTAGTGTGTACCACTCGAGGAGATGTCCTGCTGGGAAGGGCTTTGTGTTCAGGATCACAGAATCACACAGAATGACAGGGGTTGGAAGGGACCTCTGAAGACCGTCTAGTCCAACCCCCCTGCCACAGCAGGTTCACCTAGAGCAGATCACACAGGATGCTGTGAAAGTATCTCCAACATCAGACTAATTGGCCTCTCCCCTTCTCCAGGCAGAGTAGCTGGCCATGGGGCAGCTAGAAGGGACGCAGCAATGTGATGCAGTGATGCTGACCTCGCTGAACAGGACTTCAGAGCAACGGGTTGAGCTTTTCATTTTACCTGAATGTTAGTGCTGTGTCCAGGCTTCTCAGGCAGGCCTCAGGCTCCCAGAGGGGAATTCAGCCTGCCCAAGATCTGAACTAACTTGTGTGCTGCCTCTGGGTATTTACAGGCAGGTGAGATGAATCCCAGCCTCAGCATCCAGCGCAGAGCCCGCGCAGAGCTGTGCACAGCAAGAAGGATTAGAATTTGAGCAGCCAGAAGTGTCTCCTAACCCCGATTCTCAGAGTCAACATGCAGGAAATGTCAGGTGGCTCAGTATGTCTGAAGAGCAGGATTCTCTGAAGTTAAAATTGGTGAGAAAAACCTATATAGCATGTGATGTAATTACATTTATTAATTCTTGCAATGTAACTCTGTGTGAATGGTTGCAATAGTATCTCAGAACTCTGGTTTTATGAATAAACTCCAGGCATCTCCAGCATACACTGGCACATGGACAGTTAAATCCTGGCAGACAAGGATTTAACAAATACTTTCTTCTCCCTTTTCATATTAGTTTTTAGGTTATTAACTTCCTATGACCAGAAGCAGTTCTGGGGTTTAATGGCCTAATTTATAGCTTATGGCCTGCTGATGCACATAGATCTCTTAACTGTTTAAATTCTGTGTGAAGAGCCCAAGAACCAGCTCATGCTCTAGGAATGTGGCCACGGATTCACAGAATTGTCAGAGTTGGAAGGGACCTCCAGAGATCATCTAGTCCAACTCCCCTGCTTTAAAAGCAGGATCCCCTAGGGCACATCACTCAGGGCTGCATCCAGGTGAGTCTTGAAAACCTCCAGAGAAGGAGACTCCATAACCTCTCTGGGCAGCCTGTGCCAGTGCTCTGGCACCCTCACCCGAAAGAAGCTTTTCTCATATTTAAATGGAACCTCCTATGTTCCAGCTTGTGCCCGTTACCCCTAGTCCTGTCACTGGGAACCACTGAAAAGAGTCTGGCTCCATCCTCCCTCAACCCACCCTTTAGGTATTTGTAAACATTAATTAGATCAGCCCTCAGCCTTCTCTTCTCCAGGCTAAAGAGTCCCAGCTTTCTCAGCCTTTCCTCACAGGGGAGATGCTCCAATCCCCCAGTCATTCTCGTTGCCCTCCCCTGGACTCTCTCCAGCAGGTTCCTCTCTCTTCAACTGGGGAGCCCAGAACTGGATGCAGTATTCCAGTTGTGGCCTCACCAGGGCAGAGTAGAGGGGGAGAATGACCTCCCTTGACCTACTGGCCACACACCTCCCAGGGACATGACCACGTTGTCCTCTGCACCAGGTACCACACCAGATGTTTGTGGGTGACACTGAGTCAGGCAGTGCCTGTGCTCTGCCAGGGCTGGACCTCTTCCAGTTCACAGGCTGCTCAGGAAATAAGGATTTACCTTCATCCTGGCTTCTCTCATGCTGCGAGTCAACAAGACCCTGTAACTTCTCCACTTTCAGGGACAGAAATGGTTGGTTGTGGCTCCCCTGTGGGGCACAGATGGGGAAGCATGGTCTCATGGGCTCCATGGCAGCCAGCTGCAGGAGGTGATGGGGTGAGGGCTTCAGGGGTAAGGAGAACGCCAAGGGGAAGGCAAAGGAGTGAGTGTCTGGCTTCGTCGTTGTTTCTGCTTTTCAACAGCTTTCCATAGAGGTGTAAGGTCTGTAGCACTTGTGATGACTGTAATTACCCCAAGGAACCCCAGTGATGGACTTTCCCTGCCAAATAGACTGCTGGAAAAGCAGATATTCACCACAGAAATGCTCTGGCTCTGCAGCAGTGGTGTGCCTCTGTCCTCTGAGTCCTTGGCTCCACAGTCTGGGGAGATCCATCTTCAGTCCACAAACTCTCACATCCCTTCAGTCTCAAAGATGATTCCCACAAACTCGGAAGGGAATCCTGCCAAATTTCCTGCCCCTTCTGCCCCGGAAAGCTCGTTCCCCAGAAAGCAATCTGAAACCTCATCAAGGATTCCGCTGAAGCCTCTTTGGCAATAAAATAAATCCCACTGTCACGCTGTGTGATAGATCATTCTCTGGAAAATGCAGCCCTTTGTGGGAACAGACAGATCATTTTGATTAGCTTGACTGCTTGTCTTGTGAAATTTGGCACTTTGTGTGTGGAAAGTTAAAAGTTTCTATGTGTCTGAACCTGCCCATAGACTGCTCAGCTTTCTGAAATCCCAATGTGTGAAACACACTGGTGTGCTCTTCTGCAGGACCACCGTCCCCAGGAGCGGTTTATTACTGTCCTCTCTCCCTGTCTGGCTGCCCAAACAGCAGGCACCCACTGCATTTTACTTGTTGGACGTACCGAACGAGGATGAGATGGCAGAACTGCTGCTAACACATGAAATGGAGCTGCCATGACTCATGAGTGCCTGGATTTTCCCACTCAGAAGTGGCAGTGGGGACAGTGGTGCCCTGAGCCACAGCCCAACCTGGGCTCTTTGGGACCGGTGCATTTCGCTGCCCAGCCTGGGCCCTCTTGGCTGGTGTTTTATGAGCTCAGGCCTGCTGAATGGACATCTACAGATAGTTTTTAGTGTCTACTAGGAATATGTTATTGTCATAGCTCATTCTGTGTAATTATTCTAGTAGAACAATGACCCTTTCCTGCTTATCTTCTAAAAAATCCCCACCTCAAAGCAGTGCATTTTAAAGGAAAACAAGCTCATAGGTTCTGACCCCCTGCCCAGAAGAGAACATTTCAGTTTCATTTCTCTGCAGTTCTATAAAATCTTGCCCTCGAGGAAACAAAAGTGAAAATGGACAGAAACAAAAAGACATGTGTTTGAAGGTCTGTGTGTTTACCCATGACTTCTTGCTGTACAATTTCTTGTACCTTTTGCTGCACCTAGAGACGGCAGCAGAGCGCCCCAGCCAGACCACAGGTCCGGTTCATGGGAACGACTGTTGGGTTCCTGCCTTCAATACATAAACTACACATTGAAAAGCACGTAGATCTGGAGAAGCCTTTGACTTATTTACCATTTTCCCTCGTCCACTGATTTTAGCCACATTAGCCTCCTATGATGGTACAGAAACGTAAGATTAGAACCAGATTTTTGGTGCAGAAATGTAAAATTAAAACCAGAAAACAGATGTTTTCTGTTATCTGTCCTAATAGCCTCGGAACAGGCCCGCTAGCAACTTAACACTCACCTCCTTAGCAATTAACAGACACAAAGGCACTTCAGGGTGGTACATGTAATTCATTTTAAATGTCTATTTCAGGATTTAATAAAAAATACATCCTAAAGCACCCTTTTTTTCATTCAACTATAAAGACTGACCAGTGACCAGCTCAGATATATATATATATATATGCTCTACAGCTCTTCTACATTTTACTAGATGATTCTCTCTTGCTAATTCTGTCATTGTAACCTTTGTCCTTCTCTTGCCTGATATTCAAACTCTGCACTTTTTTTTGGTGTTTCCTAAGAGTTTTGCTGGTCAGCAACTCTTTTTTCTTTGTTTTCAGAGCTGCCGTAGCATGCTCGCCTTCCATAGCTTTCTGTAGTGCCTGACATAGAGTTATATTACAGAAGACAACCACGCATTGCTTTGCTGAGGCTTGTCTTTTGTTTCTTTTGTTCTACTATTTATTGAACAGAAGAAATTGGTTTACAATGAATTTTGTAGCTTCTCTTTCTCTATGAAAAAGCCATAGTCTTTCTTGCTGGGGCTCAGCAAATATACTGTAACGTGTGAGGCCTGACAACCTGCAAACTATGTAGCTGACAACTTGTCAGCTGAAGAGTACTTGTGTGTAATAATCAAAGGGACAAAACGATGTTTCAAAAACAGGATATTGCATAATGTACTCGTTTTCTGTGGGCAGAAGATTAGCATTGGCTAGACAGGAACTGACTGGAGGGAAAAGAGAGATTTGAAAGGCCAGAAACAAAAGAATAGCACTCACAATGTATATTTATTTCAGTCTACAAAACCTTGGCTCGTAGGTCTGCATGCCTGGATGCAGGACTGAGCAGTTTCGTATGTACATGCAGCGTTTCTCTTCAAAGCAAATTAATTTTTTAATTACTTGATAGGAGCCAGCAGAAGGGAAATCACTGTGGTAACACTGAATGTGCTAGGGCCTGAAGTATGCTGCATCTTTTATAGTGACTACTGCACATTGAGAAACGCAGCTTCAGATGCAGCAGCCTCGTGAGCTGCCTGGGCATGAATACCACTATTGTTTCCAAGCAAGAAAAACAGACCCGCAGAACACAGAGAAACTCCTACAGCCCTGGGCCGATGCCAAACTGTTGTATATGCTTTCAGAGGAAGATAACCTGTTTAATTTTGGATATGTTCTCACAGTAGCTTATTTTATGCTTATAACTCAGTGGCCAAGTGAAGGAGACGGCATTCTAGAGACCTACAGCATGTGTTTGACAAAGCTCAGACACCAGCCAGATTCATAATTCAAAACTGTATTAGGAGGAGCTTTGAGATAGGATAAAAGTTTACTTTCTCTAAAATGAACCAAGGAAGCCATAAGGAAGTGGCAAGAAAGCTGGTGTCAAGCCCCAAGACATTATTCAGACCCTTGCATTTGTACTTCTCAATGTGCAGGTTGTGCTAGAAACGATGCTGTGTGTTTAAGGCTTCAAAACATTTGATACTGAGACACACAGACTTCTTCTGGGCCAACCGGTAGATGGTAATTTAATCTCCACTATTACCAGAGCCTGAAGACAGCACAGCATCCTGAATCTGGTGGTCTCGTCTGTTTTAAATATGTGCCTTTCTCTCAGACCAGGATAAAATTCATCTCTTGTCTACTTACGACATTAATGTTTTCTGAAGTAATGACTTTGTAAAGCCTCAGAGGTTGGGGATTCGATTTCCAGGTGCTGTACAAGCATATTTTACCAGGTTTTCCTTTTTGTTGAAAATATTCTCATTGCTTTTGTGTGTTAGCAATGGGTTGTTTTGTTTTGTTTCTTTAATCTCACATAATTGAAGGACTGGAGAATCTTAATCTGTACCTTTTCTTCATGTTCTTTGATCCCAGTGATCTTTAGGACAGTCCTTTTCCAGCTGAAAATGGTCTTGCTCTGCGGAAATTGCTCAACACAGTACCAAAGGACCCTTTGTTCCTCCAAAGCTGCTGTATCCTCTGTCTCAGCAGCACCATGGAGTAAGGATCTCACATCTAGCTCCTGCTCCCCGAGGCAGCTACGTTTGCTGCCACTCTGAATTTCTGGCCCAAGAATGTTTCTATTTGGATGTAAATTCTCCCCTTCTCCCCTCCCCCCACCAAAAAAGCTTTGTTCATAAAATAAGGCCTTGAGTGACCTTTTGGATTATCACAATTAGTAACATGGAACTTCTGATAATAGGCTCAGATTATGGTATTAGAGGTCCAGATGGCTGCCATTGCATAAACAGACTAACAGCTACCTGGGATGGCTGGTACTGGCTGGTACTGGGATAGATAGATTTTAGGTCAGTGCAGCCACTTGTTGATGCTAAATTAAGTCCTGTCAGTACGCTCTTCGTTTTCTGAGTTTGAGGTGGTCCTTCTGAATGAGCGCACCAGGAACGGAGCAATTTTCCTTCCTACTTTGCTAAAAAAAACAAAGTAGTGAGTATTCAGGTGACATCTAGTGTGTGTTTTTCAGTCGGATTTTGGCATCTTGTTTATGTATTCATTTTTTGTATAAGAATGTATGTCTGTCCACTCTACCCCAATAACTTTCCAGATGTTTGACCGATTTAACAGCAAATCTGTCAAAATGTGACAGCAAACTCCAGCCACTGGAAACAGAGTCTTCTAACCTTTTCACTAAACAGCTATTTCTATTCACACAATGAGCACTTCTTGTCTTTCCTCCCCCTGCCCAGCCCTTGTTATGTGTATCCAGTGGGTATTGGTATGTGGGTTAATGTTCAGTTTGTAGCTGCTAGCCAAAAAATACTAGCTTAACCCCTTAACAAAGGCTCATCACCGTCCTTCCTGTTTTCACTATGCTTTTCCTTCTAATATACTCATGAAAATATTACAAATTTAACATAAAGTCTAACGGAAACTTTTTTTTTTTCAGTACTGCATGTTAGATTACTTTTCATTTATTTACTCCTGTAAGTGTGTGCTGAAAAGACAAAGGGTTTTCAGTACCATTATGATGCCTCTTATTTCTCAAAATATTCTTAAGAAACACAGTATCGCACAGCAGAACATGAAAAGGAAAAGCCCAGCTTCTCTCAGGCTGCAGTTTTACTACCATTTGGCAGGAGGATTAACCTAAGCAGCCCCGCTCCTGTCATTGAATCCCGTGTCTGCTACAAACGTTTGTGCCATCGTTGTTCAAGCAGAGCTGATTTATGGCTTGTGCAGTTTGCGCACGGGGGTTTTTTTGTTTGTTTTGCTGTAAACCACAGGTTGGTTCCCCATTAGCTGCATTGGGAACTCAGGCACAGAGCTCAGATTTCTGGTTTTGCTTCTGAAATTAAGGCCTTATTTTGCATGTGGCAAATGAGACTTAAGCTCCCCTTTGCACGCAGGTTTTGGAAGTTAATGAATCCCCATGTGCTTATGTGCCTTTTGAAACTGTGATGTAGACACTTTGGGAAATTTCACCTTTTATCCATAGCTTCTGAGTGGATGTTTTCATTTCTGAGGTAGTTGGCCTTCTAAATGGAATGCTTCACCATGGCAATGACCCAGTTCCTAGGTAAAGTGTGATGCAATCACATTTAGCGTGATTTACAAACCACTTGTATCTTCCTGAACCTAATAGTGGTCTTAGTAGCAAACCTCCAGTGTAATCCTCAGGAAATCAAACAGTGCCACATTTGATTCTCTTTCAACTGAAGGAGTATTGACATAAAAGATTCCTCAAGAATGTGAATAGCAACAGCCAGTTCAACAAAAGCAAATTAAACGCCTTAGGAAGGATCTAAAATCTGCAGAGAGATGATGGGGAATAAATGAGGGAAATAAGATCTGGAGAAATTGTATTACTATGACAGCAGGAAGTAACTTGGAGTCAAAGTAGAAAACCTGCTGTTTAGAAAGACAACTCCTTTGGAAGAACCAGGATTGTGGAGCTCTGAATTTACACAACTTGATGCAGCTGAATAGTAGCCTTTTGATTTCTGTGATATATACGTGGTCTCCTTCCCACCTAGATGTGGCTTATTTTAGTCCAATCATCTCTGTTTTGGCATTCTTCACATTCCTATCTCCTGCTGAATGTAATGTTTCTTATACTGTCAGGAGAACAAAATTGTCTTCCTAGAAGCAGAGAAAAAAACTGAGAAAAGTGAGCAGATTCTCAAATCTAAAAAGGGACTGGAACTCAACATTTCCCAAGATCTTCCTGCAACTCATTCTAACTCTTTTTTATCTTCTAAGTAAATAATATTGAAAGAGAGATTCTGATTGATTTAAAAGCCTCAACTTATTCAGTGTAGCTTTGATATGTTCTTTAGACTACTTATGGCTTATGGGAGAATTTATCTGAGCACTAAATGTGAGAAAAGAGAACCTACAACCGATTTAGGTAAACTTTAACATTTGTACTTGTGATCCTTTGTGTAGGAGGATGTGGAAAACAAAACTCTGGGTGCAAAGGGAATAGAAACTTCAATGGATTGTGAATGTACTGACCTTCAGTAAGGCAGCAGCAAGACATACTCTCTGGGTTTTGATTTGGTTTTTTTTTTCTTGAACATTTGAGGTTATGACAATGAGTCATGGATGCCCTTAATGTCTAGATAAATTTTTCCCTTGTGAGCTTTTTACCCATTTTTTTGCTATATGCCAAATGCAATTTAAAAAGTGTCATTTAAAAAATAAATAAAAATGAAGTAATAGTTATTGCTGGTCTAGAGGTAGGTGCCCTGTTGCTGTGTTTAATGAAAACAAAGTGGGAAGCAGTTTGCATCCACCTAAATTATCAAAATACAGTTTGTCTGATCTCATGTTTACAGGAAGTCAGAACTCCTCTGCTCTTGGGACTTGGCTTCATTTATAAATAGATAATGCAACTTTGCCTACAGTTAATATTTTCTGTCTCAAGTTGTATATAATTTTTTGTGGAAAGCTATTTGCTATCTTAGATCAGTTGAACAAATGAAACCTACTTCTTTATTGCTGGGAAGTTGATGCTTGCAACGACGCTAAAGCTCCAAAGTTCAAAATAAGTAGATCATGTTCCATGGAGACATTTGATACCTTTGGGAAGATGAAAAATGTGGGCACAAGCCAGCGATAACTGTTTTTATTTTTTAATACAGATTTTATAGGTGGGTTTAGATTTGTGGGCGAGTGGGTAGAGGAGTATCTTTCCACCTCTCAGCTCACTAGCTGAGTTGAATCACTCTCAAATGAAGCCTCATTAGGCCTCGAAGAAATGCCCTGTCTCTCATTCCTAAAAGCAGTTTGGAATTAAGACAGTTTCTGTTATTTCTATGTATCAATGGCCAGGCAGGCTATAGAAAGAGTTGAAGTAATATATTTAGTGTTCTAGGGAGTATTTTTTCTTCACCTAACTGAATGCTTGTCCCTAAGACAAAGAAGTAACTGTGAGTTACATTCTTGGCTAGGATTAAAGACCAGAGCAGTATCAGTGAACTGCAGATTATGCTGTAGCTTATCCTCACTAACACTAAGATGATGTATTTGCTACTTTGAGCTCGTTGTACCTCCAGAAAACACTTAAGATAAAAATCATGGTTAATACTTGTGCATGTCATGTTGTTAAATCTGTGCACGTGTAATTGGTAAGGCTGAAATCCTAGTGAGATATTCTGACAATCACTTATGGCAGTGAGAAACCAGGTAATGGTATTTTTTCTGTACTTTATGGGAGAGAAGAGCGGTAGCAAGGGAAAAGCAAGGAACAGTGGCTTTCTTCCTCTCTCTCCTTCATAGGTGTTTAGGGGTGTGTTACAGAGGTGCCATTAAAGATGTTTTAATGCTGGGGAAGATGATAAACTGGAGAAGGGATCACAGAAGGACGACAGCATGGAAAGACTGACATTCATCAAGCCTCTTGGAGAAGACTTCTGGACACGTGGTTACATCAGGTACTTCAAGGGCTGTCTGTGTGACTTGATGTTGGCACTGCTAATGTATCACCCCATGGATCAGTACAGGCTGGGGGCTGAGCTGCTGGAGAGCAGCTCTGGGGAAAAGGACCTGGGAGTCCTGGCAGACAACAGGCTGACCATGAGCCAGCAATGTGCCCTCGTGGCCAAGAAGGCCAATGGTGTCCTGGGGTGCATTAAGAGGAGTGTGGCCAGCAGGTCAAGGGAGGTTCTCCTCCCCCTCTACTCTGCCCTGCTGAGGCCTCATCTGGAGTGCTGTGTCCAGTTCTGGGCTCCCCAGTTCAAGAGGGACGTGGAGCTACTCACCAATGCTTATATATACCTTAAGGGTGGGTGTCAGAAAGATGGGGCCAGACTCTTCTTGGTGGTGTCCAGTGACAGGACAAGGGGCAATGGGCACAAACTGGAACACAGGAGGTTCAATCTTGACATAAGGAAACACTTCTTGACTGTGAGGGTGACAGAGCACTGGCACAGGCTGCCCAGAGAGGTTGTGGAGTCTCCACCTCTGGAGACATTTAAAACCCATCTGGACATGTTCCTATGTGATCTACTCTAGGATCCCGCTCTAGCAGGGGGGTTAGACTAGATGACCTTCGGAGGTCCCTTCCAACCCCTACAAGTCTGTGATTCTGTAGTGCACTCATGCTGCGAAGTCACTGCATTCCACCTCCAGAAATTTGCTGTGTCTGCTGTTTCAGTCAACACTGCCATTAGGTTTATTTTCATAAACATTGGTACTGTGGCAGCCACACTTCTATTAGCACTTTGACCTCTATGATTAGATAGGACTCCTTAAGACAGCAGTTTCCCTTCGTTGGGGACAGCTTTGTCTGAATCCAGCCTTCTTCCCCTCCCTCCAGAGCCAAGAGTCTGCAAAGTAAAGTGCCTTGTTTTAGTTTATCAGTCCTGCTGTGCTTTAGGTCAAGGCTGTGATCTTTGGAGCTTGCTGTAGCAGGTGAAAGGGCTGGAATATAAGGATGTGCCACTGTGATGTGCCACATCCTGAGAACCAAAGCTGAAGCCTGCATTTTAGCTTCGGTAGGAGTTAAGCACCACTGCTGCCCTCTCTTTCTGCCTCTGGAGAGTTACCTTGGTCACAGGTGGAAGCCATACTCAGGATGCTTATGATAACGTATATTCCTCAGGAATTTCAGTCCAAAGAAACCTTTACTTATGTTCTTACTTCATGTGCCTTGGGGAAAGGAGTATTCATCAAGCAGCTAAGCAGGTGGGGAAAATTCCCTCTTATGCCTTTCTCTGAAAAGCAAATAAATTCATGGGAATGGAGAACTGAGGGAGCTGCTACTATACATGAGGAGACAAAGCAAGCAGGAAGAGCCTGGCAGCTCAGGGCAGCTACATCTCTTTTTCTGCTGTTATAAGCATTTTAGCCTGTTTTTTTGTCCCTCCTTCTCCCTTCCTCTTTATTGCGACATGAGGTTTGCCAAGGAGAGCCTGAAACTCCTTGCCTCGAGGCCTGGGAGGGGAGGAAAGGACAGCACATACTGCCAGGTTGGAAGGAGGCCGAAGGCTACAGAGGGGCAAAGGGCAGATGGCTGGGGGTGTCGTGGCACAAGGGAGGGAATGATGCAGGCTGCTGAGTTAAGGAGGAACACTAGATTAATTAGCTTTGGGAGAATGTATGGTAAAAAGTCAAGAATCTGTAACAATAGATTCAATGTAACTTTGTCTGGGGATTCCTGCTTGAAGTCCCCAAACTGAGAGGATCCACAGCTTGGTCTGTGAAAATAAATCTTTCTGCAGTTGCAATTAAAGCCACACGTGTACATATACAGAGCTCAGTTCCTTATGTGACACTGAACAGTTCCCTATGCCCAATAAAGCTCTAAATCCTGCACCTTGTCACACTTCGGATACAGTGTTTGGAGAGCTGACTCAGTATTTGAACCTGTAGCCTTGACTTCGTCATGTCAGCAGCCTCTTTAAAATAACCCGTCAGTGATCTGATAACCATTTTAAACTTTTAAAAGGAGTTTTTAACCTTTTTTTGCTGAAGCAGCAAACGTTTCTAGACTTACGCGAAGTTAAATGGTGTTACAGTAGTAGCTATGCTCTACTAGCTGTCACCACAGAGAGATGTTTGAAATTTGACAGTATTGCTATAAATGATAAATGTCATCACATATGACAGGAAATCTGAAACAGTTTTAGAAAATGTATGAATGAGCCTCTTGCAAATTCATCTTACTGGAACTCTGCTACAGAAAATTACCCACTGGTGTCATAATGCTCTGTTCAGTTACGCTTCCTTTATTTGTACTCTTCAGTTCTGAGTTGTATGAACACCCTACTGCCGTTCTGTCATCACAAAACGGGGCTTTTTTCAATCTCCCGTCTGCTGTTTCTTTATAGGAAATGCCAGACCATGACTGTGCTGGGAGATTTTGAGCTTCGGTCAGTGTTCTGCTACCTGCTGTGGAAGTTTTTCAGAGTTCTATACGCAGAGATACCATCTTAAACCCCCTTCAGTGGAAACTTCTCCTCTGTTTTGTCTTCCTCCTGTTCTTCCCCCGTGACTCTCAATGGCTGGCGGCTGTCACCAGCCGTTTCCCTTCTCGCAGGCTGCAGCGCTGCCTATATTAGGAAATGCGATCAACCAGCTGCGTTCTACGCTCATGTCGAGGAGAGACAGAACTGCAGGGTCTGCAGCCCGTGCTGTCCCCACGTCCTCGGGACAGCGAACCTGTCCCACCAGGCGGTGCCCGCGGCCAGCTGCGCCCCCCGCCCCGGGCAGCCCTGGCCGCTGCCCTAGCGCTCACACCAGCTCCCGCAGCACGGCGGCGGGCCCGGGCCGCCCGCCAGCCCCGCACGGCTGGAAACCCCCGCGCTGGGCCGCCGGGTTTCCCCGCCCCGCAGGAAAGTACCTAACGTCCCCGCTGACGCCGGCGGGCCCGGGCCTTCCCTCCCCCCTCGGCACAGCCCAGGGCACCGCTCCTCCCGCCGCGGCCGCCACACGACGGCGCTCGCTCGGAAAGGGGGCGGGCAGCGGCAGCTCCGCACCGCAGCCAGCCGGGCCTGGTGGTGAAGGGCGGAGCCAGGGGAGGCCGCGTCCGCCCTCCCCCTCAGACCGCGCCTGCGCCGCCGCCCGCCGGGGCTTTCCCGGCGCGGGGCGTCCGCTGGCCGCCAAGGGCAGCGCTTCCCCTTCCAGCCCTTGCCAGGCACCGTATATAGGCCGGGCCGCGCCCCGCGCCCGTCTGCTGCGGGGGGCCCGACTGGAGACCGTGAGTCCGGGGGTGCGGATGGGGCCTGGCCGCGGCCTGCCGGGGCCCTGCTGCGGGAGCCGCCTCGGGGCTCTGCGCCCGGCCGAGGGGCGGCGTGCCGCGGGGCAGCGGCGGCTGTCAGCAGCCTGGCGGGGGGCTCGGCTGGCGGCGGGGGCCCGGGGCGGTCCGAGAGGCCGTGGTCTGCGGCGCGGGGGGAGCCCTGCTGGGTGGCCGCTCAGGAGCGGGCTGCGGCCTTGCGGGAGGCCCGGGCCGGCTCCCAGCGACCCGCGGTGGCGGAGCGGCGAGCGAGGCCCTGGGGTGCCGGGCAGGGGCGGCGGGGGCTGCGAGGGGCTGTGGGGCCGTGGGGCTGTCCTGAGGGTGCACAAACCCCGCCGGGCGGATTGCGGTGCTCGGCACCTGTCAGCTTACGGTGGGTGCTTGGGAGGTGAACTTGTTCTGCTTCCTTTGTAACACACGAGCAGAAGAATATTAGATTGAGTTTTGAGGTTACTGTACGTAAAATATCAGTGCTCTGGACTTAAATAACTTCAGTGTCGCTGCAGGATAATGGAAGTGAAAAACCCCATGAGATTTAGGGCAGTTGAGTGACTGGAAATGAAGGATGCTCAGGGCTATAGTGGAGGATAATATTAGAAGAGCATTTGGCAGAAAATGACCGCAGGACCTCAGGTTTAAGTGACCCCAAGTGTTTTAGGATTATCACGGTCTCGGTTAGCTCTGATATTTCTGGCATTTCCTCGGAGGTGTCTGACTTTCTGCAGTGCAGAAGCTGGCTGAACTTGGGCTAGCATCGTTCGTGTTTGTTGATGGTTAGTCCCACCATCCGTGTTAAAGGAGTGGGTTGGTGTAAGGCATTTGTAACTCCTGTCCTCGGTGATTGAGAAGCTAGTAGTGGTAACAGTGTAATCATATTAAGAACAAATCTACGAAGAGCTGTTGAGATCAGCAGGAAATGCTTTGCTCTTTTCCAGTAGGTGATTTTTCTAGGGCTGTGCCATCATGACAAGGATATATGTTTTGAGTCTTTCCTGGAAGAACCTTTTAGGAACTGATACTGTAAAACAGACTGCTATTATATGTATATGTGAATAAATATAAAACTATGTGTTTAAAAATTTTTGAACTTTATCTTTGCTCTTACCTTTGGTGAAGGTCAGTTTTGCTGCTGTCCTTTTTCAATTATCATTGGATTTACCTAAATAAGAAATTCCAGTAATCAGTGTAATAAATTGGATCTTCACTGAGAATCTGCAGGCTTAAACCAATTTAAATAGATGCAACTTCTTTAATACAAGATCTTACCTTTAGTTATACAGCTTGGGATAAAGCAGTCTGATTCATCCATCTGCCAAAAAGTTCTGCTTGTGGATTGAACAGTTTTGCATATGTGTCAGTAACATGGAAGTGTGTAAAATCCACTCCATGTGACAGTACGTAAAGTTGACTTCCTGAAACTTTCTAGCTAATGCTACAAAAAAGTTTGAGATTTTGAAGTTGAGACTTTAGTGTTCCAATTTGTGTGGTTTCTGTTTATATAGACATTATATGCACCTCATTTTGTATATTTTAAAACACATTTCTCTTTCTTTCCTACAGGTTTTGTCCTGCCTGAAAGAATTAAATGACTGAAACTACAGATAGTTACAGTTTCTTCTTGCGAACAGTCAGTATCAATATGGAGGCGTAGGCACCTTAGAAGGGACTTCAGTCTGAACTCTGGGAGGTAGTTCTGTGCACAAATAAAGAAACTAAGGCTTCGATTTCTATTTATTTATTTATTTAATCTGAGGATTCTGTTTGCTTCTGTATGCCATAAAGATGGCATACAGAAAAAACTTAATTCAACAGTGTAAAGCCTTAGAAAGTCCTGACACAAGGCAATTCATTTATCTTAAATTTGGTAACTCTATACTTGTAACTAAGGCACCAGGTTAAAACTGAAATGCTCTGTTCAGTCTGAGCTGACAATGTTATAGACAGAAAAGCCTGGGGCTGTTCCAGGCTTGTTAATTAAGACAGTTCACCCTTGTCAGACACAGTGTATAGGATTTGTTTATCTCACAGCTGAATACTTGATATATGTGGAGTTGAGTATAAAATAACTTCTTTAGTCTTAACAAGTATTACAACAATATGCAGAAGTTGAGGGTTTTTTGGAAGTCTGGTAGTAGCAAATATACCAGATCAGTTTGGTAATGTTAGTTAAGAGGCTTTTTTTTTATATGCCTCTTGAGCTTGATAAACCATTATTTTCAGCATCCTAATGAGGTTTACAAACAAAAATCTTTACATGTGCATAAGCTGCATATTTATCAGCTGTCTAGGGTGAAGTGGTTCTTAAATCAGTTAACGTAAGTTCTGGTTAAAAACTATGTCATTTTAGTTGCCCTCGATTTTAGTTTCTTTATTGACAAAGGATTTTGATAAACCCATCTGAGGTTTTTCCCCTCTGGATCTACCTCCACTAGCCTGACAAATTGATACTGCTCTCCCAGGTATATAGCACAAGGAAAGAGTGTGATGCCTATATGGTTTAAGGGAGAGTCCTTTCTGACATACCTTCTTCAGTTGTCAAAATGCGACGGGACAGCTTTTGCACTGAAAGCAGTTGTGTAAGCTGAAGTACAGGGACTTCCCAAATGTTTAAAGGCTCTTAATCATGAGGCTGATTCTATTCACATATGTGTTCAAAGTTGCACATTGAAGTATTTCATTTTCGGGTTCTTACTTTTGTACAGGCAGGGGTTATTCCAAATTGCCTTTAATGCACACAACTACCTCCCAGAGGAAGACTTGTCCCATTCTTCCAAAAATAGTCCATTATGAACATAATGGAAAATAGCTCTTTCCTGGATACCATCATGAAGCAGAGTGCTTTATGTAGTGAACTGAAGTACGATTTATCCTGTGAACTCTACAGAATGTCGACGTTTTCAACTTTCCCCATGAACGTGCCAGTGTCGGAACGGAGTCTTGCCCGGGCTGGGTTTTATTACACTGGTGTACAAGATAAAGTTAAGTGCTTCACTTGTGGCTTAACACTGGACAACTGGCAACCAGGAGATAATGCTATGGAAAAACATAAACAGCTGTATCCTAGCTGCAGTTTTGTTCAAAACATGCTTTCAGCTAACAACCTTGGACTGTCCACTCATTCTGCCTTTTCACATCCAGTCGCAAACAGTCTCTCACCATCTCTACATTCCATAACACTTTCTTCAAGTTTAGAACAAGTTGGATATTTCAGTGGCTCTTTTTCTAGTTTTCCTCAAGATCCAGTAACTACTAGGGCAGTTGAAGACCTTTCATTCTTGAGACCTAAACTTCACAATCCTTCTATGGGTACAGAAGATGCCAGACTACGCACTTTTCACTCCTGGCCACTGGCATTTCTCTCGCCCACTGATCTCGCAAAGGCTGGACTTTATTACTTGGGGACAGCAGACAAAGTTGCTTGTTTCACCTGTGGTGGTCAGCTGAGTGACTGGGAACCCAAAGATAATGCCATGTCAGAGCATCGGAGACACTTTCCTAACTGCCCTTTTGTGGAAAACGTTACCCGAGACCAGCCAAGTTTCAATGTTTCAAATGTGAGCATGCAAACCCATGAAGCACGTGTTAAAACATTCATAAATTGGCCAACTAGAATTCCAGTTCAGCCTGAACAGCTTGCAGATGCTGGCTTTTACTATGTAGGTAAGAAAAACTGACATCTCTAGTTTTATTCATATTGCTATGCCAGCATTTACTTTCAAGTAAACTGTGTGAATGTTTGCTAGATACTTTGCCTTGGTTTTTTTTAAAGGTCGCAACGATGATGTCAAATGTTTTTGCTGTGATGGTGGGTTAAGGTGCTGGGAATCTGGAGATGATCCATGGATTGAGCATGCAAAGTGGTTTCCAAGGTAACTTGCAAAATCTTTGTCATAATTTGTTCACATCTTTACTGCTTAAATGCTTTTAATTTTGGCAGATACGTACTGCACTTAATAGTTAATTAAAACATTTCTTCATTAAATACAGTATTTAATGTTTTCCACTTCATAATTAAAAGCTGTGTACATCCCCAAATCTCTATTAGCAAGTGAGGCTGCATTGATAATGAACATACTTATCTAAGAGAAGCAGTCAGAAAGCAGACTGAGGAGGGCAAAAGCTTCTGAGAAATGAAGGAGAAGAAACCTCTTACTCCTTTGGTCTAGTTCTGTGTGCATGCTGAATGTTCTTGAACCAGTTTTTCAACAGGTGTGGTTTAATTTCTTAGGTGTGGGAAGGCTTGTGAAGAAGGTTTCAGTGGTTGTTTAACATGTCTCTATTAGAAAAATGACAGAAATAACTTTTTAAAACGTCCCCCGTAATTAAATGGCAATTGCATACCTAATTGCTGTCTGTGCTTGTGGAAGTCTCCACCTGTGACAGAAATAGCTGCTCTTAATTTCAGGAAAGCTAATAATAATTCTTCACATTGTAGATCTCCAATTAGTCTTTCATGGGTGGTTTACCAGCTACTGTTGGATTACACAATGTGCGTAGAGTTAAAGGACACCTTTGTTTCCTTCTGCATTATGCCTGTTTGTGAATGTACTTAAGAGAGAAGTCTGTGGTAGTGAAGCAGATCTGGCTTTGACAGTGGTGTTGAGTTTTGTTAACTTCTTTTGAATGATTTGCGGGAGAAAAGAATGATGAGATGCGAGATAGAAACAGTTTATCACTGCACTTTTTAGTGATGCTGACATGGTATCACTTCTCATGACATGCCATTTTGATTGGAAGTTGTAGCAGAATGTAAAGCTGTTGCATTTATGTACCTAATCCTCCTGACTGTTGAACATCATGGAAAAGCTTTGTCAAAGTGTCACTGGACACTAGGCTATATCAAGCTTCCAATTAAAAGAACTCTTTTTCCTTTCTGAAGGAAGAGAAACATGTATTTAAGTTATGCTGTGTTATTGTAAACTGTTTTATTCCTTTGTATTTTTTTTCCCTTTGGCAAGTAGAAAGTGTAATTTTGGATGCTTCTCTCAATATTTCAGATGTGAGTATCTGCTTCGTGTGAAAGGAGGAGAGTTTGTAAGTCAAATTCAGGCCAGGTTCCCCCATCTTCTTGAACAGGTAAACTTTACTGTTCTGTAACTAGTTTTCCCTTGTTGAAAAGTGCTCTGTTCCTTTCTGGGAGTTCGGTCCATCCTTCTGCCTCATTTCTACATGCATTTCTACTAGGTTTCTAACAGGATGAGTGCTCTTCATGAGCCCAAAAATGAAACCAGTGCTGAACCATGGCTAATAGACTTGGAGTAGAAGAGTTTAACCTGTGCAGATTACTTATGGAAAGTGTTATGAGACAGTGAGCTGCTCCATGTCAGGAGAGGGAAATTCTGACTATGTAAGTTTCAGTAAATAATGCAGATCAGTAATTGTTATTTCAGAAATCGGTAGTGGACAGCCTGAATTACTTCCTTCCATAACTCTTCTGGCAAAAGTAAGCCAAAACTGCCTTTCCTGGAAGTGCTCAGCACTAGCTTTATATTGATTATATAGTTGCATAAATTTGCAGACTCGTGTAACTGCATGTAAAATACTTAACAGGTACCATTCAGATAAAACACTTAGCATGGCTGATGAGGGAAGAATGTGTCAGGAAGGTATGTAGAGGGAAAAGCCCTACTCTGATACTAATGTAGCTCTGTTGTGTTCCACAGCTCTTGTCAACCTCTGATACGCCTGTGGATGAAAACATTGATCCCCCAAGTATGTATATGAAAGCATGTTTTTAAACTTCCTTAGCATTTTGTAAACTTAATGATTGGCTATCCAAAGCTAACTTGCTTAACAGTTCCTAGATTTTCTTGGAAACAACAATATTATAAGGATGTGCAGCTCCACTTTTAGGCACATAGCTAGGTAAATGCTCTGATTTGAGCAGCAATGGTCAAGGAGAGGGTAGGACAAGCTGATGAAGCGGAGTCAGAGTCTTTCTGACCTGGACTCTGGTTATGGTGTAAATAAACCCTTCCCAGAAGGTCAGTGGGTTATGCTATCACAGTCCCTGCTGGTTGAGGACAATGAGTCAGAATCCCATGTCTCTGATGTTTAGTAAGTTGAATGGAAAATACTGATCAAGAGCTCAGTACAGAATGAGCAATTGTTTGTACTATAAACTCTGAATTTTTATTTTCCCCCTCTCCCCCCTGACATTTATCAAGGCTAAAGTTAGAAATGACTAAGTGTAAAAAAAAAAAACAAAAAACCAAAAAAAAACCCAAAAAAAACCAACACTGCTATGACACAATGGAATTCTTGGTGTTTCCTCTGGATTATCCTAGATTTTAGTGAAGGCCTGACGTGGTGTAAAGCTTATCAGAAGTTCAATCTGATTGAATCTAAGTAACTGGGTTCCATTTTTAAAGCTACTTAAAATAAGTCTATTTAACCATTGAAACTTTTTAATCCTAGGTATTCATGTATATATGCATGTGTGTAGGTAATGTCAATGAGTCTGATTTCTGGATTATATGGGTATTTTTATATTACACACAGTTATTTTCCTCTTTAATTAGTTATTCATTTTGAACCTGGAGAGAGTCATTCAGAAGATGCAATCATGATGAACACGCCTGTGGTTAAAGCTGCCTTGGAGATGGGATTCAGTAGAAGGCTAGTAAAACAAACAGTGCAAAGTAAAATCCTGGCCACTGGAGAAAACTACAAGACAGTTAATGATCTTGTGTCTGATCTGCTCACTGCTGAAGATGAGAAGAGGGAAGAAGAGAAAGAGAGACAATTTGAAGAGGTGGCATCAGGTACGCATAAGGCATGAATGAATAAAAGTGAAAGCAGATGTGGTTTGTATTAGGTATAGTTTTTATTCATGAAGTGATTTAATTTAATTGCTATTAAGATCAGCTTCTGTAAAAGCACTGTCAGGGTATCTGTGTGGAACTAGCAGTCTGGGAATTGTTTGGTTCCCTGTCAGGAGGATGGTTCATACAGGTGCCAAGGGTCCAGAATCACCTGACTCTCTCCACAGGAACAAAGCTGTATTTTTTTTAAATTTATGTGCCTTTATGTTGCTGTTAGTATTTTGGTTCCATTTATTTTACTTTACTTGGCACATTCTACTATTTTTTTTTCCAAATTTGCCTGTTCTTTAAGCTACTTGAATTGGTGAGCCACCATATCCACCTCCTAGAAGAGCCCGAAGCTTCTCACAAATTTATATTCTGTAAGGTGGCCAAAGATCTGCTTTTCTGTGTCTGATTCAACCATGTAGGTCAGCTATTCAGCAGTGTTTATTTGACAAGCCTAACGCTTCCTATTGTTTTAATATCATATAAGATTTGAGGCCTAAAAAAATCCTATTGTTTTTGAGACTGTGAAGCAGTAATGAAACTTCTCAGTTATAAATTGATTTAAGACTGCTTCTTTGCTCCTTGCATGTTCTATCAAAAAAGCATAGATGGATTCAGCCATTAAATCTTAAAATATCTTTTTTTGTTGCTGTTTGTGATAGACTATTTAGAAAAAAAAATTTTCCTGAGTCTGGTTGTGCTGTACTTCTGGTTTTCTTGGACACCTCTTAGAAAAGCTTGATTCTGTCTACATCTCAGACATGATTTTGAGTGCCACTGACTAAAGTTAACTTGTTGGTTGTCAGTGAGTTGAACATTGGTGTTACACAGAAGCATAGTTTTTTCTTTGCAGTTCTTCAGAGAACTTAAGTCCTGGTAGTGTGAAGTTAGACAAGATCCCCTCAGATAATTCAGCCTAGGGATGGGAGCAGGAGGTTTCATTGATGAAAAGGCTTCAGCTCTGAAGCTGCTCATATGTGGTTTTTCAAGTCTGTTCTTTATGTGAGTACCACTAAAACTTACTGAGGCCTTCATTAATGATGTGTAGTAAGCAGACATTGCAGACATTTCCGGTAGAGTTTAACAATGTGTCAATTGTTGTTAAGCAGAAATGCAACTTGAAGCAGTGTATTGCTAACAAACATCCAATCCCTTTGCATTCCAGATGATTTGTCCTTAATCCGGAAGAATCGAATGGCTTTATTCCAACGTTTAACGTGTGTACTTCCAATCCTCGGAAGTTTACTGTCAGCTAAAGTGATAACGGAAGTTGAACATGATGTTATTAAGCAAAAGACTCAGACACCATTGCAAGCAAGGGAATTGATAGATACAGTTTTAGTGAAAGGAAATGAAGCAGCCAGCATATTCAGAAACTGTCTACGAGATTGTGACCCCATCCTGTACAGAGATTTATTTGGTATGTCTATCTTTAATCTTATATCCTTTAAAAACCAGAAGTCTAACCAGTGCTGTAATAGCAACCTAAAGATAAGAAAAATATATGCTGTTTGAACATAGATCAGTGAAATGACTAGGATTTTTTTCTCTTATTTTAGTGGAGAAGAATATGAAGTATGTTCCTACAGAAGATGTTTCAGGTACCTTAAACTCTACCTTCATACTTTAAAGGGTGTTGTGGGACAAATAGATAACATCATTACAAAGAAAATTACTTTGGTTAAGGAATAGGTTTTATGCTTTACCCTCCCTAATTCTGCTTTGGTAAGATGGACTTGCCTGAAAAAGTTGAGTGCAAGCAAATCTCTCTGCTATAAGCTATGTCCTTTTGCACCTAAGGATGTAGAGCTTTCTGGAGCTTGACAATTCAAGCACGTGCTGGAATTGATCCTGGTACAAGACTGGACAGTGAGGAGTAGGTTAGCATTTCACAGCAGGTATCATCATCTTTACTTTTCCAGAGTAGAATATAGGTGAGATTAGCATGACCACCAGCTGGGTAGATAAAAAATTGTCAGACATAGGACTGAGTTTGCTCTGGTTCTCAGTCCTGTAGTTCGATATGTTAATAGACTGCTGGAAAGTACACAAGCCTGAGTATAGCTCACTTTTACCAGTCAGACTGTGCTTGGTGCTTCTGATATCCAAGCAAGAAAAGTACAGCATTTGCTAAAATGTAAACATGAGTTGGTCTAAAGAACTACAGCTGTCCTCCAATCCCTGAGCTGTTTGTCATCTCACAGAAGTGGAAAGTACAGACTGGTTCCTTGCGTGCCACTTTGAGCTCTGGAAAATGTACTTATTTTCTCACTGCCATCTGTGTTTAGTAAATACAGATAGGGAAATAAAGGGTGACATGGAACATGGCTGTATTCTAATCAGAATGCACATATATTCGGGTTTCTTAAAAAGGTAAATAATTTTTTCCAGGTTTACCTATGGAAGAACAATTAAGAAGATTGCAAGAGGAAAGAACATGTAAAGTTTGCATGGACAAAGAAGTTTCTGTTGTTTTTATTCCATGTGGTCACTTAGTGGTGTGCAAAGAATGTGCACCGTCCCTAAGAAAATGCCCGATTTGCAGGGGGACAATAAAGGGTACAGTTCGTACATTTCTTTCGTAAAGAGGGAAGCTTGCAAAATGTCTTTGTTTCTGTTGTCTTCCAACTGCTGCAACTTAAGCCAGCAATGTCTTAAGAATGGAAAATTGTGGTACAGAAGATGATTAATCAACTACCTAACACCGTTGTGTAATAGTAAGCTGTAGTGTGAGTACACTCTGTCTTCTTTGCCAAAGACTATTCAGTTAGCTTTACGAACAGAACTACAAAGGTGAGGTTTTCGTAGCTTTCCCTTCTGAGTAAGGAGAGCTGTTACACTAGTGTGCCCTTGTGTCACTTTGAATAAAAAAAACGTTCTGGTTGAGTTCCTAAAACAGAGCTTGGCATAACTCTTCTCATGAGTTTCCTCCATGTGAATATGAGGAAATACAGTAAGATTGCTGTTTATGAATAATTAATATTATAGTTATAATTAATAGTTATTATTATTTAACTATTATAGTTAATATTAATTTCAGCTACTGTTTTGGTTCTGTTTTGGCTTTCTTGTGGACTTGAGGAGAAAGGCTAACTGTTGTAGAAACAGCAGGACTTTTTTTAAGTTTTGTTCACGTCTAGACACTTGTGTAATGTGTATTAATAATAGTTTATATGAAGACTGAATTAAAATATTTCTACTTCTCAAATGAGTGCTTTTTTATTGTGTTCCCATTGTTGGGTTTTCTGTAGACTGCAGTGACTAGGATGCTGTCTTTTCCTGACAAAAGTTTGGGATTGGTTGTTCGCTCGCACAAGTACAATAAAACTTAATTTTGTGTCTTTCATTCATTTTTGAACAGGGAAGTGAGCTGCTGTGCTGCCTGGTGATTCTCTCTGGTAAAGCAGGGGGTTCAGATTTTTATCCTTATTTCAAAACAAACGCCTCCCCCCACAACCCCTAATATCATCTGATAATTCCTTCTGCCTTGATTTTTTCAAAGGGTAGAAGTCCTGGCCAGGAATGGACCTCACAACCTTAGAGGTGAGGCAGGGGGTAGCTATACAGCAATATAGCCTTCATGCTGGGGATTAAAATATAAATGCTGCTTTTCTGTGTTTGAAACTTTATAGTGATTGTGCAATTAAATAGTAGGATCTTCCAGCCCTCTCTGAAGTCTTGGGTCTTGTTTGCTAAGCTGCTAGTTCAGGGACTCTTATTTCCTTACTGGGTGACTTTTACCCTTTTCACCTTTGTATCCCTAAACTTGCATAGTAGATAACTACAGAGGGAAAGTGTTCATAGGTATTTTGCAAGGATTTTATGTCAAACAGTGGGAAGGGTATTGCCAGGATATTGGCATCAGCTCCTGCAGTGGTGGTGTCAGTTTGTCTGGCTGCAGTTAAGTCAGTTGTCTTCAGTTGTGTCTTAATGCCAGCAATAAGGTGTTTCTAACAGCACTTGGGTGTCTTACTCTCTTGTGTGAGGTGAAAATACCATTTCTTGGAGTTTCAGGATGAGAATGTTTGCAAGTTGTGTGCATGTAACTGGCTTTCATCACTTCATATGTGGCTTTAGCTGTACATGTGTTATCTCTTAAAAAGAGAGCACCCATATGTATGAAAGTAGTGAAGTGTGTACATCAAAAAGCTTGTGTGAGCTATGTAATTTGTGACTTACACAGCTGGCTCTCTGGGCTGCAAGTGCACACTGCTGGCTCTCGTTGAGCAACACTGTTTAATGACGTGCATTAGCTGGCACCATAATTGTTTTAATGCTTTGGTATACATGCCTTGCATTACACAGGATTCTTTAACTGTAGGCTGGCTTGCTTTAATTCTTTAAATACAGATTTTTGCCCAACTTTATTTTTTTTAAAAATATAAATATATCTTCCCTTTAATTTTTATGTTAAACGTGTAAATGTTACAAACCTAGATTGTAGTTTTAAACAGCTTTGATTAACGTACTTCTGCTTTTCTGGTTTTGTAATGTTTCCAAAGATTCTTGTGTAGCAACTTAAAAAGTTGTCAAAGATTATGAAAGCTTGTTAAGGAATAAAGCACATGACTTGAAATTTGATGTTCAGACCCAGAAATTAGTAATACTATAGAACCAAGTGTACTTTCTGTAGATTAAGATGAGTCTGCAAGGGGAGCTGGAAAGGTCAGGCTCACCTTAAGAGTGTGGCACTGTTAGTAGGTAAGCCCTATTTCTGAACAGGGAAGAGAATAGGGAAACAGAGCAGCAGGCAGACTTCTTAAGCAATGCATTTTTCTTTAGAACCATACGGAGTCAGAGTTTTTCAAACAGTGCAGTTACTATGTATAGATGAGATGACAGGATATACAGGGCTTTAAAAACTTGAGTTATTTAGGTGTTCAGTGTGATTTGTGGTGCCTGAGGATATCTTGGGACCTGTAACACACCTGTCAGCCCTGGCTGGTGTTCTGAATGGCGTGGGCAACTTCAGACAGCGCTGGCTGCCTGCGTCTGGGCACCTGAACCACTTTCTGCAAAGTGGAAGAACCTGATCTAGAAACTACTGGGTAAAATTCTTTGACCTAGTTCTGGCAGGAAGGCTAATCTAGTTGACGGCTTGCTGCTACTCCCAACTGTAATGCTTGTGGTTGCCCTGATCTATAATGCTGTGCACGTGAGCAGTTATACTCCCCTCAGTACTGTTCTGAGAAAGCTGTAATAAAGCTAGTTGCAAACAGAGCCCTAGCAAACTGTTAAACCCTGGAGAAGACTGCCTGCCTAGTGTGATGTTTGGAGGGGGTCAAGTGACTTCCATTACTGTGAACCAGATGACCATGTTCACACTTTGTTCTGTGTCCACTTCCTTCTTTGAAAGCATTTTCCAGAGCTTTGACTGGGTTAAACAGCAATAAACAGCCCCCACCCCCCCCACACCTTCCTGTGCAGCTCTGCTAGTCAAGCAGCGTGGGTTCTCAGTGTTCCAGGTCCAGAGCTTGTCTTCAGCTGGCAGAGCATGTTTGCTTGGCTTAGGGGGTACAGAAGGTGGGAGCTCCGGTATCATTGGGGTTCACTGGTCAGATTTGCTGTAAGATGAAGATGGAAGACAACATTCCCAGCTTCTATAAATGAGCAATGTCTTTACTTGAATGAAGCTTATATCTGCAAAGGATTTAGCCTGGAGCAGTTGGTTTCTGGTACTGGTTTACTACAAGATACAGGGGCTTCCCAAGTAGTGCCTGTATGTTTTGGAAGCAAGTGCCATGAAGCTTTATTGTAATTATTTAGCAGTTTCCTGCATGGATTTTGTGTGTTATTTTTTTTAACTGAATGTGTGTCTGTCTCCTGTTTGCTTTTGAGCATTGCCCAGGGAACCCAGTGCTCCTCAAATTGGAAGACAGCATGCAGTCCTGGTATCCACCAGTCACTGTAACAGAGCACTGCTCTTACATGCTGAAATGAATGGCCATGTATGACATAGCTAGGAACTCCATTAGCATGATATAAAAAAAAACAAACAACTTTATATTACTGATTCTTGTGACTGAGTTAGTGGTTGTTCAGTAACTCCATAGTGCCATGCTCTCAGAACTTTGTTTTTTGCTGTATTCGTCACAAGACATGAGAAGAAAAGCACATGAAATTGTAAAGAGTGTATTTGTCTGCCTTCAATTCTGCAGTGAGGCTGGGGTATGCAGTAACATGTTTATTGTTGCAGATGGACTGAATGTGCAAATTCAGTTTTCTTGCTGTTATTCCTAAAGTGACCCACATCAGGTATGTGAATTCAGGCAGGAGATGTATTCTGGACATGAAAAGGTATTCTCTGTTCTCTTGAACTACTTAACGTGCAATTTTTGTCACTCTCGCTCTGGAGGTTACTAGTGCAGGGAGTAAACTTCCTGAGACAATACCCAATCACCAGTCCTTTGTTTCTGTTTTTAATTAAATGTGTCATCACAACTGTTACTGATGCTCCAGCCCAGCTTCCTCACTGATGGCTGCTGGCATGGGACCCTTCAAGCCTTAAAATATTGCAGACATCTTGTGCAAGAGCAGAACTCCAAACAGCAAATCCTGCTGTGCTACTTTCAATAAAAACAGGTGAGTTGTTATTTTTCTCTTTGAAGAGATCAAAATATGCTGGAACAGAGCAGGAAACTGCACAATAAGGAATGTCCTAGCAGTGGCCTTCACATTTAGTTTAGGCCTGGTGAAATTTTTTTTTGGGAAAAGCTAAAGAACTTGCCAAAGGTTTCTAAGCTCATGTGTTAGAGGGTGTAGACTTGGTCAGAACAAACAACAGACAAACTAAAAAGTCTGAGTATCAGAGTGAGAATATATTTCCTCTTGGTCTTCTAAAAGGGCACTTAGGAGTCTCTTTTATTCTTTCAATTTTCAGTTACTGAATTGAATGTTTTGCAGTATAGGGATGACTTGACACTGAAGGATAAAATTAATCACTGATCCCGTCTTCAAAGCAGTGTTTTTATAGTGAAACAAACATTAAATTCTAATGCAAGCTAAAGTCCAGACACTGCAGGGTCAACACCAGGAACTGGCAGTCCCTGTGTCTGTGCTGATTGTGAGAACAGGGAAATGCAGATCCCTAAATTCATTTAATTTCCTGGTTGTTAAGACTGCTGTCTCAGTCATACAACAGTTACGACTCCTTCAGTGTTGTCTAGAGAATGTGTTCACATTCTGCACAGGTCTCTTCCTACTCTATCTGCTTTCATATCTCAGCCAAATTCTCAACCTCTTGAGTTATTGAGGCAATTTTCAGTCTCTGGTGCTGTTTCCTTTGCTTCTGGCAATATGGTTATTTTGTTGGTTTTCAATAAAGCGCGTTAAGAATGCTATGTGTGTCTTCAGGGCAAAAATAGAGTGGCATGAGTATGTAAGCCAGTCTCTGAACAAAAAGGATGTTCACAAAGGGATAATGTTCAAGTTACTGAATAGTACCACAATAACATGATCTTGCTTTTATTTATTATTTATTTATTTTTTAAAACAAATACAGCACTGCAGTATTTCTGGGCTGCTTTGAAGCCTTTGATGCAGGGCCCCATCAAAACAATTTAAGATGGAAGGGCTATGACTTGTATTGGAATACAGGCTAAAGGAGAGTTGCATAAAAAAGACAGCCCTGAGATTTGGTGGTATGGTTGATCTTGATGTGTTTGAAGGACAAAAGTACAATTCATGACACCTGACCTAAGATGACTGTGTTCTGCAGCTGCTGGATGACTTCCCAAGCCTGTAGTAATAACTAAAATAAATTTTAATATGAGAAAAAAACCCATGAATTTTTAAGGATTAAAAATGAGTATAGGGGTCATGTGAAAGAGCTGGAATAACCAACTGAATGCTAGTGACGGGCTTAAAACATGATACTGTAAATGCAGTTCTGTGATGTGGCACCAGAGGGGTTCCTAATCAAGACAAGTATGAACTGCAATTGCTCAGCCATCAGTACTAGTAAGATTAAAAAGTTATGCAGTCCTGTTGAGAGAATGAACTATAAACAGTTGAATCATCTTTACAATATTAATAACCTGTTAAGGAACAGCTGAAAGACTGTAGCATAAGTACACCTAGAGAAAAGGAGCAGCTGTTTATGCTAAAAATTTGTTGCATAAAATTAATATAAACAGATCCTAAACTTATAATTGAATTTAGAATAATTAATCACCAGAGAAGTGAGAAGACTTCCATGAGGAAGGGATTATATTTAGGAAATATTTCTTTACCAAGAGGGTGGTGAAACACTAGGAACAGGCTTCCTAGAGAGGTGGTTGGTGCCCCAAGCCTGTTGGTGTTTAAGAGGCATGTGGACAATGCCCTTAATGACATGCCTTAACTTTTGGTCAGCCCTGAAGAGGTCAGGCAGTTGGACTAGATGATCATTGTAGGTCCTTCTAACTATTCTGCTCTATACTCTGTTCCCCAGTTGCCTGGGACAGTGCTAGACTTCAGTCTAAGAGACAGAAGACCTTTTCCTGTTTTGCTTCTACTACAGCTTTATATTTCATATTGATCTAAAATGTGGTGGACTCCTGTGGCAAACCCTTTCAAATACTCTTTCCTTAGAGAAACTAAGTGCCAGTGTTTAATTAACATAGTAATTCAGCATGCAAAAATCCTGATTATTTCAGTTATTTAATACAGTTAACCCCTCTACGTTGTAGAGCATCACTAAATTCAGGCCCACTGCTTGTTTCAATGCTGTAGAGCTACCTCCAGGACTGAGGCTTAAATATGTACTTAGTGGTGGTATGATACACTGAAAAGCTGTCCTGTTCATTCCACTTTCTAGATGTGTAACTTAAAAGCTGGGCTTTCACTTACTGTTGGAAAGTTGCTGTAAAATTAAAGGTAAGACTTATCAATTGCACCTCACTTCATCTGGTATCCAAACACCTGAAAGGAGGTCAGGTTTTATGTTTGCACTGACATTAAGTAATTTTGCTTGATTGTAGTAATGAGATTACAAAATACATTACAAATGATTGAGCTGGGGGAAAAACACATCAGGTCTGGTATTGTAGCATTTCAAAGTATTTCAAAGTGAACAGTTTTTATTCAGTGCTTACGATTGTGGAAAGGGTTGAGGGAATTATAAAACCATCTAATAAAATAAAAATCCAACTAAAATTGATATAGTAACACAAAGGACTTAAATTTATTTACTCATCTGTACAACAGAGGTGATGCAATCCCAGTAACTAAGTTGCACTTAACTGTCTGAATTTCTACAAAGTACAGAATTGCAGTTCAATGGAAGAACTGTTTCCAAACTTCAAGTCAAAACCAGAAGTTTTCCACTAAAGAATGCAATTAAGAAAAATCACCAAAGTTACTTCAAATCACTCCTCCCCCTTGTCTACATTCAGCCTGTATCCAGTAGTTGCTCTATCACTCAATGACCCCTCCCTGGCTGAGAAGGGGAACTGGGGGAAAAAAGGGAGAAGCCCCATGGGTTGAAATAGAAAAAGATTCAGTGAAACAACAAAACTAATCCAAACACCAACATAAACTGTACACACTTAAAGTCAGCTTAGTCTCAGGAACAGCAGAAGGTGCAGGAGACCAAAAGGAAGGAGCCCCAGGAAGAGGAACGCCCCACCCTCAGTAAACTCCCTCCTTTTATAACGAGCTCGATGTCAGTGGTGAGGGACACACCTGTGACAGCTTGGGGCAGTGCCCTGAAACTCCCAGCTGAGTTGTGGTTCCTCATGGTCTGTCTCAGTAAGAAAGGAAACAGCCCTGCTACCCCCATTTCAGGTGTGTGGCTGGTGCTATTAAGACTGCTCCCTAGTCATCGTTTGCCAGTCAGCTGTGCCTCTGACGCAACAGCTTTATTACTCCACGTGAAAACGGAAAAAACATCCATATGGCCACTTGAAGATTACAGGTTGGAATAAACTGTCGCTCAACAAAATTTAACCTGTGCCAGAGCTGTAGTCGTCTTTTTCCCCTGATGTGCTGCATCCCAGCCCGACAAACCTATATGCAGTTCCTCTTGTGACCTTCCTCAGTGTCACCACCTCCCATCTCTGCCCTGCAGGATTCACCAGTGCCAGCAGTGACCAGGATGGTCAAGTCCCACTGCACCACCCCTCTTCACCAGGGAGAGGTGTACAAGTGGAGCCTGAGCAGGACTGAACAATTATTCAGTGACATAAGGTGATGCAGGCCTGTGTTTCTTCCTCGAGTTTTCCTCACACCAGTGTAAATCAGAAGCCCATCTACTGAAGTCAGCAGGTTTACCTCCGTGTAAATGCAGAAGTGATATGGAAGCAGCATCAGCCATCATGCACAGGACTCCCAGTGTATTTGGGCCTTAAGCTAAAGGCCTTCTGAGATGGCCTGTTGCTTTCAGTGAGCTTTTGACTACACCTCTGTACATGTATGCAGCAGTACTAAGTTCTGCAAATAGTTGTAAAAATGCACATTATATGCTTCTAAAATACTATCTTAGAGGTTTTCCACTTCTCTAACTTTCCATGCTTATCAAATACTGCTAAAACATTGCATACAGCTTTATAATAAAATTCCAGAGTGAAGTGATTGCTACATTCAACTTAAAAGCCAATTTTTAGAAGCAATTTTCATATTTTATCTTAGTTCTGATGGTACAATTACTTTTTTTTCCATTTTTACTTTATCTTCAATTGCACGTGCTTCATTAGGACATGCTAGAAAAAAGAAGCTGTGGATGGCACAGTCTGTTTTCTTATAAGGACCCAATTCAAGAAAAGGGTTGTGGATGAGTGTCTCCAGTCTGTCCATGCTTCCTGCAGCTGGTCTCATTGGACAGCCTGTTAAGGAAAGTCTCTGCAGGTCACTGGTGAGCTAATGACTGAAGTTTAAGTAGTCATTATCACCTTCTACACAGTTAGCGAACCATGTCCTTTCATAGCCTAACAATTAACTAACCAAACTGTTGAAAAATCCAAAATTTCTAAACTAAAATTCACATCAAATTTGAAAATAAATACAATTTAATACAAAATACTAGGAAAAAAACATTTTCCTTGTAAAAACTTCTGCTTGGTCTCAAAGGTATCCTATTTAACCTACTGTATCCATTATGGAACACCCTGGATTTACGCAAGATGTGAGAAATAATTGAACTTACTTAGAATTGCAATGGTGCAATCCACTGTGCTAGTAATGAGCTATTTCAGAGACTTGTGTGTGTACCTTCAAATGACTCAGTATGTGCGGTTCTTCAAATTTGGTTCCAAGTGCTGGAAAAAGAAAATACTGTCTCTACAAAGTGCTGAGTTCCTCTTCTTAGGAAAGCCAATGCAAAAAATCAGGATGTTTAAAGAGCTTGTCAACATTTTGCAGGATCACACCCAAAACAGGTTTAGAGACTGTGATAATCTTTATGAACGGAAGGAACTCTTTCACAATAATTTGTAACAGCTGTGATAGGATGAATTTCCAATACTGTCTTCCCTGAAGTCTCTTTAAATGATGGCATCATGTTCATCACTGCAACAGAAACACAGCAATTAATGTTCTGCACTCCAAGTAACAGTCAACATGTGAAACAGCCACCCAGCTGCTGCTAAGAAGATTATTTTGTGAACAGAGGCCATCTGGCTGGGAAGGGCTAAAGGCATGCTGATCTAGGATTTACAGTCCCCTCTGAGCCAGGGCTGAAGCTAACAGAGCAATTTCTTTTTGTCAGCACTCCTCTAGCTTCACTAGTCTTATTAACGTTTTGGCATTCATATTTCGTTCAAGTAAATATTTTTAGATCAGCTTTTGCTCAGGCATTTGTATCCTACCTATCTTACCTATGTCCAGTAGTTGCAGCCAGTTTACAAGCTCAGCAACAGGTTTCCTTTGTTTTAAAGATACTGTTGATCTTGAATCTACAGTATCCATTCAAACAGGTAAACATACGCAGCAGGGACTGGTTGAATTCCATGACCACCAAGGAGTCATCAAGATGGAGGGAAAACACAAGGCTTAAACACTAGCATCCCAATAAGCCTAATGGCATCACCTCACTTAAAACAAGCTTCTCAACTGAGATGGATGATACTGACTAGAGAAAAGCAACCTAGTTTTAAGAATTCCCAGTTCTTAAACTAAATGTGGGACAAAGAGACAAGTCTGGAAGAAAACTGAGTAGAGCTGGGTATAAATGGCAAATGAGATGGTTCAATTTTGATTGAACTATTCACTATAGAAGGGGTGAGATACAGGATGAAGTCAAAATCATAGATGTGTGGGTGGAACTGTACTACCAGAGATGAAAGCTGCAAAGAAGAGGAAAAGACTACCTCCACAAAGAAGAACTCTGCCCAAGACAAGAGTGGACCTACTGCTTCCCATCGCCCAATCTCATATCATAAAGGAGAGAGACCAGTTGCCTGGAAGAAGTTGGTGGCAAAGAATCTTTTTAAATCAGTGTAAAAACTTGTAGCTTTTGTGCCAGAGTGTCTGAAGCCCACAGACTACTGCTAAAGGATCTTGAAAAGAGAACTAAGAAAAGCAAGTTTGCTCTCAATAGGCTTGTATTTGCTGTACAGCACCTACACTGCACAGGCAAAATATCACAGCCTGCAGCTCAAAGGTTGAAAGTCACTGGTGTATACAGGGCAAACAAGTGACTTTAGGTAGGATCCACCCTAAACCTTTCAACATCCACAGCACAGACTTCTTTATCCAAGATTGCTTGCTGCCCTCACAGTAAATGAACACAAAAACACATGATTAAGCTGATTCATCTGACAGATTTACCCTACTTTAGGGTAATATGAATGATATGAAATTACTAGTTCAGATGCAGATGCCTGTATTCAGTTAAATGAATTCTTATTTAAGTAAAAGTATTTAAAACAGGTTCAGTGCATACAACTTTATGGACAGGTTTCTGGAGTTGAAAAAAAGATAACACAAAAAACTAAATATTAGAAATCAACCAGCTGGCCTGCCTATACTGAAAGGTGGGGCAAAAGTCTGAATTTATATATTGACAACAATCAAATACCGTGCTTTTAAAAATGTGAATAATGGCCATATTGCCTTTGAATGTTTTCTGTGACAACAAATAAATGAATCAATTCACAAGTGGTGGCTTAAGAATGGAATGGCTTAAGATGTCTAGTTTTAAAACTGGCTGCTCAAACCAGACTTGAAGGTACATAAAAGGTGATACAAAAGAGAGATGGTAAGAGTTCCAACAAGATGTCATATAGATAATAGAAAATACAGCTACTACAAAAATATTAATGGCAAGGGAGAGGAAAATGCCAAAGAGTGAACAGACAAAGAGAATCTAGGGGAAAGTGCCAGGAAGAACCAGAAGCCTTGCAAATTGCAGCAGACATTTCAAGGAAATGTATTCAAGGAAACATTAGCTATTCATGGAATAGCTAAAGGACAAGGATCCTTTAAAAAAAAAAAAAAAATTATGTAATTTATCAGAGAAAAAACCCACTAAGAAGAGGGGCATAATAATAATGAGGAATAGCTGAAGTGGTGAAAAACAAAATATCATCGTTAAATCTCTCAATGATATTAATACAATGTACATTAAACAAATGTATGTATTAGAGTTCACTCTCCTTGGTTTGTTTGTCCTTGTTCTCCTCAAGAAAGTAATAAATTGACAAGGGACAATCCCTTGGGAACTTACATGGTTCTGTACTGAATGCCTCTTCTAGAGTGATAGGTTTTGCATCCGATGTAGAGAATAACTAGAGCTCCAAGTGTCAGCACGATGCCACCTACAAAACTGCCCACATCAAATCTGGAGTGTTTGGCTACGATAGCCTCAGATTTTGATGTGGCTGAAAAGGAGAAAACAAAAGGCACTTTTTACAGAACTTGCAAAACTGTGTTTCAAGGGACTCTGCTATATCCTGCCCTCCCCACTGACACATCATCTAAAGACCCAACTAGACAAATTTAACATAGATCAACTGGCAAGATACCAGTCAAGCACACTGAAACCAAGAGCTCTGTTTTTAAGTGCCAGATTCTGGTAACACAGGAGGAGCTGACACAGCTGCTTGCTGTCTCAAGAGTCATTTCCCCTTCTCCTCTCCACTTCTCTCTTTTGCCTGCCTTTTTCCCCCTTCCACACAGGCAGCTCCTGCCCTTCTTAGGCCAGTTCTATTATTTTTCATATCCTCACTAAGCTGGCCTGAAATTAACCCAAGCAGAAAACAAAGTTGCCTTTAGTCAGATGAGCATACTGAGTCAGCCTGCAGAGGGGTCCAACAACCACCACGTCAGTCAGTAGTTACATGGTGGGAGTAAAATACTTTTGGTGTCAATGAGCTGTTGAATTGCTTTACCTTGCTTCATGGAATTGTACCCTCACTCTCCACGTGAGATCAGCTCTGCAGCCCAACACAAATATTGACATTGATGACATGACCTCAAATAAGCTGTAGCAGTTTGCATGTGAAAACTGGTTTTATCTGCTACAGACTCCCACCAAAAGACCCACTCTGTTTGTACTTGCCACAGGGAGCGTTACATAGCCAACTAGAAGTTCTGCTGATGACAGCTCCACCTAGCCAATAATGCTTCACTGACACGTGAGCAACCCTGTCCTGTTTAGAAGTGTAAGCATGAAGTGGTGCTAACAAGCAGCTATCTGCAAGGAAATGCTGAATTCTACACTTTTTTTTTTTTGTATTAAAGGGTACTGTCAAACTGTATTTGACAACTTTTAAATGAAGTGTGACTAATTCATAGCCACACTCTGTGCTCCATTAGGGATAAAATTTATTACACTGCTACAAACGTGACTAACAGAACTCAGTCTTTCTACTAAGCCAGCAGACATATTTTGAGCCACAGATCAGCTGTGAAAAAGGAAGTATTAGAGGTGAGTTCAAGTAAGCTGTAGAAGGGAGAGCTGAACAAATACACAATTGTATTCAAAAGCCAGGCTTTCTCGTAACACTGCTAATCTCCTTGCTGGTGGCTGCTGGTTCAGACCACTTGCATTTTATTTTTTTTCCCTAAATATGTTAGGTCTCTCAGGTTAAGTGAATCTTTATTAAGTGGAGTGCTCAGAGCAACATTATTATAGCCAACTTAATAAAAGCGCCCCACCTTACTCTCATTTTTCAGCGTGCAAATACCTTCCTTTGTTGTACTACTGTAAAACTAACAGTTCTACAATTGTACAACACAACACGTATACTAATCTTTGTGAGCTTCTTGAAGTGTGAACTCACCTGTTACAGAAGTGAAAGAACTCTTGGAACTGGTCACCACTGTAATATTGAATTGTGATGATGTGACTGATGAAGCTGTGGTGGATCTTGCTGTCTGGCTGGTTTTGGTGGGCTTAGTCGTCAGGGTGACAGACACAGTGGTGTTGGTGGGCTGACTGGTACTAGTCAGATGAGTAGTATTGGTGGACGTACCTGGGAAATTTTTATTTGTGATGTCACACAGAAGAATATGTAAAAATAATAAACTATAAGCTCATTGAATAAGATAGCATTTATCATGCCCAAAGAGAATGACAGAGTAACAGTGAAAATGCCACTGCACGGATATCCAGGCTTGCATACAGACTCTTCCCCACTGCATTTCCTCAGGAAAGACCTAACTTCTGATTTCTGGGGCTCCAGGTCAGGAATGGTTTTAAGGAAAGGCTGTAAAGAAAACCTGGATAATATCCGGTAACTTTTAGAAGGGTCATTTTTTTTTCATCAAGAGTAACTTTCCATTTCAAGTGCCCAACTTTTCAGATAACTGAGCTTTTCTGAATGGATTTTGCATGAAAATGCACAACTGCCCTCCTCCTCAGTTTTAGTAATGATTTAATCCTTAATTTACTTTTGAATGAAACATTGGCTTTACTAAGGCTAAAAGTTATATTAAACTTACAGAGAGAATTCTGTATCTATGTTAAACTTAAGGTTCAAAAGGTTTTCCATGTGTGATAAAAGTTCAACTAAAGTAAATCTGCTGGCTCATATCATTTAGTAGCGAGCTGTCTTGCCAAGGTTAAAACAAAGGTTGGAATGCTGTTTCACAAGTTTAATTGACACCTAACCTCTTTAACTTTTACTCTACTTTTACCTAACTTGTATCTATCACTTCCTCTTCTCTCCTCAAAAAGCAGTAATGAATTGTTCAGAATAAAAACACCACAAAGCAAAATTCAAGAATAATTGAGACTGATATTTATAGCAAAACCCTTACAACCTTAGTAGAAGGCAGACAGCTAGAACCATCTTAAGAATAATGACTTATTTTTCTAAGAAGGAACTAACAAGAAACATGAGCCTGTTATGCAACTAACATTTCTCTAAGCAGACAATATGAGGCAAATAGCTTTTATGTACAAAGGAATTTTATGTATGAAGGAATTTTAGAGGGAAAAAGCTCCCTTTGCATCTCCCTACTTCTGTATTATTTCTGTTACCTCACACAAGCTGGGTGAATTTTAAACACCAGAAAAGCTTTTCATTACGGACATTCAAATGTCTAATTATATCTATGTTTCCTTGAAATTGTCTAAAACTAGAGCAACAGGTAGTTTCATCTCAATTCCATGGTAAACTTGATATTCAATTTCTGCTTTTTTTTTGGTATAGCATCTAAAATGCTTCTACAGAATAATCCTTCTGTAAGTGTGGTTTAAAACACAAGTAGCCACACACAGAATGATGTCTTTGCTGAGACTTAAGTATCACTACTTGCAGTACAGATGTGAACATCAAAAAAACATTTAAAACAAACAAACAAACATCAAAAAACATTTTAAAAAACCAAACAATACCACAGTGTAAGCACTCAGAAAGCAACTGGCCTACACAACACTTTTCTGAGACGTTTTACTGAAACAGCCCAATACAGTCCCCATAGTAAATGTTACTTATTTTCCTGTTGTTTGATGTATTTTGCCATAACCGCAGGAAACACTTTGAAATGAGCATTCATCGAGATGGAACAGTTGGAGTGCTAGACTAATGTGCTTACCTTGTTACAATTAGGAAATTCAGTTCCTCTATGAAGCATGTGTAAAATACATCAGATAAAATTCAGGGCACATTTTAATACCGACAGGTAAACTCCCCAAAGGCACAATGATCTATAAGTATCAAACAGTTCCTTATTGTAGGAAATAAGCAAGGAAATGTCTATATGGAAACCATCTACACTTAGGACACAAAAACACACCTGGTAATTGCATTCCTAATATAAAAGACACCAAAAGGAAAGAAAGACAAATCCGAATGTAAGAGTCAACCAGTCAGTCTTCTGGATTTTTATTTTTTTTGTGCCGTGACTTCTGAGAGTCAAACTATCTTGTGTTTCTGAGCAACATAATGGCTAACAGTTCCATATATAACATTATTAAATGATAGTATTTATTCCATGGGCATTAAATTACCCTGCAGAATACCTGAGTCAGCACAAAAAATATCCAAGCAGCTATCATAAGGAATTTCAGCAAATTTGCACATTACTTTTTCCTCCTCTCTTTTGTATGAGATATTATTTTTCCTTACTTTATCAAGATTATGGTGCTTGGTGATGTAACATTTACATTAAGAGAGCAGACATCTTTCATGATTCATTTAGCATCAGTCATTTCAAAAAATCAGTGGGAGGCTATCTGAGGCAGTTGGAGAATTTGGGAAGTTAACGTGAATTGGGCACCAATCTGTTCTTCTGCATCTCTGAAAAATCTTACCTACAGAGTTAAGATGAAAGAACATTTGCTAGCAACATCTGTGCTTTTTATCTTTTATTTCCCTAATTACTTTTCACCCCAAAGACCAGCTGGGCTTCATCAAACATCATGCTACACAAACTCAGACTGCCTGAGTTTATTATTTAAAAAGCATGCATGCCAGCAATATAGTTCAGGTTTATGATGCTTTATTTTTAAAAGAGACAAGTATCTTATTTTTTATGCTACCTGTATTTAAATAGCTATGTTATATCAATCAAAGTATATATATAGCATAAAGATTAGAATTCTTAGCAGCATGCACTGGTCCCTTGGTGTTCTAATTCAACAAGAACAAAAACAACTACTCAAATTGCATAAACTCTGTGCCAACATACAAATTGATTATTACGGAACGCTCTTCCTAAAAGAAATAAATACTCTCCTGTGCATGGAAAATGACTGAATGAAACAGACTTTTGCTTCTGCCATGAAAAGCTTTGGAAAAAACCCCAACAAAACACCAGTGCCTTTAAGCAAAATTAAGTACATACATCCAGTAGTCTTTATTCTGAAGAGGTTGATACAGATAATCAAAATGGATGCACATTGTCTTAAAATCTATGAAATTTCTAACCCCCCAAAAAAGAAAAGAGTGAAGGATGTGAATCATGAACCCCATGAAGCAAGGCAAGGCTGCCTGTTAAGTTTGTACTGTGCCTAATAGTAAAGGGCTCAGGCCTCTTTTTACTCTTATTATCTAGATATAGTAAATCTCAGATCTCTGCAAGAAACCTGCAGTCAGGGCAGGGTTGGAGCGGAGGGCGGAAGGCTTGGAGCACAGGGTGGGTGAAACACCTGTGGTTAACAATGGCTTCATACACAGGGAAGGCCCTCAGGCAACAAGGGGATTACAAAAATCTCTCCACTTTCCAAGTCAGACATGCTAAAACTGGTACACTGCAGGCAATGGAATGAGGAACTGCACCACTTCCTTGCTATCAAAAGGTCTTTGCAGAGATTTTTTTTTTCCTGGTAAGTATTCTATTCTTTAATGAATAACAAGCAACTTATGAGTGTGGTAGCTGACGAGTTATCTGGAGATGACAAAGACACAAAGTGAGAGCTGTACTGGAAATGGAATGACATAGTTGGGATCTTCTGACGGGCATAAAACTCCACAAATGCACAAAGTATGTAGGCACAATATTTCTGCCCTGCTTTCACAGGGCTCTGAGCACAACGAGGACCCACTTCATCCATGGAACTATCTCTTCTTCTCTCAGATACAACTTTTTTTTTACCTGTGCATCACAGACTGAACAACTGAATAACAGACATTAATTCTTATCCAGTCTTTACTGATGTGCAAGTTCTTCCAGAAAATAATTTTTTTAATTTCCTTTTTTAATAATCTCACATTGACATAGCCAACAGCTGGAACACTGCAAATCCAAGTGGATGAACTGTTTGTTTGTGTCCCAGCTTAAGTATCTGCTTTCAAACTCTACTAGTTGTTCTACTACACCTATTTCTTATTTCTACAAAGATATATTTTTGTAAACATGTTACTTATGTTGGAGCACCATGACTGCAATGCTGCTGCCTTGGGGAATCATTCTTGCCTACAAATTGTGAAGGAAAGATGGTAGTGCTTGAACAACTCAAAAGTACCTGTGACAGCCTGTCCCAGACCTGCTGCTCCTGTCTCACTTGAACTCCACTGTTACGTGCAATGAGCTCTATAAGGACTATTTTCTATGGTACAGGGTGCCATGAGTCTTACCTAAAAGCAAATGGAGTCTTACTCTTGAAACTCAAGCCCCCAGGACTTCATTATACCCTAAATCTATTTACTGTGAAATAACATTAAACAGATAGGCACTGTTTGCACAACAACCTACTCATCTTTACTCCATAAAAATGGGAGAAGTTTGCTTAAAGACAAAGAATGAACATTATAAAGATCAACTTCTTTCAATGCTTCCTTGAAGTTTTGATTCCTGTTTTTCAATGGCACTGCAAATGTCGTTGCTTCTACTGATGAAGCATGCTACCTAAATTTGAAAAACAGTATAGCTTCATTTCAGAGTTGTTTTACATGTTGCCTCCCAGCTCTAAAATGATAATACCTATCTCAAATATCCACTTTTGATGGATATTTCTTTAGAATTTGGTATGATCTGGGGTTTGGAGCTAGCTTCTAGGTTGATAGCAATGGTCAAACGAACAGGTACGTACCTACTGTAGATGTTGCTGTGGATTTTGTGGATGATGTAACAGTAACATTGGGTGAACTGCTATTGTCTTCAAGGAAAACGGAAAACAAGAAAAAAAAGTGTTATTAATTTTAACATACTTTAATTATAACTGTAGTCTATGCCCATTCAGTGATTATTCTTTTCTCTGAAGTAACTGATCTTTTACAGCATCCTCCCACACTGCTAGTGCTATGTGCTTTGGAGTAGCATGGCTGGAAAACAAGTGTATAACCTCAGAGATGACAAGAATAGCAACACAGCCACCAGAATCAAGAAGCAGACGTATTTCCTTTGAACTGATCTGCTGTTCTTACCACTGGAAAAGTCTAGTCTAAAACAGCTTTGTCAGCCCTCTTTGCAATTGCATATGTGTTATGAGCAAGCTCGGGTTTAAGAACAAACGCAACAAATTTACACCTCCATTACCACCTACCAAATAGGGAGAAAAAAAATACAGAGAGCCTTTTCTTTGGTATAATCATAGCCAACTAGCCCCACCATTGAGTAATACACACACAACCCTTATACTGACATACCTGGGATATTAAGTTGCAGGCTTAATTGCCTTTGAGAAACAGTCCATGATTGTACAATTACAAACACATTCTTTCTTGGATATGTTGACTTTTATACCATCATAAGTCATGGATTTACCTGGGGCTAAACCTTTCTCACACTGGCCCAATTCTCAGAACTCAGTTTTGGGTTTCCCCCAAGTTCTGAGTGCTTCCTTCTGCAACCCTGGAACACATCTGGATGTGGACTGCATGCTCATACAGATGAAAAGAAGCCATGTACACTGCCTGGAATTTGGGTGTGAGTCAGTGATGCAATTAACACAAGATAGAGTCAGTCAATGAGCAGAGTACTGGCTATACATCCCACTTGTTAGCCAACAGCAGATGTGATTAGTGAAGTAGTACAAGGCAAAAATGACTCAAGCAATATGCCTTTTGCATGGCACATGCTTAAAGGTGTACAGCTTAAGACAGTCAAAATGAGATTACACTATGAAATAAACACGTACTTCAGCAATGAGCTCAAGCACAGTGGACCTAGAATCCATTTTGACATTAAAAGTCAAATGGAAAAGCATCTTGCCTTTTTCTCAAGAGCACTGAAGTCTAGCCTAGCAGACTTCTTGAGCTGGTGATTCTCTTTTTAACTGTAAATTGATGTTGGCAGGCATTTCTTCCTCTCTCTGCTGCTCTGGGGTGCCTAAGGATATGAAGATTAAGTCATGTTCTACTGTTCATCAGTTCCTCTTATATATCTTTAGTTGTCTTAGAATGGATGCAACAATCAGAGTACCTCCCTCCTACCCTACAGCTGTTCAGAATTCAATAAAATAAAATAAAGGGCAAAGTATTACAGGACAGTGTAAGGCATACAGGAATACATACTGCTTTTCTCAACGCAACTGAGGAACAGCAACACAAATGCCAAGAGTATTACCTTGCAAATTCTGGACTGGAATCGTAGCAAAGGGTGTAGTACTGCTGGAGTTGTTTGTATCTTCATTTCCCACAGGAAAGAAAAAAAAAAAATAAAGAAGAAGAAAAAGATAGTTTTAGGTGGTTTGTTACTACAAAGCGAAAAAACTCCTAAGTACAGCATCTGTCACTTGCTTTGGGTATATAAATGACTATACTACCATGGACAGGAGATGGGTATAATGACAATACAAAAGCACGGTAGCACAACTCTCTGCTCTTAACATGTTAAAAAATGACATTATTTGCACTACCCAACCATCAAATGAACTGGAACTCCATCCCATCCTCAGTTTTATCTTCCCCATCATCACCATCCTAAGTTCTCTTCTTCCTTAAGATGAAAGGAGACTGAAAGAAGTAAGAGGTAGAAAATCAGGCACCTTCCTTCAGTAACAACATATGACCTGCATTACCCACAGCAGAAGGAAAAGAGTTTCTCACATGAATCTTGCCTTTAAATCTGCAAGGCCTTTGCAAGCAGATGAGCACTTGCTGTGCCCCTACATGGACAGCACGGTAAGACAGTAAGGTGCACTAAGAAGCTGCATTGCTTAGTTTCGGACTAACAGCCTGTTAATGCATCCACTGAGTGGCAGGTGGGGAATGGGACAGTAAAGGATCACACCTCTGGTGAAATATCACCATACCCTAATGACTAATTGAGGTCTGATTATGCTGTCCTCAGGCGTGGTCTACAAACAAGTGGTAAATTTAAAGACAAACCACACAGGATGAAAAGTCTGGCACTCGCATGCATGAGGATCAGTTGTGGAGTTGTGGATTCTGCCTTTGCCAAGCAGAGTTTAGGTTTGATCACTTATAACAATACTCTGCTAAAGGCAAGCTAGTAGCCTGCACTAAGTATCACAGAAATAGAGTCTTCTTAGCAGTTACAAAACCTCAGTGAAAATCTCAGTATGGTAAAGTTTGCAAATATAAATGACAAACCACTCATTGTATCTTACCCCTGCAATATCAAGATTGAGGGCAGCACTGCAAGATAAGTTAGACCATTTAATTAAGGATCTTAGGGAAAACAAACGAACGAAAAAGGAAGATGGGACAGAGCTAAACTTAGCTTCCCCAGGAAGGACCCAATCCTGCAGAAAGTGGTCTACATCAGAGCTAGTCCCCCTGCATTTAACGATCTGATTGAGGAAGCTAAGCCAACAGAAAACTGACATTGCCCCCCTCCCCTGCCACACACAATGTTTTTTGCTGCCTCAACCAGAACAAAGGTCTTCCCGTAGGATGAGATGAGAGAGAGAGGCAGGAACCAGAGGTGGAAGGGAACACAGGACTTTATCAGTCCTAGTTCACATCAGCTTGGACTGCACACCTTGAAAGGTATCCTGGACCTCATCCAGCTTAAAAGAGACAACTTTTCTTTTTTTCTCTGCAAGAAAACCCCAAACATTGAAAAGTTTCTTAATTTGGATCACAAGCAGTTGCTCCAGAATACAAATACATCTTAACGTGGGGTACTGCATAAGCACATGCCACATCAGAACACACGGCAGTGAATGGGACAGGGGAGAAAAAGAAAATCTTAAAATGACACTATTCCCGAAGTTCTCTATCCTGAGACTATGGTTTTGGACTCGAAGCCATTATCACTGCAGGGACAGCAAGAGACTTCAGCCATGGAGGAGGGACAAATCTTGAGTAGAGAAACTGTGCTGATGCTTGCTCCCACCGTGATCCGGGGCGGGGTGGGCAAGAAACAGAACTGAACCAAGGAAATACCCAACTTAAAACAATGCACCAGAGCACCAGATACTGGAAAAGGGGACCAACAACATTTTTGTCAGACAACTCTGTTTCCTCTGTTTAAGGTCAGGAGCAGATGCAGCTAAAAACAAAGTGCTTGTGGCTGGCTGGGGTGTATCTGCAGGCGAGCATGCTTCCTGTGCATTGCTGGGGCACAGCATGGTACACCCAGCCATGCTTCCAGGGCCTCTCGCGGTTTTGTTGCTGTAGTGCGTAAGAAGTCATGAGTTGGAGACAATTTCGATAAGCAAGCTTTCAAAAAGGCAAAATCAGGCCATTTCTTCCAGTTTTATAAGCGGAATTTGGCTTCCAGAAGTGGCATTCAGAGCTGAAGATCTGTGCTTATGCTAAATGCATAGACAGATGCAGGGTAAGTGATAGTGATAGCTCTGATACTTGTTGTAAACAAACAGAACAAAATTTTAAATGGACTTGATTTTTCCAGATCCTGCAAAAATCAACACAGTGCATAACTCCCATGAACCTTTAATGTTAGGAATCTGTAGCTGTCAGCTCAAGCATGCACCAGATTACTATTCTCTAAAGATGAAGCCTGGCAGAAGAACCATACACTAATGAGTAGCACTAAGCATTGAATTCCCTGCATGCAACAAAGGTCAGTTTGCCCAGTCCCACAGTCACATTTAAGATAAACACATTTCTAAGGACTCACAGGCTGGTCTGACTAAACCTCATGCTGCAGAAAGATGCTGGTGTATAAACTCTCATTTTTACTAAGCACAATTTTACACATTAATTTTGGGGACATTTCAACAGTCATATACAAAATTCTGTCTGGGCATCTTATCTTTTCAAGTTTGCTGCACAGCAGGTGAGTTTTATGCCCAAGCCATTCTGCTTTTGTTGGTTTACAAAACAAAAAGTGCAGAGGCACTGACAATGCACAGTCCATCAGAAGATCTCTGCCTTCCATAGTAACTTCTAAGCAATTCAAAGGAGTAAAAGTTGAGGCGCTGGAACAGTTGAAGCAGAGATGTTAAAGCAGCAACGTGAATATAACCATGTCCCCCAGGGGTCGGTACTGAGTCCGGTCCTGTTCAATATATTCACTAACAACCTGGACGAAGGGACAGAGTGTGTCCTCAGGAAGTTCGTCGATGATACAAAGCTGGGAGGGGTGGCTGACATGCCAGAGGGCTGTGCTGCCATCCAATGGGACCTGGACAGGCTGGAGAGCTGGGCAGGGAGAAACTTAATGAAATTCAACAAGAGCAAGTGTATGTCCTGCATCTGAGGAAGAACAACCCCATGGATCAGTACAGGCTGGGGGCTGAGCTGCTGGAGAGCAGCTCTGGGGAAAAGGACCTGGCAGTCCTGGTAGACAACAGGCTGACCATGAGCCACCAATGTGCCCTTGTGGCCAAGAAGGCCAATGGCATCCTGGGGTGCATTAAGAGAAGTGTGGCCAGCAGGTCAAGGGAGGTTCTCCTCCCCCTCTACTCGGCCCTGGTGAGGCCTCATCTGGAGTACTGTGTCCAGTTCTGGGCTCCGCAGTTCAAGAGGGACATGGAGCTACTGGAAAGGGTCCAGCACAGGGCCACTAAGATAATGAAGGGATTGGAGCATCTCCCATATGAGGAGAGGCTGAGGGAACTGGGTCTGTTTGGCTTGGAGGAGAGAAGGCTGAGGGGGGGTGTCTCATTAATGCTTATAAATATCTTAGGGGTGGGTGTCAGGAAGATGGGGCCAGACTCTTCTTGGTGGTGTCCAGTGACAGGACAAGGGGCAATGGGCACAAACTGGAACACAGGAGGTTCAATCTTAACATAAGGAAACACTTCTTGACTGTGAGGGTGACTGAGCACTGGCACAGGCTGCCCAGAGAGGTTATGGAGTCTCCGTCTCTGGAGACATTTAAAACCCATCTGGACTTGTTCCTGTGTGATCTACTCTAGGATCCTGCTCTAGCAGGGGGGTTGGACTAGATGACCTTCAGAGGTCCCTTCCAACCCCTGCCATTCTGTGATTCTGTGATCCCCTAGATAGTCTCCACCATTGGGATACTCGTTCTCAGCTGAAATGGATGAAACTCAAATTTTGCAGATTAAAATAAAAACAACCCCTTGACCCTAAATCTGTTGTAACATTTGCCAGGCAATTTTGACAGACTATAAACTCAAAACCTTGCTATCTAGAAACTACCAAGAAGGTTATTGCTTCATCCTGAGACAGAGGTCAGGCAGGATTATTTCAGCAAATTTTTGGACAGGTCCTCATGCCTTAACATTGTGAAATCTACCTCACAGCCTTGCAAAGGAAAGCATAAACACCATTACATAGATGCTTAATGAAACAACTCAGACCCACACAACCTAGTCTGAACCCTGGTCAACTTGAGACTGAAAAAGTACTACACCTCTTGCAGCCATACAAGAATCTAAGAGAATCTAAGAAACAAAATGCCGTGTCTGTTTTCAGGTCTGGAGACTACTGTTGCTGCTCTTTTTTTTTTTTTTTTTATTGTGAGTAGTTCTGTATGCAGGCAAGCTCTTGGAAGACGGTGCTAGCTATCTTTTCTGAGCAGAGCAGGAAAGGGGTGGGGGCAGCTTCCTTTCAGGGAGCATAGATTTTACATAATAGTGAGAAGGATTTTTCCTAAACCATAACATTTTGGTGATGTTTCCTCCCCCGACTTAACTGACACATAGAAATAAACTTTCCAGTAGAGTAAAAGAACACCATTATATTGAAATAACCAGCCTGCGCAAAAGTCTTAACTGGTGTGAGGACAAACCTACTGCCACTTTCACTTTTTCCAAATCATAGTATTTGATGGGTTTCACGCTTTCTATTGTAGTGTTCATTAGTGAAGCACTAACTTTTGCTGAAACCAACACAAATCTCAGCAGTAGTTTCTGCAAGTTTCTGAGTAACTGGGCAGAAAAAAAAAAAGATACTTCAATAGATAACATTAGACTGAGCCTTAAAAGGGCACAACTTCTCTCCACATATTCTAGAGTCTAAACAACAAATTCACATATAGAAGAAGGACTTCATTTGACTGTCAAAAGTTAGATGAGCTCACCCCTGCCCCAGGGGACAGCAGGGACTGTGCACCGAGTTACACCAGCATACGCGCTCAGGAAGCGGCACGATAAAAGACAAATTAGGCCAATCTTACATCAAATGAAATGGCAGTCTGTTGTAAAATGGAGGCTTTAATATATAAGCAAAGAAGTAAACGGGTTACTGGTAAACTTCTTAAAAAAAGCTTGCTTTTTTTTTTTTTTGCCAGGGCAATTATAAAGCTGTTTACGTTCCTCATTTTACTGTTTCGTACCAATTTATATTACAGCTTCACCCGAGTAACAACAGCAGCACATTAACACTGCCGGACTGACTGCTGTTCCTCAACAGGTACGTTTTGGTACCTGTCTTTTAGCTTCTTTACTTGGAAAACTGGGGGCACTGTACGGGGCATTTCAGTGCTCTGCAAGGCATCTCTTTCACGTTTCGTTTTATGTGAGCGCACGTCGATGATTATCCCCTGAATCTGGTCTCCTACCGCCTGAGTGAAGCACAAGGACCAGGGGACTGTGTACTGACCCGAATCGGTCATTAAAGAGGCACTGCCGCAAGTGCCCGACAGGACACACCGCTGTCTCCACAGCACGGCCGTGACGGACCCAGGGCCACCGTCACAGCACGCCTCAGGGGCGAGCACCACGACGGGTGAGGAGAGCGCCTGCCTCCGGCCCGGCCCCGCGGCTCTCCCCGCCGCTCGTGAGCTCCCTGCTCCGCACGCCGGGACGCCGGCGGGGTTTGGGGCACATCTTCCGCTGCGCCTCACCTCACCTCGCAGGCGGGGGGAAGCCAGGAGCCACGCGTGAACTTCCCGCACCCCCGGCCCCGCTCGCGGCCACAGTCCCGGCCACTAGCGCCACGGCGAGGCCCGGGTCCCGCCCGCCCGTCCCCCCGCGGCCGCTACTCACGGGAGCTGGGGACGAGCAGCAGCAGCGCTGCCGCCTGCAGCGCGCAGGACACGCCGCTGAGGAACCGCATGGCCGCCGAAGGAACCGCGAGGCACCGGGCGGCAGCCGCCAGAGCACGCCGGGCGCTGCCTGCCGGGGCGGGGCCAGGCAGGGCCGGGGTGTGCCCTGCGCGTCGGGCCTCGCCGCTCGTCCTGCCCGCACAGGCCGGGAGCCCGCGCCCCCGCGCGGTGGCGCTCCCGTAGCGCAGGCCGGGGCCTCGGCCCGCTCCTCCGCGGGGGTGGCCCGCCGGGTCCCCTCTGCCCTCCCCCGGTGTCACAGCGTGCCGGGCGGTCAGGTGTTGTGGTGTCCGTAGGGAGAGGCTGCCCAGCCGAGAGAGGTCCCTGCCGGGCACCCTCCGTTCGGGTGGTGCTGGTGAGCACACAGCCTCTGGTGGTGTTTTATGCGGCCGGCAGAGCGAACGAATAAAGATTTATTTTGTTTTATTCTAGCCTAATTAGGCCCCATAGTTTGCATTCAGTTAAAATAAGTGTGTGTGTTATACCCCCGGCATTTTCTCACGCCTTTGTTCTGCATTGCATCCTCTGCAGCTCCCCTCGCTGAGGTCCCTGAAGGCCAGCATGCGTCTTGTCCCTGTGGATTCTGAGATGATCCTCCAAAGGTTTTCTTTATGGTGACAGTAGCAGTAATATCTGCAGCCAGCCTAACTCCAGTAGAGCTTAGAAATACTGGTAATCCATATGTTGCTGAGTACAGGGGCCTCTGGTTACAGAGGCGAAGCTTGTAATGACAAAAGAATATTTTCTATTAAACTAACATAGAGGATAAAGATGTTAATGATGAAAGGCCTTCAGTCTTGCACAACTCCAGTGAACATCAGGCTTAGAACAGACTGGAAGCAATTTATTTTGGAACAGCCTAATTAACATTGCTCAACATGTGTATCTGCAGGAACAGAGTAGTTTAAATACACAGAACAAAGAGGAGTCATGGACTTGTGGGAGACAGCTACGAACTCCTGTAGAAGTGACGAGTTAGCAGGAAGTGAGAGATGTTGCAAAACTGTGCAGATTCTTTGCTGCATAAAGGCAGAGGTGTTGGCAGCTCTTATGTTTGCTTTGGCACGATCTTGTTTCATTTGTTATTTGTTGTTCTGTGGGAGGTGAATTTCTGACAAGGCACCTGGAGGTGGCTGAGACTCATTTGTGTGCTGAGAAGGAAACATTCTGGGAACATTTAGTGGAAGTTAACACCTCCTTTTGGTGCATGGTGTAATTAATGATTTTTCATGTAGATTTCCACATAAGAATAGGATTGTTGAGGGTTTTTTATCTTTTTTCCTAATTTTATATGTGATGTGTGTCAGTGTCAGGGAGCAGCAAGAATGGGGCTGCCCCACAGTGCAGATGAGCTTGGGTGCTGAGGGTGACCACAGGAGCTCACCAACCAGGGTGCAGTCCCACAGGACCTGAGCAGATAGTGGTGATAGTGGCAGAGTCCACCAGCAGTCTTGGACAAGTCAAGGTGATGAGGCTGATCCAGGCAATCCAGCTGGGAGGGAACAGCAGGAAATGGCTCAGAAACAAGGCTGTGGCATCTGTCCAATGTCAGTCCAGGGGACAGGATATAGGGCTACCACCTTTGTCAGTCTAGAGTCCCTCCAAGAAAACCAGTCACTGAATCAGGACAGTTGGAGACAGGGCTAGGGACAGGCTCAGCCATGATGCGGCTCAGGCAGGGACTGAAGGCTCAGGCCAGAGATGAAACAGAGCTGCTGGATGAATGATCTGAGGGCGTGTAGATGGAGGTCCCAGATGAGGTTCATGAGGGCTTATTCTTACCAGTTAAGGCTTACCAGTGCACTTATGGCCCTGATATTCAGGCAGCTCATTCAAAGCTACAACCTGACCTCTCAGAGGAATGTCCTTGATTGGTGAAAGTTGTTCTTAAATTGATGAGGTAGATGTCTGACTGCTGGGACATTCACGCAAGTATTGCAAATGAAAGTCCCAGAATGGAATCATCAAAATCTGTGGATCCTAAACATAAGCATCTCAGATCCATTTTGCCCATGAGATGGTAAAATGACTTTGTGGAGATGGTGCAGGTGAAATCAAATAACAGCTCCAGAGCAGGGTTAACTCACAAAGACAATCAAAAAAAGCCAGAAACACCCTTCAGGAACAAGGAAAACTCTTTTTATTCACGTCTGAAATCTGATCCTCAGGAAAGACCTAAAAAGGCAAACCTGGGAACCAGAAGTACCAATTCTGCTCAGTATTGAAAACTGTGGACTCAGTATTTGCTCAGTAAAAGCTTTATGACAGCTATAGTTTTCTGTACATCTCATCAAGTCTTAACGCATTGTTTTTCCACAGAAGTTCACTTCCATAGGCTGTCATCTCTCCTAGTTGACATACTTGATCAGCTGAAAAATATCATGAAAGAAATCACTTGGTTAGAGAATCTGACAACTGGTATCATAGATTGTTCTAGGGCTCCGGACCTCAGATTTATGTTCCCATTTTGGGAGCATGGCTAGCAGGTGGCCATTTGACATCCAGCTGAAAAAAATGGCAAGGAAAGTGAGAGCCTGGGTCATGTTGTTGCTTTATTCCATAATTTTCTAATAAAAATGTATAGTTGATTTAATTATAACCTTCTATACATGAGAAAAACCTTTGTTTCTCATGCTAGTTCCAGAATATATAACATAACAAAATGCTTGATCGTATTGCAATACCAACATTTCCTTCTAAATCATAGAAAATTAGTTTTAAATACTGTACAAGAAAGATGAGAAGAAGCTGCAGTAGGAAAAGAAATCAGAATGCAACCAGTCATGCTTTCATTTTTAGAAATGTTGCATATATGTTTTTGTTTATTCTTATCTCTGTTAATAAAAAACAGTCAAGGCAAGTGAATCAGTCACTGATGTAAAAAACCCAAACCCAGCCCCTTCTGAAAGCAAGAAATACTGTTTGTGAATTAGCAGATGAAAAATATGTAAATTGTGTCTGTCACATAACTTCATGCTTTTACTATTAATGGTCTTAAAATGCTTTCATCCACTTTAACTGATACCATTTTAAGATCATAATTATGTTCGATATCTTTTAAGCAAAGGCTAATGATAAGTCTGTTGTTGCTATGAAAATGCATGCGAACCAGGTCAGTGCTGCAACATGCAGGAAGGTAAGTCTTCATTTTGTAAATGTTTTACATTCCAGAGGATTCTACTTTTTTTTTCTGCTCAAATCTACCATAATAGTAAGGTGAAATATTTATACCAGAGTTAGTTTAATCAGTCGGTCATTTTATTTGACAAATTGGGTCACCTTTTGGGGAATTAACAGTTTTTGAGCTGCAGACTCATGTGAGGTTTTGATATACTGCTCGTTGTGAGTGTCACGGTGCTGGCACACGAGGGCCAATCCTATAACAACATCTCAGTGTAGCTGGGAAGCACATTCTCGTAAATCAGTGAGGGTGAAACAGTAATATTGTACTTTGATCCTGAACTGCAAAAATGTGCTGTAGGACTCAAGAAGGCAAAACCCCCCATATCACAGAAACTGTTCTATGCCAGTAATTCTTGGTACTTTGAGAAAGCTTTTCCATGCATCTGGACTTCTCACTATGGTTACCTGTACATCCATCTCTTAATTTGATTTTTTTTTCATTTAAGTCATTTGCTGACACAAATTCCTGGGAGTCCTCTGGGGTTAAACCGTGACACCCAGTGTGGGGCTGGAAGGGTTCAAGATAATGACAGATTTGATTGGAATGTGCTGGATCGAATTTCTAGCTGCTATTGCTGTTTAGCTGTTAACTGGCAGGCTCCTGCGCTTGCCATGGGGCTTGCTTGCCTTACTGTATGTGACAGTCTAGTGCTTGCTGTACTGCTGTATTGCTTATCATCTTACTCTGCTGTGCCTGGGAGCATTTTGTTAACAGCAGTGGTGATGTGCCTGGGCTGGCAGATGGCCAGAGCATCGCTGCTGTACTGGATAGGCTGGAACTCCGGTGTGAACTTGAATTGAAGGGGCTGTGACCTGTGGATGAGTCCACACAGGAGCAGGACATCCCAAAGCTTCTGTGGCCATGGGTAAGTCCACATCACAGCAGGTACACCTTGAAGCATCTGTGGCTGTGGTCATGGTTATGTCCATGCCACAGCATGTATACCTCTGAAGGGATTGTGGCCCAAGGATAAGTCCATGCTGAAGAAGGTACACCTTGAAGCATCAGTGGCTGTACATGAGTGCACACCAGCTTGTGAATGCACACACAAGTTGGGAAAGATTTAGGGATCTCTAATTTATGTCATATGATACTGTTTTGCCAATTACTAGGCCTAGCACAAAGGATGCAGCCAGCAGTAGAATGAACCAGTAATTAGTTTCTATTGTATACAAAAAGGTCAGTACATGGGTGATCACTGGGGGTACAAACAAGTCAAATCACACATATTAGACATCAACCCCAATGATGACACAACAACCAACAATAAACAAACAAACAAAGTCTCCCATAGAAGAGATGGGAGACAACCAAGTCAATAGGCTGATCATATAGGATAGAAGTAGCCACATATTGTTTCCCCATGAAGCCCGTGTTTGCAAATGCCAGACCTGACTGGGGCCCAGTTGCAGGGATAGTCAGGAAGTCCTTCCCCACCAGAGACCCTCTGCAAAATACATCCACCTCACAGATAAACACTCCACCCTTCCTGCAAGGGGTCCCTGCTTTTATGCCCCAAACAGGACACCTGGCACTCATTTACCCAATGCAGGGCACCTGGGGCTTGTTTACCCAAGGGCTTTCCCTGCAAGGTTGGCTGCACCTTGGAGGAAAGCCAAAAGGCAAACTCATCCCCTCCTGTTGAAGGACTGTGGGAACCACCTATATGTCAATCTTAATTCAGGGTTCAGACCCCAGCACTTCAGATACCTGAAATTAAATTTGAAGTAATTACAAAAATGGTATGTTTTCTGTTTTCTATTCTGTTTTCTATTTTATAGACATAACCTAGAAATAAAATACCTACAGAGAATAATGTCACGTTCACTGTTTGTACTTCTCTGATAGCACAAATTACCAGAATTAGAAATACCTTTCTTAGATTAAACATAGGTATTTTGAAAATGGACTGTAATAAAAGTTTTACAGGTTTCAGTGTTTGAATTATAATGGCTGCAAAGATGGTGCTTCTGCTTCAAGTCTTTAAATTACTGCTTGAAATAAAATTGCATTTAAGCACTTAAGGTTTGTTTTATCAAACTGCTATTTACTTTTATGCATAGTTTACTTGTTAAAAGAAAAATCTGATCTGAAGAGTGCACATTATGACAAATGGGATTGAAGGTGTGAAAGAACTGTGGTATTCTCAGAATCAATAGGTATGTTGTACTGCAATACATTATATTTGAAGTAAAATAGTGGGAAATTTTACAAGTGAAGTGCAGAGCTGCCTGAAGGAATGTCAGATTAGAAAAAATACTCTAGACAAAGGTTTCTCTTTGAAACAGTATTTGGTCTGATCTGTCACTTCCAGGATACTCACATTGAACTTCTTGCTAGGTGATTTTTTAGGTTGTGAAATAAACTAGTGCCAAGGTACTACCTAGGACAGCTTCTTGACTGTCATCTAGATTGCTAGGGATTGTTTACCCATGAGAACTTTGATTAAGATATCTAAGGTCTGTATAACTGAGATACAAGCAGAAATTTGATTACCACTTACCAAAGTGTTCCTGAATTCTAGCATACAGTTAATTTGGGAGAGAGGAGAGAGTATTATTTTATGCTACTACCTCTTCTTTAATAACAAAGGTGCGAAATAAACAGAGCTGAGGGCCAAACATTTGAGATACTATATAAACATGATGAAAACACGGTTAACAATTGAGAGTTACAACACAAATTAAAGCGAAGACATAACAGGACAATACAAATCTCCAGAAGACAGCATGCAAAGGTTAGGATTAGTGCTTTAAGTGATAGGTATACTGGATCCTGAAGCACTGTAAAGTGTTTTTGTCAAAATCCAGGGTTAAGCCAAAATATGAAGATGAGCAATGTAATGGAGGATGGAATTTGTGTGGGCTTTTCTAATGCTTAAAGGTTGTATGAGACAACATGGAAGAATGATTGAACTGACATAGCAAGCAGCAAAGATCCACACAGTCATCAGAGGCTTCTAAATAGGTGGTCATACTCCTCAGCATACATGCATAGAGTATGTGCAAAGCGTCCCACATCCAACGTGTTTCTATGCTGAAAACATTGTACTATGGGAGCAAATAGATCAGTGGAAAGTACTGACCAACATTTATCCATCATCTTGAACATGGTTTGCAGTGTGTGTGAACTCAGCTGTTTGGACCAGCCTGATATTGAGATGATACTAGCATTCTGCTTTGTAGCCATGGCCAGCATGGGTAAGAAATGGGATTTCTTCCATGATCATTCTGGCTTCTTATAAAACTGATATCTTCCTTATTATCATGAGATATTCTACTCACTGTTAAATAAAAATTGGATCTTTTTACGCCAGGACTGGATAATCATCTAATGGTTTGGAAAATTCTCTCAAGCAGAACTCTAAGTGGTTGAGTTTTATTTGCAAAGCTAGGGCAGATTTAAAAGAGTATTGTGCTGATATTAGCTCTGTCCCAGCATTTTGACTTCTGCTGAAGTTATAACCTAGCTTCTCATTCCCAGCAGGTAAAAGCTTAAATCTTTTTATGCAAAGAATCAATCCTGATTCCTTTTTCTGGCAATAAAGATGAGAATGAAGAAAATAATATGAGTAGTGAGAAAAATCTGCACCATTTCTTCAACACATTATGATTCTTTCCCATCTCCTTTATTGTACTTTCCAGTCATATTCAGAACCACTAGAAAATATTAAAGGAAGCTTGAGCCAGAAACATATCTGGTGAGCCCAATTAACATCAAAAGCACCGTTCTTATATACTTTTCTACTGTTGTTTTAAGCAATGTCAGTTCATACTGCATCTTCCCCAAAGTATTTGAAAAACAGAACAGCACTGGGAGCATTAAAGTATCACTAGGCAGTCTCTTAATGTATTCTGCAACAATTTTCGCTTTCATAATTAACTGCTATGAGTTGTTGTTGTAACCATCATGAGAAAGAAAGGCTCTGCTATGGTTATAATGAGAAAACTTTGAATGTACGCTTTCATCAGCAACTTAACTTTTCTCTGACTAGCTTTAGGATTTCCCATCTCACACTTAGCAGGTTTTCTGAGTTTCCTTGTCTAATATGTTGAAAGAAATCTTGTATTACTGGCACTTGTTAGTTTCAGGATGTGGTAGAAGGTTTTCTGGGGTTCTTTGTTGCTCCTTTGTGGCTCACATTACCCTATGGGTCAGTCCTTGGTGCCTTGCCTTGGCCATGGCACTTCTCATCTGAGGGAATGCCTATTTTGAGTAATTCCAGGAGTAATGGTTGAACTCCAACTGATTATTTGTGAGAAGTAGTATGTCATGAGGAATGCCAGCAGGGCACTGTCCTGTAATTGAAAATAAAAGATATTTAACACTAGAGACTCCAATTTATCTTCAGACTTTTTTGCACAAACAGCAGTTAATGAAATGGGCAAATGCTTTTAGAAATGTACTGTATTCTGTAATTCATGCCTGAACTGGGTATATTGGTGTTGAATGCAAACTGCTTTTTCAGCACCATCTCACTTTGCTGCTGGATGTCTCTGCTTTGAGTGCAAAGCTCCATCTAGAGAAAGTCCATCGTATTACCACAGATCCCTTTCACCCTGACATGGCCTTTAGGGCAGGATGATGTCCCTAGGCAGGGGGACAGTGTTTCTGAAAAGGACTTCGAAGTCTTGGTGGATAATCTGTTGCACATGGTCTTCCAGTGTGAGGCAGTAACTAAAACGTTTAATGCAATCCTTACGTGAATATATAAGGATGTCTGAGAAAGGAGCAGGAGGGGTTGATCAGGGTTATCTGTTTTTTTCACCCTTTTATTTGACATTATAAATAACTGCTGGAATACATCAATTTCTGGGGCCTACAAGTTAAAAAGAATGTTGATGAACAGGAAAGGACTCAGTAGACTGAGTAGAAAACTGGAATATTTCTTAAAAAAAAATAATTGTTTTGTTTAGAGCAACAAAAGGTGAGCTCTAGAGTGAAGGGAGAGAAACCATCAACAGCACCACCAGGAACTCCTGGGAAGGACTCAGGACACTGACAAATCACCATAACACTCCCCTCAGACTGACACCGAAAACTATAGGACACAGAGGGGCTGGGGAAGGGTGAGTGCAAAAGCAGAAAAAGGGGGAAATAGTAGGAAGTGTGATCATGTTGGCTATGTCATTATTAAGACTTTTTCTGTATTAGTATGCTTTTCTCTTTTCTCCCTCCCCCAGCTCTATAGTAATTAAATCTGAATTAATAGTAATTCTTTGATTAAATTGCTAAGTTATCAATTCCTGGCTTTGCAGACAAGGTGTTTCTGTTTGTCTGTAGCAAGATTTGCAATGTTAGCAAAACTGGGTGAATTTAGATTGATCCTTTCTTTGGTATTCAGCAAGATAGTGAGCCACCGTTTGCCACCACACCCTCATGTTTAATGGCTGTTAGGCTACATAAATAGGTCTAAACCTTCCAGAATGCATTTATGAATTCTCCACCGTCAATGAATGTCCTGTTAGTGAATTCCACAACTGAGTTGTTTGCTGTGTAAAAAAAGCACATCCTTCTTCATTTAAAATCTCCTATAACGTTTTATTGGGAGTGTTTTACTTTTTGAGTTACAAGAAATATCTTAGTATGCTTGATATATCAGCTCTGTCAGACCCATTTATGAGGCTGAGATGAAGACCTATAGTGTTTTCCATTTTTCTGATGTGGATGGGCTTCTGTGTTTTCCTATATCCCTGAGCAGCCTCATGCTTTTCTCTATGCTTCTTGTTTTATTGCCTGTGAACTTTAGGGCTGACGAAAAATGGTAAGAATTTCCACCCCCAAATAATTTTCCTCAGTCTTTTCCAACAAACAATGATTATCTGTAGTTCTCTGGCTTGTGGTGGTTCCTGCTGTAATAATAATCAAAACAGATAATATGTTCTCTAGTCCTTCGCTAACATTTTTACTCTTATAGATAAATCCAAAATAATGCCTTTGACGTCAATGGAACTACTTCAGATTGACATTGTTGAAACTGAAAACATAATTATGATACCATTAAGAGCATTCTATTTGTGGTAGGTTTTGATGAAGATATAACTTTATGAAAACAGAAAAAAAAAAGCATTTTCAAATTGGATGAAATTTCCACTTAACACTGTCAAGGAAAAGTCAAGATGATGGTACTGTGACAGGCCATACTTAGTCCTTTTGCAGCTCATCAGCTCTTTCCCGTCATATATCTGTGAGCTTTTTACCTGTGGTGGCTTTAATATACATTGCTAAGGCTGGAATTGCTGCTGATGTCATTACATTTATCATCCAGAGATCTTATTCCCCTGTTAATACCAAGTATTACTGGCCCTCATCTAGAGTGTGTAGCAATGAAGCCCCATTATAGAATTAAGAGCAAAGTCAGGTTCCTGCACGGAGCTGAGGTGGGAGCTCCGCTGCCTGATGGCAGGATTTTCCCTGGGTCTGAATGTATCACAGGTGACAGGATGCTGTGGACATAACCCTTGTTTTTCTTAGGAACAGCAGCCAGTAAAGGCAAATATATGTTTTTATTAATAATCTGAGAAGGATACAGGGCCTTGGATGGAACTGTATATAAATGAGAAAGAAAACAGAATTAGTCTGAAAACAGTGAGATAGGCAGTTAGTTATTAAATAGCCAGGTGAAGATACGGTTGATAAAATAGCCTTGTAAAAGAAGTGTAAGAGAGAGCACTTGGGAAGATTGCAAAGCTTGGAAAAGCCAGTTGGCTTTGAGGATATATCTAGTATAAAGGAAAAAGAAAGAGTCAAACGTAAGGACAGCTGTACTGAGTCCAAAAAGTATCTGCGTAGTTCAGTGTTTGGTCTCCCATAAGGACCACTTAGATAAGAATATAATAATAGGACAAACATAGCAATTCCTCAGAAAAAATTATTAGCTTTTAGTAATTTGTAGACCAGGAAGTCCATGAGGCTTTGTACTTAATCATTGAATGGACTTTTTTCTTAATAAATTTGTTCAGACAGTATCTGAACCATGTAAACTTTAGATTATAAAATAAAAGGGATTTCCTCAAGAATGATGGCCTTTTTGGAAGCGAAGGGAGTTACCAATGTTACAGCACCAGGACTGTATTCTCACAAGCTGAAATAAGGCAAGCTCCACTGAATGTCACTGTTAACGCTGTATGCAGAAATACCTCACTGCAAAAGAAAACAAAGCTCTGGGAGCATGTACTGTTCATGGCATGACCTCTACTTTTTATTTCTTTGATCTCAGATGTGGAGATATGGAAAACAAAGAGTTACAGGCTGCTATATGAACTTTAGAGCTGGACTTACTGTAACTTTATGTGTTGGAGGACCGTTTTCTTGTAGCAGAGAACTCAAACCAAAGGTGTATTTCTTACCTTGAGCTGTTTTGTCTAGTACTCTGCATCCATCCTCGCAATGTCGAAACAACCGTCTCACTTCATTCCTGATGCACTGTCCTTATATTTTTTCCCTATTGTTTCTTTTTTTGGTAGGCTGCTTGTTGGGGAAATGAATAAATTAAAAGATAAATGAAGGTGTCTCTATGCCCAGTATAACCTTCTTCCTGGCTTTCTTTGGGTAATTAGATGTTTCAGTTTCCAGGATTCCAGAGGAAACTAGTCCCAAGGACATCACATCACGCATTTCACAGAGGAGCTCTGGATTAGAGATGATTTTCCTTCATTGGGTAGGAGAAGTTGTAGACTGAAAGAAAGGACTGAGGTTGTGTTTGAATATGCCTTACCCCAACATAACCAAACATGGTTAAATCAGCAAGGAGATGAGAAGAGAATGCAGATACAGTAATTAAAAAAATATCTAAAAATATCTAAAAAGAAGAATAGATGTTATGTAAAGAGATTCAAATGAAAGGAAAAAGCAGTGATTTAAAACTAGAAAAGGGGCATTGCTAAGTCCCCCCTGCCCTGTCTGAAATGGTAAAGTTTGTAGTTACACTGGAAATCACTAATGCTTTGAGTAAAATGCTATTTCTGCTGTATTTGGCAAAGGCAGATGAGAAGAGACAAGGACTCTTCTTGCAGTATTTTTGATGACTTAAGAAATGACAAGCTTCATCACATCTTTTGATGTCTTTGGATATTCAAACTCTTTCAAAATTTTATAAAATGACAAATATTAAAAATCTGGGTAATGAAAAAGAGCTGGGGCATTTTGTTTTCAGAAGAATAACTAACCTGTGATAATGTTTCATTTTATACTAATCAAATCTAATCTGTACATACATCTATATTTGCAGATAAATTTATGTAACACAATTATATTTAAAAGCACTTCTAAAAAGGAAGAAAAAATAATGAATGGTACAATTAAAATTCTCCAAACTTATGCATTTTGTCTTAAACTTTTACTAGATAGCAGGTGAAGGAGAATCAATAGTGTAGTGTGAGTTAAAACTAATATTTTCCTACAGGTCCTATGCACTTCTTGTGTTCAATTCTATCACATGTATATCGAGTTGCCCTCAGAATGTTTCTATGAGTTTAATGGAGTAGGCTCAGGATACCTGAATGAGTGGGGAAGTCCCGATAATAGCTTCTCTAGGGTAGGAAGAGGTAGCAACACCCATGCTAAATTTACTCTTGTCCCTGATTTTACCTAACGGTGAGGCGTATGAGAACTGCTGTGGGCTTGTGAACAGGTAAGATGCACTTTACCAGTGTGTAAAGCCAGTGCAGTTTGCCGAGCTGTGCCACTAGATGGAAGCAGATATTGCATAGTTCATATCTGGTAAACAGGGTGAGGTGTGCCAGTGGCAGGCGTTTCCCCAAAGAAGTCCTGTGTGCAAACGGAAGCACAACAGCTGCTGGGCAAGAGGCAGGATGGTGCAGACAGGTCATCAGTGGTACCTTTGTCCTCTCTGGAGACAAAAATCTTGGCTCCTACTGTATTTCACACACAGTAGAGATGCTAGCCGAGTGCTGCTGCCCCTCGGAGATGCCTTCTTCAAGACACAAGGGTGCCCCACTCCCTCCTGCTCACCCCACTGCAGCCCAGTCAGCTCGTGTACTCACTGGAAGCTGACGATGGGAATCCTAGTCCACTACTTCTTTAACCTGCTTCTCTGGCAAGCCGGGGAGGACACAAATTTGAAAAGCTGTTCCCTTTGGGAAAGCTTTCCAGCCCGGCTGAAGGAAGCACTGTGGAGACCTTCTCCTCTCCGTGTGAGCCAAATGGGAGGCACACTGAGTGAGGGGACAGCAGCAGGACATGCATGGGAACTGAAAGCAAGCCAGGAACAGGATTTATAACTCCAGCAGTAAGTGTACAGACTCTTTAGGTACCTATGCATCTATTTGCAAAGGTATTTGCCTATCTGTTTATCACATGTGCAGGAGTTATTTAATTCCCCAGTGAAATGCCAGAAGAAAATAAAATGACATTAGACAGCACAGTACACAAGTTTGGGTTTTTTTTTTAATTGTTAAGTAAAATTGTATAAAGTGCAAATGAATCAATATAAAAATTCAGGGAGAGCAAGTGCAGTCCAGGAGATTACCACTTCAATTAGCTAAAGGATTAAATTTTTTTTTGGAACACCAGAACAACCAGATGGGAATTCTTTCGTCTTTCTTGAAGCACTTTCTTCAAGAGTTTGATGACTTTTTCCCTGTGGAAAAGAAGCACAAGACATAGAGACTGTACTGGAAACGGACAATCCAGACAACTGTGTTTTGTTCCTGGTGTTCCTTCACTGTGCCCTGAGGAAGGTGTTACCTAAAGAAAAATTAACCTGACAAAATTTGCCCCATTCTGGTTATGCTCCACTCCTATTGCTGAGCAGTTTCTGCCTTTACTGAACTATCCCATGTAAGTGACACAGTATCTCTCATTTCCCTGCCAGTAGACCCCACTCACTGAAACAGCTCATTTGCAGAGCAAGGTCCATAGGATTTGTTTGGCAATATGTAGGTGTGCAGGAAGACTGTGCCAGGCTGCTGTACTGCTGCTCCATCACATCTTGGTTGCAGTGGGGACACACTACAGAAGGAACATAGTGGATGGAGTATATAGGAATGTGTTTCCCAAGTTTGTTGCCCTTCTTTCTTTTTGGTAATATGATGAGGCCCTTGCAATCAGGGAGAGTAGTGAATCCTATACCCCTGAAAGTTTTATCTTGAAAATCATATCTCATAATGAATTTACCGTATAGCTTCTGAATTCTTCGTTTATCGTCTCCTGAAAGTCTAAAGGTTGCTGGGTTCACATATGAGTAGATAGGGTACATCAGAGCTTCACGGACATTTGAATGATCAAGTCCCAGAGAATGGCCAAATTCATGAGCAGCAACAAGGAACAAATTAACTTCTGCAGCACAGAAGCATAGAAAAGTATGTTAAAGGCATGGCATTTCTTTTTTGCAAACAAAGAATCAAAGTAGCAGGAGAATTTATATCTTTCAATCCCTTGGAATGAAACCTCAGTGTTTTGATTACTGAACTATAATGTTTTAACAAAAACATTACTGATGCCTTGTATACGCATCTAGAAACCGTGAGTCTCTTTCAAATTCTGCTTTTAGTCAACCTTATTTCTACAAGCAAGTCATTTTACCTTTTAATAATTTATGTAGAAAACAGAGACTCATAGTCCTTGCTTAGCTGTTGAAAAGTGCTTTAAAATATGGATAGAAGAGGTATTATGTAGCTGGTAATGATACTGAAGCACAAGTACTTAGAAAGGTAGTTGGAAAGAACAGAAATGTTGGTACTGAAACGGTACTGAAGCATGAAGATTTATGGAAAGCATTTCCTATGGCTGTGTTCTTCTAACGTGCAATATTTGCCTTTCCCTTTCCTGTATGCGTGGGTTTTACCTCGATTGATCTCTGACCACCGTTCATCATCATCAAAATGAGCATCTCCTCCAAGCCCTTCTCCAGGTGAAAACGCATGAGCTAGTGTGTTACCTCTTCCATCAAAAGGATATCCATCGCCATGCTCTGCATTTGAAAAGAAATAAATGTCATCAGATGGCATCAGGTGTAATGTTTAAATTCAGCAAACTGAAGTATGTTGCTAGTTTGTGCTAGTTTCATTCATTAACAATCCTTAAAAAAGTCCTACAATAGCAGCAAGGTTGTAAAAATGAGAAGTAAGAGTTAGGAAACACTCTCCAAATTCATGACTTAAGTTCAAAACTTGTATTTGATAATTCAGGCTGCTGCATGTTTCAGAAAGAGCTGAACATTTTTTCTGAGCTTTTGTCAGAAATGTTTCTGAGGCAGCTATCAGGGATTATTTCAGAATAAATAATGCTTGACAACATTATAAGCACTTGAATTTTTTCAGTGCTGGAAAGTGCTGAGCAACTTTCTCACTTGTACTGATTTTAGTGGAAGAGAATGATTTGGAGTAGATAACCACGCTCCTGAAGAGCTCAGTTCATTTTTCCCCACCTTGGGGTATAGTCTTTTACCTAGTTATACCACAGTGCATGTGGAATGTTGCTATTTCCTACCTCGAGTGCAAGACCTGACAGGATGGTATATTTGTACCAGCTCTGAAAATTTAGTGAGCCTCTGACTTGACTGAGGAGTATTTGGGGACTCAAATGCCGTTCTGTGTCCTTTCCCTGAGACCATGTAGATGGACCTTGGGGCAGGGCTAACACAGGCAGAAGAGACCTAGTCCTAATGTGTGATCAGGGATTAAAACCCGTTCCAGTTTGCAGGATCCTTTCTCGCTTTGACTGGCACATTAATCGACTCTTCCTGGCATCATAATATGCTTCCCATCAGTGAAGCATGAGCTTGGGACATTTTGGTGTTTATATGTGGTCATCTACTTGTCAGACAGGTGTCTGATCTTCACTTAGAGTCAGTCACTTAGAGATCTAGTAAATATTGTCCATGGATCCAGAGAACAAATCAGCGAACCTTAAAGTAGGCAAACCTTAATTTGGCTAAATTGAGTCAGTTTAGGTAAGTCTACATTCATGTATTAGTCTGGATCTCAAAGGAACTTCTGAAGTCACTCTGCTGGTCATTTGCATTTACTTCGGCTTGCACCTTGGTGCAATCTTGGAGTGCAACAGTGTGATTCATTCTAGAAGAAAATCAACCAGAAGGTACTCTCTATGTCCACACCTAATGCACCCCAGCTGCCAAAGACTGTTCAGTCCAGGGCACCAGACTAGATCTAGATCAAATTAAACCTGCCTGAATCCAGCCTGTGGAGGCTGGATCTTCAGAACCAACTGTTTTCCTTTACAGATCTATTCCCATTAGTTTGCACTATTTGTCAAGGCAGACATAGCCTTGAATGTGTCAGTTTAGGTGTCTCATTCTGGACCTGAATTCTCCCTCCATTTCACAGCCATAACTCTGAAAGGATTTTCTAATGGTTTCATAGGAGTAAAAGTGAATCATAATACATAAATTTGGTGGCATGATAAAAAGAAGATAAAATTTATGCAGACTTGAGATAAATTCCAAACTCTCTGTTCTTTCTTAAAGCTGTAGCTATAAAAATGCATGCTTTAAGTCAAATATAGACCATTGCATTTTAAAAATGACAGATATTCTCACCACGACGTGCAAATCTAATCATAATGTCTGCAGATCCCTTGGATACTCTGTGAAACTGCAGAGGAGTCACATCACTCCATACCGTGAAAGCCCTTCTAATTGCATCATCCACTTTCCTTTTGGGTAGATCAGGGGTATAATTGACAATCCTGGCAGCAAAAGAAAACAGATTAATGTCATTGAGGGTGTGAAGGAATCCCACACAGTTAAATATAAAGCAACCCCTTTCCCAGTAAAACCTGAAACATCACTAACTTGTAAGTCAAATGTGTCTTTTCCCATCTCGGGCTTCCAGGGAATGTTTTATAACCTGCCGTATCTGGGAGTCCACATCTGGGCTGTTTCATTGTTTCTTCTGTTTCTGCATCTAATTTTCCAGTTACAGTCAGGTGGAAAAACCTCTGCATTTCTTTAATCCTCTCTTCTAAGCTTAGGTCTTCTGTTTTTGTAAAAACTGGAAAGAATTTATCAAGATATGCCTGGAAGAAGAAAAGGAAAATAAAAATTAATACTATATCTGTGACCTTTTGGTAATTACATTTTTCATTTGATGGAATTGTTTCATCATCCTGCAGTCATGGCTAGTTTTAGATGTATTTTTTTCTTCCCATTTCACTTTACAAAATGCTGTTTTCTCTGTAGCGTATATCAGTACATATAAAAAGAATCGCAATAGCAGTGAAACTCTGAAAGCAAACAATCCTTCTAAGTAAACACAGTTTACTGAATGTTCAAATCCACAGCCTTTGAATGTAGTATATGTAATATTTTTCAGATATTTTAAAAATTACATGCTCCTCTTTATTTACTAGTTGGAACTTGGTCTCCTTTGTCTAACAGTCTAAGCCTAACCCTAAGTCTAACTTAGACTTAGGGTATCTGAGCTAGTCAACAAGTTTAAATTTTTTTATATCACCTGTGCAAAAACTGTTGTGGTAATGTAAAGTAAGAAGAAAATATAAAGAGATAGGAAAGGAACATAGAAGCTGAATCAAAAATCAGGTTATTCATAATGCAGTTACATTGTCCCACAGGTAACATACCTTTATAGCCTCAAAACCTGTGTTGCTCCGTGATTCTAGTTTAAACTCTATTGGAAAAGCAAGACTCTCTGGTAGGAGAATGACAGCACAAAGTAGGAAGTATTGCATAGTGCCCAGCTTGCCAAGGAGCTTTGCTACAGCAGAAAGGGTTTGACTTTCTGTTTCCTGAGACCGCAGCTAAAATGCTTATATAGATCTTGATAGCTCCAAGTGGCAAACACGTGACTCACTTTTTGGTGTTAATGTAATGACATCATTATTCTAAGAAGCAAATTACAGCATATTAAACAAATCTTTCCTTTGACTTCCCTGTTGATGTCATGTCACAGCTAGCAGCCAGCTTTGGCTCTCTCTTTTCATATTATTCCAGTAGTGAAACCACAGGGTCATAGGGAAGTTCACTTTCTGTAACTTCACCAGTACAGTTACTGTCACTTCTTACTGTGCTTCCCCCAAGCTGCTTGTACACAAAGGCACTTTGCAACAGCCTTTTGGTCAGATAGACCACCTGTATTGGTTCATGCAGAGGCAGAGATGAGAGGGATGGGAGTGCTATCTCACTGAAACTACTAGCGTTTCCTAAGGAGCATGCACAACACTGTCTAGGTAATTTTTCTAATTCAAATTCTCTTGTGAGGTATCCTATGCTGCAGGAAATCCCATTCAGTAAGGTTAAAGAGGTTTCTGCTGATTTTACAGAGATTAGAAGAGAACTTCTTAAATGTGCTGTCTAGAAATAGAAGGCCCTGGGAAGCCTTTGTCCCTTTCCTCCTAGATAAGATGGCCTTTCAGGAGAACTACATATAAAATATAATTTACAAGAATGGGTGAAAGCCCTCAGGAAAAAAGAATGGAGCTTACCCTAACAAATGTGGAGCTGCCTTCTACCTCCTTGTACTAGTGCAACCTGACAGAGGTCTGTGAAGCACTGGCAGAGAAAAACAGCAGCCACAGCCTTCTTGGTCCCCTGAAACCCACAGTGATCTCAGATGCACTCAACCAAACCCCACTGGAAGTGATATTTTTAGAAGACTGGGAACACCAGTCCACAGATTGGCTTGTGATTTTTTTCAGGCTGTGCAGTTTTGTGACCATGTTACCTCTAATCCAAAAGGGAAGATGCGTAAACGGGAACAGACTGTTACTGTTTCTCACAGTGGGACAGCTCATATGGGTATAGCTGAACATGTATGGAAGAGCTTGTGGGTTACTGCCTTAAGTCCAATGTACTTCTGACTGATGTGACGAGAAAGACTTATTTCAGACAGAGGTGATCCAGATGATATTTACAGTCCCTTCCAGCCCAAGCCATTCTATGATTCTGTGATTCTATGATACCAAAACACTGCTGAATTATGCAGGAGAGGACTGCATTACACAGTAATGTCTGAAACAGTTGCTAAAGGACTGATGCTTCCACCTGATATTGGAAACAGCCCAGATACCCACCATTTCTGTACGTTTTGGTAGGCTTACAGAAAATGCATCAATATCTAAATTTTAAAGCTTGATGGGAAAAAAGCTGACTTATTATTAGAAGCGGGTTCATCTTTTTCTTTCTCAACAACTGACTTCGTGTCTGACTGTGGCAGTAAGGTAGAATCTGGACCAGAGACTGGGTGGCAGGAGATGAGGATGTGTTAAACCACTTTGAACTTCATGACTCTAGTGTGTGGTAGATTATTTCCTTGTATACACAAGAGGGATTTGAAAGTCACCAGAACCCCATTCCAGTTAACAGACTATTGAGCAAGTCACGTATACCTGTAAGTAGGCCATGGGAAAAACTGAAAAGTAGAGTTTAAACACAAGAGTTTGCTGACAAAGGACAAATGTCATGTTCCATTTTATTTTCTGCTGGAAATTTGTCAGCTTCCTTCCCCCCCCCCCCCCCCCAATAAAAAAGAGAGTGTTTTGATAAACACTGGGCTTGAACTGGAATAAAAAACTCTTTCTGTGAAAAGAATTATCATTTCTTTGAGCTCAAAATCAACAGGAATCAATATAATTCTAGGAAGATCAATATCAAAAGGAAACAAAAGCTGATTTTTAGATTTAGCTGTGAGAATTTTGCAGACTTTATCTTTTTGTTTTGATCTTGAATGACAAAAACTGTTGTGGGTCAGGAAAAATAATTTCCTACCCAAACATTATAGTCATATCATTTACATTTTGCAGAGAACTAGCTATGCTATATGTAGTGGACACCATAGTCCAGCCTATGCCATAGAGTATGGCCTGTGTAGAGAAAATTCAAGGAGGTCAGAAGAAACTCTGTTAGAGACATTTAATAATAGAAGTTGCTGTAGCCACATACTGAAAATAAAAGCACTCCATGACGTAAAATTCGATTAAGAAGACTCACAGTATTGCCACTGAAATGTTTGTACTGTGACATTTTCTGAGTAACACTGCTGTAAGCAAGGATGCTTCATGAAACTATGTCCTATGCAGAACTCATTGATGGGCATCAGAGATTTTGTGGGCTAGAGAAAAATACATATATAGAAACTATATCCTGAGCCTCATTTGGACACAAGAGGGATGAAAAAGTGAAGTAGAACTGAAAGATTCAGTGGTGAATGATTAATATTTCTTGGTAATTTGACTTGTACAGGAGGCTCTGCCCAATCTGAATGCAGCCAACAACGGAGTTGGTGCAAGTCAAGAGCTGCCCAGGTGTCTTTGTGAATGTTTTAGGTCTAGCTGGGATGGAGTTACCTTTCTTCATAATAGCCTGAAGGGTGCTGTGTTTGGATTTGTGACTAAACCACTGTTGATAACACACCAGTGTTTTGGATATTGGCAAACAGTGTTTGCACAGTGCCAGGGATTCTCTGTTTCACATTCTGCTCTCACAGTGTATGGAAGAGGCTGGGTGGGAGAGAGGCTGGAAGGGGACACAGCTGGGACAGTTGACCCAAATTCTCCAGAGAAATACTCCATATGCTATAATGTCATGCTCAGCAGTAAAACTGGGCTTGCAGAAGAAGGTGGAGTGAGGGTTGTCTTCCAAGTTAGTCATTGCCTGGACACTGGCTGGACATCAGTCTGCTTGAGGGATGTGGTGAGCTGTTGCAACACTCCCCTCTACCCACGCACCTTTTTTACTCATTAAACTGTTTGTATCTCAATCCATGAGTTTTGTCTCTTTTGCATGTCCTAATCTCTCACCCATCCCGCTGTGCATGGGGAGTGAGTGAGCGGCTATGTGGGTGATTAACTGCTGGCTATGGTCAACCCATTACAGTGAATATCAAGCAAAAAAAAAATAGCCAAAAATTCCTGGGAAATCACAGAATCACAGGATTTTCAGAGTTGGAAGGGACCTCCAGAGATCATCTAGTCCAACTCCCCTGCTTAAAAGCAGGATCCCCTAGAGCACATCACTCAGGACTGCATCCAGGTGAGTCTTGAAAATCTCCAGAGAAGGAGACTCCACAGCCTCTCTGGGCAGCCTGTTCCAGTGCTCTGTCACTCTCACTGAAAAAAAAGTTCATCCTTATATTTAAATGGAACCTCCTATGTTCCAGCTTGTGCCCGTTACCCCTAGTCCTGTCACCAGGAATCACTGAAAAAGAATCTGGCTCCATCCTCCCTCAACCCACCCTTTAGGTATTTGTAAACATTAATTAAATCACCCCTCAGCCTTCTCTTCTCCAGGCTAAAGAGTCCCAGCTCTCTCAGCCTTTCCTCATAGGAGAGATGCTCCAATTAGTTTGGGTCACTTGTGAATTATGCATTATTGTATTTAAGATCCTACCAAACTGGATAAACCTGGATTCTTATGGTGTCCAGAACAGTTGATTTGTTTGTTTTTTCCGTTATCTGGTTATTCATCTTGACTAAGAGAAAGTAAAATTCAGATGCAACAAATAGTCTGCAGAGTAAAATGTTTTTTTGCATTGCAGTTTCTTGAGGTTAACTAAGCCCAGTGAAGCACAGCCTGCTCCAGAACCTTCCTGGCATTTTCCCACAAAATGAACTTTCATCCTCCTTGTCTCAGGTTTGCATGGCCTACTCCTTTTGGATACAAAATGGCCTCTGAGCAACACAGATTTGAAATCCTTGAAGTCCTGGAGACTAGACTGCAGAGGGAGGCATATCTCCATGTCTTCTGTACTCCCTTTCCATAGATTTTACCCCTCAGGGGGCTCTCTTCAAAGGAGTCCCTTGGCACCTGGAAACCAAGGCTGTGTGGGGGTAAAAACCTCCAGTCATCCATGCCTGGGCACCCCTTGGCACTGCATCACCCATCCCTGGGGAGAGGCAATCTAGTTCTTCCATCCAGTTTGGCTGGATCAAGGTGCATTGAGCTATTTACCAGCAAGATTTACCTCATGTTCCAGTGCTTTATGGGAGGAGAGGCCTGAGGAAGTGATTAGATGTTCAGGTTAAGCACAAACAATGGGACAAGAACTAACTCATCTAAGTTACTTATAATTAAGCAATCAAAGAACACATCTCAATTTGTTGATTTAGCATCTTCTTGCAGTGTCTAGAATTGCTTTGCATTTGATGATGTGCTACTTACAACGGTTTAATTGGGACATCGTGTGGAAAAAAGATGTAAATATAGACATAAGTTTTTACAATAATATTCTTGGGCAATAAACCACAAGGGGAATGGCATTCCTGTAGATGTTACTGACCCATGTTAGTTCTGACATCCTCCATTTTTTAGTTTGTCTGCTCCTTTGATCAATGATTAGGAGTCTTTTTTTCCTTCAGCTAACAACACATGGATCTCTCATGATTTTCCATATAATTAACTTTATTCAATTTAAGTTTAAGTCGTAAGGTATAACCTGTATGTGCATGCAGTCTTTCCTGCCTGCAGAACACTTGTACAGGACATTGGGAAGGAAAGAGGGCAGGAGGTCAGTCAGTTGCATTTCACTGCGGTGTGGATCTGAACCTTGCTGGGCAGAAGCAGTGGCATAGCCTCCTATAGTCACCTTTCATTTGTGAATTCTGTTTTTGTAGCTGGCTTTGCCCATCCATTTGTAAGTCTGTTTCAACACTGTCTTTAAACGACTGAATCAAGATGCAATCTAAAGGCCTGTGTACATCTTGTCTTGACAAAGCCTTATCCCTTCATGCAGGAAACCTTTAACTTAGTACTTGGGCTGAGGCAACCTTGGACTGCCTGTAATCCTGAAGCAAATCTCCATGAGAAGCAGCATTGTCGCATCTAAACCAGACTTACCATGTAATGGTGTTGCAAGGGCAGGCAGAGTAGCTGTGAGAGCACAGGGAGGCATGCTGCGCTCGGTCCGTCTGTGCCAAGTGTCACCCAAGCTAAGGAGCAGTCAACGTCTGAAGCTTTTCCTGACTCATCCTGAGGATCTGCACATCTGTCCATGCTGGGACAGCACAGTGAGTTTGGGCTGCAGTGATGATAGAGGCCGGTGTTTGAAAGGCAGGGTAGGCACAGCAGGACTTTACCTTCTTGTGCAAAAGCTGTGCTGAGCCTCATGGACTTGTACAGGTCTTTGAGAAAAGTACTGACAGTATAAATATCATCAACCAAAGCTTAGCATTTAGCCTAATTTGCAAAATCAGCTATCAAAAAATTAAACAGCTCCAAAACACCAGAGAGCTGATGGACTTCCTTGTAAACATGACATGCAGCAAAGCAGTTCCAGAAGAATTACAGACTTAACATTATGGTTTTATGCACTAGAGTAAAGATGTGAGGCTGAATTTGAATGCAGTCAACATAAGACTAGTGCAGAAGCCTGATTTACATCACGTGTCTTAGAGACAGCTGAGATTCAGCTAGGACAATTGCAAAAAACTAAAACCAGCCATATATGAACGTGGGCAAAAATTTTTTTTGCATTATTTTTTTTCCCTGGAATTTGTCAGGTATCATGTTATCATCTCTATGCAAATGATTCCTGATTCACAGCACTGCTTCCTGGCTGGAAGCTACTAGTCAGACAGGTCCTCTGGGTGTGGGATATTTTTCTATTCCTCTGTCCAATTTCCAGTAACTGAGTGTAAAGACAATAACATCACCTTGCTGGTAACCTTGGTTACACCACTGAGATGTTCTTTCACCAAAAAATTTCCTTCCTTGAGCAGAGTTGCAGCCTCTGTTTCACACAAACCAAGTTATGTTGAGTTTTTCAACATGATGGATTTTGACTTTGACACTATTAAAGAGCAACACAACTATTAAAAAGCTGCAGAACCAAATAAGGACTGCTTGCACTCGGGTGGTGAAGAGTGAGTCATGAAGAAGCCTTGCTAACTTTAGAACACTTACTCACTTCGTTGCTCGCCAGCCTGTGTGGTTGCTTAACCAAACCTCACGTGAGCAACCATTTTCCACACCATTTCTTTGAACTTGAAGGATAACACTGGGCTTCATTGCACATAACTGGATTTCTAAAATCTTCCAATTAGTTGTGGCTTGTACCTGCCTATTTATTGCTGTCTGACATAGAGGGCTCTTAGCTGAGCAATTCAGATGTTGCTGCTTATGTTACAGACATCTGAAGTCTACTATTTTCCACCCCACAGACAGTCACCCTTAGTTATACAAAACCATCTTATTGTTACTGCATGTTTTAATAGTACTCCTGACTCCATCTGTGATGCATTTATCTCAGATTTTTCCACAAAGCTGGAAGAAGAAATACAATCAGATAAAGCCACAAGACCTCTTAATTGTTCTCTTTACTCTGTTGAATATATAATTTAAAGGCAATAAACTTGCCATTAAAAAATGCCTCATGAGAACGATATAAAAATCCTTGTGTCTTTCCCTAAGGAGATACATTGACCAGGGGAACATACTCTCACCATTTTTTGATTTGTGTTTGCCATTTCTTTGTTATGGTCTAATATTTTACTTTTCCATCCTGTCTGCTTTTTTACATTTCAGTTTGTTTTTTTTTCTCTCAGAGGGTCTCCTCTAAATTATATAAAATTAACCAAACTATTAGCGCTGCTTCCAACTAAACAATATTTTACACATGACTAAGTTGCAATAGTGTACAAAATTTATATATAATAGATATAGACTTGATAGGGTTGCAGCTGATTATAGGAGGAGTTTGACTCTGTCTAATTTGTAAAAAGCTTAATAAATACATTAATGCACACACTTATAAAGAACTTTGGTGTTCATCTAAAAAATTAATGTCTAATGTCTAGAGTGTACTATCAGCAAGTTTGCCAATGACACCAAGCTGTGTGGCGTGGATGACATGCTGGAGGGAAGGGATGCCATCCAGAGGGACCTGGACAGGCTGGAGAGGTGGGCCCATGCAAACTGCATGAAGTTCAACAAGGTCAAGTGCAAGGTCCTGCACTTCAGTCGGCACAATCCCAAACACAAATACAGGCTGGGCAGAGAATGTGTTGAGAGCAGCCCTGAGGAGAATGGCTTGTGGGTGTTGGCTGGTGAAAAACTGTACTGGTTCCCCAGGCACAGCCCCATGTACCAGCCATGCAGGCAGGCCATGAGTAGCCCTGAGTCAGCTGAGAGTTCCAATCAGGTCAGCTGACTCACAGGTGTATCCCACACCACCTCGTCATGCTCATTAGAAAAGGAGGGAGCTCACTGAGGGTGGGCCTCCTCCTCTCCCTGAGGGTCCTTGTTGGTGCTGCTCTGTTCCTGCTATCAGCATTGAACCAGGCTGAGTAGAACCCTTTATGCTTTGTGTTGATTGTTGTTTCTGTTTTGTTATTCCATTAAATCTGTCTATATCTCAGCTCATGGGCCTTTTCCTTTTTTTTCCCTGATTTTCCTTCCCATCTGGGGAGGGAGCCTTGGGTGATATATTAACTGCTATGGTTTAGCCCTGAGCACTGGCTAACCATAGACAAAAACTCAGCATGAGTCGTCAATGTGCGCTTGCAGCCCAGAAAGCCAGCCGTCTCCTGGGCTGCATCAAAAGAAGTGTGGCCAGCAGGTCGAGGGAGGGGATTCTGCCCCTCTGCTCTGCTCTTGTGAGACCCCACCTGGAGTGCTGTGTTCAGCTCTGGGGCCCTCAACATAAGAAGGACGTGGACCTGCTGGAGCAGGTCCAGAGGAGGGCCATGAAGATGATCAGAGGGCTGGAGCACCTCTGCTATGAAGACAGGCTGAGAGTTGGGGTTGTTCAGTCTGGACAAGGTTCTGGGAAGACCTTATAGCACCTTCCAGTACCTGAAGGAGCCTCCAAGAAAGCTGGAGAGGGACTTTTTATGAGGGCCTGTAGTGATAGGAGGAATGGTAATGGTTTCAAACTGGAAGAGGATAGATTTAGATTAGATATTAGGAAGAAATTCTCTATAGTGAGGTTGGTGAGACACTGGTACAGGTTGCCCAGGGAAGTTGTGGCTCCCCCCTCCCTGGAAGTGTTCAAGGCCACGTAAGATGGGGCAGCCTGGTCTAGTGGGAGGTGTCCCTGCCCATGGCAGGGGGTTGGAACTAAATGATCTTTAAGGTGTCTTCCAACCCAAACCACTCTATGATTCTGTAAAATGTCATATCACTTTCTGTAAATACAACCTCTTGCCTTTTGTAAGGCAAAACGTTACTCAAGTGAAGTCTTGTCCTTGTTCCTCTCTCCTTCTTCTCATTTTTCTTTGTTCAAGTAAATGAATTTTCCTTTTTTCTCACCCTCCTGAGAGGGCTACAGGCCAAAACCAGGAAGCATGTAAGACATCTAAAACAGGAGGTAGGCAGATGTTAGTGTATTGGGTTTATGTGGCAAGGTTTTGGTAGTGGGGGGCTGCAGAAGTGGCCACTGTGAGAAGACACCAGGAGCTGCTCCCATGTCAGATACAGCTGGTTCCAGCAGACTCCAATTGACCCACTGCTGCCGAAAGCTGAGCCCATCAGTGATGCTGATGGCACCTCTGTGATAATATGTTAAAGAAAGGTAAAAATGCTGCACAGCAACTCAGAGAGAGGAGTGAGAAAATGTGAGAGAAACAGCCCTGCAGACACCAAGGTCAGTGAAGGAAGGGGAGGAAGTGCTCCAGGTGCTGAAGCAGAGATTCCCCTGCAGCCCATGGTGAAGACCACGGTGAGGCAGGCTGTCCCCCTGCAGCCCATGGAGGACCCCATGCTGGAGCAGGCTCCTGGCAGGAGCTGTTGCCCCTGGAAAGGAGTCCAAGCAGGAGCAGGTTTTCTGGCAGGGTCTGTGACCCATACTGGAGCAGTTTGTTTCTGAAGGACTGTACCCTGCAGGAAGGACCCATGCTGGAGCAGTTCATGAAGGATTCTATCCTGTGGCAGGGACTCCATGCTGGAGCAAGGGAAGAGCCTGAGGAGGAAGGAGCAGCAGAGATGAAGTGTTATGAACTGACTCCAAGCCCCATCCCCCTGATGCCACTTGGGGATGGCAAGAAGGGAGTAGAGGAGTTGAGAATGAAGGACTGGAATTCAGCTTGGGAAGAAGGGGGAGTGGGAGAAAGATGTTTTTTGTTTTGTTCTTATTTCTCACCGTTCTGTTATTAACTGGCAATAAATTTAATTAATTTTCCCCAAGTCGAGTCTGTTTTGCCTGTGATAGTCATTGGTAAGCAATCTCCCTGTCCTTATCTCAACCTACGTGGCAGCCAGCCAAGGTCAACCCACCAGAGTCAGAGAGCTTTCAGGGCAAAAAAAGGGAAGAGGGAATTTCACATGACAAGTTAGTCACTGCCAAAAGTCTGCTTAGATTCTTTCCCAGGCACCAAAGTCTATGTCTATATTAAGGAGTAAAGTGGATGTGGAGGGTGAAACAGTGGGTGCTGAGGCCTGGGCACCTCATGTGGGAGGATGCTGCTCCAGACCAACTCAGGTCTGGTCCAGCAGGCTGAGTGTCCATCAGCGAGTTGGTGTGCTTTCTGGCTCAGTACCATCTGAAAGGGACGCAGTTTGCTCATATGAAGCTGATTGCAGTGTGAATCCAAGTGCAACAAGTGTAAATGGTTGGAAGACTGGTTTTGGAAACCCTCACCTGGGCTCGAGTGAAACACTCCTGGATGCACACTCAGTGCCCTGGCCCTTTAAAATCAGCTTGATGTCATTATGTTTTCTCCAGAGGCAATTGTCATTGCCAGGTGATTATGATTGATCACAGGTCAGGAACAATAGGCTTTTGTGTATTTTAATCCTTTATGATCCTTTATATTAATGTGTTACAAAAGAGGGTTACACATTAAAGGAAGACTGTCCCCAGTCTTGGCTCTGTGTGCCAAAACTTTACTGTATGTAAAGTTTATCCTTTTACATAATGCAAGTTTAATATATATCTTTTTTATACAAACAAACAATCCTTTACAGTTAGAATTAATTTGTCACAGCATCCTGTCTGAGCATGACCTGCCCCAGCCTGCTGTTAATCTGGCCTGTTCTGGAGGTAGTTGCCATTAATTGCTTCGGAAAGGGCAGAAGAAGTTTCACTCCATTGCACTAACAACAGATCAGTGAACATACCATGCAAAAAAAACCCCAAAAGAAGCCCAGTATGTTTTATGTGATTCCAATACAGCTGGATTTCTGTAGTTTACAATTAGTTTAAATTTTTAAAGCAAAACCTGTGCTGGGTGTTGTAGCTGTTGCACTGTGGATTATGACAGCTTCCCTAATCTTCAGAAAAAAAGTAGTCACTTCAATAATGTGAATGCTCTTGTCAAGCAAGGGTGGCTTTTCCTGCCCTTAATACAGACAATAGTGTCAGATCTTAGAAGAGCAAATGCATCCTGCTCTTGGTGACACCAGAATTTGTCAAATTAGCAGTCTTTATTCCTTGCCTTATTATCATAGTTCCTTGTGAAGAAATAAAAACTTCAGATTGTTATTGCTTTCACTTGGGGTGTCTGACCTAAACCACTGAGGGTGGTTATATTAATTGCAAGAACATGTGAGCAGGAGTTAGATTCTGGGAAACTCTGCCCTGGTTTGCCATACCTGTCCCCAGGTTTCAAAAAACCCCCAGCCCATACCTGCCCGACCGAAAACTGCAGCAGACCATAAAACAGCTCTATAGCTGCCCACCAAGCCAAATTTCTTGCATGAAAGTAACGTTCATGTGCTCACGCTAGAGGTCTTTAAGATGAAAATTTTGATCAACTGTTTTTATGCTGTCAGTTTTCTCTGCTGGACCTAATGTATAGTGGGCCTACTATATAGCTTATAGCATCTTTTATGCCTCTGTAGAATTTGTCTCTGTTGCAGTAAGATGTTTCCTGTCATTATTTTATTTCTACATATTATTTTTATTAATTTATATGGCCCTTATTTCTTTGCAACTTTGTCTTGTAATATGCACTTAAACTGATGAGAAACAGAAATGAAATCAGAAGACATGGTTATTTACTTATTTTTATGCAGAATGCATGCATGCTAGCAGGCTGTTCACCCCATGTAATATTTATAGTAGCATAAGATTAACTTGCAAAATAAGTATAATGGAAGAACATAGAAAGATGTTCTATCATTAGGAACTCTGTGTGTATGGGTAAGTGCAATGGATAGAGACTAATGCTATGAATGGAACAAAGTGTGACATAAGTATACCTCAAGAAGGCAACGCACCTTTTCATTCAAAATCTGCCTGGACATGTTCCTGTGTGACCTGACCTAGGTGTTCCTGCTCTGGCAGGGGGATTGGACTAGATGATCTTTTGAGGTCCCTTCCAATCCCTAATATTCTGTGATTCTGTGATTCTGTGAACAAGCAGTACATGCATATACTAGGCAGCTAAGGGAATACTGTGCTACATGAATAGCAAGACTTTAATGGTTGGAGATACATAGGAGCAGAAATTGTTGAGAGAAAAGATTTAAATTTCCTGTACTTAATGGCAAAAATTTCGTGGTTAATTATGGAAAGAAAATCTTCTGTAATGATGAATCTGCTTGAAACATGCTAGCTTCCTTCTTAGGATGCAGCCTCATGCAACTTTACCGACTCAGGAATTGAACTGTGTTCTGTATCAGAAACAGTGTGACCACCAGGACCAGGGAGGTGATTGTTCCCCTCTGCTCAGCTCTGGTGAGGCTGCACCTCATATACTGTGTTCAGTTTTGGGCCTCTCACTACAAGAAGGACACTGAGCTGCTGAGCGTGTCCAAAGAAGGGCAACGAAGGTGGTGAAGGGTCTGGAGCACAAATCTGATGAGGAGCAGCTGAGGGAACTGGGGTTGTTCAGTCTGGAGAAGAGGAGGATGAGGGGAGACCTCATCGCCCTCTACAATGACCTGAAAAGACGCTGTAGTGAGGTGATTGTTGGTCTCTTCTCCCGAGTAACAAGTGATGGGACAAGAGGAAATGGCCTCAAGTTGTGCCAGGGGAGGTTTAGATTGGATTTCAGGAAAAATTTCTTCGCTGAAAGAGTTATCAGGCACTGGCACAGGCTGCCCAGGGCAGTGATGGAGTCCCCATCCTTGGAGGGATTTAAAAGATGTGTAGATGTGGTGCTTAGGAATATGATGGACTAGGTTAATGGTTGGACTTGATGATCTTAAGGTTGTTTTCCAACCTAAGTGGTTCTGCAATTCTACTCTATGATACCTCACTTGGTTTAGCTGTCATGTGATGTAAGCACCTTTGCAGAGATCAGGAAGGTATCCCCACTTCCTCAGTGAATTGGAAAGCCGACCAACTTGAATCTTTTGATCTTTTGACCAACTTGAATCGTGTATCTTTTCTAGTAATCTTCTAGCCAACATCACATGGTGAGACTACAGTAAATCTTCTTTATGGGGGCAGGAGAGGTTTGCTTACTTTATCTGTACTAACCAAGGCTACATTGCCACCACTAACATCTTTTGAACACTACCAAAGAAAAGAAAATTCAACTTTCATTTCATCATCACAGATGGGAGAAGTGTCAGACTGAGGTTAGTAACTAGCTATCAGATGAATCTCTGAAACAGCTAAAGCTGCTCTTAAATGCATGTCTGGGATAACTGGGTATTCAGAGAATGTCTCAGAATTCACAGGAGCAGGACGTGAGAAACCTGGGTTCTCAAAACCACATATCTGCTCTAGTATGACAAGGAGCACAATTGCTGTCTTGTGGTAAAGTAGGACCAAAAGTGGTATATTTTTGCAAAATTCTTAGGGTTTTGTTTTGTTTTTTTTTTAAAAGACAACATTCTGAATATTTGTAACTATTTATTCTCAAATTATGCTCACCTGCCAAACAGAGTGCAGTCAGAGGATCATAACTATGCTCTAGAGGGGGTGAGGATGGACAAGCAATCCATACAGCTCAGCTGGGCTAGGTCTGCTAGAGCGGCAGACTTTGATATGCTTAGAAGTGGTGTGGTATGAAAATAGAACTTTAGTCAGGCACTTCACAGCTTCTAGCCTCTCTTCCCAACATCTGGATTTCTTTCATGTAACATGGCAAATCCAATTGAAATTACATTAGCTTTTAATGATTATAGAGTACCTCCCTGTGGGACTGAAAAAGGAGAATCCTACAATAATAGATAGCTGGTATGAAATCACTGTGACAGAACATAAGACATATGAAGCTATTACTGTGCTGACAGAAATGGCATGCAAGAGTTTTACAACAAGTGGAAGAGAGAGTGCAGTAGAAAGCAGGAAAGAAAGCAAGCATGTATGCATGTATAACCCAAACTCTAGCTTTGCCTAAGATACTATCACATTCAGCCCTTCTCCATGCCCCCTTTTTTTAAAAAAAAAAAAAAAGACACACTGGTTTGCGGCACTTCTGAGCCTCCCTTGAGCAAGAGAACTAGCACCAAGCATAGAGAACTAATCAAACTTAATCTTCTTTATTGGCTGGTACTGCTACACCACCCTCTGCCATAACACAGCCCATTGAACTCAAGGTTGTGTCAGATCTAGACAGTACACTGAGATCTGGCTTAGGACTTCAGCCTTGTCTTCTCCAGGGAGCTCAGCATATTAGTAATCCTGTCTCTGTCAATGCCTTTCTACAGGATTTTTTATTTTTTTTTATTCTCGCCCTGATAATCAGTTGACTGGAAGGCCTGCTACAGTAACCTGATTCCTCCAGTTTTGAATTTCACCCCTCGAGCTCTCATCACAGCCTTTCAACTTTCACACTGTTTGGCAATCTCAGCTGTAGATAGCTGAGGCTGAACAGATGAAGGTGGACTCAATTGTCTTTAAAATGGCAACCACAAAAATGGAAGGCACACTATATATTTACTTAGTTCAGGGTTTCTGAGGTGCTTGAAAAGATCAAGTATTATTAAATTCAAAATTATTGTGATAAACGAGCCTATGATTGCTCTAGAGAGAGTAAAATGGCAAAATAGCAGATATGTCCTTAAAAAGAGCTGCTGGAGTCATATGAGGTGTGTGGAAGTTTGGTTGGAGTGACTAAACCCATTGAACTCTGCAAAATAAGGGAAGAGATCACAAAGCAACAATATATGAGAGATCTCATTTTAGTCAATTGAGTAATCTAGTCAACATGAAATGTGGCAATATGGCCTTGAAAAAGAGGCTGTCAAAAACTAAAAGGTATGATAAGAACTGGGAATGTTTGCTTCGTCCATGGGGATCACCTTATTCTATACAAGCTCAACCCTACTATATGCCTCAGTAACTGATGACCAGAGCACAGGTATGGTCCCCAGCCAAGGGGCAATTCAGCAGGTGACCAGGAAGGGTGTATGTGGCTCTGTAGGAAGCTGGTGAAGGGATGGGGTCTGACAGCCCACCAGCAGCTTGTGCTCAACTGCAAAGCACACACTGCTGGGCTTGCAAACTCACTGCTTCTCCAGACCTGAGCCTGGTCTAGAGGAGAGCTCTCCAAAAGGTAACATTTCTGCAGCTGGTGGCTGCTTCTGGTCTAGCTACTTCTGCAACTTCTGGTTGCTGCATGTGGGCTGCCAGCTCCTCCTGGGCTGTAAAAGGCATGAACGCCTCTCATTAAAGATGTTCTGTGTTGTTTTGTGCTGACCTGAGCTAAGGACATCCCTGGAAGTTTTCAGGCCCTAAAAGTAGATAAGCAGAGTTCATGATTGGTTTTGTTAAGGCTTATTAAGTCCAGCTCCAGAGGGATAATGTTTGGCCCAGGGCAATGAATAATCATTGTGTCCAGGAGTAGGCAAAAGATATACCGCCCACGGATGCCTTGCATGAAGGAATTTGCATTAACAGACATTGTCTTCTACCAGCCAGAGCACATTGCTTTGTCTCTAGAAATCATTACTTCAACTGAGTTATTGTTAAGTAGTCGATGTGGTACCGCTCATACCCTCCCTCTGTGCTTTGGATTAGTTTGGTGTCGTGAATTTAAATGCTGCATTTATATGATGCTAAAGTCCTGTTGTGAGAGTTATGGAAAATGCTTAAATGAGCAGGTGTGATATTAGACCTACCTATGCTATCAAATCTTAACAAAACAGACCTAGCCAAGTTCCATCTGGCCACATTATTAAAAACTGGAATGCTTTGTATTAGTGTCCCATTGAAAGCTTACTCTTCTATATGGAGCACAGAGCAGGGTTTTCATGTCAGCATCCTGCATGGGACAACCCAAGGGAAGCTAAAATCCTTGGAAGGCAATATCTGTTTTGTTGAGGCTTTATCTAGTAAGTTATTGTTTATTAAGTTGCTATTTGGAATAAACACAGGGACACAGCAGTACCTCATAGGTTAGGTAAATGGTCAATATTAGACATAAGGATTCACAGACATAACCAAAACAAAACCAAGATGATAAAAATGGTTTTAAATACTGGAGTTAAGAAACAAAATCAGCTAGAGACTTCTTTAACAAAGTGTTTTGTGTGAAATACAGGTATCATGGATAGAAGCAGTGAAGCCTTCTGGAATTTGCAGGTGCATATTAAACCAGACTGTGGTACACATTTAAGTTGGAAACATATCATTTGACTGCCAAGACCCAGCAAAACAGGGTGCAGTTTAAAAAGGAATTTAAATCATGTGTTGTGGTTGTGGTTAAATATTGCACATTACTGTACTGAGGAACTAGTTAATAGTTGATCACAAGAGGAATGGGAGTAAAAAAAAATATGTTTCTCTCTCTTGAAAAAGGCAAACATCATCCCGGAAGTAAACCCAATGAACTAATCGTTCTGCTCCAATAGGTGCTGATATGTTTTGCATACAGTTTTGTGCATCATGCCTCTAGAAAGGTGGGGGCCAACTGAAGGGACCACAGAGGTGAGCCACAGGAATGTTTTGTAAAATATAACTTCTGTGGAAAGTTCAAGGCAATGGGGTTGCTAAGTCTATAGAAGAGAGGGTTGAAAATGATGTGATACCGCTCCACACCTACATGGGTCATAGTGGCAAAGGGGAAAGGTCTGCTGTGAATAGGTTTGGCTTAGCAGGTAGGAAAAGTGCTCTAACATCAGGATAGTTGAGATTGCCTGGTGAGGTTTCAGAATCTCCATTACAGTAAACTTTTAAGAACAGCAGGTTAAAAAGACATCACTCATTTATTTACCACTCTCCTTGGAGAACTGGGCCTGCATTTCTAAGTGCCAGGTGAGCTTTAGGAAGACAGGAGCAGGATAACTAAAATTCCAGCATCTGAGGCTTAGACCTGTGGTACAAAAGCAACGAAGGGATTTTTCAGGTACTATCTTGTTTGACCAAATATACATTGTATGTATCTTCTTGCAGTGCCACAGGTGCTAGTATACTGAAATATCTTACGTAAAATACACACATGCTCGAAGTTGCGTGCATGCAAAGGAGTGCTTAGATCAACAGCTGCAGGCTGACAGTGTCCTTTTGATGCCTCTGAACATTAACACCCAGGCAGGACTTTTTCCTGTTTATGGTTGCTTGCATGTTCTTGAGAGTCAGAAAAATGGTAAACGAAATACAGAAAAAACCCACTATATTTAATTTTGCTTGCTCATAGTTCCTGTGCACTATGTGTAAGATTATGAACATTGTTGAGTTTAAGAAAGTGATAGTTGTGCTGGACCACGTCCATCACTGATTTTCTGACCCATGTGAAGGCAACGTAAATGGCTGAGGAGCACCTGTTTTTCCTTCTCTGTGCTCTGTAGTGATGATTGCAGCATGCCAGTGGTCTCAGCAGGCTCTTCTTGTCATTTTAGGACCCTTCAGCTATTGTAAAATAACCATGAATATTATATGAATATAATAACTGATGGAGTCAGTTAGTATATTCTGCAAAGTGAAAAAATACTACATATAAATTTTTTCCTTTGGCTTAGCTTTTTTTTTTTTTTTTTTTTTTTTTTTTTAGCTTGAAAGAACTGGACCAGAATCTCATGAAAACAGCTGGTTCAAATAAGTAGTCTGTAGCTATTTCCACACAATTATTTGTTAGCAAATCAGCAAAGGGATCTTAATATAATTCACTTCATTTATGTCTTAAAACTATGCCAAAACTAAATGGACTCTTTGGATTGGATTCTTCATTCGCACATTACTGAGTACATTTCTGCAGAGTTAAAGAGAGTCCTGAAGAGCTGGGGGCTTGCAGGAGAGGTCTATGTACAGATGGCCTGTAGAGTCAGATCCCAGAGGTGTGAAAAACTTTGAAACAGGGATGAAAACCCACTGACAAAACCATGGATTTGTCTTAAAATCAAAACAGTATAGGTCAGAGCTCACATCTTTTTGCAAGCCTGACCAAGTGCACTTGAACCAAGTGCAGAATATGGTTTCATTCTTTTAGATCTTGTTAAATTTCTGTACTTTCAGCTTGTAGAGACGACATGTTGCTTATCATACCATTTGTTGAACTATGCTTTCCCAACAGTATATGGTAAACATTCTCACCTAGAGGTGAGGTAGAAGGAAGTGATATTGTAAAGGGAAGTATGAGCTTAACTAAAAGGATTTCAGTAAAGTCACTTGCAGGTGCTCATAATAGGAGGTTTTCTTTGGCTGGAGCAAAAATAGCTATATGTAAATTCTTTGTTCTTCTGCATTCTGTGTTTTGTTCAATATGTTAAATATATTCCAAAATACTTATATTCATTCCAGAACATTGTGCAATGAAAGGTGCTCTTCCTGAGCTTATTTTCCAGAGGACATGTATGTTTTTCTTGTTAAGCATACTTTTATGATTTTTTTTTTTTTTTAAAATGAGGGCTGATATTACTAAAGGACACTCATATATTCCATTTACCTATACTTATACTATTCCCTTCAGGCCTTAGCAATTTTTTCATCCAATTTTTGACGAGAATTAATATTATTATGCTCTGATGTATCACAGGGGAGTAGTGAACCTTAGCTATTCACAAGGGGACCATTTCAGTGCCACTTGCCATGCAAAGGCTATATGGCTCTTAGGTAATCTATATTGTGAGCATGAGAGAGTCTGCATCCTTGGAGTGCCTTTGACCAAGAGAATGGTCAAATTCATGAGCTAGCCTATGCTGCTGACAAGACCATGTCCTAATAAAAGAAAAAAAGTCCTTAGGGTTTAACACCAGATTTGAAAGTATGGATTGGCTTTCATAAGAAACTTACATTGTTTGACAGATAACTAATTTCTGCCTTCTGTGAAATATTGTAATAAACAAAATCTATGGTATTTAGGATTTTAAGATTAGAAGGTGCAGTTGGGATCATCTATTTTTAATTTCTTAATAGCACAAAGAGTAGAGTTTCTTTAACTTTTCTCCTTGAATTCTGTTATGTTTTTTGACTGCGGTTTTCTGGGGTATCAGCCCTGCAGTCATTTCCTTGGGGAAAGTCAGATTTGGTCGGCAGTTAGGAACATGTCTGGAAAAGGATTTGAGAGGAGATAAGTTTCAATGGTGAGCACTTAAAAGAAAATGCATATTTTTGGTGAGATGCAGCAGCACTGTGGATGGGGAACTGAGAGGGGCTACTGAATGACAACTACTGAGAATATGTGCAATAACCCTAAACCTTCCATGCAGATAAATTTATTCCGGGCCTGAGCTAAAAAATGGAAGTAAGCAGTAAAAATCCTTCCTAAAAGGATTCTTGTGAACTGATTGGGTTCTGTGAACTGATTTTTATAAACTGATTGAACAGAGGGCTATGATCAATGGAGCAGAGTCAAGTTGGAGGTCTGTAACCAGTGGTGTCATCCAGGGGTCAATACTTGGTCCAGTCTTGTTCAACATATTCATCAATGACCTGGACGAGGGGACAGAGCGTATCCTCAGCAAGTTCGCTGATGATATCAAGCTGGGAAGGGTGGTGACATGCCAGAGGGCTGTGCTGCCATCCAGTGGGACCTGGACAGGCTGGAGAGCTGGGCAGAGAAGAACCTCATGAGGTTCAATAAGGACAAGTGTAGGGCGCTGCACCTGGGCAAGAAGACCGCCAGGCACCAGTATAGGTTAGGGGGGGACCTCCTGGAAAGCAGTTCTGAGGAGAAGGATCTGTGAGTCCTGGTAGACAGTAAATTATCCATGAGCTGGCAATGTACCCTTGCTGCCAAGAAGGCCAATGCCACCCTGGGCTGCACAGGGCAGTGTGTGGCCAGTAGGTTGAGGGAGGTCATTCTCCCCCTCTACTCTGCCCTGGTGAGGCCACAACTGGAATACTGCATCCAGTTCTGGGCTCCCCAGTTGAAGAGAGACAGGGAGCTACTGGAGAGAGCCCAGTGGAGGGCAACAAGGATGACTGGGGGATGGGAGCATCTCCTCTATGAGGAAAGGCTGAGAGGGCTGGGACTCTTTAGCCTGGAGAAGACTGAGGGGTGATCTAATTAATGTTTACAAATACCTAAAGGGTGGGTTGAGGGAGGATGGAGCCAGATTCTTTTCAGTGGTTCCCAGTGACAGGACTAGGGGTAACAGGCACAAGCTGGAACACAGGAGGTTCCATTTAAATATGAGAAAAGCTTATTTTGGGTGAGGGTGCCAGAGCACTGGAACAAGCTGCTCAGAGAAGTTGTGGAGTCTCCTTCTCTGGATATTTTCAAGACTCGCCTGGATGCAGCCCTGAGTGATGTGCTCTAGGAGATCCTGCTTTTAAAGCAGGGGAGTTGGACTAGATGATCTCTGGAGGTCTCTTCCAACTCTGACAATTCCATGATTCCATGATTGTTCTCCGGCCCTTTGGCATATATCACAATAAAAAATCCTTGATGACTGAAGGCTGATGTGAACCTGCCTGCGGAGTGGCAGGGTTGTTAGCTCCTGCACACGAGTGGTTTTGGATTTTCACACTTCCTTGTTTGCCACATCATTGGTCTAGGCAGGATCCAAAGCTCATGGAAATCAGCAGAAAGATTTCATTGGTAGGAGGTAGGACACTGAGCTCTTTGGACATAGTCTGTTGTCCAAAATTCCTCTTCATCTCAGTGAGTATTGCCTCTTATTTCTTTTGCTTCACATCCTTATACATAGGTTTTCCTTCCCTGTTAAATTGGCTTTCTTTCAAATCCCTTGCATGTGTTAATTCTATAGGTACTATAATTCCCAGCCATTGTATGAACAACATCTAGGGTTGCAGCGAATTAAAATTATGTGGACTAATTAAAGACCTTTTACCCCCAACATAGAGAGCTGCCAGAGGCTAATTTCTAAGGGCAGTGGTAAACAGATTCTCCTAAGATATCTGTCTCCTAGCAAAAAGTGTGAGAATGGGTTATGCTTTAGCATGCTAATGCTGTGTCCCTCTCTCATTCTCACTTACCATTTTATGTGCAATCATATTTACAAAAAGAGTCTCTGCTTTTTTTTACCTTAATGCACATTTTTTGATTGCCTTGTGCCATTCAAACCAATTTGTTCAAGAGAAGGGAACCTCCTAGAAGAGCCAGAAACATGTAATTTAATATTTTGGTCATCAGACTTTAGTCATCTGAAATCCATTGTATCTCATTCATCCGTTTCTCTGTATCGTCACTGCCAAGAAGCAAGTTGCATGATAAGAGGCACAATAGGTGGGATGAAGGACCCTCTGAATGTCTCATTCTCTCAGTAGTGGCCATTGATTGAATCTAGACTAGACACCAAACTTTTACATGTCTAGAAAGGAAATGACTGACTGAAGTTGGGTAAGAATTTAATCCTTTAAAAGGTTTTCTTTCATACATGTGTATGTGTGTGTTTCTAAACACTGAAAACAATTTGTGTGAATTGCAAGACTCAGGTAATGCATTTAAATGTCTTCCTGTTAACTTACTCCTTTGTGTGAGGATTCCTTACTGTCCTGGTAGAATTGCACTTTTAAAGTCATAATATCACATAAAGGCCCAATTGTTCTCTTCCTCTGATGTGGGTGGAAGACGAGCTGTGTGTCTGAAGCACTTGAGGGCAGAGCGTCCCCTGCCTTGTTCTGCAGACCTCCCTGCTCTGCAGGACACAACAGGAGAGATGACAGCAGCTGGAGGGAGAAGAGAGGCAGTGTTCAAGCTGGCACGCTGGGGACACTGCTTTGGGAGCGGGAACTGCTTGGTTCAATGATATGCCTATTTTTTGTACATCAAAGACTCACAGATTACATTCATGCTGAATGTTAGGTACCTTTAGGTACCTGTGTAACTGAAACATACTGTGTACAATTAAGGACTTTTGTTCCCTGCTTTTTCTCTAGATCACTTAGATCTGGGCATTGGTATTTTGCTGCAGGTGGTACTTAAAGCTCTGTTGGAGCTTATGCCCCATATGCCTGAGACAAGTTGTTCGTCCTCAGCAGTGCTTGCATGAGAAGGTGACATAGCATGAAGATTCTCATTACTGTTCTTAGAAGCACACCTCTCACATCAAAATGCCTTTTGGACAGGTGGTTTACAAAAACACACAGGAAAACCAGACACCTTTAGAAACAGTGGCTATTCTGCTATCAGCGTGCTCACTTTGTAGTTACACAGAGTTCAGAGGTGTCATGTCCCCTGAGTTCCTTAGAGATATTTTGACTATTCGATTCACTTCTTCCTGGTGCAGGTCTGTGTCATTGCATATAAGGAAAGTTCCAAAAATATCAGTACTGATACACAAATATTTTATTCTCTGGTCTAGGACGTTCTGCTTTGTTTGAGTCATACAGGTAGTACTAAGTACATCCAAACCAGTTAGAAATTGACACTGGAAATTCCCTTTGCGTGGGAGAAATTGTCTGCAGACAAGCTGCAAGTATTTTTTCTCCTTCATCAGATCCTGAAGAGTTACTGCAATCTACTTTTAAGTGCCTAAAAAGAATGACATAAAATGTCTTCTTTACCTTTTCTCTTAAAAGGAATTCATTGTGGTCTGAAGGTAATGGTACATTTTAATCTAAAAACAAGGTGACAAAGTCTACCCATATCATAGAGAAAAGGATTCACTCTGCCTAACAGACAGGCAAAAAACCTCCAGCTTTCGGCCACATGCTTTGAAATCCTGCTCCTGTTCCATAGTGACCATGAAACTGACTGTTCTAAACTAGCATTGTCTAATGGTCTAATGCCTAGTGGACTCTGATCAATGAAGGCTGACCCAGGAAGGATTTTGACTGAGTATGTGGCTTCAGGAAATAGTTTTTAAAACTGGCATGTCAGAAACAGTTTTTCCCCTAAAAATGCACAACATCCGTTTCTCTTATTATTTTATCCGTAGAAGCACAATACTCAGATTTATTTACTTTGGGTGACAGTAGTAGCAATGCACTAACAGAGCAAAAGGGCCTTTGCTTTTGAAGTATATCCAGTGGTATTATATTGTTCAGTTGATTCTGGAAAAAAGTCTAACTGTGTCACTTTATGGAAGGTTTAAATGATATCATCATATTATGTCTTCACAATGACAAAGTAAACGGAGGCATTGTTAGAGCTTCATCATCTCTCTTCTGATCAGCACTTCTGAGAGTCAAAGCATATATTCAAATATTGTGTGTTAAAGGGAATGTGTGCCTTCATAATGCAGGACCAGGAAGTGATACTCAGATTGATTCCCAAGAAAATAATTAAGGTAGAAGCAAATGCACTGGGGAATGAGAGAGGCCCAAGCAGGGAGCTATACTGGATGTACCAGCATGGTGACAGCATGACAGCCTGTCATGCTAAAACAGGTACATGCTATGTAGTGCTCATCTGTACACCGTGGTTATTCCTTTTTTTTTGCATTTCAACTTATTAATGTGCAAGTACATTTTGAACAGGTATTAGCTAATATTTCTTTAAGATTTTGAAAGATGTAAGGTTATGTGAGTATGACTATGGCAATCACAGTAACAGTGCAGAAATACAATACCATATTCAATTTGGTGGATAGATTTTCTATTTCTTAAATTAATTTTTCATTGAAGTATTTTAGGTATTATCAAAAAGAGGACACCTTTCTGCTGTGTTACCATTCTGCATCTCTCAGACAATAGACTCAGTTCTGAGGCCAGTGCCTGAGGATGACAAACAACAAGCCCTCACATTCACATGAATCCAGAACTGCTATGTCTTCACATGAGGGATTCCACACTGACACTGTTCATCTTTGTCACTTTCTGAGCATCCAACTTTCCAGGGATATGAAACCCAAAGAAAGTTTCCATTTCTTTAATCTTCTTTCTGACATACGGAATGTATCTGTTTGCTCTACCTGAAGAACTGTGGTCCATGCTATAAACCTGCTGCCGATATTTCTGTATGAAAGTGACAGGTTCAGAGGTTGTTCATGTCAGGAATAAGAGTCAAACCAAGAGGTAGTATGTCTAGCATCTGAAAGAAACCCTAAGAATATCGATATTTTAGGCAAAAAATTCAAATGCAGTTTCAGAAGCAAATACTTGCTTTGGCATTTATATTTTGCATTGGCACTGACTGAGGAGAGGTGAGCAAGGAGTGCAGCATGCAGGCAACCACTGTTAACACAGGCTGGAGAACAGGGAAAACCTCATGCCCTGACTGCGTGTGTGCCACATCTTGGGCTATCCCATTGAAATCCTCCTTCTGTCTGGTTTGTCTGAGTAAGGACTACTCAGACCTTGCTTCACAGATATCATCAACTCTTACTGACAATAAATAGCTTCTTACTCCACCCTTTCCCACTAAATTGACTAGGGCTTTTTGCAGAGTCCTGCAGCTCAGCCAAGGCAATGAAATCAGGATCTGTCCCACAAAGTCTTCAGCTTTCCTTCGAGCCCAACATCACCCTTGTGTGACCTGGAGATCCTGCCACCTTTACATTGGTGCCTCCCAGGATGTGGAAAGGTTTGCACCTACTTTGGCTGAGGGAAAATCATGATTCCCTCAGGCTTCTTGCAATGTTAAGCAAAAATACAGTCCAGAGTTCAACAAAATGAAGAAAACTGACCTATTAACTTTGTATCTTCTAACAAAAATTTCCTCTTGCAATCAGTTTCCCCCACTGCCGTTCTCTGCTGTATGGATATGATTCAATCTTCCTTTAAGTCATTTATAGCAACTTATATTTTGTATAAGCTTGAGTCTAGTGCTGAGCCCAAGATTTTTTGGAGATGACAACATAATAATAGATGGATCAAAGATTTTAGGAAGAGTATTGTTGTGAATGTTCTTCAAGGCTGATGAAAAAAGAATTTGCATGTAATGGGTGATAATTAACTCCAAACAGTGAGTCTATCCAGTCAAATTTCCCCCTTTTGTCACTTGCCACTAAAAACTGGTGTTATGTGGATACACCTTGTGCAGATGTACATGTAATATAGAAATAGAGAAAAGTGTGTTTTGCTGCTACATTTCAAACAGCTGCAGAAATAGAACTTTCCCAGGGAAATAATTCGTCTGTTAAAATAAAGCAGTTTAATATTGAATAGAGTAATTTGTGAGCTCAGCCTGAATTCTTTAAGAAATTACAGCTCTTTCCGAAAGTTTGGTTACTTTACAACTTTATAGATAAAGTGGTTTTATGCTTTCTTACAAAATGATGTTTCAAACCTACGTGTAACTGAAGTTTTAAAAAAAGCAAATGAAACATTTCAGTTCAGAAAAAATGTTTTGTTTGACTAAAACACCAGGATGCTTACAAAATTGTTTGCTTGATTTGAGTATTGAAGCAAATAATTTTATTCATAACGTGATGTTCAAATGTATGTTTCTATTTCTGAAAGACTTTAAGTGAGATACATTGCTCCAAACGTGTAGTGCTTATCACCTTATGTGGTAATCTTACTACTAAGGCAACTCCCCTGTTAGTAAGCATTTGTACAATTTGATTCCTGGATATTTGGACACTTTCTTTGGAATAAAGCTGTACCTTCAAATGTGTTCTTTATGCTTTGAAAAGGAAGGAACCTAATTTTTCTAAAGGGATCTGACTGGGAAAACAGTCCTTTGGATATTTTGACTGGGAAATTGAGGCTTGTATAACCAGTTCTTTGTCTTTGAAATGAGATAACATGAATGTCAAAACCGTAAGAGGCTATGTCAACACGTGGCTTGAATGCTTAACTCCTTGTGGTCTTACAGGCTCGTCCCTGTGCCTTGACCTAAGCTAACCCAGGAAGGATAGTATATACAAGACTAAGACCACACAAAAGGACAACTTTAAATTGTATCTGGACAATCAGCCCTAATGTATAGTCTCTGCAGTTCAGTGTATTGGATGTACTGACCCAGTTTCTCTTGTATAGAAATTTTTGTTAAAATATTTGTATTTACCTTTTGTGCTGGATGAACTTGCTGTAGCCGAATGCATTTCATGGTAAACTAAGTGTTTTAATTTGTCTGCTCTCCTACTCAGTAGGCCCAGGACAATCTTATTCCCTGCTTCTGGGGTTGTCTCCAGAAGAATGTAATCTACAGAATTTAGGACATTTCAGTTTAGTGGAGTTTAACTCAAATTTACTGGAAGAACGATAACAATCCTTTCTTCCTCTACACTCCCTAAAAACCCAGCAAGGAGGAGACAAAAAAGAAGTTATAAACCAATGAACTGTTCATTAAAATCCAGTCCAGAAAATTCAATAGATGTGCAACTGTATTATATGAAACTGTGAAGCAAGCACTTCCTCCAATTAGGACCCAATCATGCACAGCCCCAGTTCCCTCCTGAGAAATCCCAGGACTTCTTAAGTTAGCCAGCATTTAGTGAGGTTGCTGGCCTTGTGTGGCCAAAAGAAAAGATTTCTGGGTTGAATTGCCCACTGTGAATCTTAGTCATGTTCTCAAACCAAATTTTCCAGCCCAGTTCCTCAACTCCAGATTTGACAAGAGTTACACAAATATGCCCAGACTAGAGATTTCTAAATGACCTTGTTATGGAAATGATCTGTGCACAGACCTGCAGTGTACTTAGATTTGGCCATTTGATTGCTAATGAATACGTTCATTCTTCACAGACTTATTGAAGACGCAGTTACAAACTATGTTTGCTTCCAAAATGTTTACTTTGACTAATCTCAGTTTGTCAAACGTGATTTGCCACACCACTCATAGTGCATGAGTTGTGCTTCCTGACTTGGCAGTGAAGCTTTTAAATGACACAGTGATCAAATTATGTTGAGTTTTGTATTAAAAGCTGCACAAGCCTAAGTATGTGCAGTGTCTGGTAAGAACTTTGATGAACTCAAAGATAATGACAAGAGATACTCTTTTGTGTTCTCTGCTTCAGAGAACATTTCATAAAAAAAATCATATTTTGTTGGTTTTATTTTTCAGATGTGCATGCTTGTTTGTGTGTGAATTTGGGTAATCTCTTTTGCACAATGAACAGCAATTGAATAGTCATTGAATACTTATTGATTTGCACTAAGCAAAAGGAGGAATCAAGCAGCTGTTTAGGAATGCTAATTATAATTGAAACCTATTCCTTTTGACAAATTTATAACAATGAACTGGAAATAACTGTTTTCTTTCTGAACATGTAGTTACTCATTTATGACAAATTGTTATGACCTGAACTCAGATCTACAGGGTCACTAATCTTCAAATTCTCTATCTTCTTATTGAGCCTACTGATGAAGCAATATGGAAGTTTCTTTCTTCCCACCATTATTCAGTGGGAATATTATATTATTCAGTGAAATGAGCAACTGAGAAGAACCCCTTGATCCTGTGTGGTTTGATATCATGCCTCTGTTTTTAGCAGCTCATCTTCATTCTCTTCTCCTAGAACCTTATTTCAGGTGTTCATGGACAGAGTCTGAGATCCTTACAAGATACAAATTCGGAAATTGCTAGAATGTTTATATTTTCCCAATGGTCCCTGTTCGCTATTGTAGTATTCCTCCGTATTTATTCTTCAAAATATGATTTTATTCTTCTCTACATTCTGACCCCAGTCATTCAGCATTGTGTTAGTTAAATTTACATTCCTTCATGGTTTTGGTTTTATGGTTTTTTTTCTTTGTGGCTACATCAGGAGAGGAGTGGGCACATGAACATGAATCAGTTAGATGGGGAACTTCACCCCTGACTGATTGCTACACCAGTGTCTATAAGATCATGAGTGAGGTACTCCTCTAATGTTAGCTAGTCATATGTGGCCAACTTTTCTGTTGACAAGAATGATAAATAAACACCACTAGAAAATAATTTATCCTATCCCTATACTATCCTAAAATGTGCAATAGCAAATGCTTCAGTCATCTGAAACAAACAGTAGAAAATGTTAAGTCATGGGTCATGCCTTCCTCCATAATGGGGATTATATCATCCAGTTCAGAACTTTTTCCAAAATTGAGACATCTTTCAGCTGCTGAAAGCCACACTTTGAGAGAGGAAAGAAGACAAGCTGAGTACAATTGCGTAGCCAAGAGATTACTTTGTATGCTAGATGGAGTGAGATCTAGAAGAGCTAGCCAGAGAAATTATTAACCGGGAGACCCTTCGGACCTAGAACATGGGAGAGGCAGCTAACTGCTAGACAAAGTCAACACTGAGATGATTATGGACGTATTGAGAAGCTAACCTTTAACTGGGGTGTGGGTTTCACATAGACATCTACACTTGAGGTGCCCAATTTAAAATAACAGTTGGGTCTCTTTTTGTAGTCAATGGGAAAAGAGAGGCACGTCCTACCTGCCTGCTCAGCTCAGAGTAAGAAAGTCTCTACATCCATTCCCATAGACGCCATTAGTTTCACATAGCCTTTCTGTGCCTCCAGAAACCATCAGACAACAAAACACCAGGATGGAGGAGAAAGAAAATATTCCACAATATTCTTTGCAGACAGAATCAGTAGCTCTCCCCAGAAACCTTGGGGAACATATCAGCTCTGAATGAGCATAGGATTTAGCAGGCCCACACTCCTACTGCTTGGTGGGTCCTGGTCTGCATGCATGTGATGATGAGAGACAGAGCTCTTCGCTTGCTCACTTTGCTCCAAAACGGCCTCTCCTGACCTTCAGCAAACTGAAAATATTGCTTCAGTCCTTTTTCTTTTAGGAAACCCCTTACATCTTGACAGTGGCAACTTGAATATGTTTGAAGTTTGCAGCTTGCTCATTTGATGTTTTTGATCCCATGCCCCTTCACTAGAAGCTACTGCCAGATGTTACCTCACCAGCCTTCTTCCATCTCACATAAATCTCTTCATCTTTTCAGCTAACCATCCATCCTTTCTCCCTCTCTCTTCCTAGGAGTTCTTTAGCAATTGTCATGCTTGCCACAGGCTCCTTAAACAAATATACATTCCCATCCTCTGTATTGTGTCTATTCTGGTAGCCTAATTATTAACATTTCTAGTGGGCAGTGGAGTAAATGAGAAGGTAGAAGGCATGGTGATTTGCAGCTGCAAACACTTCATCTGCAACACTCTCTGTGGAGAGTTTTGAGAGACTAGAACATTTCTCAATGGAAATGAAATCTAACAGTTTAGTCACACTATTAAATTGACTTAGCACTCAAATTTTTACTTTTTTTTTTTTCTTTTCTAATAATGGAGGAAAGCACACATGAAATTCTTATATGATGCATTTTTTTCTCTAACATGGCATTTGGAAAACTTTCCCATTGCTTGCTATTTTCTATGCTACAGGGGTTATAAAACATGTGATGGAATCCTTGCATTCAGAAAAAAGTACCTTAATCTGTTGCATGCAGTTTGAATTTCTCAATAGAGCACGCGGAAGGTCACTCAACAGATGATTGTTTAGATTCAAACAATAGACAGATTATATTGTTTAAAAGTCTCAGATAAGACAAAACAAAACCATATCCTTTTTCTTTTGTCTGTTTTGAAAACTGATGAATTTGAAAACCTTCAGTGCATGCTGAAAGTCATAGAGCAAACTGTATAATGATCAGAGAAACGTAGGTTAGTTTGCTTTCATTCTTAAAAACCTTTGTCAGATACACATTGCACATTACTTAGCATTGAAGAGGCATCCTGTAGTGTTTTTCTGGCTGCAGGATTCTGGGTTCAGGGGGAAGTCCAAGGCAGTAGAAGAAAATCTCTTCTCCCATGAGGCATGCTCAGATAGAGTTTACCTTTTCTTCCTCACTGCTGTTAAGAATGAACTGGAAAGTCCTCTTTCTGCTGGAATTACAAAATTTGTTCTTCTCTTTGTTTCTCAGAATGAATATGGCACAATATTTACTGTACTCATTTCTGAAGAATACAAGACTTTTCTCCCAACTACTAACAAGATCAAATAGGTTAGTTTCACCTGAGGACTTGGATTGATCATTCCTAGATGATATAAAATGAATGAAATAACGAATGGCTGTCATGGAGACCTTGAATCTTATCTAGTAAAGTATTATGTTTTCTAAAGTCAGTGGCAGATTTGTGGAGATTTTCAATGGGTCCAGAATTTCGACCCAAGATGGATTTGTTTTCCTATGAGATCTATTAAGAAAGGACAAAAGGATTTCTTGATTACACATTTGCTGTTGACTTTGCACAGCAGCCAGGAAGGGTAGAAAGTATCTCTCATGATAATGTTAAATAAATTGTTATGTTTGCAGCCTGAGGTGCTGTGCAGAGGATCTATGGTGGTGAGGATCTTGAGAAGCAACTGCACCTGTTGATTTGACATTTGTGTCCTCTGAACATTATTTTCTTCCCTGTGGCAGGTTTTATTATTCCAGTCACTTCCACCTGTTTTATTTCAACTCCAGTGGGGCTGCATGAGATTTACAGCACCATAAACAAAGGAAGGATCAAGACAGCTTTTTAAAAGAAGATCCGTGTTCTTCACGTTTAGCTTTGCACACTAAAGCATTTTCAGAGAAAAGAGACTGCTTTGAGGAAACATTTTTCCCTGTGTATGAATGTTTCCAGAACTGGAAAATGAACACTCCTCTACATGTGAGTGCAGGTGTAGAGAGGTATGCATCAGGAGGGATTTGCTGGTTTTGGCACCCATTATGGCTTCCTCAAACTTTATGTTTGCTTTCAGAATGAAATCCTTGCGTTCACAAACATTAACTTTGTATTACTGTTCCCTCCACTCATTAACTCATCTTTGTATTTCTATATTAAACCTGATGTTGTTGTTGGCAGCAAGGCCTGTGGCGTAACGTAAAATGTGTTTTGATGCGCTGAGTACAGAACTGTAAAGTGTAGCTCTTACCATTCACTGTCATTCATCCATGTGCATCCTCAAGGAAAAGTGGTGGCCCGGGAATGCTGTAGGTTTGGTGGGTGAGTGCTTCAGATATGCTTGTTTTTTGAATGAGGAAGTCAGAGTAGTCAGACTCATGAGCAGCAGCAAAGTGCAGGTTAATACCCCTAAAGGACAATGCAGTTAAGGGAGAGGAGAAATAGCAGTTTCAAAAGCTGAAGAAATGAGGAAGTAGAACATGGCTGTGGTCAGGAAGAAATACGAAGAAATGGCTGGGGAATTTTGTTTTAATACAGGATGTCTCTTTGAACAAAATGTGATCAAGGCTTGTTCTAACCAGGCTCAAGCACCAAAGTAGAGTTACCCTCCACCCCGATTCCCCCACCTGGCCCGTTTTCACACTACACACCAGAAGACTTCACTTTTCATTCCCATCATGGTGTATGTCTGTTTCAGGTGCAGTCCCAACACATGAGCCAGTTCCCTCCCTGACTGTCAAAAGTCTCTATGAACTATACAAAGGTAAGTATAAAAACAGGTTTTCCTTTATGCTTGTACTAACTATGCTCTTGAATCAGCAGAGTAATCCACAACTGAGTTATCTGCAGTATGTGTTTAGGAAATAGTGAATGTAAAATTTGGCAAGTATGCACTCCCCTTAAATACCTTTGAATCACCTTTCTTTCCAAAGCTTATCACAGGAGCAGCTTTTCTTGCACTGTGTGGCAGAAATATCACTCAAGACTCGAAAAGCTGAAGAAATGAGGTGCTGTACAGTGTATATATTGATACTCTGTAGAAAACAAGGCAAAGAAATTCTCAGAAGACAAAGAAGACTAGAAATTTAGAAGACAAAGTGAAAAAGTGAGAAAAAAGTTGAAGTTTTGGCTGAAGAAAGGCACAGCATTGATAACGGGATATATAAATATGCATTAATGACAGCTAAAATGCATATTGCTGTAATTAAAAAATGTAGCTTACAGGTATTTTTATATGCCAAGCTTGTTGGTAATTAAAGATGATTCATATAGTGTGTTGCAAAGTAATTAATAACTGCATTGTTTTAACATAACTATGGCCTAATTCCACAGGTGTTTGTCATATATTAAGCTGAACTTCTATTTCCTTTTGTTGTCATCCTTACTGGTATCAACTGAGCTAAATCTGCTGAATTCTAATGGATCAAGTTCTTTGCTTTCTGCTCTGGAGCAATTTTGTATATCTGTGTAATGGGGAGAGCAGCTGCTAATTTCACAACTGAAGTCCAAACACCACTAGTTGACAGCAGAAATTTGCATTGCTGCAATGGAGACATGATTATTTTCTTCAAGGACATCCCAGAGATTAAACTAGAGTAAAGACAATTGGATTTATAGGATATAGAAAATAATGTGGAAAAAAAAATAGAAGAGAAGCAACAAGTAGGTTTCTAATCACCAGAGGAATGAAGCTCTGTAACAGCTCTCTAGGGAGAAGAACAATAATTGTAGTAGCTTCAAAACAGGACTTGATAGCTTTATGGAGTGGACTATTCAATGTATTTGTCTGACACTGCTGAACTCAGTGGACCAGAATGTCTTTCACAGCCTGGCTCTGTAGGATAAATTGATAAACTACTTTGTACTATGGAAGAATAATAGAATACACATCGTTATAAACCACAGGGTATGAGAAACTTCAAAATGAGGAAAGTAAATATGTAATGGATTTATTGTGCAGAATTTTGGTACATAGGCATGGTACAACACACTTCAAATGACTGTAAATTATATGTGGGAGCAAGGCTTTGGGATCCTGGCTTCCAAAAATTTTAAGTCTCAGGGTGAAACCTCTGTCCCCATGTGGCCAGTGATAAAAATCACTGATTTCAATAGGGCCTGCATTTCCCTTCAGATTGCTTCACTCTGCTCTCACCAGCTGCCACTCTGTCACAACCTACAGAGAAAAAATGTAAAGAGCTATCTCATTATAACCTATCTGTGCATCAGTCTTCAGTAAGAAAAAATTGTTACTGAAGTAGACTGTTGCAGTTTCTTTTTTAACACTACAGAACTGAGCTCAAGTTGAAAATCAGGCACAATAATTCTCTTCAAAATGAAAATTAAGAACAAAAATATCTTCATCAATAAGAAAAAAAACCCATCTTGCAGAAAATATTTAGTGGTGGTAGATGGGATCCTTTTTCACACTGAAACTGGGAAACATTCATTTTTGTACACAGCTTAGCTAATACTTCAAAAGATTTTCATTGATGATATGAAATAAGATTGTTAATTTCTTAAATCATCAATATTGAAGAAAATACCATTCTCTATGCATAGTCACAAACCAAAATATTAGGGAAAGATGTATTCCCATTGTGCAAGTCTGAATCTGAATTCCATCTTTTGCAATCTTTTCTTTGATTCAAAAATTTTATCATGAAAATAATCAGAAAATAATGGGATCTGGATGGTTCAGATATACTATATTATGCTAAAATTCTCAAAATTACATTGAAAATCCCAACAAGAAAAATTACATTAAAAAGCATATATAGCTTCTAATATCCTATTTAATTTTTAATTAGAAAATTCCCATTTTTGATGGAACATCTGTGCACAGCATCTTGCTAGATTTATTAAAAACCAGTTAGCTCACAGGTTTCTTGGCATATTTACAAATCCATGCAAAAATACTTAAAAAATATTTAAGTACACCATCTGTCTTGTGTAGGATTGCTTAAACCACACGAGTGATTCTTCCTCCAGAGAGCTGCTCTCTCTGGAATATTTTTGCTAGTTCCATCAGGAATGAGTCTGGTTAGTCACAGCTTCTGCAATGGTTTCCCATTATGTCACCCATTATGTCACCCTGTGATAAGGATTTCTTATTGAATTTCATTAATATTTATTCTAGGTAGGAGAAAAGTAACAAAATTCTGAGCCCAGGAGTTTCTGAGGAGAGGCTGAAGCTCTTCAAAATACCAACACTGATGTATTTATTGGAATAGTTTTATATTGCTGGGCTGAGTTGTAGCATTCCTTGTGCTCGGTGTTTACCTAAAAGGAAAAGCTTAGAAAAGGAGTAACCTTGTTTCTAGTCCTCATGGTCCAGTTTTCACTTTCTTCATCTTCCATCTGAGGATTTGCTGAGAACTGTTATAGCAATCAAACTAGGAGCTTTTTTTCACAATATTAATCACATTTTCCTTCTCTGTGTCATATTTATAGGCTTTTGGACCAGAAAAGAAGTAAACAAATCCCTAGATACGAGAAAAAGGGAAAAAGGGAAAAGGAAGTGTTCTTTAGAGGAACTGGCTCAGAAGGGCTCTGTTGCAGTAGTTTGTAGCTGCCTATAGATGTTACATAGTGATCATAAAATCTGAACAACTCAATGCAAGTCCATATTTCTAGGCTTGTTTTCTAGCAGCTTTTTTACATTATAGAGCTGTAACATGCCTCATAGAGTTTTAAAAATACAGAATTAGTGTATAATGCTAAATTACTAGTGGTAAGTTTTAACTCTGGGGATGCTAAGTTTGGGGAGTCAAGTTCAAGCACAAGTTCACACCCACACATTTGTTTCTTTTGTTGCAGCAGGGTCTAGTGTAGGATTCTCAAATTTGGGGTAGCAGCCCCAAAGATATAGGGAAATTAGATGTTGAATTCTAGAGGTAAACTTGTATCTGCCAAGTGAGAGAGAGTGGGAAAGTCCTGGTTTGGGAGCTCAGGCAAAATTGAGAAACATAACATGAGATGACAGATAAACAAGACTAGATGTTTACATTTGATTAGTTCTCTAGGGTCTTCAGTGTAATTAGATCTCCATTGACTAAAATACATGTAGACAGTTACATGAGGTTTAGATACCAAATCAAGTATCTGAACCTCGAATCAAAGCCAATTTGGGGTTGAAGTTCAACTGCCCACACATAAGTACGTAAGAAAATCTGAGGTGCAGTGTCCTAGATGGTTTCCAGGTACTTCTTCAGAAAGGCATGGACCCCCATTTGTTTTGTGTCACATCTCCCTGTTCTGTGTGGATGTCTTGGGTGCCCGAGTCTCTGGCACTAAGTAGTCAGCACTATGGATGTAGATATAGACAACTGGATCTTGCCCCAGGTGTTTGACTTCTGAACTGCTAGTGCTTGATGCAGCTGTCTAAATGCAAGCATCAAGTACTATTTGACAGGCCCTAGAACAAATTACCTTGCCTTCAGGTACCTGTCTACAGGGCATGACCTTACCGTATGTCCTGTCTCATATCTGCCAGCCCCATACAGGTGTTTTGGACACCCTCAGGCCTCTCATATGGCAATTGAATTTCTAAAGTTAGACAGAATGAACTTAACCTTTGTGATCAAACCAGTTTCTCACCAGATTTAAGATAGCTCTATAGTCTATTTTGAAAGCAGTGTAGTTCAAAGACAGTCAAGTCATCTTTAAACTGAATTACTTGGGTGCCATTAAAAATGTAAGTGAATATCTTGAAGGCTGCTGTAGCTAAGGATTTATCCTGTTCCTATAGCACGTGCTGAGCTCCACTTTTCTGCAAATCTAGGCTGCTCCTGAGGTGCTTTATCTACACTTAGCCTGAATGTCAATGATATGTTTCAGACAGAACAGACAAATTCACTCTCGTCCATCTTTAACTTGCTGTCATGAAGTAAAATTTTGGTGGAGAATTTCTGGGATCAAACCTCATGCTTGCCACATCTTGTCTGCATTCATGAAATGCCCCTACTGCTGTCTGTGGGCTAAAATGTCTGTTGGCAACTCCATATGTATGTATTTGTTGTTGAGTCACTGAGAAGAGTTTCACAACCATCTCTAGACAGAGCTCCCAGAAGCAGTTCCTGATGTTGGAGAGTATGAGATGTGAGCCCCAGTAAGCACCATCTGCTGTGGACTGATACATCTGAACATCTGCAGAACATGGTTTGTGTTGAATGCATGTCAGTAACTATTGCTGCCTCCCACAGAAAAACCTGCTTGCCTGGCTGTTACCAGTTCTCTTTTTAGTTTTCTCATGCTCTAGATAAGTTATTTATATTTTGAAAAAGAAAGATCTTTCTGCTCTTAACTGTTTAATAACAACATTCTTTTTTCTGGGGAAAAAAATTTGGTTATTTTATAGGGACTTCCTTACCTATTTAGAATCATAGAGTCATTTATGTTGGACAGGGATTTTAGGATCATTGAGTCCAACCATTGACCTAGCACTGCCAAGTCCACCACCAAACCATGTCCCTAAGTGTCACATCTATGTGTCTTTTAAATACCTCTAGGGATGATGACTCCACCACTTCCCTGGGCTTCAGTGCTTGACAACCCTTTTGGTGAAGAAATTTTTTCCTGATATCCAATCTAAACCTCCCTTTGCACAAATTGAGTCTGTTTCCTCTTGTCCTATTGCTTGTTACTTGGGAGAAGAGACCAACACCCACCTTGCTACAACCTCCTTTCTTAGTTGCAGTGATGGATATTATCCCACTAGTATGCCTCAGAGACTCAGATTACACCATTATCCAACACTGAAATCTGTATTACCCCAAATCCAATTTTAGCAGCACCTGAGCTGTTGACATGTAGTATCCAAAGGTAGGACAGGCTTGGCTATCCAGGCTGCTCTAACTGTAGTATGTTGATACATTCATTGTCAGTCAAATCAAAGTCATTGTCAAATCAATCCCAAAATACTGATGTCAGCACCAATTAACAACTCCACTTGTTATTAACATTCATGGGTTCAATGTGGACCACTAGGTTCTTTGTTATGGTAGGTCTTATGCCAGAGTGGAATAGAATAGAATAGAATAGAATAGAATAGAATAGAATAGAATAGAATAGAATAGAATAGAATAGAATAGAATAGAACAGAAGAGTTCAGTTGGGAGGGACCTACAACAGTCATGTAGTCCAACTGCCTGACCACTTCAGGGATGATGAAAAGCTAGAGCATGTTATTAAGGGCACTGTCCAAATGCCTCTTAAACACTGAAAGGCTTGGGGCATCGATCACCTCTCTAGGAAGCCTGTTCCAGTGTTTGACCACCCTCTCAGCAAAGAAATGCTTCTAATGTCAAGTCTGAACCTCCCCTGACTCAGCATTGAACTATTCCCACAGCATCCTCGCAGCTAAACTGAGGAAGTGTGGTCTGGATGATCAGATAGTGAGGTGGATTGTGAACTGGCTGAAAGAAAGAAGCCAGAGAGTTGTGATCAATGGGACAGAGTCTAGTTGGAGGCCTGTATCTAGTGGAGTCCCTCAGGGGTCGGTACTGGGACCAGTACTATTCACTATATTCATCAATGATTTGGATGAGGGAATAGAGTGCTCTGTCAGCAAGTTTGCTGATGACACCAAACTGGGAGGAGTGGCTGACACACCAGAAGGCTGTGCTGCCATTCAGAGAGACCTAGACAGGCTGGAGAGTTGGGCAGGGAGAAATTTAATGAAATATAACAAGGGATAGGATAGGGCAATGATAGGACAAGGGGAAATGGGTACAAGCTGGAACATAGGAGGTTCCACATAAATGTGGGGAAGAACTTCTTCACAGTGAGGGTGACAGAGCACTGGAACAGGCTGCCCAGAGAGGTTGTGGAGTCTTCTTCTCTGGAGACATTCAAAACCTGCCTGGATGCGTCCCTGTGTGACCTGACCTAGGTGTTCCTGCTCTGGCAGGGGGATTGGACTAGATGATCTCTTGAGGTCCCTTCCAATCCCTAACATTTTGTGATTCTGCGATTCTCACATGTCCTATGACTAGATACCAGGGAGAAGAGATCAGCACCTCCTTCTCCATGTCACCTCCTCAGGAAGCTGTAGAGAGCAATGAAGTTGCCCCTCAGTCTCCTTTTCTCCAATTTATACAAAGCCAGAGTTCTTAGCCACTCCTCACAGAACATGCCTTCCAGCTTTGTTGTTTTCCTTGGACTTCCTCTTGCTATTGACGTACTTAAAAAAAACTTTCTTGTTGTCTGACAGAACACTAGTCAGTTTCAACTTTATTTGAGCTTTGACTTTTCATGTCTTCCCCCTGCATATGCAAACCACAGCATCTTCCTGAGAAGCCTGACCTTCCTTCCAGAGATCATACAATTTCTTTTTCCTCTTGAGTTCCCTGGATTGTTCTCAGTTCAGCCAAGCTGGTCTTCTGCCCTGCTTGCTTGATTTAGGACACAGTGGAATGGCCTGTTTCTTTTAAGAGGTGGTTCTTAACAACTGACCAGCACTCGTGAACTGCCAAGCCCCCAAAAGCAGATTCCCATAGGCCACTGCTAAGTAGCTCCCCAAGCAGCTTAAAGTTTGCCCTCTTGACATCCAGGATAGCAACACTGCTGACATTTTTTCTCATCACACTGAAAGTTTTAAACTCAACCATTTCATGATCACTATGGCCAAGAGAGCCAGCTGCCATCACATCTCCCATGTGTCCTTCTCTATTCACAAATGACAAGTCTAGGAGGGCATCTTTCCTAGTTGGCTCATTGAGTACTTGTGACAAGAAATTATCTTCAACAAACTTCAGGAGTTTCCCAGTCTTGCTTGTCACAGCAGCGTGTTATTCCTATAGAGTTTAGTATTTGGGATTCAAAGGTGTCCCGTTGGAGCTATAATTGTATGAGATTTTCAAGTCATTTTTCAAGACTCAAAAAGGTAATTTTCAGTTGTTCAATAAATATGTATACAACTTTTTCCTAATTGAAACCTCATAGTTTTTGTGTGCTGTGGCTTTTCCAGCAGAAAACCAAAGAGGGTTTAAAACTGACATGGAGAAAAATGCTAAACTAAATGCAGAATTATGTATGGCGATTCAAAATGATCTGATGATTTCATGGCTTGACTGTGGAGCTGATATGTTCCAGAGTCTTTGTTAAAGCAGCTGGACAGGAAATCTCATTCAGCTTCATCACAGAAATAAATAAATAAAAATGCTATTTTTGGAGACAGACATTGTTCTTGTATTAACTTCTGTACTTCCACTGAGGACAGACTGGCAGGTTAAGGCCTGTTTGTGGTGTATTTGAATATACACCATTCACTTCCAGCGCTGCACCTACTTTCCTACTGATTCCTCTGATCTTGTTGTGAATATTTTTTGGATGGTCTTTTCCCATCTTTCTTTTCTTTTCATTGTAGCTTTGGGAGAAGAAACAATTATTATAAATGGACCAGTGTTAATGCTGGTTTTTTCATACTTGTGAAAATGTATTTGGAATGGCAAGACTTCACTGCAATCAATAAATGAGATCTAAATAGTGCCTTTGACAGAGAACTTTGAATATATGGTATGAGAAAAAGAGCAGAGACAGCCCTTTTCAGCCTATTGGTGGTGCACGAGGAGCAATAAGATAATAAACAATGTGTTCCTGCCTCTTTCTGCTGTCTCCATCAGGAAAGCTTGCACTTGCACACTCCCAGTAACCCCACTATGACTATCTAACTAACCTTTACTCCTCATGTATGCAATCGGTGTCAGACAATTTCACTGGGGTTGTGCAGTTTACATAATGTAGTCTGCATGGATGCAGTCATTCTCATACCTTTGAAAAAATGGACATACATAGGCCAGAAATCAAATGTTTGAAGATTTTTGTTAAATGTGCTAAGTAGAAAATCCATAGGGCGCCATAGTATACCGGTTGATCTAAAAAAAGGATATAGAAACTGCAAGTAAGAAATATCATTATGTTTAGGATAATGGAAATTTTCTAGGGTTGGTAGAAAGGGGTCATGAAAGGCAACTTTATGTTTATTTCTCTCAGAAGAGTATCCCACTGACAAGTCAATAAAATGGAAAATCAGATTAAAAGCTTTAATGTTACTTTTAATGTTAATCTTCATGGAAAATCAGATACACTCCATAGCAACTTTGCTAAGTACTAACTACAGTAGCACAGTCATTTCGTTTAGTTCCATCTTTATTTATTCTATTACTCATGCCTATGCCAGAAAACACACGTGGTCTGTATTTAGCAAGTACAATGAATATAATAACTCCTATAAAGATTTTACATCTTTTCTGAATGTGGTTTCTTTAGAATGAATCAATGTGTTTGCTCAGTGGTTTGAACAGCTGTAATAATATTACATTCACTCTGCATCCTTATTTCAGTTGCTTAGTAAGTGGGAGCTGATTTTAAGATAGATGGGTACAGAATTTACCAGAAAACTTTTCCTGGAAAAGTCATGGATATTTCTTTTTTTTGTTAAGTAACTGCCTCTTTGTTCAATTTTCAGTTACCATTTGTTTTTCCCATTTCATTAGGAAAAGCAAAGAAAGCAAATTAAAATTATTTAGATAGGTCAGAAAAAAATACAGTATATTAGATAAGAGAGATAAATACTCAAAATTGTTTAGGAAGGCAAAGGTGTGAAAATATTTCATTGTTTTTTCACTGATTCTCTTAGCATTTTAGTAATTTTAAGATATTTGTATCCTTTATTTCCTTAATATTTCAAGTATTTTAAATTGCATATCAAGTCAGACAGGACTAGAAAATTTTAAGAATGATTGATTCTATTTTAAATGCAGCATTGATGAGAATGTCTTTTTGGGCTGTGCATATTTCTGCCTAGCATCTTCCTGGAGAGAGATCAAGCAATAGTGAGGGTGGAAAAGACACTCATGGCCAGAAGGGATCTACTACACGTATCTAACACTTTCTTTGCTGATTGAAGACCTAGGACTTAGGATATTTCTGTGACCTCTCTTGCTCTCATGCTCTGGTGCAGTTTGGTGTATACACAAGATCTTTAGTGGAACAGTTTATTTCAGGACTATTTTGTTTCTTGTACTACTTGGAAGAATATGGGATATGTATTTTGTGGATATTCTAAACCTTGATACTTGTGAAACTGGAGGAACCAGGATTTTATGAATCATGCCCATGCTTTGTGTTTAACCGCGACATGAGAGTGTATCTCATTCCCTCCCAAGGGGCACTCTCAACCATGCTCCTAAGCAGGCCAAAGTCTGCCTTTCGGAAGTCCAGGGTGGCAGTTCTGTTGGCTCCCTGCCTTGTTTCTCCAAGAATTCTAAACTCTATCATTTCATGGTCACTCTGCCCAAGATGACCTTATAATTTCTTCCCTTTTAAACCATGGTGTTGTGGCTTTCTATAAGCCACTGTTGTGTTGACTCTTGTGAAATGGTTGCAGCAGCTGCAACTGTGATTCAAATTCTTGTCAAAGTCATCTAAATTCTCATCAGACCCTCTCAGGTATAAAATTAAATGGGAACTAACTAAATGGGCATAAAATTAAAAGGAAGGAGACTAGGTGAGAAGAGCAGAAATCGTTTTGCCTTGTGGGCCTCATTAGGAGCTGCTGCACTGGCATCTGTGAGCCTGGTGTTAGAGTTTGAGAGAGATGGATGGATGCTCAGGCTATGGCTGGTATCAGTAAGTTTTGTGGTACCAAAAAAACATTCACAGGCACTAGTCCTCTATACTCAGTCCTCTATGCTGCTAAATTGCTGGAGTGTCTCTTCGGTGGTTTCATTTTGGACCAACCCTCTAAACGGTTCCCAGGCACTGATCAGGACGTGACATGGGTCAAGGACAATTCTGAATAATGAGCTTGGATGTAGGCAACCTATATTGGAGTTTGAGTTGGGTGTGAGCTGATTCATGCCTGTTGACCTCCATGTCAGAGAATGGTCCCAATTGTATTTCTTTTCCTGCTACAGATGTAGCCTTAGGTTTTAGGCTTCATCTGAAATGCCATCTCATACGCTTCAGTCTAGTAGCCTCATCATATCAGTCCTATGATTTCTCTTTGATCTGGTCATATTGGTTTTATCTACAGCTGGAGATCAGTTCCCAGCACTGATTGTTACATTAGTCCAGCTACAGTCATGTTACCTCGGGTCTGTCAGGCGTTTCTGTGGGCAGTACTTCTTCTACAAGCCTCAGAATGAGAGACTGAGTGGTAATAAAATCTTGCTTAAAAAAAATTTTCCTGCCACAGATCTAGGAGGTGACTCACAGGCCACAAAGGATATGGCAACCAATTTATGAAATCTGGGGCATTTTTCAGTTTCTGATGAAAAATGAAATGAAAATGAAATTATATTTTATTTTAGGAAGCTTGCTTTGTTTTCCAAAGTATTTTGCTGACAACCATTGTTTTTGGCAAAGTTTTATCAAATCACAAGTCAAGTGAAGTCCTGCATGACTCCCTCCCAGCTCATGGTAGGCTGTGGTGAAATGTGGGTGTGGTATACAGGATTTCAGTGGACTGTTTCTCCAAAATGGTACAAACGTGCTGACTGCTTTAAGTCTGGAAAGCCCAAGGGAAACAGTTATTGCCACAGATTTAAGCAGAATGCTGATTGATTGCTATCTGGAGGAACATTTTCACAAATTCTTTGTGTGAATTAGGGTTTAGGATTTCTGCTGTAAACTTGGTCTGAAGTGGATCCAAGCAATCATTGGCTGTCCTCTTTTATGTAATAATTTGATTGCTGCTCTCACAGAAAGTGCATATGTCCATGTTCACCCTCCCCAGCCACTGAAGCATCTGCTCAGGAGGTAACAAGTCCAAGTTAAACTGTGGTGTTGCGTACAAAGGACTCCATGTAATGGGGAATGATCACAATCAATGGATGCTGAAATTAGGCAGGTGAAAGCTGAGCTCTGGGGCAGATCAGAAGAAAGATAGTCCAGAGCTTTGAGGACCCTGAGACTTGCCAGAGAGGTTTCCAGACAGCGGCTAGTCAGATGATTTGGACATATTTAAAGCTGGTTGTTGTTTTGACTAGAGACCAAGTGACACGGTAATAGAAGACGTTAGTCTTAAGTCTGCCTTATAAAGAAGGATTTTACACAGTGCGGTTGGACAAACAGCAGGCATTGAGCAGGACTTCCCCTGGCAGCAGATTTCAGTGGCACTATCAAGCAAATCCATCCAAACAGGACTGAGATGAATGAGAGCATGTGCTCTCAAAAAAAACGTTATGAAACAGTGGAATATCCAGAAAAAAGGCTTTTGCAATTTTTTACAGGGTTTTAAGTTTAGATCTCTGACTTCTAACTAAGCGTCAAGTTTATTTTCCTTATCAGCACCCAAAAGAAAGGTTATTAAAACCTGGATGTGTTATCAGAACACTCTGGAGGGGAAAGGACTGGGTGGATGACAGATATCCTATCAGATGGGAGCAAAACCTGATAATGTAAACAAGAAATCAGGGTCACACATGTCATGCTTATCCATATGAGTACGGCAAGCCATCAAGGTGCAAAGAGCAAACACTTGCTGTGCTAATAAGGTAAATTGTCTTTCAAAACAGGGCAGGTACATTCTGATTGATTCTTGAGGAAGATCTCTGAATTGTACTGACTCCTGAATCATGCCCATATGCTAGTTTGTCCAGGACAAAGCTGTGCCAAGGACCAAGTTAATAATTTAACAGTATATATTATTACTTCTCTGACTCTGTTGAATTTAGTCTACTGAAGACAAGGAACCAGTATATCCTACAGACATTTCAGGATTTTTCTCCTCAACACTATAAGCTGATAAATGTTCCAGCACTGATCTTGCAAAGCTTTTCAGGATGGGGTTAGCATTAAACCAACAATCACTCATGTTAGGGTCATACAGCCTCCTGTCACACAACAGGAAAACTGTTACGCAGTGGCCCCTTTGCAAAGCACAACAATAAGCAGCATGTTTATATATACTGATCCTCAAAGGCTAGAAGTAAAAACTGTAGATTGTGCTATTTTATTAAATTATTGTCACACATAATAATGGATGAAGTTTTGTTCTCCTCCCTCCTGCTACACAAAGATCAGTCAGAAATAACTCTTTCAGGACTGATTGAATTAGTCCAGTTTTGAAAGAGTAAGATTAGAGCCTTTTCTTTATACTTGTTTCATTGAGTTTTCTTGAGATTAAGGTTTATCAGTCTGTTCATGGAGTATTCACTTTCCAAACTGACCTCAAATTTATCTCCTAATATAGGATTTTACATTTCCACATTTTAAATTGTTCTGACATTCCACATTTTCATGCTATTTCTCCCCAGGTAGCTCAGGAATAGACTGATTTCTGGATGTAAATTTCAAGGAAATCTTCAAATCTGCAAAATTTACAAGCTATTTTCATGTACTATTTGTTCCCATGGTCCCCTTCTCTGTGCTGTCAAAATGATTGTCCCCTCCCAGTCTTTCACTGGGGCAAAAGCATGTGCCAGGGTCCCATGTGGGCCATCAAAGGGATAAGAGTCAGGATGATGTAGCAAATAATGGCAGAAGAAAGAGAAAGAAACTCCCACCACACAGAGTTTCAGAAACTATATCCTTAATGAGTACCGAGGTGCATCTTTCTTGGAAGAAAAGAATGTAGCATCAACCTGGGAAGCACATAGTGAGAGAAGGTGCCTTTTCACAGCTGTGATCATGAACAGCTACTCTAAGACTCCAGCAAAAAGGAATCATTTAGATACTTTTGTGAAGGAAATTGAGGATCAGATTTAGAAAAGAGGTAATATTCCCATTAGTGCAAACACAATGGTTCATGTCCACTTAGAGCATTCAGCTGAGGGGATAAGGCTGTGCAGTGCCATGTAATAGTGTTACAGCATCATTCTCATGCAACTTAAAGTCTTTTTCTTATCCCAAGTAATTAACTCATGATTTCAATGCTTTATGCATTCCATCCCATGGCTTTCTCTCCATAGTTAGGAAGGGATAAGTCTGACATCAGCTTTGGTTTTAGTATCATTCACTGTGTTCAAAATTCATTCACATCATTCCACTTTACACAAGGTACTAGAATAGAATGAAGTTCTCTGAAGAACTCTTTTTCCCCCCTATAAACATGGATAGAACAAACATTAAACTGGTGGAATCAGAGCTTGTAAAAGTGGGAAGATTTTTGTGCTGTACTTCTACACAGAACACTGCCTTTTCCCCATCCCTCTGCTTCCTAGCTCTTGGCCTGGGAAGTGTGACCATGAGGACAGGACAGAGGAGCAGGATTCATGGTCCAAGGGTGGTCCTTCTGTTGGATACCAGGATGTGATCCAGGACTGTCTTCCTAGCTCTGATCTTTGCACAATGTCCCTTAACCTGCTACAGAGATTATTCACCAACTCTGTGACATGACACAGAGGGCATACCGAGTCTCCTTTTCTTTACAGTGTCCAGTATGCCAGTCTGCTTGGATGTAAACATAGCATGATATTTCATCACCAAGCCCCATAGTTAATGTAGTCTAGCTGTGAGCACAGGGCTGAAGGGGCACACCACTGAGCCAGCTGAGCTGTAAATATAGGTAAGTCTATAATGACTGAAGAAACTAGACTTGGTAATTTATGTTTTATTAATATAATTTTAATTTTCATTGAGTAAGATCTGTGTTTCCATTTTCTGTCATTATTTAGTGTTAGCATTGTAGTAATGCTTAAAAGCTCCTGTAATGAATCAGGGTTCCTTTTGAAAGATGCTTTAAAAAAGTGTAAAGCCCGAAGAAGAACGTGGCTTCAGGAACTTTCCTGTAGCCTTGTGTGTCACAACAGTGTGGTTCTTCCTAGATGACTACTAATTTAACAATGCCAAAAGCTAAAGATCAATAAAGTTACCATTCCCCTTACACTGTGCAATACTTCCTCTAATTCTTCTGGTAACCAGATTCATACATTCTGGGGGGGCTAGTATGGCCCTTTCATAATCTGACATCTAGTGGCAGCTTTGTGTAATAGTAACGAGATGAAAAGTAAAGCCAGAGGGGGTCAGAAATGTCATACCGTGGGAAATTTGTAGCCATTAACATATCACGAGATCATTTCATTTTGTGCTAGCCAACCTATGTTTTTAAAAGTGTAGTCTTCTTAATGCAATGCACTTAGTGGTGCAGTAACAAATGTGTGCTTATCACTAAAATGGGCAGAGTTGTGCATTTGAATTTGCATTATGCCCTTTTATAATAGAGTCTTCCCTTAATTCTAAGTACTGGTGATTTCTGGCAAAATCATAGAGGCTTTCTACAAAGTCCTTGATGAGTTTATTATGGAGATAAAAGATTTGAAGTCCAAATAAGAGACAACATTGATAAAAATTTAAAAATGTTAATGGTCCTTTTAAATCACCCAACTCATTCCCCAAGCCTGTACGTTCATGTATTCTTTTCCCATTTGGGCTCTCCTGGAAACGCTGGTAGTTTGCTACATCAGGAACCCCCCACCGTGATCTCTGAGTCATGATCATAGTGCTGCAGTACAGATTCCTGGTCACCTGAACATGTAGGAATACCTGCATGTCTCTAAGATTCCTTGTCATGCAGCTGCTGCCATCTCCAGAGCCTGATGCCTTCACTTTTGTGTGTAATACTTGTCAAGATACTTCTAAAACCCAGAAAAAAACAAGTAAGTATTACTCATTGACATGTCAATGCTTTGATTGATATAAATGGAGTATTTTCCACAATTTGTATTGTATGAAATGTTGATTAAAAAGTAATGCAGCTGAACATATGGTTAATAGAAAAGTCTGGCTGTGAAAACTGGACAGTTATCAGCATAACAAGAGTATGTGCATTTGCTGGCCTCAGAACCACACTGCTCTGAACCAAAATGCTAATGCAGATTCAGCCTTTCTAGGCATGCTTTTGCTAGTTTGTTCAAGTCTATCGTTCCCTTGTCCTTCACCCCAAAGAGATGCTCTAAGAGATGAAATCTTTAGTCCTGTCCTTTGTCACTATGTTCTCAAAGTTCCTATCCTTTTTCATGTGTGTTGTTTTTTTTTTTTTTAAACTTTAAGAAAGAGGTCGTGATGGCTTTTACCATGTGCCTGAAAACTATTTTTTTTTTCAAAACCACCTTCCTTTTTAAATGTTGATTTTTCATCTTAACCAGCGAGACCTCCTCAATCGAGGGTAAGCCAGGTTTTACCAGCTCCCGTAGCTGTTGTGTGCCCGCTGGGTGGCAGCTGTGCCCCTCCGCTGCTGGGCCGATGCGGGGCAGTGGGGAGCACCAGCTGGTCCCCGTCCCGCAGCGCTCTGCGATGTGAGGTGCAGAACTCCATCCTCTTGCAAGAACCAGCGTTTTTTGTGCCGGCCTGTGCTAATCCTCTTCTATCTTCAGCAACTGCTCCAAAGGTAAATGCCAGCCTCCAAGGTCAGATGCCCCACAGTCACTTAATATATCAAAAGCCTGAGTTACCCACCCTGTACATAGCCTTTAAGAGCTCATATTTGCTTTTTACCTGATAGTTTAAAACCTGTTGAGATGCCCTGTACCTTTAGCCCCGGCAGGCCTGCAGAGCCCCACAGAGGCTGCTCAGACCCACGTGCACCTGTGGGCAAGGCACTTTCGGGGGAGCACGCAAACACACACACGCATCTGTGTCTATTAATCTATTTAAAGGTAGCAAGGCACAGTGCTTACAGATCCTAAAAACACTTGAAGCACATAGAATCATAGAATAGCCTTGCTTGGCAGAGACCTCTAAGATTATCAAGTCCAACCATTAACACACATGATGCATGAGGAAAAACCCCAACAGACACCCCCCCCCCCCCCCCCCCCCGCCAAGCTAATTTAGTTAATGTATGCAGACAGATCATGACAAACTCTGATTCACAGCCCTAACCAAAGAATACACATCTCAAACTTTTAGGTCCTGCCTACATAGTATGTGTACAGGGTACACTCAGTAATGTCACTGAGATGGCTGTCATTAATAGTTCTCAGCCTGCAAGGGTCTCTGCCTCTGTTTTGTAGCCCGCAGAGGAGTGCTCTCCCCTGTTTTAGCCAGGCACATTGTGCAGCTCATCTGCGTTTCTTGTGGGTGTCCTGTCAGGTACCTCCAACGGCTGTGCAGGGTTTCAAGACTCTGCTTCGGTGTTCTGTCAGGTCTGAAGGTTCAGCATTCAAAAAGGTTCAAACTTTACAAGCTGTTCAAAGAGTGTGTTGGCTATCAACGCTGAACTACCAGCCTTGCAGCTTCCTTTTCTGTTATAATGATTTGGGCAATTAGCAGCAAGGGACACAAAGTTATGAGCAAGTGCAGGGAAGAGTGGTTACGTACATCCAGGTAATGACAAGTTCTTTCACCACACATAAGGTCCCATGCTTGTCTGTTTTCTTCCTTTAAGGTACCAAACCCTTAGAAAGATTCAATATCAGTTTTCTCAAGGCTTTTGGGGTATCTGTCTGTCACTCAATAGCACAGGGGATACGTTGCTCACCTGAAAGGATAAGGGGAAGAGAAAAGTTTTAAGATCTGCTCTAGCCAATATCTGATTATACACAGCTCCTGCCTCACTCTGGTAGCTAAAGCACTCCCATGCCAGTTCTGGGAGACTAGGTTCTTGTAGGCAGAGAAGCAAGCAGGAATTTTCAGGACAATCTATCAGGGATGCTGTACTTTGTGTGTGTATCAGTAATACATTACATTAGGATGCATAATTTCCTCATTTCCTAATCCAGACTCATCATCATGATCTTATGACCCGTTTGAAAAACAGCTGTTAAAAAAACATTAATTGGCTAAGAAATAAATGACCATTTTTTTCTTTGTGAAGTGAAACAACTAGAAAGACAAGTGTAGATTAGCTTTCTCCTTATTTTTAGATGTCTTTTCTGCCTTGCTTTGCCTGCCCTTTCAAACTTCTCTCATCAACAGTATCACAGAATCACAGAATGTTAGGGATTGGAAGGGACCTCAAAAGATCATCTAGTCCCATCCCCCTGCCAGAGCAGGAATACCTAGATCAGGTCACACAGGACTGCATCCAGGCAGGTTTTGAAGGTCTCCAGAGAAGGAGACTCCACAACCTCTCTGGGCAGCCTTTTCCAGTGCTCTGACACCCTCACTGTGAAGAAGTTCTTCCTCATATTTATGCAGAAGGGGAATAGGGGAATATGACATTAAAAAACCAAAAGGAAATGTGTAGTGGAAAACAAGAAGGAAATTTATTAAAAACACCGAAAAAATTATTTTAGCTTGACCACGTGGGATCCTGTTTTCTGTGTATCTGTTTGTGTGTCCATCTGATCCCATGGTAACTGACAGTACTGGCCAACTTCAGCCAGGCTGAATGGAGGTGCTGTAGTTCCTATAGGTTTTGTGGAAAATAGCAGCTGACTAGAAGATAAAAAAGCTTATTAATGGGAAGGTGGATAATTCATCCCTTGGTTTGGCAGTGGGACAGTTACTCAGCTGTTAATCTAAATACAGTATGGGGCTATAGATGGCATAAGGGAGTGCTGGGGGGGTGGTACTGGGAGCTCTCTAGGGCTGTGGGAGGATATGGTGAGGTGCAAGACATGCTCCCATGTTAGCCAGGCTCCTGACAGAGGTGGAGGGAAAGGACCACCACTAAGCATTCATCACTTACTGGATTTCTGCTATGACACTACTATTCTGGTTCCTGTTCCTCCAGAGAATCAACAAGTGAAGAGGCAAAATGGAGTGACCAAGCTGTTTGCTGTTATGGCTAATCAAAAGTTGTATCTTTTTGTGTTGCTAGTGACTTTTCAGGTCTTCTTGACCAACAAAGGAAAGGCAGTACTCAGTGCTTTATTTTTGCAGATGAGCCGTGAACATGCACCCCACACTGGTTTAAGAAAATGTCAAAGCTGCCAGTCAGAAAACTTCATTAACAGCATTTCACTGTTAAAGGTTAACTTTCCTCAAGACAAGGGATTTATTTAAGTTGTAAAACAATGTTTCACCTGAGGAGAGAAGGGACCACAGAGTAATTATGATGTTTAGTTTTGTATTTGAAGATAGAGGAACTTGCCCATGTATTACAAAGAACCGAATAATCTCCCTGATGAGTCAATGATTAAACTTTTGTTGTAGCTGAAATTACAATTGTATTACACACTGACCAGAGTGTGTGTGAAAGAATAATCTTGCCTTGGAGTATAAACACTTGGGTGTAACTTGGCAGCTTCTGTGATTGTGCTGTTAAACTGTGCTTTCTACAGAGCCATCAACTGAGTTGAACATTAGAGAGAAGTTTAAGCAGGCTGGAAATACAGAAATAGGTAAGAAACTGTCTCCATCCCATCTGCCTTCAGCATGTTCTGCTCTTGTCTCATGGGATATCATGGTCATCTCATGGGCAGGCAATGTCAGTCCAAGCAGGTTCCTTCAGACAACTTTATCACTGGCTTGTGGTGATACTAAAAGCATTTTTTTGGCATGTATTGCCAAAAAGTGAACATCAGAGAGGACAAAAATAGGATGTCTTTCTATTTTGGATCACATAGAAACTAAAATATATCTAGAAAAGGCACTGTAAATTTCACCAGACTTTAATTGTCTGAAAGTTAGCTACTCTAAGCTAGTTGGCAAGCCTTCCTCTGCAAGGAGACGTTTTCTCCAGGGGCTGGGCATACTGGTTTTCCCCATCACAGTCTTTAGATGAGATGAGATAAGCAAAGTTGTGGAGAACTTCTCCCTCTTCTTTCAGGATCTTCCCTAACTCGTGTAGATTAGGTATATAAATAGACAGAAAGCTAAAGTTAAGTCAGATGAATCTCACCCAAATGTCTGTCATTTCACTCCAGTTTAAATGTAAATTTTGTTAGGGATCTGAAGTGTGAGGGTGTTCACCACCATTAGTTTTTTAGATCAGTGAAACAGTATATCTGAGCCTCTACTTTGATTTCCTGGTGGGAACCAAGCCAGTGGGGTTCTCATAGCAACAGCAGCAACATAACAGTACTCTCACTGTTTACACTAAGTCAGGTAGGTAAGATTCAGGTTGAGATCATTGCACTATAAAAGCACATAGCAAAAATAAACTTTTTACTCAAACATGCAACAGGTGTATAAACCAGCCAGATATATGAGAACTAAGGGGCAGAAGGACAAGCCAATGCTAATAACACCATGTTCTCAGATACACCCAGCTGTGCATGCAGTATGGCCAGCCATTTGACAGTGTGTTCTGGATCTGTTTCCAGAATTAAATGTAAAGGAAATACTTGGAGAGGATACGGCTGTGACTTTCTAGATTTTGCCTGATTTTGTGAGGAGTTTGCTCCATGTGCAATGGGAGTGTGTAATAAATTTCAGATATATGTGCACTTGAAGCACATGCTTTGTGATAGCAGAGAAAAAGTTGTGCTCCACAACACGGTAAATGAATCTGTTTCTTGACTAGGACGGGGATGATTTGTGAAGGATGTCATTAATAGATTCACAAAATACGGCCACTGATGAAATGCTAACTGTTATGCTGGAAAGACAGATCCAAGTGAGATAATGCATTGAGACACTGGGGCAGGAGGGTGATTTTGTTGGCAAAACAATGATATGATGTGAAAGAGACAAGGCTGGAAAAGCCATGAAAGAATAGCAGTAGAAAAAGACAGGAGAGAGGACAGAAGAAGAAGTGATTACTCATCAGCCTGGCTCTTGAAGATATTTGGAGAGAAAAGAAGCAAAATACAAACATCGTATGTTGGGAGGATATTAGCATATTAACATGAAGTCTTTCACACCTCAGAAATATAGAATGCTTTCAACAGATGCAGCAGAAAACAGTTGACATCAACCTGAAAATATTTATTCCCAAAATACTTGAAAACCCACCTGGATTATAAAATAATAAATTATGTTGGACATTGTGCACTTAATCAGGGGAAAAAAAGCATTTTTTTTCTAGCCTTTGGAGATACAATTAGAGCTGACATGCTGATTTATTAAAATAGTAGACATATATGAAAAATAGTCCTTTTGACTCTTCTGTATAGCAGTGTATATATGAACAACCTTTGAGAAATCTAGAATGACTTTTATTCTCATTTAGTGTGTGTAAGAAAGTTTAATGATATTAACAGTTAAACCAGCTGTTACTCTTTATTTCACGGATAACTTTTTTAGTAGTAGGGTCAAACTCCCACTGCTTCGATCCATGGAAGAAGTAGAAGAATCCTGGAAATAAAAAGGTAAAGCATTATGTTATGGATACAAGAAATAGCTTCATTCTGATTAAGTGGGGAACATCATCTTTGCACACACAGGAGAGTATATCTTCAGTTCTGTCTTTTGCAGGATACAGCAGTAATGACATTCATCTTAACTCCAGAACTTATGTTCTTCACAAGTAAACTGCTTTTACTTAAAAGCTCATTTCATTTACCTTTCTGTTGGAACACAGCATCAACCTTCTGGCTAATTCCTGGAAAGTCATTGACTGTCTGTCTAGGATAACCCTTCTCCATGGACTGGCTGTTTTCATCAAACCTAAACCATATGAAGGGAGACATGTAATTTTAAAGAGTTTTTATATCAATTCTGCAAAGAATTAAGCAGCTGCTGAAAGCTGTCCACCATCTGTAATTTGATTGATTTCATGGGGGTTACAAAGAGTAAAGTTATCTACTCGCACAAATGTCTGCAGGACACTGGCCATCACATTTTCCGTGAGGTGACTTCTTGTTTGTTGATAAAGTCAGGCACGGCTCCAAAGAAGCATCTGAGTGAGGCAAATGGAAGGAGGACCCACATTTTTGTCATCAGGGATGATGTTTACCTCCTCTAACAATACCAGTGTGACAGGCAGCGCATGGAAACTGGCTGGGTTGATTCCCGCTCTAACAACTGCACGTTTGTTGCAATGAATTTTGAACTCCTCTTAGACTTTGATATAATATTTTACATTGTCCTCTACCAGCTGACAGATTTAGATGGAGGAAAGGAAGCTGACTTATTTCTAATACAATCAAGTTGGTCTTAAATGAGCCAGGACAGTTTTTATAAATGGGTCTGAATTTGGGGGCTGAAAGGAGGACCTAAAAGTCCTGAGAGGAACCCTCTCAGGAAAAAAAACAAGAAAAGAAACAAGCCTTTGCTTTACTTTTCCTTGGATACGAGAAATACATAAGTCTGAGAGAATGAGTTACTAGGTAAGAAATCCATGCTGTGGTTTTCTTACATGTCTTTGTCTTGTGACCAAGGCAATAAAATAGCAATGCAAGATATTGTAAATACTCTATCCAAAACTATTAAAAACAAAGGACAGGAAATGACATGCAGCTGACACTGTATGCCTCATTGAGGAACCCCACAATTAGTCACGCTAAAGTCTGACCCACGCATGCTCCTGGCTGCCAGCAGTTGTCCTTGCAGAGAGGGGAAACCTATAAGCTTCCCAAAGCTGATTTTTTGGGTATCAGGAATCACTCATGCCAGCTTGGGAAGAGGATTTAAAAGAAAAGTTTTCCTAACTCAATAGTAACCAAGCAAAGAAAGGAAAATGAGCTATCACTTCTGTCTGTCTAAAAGAGATAAAATAATCCAGGATCTTTCAGAGATCAGAGAAATCCTGCACAAGCCATCACAGCCTTCTGCTGAAGTAGGTTAGCTTTCAGATCTTTTTTTTCTAGAGATACTTTTGTCTATTGTATTTGTAAAACTTTTCTACACGCTGGAGTCTTTTCATCTTCCAGCCATAGTGCATTAAAACAGGTCCATATCTTGAATGCCTGTTTCAGGACACCCTTAAATCCCAAAAATCAAAGCTATGTTCCTCTCTCTGTTCAGGAGTCAAATAAACATTTGTTTGAAAAGTAGGATTACTAGAGTTACCTAGTTACATGTAGTTGCCCAAAGGTCTACTTTCTCTTTTATAGTAATTTTAATTGTATGCAGATTATATTGGAGTCAATTGTAAGAAAACATTTGTCAATTTTTCTTACCTCCAGTACTTGTCACCTATGAAAAAGTATGTCTTCCCTGTATTTTTATTACAAACAGCTGCATCAATTTTCTTGACACCTTTGGGGAAGCCCAGCATGTTGATATTCTTTGGATAACCAAGCAACACCTGATATCCGCTGATAATCCAGAATTTATTGCCTGTTAAAAAAAATAAAAAAATTATTTTGTTTCACCAGTGATTTTGAGACCCTAAAAGAAAAAATGACTCCCTTAGTCTAGTTTGCAGGAAAACTAGATGAAATGTCCTAAGTTTTTCTATTTACTTGAAAAGTAAATTTTATGCACATATAGCTACCCTTCCTTCCTCCCATCTTCCTGCAAAATTAAAGGTAAGAAAAATTTAAAGAAAATCTCATACTTCACCTTTGAAAAACAGGATCTGATCTTTCATGTTCTCATACACAGCTTGAATACCAGATGGCAGCATTGGCCAGAAGGTAGAAATTAATTCAAGTTCAACTTCTGCGTTATCAGGATAGACTCGCCATAAGTGCCTGATTTAAATATGAAACAGCTTTTATAGTAAATAATAAACCACAGACATTTCTATATATACACAAGAATGTGAATAACATTGTGACTTACAAGCTCTTTCTTGTCAGTGGAGCTACCTGGGTCGATGTGTCAGAAAGGCAAACACTCCCCTGGGTGGGAACTGAGGCTTTTTTTATTCTGGCTTCTTTCTGGAATTGCCCTTCTTGTTGATACTGATTGATTAATGGTATCAGTTACAATTAGGTGAAAAATTCTAGTTGTTTCTGTCCCATGTAACAGGAGAGTTACAGGGTCCCAGATGAGCCTGACTGTAAGTTATTCTCTATATACCTGGATGACTTTAGGCTTGCATAGATGACTGGAGGAGATATTAATTCAACTATACAGTAAAAAATACTAATTTCTTAGGAAATGTTTGCAGCATTTATTCATGTCACTCCTTGGCATGATCATTTATACATTTGGGAATAAAGCTTTATCAGGACTAAAATGTTTTCTGGGAAAAAATGAAACATGTTTTTTCAGAGAATCCTGAAAAATATTACTATAACTCACAGCTGTGAATAGTTTTGTTTACATGAACTGAAATCTATTCAATTGTCTCATTACAAATCCCATAATCATGTGAACCACTGAAGTATTCAGTATTTGTAGAAATCATGAAAAAATAAACCTGACAGAGACAAATGTCATATAAGTATTTACCTGCCCTTTAGAAAAATGACTTCTCGTCGGAGTGTAGTTATAGCGTCAAAAGACATCTGGGAGCCGCATGTTTTAGGTGAGGTGGGGGCGGCTGGCCTTTTATCTGGGGTGTTTGGTTGAGATCCTAAGGGGGACATTTTAGAAAGGATGCAACAAATTTGTAGAAACATCAAGGTTTTCACATATAAATGCATTTTTGATGCTATGAGAATGCAATGATTTTTATGGAGGAAGTTTGTGAAAGAGATTACTTCTCTCCTGCTTGCTTCTTTCTTTAAGCCATGGATTTTACTTACCATAAATGGACTGAATGCCACTTATATCATCTGGAGAGAGGGGAAATTCGCTGGGGCTGACGTAGGCATAATTGGGGAACATCAAGGCCCTCTGGTCATTAGAATGGGAGAGACCAAGGGCATGACCAAACTCATGAGCAGCAACGAGGAACAAATTGAACCCTTAAAAAAATAGATAGAGAGGAGAGCAGTCTAATTTTGATTTGCAAATGACTGATACACTGTAAACAATGCAGAGCTACTGCTCAGTGATGTTTTTTCACACAATATGTTGAAATTCACTAGAATATGCATATAAACATATAGTAAACATATATTTTGTATAGGATAAGATTGTATTCTTTCCCCACTAGAAGGGAGTGACTTTTGGCTCTCTTTCCTGCTGTTCTTTCTGTTAGCTACTGAAGGTATGTTTGTGGCATGAGTAGATGTCTGGGGGTGAGTGTGGGTGCAGCTCTGAGGAATGTCCTAGCAGGGTTTCTTGGCTGAGCTAGCATAGGTTAGACAGTGAGTCATATCAAACTAACACCTCTCCAGGGCAAGGATAAGACAATGCACTCTGTGCTCACTTGAGGTACCAAAGTATCACTTTGTGTGTCACCCTCCCTTCTAAAAACCTGAGAAAGAAAGATGAGATCATGAATAGACAATGCAAAACATAACGTTAGCAGAATGATAACTTTTTTTCATTAGGACTTTCAAGTGTATGGGTTCTTTATGGCCTTGTCAAATAAAATATCAGTTTAAAATACTATGCTTATGCATGCTTATTCCCAGTGGAATATATTAAAACAGTAAATAGATAAACATGAGATTTCCTTCAACATATATCCCTCCAAGTAACATGCCATTCTGAATTAGGGAAGAATGATCGTCTGCCCTGAAGACCAAGAGCCAGCAATATCAACAGACTTAGTGAATGATCACGAGTCTGTGGCAGAGCAGAGGACTCATCACTGATTGCTCAAGAAAGGCTGACTGAAGCCAAGATTTCCATTTCTCAAAAAAACAAACAAAGCCTCAGTTTTTCCACAAGTATTTCCAGTCCTCCCCTCTCACGAGTCCTCTGAGCTCTCCAATGAGTTCTGCAAGACCTAGCCACTTCTAGCCATGCTGTTGAGGAACAGCAGCAAAACTGGGATTGACTCTTTCAGTCCCACAGTGGGGGAAACATCACATTTTATCAGCATTACATGTCCACCCTTCATCCTTCATTATTTTTCTGCCACAGTAAATCCACATCTCTCCTCCTCGTGCAGTGCTTTTACAGCACCTTCTTGTTTGTTAGCTCCATGCTTTTCCTACAGTGACCTCGATTCTCCTGCTGAAGTTATCTTCTGCAGTTTTCCATCCCCAAAACTGGGTGAGAAAAGTGCCTAAAGTGCAACAGGATAATGTGCCTGTATACTGACGGATCTGTCAGAGGCTATATATACTACATGGCCAGCCTAGCCTTTGAGGGGAGCAGACAGGTCTCACCTAGATGACTGAACACTTGGTGTTCCTCTCTCTTCTGGCCTGGTGGCACACATCTGTAGTCAGCTCTACATGCTGCATCTCAGCTCGTGGGTGGCCTGAACAGCACGTTCATACTCCCAGCTGCTGGCAGGCAGCTGGAATTGCTTGGAGAACACTTTCATGTATAAGCCCATCCTAGCTTGAATGCCAAGTAAAGCTATAACAGCCTATAGTTGGACCTGCCTTGGTAACACTAGTGAAGACTTCACTGGCACTGGTGGCTGTAGTGTTTTTCAGGTGGTGGGGATCTCCTCTGAGGGCTGCTGCAAGGCATGGTGCACTTCAGCTGCAGTCTGTGCTGGTGTCAGGCTTGGTGCCAGCATGTGCACCAGAAGGGGAGAAAGCCAGAAAGCTTTTATCATGGGTTGTGAAACTCTGATGGGCATGGACCTTACCAACCCCCAGGTAAGAGTGGCCCATGTCTGTGGCATTCGTGTCTGAAAAGGGTTGTCCCATTGGTAACTTTACCAGTGTTAAATAAGAACTGGAGTAGATATGGCTGATTTTACATCAGAGTCATCATAAGTGCCCCAGCTGGAGGACGGCCTGTAGTATCCTCAAAGTACTCTTATGGTTAATGCTGTGTGCCATCTCAGTCGATTCCTTCACCTAAATAAAATCAGAAAGGAACTTACCCATCTTCATAGTGCTTCAGAAAACATTTTTTACCTACCAGCTGAGCCTGTGGTCCAATCTTCGTCCTCATCAAAGTGCACATCACCACCCAAACTGTTGCCAGGTGGAAAGGCATGAGCAAGGATACCAAGGGGGCCATCAAAATAACGAGGGCAGTGTCCATGAGCTGAATGACATGGTGTCGAAACAATGTTGAGTTTTTGTCATGACTATTGGAAAATGTTTAAAATAACCTTACCATATGCATGCAGTCGGTGTATTACCTTTGGTCCCAAAAGCAATCATTATATCTGCTATTCCCTTATGAATACGAGTGAAAATCAGTGGGGTGACAGTGCTCCACACTTCAAATGCCTTCTGGATTGCTTTATCCACATCCTCTTTGCTCATATCTGGTGTATGGTTCACAATTCTGCAGTTATGAGAGTTCAGGTAACAATACTTAGTGTTTGCAGAAAAAAATTCTCTAATACTCTCTAATAATGTGAAGATGATTAACAGCAATGTGTAAGAAACAATTTAACTTGTAATCCAATAGCTCCCAAACTTCATCTTAGATAGAGTGAGTTTGAGGAATGTGATAACTGTGCAACAAGTATTTTTCATAGTAATAATTGTGAACATGGCATCACTTGTACTCAAAATGGCCCTTAGCCAGGAGTTCATCTCTTAAGCATGAGGAAAATCATCTCCTCAGCTTTCTGTGCTCTCAGCAGATTTTGAAGATAAGGGGTCTTATAAAGGGTGTGATTGATATTTCTGTTTGGGTCACAGAGTATTTCATAGAATCATAGAATGCTTTAGGTTGGAAGGGATCTTTTGAGATCATCTAGTCCAATCCGCCTGCAGTGAGCAGGGACATCTTTACTAGATCAGGTTGCTCAGAGCCTTTTCCAACCTGGTCTCGAATGTTTCCAGGGATGGGACCTCCACTACCTCTCTGGACAATCTGTTCTGGCTCTTCACTAGTCTCATTGTAAAAAATTTCCTCCTTATATCCAATCTAGATCTTAGTTTAAAACCATTAGTCCTTGTGCTGTCACTACAGGCCTTGTTAAAAAGATTGGTCCCATTATTCCTGTAGGCCCCTTCAGGTACTGGAAGGTGATATAATGTCTCCCTGGAGCCTTCTCTTCTCCAGGCTGAACAACCCCAACTCTCTCAGCCTGCCTTCATAGGAGAGGTGCTCCAGCCCTCAAATAATTTTTGTTGCCCTCCTCTGGAGCCACTCCAACAGTTCCACATCCTTCTTGTCTTGAGAGCTCCAGAGCTGGACACAATACATGAGGTGAGATCTCACCCGATCAGAGTGGTAGAATCATGTCCCTCAACCTGCTGTTCACAGTTCTTTTGATGCAGCCCAACATGGGCAGCATACTGCGGTTGACTCAGAAAATGTAAAATACCCAGCTTAACTCTCAGAAATTCCTCTCAGGAGTACACATAGCCAACAGCTGGGGAAAGAGAAACATTTTTATATTCTCAACTGGAAACAATTGCTATAGAAGTTGTATTTAAACACAACAAACATGGATACCGACAAAACAAAAATTTAAACTCAGAAAGTAATTATCTAAATACTACCTGTATGTCAGATTGGTTTTTTTCCATCCTGGCAGAGTAAAACCATAGAGACCCACATCAGGAACTCCACACCTGGGTTTCTTCATCATTTCCAGTGTCTCAGTATCTGGTTTTCCAGTCACTTTCAACCCAAAAAATTGTTGCATTTTCTGAAGTTTTTCAGCTGTGGATTCGGTATTTATTTTCCATCCACGTTGATTTGGATCTGGCTCAACGGCATAGAATTTACTTAAATAGCCCTAGTGAAAAAAGCAAACACATTTCACATTTTGGTCTGTTTCTTAAATAAATACCTTAGGACTGATATTGTTTGTGTATTTTGCTGACAAAATCATCTGCCTGTGATTTTAAAGCACAACAGATGTTTTCCTGAGGATCATAGCTAAACAGAAACAGACAACATTGTCCTTGACTCTTATTTACCTGACATTTCCAGTTTGTACAGATTTATCCTATTCCACCTTAGTAAAGTTTGGGCAACAGAGTTCTGTGTAATATTATCTCAGAAAGGCAACAAACTGCTGTGCAGCTGGAATGTGCAGATTATATCCAAAGAGAGAGGACTCAATAGATCTCAGATAAGGACAATGTAGTTACCTGTACAAGCTTTTCATCTTCTTTGTTGTCTTTCTCTGGGTGGACGGGAAGAGCATTAGAAACAGCTGCACACAGTAGAAGCAGAAGTGAAAGATCCTTCATTCTTAGTCTTGTCTCTGTCCTGGTAGGAGAAATGTCTGCTTTCTGCTCTGTGTGCATCCTCTCTCACATCCCCGTTCGTACAGTTATGAGGTGCTTTGTACAGCCAGCTGTAGACTGACTCAGAGTTTATCATGCTCTGATTACCTCTGCACATCCTAGAACACTGTGCTGGCTGACACAATAAAACTTTAGTAAACCCATCCAATTTCGCAGACATCTGAAGTCAGTTAGTAAGTGAATACTCCAAAGCTTCTTGGCTACCATTTCAAAACTGGAACTCAATTTTAGTTATTTAACACTGAATTTTAGTGGACTTGAGCAATTTCATACCAGATTAAATGGCAGACAAATGCAAAATCTTTTAAGTTGTCCCAACCCAGCTGTGTGAAATGGAGCCACCAAATGTACAGGGATTCTTAACCATTCTCAGCCTGGAAAATGAGAATCATGCAGTAGATATGAATCCCATCAAAAAAAAACCCAACCCAAACTTTGGGAGAAATTACTGTAAGCAGAAAGTTTTCTTTTAAAATTGATCCATACAGTGAGACTGGGTGTTTTGGAAAATGGATGAAAACCCCAAATCCCCTTCAATTCTTTGAAGAGGTATGTTTACTTTAAATTAGACTGGTGGAATCCAAGACACACATAAATGAAAAAGATTTTACCCTATACATCCAGCCGAAAAGGTGTGAGTAATCTTATATCTTTGCATTTGTCTGATCTATCTATCTATCATCTGTCTATCTGCCATTTCCTCATAAAATATTTCTTCAGTTTAACCACATTAGCCACAGGGGATAGGATTATTTCCTGTCTTAAGTAATTCAGAATAAAGGAAGTTTCAAGAGACACACAAGCTGTGAGAAATTAAGGGATTTCACCCTGTTCTGACTAAGCACATTCCTCTTCCACTGGCAGCAATGGGTGCTGAAGATGTTTGGCACCTCAGACGAGCTCTGACAGCATATACTCAATAGTTCTAAGAAATCCTCATGTCGGGCTGTGGGTTTTTTTTGGAAATTCTTGCTTCCGTGTGTTTGCCTTTTTTGCTGTCACTTGCAGCCAACTTTTCTCAAGCTGGAGGTGTTAATGATGAGTTTTCTAGCCCAAATTTCACAATGTAGACTTGCTAGTTAAACTATTTTGTTAATGGCATTTCTCAGCTACCATAAAAAAAGCAACCCAACAACTCTTCCCTTAACTTGTTTTTATTATCATTGTATTGTAAGGTAAAAGACCTGTGAGACCTGGATCTCATTCAATTCTGTAATTGAGGTAGAAACTGTGACAAGACATTTTCTGATATGGGGAGCTCGGCTGAACTGGTACTGGAATTGACATGTGTGTTTATCCAGAAGTACAGAGTGTCTTTTTTGAGATATGTTTTTAAATGGATATATGCATTTGTCTCAAAGGTTTTAAAGCTAGAAGGAATGACCATGGTGCTATCATCTGACTATGTACATGGCGTAGCTCACAATAAACAAACGTCCCTTTTTGTTGGCTGTTGCGCCAAGTATATTTTCCAATGGCACTAGAGCACTATTTTGGAAAATGTTTTCATTGATATAAATTTAATTTTGTAAAAAAATCAAGGCAGCACTATAAGCAGACTTGATATGAACTAGGAGAAGTAGTTATCTTTTTTCCCACTGTGTTTGGCCATCAGATCTCCACAGCCGTAGCAGTGGAAGGATAGAGACAATGAGAGTAGCTAAGTTAAGGTTAGTTGCACCTAACTTTATACATTTATTAGTTAAGCATTCTTCTAGAGAAAATAGAGAAATACATATCTCTGGAGAGTGATTCAGTCAGATATCTTGGAATAGGATGAACTGGCCTCTAAAAGTGCTCTCTGTCTTTATTGGACCTAGGGAAGCTTAAACAACTAAGTTAGATTACATTTCTACTTTCAGCTAACAGCTCAAGGTTCATTAGTGTTTACTCAGAAGACATTTGAGTGGCAGATGATGGAGGCCTATGTCATTCAAAACAATTTTAGGGTTTTGCAACTTGACTATCTACGCAACATAGCAGCTAGTTCTCACTGCTTGTGGGAGAGCATATATTTTCACAAGTGATGTTTCACAAATACGCCTATAGCTGGCCTTGAGGTCTGGGAAAAAAAGGAAGCTGTATAAACAGCTGCAGGTTATGGTTTGCTAATGTTTTTCTTTGGCGCTGGTGAGAGCTGGTGGATGCTGATCTACCTCGTGATCTCTGTAGTACCAAGTGACTCTACCCAGAACATCACAGAAATCACCAGTACTGCTGCATCATGGTGATAACACAATACGAGCAGGGATTCAGCTTTCCTCAGTGTTCACAATGTGGATGCCTGCATGCAAGTCAACTGTCTAAGCCTGCATTATATTAGCAAAAATCTTATCAATATGGTCAGATGGCATCTAGAGAGCATTTCATCTGACCCCATGTAGAAGGTAAACTTAGCATGATTGGTACACCTCCTGGGAGCTCACCAATTGTTTTGACCAACACTGATGAGAGCCTAAGCCTGAGATTACATGAAAACACTTAGCCTGCAATTAAGCTGCCTAAACAGTGGTTTGTTTTGCTTTTGAGATGGTCTAGTGAACCTGAGACATTGACACAGACCTAGTGGCTGTGACCCAGGACCTAGAGGGGACATGTGGCTATAGACTGGTAGTTGGAGGCCAGCTGGAAACCTTCAGGCACCTTAATGGCACTAGATACCTGTTCAGGCAGCTGAGTTGAGCCACTACTTTGCAGGCTCAATCCTACCATAGAGCCAGCAAAGCTGAATCATTACTAAGCTTGAGTGAAAAACATGGGACAATGGCAAATGGTTTGGATAATGTATTCGACCCTTGGCAAACTTTTAGCAAAGAGTGCAGCCTGTGAGGGCAGGATCCAATCACCCAAACATAGGTGCCTAGAGACAGTGTAGGCTCTGTGGGGCTTTGTGAAGTTCTGGTCTCCCAGAAGTCCTATTTCATACCTGCATATGTGACTCGGATACCCCACAGTATCTCAAATGCACTAAATGTGTTCAGGGAACTGGATTTCTGCTTGGGTAAATCTCTCTTAGTTAATAATGATATGGGCTACAACTACACACAAAACCAGTAACCAGACACTAAGGAGAGGTACGGTACTCTACCATAGTACAATAATTAACAAACAGGACCATAAACTTATTAAAAGGGAGTAAGAAAACAGCAGGTGATAGTGTGGACTGAGCTGGAAACAACACCCAGATTCCAAATAACTGAATGCAGTGCTTGTGGATACAGGCAGGTGAGAGCTGCGGGCACCAGACATGCCCTCCTCCTAATGGTGTGGCTGGAATGGAGCAATCACCATGCTCACGTAGGCAAAGGAAACATTCACTCACATAGGCATGGGGAATATTTCTCATGAAGACATCACTTCATTTTGAGCTTTCAGTCTTCAAGTTCAAGGGAAATCCACAAAAAAAATGTTGATTTACTTTAATTTGTGATTATTATTATTTTATAATAACTTATTTTTAGGTTTATGAATAATACAATATATTCAAGTTAATTTTCACCTATACAATTTCTTGTCTTTGAGTACTATTTAGACTAATTTTTACTCCAGAATTTAAGAAACGTAAGAACTATCAAGTCTGTCCTTTAATATGAAGGAGAGAGTATAACAATCTTCCAATGTATAGAATCATAGAATCTTTGAATCGTTTGGGTTGGAAGGAACCTTAAAGATTATCTAGTTCCAAACCCCTCTCCCACCAGACCAGGTTGCTCAAAGCCCCATCCAACCTGGCCTTGAACACTTCCAGGAATGGGGCATCCACAGCTTCTCTGGGAAACCTGTGCCAGTCTCACCACCCTCACTATAAAGAATTTCTTCCTAATATCTAATCTAAATCTACCCTCTTTCAGTTTAAAAACATTACCCCTCATCCTATCACTACATGCCCTCGCAAAAAGTCCCTCTCCAGCTTTCATGTAGGCCCCACCAGGTACTGGAAGATGCTAGAAGTTCTTTCCAGAACCTTCTCTTTTCCAGGCTGAACAATCCCAACTCCCTCAGCCTGATTTTGTAGGAGAGGTGCTTCATCCCTCTGATCATCTTTGTGGCCTTCCTCGGGACCCACTCCAACAGGTTCATGTCCTTCTTGTGTTGGGGGCCTCAGAGCTGAACACAGGACTGCAGGTGGAATCTCAAGAGAGCGGAGAATCATCTCCCTCGACCTGCTAGCCACACTTCTTTTGATGCAGCCCGGGATACGGTTGGCTTTCTGGGCTGCAAGCACACATTGCTGGCTCATGTTGAGCTTCTCATCAACCAACAACCCCATGTCTTTCTCTGCAGAGCTGCTCTCAATCCATTCTCTGCCCAGACTGTATTTGTGCTTGATAGTGCAGACAGTTGCAGATAGTTAAGCAATGAAAAAAATTGAACAGATAAGTTTTTATAAGGTTACATGTTTTTTTCACAAAATGCAATTACTTCTATTACAGTAACCTGAAATCTTTCCCTGAAGTATGTTGAATAATATGGATGTTGTATAAGATACATTTTGTTATGGTCATATGGCTTCTAATGTTACCAGCTGAGCTGCAAAGACTAGCAAGAAAGAGGATAACCCTTCAAATACAGGTTATTGAGTCAGGCAGAGGGTGAGAAGGGACATCTGGTTGTTTTCCAGAAAGATTTAAATAAATTACTTTCCAAGGCAGCCAGTGGCAGAACTAGAGAGTCCTTAACTCCAGCACTAGCTGTGGGAACTGTTTATGTGTTTCAAGAGTGATCAAGTGAAAAATCTGTAACAGCATCAAGAAGAGGAAGCAGAAGCAGTGGCTTCCTTCTGTCTTGGGAATTTCCACAGCGTTAGGCTACAAAGTTTCATCATCTACATCGCTTCCTACTGCGTGTCCTTCAGCACATCTCTCTTGAATGAAGGAAGGAGAGGTTTCAGCCACCTGCTCTTCCCATGGTGTGGCAGCTAGTACATTGCCACCCTCTCCTTTCCAAGTGCTTGCCTTCAGACAAAAAAACTCAAAACCCAACAGAAAGAGACATATATATATATGCCAAATTGAAACTGAGGCCCCTCAAAATACATGAGAATTTTTACTGAGTGCTAAGCAGTGTCTACACAGTTCCTCATTTTGTTTGTGGGACTGTTTTGTTGCACCTGTACCTGACTGACACTGTGTCCTGGCCTCTCACTAAACCCTATTTTTATCTACTTTCCCAGGCCAGGGGCTCTGTCCTGTGTGCAGTGACAGACCCTGGGGTGGGACCAGTGGCTGGAGACCCCTGTGTCTGTGGTGCTGTGATTGGAGAGACCAGGGTCCATGCATGTCAGTTGGGTACATATGTATGTGTGTGAGCACTAATGAAGATCCAGCTGGATGACCCAGTGGGTAGGGTAAGAGGCTGGGAGCTGGGTGTCAAAGTGGCCATAAGCTAGGGCTGGATAGTGAAGATACCAGGGTTCTGTGGGTTGGCTATTGGAGGGACCAGGGGCCCAAGCTGGCAACTGGAGAGTCTGTGGGATCTGGGGTTGGTGGAGAGACCTCTTTGTGTGTGTGTGCATGAGGCAGCAGGGAACATCAGCACATCGCAGGGCAGCTGCTGGATGGATAGGGTGTCCAAGCCCAGCTGCCAGAGGATCCATAGTGTCTTTGTGTGTCTGTACTTGTGTGCATGTGTGTGCATGTGCCTACTGGGAATATGTGCTTGACTTTGCTGATGGCTGGACCTGAGGGCATGGAGCTGCAACAGCTTCACCTCTGTCAGGGTGCCACATTTGGATAACACCTCACACATTGGCCCTGCCTGAAGCTTACCTAAAATCTCCGCGTAATCTATGAAAAGAGGTAAACTGTGCCCTTACCTACCCCTAATTGTTCTTTAGAGTCAGCTCTTGCCTGGACTGTGGGTACTGATACCTCAGCCAGGTAACCCTGAATCACTTTGCCAGGTCCGGGACCCGTCTGCTAAGTCACTGCTAAACCCAAACTGTGTGCCTGAGGAAAAGGGGGTTGACACTGTTGTTAAGAAAGGGCCAGCATTTTCAAGGATCTTTCCATTGTTAGCCCAGCCAGCACAGGCTTGTGTCTCCCTTTATTAGCAATAATTCTGCTTTATTTGCATACTTCTTCCTCTGCAAAACTACACCCTTATTGTTCGTGTTGAGACAAGAGGCCTCAAAGTGTTCCTTTTCTCGCTACTGCACTCACTGTTTCTCGTTCATTAAGTCCGCAGAGGAATGTAAGCATTGCCAAAGGTCCATCCAGCACATTTCCTCTTTCAAGTGTTGACTTAAAAGGACATTTAGACAGAAGCATAAGAGGAGACATATTTCCCCAGAAGTTTCCCAGCCTTGAACAATTTTGTCTCAGTGATTTCCATTTACTTTGTACCTCACTTACCTAGGACTTGCATTTGATTCTTAGGGTATTTCCTTTTTCCCCTAGTTACACCTGATAATATTTTAAAGTGTTCTAATGGCTTTTGTCCTTCTCACCCTAAGGAGAACCTTCCACCCACAGCCCTGACTAAATAATAAAAAAATAAATTCACAGTGTGAATCATAGTGGGATTTTGTTAAATCAAAGTCTCTCACTACAGAATTAGTGTAGAAAAGGGAACTTGGACTGTAGTTCTTTGATTGGTTGTAATTTTAATATTACAAAGTGGTACTTCATACTTTTAAGAATTGTTTACTGTTATAATGCAAATTGTTTACATGCAAACAATGATGTTTGCAATTGCTTTTTCAGAAGCAGGTGGCACTAAAAAGTACAGTCATCATCCTTGCAGGAAGTACATTTATGTGCACTCTGTGCTCTTATGCACATCTTATTGACTTCACGTGTTTCCAATCTATTTTGAAGAAACAAAATAAAAATCTTTCTGCAAACCCATCATGTTATTTTGAAACAAGCTATTTTCTGTGGAGGGTGTCACTTTTCATGCAAAGACTGAAGTGTCAAAGGTATATGTCATGTCACTGTGCAACAATATTCAGCCAATTGCCAGATATTTGCATGAAGTTAGAGAATTCATTAGGAATTTTCTCTTAATGAGACAAGTACACTTTAACACCAAGATGAAAAAGCCAAAGGCAACCCTCCAAGTCAGATGTCTTACAGTTTACACAAGCTTGTGGATTAATCTCACCCAGTGTTAAACATTTCCTTTATAGAAATGCTGTTGATTCTGCTCCAAGATAGTGATCAGTCACTCCATTTATGAACCAGAATGCTGTGCTGAACAGTGGTAGGAGTTCAGTGGTACAGTTCAAACCATGCCAAGTCCAAAGGCCACAGCGATAAGGCTCAGCATGTCAGGTGCTGACTCAGTCCTAGTTATTCTATTGTAAAAAAGTAATTCAACGTGACAAGTCACAGGCTGGGGTAGCACTTGAGTTACACCTCAGTGACTTGCACAGTCTCAGACATGGCATCATCAATGAAGAGAAGGGAAGGAGTGCCACTTTCCATGCCAAGCACCTGTTTCCTGAACATACAGGAAAATCAAATCATATTCTTTATCATTGCAGCTGACTTGTTGCCTGGGCTGGGCAACTGCTCTGTTGCGTCCTGGGCAGGACTTCGCTGATGGCAGACAGGCTGTGGGATGCCTTGCAGAGCCAACCTTATCGGCTTCAAGCCCTTTGCCTCTGAATGTAAAGGCTGTCACACAGGTTGGACAGATGTAAAACTTGCTCTGAAAGAGGCACCAAGAAGAGATCAATGTCTCTGCACCAATCTGCAAAACAAATCTGCATATGCCCCAGGGCTCTAGACCATTTGGGACCTAGTGGAATTGCTACAGGCTCACAGCATCCCTGTTGGATGCATGGCACCAATGCCAAAACATCCTGTGAGACAGCTACCGCTTGTGAACCTGCAAGGGCTGTTGTCTTGCTGGCAGGGAGCAAACATAGAATCATAGAATCATTATGGGAGATGTGACTTTGCTGTTCTGAGTTGCCTTCAGCACTTCTGAACCCACAAATCTGCTGCTGCTGTTGCCACAAAAGGGCTTTTTTGCCTCACATTTCCTTAAACCCAAGCCAACTTTTTACTAGGAACAACTTCCTGCACACAGTAGTTAAATGGGCTCAATTTTGTTCTATAAACTTCGAGTCCAGGTCTCAGAAGAGCACAGGATATTGAATATAGGTCAATGACCTTCAGTTAAAAAGCCTACTTTCATTCACTCAGATGATGAGACTGACTTGTCAGTAGTACCACAGATTTTCAGAAGAAGAATTGTGAACCAAGAAAAGACACCAACATTCAACATTAAAATAGCTAAATTGTATTAAGATAGGTAATGCTAGAGCCAGTCAGGCACTACTTCTCCTACAGATCCAAGACTTAATACCCACAAATTAGTTTGATCACCAGTGTGTGCAGTTAGTGAAATAGGGAAGGGTCACAACTAATCAGAAATCATCAAAACCAAGGAAGAACTTGTCAGATAAGGATTTGGGAGGCAGAAAAGTACAAAACAATCATGAAAGAGCTAGGATAAGCCAGTTTTGCTCTCAGAACTATAATCTCATCTGAAAGAAAATATTTCAAAAAAAGAGAAAAGTTAGAAAGGTCAGAGCTGGGAGAGATTATCCCATTTAAAATAACATGGTCGGGTGCAGATAACCACAGTAGCATTGCTATGGAGGGCACAGATAATGTAGAGGAGGATCAACAGAAAGGACAGCTGAAGAAAACAACCCAAAGTCAGAGGCGGTTAGAATCTTCCTTAAGGAACTAAAAATCTATTAATTGGGAGCCAAACCATTCATGCATCTTTTTGTCTTTTCCTGTTATAGCTGAGACCATGGACTGATTAAGTCTTGCAGTTGTGAGACCACTCAAAAAGCCATACCAGGAATGTGAAGGAAAACCAGAATCAGGACACAAGAAGAGCATGAGGTGAATAATAAGGAAGAAATAACCAGCACTGAAACATTTCCTACTAAATTAAATAGAAACATTCAAGTTGGAAGGCTTGAACCTGCTTCCCTGACCTTGGCAATAGCAGATGCCAATCAGAGCTACTCATTTCTGTTTCTAGAAGTGCTGCAATTAAAATTAATCATTTTGACTCTAGTTCTGCCTGGCCAGAAAAGTCATATGATATGCCCGTTTCTTGTGAAGAGGCTTTTGTCTTCAAACAAATTGAAGATATTTCATTTTAATTTGAGGATATTTCATTTTAATTGAGGATAGTTGAAGAAATTGCAGTTAAAATGGAAGTCAAGCTTTTTCAGATTATTCATTTCAGAAATATTTTTGTCCAAGAATTTTCAGTTATTAAGCAGACTTCTTCATCCTTTAACCCACTGAAATTAGGAGGGACTTACTAATTACTGGGACTGTAAGCACTTAAAAGAGCCTTGAGTGAAGAGGCTGATTTATCTTGTATGATGCGGCAACCTGTGACAACAGGGGACTTGTTTCAGTTGCCTCGAGGGTCCTTTCTAATCTGCATTTCCAGGCCTTAAACCCAGTTCCTAAATGCAAAAACATGAGAAAAAAAACCCTCCTGCACATGCAAAGAGATATGCCCTGGAGGGAAGGCTAGGAGTGAAAGTTGGGGAGCAGAAAGTGGAAGTGTGATTTGTAGCCTGCTGCTAATGACTCCCAACTGGACTAATTGCCCATCGGATTTTTTAGCAGGGCTTATGTGGGGTGATGGAGTTTAGAGCCAGCTGGCGGCTCCTTCCTCTGGCTTTGGGAAAAAGGCCTGATCTTTCATGCTAGAATAGATTCTTTTAGTGTTTGGAAGCTAGACTTGGCTCTTGAGTATTAGTGCAAATAAGACACCAAAGACACAATGATGTGACAAACATAATTTATTAGGAAATGTTAATGTAGCAGGTGAAATGGTGGAAAATGATATAAATCTATTTCTTTTACAATAAATAACTATCAAGACTTTACTCTGACAGAATTTGGGCAGAAATCCTTTCTGACCTGATAGTCATGAAATGCTGAAAAATTCAGCACATAAAAACATACAGTGTGCATATGAAGAACCATTGCAATTAACAATTAAACCAGCTGATGCTGTTCATTTGTCCGACAATCCGTTTTGTGCGAGGATCAAACCGGAACTGTTTTGTTCCATGGAAGAAGTAGACATAGCCTAGAAAGAAAATGGAATCCAATTGTATTTCATAGGTGACTTCTTTTCAGTATTTTGGAAAAAACAACCCCAACCAAAATTGTCTCTGTATATTTGATATATTTTCATTTCCATCTCACTAAGGTTAATAACAGGTTTTTAAAACAAATATTTCTGTCTACAGAAGCCCATATATTCAAGTAAATTCAGATTAATGGTAAGCTTTACTTACCATCTTTCTGGAAAGCAGCATCCACTCTGCCAATTTTTCCGAAGTCAGAGACTATTTTCCTGGGATAACCATGATCCATGGATTTTTTGTTTTCATCATATCTTAACACAAGAAACATCATTACCATTTGTGAGGAAGCAGGCAAATAGTTTGAAAGTCCAAAGCAATTTCATACCCATCTGCAACTCTACTGTTCCTAAGAATTCTTATAAACAGCAGCTAAAGTAGGTGTTTGATTCTGCCTATCAAGCGTCTCACACTATGAGTGTCTTGAGATTCGAAAATCCTGCTTTTGGTAAAATTTGTTACAAGGCTCTCAAGGACATTGGGAATGCAGCCCAGGCACACTCTAATGCATTTCTGACCTGCCCAGTGCCTTGGCCATCACTTGCACATAAAATGAGATTTTGTTTTGAGGCACTGGATATCCAGTTCAGTATAAAAGAAAAACACAAAGCTTGGGAGTAGAAGATGGTATCACAGTCCTGAAACAAACTCATATTAGTGACAACCACGTACTTCTTAAACAAAATTACTCTCTGATATTTGTCATGAGCTACACTTGAATTATAAATACGACTAGCTGTACAGTTGGATAATATTTATAGTTTGTTCATAGAGGAATTCAATTCTAACACTTTTTATTAGCAGTTCATTTTGTTTGAACTGTGAATGAAAGGTGGACCCAGTCACAACATTGCACATAAAAGCAGAACTGTTGTGGAGAGTAAGTGCGTAATTTACTAAAACATCACTCCTTTATTGGGCAAATGTTTCATACAGTTGCAAGAAACTACATTCCTGCTACAAGAATCTAATGGATAGCAAAAGAATCCTATAGAAAAGTTGTTATTTCCTAGGAAATGATTAACATTTTTAAATTTCCAGAGAAGCCTGTCTAAATTTCTGGAATATACCTGATTCAGACATCATCGCACTTGTATTTTTAGTAAAACATCAGCCCTCAGGGACTTCTGGTAAATGAAGATTAAATCTTACCTCCAGTATCTGTCAGCTGTAAAGAAGTATGTTTTTCCTGTGGTTTCATCACTGTAAGCTGCATTAACTCTTTTAACTGTCTTCGGGAACCCCAAACGATAGATAGGTTTAGGATAGCCAGGTGCAATGTCATATCCCCTGAGAACCCAGTATTTATCCTCTGAAAAATATAAGTGCATTTCATTCATTTTTGCTATTTATAAACAGCAGTTAATGTGTTTTAGATTTTTTTTAGATGGGTATCAAACAATGTGTCTTAGATATCAGTATTGTTCCTATCAGCTTATTACTTTAAAAAATGGTTCTAATTCTTACACTGAGACTGCATCATGAAAGTAGTGGAAATGTCTTTTTGTTTTTATGAGTAAAACATTAGAATCATAATGTGTATGGAGAGTATTTTTCCCAGATTTTTTTCAGATGAATCTAAAGTATTTTTCTGGACAACAACTTGGGGAAGGCAGGAGGTCAATGAGTTAATCCACTGCCATTGGATAGAGATACTGAGTTTATTAAATTCCTGTAATATGCTAGTTGGTTATAGAGCCCTATAATATTTTGAAAACTAGATAATGTGCATTAAACTATTAAGATGGTCATATTTCTAATCAAAATAATTTAATAATTTTAGATGGAAAAAACATATTCCTATGTGGCAGAATCATAGAATCACTAGAATCATGAAATCCAACCTTTATCCCAACATCCCCTAACCACTAGACCACGGCCTCAAGTGCTTCATCTACTCGTTTTCCAAACACCTCCAGGGGTGGCGATTCCACCACCTCCCTGGGCAGCCTGTTCCAGTGCCTAACCACCCTCTCAGTAAAGAATTTCTTCCTAATATCCAATCTAAACTTCCCCTGATGCAACTTGAGGCCATATGTGCATAATGAAGTTATTTGAGGCATTTAGAAAAAAGGACTGATTGTTTTTTCACTGAATAATTTTTCCCTCACAGTATATTTTTCCACCAACATTTTGATATGTCTTTTTGTTTTTTCCCCAAAATGTCTTAACTTTAACAGAGGGTCAAGTTTTCAGGGTTATGACCTCCGGAGATCACTTACAGCAACTGTAAGTCTATAATGGTCTGGTTTAACTATTTGCAGATTCATATGATTCTCTGTTTCACTGATCTTCCCTAAAAAACACTTTGACTTCTGTAGTTACGTAGTTTGCAAAGGAGCAGGGAGTAACTGGTCAGAAAAAGCAGAGAGCTTCAGATTACATTACCTTTAAAAAGTAAAACTTCATCCTTCTCAACATTTTCATAAGCAGCTTGAATTCCTGATGGTAACTTTGGCCAGAAGAGTGAGATAAAATTGAGCTCCGTCTCTGTCCTTGCAGGATGTTTACGCAGCATATATCTGGTTTAAACAAAATTTCTATATTAAAATAGTTCCACTTCTATCATAAGTGCAAAATCATTATGATAGCTCCTGGAGTATAACAGGAATGAGATGAGTGTGAACATCCCTCTTGAGTGACTACAGAGGAAATCTCGAGTGACTACACTCTTACCTTTAGCACCTCGGATATACACTAAAATCAGGCAAGATGAATATAAGCCCTTCTATTTCTCTGTAGGACAGGCAGGCTGAGTTGGCTTCAGTAACCACCCAGCAGACATCTTTCTACATAACAGTGCTTTTGGTTCAGCCCCTGCTCTTGCATTGAGGAGCAGCAGAAAGGTTACGTTGTGGGTCCCGTGGACATGTTGCTAGGGGACGTATGAAGGTTCTTGCTTTGCTATTCACTGAATCAAGTTTAAAGACAAGCCTATCACAGCAGTGCCCACAGCAGCAGAATAGTTGGAAAACAACTTACAGGTCCTCATCTCCTTCACTGTTCTGGTCAAGCAGGACTCTTGGGATTAATGATTTGGAACTCTCGCTTATATAAATACATGGTGATGGTTTTTGAGTGGTTTTCTTTGTACAACATTCCAAAATGACAGTTTTCCCTCATGAATTACAGAGTTTTAAAAATACACTACTGATTATTTTGAAGGATAATATATATGCTTATTGTTTTTACCTGCCCTTGAAGAAAAATATTTCTCCGCGTAGGGTAGTAATAGCATCAAATGTCAAATTTGGGTCACATGCTTGTGGAGTTATGGGTCCTGTTGGCTGTACATCAGCACTAGACTGTCCTATGGAAAGAATATTTTATCTTTTAGTTAGATAAATATAAAGACAGTGTTAAGAAGGTCTCTGAGGACACTGAGAACCTTCTTTACAGAGAATGAGAAGGCATATGGTTTTAAACTATGGGTCTGTCACTAAAAGCAGGCTTTTAATGTTGATAAAAACAGTTGTGTTCACCTTTTCCAAAATGAAAGCTTTTTCAGAACTAGACTTAAGCTGAATTTTCTTTCTTTAGTTATCCATCATTCAACTACAGTTATATTTCTCATTTTGGTGGGATAAGCATATTTTAAACATATTCTTATCAATGTTTACCAGCCTCCCAAGTAAAAATATTGAATAAAGATATTTTTTCTTACCATAGATGGCTTGAATGCCATCAATATCATCCTGAGGAAGAAGGAATTCTTTGGGGTCTGTGTACGAGTAAGTTGGATACATCAGTGCTCCAGGATCATTTGAATGAGAGAGACCCAGTGAATGGCCAAGCTCATGGGCAATGACAATGAACAAATTGTAGCCTTTAGGATAAAAATCAAATGAAACAAGGTAAAATCAGTGTTAATATTCAGCATAGTTGACTATATGGGAAACATTTATGCATCCTTCCAAAATACACTATGGGTACAAGAGAGGCTGTAACAACTCAAAACTATTGTAATAGAAGAGCTATATGAATACTTAAAGAATTCCAGGCTTTAATTATGGTCTCACTGTGCTTGCTCTAGCATCCTTGTGTCCTAAAGGCAAACCCTGCTTCTCCTGCTATCACCTAAACTGCTCAGACCAAGTATCATGCCAACAATGAGTAGTGGTTCAGTGACACAACAGAAAAAAATCTTCAAAACGCACCCTGAGATGACAGTTTTGGTGACACCTGAATACCCTAGTTAGCACCAAACTTTGAAGTACTGGGCTAAAACTGATAAAGGATTTGACTGAAGAATTTGACTGCCAGATCTTCCTTTATCAAATTTTTAGGCTTCATCCGAACAAAAGAAGTATTTTTAAGTGCTGACTTATTTACCGTTATAAACGACTCTGACTTAAAAATCTCCATCAGTTAATCAATTCCTACAGATGGAAAAAAAAAGGAGCAAAACAATTTTAAGAGACAAGTTCTACCACTTTTGCTCACTTTTTGTGTGCAATCAGGCCCATAAACTAAACATCACACAAGCTAAGAATTTATGAGATAAAACTCTAAATGGATCCAGTTATAAAGTCCTTACCTCTTCCATCTTTTGCCCAGGCTTCCTCCCAGTCAAGATGCACATCTCCACCAATACCTTCACCAGGCTGAAAAGCATGAGCCAGCTGCCCATTGGGACCATCAAAAGGAGAGTTATCCTGATGGTCTAAATTGAAGAGTGAAAAAAATTAGTTAGAATCTTAAATTATTTCTATGATTGCAGATGGCTATTTACTACATAAAAATATCTTTACTACATAAAGATATGTTACCTCTATAAGCAAAAGAGATCATTATATCTGCTTCTTTGTCCTCAACCTTTCGGAATGTCAGTGGTGTCACATTGCTCCAGACACTGAGAGCTTTTTGGATTGCTTCATCTACATCGACTTGTCTCATCTTTGGGGTGTAATTCAAAATCCTTCAAGGCAAAACCAACACATTGCATTTTTTGAAGAATACAGCATTTTAGCTGAAAATAATAACTTGTGCAAAAGCCAGGTATCTTAGACATGTAATTCATTAGTGAGAATCAGTAATGGCTTCATTTTAGAAACTGACTTCTAGAGTGCCTGTCTTCATGTGGAAATCTGTAATTCACTCTGGGTGTCCGTATGTGGCATAGTGTTTAGAGGCTGCTAGGCTTATAACATTATGAATCAGATTGGGAAGGTTACCTGTACGTCAGGTCATTTCTTTTCCATTTGGGGTTCCCTTCTGTGAATACATATTGCTCTACATCAGGTACTCCACATCTGGGTTTTTTCATTATCTCCAAAGTGTTAAGATCAGGTTTCCCAGTCACTTGTAGTCCGAAGAATGCCTGCATTTCCTTGAGCTTTGCAGCAAGGGGATTTTCACCCTTGTTTCTTAAATGAGGCTGACGATCCCTTTGAAGACTGTAGAAATTCTGTAGATAATTCTGAACCAGAATCAAAACCAAGAACATCGTGACATATTGGTACTGTCTTCAGTCACTCTTAAATTTTCTATGTAATCTCTAACTATTCCCATATTGACATGTTCTGTGTGTACCAGGAGCAAGAGCAGCCTTTTTTCTCCAGTAACTGGTGTGAAGAGTCTAATATAACTTACATTTTTCATATAGTTTTCTGAATTTCTTGTTTCACTGATGGTTTCCTCCATTATGTTACTGAGACCACCTGTATCACAAGTTTAAAAGCACATTCTGAAATGTAAATTGCTCCTGGGTTTGTCTCTTTCTGCACAGCCTCAGAGCCTTGCTGCTAGAACTCACGTTTTTGTAGTTCTGTTATTACTTTACCGACAGCATCAAAAGAGAAGTTATGCAATATTCATATAACTTTTCCACACATTTTCTAATTTAATAGGGAAAGCTTTCTCTTGAAACCTCTGCAAAATGGTACATCTTTAAATTCAAGCCACATTCTGTGAAAATATAGTAATCTGTCTATCTTAGGTTTCTCTTTGAAGTGCATCAAAATATGTTTACCTCTACAAGCTGTAGAGTTTTTCCTTCATCATCTTCTTCTGGAGCCACAGGAAAAGCAGAGCAGACAGCCATATACAGCACCAGGAGAAGCGAAAGAGTCTTCATCCTTGTCTAAGGTTGTCTGCCTGAGTTTCACTCTTGAGCTATTGAACATGCTTCTCAGCGCTGTTTATATAGCTAATTTGTAAACCAGTGACAGTCTGACTCATTCTGTGTAATATCCTCTGATTAGTAGAAATGATGCATAACAGTTTCATCATCAGGTAGTGATGCAATGTGTTTAACTAATGTTACTGTCTTTATTTTGCCCGAGTCTTCTGTTTTGGGTAATTTTGTAGTGTGTTTATTAAATAAGGAAATGCTTTTCAAGTAAAACATGGAGCTACATTTTGTATTCTTTTAAAATGATGAATTTAGACTATTTATGGCATGAGATCTTGACAAACTGGAGAAATAATGGGAAATAACATGTAACATATAACATTGTATTATAGTGAATAACACATGCTGTATATATGATACATATGTTTTAATATTTAACAAAATATAGTGTATTATGTCACAATATGTCATAATAAAACATAAAAGTCAGTGCAAAGAACCGATCTTATGTAGGAATAATCAGCATCATAACTACAGGGGAGCTGTCATCAGCTAACTAAAAGTTCTATCTAAAACAGCCTGCTGATACTAGCAAAACTGATTGCTAAAATGAGTCAGTATTTTTTGACTGATACTAATGAAAATCAGTCATGTTACTGGAATGCATAGACTTGGTTCTGATATATAGAGTAAATAAAATCATGTTTATACTCTTGCCACCATGGATAAGGTCTCAGCTGCAATAGCCTGTTTGGATCCAGGTAGAGAGCTCTGACTGGAAAGACTCCATGAAGCCCAACAGGATTTTTTCTTGGTCTGGCAAAGGAAGATTGAAGTAACCATTTATTGATTCTGTGTTCCCTCTTTCATGGAAGGAAGGGCAAGGGTAGCCATGATAAATATCATTAAATATATGAAAAGCTTTTCCTAAAAGGGAAGCAGTGACTGTTCTCCAATACTCTAGAATGGTTTTAAACAACAGTGATTAATTATAGACATGAGGTTTGGGATTCATCTACCTGAGCATTAGTGGCATTTGAGATGCTCTAGTGAATCTCACCTGATCTCCAGCTGCCCTGGAAGGATGTGGGTCTCCATAGCTCCTGTGTCATGGCAGCCAGCCCCAGGTGGGTGTCTCAAGTACAGGCAGATGAGTAATGAGGTGGAATCAGCTTTAAGCGTTTTTTTTTCATGTAGATATCCACAAGTTATTTAGGTGTCTAAGTTCCCATTTCCCAAGACAGTGGATTCTACAGAGTGATTCTATCGACCATATGACATGGATTTTAAGATGAGATGAATTGCTCTCTGTAATTCATTGACTGTATTGCCTAGATGTCTATCAATAATAAGAGGATTTTAAATATGAGGGCACATGTAGGAATCTGTAGTGTAGACTCTTAAATTGAGGAAAACATTTCTAACTGGAAGGAAAGCTACATATGGCTTGAAGCATCTGTATATTTGCTATCTCTGGATGCTGTCAAGTACAGGCTGGACATCCTTCAGAACAGTTTTTGTGTTAGTGCACTTGTTGGAGGTAAAGAGCCTTTTTGGCAGCCTTAAAGGGGAAACAGTAGATGTTAGTGCGAGAGGGAGAAATAAAAATATGTACTATTATAATATCTGCTCTGTTGCATCCTGGGCAGGACTTCGCTGATGGCAGACAGGCTGTGGGATGCCTTGCAGAGCCAACCTTATCGGCTTCAAGCCCTTTGCCTCTGAATGTAAAGGCTGTCACACAGGTTGGACAGATGTAAAACTTGCCCTGAAAGAGGCACCAAGAAGAGATCAATGTCTCTGCACCAATCTGCAAAACAAATCTGCATATGCCCCAGGGCTCTAGACCATTTGGGACCTACTGGAATTGCTACAGGCTCATGGCATCCCTGTTGGATGCATGGCACCAATGCCAAAACATCCTGTGAGACAGTTACTGCTTGTGAACCTGCAAGGGCTGTTGTCTTGCTGGCAGGGAGCAAACACAGAATCATAGAATCATTATGGTTGGAAGGGACCTCCAGGATCATCAAGTCCAACCTTTATCCCATCAACTCCCTAACCACTAGACCATTAGACCATGGCCTCAAGTGCTTCATCCACTCGTTTTTTGAACACCTGCAGGGACAGTGACTCCACCACCTCCCTGGGCAGCCTGTTCCAATGTCTAACCACCCTCTCAGTAAAGAACTTCTTCCTAATATCCAACCTAAACTTCCCCTGACACAACTTGAGGCCATTTCCTCTCATCCTATCATTAGTAATTTGGGAGAAGAGACCAACACCAGCCTCACTACAACCTCCTTTTAGGTAGTTGTAGAGGGCAATGAGGTCTCCTCTCAGTCTCCTCTTCTCCAGACTAAACAACCCCAGTTCCCTCAGCCGGTCTCCATAAGGCCTGTTTTCCAGACCTCTCACCAGCCTCGTTGCCCTTCTCTGGACTTGGTCCAGCACCTCAATGTCCTTCTTATCCTGTGGTGCCCAAAACTGGACACAGTACTCAAGGTGTGGTCTCACGAGTGCCAAGTACAGGGGCACGATCACCTCCCTAGCCCTGCTGGTCACACCATTTCTGATACAGGCCAGGATGCCATTGACCTTCTTGCCCACCTGGGCACACTGCTGGCTCGTGTTCAGTCGGCTGTCAACCAACACCCCCAGGTCCTTTTCTGCCAGGCAGCTTTCCAGCCACTCTTCCCCAAGCCTGTAGCGCTGCATGGGGTTGTTGTGACCAAAGTGCATGACCCGGCACTTGCCTTTGTTGAACCTCATACAATTGCCCTCAGCCCATCGCTCCAGCCTGTCCTAATCCCACTGCAGAGCCTCCCTACCCTCAGGCAGATCAACACTCCCACTCAATTTCATGTCATCTGCAAATTTACTGAGGGTGCATTCGATGCCCTCATCCAGGTCATCAATAAAGACATTAAACAAGACTGGCCCCAAAACCAAGCCCTGAGGGACACCACTTGTGACCGGTCTCCATTTGGATTTAACTCCATTCACCAGAACTCTCTGGGCTCGGCCATCCAGCCAGTTTTTAACCCAGGGAAGAGTCCACCTGTCTAGACCATGAGCTGCCAGCTTCTGCAGCAGTATGCTGTGGGACAGACACAGTGTCAAATGCCTTACTGAAGTCCAGGTAGACAACATCCACTGCTCTTCCCTCATCCACTGGGCAGGTCACCTGATCATAGAAGGAGATCAGGTTGGTTAAACAGGACTTGCCCTTTGTGAACCCACGCTGGGTGGACCTGATCCCCCTGTTGTCCTGCACTTGCTGCATGATCTCCCCCAAGATGAACCGTTCCATAACCTGCTTCTGTTGCCATGAAAGGGCTTTTTTTCCCCACACTTCCTTAAAGCCAACCCAATTTTTTACTAGCCATAAATTTTTACAAACAGTAGTTAAATGGACTCATTTTAATTTTGCTCTTATCTACCAGGATGCATTGGTTACCTTTGTCTGTTTTACTTAGATGGCAAACTCTCTAGGGTCTTTTAGTTCTGGATGACTGAATCATTGCACAGTAGCTTTTTGATTCATTACCACAGCCCTACCTATTGTGATAATACATACGTAACCATGCCAAGAACAATATCAAAGGGCATTTTTCCCTTCCAGGCAAGGCGAGTGTGTGAAACCAAGAAAACCAATAAACAGTAAGAAAAACAACATCCAAACCAGTTTTTTCTGGGGTAGATAATGTTGGGCCTTCCACGTTGGACCTCCTGGATTGTATCTGATAGACACACTGTGAAGTCCTTGGCAAACAAAAGGCAAATAGACACATTCAGATGTAGGCAAAATGGCTGCCAAGTCTAGATGGTGAAAACCACAACAAATGAGATGGTTATAAATAAAACATTGAAGAAAACTAAGTAGATTTTGTGATCTAAATTCTAGAGGAGAATCACACAATAAGGATGTTACTAGTGAAGAGACATTTGTCTTCATTCAATTTTCCATGCAGATAGGATATAAAATTAGTATAGCATGGAAAAATCTGGTATGTTCAGAAGACTGAGAAAACCATAACTAAAATGATTGGACGTAGTGTATGACAGACAAAGAATATATCAACTTTGAGTCCATATCTCAAACTATGTCTCAGAAGAGCACAGGATATCAAACATAGGTCAATGACCTTCAGTTAAAAAGCCTACTTTCATTCACTCAGATGATGAGGCTGACTTGTCAGTAGTACCACAGATGTTCAAAAGAAGAATTGTGAACCAAGAAAAGACACCAACATTCAACACTAAAACAGCTAAATTATAATAAGATGGATAATACTAGAGCCAGTTAAGCACTACTTTGCCTACAGATCCAAGACTTAATACCCACAAATTAGTTTGATCACCTGTGTGCGCAGTTAGTGAAATAGGGAAGGAAAGAGTCCCATCTAATCAGAAATCATCAAAATCAAGGAAGAACAGATAAGTATTTGGGAGGCAGAAAACTACAAAACAATTATGAAAGATCTAGGATAAGCCAGTTTTGCTCTCATCTGAAAGAAAATATTTCAAAAAAAGAGAAAAGTTAGAAAGATCAGAGCTGGGAGAGATTATCCCATTTAAAATAACGGGGTCGAGTGCAGGTAACCACAGTGGCATTGCTATGGAGGGCACAGATAATGTAGAGGAGGATCAACAGAAGGGACAGCTGAAGAAAACAACCCAAAGTCAGAGGCGGTTAGAATCTTCCTTAAGGAACTAAAAATCTATTAATTGGGAGCCAAACCATTCATGCATCTTTTTGACTTTTCCTGTTATAGCTGAGACCATGGACTGATTAAGTCTTGCAGTTGTGAGACCACTCAAAAAGCCATACCAGGAATGTGAAGGAAAACCAGAATCAGAACACAGGAAGAGCATGAGGTGAATAATAAGGAAGAAATAACCAGCACTGAAATATTTCCTACTAAATTAAATAGAAACGTTCAAGTTGGAAGACTTGAACCTGCTTCCCTGACCTTGGCAATAGCAGACACCAATCAGAGCTACTCATTTCCTTTTCTAGAAGTGCTGCAATTAAAATTAATCATTTTGACTCTAGTTCTGCCTGGCCAGAAAAGTCTTGTTTGCCACCTCCACAGCAGGGTGTGGCAGCAGTATTTGTCTTGCAAGGCTAAGAGCATCATAATATGTTCTGGACCTTGACAGAGTTCAGATAAGATTTGCTCAGAGTCTAGATCCACACTGGAGTGTCCTGTTAGAGTAGTCCTGCTACTAGGTTTTTAAAAAATGCATCAGAAAAGAGGTTCTATAAAATATATTGAAATATCTCATTAAATTCATACAGTACAATTGCATGCATAAATACAACACTGTTGTCTTGTCCTGAGAGGACCAGAGGCAGTGGGCACAAACTGAAACGCAGGATGTTCCCTCTGAACATCGGGAAACACCTTTTTACTATGAGGGTGACCAATTTTTTTACATGCATAAAAGAAAATATACCTTCTCTAAGACCTTAGATCTTGCTAGCTGTCCATCTTACAGGCCCTGCTGGAGCCATCTTACAGGAATACTTATAGCCCCTGTGGAGCACTAACAAGTGATGCCTGACTTCACCAACAAGGATATCATTGTCAGAAGAGTTGAACTAGCTGCTGCTGCATGTCTGCCCCACTCCAGCCATGAGGCTGGCCACAGAGATCATCACAGGCAGTAAATGTGGAGCACTCAGACAAACATGATAAGGACTGGTGGCCCCATCCCATTCGTCCCCTCTGACTGATGAGGACTTCTGTTCACTGGTGAAACATCAACATGGAAACAGTGTGGACGCCCTCAGCAGCCAGGCTCAGGCATGCAATTCTCCCAGTAGCTGCCCCCTACACCTCCTGTATCCCCAGTTGCATACGTGTCCCCGCAGCTTGCAGCTATGCTCCAGATGCTCATAACCTCTTAGCCTAATCACCAGCCAGTCCAGCTCAAAGTTCCCTCAAACACATGTAGGAAGAGCTCACTCACATATAAGATAGAGTTTCCTGAGAGGACAGGACCAAATGTGCAAGATGTGGCCAAAGCAGCATCCTGACCTGCAGGCTGTTTGCATGCAACCAGCCCCCTTCATCCTCTTATCCTTCTATCTTAGCAAACCTGTTCCTCCACAGTCTGCCCTGGTCCTTCCATTTCCTTGCCTTTGGTCTTTCCCCTAATCATTCCACAATAAATTTTGCATATTCCCATAGCCCCCTTCAAGCATGACATAAGTTTTATAAAATCCTCAAACACTCTTCGCCTGGGTACTGGCCGCTGTCCCCCTGGCAGTGACTGTGAAGCAATGGGGACATTCTCCTGTTGACACACGGTGATGGGTGTCCCCCAGCATGTCCCCAGGAGCATGCAGAGGAGTGGACGCAGGTCAGGGATGACCAGGGCTCCCCTACATGCTAATGTGCCCCTCAACTCCGATGTTCGTGGAGATGAGCCTTTAATCACATATGTGTTAGTAAACACCTTAGGGTAGGATTCATCACACTTAAGCTTAGACTTCTATAATCAGATGTCTAACTGAAACTGCTCAAACAGGCTGCCTCTCCAGCTGGGAGTGATGAAAAGGAGCACCTCCATCCCTAGGCACCCACCTCAGGTTGGGAAGGATTGCTCTCTGGAGCTCCTGTCTGTCTCTCTGTGACTATGAGCAGTAGCTTTGATTAGCCTGCTTGCCTAACTTTGAAATCTCTAGAACTGGTTGAAAGCAATCCTAGCTCTAGGAATAGAAAGGCTCTTTCTCAGGTACTCCTGGCTGGTATGGGTCTGTGTAGGGTGATGTACAGCATGAAGAGTGAAAAGGTGATGGCAAAAATTAAACAAGACACAATTTTATATTTAAAGTAAAATCTGCATTGTACTTTGGTAAGCTAGCAATCCCAATGTTGATTATGTACATATATACACATCAGTGTGTTCAATACTGTTCCTCTGTTATCATCACAGATTACGCAGGGGCTGAGGTTTGATGACTGATGCTGAAATACCTGTACGTTCCGTGTATTTATTTAAAAAAAAGTGTTTCTAGTGCAATAACACTACATTCTTCCCAACACCATTACAGAGTTCATTTTCTTAACATGGAAACCAGAAGCTTGTCTTTAGGAGGCGTGTAACTCTCTTCTTATCAGGGTCAAACTCAAATTGCTTTCTTCCACAGAAGAAATAAAAGAAGTCTAGGGAAAAAAAAAATAACCAAACAACCAACAGATGAATTATGATATTGCAGGTGTACAGGTTAGTATGCTTTAAGAACATCCAGAGAGAGCTCAAAAAAACTTTGGATACACTTACTCTGCCAACAGGCTCTGCTCTCAGGTGTAAACTCTGCAAAATGGTGCACAGTGGCAAGGGGACACCTTCCATAGCAAACCAGCCACACACACACTGCATAGTATACTTAATGAATCTCCTGAGGTGACCCTACAAAAAATTCATCCTGTGTGTTTCTGCAGTTTAAAATATTTGCTGTTATGCAAGGACTGTGTTGAAACCCTCCAGGAGGGTGTATTTCTAGTCATCTGTGGGTAGGTATTGCAGAGCCTGGCATGTGCACACAGCACGGCAAGGTGCGAGCAGGTACAAGCTTGATGAGGTGCTGCCAGATACCATGCAGGGAAGGAGAGATCCAGACTGGGGCAGCTGCGTCCACCTTGCCCTCCAGGAGCACAGGCTGCAGTTAAGGATTCTCTGTACCACGAGGAAGCTGATGACAGATTTGCTGGGAAGCAATTCACATGCATGGGTTTTGATGATCAGGCAATGAGGAGCCAGAAGACAACTGGGAATCTGTGCCATTCGGCAGTGTGGACGTACCCTTAAGTCTGTTCCAGCATCTGCCTGTCTAAGTAACAGTCTCCCTCATGAAGGAGAAGCTAGTGCCAATTATCATGCTCAAGGCAGCGCCGTTTTATGTCAGAGGACCAGGCTGTGATAGCCTTGCTCACAGAGCCAAGACTTTATGTTGTTGAGACTTCGCTGTCCTAAGTAGTGCTTTTGAGGGTGTGAGGTGCACATCAGCATGAATACAGATATATCAATCTATCCCTTAGAGGTGGCTTTTCCAGCTGTGAAGTGATTTTCAGCCTGTCACTAAAGGTATATCATCACTATTTTTTAAGGATATAAAGTAAAGCATGGGAATGTTATGTGAGTATTTCAGGGTCTTGTGGGTCATCCTGAGGTCTGTGAGGAGCATTGAGAAGTGCCTCTCTCTGTCCAAGCACTCTCAGCCCCGTGACCCTGAGCATTTAATACAGATTTTATTAAGAACAGTTACTCACTTTCATGTTGAAAACTGGCATCGATCTTCCCATTAATTCCTGGAAATGCATCTCTTATCAGTACGGGCTTCCTATCCATAGACTGACTTCTTTTATCATAACTGAGAAAAATGATAAACAAACTGATGTCAATGTAAACTGCAAAAACTCATGACTAATTCAGCTCTTCTCATTACCTTCTACCTACCAACAGGTAACTAACTTCATTGAAGACTTTCAGTATCATTTAAGTAACCTTGAGACAGACACGATGTTCCACGAAAAATTATTGCTCTATAAGGTGAACTGGAAGAATTGCTTCTGTTTACATTGGCTCAAGATGCATCCAAGAATACCTAATATTGGGACCATCATCATAAATATTTTTTCTAAGAGACTGTACCTAAAGGAGAGGTAGATAATCTTATCTCAAATATAAGTTAGATTTGTAAGATTATAAAAAGGATTACTTTTATATTCCCTCTCTGTAAGAAATGTTTATCAGGAAAAATCTGATTTTTTTCTTAAGTTATAAGTTATTTTAAGTTATTTTACTTAAGTTACTTATAGCAGGCTGTAACATTTTTAATGAAGTGCAGTTTATCTATCAGTGCTGGAATAAGAAGGATTCTGAGAGCATTTTCCTTCTGATACCTTTTCTTAGTAACAGATTTAATGGTCAGACCAACTGCTCAAATGAAGCTCTTCAAGCTGTGAGAGTTTGAACTAAAATGTGGAAGTGCGATCTTCACTACAAATATGTTACTCCAGGATAATCTCTGTGTGTACAATGACTTAGGCATTGTGGTGGCAGGGAGAGACAAGTTGTGTCATTCATCTGCAAAAGTTCAGGTTACCAACTGCTTCTGTTAAAGGAACATCTCCTTCAGTTGTTAGAAATGTATGTCCTGTAAAGTAAACCTGAGCAGTAGGGATCAGATTGAAATGAGGAAATAATAACCATGCACAGCAGATAATTATTTGTAGTACATGTCATTTATCAGCAACTTTATGAAATTATCTGTAGGTAATTCGAAAAAAGGTGGGACACTCCTTACTCCACAGAAACATCTTTAATATAAATAGTGTGGTTCTAACTGATATCCTGAGCTGACTTGTGGAGCTGTAGGATGGCTTTTTTCCCCAAGACAGTTAAATTAAAACAAATAAACTGTTAAGTAATTAAGTCAATTAAAAAAGGAAAACTAAAAGCACTGTTTCACTTCCCTCTAAAATATTATCTCATAGCCAGTTGTGACACTGGAAGAGATTACTAAAAGTAAATGACTAACACATCCTAAGACATGACAGGATATTGATCATGTGACTGTGTTTGCTCCTATTTAAGAAAGTAGCACAGGAAATATTACCTCCAAAATTTGTCCGCTATGAAGTAATAGGTCTTCCCCTCATTTCCATTATAAAAAGCAGCATCAATTTTGGCAACATTCCTTGGAAAGCCCAGGGTGTAGATTTTTTTGGGGTATCCTGGAAGTATTGTATCTCCTCTCACAATCCAGAATTCATTCCCTATCAAGAAAAGTTCATGAAAACATGTTATCAGAATATTCTTCTGGAAACGACACAATCCTTTTCATGAAAGCTAATCTTTTAATGGAAATATGCAGAGAGAAAATAATGGTTACTTGAAAACATTCTACATACTAGTTCTAGAGTCCAAGAAAAAGCAAGAATAGTTCTTCCTACCATATTTTATGAGAACTGAAATTTCAGTCTTCCTTCATGCTTATGTTAGTTTTCCACAAGCTAGGAAGCAGCAGATGTTATCATTTTAAAATTCAGTAGACATTTTCCAGGAAAAAAAAGGAAAACAATGACATTTATCTTGGCAGAGAAACTTTTCTATATTGACATTAAAAAATAAGATGCATGTTCCTTATCTTGGATAATACTTTTGTTATCACTTTCATTGAAATACACTAACTTATTGGACTAAATTAAAGCTCATGAAATCCTACAGAAGGAGATTAAGTGTTTATTAAGCCAGATAAAAACTGTCAAGGCTGCTTGGAAAGACAACATAGGAAAATAGCAAGACATCATTTTACCTTTAAAAATAACATTTTCATCTTTTTCAGGAATTTCATATGCAGCATCAACACCAGGGGGCAACCGTGGCCAGAAAGAAGATATTAAATTAACATCAGTTGCTCTGACTGCAGGATGCTTGCGCCAAAAATACCTGACATAAATACAGAACAGGTTTTAAATAAAATGAGACATTCACATACACTAATGCATGTAACCACATCATGGCAACCAGGGCAGGATTTATGTGACTAAACCCAGTCATGTACCCTGAGTTAGTCACCTTATGCTCCCTAAGCTCAACAGAAAGTACGTTATTTCCATAGTGGGATTCCTCTCATTTTGATGCAGGCATCTAAAATAGGCCAGATTAACTGTTTTGTTAAAACAGTTATTATTTTCCCTTATGCAGAAAGGGAGCCTGAGGAGACCTGATTCACATGGCTGGTATGGGGTAAAATTTTGGGAATGAAACCCCACCCTGGGGTTACCAACATCAGCTTAGAGAAATGGTATGTGTACATGGGGATCTTCTGCAAAATAACACTTTACTGGCTTTGTGGACCCAAAACTCTGAGGTCAAACCTCTCATTAACATTGCTATTAGTAGGGTCTGAAGCAAGGGAAGCATAGCCTTACCACATGAAAAGGAGAGCAATCAGCTCTTTTACCCCTTGTCCTCAAGTCTTTGGGCTGTCATCATGCCCTGGAGAGGGACAGTTTGTCTGATTTAGCACTGAATCAATTGTTCTTTCCTTTTTTTTTTTTTTTCTTAAATTATACTAAATCACCACTTCAGGGGCTCTTCATGCAGGTATTATGTCAGGACTGGTAAATCCTCAGCTCTCTCAAGGCAAGGACAGCAATGAAGGTGCTGAGCGTCCCACAGCCGGTCGTGCCTTTTGCCAAAGCTGAACTCTCCCAGATACCAAACACTAGGGACTTGCTTACAGCCTGAAGTGAAAACAGACCATGTTTTCAGAGGACTCATATTTCCCCACCCTATTTATAGCATGAGCTGTTTCAAAGGTGATCTTCCTCCTTATACCTATCTGTCCTCATGTCCCCACCACCATCTTTGGTTTTGCCTCCCACCTCTTATCCTGATTCCCTGTATCATATTCCTGCCTAGAATGGATGATATTCTGTGTAAAGTTCTTTTTCCATGATGTGGGGCATCATTAAAAATGATACCTAGCTTTTTTCTTTCAGAAAGCTGACTTACTTGTCTTTGAAGAACATTATTTCTCCACGGAAAGTAGTGACAGCATCAAAAGTTAAATCAGGGCCACATGTGTTTGGCAGTGCAGGATCTTTTGACTCTGTTGGGTCTTCTATCTCAGAAGATTCACTTTGGTCATTGTGGGTGTTAGAAGATGGTCCTAAAAGAAGCAGTTTATGGAAGAAATTAAAGTAAGAACTCATTCAGGTATATTCAGTACACAAAAATGTCACTAAAAGGTATTCTAAAGTCTTTGAAATGATAAGCACTAGTTGATTAATAATTGTGAATTACCATAGAGATACTGAATGCCATTAATATCATCCTGATGAAGAAGGAATACTGAAGGGTCAAATTTCCGATAAACTGGGTACATCAGAGCATTGGCATTTTTGGAATGGAAAAGTCCCAGTGAATGGCCAAACTCATGGGCAGCAACATAAAACAGGTTTGTACCTGAAAACAAACAAAACACATAAGAGAGCTGTGTCTCTTCCTTTGTCCTGAAAACATGAAGGACATAAGGTAAGTCAGATGCTTTCAGAATTGCTTGCCTGAGCAAGTGAAGCTGTTATGGCAAATTCAGGTGGAGTTGAAATTCTAGTCAGACAGAAAAATAATGAAATCAGTACAGCAGAGTACAAGGAAATAGTCTGCAGATCCTGCAGAAGCCAGTGTGAGAGAAGGACCTTGGATCAGTGCAGATGATGTAACTGTTCGGGAAGAGACAAGCAGGTTGTAGGAGCGGGGAGAAGGGGGCTCCCAGGTTCCTTGGCTGCCTCCCAAATAAATCTCCACCCATTCCATAGCAGAAGTTCAGCTAGGGTCTTAACTTTTTAAACTTAGAAGCTTTTTTTTTAAGCTTAGAAGCTTTTCATAGTTATGGAAACCAGCTGCCCAGTGCTCCTTCAAATCAACCCCATTTTTAAGCACTTGTTAAGAAAGAGAAGAGACAGACACTGCACCCTTGATTTGATGTACAGCCTGCTTCAGGAAGGGCTTGGCAATTTAATTACCTACCCTCTGTGCTTTTGGTCCAGGTTTCGTCCTCATCAAAATGAGCATCTCCACCAAAGTCCTTGCCAGGTGCGTAGGCGTGAGCAACAGACCCTCCTGGGCCATCAAAGGGGATGAAGTCATTGTGACCTGAGGAGCAAGTCCCATACACAGCTGACTAGAGGTTAGGGAGATAACAGATCTCAGCCATGCACACAGCTCTCTCTTCTACTGATTTTGTAAACTTTCAAGTTACCCTTCCACAGAGATTTGCCAAAAGCTCTATTTTTCACAGGGAAAACTTAGGAAAATTTGAACTGATGCATCAGGAGTGAAATCTTGGTTTCCTCAAGAAGTGGGCGGACATTCACATATGGCTATTGCATGAGAAAAAGGAGTATGTGGTTTAGGTTGAAATATGTTTCCTTTTTTGTTCATAAAGTAAAATTTTCGTAAACTCTGTGTCAGCAGCCATCAGGTGGTTACTGGAACCTGACTGGTAATTTAAGTGTCAACAGCAGAAGAAAGATCCTGGGAAGACTGTAAGCCCTTGAATGTAGCCTCCAGAAAAGGATTTAAGGACATAGAGGTTATGTGTGGTGCCTGCACACACTGCATAGCCCAGACAAGTGAATATGTTTGGGTGGGAACAGAGGAGCTGAGTAGAAGTGTGTGTGTGTGTGCATGACTGTTCATGAAAAACTGAAGGCTGCTGCCAGGTCTACCCTGAGGGCAATGCCAAAAATATAAGCCTTGAGTCTGTTTAGAACTTATTTAGGTCACACAAAGCACATGACTAATCCCAGGAGTGTAACTAGAGCTACCCTCTTCATAATGCTCTAAGCCTGGGTATATCCCACAAGCCCTAAGCCTCCTGTGGTTCATGCACACATTGGGCATCATATACTAGGTATAGATACAGTGAACTGCAGACAGCTCATTACATTTATTTTCTATCTCCTTCGCTTCATCTGCCTCCATACCCTTCCCCAAAGATCTTCAAGAATTATAGCCATAACACCTTGAGCAGGAGCTGTGCTTATCTGTCTGCTTGTTCAGCCTGACACTGAACTTTACACGTGCTGTCTATGAGAATAAATCTTTAGCATTTCAGGTCAACTGCTCCATATAGGCAGTAACTTGGCAATAACTTATAACGGTTACATAGAGTTTTACCTCTGGCTGCAAAGGAGATCATTATGTCTGCATCACCTCTGTCCTTCTTGATGAATTTCAGTGGTGTCACACTGCTCCAAACACTTAATGCATTCTTGATTGCTGCATTGACATCTGCTGGACGCAGGTCTGGTGTGTAGTTCAGTATCCTTTAAGATATAGGATAGAAGCCCAGCTGTATTCTTACAATTTACACTGTGTAACACACTGTCTTTAGATTAAGAATTCCACTGTAATTACCTGTATGTCAGAACTTGTTTTGCCCATTTTGGCTCTCCTGCAAAGGTAGAGAACCCGGCTACGTCAGGGAACCCGCAGCGACGTTTCTGTATCAGGTCCAAAGTGCCAGAATCCAGTTTCCCCGTCACCTCCAGCCCAAAGAATTCCTGCATTTCTTTGATTTTTTTGGCCATTGGACTATTACTTTTCCAAATGAAAGATTCTCCATCTTTCTTAAAGCCATAGTAATTTTCCAGGTACTTCTAATGGGGGGAGAAAAAAAAGAAAAAGTATTTTAGGACAGTCAATGGTGTTTGCTTTTGGAGCTCATAAAAAATTATACTGACACTACTTTAGACATATACCTTTGCTGCTTTTCTTTCTGTTCCCTGAAAGCATGGATAATAGATTTTTTTAAAGCCAGTATGAATGTTTTTCTCTTAGTGAGTTTTTTTGCATTATATTATCACTATAAATGTTTTGCAGTTACTCAGAACACATACAAAATTAACATTTGTCTAATAAATTGATTATTTTCTGATAATGCATCCTCTGCTTACCCTGTGCTCTAGGGTTACCCAGAGTCCTTTAGAGCAGGCAGTGCAGAAGCTGTTTGAAATATATGAATGGATATAGAATTTCAGCAGTAGTATCCCATTTTCTCACATTTTTCACACTAAGAATTCAGACAAAATAGAATCCTTATTTTATGAAGATTTATGTCTCATAATACTGGAAACCACATAAATAACTATTTCCCCTCGAACTACAAATCCAATGTAGACTGTCTGAGGTCTTTAATTATTTGTAGAATCAACAAACAAGTGAATTCATCATCACTTTTAATTGTTCTCTACAAAAAAATAAAACAAGTCAGGGTTGAAGAAGCCTTTGCCATCATGGTACAGAATGCATCCCCCTCTATTCTGAGAAATTGTTCATTCTACTGGAATCTGCAGAACTAGTTCCTCAGCTACTATATACTAGACACTGCAGTGGATACTCAAGAGTTGCTAAAGATCTCCCCAGAGGTCTGCCTTCCTCACCTGGATAAGTTGCATACCTTCTTCTTTCTTTTGCCTTGTATCTGCAGGAAAAGCACAAGAAAGTGCTGCCCATAGTAGCAGGAGAAATAGGATGTCCTCTATTCTCATTTTCACTTGCCTTTAGAAAAGTCTTCTTTGTAGTCTGCCATACACTAGCTTCACCTTTATATAGTGCATGTTTGCTTTATAAAGCTTTCCAATCCCTGACTCACCGATTCTCACAATTTCTAGTTAACAACAGGACACATGCAAAACAATTGTTTTATCATAAAAAAGATTAGTGCTGTCCTTCATCCGGTTCCACCCTTGTGCAGTTTTGCAACATGGAAATATGATTAATGAGGTGATAATAGACCTGTAGTTCTTTTTCATAAGCTCGTTAACTTTTTGGTTATAAAAATGTAGTTTTACTCTCAAAACAATTTCAAACTTATCTCTTTTATGTTTTCCATTCAAGGTTCCTATTGATTTCAAATGTGTTGTTGAAGTATCTAAAGGGAAAAATGTTCACAGAAGGCTGCAGAACTGTAGACTACAAGTAGAAAAAAAAAAATTCTAATTTTTTCATTAGCTGTCTGTATAGGAGCATGTACTTTTGGAGATTATTATAGTGCCATCATCTCTCCCTTTGGTAGAGTCCTTCAAAATTAGAAGCTTAATGGCTTGCTGAAGTAGTGCTTTGTTCATGGAGTTTTTCTTTGATACAGTTCTCACTTGGATTAAACTTCCTTTTTTCTGCAGGAAAATGTGGAAGTCCCACAAGGAAATGAAAGCACAGCTAAACTCATAAAAATTGAGCCAAGGTGTCTGCACGTCACTTTTATTTAGCGGTTTCAACTGTTCTCATAGAATTGCTCAATTACTTCATACTTCACAATCTCCTTTGATACACTTATTACAAGGTTTTAAAAAGAACTGAGGTTTTCTGGGTAAAAATCTTAAATGGCTTTCCTTTTTAGAGGAGAGGGTTGTCTGTTCTCCATGTCTGCCATTGGTCTTAAGAACTGCTGAGACTCAACATCAGGTCTGTTCTAACGTTGAGTCCACTTTTGCTCCACACCTCATCACACCCTCAATGCACTGTCACAAACGAGGACAAAACAGAGGTGATGGTGAAGGTCCTGGGCATCCTGAAGAGAGATGTCTACAGCCATTGGAGACAGCTTTCTATATCTGAGACTTCTGCGTGGGGCTGACGCAGGATTTAGGGTACACCTGCAGCACTGCAGGGCAGGTGGGATGTTGTATGTGCAGAGAAATAAATCCCCTTCCACAGAGCTGGCAGGATAATCAAGCTGTGAAAGGAGAGATTATAAATATATTGTACACTGGAGATATTTGCTGAAATTGTTTCCTGCTGAAGAGTACCAGAAGGATCCCCAGAGCACAGCATGCCTTGTGGCCATCCACAGTGGGAAATGGAGGACTGCTAGGTCTGGGCAGCTGAAATGGGGCCAGACCTTGGCAAGGCTGGTGGGACTCTGCAGGGGTTGTCTGGGCACTGAATTCCTACCCAGAGTGCAGACACCTAACCAAGGCATTCACATGAGAGCAGAGACATCCTGCTTGGTCCTGGAAGGAGATGGACAGGCTCAGGGAACCACCCAGAACTGGGACAGCTGAGCCAAGGGGAAGTGATTCCCCGAGGGATCACTTTTCTTGATACTATTCACCATTGCCCTCAAGAGACTGATCACAACCTCAAGCATTTTTCAATCAACTAGGATATGCTTTATGAAGAAAATTCTATAAACACAGAGATCTTCTTTGATGTCATCCTTTGAGGTAACTTCATCCAGAAGTAGTACAACATATATAGAGAGTCTTTTGTTTTTTCTTAAAGAAGTGAGTGTGAAAATTGTTATGTTCTCCTTTTTTTAATCTTTAAAGATGTCTGGATCATCTCTTAAGATTTCTCTTATCTTTTCCTCTTCTATAGGCAATCTTCTGCTTTGGATGCATTCCCATAGCCCCAGTCCTGCTAGCTGTACCAGAGAAAGATATGTAACACTGACCAGAAGTGTTTAAATTTGCTCCTTTTTTGGCAAGTTTATTGCTAATGGACAGTTTATATACTTAAAAACAAATGCATATTGTAGTACAGAGAAAAGGAAACTGAAAGAACATTTCATAGAGCTTCAACAGAACTTATTGTTTGTTCTACAAAGGACAAGGGCTTAATTATGCAGAGCTTGAAACTGCCCCACTCTACTGCCTTAAGCATCTGTAGTGTTCTGGCCAGGCTGGACTCTGGCCACAGTGTAGGACCCCTGGCCAAAACCTGGGAGAGCAGGTCCATACACAGGAAGCTTCTGAGCTGTAAAACTGCAGCTTCAGCCTGTGCTGCTGATGAGCAGGGCAAACCCTCAAACCTGGCTGCAGCAACATAGCCTCAAAAATATCATATTGCTGGTGAAGGCGAGTGTGTGACCTACTTCTGACTTTTATATAACAGTATCTGTGTCCAGTACGGTAATGCTGGTTCACTGACAGAGCCCCTATTGTCCCAGTCAGCTTGCACACGGGCCAATCTTGCTCTCCAGTGCTGAATATTCAGGGCCTCCTGGCAGCTTGACTCTTCGTTTTCTCCTTGCTTGTGGCAATGCTGTCTGTCCCTGTGAGTGGAGTCTTGATTGTATGCCAAACCTGCTCATGAAGGTCTTAAATCCCAGGCACAGACAGCAGCATTAGACATGTATTTCCAAATTTCCTCAGCAACCACAGCAAATGCCTTGAAAATCAGACCAGGAAGAGGAAATGTAGAAGATTCTTGTCACAACACCTCCAAAGACTTCTGTGTAACACACTCATTCTCCTTCCCATAAAGCAACATATGACAGCTGCTGCTGGGGGGGAATAAAACAGTCTTCCAGCTGCAGAGTGAGTACTTCTGACTGAACTGTCAGATGTCCAGGTCTGGAGCCAGTTGCTTTGCCATAGTGTTTAGAAGTGTCCAGTACGTGTGACTGAAGTGTCAGGAGACCAGACACTCCCCAGAATATTTTTGCTTCTTGTGCTCCTCATATTTTTGTGTTTAGTATGTACTGTTAAAAGTTTACACAACTAATATTCTATAAGGGCCCTATTAAACTGTTGGTGAAGTCATTAAGACATTTTCGCCTCAGTTTTCAAGTGCAAGAGATTGGGTCTGGGGCAACAGTTGTGCAGTCAAGAATTTCAGATATAATTGGGTTTTTTGTCTCCCTCTATTTTTACATGTCTGGTCTCAGACTCCAGGGAAAGTTCGTATTTATAGAGGATGAGAACTTGAAATAATGTTTATGGACAAATTTCCCCTGCTGGTATCCAAGAGGTCTTTAATTCGAGAAATTATTTATGACTTATAGCAAAATCATGGTTACAAGAAATCTTCTCTTGCTCACTAAGCATAGATATGCAGCTCCAGCACTCCTTTTTCCAAACCCATCTGAATTACATATTATTATACCATTTGTCAGGAATGTCGTTGCTTTTCCCAAACCAAAAGTAATGTTCTTTTGTTGCTAAAGTTTAAGGCATTAACAGAGCAGAAATACAGATGGAAAATCCATGGTTAACTCATCTCACCAGTCCCCTTGTCCAGGTGAAATCCATGCCATGTTCATCTATAGAATCACAGAATAGCCTTGGCTGGAAAAGACCTCTAAGATCATCAAGTCCAACCATTAACCCAGCACTGCCAAGTCCACCGCTAAACCTTGTCCCTTAGCACTGCATCTACACGTCTTTTAAATACCTCCAGGGATGGTGACTCAACCACTGCCCTGGGCAGCCTGTTCCAATGCCTGACAACCCTTTTTGTGAAGAAATTTTTCCTCATCTCCAATCTAAACCTCCCCTGGTGCAAATGGAGGCCGTTTCCATTTATGGTCCAGGTTAGACTAAAACACAGGGCATTTTGTAGCATTCACAGCCAAGTAAATGTAATTAATTTTTCAGATACTAGTAATTTAAGCTAATTAATACCTGAAGGTGGGGGGGAGTATTTTTATTCAGCTATTTCCTTGAGGTCACAACCAAAAAACTGTCCCAGCCTTATATAAGAGAAACAAGTTAATATAATGGCCAAGGTGAGTCATCGGAAACTTCATCAGTGTTCTGCTTCACCATTGCTGAAATGTTCTTTTTGGCTCCTCCTTAACCAGTTACAAGTCTCAGCCAACAACTAGAGCCTAAAGGCCTGATTTCTGAAGGTAGCCTTCATGTAGAAGCAATTATCTAGTTAGGGTATTAAAGTGTGTAGGCGCATTTAAAATCAAGGGGAATTAGCTCCATTATTTATGTACAAGCAGTACTCACAAGCACTCTGCCTAACCCTGGAGGCATCTAAAGTCCTTGGACTGAAGTTTCTTCTGGACAGGCTGTGTACACAGCACAAGCTGTTGAGAAAGATACTGGGAGATGTTGGGGCAACACCAGTTTTCCTGTGTTTCTGCCCTGCCTGAACTGCTGCCAGATGAGCTCATCCACTTGTCAGTCCATGACTTCACCATGGTGCACCACCGCCCGTGTGGCAATGGTGAGCCGTTCAGTCTCTACATGACTTTTAAGGCCTGCTGAGATACATGGCTTAATTTCCTCCTAGGTTTGTTTTAGACCTTGCTTTAGTGGTGCTCAGTATCTAGCATGGCACAAAGTGTGCATGAGGAGCAGAACATGGCAGAGAGAGGTTTTCCAAGGTCAGACATGGAAGTATCTTGGCTGCCTGTCCCGGGTCTTGTCTGTTAGCACAGTGGGACAGGGGGTCTGTGGATACACTGGGAGACACATGGCTTCCTCTGGCCCTGATAGATCTTGTGACAGATCTTAGTAGGTGTTTTGACCAGATATCTGAGGGATCTTCCCTGCGCAGAAGACTGGGAGCAAATCTCACCTCTGCCTAACTGGGTTTGAGCTGTGGTAACTGGAAGACTGTCCTTATCAGCCATTCCCATCCGCTCTCGCTGCCTTTGCCAATTCTGCTAGAGAAAGGATAGTGAGGAGGAGTCCACTTCCTCATATTATCACATCATCAGAGTAGTATTGTGAGAGATGACATCAAACCCCTTCAAGGAGAGGACAGACTTCAGCTAAGCTTTCTTATAGCCCAAGAGGTGTTTTAGTCACAGAGCTATTGCCATGTGAGGGGGATCCAAACAAGGTAGATTGAGGAAGTGCATGTCCTTTTGTCTGTGTCTCAACGCTCTTCCTCTGGATGATTCATCTCTGGTAGTTACATGAAAGTCCTGGATGCTTTTCTTATCACTTTGGCTTGTTTGCTCTGGGAAGTGGTTCTTGTCAATGGTTTCTTGTCTAGCGTTGTGAGCTGGACCATCAGCCCTGACTCTGTTACCATGTCACATGGTCACAGCTCACCAGGGGTAATCTCCTGACTCCCTGAGACCCTATGACCGCATCTCCATCACTTCCCACCCTGCCTGCATGCTGCCTCCATCCCCAAACCAGACACTTACTAGACCTGTCTGATTGCTCATGTCCTGCTGTGGCAACGACTCTGCCCACCAAGACTACCCAGAGTGGCACCAGAGCATGAGTCCTCTCAGCCCATTGCCATGTTCGCCATCTACCAGGAGGCACCCATCCCCATACCTGCCCTGAACCCTCTGTCCCCATGCATGTCATGGCAGGTGAGGCCACAGCTGTCAGTCTCTCCACAGCTCTTCTCACACCATTGCATAGGATCTTCTACCTCTTCTGCCTCCCCTGCACTGTTCCTGTCTTTGTTTCCCTCCTCTGTTCCCTGCTATGGACATTGAGACCTGGTAAAATTGGCAGTGGGATCCTGGTGCTCTTCAGGCTTGTGTGTGGTTATATGAGAAGCCTTGTCTTCAGTGGAGTGAACCAGAACACACAAATGCTACTATACTCGAGCAAAATTCTTTATTACTCAAAAAACAACCTGATTAATAAATAGTTGGAAAAAAAAATAAATTAAAACTGTACATTGTTTTACATTTTTAAGGTTTTAAGTTAGAATTGTCAAAGGTTGTCTTTTCAGACTCAGATGCACAGTAACGGCTGAGTGATATTTTTTATAACCAAGGAACATGAAAAAACATTTCTGGTACAATTACAGCCCTGCACAATTGCTTGATATTTCTAGCAATGAAACCAGCTGTTGCTCTTCATTATACGGATGAGTTTCTTGTTCTTGATGTCAACCTCATACTGGTTTGATCCATGGAAAAAGTAAAAATGTCCTAGAATTGGAAAGACAAAATATAGGCAAATTTTACTTCCTTTTCGATACATATTGATATACACATACTATTTTCTTGGGTGATTTAAAAAAAATCCGAACAAATATTTCATATATGTATGTTTGAAACATATACTTTTTGGGCTTTGGTTAGTAGTCTTTGGTTTTTAATTACATTTTAATTTATTTACCATTTTTCTGAAGGGCAGCATCAACCGTGTGGCCGATTCCTTGGAAGTCAGCTGCTATTTTTCTTGGATATCCCCTTTCCATTGACTGTGTATTTTCATTGAAACTAAGCAAAGAAATTGAATAAAAACATGAAACAAAAATGTGATGTTTGGTGTTAAAACCAGGTGGAATTTTTATTAAATAAACCTACTCTCAGGTGAAAATCCAGCAACTGTGAGCATCTGTGATCCCACAGAACCATATAAATACTGGCTGTGTGGATATGCATGTCTTCCCAGGACTATGCAAGGCTCTTTTCAGAAGATCAGACTAAATAATTCACTTCCATTCCCTGAGACTGATAATAAGTCTGGATGGGGCTTACACTGAGTAATAAAGTTAAATAACTATTCAAATTGAATATTTTAATTTTACAGCATCCAATCTATGAAGTGACCCTATGAGTGGAATGTATCTTTCAAGATAATACTACAGATTAATTATCAGGGTTAGCATTACTGATTACCTGAAATGTTTCTTAAAAATTAAATATTTTCATCTCCTTTTGTAGCTTTTTTGATAGATTTGGCATTTATACATTTCAAAGAGCACTCCTGCACATTAATAGCTACATGACATGATGGCAAAGTCTACTCACATTATCTTTGTATAATAGTTTCCTGTTATACTGCTTCCTAATGGGTAAATGAAGCTCATTTGCTTGTGTCTGTTAATCACAAACTGATGATAGTAAATGGATGTTGTCTTTATCTCAGGTGTTACAGACTTTGTTCTATGAGAAGGCATGAATAACTGCCTCCAAGGTTCAGCTTTATACTGGCTGAGAAAGCTGACAATAAGAGGCTATGAACTTACTGTAAAAATTCTAATATAGCTTTTATAGCTTTTTTAAAAGCTATTTTGATTTTCTCTGCAAAAAAGGAATGAGCCTTACCTCCAGTACTTGTTGCCTACAAATAAATAGGTTTTCTTGGTATTTTGATTGTGAACAGCTGCATCGATTTTCCCAACACTTGTGGGGAAGCCCAGGTTCTGAATTGGCTTGGGGAAGCCTGGCTCTATATTGTAGCCACTGACAGCCCAGTACTGGTCGTCTGCAGGAAAACCAGAAAAAGTTAGTAGGGATTCCTGGGGAGTCTGAGCTACTTTTCATCAAAACCCCAGAGCCTTCTGTGAAGTAAATGCCACCAAATAGCACAGATTTTCATCTAAGAACATGACCCTCTAGGGCACACATATGTTTGAATATTTCAGATTTGTGTTTTTTTATATTTGTTAGAGTATTGTATGCTTAGTAGTTAAAACTCAATGTACTTTCTAGGTGTGTTTGGCACCTCTAAAAATGTATTTAAATAACTTCATGTAGGCAATCAGTTTTTTCTCAGCTGTGATCTTCTGTCACTGACAAAAGAAGAGTAATATATTGTACAGGGCTGTTGTGAAGCAGCATTAGTTAACAACAGTAACAGCATTTTGAAAATGAGAATGGATTTAAATATTAAGAATATATATTATCATTATCATTGTATTACTTTTATTATTACTTAGCATATAGACGTATATACAAGCTAGCAGTACTACTATAACTTTATTCATTTGTAAAAAGGACTGATGGAAATGTAAGAGATATATAAGAGAAATACCTTTAAAAAATATCACTCGATCCTTCTTGTCAACCTCGTAAGCAGCATCAAAGCCAGCTGCCAGTGACGGCCAGAATGAGGATATGGTGTCATGCTCAATGACTGAGAAATATGGACTTTTGCGCCAGACGTAGCTGATAAAGATGAAAAGAGAGGTGTTTTGTTGTTCGTATGTCACTAGATCAGTAGTACAAAAATGTGCTTTAAATCCTACTGTCTGGATACCAGTCATCCCTATGAGGTAGAGATATCACCCTTTCCAGGGTGCAGTGCTTCGCTTTGTCCTGCTCCCCCATAGACATTTGCGCTTTACTACTTTGAGGTCACGGAAGAGGTGAGGTTGGAAGGGACTTCTGAAGGTCATCTTATCCAACCTCCCAGCTCAAGCAGATGTACCTAGAGCTGGTGACCCTGTAGACCTCTCCACTGGCATCCTGAAGGCTTGCCCAAGACAACATGTGATGTCTGTGGTAATGCTGACAATTGATGCTTTATCTTTACCACGTCCCATGCAGGCAGGCACAGTTACATTCTTAATTTCAATTTGGTTACAAAGGTTCATTAATAATTCCTGAGAAACATTTTAACAGCCAGTTTAAGGAGGAACTGCTCCTTCCTTCCCTTCTCTGAAAAATACTAAGTTTTTAAGCTATGATTCTTCATCATGTATTTTAGAAGAGGAATCAGACCCACTTCGTCAAAGGAAGCTTGTTCGATCAAAACACAGTTACCAACCCGAGAAGGGGGTGAAACCCTGGGCCTGACATGCTGCTCTCCCTCACCAGGGTGGATGTGCCTAGCCAACAACCCACTATAGTGCCTAGTGTGAGAGTGTGCCCAAAAAGTGGACACCTGTAAAAGCAGGGTGCCCCTACAGACAGCACTGTGCAGTGGTTCAGTGTGAACTAGGTCAGAGTGCCACCAAAAGTCACCAGTGACATTTTCCACAGCTCCCTCTCCTACGTGTGGGATGGTGTGATGAGGATGGTGTTGTATGCAGAGCAGCTGCATGCTGAGGAGTACACTGGGATTATTCAGCCTTGCACAATTCTAACAGACGTGGGTGGTGATGGATGATGGCTTAAAACATTTTACTCACCTGTTGGTAAACCATGTTGCTCACCCAGCCCCGCTGGGCTAGTGAATTTTTGCAAAGTTGCCTTTCAGAAAGAAATATCTTCCTTTGTAACCAAGGGAAGATGATTCCTTGAACCGAACTTTATACTTTGCCTTTGTGAGTCTCACAAAAAGGTGTTGCTAGAAATGAAAGCACTTACCTGTCTTTGAAGAACAGTATTTCCCCACGGAGCGTGGTGATAGCATCAAAAGTTAGATGAGGGTCACAGTCTTCTGGTCTTGTGGGGGTTTTGGAGGGTGTCATTTCTGTTGGTTCTTCCCGGGGTGACATTTCAGTTGGTACTTCTGCAGGTATCATTTCTGTTGGTTCTTGTGGGGGAAAAGCCTTCGTTGGAAGTGCAGGATGTTCCCTAGGGGGTCCTTTGGGAAACAGATAAGTATGGAATTGAAAGGTGAATTAGAGTGTTTCATGTTGCAGAGCTTCAGGAGGTACCATATGGAGCCAAATGCATAGGTTTCTTAAGGTTAAAACTCAACTAGTAAATTAATGCCAGGGAATGTTCCTGGGCAATTTAACTTGGTTATCTGTGCTACTGACTGTTAAAATGGTCCTGGCATTGTTTTACCTTGACAAGCCATCGGTCCCTCAAACTGTATGTGCTCAGGAGCTAACGTAGATCAAACACCATTTCCAAAGGGCAGTTCTACATGTCACCACACTTTTGTGGAAGGTAAGAGAGTTTAACAGGTAGAGTTTAACACTGCAGATATGGGCTGTTCCTCTGCTATCATTGGAGAAAGGCTCATGGCCATTTTGACTCACTGGCACAAATACGGCCCTTAGATTCTATTTTGCAGATGTAGATTCTTAACCACAAAGAAACCAAGAGATTTGCCTAAAAATAACATCAAGAAATTAAACCTCAGTACCCTTCTTGAGGTAGAAAGTTTAGTACATTTTAGTTGTTGTGTAAAATTCATTATAAATGTTTATCCATTGCCCACCAAAAAATGATGCTTCTTGCTTACCATAGAGGGCTTGAATGCCATCAATATCATCCTGAGGAAGCCTGTAGTCCATGGTATTCTGGATCGTATATATAGGATACATCAAAGCACCATAGACATTGGAATGACCAAGACCAAGTGAGTGTCCCAACTCATGAGCAGCAACAAGAAATAAGTTGTATCCTGAAAAAAAATCCAGCACAAAGAACGAGCACTAAATAAATTTTCTTGCATGACAGTGGGATACAGATGCCATCCTCTCATTCATGATGTGTTGTTCACAGTCTTAATGAAACAGCAAAATCTAACTGTGCCCCCAAGTAAGACATTCTCTGGCATCTTGGAGAATAAATGAATTTTGAATTATAAGATTTATTTCTTACAGGGAAATCAATCTGAGGACAGTTTTTGCTCATGTTACGGAAGTTTTCCCGCCAACAAAGAATCAGAGTTTCTTTAATGTCAATGACAACTGAAATAATGATACTGAATGAGAACTTTTTAACCATCTGGTCAGATTTTGGGAATCATAAATGACATGGAATTCACCTGGTAGCTACTTCAAAAAGGCCAGTAACATGTAACTTCATCCCTGAACATTGCTGGAAACCAGAACAGTTCAGTAGTATATTTGATTGTATTTACCAACAAACATAAGAGTTTTTTTCCATTTGCAGAAGTTAAAAATTTCCATTACTTTAAATCAGAAAAAAAAAAAGAAAAAAGTGAGAGCTCAGCATTAGAACTTTCAAGGTCATTCATTACCTGAGGGTGAAAATTCCCTGCCTTACAATGTCATGATCACCCAACATTGCTATTTCATGCTGATCTCATTTCTTTCACTGGAGCTGCGATTGCAGTCTATGCATTAATTTCAGGGGACTGTCATGACTGCAGCCCAGGTCAAAGTATGCAGAGTAATTTTATTAAATTACACTGACATTTTACATCTCAGTAAATACTGGAACTATTGCCACAGGATCTGTGACTTCACAATGTCTTCAAGGCAACACTGTATGCAGGCAGCACGATATTTAAGGTTACCTACCACTCTGGGTAGTAAATTTGGTCCAGTTTTCATCTTCATCAAAGTGGGCATCTCCTCCTATCCCACTGCTAGGGGGGTAGGCATGAGCCAGAGTTCCTCCTGGACCATCAAAGGAATAGAAGTCACCGTGAACTAAAAAAAAAAACGGGAGGAAAAAATGATGCTTTTCATCATCTCTGTAAGAAAAAGTGACAAATACTTATTGTTCCCAGGCAAGGGAGTCCACTTACATCCAGCTGCAAAGGAGATCATTATATCTGCTTGACCACTGTAAAGCCTGGTGAATCTCAAAGGAGTGACACTGCTCCAGAGCTGGAAGGCTTTTGCAATTGCTTCGTCTACATCAGCTTGTAGCATGTCTGGAGTGTAGTTCAAAATCCTGTGAAATAAGGAGAAAGGAATTAAAAGCAACTAGATCACATGTGGCTGGGGCACATAGTATCAAGGTCAAATATTTTAATCACTGGTTGTTATTATTCACGCGTCTTGAGTTGTTTATTTTCAAACTATTTGCTTATGTAACTGACGAAGTTTTCAGTTTTCTGTCACATCTTTCAGAATTTCTAACCTTCATACCCTCAGTTGTCTTCCTTCTATTCCCTGAGTATATTATTTAGTAGACTTTTCACTAACTAACGTAAACTGCTTTTTTGGTCTTTTTCATCACTGTTTGGAAGCCTAAACAAAGGATATGAATAGTTCCCACATTCGTGGCCCTTTCGTCCTGAATGGGGCTCTTATATGGAGAAGTACAGGAATAAATAGTAAAGAATCGATCAGCATTACTTCTGACTAACATTCACAAAGTTCCCTACTGGTGCACAGAGAAAAATGCTTTAATATATGTTACCGATATGTCACATCCTCTTTCTTCCACCTAGGGCTATGTGGGAATGTGCTGTATGAACGGACATCTGGTATTCCACATCGGGGCTGCTTCATCATGTCCACCGTCTTACGATTCAGCTCCCCAGTCACCTCTAGCCCAAAGAATGACTGCATTTCTCGGATTTTGTCAGCCATGAGATTGAGGTTCTTTGATTTAAAGAGAGAAGTTTTCTCTTCTTTAAAATCATAAAAATTTTCCAGGTATTTCTGATGGAGAAGAAAAAGCAACAGTTTAGAACATAAGTGTTTCTTTCCAAATGCAGAGAGTTGTTAATAAAATATTCTGCGTCACTAATACATCATTATGTTCCTTTTCTCAATAAATTATTTCTAAAATTCTGTCTGTGGTCCTTACCTTAGCAAATTGCATATCTTCTTTTTCCTTTTCTGGAACCACTGGAAAAGCACAAGAACATGCAACATATAGAAAAACAAAGAAAGGAAGGGTCTTTGTCTTCATCTCTGCCTGCCTGTCCTATCAGCCTTTGCCAGAAGACCTCTCAGTCTCTTCTTCTGTGAGAGGCTTGACAGTGTTTCTCTATTTATATCACTTGTGTGCTTACTAAAGTCAATAACTGCATGACTCAGTTTATAACATCCTCTGATTTCCCACAGAAACACAGAAAACAAATTTGGTTTTAGAAGCAAGCTAACACATGACAGTTTACCTTGCCCGAAAACCCCTGATTTCACAATCGTGTTATTGGAGAGTATATTTTTTTTCTTCATTCCTAAACTGGACCAGCATTTTAAACTTAAAAGTATCTAAATCTATAATTGGTCACCTGGATAAAAATCACCTCATTTTTCAGAGGTGCTAAAGGGATCTGGCTCTTTGTGATGGACAACAATCTATAATTCCTTGTTGCATGTGATAAGAGATCTGCAAAAAGTGCCCTGCAGTTTTCTCAGTGTGGTGCCCATGTAGGACCTCAACATGTCAGGGATTAACTCTTTCCTTTAGCTCATCTTGTCCCTGATAATTTTAGTGACATAGCTGATTATACATATGACTTATTTATCTCTTCTTTGGTATCCCAGCATGGTTACAGAATCATCACCTGTACTGCTACCTCACGCATGTAGCAGCAGATTTCTAGAATCATAGAATCATAGAATAGCCATAGTTGGAAAAGACCTCTAAGATCATCAAGTCCAAGCATTAACCCAGCACTGCCAAGTCTACCCCTACACCATGTCCCTAAGCACCACACTTAGAGGTGTTTTAAATACCTCCAGGAATGGGACTTCACCACTTCACTGGGCAGCTTGTTCCAGTGCTTGACAACCCTTTCAGTGAAGAAATTTTTCCTAATATCCAATCTAAATGGTGCAACTTGAGGCCACTTTCTCTTCTCCTATCACTTTTTACTTGGGAGAAGAGACTGACCCCCACCTCACTACAACCTCCTTTCAGGCAGTTGTAGAGGGCAATAAGGTCTCCCCTCAGCCTCCTCCAGACTGAACAACCCCAGTTCCCTCAGCCACTCCTCATAAGACCTGTGTTCCAGACCCTCCACCAGCTTCATTGCCTTTCTGTGGATACTCTCCGCCACCTCAATGTCCTTCCTGTAGTGAGGGGCCCAAAACTGAACACAGTATTCAAGGTGAAGCAAATTTATGGCTGCATCCCTTTGTTCTCCCATACTCAACCCAGGCATCACACACACCACAATGTAAAGGTCTCAGTAGAGCACCCCAGATCATGTATTCTGGTCAGCATTGCCTATCAGCCAAGGGCATTTTCACAACTAAAGAAGAAATGCCAGAAATTGCCCTAGAGACCTACAGTTGACTTAGGGATCTGGGTGTCTTCAGAAGAACTTTTTAATACATGTCTCTGGAGTCAGATGGAAGATGAGGATTTGAGCTCTAGATTCCAAGTTCCCCAATACGCTAGAAGTCAAACTTTCGGTTCCTATGTTCTTTTCTGAACATGCTGCATTGCACTTTATGCAGAAGTTGCAGTACCACTGTCACTCAGTTTCCTCTTTCTTTCCTGTAATTTCTGAGACATCCATCTTCTGAAGCAGAATTCTCCTGTGTTGACTTAGTGCCCAAATGCAAGTTCAAAAGGAGTAATATGGGCTAAAAATAACCTACTTCTTTTTGAACATGAGAAAAAGAAGAAAAAGAAACCACTTTTCCAGTGAGAACAAACATATTGGAAACTTCAAAAAAACAAGCCCAGCACCACAGCAGCTGAGCTCTGCAGTCTGTGAGGCGGCCTGGGGAAAAAGCATGGCCTCCTTCCAAAGGACACTGGAGTCGAACTGGCCGGCTGAAGTAGTCACACTGCATGCATGACCCAGGTCAGAGCCCAGGTCCCTGAACCACTGAGTTAGGTGACACAGATGCTTATGTCTCAGAATGCAGTGGTATGAGGCTGGCTTTGCCAGTAGCTCACTGCTGCTGTAACAGGGTGCTCCTGCTTCTCCCATCCTGACCAGCACTCCTGTTGTTTCCCTGTGCCCTTCTGACATCAAGTGTGCCCTCACTGAACTGGTTAAGACAACTAAAGATACAGGAAAGCAGCTCAGAAAAATAATCCTAACCCCACCAGTGATAGTTTTCTGCTCGAGTTAGCAATGGCACTGGCTCCCTGTGGGGTGAGAAGAGCACCCAAGCCAGTATGAAAGAGGAGTGGGATATTGCAGATAGGAACGGGGATGCAGGGAGGCAGCCAGGCATGAGGCTGCAATGCTAGGACCTCTCCTTTTGGCAGCAGCAAGGGAAAAGTTTCTCTCTGCTGTTCATGGAACAGAACCCCAAACTGCATTCGTAGAGTGTGATGTCTGCATTTCCGTGAAGAAACTGCGACACAAAGCAGGGCCATTTTAAATACGCTGTTTGTATCTCTGCACCTAGCAGCAGCAGTTAGCATATGGCACTTATCCTCTTTGCTTTCAGCTACATGTTTTGTAAACACCCTGCTTGCTGTGTCCAGGGGATCTGAGGCGAAGCAGTCGGAGCGGAGAGATGCAGCACAACCAGTTGGCAAATGTTTTAGCAAGCCCTTTTTAATATTTAAGAAGCTATTATTTCTCACTGACTTTTGCATGGCTGCCGACAGGCAAGTTACAGCTCCTTCATAGGTGTTGGCTTCCCCTTCCAGAGTCTGTTGCCTGCGTGCTTGAGCTGACGTTTATGGAGTGGCCGGTGAGTGCTGGGGGGCGAAAGCTGGGTCTTGCCTTGTGAATGTGTTTGGCAGCGTTTGGGGAAAATTTGGGGAAAATTCACAGCTGAGGCAGACTGCACAGCTCTGTAATGTGCGAGGAAGTGTGCTTTTTCATGGCATGCGGATCCAAGAGGTGACTTGGCTTCTTGTGCTGACCCCAAAGATGTCAGCAGTGTTTAGGGTTCAAACTAGTATGGGTACTCAATGCTGGGTTTAGGCATTACAGGATGAAAACAGGAATTGTGTGTGGCTTTAATCTGAGGTTTAAAGTGCTAGAAAATGACCTTGTCAGTGGGCATGGTGAAGATCTATTGGCAAAGACACAACTCTGATTTAAATGGAGTGAACTGAACTGAAGAGATGACCTCACAAGACCGTTTTGCATTACCTATAGGTCACTAGTTCATAAGTTCTGCTTCAGAGGTGCCCAGAAACACTTAATTTTTGCCAAGGCTGAAAAGGCTGGATGCCTGTTTCATGCCTTGGTCCCTTAGGTAACCCCAACAAGATGTTGATCTTCACATCTGCCCTCGGACTCTGCTCCCTCAGTGCCCTCCAGCCATGTCGGAGACATCACAGACTGCAGTAGTGATGCTTGCCAGCTTACACAGCAGCAAAACAGCCAGGATGGATTCAGGAACACTGTTCATTTCTTCCCTCAGCTCATCAGCACTCAGACTCATACGTCCTGTATCACTGGTGAGTGCTTTAATCACCATACCAAGGGACGAAAGTGGGTGCTTTCCCAGGAAGACCCTTGCAGTAGGACAGAGCATTTCACTGAAAAGCTGCCAACATCAAGGCTAATGCTCCTCCACCATGGAACTGTTTGTCCTGTGACAGCATAATTTGTATTACACTGTGGGGTCTAGACCAAGTGCCAGGCTTTTTAGCAGATTTGTCAAAATTCTAGCTGGGAATATTGCCATTTCTTCTTTTTGTGTGGTTGAAATTCCACTCAGAAATGTCATGCCAGTTCTGTTTGGCAGTTTTGACTTATGGAAAGAAGTGGAAGAATACTTGACATAGTCATATAAACAATTATTATTAACTGTATAAACAACTGCAAGTTGGGTCAAAGGAAGCTTGGACTAATTAAACATACACACAGTATGATTTCACCTCCTGCATTTATAGAAGGATCTGTAGATGTCTTCTTTCACATCTCCTCTTCACTCATACTGTTTCTAAACTCTCCCTCTCTCACCTGCCTGTGCCAAAAAAGCAGGATGATGTATGAACGTCTTGGACATACCCAGACATGGAAGAAGCTGCTGGGTTTTTTTTCACTTGAATGGAACTGGGAGATAAATTCATACAAGTAGGTTCTGGGACTTGAGGATCAACAACTTAACAGAAAAAGACACAACCCCTTTACATCATTACACAGCCAGTCTTCACCAGATAATATCTAGATAATAGGAAAGAAGTGGTTGGAGGATGTAGGCAAGGACAAAATTTGCCACATGGAAAAAAAAGTAGGTCTGCTATTAAAAGACTCAGGCAAACCAGAGAATATTTATTGAAAACAAAACACTTTCAATCAATTTCTGCAACACAGTATTTTCAGAGTATTGAAACTGAGCCTGAAATAGGTATTGACTTGAATTCCACAGTTCTGCCTGTATATCCATATAATTCCATTCATCAGTGAGATCTCTTTGTCCTAGTTTTATAATACAGAGCTGCTGTTAATAGTTATATTAGTCATTTTTCTACTTCATTTGAGTATTTTGTCTGGGTTCCGTTACAAACTGAGAGATGGCATGTTGAGATAGCCCCAATGGCTGATTTTAATTAAACAGGAATTCATATATTCTTTTGATGTCTGTATCCTCCCCTTGAGTGTTATCAACAACAACAAAGCTGAAATCACTTCCGCACTTGTATTTAGTGTATAAACAAGTTTCATAAGTTGCCTGTCATTTCCTTTCAGCAATATCTGACTTAGTAGCCTTTTAGGAAAGCATGGTTACAAAGCGACTGCAATCCATTGGTGTTATATCATCTGTCAGTGAACAAGAGGTAGGCCAGAATCAAATGCCCAAGAATTTATTTGCAGGAATTAAGCTAGAATACAAAATTTTGAAATTCTGGCACCCTACAGATAACCCCTTATTTTAAAAGTGGCAGTATATCATGGCCATACTCTGAATTTAGGCACGGTCCTAAGCAATGGGTGAGTGTCCTCACTCAGGAAGCAGGAAGCACTGTGGTTATGAAACACAATTAATTCACTATTTCCTCTTTACCATCCTGCCCCCAACTAGATTCAGACTACGTCACAGTCCCAACACACCAAGCCATCAAAGAAACTGAAACTGGGCATGATTACACCTTTTCTTCTCAAGAGGAATGGTCAGTAAAATGTTGCCCCCCTCTCTCCCATGCACAGACTTTAATGGCCAAGGACCTAAACCCATACAATTCTTTTTCTGTTAGAAAGGGTATCAACAATCTTCCACATCTCTAATTTGGTACTTAGAGTGATGGTCACTTAGCCTCAAGAATGTTTACTGTAGTTTGTCAGTTTTGTGGACCAAAAACAAAGTTCACAGAAAATACTTTGCCATGTGCAGTTGGTCATCCCATCTCTTAACAACTGCTTAAGCATTTGACTTAGATATTTCCATAAGCCATATTGTTAAGATGTTATATGCTAATGTTATATGAACTTGATTGCAATGCTTTGGGCTGAGTATTAGGAAAACATATGGAATTTTGCCTTTTAAAGTGTCTCCAAACTCTTCTGAAATTCTTTTTGGTGTGGACTGGAAAAAGCTTACAGCTTTGGTAATTTGATGTGGAAACCCTGACCAAGGTATTTAGCCAAGATGCCATAACTACATGGAACTCAAGATACCTCTTTAGGAAGCCCGAGTTCTCTGATTCTTTGGGACATGAGCAGGGAGAGCTAGGAAACTGTCTGTCATTCTTCTGTTTTATGTTATGGTTCTAGTTTGAAAATTTAGGTAGTCAGCTACTGACAATCTTGGTCTTCAGTTCATGTTATAAATTTTAATATTTAAATCTCATACAATATCCACTGTCTGTCATGAGTGCTTCTTAAGCAGAAAGTCTTCTAGATACAAATGACTTGTGATAGATGCAACATATTAATTTATTCAAGTGCAGAGACTAGCACAAGTTTTTAAAATATTGAGTAATGAACTTGACCAGTGATTGGCGCAGTCTTAAGCTCTGTGTGGCAGGGGTCCATTTTTTGATTATTATTAATCAACTTGGAATTCTTTGACATCTTCATATTTCCTTGACTTGTTTTTTTGATCACCACTTTATATAGTAGTCTACAATGATCCTTAAATAGTTGCGAGTACACCAGGAGTACCAAACATGAATTTAACTTCATTACTTATCATCTTTAGCTTGAGGTCAAATAATTTGTGCAAACAATCATTTCTTTACTTCGAAGAATTTATGTTAGAGAGCGAATAGTAGTCTAACTCTCCCCTATAAAAACATATATGTGTGGCCACCAGCTGCATTGGAGACAGTTGGGAGTTATTGGTATGCATGTAACAGCCACTCAGTTGTTTATCTTGTCCTCACTGTGCACGCCTCATGCATTGGCCCTGCCTTCTAAGACAGCCCTTTGCCAAAAAGAGCTTGAGGCAGTAGGGAAACACACAAGACAGTGGAAGACACCATGATCTGGTTCAAAATTTCTGGTGTCTCCACCACTGACAAAACCATATGTTTTTCAAATGGCCCATACTTCTGAATCAAATAGTTTCTTTCCTTTCAGATGGAAACAAAAATCATAAGGAGGTAATATCTCCTGTGGAGCTGCTCACCTGCTCAGAAGTGCCTATAACCATCTTAGAGCCCCGTCTGCTCCAAGCAACCCTGTACACACAAAGGTTTCACTTAGCAGAAGGATGTCTTTGAGCTAAGTGATGAAGAGGGAAATCTTTAGATGCTAGCGCAGGCAGCCAGGGGCATAATTCATCAGCTTTGTAATGATATTGACAATTAAACGGTTTTAGAGATGTACTTCTTAGACATGAAGCTACAGATCGTGGGACAGTTGCCTGTATGTCTAAAAGAAGGAAAATATTGACTTAGTTTAAACTCCTGTAAAAAAAAAAAAAAGTCTGGTCAGTTTTTCAAACAACTTATTTAAAGATTCTCACTATGTAAGCTGTCATTGTGCATTTGTGACAATACTAAGCTAAAAGGAAACAATCAGCTTTTCACATCTCTTTTAAACCTGAATACCAAAGAAAATGCTTATTTTGAATACCAGTTCAAATAATCAAACACCACAGATAACATATTCAACTGCTTTGGAACACAATTCCAAGAATTTTTCTTGACTGAACAAAAGGATGAATTATAATAAATACTGCAAATTTAAAATCTACAATCTATTTTATTTATATTTAAAACTACTTTGACCATATAATTCTTGTAGTTAACATAGAATCACCTGAGATCTCAATAATGCAGACTCAGGCAAAACAAAGATGAAAACACCTTATTAATATGTCACTTTTCGGCAGTGGCTTCCTCCAGCTCACCACTGGGTGCCTGCACAGAGGTCACTGTCCTCTCAGAACATCTACCTGAGACATTCAAATAAATTCACATCACCTCACCCAAAATCAGTTGGACTATTAGACCTTTGTAACTTTAAGCAAATTCAAGTGATTTGAGTGAAGCATGTCAGGGAGGCATCAGCTCTGCTGTAGAGCAGAGGGAGGGACTGGTGAGCAGCAGTTTCTCCAGCTGCCACTGTTGAGGATAGCGTAAGAGCCAAGCTTGTATGTGCAGACATTAACAAGGACAGGGATTATGGCACATCGTGATCTCGCTCCCAGTCACTAACCTATCTACTGTTCACAGCTCAAAAATCATCTTTCTCCTTCTTCCAGAGATAACTAGGGGATTTATTTCCCCAGGGAAATTTTGGTTAGCCTTACCTGCCTCTTACTAATAGCTTCGCAGCCCCAAATACGCCAGCTCTCTTTTTCTATAGAAATGATTACTTGATACACCTGTAGTTAAACTCTAAACAAACAATCTCATACTGCATTTGATTCTGAAGCCACCTGCTTCTCTTTCACACCCAAAGAAAAGTTCATTAGTGTGAAAATGTATTGATCTAATAATAGAGATTCTTTTATCTGTGCTATTTGGCAAATGGATGTGTACAGCATAAAAAAAATAGTGATCAGATTAGTTTTAATTAGTATTTAATATATCAAAAGGCTACAGGGAATAGGCTGTGATTTTTTAAAATTTTTTTGCATATTTTTTCATAATTTAGTGTTTCTTGAATGGTCACTTATCTTTGAACTTGCACTGCAAAATGCAGGATTAGAATTGCCTCCAGTGACACAGGAATATCCTATTGCCAAAGGAGCTACACTGTGGGAGATTTGTCTTTGCAGCATCCGAATTTTGTTCTGTTAGAGCTGGGATGCTGTGTAAAACGGGATCGTTCATTTCTCTAATTTCTATGCTATATATTCTCTCCTCATTCTACCTAAGAACACAAGTAGTAGTTGTGAAACAATTAAAAATGCAACAAAATAGAGAGATGTATTATCATTCTATTCACAGTATATGGAAGAAGAATAAAGTGAAGATTTTTTTTTTAATTTTCCAGGTATTATCGTTAGTTGAAAACATGCAGTGAAAGGAGAGCAGGATCATTTGAAAGCTCAATTTCTTTCTGTTTTTTATCTGAAAAATCTCATTCTTTTGACATGCCAAAATCCTGCAAGAAACACCTGTGCCTTCCTTTATATTCTGGGAAAATGTAAACGAGGAAAAAAAATGATTCATTCAAAGACCAGTTCATCCAAAGGCATCTGAAATGGGCTTCTAATAAAACACCTAGCAATTGTTTTCATGGTATTTTGTATTTTTTGTTCATAATTCCTGCAAAGAAATGACTTATTTTCTCATGTGATTAATATTTGATAACACATTTGCATGTTACTGTGCAGTAAATTTAAAAGAAGTTTAATTGACATGAAAGATTGGTCATTTTATGCAAAGTGAGTGAGAATCTGGTCTGAATTCCCTTTGGTGTTAATAGGCATTTCACAGCTGGAAGAGTGAAAGAATCCTCCTAAGTTTTATATTACAATAATGACTCAAATTTGATTCAGTTTTAATAAAAATCATAGTTGGGTAGAAAATGAAATAAATGGCTACCCACTTGAGAAATTCTATGTAAACTGAATTTGTCAATGAATATGAGTTAAAGGTGATCATACAAGATAGGGAATAGAGAATTTTTCATTATTTCTCAAACATAATGTGCTTGGCAACTCCTTGGTTTTCTTTCCTTCACCAAGAAAGTTTCTCTTTCCTTTAGAAAATACACTGTTCAAATACGCTTAAAATTTCCCAGATTACATTTTAGTTCTTCCAAACTTCTACACCACCTATTACTTCATATATTTAGAAAACAGTTTCCTGCCCAAAGCTGACAAATAAAGGGAAAGAGCTTATTTGCAAAAAACTTTTAAGCTACATTAAATTCAGAGGGTGTTGAGTGCCAAGAGCACTGAAAACATTTGAGGTTAGTTTTACTCCTGAACTTGACAAATTTTGATTTCTAGTTTTACAGATTTTTTCTTTCTTTTTTCTTTTTCCTTTTTTTAAAATTTTTTTTAAGCTATTAGAATTAAGGCATAAAGTCCTATCGAGTATATATTTCTTGCAAAACACAGTTTGCATTTAACAGGAAAATATATTTTTAACTTTTTTCTTGAAATATAGTATATAGAAGAGTACCTATTGTTCAGCTAAGAGCACAGAAATGGAGAGACCTTGCTATTAAACTTACAGCAGTGCCACAGATGGTACACACATCCCTCCATGCTGTTTAACTATGAACCTACCTCGTATACAGAACAATGCAGTAAATGTAAACACAGTCATATAGATGGGTAATTATGACAAAAGAATAAAAGACAAAGCTCAGATGTTTTTCTGTCACAGGCTGTCTTTCCTGCTCCTGAGTCAGGGCAACCTCTGGTATCAATACACACTGGTGGATGAAGGGACTGAGAGGAGCCCTGTGGAGAAGAACTTGGAGATACTGGTAAATGAAAAGCTGGACATGAGCCAGCAATGTGTGCTTGCAGCCCAGAAAGCCAACTGCATCCTGGGCTGCATCAGAAGCAGCGTGGCCAGCAGGCTGTGGAGGTGATTCTCCCCCTCAACCCCACTCTCATGAGACCCCACCTGCAGTACTGTGTTCAGCTCTGGGGCCCCCAACACAAGAAGGACATGGACCTGTTGGAGCAAGTCCAGAGGAGGGCCACAAAAAATGATCAGAGGTCTGGAGCACTTCTTCTGTGAACACAGGCTGAGAGTTGGGGTTGTTCAGCCTGGACAAGAGAAGGCTCTTAACATGGCCTTTCAATACGTAAAAGGGGGCCTATAAATGGGGACAAACTTTTTAGTTTGTGATAAGGACAAGGCGTAATGATTTTTAACTAAAGGAGGGTAGATTTAGACTAGATATAAAGAAGAAATTTTTTACAATGAGGGTGGTGAAGAGCTGACACAGGTTTCCCAGAGAGGTTGTAGATGTCCCATCTCTGGAAACATTCAAGGCCAGGTTGGATGGGGCTCTGAGCAACCTGATCTAGTTGAAGATGTCCCTGCCCATGGCTGGGGGATTGGACTGGATGGCCTTTAAAGGTCTCTTCCAACCCAAACTATTCTATGATTCTATGACTAGTCAAGGCTTGTCAGATGGTGGGAGAGGACAGGCACAGAAGATGCATATTGCAAAACCCCTGTTTTTGTATTGCTTTCCATCAGTTTGCAGAACACAGTCTGCAGATGGAGCATGAGGAGATATAGGTCTTGCTCCCATTAAGTGTGGCACTTTTTATTTTCCTACCAAGAAGCTTCCTTCCTTCCTCTTTATTCATTAACTCTTGGAGTTCTTGCATTTTCACACTACATTTCTTATCTCCAGGTCTCTATTTTGTGAGGAGGTTAAATATGCTTTCCTTTGGACTATTAGTTTGATCTTCAGCCTCACTCAGAGAAGGTCTCTGGGGAATTATGTGATACATTCCCTTACTGGTACATCATCTTACTACCAAAGGATCATAACACAGAGGAAAAATCATTTACACACACAAAAAGATTGAAATACAGTTCCAACTAAAAGAAACTTAAAGCATCTGTCTTTGAAAAAAACTACCTTGTAACTTCCAGACTGAAATAATTGCATCTATTGGAGCAGGGGGAGACCTATGCTCAAAGCAGTACTTGTGATTTCATCTGCTAATGAGAAAAACATCATCTGTATACCCAAAGGCAGACAGAGAGCAAGGAGACCTGGAGAGCTACTTGTAACTCCTTTAGGATGGACTGAACCAACTCTTGGAGACTTTCCTCTGTTTCTCCATAGACCATAAGAAGACTTTTATAACAGTGAGACAAATACTTCCACAAGATACATTCCACACTTGGTGCAGCTGTATAAATAATTCTTTATTTTTCCTTTTAGTAAGATAGTGCCAAAACCATCTGGTTGTCATGTTAACTAAACTACTGAAACATTAGCACAGGGAATGGCAAACATGGGCATGAATGTGTTCCACTCAAAAGCAACTTACAGGAGATTCAGTCTGGTCAATAAGTGTGTTTGTTATTGGTACAAGAAGGATAATGAAAAGACAAAAAAATCATATTTGCTGTTAAAAAAAGAATAATGTGGAAAGTGCAACAGGATTTTCATCACCCTATAGCATCTTCCCCCCATGGCAACACAAGAAACATATATAGTTAATATCACTGGAGAGTTTTCTAGGAAAAAATCTCTAGTGCAATCACTGTTACCGTACTCCAGTTGTGGAATTAAGCAGAATGTGCCCAGATATCTCAATTCCTTGGAGAAGGCATTTTGGGAAAAAAACATTTAACCTTAACTGTATTGGTGGAATATTATTTTGACTCAGTAATCCATATCAATATTCTTGAAGCTAATTCTTTCTTAAGAACATTAAAATGAGGCATGACTCAGGTGCTTACAATTTATTTAGAAGAGTGATTCAGTTATTAGTATCTGCTTGAGGCTCTGTTCTTGAGCAAAGACTACTGAAAAGTATTTGCATTTTGCTGCAACAGTCACGTACCCACTTCCATGCCTGAAAGAACAATTCTGATGGGAACTGAACAAACACCCAGAAGACACAGGTCTATGGGAATGAGGAAACACAACTAGGACAGGGGAATATTCTGAAAATCACGTATGCTTTCATAAAGGCCTTGACATTGATTCTTCCCAAGCACTAGCCAATAGATGTTCTGAGAATTTTCTTGAGAGAATACATTCAATGACAGAGTCCAATATATTGCCTTGAGTCTGAGGCAGGTCTACATCTTTAATCACATTGGTACCAAGACAAGTGAGGCAGAACAGGCCTTACTACAGAAATCTACACTGTGTCATGTAGGTAAACTATGCACCCACGGGGAGAGGGTGACAACAGCCTCCTGGTAACACCTACCCAGGTAAACAGAGGATCATGAACTGGTCCTGGAAAGCATGGTGTGCTTCATGGCCTCCTGCGACCAAACTTTCTTGCCCTCCCTGCTACAAACCAGGCACCTTTCGTTGATGCAGTCAACTGAAGTGTCTGGATGCATGTAGAGGTGTTGCCTATGAGGTGCTAACTGGCACTGGGAATGGGTTGGAAACCGAATAGTGAGGTTAATATCATTCACCACTGCTGAAGCCCTGTCCCTATCTGCTTTGCAGCATAGATGTAGCTTCTACTGACTGTCACGGGTAATATTTCCCTTGCAAGCTGTTGTAGCTGCCAGAGCTGGGGATGGAATTAAGTTGGAAAAAGGCTCCTTCCCTCCTTTCCCCAGTGTTGTGCCAGAGGCCGTGTAACTGGGTCCCCATTCCAGGAGTAGAGCCTGCCTGTGGAGTGGCTGTCACCCCATACATGGTCTTGCTGCACTTCGCAGAGATGCCACAGGAGATAGACCTAGAAGCTAAGTTGAAGTTTGATGATGTCTCACTTTAGAACATCTACCTGGTGGATTTGGGCAACTTTTTATTTACCAGACACCTCTGCAGAAGAAATACCAATTCTAAAGCTGACTGATGTAACAGACAGAGGTAAAAGCTGTCATTTACCTATCTGTAAATCTGAATTTATTACTTGTATAATGTTGATCCTTCTGGGCTGTTCATTGCTTTGTAATAGCAAAATTTATATGAGAAAAGACAGAAAATGGAAAGAGGGGGAATCTAGTAATCCTTCTCCAGAGATCTGCCTTTCTTCCTTCCCTTCTTTGTTATCAACAACAGCAAGGATTTGGCTTCTTTCTGCCTTTTCCCACACTTCTACATTATTTGTCCAGGAGCATTATTGACCACGGAGGCTTCCTGAATCTTTCTACATCATCAGCTTTTTATGTACTCAAGCAAAGTTTGAAAATACGTACAATGAAGATTCACTTATTAAAACAACTGCTTACAAGCATGTATATAATTTTTTCCCCTATTTGTTATTTTACATCATTTATTTTATACTTTCTCACCAATCCTTACTTATTTTTTTTCTTTTACGGAAGACTGCTGAATTTTAACTCTGATTTTTTTAAACTCAACTCATCTTTAATTTTGACTGTAAACAGAGACACCAAACATTTCAGTGCTGAAGGTTTCCAAATACATTAGATAGATAGAATCTCAGAATAGATAGATAGAATCTCTATCCAAGGATAGAGCTAGCAATAACACCACAGAGCTATAAGTGTGAGTAGAATATAATTACTGATGTGTGCATGTTGTGGGCAGAGGTGAGAAGGAAGAAGTGGAAGATCAATTAGCCTTAAGCATTATGATGTGACAGAATAAAAACAAGCAAGTCACTTCAAAGGAAAAGCAATTTATCTGGATCAAAATTATGTGCAAAATTATGTGATTGGGAACCCTAGATAGAATCTGAACGTATAATTTGGAATGCTTTTAGAGATATAAAAGCTATGAAAGTCATATTCAGGAGCGAAATGAATTTCCCTTAATGTTGGATCTCTCCCTTTGAAAGATATGCGTTCTGAGAATGTGATTCAACTCACCCTAAAGTACACACTGAAAATATATGAATAGAGCTTTATAAGAAGAGTCTATTTCTTTGCTTTAACTATCACATGAGACTAAAGGTGATTAGCATTGGTTTAAACATCTGTGTTTCACCAGAAAGTAACTGTTCTAATAAGAAAACTACAGAGAACTACAAATGGTACTCATAGGGTGGATGGAAGGTGAACCTTCCTTCCTAACAATCCAGCTGGCCTCTCTGTCTGGAAACTAATTGCGAAGCCTTGGATTTTTCCCTTAGATCAAGAAATAATTATGATAAACCAACTCATTCTTTAACCAAAATAATTTCTATCTTTCCAGAAGAGGAATTTACTTTTCTCTCACAGTCAATCAGTTCTACTTGCAAGATACATCACCTTTTCCTTAAGCTCAAATCAAAATTAGGTGCAGGAGGTCTCAGTTATTTGACTTTAAGTGAACCCTGGTTCAATGAATGCAAAGAAAAAAAATTACATTAACTCAGAGCTGATTACATAGACAGAAGTATTCACTATTAGTAAGGAAGGAATTACTCCAGCGTGGTGCCTCTGCCATTTATGCCTCACAACTAAGTATAAAAAAAGGATTTTTACCATTTATCCTGTAGTTTTGATTTGCTTATTTCTGTTATATACTTAGTTTATTTTCTTCACCTTTTTGTAACACTGTGGAAGCATTTCATCTGGTCTACTGAAACAAATCTTTATGCAAGTGCATATTGTTTTCTGGGTTTATACTTTCTTTTACAGCCCTGAAGGTTCTCCTGTACCTTATACTGCCGAATAACTATTTTGCAATCATTCGTTCTAAGAAATGAGTCCCTTACGTCACATCATGTGCCATCATATGTCATAACCTGTTCACTTCCAGGTGGTTATGGACAAGACTGTGACTGAGAAGTGTTTGATGGTCTCGGGACATTTGTATTACATCTCCTTACCTGCAGGGTGTTCTCTGCTGGATGATACTTGAATTTTGTACCCTTTGAAACCAAATTGCGTGAAAAGATTTTCAGGCATCGGGGAAGGTGAGGAATGAGATGCCTAATGAGATGAATAATTCACGTCTTTTGTGTGACAGCAATGCCCAGGGGATCCAACCAGGATGGGGGTCCTGCTTGCTTCAATGATACCCAAATGCAGACACTGCTACAGAAATTGCCTATAAGTGCATTAACAGGCTAGGGTCTGAAGCTGTTCTTTCAACACTAATCCAAACTGTATTAATCTTCACGCAAGTCCTAGCAAGCATCATTTCCTGTTATATGATACACTATAGTCTCACGTGTTTGTTCTTTTGCTGGGTGCAGAAAGGCCCTCCAGGTCTTTACTATTTACTTCATGCCATCTGAAGCAAGAATGCCTGACACAGCAAATGAGAAAAGACCTGTGGCATCTGAGAGCTGAAAGAAAAATAAATCTGTGGAAACTGCTTAATGGAAATATCTAATGATTCAAAGTGAGGAAGCAGACCAGTCAGCGGGATCATGCTAGACAAGTACTACACCCACACATTAAATCTGGGATGTTCCCCAGGAAAAAACCCAACAGTTGCTTATGATGATCTCTAGTATCAAAAATACTGCTGAACAGTATGGAGCAGAGACATTTTCTCAGACCTCCACAGAAAAATTATTTGAATTTGAATGAGTTCAGTGAAATTAGGAATGGGGCCACAGTCCCCTGCTGGCAGGTCGTCTCCCTAAACCTGCACTCCAGTGTCCCTGTCTTCTTGCTGCTTAATATGGTTGTTTATGCAAGAACAGCTTCAGTGGAAGGGCTGAAGAAAAAGCCTTTGAGAAGCTCAGTAACCTAATGATTACAGCACTCTCTAGGAAGTAGGTGGCAGGTATTTTTAGGAAAAGAAGGATTTTGAACTTCGATGTCTCATATTCTGCATAAGTGATCTAATATCAAGTGAGACAAATGTCTCTGCCCTCTCTTGAGCCTTTAATGGTTTTCTTCAGGGACTGACTTGCTTAGACCACAACTAACACATAAGGTGGCTGAGACAATTAGGTTGAAGAATATATAGTTCAGCTGCTCTGCTTCATAATATGCTGCAAGCTGGTTGTATATCTAAGCTTTTATGCAGTTCTGGCTATGTTCAGTATCATAAATATTAGCTGCCTTAAGAACATATAGAGTTAGCTGGAGGTTTTGCAAATGTGCAACTAGACCACTGAAAGAGAAACTGATCTGTGTGACACTTAAACATAGTTCCAGATACATATGAAATGTATTTTATCTTGTTCCCTAAAGCCTGCCTTTGTTTCGGTCCCAGTATTTCAGAAGAAGTGAGAGTCCCTTTTGATCATTCTCAACATGAGACAGTAGTGATACAGTAATTTTCGTATCATATAGGCTTGCAGGTTCTATTTTGACTGTGTAGACATATAGTATGTTGTTGTTTAGTCATCAATCACAGAGGAAGTGAGACTAATTATGTCATTGTGACATTTTTAAAAATAGGTATTTTACATATGCACTATTTTCGGTAACAAATTGCGTTGCTGGAAATAATACTGAGAATTGTTTTGATTATATCATCCCACCAAAACTTAGCCGACCCATTCTGAGCCTAAACACATCTGTGCCACCTACACAGCTGTGGTTGTTGCAAAGTATGTGAGGGGTGATGGAATTACAGCTCCATAACCTTGTAGCCTGATCTGCAGTGCTGGATGATTTGATCTGCTCGTGTACTTCCGCGCAGGATCAAACCTATGGGTCTCATATTTGTCAAAGGTGGATTGACATTTCTTGCTCCTGGGAGTTTCGTTTTTATTTATCTTCCCTTTTAAAGATAACAGCACTGGTGAAGTTTACTGGTAATGACAACCTTCCCCTTTCTGTTGTCACAGTGTGTTCCTATCCTGCCTCCCAAAGTTTGCATTCCATACATTCATTAAACTTCTACCCTGTCATAAAGTAGCTTATTTGCCCAAATGCTTTACTTCTGAGAAGTGTATTTTCAGGCTGCATTTCTTTCCTTCTGGCTGTTTTCTTAAACTAATTCTCTCAAACTTGGCATCATAAAATTGGGACAGTAATCTGAGTGGCAAGTACCCTGTAGTAAGATACATCAGAAGAAGTAAAAAGAGTCACTGTTTCACCCAGCTGTTCATCTTTGTCTAATGTTAATATCTATTACTCTAGTCCTGAGTGGCTCCATTCAAGAAGGGTGGCTGGGCTTTTTAGTCATTGCAGTTAGTGTTGACACATACTGAGCTTGTAAATCTCTGACCTTTAATAAATAGAGAAAATGGTAAACTACAGATAACTAATCAGTGGAGTAATACTGATGACGTCCTTGGCTCCTCTTTATTTGTTTGTAATTTTGGAGGGATTCTTAAATTTGTGTTCTCTTGGTTTTTCTTCCCTTATTAGATGGTATTTCTGATAACAGAGGTTAAAGTAAACCTCGCATAATACAGCTGTCTATAAAAAATAAGGTTATAAAGTAGAGAGAAAGAGATTGATGATAATTCTAGAAACATAATGACCCGATTCAGTTATTAAGAATGCCTATATCTATGCAAGAAAGAACTAAAGAAAAACAATGCAAAATTCGACAGCTCTTGAAATCCATGACAGGATTTTGTTTACTTCTCTCTTCCATTAAGGGTAGGGAAGAATAGGACAGTCTGAGATGGCCTCTCATTTGGACAGCTGGGCAGCTCCGATGTTCTACAACTGTGACCATTAGATTCAAGTTGAAACTTCCCTCTTTAAACATGCGTCAATGTGATGCAAGCCATTCCTTAGCGTGCCATGGAAAACCCAACGCAGAGAGCTATGAACGGAGCAAGAGGAACCATAAAAATTAACATTTCTGGTGTTTATTTAAGGCTGCATGAACATTTTCTCTCTGGAGCTGATGCTTGTGTGACCCCACCAGAGATAGAGAGCCCACATCCGATATTTACTTTGTGCATCAAGTGACTCAGTGTCATAGTGTGTAATGCATACTCTAAATCTCATGAACACAACGCAGAAAATTCCCAAATGCAAAGCTATGAGCTGTGTGCTTCCTCCTTGGCACCCAGCAGAGAGCTGCCGAAGGGCTTCAGCTGTCATTTGGTAGAAACACTTGAATGAATCCAGATCCAGATTCCAAAACAATGCACAAATATTAGAATCTTCTCTCGAGTTATTATCAAACTTGAGACTGCTTGTACAGGAGGAATAAGTTTCTCAAGCAGAATCTACAAATCAGCTGTTACCTGGGGAATTACTTGCTGAACCAAAGCCAAGTGATGTCAATGTTGAGATGTCTATTTTGTCTGAATTTTGATTCAGACCCTAGCAGGGATTCTTATTGATTACTTCTTTCTTAGTTCTCACACTTTAGATATTCATAACAGTTAAACAAATTAAGTAATTGGAAATAACTGATGTTGTCTCTTGCCTCATATTTTCTACTGCACCCTGATTCTCCTGTAATAGCTTTGTGTTATATCTTGTTACATTATTATGCTGTCATTTCACTTGTTTGTGTCACCGTAGATAAGAGTTGGGTGCATTTTATTTCCAAGAAATGCTGAGATTACATAATTACCTTAGGGCTGAAATTTATTTGCACCATGATTTCCGACAGAGTTGTAGACAGGGCACTTCTGTGGTGCTTATGAAAGTCTCATTTAATTTTTGCTTCTCTTAATTTGAAATTGACCTCAGTTGGAAATCTATTCTGCTATGCAAGATAAGTTTTGGACCGGTGATCATACTGGAGTTTCTTTCCCTTTGTTTTGGAGCAGAATCTCCACATTGGAACTACTAAAATGTTCCAAAGCATTTTCTCAACAAAACACTCTGGTAAACTATTAGTGTGACGCACCCAGATTTTAGATGAGAAAGGTTCCTCAGATGATTCCTGGAACTACAGCCGGATAGTCCAGCTGTCAGCTAAGTCTCTGATATCAATTACTTTGTGGCATAAATCAACCTTGTGTCTAGGCTCTGTAAGAATCATAAAAATTGTTTTCTGTTGTGGATTTTGCCTGCCGCATCTAATGTAATAGACTGAAACTAATATATCAAAATACGTAACCAGGAGAGCATGCATTTCACCAGGCTCAGATATTTCAGTTGCCTGGCCACATCCTCACTGCCCTGGTGAGTCACTTCATCAGTGCCACTTCATGGCATTGCAAGCATCTTCTAATTGTGCTGGGGTACCCACTCTGCAGCCTTGGGAGACTTCAAACATGACATCTTATCCCATGGGTCCTTGCAGCTTCCCATGACCAAATTTTTCTGGTATTTGTCTTACTCTGACTTCCCTGTATCACTTGACCCCATCATGCAGCTCTGCATCATTTCCTTGTCATTATCCACCCATGTGCTGTAGCAAAAGAACACATAATTTGGACCAGGAGTAAGATTTATGAGTTATCAACTTCCTCATCCAAGATACATCTGTGCTGGAACCTAAAGAACTGCAGAGGGTTAGATTTCTGGCTTCAAACCTCTCAGGCTTGGTCCCTGTAAGTGGTAACATCTTCTCCTCCCCAGTACTCTGTGGCCAAGGTTTCACAGCATGTCTGGAGGTCTTGGTCATACCTGCTCATAGGCCTGCATACCTTCTTTTATTGAGGTACCCTACAGGCCCAGGACAGAATCAACTGACCTCAAGAGTGCCCAGAGCCATAGCCAGTGGTAATCTTGGGGGAAGAGACAATTCTCTGGACAGTGTGAACTGAGAAGAAGGGAAGTCTTTTGGAGCTAAGTCCTTCCCTGAATCAGTCAGTGGTCATAATGCAAGAAGCATGCATCAAATTATATTCATTTCAGCCCTGACAATAAAAAAAACCCCTGTACCAGTGTAATTGCTTTTAACATTAACAATTTAAAATACTATTTTAACATTAATAATACTCTGTCAGCCCTAAGGAGGGACACTTCTGCACCTTCATGTCCTCAACAGCAGCAGGGACCATGGTCAGGAAGGACTTGGTCTCCTGATTCACCTGGAAACAGTTTGAAACCATTAATTTAATGTATATGTATGGCATGCTCTGACTGCTGGGACGCAGAAGTCATGGTTGTCTACCAAGTCCACCTATATGATCTTGGTTCCTCTACCAACAGCACTGACTTTACCAGCCAAAGCTACAGTTGTCCATGTCCTTCCTGCCTGAGACTGTGGACTATCTGTGTGGACCACTCAGAGGACACCAGAAAACAGCACAGGCAAAAGAACCCCCTAAAGTGGACCCATCCTCCCAACTACACTTACTTGCATGTGCTCCCTTCCTAATGCTTGCTAGGTTAGTGCAGAGCTGTTCCTGTGTAACAGGCATTTACAGTGCTTGAACTACTTACCACTTTCAGGATGGGACACAATAGGGGACATGACTTAGGGGACAGTCCAAGATGAGTCTGAAAAGGAAGTTTGTTAGACCGATAGTGAGAAGGACACCGTGAACTCCAGACCCTTCAGACACAGCTAGTTCCCAACAGACTCCCCCAAGTTCCTCTTAGGGTGGCGTGTTCTGAAGAGGGCTACATAATGTGTAGAATACATTCTTCCTGAGAAGAATTCAGACAACACAAGTCATGGAGATATAAAAAGGGAATTTTTCTTACTCTCTTCCTAGGATGGCAGTCCCTGTAATGGTGAACTTACAAAGTGCCATAATATCATTTGGGCTGAAGAAGGCAACACTCAACCCTGGAAACGGCCCATCTCTGTCTTTTAGGAAGAGCAGAACAGGATCATACAAGGTCCAGTAGAGACTATGCAGCATGGACATGACCATGTCGGGACACTGCTCCATAAGCCTCCTACTGCCTGGTGGTAGGACCCTGATGTAGTCTGTGCAAAAAGTAAAGATACAGCTTGAGGGGCTCACTCAGATACACACAGAACTGCATCATCCTGTATGATGATTATTATTACTATGGCAGTGGGAAATTTGTTATATGACACATAAATAAGAAAGTGATACCTGGCTCTCCACTGCCTGATAAGATTTTTCTTAGAGGAAAATGCTCCCTCATCCATTTTCTATGAGGAAGACAGAGGCAGAGCACACTCCCTGTAGCACAGTGCACAGGAGATAACAGTGTACGAAGTTGATAGCTGAAGTGAGTGCCAGAGATACTCCTGAACAGCATCAGCTGGAAATTCAGACTGCAGTATGTAATCAAAACGCTGTGACTAAAAAGGATGTGCCAATCACATGAAGACTGTGTTATCTAGGAAAGAGGAAAATCCCAAGCCAGACACAGTCTCTGTGGTCTTTGCATCTTCTGCACCATGCTATAGAGAACTGGTGAGGTCTTCTCTGGAAATGTTTTTCACCAGAAACAGCAGAACCATCAAAATCAAAAACTGGTGTGGACTCACAGTATGTGTAGACACCTCACTTTGTACAAAAAACCCCAAACAAAATTGACAGAAGGGCTTGATCCTACATCCCAAATGGGCTTTTGGATCAGTGGGTAGCCAGTCTTTCTGAAGAGTACTGTTTAGTTGTATTTGTGCGTAGAGGAAACATCTCCAGCAGGGCAGATGGAAAGAAACTCACCATGATGTCAGTGAATGTGCAACTCTTTCACCTAGAAGACTGAAGATTGAGGTCTCGACCCTCGTTTAAATCAGTCCAAGCAAAAAACTGAAACAGTATATTCTTCCTCCCCAGACCCAATAAGTATGCTGGCTGACAATATGGCTACAGACTATTCCAGAGAAAAATATTTTTCCATTAAAAATTTCCAAAATTTCTTGCTTCTTTTTATTGCAAACAGTAAAGATGTTTAAAAGTCTCAAAAGTATTTTCAGGATAGGAAAATGAATTTCTGCCTAGCTCAAAATGCTCAGTAGTCTTACTGATCTGGACGGGATTAGGGATTCAAAGATCAAGACCTTATTCTTCATCTGTAAAATATTCACAAGCCTGGAAATACTAACTCCAAATGAACTGTGAAAGGCTTAGAAATTGATCCTAGCTCTTCCAAGCAGATGTGATCACATACTTGGTATTTCAGACACTTTTGATTATATTTGTACTCTTTTACTTGGGTTCTTTGCAACTGATACTTTTCTCTGCTTTTACCTTACTTCCATATTCTGCAGTGTGGGTTTTTTTCAGAAATCAAGCTGTATCCTGAAAGGCTCTCATGTTCCTGAGGAGCTGGAATATGTGTATGTAGGGGTGTGTGTAATTTTCCAATGAATGAAGTTAAACTAAGGGATTGTGCTATTCCTAGGACTACCCACAGAGTATACTGTTTTAAGTGTATTGCACTGATGTTGAGAAAAGGAGTATCAATAGACTGAAAAATTAGTGGTCCTGACAGTGAATATATCTAGAAGAAGTTTCCTAAACATTTTAATATCCTAACTCAGGGATCCAAATTTCAACAGAATATAATCATTACATTCTGCTTAGTAGTGTTGTTTTTTTATATCTTCACCAAATGTAAGAATCTGCTGTAATTAACTGCAGCTTCCTCACCCATCCTGTCATTTTTGGTTCTGCACAGATCCTCTAAGGAACAAAGCTGTCACTGCCATCTAGTGTCCTCAGAATCAGTTTCTAGAGATTATGTGGAAAAAAAAAAGTGTTTTCATGATATGATTGAATTTGTTCTCCAGTTTCTTGGCTAGTAGTAAATCCCATGTAGTTTACAGTACCTCTTACAGTGTTTGTTGCCTTTCCAATGTATTAATGAATTTAGAGGACAGCTGTCTAGTTTCTCACTTTGGAAAGTTTAGATGATATTTGCTCACTTATTTATCTCCTTTAATATATATTTGCATCCTCTAAGACTTACTTGCCCAAGATCATGTAACTAGCACAGAAAGTAGCCCTGAGGAGCACCTGACAGATTTTTTTTTCTGTCTTATCCTTTCTTGTCTCCAAATGATCATTCTTAGCAGAGACCAAAATTGATATAAAAGGCATATTAATCAACAATAGTGTACGTACTATTAGGAGGATTTGTGTAGTTCCATATAAAAACTAGCAACCTGTTAGGAAGTTATTAGTTCTGGTTGTATGACATACTGGGTCAGAGCTGTCTCAGCATCTCAGGGTCCTTTCCTCACAACATTTCAGGGGCTGCAGTCATTTCAGTCTCAGTTTCAAGAAAAGGACTCATTTCTCTGCAACACTTCATGGTCTTGGGCAATATCCCATATGGGTCCCCACCAGGAACTCATTCAATATTATTCTCATGAGATGGCAGCAGGTCTCAGGGCACTGGGTCACACAGAGAATTTTCCCTTCTGGCTGACGGCAGCATCAGGGCCCTGCTGGCTCTGACCTCAGCTTTCCACTTCCGCAGCACAGGCATTTATTTTTTCCATTTTTTCTTAACAAAATGCCAGGAACCGACAGCCTGGTACTTTTCTCAGCTGAGTTAACCGCAGAACAGCGCACATCTCTCGCTGGGGATGCAGATGCATGAGCTGGAGCCATGCTTGGACCTGTGCCGGAGGCTGCTTCCAGTCAGCCGAACGGCAAACAGGAATCCAACTGTTTGTACTGGGCAGCAGCTGGATATGATCATGCAGAAGCCTCTGGAAGATCCAGCTTCTTATGCAGTACCTTTTTCCCCTGCCAAATGTTTAGTTTTAACAGAAATTCACATAGATATGAAAGGCATTCATTGACGTCTCCTTACTTTCCTGTGCACCTTTACACTCCCTGCTCCAGTGAGGTTCAGACCAGACCTTTGAAATTCAGAGCACTCAGACTCAACAACTAGCTCTTATAGAAGACTTGGTGGAAAATTGTGCCAAAATAACCTACTGAGAGTAATGAGGACTCGGGTTACATGTCCAGAACCTTATTTCACTGCAGAGTAATTAAGCTAAACTGCAGCCCAATATCAAGCATTATTTTTCCAGGCACATCATGTCTGTCAAAAATTATTTTTATATACAAACAAACCAAGTTCTGATTGTACTGACTTTTTTCCTAACAGTTTTAGCAATATTATGTCATATAACAGAGCTTTGAATTCAGTCCACTTTAAGTTTTTCCATTTGTAAGGGGTTTTTTCCGCTTTATTTCCTTGCATTTTCTTTAAGGATATTAAGGATGGAATTCATTAATTCACTTTTTTATAGTCAGAAGAGATCATTGGTAGGTAAGCCTGGCCATTTATGCCAGGTATTCAGTGTTGATGAGCTTTGCTTGGCAAGCCTGGCTGACTGATTGACTTAGGGGTTGGTTTGGAGGAGACAAAAGGGGACAGTGTAGTTTCAATTGGGTATTGATGTTTAGCATTCAATTTAATGTGGAAATGTATTCACAGTATTTCTTAATAATTTCTTATAATTTCTGTAATGATAAGGACTAATTACAACTTAGTTCTTATTTTGCAGATTTGGGAGTTCTTTGTTTTTTCCTCTCTTTCTGTCTTTCTGTCTTTCTCTCCTCTCTTTTCTATAAAGTCCATTTTTCTCAGAGGGAAAAGAGCAAAATAGATTTTCAAACAGAGATGAAAATTTTAGCAAATAAAATGCACAGGTTAGTGCTCCTGATTTCTTTTATCCAATAGCTCTGGTTTGCTTTTATGACATGCAGCATAGGATATTTTAATTTAAGTCATAGAATCATAGAATCATAGAATGCCAGGTTGGAAGGGACCTCAAGGACCATCTAGTCCTTTCTTGGCAAAAGCACAGTCCAGACAAAATAGCCTAGCACCCTGTTCAGTCGAACCTTATAAGTGTCCAATGTTGGGAAGTCCACTACTTCCTGGGGACATTATTCCAATGGTTGATTGTTCTCATTGTGAAAAATTTTCCTCTTGTGTCTGATCAAAATCTTCCCAGGAGTAACTTGTACCCATTACCCCTCATCTTTTCCATGTGACTCCTTGTAAAAAAGGAGTCTCCATCTTCCTTGTAGCCATCCTTCAAGTACTGGAACATGGTGATAAGGTCTCCCCTAAGCCTTCTTTTCTCAAGGCTGAACAAACCCCATTCTCTCAGCCTTTACTCATACGATAGGCTTCCCAGTCCTTTAATCATCTTTTTTGGCCCTTCCTGGACCCTCTCCATCCTGTCCACATATTTTATGCATAGCAGGGACCAAAACTGAACACAGTATTCCAGGTGTGGCCTGACAAGTGGAGTCAGTTCACAATATCATTTTATTTCTCCAGTTTATTTAATTTTTTTTTTAAACTGAAAAATAATCACAGTTCCACAGCATTTGCACTGATTTAAAAAACAAACAAACAAAAATTACATTGTACTGAAACAATTGAACAATTGCTATAGATATTAAAAGAGTGATCAACATGAAAAAAAGGTATTCTTTTGAATATTTTGATTTGAATGTTCAGGTTCTCTGCTGGCACAGCTAGACATAACCTCTATAAATGTCACTTAAACTACTTCAGTTTACAGCAGCTGAAACCACAGGCAGTGTTACCCTATGTAGCTTCATGCAAGGTTTCAACCTGCGTGATTCTCTTGTTGTTGCTACCTCTTTCTTGTTTCCCCAGTGTCATACAGACTAATGATTTCTGCAGGGAACACTCTTCCCTTTTCTTTCTTTTCTGCTTTAGAATGACACTTTGCTGCTTCTATGCCTTCTGCTCATTCCAAAGAGGACAGGGGCATCTGTTTCCAGGGGGACATTCCCATTCAGATGGTGATACATTCAAACACCTTTGAATTCTCTAACTTCAGTGTTGCAGTCTGGTGTTATCCAACTCAGGGAGTCACCATGCAGTCCCGACTCATTCATTACACATCTGAATTCCCAGTACACTAGCAGGAATTTCACAAAGAGCTGAGGGATTAGTTTAAAAATATAACACTCCTGGGTTTATCAGGTCTATTTCTTGGGACATGCTAGGAGATCCTTGAAAGATGCTAGACATGCTCATATTGCTGGGAATTAATAGTGTTCCTGATCATGTAGGATGTATCCAGCATCTCACTTTAATACTAGACAAACTTTAAATGATGTAATGCCCCTTGAAATGCTAATAATTTCTGTTCTTCTTTTCTATTAAGTTAATTCAGTCCCAGACTGACATATAGCTAGTTCCATATATACAGTATATATTGTGTAGTAGGTAGCCAGTGCTTGTTCACAGAACCTTGCTGTCTTCTAATAAATCTATATGCCTATATTATTATGGCCATGTACTACAAGCTGCTCTGCAGCCTATGACATGGCACTGAACTTTAATTAGCACCAAAATATGGAGTTAGTATGCAGGACACGGACAATTCTTTTGCTCCAGATGCTGTATTCAAACTGCAGCGGTCCATTGAAGAAGTAAAGGTAACCTAAGGAAAAGGAAAGTTGAAATGAATTAACCCTGAGAAAATTGTGTTTTCATGTTAAAATTATCCTTCAAATAAAAATTACCCTGTTTGTTTTCATTTTTAAATAGTTCTTTTAAACGCAATATTTCAGTATTTAGAATGTTGAACTCAATTTTAAAAGGTCCCATTTGACAGACCTGGATGGGTGTTTTAAAATAACTAATACTTTAAGCTCTGCATTTTATTACTATAGAGTGCTTGCTTAGGAAAATACAGGGTCTGCCTATTAACGTCTAAGACTGACTTGAAAACACTCCTTGAAGAGTTGGATAGGAACGGTCTCTATTTGAAGGAAAGGACACATTATAATACTTCTGTATTAAGCATATCAGGTTCCCTAAGCAAGGAGACAGGTCTTCTTTGTCTTCTTAAATATATATGTACACAGTTTATATGAGCACCTTGGCCACAGGGCAATTTAGATCAGAATCCGGATTCAGTCAAGAACAGAAGTGCTGATATGAAAAAATCAAAATTGCAAATGACAGAATTTCCCACAGAACATTAATCTCAAGTTTCAATGACAATTAATTGTAATAAAGTTTCATTATCAGATTATGTACCATTTCTTTGATAGACTGCATCCACTCTATCACCAATTCCTGCGAATTCTTCCTCTATCAGCCTGGGGTAGCCTGCTTCCATAACCTCTGCCTCTTCATCATAACTATGTTAAACACAAAAGAAAATAAAAATTCAGAGGATTTAAACAGCCTGGGAGTTTGATCTGTGCCCTTTATACGCTTTGAAGTCACCCACATCAGAAGTAGCCAGCAGCCTTTATGTATCTCATAATCTCAGAATTGTGCATCTGACTTGGCTGAAAGCCCCACTCATGGACAGCAAAATACAGCCATCCTAGGGTGGGGTAGACTTCTTACTCTTATAGCACTGGTACCATTTTGTGTCACACAAGTCGCCCAAGGAAGCAAGATGGGAATTTTGGCTAGGGGACATGACCGTATCACAAACTCTCCTGGATTAGGGCACTTTGTTCTTCTTTCCTTTCTTTCACTCTTTCAGCATTTAAAGGCTGTGGCCACATGTTTATGAAGCTCTTACATACACCTTTATGGCATATTCTACACAGCTATAGCACCAGTAAAAACCACAGAATGGAAACATGTGAGCCACAGGCAAGTGCCTGGTTTGAAACAACCTGCTGATCATTTAATACTTCTGAACAGGTTATGACTACGGACACTGAAAAGAAGCACCAGTCTGTCACCTGCTTACCTCCAGTATTTATTTCCTGTAAAAAAGAGAGTCTTGCCAGTGTCTTTAATATGGACAACTGCATCAATTCTTTTCATTTCTTTTGGGAACCCCATTTCATATATCTTTTTAGGAAAGTCTTCAACTATGTCATATCCATTCAAAGCCCAGACTTTCTTTCCTGAAAATAAGAACGAAGTATGCATGAACCTTTCGTAAAGGCACAGCTTTGAGAGCAGAATAAAATGAGGACACCATGATCCCTGTTCTCAACAACTAACAGATTCTTAGATCACATACTTAGCAGGTATTAAACTGTTCATGCTAACTATAATCCTAGGCATCTGAGCTTAATTGTACATCTCCTAATTCACTTAAAATCATATAGATTTGTGTTGGGTGAAACCATCAGAGTTTGTTTCCTGAGTAAAGAAGTAGGATGTTTTGTTCTATTGATTACCTTTGCAGCATTCACTGAGCTTGAGTAAATATGTGTATTTTTCTGCAATGACAAAATTGAAAACTTACCCTTAAACATGAACACAAGATCTTTGATGGGGTTTTCATAAGCTGCATCTATTTTATTTGGAAGCTCTGGCCAAAAGGATTTAATTAACACCAGTTCTGCCTCAACCATCTGAGGGTGCAGTCGCCAGAAAAATCTAGTTCAGAAAAAGAATATATTTTATGTTTCTTGTCATACTACAGCATAGCACTGTCTTTGATGTGCTATACTGAAAATCAGTCAATGGAGAATTAAATTTTTTTTCACAACATAGACTTTTCAATACACAGAGCCCCTGGTAGACCTTTCCTTTCCTCATAGCCATCTAGCTGCAGAATTCTCACACAGTGATCATCTCAAACAACAAAAAATAAATCTTTTTTTTTGTTTAGAATAAGAGAAACATTGCTTCCCCATGTAAAGCTTCGGAATGTAGTGCAACTTCATTCAAATAAGTGTTAGTAGATTTGTGCATGTTGAAGAAAGCCCTATGGAATGAAAAATGTGTACAAATGGCGTCAGTCTTCAGCCGTATCATCTTCACCTTGTATTATGGGGAAGACAAGTCTGTAATTGTACTATAAATCCTGCATAAAAAGATATATGATATAGTTTCTTAGTTGCATCTATATTGATTTTGATGTTTTAAATTTACAATTACTCAAATCTTTAGTAAAAAACAAATGGTGGTTTTGCTTGCTTAAATTTTACCCAGTACCCACCATCCATGATATGGCAGTTTCTTTACCTGTCCTTGAAGATCAGCATTTCTCCACGAAGTTCTGTTATTGCATCAAGTGATAAATCTGCATCACATTTCTCTGGTGTTTTGGGATGTTTTGGGTTGGGATCTTTGTCTCCAGCACCTGGAATCATATAGTATGATCTAAGTTTGACAAAGTTAATTTCCTTTCTGATTGTGATGATGAATAGGACATGGAAGAGTTCCCAAACAGCATGATGAATATAAGCATAATGGACAAATGATTTGTACTGGGGAAAGTCTCTTTCTCTCCTTTAGCCAAATACATTCATAGACTTCATAGTTCAGCTGTGCTGCAAAAATGTTAAATGGACTCGCTTTCTTTATGCCAAGTTTTGAAGGTCCCCCCAAAGTTTTATTCTTTCTATGATGAAACACGGATATTCCATTTCTCCCTTTAGACTCTGTTTTATCTTCTCTTTTGAGGCAGATCAAAAAGTACAAGGACTTTACTCCCCATCCCCCCCCACCAAAGGAGACAGCACATTGACCAACTGTACTTTGCAATGTTACTTTTTTTTTTTTTTTTTTTTCCTTTTTAACTACTAAATCTATGCATCCTCTGTTCCTGAAGTCTGGTTGTCAAGAATCCAGTGAATCAGTCTTAATCAGTCATGACTGTTGCTATTGAATATCTGCATTTTTTTAGTAACGGTGCATCTGTAACAGGTTATAACGACACAGGCAACACATATTATACAGACTTACCATAGAGCTCTTGGATCCCTTGCACATCATCATCAGGAAGCACAAAACCAGTTTTTCCAGTGTATGTGTAAATTGGAAACATCAGAGCTCCAGGGTCTCTAGAGTGTTCAAGTCCCAGTGAATGACCAAATTCATGGGCAGCAACAAGAAACAAGTTATACCCTATAAAAAATGCAGAGAAAGCAAATGTATAGCTCCTTGTGTCACCAAAGTGGACTTGGACTAATTAGCTAACATTAATGTTGTGCTTTAACACATGGGACAATGAAGGACACAACTGGATTAATAAAAAAATGATGTATAATTGCTTGTCTTTTTCAGACTACCATGGATTTTATTTTAATACAGGATTAATTGATTGAGTATCTCAACCTAAATCTTATTTGACAATGTTGTTATGTAGGCAGATTTAGATTTCTTGAAATTTCTTAGCAACACTGGAAAGCTCTGGAGTGAAGTCCTAGTCCTAGTCAAGTCAAGAACATTTCTGTCAGGAATTCACCTCTGCTAGAGAGTCCATATTGTTTTCAGTATTGCAGCAACTAGCTTTAGTGCCAGGAGGGTGAAACAACTCTGTGCTGAAACAAAAAGTGTTTCATTCTATTTGTTCTACATTGTTCTCTGTCCTAAAGAGTAGAGGTGAAGAATTTAGAAATTTGAGGTAGGCAGCTGATCTGCAGCTGTGTTAAGTAGATGTGTTTTCTATAGGCTTCAGTAAAGTAATTCCCATCAGTCTGCTATCAGAACTAGCTGCTCAGAGAAACACCAAGCTGACAAAATGCCTTGATTGTGGCATTTTTTTAGTCAGTGCACTTAGGAGGTGTACATCTTAAAATTTATGGTAGGCGTATGTTATATTCCCACCTATGATTGGAGATTAAACCCAGTTTCCTATGAGTAGGCAGTGAACATCATGACTAATGAATAGTAAACAGGCAAAAAAAGTGTTTCCAGATATCAAACAGGATGAAATTGTCCATCTACCACCATTCTAAACAATCTCAGAAACTTCTGTTACCTCTAGAATCATCTGACCAAGCTTCATCATCATCAAAATGGGCATCTCCTCCATAGTCTGGACCAGGGGGGAAAGCATGAGCCAGTAATCCAGAGGGTCCATCGAAGGGGTAAAAGTCACCATGTTCTGCAAAACAACATTCAAACCCATGAAATCAATGATATAATTTTATTGGCAGCAATATAACTATAACGTAAAAATAATTGGTTCTGTGTTACCTTTAGTGCCAAAGGAGATCATGATATCAGCTGTACCACTTCGTATTCTGGTGAAGTTCAGAGGTGTCACATCAGACCAAACCTTGAATGCTTTTTTGAAAGCTCTGTCTACTTCAGCACGTCTCAGATCTGAAGTGTAATTCATAATTCTATCAAACAGATTAATATCTCCAGTTAAATTGAGTGAATTGAAGAAAATGTGTAATACACTTTTATCTGACTGTACATCTCATTAATACATTTTGCTTTTTTCCTTCCTATGTTCTTATCTAAAAACAAAGAGCTCAGCAGTTGCATATAGTATTAAAAAACCCCAACAAACCATTTCTATTTTCATTTAAATCACTCAAAGACATCTGAAATGATCCAACGGCTTTCTGTAACTGGTTTTATATGCACCAGAAGATACAGAAAATGACAGATATATTCTGTATTAAGTCAAATCATATCAGTAACTTCACGCTTATTTTATACCATATAAAATATCTCAAAATCCTCACCTCCTGGAGGAACAAAACATGATCCAAGGAGCTTTTTACAGGATAGAATCATCCATATTAAAGTAATATTTATCACCAGATACTGAACTGATGGAGTTCAGCGATACCATATTTGGAATCTGCTAAAGAAACTCGGGCTGCAGCTTGTCAAAACTCCCTATTGATGACCTTACAGTATTAAGAAAGACAGAGCTACCACGTGACCTTTCAGCATTATAGCTTGCCAAGGTCAACTTGCAGGTCATGGTGCAGGGATTTGTCTGACCAAGTATAGTTATCTACATTTGAACTGTGAAATGGAAGAGGATGCCTGCTCTCACAGCCACAGGTCGGTTTGCATCTACACTGCTTTGTCCAGGGCAAGACCTATGTGAAGCAGACACTAAATCAGGTCCCAGGAGTGACCTAGAGATTAGGCATTGTGAGGATCAGTGGTGAGGCGAGTGTTCTTAGTCCCTACCTGTCTTTCATTAGGCATGATGGATGAACCTAGAGTGTCTACATAGAGGCCAGATGAGGAGATACTAGCTTAGACCACACCAACTTTCCTCCATGATACAGTGCAGTGGAAAAAATAATGTATTCCCTGGGCTTTAAGATGGGCTTGGGGGAATCTTTCCAAAAGTGGGGCTGTAAGGATTTTAAACTGCAACATGAATTTTGTCAAACTCCTGTGTATCCTTCTCCCATCAACCTCATACACTGAGCAACCTATTGGACAAGGTACTTGGACAGAAGGTAATAACAGTAATAACACTCAAGATGCCATGCATTTACCTGTATGTCAAATTAGTTTTTGACCATTTGAGTTTTCTAGGGAAAAAGTTATATTCCCCCACATCTGGGACACCGCATCTTGGTTTCTGCATCAGCTCATATGTTTCTTCATCTAATTTGCCTGTCACCTCCAAGCCAAAAAATGCTTGCATTTCTCGAAGTTTAGATGCCACTGTGTTGGCGCTCTTCCTCATTATGCCAGCAGGATTTGGACGGAGATCATAGTGAGTTCTGAGATAGCGCTAGGAAGGGGAAGAGAAGTAAAGTAGTAATAAGACTAGTTTCCAAACAGTTGTAACTACACAGCTTACTATTAATAGAACATGCAAACAAATAATTTCATACTGTACCTCTGCAAACTGAAGGTCTTTCTCTGTGAATTCATGGCTGTCTTCAAGGGGAATAGGGATTGTCAGGCAAAATGACAAACCCAACAAGTAAAAGAAGACAGCTGAAAGTCTTGATTGCATCATGTTGGATTTGTGAAGTCTGAAGCCCTGATGTTTTAGAGAGCAGTTACCTTTACTTTTATAGTCCTAATCCAGTGAGTCACCACTTAGGGACAAGTTAGAACTTCCTTGTCGCTGAAAGTAAACATGCTTAGACGGCTACTTTTTCTCTCCTCCCCAACACTGTGGTTTGGGCATCTGTTGTCCCACTGAGGGCTCTGAAACTGTATCCTCATATAAACACAGTCTCTGAATATTGACATAGGTTGTGGGAAGAAATGTGTAGATGCAAACCACACTTTTTGGTTATTTTACAATAACTTACACTGGCAATAACTGGCAATAACTTTTCAACAACTTACTCTTCTCTACTAGAAAAATTGCCTTTCTACTATTTATTAGACAATAAAAATATATAACAAGCTTCATGATATTTTAAATAAATTCTGCATCTTTTCAATAGTTTCTCTAGTAAAAAACAATTTTTAACAGTTGGAATAGATCATACACACTTCAATTGTTAATAAATGTTTCCTTGGCTGAGAAGTAATAACATTATGGAGTATACAATAGGATATTGCATTTCCTTGCTGCTGTAAAGAAATATAACTCTAAGGCATTAACACAAATTTTACTTCAGGGATCCTTAAAGTGACTTCCTACCTATCTTTCAGAATGATTTACTGCTTGATGTACCTAAAACAAGAAATGCTGAATATCAGGAAATAGTTTTGAATATTTAAAAGTGCGTTTTTTTATTAATAGTAAAGCAGGTCATGTAAAATGACTCAGTCATACAATCTGTCTTCCTTAAAAACCATGAATTTAACTTACTTTATGAGGGGAGCAGAGCTATAGATCAATAAGAGAGCTACTACCCTGTGAGAGGCAACCTACCAGCTACAGATAGGCAATGAATCTGTGTGTCTAGAATGACAGAAATATGTGATTTTGACTTATGAGGTGGATAATAGGATAAATCTGGCATTATGAAAGACATAGGCATTATTATACTTCAAAGTTTAAAGAAGATTTCTGTCTCCCCAGTGTCACTCCAATCTCAGCTGTTGCTCAGACTTGTGTAATATCACATGCCTACAAGTGTGGGTCCAAGGGGAGGTGCTGTTTTGCCTAAATCCACCTTCCTCTTTCATGGAGGCTGTTCCTGTATGAAAAAACTCAGGCAGCTTTCTGGTAGTCACTGGTACACACTTTCTGGAATACGCTACCCTGCCATTGATGTTGCCTTGTTGACAAAACAGGAAAAGGATAAAAATCAGTAAACTGAATCTGTAAAAGCTCAATTTGTTACTCAAACAATATTAGCCTTCTGTCTTATGACGACAAACAGCAAAAGCAAATAAATCTGACAGGAATTTGTTATGGGAGCTATTTTTACTGTACTGCCCTTCTCAGCCACTGCTAAATATGGTTACAATTAGGGATAGACAACATCTGTTCAGACAGTTTGTATATTCGCCTTTACATTGTTCATCAACAACACTGAGGTTTTTTATTCAGCAATGGTGGCAGAAAGACAGTCAGTTATCCCACCTTCTTAAGATGTGCTCTCCCCTGAAGTGTTTCAGGATAAGCACTGAAACCATATAGCCAATATTCTCACTGAGCTGCACTCCTGGGTAACACAGACCACTAGATTGTGTGTGTCTTCTTTCCTTCCCACATTTCTGTACTGATATTTGCAGCGTTGCTTACATTGATGATGGGGTACTCAGTTATGCAGTAAGCAGAGTTTACAGTGAATTTTGCTTGCTTTTTCTGGAGCTTAGGAGCAGTGGTGTTGCCTTGCCATTGTTTTCGTGGCTGTAAGGAATACTTTCTTGAGACCATGAAGCTGTGAGTGTCACTGCTTTGCAGAACAGTACCAGACATATGTCAAAAATGTGTGAGTAAAATTAATACTTTAAAACCCCAGAGGTAACATTCCTGTGAATTCCAAATTCTCTAAAATTAGGTTTCTTGTACCTAAGAGAGAAATCATCACTTGTATATCACTGCCCTCTGCCAGACAACTACAAGTTTTTTATATTGTGTCAGGCCTTTATACTACTATTCCTTCTCCGCTCTGATGTTGGAATCTTTGTTTCTGAAAGTGGGGAAACTAATTTCCTAACCAACTGTTGCTGCACAAATGTGATCAGTCCATCACACTCCAAGAGAGAATGATCCAAATAATTCCTAAGTGGTTTCAGGGTTGCTTTAATAAATGCAGTTTAACTAACTGGTAATTAAAGGTGAAACCAAGTAATCAGAGACAATATTTGAATGATATAAGTGTGGAACAGAAAAAAATTATTTAGCTAGGCACAAGAGTATAATAAAAGAACAGTGTTATGTAGGAATGTATTTAAAAGAAAATGACCTTATAGTGAACCAGCCATACGGGATGTTGGCCTAGGTACACAGCTGCATTCTAGAAACTACTTCAAAGGAAGAAAAAATAAGAAAAGAGCAATGACCGCTTCTCTAAGGAATGCAGGAGTGAACAGATGGGAGTGACCAATTGGACATTGTGTGAGAAGAACTTAAGAACCAACGGGAACTGAACTGAGCTGCATGTTTGCCTTGTACTAGAGACTTTTAACCAATTAAATAATGCGTGACCGCGTGTAGGGAAAGAAAAATTTGTAAAAAGGGACAGACAGAATTAATAGAAGATTTAGATGGCGTTAGGCATGCTGTGTTGCAAAATAGAGCTGCTGTTGATTTTTTGCTTTTAGCACAAGGCCATGGATGTGAAGATTTTGAAGGGATGTGCTGCTTCAATCTAAGCGATCGTGGGGAATCAATTCACCAACAACTGCAGTGGCTTAAAGAACACACTTAAAAGATTCAAAAGGAGACAAGCTGGTTTGATTCATGGTTACAAAAAATATTTGGCAATCTGTCCCCATGGTTACTTGGTTTGATCAAAGAAGGCATTCGCTGGGTAATCATAATTGTCTTGTTGTTAATTGGGCTAGGAATAGCATGGAAGCTAATAACAAAACTAGTCACTAGTCTAATGCATAAAGTTCTGTTCGTGCAAAAGAAAAAAGGGGGAATTGTGGGAGTTTGGCTTGTGAATAACGGACATGGAGTGTTAGAGCAGGTGCATGAACAGGCTACTGTGCAGGCGCTAGCAGCCAAGATTAGGCCTCAAGGACGTACTGTCCTTGCAGAGTAGTACAAGAAACTAAGTTACATAAGATAGGGAACTAACAGGCAAGGCGGAGAATATTATAATTAGAGGCTGAAGCATAGGTTAAAAGTTAATGATTGATGTAGAAGTGGTCTAATGAAAACCTAAGAAAAAGATAATAAGATATGCTTAATCGTGATGATTTGACAGAAGAATGATATATAAGTAAATGTATCTGCGCAATAAATTGAGTTCTGCCGACCTCATATGAGAGTGCAGTCTCCCTCCGTCAATTCCTACAGTGTTAGAGTATTGAATGATGCTCCAAGGAGGTCTGGAGCCCTGTTCTTCAAAATATTTAAGCAGCAGTCAAAGCAGTAGTAAACAGAATTTTCTTGCATGAAGACAATCATAGATTAGGTAGGGAAGAATGATTTTTCACTTTCTATTCGCTGTGATTTTTTTTTTACACTGATGCTCTGAAGTCCTTTGAAGGTCATAATCAAAACTCTTTCAAAAACTTTGCCTTCGGTACCATTTACAGAGCTGTCCTGAGGCATTTCCAAGGAATATTTGAAAAATTGGACAATGTAATTATAGCAAAAAACTAAAACAGGCAGCTCTTCTGAAAACAACTCTTATTAGATTTGTGTAAGAAGGGTTGCACAAAGCTGTGTCTTCTGCTATTATAAGACGATGAAACAAACAAGTGCAAAGACAGCCCACTGTTTTGAACAGATTATGCAAGTGAGTAGAAAAACATACAAAGAGAATAAAGGCAGGGAGTCTGTAACTATTTTGCCATAAGGAGTAAATCAAAATGCTAAATAGGAAACTGATTTCTAAAAAACTGTGTGTAATGAACCACCTGAGAGTGGACTATGGCTGAGTCATGTTTTCTGCACATTCTGTTGATTCCTTTGGGGGTCCTGGCCATGTAAATACACACAATCCAATATGTTTTCTTACACTTTTTATTGCTATTTATATGACACTAGTGGCTAGAAGCCTATATTGAGGAATGGATTTTTATGTCCTCTGTACACAAACTGAAGAAACACTGGTGAAGAACTGTGCAAACAAGCACATAAAAGGGCCAACAAAAATGAGCAGTATTCCCTCTTTTTCAGAAACACTATTGCAGATGTAGCTTGGGATTCTCTTTTTTAAGGGGAGAAAAAAAGCCTTGACAGAGCTGGGAGCTAAGTACAGACCTCTGAAGTTGCTGTATATTACCTTCATACATTGACTCTTTAAAGCCTCAAGCAAGTTTTTAAAGTTGGCAATGATAAATAACAACTTCAAAGCCTGTCAGAATTGGGCAATGTAAGTTATAAAATCAATGGCTCAGGCTCAAGTGATGCCAATGTCTGATTTAAACAAAAAAACAAAACAAAACAGAACAAAGCAAAACAAGGAACTCGAAAACTGTGAAGAGAGCTGTAAACGAAGGTAAAAGCAGTAAGCAGTGGTCTGTAGACCTTGTGCTGACCCCTGTGCAAACAAGCAAGCATGGAAAGTTACATTTTAAAAGCACTGAAACCCACAAAACTGCTGAATAGTAAAATTTCAACAAACACCGCAAAATTTCTGCAGTTCTGGCATCTTGTGGGTGTGGGTAAAGCTAGCTGCACTGATGGTAATTTTCACAGGCACAGCAGAGACTGGAACTATCATGCCAGTTTTCCCCCCAAGGAAAAACGCATAAAGGAGGACAGGAGATGTGGTGAGAAGAAATAAAGTGCCTTAAAGAAGCATTTATGTAGTAATTATTTGAAAACAAGAATCGTGCCAACCATATGGTTTCAACATACATTTTTCTACTGCAAATAATTGAAAGGTGTCATGTTTTGGTGCCCGAAATAGCACTCTATAGTAAACGTGGTGAATGCTTTCTGACCCTGAAACAGCAGACATTTCACTTAAAACAAATAAACAAAAGTCAAAGGATCCATTTGTTAATGTTACTTACCACAAGCTGTATTTCAAGTGGAAAGTCTTCAGCTCCCAGGGCAAAGCCTTTGCATTTAGATCAGCTTCCTCTGGGAAGAAAGACAGTGTTCTGTCTATACCCATTGTGCAGCTGGGTAAATGGAGGCACAGAGTAGTTAAAAACACACACTCTGGCCCTGTCTCTCCAGGTGGAATTCCTTCTGTGGGACCTGTTATAAGAAGGGGGTCAAAGACAACTGAGAATGGTTTACAAAAGCAGCCCTTCAGCTGGGATGGCAAGGGATGTTACACCAACCTGACTCCTTTTTATATTAAACAGCAGCATCCCTGTGCCATTTGTTTGCCAAAAAAATGCACTTGGGGTGCTCAGAGGTGCTCAGCATGGTCCAGTGCCAGAGGCAAGAAACATATAAATATGTTTCCAAGAGACAATATCTTGTTTGAATGAGTCCCCACAGACCCTGTGGACCACTAGGTCACCCAGAGGCAGAGGGCACCGTGGATCCACTTCCTTTCTGCCTGCCTGTAGCACAAGACAGCTTGTAGCACAGCACCTGCGTGAGCTTGGTAGGGCCTGGGGGCTGCTGCTGACCCTGAGCTGCTGCTCAGCAGTACCTTTCTTCTGTATTCATTGAGCTCTAAGGTAAGATCCAGCTGTAAAGGAAACAAATCTGAGCACCTTCCTGGGTGCTGCATGTCTAAACTTTCATCATAAACAGTGAAGTCAATATACTCACAAAACCCTAGGTAGCAGTTCAGTTTACACGGAGTTAGACACCTTGGGATTATTCCCGTTACCCACACATAGATAACTGATGTTGTTTGAAGGACAGAGATCTCATCAGTCCTACGTCATATCTGACAGTCTCATGAAGATGTCTCGGGCTCCCTCCTGCACCTCAAATGGCACTTGCTGCCTTCCTTCAGGCTGCTGTGCTTTGTCTCTCACAGCTGGTCTGTGCTGGCGGTGATGGAGCTGACTGTAGTGGAGCCCCACCACCTGATGCACAGAGAGTTACTTCAGTTTAGGTGACCTATTCTAGAGCTGAACTTCAGGCCCATTTTTTGCTGATGCCTGAACAAACCAGGAGCCATCATGTTGCAGAAGTTTGTTGTGCTGCTGCGCAAGGTGGCAGCTCTGCAGCTGGAAGGCAGTCAGGCACTATGCACCCCCTACCACGACTGTGGTCCTGCTCACAGCTGCATCTGGCCTTGGAGGAACAGGGGCTCCCACCTCATGTTGACAGCCAAACTTGAAAGAGAGAAAATGCCTCAAAAGGGGTGCAAGAGTCCAAGTTTTCTCTGTCCAAACAACTCCTGCACAGGTAGGAACTCATGGGATTCACGAAAACTGGCCAAGAGAAGTGAGGGTGCCCCAGTGAGCTGCTCCATGCAAAGCAGCAGCTGCAAAATCCCATGAGGGTCAGACCATGCTCTGCTCCTTCTTACTACTCTGAACACTCTCCAGGACTGGAACTGGCTTCCTATTTTGGTCTAACCATTCTATATGAATTACCCACTTTTTCTGCTTCAGGATAAATACAGGATGCTAAACCGTCTGCTATAACTTGGCAGTTGTTGCCTTTTTAACCGCATTTTTTTTGCATATGCAGTGGTATGTCACTAGATACTAATCTGCTCAAGACCTGGCTCATTTGTTGTGCTCCTTATTGCAATCAGGACAGTTTTCTTGTATCCAGGCTGTGCTAACTGTTTGAGGAAGATATTTGTAGCAGTCACTGTAATTGAATTTCACTGATTCTTGAAAGAATATATAATGGAAGCTGTAAAAAAAAGAAATGAGAATTATTTGCAGAATGTCTGTAGCCATTATGTTCTGAGGTTGTAGAAGTATTTTACTCTTTTATTATGGTTACTTTATTACTTTGTAAAATGTGGTACCCAATTGTTAAAGTCCAGTACTCTCTGGGTGGGCTCTTTCAGATATCCCACGCATGCAGGGTTTAATGCTTATACAAAGTCTACATACCTGAAATTATTTGAAGTTACATGGAATTTTGATTTAGCACAGTGATGCAGCAGTGTACTTAAATCACAATATAAGTAATAATTACACCTAGTAGAGTATAGCAATTGCAACATACAGCTGATCACAGTACAAATGTGATTACCAGTCTCTATTATATGCTTACTACAACACTGGGTGTCCATAGTCCCCAGAAAGTAACACATAGGTTGAACCTAGCTCAAGACTATTGCTCTCTTCAAAGTCCTTTGTTTTTTACACTCAGCGTGGGACTGAGCCACATATACACTGCCCCCACACATACACCTCCCATGCTGCTCTGACTAACTCTGGGCTATATTTTGCGCTCTTGATTAACTTGAGGATGAACATTTTTACACAGCTGGTTGATCTACTCAGCAGATACAGCCTCCAGTCTCATTTGTGCTGAGACAAGTTCAGCTTAGCTTTCTCTGCAACACCCACGGCCAGTCCCTCCTTATATTCTTCCCTGAGGTTCATGAGCACATCACTCTTACTCATCTCCTCAGAGCCTTCTTCCATTGTAAGGGTTCATTGGTTGTTTGCATCAAATGCAAAATATGCAGTTATCTCTATGGCTAGCAAACTGTAAGTAAACAATGAGTTTGTGTCTAGCCAACATAATATTGCTCCTAATGGGAAGGAGCTGGTCAAAGGTACAAAAAATGGAAAATGAAGCCCTGGGAATCCAGTTCAAAGGTAAAAGCTTCATTTTCTAAATTTGTTTTTTTGAGACATCCACTACCTTACATTTTTATTTTTTAAATCTTGATGTTTACATTTCAAAACACTCAGAAAAATATATTTAAAGATTACCTCAGTGGCACTGTGGCTCTCTGACACTCATAATTAGGTCTTAGTGTGTTTTTATGTGTTTTATTTCTCATGTCAAGCCAGAAATACATATAATATGTCTTAAAGCACTTGAATTTTAGCTCTTCCATCGTGGCAAAATATGTTCCCTGTCTGTCAATATATCATTTTAGTAATATGCTATAGCAACTTTATTCTCAAATCTTAAGACCTTCACTATGAATGGATAGCCATTGTTCATAGAAAGGCATAGCTCATTGCAGGTGTAATAAAAATCAGCACAAGGAAGAAAAAAAATTTGATTATTTATTTATATAGCAATTCAAAATTTATTTCTAAAAGTTTGGACCCTCAAGGATTTAAATAAATCATTTGGGTGAAACAGAAATTTTGCATGTTAAATGCTTAGGTGGAGTTTCAACTTCAAATTTGTAGATTCTACACCTTCAGGAAGGACAAGTGACCATATAGGAATGTGAAATAAAAAGTAATATAAAGTCCCCTGAAACATTTTGGTTCAGATTACTTATTACTTATGAGAGCTGGAGCTAGGAGCCTTACAGAAACGCACACGTCCTTTTCTTGCCTCCATAAGCTCTTTTCTCTGATGTATGTTAACACATTTACTATTAGTAATGAAGATTCCTCGTAATTTCTGACTTGGCTTTCTGTTGATCACGAGTTAAGAACACTGTATCCTCTATACCTCGTAAGTAATAATAAATCAGAACAAGTACTGTCATTACTGAATCCAGACATTTCAAACCAGTGCTGGCTCTAGTACCTAAGCCCGTGAAAGCCTTTGTCATCCTAAATATTGTAAGAAGAAATGTAGCAGAGGAAGAGGGCAGGTTAATGAAGATTTTGAGAAAGGGAGATAAATTGTCTCTTCAGCACAAGTGAAAAATATGAGAGTTGTGCAACTGTTCACAAGATAATGTTCTACACTGAATGAGGTATTATCAGACACTTTCCAGATGCATCAATCCTTAAAAGTACAGCCTAATTGAACTGTATTGCTGATGCCTTTCCTATTTCCAAGTCAATACCCACTGGAATTTCCACCAGGGTGTCTAACCCAGATTTCTTTTCAGGATCAAAGCCTCCCATATATGCACACAAATGTTCACAATAACATCAAATGAATGAAAAAAATTGCATTGAAATTACTTGAAAGAGAAGTATCACAAGCCTTAAGGACAGGTGCTTGTCGTTCACAGAAATGCATGGAAGAAAGACTCTTTAAGTGAATCTTACGGTAATTTTTTTATTTGTAAGATTCAGTAGTAAAACCATATATTTTAAAAACATTTAGGAAAGGAAGTATGATTTTTAAAGCCCTAGTTTTTTTTTCCTGCCAGCCATAGTCATGTTGTTTATACAGCTGGGCTTTTTAAAAAGCAGTTTCTCAACTCTATTGCAAAAGCTCTTGAGAATAAGGAGAGGGGGAAAGCTAGATGTCTGATGTATACAGTTTTATAGGAAGTACTACAAGCAAGTGTAAGTTTAAAATTAACATTTGATTTACTGGTAAGAGATTTCTAAAGGAGAATTTAAGAAAATTCCTAGTGCTACCTAGCAAAGTGTATGTCTTCAACTATAAAGATAAAGGTAAGTGGCACAGAAATAAATGTCTCATCTTTTTATATTCCAAAGAAATATAATATAAAGGTGGCTGTACATTTAAATTCAAAATTAACTCACCCATATGGATCTAATTCAAGGGATAACACTGAGATGGTGGGGGCTGGAGTAGGTGCCCTGATGGAGAAGCTGGGCTTATTCAGCCTGGAGCAGATAAGGTTTCAGGGGGAACTAACAGCATCTCCCAGTGCCTATGGGGAGGGCTTCAAAGAGCTGGAGCAGGGCATGTCACTGTAGTGGAGGGCAAGAGAGTGAGAGACAGTGGGCATTAACTGAAATGAGAGATTCAGCCTGGATATAAGGAGAAACCTTTTCCCCCAGAGGGCATTCAGGCAGTGGCACAGGGTTCCCAGAGTGATTGTGCAGTCGCTGTCCTTGGAGGCATTGAACCTAGACTGGATGAAGCCCTGAGTCCTGAGTAGTCTCATCTGGCCTCTGAGCTGACCCTGCTACGAGTAGGAGGTTAGATCAGAGACCTCCTGAGGTCTCTTCCAAGCTGAGTTCTGTGATTCTATACCTTATTATGCGTAACCAAATATCAAAATCAGATATTTTGAAAACATTTTAGTGAGTATGCTATGTGTGACTCTTAAGATGTATACAAATTCCATACATTACAGATTTTTGAGTATGAATTAGTCTTGGGATTAAAAAAAAAAAAAAAAAAAGTCACTTGAAATCCATCTTTAGTGTATTCTCATGTATTTACCTTGAGATTTCTTAACCATGTTCAAATTTATTGACTAATGTCTTCATGACATTAATGGATCTTCAGTTACTGTGAAATACTAGTCAGAAACTGATATAGAAGAATCAACTAGCCAATACGATTTGAAAATGTAAATTAAATTTAATATGATTCAGTTTTAAATTCTCTAGATATGTAATTTCAATATTTTGAATACCTTCTAGCCTATCTAATGCCATAACATGCTTGCACACTAACAGTGCTGTATATGAATCATGTTAACAGAGCATTTTCAGTCATTACTACAGATATCCTCATTTCTCTCTCTACCATTGTCTAACATTCTGCCCTTTTCACATTGGTCTCTGCTGTATGGATACTCCTCTGTATTCACTTTCAGAAAAATGTAACAGATGCCATTCCTCTTTTTCACAAGACCCAGCATATAGTTACCAACATCCAATTGCAAATTCATGGGATGAGGAAAAGATGATGAAATTTTCTCCCACAGAGCCCCTGCTAAAATTTACTTAGTCTCCCTGTCACGTGTCTTTAAACACAGCATTTGGAACATGGTAGCACAGTGGATGAAATGAGAAAGAAAGGGAGGAATTTCTGCAGCATTTTTTACAAGTCCTTAGAAATTAATTTCTCTCACAATATCTCTGTTCTTACATCTGCAGAGAAGATCCAGTCATGTGTTTCCTAGCCTTGGCATTCAAGATTTTCTTTTTTGTACCAGCAGATACTGAGAAGTGGCATTTTTCACTTACTTCTCCCTCTTTCCTCAGCAGGCAGTGTGCTCTGATTCACTGCGGTGATAAAGACCATCTGCTAGTAATTTAAACCAGTTAGTGGGGTTAAAGGACTACAGAAAAGTAAAATCAGAAATATTATCGGTTAACAGAAGAAGACTTGCCAAGGCTGTGGCCTTTGTTAGAAATGCTTGTTCATATTCATGCTGCAAAACTAAACTTCAGTAAGTTAGAGGTTGGAAAGGAGCTCTGGAGGTCATCTTATCCAACTCCCCTGCTCCAGTAGACCACCTGAGCCCTGTCTTCTTCAGGCTGAAAGTCCCAGCAATCTCGGCCTTCTTTCACAGCAGAGATACTTCAGTCCCTTCATCATCTTTGTGACCCTTTGTGGGATCTCTCCAGTATGTCCATGCCCCCTTGTACTGGGGAGCCCAGAACGGGACACAATACAGCAGATGTAGTCTCACCAATGCTGAATAATCCTATGAGCTTCCTATGGAGCTTCCTATTTCACAGGGTTCAAGTATTTTTTAGCGTTTTACGTTATTTGCTGCATTTTATCTCTCTGACTTTCTCTGTCACAGTGATTTTCTACAACTGCTGCCAAATATCTGAATAAAAATAATTCTTGTTTATTGTCAATACACACCAAAACCCGATATATTAATCCAGAGCTAGTTTTTAGCTAGGTGCATATTGAAATATGCCCTTTCTGAAGAGACAGGCTAATCATTAGATGCTGTGGACTCCTCATAGACACAATAAAATAAGCAAGTCCTTCTCTTGCTAAAGAGCACCAAAGGGAAAAAAATCAGACCTTTTGCTAGCTCATCCATTCACTTAACAATTTTAATTGCCTTTCTGGGTACTTTCTTCACTGTCATTATATCCTTTCTGACATTTGGAGAACAAAACTGCACAAAGTACTCAAGAATTGGAAGCAGGAGTATTTTATATAGTAGCAAAATTATGTTCTCCATCATTCATGTTCTCAGCACTTATTCTGATGATGCCCAGCACTTTGTTGACTTCTTTTGGCTGTCACAGCATGTTGAGCCATTGATCTGTGAGCGAAGATTTATTCTTGTAGAGGTCTCTCTTGCCCTTATATCTGAAAGGCTATTTACCTTCCAGGTCCAAAAGGCAAAAAGAACATGAACTAACTTAACAGAATCAAAGTTGACATGATTTTTGTAGATTTTTGCTGCTACTGCCTTAGTGGTAGCAAAAAAAAACAAACTCTAGAAGTGCACACTGTCCTCTAACATTATCAAAACATAAGGATTGTTTTACGTTATTGTGCATTTTTAGCTGCATTTCTTCATTATCATTTACAGGAAAAGAATAAATAACAGGAAGAAAAGATCAATTTCCCATTCAAAGCTGACATGACAAAAACCCCATGTGGCTAAACACACTGTAAGTTAAATTACAGGATATATGATGTGCTGTGCACCAGATAAATGTGTGGGTTTTTTCTAAAGCTGTGTGAATAATTGATGTTTTTGTTCAGTCAAAACAAAAAAAAATAGGAAAAAGAATTATTTGATCTGAAGTTTTTTGTGTTTTTCTTTCCTGTCAGAAGGAAAAAAAAAAACATTTCATACACCTTTAATGAGAGCTCAGGCATAATCAAAATCAATTCAAAATCCATGGGTAATATTTATTATTAATATTTATATATATTATTAAAATTTATTAATAGTTATTATTGTGCCCACTTTAACCTAAGAGAATTGAAACTGTTCTCCTGTGATTTGATAAGACTTGGTTGATTGTTATTTGAGTCACATAAAACTATGACTCAAGTCTGAGTCTGAAACTCAGTATTTTTAGATTATTAAAAAATGGAGAGACAATTGAGGCAGGGAACTCCTCTGGAACTCCTGTCTTATTTACCTAAGGAATGAAGAGTAAGGCGTTTCACAGACATTTAAAAGCAGAGGTCTTTTCAGTGAGTCACTAGTGGATTTTCCACATCTGCTATTAAATAATAACTAGAAGCATAACAACAAACAGCTGAATTCTTAAACAAGCTGCCTGTTAAAGAAGGCTCAAATTAATCTCATCTAAATACTAACTCTTTCTCTTTGAAGAAACAGAGCTAAACTTTGCCCAGGCACAATAGTGTGTTGCCATTTTTTCAAATCCTTTAGCCAAGTGATCCATTTGACATATTACTTTATGTTAGTCTTCCTTTTCAAGTCTATGGCTGTAGACAGACACTGCTCCAAACAACTTATAAATCTCTTTGCAAAGAGTCAAAAAACTGAGTTAAAAATGTCTGAAATATATAGTTAATTTATTCACACTAGTATTTTCAAACAACCTATATGAGATATGTATGGTAAAATGCAACCACCTTTCTCACCATTTATCAGAATTGCTCCAGAGTGCCAGGACTCTAATAAGTCAAAGATTTTTCTGGCTAAATAAAAGATGTGTTTTCCAATACAGTCCTATGTGGGCAGTAGTACAAATATGATATTTATTCAGATATTTAGATATTCAGGTATTCAGCTATTCAGACATTTATTCAAAACCATCTTGTTAAGAACTTGGATCTCTCACCATGTCATTGGACCAGGCTATGCAGACATTGGGAATGTGCCATGGGGAAAATCCTGCTGTTTGCCTAAAATGCCTTTTTTCTTGGAACACTGCATTTAGAGTAAGCATTTTCTGTTTCTACAACAGAACTTGGTGATTCAGCCCTGACGTTACTGACCACAGAAGCTGCTTAATACTTTAATCTGGACATTCTTTGCTGATAGCAATAAAGCTACAAAGATGTTGATTTCTCTGAGTAGCTGCTAAGTATCAGGGACTCCCCATTAAAAAAGTTTGAGTATTGTCTGACTCAGACTGAAACCAAACCAAACAAGGTCCTCACAAGGGCTAACCTTACTTGTCAGTCATCTCTACAGAGTAGGTGGTTAAATTCCAGTGCAATGATCCTTATCTTGACTAACAAGGGGCAGACTTCCAGTGGTAAAAGTTGCCCTCTACAGCTCTAGGCTAAATCCCAAACTTGAGATGCTAGAACAGATCTATTAGAATGGGCATGACACAGAGAAGAATGTATAATATACACTGAAATTATTTACTCCTACTCACCCTGAGTTAATGAAATTTTTAACAGCAACGCCATAAAGAGGTCAGTCATGTATTCTTTGCAACAAAAGCCAGTAATCCAATAGTTATAAACAAAGCAGTGATTATAGGACTTATAATGTAACATCTAATTAAATGGTTAGTTGAGAGGACAAGGAACTTTTCTAATATACATTCATGTGCCTTCCACACCATATTTATAAATATGTAAATTTCCCTAATGTAGAATAACATTTTTTAAGACTACCCTATTTTACATAAACTTGGATTCTAGACAGGTGTGCGGGTCTGAAAAATGTATGGGGATGCAATAAGAGAGACCGTGTTTGCAAACTAGACAATTTTCTATGATTTAGGCATTAAGAACACAGGACATTCAGATGAAGCCATGAAAAAAAAAGGATAAGAGTGTACACCATTCATAAAGGGGATGAGACAAATTCATTTGGGAGGATGTCATGAGACCAAGTGGGAAAGCTTTGATGGAATTACTTCTTTATCCTTCTCACATGAAAGATGATACAAGTTGCCCCAAGTACAGTCCCAAGTACACACTTCAGTAGAGTTAATCAAGCATCAGTCTTGCTAGTGGATGTATTTATTTTTCACACACAAAAAAAGACATAGGAGAAGAGCTGATTTATGAGTTGAAACTTTTTCCTCGCATATCCATATTTTCCCCTCTCCATTCCTCTTGAAGGACTAGCTCTGGTTATATGAAATTATGTACATTCTAGGAAGAACATGTTAAAAATGAGACTTGGAGCAAAATATGGCTCAAGAAATTTTCCTTAGTTAGATATCTGGAGGTAGCTTCATAGTTAACCAATTCTTGGGAAAAAATAAACAAACCTCCTAAGTAAACATAAATAAAGCAATCATAAAAAATTACAGTGTAATTGTGTTCTCTGTTTGAACCCTCAGTCAAGAACAACTAATAACCTTTTAGTGTGAAACTACTAAAATTAAAAAAAGAAGCGAAATGAGGGGGGAAGGAAACTACAGCCCAAAGTTTGGAAAGGTGAAATATCTGTACTTTGAGGTGTCCTGGAGCTGATGGTCAATATTACATCACAAAATGAAATAAAAAGTCTGGTAAACACGATACATGATTCATATCCTGATACTGATCTCAAACCACCTAGAAATAAGTAGAATAAGCAAAAATATTTAATGAAACATCATACCCTGCTCTCTGAGATACCTTGAACTAGCTTTGTTTTGTCCGCCATTTGAATGAGTTTTTGCATTCCAAGGAGGAAATATTTATTGCCTATTACAAAACAAAGATTTTTAAAAACATTGGATATAAAAACCCTGTATCTCACAAACAGCACTAGTCATCACAAATAAATGATAAAGAAAGGAAGCATAACAGCCAAAGTAATAGCAGCACAGCAGCTGTTAAACACTACACGACAGTTCCTACGTTGTCAAGCTAGAAATGTACTTACTGAAGCATGTATTATGAATAGTTTTAAGTGCACAAAGTGTTCTCTCCAGGTCTTTAGCTTATGACGAAGCTTGAAACACATTGTGAATGTGGATTCAAGTTTAGTATATAGAGCTGATAGTTAAAATCCAAGTGTGCAAGTTTAAATGCCCATTCAAAAAAATGTACCTATAAATACAGGGATTTGAGCAGTGTAAATACTGACATCAAGGATGAGCTTTTGTGGCCAAAGAGAATATAAAACTACCGAGCCAGAGTGGTATGCTGTCCTCAGCCTGTGATAGCTGGGCCACAAATATAGGTTAATAATCCCACAGCCATTTTGGCTAATAGAAGTGGACATTTTAGCTGTCAGAAGTTCTTGCCAGAGGTTACAAATGTTCCAGGAAAGATCCTCATGGCCATTCACTAAGTCAGGGGAATGATGTCTCAAACATGTGCTCTGTAATACAGAAGATGAAATGTGATGGTGTTGAAAAACTGCATCAAATACTAGTATCTTTGACTATGCTTTCGAACTAGCACCAACAGAGATTTCAAGGATTTTTTTCTTTTCTATTTGATTACCAGGTTATTTAAAAAATACAGGTTATATTTTGAGTCCCTGGTCTTAACTAATGATGGTTATGGAGGACATTTAATTTTTCTAGGTATCAGAGGTTATATTTCTTTTCAGCAAAAGATAATACCTGCACGTACTATTACTGATATTTGTGTTCTAAATCAGTTATGAAGAGAAGCCCATGAAGAATTTAAGACACCAGTGTTAACACTCATGCCTCTATACACATGAATTACAGGACAAGATCCTGGATGGTTTCAATGGATATCATGTGAAAATTAGCAAGTGGGAAAAGGTGATGGTCTGAAATAAGAGGGAGATTTTTCAGAGTGATGAAATTCTACAGAGAATTAGGGTCAACAGCTGCACAAGAGAGCCTTCACTGAGTATTAAATAATTTCTCTTTAGATGAGTACTTTGCCTGTTGGATTTAAATGAAAATATATTTTGTACATACATGATCCTATATTTCTGTCATATCACAGCTCACTACTGTAAGGAACCAACAAAGAGTTATCAGATATGTATAATCTTTCTGGGCTAACATGGTATATTAGTCTTTTTATCTTTAATCTCCCATTTGAAATTATAGTATTTGAGGTGGGATTGAGAACTACATTTTCAGTGTCTGTGGCTTGGAAAAATGTATTAGAGAGATGATTTACAAACTTGTTTTTGTAGTCTGCTGAAATAAACCAGAAAAATTTCATCAATCTGCTTGCAATTCCATGAATTTGTTTTGGACTCCTGTCAGGATATCTTCCCTATCACACACTGAGGACTTATTTTTCTGGAACAAAAAGAAAGACTGCCATCGCACACCCTGATCAAAGAGCTCATAAGTTTTTTAGGGCACGTTTACTCCCAGTGTAATTCCAGCAGTTGCTGCATAACAGCACCACTGTGGGTTTCCTCCTGTCTGCTGATCATTTTGCTACGTGCAGTTGTGGAGTGTGACAAGAACGAGAGGCCAATTTGTGGCTTTCCCATTAATTCAGTCTTCATTTTGGGAAGTAAAGAGTCAGCAAACTTTATCTTGTTTCTCAACAGGGCCTAAGGAGGATGGGGATGTCATTAGGCACTTTGGTAAATTTGTCCTTTATTTTAGTTCAATGTTTTTCTACTGAATTGCTACACTGGTATTGGCAAAACTATCCAGGATGAACTGACATGGTTGAGAAAGCCATTGTCACTGAGCAGCCTGGCCTTGTTCTTGCATTGCCTTTGGGAAGTGGAAATTACAGATGTTTTACCAAGTCAGTTGTACATAAAATAATTCAGCCAGTTAAATAAAAGTCATTCACCTTCTGACAGGAGTGAGGCAATTCAGCAGCTATGTAATCCTAGCAGAAAACAAGGCTAAAGTCAGCCCCACAGCGAGGGGGTGAGGGTGGCTGGGGCCCTATGGTGAGGAGGTCGGGGTGTCTCAGCCCCCATCGGGACCAGCACGGGCTGCCAGAAGCCTCCAGAAAGTGCTGCAGCCTCTGGGACCTGAGCCAGACCACAGCTATTCGGGTGGCTTCCCAGCCTGTCTGTGTGGAAATCCGTGACCTACTTCTTGCAACACCCCAGCACATAAACATACCTCCCTACCTGAGATCTAGATTAATTTTCAATAGTCATTTCTTAATACGTTTATCTAGATCTCTGCTTTTCTTTCCTCTCTCGTACTGCCCGGCCTGAGGACCAGTCCGTAGGGGCTCCCTTCCCCAGCTCTGTTCCTCCCCAGCAGGGTCAAACTCCATCTCAAACACAATGTAAATAGAAAAGTCTGCTTTCTCACAATTAAAGGTGAGAGGAATACATTCCAGTCACTTATCCAAATGCACTGTGTTACCTATATTCATACACTCCTCTCCGCAGCACTTTCCCCAGACAGTAAAAGCCTTCCTGAATTACCCAGCCCCCTGTAGCAGGGTCTGGCAGGGTTCCTTTATGGGAAGCCTCTGTGTTTTTCTTCTCGTACCCAAAGGAGTGAGAGACAGCCCTGTTCCTGGAGAGCCTGTGAGGGAGAGAAAACTGGAGATGGGGGACAGAGCCAGGGGATGCAGCAAAACCCCGTGTCCTGACAGCCACCTCTGTCATGGCCGCTGAGAAGGGGGAGCTTGGCAAGGGAGGCAGAAAGTAAACTTGCCCTTGTTTTATTCTTAGGACGTTGTCTTAGAAGGAAATTAGCAAATACAGATTTCTTCAATGATAGCTAATTGTTCTGGTTGTCTCAGAAGAATCATTGCACTAGTTACAGGTAAATCTTGACACGAAGCGTTACCAGCTGTATTGTCTGCAGGTTTGATCACCTGGTATAACAAAACATGAACTCTCCTGCCTGAGTGCAGTGAAAGCCACTCAAAATAAAAATCTAAAATCATGAGCAGCAATTTTCTTGTAAAGAACAATGGAAACTGTACTGAATAAAGGAAGTAAATTTCCCATAGAGTCTTTGTATGTTCTTTTTTATTTTATCTTTAGTTTTTTGTTTGTTTTTTTTTTTTTTATATCTTCCACTGTTGAACATAGGCTGCTTTCTCCAATCTTTTCTGAGGGTATCCTATTTTTGCTGAGACCTCTACTCCAGTTTGTGGCTTCCAAGCATAATTTGTTTCTCAATAGCAGTATCTGGACTTCCAAGTGGAGCTAATTTTGGATTAAGCATTTTACCAGACAAATGACTCTAATAAATGAGTCACAATTAACTTGGAGGATCTTCATAGCTCCAAAATCACAGTTACAGTTAGGCCCTGCATGATGCAGAATAACCCTTAGCAAAGACCTAAAAATAATCCTATGGTATGAAGTGAAGTGAGGTGAAGTGAAGATACTGGAGCACATGAGGGACAGGACTGGTGAAGCTGCATCCCTGCGTGGCACACCTGTGCTGTGAGCTGCTCAGTGCAGAGCAGCAGACATGCCATTCTAGGCTGCATCAGTGAAGGAGTATGGCTCTCATGCATTTTCTGTGCCTTTTGGGAACAGTCTTGTATACAAAGCTGCACAGCAGACACATAACAGAGGTACACTCTGAAATCATGTTTTCTGGACAGATGTACGGGGGTACATCACAAAAGACTGAGAGAGGCAGAGGAAACAGTCATGATTGCAGATTTGAGAAGGCTGGCTTGGAGCTGAAAGCACTGGATGGGAGGAAATGCAATGTCAGTGTACTCTGGCCTGACATCAGTAAATTGGTAACTTCTGTGATCTGTTCTCTGGAGATCCACAGCCCTGAGGCAGGGTCGTACTTCTCCAGGAAATAAAATGCAAGAAACCCTTCACCTGCTCTTCCCTGTCTTCCTGCTAACTGACATCTCAAAATCTTATCCCACACTCTGTGGTTAGTACTGCAGCTCACTGCAAGATCAATTCCTAATCTATATAGAGGAGTTAAAAACTCAAGTTTGCATGCTGAGCTGGCAGAGGGAGGTGGAGCAGAGACCTGACATTAGGCCCTGTAAATCTTTTTCTCATTCTTAAGCATTGTGTAACTCATCAGCTGAACTGTGGGTAACTGCAGTTCTTCATTGGTTTCAAGTCCATACAGTATGGCTGCTGTAATACAAACTTCTGAGTGGCTCACACTGTTTTTTCCTGTTTTCCAAGCAAAGGGGTTTTTGTTCCTAGAAGCACCACTTTTGCCAAGAATGGTAACCACAGAAATTGCTGTTTACATCACAAATTCAGAGGGCACAGACAGCAAGTCTCTGTCTTGTCACGGTAAGGAAGAAAAGAAGTTTGAGGTCGCAGGTTACCTTAGCAGGGAGGTGACCAGCTGTCTGAGATAGTGTGGGAAGAGTCCACCACAGGAACATGACACTAGCCCTGGTTTTGCTGCTGCCAGTAAGGACCTCAGAATGCCACAGAACAGAGCATTTCTTGGCCTTTTGTTGTTGCACACTAAGATTTAACTGAAAAATACACCTCCCTCCTCCAAATAAACATTGCCCAGTTTGTGCATGACAGTGATTATAAACAGCAGAACTGACAGTAAACTACTGACAGTAATCTGAACCAATAACAAAGAAATCAACTTTGTGGGAAAGAGGAAAAACATGCCAACACACAAAGCATTAAAAGGCAGGAGGAAACAGCATATGCTTCTAAATGTTTCTTCAAATTTGTGTCATTTTCTGTCCTGGTTAAGATACACAATACTGCTGGGGAGAAAGCAGGTTTGTACAAACACTTCATCGTGGGCACAGTCCTGCCATGGTGCTGAGCAACAGAGCTTGCAGGGTGCCAGCAGATCTCCTGCAGGTGCTAGGAGCAGGACCACAGTATTCTTCACTTCAGAGATGAGCCCTGTACTTGGTATCACTCTCTGACCATGCTGGAGAGACTGATTTCAAGTCAACTGTAATTTGTTTCTCCATCCATTGTATTAAAGTCAAAGGATCCAACACCTTTATATTCCTTGATCAGAAAAGCACATTTTAGCCCTTCAGCTTTCCATGACATGTATACTGCATCACCTGCAGTTTCCTTCTTCTTTTCTTCTTCCTTTACTTGAGATCTTCAGACCTGAAGTTTTCTCAGATCATTAAAAAATTAAAAATACAGGTTACTTTTGTTTTTCTTGCCCAAAGTATTTCCTTCCTTTCATTTTTTATAGTGTGCATATTGTTTCATCCACTTATACATAACTGAAAATTAATATGAAACAAAAGCTTCAGACTAAAATAAAGCTAAAAAATTGCTCACAGATCTTATCACCCATCTAGGTCATTACCTAGCAACTGTAGCTACTTGCTATTGTTTGCCACAGCTTTCTGTATACAAAATAAGTTTGTGCTTTGAAAGAAAGAAGGAATGAGAGCAGTTGGAAAAAGAATAATTGGTTTCAGGAAAGCAGAGCACAACAAAATCAGGGAAGTGGTCAGTGCAATGTTTTGAAAAAATATTCTTAGCCTAAGAAAATAATATAAAAGTGTAAGACAGAGTAACCTCTACGAGAAGCAAATAAAGTACATAAACTGTGTAAAGGCAAACCCTTCTGAGGTGAGAGAAAGGTCAAACAAAGGTATCGTTATGTTTGAAGATACTCGAGAATAAGAAGGAATTGAATAAATAGTGGAAACACTATTAAGTATGAATATAAAGTAACAGTAGTAGCATGTGGGCACAAAATGAGAAAGATTAAGACAGGAAATCACTTTTGATTTTTAAGGGTGACATAAACCAACAAAGTGTAAGCCATAAAGTTAAATTAAAAGTTAAAGAAAGGCAAAGGAAACTTGGCTTTGTTGCTTAGCAGGTGAAGGATCCAGGTGGGGAAGTGGGTCATCAATGTATGAACATCATCAGATGGGAGCAAAGGGGTTCCCAGTGCAACTATGAATTTCTTGTAGTAGCCTACCTCCTGGGCCTGGTTTTATTCAACATTTTCACCAAAAACTGGATGGAGGAATGGGGAGTATGACAGAATGTGTTACCACATGTGCTTATACAGGTCCTGGATGGCTTTCTCTGTCATGGAACTTGGCCATCTTTCTCTGCTTGTTTTTTGTTGTTGTTGTTGCTTTTACTTTTTTAAAAAGAAGTGTTTGTTTGCTCTTAGAGGTGCAGAAGCCAATATATAGTAAATACTTGAGGTGTTGCAGGATTTAACAAACTGATGAAAACATTTGGTCTAAGCTTTTACATTTGGTAGTATATAATAACCAAGCAAAGAGGAGCAGGCTATAGCAGCATCAGTGTTGTTGCAGCTACTCCTGGAAAATGCTGTCTTTCTGTTTTTCTGTGACACACCCTATAACATGGTACAATTTTAATTAATATGAATGTAAACACGAGTAAGGCACTATATGCTCTCTGGCCAATAAATGGCATCACATAACTAATGAGAAAAGCAACCATCAGACAAATTTTAATTTTATCAGTGGCTGTATGCTTCAAACATGAGTTACTCCCAGTCAGCCTCATAAATATGTGCATTCAGATAAGACAGAATGAGATAGATACATAGTACAGAGCTGTTGAACTGAAAGCAGGTCTGTAGTACGTGACCCACACTTGTGACAATACTGGGATACTAAAAGGGTGACAACAGGACTCTGGACACTGCTCCCACCACAGATCTGTAGCCAAAGTTGGAGTCACTGGCAAAGAGATCTGCTGTGTCTTCTTGCTAGGAGGACTTCGGTTTATCTTATGAGCAGCTGCTGCTCCCCGTCCTTCTGTATATTAAAGATGGTGAAAATTCCCTTATTTTGCAATTTCTGAATATTTCGAAAGGCATTTTGAGGAGGGTCTTATGAAATAATGTACATATGGGCTTTGATTTATTGGATTTCTTACATCTGTACCAGTCCAGATTGCTGTACACCATCTCTAAGATCACAAGCTCTCACTTCACTCAGGAACAGGCGGTTACTTATTGTGCCAGAATAAACTAATGACTACATGAAATAATTGCTTTCAGAAACTCCCAGTCACAGTGAAATGAAGCCGTTTTACCATTTTGGATCCAGAACCTTTGCATTTGTAAAAACAGCTATTGACTTCTTTTTTCTGGCATGCTGAGTAGTTCTTGCAAGTCAGCTCTATTTAACAATGATTTCAGCATTCTCTCAGTGTGCTATGGAAGTTGCTGGTGCTTAGTTTTCTTTTTATGTTATATAGATCCTACATTATAGCTAACATACTAGTAAGACATAGTGATACTTCATTTAAGGATAAATTTCTTTGCCCAGGTGGCACAGCAAATGCAAATATTTAGATGAATCAAATTAGAAACACTAACAATCTGATCATTTCAATGATTTTGGGTCAAAAAATAAATCAGTAATAAAAAAACCCCAACTTTGGTCTTTCTAGGACTTCAGATCATTTGCCACTCATAATATGTAGACACTGACTCAGAGTTGTAAGTGAGATAATGAAGCTGACAGCCATGCTGCTCAGAGGAAGGATTACTAAGGCACACAGTTTCGTTCTTATGGTGTATTTTATGATAAACACTGCATATAGGATATAATGTGAGTCTAATGGTCAATCCTTAGTTCATCTTCTTAAATGTGCTGTGATTCAACATAACACTAAGGGCAGAAGTACAAGAGGAAACATGTTTTTCCTCAACTATCAACCTACAGTATTATTCAAAAAATGACAGTCATACTGAACACTTAATTTCTTAGCAGTGGGTATTGCAAATAGATTTTACCTTACCTTTAGCCCATTTGGGCTGAAAGCTTCCATTTTTCTGCTCTTTCTCTGGAATCCTTCCTCATCACATACTTATTTTTGAAGCAAGTTCAGGTGTTGTATTTAAAAACAAACATTCACTAAATTCTAATCTAAGAATAACTGTAAAAAATCTTAAAATGCATATTTACGAATGTCTTTAGAGCTCCCCCATGGTTCTGCTATTAATTAAGTCTGCTCTGCCTTGGGAAACCATCAATGGGATCCCAGAAGGATCTAATGTGGTGTTCTATTTGCAGGATCCACTTCTTTGGCTGTAATACTTTTAGATGGAAACAAAGAACACTATTTTGATCTTAGCTGTTCCCAGAATTAGCTTATTTTGGGGAAGGCTGGTAGTGCTTGACACAATGCCAACATTTAAAAAATAATAAATATTATGAAAGTGTTATTAGGAGCAATTTCAGTGTTATCAGAGCTATATAGTCATGCAAGAGGGTGGGATTCCTCTCTGAGCTTAACAAATTCGGAGTCTGATCCTGTCCTTCACAGTACTTAGTGTATGTACATAGATATCATTTGCAGTTCCAGGTCCCAAAAGGACAAACAGGCAAAGGATGAGGAGACAGGGTATAATACAGCGCAGGAAAAGTGATAATAGAAGTAGTTATTTTATATATTCAATTCAGGAAATAAGAAAAGTGATGATACAACCTATAATAACAACAACAACAACAACAAAAAAGGGAATAGGGAGCAAATGAGCAGTAATTCTTGAATTCTGGCAGTTTATCCCTAAACAGAGAGCTGTGACTTTGGTCCTCCTTGGAATTCAGTAGAAAAGTATTTTTCTAATTAGAGATGGAGAACCAAATCAGTCATTAAACACCGTTATAAATGTTCTGGAACGGGCTGCCAAACACCAACTGGCATTGAAACTGGGGGGTTGTCACATGCCTTTGTGTGGAACTGACTGAAGGAATTATTTTAACCTGGAGCATTGATTAGTGCTCATTACTTAAGACAGAAATGTAACAGGATAATATAACTGTAGTCCTTTTACAATATTGAGCTAATTTTGTCTGTTAATTTCTCTGATTTGTGCTGCAGATTACCCCTGGCTCTAAAAGCAAAAAGAAAACATGAACTGCAGTGGCTGCAATTTAGGAGAGCTCATGGTTGAGTGACTGCGTGTAGTAATCACAGGGCCAGACAGAAACTCCCTGGCTGCAAATCAGAGCCCAGCCCACCTGCCTGCCAAGAGGAGATGAGTGGTTTTATCTCACTTCAGTTTTGCCAGTCCATTCTATCCATAAAGAGTACCTGGAGATACAGAAACTTGGATCAAATATGCTGCACTTCAGTCAGTGCTCTCCTCTGCCAACAAAGAGGTAGGCATCTGCTTGAATCGTAATGGTTATCATAAAAATAAGAGATAGGGAGGACTGTTGAGCCATCTGACCATCCTCCCTGCCAACACAGGATTATTACCTACTGTGTCTAAATTAGAATTTTGTGCCAAGAAGTTTTTAGGAAACCTGAACTTTGTAGAATTTTGTCTGGAAAAATACCATATTTATTTTCCTTTTGAGCTTAACATTTCAGTTGTGTAATGTCACTGTCAATTATGCACTGCCTATTTGTCCAAATATCCTCATTCTTCTCAATGGCATGAAAATAAGCTGATTATCCATCTCTGACCAAAACTTCCGCTCTTGGTTGGATGCTCCAAGCCCCCAGATACAGAGATAAGGATAACTGAGAAGTGACATATCTGCTGAGAACTTTGGTTTGTTGGGAATTACAGGACTTCGTGGACACAGATCAAATTTCTACTCTTTTTTTTTTTTTTCCCCCCCAATACAGGATAACGAGCCACTTGGTCAGAGGTATCTAACAGTTCAGACATGCATCTAGCTGCATTTTTAAAAATGTGGAGGCAGCAATGGGAGCTGGGTTCTCTACGTATTTGACACCAAGCTGCAATATAAGCACTGGCATACTTTTAAGACCAGTCATGTTCAACAATTCAATTACCATGTGAAGTCAAATACTGAATGGAGACTTCCAGGAAAGACTGATGTTTGTGGCTGGAATGTCTGTATGGAATCACAACAGCTTTGAAAGTCTGTACTAATACTTCTTACATAAGAAAGACTATGCTAACTGCTAGTGACTTCAGCAGGAACCAGCTCCACATTACACCTTTCCTGATACCTAAATACTCTGTTAGTCTGAGAGTTCCCTGGTATACTAACTTGTGACTTGCCACAGTCTTTATACATTACTGACTTAGTTGTCTGTTATTTTGTAAGAGTAAGTCTCCCAGACAATATTGTCATATTGTTATGACAATAACTGAGAAATTATGACTGATATGAAAACAGATTCTTTTAGAAATTTGGTTTTAATAAAATAAATGTTATAGGCATATGAATGCAGATTAGTTAGTAGGCATGATAGCTGCCTGACTTAGTGGCTAGATATCTATGGAGATAGAACATAGAAAGAATTATAAACACAGAAATGAGACTTAAGAACACATTATTAAATATCTGGTCTCTTTTATTGTCAGGTCATTAGGATGTCTTAGTGTGATTTTTTAAATTATACTTTATTCAGTCTATTTTTAAATTATTGCTTCTATGACTGCCCTTGGGAGACTGTTTCTGAGTCAAACAAATCTTGCATTTGAACATTTTTGCTAATATGCCTGAAAAAAACACATTTCTAATTTGTGGTTCTTAATAACAGTTATGAATGCTTCATTACAGCTGTTTTTGCACTTTATTTCTGGAATATTTATTCTCTATATGAAGGATTTAAATCACCTATGTCTTGTAAATGTGTTCTGCCTTTTCTTAGGCCTCAAGTCTGCAAACACTTTATATAGTTAGGCTATGTGTATATAAAGCTATGCCCATGCTAAAATCTTTAGCGGACCAAATCTAGAATTGTCAGGAAAAAATACATTATTATTGTATTGTTTTTCTTTTATGCTACATATATATGTTATCCGAACACTTTATAAACATATACATACATACAAAGTGTTTATATACTATAACTAAGAAAAGGGAATTAGGCTCAAGAAAACCAACATCAGGATTAATAAACTCTGGGGTTTAGTCCCAGGTCTAATCAACTGCATCGGTATGCTCTTTCTGATGAGAATCTTCCTTGCCCTATGGAAAAGTAAGCACACACAGCCCCGGTCTGCACCACGCCATGGTCCCACAGGCAACTGGAGGGTCTTTAGAGCTGTGGACAAGGGGAGCTCTGCATCACCTCCCCTCTCTGAAACTGACCTTGAAATAAAATTTTCAGATTCATGAGCCATTAGCTGGTTCTTCTGCTTTCTGTGGGCTTTTGGGGAAAACCTCCTGGGCCTTTTCCTTATTGTTATAGAATCATAGAACGGTTTGGGCTGGAAGGGACCTTTAAAGATCATCTCATTCCAACCCCCCTGCCACAGGCAGGGACACCTCCCACTAGACCAGGTTGCTCAAAGCCCCATCCAACCTGGCCTTGAACACTTCCAGGGAGGGGGCAGCCACAGTTTCCCTGGGCAACCTGTTCCAGTGTCTCACCACCCCCACAGTAAAGAATTTCTTCCTAACATCTAATCTAAATCTACCCTCTTCCAGTTTAGAACCATTACCCCTCATCCTATCACTACAATTCCATATAATGAATCTCTCACCATCTTTCCTCTAGGCTCCCTTTTAAGTATTGAAAGGCCACTATAAGATCTCCCCGGAGCCTTCTCTAAGCTAAATAACCCCAACTCTCTCAGCCTGTCCTTATAGGAGAGGTGTTCCAGCCATCTGATCATCTTCACGGCCCTTCTCTAGATCCATTCCAACAGGTCCATGTCCTCCTTATGTTGGGGGCCCCAGAACTGGATGCAGTACTGAAGATCAGGTCTCATGAGAGCAGAGTAGAGGGGGAGAATCACTTCCCTCGACCTGCTGGCCACACTTCTTTTGATGCAGCCCAGGATGCAGTTGGCCTTCTGTGCTGCAAGCATACATTGCTGGCTCACATCCAGCTTTTCACCCACCAGTACCCCCAAGTCCTTCTCCATGGGGCTGCTCTCTGTTCCTTCATACCCCAGCCTGTATCCAGATATAAGTTGGTAGTTTTGATTATTGTTCAGAAACCTCCCTAAAGCAGAAGGCTATGTAGATTTCCTATCTGTTTCTCATTTCCATTAGGAATCAGTTGCATATTTATCACAAGCTGCATATCTCAGCAGTAGCATCAACAAGGGAAGGAACTATATCCCATTTCCTTTGAAATTCTGTCTACTGCAGCATGGCTTGACCACTTAAATCAGTCCACAAGTCAGTATATTACAGAATGTTTTTTAAAACAATAAAATCCTTAAATGTCATCCCTACTCTGCTAGGAAGTTTGCAGATGTACTACAATTTTGAAGTACCCAGATGACTGTTGACTATATTTTGATGGTATTCTTGCAACACTCATGCTATATTCAAAAATGTAGGATGAAAGTCAACAGGAAAATGTGGCTATATAGACAGGAACAGAAGAGTGGTTTAACTGGCCTGTCAAACTGGTTTTATGGCTTATTTCAGTCCCTATAGTGCAGCTGCACAGTTAGCCTACTATATGTAAGTTGAAGTAGGTATGGAAAGTATTCAAACTCACAGATTTTTAAAAAATATTATTTTATTTTAGGAGCTGCAGTAGAGTTCCACAAGAATAATCAGATCTTAACATTAGATATTTAAGAACACTGAGAATGGGAACTTTGTTTTGTTGTAGAAGCCTTGTGTGCACTGATAATCCACACGAAAGAAATAAAAAAGTAGAAGAGTAATTTTTTTTTTTTTTTTTTTTCATTCTCAGCATTTCCAAGTACTGGTATGAAGCAAATTCCAGTTCAACAGGACAGGATCCTACTCTTTGTCTCCAGATAAGAGAGTATAATTTTTATTCCTACTTACACAGTCACCATTCAGTTATCGGTAAAAATGGATATTGACTCCCATTCTAAATCTTACTTTGAACTTTTGTGGGGTTTTTGTGTGTTAGGGGCAAATTTGTAAGTGTTTAAGGAGTTAGGTACCAAGATGCTTCGAGCAACCTCCACTTCTGTGTCCTGTTCTAAATACTTTGGGTCAAAGGAGGCTACTGTCTGTTGAGTTTCAGTCAAGGCTACTTGAAACAGCAAAAACAATACAAAGATTCATAGAATCACAGAATAGTTTTAGTTGGAAAAGACCTCTAGATCAAGTCCAACTGTTAACCCAGCACTGTCAAGTCACCACTACACCATGTCCCTCAGCACCTCATCTTCACATTCCTTAAATCCCTCCAGGGATGGGGACTCCACCGCTGCCCTGGGCAGCCTGTACCAGTGCCTGGTAACCCTTTCAGTGAGGAAATTTTTCCTAACATCCAATCTAAACCTCCCCTGGCACAGCTTGAGGCCGTTACCCATAAAGCTGGCTTATCTACTGAGGTTTATCAGAATCAGATGCTTCCCCGTGGTTCTGAATCCCATGTCAAAATACGACGTAACGCAGTAACTCATCGAAGCGCTGTGGCGATGCTTGCCCTACACATAACATTCCTTAACGGGCTGTTTCCCTTCGTTTTATCCTCGCGCCGGAATAAACATCACCACGAACATAGAAGGAGAGAAATTTGTACCCTTGCTGGGCTTTGCTTATTTCCTCCTTACACTGAAGCCAGCAGGGGAGCGCACAGCGGCTGGCCAGGAGCGGGTGCGAGCGGGCGGGAGCGGGTGCGAGCGCCTGCCCGCTCCCCAGCGCTCCCCGGCCCGGGCTGGCCTCAGGGCGACCCCTGGCGGCGGCGCTCGGACACCTCGGGGCCAGGTAACGGGACCGGCGGGACGCTGATGGACCATACCGAACAGGTTAAGTTATAAATTTTACTTCTTCTGTTGAACTAGACTTATGTGTCAGAGTCAAAAGCGATTTCAAGACAATTTGGAAAAATTTAGACTGTGCCTACACTCCCTGTGTGGGAGAGGGCACTCTTCAGAAATCCAAGCCCTGATAAAATTGATGTTTAAGTTTAGAATGTTTATTTGAGTTTTCCTAAAAGCTGTGTAAGCTACTGGACAAAAGGAAGACCGATATCTCTGCCTTTTGTGTGTGGCTCAAACAATTAGTATAGTCTGGCATACCTCCCATATTTTGCCCAGAAACAAAATAGGTGCCAGCTCTTTGACCTGCCACAGAACATAGATGAGATCCAGGCATCTACTTCCTCAGAAATGTCAAATGCAGCAGTTCTGGGGACGCTCATCAGCAGATATTTGGACACCCTGAGAACCAGGAGAAGCCTGGGCCCATTACAGCTGTAGTCACCTCTAAGGTTAGATGTTGCATGCAGGTACCCAAAATATGCACAAATGCTTTGGTGGATCTGGATGCTGGTTCCTAATCTTGCTCCAAATGGCAAAGTCAGCTGAAAGAACTCCGTTCCTGGGACCTCCTGAAGTGCTGGGGTCTGAACCCCAAGCCCTGAATTAAGGTTGACATATGGGTGGTTCCCACAGTCCTTCAAAAGGAGGGGATGAGTTTGCCTTTTGGCTTTCCTCCAAGGTGAGGCCGGCCTTGCAGGGAAAGCCCTCGGGTAAACAAGCGCCAGGTGCCCTGCATTGTACTGACTTTTTTGTATACAATAGAAACTAACTACTGGTTCATTCTACTGCTGGCTGCGTCCTTTGTGCTAGGCCTAGTAGTTGGCAAAACACCTCCCTAATATACCTTGCACACCAATAACTACAGAAAGAAACAAGGAGCTTCATTTTTTAGATACACAGAGTTTCAAGGCCCAATTCAGGAGCAAACACATCAATTTAGTATCTTTGGAATAAGAAGCAAAGAGTAAGGTAAAGTTATCTAATCACATTTTAATGGGAACCAATTCACAAATCCTTTTGAAATGGAAACCACATGCACTGGAGTGCTCTTCCCAGAACTAGTATGACATCTCTGTGCTGCAGTCACTGTGCCTGAGGTGCAGTGCAAACAAATTATCTTCTATGATTGGGCTCAGAGACCTCCCATTGTTTGGCCGTGATGGCCTGCACCTCTGTACACACTACAGAGCCCGTGCAAGTGGCTAGGAGAGCACTGCTGGTGCTTAGCCAGCAGTACGCCTTCCACTGCTGCACTCCCAGTGGAGTGCTGCCACTGATGTCGGTAATACTGCCAGCTTTACCATTAGCAACAGAAGCACAGAAGAGAATAGTGGGATTTTCTGTGCCCATTTATATACTGCTGCTCTAAAATTTCAGGTAATACCAGTTGCTCACCTTCTGTGTGTTGGTGGGACATAAAGTATTGACTCATTGATATCAAAGGACACACCTGTCTAACTCATTCACACTGATGTGCACTTGCAAAATTCAGTTCAATGGAGTGATGCAAAAAGTCCTAAAACCAGATTAGCAATGTTAAATAAAGCAACCATGTAAACCATCCTCTGATAACAAAATATATGTCTTCATGTCCAGAAATTCTACCTATTCTCAGCCATATTTTACTGGCATTACATTGTTATGTAAAACCACAATCACTTCCTTGTTTACAAAATGTGTTGTACATTGCATGGAAACATTTCCAGTTGAAACCCCACAGAACTAACTCAGCAAAACCAAAGGAACCTGGGGCTTTCTGAATTGCAAAAAGGCAGTTCCAGCCCACAAATTAAATCTATTAAAGCTGGTTAAATCTAGTCCTGCTTCCTTTAGATCTGAAATGGCTGTTGTAATGTTTTTCTTTTCAAATGAGGTACCCAGCATTGATGTGTCACATTTCCATGACACATAGAGGCTCAGGAAACTTTTGCTGGACACATCACTTACCAGTTCTTTACTCCAGATCAAATCTGTCAGAAGCTGATTGTCTCTGGGGGGTGTCAGACATGGTTGGGGACAGCCAAAGTGCATCTGCTTCCGATATCCAGCACAACACCTCTAACAAACGCACAAGAAAAGGAGTCCACTGGTCCTATGTTTCCTGTGGACTCTCTTACAGTTGGGAAATTTCCAGCAGTTAAATGATTTCCAACTTCTAGCAGCCACCAGAACTCTATCGCTGCAAAGGAAAAGTGCCAACATTCTCGGATACTCAAATCTTAAAAACAGGCCCTCTGTGTAGCATGTCAGGCAGCTGCCAAAGGGAACATCCAAAACCTGAAAATTCAGACTAGATAATTTTGTTTGCATAGTGCACTACACCAGCCAAAAGCTAAGTATCTCGGACACTGACTGATACTTCCTTCTACTTCCCTGTGCCTTACTATGCCCCACCATTTCTAAATTTATGAAGATGTTGCATAATTGAGTGTGGCAATCTTTATTTCTCACTGCAATACAAGAAAAACAACTCACTCTAAAGAAATACAGCCAACTTCACACCTGTTTCAAACCATGCCAAACACACATACACCTGGCCTGCAATCCAACCCAAACATGAGCGCTTTCTCTGCCTTCCACAAAGCGTAACAATTAGTATTAACTGCTTCTGTTGTAGTTAAGGCAGCCACTATTCCAGGGACGGCAGAAAATTCAGGGATAAACATCTTGTCACTCATTAGGAACCTAATTTCCATAAGGATGAAACCTTATGCACATGTGGAGAACTGGGCCCGTTATTTACTTCTAAAGGGCAAAATTTAAACAAAATAATTGCACAATTTGATTTGAATCATCATTTGTGAACTCAAACTATGCTAGCACAAATCAAATAATTGAGGTAAAGCAGGCCAAAACATTCAAGAAATGCATAAACAAAATAATAAGTGGGAATGAGGTGATTTTCTCTCTTGCATTAGCAACATTAATACCAGAAAACAAGTTCTTGGTTTGATTACATTTTTGAGGAACATTGAGCAACTATAGATGATGTACTTAAATGGAAACATATTTAGTATTTTGATTGAAGCAATGTAGTTAAAAGACCAGCAGTAAGCAAAGCATAAGCACAGTACTTCTTGTAGAACAGCAATGTCATTAGGTTGGGACAAAAGTTTTATTAACAACACAGTACCGAGTACAATGAAACTGAAGCCTTATATGTACATTCACTGCCCCCCTAAACTCTCAAGTTAATAGAAAAGTAATATTCTTTCTGTTATTAAACAAGGATCATGAACATGTTCCCTGACAAACAGTGACCCTTTACAAAATTAAAAAATAAAATAGCAAATGAAACTGTTCTGAAGCTTATTGATTGTTTACAAACAGCTGACACTTAGAATGCTTCCCTGTGACTTCGGAAAGCAGTGATTTTCCTTTGAGCTATGCATCATACTCACTATGTTGCAAAAATACATGATACTCCACAAACTATAGCACCCTGTATCATTAAAGTCATCAGCATTTCATTTAAGAATTACACATTGTAACGAGCTTCAGTACAGTATATCCTCTGTTGTAAAGCACAGGCACAGCAATACCCGTGATTTCATACACCACCAGAAATCACAGTTCCATAAAATATTAAAAAAAAAAAAGTCAGAAACACCGGCAAAGGGTAGATCTTGGCACATAAACATTCTGGTGCTCATTCAAGTGTCAGTAACAATTATCATCCTCCCCTGAATACTCTAAGGTTTGGCATCTCCGATTATACCAGGACATTTTTCCACAGCAGAATACTCATTCTGTAAGCCAGTAACCACCATACCAGGGGAAAAAAAATCCCAACACAAAACCAAACCATGTAATGAAAGTTAACAGGTCTTCAATAAGTCTACTGAAGATTCAGGAAGGGAAGAGCATTTCACTATCAAAACTTTAAACCAGCCCCTAGGACAAAACCATTTAAATGCAGGAAAACCACCACTGAGGGAAGACTTGTGATTTGCATAGGACAGGAAGGTGACCAGCCACCTCCACTGCCCCCAAAATGTTCATATGGTACAGGAAAGCATTGAGGAGAACTGAACCTCCTTTCTAACTCTCCTCTGCCTTCAAATTATGGGCAGTTTCCACCAGGCTGAACGCCAGATGGGAAACATTTATGTATTTATCTTCGTGTATGAGTGTGCATGTATACAAGCAGACTACAATTCTGAAATAGGCACAGAATGCTCCCCTGGTTAAACAAATAAGCATGGAAATAAAGTGAAAAATGGTAGGATATGACTGCATTTTTTTTTCCAAATATATTTCCTACTCTTTCCCGTGTGCCACGAAAATTTCTGTTGCACATCACAACAAAATCAGTGCCACCTGCCCAGCTCGTGCAACTCCAGCACTGGGCTTTGCTTTGTATTATTCTTCAGCCCTGATGCATAAATCAGACATGCACGAGGGAATAAACTGTTTTCTTTGTTTTGTTGATCCACGCAAGTAGAACCAATACGCCAAACTACTACACAAAAGCATAACTCAGAAGCAAGTGCCTGGTATGCAGAAGATCTATTTTTTATATAACTAATGTTCCTCTTCCTACTGTTGCTGTAATCTACAAAAACTTAAAGTGATTATGTTTCTCATGAATTAAGAATAATTTATTACAGATATGTTCTGAATCATTCATTCAGGTGTCCTGACTTACACTTTTCCCATGTTAAATTGAAATATGTTGACCAAGCAGATGAGGATGTAATATTAGCTGCTGAAGCTTATCATAGATCTTTATAAGTTTTAATTATTGAGAAGCATTACATCATAGGATAATACTTCCTCTTTCATTAGAAAAACTGATTTGGAGTTAACTGATTTGAAACGGAAAAAATAATTTCACATTAAGCCTATAACACGTAGCAAGCTACAAGTCACACCTCCCATTTAGTTCTATTGTAATTTAAATTACTGCAATAGGCACAGTAAACCTTCTTGACATATTTCAATACTAAAAAATTTGAAAGAATCACCCCAGTGTTATTACAGTTAAAACTTAAACTAGATGGCAATGTTATGTTTTAGCCCTTCAGCTCACTACAATAAAATGAACAGTGAAAATAATGATTCTGAAAGCAGTAAGGAAAAAACTAAGTTGCATATTAGCTAGAATTTAAACAGCTGAAAATACCTTTAAATTATTTTATAATCAGCACTAATTCATTACTGAGCTGACAAAAATACATACATGAACAAAACCTCTGAAATATGGAGTGATTTTTTTTCTAAGTTGTCAAAATTAGAAAAGTAGTTTAATTTAAGAAGTTTAATTTTATGTGTTCAAAGCATCTTTATCAATAGGCAGAGTTTCTAGAGCAACAAGACACGGCCATATTTTAATAACTTAAAAAGTAGCAACATGGTCAGAACCAACTTGGATTAAGAAACAGTACTCAGCTCATTAAGATAAAAGTCTGTCCCCTGTAAAGCCTATAAAACAGACAAACTCAGTAACTTACAACTTCTGTCATTGTTATCATGGTCAGTTACTATTCAGGGAAAAAAAAAAAGCTAAGGAGATCCAAATACATAGCAAATGCCATACTCCAATTAGCAGAGATAAGAACAGGAGCAAGATTAAGGTTTAGAGTCCAGAAGAAGCAATATACAAATCTGAGAAACTAACTTCATTTGGTGACAAGCCTGGCAGTGGTTTAAAAATAAAGATGACACTAGCTAACATCACCTTGCAGTACACGTCCAGTCTTTCATATGCCTAGTGTCCTATCCCCAGAGGCAGAAAGAAATACAGAATAACACAGAAGACAAGGGTAAAGAGAAGTAACAGAACTGTTGCCATGGCTTCTAGATACAGATCCAAGATGCCTGGTTTGCACACACCTAAACCTCCTACTGCCCCAGAAGACACCAGGAACTTCATGATCAAAAGAAGATGAAGTGGAACTGTGCACACCTACTCTCTTCGTGAACATGCATTAAAACAGGTTGTTGGAACAGTGTTCATCCAGTGAGTAATTCATGACAGTTAATTACCAGGACCATGTTCTATCAGCACCTAATAACAAGGGACATAATCAAGAGTGGTGTTCGCTGTTGCTCCTAGTTGAGATCAGGCTCTATTCTCTATATGTGCACACAAGAGCAAAGAAATTATTCTGTGAGGCTAAGTTAGAAATTAGACTGATCCATTCTGCTGGAATTAAGTCTCTCAGTGATTTTGAGAACAATTACACATACAAAAAAAGAAAGAACTAGAAGACGCAGCATGACAAAAAAAGTGAGTTTTCTGCCCTATTACATACCATTTTATTTGTCATACTTAACAAAGCTAAACCTGTACAAGTTTGTACATATTGCATTGAAAGAACTGTTCACTAGTTTAAAAAATAAACAAAACATCAGAAACATTAAACTTATGGTCCCTTGTGCAATTTTTGTGCGGTCAATGTCAATGTATCAGCGCAAAGCTTTTGAGAGAGATGAAAGAAGCCTTAACAATGGAAATACAGACCACAGTGCTCCCCTTCGGGCCACCTGCAATTGGTACCCAGCTTGTATCCACAGCCAAATGCAAAATTCCAATTCCGCTACATAGAAATGTGAAATTACAGCCATTAGTAAAGAATTAGACCTTTAAACAGTAAATTGGATCAAAACTACGTATACAGTTAAAGACAAAGGTAAACATATATGACTGTTTAATTCAAGACCATATTTTTACATAGGAGAAATATTACATTCCAATCTACCAGTATGGCTTTTTCCACAAATAGGTGGGCAGTTTCAGATTTAAAAACCAAAACTGTTAGTTGTCTAAAAAAACCTGGGAAAATTTAGTTATGTTTGGAAGAATTAATATCAAGAAATAAAAGTAAGATTGAAGTGAAGTTTGTAACATCAAGATAGACACCACTGTGATTTAGTTTTGGAAGACATTTCACCTTTGATTTTATTATTTGTCATAACTGTGGCAGTAAAACTCACCTGTGAACTTTCATCTTAGAATACTGAAAAATAAGGTGTCACTTTTTTTAATACAATAGACTGCAATGCACCTGAGCAAAGCAAATTTAAACTTCAAATACTAAAGAAAGCATTTAACTGAACTCAGTTTTGGCTTGTGGACACGCACAACGTTAAGAAAATAAATAAACAGCTTTTGGCACTTAACCACAGTAAGCTGTAAGGTGATTTAATAAAAAGACAGCTAATAAAAGTGATCAGCTCACAATGAAACTGTACAAGCCATTAATTCACATTTAAACAATAAATCTGATTGCAGTTTTGAGCACAAAAACATAACTTAAAATCCTATTTTATTCAAATTTGAAAAACTATATTGATTTTAAGTAGTTTAAATACATTCATTCCCAGTCAAAGTTTTACAGTAACTGATGACTTTCAATCACACACACAACCAAGTTATAAATCCCTGAAACATGGATTTATTATAGGAATACTGATAAAACCTTAACAGAGATACAAATGATATATCACATAGTGTCTTACGCCTTAACGGTAAGTACTTGACCACCTTGGATTGGTAGATGCATTACTCCTACTGTTAGACTAATACCATCCCCTAGGACCAACTGGTTTAAATTGAATTCACAACAGTTCGCAGTTACCTAAAAAAGGCGATTTTTTTTTTTTTTTTTTTTTAATCACACTATAAAATATTCACCTTCTAACCAGTATTTCAAAACTTCTGGAAAGAGAATTTCCCAGTTATAATGGGGACTAAACATGCTGAGCAAGGAGAGCCATTGCAGTGAATTTGAGAAAGTCATTTCAGAATCAGTGCCTCTGCAGAGATACAGTATACAGCAGTACGCCCCTTGACATACAATGCACAGATAAACATGCACCAATTAACTTAGCACCTTACTCTACTAGTAGATCTCAGGACTACTGAAGTTAATCTCATTCTGGCACTAACTTTCTATGGGGTAGGGTAATTTCCAAACGAAAGGCACTCTGTTATGAGTGAAATCAGAATTATCAGCAACACAAATGGATAACTTGTCATGTAACCTACGTGAGGTCTAAAATTCAGAACTTCCCCTAAAAAGGGTGAAAAAATACTTAGAACAGCTGTAGTGCACATGTTTGCATGCACACAGACACTAGGTACTGTACAAGCAGAGATCTTCCAAGTATCTCAAATGCTGTCTTGTTTTTTTTTCTTTTCCCCTCCCCAATACTTTTTTTGACCTGGGCAGAACCAAGCTTCTAAGGTTTAGCTGCACTAGCAGGTGACTTTTCAGACCACCACTGCTGCATTGCTTCCTGCAGCCCACAGCAAGCAGGTCCAGAGAACAAGTTGCAAGAGTGGTTTTCTCTAGTAGAACAACAGCACAGGCACACACTACTAGTTTGTCCCACTTATTATTTCTCCTCACACCTTTTCTTTTGTTTTCCTCTCCTTGTACAAAAAAAAAAAAAAAAAAGAATAATCTTGGGAATAAAGCTTTCCTTAAGGAAAAGAAAACTCATGCTTGTTAGTCTGAATAAGGGATGTGCAAAACAGAAGTAATTTCCCTGAGGCAAAGATCTTCAAGTCATGCCTAGCTTACATTGTCTATTCCTATTTCAAGCTGCTGAAGTATCTGGCACAATGAGGCCTTGATTACTGACTGAGTCTCATGGCATTATCACAGTCTACATAATATAAATATAAAGTAGAAGTTACAAATGTTTCATTCTCTCGTTTTGTTTTCTCACATTTACTCATTAAAACCTCTTTCCTTCTCAAGGGTGGCATTGGACCACCTGGGCAGGAACGTAGAATGACAAACTTCTACCGTATTTGAAGGCTGCCACAAATACTGAGTGCCTAAAAGGGCTATCACAGTAATTATTGGACTTAATACATGGAGTAACAGAGTAAGAATTAATATCCTGTTATATACAGGTCAAAGGTAGGATTTAATAGTCTCTTCTTGACTTACATTTTATGAAAAGCATCCAGGGAGATTAAAAAAAGTTGTGTTGTGAATGCTTCCAGTCTAAAACATGTAAGAAGCAAAGCTTGAAACCAAGTCTTTCCAGCTTTCCCTTTTAAAATATAAATTGCACTTTTTATACAAAGCAATCCAAAGTGTAAAGCGTGGTAAAAATTTGAAGCTGCCTTCCTGTACCAAAGAGTATCTGCGTTCACCATCGGGAGTACACACAACTAGCCATTCTACATGTAGAGCCATATGCTCTTCACCTTTCTGCTTTAAAAGGGCCTGCAATTAAATGCAACGCCACTGGGTGGGGACTGAATAAAAAAAGGAAAAAAAAAAAAAAAGTTTAAGGCCTTTATCCCCATAAAGAGCTGAAAACTGTGGCACAACCCATGACCAATACTTAATACGCAAATTAGCACACTCCCACCCAGGGCTCCAAAAATCAGTCATTCTTTCTAATGTTTGTCACACAAAGCAATCACACCATCAGCAAGCAACAGTGCCAGTTCAGCATTTTTAAGGTCTTCAAAAATTCATAGCAAAGGGCACTTCTGAGAAAGACAATCTTAAAGATTTGGTTTTAAAAAATAGACACCACACTCGCATTCAAGGGACATTCTTCACTTTTAGGCCTTTGTCACAAATCCGAATCTTTATTGTTCCGAAATAAATGCTATAAACATAAGACTCAAAACAAGAACTCCAACTTTCAGTCTCAGAAGAGGTGTGGTTCAATGCCCATATCATGTGTAACAAGAAAATTTCCTTAAAAAAGGAAAAAGAAAAGTTACTGTAAAGTCTTTCTTAAGAAAGAAAATGCAATCCTTGTTCTCATTAGTTTGTGTACAGGCGGCACCAAAAAGCTTCTGCATTTTCTTTTGAATTCTTGCTATGACGCCTGCCGAACTTTCTGCCATTCAACAAATTCATCCAGAAGCACAGGCCCTGCGAATGAATGAAACCTGCAGTTATATTTCCCAACGTCTTTCAAGCATCTAAAGTATGAAGATTAAAACTATTGGTCTAGGTAACATCCATGTCGATCCTATGGTCAAATACACACTAAGACTCAAAGATGACTACAATCATTTCAGTCCAAGGGCGGCAAAAGTGCATAAATAACACTACACAAAAATATGGAAAAAAGTGTTCCTGACATATTACTGCAATTAATATCTACAGTTTGAAGATGGATGGTTATGAGGACGATTTTTCCATGTATTGTTGGAGAAGAAATATTTTATACCTTACAGTATTGTTTCTATTACGGATTTTTTTTAAACACAAATTGAAAATACTGAAATAATAGTTGAATAGCAAAACGTTATGAATACTTACATGCACCATCTTCATCATAATTGCTAAGATCTGCATGGACAGTTCTGCTGAACTCTAGCACATTGTACCACTGATCCTTGTTCATAACTCTGTACTTCGATTGCTAGGGAAAAAAATTTCGGAACATTAAAATGCCAAGTGACATTTGGTAAAGCTGCATCTCATTTCTCTCATTTTATCTTCAATCAGTTCTTAACAAACAATTTAATGGGCAACAACGCCTACCATTTCCTTGGTTTTCCATTTTTTAAAATACTACACGTGTACATATTTCATAGTTCTGAAACTATATAAAATGCTTTTTGAAAGATCAGAGCAAAACTGATACACTGGGGAATCAGGAAGTCACTACTCTTGAGCTTCAAAAACTGGTAAATTTTTGTCTTGCCCTGAAGTGGGACATACCTAGCTCAGATATTTTTCCAGAATGAATGATAACAAAAAAAAAAAAATAAAATCTTCTCCAAGTTACAATACAGTATGATCATAAGGACATCTACTTTACAACTCTAGTACCTATTTGCAACTGGGAACAGTCTCAAGTGTAGCATGCTCCACAGCCTACACGTGTCCATACTACTAAGTCACTTGCAGATGAGCTGACCAAAATCACCCAGATACAGTCAGAGCTCAAGGTACCTATATACTGTATCTACACAAGGCAAACTTGAAATTCAGCACAGATGCAGCTGAAGAGACTACTGGGGCTCTATTATTTAATTTTAAATTTACCTTTATAGTCTAATTAAGATGGAATTTTAGTTGCCTTTGATAAGAGAAGGTGGAGCAGGGCACATGGAGGGAGAAAAGTATCTGAGATGCATACAAGAATATTGCTGTTTCATAAGCACATCAAGCAAGGGAAGGGAAGCAATACAGACACATTCCTGAGCAAAACAACACAAACCCTGAAATCTTTTCACAGAACATCCCAACTATAATGCCATCATTCAGAAAGTCAAGGAAACTTGTACCTCCAGGTATTGATAAAATACTGAAAACAGTGGCCAAGTTCTTTCAAGCAGAAGAGCTAACATGGATTTTGCAGTATCAATATCAAGACTTCGCTGGTCTTTATCCTAAGGTTGAATAAAGAAAGCACAAAACCTGCTCAAGTACAAGCTCACTGAATAATTAAAATAAGAACTTGTCTAACATTCCAGTAGTCTTACCCTTGCAAAATCAAAGGCATATCTGTAGATATTCTTAAAGGATGAAATATCATTCAATTGTGACCTCAAGAAGTCAAATTTACTCTGTAATTTTTCTGTACAGTCACACCTTAAGATAAAGAAAAACAAATGACATTAGAAGTTCAAAAAAATCAAACCATTTGTACAATGAAAGAAATGCCAGCAAACAAAAAATTAAAATCACCAAAATGCAATCAGATGTACAGGAGTAATACTATGAAAGTGACTTAAAGAATAGTAAACGTGCTCAACATATGTAGCTTCCTGAAATGATGAATGCCTGGCTTCTGTAACTAAGTTGCCTTTTTTTTTTTTAAAAAAAAAAAATGTATCAGCAACATGATACAAAGTCTCCACTTTGCTACTCTGCAATTTATATTCATACCCAGCGCTATCTTACCATTCAAACACTATGAAAGTTTGAAGTAAACAGTATTCAGTGTGCATTAAGGTGGGAAAATCCAGCTGTAAATAAGGGCTTTATGCCATATCTCTTTGGAAAGAAACAAACCCTGAACACACACTTCATGGCTACATATTTATGAGTGGCAGGATTGAGCAGGCACTCTGCAAAACATACTAGTCTGCTCGTGTTATGACTGATAAATGAAAGCTCTGATAAGCCTATCACCTGGATTAGTCAGTAAGTATGCAACTGAAAATTCACAGGCTGCTCAGAGAACGTACAGGTCTGCTAGTTGACAGGATAATCCTTTGGCAAAAATAACTTTGGCAGAAAAGATCATCTCCATCTATTTTGCTTAGAAAGGACTTTTGTTTCCAAATAGAAAATGGGTTAGATTCACCAACAATGGCAGAGAAGAACGTAATTTACACATGCTAATCCTTCAGGAAATACTCAAAAGAAGTTGTCATATCACATTTTATTCTTATAAAATAATAGCTGTCACAAAAAAAAATAAAATAAAATATCCACCTTGACCTATATCCTGCCTGAGAGAAGCAATACTTTCAGAAATGCAGATGTACATAAATACTTCCTTCGGCAAAGTGCTACCCCTCTGGCAGCCTGCATCTAGGAGAATACATTTGCATCTTTAACAGCTCCTCACGGACCTGTCCCAGCAGCCCACAGCAAGGGCCCTTGGGGAGCGGGGCAGCAGGTTGCTGAGATGCTGTCCTTTGATGCTGTCCTTTGCCCATAGTCCACACTTCCTGTTCCTCAGGTCTGCCAGCCTGTACTTGCACATCTGTCTGTCCCTCTCAGAACAGCTGTGACAAGAGAAATGTAGCAATTCCAGCTGATGGAGCCTTCTGTTATTTCTAGTAGCATCCATCAAAAGCAGCACCAAGTCCCAGCCAAGATCAGTGCTAAATAAATAAAACTATGCTGCATGCAAAAACTGCATGTTCAGATGACAAGAATGAATATATTTTGCAATAAACCATGTATTAAACTGAAAAGAAATCTTGGTAAAAAAGCTTTGTTAAATTTAACTAAAGATTAAATTACTTTTTTCTGTCTTCAGCCATCTAATTGGTCTATGTATTCTACAGTTTAACCCTTAAAACAATACTATGCTATGTAACAAAGGCTTCTCATTTTATATTCATACCTCTTCCTATGTTCAAACCTTCATACTGCAATAATACTGTCCTCTACATTTGAGGATGAATCTACCTAACTAAGTGCTCATGTCATTAGTGTACTAATGACATATACAAGCTAATAAAAGTAAGTTTAGCACACATTTTGACTGTGATTATTTACCATACCATGGATAAACACAAATTTCACTCTTTTAATTTCTCACAAAATATTTTGCTAAAATTCTTCAATTAAGCATAAATTTATGTACACAGTAAAATTCCTGTTATTGTCTACTATACCACTGGCTATATGTATTTTAATGCAGAAGTGATTCTCTTGAAAAGTTGGTATGAAAATGTTCAATTAGTAAGCCTCAAGACCCCTGAGCCACTGTCAACCTATTTAAAACAGTCAAACAGATCATACTCAGACAGGCACCACCCTCTGAAGCCCGATGCAGGGACATATCTCTGTTAAAGCCATTTAAGGCATTTCCACACCTAGCCACTGATTTTCTTCATGTTACTGAAGGAGCTGCCAAACCCCTCTTTTATAGAGATAGAGCTGCTTGTGTGGCTGAACCATAAACAAGATGACTGAGGACACCCATACTTAGAATAATCTTCCTAACAGTACTTTTTAAGTCAGAACAACCTTCTAATTAGCACAAGTGAATTAACACCAAACTCCTGGCCAGAGAGTAGAAAAAGATGTGATTTCATGAACTGCCTTTACTGAAAGGTAACATTAAATAAGGTTACGTCAAGATCAACAAAACTAGACAGCAACTTACTACATTCTCTTCGCATCCCTACATCATATTTATAATAAAACTTAAATTAGCTCCACAAAGCAGTCCTATTTTGAATTCTGTTCAGGTAAAGAGTCCATTTGAGGCATAGCTAACATGGACAGAGTAATGATTTAATAACTCCTACTCAGATATTCCAATGTTTCCTATTTCATAATTATTCACATTTTTTTTTTTTTTTTTTTTTAAAAGGATGTATGCAAATATTGAACCAAAACCATTTAATAGCCTTGGCTGGAAAAGACCTCTAAGATCATCAAGTCCAACCATTAACCCAGCACTGCCAAGTCACCACTACACCATGTCCCTCAGCACTTCATCTACACACCTCCTAAATCCCTCCAGGGATGGGGACTCCACCACTGCCCTGGGCAGCCTGTGCCAGTGCCTGGTAACCCTTTCATGAAGAAATTTTTCCAAATATCCAATCTAAACCTCCCCTGGCACAACTTGAGGCCACTACCCCTTGTTTTATCAGTTACCTGGGAGAAGAGACCAACCCCCACCTTGCTACACCCTCCTGTCAGGTAGTTGTAGAGATCAATGAGGTCTCCCCTCAGCCTCCTCTTCTCCAGGCTAAACACCTCCAGTTCCCTCAGCCCCTAATTCTCTGTATTTACCTAAATCAAACAATGACTTCCGTGGAGTTTAATAAAGTCATGAATTGTAATCCTTTTTCCTTCATCTTCACTTTGTAGCTAGATCTTTTTTTTCTTTGTAGGTCTGTAAAGCTCACAATTGACAAATACCTGAGTATGTATTTGAGTTAAAGGAGAAGCATAAAGTTACATGCTCAACTCAAGTTATTCACTCTCCAATGGCTTTAAAGCAAATGTAGATAAACAGTCACTTCCTGAGGGCTATTTCTTTCATCCTAAGGAGATGTTTAAAATAGCTGAAATAAATCGCCCAGCAGGTGTACTTGCTTTTCTCTGCTGACTATGAAAAGGGCTTCAGGTGATTAATTTAGATTCAGACACCCAGCTTGATCCACCTTAATTTTGACAGTGTACCTTATCAGATATTTATTTTTCTCCTCCTCTCTAAAGAACAAACTTCATCAGCATATCACAAAACCACACACAAAAAGAATGCCGCTTCAAGATTCAGGCATCCAAGTGTTGGCATCTAACTGCAGACTAGATTAAGGTGTCTAAGCTTTAGGTATTGCCATTCATAGAGGTCTAGCCACCCAACTTGTATGAGCAATTCAGGTGACCAGTCACTAGGTCATAGGGCAAACCGAACACCTCCCCAGGTTCCACTACACTGACTAGATCTCCAAAGACTGCAGTAAGACTTTAAGAAATCCAGCTCTTGTGTATAAGCACGCATTTAGGTGTCTCACTATGGAGCTGAATTCCACCCAACCCTGTTCATGCAATTACCTTATGTGACATTTCACTTATTTTGAAATAAGGATTCTGTAATACAACTCTGACTTGGAATGCACTCTGGGTTTTGTAATGCATTTTAATGTAATTTCTTCATGTAAAAAAAATTAAAAAAATAAAAATACTATGCAAGGAAGTAATATTCTATTGCTTTAAGTGCATAAAATCCTCCTTCAAAATTTCTGTCAAACCTTCCAAGAGAAACTAGATTACCCCATTCAAGATGGAATCCCGTAATATAATCCTCCCTTCCCAGTAAGCACAAACAGCAAAGTTTACAGATTTATATTCTCTTTTTAAGCCAATGAATCTTGAATTCCTTTATGTGAGTGTCACTGCTTTATCCAGCTGCTTACTCTACAGTCTGCTATTAGAGCACACTCAGGGGAAGCAAAACACATGGGTTAACTTGTTTAGGCTTAGGGAAGTGGTCCAATCACAAATCTGTTTATACAAAAATGCACAGTAGTACTGTATTTACCATCTTAAACACATTTAGCCTACAGCATGACCAGCTTTGTTATTAAAAGAACCAGAAGATTCCTTAATTACAGCAGATTATTAGAAACATCTATAACATTGGCACTGAACAGGTGCCTGATTTCATACATCTGTGTACTTACATTCTGCTAGACTAGCTAATTCTTGAGAGCTTCCATTTGAGCATAAAAATTCAGAGAAGTGACCAAATTATACCCATTCCCTTTGTCTAAAATTTTATGCACCCAGAATTTAACCTCTGTTGTCCTGAATTTCAGGTAATTTAATCCTTCCAGCTGTTACTAAATTTAAGACTTCCTGATAACGAAACAATCAAGGCATCTACTGGAAACCTGATCCCAAATCAAGTAAGATTTGCACAACAGAGCCAAACCACAGTCACTTACTCCATAGTCTTAATTAACCACAGGGTATTTGCCCAATAAAATTTCCCAAACTGATTCACAACTGATAGGGCAATTATGCCAGCTCTGAGTGTCAAATCCTTTTCCCCACCATGCTGTAGCTGCAACAGTAGCCTCCTAATATTTTTAACACTGAATGCAGTGTCATAACAAGTCACCCTTAAAACATTCGCATACCATAAGTAGTTTCATGAAGAATGAACAAAAAGTGACAACTGAACTAAGCCTCACAAAAAGCTCATTAGTTTCATTAAAGAAACAACTTCCTTAGGCAGAGTATTATCTCACCAAAAAATCTTAACAGGAAGAGCGAGAAGTTTATTTATAAATTCAAAGAGTGTTATTTAACCGAAGCATGAAACATGGCTTCTGATCTGCATCTAATAAATAACACTAATAATCAAAATTATTATCAGTGCAGTCCTCATCTAGAGAGCTTAGAAAGCAGCAAAAATTTTATAGAATACCAGTGTTGATATGCTTATGGGTATCTCCAGATCTACTTATTTGTGTCTGGTAATTAGAATGATACTTTGACATATGTTTTTGTAAGAAAAAGAAGCCACTAAAACCTGACTTACTAGGTTTAGATGAAAACTTTATCATCTGAGTGAACTCATCAGATTCACAACTTGATGAACAATAGTAGCTACTTCCAGTTGTTGAATGAGACCAGACACAAAGGCAAGTTTTTGTGTCTTATTGCAGAAAAAAAATGAGGGCAAGAATAATTAAGCTACTGGTAAAAACATAATATTAGAACATTCTATTATATATGTGAAAACACTCTTACTCTAATGAGGTCATTCCTTTTAACCATTCTTCCTTGGTGAAAAATCCCATACTTTCAGCCTCTAGTTTCCAGGCTAAAACTAACATAATAATCTAGGCAGAAAAAAAAACAAGAGGAGAAAAAGGAGTCAGTATGTAAGAAAAGGCTCACTTCTAGATGTCCAAGAAGAAAATTCTAAGCATTAAAACATTCCAACAATTGTTAAATGGTAACAAATAAAAAGTGCAAGCATGTGCAACAATTCAGCTATGTGCAATCTTTCCCTTAATTTCAAATTCTGAAAATGAAGTATTACTACAATAAAACAAAAAAAACCCTCACACCAGTCACACAATTTATGTATTCAGCTGAAATATCTTAGAACAGCTCCTAAAACCAGGAAGATAAACAGCTCTTTTCTTACTGAAGTTAAGAGTTTTATGTAGAACTTACTTTTATCCAGTACTACCTTTCAAATGGTTATTAGTGTTGTGTAGGAAACTTACATTTTCAGGCTCAACACCGATGTCTTCACAGAACTTTTCCATTCCTTCAGGTCCCACAACCTCATCTGGACCTTCAAAACCAAAAAGAAACCAGGCCAAAATCTAAGTAATATTCACTGCTCTCAAGGATTACAGATAACTATAATTAGAATACATTGCTTACAATCTATCTTTAAAAACATTTAATGATGCTATTAAGTAGATTTTACGTTAGAACCGTTCTACCAACTGCAACGTAGAGACATGTATATTACATATGAAGTAACACTGTGAACTAAAATCAAAACTAAGCCAGAACTTCCATGTTGTGCACCACCTCCTCAGAATAGCAGAGAAGCTATTTTACTTTGTGTAAGCCTATTTTACTTTGTTCAAAAGCCTCCACTGTGTTTCCCATTGACTGGAGCTCAACTCCAGTAACCGTGGTGGCCAATTGTTTTTTAAGACAACTTGGGTACCGCTACTTTGTGCTGGTTATTACTCAATGAGTAATCTTCTTCAAAGAGTCATTTTATCAATAATAAAAAAAAATAATTCAGTCAGAGCAACTATTACAAGATACCGCTCTTTCAGTCGTGCTAACATTATGGGATTGCACTAACACAGAGAAGGATGAATCTTCAAATAATATAAGCTTACTTTTATGATGCTGAGTAAGAGGAAGAGAGTGATAACAAAAAATCAGAAAAATGCTACGCATGTTAGCCATGTACAAAGCAGACTGCAAAGAAAATAATTTCATTAGGACCACAACATTGTGTTAATGCTGCCACTTTTCCATTTAACACAAAGAAAGCCTCCAAAAAGCAGAAATACCGTATTTAAAGAGCACATACAGACACATTCTGCAACACTTGGTTTCTCTCAGTCTCTCTCTGGTTTCAGTTATTTCTGCTAAACCTGCTCCAAAAATGACTCCTACTGGGCAACTAAACATTATTAGAAGGCCTGTTGACATGCTATGTTGATGTATCTCGGATCATTATGTTAACGTGGTTTTAGTGAATATGAAAACACGTGAAAGGTAAAGGCTTTATCTTCCAAAACAACATGCTCTTCTACATTTTTTTCACAAATTTTGCTATTTATAGTAGACAGAACAGTCTTTCCTTGATGATACCTATCTCCACTTGTATCTGCTGCTGTTATTCCAAGTAGAATTCTTTTTAAGAGTTTGGATAACGTACTTTGAATGATTATTATGTTCTTTTCTCACAATGAGTAAAAACTACCGAGAATGGCTACTTTAACATGAAAATAAAATGTAACTGGCATTCAAGATCATGAACCCCTACCTCTTGAAAAATGTTGCAAAGAACATTTTGCCTAGGTAAGCAAGGCAAAACACTGCCATCTGGTTTTGAAAAGCCTTTACATAGAATGTGTTAAAAAAAAAAGCAAGTTTAAGTTATGAAAAGAAAGACAAACTTTCACTGGTAATGACAAGTGTAAACTTGAATCAGTGTTTTTGGCCCAGAAATCATATGTACAATTCATATATACTTGTGTGTGCATATAATTTTATTTTTTAATGGAAACATTTATTCTCCTATGGTATATAATTTCACTGGAATTGTATTTTGTGCTAGAAATGTGGCATATTTAGATTACTGGTTAACTAACAAAGTATAACCTCCTATATTCAGTTGACTCAACAACAAAAACAAAACTTATAGGTCTTAGAGTTAAAAGTACATGCAGACATATTTATCAGAAAATTATCTGAGAATTATTTTCCTCAGAAAAGATTCTTTACTTTGAAAGAGTGTGCCTCAAACTAAATTGGAAATCAGATTACTGGAATCAGGAACAGTTTGTTTATTACTGTGGAAAGACTTCAAGGAAAATATCAGTTCTAATAAATATACTGAAACCAACTGCTGGCAGATAAATCATCAGCTCATTGCATACTAAGAACTTCAAATAGTGACTAGACAAGAAATTAATAACAGTTCACAGATCCTGATTTTCTAACCATATAATTGGTAAATAAATGGCAGTGATAGTCTAGTAAATTATGGAAAATACACTGCATATTCACTGAAAGCAACTATTACTTGGATAGCACTTCTGATTTATTTGAAAGAGGCCACTTGTAACACTTTTGAATGAGACATTTCTTATTTAGGATATCAAAAATGTTAAGACAGATTCTCCAATAGGAAAAACAGTATGAGTATTTATTATTTTATTTTGTAAAACAGAAAACCAAGAAGCTTAAATCATGAACTATTTCATTATCCTTCCAATTTGATTATAAAGAAGATGTAGCTAGGTAAATAAACTAATATCTAAACTGTCTCTCAATGTCCTGATTTCTACTTGTCCATTTCAAGTCAAGAAGTAGAATCATGCAGTGTATCCTAGTTCAACACTGTATTGTCCAACATCAGTTATTTAAAGAATGCCATGGTAAGTCATAAAGCACAGAATAAAGAAAAAAATGTCAAAAAGAACAAAATAGTAAAGGCTATACTAATTCATGTACATCTGTGTTCACTTCCTTATAAAATGTATTTTTATGTCTATATCAGCATTAAAAAACAGGCAAAATGAAAATAATATTTGATGCATTTGTTTGTTTTAAACAAAACCATACAGTTTTAAATATTAATCCATTGCATATTACCTGCATATTCATAAAACCAAGCCAGGCACTTTTTGCTTGAAAATTGTTCCTCTTCACTTATTACTTTACCAGAGGCTTGTGATCTGCAATTGCTTATAGAAACACAAAGATAAGTGTTATTTTAATATAAGAAATATGAAATAATTTAAAATTAAATCCCTAATAGTTTATTATTAGTTCAAACTATTTAAACTGTTTCACAAAGTCAATATACATCAACAATTAAGCTGAATTTGTTAAAGGGCAACTGTCTGTCATCCTATTTCAACACTTGTTGGAACATAAAAATACCTTGAAACACAACCCTCTCATAGCCCAATTTATTGCAACTATTGCTTTTTCTGAAATGCAGAAGTACTGTTATCTTGTAGATATTAAACCAAAAAACCCACACACAGATGGTCAAAATATCACTGCCCAGTAATTCAAATGCCTTATTATCTACTTGTATTTACACATACAGGCGTTTAAAGTTAGGTCTCTAATAAGCAGCATGATCTTCAAGAGTGCTGAATATGCACAGATCCCATTTAGGTCAACAGGAGCTGCAGAGTTTGACATATTTAAAAGTCAGGCTATTTATAGCTAAGCATCCAAATTTGGGAAGAAAACTCGGTCAATTTGTTTACATTAAACCTGTAACTAAATATCTGTAAATTCTATAGATGCTTGGTACACATACCAGATTAGTAAAATGCAGTCTATGGTAAGACTAGAACTGCTCAGCACACACAGCTTCCCCCCCACATTGTGTTCATTACGCGACACAACCTGGTTTGCCTAGGAAGTGAATTTTCGTAATTTATCATTCTTTAAAAGAATACATAGAATAACTGAGTTCCTCCAGGAAAAAAACTGCATATATACAAGCATTTTTGATCAGCAAGGAGTTGCAGCACTGTTTCAATGAACACTCCTTTCAAATACAAGTCACAGACTTTTAGAACAAGCCAAGATTATTTCTAAGAATGAGGTGAAAGTTAATCGCATGAGAGGATTTAAATTCTGCAGCTCCAACATTGCAATTTTAAAATGAAAACATCAAGCTGGAAAAGAATAGTTTAATTCTGAGAGGTGGTGAACAACTTTGCTTCCTGTGTATCGCTTTAAGCTCCACTGGAAAAGAAAGCAGCGCTCTCCAAGAAGAAGCCTTATGTGCAGAAAGCTAGAATTAAAGATCTATAAAAGATCTACTACAGACAAATTTCCATTAAACTGCCACTAAGACCACAAGTCACCATAAAGAAACCGAGCCACACAGTATGCTATTGCTTGTTTTTTTCCCTGTTTAACATATATCCATTTGCAGTCACTGGGTTTAATGAAGAATACTACCAATATATTGCTATGTAAGAATACTACATAAAAAATGCTCATGTATCCAACATTTTGTGATCAGCTAGTATGAACTCTCATTTACATCATAGTTTTTGACCAATGATTACTAGCTTCCTGTAGAGTCTTTTTTTTTTTTTTTTTTTTTCCCCAAGTAGCTTTCAAAAGATTTTTTTTTCAAGTAAAAGAAATGAAGACGAGAAAATTTTGGTCAGCAGTGTTCAAGAAAGATGAAGTGAAATTGGAACAGAGGCAGAGAAGAACTAAGATGAGCAAAGAAACTGAAAAACAGTATTACAAACCAGAAGAATTTAGCTTGTTTAATTTAATAAAATAAAGCATGAGAAAACACAAGCACTCACTCTAAATATGCTACCAGGCAGACCCATGAGGGAGGAGTGTTACACAGGCACAAGAATGGTTATTAACTGACTATGAATAAATTCAGACTGAAACAAAAAGATTACTAATGACCACAGAAAGTGAGCTCTGGAACAGTTACCCAAAACGAACAGTTATAGCAAAACAAAAGCTTGGGTACTCCTAGGCTCAAGCTCTGTCAACCTACGAGAACGGCCTTATGCCAGGTCCTTGCAACAGCCATTCCCATAGCTTTGATTTCGTCACTGCTTTGTATCCGTGTGTCCTCAGGGCGTTTGTCCTAACTACCAGTTCAGTGACACACTTGGGAGTTACAGGGGACCAAGGAGGCATACAGTTACTTTGGGGAAGCCACACTGGAAGCTCCTGCAACACCACACTAATGGTTTGTGGTTCTAAGGGTATCTGCGGTTATCATAGCCTAAGTGCCCTTTTTATGGGAGTTAATGAATGAGATGCTTCCGAGCCGTGTATTTATCAGGAAAACCTTTCCTGATTTTGTTTTGGAGTGTGATGACCTTCCATTTCACTGCAAAAAAAAAAAACAACACAAAAAAAAGAGAGACGATTTAAGGTAGACACGCTGAGCACTGGCAGCCCTACACCGAGGAGAGCCCAGGGGAGGGCTGGGATGGGTGCGGGACAGCTGCTGGAGCGGGCCCTGCCGGCACAGCGAGCGGGTCCCTGCCGTTCCCCACGGGGAGCGAAGCGCAGACGCTGCAGCCCGTACGACGAGGGCCCGCACCAGCGCTCCCATCCCCGGGACGCGCCCACCGGCCACACACAGGCCCGCGGGGACCCACACCGCCTCCCCCTGCCCCCCGCCCCGGTGCCCGCACAAAGGGCCGCCGCAGCCCCGGGGCACGCGGTGCGGAGCCGCCGGGGAGGAGCGGCCCACCGCCCGGGACGCGACAGCCAGGAACAGCCGCCGCGGGGCCGGCCCGGCCCCCCCGGCCCGCACGCCGCTCCCCACGGGCGGCGCCACCAGACGGTACCTGCCGAGTTTACACTTCTTGACGCTCGTGTCGTCCGCCGCTGCAGCCGCGGACCCCGAGAACTTCTTCTTCTTCTTCACCGGCATCGTCCTGCCTGGGGGCGGGGGCCGCTCCGCTGCCGGGGCCCGCAGCCGAGGCCCCCCAGGCTCGCTGCCCCCCGGCCGCCGCCGCCTCGCGGGACCAGCGGCGAGGAGACTAAAGAAGCCTCGTCCCGCTCCTCCCCGCCCCCGCCGGGCCCTGCCGCCGCACCGGTTCCAGAAGCGGGTGTGCGCCCGGGGGCGGGAGCGGGGACCGGGCGGTCACGGCTGCTGAGGGAACGGCGAGCGACCCGGACACAGACCCGGCGGAGCAGGAAGTGACACAACTGCCGGGGCGGGCCGGCCGCCGCGACCCCGCCTCAGGGCGGGCGGAGCCAGACTCGCGCCCTGCCCGCCGCGCGGCACCGCCCCGCCCCCGGTCCCAGCCACCCGCCCTGCTCCGCCCCCTCCGCCGTGCTGGGCCCCGCCCCCACTCGCTCCGCTGGGCGTGCCTGCCGATTGCCGAGCGTGCCTGCCGATTGCCGAGCGTGCCTGCCGATTGCCGAGCGCGTCGAGCGCTGCATTCCCCGCCACCACCGGCGGCAGCGCGGCGCTTGCCTGTTGCCACCCGGACCGAACTCGCGAGCGCCGCCTCGTTCAGTCACCATAGTGACGGGTCCCGGCAACGCAGGGACGCCAGGAGGCCTCCGGTCGTGCCCTGTACCCGCCGCGAGCCGCCGTCCTTCCCGCCGCCCGCCCCGTACTACCGCGGGGTTCTGGATCACCCCCGCCCTGACCTCGCGCGGCGGGGCGCGTCCTGCCGGCATGGCCGGGCAGGGAGACAGGAGGAAGCGGTTTATTTCAGCCACGGCCGCGAACTACTTCGGGCTGGATCCGGCCGTGGGTCCCGCTGCCCTGGCCGAGGGGCTCCGTGCCCGGCCGGAGCTCACCAACTTCCTCGACGACGGCAATGAGTTCCTGCTGGTGGTGCAGCACTCGGGCGGCCGGCTCACCGCCTCCAACAAGGTACGGTGGTGCCCGGCCGAGCGGCGATCCAGCGCGTCCGCCGCTGCCCAGCGTGCGAGGGCCCAGCCCCCTGCGGTGGGCATTAGGGACTGGTGTACGCTTGGGGAGATGCCTTCCTACCGCAGATACCTGTGCTGGTCTCGGTGCCTGCTGCATGAATGACTGGCCCAGGGGTCTGTGAAGACCGTATGGCCAGCTGTGTGACCCGCTGTTAGTGCTGTGTACTGCTGCTGTGTAAGGCAGCACGTCACCTGACTGCGAGTGCCCGGTGGAGTCTGACGGGTGGGCTGCTCCTGGGTAAGGGTGCGTGCAGGTGACTGGAAGGATTGGCACAAAGGGACCTGGGGGCGTTGGTTGACAGCCGGCTGAACACGAGCCAGCAGTGTGCCCAGGTGGCCAAGAAGGCCAATGGCATCCTGGCCTGTATCAGAAATGGTGTGACCAGCAAGGAGTAGGGAGGTGACTGCCCCCCTGTGCTCAGCACTGGTGAGGCCACACCTCAAATACTGTGTTCAGTTTTGGGCCCCTCACTACAAGAAGGACACTGAGCTGCTGGAGCGTGTCCAGAGAAGGGCAACGAAGGTGGTGAAGGGTCTGGAGCACAAGTGTGATGAGGAGCGGCTGTGAGAACTGGGGGTGTTCAGTTTGGAGAAAAGGAGGCTGAGGGGAGACCTCATTGCCCTCTACAACTCCCTAAAAGGAGGTTGTGGAGAGTTGGCAATGAGTATTTTTAACCAAGTCAGTAGTGATAGGACAAGAGGTAGTGGCCAGGAGAGATTTAGACTGGATATTAGGAAAAATTTCTTCATTGAAAGGCTTGTCAAGCACTGGAACAGGATGCCCAGGGCAGTTACTACACTGTTTTGTTACTTGAGTCCTCATCCCTGGAGGTATTTAAAAGCTGTGGTGTAGATGAGGTGCTGAGGGACATGGTGTAGTGGTGACTTGACAGTGCCGGGTCAGTGGTTGGACTTGATCTTAGAGGTCTTCTCCAACCAAGACTATTCTATGATTGCATTGCCAGTGTCCATGCGGGACATGTGGCCCAATATGTGGCACATTGCCTGATATTTGACAAATCCCAAGGTGGGTGTTTGTCCAAGTCATGCATTTTGCAGATTAATGTGTCCAGCTGTGAGCAAATCTAAGGTTTTTCTGCACTGAAGACTAATGTCATGAGTCATTGACACATGAACCACTGTATGGACCAGTAACTTACATACCTTCTGCTGTAATCATCTGTGAAGTCAAGTGCATGCTCTATTCTTGCAAGAATTAACATTTACGTGTACTAGTTTTTGGGGTGTGCTGCTGAGCCATTGTCTAATATACAAAGCCACTGTCAGCAGCTGTGGAAGACCAGATTTATACCGGAGCTATAATGGATACTGTTGTCTCAGTGAAACAATGTCTGTAAATGTTAGGCTAAAGACTTGATAAGAAAGTAAAGCTGATACTGTCCAGTAGAATTTTTAGCTGTTTCTTTTAATGGAAAAAAAAAAGTTCACAGATGTTTACAGTTGCACAGAATTTGGGATTTCAGCTAGTGTATCTTGTTGCTATTGTTTTATTTAGTGTTTAATAATGTTCAGTGTGTTTTATGAATTCTCCTTGGCCACAAGTAGTTTCAATAATTGATTTTATGACAATTTTTGGCACTTTATCCATAAATTGGACTGTGAAGGGAACACGAGTCATGTTGCAACTTACGATTTTACTGAGGAAGAAGCACGCCTTTCTCTGTCTTTGAGAAGTCTATGAATTGTAATAGAGTTGTGTATTTACAGACTCAGGAGAACAATACTGAATATTTAGAAAAATATTCTCAAAGTTATGTAATGAAAAAATGCAATTAAAAAGATAGACTTCATGCTTAATTTTCTCTAGACAGAAGACGGAGTTTCTTTTTTGTCCCCAGAAAGTGGCAAGTGGAATTTTTAAAATCAAAATACGATAAGTAATTGTGATATTTACATCTGTTTTATAATGAAAAAAGCATTACGTACTTGATGTTAGAATTCAGGTTCCTATGAACTCAGGAATGAGTACAATAAAAGTTTTCATTTTCTATGCAAATCAGATACTACCAGAATGTTATCAGAGCCCAGAGGAAGTAATGTGGTATTTTATATTTTTTTTTTCTTGATGTAAATCATTTGTGTAAATGGTGTACATTATTTGGTATAATACACAGTCGGTGGCTGTTTTCTAAACAAACCATCTCTTCTCGATTATTACAGATTGAAGCTACTGATTCAAAGAATAATGTATTGGTGTTTTTTAAGCTACGACCTGATGTAATTACTGAAGATAATCTTCATAGTAATATTCTTGTGTCATCTATGCTAGATTCACCAATTAACACCCTTTATCAAGCTGTCCGACAAGTTTTTGCACCGGTGTTACTGAAGGTGAGCAATATATCAGTTTAAGTGTTCTCTAGATTTATATTGAAACATTGAAATTCCATAGCATGTTAACTATTGTGAGATAAATATTTTATCTTTTAAAAATAATATATTTTAAGAGTTTAAATAATGGATGATAGTTCTAATTTCTAAGTTAAAGAAGGTACTTCACCTCCTATCAGTAAAGATGAGAGGTGAATTCTGGTCATACGTATACCTGACTAGAAATGTGGAATACACTGGGCAGTGGTGGTTAATGGTTTTATCTCCTTTCCGCCAGTAATTCCAGTCTTGTGTCCTTTTCTTCTTTTAGATATTCTTATATTTTGTATGAAATGCATAGCTCTGTGTCATGCAAACTATAATTCTACATGTGGCTGATAGAATCATAGAACCATTATGATTGGAAAAGACCTTCAAGATCATCAAGTCCAACCATTATCTAACTCTACTAGACCCACTTCTAAACCATGTCCCTGAGCACCATATCTAAATGGCTTTTAAACACATCCAAGGATGGTGATTCAACCACTTCCCTAGGCAGTCTGTTCCAGTCTTTGATAACCTAGTAGAAGTTTTTCCTGTCTAAACAAATTCCTAATTTATTGCAGGATGAGAGATGGAGTAAAACATTTGATCCCAAACTCCAGAAACTTTTAAGTGAGCTTGAAACTGGCCTGAGTACTGTTCTCAGAAGATCAGATCCCAATTACACAGGAACAAAATTCAGTGAAGATGATGTGCGAGGTTTGTCTTGCAGTTGTGTTTCCTATAGTTAATTTTTAATTATGAGTAAATAGTTTATTTACAGGTTGAGTTTTCAGTCTTCATTATTCCAGTGACTGCAGAGTGTGAAACATGACAGGTTGTGAGTAGATTGGAATTAGTGATGATCAGCTCTGGCCTCTTGGTAGGAACTCGATACTACATCTAGTCAGTGTCAGAAGTTGAAGGATAATTACAGAGCTGTATAGTAAAAATTTGCTTTAGAAGGTAAGTTCAGACTGAAAATGTTTTGTGACCATTTGTGTATTTAATATTTAAACATTTTCCATTATTATTTGCAGCTATACTTACACCAACAGATGAATTTCAGTTCTGGAAAGAATGTGCTCATCGTGGAAGTAAATGGTGTAGTACAGAGAGAGCTTCTCATTTTAAAGACCTGTTTGAGGACATTGCAAAAGTATGTTTTCATTTGTGTGATCAGTAATATATTTGTGGACTTAGTAAAAAACACTCTTCTTGTGAGATATATGTCAGCATATTACACTCTTTTCAAATATATGAATATATAACTATTTAATTATTTTTTCTTAGGCACAGTTTTGCTTTAAAAGACGTTTATGTAGTTTCTAGTGACGGTGGTGCAGGGCAACGCCAACATTTAGTTGGGAGCAGATTTGACCATCGACTATTAAAAGAGCTGCTGTACAAATACAACAGTATGCTACAGTTTGTGAACCAGAAATTGACTAATGAAATTATAAAAAGTAAAAGTGAAAATGCAGAGGATAACAATGAACTCTATGATGCAAAATTTTAGGCACCTGTAAAGCACTTGCTTGGATAGCACTTCAGATATTAATGCAGTCTTTACATGAGTAAACTTACACAAATGCTTGTTGTTTTGATACGTTTATGCCGTATTCAGTTAAGCAATAAGCCCCAGGAAACTATAGCAATTGCCAGCTTCAGAAAAGTATAAATGTTTCTGCAATACTATTTGCAAAGTATTTGTATTAAGGGTATTTTTTTTTTCTAGGATTATTACAACTTGGATAGTCTTTCATTATTTGAAGTTGTGGATTTGGTGGAGACCACCAGGGATACTGTTGATGGTGTGTGGAGACAAACAGAACATGATCCTTATCCACAGCCACGCATGCATAATCTCTTGGATGTTATAGGTAAACCTTTATTAAATGGACAGTTGAGAAAAATAAAATGAATCCTTCAGCAGAGGCCACCTTCTCTCATTGTCTCAACAGGAGTCCCACGTTCTGGGACAGGCATAAGACAGTGAGTTTGCTGCTGCCAGATGTGTGTGTGCATGGGAGGAAGGATTCTGGGGGCCAGCCAGCTACTGCCATTCCTGCTGATAAAGACAGATGCCTGTGTGTGGATTCCAGAATCCAAATGCATCAGCTTCTGATGTTGGACCAAGCTCTGTTTAACTTGGGGATAGTTAAGAAATGTACTAAATCTGAAACAAAATGATCAGTTGTTGATACATTTGTGTGGTTTGAAGTTAAGACATTACACTAGTTTTAAAAAATGTGTTTGGAACTTGATGTGGAGTTCAAAGGAATTATTTTGAACAAACTTAACATGCTGCTTTTGTGTACTTTTTTGTGTTCTAGGTGGCTCACTAGGTAGATATGTTCAGAGAAAACTAGCAGCTTTGAATCTGTGGGAGAACGCTTTTCACAGTGTTAAAGAAAATCTAAAGGCTGGCATCTTGATTTGTGAGCAGTGGGGGTCGGCTTGTGAGTACCTGACTGGACAACTGTGGCAACGTTATACTCTGCATCCATGGAAAAATGAGAAATATTTCCCTGAATCATTAGCCAAACTTGGAAAACGTCTTGATGAGGTAGAAATTTGAGTCATACACATTTATTTCATTAGACACAGAATTAAACAACATTATTTTAAGTTAAAAAAAGGAATTAAAACACTTGTAGCCTTTTCAGAGTCAGATAGCATTCCATAATCCACGTTTCCCTAAGCCTTTCAAAAGTTTCTTGTAAAAAGGAGAGGGATGGGATATGCTGCTTGTGCTTTTTGCTTCTAAATTTAAGTTTTATGTAAAAATACGTCAGTGATATCAAATATTTTTTTCCATTACAGGTGCTAACTGTTAGAACACTGCATGAAAAACTTAGATTATTTTTGCCAGCTGGAGAACAAAATGCTTTACATCTTGCTCAAGTGTTTGAACCCTTTGCTGGCTTAAATCCTGTACACTATAATCCTTACACAGAGGTATAATGCTTATTTTTAATTTATGTACATTTTTTATGTGACTTTTTATGATGTATATGAACCGTCCAAAACTAACATATGAACCATATCTCTAGCCATTATGGAAAGCAGCAGTCTCTCAGTATGAAAGAATTATTGCACCAGCAGAACAAAAAATAGCAAGCAAGCTGAAGAAACTTATTTCAGAAATTCAGGACAGTCCTCAGCAGGTATGGGTATTTTAAAATAAAGTTATTGAATTCTTACATACACAGTTTAGAACAAAGTAATAAAAGTACTTAGAGCCAAAGACAGTACTTATTAGCAGCACTAATGAGTAGTTTTAGGAGATGGTTTTTTTTTCAAAAGAAAGAGATAACTTTTTAAAATTTCATATTCCAGCTTCTTCAGACATTTCAGAAATATAAGGAACTGATAAAGCATCCAAATATAAGCAAAGAATTGCTTTTTGAAAGGGAAACCTTGCTAGCAAGACTTCAAGCTTATGTCAAAGGTAAAAATGTATTTAAAGTATTTAATTGCATTAGGTTTTCTGCAAATACTAGAATTCTTTATTTATTTTTAGATAAGTCAATATCCCTAGTATGTTTTTATTACTACCATAATATTTTTAAGCTTGTTCTGCTAGATTTCTGGCCTAACATGAATCCGTTGTTTGTGTTAGACTACCAGACAGACTTTGAAACTCGATGCCATGGTGTTCCTGGTGATGTTTCTGGACCGCTGTCAGGCAAAAACCTTTCTGAAGTTGTCAATAATATTGTATGGGTCCGTCAGTTGGAACTGAAGGTAACAGATTCCATTGCTGTTTAGACACGGTGTTAACATACAATGTAAAACATGGTATTTGAGATTTCTGTGGGGAATTCCCCACAGAAAAATTGTGAATATCCCGAGTTAGATAATCAAGATTCCTTATCAGTGGTGCTGCTTGCTAAGTTGAATTATTGAGTGACCCAGAAGACAGACTTTTCGTAATACATTGAACTTCCTGCTTTTATGTCTTAATTCTTTTTGGCAAAAAAAGAGACCAAAATTCTGAGAGGGGGTGTTTTTGTTAAATTTTACCCTCCAGTTTGTATTCCAAAATTGTATTTAAGATTTACAGATAGCCAGATTCTAATATTCTAATTCTCACTTGTTATTACTAACCTGTCTAGTGTCCTCTTGAAATCAAAGGGATTTCTTGGTAGTACTTTTTTGAGTCAGTGCCTGCCAGGGAATTTACTACAGGGACTGTAATAAAAATAAATGCCAAACAATTCTGTGTTCTCTTACAACAGAATGAGTTTAAAACATATTTGACTCTATTTTAACTTATGTTATTTTTGTTAGTTTGTATTTACACTTTAATGGAAAACTCTGGAACTTTTTTTGGAAGGTATTCACTCATTAAGAGAAAAATGTTTTTTGTAAACATAAGCGTCATTTGTAATAACTATAGCTTTGAATGAGAATAGAAGTTACTTATCACAGAATAATTATTAGCCCAGCTTTCTGACATTCATCTGTGATTTGCAGAAATCTCAAGGCCCATTTCTGCTGAATGTGGCAAAGGGTGGAGGTCTTAAAGGTGTTACTGTGTTATGTGTCCTACAGAGAGATCATCATCAGCTTAGGTTTCACAGTGTCTTCTACTTGGTCTGCTAAAGACCTAGAGAGCAGTTCTGCTGATGTGTGCCTTCTTTAGGCTTTTCTAAATTTGCTTTCAAATTGCTTTCAAATCTCCACTGATTGTATTGACTAGGGTTTTGATTAATTTGCCCACAAGTAGATGTGAAGTCCCATTTGAAACACCTTTGAATACTGGCATGGACCTTGTAGATGCACCAAAGAGTGCATGGGAGATCTGTACCTTTATGGAGAATTAACTACAGATACTCTGGGTAGTGGTAGACACCTGTGGTGGACAAGTTATTCAGACCCAATTCACTGTAATGGGAGTTTGAACACCTGGGACACAATTCAGGATTCACTTTTTTTTTTTTTTCTTTCTTTTCTAATAGTTTTTTGAATCCCGTTTGGATGTTTCGTAATACTGATTTTTATTGTGGTGATTTTTCTTTTCTGGGAATACTGGGAAGTTAAGCTGCTTCTCTTTGTGTTTAAGGTGGATGATGCTATCAAACTGGCAGAGGCTCTTCTGACTGACTTATCTGGATTTCACACTTTTCATCGAAGTGCAGATTCTTTTCTGGAACAGTTAAAAGTGTATGAACAGGAACAATTTGATGATTGGTCTAGGAACATCCAGTCAGAATTATCAAATCCCAAGTCAGGACTTTGGTAAATATATTCTTGTTTGAGTAATGTTTATGCTGAAATCTGTAGTGTGGTGTAAATCAATAGAACTTGACAAAGGAAAAAAAAAAGTTACAGGATTGAGAATGAGTGGAGAAGCAAAATGGAAGAGTTTATTATCGTTTCATTATCCTGCCAGGCTTGCTTCATAAGGTGAAGTATACAGGACAGTGTTAATAACTAATCTTGCCATTTCTATTTGAGAAATACTGTCTAGCTGTGAGTTACATGTTAACTACTGTAACAAGCCAGAAAAACTTTGTGAGCAAAACCAATAGTCATTGTTCATTTCTTCTTGTCTTCACTGGCTTTGAATTAAGAGAAAGATTACTAGGATAATTTCTGAGTAAATTAAAATGTTAATAAACATGGGAAAACGTAATAGAATGACTTCAAGCTTTAAAATGAAAAATGTGAAAATGCACCTCAGAAAGGATCAATATCAAATGATATTCAATAATATGTTTAATTTGATTTTGGTTTAGTATCCAAGCAAATAGTCCTGTAATGGAGTTGGATCACGTTTTTGGAACATTAAACATACTTTATTCAGATCGTTTGGTGACTCTCCTAAGAGAAGTACGTCAGCTATCAGCACTTGGTTTTGCTATACCAGCTAAAATACAAGGTGTTGCAAACACTGCACAGAAGTTCTGTAAGCAGGCGGTCATCCTCAAACAGGTATAGGATTAAATGTCATAATAACTTTCTGTTCTGACTTCACAGCTTCAGTAGTAGAGCTTTTCTAGACTGCTATCTTTTCTGACTGTGTGGTTAAGCTTTGTGCTGTGTTTGACTGTACAAAAGTGACTTTTTTCTTGAATGAATTAGCTAAGTCCTTAAATGAGAACAAAAATAAAGAAATGCTTTATAATTTTGGAATGTGTCTTCTTTTGAAACCAAATGAATTGTAGTATTAAAGCCATGTGAAGTTACTGTATGAATATACAAAAATAACACAAGTAGTTCCTTGATCTCCTGGTTTTAGTCTCTGATTAATTTCTGATTAGTATAACTGGAGGAAAATATCATAAAATGGAATGACTTGTCCTCAACATTACTAGTTTTCAATTGAAAACACATTAATAAGTATTTTAATTGAAATGTATGTTTTTTTTAATGGGGGCTTATTTTTTGACTGAACTCAATGCTACATAACTTTTTATTGGGCTTATATTGCAGTTGAAAGACCATGTCATGTTCTCTTCTGTTACTGCAAGATGAAAGAATTAATATGTACATATTGGTAAAAATTCTTACGTAGATACACAGGCTTAATTCAGTTTCACATGAGGTGTCATTGGTACTGGAGATACCTGCACAGCTAAGGCACACAAGATCTACAAAATACCCATGCGTATAGATCATGGACAAGTGCCCAAGTGGAAACCTTAGTTATATCAAAAGGCACTAGATATCTTTGTGTGGACAACTAAACTGAGTTGTAGAGTATCCCTCTTACTCCAGCTGCCAATCTGGGAGTAAATAGATCTATTTTTGCTCCTTTGTCATATGCTGGTGGGTGTCATGGATACTTGAAGGCCTCTGAAATGGCAATAGATGTCTATATTTGCATAAACTAGTGGATCTGTTCCACTTACAATAAATCAGAGATTGAATCTATTTCACTTAAGGTGAAGTATAATCACCTCAGACATGTGACAGTCTTTTTTGCTATTAGAATTCATCACTAGGAGAAGATAGGATCATGTTAGCATTGCATATATACTTTATTTTTGTAAATATTTTACTGTTAATTCTCATTTCTTATTGGTGTTTGGGCAGTATTTTCAGAAATATCCTACATTACACTTACTGGCATGTAAGTATTTTTATCTATTCTTGTAAAATTAATCTCTCCATTTTTACAGGTGGCACATTTTTATAATTCTATTGATCAACAAATGATTGAGAGTCAGAAACCAATGATGTTACAGTCTGCACTAGCATTTGAACAGATAATTAAGGTGAAATAAATCCTCTCTCTTTGTATTTTAAATTTCAGTGGTATCTGTGCATATTCTGTGCTGCTTTTTCTGTGTTTATTGCTGGACCTTTTAACTGCAGCCTTCCCATACAAGCAGTGCTATCTGTTTAATTAGCATTTATTGAAATCAGTGGGCCTTTTATTTTGATATTGTCATTTAAACAACTGCTTACTTCTTTTTACTTTGGATATCAGAGTAATATGCTCTCTTACTGTTTGAATTTATACACAAACCACAATGTGGTCAATTCCTTAATAACTGGGAATGTAACACCTATTTTAATGGTTATAAATAATATTATTTTGATCTATTTTAGTAAAAATTGCATATACTTTATTCTGGAGATAAATTGGTATTAAGGAATAGTTTCATTGTTTTGACTGTTACTAAAAACTCTGGATGTCATAATTCTCTTGAGTATTTCTAATTCAAATTTTGGGCAAGTTAAAAGTAGATAGTTTCTGTCTCGAGTGCATTAGTGAGAGAGAGGTCCTTCATTTCTTACTAGGAGTACGGCCATCTTTCTCATATTATTCATTCCTGTATGGTAGCTGGTAGACTATATTTGTCATTAAACCTTACAAAAGTTATATGTTTTTCAAGCATTCCAAATCTGGTCCTGGAGGAAAAGCTCAAATAACATGGGAAAATCCTAGAGAATTGGAAGCTTATATCCAAAAACTCCAAGCTGCTGCTGAAAGGCTTTCCACTGAAAATAGAAAACTAAGAAAGTGGCACACATACTTTATTGAAAAGGTATGTTTTTGAGGTGAAATTGAAATAATGTCTCTTATAGCTGACTTTATCCTTTCTTTCATTTATGTGGTGATGAATATATTCATTATCCTTTAAAATTCTTTTAACAGGTTATATCTCTCATGAATATTGACCTACTTCGGCAGCAGCAGCGTTGGAAAGATGGACTCCAGGAGCTCAGAACTGGTTTTGCCAGCCTCCAGTCACAGGCAGGGTTTCCTTATCATATTGCAAACTGTGAACATCTGGCTTTTCAATAGTTATCAAGATTTAAGACTCAAACATAGCATGATTGAATTAATTTTGATTAAGGAGTTACTAGCTAGCTCAGGAAAACTGACTGTGTACTACTTAGTTGATACGAGATGTGAGGTAGAATCTCAGATGAGGAGGATGAGGATAATCTTTTTTGTGTCATACTAGTAACGGGAGAATAAGAACACTTGGTTAGATGACAGGAGTTTGATGAAAAAGTGGGAAAAGCTTATGTCATAAATAAATAAAGAAAAAATAAAGAAACTGGTACAGATATGAGTGATCCTCAGGCAGAATAGAAGACATTAATAAAATTTAGAATTAAAATGCATTTCTGCCTCAAATAATGAAAAAAGCACATTTTTACTTCACTATCAACTGTCAATTTTTAGAATAGAATCATAGAATAGTAGGATCATTTAGATTGGAAAAGACTCTTAAGATCATTGAGGAAAATGAGTAAGATTTTGATTAAGAATATAATCTTATCAAAGTAACTGATGATACTGCTATCACCTAAGTTATTTTGAGGTGTAATTCAAGTCAGTTTAATTTTTCTCATAGCCTTCAGCAATAATGGGGCGATATTCTTAGATGGATGTGGTCTTAGTCTTTCTAATGCAAACCCAGATTGTATTAGTTGGTATTTGCCAGTCAAGTAAATCCAGTATTTTTACTGTATTTTTCTTATAATTTTTTCTGTCTTCTTAAGTTAATATGGTTAATATGTAAGTGCATTGATTCAGCGTTTGGTTTGTAATTTCTTTTGAAATTTAGATTGTGAATTTTTCATCTTGAAGTCAGTATAATTTATTAAAGTGAGTAGTCTATATTTGCTTTAAGATCTGCTTGAAAATTATTCTGGTATTACAGAGTATTTTATATGCAAAATTAACTAAGCTGTATTCAGTCACTTTTTTTAATCTTTGACTAGAAGCGATAAAACTCAACCAAATGTATGCTGGTTTTGCCATCCAGAAGTACAAGATGGTATAGTCTTACTGATGTTGTCATCAAGATTTTATTTATTTCTTTAAAACCCCTATTTATAATTGTCTTAAGGCTTAATTGAGACAATTGCAAGTTATCTTAATCTCTAGAATCTTTCTGTTAGAAGAGTTCCTCTGGGCAGCCCTGAACTGTAGGGCAGACCTTAACTGTGTAGCTTTCTGCAACAACCTTGGACTCCCTCCAAAATCCTGGCTGAAAATCTCTATCCAATTAAATAAGAAGAGAGCCTGTTAAGCTAGAAGAAGCTTCTAATTTCTTTTTAAATTTGTACTTCGCTTTTGAAAGTCCCTGGATGGCTTACAAGTGACCATTTCCAGACTTGAGTGTATGATGCGACTTTACACATTCTTACAGTGCAATGTAGCAGATTCCAATGAAAATCTGAATTCTTTAAGATAAAATCTTATATCTACTTATTAGTTAACACTGATCTGTGGAAAAACACAGTAATTTTCTGATATACTGTTTAAAAGCTAACTTACATATCACAGGAAAATAAAAGGTGTGATGCAGGTTTAGATCTCTCATTTAGCCAGCTCTGTATCTTATTTCTAGTAGTCTCATACATTTTAGAGAATTGATACAAGAAATACATAAAATCTTGATGACAACATCAGTAAGACTACACCATCTTGTACTTCTGGATGGCAAAACCAGCATACATTGAAGAATCTTGGAGTAAACCAATGGGAGATGAACCTCAGTGATGTTGTTATGCTGAACTGTCATAGATACTGGTTTGATTTGGATAATTTTTTTATATTCCTGTATATTAATTTGAAATAAATGATCTTCTAGATCTTCTTAATATTCAAACTGTTCAAAATCATAGAATCATAGAATATCTTGAGTTGGAAGAGTCCCATAAGGATCATAGAGTCCAACTCCCTGCTCCTCGCAGGACTGCCTAAAAGTAAAACATACGTCTAAGAGCATTGTCCAGATGCTCCTTAAACTCTGACAGGCTTGGTGCTATGACCACTTCCCTGGGGAGCCTTCCAGTGGTGTGATATTTCTTTGAATTTTATGAAGAACTTGGTCTTCAGGGATTGTACTGTTCTTAGTTCCAGATAATAATCATGGCTTGAAGAATAAAATGAAAGTAAACATTGTTATATTTTAGGGTTTCAGATCATGTGATATGGAAGCCTGGAGACAGCACTGGAATCATCAACTTTACAAAGCTCTGGAGCATCAGTATCAAATGGGCTTAGAAGCACTCAATGAGAATTTACCAGAAATAAATATTGATCTAACATTCAAGTAAGATTTTTTTTTTTTTCCTATTAAGAAAGTATTCTGGCTCAGATTACATTCAAATACTAGTGTTTGTATTATTTGTTTCACTTTTTAGGCAAGGCCGGTTACAATTCAGACCTCCTTTTGAAGAAGTACGAGCTAGATATTATAGAGAAATGAAGAGATTCATCTCCATTCCAAATCAGTTTAGGGGAGTAAGTGAAGCAGAGGAAGAGTCTATATTCACTGTTATGACCGAAAGAAATGCAAATGGATTTGTGACTGCTTTTAGTAAAGCAGAGGATTTGTTCAGAAGACTGACAGAAGTTTCTAATCAATTCAAGGTATTTTCAATATGTGACTGACTCATACTTCCCCCTCTCCCCCCAGCCCCCAATTTCTGTCATTTTAAGCTTCAGACATTCTAGAGGTAACCAAGCAATGACATTTGTGCATTGATGTCCTTTTCTGCAGGGCATATGAGCAAAGTCTTAGTAAGTCCACCCATGTTAAGCCAACTACATAAGCACATACCTAGATTGAAGCATAAGTACAGTTTTCGTTGAAACCTCAGTATTATAGCTGTGTTTATACTTTTGTTCAAAATCTGGTTTGATTATCCTTAAATGTGTGAATATGTAAAACCATTTTGTATCTCCTGATTTTTGCACTGAGAGAATCTGTAGGTAATTGAAGGAGCACAAAGGTTAAAGAGAATGTAGCTTGAAAATATTGTTAAAGTATTTTAATATTATTGAGAAAGAGTTTTTTTTAGTATGGAAAATATTTCTTTTCCATGAAATCGAAAATAATGTTGAAAAGGAATGGATCGTAATTGGCCAAGTAGATATGGAAATGCTGGTGGAGACACATCTTTCTAGCAAACAGGACTGGGAAAAAAACTTCAAAGCATTAAAAGGGAGAGGGAAAGAAGCAGAACGCCTTCCAAGGTATAGCATAACTCTATTCTTGTGTTTGAATAATGTATTTTATCAGACACTTCAAATGTAAAATAGAAATATTCTTTTTACTTGGAGATATAGATAGAATTTCTAGTGTTTTTTAAATACTAATGTACTTTTAACATGTTTAGATTTTTGTTTTTCAGTTTTATTTATAGACACTTATTCCCTTTTATCTGCACAGCCTTCTCTGAAAACTTTTAATATCTTCCTTTGATATGATGGGAAACCCCCTTAAAATTCAGGGCTGATTCTGAAATACTGCAAATGATGGTCATATTTGTAACAGTTCTTTTAGCTAAGTCCTGTATGTGTGGAGTATATCTGGCAGCTGTGAACAGACTTAGTAAACATTTATACATGAAATAATTCCTCTATTGAAACATTTGATTACCTCTTATAACTTATAGTTTAAGATATGCTAGTGTAGGGTTTTATTCTGATATATTTTCACATGGAATTTAGTTCTCGAATGAAACTGGTGGGAATCATGTTCAGAACAAGTAAAAAGAGGTGAGGTTTCATGCAGGAGAATGGACTGGTGGAACTTGTTGGCAAAGTGATATTCTGAGTCATAAGGATTTTCATGAGTTCAAGGGCAGCTGGGGTGAATAGAGGAAAAGTTGCCTGACATGTCTTATAGCCAGAAACCACATGTGGCTATGAAGTGCCGTGAGTTAAAAATAGTTGGTGTTGAGGAAGGATACTCAGGAAGGTATCAAATAAGGTTGCCCTTTTTCTTTGTATTCTTTAGGCATCTACTTATGGTCTCTGTGAGATATCAGATATGGAGCCTTGAAGTGACTCACTGTGGCTTTTCTTATGTTCTTAGGTTTATTGAAGCCTGGGTTAGTAAATTCTCATGGAAATTAGAGATTTAAAGACATGACTGCACAAATAACTAAAATATTTATCTTTTTGAGTATAGAAACAGTGCTTTTGAATTTAGTGACATTAGTTAGACAAAATCAAGCAATTCTCTCATTATTTGGAGAAGCAGAGCATTAAACTTTAGTGCCCATAAAACTGCATATATATGCATAACAGTTATAAATGTTTTGATACTATGACTAATTCTCCCAATAAGCTGTGACTTTTATTTGTAGTATTATGAGGGAAATTTTTTCTTATTAGGCTACAAAATCAGGGTAAACTATAGACAAGCAGAGATCTTAGAGGTATTGAAATGTAAGTATACTACTGAATATTTGCTATTTCTGAATCTTTTGTCTTGAAGCACCATCAGGATAGATTGTTTAACTGTTAATTGCAACCCCGTGAAAAATGCAATTGATGATTTCATCCAGAAATTTTATGATGTTCTTGTCATTTCTTTGAGGAAATCTATTCAAGGTAAATAACTTGAATGAATAGTACCTTTTGTTTGTTTGTTTCTGTTGTACTTGTGGACATTTTTGTTAATGTTATCACTCTTTCTAAGAAATGTTTTACACTTGGGCACAGGGAGCTGCAGAAATCACAGTGCAGAGCAAGTAACCTCTTACTAATTTTTCAATACAGGCCTAATCTAAGAGCCCTTGATGTCCATGTGCATCTTTCCCATTCACTTGTTTTGGCCACATCTGTTCCAGATGTAAAAGAGTATATATGAATGTTATTTTCTGTGTTTCTTTTGTCTGAAGGAAAATTTCTTTGTCATTTCAGGGAGGAAAATGTATTTGATGTTTAAGGGTAACTGAAGGAAGAATCATGAAACGTTGCAATTAAAATATATTATTAGATTTTTCTTTCGCAAATTGAAATACTTCATGAAGAGTCTTAGAGAATCTGGACATATTCCATAGAACTGCTTGTCACTTAGATTGTCAAAATGCAGACTGTTAAAGAGTGCAAAATATTTCCCTTAAAATATTTCCCTATTTTTGGGTAGTGATGAGAAATACCAGTGTGTTGTGTTTTAAATGTATCATTCAGCACAGGAAACACAGAACAGGGGTTGTGCAGTGTCTATGGTTAGCCAGTACTGAGGGCTAAACTGTAGCAGTCAGTCTATCACCCAAGACTCCCTCCCCAGATGGGAAGGAGAATTGGGGAAAAAAAGGAAAAGGCCCGTGAGTTGAAGTATAGACAGATTTAATGGAATAACAAACCAGAAAACAACAATCAATGCAAAGCATAAAGGATTCTACTCAGCCTGGTTCAATGCTGACAGCAGGAACAGAGCAGCACCACCAAGGAGCCTCAAGGAGAGGAGAAGGAACAGCACCCTCGCTGAGCTCCCTCCTTTAATAATGAGCATGACGAGGTGGTGTGGGATACACCTGTGAGTCAGCTGCCCTGATTGGATCTCCCAGCTGACTCGGGGCTACTCATGGCCTGCCTGCATGGCTGGTGCATGGGTCTGTGCCTGGGGAACCAGGACATGCAGAAAGTGAATTATTTCTATAGCCTGAACAATGAATTGTTTCCCAAAAGATGTATTAGTCCCTGGAATTGTACAGCTCCTTTCTCAGTACCAAAAAGATATACCATGGTAGGAAAATACATCATAGCTTAATCAGGCTTTTGTTTGTGAATCTTTTCAATAGTTAAAGCAAGACTGTTTTAGTTAGTTTAGTTTCTTTAAAAAAAATAAAACAAATCACACACCCCCCAAAAAAAAACAAAACCCAAAACAATTTTAACATCTGTTTTTCTCCATTTACCCAAAAAAAGACCTATACAGAATTTGAAAGTGTATAAATAAACACCTTATGTATTTATGTTTATTTCTCAGAAAGAACTCTGATACTTATGGTCTAAATCATATGCTGAATGCTGTAGATTACATTTTAAAAGCTATGTGTAAACATGAACATGCAATTTTTGTTGAAGCAGTGTATAAGATTGGGATCTGCAGTTTTTTAAGCAAATACTTTGCGTACATTATTGTGTCTTGTGACAATGTTGTATGACAGTACATTTGTTTGACTTGGATACTTATTACTACAAATATTTCCTCTGTGATAACTTTGTTCTCAACCTCTATATAGCTCACCTATGTGATGTTTCTTCATTTCTCACTGATGCCATGGAAACATTAGTGATTAGGCCCCAGACTATAGAGGAAATAGCAGAAGATAATTTAAAATATTTAAACCTACATGAGCGAAAAGAAGGGGTAAGATACCATTTTATCATATTCAGAACACCAGCTACCAAAAAATATAATTGTTTTCTAGTATGGAAACTTATATTTGATTAGTTTAGAACATGCAGTGGCCATATAGGGTCAGGGCAGTAGTCGGCATAGCACAGTATTTTGTCTCCAGCTAAATCTCACTCAGTGGATTTCTCTTCCATAACCTTACCTTGTCTCCTGGTGAAAGCAAATACACCTCTGACATCCAAAATATCCTCTGGTAAAGTGTAGATGGATTAGCCATACAAAGAAGGCCTTGATGCTGTGCAAATACTGTTCAGCAGTAGGTGAAACACTGACATGTTGTTAGTATTGTTTTTGTCACAGATCTAAAACATAGCACCATATGAGCTGCTATGAAGGAAATGAGCTCCATCCCATCCAGAGCCAGCCCACAGATGTACATGTTTACTGAATTCTGTCACTCCCCTGCTGTTCTCAAATCTGATTGAGTGGATCTCTGAAATATATAAAGAGGCACTTACCTGTTTCAGAGTAAACATTCACTTCTGTGTATCTCGTGTCAGGATCAATATTTAGAATTTCTCTAAATATTTTTTCCAATGTTTTAATATTGTTCTATAAACATATATAGGCATATATTAAGTGCATACCCAGTTGATGATTCTTATGTATTTGCAAACAAGATTTGCTGAATTTTTACACACACACATATTTTTATTCTGCTTGAATTTAGATTTTTCTCCTGTTTCAAGAGGCTGAAGACAAAAACAAACTTTTGCGAACTGTGGCTGGTTCAGGTTTGGACACGATCAGTAACCTAAGAGCTATGTGGGATAAATTTGAATTAATGATGGAAAGCCACCAGCTTATGATTATAGAACAGGTAACAATGAAAGATTAATATTTACCTAAAAATGTTGAAATTATTTTGAATAAGTCTGGAGAAATATTATTTTGCTTAGATTAAATCCATAAATGTTCTCAGTTCAGCATTAACACCAACATTACTGAGTTGAGGGAGAGCCTTTAAAAGAAGAATATAGTAACTAAGTGAAACTTCTGTTGAACTGCTGCTGAAATGAATGTTACATTATTGTATTTCTGTCTCAAACAGCTTTCTGGTGATCAAGGTGGCTTAATGAATCAATGGTTAACTGAGGAAAACAGAATAACAGTTAAAATATAGCATTTTTATTACTTTATCATGGTTTTAGTACTCATGCTTATTATTTTATTTTCACACAAATTTGCTAAACTATACACAGTCCTGTAATTCCAGACAACAGGCAAATTGCTGAACTCATTTGAAGTTCTGAAGATATTAGTATATCGTACAAATACAGCATTTTTTCTGTGTGCTATAAGATGCAGATTAAATAGGTAACACAGGTTGAATAAATAGGTCTCAAATACCAGCAAAAAAAATAAATATGTATGCCCCCTTTTTCAAGAAAACCCTGGAAGAGTAAAGATGAACTATTTTGTAGGATACTATGCAAGAAGGTCTTTTTGAGTTTGATTTTCAAGTTGTAGTTATCAAGTTTTCATCAAGTTTTGAAGTTGATACTTTGATTTTGGTCATAGTTGTAGCTACAAACCATTGAAGGAATTTCACTTAACTCTTGCTTTACAGGTGGAAATGATGAAGAGAAGTGTGATTTCACGTATTAATATATATCTTCAAGACCTGGAAAAGTTTAAAGCTCGTTGGGATCAGCTAAAGCCAAGTGATGATGTAATTGAAACAGGTGATCAGGATGTGCTTGAGAAAAGTGCTCAGATCATAAAGGAAAAAGAAAAAGAATTTGATGAACTTGAAACTGTGAAAGAAAAGCTCATGTATGTATATTTCCCTCTATGTCTTATTCTTTAACATATAGATATTTTGCAGCCTTAGTATCTAAGAAAATGTTAACTAATTTTTATCACAACAGATAATATAAGGAATTTAATTTTATTTGTATTACATGGTTTTCATTAGTTTTTCAGGGTCCTTTTTGTTGATTTTACATAACATGGATTTCTCAAGCTAAGTTTTTCTGGAGTTTTTTGGAATTAAAAGTTTGAGAAGGCTCTTAGGATTTCATTTAAGGGAGTCTGTACACTAAAGGCTTGATTCTGACTTCTGAAATTGTCACTAAGAGAAGGTTTGGGACATTGTTCCAAGAAGGGGGAGTTATTACTTCAATCTTCTTGTAACTTAAGTGGGCAAGAGCTCACCTCTCCCATTTCTTGAATAAGAAGGAAACTGTAAGGAAATTGCTGTTGGCAGCAATGTTCTTCAGTGAAGCCAGTAGCTTTTCTTGAAAAAGTACAGTTGTTTTCATATGATACCATCTCTTAAACCATAAATGTATAATGCAGTAATGTAATGTGTAATACAATGATCTTTTTATTCAGTGAGGAATGCCATCATTTTAAATTGGAAGAGCCTGACTTCTCATTGTCAAAAGTTATATCTCAAGATATTAAGAGTTGTGCAAGAGTCTGGGCATTGTATGAAGAGTTTTATCAAGGTTTTCACGAAAAAGCCAAAGAAGACTGGATTAGTTTTAGGTATGATTCTGTTACTTTATTTTTCGTGGAGAACTATATGTGTGATTGTAACACTGTGTTGTTATGACCTTTTTATATTTGACTGTCATGCAGGAGTAAAACATACCTATTTGAAGAATTCTTGTTTAACTGGCATGATAAACTGAGGAAGATGGAAGAACATACTGTAGTGACAGTAAATTTGCAAAAAGAAGTGGACAAATATAAAGTAAGATGCTAACTACAAAAAGGGGTGTAAAACAAGAAAATGTTTTGGTATTACTGGGATATATACTTCATTCTGTAGCTTATTGTTCAGTTCTTATAATAAAATCAGTTACAGTTTAACAAAACATCTTCTGATACTCTTCTGAACATTTCACTTTTGAGAACCTTTTAGTTCCTTACAATGAACAGGAGGGTCATTATAATTTACATAGACACACATTTAGCAATGAGTTTTCCTCAGAGTTATACTCCTAAACATTAAATCCAAGAACTGAAAAAAATATACTTCAGTTTAAGAATGTAAATTTTTGTTTTGTTTGAACAGCATGTCACTGTAATCAGATGAAATTTTCATAAAGACTAGATGGATTCACATATACATTTTTCCTATAGATGATAGTTCCTCTCCTAAAATACATAAGAGGAGAACATCTTTCTCCAGACCATTGGCTGGATCTTTTTCGTCTTCTGGGTCTTCCCCGAGGCACTACACTTGAGGGTTTGTTGTTTGGAGATCTGCTAAAAGTGACGGATACTATTATAGAAAAAGCAATGGAACTTAAGGTATGAATAATTTCAAACAGAGGTAATATATTTTATTTTATGGTTTATTTTATGTAGTATATCTTGTTCTGTATGCATATTTATATTTTCATTACTACAGAAAGAGAATTTATGTTATAATTTTGAATGAAAAGTTTATTGCAAGCTCTGTAGTTTCAAATGAAATTTATTTATGCTTTTAAACAGGATTTGAATTGTCGGGCCCAAGGTGAAGTCACAATCAGAGAAGCATTACGTGAGCTTGAACTCTGGGGAGTTGGAGCTGTTTTTACATTAACAGATTATGAAGATAGCCAAGGCAAGACTATTAGGCTTATTAAAGACTGGAAGGACATAGTCAACCAAGTTGGAGATCACCGCTGTCTTCTGCAGTCCCTCAAGGACTCTCCATATTACAAAGGTTTTGAAGATAAAGTGTCCATCTGGGAAAAAAAGTTGGCTGAACTGGATGAGTATCTGCAGAATTTAAACCAAATTCAGAGGAAATGGGTCTATTTGGAACCGATATTTGGTCGTGGAGCTCTGCCCAAAGAACAGGCTCGCTTCAATAGAGTTGATGAAGATTTTAGGTTAGTGTTATGGAATGCATCTTATATTCTGTAGTATCTTTGACACATGTAGGCTAGAAGTTTTATGGTGAAAATATATGGAACAATTGGAACATATATGGAGATGAAGGTCAGCAGCAGGAATTGAGTAGATATAGATACGTGGCAGTGACATAGGTCTGAATAAAGGTGGTAATGTAGGTTGCATTAATGAAGTACATGTGAAAGAGGGAATCACATGAAGCATCAAAAATCATGAACAAAGCAGGAAAACAATATCAGTGTTGTCAACAAGTGGTGGTGGAGTTCCCATCCTTGGAGGTATTTAAGAAACGTGTAGATGAGGTGCTGAGGGACATGGTGTAGTGGTGAATTGGCATTGTTAGGTTAATGGTTGGACTTGATGATCTTAGAGGTCTCTTCCAACCAAGGCTATTCTGTGATTCTGTGATTCTGTTTTTTCAAGAATCATTTCTTGTTAAAGGCAAGCACTTTTTTCACTAAGAAAGTGAACAGATGGACTTTTTGGGGAAACAGGTGGTTTACTTGTTCCAAATAAGTCAAGGAGATAAAACAGGAGGAGATGTTAGAAATGTAGAAAGATATGTATCATTATCTGTCTTGATTTTAGGTAAAGTGATTTCTTAGGAGGAGATAAAAGTCAAGAATTGAATTTTCTTATTTTGGGTAGAGAAATTTTAGGAAGAAACATTGGAGAGAAATTGATGTAAATTCTGAAATTCTTCATCATTAATACAAAAAACTGAAGGTTATCTATCAGATATTTATATGACTTACCTGTGCTTTATTTTTTGTTTACGTAACTACTTGTATATCATATTCAGATTAAAATTGTAATGGTTGTTTTATGAATTTTTCCATTTTTTTCTGTCAAGATCCATTATGTCGGATATCAAGAGTGACAATAGGATAACATCACTGAATACCCGGGCAGGAATAAGAAATACCCTAATTACCATACTTGACCAGCTTCAGAGATGTCAGAGATCTTTGAATGAGTTTTTGGAGGTACAACTGACATTAGCATCGTTTTGTATAAAGAAAGTCCATAAGTTTGAATTTAAATCAACAGAACTGATTTATTTTGTTTTTATATAGGAAAAGCGCTCAGCATTTCCGAGATTCTATTTCATTGGAGATGATGACTTATTAGAAATTTTAGGACAGTCCACAAATCCTCTGGTTATCCAGTCTCATCTTAAGAAACTTTTTGCTGGTAATGCCTTCGTCTTCATTTGTGGAATGTACTTATTTAGAAATAAGATTCTTCAAAGCTAAATAATCTGCTGCAGACTTTTTTTTTTCCTCTCTCTCTACTAGTAGACACTAATGAATTAATGTTTGATTCTAACAATATATAACTTCATTGCCATTTTCTGATTAATAGGTATTAATAGTGTGAGCTTTGATGAAGAATTTAAATACATAGTTGCCATGAATTCTGTAGAAGGAGAAACTGTGCCACTTAGAAATAAAGTTCTTCTGTCAAATGATGTGGAGGTAAGAAAATCACACCCAAGGATAGTTCAAGCATCTTTGAGAAATTATTTTGTCATGTAACTTTTGAGGTTTTTTCATCTCTTTGTCAGGTGTGGCTAAACAGTTTGGCTTTGGAGATGAAGGAGACCCTGAAAAAAATGTTAATTGACTGTGTTGATGCTGGCAAAAAATCCCAAGGTTCAATTGATCCATCGCTCTTTCCTTCCCAGGTAGTAGTTTATCCAGTAATGCCACTGTGTAGTCTGAGATTTACCAAATAAGTTATTTTTTGAAGTCTCATAAGGAAGTATACATCTGGATTTGGAAGAAAATAACCCCAAACAAATCCATTTTACTTATTTATAGTATAGAGAAATTCTTAACATTCATTTTCTTACAATTCATTTGTAAACATTTGAAATACTCAAGTCTTTTACATGGCACCTGATCTACCATCCATCTGTTTACTAAATTTGATGTAAATCTCATCTTAGTTTTAGTGAATGTTGCATGGAGAACTGCTAAGACTTAGTAACATAAAAACCACCCCTTTCTGAATCTGACTAAAATATAGTTTTTACAGCTTAGCTGTATAAGCAGAAATAGGAACATGAAATTTCATGCAATTTTGAGCAGTAGCACAGAGAATTGCTCACAGTCACAGAATGGTTGAGGTGGGAAGTGACCTCTAGAGGTCGCCTGGTCCAACCACCCTGCTCAAGCAGCACCACCTGTAGCTGCTTAGCTCAGGACCACATCCAGACAGCTCTTGACTGTCTTCAGGAATGGAGACTCTGCAACCTCCCTGGGCAACCTGTGCCAGTGCTCAGTCACTTGCTCAGTACAAAAAAGTGTTTCCTAATGTTCAGACAGAGCCTCCCATGTTTCAGTTTGTGCCCACTGCCTCTTGTCCATTCAGTGGGCACCTCTGAAAAGAGCCTGGCTCTGTCTTCTTTGCACTGTCCCTTCAGGTATTTATAGAATTGATAAGATCTCCCCCTGAGCCTTCTCCAGGCTGAACAGTCTCAACTCTGTCAGCCTTTCCTCATAGGGAAGATGCTTCAGTCCCTTTGTGGCCCTTCACTGGATACATCCAGTAAAGCACCTCCTTATTGCCTCCTCTGTCACTTTGAAGAAGAAGTTATTGGACTCCAGGAACCTCCTGGATTGCTTATGTCCTGCTGTGTCCTGTCCTCCTCCAGCAGGTACTGTGGTGGTGGAAGTTCCCAGTGAGGACCAGGGTCTGCGAATGTGAGGCTGCTCCTATCTGTCTGTAGCGGGCCTGACCCACTTGTTCTTCCTAGTCAGGTGGCCTGTAGCAGACACCCACTGTAATGCCAATTTGACCTGTCTTCTCTTTAATCCTAACCCGTAAGCTCTCAGCTGGCTCCTGATCCATCTGCAAACAGAACTCCTTGCACTCCAGCTGCTCTCTTATGTAAAGTGCAACTCCTCTTTGTTTCCCCTTCCTGTCCTTCCTAATGAGCCTGTATCCCTCCCTTGCAGCACTTCAGTCCTGGGAGCCACTCCACCACACCTCCATGATCCCAACAGGATCATTGCCCTGCAGCTGCACACAAATGTCTAATTCATTATGTTTATTCCCATACTGTGTGCATTAGTGCACAGACATTTTAGAGAGGTGCCCCTGCATGTTGAGTTTCTGGAGAGGATTTGGGGGATTTCTCCGTAATGATGCCTTGTAGGCATTTCCTTGCTGACATGCAAGTGCTGGAGGTGACCCCACTTAAGCCTCATTTTGTTGTTTTTTGTGATCCCCTCCTGTCACATCACCCCATGCCCTTTGCTCAGTGTCCTGTTTGTCACTTGCTCGCAAGGCTGCTGGTTACTCTGTCCCTCCCCAAGAATGTAGTTACTGTTACAAATCTTCAGATTGGCATAGTTGGTGGAATTTTTTGTTACAGGTCTTTACAGTTCCAAGTTTGATTGCACCTTCATAGCTCAGGCAGAGATTTTCCAGTGAACATAAAGTAATGAGAACATGAGTGGAGTGATAGAAATCAGAATGGAAGATGCTGTATGGGCAGATCAGGGACACAAAAAGTCAGAGCCTCAGCCTGCCTACAATATGGTTGTTTCCATCTGGCATATCATTTAATAGGAAAAGATACTTTAAAAAATTTGCTATGACATGCTGTAAAGCAGCTAAGAGACTTGCTGTATTAGATTACGTTGCAAGTTTTTGCTAAATTTTGTTGGGTTTTAAGATGGCTGTATTTGTTCTTAAGAGCATAGCGAATGTGTGGCTTTGTTAAAAATTGATACAATAAAATACTTTAAATATCAGACATAACAAGTAATTAATTGAAAGTGAATTGAAAAACTTTTTTTCTTTATCTCTTCAGTAGTTATAAAATGTAATTTGAACTTTCTCTTCCAAAGATTCTTTCCTTGGCAGAACAAATTCTGTTCACTGAAGATGTTGAAAATGCCATCAAGGGCCATAATCTGCAACAATTAGAATTAGAACTTATGGCTAAACTGGAACATTATACTAGTGTTGATACTAGTATAGAAAACACTGGGAGTACAGGTATAAAAATAATTAATATAAAATTCTTTATAACAGCTATGTAGTTGTATAGTATTTAACATTCTGTTCATTTAAACAGGAAATTATATAAATCTGTCTCAATTTGAGTTCATAAAGTTGAGTTCCATAAGGTTACCCACCTATTACTACCAAAATTAGTGTATTTAATATTTCAGAGTGAACAATGGGTTTTTATTTAGATTAAAAATGATCTTGGAGCATTTGTATGTTTACAAACCTCTTACATTTTTAAATATTTTTAAATATTTTTTGGTTTATATATTTACTGATAATTTGTCCCCACCTACTGAACTGTACTCTAGTGTTATGTTTCATGGGAGCTGGCCAAACAGCAGTTGAGGTATGTTACGTCATGCTAATATATTCTATATAACTGTGCAGGTGATTCTCTTTTTCTATCTTAGATATATACATCTGCATCTGAACTAATAATCCTTGAGTACCTCTGTAGCAAAACCAATAAACTAGTTATTCTCAAGACATGATTGTTCTGAATCTTACATAGTCCAAATGAGTTAGCATAATAATGCCTTTGAGTGTTTATCCTTCTCTTTTGACTGGAAGGGGGACTTTGAATGACTACCTCAGATGTAAAATTCTTTAGTTAGGTGAGATAGCTCTAGCACTACACATGTAAAAAGAGTCAATGTGACGTGGCTGGCAATCTTTCACCACGTTTGTATAGCTGCTTACTGTATTAAATTCCAGTTTAGAACTTGTGAACTGTTAACATCTGATATATTAATTATGAATAGGATTCGTTTCACCTACCTTCAGCAGTCTGTCAGTGTGGTTCTTTATTTAAAGTCCTTTCTTGTGCTCTTTCTCTCGCCATGGGAGAAATGTCATCAGTTACAGAAGAGTGATCATTCCATCTATTGTATAATACACTGACAGTAACTTTTTAGTTTGGATAATAGATATGATTTTGAATTGAGTTGCCTGATTGTCCCCATTTACTTGGGATGGTATAAGAGCACACAAACTGGATTTCTTTCAAATGAAACTAAATTAAGCAGTATGTTCTCAGAGTACACTTAGTGCACCTGATCTGCCAGTGAACATTCATTGCACATCACCCTAATTAGTCTGAGTAAAATCTCCAGAGTGCAGGTAGTATGGTTTTCAGATCCTCAGCAGATCCATTGACAGATTGTGCCACACTGATTACTGAAGTGGACATAGCTGTACACACTCCTGGAACAAATTGCTTTCCAGAAGAGCCTCTGTCTCTCTGTGTTTAGTGTAGAGGCAGACAAATCACTTTTTAATGACTGAAGTTACATGATGATTTGCATTCTGTGTCAGGATCTCATTTTATGCTGCTGGCTTTAGGTAAAAAATTAGGTATTTCTATATATAATTGAAATGAGATCTGAATAAAATCTGATGATAATAGAAAGCAGCACAATGAACTTGAGAATGGCTAACCTGTATCTTCCTTACTACACTGTTTTGATTTTTTTTTTTTTTTTTTTGGTGGTTATTTGCAGAATCGGGGATCCTTGAGCTCAAACTTAAAGCTCTGATTCTCGATATCATTCATAACATTGATGTGGTGAAGCAGCTGAATCAAGCTCAGGTTCACAACATTGAAGATTGGACTTGGAAGAAGCAGCTGAGATTTTATATGAAAGACCAAAAATGTTACGTACAGATGGTAGATGCTGAACTCCAATATACTTATGAATATCAGGTGTGTTTTTTTTAATTTTGATGTGTTGGCTTTTATATATCTGTCAACCACTTTCTCATTTCACACATGCTGCTGGTTGCCTCCCAGCTGTTGTGTGTTTTTTCAGCTGTGTTGTGTCCTTAGTACACTATTTCATAGAAAATACTAAAAGAGTAATCATTTTCATTCTTGATATTGATGGGCTAAATGTTATTTGTATGGAAAGCTGCTACATTATCATACAAATATTTTCTAATATGCTTGCTACTTGCATATCAGAGTGCAATTTCATCTGTGTTGACCCCTTGTAATTCAAAAAAAAATAAAGCAGCACAATGTTTTGACACTTGATGTAAAGTCAGGAAAACTTTGTAGCTGTAAACAAATTCATATATCTAATGAGACAGGAATCTTGACCGTTGTGTTATATTTTCAAATTAAGGATTTATGAATGAAATTAATGAAATTAAATCATCAATAATTTCTGTCTATCAGTCAATATCATTTGTTTTGTTTCTGCAGGGCAATTCCCCTAAACTTGTTTATACACCTTTGACAGATAAGTGTTACCTAACTCTTACTCAGGCTATGAAGATGGGCCTTGGAGGAAATCCCTATGGTCCAGCTGGAACTGGAAAGACAGAATCAGTAAAGGCCTTGGGTGGACTTCTTGGAAGACAAGTATTAGTTTTTAATTGTGATGAGGTGAATATGGTTCTGTATAATTTAGAAAATGGATATCTATGCCCATACTTCATAAAGCAATACTATATTCTAGAAATACTTTTGATAATTTGTCAGTTTCCATTAGAAATCTGTGGATATTTCCAATGACATATTTTTTAATAGATTGGAAGACAATCTTTCATTATTTACTTGTTATTTGAATTTTGATAGTATTATTTTTAATTTTAAGGGCATTGATGTGAAGTCAATGGGGCGCATATTTGTGGGCTTAGTGAAGTGTGGTGCTTGGGGCTGTTTTGATGAATTCAATAGACTTGAGGAAGCTGTATTGTCTGCAGTATCCATGCAGATTCAGACAATTCAACATGCACTGAAGAAGCACAGTCCTGTATGTGAGATGCTTGGCAAAAAGGTACAGCAAAACTTACTTATTTTCTTCTTATAAAAATAGTCTTTAAACAACTGGGTCAAACTTAAAACAGACTACTGTAACTAGATGTAGTCCACCCAACATTTCTCAATGCTGTTTCATATGACAATATACAATTACAATGTGCTTCCAATACTAGGTTGAAATGGATCATAATTCTGGAATTTTTATCACTCTGAATCCTGCTGGAAAAGGTTATGGAGGAAGACAAAAACTACCTGATAACCTCAAACAACTTTTCAGGCCAGTTGCTATGACTCATCCAGACAATGAACTCATTGCAGAAGTGATTTTGTATTCAGAAGGCTTTAAGGATGCTAAAATACTCGGTAGAAAATTAGTGGCTATTTTTAATCTAGCAAGGTGAGTGTTTTGTTTTGTTTTGTGTTCCTTAGTCATATTACCTTTCTAATTCTCTTTCCTTCTGCTTTTATTTTAGCATTGAACTTTGTGGTTATCTCACTGCCATCTTGTTTCTTGTCCATCTAGTTTATGCCAAAGCGTGACTATAGGGATACAATCTACACATACTTTCTGTTAATTTTCTATAATATTTTATGACTCAGATCTTGCAGGAAATTGTATGTCAGAAACAAAACTAGACATAAAACTGCAGGTTTGGAATAATCTAAAGTTTTGCATTCAGTACGGCTCTTAAATCTGAATGGTACCATGTGAATCTCTGTAGATATAATTAAACTTATAAAATAAAAATGCTGCAATATATTGGGATGTTCAGATGTGAAAATATCTGGAATGCAGTTGTAATCTCAAGGTGGCAAAGTACTGCTCCCCTGTTACGGTTACTAAATATGAATGTGAGCATATGAATGCTTACAAGCATTGCATTGAATTTAGACTCTCGAAGTTGTTGAAATGCAAGTGACTGTTTGGTTATAAGTATGCATATTAGAGAGAAAAAAGTTCAAAGGTTTTAATTAATGCTCTTAAGGACAATAATATATACATTACCTCAGAAAATTTGAGTGTCATTGCTTATATTTCTGAAATGCATATCAGATGACACTACAAATACTCATCGGTTTCTCTTTTGCCCACAGCCATATTATAAGCATATTCATTTGCCAAACAAAAATTTCAGGTGCTGTCACCTAAAGGTTATTACGATATTGCTGTTTTTAAATTTAGGGAGCTTCTGACACCTCAGCAGCACTATGATTGGGGTTTACGAGCATTGAAGACTGTTTTGAGAGGCTGTGGGAGTCTTCTTCATCAGCTGAAGAAAAGTGAAACAAAGCAAGAAAGTAAGGTTGACCATGCCAAACTTTTGCTTATTTAGGATATTGTACAGATATCATTCACTACAGTTCTCTTATTCACTAGAATTTTGAGAAGCCATGGATTGGGTCTGGAGGCAATTTAGGAAAGAAAAAATATCTGTGGAAGTCCTCCTTCGTTAGAAGATCACAAAAGACTGTTGTCATATTTTAGATTGAGCTTTTATGTCATAAGAACATAGATATAGGACTTTATTCTGGGATGAATTTGAGTGATTCTTAAATGCTCTTGTTTTTACTTGGCATTAGATTCAGATTGGTACACAGAGACATATAAGGAGAGGTAGAAATTATAGAAACATATTTGACTAGACTGGGTCACTGTTTTTTAAAAGATTTTTTAAATGATTGTTTTCTATTGCTTAGATGTTAAATGACTGGGAATTGAGAGTGTGGGATGGATGAGCATTTCACATCTTTAGGACACAACTACTGCTTCTTGTTCTCTTGAACAGCATACATCTGAAAGATTTTAGAGACAGCCTTGGTTTCCATATCTTGGCATAGCAAATGGTCTGGGAACTTTAAAGAATTTGTAATTGACTTTAGTTTGGATCTACCAAAGAAGAATCACCAGCAATGTGTTTTAAGGCACATTCCTATCACTGTTCCTTGCTATGTCATTTTAGCTTCATGTTTAGATATGTGAAATTTGCTGAAATTTGTTTGGTCTGGTTTAAAATACAATTTTTGATAACCTTGCAAAAGGCAAGGTGGGTGGATTTAGTTTATGATTTAAACGCAAATTTTTCTCTGTTTTTTTTTTGTTATTTTGTTTTGGTTAGCTTTTTGTCTCTTAGCTTGACAGACTTAAGATATTTCCAAGAAATGCCGTTTCCTGTATCTTTATTTTTGTCTGCATTGTTGAGTCAAAATCCTTTGGTGTGTCAAAATGTTGGCCATGTTCTTAAATATTGTCTATTTTGTACTACTTGCTTTAGTAAAGCAGTTCAATCTTTCAGAATCAAATTCCTTAATGTCAATGTTTTTCCTCTTAACTGTTTATTATGCTATTTAGAAAATTTGCCTTTATTAAGGCATTGTTCAAGATGAAAACCCTTGAACTTTTTCCAAATTCTAGAGTATACTAATCCTTTACCTCTGGAAAATTTGGGAAGAAGCCACAGGAAAACAGGAAGTTAGGGAATGGGCACTTTCTGACCCTTGTGTTGAATTTGGGCTGTAGTGCATTCTGGTTTGGGGCAATTCAGGAGGACAGAAGCACAGTATGATTTTCACCTGTGGTTCCTAGTCCTGCTCTCTAAAAATGTAGGTGTTTTACATGAGAAAGTAATTTGATTAAAAAAGAAAAAAAAAAACGGAGATCAGAGCCCTGTGCCTTTTCTACCATGAGTATGTATTTTTCTGACAGAGTAAAGCTTTCCTATGGCTGTTTTTGTTCTGGTCACAAAACTTACATTTCTGTGGTCCTTCAGATTCAAGAGGAACTGTGGAGAGTGTTTACTTCTGGGATATTCATAGTTAATTAGGATGCACTTAAGAGATGTGACTTCAAACTGCCCCTGGCAGAGTAAGGTCTAGAATCCAGGTCCTTAATTTCTTTCATGAGTGCTTTAACAAGTAAGCTGTTGTGCACTGCTACTCTTAGTCCCACTTTAATCATTCAGCTATTATGTACTCTGTGGCCAGCATTATAACCATCTCATATCTGTATATAATGTGTTTGTGAGCATACATGATACTCAGAGTAAAACACTCATCTGACTTCAAAATAGAGTGGTACGGGTACTGGAATGTAGTCTGTGCTGTGATTCCACCTTGAACATCTTAGAAGCGTGGACTCAAGTACTGATATATTCCAAGGGCAAAAACTGAAACAGCAAACAGCTTAAACTGATCTGGCTTCTTTGCTTTTTTTTCCAGTTAATGAAAGTCACATGGTGGTTCAAGCTCTGCGGCTTAATACCATGTCAAAGCTTACCTTTGCAGACTGCTCACGTTTTGATGCACTGGTTAAAGATGTGTTTCCTGGCATTGACTTTAAAGATGTGGAGTATGCTGAATTAACTGCAGCTTTACAACAAGTCTTTGAAGAAGCAAACTTGGAAATTATAAGCACCCAGGTAAATGTCAACTAGAGTAACAAAACAATACGATTTATTTTGAGTTAGAACTAATTAATATTACATTTGACTAATTTGTGTTTACTTTTGAAAGAAATATTTTATAAAAAAGTGAGAATAACTGATAGATTCTAATTATATATATATATATATATATATAAAAAAATAGATGTGTGTGTTGGAAGCACGTTAGATCAGTTGTGTAACTGAAAGAAAAATAGTGCAAGGAGAGTTTAGATGTGAACATACGACACATGGTTTCTTTCAAGCCATGTACAAACACCAATGAATGTTTTGGAGAGTGAAAGAATTAAATGTGTAAACATCTGGTTTTATCAAGCAGTTCTGTGTCTCATTTATCTTTATTTATTGTAGGGCTGGATGAAGTTTTGTGACTAAAGTTTCATTTATTTCTCAGTAAAAATATGCCCCAAAAGGGCATAGTAATTTAGTGAAATACTTCTAACATGCAAAATAAGCTTCTTGATATTCTTTGGTATCATAATTTTAATTACTTCTGCAAATATATATTGTTTCAAAAAATAAAGTTATAGAAACAAAGTGACTGCATGCACAGTAAATTAGAGAAAAATTTAAAAAGAACAGGATTGATTTTACTTTACAAATTCACATAGCCATTATCTCTTTTATTATCTAGATCAAGAAGGCTTTAGAATTACATGAACAACTACGTCAAAGAATGGGTGTAGTTATTGTAGGTCCAAGTGGTGGAGGTAAATCAACGCTTTGGCGGATGTTAAAGACAGCACTCGGTAAAACTGGCAAAGTAGTGAAGCAATATACTATGAATCCCAAAGCTATGCCTCGACATCAGTTGCTAGGCCATATTGACATGGATACGAGAGAATGGTCTGATGGTGTGCTTACAAATAGTGCTCGACAAGTGGTGCGGGAACCCCGAGGTATGTTTGTGAGGGAGTTATGCATCACTTTGCTTAAATAACTGAAATTGTTTATGTTCAGTTACAGTAGTATATTATGTTATTATTTATGGATAGCATAAGGTAAGAAAACCTTTTGGTGACAATCATAGTCAGGAACATGGATACATATTTTCCAAATTTTGTGATAAGAAAGCAAAAACAGCAGAAGGCAAAGCATGTAAGAAATACCTTCATAGAGCTTTTATTTAACCTATAATGAAGGAAGAGTATTAAACAGTATTAAAATAGCAAGGGGTGATATTTTTTAAATGTTTTTCTTGGATTTCATATTTTATTTTTGTGTCTGGAAATAGATATTACTTCATGGATAATTTGTGATGGTGATATTGATCCTGAATGGATTGAATCTTTGAATTCCGTTTTGGATGACAACAGATTGTTGACTATGCCCAGTGGAGAAAGAATTCAATTTGGCTCAAACGTGAACTTTATATTTGAAACTCATGACCTTAGCTGTGCCTCTCCAGCTACAATATCTCGAATGGGAATGATCTTTCTGAGGTAAGTCACAGGACTATTACACACTTTTGAAATAAACAAATATACTTAGGTTTCTTGAAAGATAGTTTAAAGTGGATGGATCAATTGAATTTCTTGCTTACACTTACAAAGCATGTCCCTTCTGGGCTGTCATTTTATAATCTTTTGGCTAATATATCTCAGACTTTTTGAAGAAGACATGATGGGTTCTTTCTTTGTGTGTGATCCTTAGAGAGTCCAAATATTGGTTAGAAATTCTTGTCAAAGTTTTTCCCTGAAGTTTTCCTGGAATTTTGTTGTTCCTTTGAATCTGTCTATGTGAAGATATGGATGACTTGTATTTGTCTGAATCTTACTTTGTTTTGTTTTGACTTAGTGATGAAGATACAGATCTTAATTCTCTGATAAAGTCTTGGTTAAGAAGTCAGCCTGAAGAATGCAGATACAACCTTGAAAATTGGATTGGGGACTATTTTGAAAAGGCTTTAAACTGGGTTGTGAAGAGGGTTAGTAACAGAATACTTAATCAAATTTCACCTTCTGTTAAGGAAGATCAATTGTTCTAGTTTAACACTGAAGAGAACATTCATATTAATTTTTAAATTTTAAGTAAAAAAAAAAAAAAGTGAGTGTTTTTTTGATAGCTGTTTTCTTAATAGGATTACTACTGGAATTAAAACTTCCAAATCAATGCTTAAAAATAATTTTATGTCAGGTAAATTTTCTAGGACAACAGCAGTTTTGAGATCTTTCATCATTTGTGGAAGTGTCAAAGAGCAATGAGTAATAGTCTGTTAGCAATAAATTTCATTTACTTTTAGGAATATGTTTAATTCTACTACAACTTGCAATTTACAGAATGACTCTGTGGTAGAAACAAGTTTAGTTGGAACTGTGATGAATGGACTGTCTCATCTTCATGGGTGTACTGACCGTGGACAGTTTATTATTAACTTGTTACGTGGTCTTGGTGGCAATCTCAACATGAAATCGCGTCAAGAATTTGCAAAAGAGGTAATAATCTTTTTCAGCAAGTTTATTAAAAATGTCTCAGTATATGTGGTAGGAATAGTGATTTTCTGTCTTCTAACAATGCAAAATTACAATAATAGAATATCTGTGCTGTTATTTGTTTGCAGTCTATATTGTCTATAGGAAAATAACCTATGCTAAGCGCATCCAACCCAGATAACAATCCTTTGGTGCTGCACCAAGAGATACAGAATGGCCTCTGTCCATTCTGTTTTACGCAAGGCCCAACTGTAGCAGATTCTTTGTCTGTATATATATTATCAATATGTAATACAGATTTATTCTGCCGCTTTTTCTTTTTCTATTTAGAATGCTTGAAATAATGTGAGGGCTTTGTTGCACATCACCAGGAAAGTGTTCTGACAGTGTTATTTTAAGGTTATGTATTGTATGTGCTGGGGTGTGGTTCTGTCTTTGTGTAGACACTTGAGGGCACAAGGACTGGGGAATAGTGTTGGAAAACTATATGGGTATACTGGTCCATAGTGTTGTCTCTACAAATAACAGATAGTCATCTCTGCAGTCATACTTGGGTTTTGTGTTGGAGAGAAGGAAATAGTTCCTTTGAAAAGACAGCCTGGAGCTATAACATCTATAGAGGGCAGATGATAGATGTTTAGATTCAGCTTCTGGAATTAGCTATTGATGCATGTGAAGGAGTTATCTAGTTCTTATGATTATTATTATGTATGTTGCCTAATATGAAAAAAAGGTTTCTATAAAGCTTCATTAAATACAGTTCATTTTATGTTCTTCATATTACGAAAAAGTAATATGTGAAAGAATATGTTACTATTTAGTTAGTTATAAAGCTTATGCATAACATGATTGAATTTTCAAAGGCAGCCTTAAAACTATCAAATCTAAGAATTAAATGTTTGATTTTACAGAATCGTTCTTTGAACTTTCTTTAGATGAGGCTGAAATTGTAGATATTTTCACTAAGAGTATGGATTTAATAGAAGCTTTACTTTTCGTTTTTTTAAAGATCTTCACTTGGTCACAAGAATCTCCACCAGATCCAAAGAAGCCCCTGGACACATATTATGACACCGATGCTGGACAGCTAATGCTATATCAGCTGAAAAAACCTGAAAGTCTAACAGCTGATGACTTCAGTAATCTCCAAACACTTCCCGTCATCCAAACCCCTGACATGCAAAGAGGTTTAGATTACTTTAGACCCTGGCTAGACTTTAACAATAAGCAGCCATTTCTTCTTGTGGGTCCTGAAGGATGTGGAAAGGGGTAAAAAGTATTTCTTATTTTAAGCAGAGTATACTTCTAGCTATTTGACAAATTTTGCAATATTTTGTTAAAATGGTTTTATCATATGACTTTCTGCTAGAATATCACTTGTTTTGGTTACTAATGAAACAAACCTTCTGTAGTGGCAAATAGGTAAATTTTCATAAAGATCTACAGGAAGGTTCAGGCTGCCACTGTGCATCTAAGACATCTGCACGAGGCTTTTAGATATGAAAAAGGACCTTTGGAAAACCTGTACTATCATGGAGCAACAGTTGAAAGGCACATGAGGTATCCAGTCTCATCTCAAGAGGCACTAGATGCCTGTGTGCAGGCAACTGAGTTTAGCTCATCCTGTTGCCTGTCTTAGGTTCCTTATTTAGATGGGTTGGATTAGTATATACAAGTAGTCTAGGTATATAGTACAAGTAGGCTAGGTATTTGTTTTGTATAGCTGCATACTACACTTTTATTGAATTTCTTGAATGGGAAATATTACAGTTTTAAAGGCTAGCATGTTTAATTCATGCATCACCTATTACATTAATACAGTATGTAGTATATGCATTTTAATTAAAAAACTATGCAATATCTTTGGATACACGGTATTTTAAAGTATTAATTATGCTTATATGTGTGTACACTTTTGCTTTTTTAGAATGCTACTTCATTATGCATTTTCGCAACTCCGTTCCACTCAGATTGCTACCATTCACTGCAGTGCACAAACTACTTCTCAACATCTTCTACAAAAATTAAGTCAGACTTGTATTGTAATCAGTACAAACACTGGGCGAGTATACAGACCAAAGGACTGTGAAAGGCTTGTTTTGTACTTAAAGGATATCAATCTACCCAAACCTGATAAATGGGGGACAAGCACTCTCGTGGCTTTTCTGCAGCAGGTGAACACTTAGTCTGTTATTTATAAAGGGACAAGTATACTGGAAATAGCTTTGTGTAGTAAGAACCTACATTGATTATTTTCAGAGTTAACATCCTGCATCTGTGTTGACATTAGTTTTGTTTATACTTTGACAGAATATGTAAGTGTGACCCAGAAATAAGGTAACATTTTTATTTGACTTATATGCGTAAGTAAATAAAGACAGTGCTTGCCTCAATGAGTTATAATGCAGTAAGCATATGAATGACAAGTCGACATGGATTCACCAAGGGCAAGTCATGCTTGACCAATTTGATAAACTTCTATGATGAAATAACAGACCTGATAGGTGATGGAGAGCATGGATATAGTCTGCCTGGACTTCACAAAGGCCATTGATGCTGTCTCCCAAAAGATCCTCACAAAAAAAGCTTTTGATGTAAGGGCTGAATAAGCAGATAGTGAGAGGGGTTGAAAACTGGCTGAACAGCCAGACCCAGAGAGTGGTGGTCAGTGGCACAAAGTCTAGTTGGAAGCCAGTAGCTGTCTGACATCTTCATTAATGATCTGGACAATGGAGCACAGTGTACCCTCTGCAAGTTTGCAGCTGACACCAAACTGGGAGTAGTGTTACTCTGGCAATTAAAAAAACAGTAGTAATGGTATACTTCTCACTACTTCTTTTAGGGTTTTTTGTATGATACTCTGTTGGCTTTCTTTTAATGACATGTTTGTTTAATTATTAAAGGTTCTTACATACCAAGGATTTTATGATGAAAATCTGGAATGGGTTGGTTTAGAAAACATCCAAATTGTGGCTTCCATGTCTGCTGGAGGAACATTAGGAAGACATAAACTTACCTCCAGATTTACTTCTATTGTTCGTCTCTGTGCAATTGAGTAAGTATGTGGAAGATAGTTTGACTCTCAGAACTCAGATTCAGCCTCTGTTTATAAGAACCCTTGCTCAATTTAGTCTTTATGAAGATGTGGTAGTTCTAGTCTTTCATGTTTTCTGACAGTTTGAGATCTTCAGATTTGGCGCTGTTTGGTGCCTCTTGGCACTAGAAACCAGCTAAGGAGCAGTCTTTTAGCTGCCTGCTGATAGTGAAGTGTTTGAAATATCTTTCCTGTTGGGTGATTTTGCTTTGGATAAACTGCTTTCTGTGGCTTTATATTAAGGTACTGTTTGGTTACAAAATTAGAGAAATCAAAGTTTGTTTGTTTTTAAGTTTGAACACATTTACAGATGTGTTTAGAAGATTGCAATAGAACGCTAAGTTTTCTTAGCTGCTGGATGGAGCTGCTATTCATTTCTTAGTAATTGTGTATATAACTTTGAATCTTTTTAATAAAAAAATTAACAACGATAGTCCATAATGATTTCTTTTTCCTTTATAGCTATCCAGAAAGAGACCAACTGCAAACTATTTATAGTACCTACTTAGAACCTGTACTACAGAAAAACCTAAAGAATCACCCTGTTTGGGGTTCTTTACCAAAAATTCATCAGCTAGCAGGATCTATGGTTCAAGTATATGAACAGGTATGGAAATTTAATTTCTTTTTTCAAGGAGATGGAGAATTCAGGTTTTTTTTAAAAAAATAATTAGCTTTTGATCTTAACGAGAGTAAAAAGGTTTATCAGTATTAAAATACAAGTTTGTATCTTTTTCATAATGTTGATATCAGTTTTAGAGCTACTTATTTGCAGCGAATCCTAGGTATTAGAGGCAAACTGAGTAAACGGTAAGTGCTCTTGCTTTCCCACAGATTTATAGTATGATTTTGGCAAGCATGTTAGCACATTTATGCTTTCAGTTCCTGATTTATAAAATGTGAATAGTAGTGTTTTCCTACTTAATGGATGAGGAGACAGTGTTCTTCCAAGACATTTATATGCTCAGATGTTATGGATGCTGTTATGAATAGAGAAGAGAGATACGAGGGCAGAGTCCTTTACCTATTAAAATTTTACCCTGTAAGAAATAAGTGTTTTGACACACAAATTCATTTTATCCTCCCACTTAAAATTTTATGGACTTCTATCTGCAAAACTCTTAAATATTTGGTTTTCTTAATCATGTATATGGCCTTACTGGAGTAGGTACTGTGGGGATTTAAGTGCTTACTGTACGTTCCAAGAACGTCCAATGCATGTCCCCATCTAGACAGAACCATGATATAAACCCGATCTTTATGATTGGGATGTGGGTAAAGCCACTGGCTAGCATTCACCAGTTAGCAGGAGTTTCATATGATATTATCAATTTATTCTAAGAAATTTAAATCTCATCACACTAGTACCAAATAACTGATAAAGGCAGTTATTCTGTGAATTAATGATATAGTTGAAATTCAAATATCCTCTCTGAGGGCAGAGCAAGTATTGCTATAAGAAGACTTCTGTAGTGACTAAGTGTTACTGATTTAGATGGGTTTTATTACATATTTATATTTCCTTTGCATTTTATATTTGGTATAGCTTTAAAAGAATTGTGTGTTTTGTCTAATAATAATGTACTAACAGTCCTAGGTAATGTGCAGTTGTTTGCATCAAAAATAGTACAGAAGAAATGTTCTAATGATGAGAAAATCTTTTGTGGTCAGAAAACAAGTTTTAAACATTTCATCTCTGCACTTTTCAAAAAAATCTAAAGAGTGCACTAATGAAGAATATAAATATATTGACCAAACAGAAGACTAATTTATCTGGTATTTTCTAAAAAAATTAAAGCTACATTTCAAAGTGCTTTTCATTTTAAAGCATCACTTTTTTCCCCTCCCTTAACTTCCATTTTTAGGTACGAGCGAAATTCACAGTTGATGATCACAGTCATTACCTTTTTACACCATGTATTCTTACTCAGTGGGTTCTTGGTTTATTCAGATATGATTTAGCAGGTGGTAAGTCACTTATTTGGTTTCTATTGATAAAACATTTCTAAACTAGCCTAAATTATTATTGATGTCAGTCTTACTGTTGACTCCACATGCAACTTGTTCACCTGTGGTGCTCTTTCTAAACTGTGAACTGTTTGTAACTCAGTAGAGGGAAAAAATGTCTAACAGTTAATTCTATAACATGCAGTAAACAAGTTTAAAAAACTCCAATGTTTTAAAATATGTGTGGGAGCTATTTATAGATTAAAGGAAGTTAATAGGTTGAGACTGTATTTTCTACTATGGGAACTTGAAGTGTACCCCCTACTCCCTGCCATTTTTTCCTCTTTTTTGGGGGAGTTGGGTTGGTGGGTTTTTTGAGCATATGTCTTGCCTTCTGGTTTCCCAGAGACTTGCCTTTTGTGCTTGTTCTTTTGTATAAATCTGGTGAGGTGACTGTGGAACTACAATTTATACAAATCATCTATGACCTACTTAAGAGAAAGAGAATATAACCACCCTTAAACATACAGAAAACATGTAGAGAAGTATCTTATCTGTGTGAAAGTTTACAAATATCTATATAAGAGCCTAAATATTCTCACAGTTTGGGATTGTTTGATAATTACAGTCCAGTCTGAAAGTCTTCTTTCCTTAACTTTGAGTGTTGAAATCTGTAGAGGTATTCAGTTTTACGTGCTTTTCCATATAGACAGTGTAGGCTTCTTTCTAATCTTGTTTTGGTCTTTGAAATTGCTGTTATTACTAGATCATGAGCAATTACTCGTTACTGTTTTTTAGCTCTTACATTAATTGAAGGGTTGCATGGAGGGCTGTTTAAAAGAGTATGAAAGTGCTAAGAATGGTGGGCTTGCTTTCCATTAATTTTCTGGGATTGTCAGATGTTTTAAATGTAGCTTGGATGAGGTCAGAAGAGCTACACTGACAATCAATGAACAGGTAATCTCAGCCCATTTAAGGACTCAATTGTTGAATCCGAAGGTGACATGCATGCAGTTTTTCAGTGACAAACAATATGGCATGTCATTTACTCATCTTACTTTTCTTCTTACTTTTGTGAAGAATGGTGAAGCTTTGTATCGTCTAGTGGCATTTTATAATATAATATTTGTTGTTATTTTAGTGTCTGTTTCAGCCTTTCTCTTCCCTTTTAATCCAGTCTCCTGGATTTTCTTGGTTTTGTTGCCGGGAATTTTATCTTTTAATTTTTACTTTGTATGCAACACCTTGTTAATTTTCATTAGAATGCTGTCACTAAACTGGAGAGTTGTGTTTTAGTAGAATATGTTTCATTTTATCTTGTAATGATCTGTAAAGATATTAAAAAGCACTTCGTAATGTTTACTTTTTCTCTTCTTTTTTCCTTACCAATGCTCTCCTACTGGTATGTAATTTCACTTACTTGTTTTCAATCTTATATTTTGAAATGAAAAATTTGAGAAATGTAAAATTTATTATAAATATATAAACTTAAATATCTTCTTAAATTTTGTAGGATCATCGATAAAAACTGCAGACTACGTATTAGAAATTGTTGCTTACGAAGCACGTTGTTTGTTCCGTGACAAAATTGTTGGTATGAAAGAACTCCATGTATTTGATAATGTTTTGATGAAAGTGTTTCAAGGTGATTGGGGCTCGGATGTTCTGGAAAATATGGCAGGTAAACCATTTGAGGCATGCTACACAAACTTGAAATATTTGTTTAGGAACTGCCTAATCAAATCAGTCTGATCAAGTCAGACAGCATATGAGCTGAGCACCTAAACTTTCAAATGTTTCCTTTTATTTTCTCAGATATCTTCTATGTAACTTGGGGAGCTTCTCAAGAGGCATTCATCACACCAGGACAGGCACTACCACCACATGGAAGGCCACTTGGCAGACTAAACTCAACAGACCTGAAAGATATTATTCAAAAAGTGAGACAATATTAAAAAATATAAACAGCAAGGATTCACAGCAATTTTTCTAGACCTTTTTTTCCAAGAAGTAGCATGCAATAACCAGGTTTAGAGTGGGGTCTGCTGCTTATTCGAGGAATCATCTTGTGCATTTGGTCAAGTGAGGGAATGTTTGTGGCAGGCAGTAGGAAGTATCGTGTAGCAAGATTATTTTAAGGAAAGGGCATCAGTGACATTTGCTGGTGATTTACAACATTTTGAGAAACATTGATGTGCATGTATGTTTGTGTATTGTTTGAGCACCAAAGTGTTTTGTTAAATGTTTACTTTCTGAATTTGTAATCTGCTAATGTAATTTTTTTTTGAAGAAATACAAAAGGATTGTTTGGAGATTTGGCATGCTTTTAAACAGTAAAGTAAAAAAAAAATGAGCTTGATGAAGAAATGCAAAGATGTTAGCTTTGCTAGAATGACTGATTTTAAGGATGAGTGCGTTGAGATCATCTCCCCTTATTAGTAGTGTTTGATGGACTGCTTTTGTGGATGGGAAACTACTCCCTCTCCTTAAGTGCCAACTTGTGACCAATAGATAATATGGGAAATGAAGTTCAATAGCCTCAGTAATCAGAGAGTTTGAGTTTTTTTCCTGACTACACAAATACACTGGGCATCAAATACGAGGTTTTATTAAGAATAACAAGGCCAGAATTTAATCTTAGGTTCTATTACTTTGTGTGTTTGACTAGGAAATTCCATAGTCTGCAATTATGCAGCAGTTAGCTGCCTAAACCACTCTTCTAAGTTATGTATTGATTAATCTGTAGTCACACAGCTCAGACTTTGTTGTGGTTCATTATTTAATTTTAATTAATTTCAGTATATCAAAGAATTCTAAGGTATCCTGGTGCTGAGGGTAATGTGATATGTTCATTACTGGTAAAGGGTATGCAAGGTATCTAAATTCTGTCACATAAAGACTTTATTTGTAATGAATGCCAGCATGGTGTCTTAAGCTTTCAAGCCTTTATTTTCCAAACTTTTTAATGTTGAGTGCTTTCATTTCTTACTGCTTTTATTTATTATTACTGAACACTTTTTTTTTTTTTTTTTTTCTTTTCTTTTTTCAATAGGGTATTATTCATTATGGGAGAGACAAAAAAGAGATAGAGATTTTACTGTTCCAGGAAGTCCTCAGTTATATGTCTAAGGTGGACAGAATGCTAAGTTTTCCTGGAGGATCACTTCTTTTGGCAGGACGGAGTGGTGTAGGTCGTCGAACAGTTACCTCTTTAGTTAGTCATATGCATGGAGCTCTTCTGATTACTCCCAAAATTTCCAGAGGCTATGAGCTGAAGCAGTTCAAAACCGATCTTAAATATGTAAGTCACTCAATGTCTTCTATTTTACAGTGTTGTAGGTGTGTATGGGAAAAAAAAAAAAAGATGATATAGGAATTTTGTAGGACACAAGTGTTCTGTGAAGAGTTATTTTAAGAAAAGCAAAATGTCAACAGTCAAAATAAAAGAAGCAGATTTTTAGAAGTTCTCAGTGACTAGATGTGTCTAGATGTCTGTTGTTCTTTCTAGTAATCACATGAAACTCTACTTTTTGAATACCAGAGCTCTTTTTATGAGTGCTGTGGAATTTAAAATTCTGAGTTTATGTAAATATTGTAAAGGCTTTTTTCACATCTATATTTTCATATTTGTATATATTTTTATTTTCTGTCTCTGTTATGATCTACCAGTTAATAGGATACTAGCTGAATCAAGTTAAATTTTAGTGATTGATGAAAGTGTACATATTATTTAAAAACAAATGTGAACTTTGAATCTGGAGTTTCCCAGTATCTTCAGCAATGTTAAAGAAAATTCTAGAGCTAAGCTCACACAAAAGAGCAATACAGCTCTATAATTGAGTCACATCTGAAACATAAATATACTTTATGAAAGAGTCTGTTTTAATTATTTCTTCATTACCAAGCTGTACATCTAGGTAGAATGTTCTTTATATTTGATATTTCATGTAACTGAATCATCTAGTAATCTTTTGTAAATATATAATAGTGTAGATGCTGTGGAGAAAATATGTGTGTAATATACAAACAAGGAAAGATTATTGTTCTTTTATAAACAATACATATATTCCATATACTGAGATGTAAGTGTTTTCCCTGCTTTTAGGTGATGGAGCTTGCAGGCATTGAAGCACAGCAGGTGGTATTGCTGCTTGAAGACTATCAGTTCATTCACCCCACCTTCCTCGAGATGATCAACAGTTTACTGTCTTCAGGTGAGACAAGTCCAAAAAGATTATGGTACTACTTTTACCATACAGACTTAGCTCAACGAGACAGAAATAGATGATGTTTTCTAACTTTATGTCCATACAAGAAATGCTGGTTGGCTTTCTACACTGTTTTAGCTAGAGTGCTTGTACATGAGAAACTAACTTGAAGTTCACTTAGCTATCCTTTAATCTACCCTACAGTGCTTTCAATTCCTCAAAGTTGCAGGTTAAGTAATTTATTTCAAAGGAGTTCTTTATAATAATTTAGCAACAAAATGCTAATGTATTCTACTCTACAGCTTCCCTTTTCATATAAAATTCAGAATTGAGAGTAGTCCCAATGTTTTACTAGATTGCACAGTCTTTTACTTAAATGAACACCAGCAAACCTCACTTTTCTGAAAGTAATGAGATGATAAATAATAATCAAAAATAACAAAAATGACTTTATTTTGTTATCTAGCTTTGTTCCTCAGTCAGAGAGGTTGTTGAAGGACTGAGTCTAACTTAATAAATGTTTTTTGGAGCTGCAGTAGTTTAAGAGCTGGTTGATAAGAGCACCAGATTTTCCTGTCTTCCAGGTGCAAATCCGAGTCTCCTTGCAGTATCAGATTCTCATCATCCAGTATTAAAGCGCTGTGTCTGAGTACCTGGATAACTTCTATATTTCTGGTTTCTGGTGTATGACCAAGTCTGGTTTGATTTGTATGCAGTACTGGATTGTTGTCTTTGGGTAGATTTCAATGAGCTTTTGAAGTATATTTCAGTAATATAAACAAACTAGCCTTTTTAAGTCAAATGAAATCACTATAATTTGGTTTGTTGTTTTCATGATTTTATGAAAAAAATAATGAAGTACATGGGATGATACTCATGAAAGTATGGACGCAAATACTGCCATATCAGTTTCAAATTATGCAGGGGATTCAAGGGAATCCTTCAAAGGAATTTGAGGAAATATAGTGTATTTGATCTGACATTTTAAATTCATTGTTGAAATAGGAGAAGTTCCTGGGCTATATAAAATAGAAGAATTAGAACCATTGCTATCTCCTCTGAAGGATCAAGCTTCACAAGATGGATTTACAGGACCGATTTTCAACTACTTCACCTACCGTATGTGAACAGAATTAAAAGTTACAATTTGTTACAAAGTTTCAAAAGTGGTATAATAATGGAGGAGTAATTTATAACTTGGTCCTTGTTTTGTGTGGATTTTTAACTTTACTAAAAACCAGGCAGGAATAATGATTACACTGTGATATTTGAGGGCACAGAACCTTCAGTTTAAAATTCATTCTTCTATCTGAAATTTTGTACCCATGAATGTTCTGCAAAGCTGTTATGAAATCTGCTGTTGAAAGTAATTAGAAGGAAGAAAGCTTTTGTCCCTGTTGTTTTCTGGTATGTTTATCTTATCTAACTAGTAACAATGTTTTCAATTATACCTGCAAATCACTTTGGATTCTGAGTAATCATAAGCAAGTTTACAGATAGATTTCTTTATTATTGTGTTTGTTCTTGGACCAGTAAGAAGGTTAAATAGTTTATAAATAAATAGAAGAATGTGGCTGATAAATACAAATATTGGCAATCATACTCAAGGGCCCTGGAACTACTTCTAATTGGTTCTGTTGGTCTTTATTGATTTGAATGAGGACTAGTGGTATCTATTTGAATACTGTCAGCTCTTCTAAATTTAAAAAGAAATACACTGTAATATACAGTATAAGAATCTATGGTACTAAATTAATTTGTTTAAATTGTGATTATAAAAATTCCCCCCTTAGTGTGATGTGGTGAAATAGTATCTTTTTTTTCAGAAGTTACCTTGTGATAAGTGTTTGAATGACAGTAAATTATGTTGTATTTGCAATAAATGTACCATCATGTAGTCAGATAGTTATCTACTAAATATGTAATATGTTGCTTTTTCTTAGGGGTCCAGCAAAATCTTCATGTTGTCTTGATCATGGATTCTACCAATTTAAATTTCACAATAAACTGTGAAAGTAATCCAGCACTTTACAAGAAATGTCAGGTTTTGTGGATGGAAACTTGGTCAGAAAACAGTATGAAAAAGGTAAATTGCCTTAATTAAAGCCTGTGACTTGTTTAAATTAGTATATCAAAAAATAACTGAGCTTTGGTGATTAAGGTAAAAATATTTAAAGTTGTGAAGGAATTGTCACTGTGCTTATTTAATCCATTTGTGCAGTCCTACAAAGACGGAAAATTCTGCAGAACGCTTAAGTGATATTAGCGTTGGTTTTTTACCAGTAACATGTTTTTTTTTCTCTCTGTTGGCTGACTTGAACAAAATGTTAACTACTATGACTCTGCTAAAACACAGCAGTTAAGAATAAAATACAAATAGACTACAAGTGAAGTGTTAAAGCCAGCTATGCTGATGATATCTGTTGTTACTGGTACGCTTGACAGATAATTTAAAAATAGGTTTGTTAGGTGTATATGAGCTGCTGTACATGTAAGATTCCACTGTAAATCTCATGGTGTTCTTGAATCTTTAAGTGTTTTGCTTGATGGAACAGAGTCAGCTTGTTCTTTTAGTATCAAAATCTGCTTATTTCAGGATGTTCACAGTGTAAGTTTGAGAAAGATACATATTACTTCTACATGTTAAGAGATTGCCAAATCCATACCCTGATGGGTCCATGAAGCTGTGGCTTCCTTGCCCCTAACTTGAACCAATGGTGAAGCTGAGCATGTATTCCCAGAGAGCACACACACAAATGCACATATACAGCACATATATATACACAAACAGAAACCTTCAGCACAAACAGAAACAGCACTGTTGACATCCTCCTCTTTGCCTCTCTGAGTGATCGCAGTGAAGGTCCGTTAGTAGGAAATATGTACATATGCAGAATGTGGATCCCCCTAACTTGCTGCGCACAGACACACAGACCCTCCAGTAACAGCCTCTGGATCCCCCGGTCTCCCCAGCTGCTGGCATCTGGATGTACAAGTTCTTGAGGCCGCAGCCCCATGCCAGCTGCTGGTACAGGCTACCTGACTGTGCATACGCACAGACACACACACAATGGATCCTTCCAGTAACTGGGTTTGGACATCCAGAGCATCTGGTAGCTGGCCTTGAATCTAGGATCTCCTCATTGCATCCTGCACAGGTACATACGCATACATGTACATGCACACAGACACATGTAGCCAGGTCTCATTTGACTCTACACTCTCAGGCAGCCAATTCCTGTGGGTGCCTCACCAACCCATAGTAAGTATTGTGTAATCTGAAATGCTCTTCTGCTGCATCCCATAATGTGTCCCAAGACTCCTATGCAGTAACCCCATCAGTCTAGTCTGTAAGGTGATATGGCTTTTCCCATTGACTCTCTATGATGGGTTTCACACCTGGACCATGGGGTTGGTCGCTCTCCTGGGAGAGCCATGGGAGCAGATGACACAGAGTGTACATTTCTGCCTGGGTTACTGGGGCTCCTCTACTTGCCATTACGCCTCAGTTTCAACCACAGGTTGTATTAGAAGTTTATTTTGGCAAGGATGTTTGGACCAGCTCTGTCCAGAGTTAAGAAATGTTTTTCAGAGTATTTCCACTTTCACTTCAGTATGTTGTTTTTGTTTGTTTTTTTTTAAGTGGAGTCTTATCATTTAGTCATATGCCAGAACCTTTGAATATAGTTTATTTTAACCATTGTACATTGTATAGTTGATAACATATGAAGGTAAGCCCACTCTTAGATCATGAAAAAGACTTCAAAGACTTAGACTTAGACATTGTTCAATTCTGATGTTGTATCTGCAACAGTTGTTCTTAAGACTGTCTAATTTCCTATTGAGTTGTATATCTTTTTACATCTTTGGCATTTGTGTTCTTGTAAGAGTCCTCTGAGAATTAGTTGCTCTTTCTTAAAACCAGCAAAAGCTCCTCTGCTTGGAAGAACAGAAGTTATCGGTGACAGGGAAAAGCAGAACTGATATTTTTAATGCCATAAATATTCTGTAAATACCTTATTCTGAATAAAGCTACAGTATTCAGTCTTTTCCAATGAGAAACTAGATTGAAGGTTTTCTATTCTAACTAAAATTTTCACTGCTCGTAATTTTCATATAAAAAACAATGATAATTTTTTTAGATACCTGAAATGCTTCTGCATGATTCAGATGAACAAGAAAAGACTGGAAAAGGACATGAGGAACTTAAGAAAAAACATTCGGGTAATATTTAGATGGACTCATTAGTTATTATTATTAAACACTTGCTCAGTCCTGTGTTGGTCATAGATAATGGTATAGATACTTTGAGTATGTTTTTGCTGTATATTCATAGACTTCAGTGTTGTTCACGTGGCAGGCATATCCATCCATCTTTATCCTAGATCACGGTACTTAATTTATGCCTCAGTACTTATTAAAGGTATTCATCTATATGTAGATATGTTTTAGCAATTTTTTCTTTTGTATGGTAATACTATTTATTTTATAGTACCTTAGAGCTTCTTTTGAGAAACTATTCAACAAACCGAAGGTCCTGCAATGTTCAGAAAAGCCTTTTACTCTACCTGTCATCAGAGACAAGGACTTCCTTTCTAAAGAATCACAGAATCACAGAATCACAGAATGTTAGGGACTGGAAGGGACCCCAAAAGATCATCTAGTCCAATCCCCCTGCCAGAGCAGGAACACCTAAATCAGGTCACACAGGAACATGTCCAGGCGGGTTTTGAATGTCTCCAGAGAAGGAGACTCCACAACCTCTCTGGGCAGCCTGTTCCAGTGTTCTGTCACCCTCACTGTGAAGAAATTCTTCCTCACATTTATGTGGAACCTCCTATGTTCCAGCTTACACCCATTGCCCCTTGTCCTATCATTGGATGTCACTGAGAAGAGCCTGGCTCCATCCTCATGACACTCACCCTTGACATATTTATAAACATTAATGAGGTCACCCCTCAGTCTTCTCTTCTCCAAGCTAAAGAGACCCAGCTCCCTCAGCCTTTCCTCATAAGGGAGATGTTCCACTCCCTTAATCATCTTTTTCAGTTTCTGTGGAAATAAAGTTTCTTTTGGGATTAACCCTTAGTAATCTGTAATTAATTTTGCCTTCTTTTCCACATGTCAATGAAGTATTTTACAGGTTGGAAACAATTTCAGTATATTTCTTTGGGTAGTATGTATTTCAAATATACTTACATGTTATTTCCCCAAGAGTACTTTAAAAAAAGTATATTCTTTGTAACATTTTGAGTGCCCTTAATTCATATCTCAAAAACAATGTTCTGATGCTCTTCTTTAGTTATGTTAATGTGAGATAAGATTGAGTATATTATTATCTGTGTAACAAATTGTGTTGTACAGGTGAGTTTGATTTTCTGAAGTCATTTCTGACAATCCACGAGTCATGTAAAATGTATGGAGCAACGCCTAGCAGGTATATGACATTTCTTCGTATGTACAGTACCATCAATAACAGTAAAAGAAGAGAGCTAATAAAAAGGCAGAACCACTTACAGGTGTGTATTTAAAACATTTTTAACATATGACTTTTCAAAATACTCTCGTAATGCCTTGAAATAATCTTCAAATAATTCTATTATCTCATTACCATAGAGTAAATAATTTAGAAAGTGTGAATAAAGAAACTAGTTAATTTTAAGCCTTACTGGGGCTTTGTTTTATGTACCACTGTGTTCTTTAGAGAATGTACAAATATGTAGAAATAGGATAATCTAATTTGTTTCAATTTAATTTTTGTTGCTTCACTTTTAAAGGGGTTGTATAATTATATGGAGTTAATATCAGTTAACTGTGATACTATTGCATTAATGAGAAGAAGATTATGTACTGGTTTCTGTTCCATTAAAAGTGTGTTATTTTGAGAATTTTGTTTTCAGCTTTTTGGTGTAGTAATAGATATCACAGCGAAACATCCCAAAGTGTCAAATCTCATTTTTGGGTTAAATAGTACTAAGATAATGTAAATAGTAATGAGAAAATGTGGAATATAAGTTCAAAAATTAAGAATATTAGTTTACATCACTCTTAGTTTGTGTATACTATTTGTAACCAACCTTCTTTTAAATATTTTTAAAATTCATTGCTAAATAACTGCTTCTTATAAACCTTTATAGGCAGGTGTTTCAAAGCTGAATGAAGCTAAAGCCCTGGTAGATGAACTGAACAGAAAAGCTGGAGAACAGAGCAATTTACTCAAAATGAAGCGGGATGAGGCTGATGCTGCCCTTCTGGAAATTACAGTATCTATGCAGGTGCTGTATACAATCGCATCAAAAGTGAAAAGAAAAATAGGTGCTTTTCTGGTTTTGGTCTCCATAACTGCCTATGCTTTGTATTCATTTCAAGGGTTACAAAACCTGATGCTTTTACAAGAATTTGCCTAAGGGAATACATGAGCCCTGAGGCTTGAATAAACTTGCAACAGGACAGAGGATTATGTAATTTAAAACATATTTGAACTGATTGAGTAGGAAGAGATAACTGCAAGTTTTGCACCTGAGGAGTATTTACTGCTGTAATTTAGTCTGAAAGTTTTCCTAGGACTTTATAAATCCATTTTATACTGTTTATTACAGGTAGGAACTTTAAATAAAATACTGACAAGTAGCACTGTTTTAAGTAATAAATATCTGGAATTAAATTTGTGGACTATTAGCAAATATACATTTCATGAGGTTCAGTCCTCTGAAGTTAACCTCAAAGAGGGTTAAATAACACCTCAGTGTTCATCACGCCTTGAATTTTTATTCTTCAGCTCAGAGGCAGACCACCTGTTTTTTTGAGGAGGTGATTTTCTTTAGTAGTGCTTTCTCTGTTAAGTAAAATAATTGTGTAAAAAATATTTCTCTACACTGATACTTCCTGGAATCATAGATGTAGGATAAAGTGTAGTGAATCTGCTGTCACTGCACTGTTTTTGTCACTGGTTTAGTCTGATCAGTCTGAGGCCAATTTAAATAAAGCAGCTCAATGACAAAGACGTTCTCTGTATACAGTAAAGTAGATGCCTGCTCTTTCAAACCATTTGGTTCACAGTGCTTTAAAGGTGCATTATTTCCCATTTTTATAAGTCTACTTCTGTCGGTAACTTTTAATACTTTCAGACTCTATCTGCCTGCTGTACATGAATTTGCATAATGCTGATTGACTTGGTGTGTTCACTGCTGGCCTCAAAGAATTTATTGCGCCATTTTCCCTGATTTCTGTTTAAATCTGTGTCTGCTGTTATCCAGTAGAGTTCCAGATCGTGTGAATAGCACTTATCACATTGCAGGACAAAATCAAAGAATAGGCCAAAAGCAATGAAACATGATGGGCCCACTGACATCAGAAAAATCACAGTAGAATTCTGATTATTTAGATTAGCATAAAGTATAGGTGCCCTCTAACATTTTAATGTCACTTCAAATATTTTATTTCATGTAAGAGAGAGGATTCTAATGCATACAGACTCTTTTAATCTCCTTTCAGGGCAAGGCTTTTGACCTACAACTGATTTTTAAGGTTTTCTTATTCAGAGCTGTCATTCAGTACGTGTACATTTGCCTGAAATGTCCAGTCTCGTTTTATGTAGCTAATGTTTTATGGATTTGAATGTAATCTTCAATGACATAGTAGTCTGTATCTTGGGTTAAATACTCAGAAAGGTTATTATTAATCTCAATATTTTCTCTGCTTATATACATCTGTTACCTTCTGCTACAAGTTCAACTCAGCTCGACAATTGCTGGTTATAATAATAAGTAATATACTGGAATAACCTAAACTCTGGGCTTTTTTGTCTTGTATCTTCTATGTGAACTGAGCCTAGAATATTAGCCTTTTACTTTATGCATTTCATGCATGTATCATTTGTTTTGTAACTGGTATTTTTGTTTGTCCTAGTTGTTTTTTTGTTGTTTTTTTTTCTTGTTGCTAACTTCAGGATATGTAAGGTCCCTTTTATTGTAGTTTTATATACTAGTGCTTAGGAGTCTTGGAGATGGATAAGAACTACTGTCTGCTATGTGGTAGGCACAGTACAAATCCAGGAATAAAAGGTGTAAACCCAAACAGCTTACAATATATTTGTAGGACATAAGACAAGTATCCTTACAGACAGATGGATGCAAATTTACAAGTCAATAATGTATTAGTATTTTTAAGCTAATAGACGGTGGTTGCAACACAATTGATGCTTTTATGAATATTATAGAAAAGGAGAGTTTTATGGTGTTATGAAAGAAATAGAGATGGGAGCAGCTACAAAGGCTAATGGCAGGAATATACTATTTTCAAATGGAGGAAGAATGTTACAGAGCCTTTCACTCTTAGTCTTTTAGAGGGAGAGTGACATCTTGATAAGGAGTGGAAAATAAGAGTCAAGGAGGTCATAATGAGTCTCAAAAATAGAGGTACCAATCTTGTCTGTTGTAAAGAAAGGGAAGAAGACACAGTTATAGCAAAAGATGCTTATTCCATATAATTTAGTTAACTAGTCAACCTGTCTAGTATCAAATAGTCTCAGATATTTTATTGTAATTGATATTGTGCAAGTTATGTTATAATCAAGTATAAAAGAAATAAGAGACCTAAAGGAATAAAATCTGTGTAAATTTGAAGAGTAAAGATATTCTTTTTTTTTTGCAGAGTGCTAGTGAGCAGAAAACAGAAATGGAAAAAATAAAACTCCGGATAGCTGAAGAGGCTACAGAAATTGAAGAAAGAAAAAGAAAAATTGAAGATGAACTGAAAGAGGTTCAGGTAAGAGCTGATAGGGAAAAGTAATATTTTGCAGTCTGATTTTATTTGACTTAATCAAGTCCTGCCATGCAAAATGATTCTGCAAAAGGTATCCCTGCATTTCTTAAATTTTGCTCGAAATTATTTTGATATTAAAAAAATTATGCATTAGAAAAGAGTATTCTATTTGCTAGATTTAGATTGTAGTTTTGGAATTTGTGTTCTATTAGACCTTAATTACAGAAAGAATTTTCAGGCCAAATCTTACCTCTGGTTGCTATTTCTATGCTACTGTGGACTGTGACTGAGCTCTGCATATTTTATGGAATGTTTTTCAAATTCTAATGTCTTATGTTGGCCACCTACATTACTTCGCCTTGGTCAAGCTGGTAATAACATAGAGCTTGGCACTGTCTGCTGAATGGAAATAGTTCAATGAGAGATAATTTCCGGTTATTACTAAATTCTGAAAATTATGTATCCTAATGGCACTATGACAAACTGCTTGTTCAAGAGACCTTACAGCCATTAAGCATCAGGGTTTTTTTGGGAGGTATGTGTGTTCAGTCATTGCTTTTAGTCTCTGTTTTTGATCCCATCCATTTTAAAATTGTACTAAAGAATAAGGGAAAAGTACAGCAATCTAATTTTTTTCCTTTTAAATATCATAGGTGCCAAGGAATTATATCCTTGTATTGAAAGTGATATAGAACTACAGGATTAGGGTAAATCCCTTTCTGTGGTCACTGGTAAATAGGAAGGATGTGCAAGCTGTGCACAGTCTTTAATGATAATCTAACTTCCTTCTGTTTTCTTATCACTTTGTTGCTTTGTTGATAAGAGCAAAGGCTGTATGGATTTGTTTAGCTACTTAAAATGGAATACTTTTGTGACCTGTACTTCTACATATCTTTACAAAGATATCCTCAGGCATGCCTATAAAAAGTAATATCTTTATTAAAACATACCTGGATCACAATAAACTTCTAAGCAATGAAAGAGTAGATAAACATGATTGATACTAATATCTATATAATGTTTATGAATTATAGTGCTGAATGAAAGTAAGGGAATGTCAGGCTTATAATATGCTGGTTTATGTGGAAATATATTTATTATCACTGGATAAACACATCACAATTTTTTAATAACTTGTGCAGTATACATCAATGGCAGTTGATTAGCTAATTAAATATGTAAAAAGAACAAGACATTGAATGAGAAATGAAATGCAAATATTCAGTTCCTTATATCCTCATCTCTTTTTTTAATGTGTATTTATGTTTTAAGCCACTGGTTAATGAAGCTAAACTAGCAGTTGGAAATATAAAGCCAGAGTCTTTGTCAGAAATCAGGTCACTACGGATGCCTCCTGACATAATCAGAGACATACTAGAAGGAGTTCTACGGCTGATGGGGATTTTTGATACATCATGGGTGAGCATGAAGAGGTAAGGATTTTATTTAAGCTTTAAACTTAAACACTAATTTACAATATGAAATACTTTCTATTATATTCAGGAATAACACGTGTGCAGAATTCTTTGGTTTCATAAGGAAATAACCTCTTTAACATTTGTTTCTTCTTCGTGATTTATTTCTTTTTGCAGTTTCTTGGCCAAAAGAGGCGTGAGGGAGGACATAGCAACCTTTGATGCCCGTAATATTCCAAAAGAAATACGAGAGAGTGTTGAAGAACTTCTTTCTAAAAACAGAGCATCTTTTGATCCAAAGGTAATTGCTGATTTCATTAAATAAAATGAAAAAAGACAAAAAGGAAAAAAAAAAAGACGATTGTCTGATTTGCCAACATAATTTTTAGATTGAATTTAAATTAGAGAAAAAGTGATGGATTCTGCTTACAGAATTTTTCAGTATGAAGAGATAAATACGTAGCAGAGACTACTCTGTTGGGTACTGCCTCTAACAGTGAGAATTTTGTTGGTAACTGAGGAGCAGAAGGATGAGAAGTCTTTATGGAGTCAAGTCCTCAGAGATTTTTGTCACTGGTATAAATTATAACTCAGATCAAGGAATTGTAACTGTCTCCTTCTGGTCTCCTTGTAGCAGTAAGAGTCTTAACAGTACACTTAATTAAAAAAAAGGGGGACTAATAATGACTAAATGTATAAGTGATCTTTAAGAATTGATTTGGCAGTATCTAGAAAAAGGAATTCTTAAATACTAGTTCCTTATTTTTAAGAGGAAAGTTTTAATTCCCTGAGAAGGAACGCACCAATAAATTATGTATCAATTTAGAACATCTTAACTTCAGTGAAGCTTCATAGTTGTAAAGATACCCAGTTGTTTTTTTTTACACAGATTGGTGTCCTACCACATAATCTCTTAGTAACAATTTAAAAGATTAGATCAGTAGAGAGGAGATGGCTAATTTGCATATTTAAGTTAATAACTCGTAAGTCTGTTGCAGTTACTTACCCTGTATTTATCTAGTCTACGTTATATTTCAAGGACTTTCTTGTAACTTACTGATTTTTTCAGAATGCTAAACGAGCCAGTGCTGCAGCTGCCCCATTAGCAGCTTGGGTGAATGCCAATGTCCAGTATTCCCATGTCCTAGAACGAATTCAGCCTTTGGAAAAAGAAAAAGCTGGCTTGGAAGCGTAAGTTAGACACCATTATAAAATAAATGTTTTTAATTCCAATGAGGGTGGGTGAAACTAAAGCCACCAAGGAGGAATTGAAGTTTATTAAAACCAAAAGATATAAGAAACCTCATCCATGGTAATAAAATTTTTGTGCTGAGACAGAAAAAATAAGTGTGCAATATTTTGTTTTTCCTGGAAGATATGCTTGGATATTTTTTGGCCAATCGCAAGTTATCTGTCCCAGCTGAAATGTGTCAGGGACAAATGAACATCACAGGTGTGCTTGAAATGTATTCTGTCAGTGAAACCCATGCTATTTTATGAGATATGTAGTTCCTCTTTTTTCAGTCATCTACCAAGCATCATTGGTTTCTCCTTAGGATCATAAAGATATGACATAGACTTATGACCATCCATAACCTGAGGAGTCTCTAATGATTGTTTTGCCAGGTCTTACAAATTCTTGCAATACAGAATTTTTCGTTCTTTAAGAATAGATTTGAATGGGGGGTTTGGTTTCCATTTTTAAAGCTGTGTGATGAGAAGTAGACAAAACTTTTACATGTGAAAACAGCTTTTTGTTAATATAAATCACAAAAACGAATTGTCTCTGAATTACCTCTACGTAAATTACTTTCCTGTTACATTTGCTCTTTTTTTTTCCCCCCTTTGAATTCATTGTCTTAAAATAAATGTTTCATTTTTGTAGTAATCTCAAGAAAACTAAAGACAGAAAACAGAAGTTAGAGGATCTTCTGAACTCTGTTGGTCAAAAAGTATCGGAACTGAAAGATAAGTAAGTTGGGTTTATTTCTTTCAAGATATAAATAAAAAACATTGATGATTTTATATTGTATAGGAGATACTTTACAACCTGACATATGTGCATATTACTTAAAGTCATGTTTTGTAGTCTGCAAAGAAAAAATAATTGGCGAATTCTTCTTATCATTCATCTATATAGTGATGTCTTCGATTTACTATACACTATATATTAAATATATTACTTTAAGAAGCCAGATTATTAAAAGCATTCATTATTTTAATTGAAAATTAATTAAGCTAATTAGATATTAAACATTACAAAATAATACCCAAACCTTGCCTGTAGTTTTGGGACATGTTCTTACTTCGTAGTAGTTTACAAAGTAGAGTACTGTGCATTGAACTGAGGTCATCCATGTGAGTTAGCAATGTTCTCTTTTAAAGGTTTCACAGATTAAATTTACCAAAAATTTAGGAATGTATAGTATGGCATTGAGCCTGCTGTTGTCCTAACTAGGGGCAAAACAAAACACAATCACTAAAATCAGGTCAGGCTGTTTAAGTAGAAGAAGCAATGATTTTCAGACATTATAGTCTAAATTGAAAATGTATATTTAAATCTCACCTGTGCATCTATCTGAATTTTTTTAGTTAAAATCCAAAGAAGTTTATCTGCCAGTTAGAAGCAGAAGGTATAAAGAACAACTGTGGTTGCATTCTTCATGAACAACAAGGGAGGAATTTGTTACAAATTCAGTCAACTAAATTGCCTTGAAAATAACTGTCCATAAATTTAGTAGTTCATGATAGCAATTACAAACAGTAGTTGTTTTACAGGTTCCAGAGTAGGACAACAGAAGCAGCAAAACTTGAAGCAGAACTAAATAAAGCTCTGAACACATTGAAAGCTGCAGAGGCACTGATAAATCAACTTGATAGGGAGCACAAAAGATGGAGCACCCAGGTTAGTGAAAATTTTCAGAGCTGATAATTTGAAAATACAATTTTTGAGCTGTTCGGAGAATGTGAGTTATTGCCATTCTGCATGTGTCCTAAGTGTACATTTACTTGATTTCTCCTTGGAAATAAAAGCTTTTCTTCCCTCTGAAACTTCCTTTTACTTCACTGTACAAGTCACCTTGCCTATATCACATAGCTTCAGACTGTGTAAAAAAACCCACCTCAGTATTTAATATAGAACACACAACGTTCTTTGATATTTTCCAGTCACAATAATAAAGTAATTGTTATGGTGGCTGAACGTATCAGGAGTTGGACCCTCCGAGCTGAGATACAGTCAAAATGGATAGACTTTGGGAAAGCATCAAACAATCACAGTCTTAAGACATGTCTCCTTGATGACATTGATGTTGGAAATGCAAATGTAGACGTACCCACAATGCTGGGTTGCTTTTGAAGTCTTCACTTGGGTGTTTGAAACTTCACTGCTTCTGAAGTAGGGAAAGTGAGCATATCTTATTTGCTCAAATTATACATTTGGGAAATTGGCAGGCCTTGGGACACACAGACCCTTCTTCAGTCTGAAACAGGAAGGAAAATTTCAAGATATGTACAAACTGAAAATAGCTGTCACCTCTAGAAAGTGATACCAGGCTTTCTTCAGTATCTTAAAATGGAAAAAAACTCCCTGCTGAGAGACCTGGCCCTGTCTCTCCATTAACACTGGAAAAAGCCTAAACAATTAGACTAAATGCAGGCATTTTGAAGAACCAAAGTTAGGGTTAGATGAATCCATCCTGTAGGCTGACCAGCATAATGGAAGAAATGGAAGATTTTTCTCCGAAAGCAGCTTTACAGCTATTCCATCTGCTATAGTAAGGGTTGGGTATACTTGAACCCCAGTGTTTACATGCTTCTAAAAGTTATTCCTTATGGTTTTTCACTCTGGTACATTACCCCTGTCTTTAGAAAATTCAGGCTATCCATTAAAGGTATGCTGTAGACTAAACTGGCAGATATATTAGTCAGGAACTCATCTGATATTGAGAACAGTGAAAAGCAGTATTTGTCTCCCATTAAAGTAAGGAGGAAGTAATAAAATTGCTTTTTTGTGTATCAGTTATTTTGATTTTTTTTAATGTCAGTTTGATTAGAGTAAAAAAGTGACAGTACTTTCAAACCAATTATGGCAGTCATGTTATTTTGATACACTGTATTTTCCTCCAAAATACTGGAACATTTCAAAGCAGATGTGATGTAGTGCAAATAAATTGTTTGAAGATATACGAAAAATGTACTTTATTATGTAAGTCTGCAGTGAATCACATTTTAAAGTGTAATAGATACATACAGTGTTTAGTATCTGTATACATATTGTAAGTGGTACTTAATAGCTGACTGTGACTAAGGTCACCTATTTCTTATTTTGCTTACTATATTACTATTTATCCAGTTGCTTATAAGTGACAAGGTGAACTGTTCATCAAATTCATAGATTTTTACTAGCTAAATTCTCAGAAACATCTGTCCTTGCTCTAGCTGAGAATTATGAAGAATTTTTCCCATACTTTCATCTGTGTTTTGCTGTGGGTTAGCTAGGTATAGATACCTGAAATGCAAGAAGAGAGACTGTCTCAACTGTATTCTCAATGACAGGCAAATGTAATTCTGACTTTTTAGTAACTGATGAGAAATATTAACACAGTTTGTCCTTTTTTTTTTGTTTTTTGAAGGTGTCAGAAATAACAGATGAACTGACTACGTTGCCTAAAAGAGCTCAGCTAGCAGCTGCATTTATTACCTATCTTTCTGCTGCTCCTGAGGATCAGAGGAAAATCAGCTTGGACAAATGGACCAAATCAGCAGGACTTGAAAGTAATTTTGTGTGTGTGTCTTTTTGTGTCTGTGTGTGTGTAAGTAATTAAGCTTGATTGAGGAAGTGAGAAATGCCAGTGAGTTCTAACAGTCTCAATTGCCTTGGTGCTTCCAAATGAAAAGTGACAACATTTTCTTACTCAATAAATACTTGTATATACAGATAGACTGTTTCTTCAGATTATTCTGTTAAGTATTAAGATTATAAATACTTATGAACTCTGAAGATTTAGCTATATAGTCCTTGCTTATAAAGAAAATTTACATGTGAATGTGTTCACGTTAACTGTTGTAAATTTGCCAATGCATTCTGAATGCTTCTGGTCTTTCAGTTATCTTTTTTATCTATGTGTATTAATAACATAAATATTTTTTATAACATCAGCTAGTTAATATTAATAAGTTCAAACAGTAAAATAATAAATTTAAGGGAAATCTACAGACTTGCATTGTGTTAGACAGAGTCTCCACTGTATGTAGGGTGGTAAATGCTTATAAATCATGCAGACTATAGATACTAGCACAAACTTATGCTCTTTCATTTATCAGAGTTTGATTTGCGGCGGTTCCTGTGTACAGAAAGTGAGGAGTTAGTTTGGAAAAGTGAAGGTTTGCCTTCAGATGACCTTTCAATAGAAAATGCTCTTGTCATCTTGCAGGTAATTTTTTTTTTCTTTTGGTCTTGTCTTGTCTTGGAGTTTTTTAAACTTCTACAAATTTCTATAACATGGCATCTTTCTGGAGTTTTGAACTGTTTGTGTTTTTTATTAACACCACAGAACACGCACAGAGAAACAAATGCTTATATAATTCTGGATATTCTGTGGCAAAAGTGAAAAAAAAAAACAATTAAAGAAAATACATTTTTTCTTTTTTGCTTTTACGATTTTCTTCTGGATGTTGAACAGACAAAACCTGGTATCAGTCTATTCAGGCTTAAACTGTGAATAATCATTAACACCAATACAATCAGTGAAAGATTATGCCCTATATATGTTTATTTTGACATATAATTTCTAATACTTTTTTTTTCTCAGAAAAAGGAAAAGGCTATGTGCAGATACCTTTCAAAACATCTCGATTTTAAACCCTCCAATTTAATCAGATTAGCTCTGTGATATGGGACACAAAATGCCATTCACTTAAGGCCAGTAGCTAATAATACTTGAGAAAAGTATGATAATGCTGTGCTTATAGTCCTGATTCAGTTTTGTCATATAGTTATATATAGATATATAATATATAATACATAATAGATATACATATGTAATTGCAAAATTATGTACATAATATTGTAGTTATAATATAGTAATTTATTAGGTCTGCTAGAAAGTAAAGATTTAATGCCATGAGGAGAATCTACATTTGCCTCAGGTAGTTTGCTTGGAAGATTGATGATTCTCTCAAATCAGTTATAGCCTTTCCTCCAGTTTAAATTTATTTTGCTTTTACTGCTGATCTAATCCCAAAATTAGATCTAGTTATTCCTTTCTCAGTTTGATTAAAAAGCTCTTCAATACCATTTTGTACCCTTAAAGCTACTTATATGCTATAATCAAATCTTATTTTCATCTTTTTTCTTAGTTGAATAGATTAAGCTCTTAAAAATCTCACTGTATATGAAGAGTATTTTCAAGCCCTCCCTCAGCTCAAATAATTTCCTTTGTGTACATATTTTTCAGCGTCCTTTTAAAACTGGAATTGGACATGGTAATTTTACCTATGTCCTCTACAGTACAGTTCTAAAACTTCTGTTCTTATCATCTTTTGATGCTTGGATACTGTCTGTGTTTCCCTGTCTTTTGGTTTGAGATCTGTGTAGTTACTCAACTTGCAATAGTAGGACTCAGAATCTAAAAAAACCCCAATCAACCTGAAAGTGTTCTATCAGACTGAACCAGAGGATTGCTGAAAATACATGTTTAAACCCTCAGTAAGTTTGCTGATGACACAAAACTGGGAGGAGTGGATGATACACCAGAGGGTCAAGCTGCTGCTGAGAGGGTCCTTGACAGTCTGGAGAAATGGTTTGACAGGAACCTCATGAAGTTCAACAAGGGGAATAGCAAAGTCCTGCAGCTGGGGAAGAAAAATCCCAGGTACCAACATGTGCTGGGAGCCACCCTGCTGCAAAGCAACTTTGCAAAAAAGAACCTGGGCATCCTTGTGGATGCTGGATTGTACATGAGCCAGTAATGGGCCCTTACCAAAAATAAGGCTAATGGTATCCTGGGCTATTTTAAGTGAAGTATTGTCAGCAGATCAAGGGAAGTGATCCTTCCCCTCTACTCAGCACTGGTGAGGTCACACTTGGAGGACTGTGTCCATTTGTGTGCTCCTCAGTACAGGAGAGTCCAATGAAAGGCCACAAAGATGATTAAGGCAATGAAGCATCTGTGCTATTAGGAAAGGCTGAGAGAGCTGGGACTGTTCAGCTGGGAGAAGAGAGGGCTCAGGGAGATCTTAATGTATATAAAATGCTAGAAGGGAGGGTGCAAAGAGGATGGAGCCAGGCTTTTTTCAGTGGTGCCCAGTGACAGGACCAGAGGCAATGAGCATAAACTGACACACATGAGGCTCCATCTGAACATCAGGAAACACTTTTTTACTTAAGAGTGACTGAGCACTGGCACAGGTTGCCCAGGGAAATGGTGGAGTCCCCATCCCTGGAGATACCCACAGGTGATCTGGACATGGTTCTGGGCCATGTCTTGTCCAGGGGGTTTGGACAAGATGACCTCCAGACAACCTCCCATGCTGGTATGGGACCCACACATTAATAAAGGTTTTATTAAAATGAAAGGGTGCTGTCTCCTCAATATACATGTTACTAGGCAATATCACTGAAGTATTCTACGTTGTACTGTTTGCAAGTTTGAAATCTGGATTTGTTTGTGATTCTAAGTAAAAAGCTATTTGTATCTTTGTGCCTGCAAAATGCTTATATTCATTATTCTTTCTAAAATTCATTGAGATCCAAAATGAGAAGTACTGTACCTTTGTCCACTACAGGAAGAAAAAGAAAAAATATTACGTCTTCTTCTAAATTTCAAAGCAGTTGTGAATAAGAAAGACTGTAGATTATACTCCTTGAATAGAGACTCCTGTTTTTAAGAGAAGGTGAAGAACTGCTTAACTTTAGCAGGAAAAACACCTGAGAATTTTGGTTTTGAGCGCTCTTTTTATGTTTTGTCTTTTTTTTTTTTTTTTTCTAAAGAAGAAATAAAATAAAATACATAAAATTCCTTTTACCGTTTTTTGTTGTCATTTTGTTATTAGGCTGCTATTGTTTCTTTAAACAGTTTGTTAATGAAAAAGATTTTAAAATTACTATACCATTAGTTTGAGGAAATAAAAAAAGACTCCATTTAATTTTACTACTAAACAAAATAGATTTCAGTGTGTGTGTATATATATATATATATATATACACATATATATACATACACACATTTTTTTGTTTTTTTTTTTTTTGTCCCCCTAGAGTAAAGTTTGCCCGTTTTTGATAGACCCTTCTTTCCGGGCTACTGAATGGTTGAAGACACATTTAAAGGAATCACGTTTGGAAGTTGTTAACCAACAGGTACAGTATTTACTCTTGGTCTTACAATTCTGGTCTACTTGAGCTCACTCTATTCTAGACTTTAGAGAACAGTTTTTTAAACGGATGTGATAGCAATCACCAAAAATGGGGTTGTATTCCACAAAGCATATAATTTCTCACAGAGTTCTAGGTTACAATGATTCTTACATGGTACTGAAAATTTGTTTATTCAAGGAGTAGATCAGAGTATTTAAAATTGGAGAGTCAGCATCCTCCTACAAGTTTGCCTCTTTGTGCTGCCCTCTCCAAGAACATCAGCATTTCCTGCTGAGAGGGAGATAATAGCAGATTTGTAAACAGAAAGGTCTTTTGTATTCTTGGTTGCAGTTCACTGGATTTCAGGAGTATGTATGCACTTCTTCCCTATGATTTTTTGTGTTGTATTATCTACACTGGAAATAGTAGATTGGATTTCAGTTTGAGATTAAGGTACCTAAGATCAACTGTCTACATGCCACTGTTTACATGGATGGTGAGGCTTGGCTCAGTTGCACACACATAGGCAGACTTCTAGTGCCATTTGAAACTCCCTTATTGAACCCCACCTGGCCTCAAAATACTGTTTCAGCAGAATGTAGGCCTTCCACAGATCCCTGCCAGCTCTCTACAGGCCTTTTAGATACTCTCTGATGGTGCTAGATACATGTTTTTGGGTAACTGAATGCTTCCTCTGCTAGCTGATTGACTTGATTACCTTTTAAACTCTTGTCTGCCTTGTCTAGGATCTCCATTGACTGTAATGGAGTCTTAAACACCACATGCATGTTTAGACACTTAAACGCAACAGACTGCATTTAGATATCTCAATATCACTGTGAATCCTGTCCTTAGCTCTTAATTCAGTTTTCAGTTGTAGCTACCTAGTAACATTTGAGATGTGTTAACTATCCAGGGCTTCCAGGTCTGCCTGACAGACATGACACAAGATGGTGGACTTGCTCTCTTCTTGTTCATCACTTGAAGAGCTAGGCATGTTAAATAGGTTGCCTCTTAGTCAGTAGCTGAATAGTTGAAACCTATTTAAATAAAACACTTGTGGCTAAGCCCTGGAATATCATATGATGCTTGTAATAGAATTTTTCAGCTATACTACTGAGTTTTAGATTTAGACTCTTGATATAATGCCTTCCTGTTCACTCTGAAGTGTTAATATTTCAAAAAACCATGAATCAGAGGAGTTTATTTTTGTTTGCCCAGGACGCCAACTTCCTAACTGCTCTTGAGCTGGCAGTGAGATTTGGGAAAACACTTATTATACAGGAAATGGATGGAGTGGAGCCTGTACTTTACCCATTGCTAAGAAAAGATCTTGTTGCTCAAGGTAAGTGACCAAGATCTTTACAAATGCTTGCTCGAAGCTTTTGTAGGTTACATCTATGTATATCATATAAAACTTGATTTTTCTGATAACATGAGTCTTGTGTATTTTTTTCCTCTTTAACATTAACCTGCTGCTAACACTTTAGTGCATGAAATACATTGGGGATATGTTCTTGTTTAGTAAGTGGAAAAATATTTAAAAACACTTAAAGATTTTTTGACTGGAATTAGAATAAAGTGTTTTTATCAACTCTTCACAACTTAAACTTTAATTTCTAGCAATAATTTCAAAAAATTTCAAACACATAGTTTTACTTGGGAACTTGGGCCTTAAATAGACAAGAAATTACACAGCTTGCTGTGCAGTTAGAAATCAAAGTTTTAGAATGTTGGTGTTGCTGTTGCCCTTTCATTTGTCTGAAACTTAAGGTGGCACTAAAGAAGTCCCTGATGCGACTTTGGAATGGGGAATGTCATAGAGATCAGCAAAATGGTGGAATTCAGTGAAAGGATGCAATGAAAGGATGCAGTGAAAGGAAAAAAAAAACCCACTCATGCATTTTAGAATGTCTCTACTTTGGAGAGATAATGTACTCCATGTAACTCTATATGTAACTGTTTTGGATTTAGTTGCTTTAAAAAGGCTGATGTGAAAAATTGTATTGAAAGTTCAGCAAAGATAAACAGTAATGATATTAGTATCTCAGTGTGAATTACGTTGAATTATGTTGCTTGTTTTGAAGTTATATCGAAAGAAGTGAGTGGATTTTAAAAAAATAAAACCATGTATTTTTACAATACGTTCTTAATTACTGTAATTAAAGTATATTTACATTATCCTTAGTAATTATATGCCTCAAGTGTTAATTCCTCAGCATCTACCACAGCCTATGTATGTAATTTACAGTGTGAACTCTAGGCACTGAAAATAGCTCAAGACTCCTTTTTGCTGTCATTTCATCTAATATTGAGATCTAATAGTGGGTGAGGTAGGAGTAATTCTGTAAATGTAAAGACATGATAAAGATAAATGCAAATGCTGTAGCATTCTTAGGTACATTTGTCTCCTATATTGGAAAGATCTGCTTAGTGAAAAGAAAATGTTAGTTAAAATCATCCTTCTGTTACAGATGTGCTTGCTTGTTTATCCTCAGTAAAAGTTGAGAGCACCACTAAAGTGGTGACTTCAGGGATCTGTAGGAGAATACGCAGAACATCTTTACAACTGTTTTTTTTCACTAGCTTCTGCTGAACTTTGGAAAGCAGAGATAAGGTATTATAGGCATCCTAACTGATTTTACTCAAGGAATCAAACTAAGAGATGAATATGTCTGCAGAACTGTGGAGAAAGCAGATTAATTTAAAATATACTAGCTTATTCAGGGAAATTGCTCATAACACTTAGGGATCCTCTTTTGCATGTTAATGGGCTATGTTAATGCGAGGTCTGTGCAAGTCCAAACGAGAGAGCTGTTTTTTGAAGAGGGACAATGAGTCAGTATTTGAGGCTTTCCAGTCACTTCACAGGCAAGCACACACTCCTTCTCTTGGTCAAAAAGTGGAGGTGGGAGCCTGTCTGCATTATTTTGCTTGTGATGACTGTACATCTTTTCATTACTTGGGGTGAAACGTTGCGAAAAATGTGAATAGATATGCTGCAATAAATTTGTCTTTGTACAGCTTCCATTTTCTGTTTGACATTTTTACAGCATAGGCCTAAAATTTATTCTGATCTTCGGCACAGAAACAAAATTGGTATGTGATTTTCATCTCTACCAGCGTTTTAGCAAGAGATTTATACTTAGGGCATTTCTGATCTGCTCCTGGTGCTAAAAATAGAGAAGCACCTAACTACGCCACCTCAGAAATTTCTTTGAAAAGGAAATTTTAACTTTGAAACTTTTCATATTATAATTTTGTTCTTCCTTCTTTCTTGGTATCAGAAAGAAAAAATCTCACTCTAATCATGTGATTGTTTGAGTCTATTCTTTTCTGACCCCACTAGAATGGAAACGTGTGGTGGAAGGAAGGTGGTGACAGGCCATACATATAGTTTCATTCTGTGACAGACGTTCTGAGAAATGTCAAAATATTAGAAGTATAAACAGAGATTGAAACCATGACAGTAGATATTTAATAACTTCATTGTTTCTTTCATGCTGTGATTAAAATAAATTATTTATAATAAAACACTTTTATGGGATATTTCTTAATGGAATATTTTTCTTTCAATCTAATGGCTAGATATTCCAGCATCTTTAATTTCGTAGACTTTTGCTATAACAATTATCATAGAAAGTAATATTTTAATAGAATTATAATTGTACAGCAACATCAACCTTCTAAAAATAAATGTAACAGATCCAGAGATGAAATCCAATGGTTTTGGATCACATTCAGAAGATGTTGAACCATCTTAACTAGCCAATATGTAATTATGGCTAGCTGCAGAGTGGTATACCTATGTGGAAATGTAAATTAATATGTTTAAATTATGACAGGATTCTTACACAAAAAGCGGACACTCCAGTGCATCTTCTGTGGTGTTTTGTCTCCTATTCATTGTTTGCCGATTTCAAAGATTCATTAGTATTACTTTTACATCAAGTGCATTTTTTGCAATTTATGCTTTTTGTACTGGGTAAGGATAATTAAACTACTCTGATGTATTAAGTATTCTCACTATGTGACTTTCTTAAAGTAGTGGTATGTTATTGCATTTTTTTTGGTCTAACAATGCAGGATAGGTTATATTCCTTAAATAATTTCTTAAATAATTCCTTAAAAAATTTTAAATTTATTTTTCTTTCTGGACAATTTATAGATGAGTTTTATAAAATATATTTGCATCTATTGCTCATAAAGTATTACAAAAAATACCATTATTTTCAAGATAATTCTAGAATGTTCCAATCAGAGTGAGTATAACATCTATTTTTTATTTGCAGGACCCCGTTACGCTATACAAATAGGTGAAAAAATGATAGATTATAATGAAGAATTCCGTCTTTTTCTATCGACGAGAAACCCCAATCCTTTCATTCCCCCTGATGCTTCTTCTATTGTTACAGAAGTAAACTTTACCACAACAGGAAGTGGCTTAAGAGGACAGGTAGGCATTTAGAATAAAACCAATGCATGTATAGTGGACATTCATAGCTGCATCCAGCTTCTGGAAGAAGCCCTGTGGTGCAGTTTGCATTAAGAGTCATGGAGATCTTTTTTAGCATGCAAATATAAATGGTAAAATCAATGCTGAAACTAAATTTAAATTTTAAAAACTTGTTTGTATGCACTTTGGAACCAGGTAGTGAGTCCAATAGAGAAAAAGGAAATCGTCTCATTGACTTCAGTTGTAACAGAGTAATTGCTAAGCTTCTGTCGTCTGTTCAAGATGTCTTTGTGGTACGGTGGAAACCTTTCTGTTATTGCTCTCCAGTGTCCTAGGCAGAGAGTAATGCTAACATCAAGATACTTTGTGTACAGGAAATATGTAATGAAACCAAAAAGCTGTATATTTTACTTTATCAAAAATGCTGATAGCATTTGAGTTTATTTCTATAACATTTAGGAAGCAAAATGTAGTGTACAGATGGAAGGGAGAAAAAAAAAAGAGATAAATTAAGGGAAGAAAAACCTGTCTTTATCTGGTATGAAAAAAGTATTTCCAAACTAACAAGAGGCTTAGTATGGGATGTAAATAAGATGTTGACAAATAATGCAAAATGTAAAGCGTGGATAGCCATATAGATTTCTTCCCTCCACTGGAGATAGGAAATCATAAAACAATGTAACCAAGTGAATTGAGTCCCTGTTTAAGTGGAAATACAGAAACAAAAGCTTTGGTTTTTTTTTGTTTTCTCTCTTTGTTGGCAGGAGAGGGGTTTGACTTTTGTTAGATTTGCTGGAAAGAAATTCGCTGCCATTCTTTGCCATTTGTGCTTTCTATCACCTACTTTTTATGTCTGATAACAGTATATATGCTAATGAAAACTGCCAATCATTTAAACACAGGTGTGGTTCAGATTGAGGTGCAAAGATTTAGGTCTCAGCATAAATGGGTGTGAATCAGTGTCCTTAATAAAGTGATCTGGTGCCTTTTGAGATGTCCTTAAGTGTCTCACCTCGCTTGCATCTGCTGTTATACCCAACGGCATGGCTCACAGTAGTTCCTGGGTTATACTGGCCACTGCAGGATATCCTAGATACCTACATAGATTTAAAGCTGTTGTGTGTCTCGTATAGACTATGTACTGCTATATGATTAATTAATATATATTATGAAATACTATAGTGTTTCTTTATCCTGTTGATTAATCCACTTTATTTTTAGCTTTTGGCTTTAACAATTCAGCACGAAAAGCCTGATTTGGAAGAGCAGAAGACAAAACTGTTACAACAAGAAGAAGATAAGAAAATACAGTTAGCTAAGCTTGAGGAATCTCTTTTGGAGGTAAAATAAATGTACCTCCTTTATATCTATTAGATCAATAAGATAGTGTTCATATTGTTATGTGTTTGAATGAAGATGGTGAAAGTGTTGGAATAATGAGCCCTCAGAATTTTTGATATGAGAAAATAAAAGCATTCTTTGACTGGGGCTGTTGGTAGAGTAGATAAAATATGTACATCTGTCATGAAACTGTAGTATTTCAATGCATTAGGCATTGTCAAATTTAAATGTATGAATTGTTGGGCTAGATATAGGCTGGTTTAAATTGATTAGAAATGTCATTAATTTTAATGCATTAAAACAGAGAAAACTGATAAAAATTATACTATTTCATTTTCAAATTCTGAATTTTTAAAAAAGCCACATTGTTAAGCTTGTGAATCACGTCAAATGATGCTTTCTCACGTTGAGTAATGATTCTGTGCTGTGAAAGGAAAAAAACCTGAAAGACAAATTCCCAGTAGAAAATGGAAAGGTTTGTTGAGACATTTCAAACTTTAAAACTCCACAATTGTTTCTTATTAGCAATGAACTATATTATTCTTGATAGGTAACATTTTCCTTTCTCAAATTTAAAATTATTATTCTCAATTTTCAGTATACCTTTTTATTTTAATGAAAGTGGTTATGCTCAGAAACAGTTGTACACCTCTATAAGAAAAGGTAGCTTCCAAGGAAAAGGACTGTTTTCTTTTTTATTTTCATCTTGTCATGGATTTTACAGAAATTGTACTTTTTTTTGAGTTCTTGAGTTTTATTTTCCATGCTTCTTTAAAATAACATATCAGCTTTTGGAGTGACCGCCTGCTTTCTAGCACTCTTTATGCATTCAATGATTCAGAAGTATGTATTCAGAAGTATGATTCAGAAAGAAGGAGAACTTCCAAAATGGTTACTTTACAGGGTTTTATTTCTCTATTAATGTAACATAGATGAACTTTTTTTTTTTTTTTTTTAATTTTACAGACACTTGCAACGTCCCAAGGCAATATACTAGAAAATAAGGATCTGATTAAATCTTTGAATCAAACTAAAGCGAGTAGTGCACTTATCCAAGAATCACTTGCTGAATCTCACAGACTTCAGAGTTTCCTTGATAAGGTAGAAGTATATTTTAATCTTTTATTGCTGCTTTTTTCCTGCTAAATTCATCTTCTATATTGAGAGGATATACACATACAGAAGATCAGTAACATACTAAATTGATCTTTTGTAGTAAAAGATATTTGGGATATGCAAGTACAGAAAGTATTTTCAGTAATTAAATTCCTTTATTTTACACATGGCAAATAGCTACACTATTTAAAGTCTGACAGTTTGAATTAAAGGAATTTTCCCCAGGGACTTATTAGCCAGTAACGGGTTTTGACTTTATTCGTGCCATCTGCTATTGCAAACAGTATGGATCTGATGGATGTTCGTACTTAACATACCCCTTGCTACTGCAAAACTTGAGATCATTGCTGATACTATTCATCTGGCATGCTCTTTTTGTAACACATTACAGAGTTTTCCTCTGTGTTCTTATTTGTTTAGTTTAAAATTTTCTATTGAATTGTGGGACGTGTTCTGTGGTGGGAACAAACCTCAGTGCCCTAGGGATTAATTAAATACTCTTCATAATTTAAAGAATTTTTTGCTAAAAATGCTTTCTTCCAATTTTGAAATCTGAAGACAGTGTTGAAGTCTTGAGTGTATGTCTATCAATTTGAAGAACTGGAAAGAATTCCATTTTCTAAAGTAGTGGGAGTCATCCAAGTATTTTTTTGGTAGGATGGATAAATGTTTGTGTAATAACCGGTAGATGGCAGTAATGTACTGTTTTTTTATATGTGTGGTTTTGGTTTTTTTTTTATCCACAGGAGAGGGACGCCTACCTCCCTTTGGCTGAAAGTGCTAGCAAGATGTACTTCATTATCTCTGACTTGTCCAAAATTAATAATATGTACCGCTTTAGTTTGGCGGCTTTCCTGCGGCTTTTCCAAAGGGCTCTGCAAAGCGAGCAGGTATTTTCTTTTCCTGAAGCTGTTAATGCTGCACAAGGATCAATTGTCAACAATTTCTTGATGGAAATGTTATTTTTACTTTTCTGTATTCTAATGGCCAGTATATTCTTCTTACTGAAGCACAGAATTATGGATTTATCCCTTGTCACCTCACTCTTTAAATCTAAAAACCCACGCTGGGTAACGATCATTTTCTTTTTATTCAACATCTCCAAAATTCATCTTATTTCTCTTTGTTTCCACTTTAAAAAGGCACTCACCAGCCTTTAATCATGTCACTTTTGGATTCTTCTTTATTCTGGCATCTGTGCTTACAACTTCCTTCAGCTCCAGTCATTACCATAAATGTCGTTCTGACTTTGCGAACTTGCCCTCTTTAAAGTTCTTTGCCTATTACTTCTGTTCCAGAACATGAGCTTCTAACTTGTTGTTCTTACTTTCACATGCTTTCATAATTTCTTTTCTTCCTGTTCATTGTGTTACCTATTTAAAACTCGACTTCTGATTTTGCCTTCTTTGCTTTCTTCCTTTTTTTTCTTCTAATCTATCCAATTCTTCTTTTTTCCCAAGCTATCTTTAGACATGGGAAAGGTATTAGTCAAATCAGCTTGTGAATCCAAATTGCCCTCCTTTATAAACTCATCTCTTCAAATTCTAGCATGATACAAAGGAGCTTTTTTTCTGATAAATCTCATACTACCTGTTACCTCCTACACCTTTTTTTTTTTTTTTCCCCCTTCTTTCTTCTTTCATCCTATCTTTCTTTCAGTTTTTCCCTGTTACTATTACTCTTTTAGTCTGTAAGCTTTGAAGGTCAGAGTATGTTTACTATTTTCTACAATGTTTACTTCAGTTGGGCCAAATTTAACTGGAAATTTAGTAACTTCACGTAACATTGATATACCTATTTGATAACATTAAATATAGTAATTCAATACATAAGCAAGTTTTCACTGTGTGAAAACTATGAGATTTCGAGGATATTAATAGTAGGAGAAGAAACTGTTACCTCATTCTCAATGTATTTACCTTATATGTAATGTTGTGTAATGTTTATAGTCAAAATATTCAAGGACAAAATGTTCATTTCATAATGCTTCAGCATGAACTTCTCATTTTATCATCTACTCATTGATAGCTGTGGCTGAGTTCAGTAATATGTTTTTAGAACTAGTAGGTGTCACATAGAGTGCAGACTATTTGCGTCATTCTGTTGAAATTTACAGAGTACATAAAAAGATTTTTACTTCCACATTAATTTTGGAAATCTAAACTTTCTTTTTAGGATTCAAGTAATACTGAGGAAAGAATCAAGTCACTTGTTGGCTCATTGAAACATACAGTGTATGAATATGTTTGTCGTTGTTTGTTTAAGGTAAGATTGTATTTTTTTCTGGCTTATATACAGTGCACTGGGTTTGCAAACATTCTTTTAGCAACTGACACTTGATCTACTTCAAATGAGCAGTATTGTGTCAGTACACATGTAATACATGCAAAAAATTACACATACAATATTTAACATGCAAAATGAGGAGGACTAAAAGCTAGGATAGGACAGAATTGAGATTGCTTATGCACTTTTCTCCAGAAAGCTGTTTTCTGATGGACAAGGCTATTCTCAGTCTAGTCCTGTTTCTGCTTCACCTCTGGCTCATCTCTGCCTCGTTCTGGCTTCATAGCCAGTCCCAGGCTTTGCAGGCTTCTGAGCACTCTTCTTGTTTGCTTTTATTTCTAGCATTCCTAAGTATGAGAGTTTGACCTAGCTGTCATGATAAGGTTTTGTATGATTATTTGTCCCGTTTTCCTTTTCCTTTTCCTTTTCTTTTTCCTTTCCCTTATCCTTTTTTCCTTTTCCTTTTTTTCCTTTTCCTTTTCCTTTTCCTTTTCCTTTTCTCTTCTCTTCTCTTCTCTTCTCTTCTCTTCTCTTCTCTTCTCTTCTCTTCTCTTCTCTTCTCTTCTCTTCTCTTCTCTTCTCTTCTCTTCTCTTCTCTTCTCTTCTCTTCTCTGTTCTCTTCTTTTTCCTTCATTTCCATCTGTTCCCCTGTTCCTCCATATAATATTCTTAACGTACTTTGCTCTCTGTGTGAATCAGGTGGCTTTTCTCTTCTTGCTTTCTTGATGAAAACCTAGGATAGATATGCCTTTCACTTTCAATTTTAATTTTTACTTTCACATGAAACAGTCATAACAGGAGGTGTTTGTCTCATAGTAAGGGGCTGAAGGGTGCACAGTAGGTCTGCATAGATTATTTGAGCAGTAGTACAAATCATGCAAGTCTGGAGTTTGATCAGTGAGACAGGAGACATCTTGGAAAATTTTATGCCTCCTCCTCTCTCCCCCCAGTCTTAGCAACACTATACTGAGGATTCAGACATAGCAGTTATTTCTAAGGATTTTAGTTTATTGAAGTCCAAGTGGATTCTCATAAAATATTCTCATAATAATTTGTCTGTATTTGAAGTTATGAGTATGTGAAACTTTCCAGTAAGTTATCATAACTTTTGAATATTGAAAGGCAGCTATTTTTATATATCAGAAAAGATTAAAGATTTTAAAAGCAAGGCACAGAGAGGAGATTTCTAGTACAAAAGATTTTCACTGTGAATGATCAGGTTGGAGTTTAGAAAATACTGGAAGCATAGGCGTTACCATTCAGCTTCAGACTAATGAAATTTTGTTATTAAAAAAAAGCAGAATGGTGATTTTTGATGAACATATCCATACATTTTTACTGCTTTTATTTCAGGCTGATCAGCTAATGTTCGCTCTACATTTTGTACGAGGAATGCACCCTGAACTATTTCAAGAGAATGTAAGTGCTAGAGGGGAAAATCCCCAAGTGATTTACTTAAACTTATGAAGAGTAAAGAAGTAGATAAAAAGTTTTTGTTACTAAGCATAGGACTTCTATGATAGTTACTTTTGGATGTCAACATTATATTTATTAAGTTCAAAGTGAAGGTTACCATGAGAAAGGTAGGTAAACGTTTGCCTTTTAAGTGGACATCTGAAAAAGATGTTTATGGAGGGTTCTTGCAGTTTTTTGCAGGCACTGTGTGAGTATTTCCCTCCACCATATGGCTAGATATTTACCCATCCTTCCAGTTAAATACAGATTAGTATCCTTTGTAAGTAAAGTGATGGATACACACCTGTTTCACTGTGACCAAGGGTTGCTTGCACATCATGCCTTGGTATTGAAATGAAGAAAGGGAGTGCAAGACCTAGGGAGAAATTAAGTAAAAGTCTGATTCTGCAACCTGCAGTTGAAAACATTTAAAGCAAAGAGTCTTCCTGGAAGGTGAAGTAATGAAGTTCTTTTGTGCATTTCAGCCATTAATTCTTAAGTGTCTAAGAAATTCCTGGACCAGTGATCATTAATGTCCTCATTTACAACAGTGTCTTCAAGAGTGCACTGTACAGAGAGTGTCCTTCTTATAGTTTGTTCGCTGGCCACATAAGTGCTGGATTTTTTGTATCATAGTGGTCTATCTTTGAGAGGAATGATGAACTCATCCTAGAATGGCTTATATGTTTGATAGCATAGTGGGATGCAGTTGATATAGGTTCAAACCACGTTTAATCAAGATGGCTATCCATTCAGTTTTCAGGCAAGTGCTGCATTATTAGTTTCTTCACAAAAAATTGAGAGATGTCACGTGACATTTTTTACAGTGGTCTGAATGAGGCCTAATCTGGAAATGCCTAATTTATTGGGAATTTACCTGTTGTTTAGAGGCGACCCTATTCCCAAGAAAATTGCAGCAAAGCTTAAGAATTGCTAACCATTATTTCCATCAAGCAGCACACATCTGAGTAATAGCATGTATCCTTTCTTTGGGTGTTAGATGACACTTATGTTCAGTGCAGAAGTTCATAGTGAATTTACTCCCCTGCTTAAAAGCAGGATCCCCTAGAGCACATCACTCAGGACTGCATCCAGACGAGCCTTGAAAATCTCCAGAGAAGGAGACTCCACAACCTCGCTGGGCAGCCTGTGCCAGTGCTCTGTCACCCTCACTGAAAAAAAGTTCTTCCTCATATTTAAACTGAATCTCCTATGTCCCAGCTTGTGTCCATTACCCCTAGTCCTGGCACTGGGAACCACTGAAAAAAATCTCGATCCATCCTCCCTCAACTCGCGCTTTAGGTATTTATAAACATTAATTAAATCACCCCTCAGTTTTCTCTTCTCCAGGCTAAAGAGTCCCCAGCCCTCCCAGCCTTTCCTCATAGGGGAGATGCTTCAGTCCCCCAGTCATCCTTGTTGTCCTCCGCTGGACTCTCTCCAGTAGGTCCCTGTCTCTCTTCAACTGGGGAGCCCAGAACTGGACGCAGTATTCCAGTTGTGGCATCACCAGGGCAGAGTAGAGGGGGAAAATGACCTCCCTCGACCTACTGGCCACACACTGCCCTGTGCAGCCCAGGGTGGCATTGGCCTTCTTGGCAGCAAGGGCACATTGCCGGCTCATGGATAATTTACTGTCTGCCAGGACTCCCAGATCCTTCTCCTTGGAACTGCTTTCCAGGAGGTCCCCCCTAACCTATACTGGTGCCTGGTATTCTTCTTCCCCATGTGCAGCACCCTACACTTGTCCTTATTGAACCTCATGAGGTTCTTCTCTGCCCAGCTCTCCAGCCTGTCCAGGTCCCACTGGATGGCAGCACAGCCCTCTGGCGTGTCAGCCACCCCTCCCAACTTGGTATCATCATCAAACTTGCTGAGGAGACACTCTGTCCAGGTCATTGATGAATATGTTGAACAAGATCAGACCGAGGATTGACCCCTGGGGGACACCACTGGTTACAGGCCTCCAACTGGACTCTGCTCCACTGATCACACCCCTCTGTGATCTGTCACACAGCCAGCTCTCGATCCACCTCACTGTCCCCTCGTCTAACCCACACTTCCTGAGTTTCCTTTTGAGGGTGTTATGGGAGACAGTGTCAAAAGCCTTGCTGAAGTCAAGGTAGATGACATCTGCTGCTCTCCCCTTATCCAGCCAACCACTTATAACATCATAGAAGGCTAGCAGATTGGTCAAGCACAACTTACCCTTGGTAAATCCACGTTGACCACTCCCAATAACTTTCTGTTCTTCAACATGTTTGGAGATGACCTCCAGAATGAGTTGCTCCATCACCTTCCTAGGGATGGAGGTGAGACTAACCAGCCTGTAGTTTCCCGGATCTTCCTTCTTGCCCTTTTTGTAGACTGGAGTGATGTTGGCCTTCCTCCAGTCTTCAGGCACCTCTCCTGTTCTCCATGACTTTCCAAAGGTGATGATGGAGAGTGGCTCAACAATAACATCTGCCAGCTCTCTCAGCACTAGCGGGTGCATCCCATCAGGGCCCATGGACTTATGGATGTCCAGATTGGCCACATGGCCTCTAACGCAGTCTTCCTCTATCGAGGGAAAGTCTTTGTCTCTCCAGACCTTCCCTCTTGCCTCCACGGTTTGGGATTCACGGGAGATCGCATTAGTAGTGAAGACCGAGGCAAAGAAGTTATTCAGTACCTCTGCCTTTTCTCTGTCTTCCACCACCAGGGCACCCGCTTCGTTCATCAGTAGGCCAACATTTTCCCTAGTCTTCCTTTTTCTATTGAGGTACTGAAAGAACCTCTTATTGTCCTTAACTGTAGCGGCCAAGTCGAGTTCCACTTGAGCTTTGGCCCTTCTAATTTTCACTCTGCACAGCTTCATTACATTTTGGTACTCCTCATAAGTTGCCAACCCCTTTTTCCAAAGGCCGTAGACTTTCCTTTTGTTCCTGAGGTCCAGCCAAAGCTCTCTGTTTAGCCAGGCTGGCCTTCTTCCCCGCCGGCTCGTCTTTCGGGACCTGGGGATGGCCTTCTCCTGTGCTTTTAAGAGTTGCTCCTTGAAATATGCCCAGCCATCCTGGGCACCTTTGACCTTCAGGACTGCCTCCCAAGGGACACTCTCAGCCATGCTCCTAAGCAGGCCTTTCAGAAGTCCAGGGTGGCAGTTCTGTTGGCTCCCTGCCTTGTTTCTCCAAGAATTGTGAACTCTGTCATTTCATGGTCACTCTGCCCAAGATGGCCTCCAACCTTTACATCCCCCACAAGACCTGCTCTGTTAACAAGCAGCAGGTCCAGTATGGTGCTGTCTCTTGTTGGCTCCCTTACCAGCTGTGTTAGGAAGTTGTCTTCCACACACTCTCGGAACCTCCGGGACTGATCTCTCTCTGCCATGTTATATTTCCAGCAGACATCTGGGAGGTTGAAGTCCCCCTCGAGAACAAGATCGAGTGAATGTGAGGTCTCTGCCACTTGCTTATAGAATATTTCGTCAGCCTCTCCATCCTGGTTGGGGGTCTATAAGAGACTCCCACCAAGATGTCTGCTTTATTGGCCTTCCCCTTGATTCTTACTCATAAACACTCCACGCTGTCATTCACATTTTTGAGTTCAAGGCATTCAATTTTGTCTCTAACAGAGTGCCACCCCACCACCTCTCCTTCCTTGCCTGTCCCTTCTTGAGAGTTGGTAGCCATCAATCACAACATTCCATTTGTGCAAGTCCTCCCACCATGTTTCTGTGATGGCAACTAAATCATAGTTTTCATGTTGCACCATGGCCTCCAGCTCCTCCTGTTTGTTGCCTATGCTGTGTGCATTCGTGTAGATGCACTTCAGCTGGGCTAATTGTCCCGTCGTTTTTTGGGGGGCACAAGCCCTAATTCCCACCTGACCACAGCTGTCTATATTGTAGTGAAATTAATCCTATAAAGTCTGCCTGCAGTAGAACAATAAGCACAATTGACTCAATACAATTGCTTGAATGTGACTGATTAGTGTGAGTCAAGACACATTTAATAGTCTAAAATACTTCCAGAAGCTGGAGACCAGAAGTATCAAATGGTAATAGAAGTCATTTTGCTAGAGGAGAGTCTGTTATAGGGTAAAAGGTAAAAATCAGATAATGCATTTGAAGGAAGTTAACGGAACTTGGTTATATGAAGGATGTGGGTTTAAGGTATAAGGTTTAGGGGAAAGTTGATTGAATGTTGTTGATGTTATGAATGCAGTGTAATTTTATTGCAGACATATGGATTGACCAAGTGAAATCCCAGTCTTTCAGCAATGAAGCTACCTGATAAAAAAATAACTCAAATTAATCTTGTTGGTAGAGGTGTAACCTGGCTACTCTTCATTATTAGAACTTCCCTAATTCATCCTTATTTCTTTTCAGCTTCTGAAAATATATTGCTTTGTCTTTGTAGTCCTTGAGTTTATAAAGTCATGAAGGCAGCATCTTGCAAATAGTTTTCTGACTAAATTAAAGCCTGGCTGCCTAGGCTTCTTAAGGATTTTTAAGTACTGCTTTATGCATTGGTTGCTGTTGTTTAGTGTGCACTTCCATCAGCTATTGGAGCTCTTAACCAGCTTAATCTTGGTTATTTTAATTAAATTGTTAAGAAAAGAGTGTTTATGCAAAATATTTATTTTGTGGTTATTATAAAAAGTGGTTATTATTATAAAGTGGTTATTCTTTTAAAGTTATTTGTTTTAAAGCTTTTAATGTGGTGAGGCTAGAAGTTACTTACTATGCTGCTAGAGAATTTATTATTTGAAGTCGCTGTCCTAAAAGAGTTCAACCTTCTGCACTTATGAATTTTTGCATAGTGATGAGAAATTTATAGTACCTCTTCAGCATTATACTATAGAATGCTTTGGCTCTTAGTAGAGACATTCTCTTTCTGAATCAATGTGTGTAGATTTTTCTGAGGTAGTTTTACATGTCTCTACATATTAAACCTGGGAACCCTTCATGTATTTTTCTGTGCACAAGCATTTGCATTGTAATTGGGAGAGGAGCATCAGTTTGTAATTGAAAAAGAGAGATGTTTCATGACTCAGCTAGATTGATGAGTGCAGAAAACTATACTGTGGTCTGTATCAGAGTAGTACTAGTTGATTGACTTTTTCCTTTGGAATGTTACTGTTGTCTTTAACAATAAAAAAAATATTTATCATAGAACTACAGGCACTGATTATGTAAATTTTCAATAATTATGAAGATTTTTCAATATATTTCTTACCACCTCCAAATATAGAATTATGTAATTTCTAGAATGTTTTTAAATACCTAATCTATCCTAAAACTGTTAAAAGCTGTCTTCCTGGATACAATTACAGTCTAAAAGATTTAATCATACATAAATTGAGTTTACGTTTCCCTTTCTTAATGCAATCAAAGTATTCATAATACCAATCTATTATATTAAGTATTCCTTCTGTTCTAATAATTACATCTTTTGGATACTATAACATGAAAGATTATTGAAACATGGATTCTGTACTTATCTGTTTTATGTGGGCTGCTGATGCCCCATCAGGCAGTATGTGTGTCCTTGGCAGTCACGTATATTAATTCTTGCCAGTCTATAGTTAGGCAATCTGGGTGGGAGCTGTGGGTACTGAGGAGGGATAGGGCTTCTCCTTTTATTTCTTTTTCTTATCACGCACTGCAGTCACTTAGCTTGGATTCTGCAAAGGAAATTACATACCGGTAGTATTACCTAGAGTTTTTAAAATGTCTTATAACTCTTTCAGAATCTAGGCTTTAATTTGTTTATCTTCCTGTTTTGCCTGTGTGCTACTACATATTAATTGTTATTCTTAAAGATGGCTTTTGACTTATCTGAGTTGTTTATTTATTCCCCCTAGGAATGGGAGACTTTTACAGGTGTGATCATTGGAGATACCATAAGAAAATCAGTAAGCTACATTTATTTGTATATTTTAAATATTTTTTAAATTTGTGTATTTTAAAATAAGGAACATTTACTTAAATCTTGAAAAGTCAAAGTTGTATTCTTACTATATTTTTTAATTATTGTATTCATACATTAAAGGAACAAATAACTTCTCAGGTAGTAATAGAAAACTATATCAACTTTTTGAACTTTTCAACATGGCATCTCATTTTCTAATTTGTATAACTCTTTGCCTTCAGTACTTTTTTTCTTTTTCTGTTACCAGGATCACAATTTGTTTTTTCAGTGCTATATTTGAGAAGCTTTTAAACCCTGTTCAGTTTTCTGAATCTCTCTTTCTCCCTGTATCATATGAGTTGGACTTTTTGTATGGATCGATGGAATTGTCCACACACTTTAACTTTGACGTGCTTTTTTCCCCAGCCTCAGAGTTCTACATCTGGACATGTGTTTATATATTTTCCTAGGTGACAGAAAGAAACTTCTTTTGCTTAAGAAGCTTCTGTTGCATGCCTGACCAATCGTGCTGTAGTTTACTAAATGTCCCTCAATTCTGTTGGATTTGTATATGTTCAAGATAACCTTTCAGTAGAAAAAGGTAGAGAACAAAGCTAAGCTTTCCACAGTCTTATCCTTTATAACCAAACATTTTGACAAAGGTTTTGAAAGGTATTTTTAGGAAACATGAGTCCAATCAGGAATCATGAACTCAGTCTTTGCCTCTTCTCTTGCTAATCTCCTTTTCCCCTTCATTCAAGGTCAGACTAGCTCATTTCCATCCAGTTTAGCTGCAGATTTCCTCATTCACAATTACTTTTAACTTTTAGCCTTTTTTAGATATCTATCAGGGTATCTTGTACATTAGATATGGGGGTATCTGGTACAAGACAATGACCACTGTACCTTGTTTTTAGAATATCTGTAACATCAACTCTGTTTACATGCATGCTGGCAGAAGTGGCAAGTCACTTAAAACACATTGTATTACTCAGGTTTTCTTACTTAGGCAGCTGGTTGCTAGAAGGATCCTTGAATTGCCAGTTTCTCTAGCCCTTAGATGACTCTACAGGTTTTGCATTTCAGTGTGAATACGGAAGTCCCTCTACATCTCTGTGGAGTCTTTGTAGTTCAATTAAGTGTCAGTGAACTTGGTGATTGGCAAGTATTTTCTTGCTGAGGTCATTTTCAAGCCATGTGAGATGTGATTGTATAATGGAATTTAACACCAGTCCGACATCTGTCCCACCTAACACACAACCCATAGATTTTGGAAAGATTGTGGACATATGTGGTTCAACCTCAATTCTAACTGGAACATATATTGCAGATGCATCTCAAGTTCATTCCTAAATTGCTTCCGAGCATCCTACTTTTGTTCTTTCTCAGACTTCATAACTCATGGCTGAGACATGCTCTCACAAGAAAGCTTTCCTTTTCATTGCTGAACATTTAAGATTAATCTTGAAGTTTCTCAATGGTCGAGTGATCCAAGTGCATTTCCATGTCAGACTGGTTAATGTGTGTTGTAAGATTTTTCGTATAAAATATGATATAACGAGTACAGAAATTCCACTGGAGCTTAGGCTGTGTTGTTCATCCTTAGAATTTCCTCCATCCCCAGCATCTAAGGAGCAGAAAAATAAAGCTATGGCCAAACTTTACCAGTGCAGAGATGTCCAGAAGTGATGATTTGCCTACTGAATTACCCCAGAATTGCCCTTCATGTGAAGAACCATGATTGCAAATATGTGCAATGGAGTTATTTTTTGAAGTCAGTTGCTAATAGTGCATATGCAGATAGCCAGTCATTTGAGTCACTCATTTTTAATGGAAAAGAAAACTGCTTAGAGTTAGATACTCCAAATGATAAAATATTTTCAGGCTCACATGGTTAAGTAAATGTTAATGTTAATTTAAATCATTGGTAGCTTTTGTTTTGTTGTACCATTTGTGAACTCAGCAAAAGACCACAGAAAGATTGCTATTGTGAATGCTATTTTTATTAGAAACAAGGGTTTTGCAGCCTTATTACTGAATATGGTGTTTCACAAAAATTGAGTAACTTGTGTGTGTAACGTAACTTGCTTCATTAAGGATTCACAAAGAAGTGTTCGTGACCAGATTCCCTCTTGGATAGAACAGGACCGAGCCTGGGCAGTAGCATCTTTGAAGGTATACACCACGTGATGGGTTGAATTTAACTTAAAAGTCCTTTGATTTTTAGCAAATAGTATTTCGGACTTCAGTACTCAAATATGTGTTTGTCAGATGGAAATAATTTATTATTTTAAACTGTTTAGTCTATCTTCCATAAACCATGGCTTAATATATACCCACTTGAAAAAAAAAAAAAGTGGTGGTTTTTTTTTTTAAATTTTATCTCATTTTTCTGAGCCATTTCATGTACCTCTCTAACCCATCTAACAATACTTTTCAATACATGTGAATCTATAATCTTACTGAGATTAGAAAATACCATAATCCTACCTAAAGTACTACAATTTCTATAGATAGAAAAATATATGGAGGAAAAATTACAAAGAATATTTAAGTTGCATATTTCTCTTATGTAATTACTTTCACAAACCACTTAATATCATATTAAAAACCATCAACTGTTAATTGAGAAACTAGTTTTCTACTTATCGGATTTCTATGCACGTCTTTAAAGGTATTTCAGAGTTTCTTATGGCTCAGATCAAGTAATTTCAAACTAAAACAAAAGTCACTTTCTTGCTTTGATTCATCCTGGAGCAGTCAAGTTGAATTCCTCTGATCCTGAAGGGAACTAAATGAAAATACTAGTCCTTGAAATTCTGTCTTAGGGTCTTCTCCTGCATGGAACTCATCAGTAAGAAGGAAAACCTTGACTGGTCTTTGGCAAGGACTTTTGCTGCTAAATCCAGAGTTCATTATTTTTCACTTCTCTTCACCAGGGATCAGGAACGATTGCAATAGTGGTGTGGCAAGCATGATTGTTAGGGGTTTAAGGGGTTTAAAACAAACAAACAAATGTAGTGAGTAACTGGGTGAATAAGTAGCATGTACTGATAGAAAAAGAAACTGGCCATGATTGGAAAGGGCTACAGTCAGGTAGAGCCCAAAGTTTAAAAACAAAGAACCTAGAAATTCAAAAACAATATAGAGAAAATACAGGCTTAGTATTTCCAGGAAGTAGGTAAACAAGTGGTTAATTTTAAAATCTACACTTTTCTTCTTCAGCTCTGAGAATAAAATTGTACTGTGTGATATGCACAAGTATTTACAGGTTTAGGGTCATAGTAGTGTTTGTAAATTAATTAAAATATACAATGTCCAAATGGCTGTTCTTCTTTATTGTTAAATATGCATTGTTTTTTCTGTAGATTTCTCTCCCAGGTCTATATCAGATGCTTTGCTTTGAAGATGAAGGTCTGTGGCACAGTTTTTCTCAGAGCTCTGTATGTGAACAAGACTTTCCATCTACTATTGTAAAAAGAATTTCCTTATTTCAGCAGGTAATCTTCTCATGTTAAATTATTTAAAAATAATTATGAGTTCAGCATGGAAAGTAAGTTTTACATTATGGGAATTCAGGCTTCAGACCTGGTTGAATTATAAGCAGTGACAGTATCTACATTGTCTTACAGTTTAACTATTTTATTTAGTCTAAGGATTTTTTTTTTTCCGATAATACGTACTTAGTCCTCTCTTATCTGAGTCTTTTTTATGTTGGCATTTTGGCTGCAACTGAGCATACTTTGTTAGGCCACAAGCTATTTATTAATATTCACAGAATTAATTTAATTAATAGGTATTAAAATTCTTTCATGGTTGCTTTGCTACTACAGAATTTGACAGCTTGTTGAGCATCATTAATTTAGTTCATCTCTAAATGTGCAAACTCACACAACTGACTGAAAACCACAAAATGTAGTAGCAGCCACTGCTTTTTAGAGTAGTAGTCATGAAATACTACTCTTCGTGAAAGCTGGGTGATTAAGGAACTCACGAAGAATTTTGGAGAGGCAAGTTCCTTCCTCCATCCAAGGGTCCTTCTCCTCTGGAAGAAAACTGTTGTGTTTATGGAAGAAAGGGTGTTGTTACTTACTCTAAAATGATGCTGTGTTTTTTCATTTGAAGTCACTTAATGTAAAATAAAGGCTCATTCAAAGAAGGGATGGGACATAAGACAATGTAGTTTCACTGTGGTTGGCTCTTAGGAGCTCTCTATTTGGAGTTTTTATGGAGGAGGAGAATTTCTAAAATAGCATGCATGGAATTTAGAAACAAATCATTTTGGACAGTAATTTGTCCAACTCATGTTTGATTTGATGAAATGCCGGGGAATAATTCTTATGTGTGTGATGTGTTGTCATAAAAATTCTGCATTTATAGTAAAACAAATCTGGAATGATTGGCAAATTACATATCTAGTTCCTTGCATAAAATGTGTTAAGAATGTTTCTGTCGATGAAATATACTGAAACTACCTGGTTAGATTTATATGTCACTCATAAGTTAGTTTCTTTGAAACTGTACATTAAACTTAAAAATAGTGCAGCAGCACTTAGCGTAATCTCAAGCTTAAAAAGTAGTACTTTCTTAAAAATTTAATAAAGTTAAATTTTTCCTCCAAAACTAAGAGATATTCCAGAATTGCAAACCGGAATGTGGTGGTACGTTCAGAATTGTGGTTTACAGGTCTGCAAGTAAAGGGGGTAGGAGAGGGCTGATGATTTTAACAAATTGTTTCTACTGAAGTTGTGTTAATTGTATACAGTTATCTGCCCTGAACATTTTCAGGAAGTTAACTGAAATAGAGGTAGCTGATAGGGAAACTGGTAATTGAATTTGTATCTGAATTTATTAGCTGTTCATGTTCTGTAGTCTTTTGAAGAACAGTAAAAGCATCTGCAGAACTATGAGGTCTGAAAGTCAGAATGTCTCAGAAAAAGAAGTTAGATGTGGAACTCTAAAGATGTGGTTAAACAAAGGAAATTGTTTCAAAACTGATTATTTTACTCTATTGCTGCATTAAAATCAGAAACATTAGTATTCCAGTTAGGAGGTTACTGCCTAAATACATGTATAGAATTTAGATTACTAGAAAAAGCTCAGTTTACTTTCTGTCATTCTGGCTACCCACATAGCTACCTTTTTTCTAAAACACTGTAAAAGAAGTTCCAGCTTACAAACAGACATCAGATGTAGACCTATCTTCTGATTCTATTAATAGGACAAGCTGCTTACAAAAGAACAATTACATTAGATTATCTTAGAAAGGAATGATCCGAACTTCGTTCTAAAGAGAAGCTTAAAATATTAAGCCTTATTAGAAGAGTCTTGCTTTTTAAATTGTCACAATATACTTTTATAAACTCATCTCATATGTTCTATTTTAAGGTACTTGTGGTCCAGGCTGTCCGACCAGACAGGCTACAGAGTGCCATGGCTCTTTTTGCATGTAAAACCCTAGGTAAGTTGATTTTTCACTATGGCGTTTCTACACAACAATTTAATATATTTTTTCCTATGCTTCTCTTTTATTTTATAGTTCTTACAGAATCCCAAAGTTTTAGGATTTCAAAATAGACTGTAAGTGGATTTGCTGACCTTATTCTTGTAAAGTATTGTTAAAAAGTGCCTTTAAAAATATTTGGTTTATGTTACATAGTGATTTCAAACATAAAAACTTTGCCAGAATCATTTAATGAGTTCGTGAACACTGGAGTAATTAAGAAAAGTGGATAGCTGGCTTGCTATAAGTTTTACACTGCAGAATTTTCCTTAACACACGTTTTCCAAAAAGATTTTTTCATTTAATGTCATGTACCATTAAAAAACATTAGGTTTGAGATTTTTTAAATGGATCTCAAAAGATTGTTTCATATTTTCCGTCATTTTTGTCAGTCTCTTGGACTCTAATACAATTTTTATTGTCTGTTTAGAAATAAACATGATTTAGAGTGATTCAATACTATGATTGTCTATTTGTTGTAGTCTGTCTGTTTCCTCTCTGAGGTCTACTGTGTCCAATGTTTGGGATTTATATTCCAAATAATCTTAATGTTGCAATGCAACACACCAAAGCCTTCCTTCAGCTTTTAGCATTTAATGACAATACGCATATGGAAGATGAACTGTGAGTGTCTGATTGGGGTGGACATTACTTACATAAGGCCAAGGCAGAATTTCTTGATTTTAATGTGGTACAGTGTCAGGATAGAAATGGGACTGACAGAAGGAAAAGGTTCTAGATTGTAAAGACCTTAAATGTAAGTGGCAAAGACTGTTTACAATGTGGTAGAAAATGAACCTGGAAAATTGACTCATAGGCTGCCAAGGTAATATGACTGGACTTACATTTCCAGTACTTGTGAAGATCTGCAGTTTGAATGATGTTGAAATGGGTGATTTTGCAGGATAGTGCAATAGATGAGCTGCATATACAAAACAATGGCTGCGCTAATTTTAAGTTCTTGACATATGTGTAATTTCTTATTAGTATAAGATTAGGTATAAGTTTAGGTCTCTGATTCTTACAATTTTAATTACATTTATGTGAGAGTTTGTTACTTCCTCTTTATACTCTGTGGGCATTATTTGTTGGTCAGAGTTGGATCCATGTCTGCCACCAAGGCTGGTGTTTTCAGGAGTAAGATTAGCCTGCTCTGTCAAACATTATTTAGTAGATAGAGTACTTTCACCACGGTGAGTGTACAGGTCCCACGCTGACAATGTCCCTGACTGTTGGAATCAAATGATGAGTGCAATCTGCAGTGCGTGTAGCTCAAAGCCCATTCACCTGAATACAGAGTGAGATTATTCACCCACTTACTGTCTTCCAAATCTTCACGTATGTCAGAAATTGGTTAGGTCTGTCTTGATACCAGTTGCTTGGAGGCATTCCAGAAGGGAATGGTTTTTGGTGAACGAAACTACAGCATCGCTGAGGAAGGCAGAATAGCTTTGACTCTGTTTGTAGGCAGGGTTTCATCCACAGATTTTTCATGTGTATCAGTGAGATTCTGTTTTGAGATCGTGTCATAAATCATGACTAGCACTTTCCAACTAAAAAAAAGGGGTCACACTTGTATGAATATTTTTTTCATATTTTTTTCTACCATGGCTTTTTCAGGGTCCTTGCCCTGAAACTTCTTTAACAAACCACTTAGTTCAAAAGGGAACTGTTACATTTCCAATCTCCCTTGGCTGTTTCCCTGTGAGAAAAATGAGTTCCAAAAGAGCTGTAATAGCCTACAAGAAAGCCTTCCACTTCTTTTTTATCCAGATACAGTTGGTTTTTTTCCGCTTTTTACATCTTTTACATTTATTTTTAAATTTATGGATGAAGGAGGATTAAAATAATTTCTTTTGAAGATAAAGTTCATAAGAATTTTCTATAAATGTATTTTGTGGGTACCCAAAGTATGCTTATTTCTTTATTTTACATGCTATACTGAAATGTACCATGTTAACAAAAATCATAATGGCAGTATACTCCCAAATCCTTCCATATCGCTTATTGAGTTGGGTTTTCTTCTTATCTGCTTTAACTTAGTTTTTTGAGTCTGGCTACATCAGAAATACTATTTAAAGGAGCTTTATTTTAATTACCTACACTTTCATGTTCTTCAAAAAAGCAGTAGGGTTACACAGAAAGAAAATGAGTGCAGGCTAAACAAGTATATTTTATTCTCACTGACCATTTTTTATAAAGAGGACCTGAGCACTCATCAGATTGCATCTAGGCCAAAATCAAATTACTTGCCAAATTAAAAAAAACCAAACAAAACCTCTCCTGCTTTCTGTACTGGAATTGTTAATAATGATATTACATTTACTGATATTTTTTGAAATTGTTTCTCTGTGTACAGATCACCAACACAAGGAATTTTAACAAGCACTTTGAGTTCAAGTTCCAGCTGCTGTAAATTGGTTCAATTGCATTGACTTCAGAAGAAAAGTTTTGGGAAAAGTTGTTCATTGGTTTTATGGGAGCATAATTAGTTTATAAAAAACCCGTTGTATATGTCAAATCTTTCTTTTTTCCCCTTTGATTTCACACACACTCCCCCTACTCCCCTAACCCCCTTCACTTTAGGCATTTTCTGAAAATTTATTTGCTCTCACGTAGGCTTTTTCTTCTTATGTCAGGATGTCAGTTTGCATAGTAGGATTTAAGAAGTTCTGTCAGAATGGAACATGGGGGCAGAAAAGTGTGTCAGAAATTCCCACCCTGACTGCGTAGTTATTATCTGGAATTTGAGTGTTTATTGATTTACCCTGAAAACACTGGAGTCTTTTTTTTTTTTTTTTTCAGCTGTCTAAACATAATCCTGGCTATAATGGCCAGGAATAGACAGGGCTGTATACTGCATACTGGTTTTCTATATTTCGCTTCTCTTGAGCATCCTTAAAACAAAGAGTACCTTCAGCATAGCTATCCTTTTTCTGAACATTGTGTCCAGATTTCTAAAAGAAACAAACTGTTTTATGGAGGAAAACTCACACTGTATTAATTTTCTAAACGATGCATCTCAGGAGTGCTACAATATATTTGACTAGGGAGTTACTCATTTACAGCTACACCTCTTTTAAGTAGCATCATTACCATAAATATGTTGTTACAATAACTTAAGTTGCAGATGTACACACATTGTCTATTGCCCAATCACAGCTTTTTATTCTATTCCCCAGTTAATGCAAGGCCAAGCAGTAGTCCCTGTTAACACAGAGTTATGTAGGATATCAAGACTCCAATTAAGCTTCTCGGGAATCTGCATGCCTTCTGCTTGCACTGCAAAAAATAATAATACAGCCAATATTCTCTGGTTTATCGTGGTTGTGGGGTATTCCATGCATCTGTTCGTAGCAGTCTTAGGAACAGGAACTTAAGAATGGTTAAACAGGTGAAGAAGAGAGGTCTTTCTAGCATGTTACTGTCTTTGTCAATGACAAACGATAAATGTCAAAGCAAGAGTAGAAGAACATCACAAGCCTATAGTGAAACCTTTTGCTGTGGCTAGTTTTCTGTGCCTCTGGGGTTTCTCAACTGGAAGCAATAACACAGTACTTAAAGACCGAATGGTTTTGCCTTAAATGACCATGTATATCTATTCTGCATTTCTGTGTAATAACGAATATCTGCAGCACTACATGACATCTATTCCACAGTGTTAGTGATTCGAAAGATCTCCATTTGGTATTTTTATCCCTGCTGCCTGTTGACTCCTACAGATTTTTTAGTCCTTTCATAGGACTGAAAATCCTTTCATAGGATTTCAAACAGTAGTGAAGATTTTCAAAATTACTTTCTTCATTGAAATAAAAGTTAATAAAACTTAAAATTTACCTTTCCAAAACCTTACTTTGAATCAAATTTTGATCTAAAATTTGGTGTTAAGATTCTAAGTATATCTTATTTGCTTATGTGATTGCTTAGTGATTCACTTCTAATAATACTTTCTGTAATGTTTTAATATTTCTATTAAATTAATATGGAAATGTTTATATTTTGATACTTCAGCAGTTGAATATGGTTACAGTGAGTACAGCTCAGTAGAGAGGGGTTTGATGAGATTAAACTTGCTTAAGGTGCAAGACAGTGGTTTATAGCCCAAATATCAGAATGCATTACAAGTACCTCTTCCTTGTGGTCCTCATCTACAAAAAGAAATATTTGGTGTTGGATTTCCTAATTATAAGCATAATACTGTCTTGCATTTTCAGCATTGTAAACGTTCTTTCATAAAAACTAACTGAAAAATAATTACCCTAGAGAATGCTATCGTGTTCTACTTCCTGATATTTTTATTTTATTGCTTAGAGTGACTGAAATAGCTTGAATTATGACTGTATATGAAAAAAAACCCAAACCAGTCTCTAGTTATAAATCTAGTTATTTATTTCTTAGCTAATTTGTCTATTTTCTTTTTTTTACTCCCCTCCATGCCAATAGCTTAGCTATTCCATTTATTATGTTAGTGAAGGGAATGTTCAGTCTGGAGTAGCTTGTATTTGTGAAAAATGTTACTATAAACTCAGTTTGGAAGAATGACTAGAAAGCTAGTATGCTGGGCAGCTTTCATTCAAAGTGTCAGCTTTTTTCAGGCCTTCTGAAAATGCATCCAAATGTCCCTGAAGAGTCTTCCTCCCTGAGCATGCTTTAGTCTAGCACTGAACAGCCTGACTTTAATTAAAGTGTCATTTTATGTATCTTCTAGGGTTTAAAGCTTATTGGCAGTGAGAAGCAGAACTCAAGGGAGCTGCCCATATCAATTGCCTTTTGGCCTCAGTTTATTTGTTTATCTCTCATTAGGTATTCAGAGGTAACATAAGCAATGTAAAATGAAAATATTTTCCAATATTAGTCTTGTTTAATTCAATTTTTTTAAAGCATTTTGAATGATAATGATTTTATCTGTTTAACTGCATTCATTAAAGACTGTACAGATACGTGCAGAGAACTTAGACCTCAAAGTAACCTTTGCCAACCTGACCTGTTATATTCAAATTATATAGTATTGTTCTATGTGGAGACAAAGCTCAAGTCTGAAAGCAGACTGTGCCCTCAAGGAAATGTGTATTGTGTCTTTTAGTAGGTGTGGCATAGATGTCACTGATTTGGGCTCTTCTGTCTCACTCTGTGTTGTGATTTCCCATTGCACCTAACACTTCACTATTTAAGGACCGATCTAAAGATGCATTGAAAACTTGTGGTTAACATTTTTTAAGTTTATGATACACTCATACACAGAGCTTTGGGCTTATGTATAAATGCCTTGCCTATATTAGGTCAACATTCTAAACACTTAAATTGTATATTAAAGCAAATAATAGACTAAAGTAATTCTAATGCAAGGAAATGTGTAAAGTCAAAATCTAATAATCGAGGCTCTCGCGACAATACAGAAGAGAAATTCTGCATGTGGACATACACACTGCAGTTTTAGCAAATAGCATAGCTTCTCATATTCTCATATTCCAGCTCTTCTTTTTTTGTATGTTTTCTTGAAGACTACACTCTAAATAAAGACACCAGTTTATATTTGTCAAGCTGGAAGTCCAGGCGCTGTTTTGGTACTTGTGTCTTTTTTCTTATCGATATAGAGTGTCTTCTACCTGCATATTGTAAGGATTTTCTTCTCATTGTAGGACCAGTTTTGAACAGAACTTTGGCAGTCAGGTGACCTTTAAAGTGACCTCTGAAGAATCCATCCTGTGTAGTTACTTTATTTCCATGATAATTCTAATTACAGGAATAAAGGAATTATCTCCATCGCCTCTGAATTTGAAACGTCTGTATAAAGAGACTCTGGAAATTGAGCCCATCTTGATAATTATTTCTCCTGGTGCTGATCCTTCTCAAGAGTTGCAAGAACTTGCCAGTATTGAAAGAAATACTGAGTGCTACCATCAGGTCAGTCTTAGATAATCATAATGATTAAAAACCACAATGTGTAAAATTTTACAGTAGTAATACCTGTTTTACCGTGTTTTTTAACGAAGTTAGTAAGTAAAAGCATAGTTTGGTGTCTATGTGTTTCTTGTTCCCACCTGTCTCCTACTTTGAGCAAGAGATTGGACTAGAGACCTTCTAGGATCCATTTCAAATTAAATTGTTGTATGATACAAGAGGATTCGTAATATTCCTAATCACAGAATCATAGAATCATCTAGGTTGGAAAAGACACTGAAGATCATTGAGTCCAATACATAGTACTAATATGCTTTATACCTTTCTGTAAAACATTATTTCCTTCTGTCATTTGAAATAGTGAGGGGAGGGGAGTTGTTATCTAGCTTATCACTGGTTAGCATAGAAATGTAAAATGTCAGTTTTAATGCTGCTTTTAAATAGTCCTTAAAATTGTTCCTTTCTGTAAAGATTTAGATCCTACTTCCAGCTTATCTAGCTGTGAATATTTCAGAATGCGTATTTCTTACTCTGCCACATGGCTTTTTGTGTTTATCTCTAAATATCCTTTATCTGTTGGATGTAACATGTTTAAAATGTGACATGGTATGGTATTTGATTAAGGAGTGGTACTCAAAGGTAAATCATCTGAAAGTTGTCCTGCTGATGAGAATATTTTGTTCTTGTTCTTTTTTTCCTGCACGTTTTCATGTAATTTGAATAGAACATAGAAGATCTGATTTTACTTCTCTGTTGAATCATTTCTCATATGGAATAAAGAACAGACCACTAAATTTGTGTGACATACATGGTATGATGTACCATGTGTAGTATGCCGTACCATATGTACATTGTATGATGTACTACCACATACACCATCACAGAATCACAGAATGTTAGGGATTGGAAGGGACCTCAAAAGATCATCTAGTCCAATCCCCCTGCCAGAGCAGGAACACCTAGGTCAGGTCACACAGGAACATGTCCAGGCGGGTTTTGAATGTCTCCAGAGAAGGAGACTCCACAACCTCTCTGGGCAGCCTGTTCCAGTGTTCTGTTACCCTCACTATGAAGAAATTCTTCCTCACATTTATGTGGAACCTCCTATGTTCCAGCTTGCATCCATTGCCCCTTGTCCTGTCATTGGATGTCACTGAGAAGAGCCTGGCTCACCATGTCTGGTGACTTTCAGTTATCTTCTTTTGGCTATTTTAAATTATTTAAAGATATTATACTCAGTTTTATTTTAGCAGAGGATATCTGTGTATGATCATGTAAACCTATGGCCCCAAGTTTCTTTGATTCAGTACAGTTTTAGCATAAAAGACAGGGTGGATTTCCCATTAAGGGATATTTGATGAAGCCATAATAATCACTATAGTTCTATTTTGCTATAGTAGTAATGCCAAGACAAGATTTTTCAGATTGACTAAACCCACTTTCTTTTCAACTTGTTTGGTTCAGGGTTTTTTGTTGTGTATAGCTTCCAAATAGATTCTAAGGGAGAACTAAGATGAATGTACTCTACAGATACTCTAACATCAATTGTAGCAGTACAATTGTTAGATACTCTAACATCAATTGTAGCAGTAATTGTGCCACAGAACAAGACTTTATTTTCAATTTTCACTAATTTATCTGAAAATTCAGGTTTGGATCTTTGTATTTCCATTTGAAGATATAAATTTATTTTAGCAGCAGTATGGTACTATAAAAAATGAAGAAAAGACTGTTAAGCTATTCGTATTTCCCAGTTGGAAAGAGAGCAACCTTAGTTTTTCACTCATCTTAATAAGAAATTGAGTTTTTCTCTTCAAAGGAGTACTTCCAACTTAACTTACAGTCAAAAGAAAATTTGTTCTCATTTATCTCTTGTTTTTATTATAGCAGCAGTTCTGCAGTAATATAGTTTAGTCAATGCTATTTAAGTTACTTTTTGAGTTCCCAGGGAATGCCATCACTGTCACCAAGTGATGTATGTATTTTCCATAAAAGATTAGGTAATATTGTTTAAGAAACTCTAGTTAGGTTGCAAAGGAAAAACTACATTTTCCTTCATATGTTCCCTACTTTAGTAGCCTGTCACATTAGAGAAAATTCTGGTTTTCTTTAGCAGACCTTCCTTTTTTTTACATATGCACTCTAACTTGGAAATACAATTTTGTATTTAGCTGTTAAATTGAGTCTGATAAATTCCAGATATAACTGTCTCTTTCATTTCAGATTGCAATGGGCCAAGGCCAAGCTGACCTGGCTATTCAAACTTTAAAAGAATGCGCACGCAATGGAGAATGGCTGTGTTTAAAGAACTTGCATCTTGTTACATCTTGGCTTCCTGTATTGGAAAAGGTGAGGACAACTGAAGAAGAATGTATTGCAAACCAGATAAAATTAGTATGCTACATTGCTGAAGCATTTCAGGCATTTCCATGGTGATGTTTAAAATTCCAACAATTCTAAAAATAAACCTTTGCAGTTTTCTCAGTCATGAATAAGATGGAATGCTTCAGATATAAGCAGCTCCTTCCTTTGTGAGAGTGCTTTAATTTCATACAATGTAGAGTATTTCTGCCACAATGAGTGAACAAATGCTCCTGTTAGGACTTCTGGTACTTTATAGGATACTGCTCATGTTTGCTGAACTCTGAATATATGTATGCTTACATATTTCTTTTTTTTTTTTCAGTTCTAGGACTTTTATTTTAGTAGTTCTTTTTTGTTAAGTGTAGCTTGTGTGTGAGTCACTAAGAGTTTTTTGCTAATTTGAAATTAAAATGTCTAGTGATTTATAGAAACACACTCTTACTTATGGCATGTAAAATCCTTACCTTGCTAACTAAATCAAAGTGACTGTACATGTACAGGTACATAAATTTAGTTCTCACAGTCTTTCCATTTGAAAAGATGAAATATGTCTTCTGGTCATTGTGAACTTTATCAATATCAAGAATGATACCTTTGCAGCTTACAGCTGACTGCCCTTAGCTGTCTTCTAGCCAACCGTGATGTATCAGAGGATGCATGCTGCAGATGATTGCACTTGAACCGGCATGTAAATTCCCATGTTTTCTATTTTTAAGTCTCCTGCTTCCAAGGCTGTGGGTCACTTTCACATCTTAGTTTGTCTCCCATAACATCCCCACAGACAAGCTGGTGAAATATGGACTTAATTGTACCGTAGTAAGGTAGAATGAAAACTGGCCTAACTGCATGGCTCAGAGGGTTGTTGTCCGTGGCAAAAAAATACAGCTGGAGGCCAGCCTTCAGTGGTGTGCTACAGGCATTAATACTGTGGCCAACATTGTTTAACATCTTAATGACAGGAATGAGATGCAGGAGCAGGCTGTCCCCAGGTGTCGTAAGACAAACTGGTGGGGAAAGCAACCGGCCTGGCTGAACAGGGAGCTTCTGCTGGGACTTAGGAGAGAGAAGAGAGTCTACCACCTTTGGAAGAAGGGGCAGGCTACTCAGGAAGAGTATAGGGATTTAGTTAGGTTGTGTAGGAAGAACATTAGGGGGGCAAAAGCCCATCTTGAACTCAGCCTGGCCACTGCCACAAAAGATAATATATTTGTAAAAACTCTTCTTATTAACAATAAAAAAAGATGCAGAGAGAATCTCCATCCCTTATTGGATGCGAAAGGGAACATTGTTACCAAGGACGAGGAAAAGGCTGAGGTACTTAATGCCTTCTTTGCCACGGTCTTTAACGGCCAGACCACTTATCCTCGTGGTATTCAGTCCCCTGAGCTGGAAGATTGGGATGGAGATCAGAATAAACCCCTTGTACTCCAGGAAATAGTAGTGAAGGACCTGCTGAGTCAATTAGACACCCATAAGTCTATGGGACCGGATGAGATTCACCTGAGAGTGCTGAGGGAGCTGGCAGAGGAACTTGACAAGCCGCTCTCCATCATCTATCAGCAGTCCTGGTTATCAGGTGAGGTCCCGGATGACTGGAAATTTGCCAATGTGACACCCATCTACAAGAAGGGCAGGAAGGAGGAGCCGGGGAACTACAGGGCTGTCAGCCTGACCTCGGTACTAGGGAAGATTATGCAACGGTTCATCTTGGGGGAGATCACGTGGCAAGTGCAGGACAATGGGGGGATCAGGTCCAGCCAGCATGGGTTCACAAAGGACAAGTCCTGTTTAACCAACCTGATCTCCTTCTATGATCAGGTGACCCACCTAGTGGATGAGGGAAAAGCGGTGGATGTTGTCTACCTGGACTTCAGTAAGGCATTTGACACTGTCTCCCACAGCATTCTGCTGGCAAAGCTGGCGGCTCATGGTCTAGACAGGTGGACTCTTCACTGGGTTAAAAACTGGCTGGCTGGTTGGGCCCAGAGAGTTGTGGTGAATGGAGTTAAATCCAGTTGGAGACCGGTCACAAGTGGTGTCCCTCAGGGCTCGGTCTTGGGGCCAGTCTTGTTTAATGTCTTTATCGATGACCTGGATGAGGGGATCAAATGCACCCTCAGTAAATTTGCAGATGACACTAAATTGAGTGGGAGTGTCGATCTGCCTGAGGGTAGGGAGGCTCTGCAGCGGGATTTGGACAGGCTGGAGTGATGGGCTGAGGCCAATTGTATGAGGTTTAACAAGGGTAAGTGCTGGGTCATGCACTTTGGTCACAACAACCTCATGCAATGCTACAGGCTTGGGGAAGAGTGGCTGGAAAACTGCCTGGCAGAAAAGGACCTGGGGGTGTTGGTTGACAGCCGACTGAACACGAGCCAGCAGTGTGCCCAGGTGGCCAAGAAGGCCAATGGCATCCTGGCCTGTATCAGAAATGGTGTGACCAGCAGGAGTAGGGAGGTGATCGTGCCCCTGTACTCGGCACTTGTGAGACCACACCTTGAGTCCTGTGTCCAGTTCTGGGCACCACAGTATGGGAAGGACATTGAGGTGCTGGAGCGAGTCCAGAGAAGGGCAATGAGGCTGGTGAGAGGTCTGGAAAACAGGCCTTATGGAGACCGGCTGAGGGAACTGGGACTGGGGCTGTTTAGTCTGGAGAAGAGGAGACTGAGAGGAGACCTTATTGCTCTCTACAACTACCTGAAAGGAGGCTGTAGTGAGGCTGGTGTTGGTCTCTTCTCCCAAATTACTAATGATAGGATGAGAGGAAATGGCCTCAAGTTGTGTCAGGGGAAGTTTAGGTTGGATATTAGGAAGAAGTTCTTTCCTGAGAGGGTGGTTAGACATTGGAACAGGCGGTCCAGGGAGGTGGTGGAGTTGCTGTCCCTGGGGGTGTTCAAAAATAGGGTTGATGAGGCACTTGAGGCCATGGTCTAGTGGTTAGGAATATGGATAAAGGTTGGACCTGATGACCCTGGAGGTCCCTTCCAACCGTAATTACTCTATAATTCTATGACTCTATGATGGGACAGAGCACATTGTCAGCGAGTACAGATGATACAAAACTGAGATAAATGACTGATACAACAGAAGTGTGTGCTTTCATTCAGAAGGACCTTGATAGGCTGGAGAAGTAGGCTGACAAAAAGCTTGTGAAGTTCAGCAAAGAGAAATGCCAAGTACTTCATGTGGGAAGGAGTAACTCCAGGCTCCCATGCAGGCTGAGGGCTAACTCACTAAAAAGCAGCTTGGCAGAAAAGACCTGGGAGTTGTGGTGGGTAAGAAGCTGACTATGAGCCGGCAACGTGCCCCTGTGGAAAAGAAGGCCACCAGCCTCCTGGACTGCTTTAGGCATAGTGTTACCAGCAGGTTCAGGGAGGTGATCCTTCCCCTCTGGTCAGCCCCGGTGAGACACATCTGGAGTGCTGTGTCCAGTACTGGGCTACCCAGTTCAAGAGAGGCATGGGCATACTGAAGCCAGTCTAGTAAAGGTGATGAAGAAACTGGAGGAAGTGTCATACAAGGAGAGACTGAGAGAACTGGGACTGTTCAGCCTGGGGAAGAGAAGCCTCCGGGGAAATCTTGTTATTTAGTGTGCATTGGCTGATGGGAAGAAGTAAAGGAGACATAGCCAGGCTCTTGTCAGTGGTGTCCTGTGACAGGACAAGAGGTTGTAGGCACAAACTGAAATATAGGAAATGCCATTTAAAGATAAGACTCTTTTTAAATTTTTTTTTTACCGTGACGTTGGTGACACACTGGAGTCTCCATCCTTGGAGATATTGAGAACCTGACTGGACACAGTTCTGGGCAACCTGATGTAGCTGACTCCACTTTGAGTATGGTGTTGGACTAGATAGTCTCTAGAGGTTTCTTCCAACCTCAACAATTATCTGATTCTAGGTACCAGATATAGTTGCTATTTTGCCTAAAGGGTAGAACAATTAGTGGTTTGGCAGAATTTTCTTCTTTACTAAAACCACTGAAAACAAAATTATTGTGACTATGTTTTAGAGATTATAAAATGAATGGATTGTGAGAAAATATGTTAAAAGTTTTTTAGCTATGATTCTTCCAAGACACATACACAAAACTGTTGACATTATTCTCAAGTCAACTGTCAAACAACTTTGGTGTCTTCAGTGGGAAATTTGTCTGTTTCAGATGCACATAAAGCACCAGCAGTATGTTTTCATATGTTGAGTGATTACATATTTTTTGTTAAGCCTTTATAGTTGAAATAGCATTCGAAAATATTTACTCTCTTAGAAATCAATTTTTCTGTTTTCAGTTTTCTGTGAATCATGATAGGTGAAGCGTGCATACAACAAACACTTGAAGAAAAAGAAATTAATATAGCTATAGAGTTGTTGAAAGTCATTGAGATCTGTTGTTGATATGTAGCCCACATTCCAAGCCTTCATCTTTTGAGATGTAGCCTTCTGGTGTTTTTTTACTGAAAAGATGTAAAGAACAGCAATATATTTTTATCCTCTAAATTTAGGAGCTGGGAGGGAGGTGCAAATATTTTCACACAGTTAGGATGAACTTTGAACTTGAGCAAAGCAAGCATGATAGCATGTGTGGAGACTTGAACTATAGTCTTTTGATCAACCTGATTTGTAAAAACAGCTAAAGAATTTTTAGACAAGTCTAACTTTCTAATTTAGGATATTATAATTTTGTAAACACTGTTCTGTATACTGAAAAAAACCCGACCCAAAACCTACTTCAGTATGTAACATCTCTTTAATAGGAATTGAATACATTACAGCCTCAACCAAACTTTCGCCTTTGGCTTACTACTGAAGTTCATCCAAAATTTACTCCGATTCTGCTTCAATCAAGTCTGAAAATAACTTGCGAAGTAAGATCTGTTTGGAAAACTTTTATTATATGTTTATAATGAATGAACTTAGATGTCTAGTATACTATATGTTTAGATATAATCAAGTTTGGGTAATGTGGACTATTATATTTCAATTAAATGTAATACAAAAAATGGTATGAATTTACCTTGAAAGATTTTTGATGATTGCTTGTAATATCTATGTGGAAATTCACAGAAGCTGTGATTGAAATAGAAGGTTTGAAAAATTTCTTTCCAGATATTTTTTTTCCAATTTAAAATGTAAACTGAAAATAAATGTATGTTTTATGCATTTAATCAGTGTTTCTTAAAAGCAAAAATCTACACTGGAGCGTGGATGAAAAACAAGTAATTCCTCCTTCTTGATGAATGTCTTCATCTAAAGATCACAAAATCACACTTTCTCTTCCTTATTTTTCTCTTTTTGGCCCCATAGTTTTATATTCACTGGACCCTTTCAACAAACATGGCTCTTCCCCGTACAGCAGAACATACAGCTAGAGGCTTTTACTAAAAATTGAGAGCTTTGCTTTCAAAATGGCTCAGCCTAAGGAGTAACTGGGATCATGCTCCTCTAACTTGTCGGAAAATGCTCTAATCATTAATGCACTTAGGCATTAATGTCCCTTATGGAAATCATGGATGGGGGTGCTACTAACTCTTCCATTGGTTATGGAGTATGGGGATTTTGTCTACATCTAAACCAAAAGGCTCTGATTTAGAGTCTAATGTTCCTTACTTTCAAGAGACCAAAATTGTTACACTTTTCTGTTGTCTGCAGACATTTTTAAACTTCTGGGATACCTTCTTGCTCATATTAAGGTCTTAAAAGGTACAGAAGGTCCAGGACTGTGTAGAATTGTCATGTTTCTTTTCATCTAGCTTCTTAAGTTTCTGTTCCTGCTATCTTTGGAATAATTGGAACTTTGCACTGATGCAATGTTCTAAATCCTTTTGTTACCTCTTAATTTGTAAAAAATATTTTGTTACCACAAAAAGACAATGATAGCCAATGACTTGGCTAATAGTATTTGATTGTTATATGGTTGTGGTATGTCCCTTAACTGTTACCAGTTAAGAGGTAGGTATTTAAAAAAAATAATGATCAATTGACTACAGTATTTTGCAATTATTTGCCACAAGTGTGGATGCGCAACATATACAACTATGGTAATCTTATGGAAATATTAACAACCATTATTTTTCAAAAGAAAGAAAAAAATTTTTTCTAAATATGAAAATGTGATTTAAATCTCTTTAAAATTTACTTTTGCCTTCACACTTGCAAATAATTTGAAAATGGGTTTTCACTTTTAAGCACTATAATCTTTGTGATTATATACACTTGAACTGCAGTTATTTTTAGTGGCTGTGAACATTACCTATCCCTAAATCAGAGAACTCACATCTTATCATACATACATACCATATCTATACGCTGGCTAACAAGAGTGCGATGATGGCATAAGGTGAGTTGGCTCTGGTCACAGAAATTATAATTGGTGGTTGAGCGTGTAAAATCAGAAGAAAAGTTCTTGTTCTTGTTGAAAAAATTCAATTTATTTTTATGCTTACATATTTTGATAGAGTACTAGTCTTTCACTAAGTTTTTTTAGTGTAGTTCAGTCCTTCTATCAGTTGGTCCTAGTTACAATTTCTTTCAGTATGTTTAAGTTATATTCAGTATAAGATAATTCTGTTCTTAGGCTATTTGTAACAAGCAGGTTTTTTCTTGACAAGTTTTGGTTTATTAAGTACATTTCAGTAAGTTATAAATCATAAGTTAGTATTTAAGAAAATAGTACATAAAAGTATCACATTTTCTGTCTAGAACAGTGTTATTCCTTCCAATGCAGGCACCTCCAGGCCTCAAAAAGAATCTCTTGCGAACCTATGAATCTTGGACGCCAGAGCAAATTAGTAAAAAGGGAAATCTGTCTCGATCACATTCACTTTTTTGTTTAGCATGGTTTCATGCTGTATGCCAAGAAAGAAGAAATTACATTCCTCAGGTAATTTTTCTTTTGCTACCTTTTAAAAAAATTTACCCCATTTATGAAAATCCAAAGGAAACTGTAATACAAAAAAGCCCCCAGAAATAAAATCATAATTCAATGCGTGATCTATTCACAGATGTCAGCAAGTTTTAGTTGAAGTAAGTACTGTTAGGAAATAAAATAATTTTAAGTTTACATTCCTTATACTCAATGGGTTCTAGTTTGTATAAGTATGTAAAATCAAATGCACTGGTACAGCTGATATTTTTATACTGCCTCCACTGAATGTTTCCAAAGATGTACTTTAGAGGACACAGGTTGTCTCTTTTTTCATTCAGTGTTAAGTATTATACAATAATACTTAACCTCATAATATTTGTATTTTACTTCATGATCATCATTGTGTGACTAATTAAATTCTTTGGATTTGTTTAATGGTAGGGTTGGACCAAGTTTTATGAATTTTCTTTATCTGATCTCCGTGCTGGTTTTGACATTATTGATGGACTCTTTGAGGGTAAGTCACTTCTTGAAGAAAGATTTCTCGCCTCTGTAGCATAACTCTTCTGAAAGTAATTTAAAATTTTTAGAATATTAAAAACTTTCACAGTAATTTTTATAAATTACTTACTTGGCATGATTGTTTTGTTTGGACTTTGGAGTGGGGCCATTCTGTTTAAAGGCTGCTTTGAAGATATTTAAATTTTGTACTTGAATGTTCATTGTAACATTTTCACAAATATAAACACATGGCCAGGTAGTTAGGTAACTACTTCAGTATGGGAAGTACTCTGCCCCTGAATCAGCTGTGCTTAGGCATGTTAGGCTTTTCTGGATGTAGATTCACACTCTGAGGATATGTCTGTATTAGTAAAGTGATAAGGGCTGGACACAGGCTCAAAACTATTCCTCTATCAAGTTTATGTTTTCCCGTACTTGGCTTATGCAGGCTGGCATTCTCACAGACAATGACAAGGCATGGCTTGTCAGATAACAGAGCCTTGAGACTATTTCCAGTAGGCAGCAGGTAGGAGGTTACCTTATTTTAGGGCAAAAGAGAGTTTAGCTGTATAGATGCAAGCCACCTTGTGCCATCTTGGCTTGAGTTCAAGTGAGACTTGTCCCATTTTACTATCAGTAGAGATGTTGCATGAAGAACTATCTTTCTACAACAGATACAAGTGGAGATGCTTCAAGGCTCATCACCAGTAAGCAAAACTAGAAAAACTGAGTGAATCATAGTTCGTTTTTTGGGAAGTGGGGTGAAACAGTAATTTCTTTGTGCCTTGAGTCTAGAGGAATAAATAGGAAATACAGGACTGCCTGGAAGATGAAGTCTTCTGTCTCTGTTCTGTCCCAGTGTGAACTGCCCCATATATTGAATACATTAATTGAATATGAATTGAATATCAATGAATTCTTCATATTGAAACTCACTGTTAGATAGAGTCCACTTCATTATTCTGTTAAATAGTGTAGTAATCTCTTAATATTACTTAATATGAAGAAGGTAATTTTTTAAAAAGTCTTTGCATGTTATACAATTTCAAAGTAAAGTTAGGAACTGATATTTAGTGATAATTTACCATCATGGACTTGAATGAGATTTATGGATGATTAGGACTTCTGGGATGGTACCTTAGTTATGCAGACTTGAAACATCCAGTGATGTCAAGAGGTTGAATCATTAACCATCGATGATAATCATTAATCTAATCATTAACTATTGCTGTGAAGATAATTTTTTTTATGAAGGAATGATTGAAGTATTTGGAAACAGTTACCACCAACAAACCTCCTTTTAAAGTGATTGCTGCTGCTTTTTTTCAAGGAACTTTAAAAAAAAGTACCATTCTGATCAAACTTTTACCTGCACATCAAAGTTGCAGAATATAATTAGATCATTGTCCCATGTAGGTATTTTGGACAACTGTGATAGAAGAGAGGGAAAATAAGTTATTTTGAACTTGTGGTATATAGCTAAGCCAGAGTAATCTAATTGCAACATCACCAGTAAACTAATAGTAACAATTTTATGTGGTATGTTGTTTAATTTATGATGATTTGCAAAGTGTCTTTGTGTTTGAAAGATGACATTTCCAGTAATGTTATCTATTTCAAGTAGGATCTGGTTTTGGTTCAATCAGTCAGTTTATTTTATGAGATCAGATGATACTGTGCAACGAAATAGTGTATAAAATTTTGAACAAGGGAAATTACTTTTATTTATTACAAAGTAGCACATAATTAAAATTTTAATAGCATAATTTCTGAAATGCATATAACCAATTGTTTTATCTACAATAAAAAGCACTTCAAGACCTAAGTAATATTTCTAATAACTCATTTTGAAACACAGTAAGTTTTCATTTTATCAATGATGAATATTTAAAAACTCATTGAAGTTTCTGCAACTTTTATTATTTGGTAATAAAGAAGAAAAGCTATCAGAAATAAACTATTTGATGTAATTGTATTTTTTTTATTTCACTGAAGAACTGAAATGACAAGATAATGCAGTGTTATCCATTGATACAAAACTAATATTCATTAATTTATAGGTTCCAAAGATTTTAAGTGGGAATTTGTGCATGGCCTGTTTGAAAATGCAATTTATGGAGGGCGTGTCGATAATTACTTCGACATGAGGGTTCTTCGGTCCTACTTGGAGCAGCTTTTCAATTCACGTGTCATTGGCAATTTAAATTCTAGAGGCAAGAAGATGACTAGTTTCCCATATTCAATCTCTTTACCGAATTCCTGCAGTATTTTGGTAGGTATACATCTTCTGTCACCTAACATAGAAACTAAAATAAGTTATTTTCAAGAATTATTCTTGGAAATAATTCCACAAAGTAAAATAGACTTACAATCCAAAGAACACCTCCATTTATTTAAGACTTCCTTTGTGTGGAAGACTGATTCTTAAGTTGTCAGAACTATTCTTCTAGTCTGTATGGTCAGTCTCCTTTTTTATGATATCTGCTTGGACTGTGGTACAGAGCAGCATAGCTACGAAGAACTGAGTACAAGAAACTGGATCAATTTATGACAAAGAAGAATATCATTACAGTTATATAAAACTTGGTATATTAACATAATAGCACTTTTGTACAGACTGCTAAACAGTTTTATAACTTCTTTTAGAAAATGTATCAACATTCTGACCTAATCTGCCTACATGCTGTGGAAGGTATATGACATTTTATTTGGAGATAAATATGGATTCTGATTCTCTTTCAGTATTCCTTTAGAGTAAACAAGAAGGGATTCAACAGAGTCGAAAGAACTGATCTTTCCCTATCCTGTCACATACTATTGTTCTTACCATTGTTAAGGTTCATTTGCATTTCAATGTGCGACTCTATACTAGACCTCACTGATATGAATTAATGTAAATGAAATTATGCCAGTTAAAATAGATTTCTAACATTTGGCATTGTCCTCCTGGATTCTGACTGGTTAGGTTTGGGAGTTGTTTATTTTTTTACTTTAAATTTTCCATAGATTTGCTAAGTTAATATCATAAAGAGGGGAGGAATAAACAAACCAGGCTAGTCTCTATTCCTGTAGATAATATGGTCAAATAGATGAATCTTCCTTCTTGCCTGCACTGCATTTAATAGCTCTCAATTTCTTATAGTGATATGATTATTTATGTGAGAGTGTATACTTTTACGTCTTAAATATTTTTTCTGCAAGTAGTTTTTATTAGTAGAATGCTAATAATAAAGCTAAGTTTGATAAGTTAATTGGAGTAATATCTCTTACTAAATAGTATTCTCTTAGTGTCTGCTACAGTTGTTATCTCTAAAGTCAGATTCTGCGTCAGAGTAAACTGCACGCCTAGGACATGCTCTGGCAAGGAAAGGATAAAATACACATGATATAATGCAATAGGGTGCCGCCAGTCTTTCAAATAGTAAATATTTTTGCCTTTAAAGCCATGATAAGAGAAATCCAGCACCATTAATCTATCTTAGTCTGCAAGGCCTTTCTGTTTTGTGCAAGAGCAGCATCACTAGTGACTGCTATTACACTATAACCACTACTGATGTTATTCTGCGTCTTCAGTGATCATGCAAAACTATTTTTACCTTAACGATTTGACTTTCTTTGTTTGATAATATCTTTATATATTTAAATAGAAGTAAATGCTCTTCATTTTATAGCTATGTATTATACTCTGTTATTCAAATTCCTAATGCCAAAATCTTTTTTCTGTTTTCATATTGCCATTAATCTTACTTTTAAGTTTTCAACAGAAGTATTGCAACTACTTTTCAGAGACAATCTTAGCATATTTTTCAGTTGATAGCATCACTGTAATCAGAACTGCTTTTTGCTCTTTTGGAGTGGGAAACACTCCATAAAAGAAGATAATTTTCTTTATAAAAAACTAAGACATTTATAAATAATATTACCAAAATAAGTAATGTGTTATATACTTATTTTAATCTTTGTGTTATGCAGTGCACTTAATAAATTTGGTTTTGTCATACACTGTTTATTTCATGACCTGAACAAAAAGTTCCCTCAATTGCGTTAATTCTTTTCTTCTAATACAGGATTATCGTAAGATTATTGAAAGCCTTCCAGAAGATGATAAACCTGACTTTTTTGGCCTGCCTGCTAATATTGCTCATTCATCACAACGTATGATCAGTTCCCAGGTAAAGTTACATTTTTCATTGACCTCTGAATCTTTTCAGTGTTTCAGAGAACCCAACCACCTGTTCATAAATATGAATTTCCATAAGAAAGTCAGGGTAAATTGAGGGATTTTTGGAATATGTTAACTTTTATCTATAGAATATTTTAATATAACAATTATCTTTAGTTACAAAGATGTTCATTTAAGACATAAATAAACAAAGAATTATTGAGAAAGATTACAATAATATAATTCAGTTCATGTTAAGAATATCCACGTATGTAAGTAGTTTCACTAGTTCTATTCATACTGTTAATCAAACTCCTGTCAATGGGATAGTTCTTACAGCTGCTGTTCACTACAAATTAAGGTTTTAGTTTTGGTCAACAAATTCTAATACAATAGTTTGACAGATAAAATATGGGTAACACTTTATGCTTTTTCTGAAAGAGAAATTCTTAAGAATTGTCCCAGTAGTCAGAATTTTATTTTTACTATTAGAAAAGTGAAATTTTGAAGAAAAAAAAAATGTTCTCACTGGACAATAGCATGTAACTACTTAGACATATCAGAATGAAATTCTTAACATAATGAAAAGTAAGTTCCAGGGGGTTTGTAGGTCTTAGTTTCAAAATTCACTAATTTAAAATATTTTCATTATTGCTTTAGCTGTAAGATATGACAGATGGCTATATCATAGGGAAGAGTTCTCAGCTATCATTTAATTGCGGTTGAGTCCAGATTCAAACATAAGTTTAATATGGGAGAATGCAGTCATCTTAGTGCTGCAATAATCAAAGATTTTTCACCTATTTGTTTTAGAGTTGTATGTAGAAGCCTCAGTTTGGATGAGTGACCTGGGTCACCCATTATGCTGGGTGCTATTAATGGCACAGCTGGGACAGCTGTTCTCACCCTTTGTGGAGCCAGAAAATACTGAGTGTCTCTCTTGTTCTTCTCCTAATGTCTGTTTTGTCAGTGTAAGAAGGGAAAAGATGGAGTGGTTTGAACTCTGGCTGTCATCATCAGCAATACAGTGTTTGGTTTGTTGGACAAAGCTTTTCATTACTAATATTTTATCACTTCCCCAAGGTGTCAATTAAGTTGCCCAAAAATTGTTATCATCTGGAGATGCCCTACTGTAGTTATGACATCTACTAGGCCAAATATGCCACATATTTGCCAAATATGTGCCAAATATGACACATAACCCAAGTGAATACATTTTCTTGTTGAGCCAGCAACTGAAAGTCAGGAGCAAAATGGCACTAGAAGCCAGTGGTTAAGCAACTGACTCCCACTGCCTGTGTGCCCTGATCCAATAGACCATGGATCTGGAGGTCCTGTGTCATATCTGCCTATCCAAATATCTTATTGGATAACATACAGAGTCTCAAATGGCATTATGTATAACAAATGAATTGAGCCACTAAGGCCTAACGTTTAGGGAGGAGTTTGACTAAGAAGTGGCTGTACCTCAGCCTGAGTTGAAGTTCTGTAGTGTTGATAGGCAGGGGAAAGTCCACCTTTTGTTTTTTCAGTTTTGCTGGCCATTCTAATACCTTTTAGCTCAAATATGGAACAAGTTTGGGACTTTGAGGTTAAGTTTAAATTCTTTATTCTGTATTTTTTTTCATTGCTTTTTAATTAAGTCAGGATGAGAGTACACATTTGCGGTATAAGCACAGTTAAACAATACAAATCTTTGACTAGTGATTAGCATAGTTTACTTGACTGGTAAATTAATTGCATCAGAGAACATGAAAGTTAGTTCAATTCAGAATCTCGTATCAGAACTGCAAAGTGAACTAGTCTGTATATCAAGGCTCACTTTAATTTTCTGCACCGCCCTAGCATGCTGTCTTATATAAGGACAAGTTATAGGGAAACAAAAAAGAAATTAAGCCATAGAGTCATAGAATACCAGATTGGAAGGGACCTCAAGGATAATCTGGTCCAACCTTTCTTGGCAGAATCATTTGAAAGTTCCCTATAATTGGAATTCCCTGTGATTTCAAGACTTAGAATTACATTTTTTTTTAAAAGTATCTAATTGTTTGCTCACATTTACCTAAAAAGGGCTCCACACAGGAATTTCTGACTGGTGTAAGGCCTTTGATCTGTTACGAAAAAAAAAATAAAATTGCCTTTTAGCATTGCATTTGTTGAATATCAGATATAGTACTGGTAAATTTGTTTAAATACATCTGTTCACTTACATCCATAGCTGTATTGTCAAATTATTTGGTTTATTATTGGCACATGAAACTGTAAAGCTATATAAAGACAAATCAGTAGGATGAGGGTGCATAGGGTATTATGCTGAGCTCAAAAACTCCTCAGTTACAAAGAGGAAAAATGCATCAAGACTCAATGTAGATCTGGGTTTTTTTGGTCTTAAAATCTTTTATATAAACATCAATTTTAAACACTTTTGTTTCTGTCATATACACTGTAGATTGCTGATTACTTATTTCAGATCTGCTTACATAACTTGTTAAAAGCTGCAGTTGTTAAAAATACTAATATTGGAAAATTAGTCCTTAGTTAACCTCTCTGAAACCAGAATAGATTCAGAGTTTCTGTGTGAAGGGAAATAAGTAATGAACATATTTACATGCAGAAGCACACTCTGCTGCACTGATCTCTCATAGCATTGATGATAGTCTATAAACTATGGGTTATAATCTTTAAGATATGAGACTGTTGTACAATTCTGTGAGATCTTTCTTGGTCACATGGGAGATTTCCTCATCCTTCCAGTAAGAGCTTGTGGTACTTCTTTAAGTCATAGGCAATTTAAACAGAAATGGGACATTTTTCTTAAATTGTGTTTCTACCAATAAATCCTACTCCCATTCCATTTCTGACAGTTTGGCAGGTGTCTTAGATCCATCAGTGATCGCATGGTTCACAGTGTGAAAGTGAGTGATTGTTTTGCCCATCACTAGGCCTAGCGCAAAGGACACAGCCAGCAGCAAAACACTCCAGTAACCAGATTCTGTTGTACATAGAAAAGTCAGTATATGGGTGATCACTGGGGGTACAAACAGGTCAAACAGATCACACATAACAGACATCAACCCCAGGAATGACACAGCACGACCAATAATAGGTGGAATTAACAGAGAAACAAAGTCTCCCATAGAAGAGATGGGAGACAACCAAGTCAATAGGCTGGTCATACAGGATAGAAGCAGCCCCATATTGTTTCCCCACAAAGACCAAGTTTGCAAATGCCAAACCTGACTGGGGCCCAGTTGCAGGGAGAGTCAGAAGGTCCTTCCCCAACAGGGAAGCTCTGCAAAGTGCATCCACCTCACAGACAGACACTCCACCCTTCCTGCAAGTGGTCCCAGCTTTTATCCCCAAAGCAGGACACCTGGCACTCATTTACCCAATGCAGGGCACCTGGGGCTTGTTTACCCAAGGGCTTTCCTTACAAGGCCGGCCGTACCTTGGAGGAAAGCCAAAAGGCAAACTCATCCCCTCCTCTTAAAGGACTAGGGGGACCACCCATATGTCAACCTTAATTCAGGGCTCAGGGTTCAGAACCCAGCACTTCAGTGATTGCCTTCAAACAGGAGTGTTTCTCATAAATCCATTACCAAGCTAAAGCAGAGAAGGGTATTGCAAGAAATCTGATATTTTATGACATCATTTCACTACACATGGTGGAATACTTAGATAATAGAAACTTCGTGGTGGTTTTTTTTATATAGAATTTCTGTGAATATTATTTTTCACTTATAGGAATGATAGTTTGTATTGCTGCAGCAACACACTTTGCTGTAGCAGAAATTTGCTGCATCACAGTGCAGCATTTTGCAGTCATGCAGGGATGTCTTCTGTAACCTACTGCATTGCTAATATTGGGTAAACCTAAAACAGCAATAAAAAGAAATGGACTTTTTTCATTAACCTTGCAAATATTGATTATATTCACAGCTTTTCTTCTTTTCCAGCAGAGAACTTCAGTTCTAATTTAAGAGCTGAATATTGCTAGCTGTATTATTTTAATATTGGCAATTACTAGTTGAATTGTTAGAAATTATGTCTTATGATGTTCTGTATGTAATTCTGAGAGTGCTAATACTACCTGCAGACTGGTAAGAGCCATTTGTTTTTAAGCGAATATTTGACTTAAATAGAAGTGGTCTTTTCAGCAACATGGCTTACATTTTTTTCCTTGATTTTGTCCTTAGTTGCTTTATGTATGTAGATTTAGGTAAATTTTTAGAGGCTGCATTTCTAGAGTTCACTATGGCTCTTCAGTTGTACCTTACCTACTGTTACAACAAGCTTTTGACACAACATCCCTTAGGTTGAATACGGTCATGAATAATCTCGTATCTCTTGCTATATTCTCACTGCAGAACAGTGCAGTTAAAATAGAAGAGAACTCAGCTGACAGTGCAGCTGTAGGAGTCAGCATAGCTCGTCCTGTCTGTTTCACACCAGACAGAGATTTTCTGTACAGCTGCAACTCAAGTTTCCTCACACTCAGCAAGAGCCCTCACCATTCAATTACAGTCATGCCCCTTTCTTCTGATCTGATAAACACTGTATTTTTGCCTGCGTATTTGCCTGTATTCAGGTGATTTAATCACCCAATCTAGCCTATAACCAATGATTAGAGCAGTGAGAATACGGGGAGGTTTGCTTTATGTTTCCTGTGAATGAGAAGAGTCTGTAATTCAGATCCCTCTCCAGTAACCTTCTTGCAAAGTGGACTTTTGGCTCCAGTGTGCTTGTCTCTTATTCTTGAATAATGTTTCTCAAATATATTTCTGAATTATTCTGGATCTATATTTCTCTTCTTTTATGAATTCCTATGAACCAGTTTCATCCTTTATTATGATTTTTAATAGAACCATACATAAAGTCAAAATGATATTTATCATACATGATAAATAGAATTTTTAGAGACTGAAACACAGGCCTACATATGTATTTTTACACTTTAGAAAAGCAGTAAGAGCTATCATGTTCTGTGCAGAATTTAGCATACCTGCAACTAATATGGCTTCTTGCCATTGTTTTGTTTCCCTCCTTTCCTTGCATAGCAGACTCAGTAATTAAGGGCACTCCTTGGAGAGTGTAGCATATAAAGCCTTCTGTTAGTGTTGTATGATCCCATCAAATCCTGTCAAATGGCTATGCCTTCAAATGACTATGGCCTGTAACTAGTAGCTATGTATGATCAGTTGACTGGTTAATCTAAATGTTCTCTGATAATACAGTAAAGCATTTTGTGAAAAAAAGCCACTCAGTAACTGACAAGTTGTCCAAGGCTCTTCAAATATGACTGCCAGTGATAATCAATGGCTAGCATTTAGTTTGCTTAATTCTAATTTCTATATAGAATACTGTGTATAATAAATTTAATAATATCTTGCATGAGGAATTCAGCATTCTTTTACACGTACAGATTCGTAATACTTCACAGAGACTATTGTATGAGACAGGAAATCTCAGTAAGGTTGAAGAATAGGTTGTTTTCAATATTTTTATGGACAAATGAGTACACTGTCTCACACATCATGCAAGGATAAAGGACAGTTACAATCACTCTGTCTACTAGTACAGCATCTTGATTCTTCTGTGTCCACCATTCCAGGAATGGCAAGTGGAAGACAAGCCTGTGGACTTGCAGTTCACTTTTTAGAATCTCTTGGGGGTGATTGTGCATGCATAATTGAAACTTGCTTTTTAAAGTTCATGGAGGACTGTCTCACGTGAGTGGGACCCCATGCTGGAGCAGGGGAAGAGAGTGAGGAGGAGGGAGCAGGAGAGACATAATAAACTGACCACAGCCCCCATTCCCCATCCCCCTGTGCCGCTTGGGGAGAGGAGGCAGAGAAATTGGGATTGAAGTTGAGCCTGGGAAGAAGGGAGGGATGAGGGGAAGGTGTTTTAAGATTTGTTTTTATTTGTCATTATCCTGCTCTGATTTGATTGGTAGTAAATTAAATTAATTTCCCAAGCTGAGTCTGTTTTGCCTGTGATGGTAACTGCTGAGTGATCTCTCCCTGTCCTTGTCTTGACCCATGAGCCTTTTGTTGTATTTTCTCCACCTTATCCAGCTGAGGAGGGAAGTGACAGAGTGGCTTTGGTGGGCTCTTGGCATCCAGCCAGGATCAACCCACCACATTTTCAAAGTGCTTAAGAGCATCACAAATGTAAAATAATCCTTTGAGCTTTGGATTGTTGAAGAGTCCACAGACTGTAGCTTCTTACCAATTTTTCAATGAAATATTATAAAATTATTTAATTGTAGATTTTATATGCCAATTAAAAATGTTGAGCTGTGAATACTTATAACGTCAAATAAGTGGCTTCCACTTCACTTCAGCTGCAGTTACTGGGAGTATTTCTCCTCGTATGTTTTGTCCTTTAATTTTATTTGCTTTTGAACCAGACCAGTGATACTCTGCAGTTCTGATGGTTGGGATTTTGCAACAAAATTACTTACTCTAAGAACCTGTTTTAGACAAATTTTATAGTCTCAAATATAATCCAAATCTGACTTGTATTTCTGTGGCAGAGTACAGGGTATAAGGCAATTTTATTTTCCCAGATATATTTCTCTCAAACCCAGCTGCATGCTTGTCTGTGCCTGTTTGTCTCTGAGTGATGGGAATCACTCTCACTTCTCCCAGTTAGCCACTCCATTAGTTTTCTTATCTGAAAGTAATTGCAGAAAGATGGTTCCTTGAGATACTCCTTTTTATTTTAATCTTAGATATTTATCTTGGCTCTTTTGATAATAATTGATTCTGTGTTTCTGTCTCATCTAATTAATCTCAAAATGTCTTCATGGGATCCATCTGGTATTCATTAAGGCACCATAAAGGGTTGAACAATTCCTGTAACTTTAATGTGCTTCTTTGTGTTAACAAGAGAATTGACTTTCTGTTTGACATATTTAAAGGAATGCCTTTCCCACCGCTTTATACTCTAGGTGCTTTCTTCTGACCTTCTGCCTCTTCATTTCTCTTTGGACTTCAGTCATCACTGCCTGACAAACCTGGTTTAAAGCTCTGCTTGCGGTTAGCAAGCCTGTTGGCAGATACTCTTGTTACGCTTTGTCATATGGATTCTGTCTGCCCCTAGCTGTCAATCTCTCTCAAAGTGTCACAGCCACAAGAGCCAAAGTCATGTCTGTAACATCTCAGCTCTGCAACCAAGTATTGTGACCTTGTTGCATGGTTACATACACCCACTAGCAGAATTGGCGAAAACACCACCTAGGCCCCCATGTTGCTTCCTCTGAATGGCACTCATTCTGATCTGTGAGTCAGGCTCAGATAGTTCCCCAATAGAACTTTTTTCTCCTCGCTGTTTCTACTCATTCTGGAATTACAGAATCACAGAATGTTAGGGATTGGAAAGGACCTCAAAAGATCATCTAGTCCAATCCCCCTGCCAGAGCAGGAACACCTAGGTCAGGTCACACAGGAACACATCCAGGTGGGCTTTGAATGTCTCCAGAGAAGGAGACTCCATGACCTCAATTGCACATCTGCAGGTGGAAAAGGTGCCTTTTTCTTCTTGCTGGAAGTCACAAACTTCCCCTTTTATTTACGAGTGTGGACATATTCTTTTGGGTAGTCATTACAGGGTGGCCGATAAACTAACATAACAAAAAAAATTTTCTATATTAAGGATGATATTCATCTAAACAAGCTTTATTTTTCTCAGAGTTAGGTAACAAATCTGATCTGATCTACACTTCCTATATGTTACAGTCCCTCTCAAAAGAATAACATACTCCTACCTGCCACAGAGGGCATTATGTAAACCTTCACTGATATTATCTTCAGTTAATGTTTTAGAATTTTTAAAAATATCTCCTGCATTAATACAAAATATTTTATTTAGATGTTATTCTTTAATGCATTTCCCACAAGTCAATGGTATGCTAAAAGTAGATTTTGTGGAATAAAAGTGTATCTTTGAAGTTCCGTCAGATTTGTAGTTCAACTCTTTGGATGTTTTGTAAAAATTCTACTAGAAAAGACTTGTGATGTATTTATTGATTCAAGCCACTTCAAATTCCCTTGATTGATATTGAAATAATTTTGAGCTTGTTTTTCCTTTAAATGTCTAGGTATTGTGTCAGAAAAATATGATAAGCCCGATTCAAAGCCAATAGAAGTTTAAAAAAAAAAAAAAAAAAGTCCTAGTGTAATTCAGCTCATCTAACTTGAATCATATGAATATTAGTCACCTCATCTTAGTATTTTTTTGTCATTAAAGAAAGACAAGCAGCAACAGGGAATAATTTGTGCCATTCTTAGATAGGCATCTAAAGTAAAGGGGGGAAACATCTTTGGGAAGTATCTAGTTCTTTCCATTGAACTTTGGATCAAGCTCTGTAATAATGTCAACAGCATTTCTAAAAATTGTGTAATGAACATTTTAATGACCATTTAAGAGATGAAAAACAGCTGTAACTACCAGGTTGTCGGTTATGCAGAAATGGAAGAGTCTCTCTTCTTCTGGAAACTGGACTGTCTGAAAAATTTGTTTCAATTCCTGTCCCAATGAATATCTTAGCTGTTTCTTCCATTTCTACATTGAGTTTTGTAACAATCCAAATATAGTTATCACACTTGCATTTAATATATAAATAGTCAATCTAAAATTGAAGAGTTCAGGAGGAAGAAATGAAAATTCAAGCATCTTAAAGCATGCAGGTTATAGTGCTTGTCTCAAAGATATTGATAATTTTCTTAGAAATGCTAAGAAATAAAAAAGGGATTTTATTAATTCACAGAATAGCCTTGGTTTGAAGAGACCTCTAAGATCAAGTCCAACCATTAACCTAACACTACCAATTCACCACTACACCATGTCCCTCAGCACCTCATCTACATGTCTCTTAAATACCTGCAGGGATGGGGACTCCACCAGTGCCCTGGGCAGCCTGTGCCAGTGCCTGGTAACCCTTTCAGTGAAGAAATGTTTCCTAATATCCAATCTAAACCTCCCCTGGCACAACTTGAGGCCATTACCCCCTGTCTATCACTAGATACCTGGGAGAAGAGACTGACTCCCACCTCCCTACCCCCTCCTTTTGGGGACTTGTAGAGAGCAATGAGGTCTCCCCTCAGCCTCCTCTTCTCCAGACTAAACAGCCCCAGTTCCCTCAGCCATTCCTCATCAGACTTGTGCTCTAGTCTCTTCACCAGCTTTGCTGTTCTTTGGACATCCTCCAGCAACTCAATGTACTTCTTGTAGTGAGGGGCCCAAAACTGGACACAGTATTCAAGGTATGGCCTCACCAGAGCTGAGCATAGGGGGACAATCACTTCCCTAGTCCTGCTGGCCACACCATTTCTGGTACAGGCCAGGATGCTGTTGGCCTTCTTGGCTACCTGGGCACACTGATGGCTCATATTCAGCTGACTGTCACTGTTAGGTTGATGATTGAACTCAATGATCTTCAATGTCTTTTCCAGCCTAGATGATTCTGTGATTCGGTTACTGTTGACCAACACCCCCAGGTCCTTTTCCACCAGGCAGCTTTCCAGCCACTCTTCCTCAAGACTGTAGCATTGCATGGGGTTGTTGTGACCCAAGTGCAAGACTGAGCACTTGGCCTTGTTGAACCTCATACAATTGGCCTTGGCCCATCGATCCAGCCTGTCCAGATTGCTCTGCAGAGCCTTCCTACCCTCAAGCACATCAACACTCCCCTTTAACTTGGTGTTGTCTGCAAACTTACTGAGGGTGCACTTTATCTCGTCCAGATCATTGATAAAGATATTAAACAGAATTTGCCCCAATACTGAGCCCTGGGGAACACCACTTGTGACCAGCTGCCAACTGCATTTAACTCCATGTATGAGTATGTTCATGTTCTCCAAGTAGACTGTTTCTCTCCTATTATTAGCTGCTCTTTTCTTTCCTAAGTCATGTAGAGAGGCCATTGAATACTTCAGGCTTTTATATACCATCCCTCACTAATGTTCTTCTGCATTTGTCAAATGCCCCATATTTTCTTTGAACTTTTGCATATGTTTTGAGACCTGTCTCACCCTTAATGTTCCCTGCTAGTTTTACCTCCAGCTGAGCTTTGGCTTTTCTAATTTCATCCTGTAGTACACAAACAGTGCTTTTATCTTCCTTTTTTTCTCTGTCCTTGATTTTACCACTTACGTGTTTGAGGGTTTTTTTGTCTTTCAATCCACTGCAACACTCCCTGCTTATCCAAACAGTCATTCTGCTGAAAATCCCAGTCTTTCTGCACAATGAGGTGATTTTTCTGAAGCTCACTCAAAAATACTCTTTTATTCCCTCTCTTAATTAGCTGGAAGTAATGTGTTGTCCACTGTACTGTCTCCAATTTTCCCTCCCTTCTGCCCACTTCTCATGGGATTCTGCTAACAGTTCCCTGAGTAAACCAGTTTCTACTTTCATAAAGTCCAAAATCTTAACTCTGCAGTTTATCTCATGCCTATCCTCACCATATATATAAATATAAATAGTATTTCCTGCCTGCATTTGCAATGTTGGCTGTTAAACAGCACTTCAGAAATTTCATTCAGTAATATCATCATTAATAATATGGCTTTTTCACATACATTTTGAAATATAAAGATATACAGTTACAAATAATAGTATTTAAAGGGCTTCTGTGACTGAAAGGTAACTCTTAACTTGATTTAAAATTTTATAAGCTAGCAAATTTCTCATGAATTTTATTCAAGCTTTTAAGATATAATTCCCATGAAAAATTTGTTAATGCAGTTCTTTGACATAGTATAAAGCTTGTGTGTTTTATTTCTTATACTCAGTAAAAATCTCATCTTGCAGATCACATTTACAGTATAAACATAAATTTGGATGTGTACAGGACTAGAATGCAGTCATAGGGAGTATTTAAAAGTGTGTAGAAATGACCCATGTCTGGATTCATACTTATTTTCCTGTATTCATACCATGACATTTCATACTCATCATGAATGGCAGCTGAATCATTTGAAAACTTGAGTGTTCTAGCAGAAACTCAATGTACAGAAATAGTATTCACATGTTACATCAGGATGACTTAAGTGAATTATCATATCTGAACAAAGTCAGGTTTATAAAATCAAGCAAAAAGCATGTTGCCTAGCTGTATACTCCATAAAAATTATACTAGCAAAGAAATCTTACAATGAATTCATTCTTTTTATAGATGTGATCACTTAAAGAGAAACAATTTCTTTAATGAAATTCATTAGAAGTCAAAAGGAATAGCTCATCATACCTTAGTGTCAAAAGGAATAGCTCATCATACCTTAGTGTAGCTGCTAAATATAATACTCATTTAAAATAATTACTGTTCTCTTCTGTTTGTGCTTGAAACTTAGACATTTTCTAGAAAAAAAGATATCTTTTTTATAGCTACTTTTTATTTTATGATGAATACTTTTCAAGTTAAAGTTATTAGTAAACTAATAATGGAAAACAGTGGGACAATCTGCTAAGGTAAACAAGGTAAGAAACAGGGTTGTGAAACATGAAGTGAGTCTTGCCTCATTAAATGTAATTGCAATGATCTCATTGACTTCAGTAAAACAGCATTTTATTCTTGGATCCTTTTTTTTAGCTTAGTTGCTGACCTGCTCTTATCAGCAAGTCACTGCCTGATTTTGTACCTCTTCCCACCATTCCTTGCATATCTTGTTTGCTTAGATTAGAACTGCTCTCTGTCTTTCTAAAACTATAGTCAGGTGTATGATTGTAATATATCACAGAATGTTAGGGATTGGAAGGGACCTCAAGAGATCATCTAGTCCAATCCCCCTGCCAGAGCAGGAACACCTAGGTCAGGTCACACAGGAACATGTCCAGGTGGGTTTTGAATGTCTCCAGAGAAGGAGACTCCACAACGTCTCTGGGCAGCCTGTGCCAGTGTTCTGTTACCCTCACTGTGAAGAAGTTCTTCCTCATATTTATGTGGAACCTCCTATGTTCCAGCTTGCATCTGTTGCCTCTTGTCCGATCATTGGATGTCACTGAGAAGAGCCTGACATATTTACACCCTTTACATATTTATAAACATTAATGAGGTCACCCCTCAATCTCCTCCAAGCTAAAAAGACCCGGCTCCCTCAGCCTTTCCTCATAAGGGAGATGTTCCACTCCCTTCATCATCTTTGTGGCTCTGTGCTGGACTCTCTCAAGCAGTTCCCTGTCCTTTTTGAATTGGGGGGCCCAGAACTAGACACAATATTCCAGATGCAGCCTCACCAGGGCAGAGTAGAGGGGGAGGAGAACCTCTCTCGACCTACTAACCACACCCCTTCTAATACACCCCAGGATGCCATTGGCCTTCTTGGCCACAAGGGCACATTGCTGGCTCATGGTCATCCTGCTGTCCACCAGGACTCCCAGGTCCCTTTCCCCTACACTGCTCTCTAACTGGTCAGTCCCCAACTTATACTGGCACATGGGGTTGTTCTTCCCCAGATGCAAGACTCTACACTTGTTAGATTCCATTACATTTCACCCCACCCAACTCTCCAGCCTGTCTAGGTCTCTCTGAATGGCAGCACAGCCTTCTGGCGTGTCAGCCACTCCTCCCAGTTTGGTGTCATCAGCAAACTTGCTGACAGAGCACTCTATTCCCTCATCCAAATCATTGGTGAATATATTGAATAGTACTGGTCCCAGTACTGACCCCTGAGGGACTCCACTGGATACAGGCCTCCAACTAGACCCTGTCCCATTGACCACAACTCTCTGGCTTCTTTCCTTCAGCCAGTTCATAATCCACCTCACTGTCCAATCATCCAGACCACACTTCCCCAGTTTAGCTGTGAGGATGCTGTGGGAGACTGTGTCAAACGCTTTACTGAAATCAAGACAGACCACATCCACTGCTGTACCATCATCTATCCACCGGGTGTGTCCTCATAAAAGGCTATCAAGTTGGTTAAGCATGACTTCCCTGTATATATTCCAGTGGTGGTTTTTACCTTGTTAATGACAGCAACAGAGACAGGGTGTGTAGGGAAGGATGTTCAAGGACATCTGGAACTCTTAGATTACTGGGTCGTGTTTGAGATTATACACCAAATCTCCACTGCTGTTATTATCCAAGTCAGCTAAAGTAAAGTTAAGGGGAGTATGTCCGTCCAATATTAGTCATACGTCTGACTGCAGTGATTCTACTGAATATGGAACAGTGAGCTGTGGTGTGTAGTTATTTTTCAAGGTGCAATTGTAATATAATGATAGTTATAGTTTCTTATATGTTCATCAACAGGCTAAGTTTTCTTTCAAAATCCACCTCAAGAGAACTCTGAGCACTGGTACCTAATTTTATGTCTACTGCTCTTCCATAGTTCTAATCGTGCCACATAGGGTGATATGGGTATAATTATTGAAAAACATGCAATAGAAATTATTCTTGAACTTGCTATGTTATTACTGTAAATGTCAGGATGAACATAAGTCTATTTTCTTAAAATAATTTAGCATTCGTATAATACTTGTATCAGCTGTGCAGAGCATACAATTACTGACATTTATTAAACGCATCCCACATCACAAATACATGACTGATAAGCTCTAGCATAAATTGATGAGTAATGCCAAACTTAATTTATTATTACCCTGCAACTGAGCAATCTGAGTACTTAACAAGAATTTTTAAAATATGGGGAGTATTTTTTATATACCTGTGGTGCTACACGAAAGAAATGTGCTGTGCCACACAATGGAGTAGAAGCCGCAGTACTGTGCTGTAACAGAAAACAGTGCTATGTATATGCTGTGTATATGAAATTGGTGAGGTGGGCTTTAAACTGAAGGACTTGGGGGGCAGATTCCAAAGTGGCAATGCTCACACTGCTGCAACCAGCTGGGGAATAAATCAGGCCAACCAAAGCAGCAACATGCGTTTCTTAGCTGCCTCCCAAGATGTGAACCAGAAGACCAACCACCGCAAGTGGCTCCACGCCTAGTCAGAAGGATGTGATATGATAGGAATGACTGAAACATGGTGGGACAACTCACATGACTGGAGGATCACGGTGGATGGCTATAGACTGTTTCATAAATACAGGCAGGGAAGAAGAGGTGAAGGAGTTGCATTCTATGTTAAGGAGAACCTCGAATGTAGAGAACTCAACTATGGCAATTGTGGAAGCCCTATGGATTAAGGGGAATCTTACAGTAGGCATGTGCTACTGAGCTCCAAACCAAGATGATAGGGCCAACAAAACAATACTTGTGTCGCTTAAGCAAGATTCGGGTCAACAAAACCTGGTTCTTGTGGGTGACTTCAACTACCCTGACATTTGTTGGAAGAACAATACAGCAGCTCACATCATCCATCCAGTCCCTGGAATGCATAGAGGACTGCTTCCTCATACAAATGTTAGATGTGCAAGCCAGGAAAGAGGCACTGCTGGACTTGCTGCTTGCAAACCAAGAGGAACCTGCTTTGTAATTTCTGGATTAGCGATAGCCTTAGCTGCAGTGATTGTGGCGCTTGGGATCATACTGAGCATGCTGAAGGTTAGTACTAAGACAAAGGTTTTAGATTTTAGAAGAGCAAACTTCAACTCGCTCAGAGCTCAGTTGGGAGGGATGCCATGGGAAGGTTTCATGAATGATAAGGGAGTTAGAGAGTGCTGAGAGTTTTTGAAAAACACTCTCCTGAAAGCACAAAGACAGTTCATTCCCTTGAAAGGTAAGGGAAGTAGGAGGAGCAAGAGACCCCATTGGCTTAACTGCAAGCTCCTGAATCTGCTCAAAACAAAAAGGAAAGTGTTTCAGAGATGGAAAAGTGGGTGAATACTCATTGAGAACTACAAGGATATTTCCAGGGCATGCAGAGAAGCAGCTAGAAAAGCAAAAGCTCAGTTCAGATTGAAGTTGGCCAGAGATATCAAAAACTAGAAGAAAGAGTTCTTCAGATGTGAAAGCAACAAGCAGAAACAGAAGGAAAATATTGGCCCACTATTAGACATTAGAATAATCTCCCCAGGAAAGTGGTAGAGTCCCCAGCGTGGGACACTTTAAGATTTGGCTGGACAGGGTGCTGAGCCACCTTGTCTAGACCGTGCTTTTGCCAAGAAAGGTTGGACCAGATGATTCTTGAAGTCCCTTCCAACCTGATATTCTGTGGTTCTCTGTTTCTATGATGTTGGTGCTCTGCATATAAGAATTTAGTTCTCTTCTGAGAACAGGCTGCAATTTTTCACTTTTCTTAAATTTTTTCAGGATATGTAATTAGATAAGGTCAACCACCTCTACGAAGTAAAACCGTTAGTTATTGTTAGGGAGAAGGTACAACTAGAATGTTGACTGAGTCAGTAGTGGGCTTGTGCTGTCCATCATCAGCATCCTGCTGATTTTCTTTCTATCTCCACTGAATCCCTGGTCTACAGAGCATCTTCCTGGTGTGAAAGGTATATGATCCTCCTTTGTATAAAGAATATATAGGTGGTGTCAATGTCTTTTCCTCATTTGCTTTGTATTTTGGTTAAGGTGGCAAGTATCTCTGTATTGAGTCCAGTCCTACTTCACATCCTTACTGAGTGAATGCACAGGTTTGAGGTGGCCTTGAAGGAACAACAAAAGAGCAAGTGTAGACCTACAGTGTTTCTTACTCATCCACATGCAGTATGAATGATTTGATTGTGAATGCCATTAAAGTACCGTCATCCTAACAACCTCCGTGGACCCTGTTCTTGCAGAGAGGGTGAGATACACAGGAGACTGAAAGTCAGAGAGGTCTCCGTGGCACCTCAGTCTTAGGCTACTTTCACAGCCATGTGGGTAACTGCAGCCAAACTATGAGGAACAGTATGGCAGCATGTATTTCTGTCAGAAGACATACCAAACTGAAACCCGGTCCCTCTCTTGACACAATGAAGGCATAGTTGAATTGCACTGAGTTACTACTTTCCCAATATTTACCAAAGTGACTATGTTATAACTTCAAATTTTAGTTTGAGCTGTAAAGTCTTATAAAACCAAAAATATCTTCTTGCATAGCTGTGTAAAGGGATATATTGTTTCATTCAGAGAAATGAAATGTAGAAGTGGTTTCTGTGCTAAGACTGTCTCCTTGTATAACTGGTAGATGGCAGTAGAGTATCTGCTTTGACATTGTCTATAGATTTATTGAGAGGAGTTAGCTTTTTGTACAAAATTAAAAATCCTTTTACCCGTTCCAGTCTTGAAAAAACAGCAGTTATCTGACTAGAAAATATTTTCTCTTTTGTATTCTCTGAACAGTAGTCATATTTAGTTCATATATTATTGATCTAGATTTTTTTTTTTAATTCAGTGACAGAATATCACAAAATATTTTTGACTTCACTGCTTTACTCTTTGTCAAATTCTAACGCAGTGTGTAAAATTTGACTTTGCTGTGTGATTTGTAGGATAGATTGCTTATGGAATAAATACAAGGCTTAAATATGAGCCTGTGTTTATTATATATTGTATTTGTGAAGTACCAGTTTTTGCAGTAGCTGTGAATTACTGAAGGCAAGACTTTTTTCCTCATCTTCTGCATAAGTCAAGAACAGAAATGGATTTTGTGTTCCTAGAAATCTGGTTTTGTGTAAGTTCCAGGGAAGGAAAAGTTAAAAACTTGACATTTCCTCATTTTTATTTTTCCATGAATTTTTATTTTCATTTTCAGGTCAAACATGACATTCTAGTAGTTCCATATGAAGCCACATGGGATCATTCATTGTCTTTATTGCTTTCCATTCTATTCATTATCTTTCTTAATTTCTCTAAATGTGTGCGTTTCTTACTATAATGTGTTTTTTCAATATCTTAGCAGCATATATCCACAGAAACCTATCAAGTATGCAATAGATTAAAAAGCTGAGATGCACAATTAATTTAATAACTAGCCAAATAAATATTGACATTTTAAATTTGACTACTCCACCTTTATTAATATATGCAATTTATATCTTTCTGTGCTGACAAGGCAAAAAACCTGAACATACAGTGTATAAATTTTCCACTAAGAATGGAACAAATGTCCAGTAGCAGTTCCTGTATGCTGTTTATAGTTATTAAATGTACTCTTCACAAATAAATTACTCTATGGATTTTTTATATAAATACTGTTACGATTACTTGACCTTACTTAAAACAGACAGCTTCTACAAAGACTCATGGTTCTTAATAATCTTGTGACCCCTTTTTAAACATACCATTATTGGTGACTGCTTTTCTATTTTGATTTCTTTCCATCCCTCTCATCTTTTCAGTGAGAGTATTGTTTTCCTGCTTTATGATGGATGTTTTTACTCTTAAGATTATTCAGGATATTTAGATGTGTATTTGGACTGGACTACCACAACATATAAGAGCTTTTAGTGTATAATATATTAAAAGAATATGTAATGATAATGAAGGTGAGCTTTCAAAGGTTAGATATTGTAAAAATACTCTTATTTTGAGTACCCTGTATTATACAACTATGATTAGATTTGCAGTTTCCTTCTTAATATAAATGTATACCTTGGTACCTTTCCAAACTGGAGTGCAAACGATATGATTCAACAGACCTAGATGTCTGCATCTGTGCTAGTCAATTCTAGTCTGTCTTTGTACTCTCGGAAGTATCATGATTAAGGCACAATTAATCTTATCCTGCAGTAAGTATCTGAAGTTGACTATAAGTTGACCTGATGGTAATATATATATAGTCCAGTGAGAGGAGCTGAATTCTTCTTGAGTTTTGAAGTTAGGTGTCCAAAACATGAAAATCCTCATTCCAATTTCCACAACATAGACCCATCTATCTGACGTACCTATGTAAGGAACTTAGTTTTCCTATGTACTCATTAGTAGGGCCTTCCAAATAACAAATTAGTCCACTTAAGATCTGTCTGTTGATTATGTAGGGATGCTAAGGTGGTAACCTTTGTCATTTAAGTAAGTTTTAAGTAAGCTTTAAGTGCCTAAGGGTAGGTACGGTGAATTCATGCTTGTCTGGTTTAAGTTTGGTGACTATGTGCAGTGCCCGCTCTAAACCCAAAAGTTATTTTGTCTCCTTAAACAGAGATTCCTAATCATATTCCTTTCGTCAGCCGAATCGAGGTCTCCTAGGTATTCATCCAGTCTGTGTGCTTATTCCTGTCCTGCTGCCTTAAACAGCCATTTTTGTCTTTTGTACACCTCCCAGGGATGTATTCCTGATACTCCTTTTTCTTCTGAATCCAGTTTCCCTTCCAACTCTAAACTTGTTTCTGTTGTCTGGAAGTGGAAATAGTTCTGCAGACATATCACATAACCTGGGTGACTTTTGTGGTACAACTGGTAATTCTAATAAGGAAATATATCCCCCTCATGGTTTTATTCAGGTCCTTCCCAATCTTAACACATTCTTTGTCTCAGTCCATGCATTTGACTCTCTTGTTTTAACAGGACATAAACTGAAATAAGAAAGGCCCAAACTGGATATTAGGGGAAACCTCTTAATCATTAGGACAGTAAAGCAGTGGAACAGGTCATCCAGAGAGGTTGTGCAGTCTCTGTACTTGGGATTTTTCAGGACCAGGCCAGATAAAGCCCTGAGCAACCTGGTCTAATCTCAGAGCTCATTGTGCTTCAAGCAGGGGGTTAGACAAGAGACTTCCTCAGGTCTTTTCCAACCTGAATTATTCTGAAATCCTATAAAAAAAATCAGTTTCCCTTTTTGTTTGCATAACATTCAGAAAGAAACTGATTTGAGAGTTCTGACTAAACTAAATCAGGCTTTAGCTGATTTGAAGTAGCATAGACTGGTCAGCACTGTAAGAAACTTCACTGTGATTTGTAAGAATAAAATACTTATGCCATTCCAGTTCTAAAATCAAACTTGTCATCATACTTAAACAGTAATATGAGTTACTATTTTACAATCTCTAATTCTTTCCTAAATTTGGACAGATTTCATGGATTTCAAATTCACAGTCCCTTAGCAAAAGTTTCGGATGATGAAGCAGTTCAAATGTTAAGTCAACATGAGTATTTTGACATGACTAAGATGTATTTTGCTCTGTATCTTGAAGATGAATGACTATTCTAAGCTAGAATTTTCCAAATGTATTCAGGCTGAAAGAGTACACAAAGTTTCAGCCCAACCCATTAATTTTAAAAAATTACAGTCAATTGAAAACAGTGTGCTGTCATAGAAACTTTAGTAGTAAGTTATGCTGCCATCATACCTTTTATACTTGAGAGAAAAAATCGGATGAACTGGAAAGACTTAAAGAATTTCCATGAACATTTCATAAAGATCATAGTATGTTACAGTACTGTAGGACACTGAGAGTTAAAGCTTGATTTCTTTTGAATCAACACTTTTAATTTAAGTGCTTAAATTTTGATAATCACATCACAACATTGTTGAGCTACTTTGATAAAGTATGCAAAGCAGAAACAGATATAGGTACAGTGAAGAACAAAGACTGAAATAACGGATACATAACTTATTTCCTATTTAAATTATATTGAAAAATTCTATAATTAGTTAATTAGAAACAGGCAGCTAACCCTGTACACTACAGTTAGAAAATACTTCAATTACTTGATCTTGCAGTCACTACTTCTCAAATTCATTTCAGCTATATGGAGCTAAGTGTTTATATATGTGTTCACTTAAAAGCATATAATACTTAATATTTTCAATCTGCCATATTCACAAAGCAATCATATAAATTTTTTTTCAGCTTTATAATATAAACATGCAAGTTGAAATGAAGTACTGAAAATTACCTTTTAAAGTATATTTGATATAAATGTTTTATTTCTTTGTAAATGATGGCAGGCAACTATCCAAAAACACATTATCAGAGCCAGAACTATAGCTAAAAGTATGATACCTGGAAGGCACAAAGGTGTATTTATTGTCTGTATTGCTTGTCAGAACATTTGCATATGTGCAGAGTGAAGAAGAGGAAGAATAACAGGAATAATAAAGATACTATAATCAAAACATTAATCAGAGAAAATAATATTTTGCTATATTAAACAAGAATCTTTTCTGCTATATACAATAGCTGGAGCACACAAAGAATTATTTAAGTATAAAATTAAGTTGTGAGAATGAGAGGATGAAATGGTATTTTCTGTAACAGAAGCTATATTGAGCAGTGACTCATCTTTTCCTCCCTTTAGCTACCAGAAAACTTGCAGAAACCCTTGTTGTAGTTCTTCACATCCATTGCTACTTTCATACTCAGCTGAGATTTGGCTTTCCTCACTCCATCCTAACACAACTGAGTAATTTCTTTATATTCCTTCTGGATAATCCATCCCTCCTCCCATCTTCTATGGATTTCCTTTTTACGTTTGAGATCACTAGCTTCCTCTTCATCCATGTTGATCTTCTGCCATGCTTGTTGTTTGGCTTGCTTATCATGCTTGCTTCCTGTACATCCGAAAGGACTGTTCCTATGCTTTGAGGAATTTGTTCTTGAAGATTAATCAACTCTCCTGGCCTGCTTTGCCTGCTGGGGCAGTTACCCACTGGATCCTGCCAAAAAGATCGCTGACCAAGCTAAAGTCTGCTCTCTTGAGGTCCAGGGCTGTGATTCTACTGCTTGCTTTGCTCTTTCAGGATTTTAAACTCCACAGTCTCATGGCTAGTGCAGCTAAGGCTACCCTCAACCTTCACATCTTTTGCCAGTTCTTCATTGTTTACTAGCAGCAGATTCAGTAGAGCATCTCCTCTGGTTGGCTAATTGATTGCCTGTATAAAGAAATTGTCTTCAACGAATTTTAGAAATCTGCATTACTTACACCCTGTCATACTGTCCTCATGGCAGATGCTGGGTTGGTTGAAGTCTCCCATGAGTATGAAGGTCTATGATTGTTGGGCTCCTTCAAGCTGTCAGAAGACGACTTGCTTCCTCTACTTTCTCAATCGAGGAATCTGTAGCACACACCTACTACAGCACCACTCATGTTGGTCTGTCCTCTGATATCTGCCTGTAAGGTCTCCACTGGCTCATAACCTGTTACCAGGAAAAAGCCCTGTTCACTCCAGCTACTCCTTTGCCTTGACTGCAACTTCTCCTTGCCTTCTTTTCTGGCAGTTTACTTCAAACTGGACAACAGTAAGGTTTTAGTACAGTAAGATGCTTCTTCCACGTATTCTTTAGGTATACATATAGTTCTGCGTGGCAAACCAAGTTGTAGAGTCATGAGTAAAGTACTTTATTATAATAAACTATGACTTTCATCAACTAATAGTGATTTTTAGGACTTGAAATTAATTTCACTTTTAATTTCTTAAATAGAGTAATAAAATACTATTTTTATTATTTCTGATATCTGGAATCATGGAGTATGCATAATTCTTTAGGAAAAAGATTGTATTGTCACTTCAGAGGGAACTAAAATGTGGATTTTTTCAGAATTAACATTACATCAAGAATTGAACTTTCAATGAAAAACAATACTATTTTAACTTAATTAAAATTATTTTTAAACTTATTTTTCAAAATATAGGTTAATATGTCATACAGGTAGACTTTATATGTATAGAATTTATGTATGTTTATCTTTGGTTTATGTCTTATGAGACATTTCATATCAGAATAAAATTATAGTAAATATTATAGAAGTTAAAATAATGTTTCAGTGTGCTATCATCATGTAGGGCCTCATAAACCCTATCAAAGTTGATGAATAAAAAGCTGCTGTTTGCTTCAGCAAAAGAAAACTGAAAAAAACCAAAATAAACCCCAAAACCAAAAAACACCAAAAGAAAACACTACATCATTGCACGTCTTCCAAGAACAGAAAATAAGTCAAACCCCAGCAGAAACAACTTGACTTCCTGCCTCATTCTGCCTAACAATTAAATAGTTCAGTCCTTCTGAACAATTAATAAATTTTTTATTACCAAGTTTAATTCTTTGAAGTCAAGAAAAAGAAGAAAAATAGTAAGTTTTTCTCTAACTTGTCTTGCAAAAAATGCACTGGGAAAAATAACCAAAATTTAGCCAAAATACCTAAAAATACTTGGAGTTTTATATGCAGTTTAAGGGACACATTCCAATATCATTGAAGATCTTTAATTTCAGTATTCTTTCTTTATAAATGTATACATATATCTGATCAGTTTATGTGTGGAGTTTGCAGGGTTGCAAACAATTAAAGGCAGTTGGACCTAATGAAGGGTCCAATGGGAGCTCCACTTCTTTCTGAAAGTTTTGCAGTTGTTCTTTGAATTGCTTGCTTGCTTTCTTTAAATGAATAACTATGCATTTAAATAATTTGAGGTAACATTAATATCTAACTATGTAAGAGATCTATGAGAGATCAGAATGAATTGACTATAATTGTCATGGAGTTTCGATGTCTGGAAGGTACTATAGGTATTTAGTAACATATTCTGTGTTTTTGTTTCTTTTCTTTTTTTTTTTCTTTTTTTTTTTTAATTACAGATGGAGCCTAGTTGAAGGTAAAGCCTGAGTTTTGGCTGTAGTTTTTGTGGAAAGAAGGCTTTTTAATCAATTATACACCTCATTAGTTTTTAAATTACAGTTGAACAAAGACCCTGATGAGAAAAATACGGATTTGGGTTTTTTGTTTGTTTGGGGCTTGAGTAAGGCTCAAGTATATTGTGTATTTGGATATAGGTATCGTTTGTGTTTTGAATAGATCATTATTAGTAATGAAGTATGCAGGAAAGTGTAGTCCATACATAAAATGGACTTTAGTTGCTCTTGTATCACATTTTTGTACTAAAAGAAGTTTGTTTATCCTTCTTCAAGATTTGCATTTGTATTCTCATCACTCAGGTTATTTCACAGCTCAGGATGCTGAGCAGGTCAGTAACTGCTGGCTGCAGATTTGACAGAGATATATGGTCTACTGAACTTTCTCCTGTTCTCAACCTGTGGAAGAAACTTAATCAGGTAGGAAAGCAGCTAATTTCAAAAGACATCTCTTTTCTCAGTGGCTACATTAAAAGTAAGGTCTAAGGAATTATCTTGAATATTGAAAAATAAGAAGTGAAAAAGTAATTTAAATGGATTTGAGGTGGGAAGTACAATGTCACATATATGTAATTAGCTATGAAGGCTATCATTTTTTTCTCCATATGGAGATGAGTCCATACTCACAAGACATGAAACTAGTATCTTGTACATCTTTCCAAGAACACTAATTTATTTTAGATTTGAGTTTAGTCTCTTTGTTTATCTAGTATTCACCAGGCAATGTTTAGCAATTTTAAACATTAAGTCAAGTTTTTTCCTGTATATATTAGTCTTCTATCATTATAGTCAAATGTACTTACCACTATGTCAAGGTTTGGGGCTGGACTGCTCACTAAACAGAAAACATATGCTCTGTATTAACCCCTCTCCCTTACCAGATAGGGAAAGGAAAGAAGAAAAGGGAGAGGGGCTTATGGGTTGGAAAAAAAACAAAAACAGCTTTAATGAAACAATAAAAATAAAATAATAATCATAATAATATATCTATACACACACAAATATCTACAAAACCAGTATCGAGCTGCCCCCCACCCCCCGCCCTGTCCCAAGCACACGTTCTCCCTGATGATGCTCATGTCACCACCGGTACTGCAGAGCAGCTCTGGGAAGATCCCAGGTTGGACTCCTGGACTCAGTGGCAGATGGGAACTGGATTCAAGAATTCACGGATTGGGATCGGAGACAGAAGAACAGACAGAGTCCTACCAGGACACCGGCCATAGAAGAAGAGAGCTCCTCATGATCCCTCAGCCTTATACTGAGCTTGATGTTTGGGATGGAATACTTCATTGGTCAGTTTGGGTCACCTGTCTGTCCTCTCCTCCCTGCAGGTGCCACCCTTTTGCACCCTTACACTAATGGGGAACCCAAGGCGTCCCCCAAGGAATTTGGCAGTGACCTTGGTTTCTGTAAGGTTAAGTATAAGCAGGAGCCTTTCTGCAAACCGTTGTTCTGTGAGCTCAGTACTAACTATAAACATCGAGTGTTACCACTTCCAGGAGCAGCCACTGTCTGAAAAAACATGTTGTTAACTTGGGAAAGTGCAGTCTTAGAAGAGACTTAACTGCAAAGTAAAATCACTAAAAGGAAAAATTACTTCTCTTTTAGTTAAACCAGGACACACTAAGGGTAGTTGGAAATAATGGTTGAATATCTGTTTCAAACTACTGAAACTCGGGAAGTGTCCATTATAAATCTGGATTGAATCTAGCCGATCTATTTGTAAATTCAAAGCTGCTTTAAAATCAGCTACTTTTTATTCCAAAGGCTAAAAACACTCAGAAGCCTTTTAATATATAGACAAAGATTAAGTATGTTTTTAAACATTTTTTATTCCAGTGGTGAGTATGTAAATCAAGGTTTAACTCAAAAAAGGATTATTTTACAAATACTTCAAAAATAGCTATTTTGCATCTAAGTGCTGATGATTCTGAAGCTTAACAAAACATTCCACTTGCTATAGGTTTGTCCTGTAGAATTTATACTGGAATAATTTATCATAATCTTTAAGCATGGACATATTTTTACCTGTACGCTCTCAATACGGTATGGTGGCCACTTCTGTATTCTGTAACCCAGTGTCCAAGTTTAGATAAAATAATAGACAGCATCTGACTGTGTGTTTCTCTGGACTCAACATCAGTGTTTCATCCTACAAAAATCAGTCTAAATAATTTAGAGTATATAATAAAGCTAAATTGATGGAATGTCTACAGAATTTATGTAGTCAGTGAATTTCAGAAATCCGTGATAAAACAAAGATTTTACCTAATATTGGCGAACATTTCACATATCTGTAAATGATCAGTTTGATTGGGTGAGTTTCCTGAGGACTAGAATAAAGCAGATGTCACTTCTCTCTTTAAGAAGAGCAAAAAAGAGGATCCAGAGAACAATGGGTCAGTCTCACCTGGGAAAATGATTGACAAAATAATCCTGGAAACTATTTCCAAGGATTTCCAAGAGTCATTAAGACTATTAGAAGACAAAAGCATCTGTCATACAAGGAGATGATGAGAGAACAGGGCCTATTCAGCCTCAGGGAGAGAAGGCTTAGAGGTATTTTATCAGTGTGTGTCAGCTGATGGGAAGGATTAAAGGAGACAGAGCGAGGCTGTTCTGAGTGGTGACCCATGACAGGACAAGAGGCTGTGGACACAGACTGGAATACAGAAAATGCCATTTAAACTTAAGACAAAACTGTTTTACTTTGAGGATGGTCAAACACTAGAACAGGTTGCCCAGAGAGGCTGTGGAGTCTCCATCTTTGGGGATACTGAAAACCTGGACACAGTTCTGGGCAACCTGCTGGAGCTGACTCTGCTTTGAGCATGGGGTTGGACTAGAGAATCTCCAGAGATTCCTTCCAACCTCAGCTGTTTTGTGATTTTCTGAATAGTAGTCCTTTGTGCTCAGTTTTCAGTGCTATTGCAGCCTTTGTGGTCAAACAGCAAAAATAACAGTTATTGGAAATTTTGGCTTTTTAATTTTAGACATTTTGAAATGGGAAATAATTCTTACAAATACAATAATGAGGACTTATACTTTTTTCAGAAATATTTGTGAAAATTTGCAGAACGCATTTTTTCTTTACATTTTGTAAAGCCCTGTTAAATGTTACTACCAATTATTCAGACATTCTGAAATTGTTGAGATGGGGAGTTTATTATTCTTTGTCTATCCATTATAATAGAATAATGGAAACTGCCTCTCCTTCATCCACGGTTTATTCGTTTAGCCAGAATGCATACTCTGGAATTTTTCATTGAATTTTACCTTAAATGAAATAGATACTTAAAATCTGGTTCAAATCACTGCACTCCTGTGTTGGAAGTTACCTAAGCAATCTTCCTCTTTCTGTTTAGCTTTTCTGGACTAATACAGAATGTCTTGACATTTTCATCTATAGTAGCTTCATTTGAAAATATACATTTTAATTCTTGCCATTTGAAAACGCCCTTCTAATGAATACTGTCTTAAAACTGCTTCTGCAGTGTCTTTCAGGGCAATTTAAGAACAGCTTAAATACTAATCAAATTAAACTCTCATGAACCTGCCATTAAGTTAAAAAAAACCCTAACAAAACAAACACAAATACTCCAATGCTCAGTATAAGTTTTCATGAAAGACTGTTTACTGAAAAAAATGAAGCCATCACTGAATAACTTGCCAAACAAATATTATACAAATTAAATCTTCCTTAACATGGAAGGATGGCACACTACAGCCAGTTAGCCAGGGCTGGGCCATCACAGTAGTTCAACCAGCCTGTGTCCTGATGTCTGTTCTATTCCCACATAGCCTTCTACCATGACAGAGTGTAGATCAAGACCTATATAAGTACTTCGTTGTCACATAACTGGAGCAGTTGGAAATCACTGTCCAATGGAACTCAGGCACTGCCCGTTATATGGTAGTTTTCATAGAAGCACAAAAAATATCAGGATGCAATGGGGCTTCATGAGTGTTTCATCATGTCCAAATGGCTATCTGACATGAGTAGAGAGAGACAGGAATCAGTGCTATATTTTTGTTGTGAGATGGATGTGTTTTCTGCCTTGTTTCAGGGAAACCCTGTAGTACCTCCATTAAAGTTAGAAGGACCACCCATAATAAAAATTTGCAAGCAACTGCTTCAAAATTGTTTTGCTGAATGAATGATCATAAGCTGTCGTGATATGTTCTGCCTTATCTTTTGTTGTGTTTGTACATTGAAGGCTAACCAATTATTTTTATAAAGTTGTGTGGTGCTGCAAGATAATTGTAAAAGTAGTTTTGAAAATTAATGGGTTGTTGCTCTTTTATCTAAAACATTATGAATCTCAGCTTTAACAAAAGAACAATGTTGGTTTTTTTCACCAAAGAAAATCAGTGAATCAGAAATACAGGGTCATTCTTTATTGTATTTTCAACAGTGAAAAATTTGTATAATAAACAGTGAGAGGCTAATATTTAAAAGAATAGGCTAAGAGACTCGAAGGAGGAGGCAGAATAGGTACATCAAAAGGCCAATGGAGGTTTTTAAAACCCATCAGCACCACAATTGAATTTTGAATCAAATGCAGAACTACTAGTGGAGGTATATGAAGTTTATTTTCATTATTTTTGTTACATTTCTGAGGGGGCAATTTTCAGAATATATCAGAGTTTGAAAAAGCTTGAGTTTGGGAAGGTAATGAAGAAAAGCTCTGGAGCAGCTTAGGTGAGACTGTAGGAAGTCTTATATTGTACTGAGATAGTAACAAGTACAGAAGTGAAAGAGGGAAAATGATCAAAGTCTCAAAAAACATCGAATTTAATATTGGTAGCATAATATAGTATTTAATGTTAAAGATTAGAGCTTATCTTCAGTTTCTTACGATTAGGAAAAGCACTCAGTACTTCAGGAGTTCTTCATCTTAATTTCCAAGCAGGTCATGAGGATATTTTTAAAGCTGATGTGAATTGTATACATAATGGATTTTGGGAATGTAATAGAACAGTAAATGTATAAGCTGATATCAATATCTGTGTTTAATTTTCATATAAAAATGACAGATGGGTTGTTTTAACAAATTCTCAGGAAAAAGCATTAAAAAGAGTGATGAAATGAATATGCAATTCATAGGAGACTTATGTAAAAGACAGTATTAAGGAACACAAACGCCTTCTCTTTCAGTAAGTTTTTTTGTGAATTAAGGCAGTATATGTGAAAGACTGAGCAAAGTCGTCAAGGTGCAATGACCTTGCTCTTCCTTTTTTGCGTACTTAGACAGTCCAATAAGCAATTATCAACCAACTCATGCTAGTTTTATATTAGGTTTAATATATAGTCAAAAAACTTTGGTCTCAGAAAAATTGAAGTGGAACTGATACTGTGATTTCAGGATGCAAGGAAAGACTAAATACAAACCATGTTTCTAAATACTGTGTTTCTTACACTTTGAACAGTAAGTAACTTTGTATATCTTATAATAATGTGGGAGGGAAGACCTTATACTTAATTTTTCTGTCAGTCATAAACCAAACTATCTGTATTACTCTATCACTTAGCTTTTCTTCTACTTTTGCTTGGTAGTTGAGTGCAGTATGAGCTTGAAATGAAAAACACGTGAAAGTTCTGACAAACTTGCAGTGCCTGAGAATGATTATGGAAGCAGACATCCTGTGTGTTCTGAAAAGCAATATGCCATGTGACAATTCAGAAGAAGAGATAGTTCAGAGAAAGAAAAATCTGATGTTGCCTTTAATAAATTACTAGAAATTGAAATAGCAAAACATTTTTTCCCTAAGACTAGGTTTTTCTTTTTTGCATTTGTGCCTTGTACAATTTTCCAATAAAGGTTTAAATTCCATAACTGGAAATCAGTGCAGCATTTTGTCACATGTGAGGTTGGCAGTTTCAGAACACTTGCTAAAATATATTTATGTAATAAACTGCATATGAATTAAGATTTGCAAAATGATACCATCTCTTGAAGTTATTGAATAAATTTGGATTTTCAGTGGCTGTAATGAAATGCAAGTAAGTAATAAAAATGTCAGTGTGAGAGCAACAGTACCTCTAAAGAGTCTGAGTTACTCAGGATTTACACATAATACTATATTTACTATGTGTTTATTATTTATTTGTATTTAATTTGTTTCCAGGTTGAACTAGTCTTACCAAAGTAAGAGCTATATCTGGTGGCATGGTTTATAGTACCCAATACAATCTTGTTTTGTTGAGCACACTTCTGCTTTTTATATTGACACAGTAACACAAATTCTGAAAGCAGTGATTCAGATAGGTGAAGATTTTTTCAGAAATTCAAGTACTTTTGAAGTAATTGGGTAGACAGAGTTGTGTCAGGAGGGTGATGCCTTTGTTGAACATGTCATGGACAGTGCTGAAAGTGTCCTTATAGTTGTAATCCAATGTGAGAAAAGGAGGGATGTCTGAATTACTTCAAAGCTAACAAGGTCATATGAAGTATTACGAATTAACAAACAATATGTTGTATAACATAATAGTTTCCCTGAGTTTATTAACCAGACATCACATGTTCTCTTCTAGAATTCTAACCTGATTCATCAGAAGGTGTCTCCTCCTGTGGAGCAGCTAGGATCTCCAATCCTGTCGTTCATTACTCTGGAACAATTCAATGCCATTCGCCTTGTGCAAAGTATCCATCAGTCACTTGCTTCTTTAAGTAAAGTCATCAGAGGTACCTCATTACTGAGTTCTGAAGTACAAAGACTAGCAAGTGCTCTGCTAAATCAGAAGGTAAATAATTTTGTCATTTTATATTACAAGCAATGAAAAAAGCCAAGGAAACTGAACAAAATTCTGATACATATTTTCGTGTTGCCATTTGCTCTAAGTTCCTTTATTGACAGAGATTCTAAAATGGAGTTATTTTATTGGTAGTGACTCTAAAACAGAACCATGTTTTTTTTTCTGGAATGAAAACCCAGAAAAATGTTGCTTCAAGTACTTTTAGAAGCTTCTGAGTATATTGTACTTTTATCAAGCTTTCTCTTAAGGACAAGTCCTATAAGATTAGAAGTTGTGGAATACTATTTCCATTTCAAATGCCAAGTCATGCTAGATAAGTCAAATATATTATCCAGTAGAACATGTAAATCTGTCCCCTTTCTTCGTTTTTACAGTTTCTTAAAATTTAAGTTTTACTGCAGTTGTAATAATTCACTTTCTGCATTTATTCAGTATGGATTATTGCCACATCACAGCAGACAAGCTGTGCATATCATATCAACCTAGTTGTAGCAAGTTGGGGGGGGGCAGTCTCTTCTCCCAGGTAACTAGTGATAGGATGAGAGAAAATGGCCTCAAATTGTGCCAGAGGAGGTTTAGATTACATATTATGAAAAAAAATTTCACTGAAAGGGTTGTCAAGCACTGGCACAGGCTGCCCAGGGCAGTGGTGGAGTCCCCATCCCTGCAGGTATTTAAGAAACGTGATGAAGTGCTGAGGGACATGGGGTAGTGGTGACTTGGCAGTGTTAGGGTAATGGTTGGACTTGATGATCTTAGAGGTCTTTTCCAACCAGGGCTATTCTGTGATTCTGTGATTTCACCCTATACTCTTGATACACAAGAAAAGCAGCCAAAACTTGTACTTTATCCATGTTTTCTGGCATTAAACTGTGCATGTTTATAAACTGGTAAAATTAGTGACTGCAAATTTATATGCTCTCTCATTAATAGCTAGATAATTGGATTCCAAAGAAAGTCAAACACTGACATGAAACTCTGGTTTTGTTTGCAGCAGTTGATAAATTGTGTTGATACTAATGCATAAATATTGAGGTTGGCCGTACAATGGACGATAATTCCTATTAACATCTTGTTTATCTTCATGTGAGGAATAAGTACTGTTAAAAATATTGTTACGCATTTATTGATCTGTCAAATTTCTAATTAAAACAATAATTAAATTCTTTGTCTTTTCGGATTTATAAGGCAGCATTTGTTAGCAAAATTGCACTACAATTAGAATAAATTAACATTTTCATGTTAGCAGTCTCATTGCCTTTTTAAACACGTTTTGACTGTGTGGTAGAAATTGATGCTAAGTACAAGTCATAGTGAATGCAAATGATACATGTAATGGCCATTTTTTAGTATTTATAGTTATATTTCTTGTTACTGAGCAAGAGAGTATGGCTTGCTTGTGTTCTTAAGCTGCACTGTTAAATTGGGAGCAGCAGGACCTATGGACCTGATCACTGTCACAAAAATGTACTTAAAGATTCTATGCATTTTTATCTCTCACAAACATCAGTTCAGTGCTTCCTGCTATATTGAACAAAGTGTTTCTGGCATTTCATCTATTTACTTACCCACTTATCTTGACACAGATGACTTTATTAAATTGTGACCATAAAGCAATCTTTTCAGCAGGCCTCCAGAGGGGATAGTGCCATGCTCTTGGCATGGCAGCTAAAACTCATGGCAGCTAAACCTCACTATCATCTTAAAGTGTTTCATGTGTATTCTAGACACTCTTCTTGTTTGATTTAGTGTGGTCACACGTTACGTAACAGGACTATTTAAAAAAACTTGTATTTTAAAAGCACCAAGACTATAGTTCTTTTAAGATTATAGCCCCAGAAGAAGCTGCTAGATCACCAATAGAAATTTGAAACTCAGTAAATGTGACTTCTAACGGTTTCAGCAATGTGCTTTGTTTGTGCAAAACTAGTATTTTAGTCTACATCTGAAATATGCTTCCACACTAACAATTAGCTAAGCTATTACTTTAAGCTTAGAGCAATTTAGAGTGATATATTAGCAACATTAGGTGCATGCCTTCTAATGACAGATTGGTGAGCTGCCTGTAAATGCATATCTAGCAAGACTCTGCAAAAATGCAAGGATAATAGTTTGAAATACAAAATGTTTTCAAAAATCATAAGTATGCACAAAAGCATGCAGTTAACTGTGCTTTATAAATTGTCTTGTGTGTATTCTAGCTTATTCAGTTCATTATTAGTTACTGTCCCTGGATCCAGATATTTTCTGGGTTTTATCTATAAAAGGTACACATTTACTGTACACAAACTATTTACTTTGAAAAATACTTTTTCTTACAAAGTTTTGTGATCATATTTTGAAAATCTGTTCAACACATATTAGATTGTGAACCTCCTTGAAAATGCATCTGTAAATGTTAAACAGTATAAACTGTTTATTGTGCTCAGCATCTTCAGTACTGTGCAATATTCCCCAGGTAATGATTTGTATCAGTTCTCTTTCACATAAGTAGGAGAATCTTGCAGAGTCATTTTCAGTGTGCTTTAAAGATTCCTGTGGGGTAGGTACAGTTAATGGCTTTATCTTTATTTTACAAGAAAACTAACAGAGGATCTTTTAAGACTTTCTTTTAGAAGTCAACCAGAAATTTGTATAGGGAAGTCTTGGCAGGATTTTGTTCTCAGGTGTTGTTCTACAAACACTTTTAGATGATGAGAAAGCAATCATGCAGAGGAACTGTACCAGATTCATCTCACCACAGAGCCACACAACTGCATGTTCGAGTCCCAGGAGGCAGCAGCAAAGGAATGGGAGGGAACCTGTGGCTTCAATCTAAAGATGGCATTGTGGCTTTCCTAGAAAAAATCAATTTAGGCCTTTTTGAAGTGTTTGTGGAACCTACTGATGTTTCCTTATTGAATAGCAGAGGTTCTTGTAAATTCTTTGTCAGCACTGTGGGGCATAGGGTATGACTTTCTTGTTAGTGATTGTATGCTTTAATCATTATATTACTTGTATTGCCTTTTTTCTTTGTAGGTACATTTAATCTCCAGATTATCTAATTTCATTCAGATTGCTAGTTTAAAATGTAATGAAGATGGTTTTAAAATAGATACTTTCAATAAATATATTTTTATTTCAGTGTCCTGTCACATGGCAAAGCAAGTGGGAAGGTCCAGAAGATCCTTTACAGTATCTTAGAAGTCTTGTAGCTCGAGCACTTGCTATACAGGTAATTTTGAAGAGTCATTTTACCTCAGTGTGCTGATGTTCAGTGACACAGTATATTCTGTGAACTGCACTACAGTACGCCTTTCCAAACTCAAATTCCAAAGAGTTTTAGATGTATGAAAAGATGTATGACATGTAAAGATTTAAAGATAGATGAGAAATGTGAAGCCAGTAGACTGAGCAATTTGAAGTCACTAACTTTAAATACTGTAATGTTGACAATATGTTTACACTTTCGATTTTAGTCATTAGTCTTTCTGATGAACTGCGGGGAAAAGAGAGAGATTTATTTGCTCAGATAAATCTTTACATCTAAGTCAGGACACTCTTTAATGTGGTAGAGAGATACATGTAAAGTGAAGCAATTCCAATAGAGGTAATGTAGACATGCACAGAAGACTAGTCTTTGAAGCAAATAAAGAAAACACCTGCGTTCTCCAGGTTTACGAGGGGCTATAACAGAAGGTGCGGAGTCCGCCAACAGCTCTGTCAATCTACAGTCTGACAGTGAAGAAGATAATTTTTAGTTAATGTAAATCTATCTATACTTTGATTAGCAGCAGAGGTATATTTAAGATAATATGCAGACAAAAAAGTTGTTTAACTAAATTAATTAGCATTTAAGGAAATGGATTTCATCATATTGGATACACAGAGAGGTTCCTTTAGGAGGAACAGATCTTCTATTACCTCCAGGCAGTAAATAGAAAGCTGCTGGTTTTTACCTTGCTTAACACAGTCTTGTCCAGCGGGATGTGAAGAAGATTTCTGTGAACGTTAATGTTGACTGTCAGATTCAGGAGTTATATTTGAGGGCCACATGATTTCTAGGCATTATTTTTCAAAGGAAACTATCAAATGCATGTTTCCAAAGTATTAATAAGATTCATGTTATGCAAACCATTTCTTTTGACTAATGCTTATTTTATCATTTATTCACAAAAAGACTCAAATTATAAACAATAAAGTGTAAACATACATAGCAACAAGTGATAACACATGTTCAGTTGTTATTTGGTCATATAACTAGAGCTGAATTTAGTCCTTTCTGTCTTTGACTATTATAGTCACTATTATTAAAAAAACATTATTTGTGGCTGTCTCAGCAGTGTTCGTAATCTTCAACTACTTTTATTTGGTTGTGACCAAACTGCATGCTCTTTTCCTTACTTATATAATTTTTTTTAAAATGGAAGCCAGAGATTAGAGGTCAGCCTTCTGTGTGGAGTGCACCTCCCATAGAAAGTGGAGATAAGGTGTCAGAATGTAACAGGACAAAATTAGTGTTAACAGTAATAGGTGATTTTCAACCAAGTATATTCAAAAAGTTTTTATTTCCATATATTACTTCAGTCAACTATTGACAAAAGTGCTGCATTATATTACCATGATAGTAATCTTCCTTTCTCATTGTTCAAACTGCTGACAAAACTGAACATTTGGATTACTCCAATGTATATATGTATATATGTATATATGTATATATGTATATATGTATATATGTATATATATATATACTCCAGTGTATATCAAAGTTATGAACTTTACAGTTTTGAACATTTATTTACTGTAAGAGATGGACAGATTTTTAAGGCAGAGCTTTACATTAGATATTTAACTGTATCCATAAGCACTAAATTGTGTTAATTTTTTTTTATAGCGACAATGGAAAGTAGTGACAGCTGATCAGATACTGGTTCTTATATTTTTTATGTGGGATGTCAAATGTGTAATACGGTTGTATTTGAAGCAATTCTTAATAATACATAATCAGTCTGTTTTGCTTCTCAAACTTCTAGTCAGATCACATCTGAAATACAGTTTCTGTGTTTCTATTTCTGTATGTATTTTACCAGGAAAATGTTGGTTGTTTCTAATTATACATTTCAGTTGAATCATCTTTTTCCTTAAATGTGATTCCAATTCATGTTTGTTCATATTACACCAAGATTTTGATTAGGGTTGATAATTTTTTAATTAACTTTCCTTTTTTTGTGACTTTTCTTAATCGAGTTTATGAATGTAATTTATCATTAGTTAATTCTAGATTTAGTATTCAGAAATTCAATAAAGGCTTCAATAGAGATATAACACAGCAAATTATCTTCAGATTTGTATTTCAATAAAGGCCATGTTTTGGATTGGTTTAGTTTTATATGACCAACTCCATCATCATGTTTTTTTGACAGTTACTCATACCTCCCTCTGTTTCATTCACTATAAGATACTGAGTTTTACCTTCATCATTTGAGACAGGTTTGATTTAGGTATTTTGAAGAGGAAAGTAGGAGACATTGAAACATCAAATTTGTACTGAAAGGTTGCATCTACTAAAGATGCAGTAAGTCTCTTCTTAGATTATTAGTTAAAGACTGCCTTGGCAAGGTGTTTTCTGCCAGTACAGAAAATAATAAAAGCAACTGCTTTGTTATAGACGTTTAATGGGGATGAAGAGGAACCCAAAATATAGGCCAGATGGTGGAATAATTATAACAGAATTTATAGAAGTGTAAAGATGTTCCGAGAGCATTGCACAACAACAGAAAGAAAAACAACAGGTGTTTCATTTGTCAGGTCTGAATTCACTCAGTAAAAGCAAAATTTAAAAAGAAAATATATCTACTTTAAGTGTGAACAAATCAGTATGTGCAAAATGCAGTGGAGCTGTGTTTTGCTGTGTATTATTATGTGGTGACAGAGCTGATGGAAATATGTGATTTCTTCCCAGGTGGAAGTTCTGATATTTCGATGTTAGCTTTTGCTTTAAATTAAAACAAAAATTCTCTATATTGAACCTTCTTCTAAGATGATGAGATCTGAATACTTTCAATTAGCAATACTGACAATGAACTTGTGTTTCAGCTTGTCTGCCTGTGGTCAGTTATTTGTTATCAATATTAAGATACGAAGCATATGAATCATCATAGATCTCTGTGCTGTTTGTAATTCTTGGTTCTTATACTCCCAGTTTCGTCATGGTGGCATTTTTAATGTGTTCTGTGGTTTCCCTCTCTTGTGGTACATGAATATAGCTCATCAGTGTATGATGGAATTTAAGTCCATCCTAGTCTGTAGGTAAGTGTCTTCTCATGGCTAACAATACCAGCAGGAGAGAAAGAGAGAAGAGAACCAGAACTCCAGCTATTAAGGGGCAAAACAGCCCAGGCAAATGTCAGATGAATTTGAACATTGAAAAAATGTTTCCGGCCAACAAATTGGGCTTTACTTTTTGTTTCTGTAAGAACAAAATAAGAAGCTTAATTTCACTGCTTCAAAAAAAAAAACACCTTCTCTTATTCAAATGAGACCTTATATTTTAAATGAAAATATTCATTTCATTCTTTTGGAATGAGCTGCTTTCAAGTCGTCTGTAAAGAACAGTTCTTCCTTTGGATGGCTCTGTTGAAAATATGTGTTTATCTATAAAGTGCTCCTAATACAGTGTAGAACAAAGTTATATTTCATATTTTAACAAGAGACTTGTATGTTTCTCTCTGGAATGCTGTTATCTCTTGTCCCCTCCCATCCTGAGTGAAATGTAGGGTAGTAATATTTAATTTCAATATCAGTTTGACCCCTTAGTATAAGGATTTTACTATTTTACTAGTCTTTTACTCTGTGAGGTAGAATGACCTTGTTTCTGTTTTGGAACTCTTACTATTCCTCTGTTTCAACAGATATGTCCCTAGAAAGGTAGATTGGACACCCAAGGTATATGAGGTTTGAACTCTTGGAAATTGCCTGCTGAAGCTACTAGTAAAGCTTCTGGGAAAAGGAGACACAGGATTCTTCCTTCACACCCAAGGCATCTAGGCAAAGAGATTCAATTTTCATTCACTGGCAACAGGCAGAAAGTCTGCTTTTAGAAAGCCAAGGAAGTCAAGTCCTCTCAATTTTCACTGAGTTAAAGAACTCTGAGGACCAGCCTATAAATCAGTCTTAATGGAACAGTAGATGATATGCACATAAAATCTTAGAAGCTGAGTGTGAATGCCAATAGTCACGCACACATACTCTGTACAGGCACAGCCAACCACACAGAGGCTAAGAGAGGACAGTACCTTTACAGGCAGCTGCATAAACACAGAGACAGCATGAATAGCCCTGTCCTGTTTCTGTGGTTCACTGCTCAAGGAAAAAACCCTTTACATGTCTCGCTGATTTTTGGTCTGTCCGCTGTCTTTCTTCCAGTCCCTCCGTCTGCAACACGCAGCTCCCAGATCTTCCATCCTCCTGCTAATTGGGACTGCTACAAGTTTGCTAGTGGATTTCCTTCCCCCATATAGAGAACACACTTGCACAGAAAAATGACTAAAAATGGAGCTTAAGATGAGGATAGGACAGACTGTGGTGATCAGATACAAGGTTGGCAAAAGTGTACTGACCAGAAGCCTCCCTACATGCCTCCCTATGTGCCCTCTCTCTGTTTTCCCATTCTTGTTCATTCCCCAGACACCTTTCCTTACCTTTGGTCCTTCCACTAAATATCCCATAATAAGTCTTGTACAGTCCCAGAACTGTCGTGTTCAGTCCCCAAATTCACCCACTTGGGCACTCCATAATAAGGCCTATACCCCTTTAAGTAATCCCACTTAGTTTGTGTAGCATTTCAGAGTTTCTTCTAATAGATTGCCTTAGCAGATTTTGCAGCAGGGACAATAGCTTAATGGTTTGTCTCTTATAGTTTTAGGAGTAGCTGATACAGATGGATTAGGTTGGCTGCACTCCTCACCTTGTCATTGTTCCTCTCATCACTCTCTTTATTTGAACAGCTGTTGCCTAGGTATCTGTACAGTGCAGAATACTTCAGATTTTCTATAAATGTCAGCCTTAAATGTTTTGAAAAGTAATCTGTTTCAACAGATTTCAACTCCTGATTAAACTCTCAGAATCCTAAGCATGTTTTGTGAGAATGGCTATACTTTTTTAATTATTAAACAATGCCTTGTAAGCAAGTTTAAGCAGCATCCTTCATCATACCACTAACCAGTTGTTCAGCTCTCCGATTGTAGAATACTGATTGCAGACGATGATCACTTATAAAAGGGTTTTTATAAGTGTTACTTAAAAAGAAGAAAAACCCAAGTCATTGTCTCTGTTCACTTTCTGAGAAATTAGCATATTTTAAATAAAATGATCTTTTTTTCTAACCTCAGTCTAAATTTAAAGGAACTAGATTTAGTATTCTGTATTTCTTCTATGGATGCAAGTTAGTACTTATATACTCCGTAAGTTACAGGAAACTGTACCTTGTCTTATATAAGAATTAAAGCTGTAGTTGGTATACTTTATTTGATCTAATAAAATAACCCCCATTCATTGATATTTCTCTTTAAGCTACAAGATACATTTTTACAATACAGGAAGAAATCTGGAAAGATACAATGATAAATTATTGATAAACTGTATGCATTTAAACTGTTAAAATTTAAAGTGTAGGTTGCTCAGTTTCTAATAACTTGTTTTTCATTGTATCTCTTTCCTTTATCATGGACAAAGCTGTCTGCAAAAGGAAAGAGTAAAATGGATAGTCTTGTCTGACAAAAGCTCAAGCAAAAAAAGGTTAATTATAGTACAAGTGGTAGAAAAGGATGTTATTATCATTTGGATATGAAAATGGGTCTCTTTATGTTATGCTGTCAAACACTTTAGTAATTTTAAATTCTAGCCATTAATAAATGAGAAGGCTGCCACACATGCTAATACACCAGTTTTCAGGTACATTCCATCAATCTGCTTTGCTTTTTTCTAGACAGCTCAGTTGCAGTAACTGATCACCACTAATAACTAATAATAAGCAATCTATTCAAAATACTTTATTATTTAATTTATAATTGTTATTTCATAGTCATACATGCATACATAGAAATAAATTTCTTAGAGTAATTAAGACAGCTTTATAACTAAAGTGTAATTAGATGTGATCATGGTTCTGTTTTGAACTCTAGATGTTTTGGTGGGAACTGGTTGGTGAAATAGTTTACAAAATGTTTAATGTCTTAATTTGAGATTGTAATTGGTCAAGATCAATGGCAACATGATAATGCTATGTGAGGAATAGTTATTTCAGATATAAAGAATCAAGCTCATTTTCTACTAGAACCACATTCCCATTCTTGAAGCAAGCGTTATCCCTGATTAGCAATCTTTTTGGCATTTCTCTGGGGGGTAAGGCAGAAATGTACCTGCATGCTGATCTGTCTTGCTCTCTCTGAAGGAGATTCCATATAGCTAAATTTGAAATGCTAATATAGTTTCATATTGTGCTTCTGTACAAATATAAAAAAAGATTTAGAGTTTCAGAGCTGTTAAACTTTCAGAGCTGTGATCTCAAATTTAGTTTGTGAAGGAAAAGCTTCATAAGAGTAATTCTTAACTAAATCCTTGTTTATCTGTTGTGTGTGCAGTACTTCTGGGAGTTCACATTCAAATAAAGCAACCAGTGCAGGATGCAGATGCCCTCAGCAACTCTTGTTGTCATGACTGTATTTTAAAACTGGAGTAAATACAGAGGCAGTCTGGTTTGGTGCTTGGGGGGGGGGATTTTTTGATCTTAGTAGTGTACTTCTTGGTGCGGTCTTTGTCTCCAAATGTTCAGCAAGGTATACAATTGAGGAAAAAATACTCCAAAACCTTGAGTCAAAGGAGAAGAGTTCTTAAGAGTGATAGGAAGCTCAGATCCCCCTTTTAGGCATGCTTAAAGGCAGGAAGGGAAGGAACCTTACAGTCAGGAACAGGTAGCCCAGAGAGGGCTGTGCAATCTCTATCATTTAAGATAAAGCAACCTACTCTAGGCAGGCCCCTCTTTGAGGGTGGGCAGTTGGGCTAGAAGATCTCCAGATGTCTTCCAACTCTAATTAATATACGATTCCATGATACTCTAGGATACTTTAAAATTTCATGCAGTAGGTATTAAAATGATACTACTGCCAAATATTTAATTTTATGAATAAATTATTTGTATAAGAAATATTTTTAAAGCTAAAACCATTGTATCTAAAAAAAGAAAAACCCAAACAAAAATGCATTTTATAAAAAACAACCACAAAAACCACACACACAAAAAAGTGTGCTGTTTAACAAGATGTGCAATGTTTTTTTTCCCTAAATTACTCCATAATGTCTGTTTCTTGGGTTTAGTTCCTGAGAACAGGTTTGAATGATGCTTCTTGCTCTTCAGCATTCTCTTAGCCCTCAAGTGTGACAGGCCATCTGAAACAGACCTGCAGCCTTGATGATGAGCATTGGGACTGGCCACAACAAAACTTTTCCCTTTCTGGTTTAAAGAAAGTCTTTATGGGCCTCAAATAGTTCATGTACTGTACTTGAGGTACCTTCACTCTAAATGCTGTGGCTTTACATGTAGTTACAAACAGCAATCCATAGCAGTTTATTGCGCCAATTAAAAAAAAAAACCCAACTTTATTAATTCCCATGTCTACACAAAGTTATGCTTTGTTGAACAAACCATTTGATAATCTGAAAAGTAATCCCATGTTGCAGCGTTCCATTCAATGGAGTGTAAGTTGCTTTAGCGTGAGCCAGCAGGGTGTGTCCCAGGGTGCCATGTCACAGACACGGCCAGGCAATCGTATCGTTCCGTTGCTTAGCAGCATCAGCTGCTGTTTCCATTCTGTGATCTCTTTTTCCTTGTAGAAAATTATACTTCCTTCTTTTCATTTTCATTGCAATATATTTTGGAACATCTACCCCACAGAATAAACAATTTCTGATTAGATTGCTTTATTGTGTTCAATAAACATTGCATACATATCTGAGATTTAGTTTAAGCCTTAATAGTTGCTAATAGAGTTCTATGACACAGGCACAACTGAGAGATTCTTTCTGAATTTTGACAGCCTCAGGAGAGGGTTTTAACAGAAAATAAATGACTGGTTGTCCTGGTTCCCCAGGCACAGGCAGGCCATGAGTAGCCCCGAGTCAGCTGAGAGTTCCATTCAGGTCAGCTGAATCACAGGTGTATCCCACACCACCTCGTCATGCTCATTATTAAAGGAGGGAGCTCAGGGAGGGTGGGCTTCCTCCTCCTCCTCTCCCTGAGACTCCTTGTTGGTGGTGCTCTGTTCCTGCTGTCAGCATTGAACCAGGCTCAGTAGAACCCTTTATGCTTTGTGTTGATTGTTGTTTCTGTTTTGTCATTCTATTAAATCTGTCTATACTTCAGCTCATGGGCCTCTTCATTTTTTTCCCCAATTCTCCTTCCCAGCTGGGGAGGGAATCTTGGGTGATATGCTAACTGCTATGGTTTAGCCCTGAGTGCTGTCTAACTGTAGACACTGGTAAACAGTAAAAATATGATAAATAAAATAAGAGAGAGACTGATGACTGCAATAGAAGGGTTCATTGTTTCAGAAGAGGAAGAAGGACTGAGTGGGAGCTGCTTAATGGAAAAATCTGGACATCTCATGAGATGTTGACCAGAGAAAATGAACCATAACGAAGCAAGCAGTTCTCTGTTGGCTCTCCATATTGTAACGTAGCCTTTAAGCTGGTACTATAAAAGAATTACTGCAATGCATTCCATCATTTCTAGTGTCTAACGTCTCTTAGTCACAAGAGCACCATTACAATATAGATTTCAGCATCTCTGCTCCAGAGCTCTGCAAAGAAATTATGTCTCATGTAGTCCTGACTTTGTCCAAGGATTATGGTGGGCAGTTTTCTGTTATCTGCAAATGAATATTATGTGCTACTGTTTTTGCTCCTTTGCAACTTCTTACCAGCGGGAGTGGAGAACAGGACCATAATCTCTTTGAGGATGGGGCACTGCATTTTCTTTGAATCTTTATTTTACTTAAAGCATTAACCAGCAGTTTTGGTTCACATACAGGAGAGGAAAGGAAAAAAGAAAGAAAAGGGAAAATTTTAAAACAAAAATAAGACTCCAAATTGAATTCCTGTGTAATTTATCATATGAAAGATAGTATGTGCCAACACCTTATCATATACCTGAAATACTGCAGTATTCACATGTTCATTTCATAAAGGATAACTAGCTCAAGAATAATAGCTCAAGGATTTCACATAAAAATAAAAAATTACCACAAGGGAGCAAATTGTTTTATGCCAGTTGCTCCTGGGATTCTATGTGTTACCCCCTCTGTGCTCAATACCAGAAAAAATACCTCTATTTTGTTTCTTTGGAGTGTAAAGCAATTATTTCTGCTGGTATTTACCACTGAATGCCAACACTTAGGAGCACACCTATGGAACAGCTGCTGCACTGTGAGGAAAATAGGACTCCAGCATAACTGCTTGATTGACCTTTGCTTGTTCTAAACTCTGGTTAACTGAATACTTACTCCCCTAGCAGTGCTACTCACTATCATTTCCTCTCAGACATATCCAAAGTCTTGTTTTTTTTCCCCTCTTTTCCCACTTTGAATCCCTCTAAAATTAGTGGAAAACCAGTTATACTCTGTTTTCTGGCTATGCATATTCATATAATAGTGAATACAATTTTAAATCTAGGCACAGAAATAAAATAATTTCTTTAGTGATTTATATGATTTTTCTCTTTCAATAAAAGTTCTCTTCTGGGACCACACCGACAGAAAAACACAATGGAAGAGAATACATTTGGAATGAATTAAAAGAGGTGAAAGAGAATTACTTGTTTCATTGTAGAGGAGTTCTCTGATCCTAAAGGTGTATAAACATTAATGTGAAAATCTGGCAGCCTCTTTATTCCTCTCACTTTCAATATGAGGTTCTTAGTTTGTCCTGGGATTATAGAAGATAAGGAAGGCTTCACTCTGAAAATGGTGTAGGTGATTCTTGGATGTTGAGATACATGAAAAAATATTATTTGAACCACCTGAGACTGCACTTGGAGATTTTTTTTTTTTTTTTTTTAAAAAAAAAGCCTTCTATTATACCAAACAGAATGTCACATGAATTGAAGTTGTGAAATATCCTGCTAGGAATTGCTTTGTAAGCATTTGAGGTATTGCTGATAAGTTTTGATATTAGATTTATAATCATCATATGTTAAATTAATCTATCATTAACAGTTCAAACTTAAATTTCTAGTTTCATTGTAATAAGAAAGAATCAGGAAATACTGAAATAATTATATCTTGAAATACTGAAATAAACAATTACAAAGAAGAGTGTATGATAGATTTTTAAATTTTCTTTTGTAATATAAATCTTTTCAGGGTTAGGATATTTGGACTTGTAAACCACATTATTGTTATAATAGAAATTATTAGTATAATGTGAATTTATTTTTCAAAATACCGTACACCATTTCAGCTTTCATATGCCTTTTCCCAGATGTTATAGCTGCTATAGCTAACCAAAGATGTATCATGAATTCATACACTGAAATTTTCTTTTAGTGAGTTTGACTATTAGTGGTTTTGAAGAAGAGCAAATCCTGTGTTGCAGCAACGCTGTTATAGACCATATTATGGGAGGTAGCAATGAGGGTGCAGTTGGGAGAGCATGGGTATTGGCCTGAGCCAAAGAGACAAGCAGCTAGAGTTTACATCATCTTGGCCCTGACAGTAGTCTTCTCACTGTAATTCAGCTGTCAAGTGACAAATGCATGGAATATTTATTATTTTGGCCTACCTGGCAAGAAAGGCAAAGTTTTCAATTGAGTTGGTGATGGATGAAGGCCTTTCCGACTGACACGTACCTGGCCATCCAAGATCAATAAGAAGTCAAACAATTTTGCGCCACTTTGACAAATTAAGTCAATGTGTGTTTTTATTGAGTCAGGATAGGAGAGGGAGATGAAGATATTATAGCTAGTTTTTTACAGGGTTTCTTCTTCTCAAGAAACATCACTTCAGTCTTTCTGCAGCTTAGCTTAAACTTCCTTCCCTTCAAGGCCTGATCTCTTCCAACCATTATGGTAGTGGCGGTGGGTGTACTAGTGACAAATGATCCATTTAACGGAGTGTTGTCTTTTGAGACTGTAGCACTTCACTAACATGCTGCCATGTGGTCATAGAAGATGAAAAGGAGAATAAGCATAAGGATAGTTGTTACACTTGCATTGTAAAATAAATTTTATTATCATTTTTATTGCATGTGAATCTTAAATTGTTTATTAAACAGCTGTGAATGAGCTGTGTCTTCAGCTTTATGTAGAGCAGTACAAGCAATTACGAACTTTGCTTATGTGATATAATGAAAATTTTCTTTTATGGTGTATTTCCTAGCACTACTTAATTATATAAGTTCAGAATTAATATCACCCATATTGGTCTTTTAATTGGGTGGACTATAAGCATCTATGTTTCTGACAGTGTTTCTCTTCAGTCGTTACATTAAGAGTTTATTTGATGACAGCAATACAATGATTATATTAAATACAAATTGAAATAATTGTGACTATTTATTACACAACACAATTTACAAAATCTGTCCTAACTAGAATGCAGTTACTGCTATGTGATAAAGAAGATTGTTATAAAAAGTCATTAAAAGATTCGTGGAGACAAGAGTCATTAACTGTGTACATTTAGCTAATGAAAATGGAAAGCAAAAATCTCCTTACTGTTTCATGATCATTTGGGTTGAGGGCTCGTAATCGGTGATGTGACAGAATAAATGATCACTGATGAAATGTTTGAACATGGTGGAAACATTATGGGGATGTGTCTGACAGACTGACAAAATAAAATAAAATTCACTGAGTGATATTTACTTGTATTTTTAATTATTTTGTCACTTCCAAGATGCTTCTATGGAATTAGTTGTCTGTCAGCAGTTCAAAGAATGCAGCAAAGTACTTTTTAAACAAGATATGTATGCCTGGCAGGTTTATTGTGTAATGAGAATGTAGCTTCCAAGGTTTTTTTCAGTAGTGAGTAATTTCATAATCTTTTAGTAGCTGATATTTAAAAAGGAGTGTGGTTTGTCTTTCTCTGTGTAGTGATACCACATGGACTTTTCATCTCCAGATATTTTCTGGCTTAATATTAAACATTATTTTTTCTGTGCAGAAGCATGTGGCTTCCAACTGCTTATAGAGTAGGTTATACAGTAACTTAGCATCTGTACTACCGTACCGTAGTCAGGACTGTGACTGTACCCTATAAAGAAACTGTACCAAAGATGTACAATATAAAAGATTCAAAACATAGGATTTTGTGTGGAATGTTGCATAACCACTCAAGTACCTAAATAACTCATCTTAAAATAATAAATTCTTTATTCTGAGATTGTTAGTAGTTCGAGGATGAAACTCAGATTTCATTACTTAAGACACATGGTTTATCAAGATTGCATGGTGCAATGCATATCTCTTTTCTCATGCTGGCACATAATGCACTGCGTTGATGGGAAATTCCAAGCCCACTGCTCCTAGTAACAGGCTGCACCTCTGCATGTAAGACAGAGTGAAAGAAGTAGGTTGGGGCATATGTTCTGTAAGGATAATTGAGGCCAGTTATTGCCCCTGCCTCTATTAGTTTCATTTATTACTAAATATAACAGAGACCAGTTTTTATCTTATCAGAAATTCAGTGAATTTGTGTCACAAACTAATACACTAAAAATGGCAGCATCAGCCTAATACTAAAAGGTCCTTTCAAAAAAATTTTGGTAAGTACTTATAAAAAATCATATTGCAAATCGAGAATCAAGTGTGTCTTGAATTTAATAAGCACTTTACACAGAAGAATGATCTTAAAGCGTAGGAGAAAGAAATGCAGTTATTTGCCTGAACATAGTAAAGCAAAGACAATTATGGCAACTATTTTGATGGAAAATATAAAATCTCCCATTAGTGAAGGTAAAATAGGGTTTCAGCAGAATGTTAGAAACTTCATAAAGTTTTCATTGTACAAAGTGAGATGCACTGTACAAAGAATGGGACAGAAGTTTATTTAGAACGAGTGAGTCACTACATATAAACTGCTGATTTTCTTTATACTTACAAATGGTGTTAATTTTCTGTTTACCAGTTTAAAATAATTGAAATTAATATTTGAGATTACAGTATATTTGCACAAACATTTTTCATTAATAGTAATAATTGACAAACCTACGTAAACTCAGTGTTGAAAAATCAAAAAATCAGGCAATAACTTCAGAATTATTTTCCTTTTTTTTTTTTTCTTTTTTAGAATTGGGTAGAAAAAGCAGAGAAACAGAAACTACTGTCAGACACCCTTGACCTTTCGGAGCTATTTCATCCAGACACATTTCTCAATGCCTTACGCCAGGAGACTGCAAGGTGAGGGAAAAATAATCTACATATTTATGTGTCCTAATGTGCCATTGTTTTCTAAAAACAAAACCAAAAAATTGTCAATAAGTCATCTTATTTTTATTACTTGCACTCAAGTAGAATAGCTGTGAGATATTTGTTTAAATGCTGATTATTTTTATTTTTTTTAGATGAAATAAAAAATGTACTTCAAAGTAAGGCTTAGTATGATATGGAACACATTGAAAATACATTTGTTTTGGGTTTGTATTTCGTTTCCTGTTATATGTCTCTGTTTTACCGTATATATGTTTCCCTTGCAGAGTAATGAGCTGTTCAGTGGACAGCCTTAAATTTACAGCATCATGGAAAGGGCGAATACAGGAGGGCAAACTCCAAGTTAAGGTATTGTACTAGGATGTTTTACTAGAATTTTATGAGGTTGATTTATTAGCATAGTCATCTGTCCATAAATGTTCTGGAAAACTGAGCTATAAATACAGTGGTGTACCTGAGATACAAAAGCTGCTTGATGGTATACAGCTACAAAAATGGTATGCAAAAATTCCACAGAAATGGGAGAAGAAAGACAGTTATCTTTTTACCACTCCCTAGTCACAGTGCCTATTTAAAATTTAAGCTTATTCTTTTTCCATTTTCTTCGACCACCTCTTAGATAAAAATTGAAGCTGCAATTCCATTAGTTAATATCTAACTGTTGTCGAGAAAGTAGTTGTCCAGAAAGGCTTGTGGCATGTAGCAAGAGGAAATACAAATGTAATCTGTAAGTCTAAGGTCATGTGTTGACATTGAATCACTGAAAAGACTTCTCAGGAAATAAACCAAAGTAAACTATAATATGCCTAGCTTTTGATATGATAAAGAGCCACCAATATTTTAATGGACTGCAGCTAACAGCTATAAAGTCCCTACTGATTGCTTAGACAGTGAAGCAGAGGTGAATCCTCAAATGGTTAAGTTTAGCTTCTTGACTTTGACTGAATCCAGATCTCTTTGCACCTGTTTTATACTTAATTTTGTAGGGAATTCATGAAATAAGTTTTCTGTGCTATGTCTTCGATCAGTTATTTTAGTCCCATGATAATACTGCGCAGCTCAAAGTGCTGATTTCAGCACAGAGCACGGCACTCAAAACCACATTCTTTCAGGACCACGGATGAATAATGCAGGGTACCCACCACACGACTGTGTACTGATGCGCAGCTAAAGCCGAGAGGTTGTTAGACTCGGAGAGAGAAAGCACGTGGCAGGGCACCTTCTCTAGTCTGATAATGCAGGCAGACACAGCTGTGAGAGATATTAGGGTTCCGGGTTGGCTGCTGACATGATCTACAATTATTAATACAGAATGTGTAAGATTCATATTCCTAAAATATTAATAAATTGTAAGGCCAGAAAAGATGACCAGTCCATACAGTCTGACCTTTATACAATACAGACTTTTGAACTTCGTTGGATTAATTCATGTTGGAATTAGAAAATATAATTTAGAAAATTATTCAGTCTTGGTATTTAAATAAGAGTAATCACAACAGCAGGCTGTAAAAATTAGGTGGAAAGTGTTAAAATGGCATGTCTGATTTTTCTGACTTAGGCTACACACTATCCAGTTAAGTACCTACAATCCTCAGTGAACTGGGCCACTACAAGTATGACACTGTGTATCTCAGCCTTACACTTAACTGTCAGTTCCTCATTGAATATCCTTCTGTCTGCAGATAAGGCTAAGAATTTTTTCCTATTTAAAAATTCAGGTCATAAGCAGAAGGAGATCTCTTTCCATTTCAGTTTTATACAGAATAAGATAACTGAGATAAATCTGGGCATCCTATTGTGTCTGCATCTATGAATGTATTTAGTTAATAGTATATATGCATAGACATACTTTTATGTCTGCACAAATCCCCTTTTTTTTTTTGGTTCCCTTTGGAAATTTTCATTATGATTTGTTGTGTTTCAGTTTAGAACCTACCTGATTTTACAGCTCTTTGTCTATAAAATAATCTCAGATATACCCAATCCTGCTGTTTTCCTCCCCTTTGGCAACTTGAAAGTCTTCAGATTATATTATCAAAGTGGCATGAATCTGCATTCATTTCTCTTTGGTAAACCACTCTCTTCTTATGTAAGATAGATCTTCAAACTATTGGAAAGTTTATGATAAAAAAATTGGTAGAACTGGTAAATGTGGTTTATTTTTGTCAGAAGATTTGATTTGTTGATACTGCATGTTCCTTCTTCACATGATTCAGACTGCAGATTTAAAATTTTATCTCTCACATCCCCTACAAGAACCTTATCGTAGTACAGGCTGTTCTGAAGTTTATCAATCTTAATTTATGCTAATGGTGCTGTTTCACTTTGTGTGACTGTTTCCAGCAAGAGACATGAATCTATACTCATGTGGTTGGGGGACTCTGTTTTGGGATATGGGAGAGTTGTGCTCAAGTCCCTGAATCAATGGTTATCTAATTATTCCAAAAGAATATCTTTGTTGAAAGATTAGAACAATAAGGAATGCAGATAGATGTTGAATTTAAACCTAAGATTCACACATACTTTGTATAAAGTTCTTAGTCACACTGACAGTAAGTGACTATTTTGAAGACTTGTTCTTAGAGATTTATTTTCTTGCCTTTAATTTTAAAAGGTTTTGATGGCTTAGAATTTATTCTGGAAAGGAAAAGAAGGTGGAAATCTCATTATGATCTGTATGATGAAAATGCTTTTTCTGTCTTCCTGCACATGTAAAAAAAGCATCATGCCTCAGCAATTGTAGACATTTGGAGTGATCTTTGTGTGCCACAAATTTCAAATAGCATACCCTGTGGCTGTCTGTAAGTCGGAAGCATGAAGTGACAGAACTGCTGATATAATTACAAAGTAGGCAAAGGAACACTCAATCAGGCCAAGAATACACCCAAATCTGGTTGTATTATTACATCTGATGTTAAATTATCAGTATTAATTCAGGTGATAGTTTAGACATGGAGTTGATCTCTCCTAGCAGGATGTGATGAATATTTGATTTAGAATCAATCTGTATAAAATTAACACCTTCTTTAATATCACTTCAGATTGCTTTAACAAAAGGTGCTGAAAATGTATGGCTATTGCAATATAATCATATATTGTTATGCAAATACGTCTTATTTGCTTTGTGCGTTGACTGTGCTGTTGTACAAAAGCAGGTAGTCATTCCTTTTGGCATTCCATTTTCTGTTATTATAGAAAAGAAACATGGTAAGAGAGTTTTTGGGTAGTAAGTGCCATGAGTTTGGGTAGATCTTAATGTAAATAGTGAAAAATGAAAATTTATTGCAAGACAAGTATTCAAATACATAATATCAGCATCAATAATCAAAACTATGCTCTTAGCAATTGGCCAAAATACTGTTATAGGGCATTCTGAGAGGTCTTTTTTTACAGTATGTCCTGAAATATTAATAAATTAATGATGGAGACCTGCAGAAGTAATGAAGTGATAATATGACTTCCTGAAGACTGCTGTAGTTTATGTCATTTCATGGGAAATTATGGCATTAAATAGTAAGGAAAAATTAATTGCAGAGAATTTGAAATTTTGGAAACAGAAGCTTTGGACCATGGTATCAGCACACTTTCTACAAATATGTTTTAAAGTAGCTTAATCTGTAATGTGTAACAGTATCTTTTTTGAAACTAAACTAGTACCAATAGTTGCAAAATGCCAAATACTTTGTAAGAATTAAATTTTTTAAAACTGTCATCGACTCCAGCCTTTACTCTGAGCTGAGTTGCAAAATACAATGCAATTATAAATACTGTGAAATCCATGTCCTTCACAGTAGTTGTAATTTCTGTACGTTGTTTATCAGAGAAACGATAACGTGGCTATAGGTATACTCAGCCACAGAGTATCTGAAAGTACATTGTTCTACTGTTTGGGTTTTTTCAGTGTCTTTTAATATTGAATCAAAGTCAAAAATTTGGTCTTCATCTTCAAAGGAGTTCCTATGACTGGTTGAAGTTTTCCAGGAGATCAAATGATTTTACATAACTACAATGTCAAAGGAACTGCAAATATCAAAAGAAAAATTGTGTGTGCAATAGAAAGAGTTTTCAATAGGTGATCCACTTCTATATAAATTTCTCTTAGAGATGTTCAGGATGGCCAGACCTTTGAACACACTAACAATAAATTTTCAGATCTCTTCATCAGACCACTCTCCCCTCAATAACTTCAACGAACTCCCGTATTTCTCAAAATAAGGTCCAAAATAAAATTCTATGCAGAATGCAGGAAGTGCAGAAAGAAGAACATTTGAGATGAAGCTTTCCAATATTTGTGTGATAGGGATAAATAAGAGCTTTGAAAGCGTTGAATCAGAAGTGTAGTGAGATAAAGTGTAATCTAGGACCTATGCATATAATAAAGTGAGGCCTTAAGTATCAATGTTAACAACAGAGAGCAGTAGGAATGAGTCTGTCAAAAAGTTCAGTATAATCTTTAGTAAGACTTTGTTCCTTTTGTGCTTTTAATGAGATTTTTCTTCATATTCTTTGTTCTTCCAAGACAGCAGAACTGGCACTGGAATTTATGGAGGCTATCATTAAAGACTATTGGCACCCAAACTTCTGTTTTACTAGATAAAGCCACCTTTTTCCAAAATCTCTCAAAATGGAGAGATTTTCAGTTTGTAAAGAAATAGTACAAAATATCAAATGTTAATACAGTACCTTAAAAACAACAGACCTGAAAATCTTAGGGAAGATTCAAAGCAAAGATCACAATAAACTTGACAGGAGAAAGGAGACGAGTGTCACACTTCCATAACAAAAAATAAGACCTTAAGCTTCTGACAAGAGGTTGAAGAAGAAAAAAAGTTTCTGTAATTCCCAATAGAAAGTCTGAAAAATGTAATTCATTTCACTGAGACCTTGTTATAATAATTTGTGGAAGATAAAGTTATAGAAAAAGTCATACTACTCCAAGCTTTCAATTTGGGGTTTTGGTTCAGGTTATCCACAGTTTTGGAGGCTTTACTGTGAGTCTTAGTCCATGGAGAGCACAGATTGCTTCAAAGAATGTTGCCACTTCTCTGATCATGCTCTGTCCAAGGTGAAATGCAGCTTTTTTTCTATAGCTTTTTTAAATGCAATCTTTTAGAACCATTTTTTCATGTTAGAATATGTATATATGCATCTTGCATATTTTAAGGAGGAGCCCTCAGCTCAGAGTTAGAACAGAAATGTGACTTTAAAGAAGCAAATTTTTGGAGACTGCAATGCCCGTTTACAATCAAAAGAATAATTAGTTACTGAAAATGCAAAACATAATCTTAGCTGCTATACAGTTAGCAGAGTAGACGCGTTCTTCTGGCTGAACTCTTCTTAATGCACTCCGGGATACCATTGGCCTTCTTCGTCACAAGGACACATTGTTGGCTTATGGTTAACTTGATGCCCACCAGGACTCCCAGGTCCTTCTCTGCAGAGCTGCTTTCCAGCAGGTCAGCCCCCAGCCTGTGCATGAGGTTGTTCCTTCGCAGGTGCAGGACCCTGCACTTGCCTTTGTTGAACTTCATAAGGTTCCTCTCTGCCCAACTCTCCAGCCTGTCCAGGTCTCTCTGAATGGCAGCACAGCCTTCTGGTGTGTCCACACTCCTCCCAGTTTTGTATCATCAGCAAACTTGCTGAGGGTACACTCTGTCCCTTCATCCAGGTCATTGATGAATGCATTGAACAACACTGGAGCTGGTACTGACCCCTGGGGAACACCGATAGCTATAGGCCTCCAAGTAGACTCTGTGCCATTGATCACAACCCTCTGAGGTCTGTCATTCAGCCAGTTCTCAATCCACCTCACTGTCCATTCATCTAACCCATACTTTCTAAGCTTACCTATGAGGATATTGTGGGAGACAGTGTCAAAAGCCTTGCTGGAGTTGAGGTAGACAACATCTACTGGTCTCCCCTCATCTATCCAGCCAGTCCATCATATCCATCTATCCATCATAGAAGGCTATCAGCTTGGTCAGGCATGATTTGGCCTTGGTGAATCCATGTTGACTACTTCTGGTAACCTTCTTTTTCCTCTGTGCTTAGAGATGACATCCAGAATGAGCTGTTCCATCACCTTTCCAGGGATGGAGATGTAGCTGGCTGACCTGTAGTTTCCTGGGTCCTCTTTCTTGCGCTTTTTGAAGACTGGAGTGACATTGGCTTTCGTCCAGTACTTGTGCACCTATCCCATTTTCCATGACCTTTCAAAAATGATGGAGAATGGCTTAGCAATAACATCTACCAGCTCCCTCAGCACTTGTGGGTGCATACCATTGGGAACTATGGATTTGAGGGTGTCCAGTTTGCCTAAATTATCTCTAACTTGATCCTCTTTGACCCAGGAGGTCCTTTCTCCAGACTTTCACCTCCAGGGTCTGGGACTCCTGAGGGCCAGCCTTAGCAGTAAAGACTCAAGCAAAGAAGACATTCAATAATTTTGCCTTCTCTGCATCGTCTGCCACCAAGGCACCCATCTCAGTCAGCAGCAAGCCCACATTTTCCCTAGTCTTCCTTTTGCTACTGATCAACAGATACTGAAAATTTTATTTGGAAGAAACCCAGAATAGGTGTCATTGTCATTAATTTATGCAGGACTTCTGTAAAGAAAAAAAAAAAGAATGTTTAGTTCAGAGGCTGAATTATTAATTAAAAGAAAGCACTTTAGAACAGGTTCCATATAAAGCATTGCATAGTTAATTATAGAAGCATATATGGTTCTTATTAAATTTTTCTGAATAGTTTATCTTAAGAAATCTTGAATTATGTTAAATAATGTTTTCTATCATATTATCTCAATATAATTTGTTTGCCTATGCATAAGCTGTGTAATTGCTCATTCCATTCTTTGAAAGCTGTGTTCAGGCTTTCAAGCACAGAGTCGTGCTTATTTCAGTGATTGTTCTTCTCCTCTTCTTGACGTTGTAATGATTGTGTACTTGGCTGTTGCTGTCATATTTCCATTAATCTAATGCTAGGCAACTGCAGTTTCATAAATGATGACATTTACAGGTATTTTCCTTTAACATTTCAAAGAATGTGAATCCAAATCAGAGGAAGTTCACACCGAAATGTGGTCCAGATCTTGCTTTTTAATCATGTTTCCTATTCTCACACAGAACATTACAATAATTAGTTTCCTGTTGTTTAAAAATATGGTCACAGTAAAAAGGATCATCATTTATTAAACCAGAGTGTAATCATTACTGACATTTCAAGTCCGTTGTATATGTTTGAATATTTTATATTTCCATGGCAGATCACTGGCTTACAACTGGAAGGTTGCAGTTTTGATGGAAATCGACTTTCAGAAAATCTGCATGATTCTCCCAGTGTGTCATCTGTCCTCCCTTGCTACATGGCCTGGATTCCACAGGTACTAAATTATTAAAAGCCTTAAACTTTCAAGACCCATAATTTGCTTTTTTCTGTGTAGTAGGTTTTCAGTTTGATGTTGCTGACCTGTTTTCCCCCTCATTTCAAAATAAAAATCCCTATCTTTAATAAGAAAAGCAGTTACTTCTTTTATATAAATCAAGAACTTATTATCATTTTGCCAACATATTTTAGCTTTTATTGTTTAGATTAAGCCAAGGGCTTTATTTCAGTCATACCTTTTTTTCCTTGCCTTTTAAAAAAACATTAGCATATTTTCAAAAGTGTATTTAGTAAATGTATACAGGAGTTTGGGAGTTCGTTCCTAGAATATATTTTTTTTCACGTTTTAAACATGAAATTAAAATGCAACTGCAATAGAAAGACAGAGAACATGATGTGATATGTAAGCAAAGAAAGCATTTCCCCCTACTTACACTAATTTTTAAAAGTATCAATGCTTGCACTGCTGTGTAAGATGAAAGTGAGGTAATCCAAACAGTAATTTCCAATTATAATAGCAATCTGAGAAATAAAGCAAAAATTTATGTAGAATTTATTCAGGATGTGTAGGAATTACACATTTTAGTCTGGAGAAGGGAAGACTGAGGGGTGATCTTATCAATGCTTATAAATACTTACAGGGTGGGTGTCAGGAGGATGGGACCGGTCTTTTTTTCAGTGTTGCCCAGTGACAGGACAAGAGGCAACAGGCACAAATTTGAACATAGGAGATTCCATCTAAAGATGAGGAGGAACGTCTTTACTTAGAAAATTCATATATTTACAATCTTATAACAAAAATAAAGCTCATTGTAGAATTTCTTATCTAAATTTATCTTTCTTAAAGTTAATTGTCTGGGATGACTTAGTTGTCTTAGCTCCTTCTTTGATCTCAGTAAAAGATGAGCATCTCAGGATAGGCATCCTTCCCATCATAAGGTAACTGTAATAGATCTCTGTGAAGATGTGACATTAGAGACAGCCTAGACCTCTAACTCTGGGACAGACAGGTGAGAGGAATCCCACATACAGATCTAAAAGAAAATATATTAAAACTTTAATACCAAAAATAAAGTGTAAATATAGAAAGTAAGAAGTAGAGGTGGATGCAGTTTTTTCCACCTCTATCACAATAAATAAAATTATCAGTATGTAAAAAATGAACAATAATGTCTGCTTTTATCCTGTCCTGTAGACATTAACTCATCAAGCAAATTAATTTATTAACTGGAAGAGTTTGTTATTTGGCAACCTAGAGACCTCTGCAGAGTTCTTTCTTGAGAAGGCTAGGTTTGGTTAGAAGAATGTTAAAGAAAAGAAGTTCACTGAACCCAAGTAGTTGAAATTTCAGTTAGAACTGAGTTTAACGATTGTCATAAATTATGGCAATGGTGAGATTTTTGGTCTATTGTGATAGACATTGTGCAAGGAGTTCCACTGGTAACACACTATTGTATCCCAACTTTTGTTTGACATTTTTTTCCCCCTCATTGTTATTTCCAGCACTGAAAGTATAGCATTAAAAATATAATGGTCAAGATTTAGACCAACTTTGTCTCTCTGATTAACATTTTGCTCTCAGACTGGCCAGCCGTTTGTCTTCTCTTCAGTAGTATTAACCAAGGGATAAATGTGGTAAGGATAATCCTTCTGAGAACCGCAGAGTTCTTTTGACAACCTTCTGATCATTAAGTTATTCTGTACCACTCTTATAGTGCACAGACCTTCTGTAAGGATTTAAATGCTGGTGTTAAAAAGACATAGGAAGTTGATTTTTGAAAATATGCTGATTTTTTTTTTTTTTTTTTTTTTAAAGGCAAGGAAAAAAAGACAGAACTGAAATAAAGCCTTTGGCTTAATCTAAACAATAAAAGTTAAAAAATGTTGACAAAATGATAATAAGTTCTTGATTTATATAAAAGAAGTAGCTGCTTTTCTTATTTTGAAAGGAACAACAAAATTCTTCAGAAATGGCTTACGCTTGACATGCAAGGCGAAGTGCTTGAAACAGTTATTGTTTGCCTGTTTCCTTTTTCTTGTTTTTAGTTATTTTCTAATATTGGAGTTTCACTAACTCACATTTGATGTCATTTGCATTAAAAAGACACTAATTTTTGTTGCAAATTCCTTTCTGACAAGGGTGCTGCTTTGTTATTTGATTCTTGAAAATATTCTGTTTTTCTGTTGACAGGAAGGGAGATTTTGAGTATGATGGAAAACATGCTTAGTATATATCAATTGAATCAAACCCTGAATTATTTACACTAAATAAATACATCGTGGGTTGAAACCCAAATTACATGCTGTAGGAAATCTAGTCTGAGTCTTTGAACTCTGTTCTATAGTCATGCATAGGGACACTGCCCTGTGCAAAGCCCAAGGAGGAAACTACATCCAAGATGCACACTGTTTGTAGTACAGAAAGCAGAGAGGAGACTCATAAGTAAAGCTGTGGCTCCAGCCGAGGTCCTTCCCTAAGTAGTGTTTACAGTATAATTGTAATCTTTGTAATACTAGTACTGCTAATGGTGTGCAGTAGGAAAGCACTTGTATAGGAGAACACAAATTATAAATTAATTCAGCTGGAAGTTCAAAGCACTCAGTTCAAATCTGGATGCTTACAGTTAACTTCATAATTTCCTATTTAGGCACATGATGGAAATGACCTGTTTTCCAGAAGTGCCAAAGAACCCCAACTATGACTGTGATCAGTATTGGTATGAAAGGCATTAAAAAAAAAAAACACAACCAAAACCAAACAAAAAACCCCCGAACTGACATGAAAAAGTCATCAAACCTGGGTTTTTTTTTGTTTTTTACTAATAATGTAACTTTTTGCATATACTTGCATATCTTAAAGTGCAAGAAGTATATGGAAAGAACTAGGGAATTTAGGCTTTTTGTTTGTTTTAAGCACTGGTCTAAGTAAGTTGTGGTTAATACTTCTGGGTTCCTCTTAACATCTTGCATTAAATGGGGGCCCTGTGAAGCTCTAATGCAAGGTATAGTAGTTCTCTCTGTATCAGAGAAGTTTTTATATTTGGACTCACTGATGTTAGAATTGTTCAACACTTCCCTTGCCCCTGGTTTGCAGAAGCTTTTGATATGTAATTTGAGGGGTTTTTAGCTGGATGAAGATACTGATATGTAATTCATAGGATCACCCCCCATTACATACTTTCTTGTGTTTTCAGTTTAACAAACTAGAGAGAAAAAGAGAGGCTTAGTTATGGAATATAGTGAATTTTCTGAAGTCTCTGTTAGTAATCCTTCTCCTTTGTAACCTGGACCAAGAGTTGCCTGTCCAAGGCTGCAGTATCTAAACTGTATTTTAGGATCCAGCTTTAGGTACCATATCATTAGACATGATTCCCTTCTCATGTTTTGTTGTCTAAGTGATAACTAAGTGCTTGTTTGTTGACAGGATGCATATGGTCCATATTCTTCAGAGGAATGCATATCTTTACCAGTCTACACTAGCATGGAGAGAGACCGTGTGGTGACAAATATTGATGTACCTTGTGGAGGAAACCAAGACCAGTGGATTCAGTGTGGTGCTGCTTTATTTTTAAAAAATCAGTAATCTGAAACTGCATTAAAATAACTCTTGGAGTTAAGATTCATTTAAACATCTCAGTTGTTTCTTATTAAAAGAAAACTTTAGATTCATTGTTTATACATTTTGAAAGCAAGGGTTTATAAATTCCTCTGTTTATATTTTAAGATATATAAAATTAATTCTACTTGAATAAAACTTCATTGTATCTTTGCGTGATATTACAAAAGTTAACATGGCACTACTCAGCAAACTGTTAATTTGTTTTGTTTCTCTAGGTTGTAATGTGCTGTATATCTTTCTCAGGCTTGCGGAAATCTCTTATGTTTTGCCCATAAATATCGAATATAAATTCAAAGTCAGCGTTTTCTTGATCAGGTTTTTTTCACTACCCTTTTTGAACTGTTATTCTTATGCCTCCATTATTTAATAAAATAAAATGATAAATCTTACTTACTGTAACTGAAATTGAATGTTTTACTTGAGTATGAAAATCAGGACAAATGTTTAAGTCTGTTTTAATGATGTTTTACTTGTAATCATATTTCTTTGTATTGGTAGTAAATAATAGGAGCTTCATAAACTTCATGTGGAGTTAGAAATTCAGTTAGACTACCATCATGGTTATCTAGAAGTTACTGCAAAAAACCATTTTATGATCTGTACTGAATTGCAGTACTGAATTGCTGAATTGCAGTACTGTGCCCAAGACAGACAAACCATTCCTTAGACAAATAAGAGGTTTTCATCCAGATGTTGAGTGATCAACAGAGGAATTTAATAATGCTTTTGATCTGTGATGTGAGTGTGCTCTGAAGTCTTCTTAGTGTAGGATACTCAAGTTTGATTTCACTGATTTATGATCAGTGAAAGACAATCATGATCATGAAGATGATCAGAGGGTTGGAGCACCTCTCCTATGAAGACAGACTGAGAGAGCTGGGGTTGTTCAGCCTGGAGAAGGCTCTGGGGAGACCTTACAGCACCTTCCAGTACCTGAAGGAGCCCACAAGAAAGCTGGAGAGCAACTTTTTACAAGAGCATGTAGTGATAGGATGAGGGGTAATGGCTTTAAACTGGAAAAGGGTATATTTAGATTAGATACTAGGAAGAAATTCTTTACTGTGAGGGTGGTGAGACACTGGCACAGGTCGCCCAGGGAAGCTGTGGCTGCCCCCTCCCTGGAAATGTTCAAGGCCAGGCTGGATGGGGCTTTGACCAACCTGGTCTGGTGGGAGATGTCCCTGCCCGTGGGAGGGGGCTTGGAACTAGATAATCTTCATCTCTTCCAACCCAAACCATTCCATGATTCTGTGATGTATCATGTTGGGATGCTGCCATAGCTTTGGTGTGCAGTTAGACAAAATCACAAGAGAAGCAGGAAACCCAAAATCCAAGCTGGAAGAAGCAGTACTTAAGAATGATAAAGTCTGAACATAACGGAAAGTGTCTACTTAACTGCAGTTACAGTTACCTCATGAAGGTATTTTTAAAAGCCAGAGGCATAAAAACACTTCCTTGGTTACTTAAAAAACAAAATAGATGTCTTGGCTCTGATATGTCTGATAGACTTTATATTTATTTTAAAGCAGTATTTAAATAAAGCCTATACTTCACTTCCTTAATATTTTTTGATTGGTGGTTTGAGGGAGGGAGAAGGAAAGCAGAGGAAAGATTGGCCACATCTTCAGGTTAGCTTACTGAAGAAAGTCTTTTTCTCTGCTCTGCTCTGTGGTTCATCCCTCAAATAATTTTATCCCTAAAATAATTTTATACAAGTGTACATACAATTTTAAAATTGAATCCTGTCTGAAAACAGAATAGATTTACTTTATACTTTTCAGATAATTGTCTCATCTTCCTTTATACATTTGACTCTGATTCACTGAAGAGTAAAAATGCAGCAAACTTGGAAAATAGTTGTCTGTGAAGAAAATTTTGAAAGAAAATTATGAAGTTTCCAACAGAACAGAAAGCACTTATGTAAATATGTGTACAAGCCCTGTGAGGATTTAGAGAGTGACGTGTCCAGAGAAAGTGTTCTGTCATACTAGGTGTTGGTAAAACATCTCTGGGAGAGGAAACAAGTTTTACTGACAGCAACTTGTCTATATCGTAACCCCTCAGAACTGTCCGATCTCTGCTGTGGAGTTTCATTACCTCTTGTGTCTGTCTTCTCCTACTGCCTCAGATCTAGAACTGCAGAACATTTCTCAGCTCACACCATCAAGAGTTGTGTTTTCAGGACATGCATTCATGCATTTCTGTCAGAGAGTCTTCTTTCTGTGGGTAGAAAATATTGTTTACAACAATTGATTAAATCTCCTTTTGTTTGGTTCACCCCTTGGTTTAGAGCCCTTCCACATTACCAGAGCTGTGTGCTTGCTTCTGCTCTTTCTGAGTCCTTCCATGGGTGATATGAAAAAAAACCCAAACTTCTTAATGTTTAGCTATAACTAGAGCATTGAATTATATTTTTATTTGGGCAGAAGTCCTTTGGGAGCTTGTAGACCGATCTACACTACGAATGTGAAAAGTGCACTCTTCCTAGGTGTCTTTGATTTGTTTATTTTTTTAGCACAGGACAAAAAACTAATTTAATTAAATCTCAAGCTAGTTTGGCAGCTTGAAATCTGGTAGGTTTTTAATGAGGTAATATTATCATCACAAAAAATGAAAGCTGTATATTACGTTTACAGTGTATTAAGCAGTATGTTTGATACTTACTTTGACTAAGTGATTCACTAATCTTTCCTTGTCATCACTCTAGTCATAACCCTGATGTTTTGGAAGGCTCCCAGGTGACCTGAAGAGGAAAAACAGATTACTTCTCCTGTGTTCCTTGTTATTTATTGTCTGTATGCACTGTATGATGTGCTTTCTTTCTACACAATGTTGTAATCTAAATGAAATATACTATAGGTAAATACTACTGTATATCACAGGAATAATAGTTTTGGTAATAAAAGACAGAACTGTAGAGTGTTTATCACCACCAAAGTGCAGCTGTATCACAAGCATAGGCCATTCAGAAGTATGAATCAGGAAACATAAGAAATAAAAACATCAAAAATGCCTTAATGGTCTGACTAGTGTTTCAACAAGTCTGTTCTGCTATTCGGTTTCAAGGGTATAAGAACTTGTAAGACTAAAATATACAAAGAGATCGTAGAAAACACATAATACTGCTCTGTAAATTCCCTCTTTTGAAGACTTGAGAAAGAGGCATATCTCGAGCAAGTGCAAATTGTTGTCAATAGAAATCAAAGTGATAAAATGCGAAGTGAAAAAATCTTTACAGAATAACAAAACCTTTGAAAATAAAGAAGAATGTGCAGTAATATCTGTGTTTTAAATAATATATATATATTACAAATGCATTCATTTTATATTTAAAAAGGAACAAATTCTTCCTTTTACACTTTACAGCAGTCAAGTATTTGTCAGGTGTTGGTGCTGTAACCCATTGAGGGATGTGCTGTTTGGTGCATTTAGCAAGTTCACAGCAAGTCTGCTGTCACAGAGCATGCTGTGTTCCCAGACAGAAAAATACATATTAGTTGAAGAGTGAGACTCACTTTTTATTGTTATGTAAGATAAACTACCTTTCAGAAACAAGACCTATGATTGTGACAGAATAACTCAAATTATAGTGTTAAGGGAAAGCTGTAGACTTTAGGTTTTTTTTTCCAGAACATTTTTAGAATTTCACTAAAATGGGAATTCTACAGTAGAAGGGAAGTTATGCAAGTTATGCCAAGTACAAATAGAACTGGTTGTGCAAATTAGTCTTTCTCCTTCCATTTCTTTATTGCAGCTTTCAGAGAACAGTACTCAGAAGAGCAGTAATTTCTCCCAAAGCAGCTGTACAATTGTCCTGGTTTGACTAAAACTCTCTGAAGGTGTACAGCTCTGTGAGTGCACTTGAGTTCTTCACATATGAGAAGCTTCCTTGGAAACTCTGCTGCTTGAGAGGCCATCCTCCCTCACCTCAGCTCACCACCTCCTGTGTGTGAGGCTGCATAACTCAGCACTGTTTCCTGTATCTTCTTTCCATTTCAGCCACTGAAGCTGCTTGCAGCAAAGCTCACTAAATGATCTGCTTCAAGAAGTGCCTCTCTTTAAGGTCTAGATTTCTTATTTCTAGTTTTCATGACTTTTATGCAAGATGCCTAGAAAGCAACAGAACAGGGTTTTTTTTCAGTTTCAGTAGGTTTGGTACAAACAGAAAGACTTCACTAATGTGTTTTAGAAAATCAAATAAAGATGGTGTTACTTGTTTGAACAACTTCACAGCAATTGCTCTTAATACGGGCTGCAGTTTGCCAGCAGAATAGTTCCTGGGGTATGTTCTTTGTGGAAATTGGGATTTTTTTTACTTCTTCTTTTTTTTTTTTTTTTTTAAATTGTATTAATTTATTTCAACACTTTATAATGCATAAAGAATCACAATAGAATATCCAGAAAACATTGCACAGGTCAAGTCTAGAATGACATTGTAGGTATGAGAGGCTAGTCAGTGCAAGAATATTGGTATTCACGCTGTGTTAGAATACATTGCTATTCTACCTTTTTGTTTTTAAAACCATCTGCATTACTGAGTACTTGTTCAACACAAATTAACAGAGAGCAAATATAATTTGAGTACAACGTAAATATACTGTCCAGTGTCCATTCTAGCTTGATGATCCTGTAAAGGAAGTTACCTAAACAGCAGTAACCAGATGCCCAAGATGAATGTCAGATACATGTGCTCTAACTGGGAGCAGTTTCTGAAGAGTGTCAGAATTGCTACTGGCTTTGCATCTCAGGAGAAAGCAAGCTCCCCCAGTCGTCTTCAAAAGAAGTCTCAGAGATATTCCTCATATATTCACACAGTGTTAGATTCATTTATTTTTTTAGAGCAGCAAACAAGAATCTTCTTAACAAGTCTTTTTTGAGAAAAGTAATTAGTAATCATGCTTATGAAGTGTACCAGATAGATTGGCAATTTCATCGTCAAAGCTGTGTAACTCCTCTCAGTTCCTGAAAAGGTGATTTCTCCTCCTGCTGTCCCACATGGTACTATTTCCAAGCATAAGAGGGTGTTTCATACACTTTTCTCTCTCTCTACTGAGATTGCTAAGAAATGTCAATGGTTAGGAGCGCTTTTGTGATGGACAGGGTGATATCAACGCCTGCCACTAGATGGTACTGTGGACTAGACCCTCGTGAGACACTGGCGCAGAAAAGTTTCGGGGGTTTGGAGAGTAGAGACAATTTATAGTGTATATAACACTGCATCAACAGTCGGTTCTGAAGGAAATTTTCTTATCAGCAGTGCTGAATAAGCAGCTGTGTCTTAAAAAATGCTTATAGTTAGTTGTGAAGTAGTTCTTCTTAGAAATAAGTGATTCACCAAGTGAATTAATTGGTACCTAGAGATGCCTTGGTTGTGGAAGTGGATAAGGCACTGATTGACCACTCTGGCCAATTTGCAGCTATTTTGGTACATCTGCATGGGAGGAAGGAATAATAAGAAGTATGCCCTTGCAGCATGGAAGGCCAACAGCTTCCTGGGCTGCATCAAGCAGTGTGGCCAGCAGGTCCAGGGAGGTGATCCTTCTCTGCTCGTATTGGTGAGATATGAGTTCTGGGTCCTGTGCTGGGCTTCCCAGCACAAGAGAGACATGGGCATACTGGAGTGAGTACAGAGAAGGGCCACAAAGGTGGTTAAGGGACTGTAGCATTGGACATACAAGGAGAGGCTGTGAGAGGTGACACTGTTCAGCCTGGAGGGAAAAGGTTCAGGGATCTTATATCAGTGTGTATAAGTATCTGATGGGGGAGGAAAGGGAGGGAGTAAAGATGACAAAGCCAGACTCTTCTCAGTGGTGCCCAGTGAAAGAAAAAGGTACTGCATGAAATGTCATTTAAATACAAGAATTTTTTTCTTTACTCTTAAGGAACCAAGCAGTGGCACTGAGCCTTCCAGTTCATTGCAGGTAGGTCTCTGAAGTGACGTTTCTGTCCTTTGCATTCCGATAAGGATGAAATGAGTGAAAATCCCAATATCATTTACTGATACTGCCCTGTCACTCCATCTTGTTCTTAGTCAGCTGGCTTTGAAATACTTTCCTTATGATTTTTGTAAGAAAATCGCATATCAAAAATGAGAATAAAGCTTAGTAAATTGGAATTCAAAAGAATTTTTGGACTACAGTATATTTCCAACATAATAAAGATACAGTAAACGCCTCACTGATACTGTGAGGACAGCACTTCAGTTGTATATACAGTTTGTGTAACTGTCTCTAAGTTAGCATCTATAAAAATAACTTCTGCAAATCATGAGAAGACTGTATATCAGAGAAAAAGCCAGAAAACTGGAAGTCAAGTGTCAGCCTATATTTTCTCTAATTTCAGCATTTTCAAAATATACTCAAGCAAAAAGTGTTCGTAGTTGAGTTTTTTCCAGTGTGAACTTTCTTCATTGGAAGAAACTGTCAGGTACTGGGAAAACACAAAATGTCCCTTGTAAAAGCATTCTTGACTTTCATCTATCCAGAAACAGTTTTTGTTCATCATTTTGAACACAGTGTAACACGCTGGGACATCCTACCTATGTCCCCCAAAAGAGGAGTTTCACTCATGGTCACATCAATGCTGGGAAGAATTCTCCTGACAAGTTAAGGAGGCTATGGGATTCAAAGAGGTGTGAAGGCGTAAAAGTCATATGTATCATAAAGAACGCGGTGTTTTGTTGCTGTTTCAATGGAGTTTAAATAAAAACAGACACTGGCCAACACAAAACCACCTCTTATTCTTTTCTAGCCTTTTGCTTCCAGTTTTTCTTTCTCCTCTCTGTAGAGGATCAAGAACCTTTTCCCTCAAGCCATTTCTCTAGGAGTTTCTTCACTGGGCTTCCTGAAGCACCGTCCTCATGGGCTCTGCATGGGAAGGACAGATTACACTTTTCCCTTTGGCATCTGAGGTTAAATGCCGTAATTTTTTCATTTGCAGTGAAGAAAAATCCCCTTACAGATAATTCCTACTGCAGTCAGAGTTCCATGAAGAATCAGCAGCAGGAACAAGTGAGCCCCTAAGTAAATGTGATTGATGCTTTTGTGCCCTTCATCATAAAAAGGAAACAAACTCATCAGTAGGAATGTCTAGGGAAGGCACTTCACTTTCGGTAGTCACACCTGAAAGAAGAGACAGCTTTGCTGGTAGGGGCTTAGCAGTTTGCCATTGCCTACAAGGAGGTTATCAAGTTCCATGGCAGGAGGACAGAGTACAGGGGATGTTATAACTGGATATAGGGGAAAATATTTCACCATGAGGACAGTCAGGGAGTGGCACAGGTTGCCCAGAGATATCATGCAGTGTCCATGCTTGGAGGTTTTGAAAATTTGACTGGATAGAACCCTGAGCAAACTATTTTGACCTCAGAGCTTATGCTGTTATTGAAGACCCAGGGTCTCCTCCAACCTGAATTATAATATGCTTCTATCTCTGAACAGGAGAATGGTGGATTAGTTACATGTTCATCATTCCAAGCAAAGTGTATAAATTACAGTAAGAAAATAATGTCACTGTGCTCTTTCGACTTTGTGCTCCATATAGAAATGACCTGAAGGTCCCTCTGTTTTGTTGCTGCCTCATAAGCTATCAACAAGTTTGGGGTAAGTCAATGGAAAATGAAGCAGTTTACAGAATAAATGGAAGAATGAAATGTAAAACCATAATAAGGCAGGCCAAAAACAATTTAGAGGAACTTCAGTTAAGGCATAAAACCAAAAATAAATGTTCTGAACACATCAGAAGCAGGACACCTGCCAAGGAGAGTATTGGGTTATTAGATGACTGAAGTGCAAAAGGAGTACTTGGGAAAGCCCAGACCACAACACAAATCTAAATTCTTTACATCAGTATTCATTTCAGAAAAGCTGAGGCAGGTTCCCACATTGATCTCTCTCAATCTCTCTCTCAGGGGTGAGCCTTAGGGATCATCTCAAACTGACCCTACAAAGTAAGAAACTGAGAAAATGACTAGTAAGTAACAAGTTTTCAGGGCCAGATGGTCCTCATCCAAGAGTCCTAAAGGGAACGAAGGGACTCAAGCATAATGCTGCCTCACTACTCAATAAGCTGACTAACCCATCATTTAAGTGGGCTGTGGCTCTCGGGGAATCAAAAGTTCACTTTTTTTTTTAACAGTCCTCCATAAAGTCTTTATCCTATGTTCGCAAAGCTTGCTGAAATTTTAAACCAATAAAATTTGATACTCGACCATTTTAAAATCAACTTTTTAAAAAAGTCGCTGTAGGTTTTTAAGTCATATTTTAGAGGAACCATTTCCTAACTTTTAAAAAGCTTCAAACTTATTGATGAAGCCAGGAAAATAATTTGATGCAGTGTACAGGGATTTGCACAATGTAGGAGTATCTGGGAAAAAGAAACTAAGCTGTACAATAAAAAGTTTGAGAGAGAGAGAGGCAGGGAAAGAATGTGTAGTGTTGTGCCGTTTTGCAACAGCTGAGGCTCTCAATTTCCTTTTACAGAGCAGGAATCCCGGGCCAGGATATTTGCTGTCACTCTTCAGTACTTCAGTTCTTCAGTTCAAGAAGTCTGCATTAATTTTGCTGCTTTTGCTACATGCAGGCATGCTGTCCCCAAGGGTGAGTTATCCCTTAACATGTGTACCCTCTGTGCCTCTCTCCAAGGTGCAGAATAATTGATCGTTCTGAAAGGTAGTAAAAAGGTAAACGACCAATATTTACTTTGCAGATACAGTTGCTTTGTCAAATAACTGGTGCAAAGACATATTAAGAGTAAGAAGGGAGTGTCTTCATTCTTTCCTTCCTTCCTTCCTTCAACTCATCTGATATCTGGTTGGCCATTAGGGTAAGTTAAAATGAGGGAAAACTTAAATAAGTGTTAGGAGAGAATGAAGAACCTTTTATCTTGGCAGTTATGATCCAGTTCTTATAAAAGAATAGACTGTATCACACCTGCTTCTAGGGATTGCCTGGAGCAGCAACAACATAACCATAGGAATTAGTATGAATAAAAGTACCCTGACTGCACTTCCTGATGGACTTCTGAAGTAACAAGGAACAGACCTGAAGGTTTCGAGCTGATCACTTCCTAGCACAAAGCTGCTTCTAAGAGTGAGCTGATGAGATGTGCAATTTTTATTCCCACGGGCAAGTCAAAATTACCTTTTCATGTGTCTGTGATGCCAATGTGATTAATCCCTGTAAAGCTAATTTTTAAATACCTTAAACTACATGTTTGAAATATATTTAATTCTACTATTCATTGAATTCATTCTCTTTCATTGGATGGAAATGAAAAGGTCCAAACTGGCGAAACAGGAAACTAGTCTAGACTGAAGTACAAGAAAGATGATGCGGACTTCAAAAAAGCAAGTGAAACATGACAATTAACAAACCAATAAAAAGTCAATGGTGAAACAAAATAAAATAAATAAAAAGCTAAAAATAAAATGGAAAAAAACCCTGAAAATAACTGAAGAATCCCAAATAATGAATCTGCCATGCTTGTTGAGAAATGGTAGAGAGTGCTTCACTAACTTGAATCTGATGCAATTGCAGTCCGAAGATCCAGTCAGCCACTGACATCATGTCAGCTGCCGTGAAAAGTAGAATTTAATCCACAGTATAAAAATATCAACTTGATGAAGAAAATTATACCTTCCAATACAGAAAATACTTGTGCAGTGCAGTAATGCAAAGATGAGTCAAATTTAGGAAGCATCCAATCAGGTCTTGAATGGAAGGTGAAAATTGAAGGTTTAGATCAGGGCTGTGTGCCAACTGATCCAGTGTGGCACCACTGTTGGCCAGTGGCCACTATCAAATGTTATTAAAACAATGGTGGTGTACCCAGCAATAGGCAAAACCAGTACAGTAAAGCAGTTTAAGTTCCCTTCTTTTTCCTACAAACTTGTCTTAGCTTCTCCAAAGGTCAGATTCCATTCCCTTTCCAGGGGACCCTGTGTTAACTACTGCATCCCAGAATGTTCCTGTAATGCATATATATGTACATATATATATGTACAAACCTTTGAGTTTTCTGAAATTTTGAGCCCAAGAGATACCTGTGAGAAACTGGATTTTTCTTTCTAGATTCTTTATACTAGTTTATGATATCCCCTCTTAATTTCCTACTGTATCAACCAATCACAGTCTCTCAGAGCATCTTGATAGGGAAAAAAGGTTATTTTCCATCTAATCATCTTCAACTCATTTTGCTAAGTTTTTCCGAATTCTGAACTTTTTCATTTTTTTTTTTTATAATCAGACAGTCACGATGTTTCAGGTACCACCATGTCATCTTTTTATTTCATTTTATGTCCACGTACTCAAGTAAATTGCTTCCCATGTGGTTCACACCCTGTTGAACAGCACTATCCCAGTGCTCCTTCATTGACAAGATAAGCCAAATATTGTAACATTAGAGGTTGCCCATCACTTTTCATTAGATGAGGGGAGTTAGCCAAGTTTCATTAAGCAAATGCTTTCTTATTTTTGCAAATTTACTCCAAAGCAACACTGGCTTTAAATTTTCTTTAAAATATCTTTTCATTTTAAAGTTATTTTTTAAATGGATCACATTTCATTCCCACCTACAGATGGAACTATGTTAGAAATATGTGTATATTCAGGATAAATGAAACTTTAAATTCTTAATTATTTTGCAGTAGCACCACACTCTCCTCTCTAGACCTTTCAAGAAAATGGACTTTCCTTCAGATCCAGAGGCCTGGGAGTTGCTTTTTACTTTTTACAGGTGGCACCCAGTTTCTGGTGGTGCAGCAGGGCCCCTGACCTCTGTCTGCTTTCCCTGTCCCGTTCTCTAGAAGGTCCCTTTGACTACAAAGTTCTGGTTAACTCCAAGGCAGAAGATCCCTCTCATTCCAGCTGCCCAGAGCAGGCAGACACCTTTTCCCACTGCTGCCAGGCTCCAATCTCTTAAAAGAACAGAAATGGATTAACAGAGAATAAGGACAAGTGGGAGATATACTTTCTGTCAGAACTGCAAAAGCGTTTTGTCTGTTTTCTTCACCTATTATGCATTATCTGTTTTAAACTTTATGGAAGGCATTTCTAAAGCATAGGAAGAGCCTTGTGGTGGTTTTCTTGGAAGGCCAAGAAGGGATACATCTATTGAAGGACTGTCTTTGCTCTCAGCTCAAAGCATCTGCTGCTGGATGTTGCTGGATTCTGGGAAGGACTGGGAGGTGGATCTTTGGGCTGACCCATTGTCTGAGTCGTTCAATCCATGTGAGATTTTACAGTAGATCTCATATCACTGAAATTATTTGTTAGCTATATTCCATTATGATCACATTGAAAACCTGTCTAAGGAAGCATCATTCACATATATCATCATCAGGAGTGGATCTAGTAAAGTGTGGAAAACTTGGAAAATTTACATGGACACTCCCAGCAACTGTAAATCAATGTGCCTCTGTTGTCTTCAGGGAAATTGTGCTGGTTCACGCCAGTTGACAAAATGCTTCACAGAATTAATTTGACCTTAAAGAGCTCCGTGCGGTGGGGGCCATGGCTGTGATGAACAGCAGAAATTACTGTTTTTTTTTTTTAATGAGGCTGATTAAGAAATGCTTGCTGATTTTTTTTTTCCATTGGAAAATGATGATTCATTAGAACAAAAATGCTCCTGAGAAGGAAACTACATTGAAAACAGTCCTAAATAAAAAATGAAAAAAAGGTATTTAATGCTTCAGAATTAGAAGCATTAAACCTCTAATATAGCTTCAATACAAAATATTTTATTCCTCAGTTTAAAGGAATTTTCTGGTTTTAAATCCAAACATATTTCTTTACATCAAAAAGGATACCAAAACAAATTAAGTGAAACATCTAGGATAAGCCTAATTGAGTTTCTTTTACATATTATTGAATGACAAAATTAAGTGTCTTCAAGCAGTTAACACTAAAGTTATGTCAAAAGAATTAATTTGCTTTGTAAACAAAGATTTGGTTTAACCCAAGATACATGACTACATTTTTTGTGAATTTCAGGAGCTCATTTCTGAAACTGGAGAATTTTGTTTCCAGAGTCTGGACACTTTGAATGTACACATCGTAGCCTTTCGTCCAAAATGTGACTACGATTTTAGATCCTCTCTGGATAAGCTGTCTACCTGCTTATGATTCTAAAGCATGCAGTGCTTGAAACTCTTTGCCCAGACTGTATTAGCATGAGTAGTATTGTACAACAAAATAGGCTTATGATGAGATAAGTTGTATTCACTGTATTTGTTAGGGCACGTGCTCTGTTTTTTCATGCTATTTGGTTCCTACACATTAGTACAATATTTTTGGTTTGTTCTGGCTGCTGGAACAAAAATACAAAAAATATATATTTTCAGACAAACAAGAAGATTATTAAACATTTCAAATTCAGTTAGTAAAATGTCTGCATACAGAAGTACAGAAAACAATCCTGAAACCACAGACACTAACATGTCCCTTCAGAATTCAGAATATGAGATGTGATATTTTGATAATTATAAAGAGGGCTTCAGAAGTGCCTCAGGCTCACTAATCCTTTGGAGTTATGAACCTTAGGAAAAATCCCATCTTGTGCTTTTAAGGATTTAATGAGAATTTGGTACGCAGCAAACCCCAGATCTCCCCTGTTTATGCTGTAGTGTTGACACAGTCTTTTACTTGGGAGTAATAACCAGGATATTTCTCTCATCTATGTTTGAGTGTTTTCCAACCAAGTTAGCCAGTCCAAACTAGGAGGACCAGATATGGCTCTCACTTGGCCTGGCAAGTCACCCTCAGCTGTCAAGTGTACCCTAAAATCCCAGTGTAGGTGTTGGTCCTGGGAGCCTTGCCCCCATTCCCCTGCCCTCTTGGGAACTGTGGCAGGGCAGTTGGCTTTGGCACCAGCTGTCATAAAACACTCCCTGTGATTGGATTTTGCTCAGCTTAATTTTGAAACTCTGTTTTTCTTAAAAGCGAAGGTGTAGCAGTCCTTTCATCCTATACTAAACTCAATATGTAAGGTAGGTAGAATGAACTTTTACTTCAGTAAAAGGCCTTTTTTACAATCTGAAAAGAGCTGCCTCTTTCCCTCCAAGTGCTTTAAAGTCTAAATGGCCAGCTATGTTGTCTTGACTCCTTACTTTCAGAGCTATAATTTATATAAAATGCATCACATCCATGGTGATCAATGTCACTTACTAATTCAACCAAGACACTTTAGAAGGGACTACTGCTCCAAGAGAGTGTTTATGAAAACTGTGCTCTTCAAAGGGTGTTGAGCAAAGTAACCAAAGTACTGGGAACTGTAGAAAATGTAGTCTTCCATTTTTTTTTCTCTTTTTTAAATAGATAATTATGGCAAAAAAATCACAGAATTCGGAGAGATACTTTAACTAGCCAAATTATTTAAAACTTTCTAAAAAGGGATGAAGTTTCATATAGATGGGATAACATAAAACAAGTAAGGTAGGAAAGGACAGTCACCAGCTAAGAAAGGTCTTACCAGAGCTCAGAGTCCACAAACACAGGAGAGTGCACCCTGAAATACACTCAGTCACTTTGAAATACAACTTAAAAATGACTGAAGACTGGTGTACTGGAAATGTTAGATTACGTTCAAAAGCAACTAACTAGAGCCTTCGTTAGCTGAAAGTGTGGGATTTTTTTTTAACTGTCGTTTCTGCACCATTTAATGGTTCACACACCTTTCAGTAGAGATGACCTGACTTAAAAGCAAACGGTTTGGTAGCAGAAGACAGACCTTTTAATGTCTTTTTAATCCAAACATAAATGAAATTAACTGGTTTTGGAATATATTTTCTTTAATTCCTCACACCTAACTCAAAACTTGAGATATCCCCAATGCAATAAGAGAAAGATTTCAGTCACATTTCACTGGTTTCTTCTAGTTCTGTTGGGCACAGAGGTACATTCTGCCAGAAATAGTTGTAAATGGCACCATTCCTATAAAGGACAGTGGAAATTGTGTTTTCAAACCCCTTCAGTTGTGACCAATTCTTCCTAAAGACCTCTTGGGGGTTTCCGCAGAAAGCTGACAGGATGTACAGAAACTCTGAACACTCATTTAAACATTGTCAATACATCAGACTGCAGAATCACTCTAGCAGCAAACCTCCAGTAGCACACAGAGACCATAAATTTTGTCTGGAGTCCTGCATGGCTTAGAAACAGGAAAGGGTGGAGGCAGTAAGTGCTACCCATCATAATGAAAAGGAGGGAAAAGAAGATGAGAGGCTTCTCTGAAATATGTGCACTGAGGAATGCAAAACATGGCAGATAAAACCCAGTGCATGCCCTTCTCCCCTTATCCCTTCCTTTCCAGGAGAATCTTACTGTCTGTTTAGACTGTACCTGAGGCTAAACTGTAGCAGTTGTGCTGCTACTCGATGACTGCCCCCCACCTGAGAAGGGGAATCAGGGGAAAAAAAGGGTTAAGTTTCATGGGTTGAAGTAGAAACAGATTCAAGGAAATAATAAAACTAATACAAACACCAACTTAAAGTGTACAAAGTTTTATACTCAGCCTCATCCTTAGAAGCAGAAGCAGAAGACCAAAAGAGCAAAGCCCCTGGAAGAGGAAGTCCCCACCCTCAGTAAACTCCCTCCTTTTATAATGAGTATGATTAAGTGGTGTGGGATACACCTGAGAGTCAGCTTGGGGCAGCTGCCTTGATTGGATCTGCCAGCAGACTTGGGGTTACTCATGGCCTGCCTGCCATGGCTAGCCCATGGTTCTGTTCCTGGCAAACCAGGACACATACCATGAAGATGACTTCCCTTAACAAATTGGTCTATTGTGGTGTTTTATGTTGTATTGAGTTAGATTTTATGCTCTGCTTAACTGAACTAAAATAATAGATTAAGAGGATTCCTGTACACAAACAAAAATTGAAAAAGATGGCATTCCTACGAATAGAATATCCCTGACACCAACAGACAAAGAGGTCTCAAGATAGAGCAGTGATACAATATATTACAATTATTGAATAACTGTAACAAACAATAATTATTAAATAACTCATCCTGCTGGATTAATGCTCCATAATAATTTTATTGGAGAAAGCTGATAGTAGCTAGGGAGACTGAATAAGAATACAGCAGATGAGGCCATGCAGTTCTTCATCAGGCAAATGATTTACTGCAATCATAGGGACAAGCTGAGGTCAAGTATAAAGGGGTACAAACTCGTGGGTCAGAGATGAGGTACCATCTCACCTGCATTGTTGTTAACTGGATTAACTCCTATAGTCAACACAGTTATGCTACCAAAATGAGATCTGACATTGATTCTGAAAGGTTTGTCCAATATATTGAGCTGTACTCCAGTTTTCCTGATTCCTAATACGAATCAGGAAAACACTATGGCTATGCCTGCCTGGTTTTCTCCAGCAGATAGTCTGACACACGTGAAAACCTGATGAAAACTAAGGACTGTAAGAAGAGGTCCAATATATAAGATAACAAACTGCAAACCACAAAATTAAAACATAAAACCCAGGAAGGCACCTTGGAGCCATATTTTCACCTTACAGTGTTGACTATTTCTGTATTATGTTTCTGTCCTCATTCCTACAGCATCATTTTTTTTTTAGTACACTAGCAAAACAAAACAGAAATTGTATAACCTGTTACATTTGTCCATGATTAGGATAATGGTTCCCCATCTTGGTGGCTCTCTAGGAACTGCTTTAGTAAACACCATTATTATAAGAACAGGATGCATCTTGCCTTGCTCAGGATGCATGTAACCAACTTTGCACCTGGTGATCTAAATTCTGATCTTCCTAGTGATCTTTAAGTGTTCATCCACGTTTGGATGATTCAATTACATACAAGTTACCCTTTAAAAAGCAGAAGTTAACTTTTTTTTTTTTCCCCAGAAATGAAGGAACTTGATACCTGGGATAAAAATATTCATGAGCACAACTCCATACGGGTGTGCTTGGTGGAGAAATATTTTTATCTTGTTAAGGAAAATGCATTAATGCAAATGTGCATACAAGAATTTATAAACATTAAAGGTAATTCCATCTCAAAACTACTTACAGAGACAGAAAATATTGCACAGTCTATAATGCTGTAAATTATGTCTGATTTGAACTTCATTTTAAACTCCATAGTGAAAGAGAAATCAGAATTTCCAGTTAAATACAAAAGCTTAAATGAGAATTCAGCACACAAGAGACAGCAGGCTGACAATATACAATCTCACTGAAGCTTGAGCACGGATAGACTAGCACAGTTAATCAAAACTCCACTGATCTGCCAACTTTTTATGCATTCATCAAAGCTCAGCAGAGAGTTATCAGCACAGAAGATTCATACATCAAGGCTTCAGCTTCAGCTTCCTTGACGTCCCAAGCAGATTAGTCTGTGACAGATTTCTGTAGCCCAGCAAGCATTCCAAAGTGAAGCTACAGTGGAGATGACAAGCAAATCCTGATGTCACGTCCACTTGTTCCATCAAAGCCAACAAGGCTCCACTAAGGTCATTGAAGTCATGCAGGTTTAGGAGTTGTGTTTTGATTTAGACAATGAGACAGGATGAGTCCTCAGTGGCTAGATGCTGGAGATACCTACCAACCCTCTCAGAGAACACATGAATAAATAAATCCCATTCAGACTCCTTTCAAAACAACCATGTGTCTGCCATACAAACAGACCAAAGGAGGTCTGGCTCACAAATAACTGTTCAAAAATTCTCTTTCTGCCCTAACAAGGTATTCTGAAGGGAATCACTGTACACTTAGTGCCACAAGGAAGCAACAGCAGAGCAATCATCTCCCCACATGTCTGTGTGTCTCAAGTAGCTGATGCTGGGCACATTCTGAATGCATGCAGATGTTTTGATCTGGGTTTGTAGCCAGCCATTAAGGGGTGTGCTGCCTGGGACAATCCCACAGTCTATCTACATAGAAGGTCAGGCAGTCTTTTTCATCATAGGACCAGGTTCTGGGGTAGAAGAAAGAAACAACCCCATCTAGGGATCTCAGTACTAGGCTCTGGGCAGGAGCAAGTGCTCCATTCTCAGTATTTGAAAAACCCTAGCCCATTTGTTTTGCTTCCCTAGGCAAGACTCTAATGTCTCCATCTGCAAAGACATCACCATGACCCATGTCTCTGCACCACAGCCACTCTGGGGTTGCTTAGCCTGGAGAAGAAAAGGCTCTGGGGAGACCTTAGTTTGACCTTGCAATATGTAAAGGGGGCTTATAAGAAAGGTGGAAAGAGACTTTTTACTAGGGCCTAACAGGACAAGTAGAAACAGCTTTAAGCTGAAAGATGGCAGATTTACACTGGTCTTAAGGAAGAAATTTTTTTGATGATGGTGGTGAAACACTGGGACAAGTTGCCCAGGGGAACTGTGGGTGCCCCCTCCCTAGAAGTGTTTAAGGCCAGGTTGGATGGGTCTCTGAGCAACCTTGTCTAGTGAAAGATATCCCTAACCATGGCAGGGGGCTTGGACTGGATGATCCTTAAAGGTCCCTTCCAACTCAAACTCTGTAATTGTATGATCTCTCCATTGGGAATCTGCAAAGGGTTCCAAGAGAGTAAATTTACCCATTTTTAAAAAAAAAAAATAATTGGAGATGTTTTTCTGAATGGAGAAGAAAGATAACTTTGTGTAACTGGTGGTGGAGATATCAAAGTGTTAAGTACTGTTTAATCTCCTTCCCTTTCTGGTCTCTGACTAATCATGTCTCAAGTGTTTGGTCATGCATCCTGACCTGTCTCAAACTTACTTCAGAGATTCTTTTCTCTCTATACCTGTACAGATCCTCTGAATTTCTAACTCTGCCACCAAAAAGGCATGTAACAGCTTTTTGTAAATAAACAGCAAGAGCAAAGTAGCACTATGACTTCCTGAGGTTTATGGGACTTCTTCCTTTTTGGCATCTGTAGACTGCAAGTCCTTGTTGCTCTAGGGTTCTTCCTGGGCTTTTATTTTCACTTTTGGAACCATGTAATTCTACTTAACTAGTTTTCTGAATGAACTAACATTTTTCTTCAACATTTGAAAGACCATGTTGGAGAAAAGGGAATTTTAATACACAAGTGGTATACTCATACTCTTGGCCTTATCTAATATATCTCTCTGGCAGATGCAATAGCCAGGTCATATTAGATGGGCTTTCCTCTTGAGTTACAAAAGCAGAGCCAACTTACATCCATTCAGGCAGTGCCAATCCTTCTTTGTGACTGTGTTTGAATCTTGTACTGTTTTGGAATGGGACAGAGTTCATTTTCTTCATAGTAGCTAGCATGGGGCTATGTTTTGGATTTGTGATGAAAACAGTGTTGATAACACAGATGTTTTAGCTATTGCTGAGCAGTGCTTGCACAGCGTCAAGGACTTTTCTGCTTCTCACATTGCCCCAGCAAGGAGGCTCAGGGTGCACAAGAAGCTGGGAGGGGGCACAACTGGGACACCTGACCCCAACTGAACAAAGGGATATTCCATACCATATGACAACATGCTCAGTAATAAAATCTGGGGGAAGTAGGAAGAAGGGGGAACATTTGGAGTTAAAGAAGTTTGTCTTCCCAAGTAACCATTATGCACAATGATGCCTGCTTTCTTGAAGATGACAGAACATCTGCCTGTTGATGGGAAGTAGTGAATTAATTCTTTATTTTGCTTTGTTTGTGTGCGTGACTTTTGCTTTACCTATTACTGTCTTTATCTCAGCCCATGATGTTTCTCACTTTTACCTTTCCAGTTCTCTCCCCTTCCCACTGGGCAGGAATGAGAGAGTGGCTGCTTGGGGCTTAGATGCCTACGATGCTTGTTCATAGTGGTCTGGATGCTGTTCAAAGGATGAGACAGCAGCCATACTCATTTTGGTATTGCCTTGTAAGGCTCATTAAGTGTAAGCTGTCAGACAGCTAATAGAAAAGGATGATAGATCAAGGTGCTGTAAGAATCTATACAGCAATAGCTTCCTTGTGCAGCTGACTGACCAAGCATCTCCACATACTGAAAGGAGAGGATTCTATGCACTGTCACTTCCTGCAACACAACAAGGACGAAGTCTGGATTACACGAGTTGCATCAGTCACATCAGTCACTCACCTCACTTAAAAGAATGGTACAAGTAAATTCTCTGGAATTGATATACAACCTGTACTAAAAATACAGTGCACAAAGGCACAGGGAGTTCTGCATTTTCCCTAGGTAAAAATAAAATTATTGATACCTAATCAATGAATTTAGCAATGCTTTTGTACATAAAATCAGATTTACTGCAAATACTAGAATTATAAAGAGACACGGTTTCCTTTTAGAAAACAGCCAGAACAGATAAACTCCAGGTTGCCATGGAATGTTCTTTTATAGACACCTATAGAAAACATCAATGACAAATAGACATAAATATCCTGTAAAAATTGTTGCAAGAACAGGCATAAGCCCTCAAGACCCTTAAGAGCATTTTCTTCCCTATCATTACTCTGCAATGAAATAAATAGTTTTCTGGGTGCTTTTTCCTCAGAGGTAGCTGCTCTTCAAGGTTCTCAGATTGGTGAAGCCCATTCAAAATGGAATTTACATGCAGAATATAGAAGCAATGGTTTCCTGATAGTGATGAGGATAGATATATTAAAAAAAGATTTATTCTGGAACCATCTCTATTTGCAAGAAGATGTCTAATTGCTGCACATATTAAAAGGATCACTAATTCAGCTGAAAATGGAAATGCAACAAGATCTAGGATTACTTCAATCCCCTTTAAGAATGAAAAATGATTTAAGAACATATTTTGCTTCCCTGGCTCACAGGAACCTGATCATAAGCAGAGTGGCAGCTGTTAAAACTAGCAATAAATTACAGAAGATGAGAACCGGTCTGATAATCTGATCACCAGAAACTGGTATTTAGTGGTCTGAAAACTCATGTAAATTTTCTCTTCCTTTATGTTTTATTTCACACACACATGCAGACACAGACACACACATACACATTTCACTCGCAAAGGAATTGTTTTAAAGAATTTCCTTCATCCACCTGAAGGCTGCTCAACCTTCAGGTAGTTCTGTTTAGGACCACAAACTCTTTAGGATTATTACAGATGTCCCTATGGGCAAGTGTGGACCCCAACAGCCACTGCACAAAATAGGGTACATGGCCAGTAGTGATATCCAAGCCTTTCCAAGCCTGGGAGCAGGGAGCTGCCATCAGCTGGCTCCAGGTGATGTCTGACTAAAGAAAAATGAGACCTTCTAAATTAGTCAGTTCTTGCCCTGCAGACATAACCATATTGTCACATTTCCATGAGCAAGCGGCTCGGTTCATGTGAACTTAGCACTTGTCTCTTGCAAGACAGGTTAGCTCACAGCTAACAGGATCTGGCTCCCTGACCAAAAGCAAATCAAAAGGCAGCCAGACTGAGCTGGGAGGAGAGCAGCAACCCTGGATAACACAAAGGGGAGCCCCATGTACCTCTGGTAGGCTCAGATAAACCAAACAGGAGGTGTTGGTGGCACCCACTGTGCCTGCTTTGCCTTGGCTGCACACGAGGGAGAGGTTAGATGGAGCTGGGATGTGGAAACCTCCTGCAGACCTTGTATCCTACCTGTAGCTATAAACTGTTTTTCCCTTGGACTTCGTGGAGAGACCGTGCCTTACGACGCCACATTGGGCAGCAACTTATATTTCAAGGAAAGACCAAGCACTCTAGTAACATGTGTCAGCATCTGCTCTGGGCTCTTCAGACAGCCATCGGGGAAGTGAATTCTTGCTTTGCACCTCAGAGATGATCAGCTGGTGCCCTCAAGAAAGGAATTTTGTTGCCTGTATCTTGCCTTCACCTGCCCACTTGCAAATCCTGAAGCGATGAGATTTTCCAGCCTTTCTAAAAAGCCAGTTACAGGTTTGGCCACAGTGAGCTCCTAGGAACAGACAAGGCATCTCCCTCTCTCCCTCTGCTTTCTGTAGCTTGTATCTGGGCTGCCCTTTCAGCCAGGAGGAGGGGGTCATGTTGCATGGCCAAGGTTTGCTTTAAGGGCAGCTCTCAGGAAAGAAGTGTTATATTTTGTATAACCATAAAATACTTTAGCGTGGAACAATTCTGTCACTGGGAATATTAAAATATGAGCAGAGATATTTTATGCAGCTGTTATTAAATAGTCATTAAACATTTCTGGAAATTATACTCCTAGGGGATTTGACACTGAAGAATAGGCTCTCAAGGCCCAGTCTGAGCCACGACTTACAAAAATATAAACCTATCAAATGCACTAAGCTTGTCTTCACCATCAATTATCTCTGTGTTCAGTGATTTTCTACGTAATGTGCAGAGTTTGGTCCAGGACGTCTATTTCTGTCTGCACCTCTGCCCAGGAGCACTGTGTCCTACAGACACATGTAGCACATGGCTTTGCAGTGGAGGAGGCTGCAAAAAGACCACAAGAAGTCCATTTGTCTGAGGATCTCAAGGCTCATCTTTGGGCTTAACGATAAAGTGGCATTTATCTCACTGAACTTTAGATCTCTACAAAGCAGGCTCCCACACCAGTGCTAGGAGGCAGCACTTGAGAGCTCGGGGTGGTGGAGAGACACAAACTGATCTGGTGCACCTGACATGTCAGATGTACTTCATGATGACTTGGCCTGTGCTTTGGTGATGACTGTTCCTTGGCTGATCATGAAGATAACTATCTCAGGCGACTGGTTCAGATGTGCAGACTTTGTGTCTGCTAGGCTGTCTCCCTCAGAGACCCAGACACCCCTTCTTCTGCCCCCAAATCCAAACACAAATTCCCAGCAGCTTCTGTAAGTTTCTTCCCAGAATGTCAGTGTTTTAACCTGGATATTGATAAAGATGATAGGGAGTTTTGTGCCTCTTTCAAATTTATTCTCTCCAGATACAGAGGTAATGGCCTCTCATACCATAGCTGAGGGAAGCACAGAGTATATAGTTCTGGTTTTACTTAATTTTTATGTGGTTTCAGGAGAAAATGTAGTGCTTTCTGCTGTTACTTTGAACTCTGCAGGGATTTTGTCTGCAGGGAAAATCCCTGCTTATGTACAGACTAGTCCAGGTTCCCAGGGCACTCAAACTCTCATTCCTGCTGCCAGAGAAGTGGCTCAGTTGTAACCAGGCTGTTTTCTTGACTCCACTGGAAGTTTTGGTCCTCTGCTCTTGTGCAGGTTGCTCTGCTAAGGGAGAACAATTCTCCTTAATGAATATGCAAAAAACCAATTTCCACACTCATAAGTCTCTCAGGTGGTTAGTAAAGAGCCTCTATTGGTAGTATACAACAACAAGAATAACAGCTTGATTAATCCCCATCTACTGTTCTAAACTAAAAACCGTGCTATTTTGTCACATTGCAGTGACAAAGTCATCATAAAACAATACAGCTTGAAATGGCTCTTGTAGATTCAGAAGGTTATAATGGTATCCCTACTGACCCAGAATATCTGGAGGTATGCTAATTTTTCCTTTGCTGAAATGAACAGGAGACTGATTTTGAGATTTCATTGTTATGGAAATATATTCTGCTCAGGACAATTACATCTGACTTCCTCCTCCCCCCGCCAGATGCATCAAGAATATTTAATATGCTACCCTGATTAACATTGTTAGTCTCCTGTTTCTGGGATAATTTGACTAGATAATACATGCATAGAGGATATCGTAGAAGAGAAACTACAGTGTTTCACTATTGACCCTATAATCAAATTCAACTGAGAAAGCCCTGCGCTTTTCTATTGGGAGGATCTCAAAGCATGAGTAATGGTAGCCTTATTACTCCTTTCTGGGCTTTGCTTAATGACACTGATGCTTCTTGGTTACCCCAGCCTGTGGAGACACCCATGCTAAGAGCAGACCTTGAACTATGTGGATATAGGCCTGGAGACAAGTTATCCCTGGAAAACTTCAGAGACCTCCTCCCAACCTGTGCATGTTCTTGGCTCTTTTTCTTCATCATGATGGGAACTCAGTGCTAAGCACATGTGTATGAAACACTGTAACCCAGAAAGACCAGGAAGCTTAGTGTCACCAGACACTCAGGAGCTGTGCAACCATTTCCCTCCTTCAAAGGCACTCTCCCTTCCCAGGAGTGGACTGTTTTAATCACAGTGTAATAGTTCTTATTTCTTCCTCCCTGTTTTGATACAGATGTAGAGGAGACAGCTGGAATGGCAAATACATATGACTCTGTGCAGCTGGAAGGTTTTCGAAATGTATGGCCCTGGAAGTCTGCAGTTCTTTTCTCAGGAATTGGAAACATCTACACTCTAGTGTGGTGTTTCCCACCTAAAATACCTTCATGATGAAAGACTAAAGATCATGTCCTTTCGAATCTGTACATACATTACAACACAGATAGTAATCCAGAAAAATACATTTAATTTTCACTTTCAAGCACTACAGAGATGTTTGAATTTTCCGTGAACACGACTCTCCCCCTGCATTTCTGCATTCCATGATAATTTGTTGCTGGTTTGGCCTCTTTCAGTGTCTCCTGGGGAAAGTGCAAACTAGTAAAGGTGAAAAGAGCCATTGATGCTATTCCCATCAGAGATGAAGTGAACTTGCTGCCCTTTCACCTGGTGTGGGGACGTGGGGACAGGAAGCCCATGACATCCTGACAGGTTTATTCTGTTTGATGGCAAGCCACAAATACACAATTTTGGACATTTTTTTCCCTGTTCTGTTCTTCTCTTCTCCTTCCCTTCTCCAGTGTCAATACCTTTTAACTGTGATGAAGAAACAAAACATGCTGGTGTGTAAGTGCATAGATAGACAGGCTGTTTATTTAGAGCAGCTGTGAAATACTAACCAGGTGCCTGCAGATGTATATCGGGTCACCCTGTAGTTGTAGCACTGTCTGCAACGTGCTAGCTGTTTTCTTAACACCGAGGAAGGGGTGTTTTCTGCACTGAGCATGCACAGCCTCAGAGATAGAGGAGGAGGCAGCACTTCCCAGAAATTTATAATTTAGTCTCTCTTCCTTTGTAGGAGGGGAGAGTCATGGCTTTGAATCCAGCTCTGGTCTCAGCTGTAGCTCTGCCGTGCTGTGCTTCCCTTCCTCTGCCCTTTTCTCTCCTCTTTTCTCTAGTTAGGTCACAAGAGTTTGTGGCTCTGGCTGCAGAGCTGAATCGGACAGTGGTCACTCTGCAGGCTCTGGGCTTTTTTGAAGAATGAACAATAACTTGTGCAAAATCTCAGAGTGGTCTGTCCAGGAAGGGCAGACAGCTGAAAGAAGGGCTTTCACGTGGGACAGGGCATGACAGGCTGCAGGAGGTGCTCCTGTGAAACAAGGGAAGAGTCCTGGCCGTCGATGGATGAGGGGCTGCTACAGGGATGAGCAGCACAAGGAGTAGGGGTCTGAGTAGGTACCAGAAGGAGGTAATGTATACACATGGCTGTGGGTCCAGAACAGACCTGTCACAGAAAGCCACCCCTTGCTGCCTGGATGAATGGCAATCTGTGTTAGCTGATGCATAGGAATTATTTTCTGTAGGGCTCAGAGAGTCCAATTCATTATAGCAAGGCCTATTTTTTTTTCCCTTTTCCACTCCAGTGGAGCATAAATGACCCAAATAAATCCTACTCCTTTGGCACATGTAATGCATGGAATGTGTTCCCTGTGCTATATCAGGATTTATCTCTTGGTGCATGTTGTGAACACACATTTCTTTCCAGTCAGTAGAATTGTTATAGCTATAGAGCTTGATTATTGAAAGGGGAGCTGGTTGGTGGAAGGAAGATATATAAATGTGATATACACAGTACACGTCAGCCACACCAGCTGGAAAAATCCATTTATTTCCACTGACTGAATAACTCACTTTTGATTCCAGTTTATACAGGTAGGAACATGATTACTCAGTGCCTGTCTCCAATAACTCAGCTAGTGTTAAGTTTTGTTTAGCCTTTGTGGCCAGTCAGCTCCTCTCCAGAGCCTTATACCAACAATCCCATTGCTGCTCGGGGGTGGGAACAGATACACACCTTCCCTGCTCCAGCTTTGACACACATCCCAAGGCAGGTGGCAGGATCTTTTGTCCACCAGGTGCAATGAACATGTATGTAAAGTTAGAAGGAACTGGAAAGGGACATAAATGGACTTGTCTTGTACTTCCAGCCATACAGAACCATCAGATGTGTGGTGGGGTGGAGGTTGTATCACAAGAAGAGAAAAATGCCCTTCAAGGTGTTGGAAATGGCCACTCATTTTTGCAAATGTTCATCATTGGATCCCTTGCTTCAACAGGACCTTTGAACAGAAAGGTCTGGGAATCACTGAGAAACCAAAAAATTCTACTCTAAGGCTTCAGTGCCCTTGACATTCTTGGAGGAAGAGCTCTGCTGTTTACACGTGAACTTCTGTGCGGGTTTGGCTCAGTGCTGTGGCTGCCTGGAGCAGAGGCAGGATACCCAAATGGCTGTAGGATACCAGGCAGGATTCTCACCTCTGAAAAAGAGTGACAGTTGAAGTCTTGAACCCCATCACTCACTGTTGCTGTGCCTCTACCCAGACTGTCTGTGACATGTCTCAAGTTATTTCCACTTAATTTCTTCTCTTTTCCCACTCTACTTTTCCTTTCTGGCTAAAAAGTGACCTCCAGCTGCCTTTCCCAGCCAAGGCAGAGATGCCTCCCAAATGCTAATAACTCCAATCACGGTGATTTCCAGACAGCCAGTCCTCTGCCGAGCCCCAGGGAGTGGTCAGGGCAGAGCAGCTATGCTTTACCAATAGAAAGCTTGCACACAGCAGGTGAAAATCCTCATACAGATTTTCAGCCCAGCAATCACTGGGCCAGGTGTCTTATTACTGTGTATAATGAAATAATATCCCAAGGAGAGGAAAAAGATAAACATATGTCATTCAAAACTCCCCTGATTATGGAAAGTGTCCACCAACAGGACACCCAATTAGACTATACAGCTTTATATTTTGCCCATCTGGTTTTACTAATCTGGCCTCAAGTGTGCAGTTTAGTGCTGTAAACCTTGGGTCAGGACTGTTTTATTAAACTCTGGCTTGCAGCATCAACCTCCAGCTGGGAGAACAGTTTTGAAACCCTTCCAGGTCACAACACTGATAGTTATATTTTCTGTGCTCTGAACAAACACACTTTTAGCCTGGTCTCTGCCCCAGTTTCAGGGAAATACATGCATATATCTGCATGATCTCTTGGAAAGAAGGAGTTTGCTCTGCAGTTTTCATGTACTAGGCTCTCCACCTGGCTGTCCTCCATGGCATGTCCTGCTTGGCTCTATCCTCCATGCTGGTGAGGTCCTGGGAGATCAGAACCCCTGGCTCCTCATGACACACATGATAAGCTCCAGGCAACACCATTCACCATCCTGTGCACGTTTTGGCTGCAGACAGAGGAGCTTCCTCTTCTTCAGGGGCCTCCCTGTAGTCACCATGACCAAAGCGGCTTCTGCTCCCAAGCTAGTGGCTAATCCTGGCCTCTCTGTGAATGGTCACTCGTGAGTCTCCTCTCAGCTTTTCACCTTCCACTTCTACTAAGTGAATGTGAAGAACTTCTCAGTTCCCCCTTTTCCTTTATTCAAGGTTGTAGGCTGAGATCAGAGCATTAAGATAGCCAGTGATTCACACAGCAGGGTAGAAAGACAGCTGGAAGCTAAACCAAGGATTAGGAAACCAAAATGGCAAAGAAGAATGAGAGAAATAAGAAGCACACCAAGATGCTGAGGCAAAGACCACAGCTGAAATAGCACAAGGAATAAGGTCTACAGTATACTCAAGAGCACTATGCTGTGAAACACTTTCACGTGCTTGTCAAGCTCTACTGGAGGAGCTGGTCATCAGCTGCCTCCGTATCTTCAACAGCCATTCAAGCTGCAGGACCCTGCTATTGAGTCCTCATCAAGCCAGACTTTGTGAGTTGATTTACCATTTCGGTAAGTGCGGCACACAAACCCAGATGGCAATGATGATCTACATGTACAATCAAAGTGTAATGTGCAATAGTGTTGTTCAGATAAGGAGCATGATGAAGTTGTGAAAGAATATTGATCATAATGAACACTGAATAAGCATGGCCAATATTTTTATTTTCTGTAGTCATTCACCTACGGAAAGCTTGTGGGAAGTTGATGCTATGGAGTGTTCGTGACTGGTTAAGGGGTCTTTTTCATAATTTTGAGGACATATTTGAAGAGAGCTTGAAGGTGATTGTTAGAAAATCTAACAGCAAAGACAGAGAATGTTAACTTGGGCTGTCAGGTGCAGGAATCAACTTCATGATACGAAGGATGTTTTCTTATGCTTTTCTAACTGAGCTTGTGTCCTATAGTAGTTCTTTGCTGTCAAAGTATCTCAGAGAGACACTCCCATAGGCCTGTTAATCTGGACAGCTGGGAAGAAAATACTGTATTTCTTCAGATGAACAGAGCTCTTTGTAATAGAAAACACATGTAGCAGGAGTTCTGCAGTTGTTGATTTGGGGCAACTTGCTTTCAGATACAATAGGGATATCACAGTTAGCTGTATTGCAGAGATGCATCTGAAATCAATGTCTGCTGCTGAAGCCTTTCTGAGGTAGAACAGCTCTTATTTGGGAGACAGAAAGCAATTGCTTAAGTAAAAAGTCTGCTGCAGAGTCACATTTGTACAAGCTTCCTAGCATGATGTACTTGGTGAAACATAGTGTCACATAAAAGATTTAAAATGAAATGTATCTTTCCTATTAGGGAGCATATTAGAAGGTGTTTGCACATCTCATTTTACAGCATTGGGAAAGAAGTTGGACAAAAATGCTGAAACTTACTTAGTGGTTTACTGGGTAGATGCTCCAGTTGTGATTTGCTAAAGAAAGTAGCCCAGAGAAACAATTTCTGCTTCAAAGACTATAACTTTGCACCAGGAAGGGGCATCAGCCTTGTTGGTCCTAGTTCAGCGCCAGGGACCAACAGCAGCTACTGCAACAGCTGGTGGGAAAGCAGCATGTGTCAGTGAATTGTCTTTATATGGCTTGTATTGTCAGTAGACAGCAGGAACTGAGTAACCTCTGAAAAGGATGTTTGTGAATAGTACTCTGCAATATACGCTCATTTCCAGCCTGGACACAGATGTTATGGACATAATTATCCATGCTGAAATGCTTCCTAGTACTCACAATAATCAGGGCAATAGGAAATATTTCTGCATGGAGCAAAGAGGATTATGCCTTATGGCATGTATATGCATAACACATGTTCATATGCTTTTATTAGCTGTCACCCGTGCTTAAGGCCAAATGAAGCATGTCATTTTGCTAATGGACACCTGTCTTGGGAGGGAATTGTTCATTCAGTGCTCATGGATGTGAATAAACATCTTAGACCAGCATCTAGGAATTTAAGGAACGAGTTGTGATAGTGCACCCAGACAGATGTCAGCTTGGATTATTCAGCTGTACTTGTCTCAGAGACTGCTGCAGTCCTGGTGTATTATACACACAAGAGAATTTCAATCTGATAACCTTTGTAATCAGTATCTACCAGAGAACTGATGTTATGTACATTATCTCTTCTATCAGTTCCTAATTATTAAATTATTTTTGCTGTACTGAACTCTTAGTTGTATGTTAAGAAAGATATAGTTTTCTTCAGTTGATAGTTTCCACAATATTTTATGACAATAACTTGCTTACTGGATAATAAATGTTCAGTCTCTAGCAGAGTTGTTCTGGAGGGAAGAAAGGCATTTGCAGTAAGACAGATGTCCTTACAAGCACCTCGGCCATTTAACTACAAAGGTTGCCATACTGCAAGTCGAACACACTGCCATAAAAAAAGTTCACCAGCCATGTCGAGTTTATGGTGATAGTTGTTTGGCAGGATATGCAAATCCACAGAATCTGAGAGCGATCATAATCTACGCAGTATGGGATGGCATCCCTTTTGCTCAGGGCACAGATGACACCTTGAACACACAGCTGTGGACTGAATTTAAAATACCTCTGAGCACCCAAGAAGTACCTCTGCAAGGAGCAAAGAGGACTTAACCCATGATACTTCCCACCAGAGATTACAGGATCAGAAATGTTTCCAATAACTGTTGTTAAGACATGCTAACAATTGTGGTACTTAATTAACAAGACACAAATAGGAATACAAGGATACAGATTATGAAACATACTGATTTTTGCCAACTTGGGAGAGGAGTGTAATGGTAGGGATTTAGCCAGGGCTATGAATCTGTCCATGCCATGGTCCCAGTTGTATGAAAACATATTGTTGAGGTAGAAAGATGAGCTAAAGAAAATACAATGGGAACCATGATCATATTAATAAGAAGGTCAGTACACCTCTCTGGGGCTTATACCTTGTGATAGGCTTCCAGTCTGCATCTGAAAGGCTGCCTGTGCTTATGATTTGTGTTAAGCAGGTCCTCCAATGAAAAGCAACTTTCAAGTTTATCACCAAGGGCTTCTGTAATACTTAGAAATTTAGTGGCCATTTAGCAAATTCTGAATGAACTGTACAGATCTTTTAGCTTTTTGCTACTCAGGTATTGTGTTTGGTTTGACAAGGAGAGATTAAATTTGTGATTATACAAGTGTACTCTCCTACTACCAGTTTTAGTAAAAAATATTTTTTATTAAAAGGAATAGTCTGATTGGCCCTGTATGGGATATTACAGTGTTTTTTTTAAAAGAAGGTCATATTAGAATGGACAGTTCTTTCTCATGAAATAGAGTTCCTCATGAAAGGGACAGCCAGAAATGAATACGTAAACCAGGGATTTTTCACAGTGATAAATCCAGGTTTAAATTCCCTGTAAGATCCTCTCTTCTTGTTAGGACTCCATGCTCTGCAATCAGAAATCAAAATGCAATTCAAAGGTGCCTTTAAGACAAGTAACAAAGGATCCACTTAAAAAGATACTCCCATACTGTCAAATTTCAGGAAAGGATGATCAGATTTCCTTGGAACATTTGTGAATCTTGCTAAAATCATGATGAGGCAAAATAAATAGTATTTATTCTGATTTTAGGTTTTTGACTGATGCCTGTGTACTAATAGGATAGGGTCATTAAATGTGCATAGCTAGATGATTTAGATGGAGTTTTTGGAGGAGGAACTTATTCAAAGCAGAAAGGATATTTTATTCAGAAAGGTTTCTATGCTAAGATACTTTCTCCCAGCCAAATAAGATGTGGCTGAGAATTTTCTTTTAATTAATACAAGTAAAACTAGTGAACAGGGAATTAAATTCCTCCAGAAGTAATTTTGCAGATTTGTTTAGCCTTAAGTTAAAGCTTCAGTTGAGGAAAGGGGAGGAAGAGAGGATCTATTACTGTCCATGCTCTGCTAGAAGGTTAGTGGAATTCATATTTAATGCTTTATAATAAATGATCTAAATAGACATGGGCTAGGGTATGAGTCAGGAAACTTCATGTGAGAGCTGGTGTGAGCAGCAAGACAGAAACCAGAAAGCCTTCAGACCATGCATGGAAGAATCACATGTGGGTCATCAGCAGACCTGTCAAGTTCACATTCAGAAAGGTATTCCAGAATTTCAAAGTGAATTATTTCATTCAGTGGAAGATTTGTATCAATGTCTAAACCATTAGCTGTGCTTACGCTTTTGGTTTGGACTGCTCCTCAGTTCACTCCAGGACCCTGTTCTCCTGATTGGCCATGTCCTACATGCTGTATTAACTAAAAAAATATTTTGAGAATGGAAGAAATATGTAGGTAAAAACCATGGGTGGTTTGGCAATTGGACTGGTCCAGAGACTGCTCCACCTAGCAATATGGATAGGACTGCATCATATTTTGGTGTTTTGGCTCAGAGTGGTCCTTGAAAACTGGTCCAGAAAGCCTTTTCTTTCCACATGCCTTCATGGTTTGTTGGCATTTAACCCACGTGCTGTGTTATAGAAGTAAGAAACATGACAGGTTGCCACAGTCAGTCCTCTCATTGTTTCATAACACAATAAGAACTCCAAAAGCATCTTAAATTACAAACTGTCCATGAATCAAAGGGCCTCAAGAGGGTTAAAACGTGTCCTCAGTTACTGCTGGAGAGGGGCTTGTGGTGGCTGGGTCCCTCATGGCCATCACTCATGGACACAGGCAGGTAGCCTCATACTGAGAGGTTCAAGCATAGTCCAAAGCTGTGCTGCTTGACATGTAAAAAAGACCATTCATGTGGGAAATTTCCCTGATGAGGTAAAACACATGGCAACATGCTTTTCACAGTGTCACAGGCATGTGACACAGTGTTGTGTGTGGCATGTGTTGAGCATCTCTCAGATGTGCTGTAGGATGGCGCAGATGGTGCTGTGGACACAAGCCACTCCATGCCACTTGGCCCCAGAAGCAGGGACTACTCTGGAAGGAAATCACAGGGACAGTTCATGAGGAGCCATCTGGATTCCTGCCCATCCTTACATTGTCATTTAAATGTGACTCTGAAACTCTTCTTAAGCCTGGACTATGCACACTGCTCTCTTGTGCCCCAGGGCAGGGTTAGGAGAGCTCCAGGGCTCCTGCCTGGAGAAGCTCAAGCTTTAGCACAGGCCAGCGCATCAGGGCATCAGATCTCCACTGAGAAAGCCACAGTGAAGTTTTCCTCAGCATTTCCTAAATGTTGCATGGATGAGCTTTAAGCCTGACCTGCACAATGTAAAATTGAGCAAATGAACAGAGTGTGTGTGGACACCGCATGTGTAAGGTCACACATCAGCCTAAGGATAGTCTAGTGATATTTGCCATGGTGTGGTAAAAAGAGGCTGCACAGGAGTCATCAGGAGCAAGAATTCATCTTGTGCAACCACAAATAGAGACTTCTCACTAGTGGATGGAGCTGTCCCTGTCCCTTGTACTGTGCAGGTTAGCCAAGCTCGCGCACAATATCTGAGAGAGATACACTGGTGTGAATATGTACTTCATAGCTGACTTGTGTTCCCAATGATCACTCAGCAGAGGTTTCCAAACAGCTGGTAGCTTGGGATGTTGGTCATCAAATGTAACAAGAATGTGGCAGAAGACTGCTAAAAAAATTAAACTACTAAGTAAAGTAGTGAAGCAGCAAGGAGTGCCAATGGTGAGCTACTAGACCCTTCCCACCTGTATGGGAAGAACATACCCTCTATGTGCTACCACTTAGGGCAGCCTCCGGCCAATGTATCCTCTAAGCCTGCAGATTACTCTGCGAAAATACTCAATCCCTGGGTTTTTTGGTGTAGTTATAGAATCACAAATCATACAGGTCAAAAGATAATGCAGACAGTTTGTAGTCCTACCTCCTGCTTGGTGTTAGATTAAACTGGGAAGCTGTGGATTCTTTCTTCTAATTTCCTTTCTGCTAGCTTTGAAGTATAACTGTATGATTTAGTTTTCTTAAAATGTTTATTTTTTACTCAAATGCTTAATTATCTTATAGACAATCAGAATTTAGGTCTGCTGTTGACATTGTTCTTTTAGAATTGGCCTATATTAAGGAAAAAATAGACCAGTGAAAGAATTCTATTATACAAGAAAATACGTAAACTGTCAAATATCACTGGTAAAATTTGATCTTTTGCAAATAAAAAGCACAATCATCTAAATACACCTAAATAATTTTTGAGTGGGTAATTGTTATTTCTTTTATAATTCAATGTTGGCTTTTACCTTAAAAGATAAGCCTTACTGCATTTCAGTTGAGGCTCAAACGCATTGAAAACATTAATCCAGAGAAAAGCTTTGTATAGGAGGTAAACACTGCTCCCCTTTGCTTCAAGGGGTTAAAAGCCTTGGAGAAGCACGTCTGTGGCCCTGTTTTGTATAGAGATGCCATTTGTGTTTTAAGAAGCCTTTGTGAGGGAAGTGAACTTTTTTCTCCAGGGAAGATACCAGTCAGAGGAAATACATAGAATGCAAGGAAAAGTTAAAGGAAAGGGAGAAGGAACACAAGTCTCCAAGGAACACATTCCTGAGGACATTGTTCCTAGAAAAATTGTATTGTCTGTGCAAAGGTGTCTGCCATGTGTGTTTTCCATGGCAGGTACTCCACTGCTCCTCTCTCCACCGCCTTTTCCTCCAGTGCAAGCCTGGCAGCCCTGCCTGCAGCCCAGCTGCTGACCCCTGTGAGCCATAGCCTCAGTCCTCCCTGCATGGCTCTGCCATGCCTGGCCCTCGGTGACACCTACCCACCCTTTTGGAAACAGCCTAACCTGTACTTGTTGTCCTCTGCAGTCCCAAGCCAAAGTCAGGGACCCTTTGGCATGTCTCAGATTTTATTTGGTCATTGTTAGTTTTCCTCTTGCCCAGCCCTCAAGGCATCTGCTTCATCACTGCCTGAGCCTGCTCAATAAGCACATCAAGCACATAAGCTCAAATCAAACAGTTGCATTACTTAGCTCTGAGTGTTGTTCCATAAGGAGCCATTACCAGACTGAACACATTGCACTGTACAACTTGGGAGGAATTACTTAAATAAGTCTGCTACAGAAGACAAGTTTTAGCTTTTCTGATTCACCCCCTCTTACAAGATCAACTGATGCAGATACGTCAGTTAAAGGTTAGTTGCCAGTGAAATCCTACATTAATACTTTATTTTTTTTTTGACCAAAACACTGATTTAGAGATTTAGAATCATTTACCAATGAGGAAGACAGACATAAAACATATTTCATTATTTAACCTATGTCATGTAGTGCTTTAAACAAAAGGGTTTTTTTTCTGAAAGTTTCTTGCTGTCAACACTTTGAAAAATTAACTAAGACCTTCATCTGCCTTTATCCAAGGCAGACCATGTGGTGCACTTCTCCCTTTATTTCACAAAGGTGCGTGCCTGAGGATATTTCTTTTTACAGACCTAGTAAAAGCCTTTTCAAAGACTGAATCTTTCTTTGATACAGTAAGCAAAACATTGGAGGCCTCAGCAGGTGTAAAATAATGAGGCAGTGCATGCATATGAGTCTTTGATGTGCAGTATAGCATTGTTCTCGCTGTGTTGGACGAAAAAGCATGTGACTTCAGATGCTTAAATTTGTAAAGTGAAGCATCCTTCTACAACAAAAGATTGCACAAAACTTATCAGTATCAGAAAACTGTGCTCTGCTAGAATAGTCAGTTAACATTTTCTTGCAAGCCCAGCAGTCTTACAGTTGACTTATGCTGTTTGTTTTCATGGAGATCTCACAAAGATAAAATACCTGTGCTTTGAATATTTTCTGCTGAAAAGATGTTTTCAAATGTAAATGATTTGTATTAGTCTGTTCACATTCCTGTGTGCATTCATCTTGTATGCTCAAAATTATAAACAGAAAATTACGGACTTCAAAATTTAATTGATTTCACTTTGGCTTCAGTTATCATTGAAACCATGACTAGGATTCCTGGGTCACTTGGAGGGCTGCAGGGGATCTTGAAATTTGTATATATCTGGAGGCTTTGCCTGAAATGGGCCTGATGATTGCTAGAGCCATTGCCAGTCCCAGCTGGGACTGTCCCACTTAGCTGAGAAAATACCTGAAAATTTTGGAAGGCCTGAAAGATGGTGGTGAGACAGGGAGCCAGGTGGCCCTGGCAGCTTCAGCATTTCTCAGATGCTGTCACGTCATTGCCATGGAGCACCTAATCTCAACAAATTCCCAACAAATTCTGGTATTTTGTCAGATCTTTTTTTTCTAAGCAATCCTGCAAAGTCTGTCTCTATTAAAATACATTGAGCCGCATCAGACAAAGTTCAAGGCACTTTTTCTTTTGTATGTAACTAACTGTGGTGTGTAAGTCAGCTTTAGGTTGTGAGCTATGGCCTGTGCTATGCAGCAAATCTTGCAAACTCATTAGGTCTCTTTTATGACCTCTGAACTATACAAAAAGGATGACAATTAATTTACAGTCTGTTAAAATTATTGATTTAAGGCTGTTACTTCTTAAAATTTTTGTTCTTCCCATAAATCTGTGTCTTCTGTAGGAAATGGGCACACCATTACAAGCCTCAGAATTTTAACAGATGTTACACAGGTCAGTGTTTAAATTGCAAGTGATAAGAAAATCATGTTTTGTAGATGGTCAGACCTTAGTTTCAGAAGTACAGTATGGAGAAAAAAGGTTTCTGCATTATGCAGCGTTTCTCCTGTATATCAAAAAATAAAATCTGCATATTTCTACCATCCAAATATTTTGCTTTCCAACATTGTTAACTGTAGTACACAAAAATACTATGGAAAATAAAGATACACTCTTTCACTTAGACTGTATTTTTCCAAAGGAAAGTAATTACATTAACATTTCCCTTGCCTTTACTTTCAATGGAAATGAGTCTCTGGTAGTCATAGATTAAACCAGCATTATCGCCCTCTTGCATGGCCTTCCTGGTTTCATTGAATCACAATCACACTGTGGTTATGCTGAAAAATGTTCATTTTTTCCCCTAAGAACAAATATTCTGCCAGTAGTGCAAAATCAGGTATTGTTAACCTTCATGCTCTTCAATATTTCTAATGTCTACCCCCCACTTTGTCTGCAAATGTACTGTAAGTAAAAATTACTTTTTTTTTATACTATCTTGATTGTTCAATTCATTTGGAAAATTATGCTGATTGTCACCTAAAAGCTGCCACTTTTAATGTTGAGTGGCTGATAGCAATTTTTTAGGAAAGGGAATTTGGTCAGATATACCTTAAGAAAAGAAAAAAAGAAATGCAATGAGAAAGAAATCAGTATTCACAAAGCACAGCTCTCCTGGATGTATAGAAATAGTGCTCAGTAGGTCTCTCTTACATCACTGCCTGCAAGAGGATGTTAGCACAGACCTGCTGAGAAACACTGTTAGGCAGCAAGGTGGGGACAGAGGGTACACACACGGGTGCAGGCTGGTCCCTGTCCCAGCTGCACTGACACTCAGACCAGGGAATGACACAGGCAAAGGCAGTGCTCAGCACCAAGAGCTACTTCAACACATCTTGCCCCTCTTTGCTTGTGGTGACAGCTGAAGGTCTGAGAGATCTTCAGGTGATGGCATTGGATTCGATGCATCATACACACAGGGTAATTTCTGGATGTACCCCTTTCACAGACTTTTCTTCCAGGAATGTCTTTTCAGGTGATGCAAAAGCATGGGAGATGTGTGGTGGGTTTTGGGGGGGGGGGGGTTTACTTTATTTTTTTCTCAGGATCTGGTCTCAGATTTGGATTTTTAATGGGAATGAGGACAAATGCATGGTTTGCCTGGCTGACTGGAGCAGTCCTCAAGCTGCAGGGCAGGTCTGCCATTCAGAGGGACCTGGAGAGTCTGGAGAAATGAGCTGACAGGAATGTTATGTCAGTGGTTGGACTTGATGATCTCAGAGGTCTTTTTCAACCAAGGCTATTCTGTGATTCTGTGATTCAGCAAGAATCCAAGTCCTGCCCCTGGGGAGGAACAGCCTCAGGCACCAAGACAGGCTGGGGCTGACCAGCTGGGAAACAGCTCTGCAGAGAAGGACCTGAGGGAACACAAACAGAACAGGAGTCAGCAATGTGCCCTGGCATCTTCCATGTACTGAGCTGTATCAGCAAGAATGTTGCCAGCAGGTCAATGGAGGTGATCCTTCCCCTTTGCTCAGCCCTGGTGAGACACATCTGGAGTGCTGGGTCCAGTGCTGGGCTGCCCAGTACAAGAAAGACATGGGCCTACTGGAGCAAGTCCAGTGAGGGGCCATGAAGATGACGAAGGGGTTGGAGCATCTTACAAGTGAGGAGAGGCTGTGAGAGCTGAGAGAGTTTAGCCTGGAGAAGAGAAGGCTCAGGAGGATCTTATTTAGTGTTTGCCTGTACAGAGGATGCACAGAAACCAAACTCTTCATGAAAGTGTTCTCTGAAAGACAGTTGGGCAACAGATATGAGTTTTATTAAGGAGAAAATAAAATCTTTACAGCAATGGTGTTAAAGTACTGTCACAGGTTCCCCAGAGAGGATGTGAATCTCCATCCTTGGAGGTACTCAGACCTTGGCATGCCAAGACCCCGGGAAAACTGATTTGCATCAGAATTAGCCCTGGCTTACTTCAAGGCTTCCTTTCCAGCTTGTTCGATTCTGTGATTTTAAGATTCTGTGATTTTAAGATTCTGCGAGGTCAGTTGTGAAATGTGAGGCTCCAGCTATCGAGGAATTTATAAGCTGAATGCTTTGCTTTTCATGAAAAGATTTTTCAAACCGATGAACCTGGCTTATCATGTCAGGAGGTTGAGTGAAAAAACTTGAATTAATCAATATGTTTAGCAGTACTTTCCCTAGAAAGATGGCTTTGGTCTGAAAATTTAGGCAATTTAAAGTAGGAATGAATAATCTTTATCAATCATTCTTAGGTCGCTAGCATTGACAAGAGACATATTTCATGGGATCCATCTTGTAATTTGTGCCAAAGCTACATCTATGAAATTCTGCAGTTATCCTTCATCAGTGACCTTTGGCATGCTCTCCCTTACTGATGTGACCTTATTTTTAGGACAACTTAAGTTAGTTTTGTTTTGTTAATGATACTTTTCACGCTGCACTCAGCCCTCCAACACCCATCATATATGTATTAAAGCACCGAATGATTTCTGTGGGTCTGAGATGGCTGTTATTTTTTCTTCCTTCCAGCTTCACAATGTGGTGTCTGTTCAGTGGTGAGTGGCACGTTATGTGCTTGGGACAGTATTGAAGATAATCCTTATGATCTCCTCTATGGTGTTGTGCCTTCTCGTGGCTCTTGACCAGCCTCTATCGCTTTCTGCTCAGACACTGCATTTGCAAAAAAGCCATGTGTCCCTCTGTCACCCCTGGGATGTGCATCTGAGACACACTGTATCTTGGAGCTACAGCCAGTCAGTCTGGAGGAAGAATGCACCAAGCATTTTTGCTGTTTTGCTGTAGGACTCCAGGCTATTCTCACCTACTTTCTGGTTTGCTAATCCATTCACTCAACTTAAGCCTTTGATGTATTATAAACTATTGTACCTAAACACCGTGAGCCTTGTTGATAAACAGCAGCCTGAAAACAGCCATTAGCCCTGCTGTGTGTGGTCAGCATGATCTCAGCTTCCCCAGTCTGAAGGTTAAACATAGCACACAGCAGGGCTGGTTGATCTCTCATGCAGCTGATGCAATTCTCCATAGCCTATTAATTTCAGGCTTTCATTTCGTTTTCACATTATCAGATAATATAAAAACTGTTGCAAACCTAATCAGATCAGTCTGTATTCTGCATCCAACGCCACAGTCAAGATGCTGTAGCAGCGCAGTGACTCAGGGTAAAGGCTGACATCTGAAAAATATTCACATCATGCTAATGGCAAGTGAGTAGCTTGTGCAGACAGAAGAAAGCTAACTATTGAAGGGCATTAAGGGAGTTTAAATTGACAAAATATTCTTTGAAAAAGCTGAGGACAAATCTGAAAGCAAGGTGTTTCTTGTAGCTTTTGGATTTAGAGGAAAGGGGGGTTCTTTCCTTTTTTTCATTTTCTTTTCTGAGGGCGGGAGAGGATTTGTATCTTGGGAAGGCTGTGCTTGCTAGCTTTTTCCAAAGAACAATTAAGAAGTTAGGAAAATAATTATCTTGATTGCAATAAACCTCCACCTGGAGACTAAGAGAAATAAATCTTTCTCCTTGGCTTTTTATTTTACAGCTGAACTTTACAGTTACTGAAATTTTATTTTGCTTATGGTCTTAGTCTTATCCATACAACAAGCCAAATAAAACAAATCCCAAAACATATAGCGTTACATCTCCCAGGCAGATGTAATTTACAGAAACAATAGGTACACTTCAGGAGTTCACTGTGGTTTCAGAGACATTTCCAATTCCAGCTATATTTCCCATGCTTAAATTGGAGCTCCAGTAGTATCTCAGTAACCAGAATTAACTTTTCAAGTACGTACATATTGCAGAACAGCAAAGCTCAATACAAGCAGTAAATCTGCTGCAGTGAGGTGGAGAGACCCTGCTGGGAGCCTGACACAACAGAAGCTAAAACCTATTTTTCTAAGAATTGGATATTTTATATGGGTTTTTCAGGAAAGAATGGGGTGCATCTGAGTGGAGGCATGCATGTACACACCAAGCATGTGTCTCATGCTGTGGTCAAGGCTTCTTAAAGCTACCGTCACAGGACAATTCCTTTCAGAAAGCATGATTTTACAACATAGGTAACAATTTCTCTGACCGAATCATAATTTCCATTATTTTTTAAAAAAACCCCACACCGATGAAAACAGAAAGGGAAAAATTGGAGCCAACATTTCTAAAATGAGTAAGTCACAGGAACACACCATCAATTTTTGGGTTCAAATTTATTTTCCTTCAGCAAATGGAATACTTTAATTTGTATTGAAAATGCCAACATTTTTAGTTGGCATTTCCTATTTTTAACAGAAGCATTCTTCTTTCCATAGATTTTAACATTCTTCATAAACAATCTAATTCAGAGCAGAAACTCATTCCAAAATGCTGCCGTTTCTCACACAATGAAAATCTTATTTCTCTGAGCCATCCCCAGTGCTAAATAGTTTTCCCGGGCTTTGTAGGATTAGAAATATTTTCCTATGGTGGCAGATGATGCCTTGTCTGGTGCAAGGTTTAAGTGTCTTTCCTAAGAAAAGCCCCCAGAACCACTTACCACTGTTGTTCTCTGGGAATTCCTGTTGTCTTACTGAAGACAGCAGGAACCTGAATTTCTCACAAGGTTCAAACAGAAATAATAATCTCTTTCCTGCTGTTTGCATTAGTCAGTCTCCTGTGGTCCATTTTCAATTTTCCTACATCAAGGAGAAATGCCAGCCAGTTGCCCCAGGCCAGCTTGGAGGATGTCCCAGGTCAAAGAGGAGAGGGAAAGAGGTCTGGCTGAGACAAATCAAAGACCAGCTTTAGGCAGCTTGCAATACAAGGAAAGGTAGGAGAGCACATAGAGGATATGAGGATGTGTGTAATGGTGCACTCCTTCCAGTAAATTTACAAATTGCTAGTGAACCAAACAGAAATCCTCAGCAAGAAATGTCTGCACTATCTGCTGTTGCCTTCAAAACAGACCAACAGGATCCCATGGAGCAGACCTGTGATCCTCTGGGATTGGTCATGGGCCTGTGTGTGGCCTCTCAGAGCATGTTTCTACATGTTGGTGTTATGCAAAGGTAGAGCTGCAGTCCACAGTCCTGTTTTGCCCATGGGTAAGGCTGGAGACCATTTTGATAGTCAGAGGTTGACAGGAATTTTTCTTGTCTTCTGAAGACTTTAATTGCATTACTTCTACATGCATTCATATTAAATATTATAATTGATGATAAATAGCCATTCTTCGTTGTTAAGGAAGCCACCTCTTTCTAATTGCTTATCAGCTCAACAACCTAGCAGACATTTAGGCTATCATTGACAGTCAATGGATGGAAAAAAAAAAATGGTATCAGTCTCCTATGTTTAGATATTAGACCTTTGGAGATGGTGTCTCTTCATTGACTATCAGGGAGAGCTCGAAAGAGAGGAGACTGAGAGAAGACCTCATTGCCCTCTACAACTACCTAAAAGGAGGTTGTAGTGAAGCTGGTGTTGGTCTCTTCTCCCAAATTACTAATGATAGGACGAGAGGAAATGGCCTGAAGTTGCGTCAGGGGAAGTTTAGGTTGGATATTAGGAAGAAGTTCTTTCCTGAGAGGGTGGTTAGACATTGGAACAGGCTGTCCAGGGAGGTGGTGGAGTCACTGTCCCTGGGGGTGTTCAAAAAAAGGGTTGATGAGGCACTTGAGGCCATGGTCTAGTGGTCTAATGGTTAAGAATATGATGGGATAAAGGTTGGACCTGATGACCCTGGAGGTCCCTTCCAACCATAATGATTCTATGATTCTATGATTCTATGATTCTAATTGAAGTTTCTGATGGCTGGATTTAATATGTTGTTAAAACTTTCTCCTTGTTGTTCAAGTAATTTTGACATTGCTAGGATAACATTAGAAGTGTTTAGTGAAGCAAAAATATTAGATGCTTTGAAGTAATAAATGGAAAAATCTATATGGTAGGGTTTGTTGAACACAGGAATACTTAGACTGTCCCTGCAAGTGCAATGCCCTGGTGATCCACACTACATATATATGTTAGTTATTTCTGGACAAGGTACCTGTCCTGGTTTCCTAGGAACAGAATCATAGACCAGCCATGGCAGGCAGACCATGAATAGCCCCAAGTTGGCTGGGAGATCCAATCAAGGTAGCTGACCCAAGCTTACTCACGAGTGTATCCCATACCACTTAATCATTCTCATTATAAAACGAGGGACTTCAGTAGGGGTAGAGGTCCTCTTCCTGGGGCTTCTCTTTCTTGGCCTCCTGCTGTTGTTGCTGATCCTAAGGATGAAGCTGAGTAGAACCTTGCACACTTTATGTTGGTGATTGTATTAGTTTTGTTATTTCATTATCTGCCTTACTTCAACCCATGGGGCTCCTCCTTTTTTTTCTGTGATTCCCCTTCTCAGCTGGGAATGGGTCATTGGGTGGTAGAACAACTGCTACAGTTTATCGCCAAGTACAGGCTAAACATAGATAGTACCTTCTGCCAATGGAGAAACCTGTGCACAGGCAGTTATGGACTTGAGGAAGTTTGCAGTACTTACCTCAAAATCATGACATCCTCTCCACCAGTGATGATGGAAGCAGTAGAGATGGACACACTGTTCCTCAGAGCATTGCTTACTAACTAGACTTTCAAGCCAGCTAAGTACATGAAGTACATAAAGTGCATGATGTACAAAAAAAGTAGCATTTGGATTAACAAAGGTGGAACAATTTTATTCCAGTGTAAAAAGAAAGCCTGCTCAAAGGTTATAATAGAATCATGGAGTCATAGAATCATAGAATGCCAGGTTGGAAAGGACCTCAAGGATCATCTTATACAACCTTTCTTGACAAAAGCACAGTCTAGAAAAGATGGGCCAGCACCATGTCCAGTCGAAACTTAAAGGTGTCCAATGTTGGGGAGCCCACCACTTCCCTAGGGAGATTATTCCAATGGTTGATTGTTCTCATTGTGAAAAGTTTTCCTCTTGTCTCCAATCAAAATCTACCCAAGAGTAACTTGTACCCATTACCCCTCATCTTTCCATGTGACTTCTTGTACAACGGAGTCTCCATCTTCTTTGTAGCTATCGTTAAAGTACTGGAACAAGGTTCTGTTCCTGGGAAACCAGGACACCACTCCACCCCAAATAGCACAAACCCAAGTCTTTCAGCCTTTCCTCAGATGGTGGGCTTCCCAGTCCTTTGGTCATCTTTTTGGCCCTTCTCTGGACCCTCTCCACACTGTCCATATCTTAGCGGGGACCAAAACTGAACACAGTATTCCAGGTGTGGCATGACCAGTGTTGAGTTGAGTGGGATAATGACTTTATCTCTGCTGGTGATGCCCTTGTTGATGCAGCCCAGCATCCAGCTGACTTTCTTTGCCATTGTAGCACACTGTTCACTTATATTGATCTTCTTGTCCACCAGGTCCCCCAGGTTCCTTTCCACAGAGCTGCTTTCCAGTCAGGTAGATCCCAGTCTGTGCTGCACTCCTGGATTATATTTTCCCAGGTGCAAGACCTTACACTTATCCTTTCTGAACTTTATAAGGTTCTTGTTATCCCAACCTTTACAGTTACTTGCTGTTCCCTAATAAGGGTTCATTTCCTGGTTTGATCATGGACATTCAATAGTCTGAAACAGATATGGATCTACTTTGTATGATCATGGTCAAATCACCTAGCAACTAACCACAAAGAAACACAGTATACAAGGTGATAATAAGGTCAGAATCTTCCCTCTGAAAATCAGGGTCTTTTTAAGGTTTCTGAAACAAGGCACCTGCAAAACGAAGGAAGCAATAATACTTTGCCATGTTTGAAAGTCTTGCGCAGCGTTTCCTTAGAGACTGGAGTCAGAGACTTAAGAGAATGACAGTTCTTTTATACCCAGTGCATAGCTCTGAGCATATCCCAGTACTAAGAGAAAGCAGGGTCAGATAGCTCTGGAGCAGGTGAAAATGACAGTTTTGGGAAAAATCATATGTTAAGAAACAGCTGGGTTGATGCAACAGTTCCTGAGGCTCCCATATTATCAACACACAAAGACACAGACATTTTTTCTTCCAACTGGGCAGACAACACAAATTGATCTTAAAGCTTTCTAGAAGAAAAATGGTAAAACTAGCTAATTTACCTGATTTATGTGAGCCATTAACAACGTACTACTCTATTCTGGTTTGGTTTGGGTTGTAAATTTTACATGACAAAGAAGACAATTAAAGAAAAACAGGTAAGAAAATGAACAAATCGTTATTTTACTAATTTCTACTTAGCAAAGATTTCTCCACCACCACCATCCTTCTGACCAAAGACTCTTTCAAGGCATCTCAAATTGCTATCTGAATGTGTATTTCTTCATATCTCTTGTTTCAGCTGGTAGAATCAAGATCACTAACCTCTGAAAGGGATTTTAATTTCCCTTCTTATGATACAAAATATCCTTCCCTGGTTTATCTACCTCTTTTTGTATCAGATCAGGTTGATTTACATAAAATTAAGCTAGGTTCTAGTTATAGTTCAGAAAAAGCTTCTTTTTCTTCCTCTATTTCTTGGATGCTGGTTTTGCATTATTCAGAAGCTGCATTATGTTGTGTCTTTGGGAAGGCACCATATATCTTTTGCAGTGCTCCGTAGGGAAGAGCAGGCAAGAACTGGTGGAAAAAGTCTGCTATTCTGGTTTATATTTGGTCTGTGCAGGTAAACAGAGATGGGATTTGAGCTCCAAAATGTGAGTTGGATCCTCCAATGTCAAGGGAACGTGTGGTGTTCAGCTGATGCAGTGGAGCTATGCAGTCTCCACAAGCACCATGCATGGACATGGCACATCAAGCAGGCATAACCTGTGTCTGCCATCTCTGCCATGTCCCTTTGCAGCCTTCTCCTCAGCCTGGCTGTTTGAAGAAGCCAAGACTGGGAGTTTATAAGTGATTGCACTTTCAAGCCATTCCTGGATCTCAAGTGAAGTTTGATACTTGCCTAAAACCAAAGTTTTAAGAAAAGAGAACCCTCTCTCTTTGCTCCTCTTTCTACCAAAAACAGGTGCAAGTTTGCACTTCACAGTGTGTGGCCTGCCTGGATCTCTGAATGAGTTGTTCTCCAGAAACTTAAAGATGGGAACTGAGTACTGTCCACTTAGTTTTGGGGCAGAAGAATCATTCCTCATTCACTTCTTAGGCAGATAATCGTTAATACCTCCAAAGGAAACCAGATGAAGACCATATATTTCTTGCTTGTTATTCTTACAGACTTTCCACTATGTATTTTATTCTGTCAGCATTCACTGAGCGAGTTTATGAACTGATAGATTCAAGGATAACACCTAGGTTTTTTTTGGATGGTAGTAAATGTTCCCACAATCTTGATGGGAGGAAGTCTTCTTTTGAAATAACATTCCTGCAGTGATTAATGAACCCTCTTGATCAGGCTCAGGAGCAGTCCTAGAGTACACAGCATGGAAGCTGGAAGAAGAGACTTGTATTTGTTCTAAACAAGGTAGACCATTAAACTATGAGTCCCTTCTATATGAAGTCCCTTCAAGTGACTTGAACATCTCTTCTATGACGATAGACTGAGAGACCTGGGGCTGTTCAGACTTCAAAAAAGAAGGCTGAGAGGGGATCTTATTAGTGTCTATAAATACCTGAGGAGTGGGGGTCAAGAGGAAGATGCCAGTCTCTTCACAGTGGTGCCCAGTGATAGGACAAGGAACAATGGGTGCCAGCTGGAACATAGGAAGTTCCACCTCAACATGAGGAAAAACTACTTTACTGTGAGGGTGACTGAGCACTGGAACTCAGCCCAGAGAGGTTGTGGAGTCTCCTTCTCAGGAGACTTTCAAAACCCACCTGGATGCATTCCTGTGTGGCCTACTCTAGATGATCCTGCTTTGGCAGGTTGGTTGGACTAGATGATCTCTGGAGGTCCCTTCCAACCTCTAACATTCTATGATTCTATGATATGATTCTTTTTATATAGTATTTATTTACAATTTTTTCCTTTGTCTTATTCTTACAGAATTCTGAAAGGAATTTCTCTGCAGACACCAGACCTTTTCTCCACAGACCTTCCCTTCAGCTGTGGCTTCTGTTAAATCAAGGTACATGTGAAGTGATAAGGGAGAACAGAAGGCATGATATTCTTCCAAGAGAAGCTTTAAAGGATGATAAATATTTGTCTAAGCAGAGCATTCAAGCCATATGCATATTTGCATAATGGCACTCCAGGTGATGTTATGCATGATAATTACTTGTAGCCTGATAAAACTGAGAAATTCAGGAGTATGCTGATGACTGAAAACACTCATCTGAGAAAAACAACACTATCTCTTCACTCTTTAATATGGGTTCTATGAAGGAAAGACATGTCTTTAGGGAAGGACATGAAGGACATGTCTGGCTGGACATGAAGGACATTTCCTCTCCAGCCTCCAGGAGTGTGACCATCATATGCACCCACTCGCTTCCTGACTATAGCCATGCCTTTCAGCTTTACAACTTGCATTGATTCCTTAAAAACAAAGATGCTCATCATCCCCCAGGATTGCACATATTGGCCTGACTTTTCCAGCTCCTGCAGTTATTTGCCTTGTGTTGTAATCAGCTACTCTCAATTAACAGCCCTTGCATCATCAAGGCAAAGAGGAACCCATCGAACTCACTTGCCCATAGGCAATTAAATCAAACAAACACCACTTTGATGCTTGAGACATGGCAGGGGAAGGTCAATAGTTCAGAGTAAATAAATAGTGGATTGTAGCAGTGCAAAAAGGTATAATTAAATTTCCATTTAACATGTATTTAAAGTGCAGAATAGGACCATATGTCTGATTGAATGTGATAAGATTTTTGCCGTTTGGCGTTGGTTGGGCTAGAATGTCTGATAATTGCACAAGCTATTGCTGGATGGGCTGTGCATGAAGGGACTGATGCATGAGATGGAGAGAGTCTGCTGAGCAACAAGAGAGGGCTCCTGGCCAGAAACAGCAATCAGTGTGTGCTTCAAAGTAGCAGGTTCAAGAAGGTCAAACAAAATCTGCTCATTATTTTCCCCCCACTATTTAAAACCATAAAATAGTGCAAAAGTGCTCTGTGCTTAAAAAAATCCAGGGCATTATCTTAAACACTGATGCAGCTGCTGGAGTTTTGGTAAGTGAAGCCACACTACACCCCCTTAGGGATGGTCCCTAACAGAGTGTTGCTCTCAAGAGTCTCGGGTCCCTTTCTCTACTGTGTGCTCTGTGCATACTCTTTGTGATAAGGCTTTTAAATGGGATTAATGGATTCCTCAGGTCTACCACACAATGGGAAGTTCTGGGCATTCATTTCACACCTGTGAAAGAAAAACACAGCTATAGTAAAACATACATATATTAACATTGTTAATATGAAAATATGATCTAAAAGTGCAGATGTTACCTGGCCATAACTGTGGAAGACTAACTAAGGTTTTTGCTGCTGTTTACAGCCAGAACCTAATGGACTGCACAGCTTTTAAGACACAAATGAAAACAGAGAAGGAAACATCAGAAAACATCAGAAAAGGAAATAGCAAAGTGAGTAACTTGTGGAAAGTTTTCATATTAGAGAAAATAGTCCGAAATCCAAATAGGAATGACAATTCTAGAAAAAATATATGTAAATTATAAGTAATAAAAAGTATTTTTATTACTTTAATGTGAGGAGGTCTGGCAGTGATAGTTTTAACTTACCTAACAAATCCTGTTTTAAAACATCTGTAAGAAATTTTGTAAGAAGCTTTCATAACAATTTTTTTTTTAATGAACAGCAGACATAAGACAAGGAATGTGATGGGGGCTGAGGATGTGTTTTTTATTGCTTATTATTTGAGCTTTGGTCTTACATTTCTATTTCCTCTCTTTTTCTCTCAGTTATTTTTTTTTGCCCCAGGGTGAGAGGGTCTTCCTCCTGCATTGTTATAAACACAATAACTACAGAACTTCATTTGAAACTATAGTTTGCTACAAATTAAGCCAAAATTAAATTCACCACATCAGAGTGGCAACTATGTGGAGTTTGGCAGAAGAGGACATATTCTAGAATGTAGGCTCTTGTAGCTGTTCTTTGACTTGTTTGGCAGTAACAACATTGTTGGCATGCTTAAAAATTGCCTAGGAGGCAGAAGGACATTTGATGTCCAGATAAGATACCAGTTTCTCATGGTATTAGGTTGTGCAACCTGAGCAGCAAGAGCTCTTCATGCCTTCCTCTTCTAGTTGCAATAACAATAATTTTATTGAAAAGGAGATTGATACTTGTCTCTGAGTTTTTCTTTCTCAAATTTATATTGGTTCTCTGCCTCTCTCAGATTTTTCTTTTCTTTTTTTCTTTTATATTGAATGAGAAGAACATATCTGCTCAATAAAGGACTTGTTAGTTTGATGCCCACTGGGAACTTTATCCAGCTAAGCATGTCAGCTAGTGAATGCTGCTATACACCACAGAATTGCAGTATCTTCTGTGTAAGGCCAGCAAACAACTAGTCTCAGGCTCCGGTTGAAAAATATATTTATTCTTCTCATACAATAGGAATCTGAAAGAATATTTAAGATGGTTAAAGTAAGTGATTACAACTTTTCAGAAAGTGACAGGATAAAACTTAATATCAAGGATTGCTTGTGGGATAGCTGCAAAAGGGAAATGATGGGAATCCCATCACTTTGCTATTAGTGATTCAGTGTTGTGCTTCATTAAAAGGTCTGTAGATAAGGGCCTGACATTGGCACTGACAAAGCAGATCTTTCTGTTTCCTGTTTTCATGCAGCTGCCAGGCATGTGCTGTAGAAATTCTGACTGTGAAGCAGAAATTATTTTTTAATTTTTTTTAAATAACTTAATCCTCACTGTGAAAGATCTAAATCTAAGGTATTCAAACAGAAATTGCTTGCTTTCCTTTGAGGTTTTAACCATCTGACTTGTCTACTCCTTAAACAGCGACAACAACTGTCTTCAGTGCAATTACCCAGGTGGCTCTGTCTGAGTACATTGTTTCTTGTTGATCCAGTAATTGATGGATAACAGGAAGCGTCTGGACTTGGATGTTAAATTATATTCACTGTAGGAATAGATTGCATTGCCACCACTATTGCTATATTTATTTAAACCGGTAATCATTGGTGCCATTTTATGTACCCTCAGGAATTGGATGCTGCCACGCTTGCCCAGCACGTCTCTTTTTCCAGAGATGTAACCCATGGATGGGACAATGGATTGGGGCAATCGCACAAAGAGAGGACTTCAAGATTTGCCCACTGTTTACATAACATAAGATATGAATAGACTGGTCAAGCACAAAAAAGTACACTTTGACAAGAATGGAAATGACACCAAGCCTTTGAAATTGAGTGAATTAGTACTGACCTCTGCTTACAAACAGAAAGTGCATCTTGCTAGCAGGACGGCTCACTAGTTGTCAAAACTTGTGCTAGCAGAGCTTGCAGCAGTGCCTTTTGCTTGTGCTTCTGGTCTTATGAGTTTCTTTCTCAATCTTTATAGGTTTGGCAATTCTGATCACTAGGAGTAAAATTTTCCATAGCTGGACATCTTGGGTGGGATAGAGGTCATGGACTTGACATTATCATGGATCTTAAACGTGTTTTTTTGGGAGGGAAGGACTTAACAAGAATAAAACTAAAGACTTTTTTTCCCATCGTTCTTACATGAGTCTCTGTAAATCTCTGGCTGGAAGCCATGTGTAGTCTGTGAGGTGTGGGGAGAGTTGGTTGGTCAGTTGCGGGCATCCTTAGCAAAGTATGCTGACCACAAGGCTGTCAAAAGTATAATTTGCTTCCATATATGCCAGCGTAAGTTTATCAGAGAAGGATGGCAAGGATGATCAGAGCTTTAAAATAGCTAATCTGTAAAAAGAGGTCAAATTGACAAGGACTCTTTTGTCTGGAAAAGAGACACCTGGCGGAGACCTATGAAAATATAAATGGCATAAAAAGAATGAGAAGTGATTTCGATTTGAATGAAAACATTCTCAGGAATGAAAGAGGCCACCTCTCCACATTGCTCTGAAGCGCAAAGGAGCAGAGGAAACCTCTCACTCTGAGTGTCTCCAAACTGGAATTTGCTGGAAATGGGAGGATGTGCTGGGGGAAAGATAACTTGGTGTTTGTCCTGCTCTTGTATTCCTGTCATACCCACTGCTGGCCTGTCTCAAAGGCCCAATGCCAGGCTGGGTAGCCCCTTCTGTATGGACCTTGCTGTGATTTAAGAGGCAGTACATTTTTATAGCAACTCTTGCAAGCAACAACAGTGTTAGAAATAACTAGGCCAGTCTTCTCCATATCACACTGTACAACTGCCACGATAGTCATGTTTCTGCTTAAGCTCTGAGAGGAGTCTGAATTTCAAGGTGAGTGTACCCACAAGTCATACTACTTAAACTATTTCAATATAGCAAATGACATAATTAAAAGTTATTATCCCAGGGCTGGGAACAGGATAGAAATAACCTGTGTTATTAAATACTTCTGTTTTGTGAGAGTCAATTGTGTTAAGAATGTTTGTTTGTAAAGTGAGTGGAGACCTAATGATATAAAAACTATGCATAAAACATAAACAGAGTGTCTCATAAGACTTTTCCACATGCATAAAGGGTTCATAATCTGTTTTTCCCTGGCCTTGCTACTGTGTGGAAGGCTTACAATATAATATTAACCCTGAAATGATCTTTAATTAGGACAGGACTGGATTTCCTCTGTTATAGTGACATATCCCATGGGTGATTAGTAGTTATCAAAAAATATCCCGTCTATAATTCTAAAGCAATTTGGTTTCCAGCTGAACACTTTGACTAAAGGTATCATTGCAGGGAGATCAACCTGGGTAAGAAAACTGGGACTATGCTCTTGTATTCTTCCTGAAATTCTAATGAAGACAAAGAAGACTGTATTTTGCCATGAGAGTTTTACTGTAGAGTTTTCAGATCTTTCTGTTGTTAATAAAATCAGTTGCCAGCAATTATTCATCTTGATGAACTTTAATTGCTGTACTAATTCACTTCATTATTGTGTACATTGCTATTGATATTTCTCTATAAATCTTCCCCACTGACATTTTGTTTTCAGTATCACAGGTTAAAATGTCTTGTCTGTTTCTTTCCCATGCTTAATTAAAACAAAACTAAAATAAAAATATAGGTACAGGTAAAAGTAAAAATGAAAATAAAAAAAAGTTGTTGTCCCACTGTGATCCCATGAACAGATGCTGTGACAATGTCAGCTCACGTATAGGAGGACACATTCTCAATTCATGATATAACTATTTGTTCTGAGTTCTGCTGCCTGTGGTAAGTGCATTCAGCAGATGCAATGTGTAGGAGTAACTCAGGGTAGGAGGTTTCATGGTCGGTCACCTGCTGACTACCTAATGAAGTGTTGCATTGCATTTCCTCTACACTGTTTCTTTCCTAAACTCATCCATGTGTGTGTGTGTCCATGAAAAATACGCAGCAAAGCTGAGTTTGTGTCCGGAAGCCCCCCCACAGTGCCCCAGTTTCCAGAAAGATGGATTCTCTCATGTTTACAGAATATGGGAGATTTTCTGGATACTTTAAAAATATTTTAAAATATTTCTTTAAATATTTAAAAAGTGGATGCCTGGGGCTCTAGGACTTTTTCTGCAAGACTTTTGTCTTTACTGGACATTACACTTTTTCCCAAGATGAGAACCTCCATGCTGTTTCTGAGTATTGCACTCCACTTTCTGATTTTCACACTGCATTGCACAACCAGGAACTGGAATGTCAGAGCTTGCCCATGGTCATCAGAAACTGGACTTGGATAGGAAGCACTTACCAATGCAGAAGTGTGTGAGCCTCTGGAAGCGAGGGTGCAGGAGATGCAAGAATCTGTGAAAGCTTTATCTTCAGCAATGGGTGAAACTGATGCTGGGTGTTCACATTTGAGATGTCCACAGTTACCAATATAATCACTGTATAAGAATATTTGTCAATATTTCAATTAAATCACTAAGATTATAGTGAGATATCAGTCTGACATCTGATTTCAAACTACTTGGATTGTTCCTCAGATCCCAATTAGTTAATTCAAACCCAGTTTCCTTCTAAGTTCATCACCTTAGACTAAAGTTATTCTTAATCTGTTGATTAAGATTATAATATTTCAGCCACAATTTTGCCCATTGGTAGTTGGGGTAGAAAGAATAACAGAAATGCAATTGCAGCTTGCTTTTCTTTCTGCCTTTTGGAAGAAATTACTATCTCTGACTAAAATTTGCTCTCATTAACACACCAAGATTGTTTGCTGTAGTCAGTGGGTTCACAGGTAGTATGGCTAAAAGCAGCATTTGGTTTTTGATGTTCACAGCAGCTTTTCAACAAATATTTGTTAAGACAAGATGCATAGCTGTTCCTGGTCTCATCCATGAGAATGGTAGAGGAGCCTTCAGACAGGTGTTGCCTCAGACTTCCTCTGAAATCCTTTTGTCTGATATATGCAGAGCTCCACCTGTTGCATTTGCAAAGCCAGTGCTAAAAAAAATATATCTTTTAGCATTTACTTTTTACTGCTTATTTGGTTTTATGCTACAGCTGTAAACTCTGTTGTTGTTTTATTTGCTGATCTGTTTTATTAAGTACCTTCTGATGAACAACAAGAGGTGCGTAATAAAAATCATCTGAAGTATGGTGATGACTTCCTTCTCTCAATCACAGATCTTAAACTAGTCCCTAGTGTGTTGCTATACACAGCCCTGCCTTGTTTCTAATACTGAAATGCTCATCTGGGTCCTGGCTGATGTTTTTTTCTGAATTTGCATTGTGTTGCTATTAAAGGAGACCCTCTCCTGGGAATCTCTTTCTGGTTAATTTGTAATTTCTTCCACACCAGACTCTACTGGATAGATCCTCGATGGAGTAAATATCATAGTCAGATATAGGACACATACAGGAATGAAAAAATTTACATTTGGTAAGAATCTGCCCCTTATCCAATAGCAGCAGATGTTGAGGTGCTGATTTTATTTTCCCTCGTTCAGCACCTGTGTACAACATACAGTGTTTTATTGCACAGTCGACGCCCATTTAGTCATAACTCTACCCCTTGCTGCAGAATTATCTGCAAGAGTGTACTATGAACTCAAGTTTTAAATGCTGAGGTGTTTCTGTGACTTCCACGGAAACTCCTAGCTGGATTAATCTAAGAGGACCTGGTGTCTCCCCTCACTTTACACTAGTCGAGACAAACCCCAGAAGTTCCTGTTCATTCCTTAGGCAATGTTCTGTTGCTGTTTGGTATTAGGGAGTGTGTTCAGCTTGGCTGTCCAAAGACCTGCTGCTCATGTGATACGGTCTTCTGCTAAAGGAGCCATATTTTCGTGATATATAGTGAGTGAGTGAAGTGTTGTACACGACTTCCGTGGGGCAGTGTTTAGGTTTCCTGAAGATCACTTTGGCTCTCCTACTATTGACAGCACAGGAGGCAATGCCTTTCTTGACACTCTCAGGTAATGCACACCTCTTGTAAGTGAAGAACATGCCCACAAAGAGGCCATTAACATTGATGGACACTTAGGGAAGAGGAATGAAGATGCAGAAATCACTTGTGAGAAGCTTCACCAGGAGGTAGTGGAATTTAAATGCCAGACTTTAAGTGCCTAGACTTTAAAAGAGTTTCAAATTTCCATGAAAACTTAGTGGCTGATGTAAATGATCCATTTCTCTTACTGCATCTTCACAAGATTAACCTTGCTTTCTGGTTCAAACTTTATTTCAACTAAATATTGGAATAATGAATGAGATGGTACTCTATCATAGTCCAAAATAATCTTAATTCATATTGGTGGTGTATGCAATTATCTTAGTCTATGTTTTTTGCTACATTTTCAGAAACTTTGAGAAGCCTCCAGTAGTCTGTAATCTAAATATCAAATGATGACATTTAAAATTTGGAAGAAAAATAAATACACTGCTGCATGCCATAAAGGTCTATTAATTACCCTCCTCTTTCACATGTAATAAGCCTTTATTCCCTCTAAGCCACTCCCAGAGGCTGGATCCAGGCTTACTATTACGTAGGTATGGAATTAGAACCATCATCACTTCTTACACACATAATTCATAACAAGAAGTTATTCCCTGATTATGTGTTCCTAACCACCTTCCTTTACATAACAGCAACATATAGTGTTGTATTTGTGATCCTCGTATGTTTTTAGGACACTACAGTGCTCCAGTGTATGTTTTTCTGAAAACAACTTTGGATAATTAATGAAGTCATTTTGCTTATGCAGCAACTACAGTAGCCAAGTCCTTTGTTGTGACCTCAAAGCATTCTAAAATATAAATTAGAACTGCTTAGGCTTGACTCCTTTTCTCATAATTTAATGTTAACACTAAATCAAATTAACCTTCTTTAATATTTAAGTATTGCAACATCTGGATCAGTTTTTATTTTTATGTTTGCATCATTTATAATTACATTAACTAATTTGCTGTACTCAACAGAGAAAAGTGATGTAAATCAGAAACATTCTATCATTAATAAGTAACTTTAACCATAACAGATTCTTTCATCATAATGTAGGTTTATTTCAAAATTAGTGACTCAGATCTTAGTTGGGACCTGCTTCATTTCCTATGTGAACAAAAAATGTTTGTGTTTAATGATTTCTACCAGTGTATCTTTGTTCATACATTTGCAAAACAATATCCAATAATAAGGGTGATAGTGTTAATTCTGATCCTTGAAAATACTGGATATATCTATATCACACAGCCTGGAGGTTTTGAACTTGGCATACTTTCATTGACCCCAGACATGATGTCACATCCACAGGGAGAACTCCGGGAGGATGGAAGCCAGACTAAATGCAAGAAAGTGCATTAACATGGTAACAGAACTACCATGGCTTGGGCTCCTCCAGACTCAAGCCCAACTCAGCAGTGACTCTCATGTCTCTGCTGGTTTGAGCATTCCTATATTTGAGTTGGCTTTAAAAACAGAGTTCTCCACAATCACTTCTCATCTATGGCAATTAACCAGAGAGACTGTAGGCATCTTTTTAAGTTCTTTGAGTTCTTAGTTCTCTTAAAAGCTGTTCATTTGAGAGAAGGAAAAATAAAACTGGAGTCCAATTAGTGATTTAAAAGCCTTCTAAGTGATCTTAATCAATTTTTTCCCCTTCATCAGCCTGACAAAATAAACCCCAAGAATTGCCTTTTCTCCTGTCCAAAGTTCTAATATATGTCAGTTTATGAATGTTTCAAAGTTCTTCCATCATTCATCCAAATAGAAATACCTGTTTAGAACTGGCTCTAACTTTCGTTTTGCATTTGTGCATTTGCATTTGCATTTGAACAGACTCGCTAGCTCCTTTTAGAATCATAGAATCATAGAATCATAGAATCATAGAATAATTATGGTTGGAAGGGACCTCCAGGGCCATCAAGTCCAACCTTTATCCCATCATATTCCTTATTATAGATTCCCAAAGCCATATTCTTGTCCTCAATATTTCTGAGCTAATAGAGTAATGAAGACAGTCTCTGAGTTTCTGCACTTCTGCTTTGTTTGGTGTTTTAGGGTATGTTTCACACAGTGTTGGAAAATACTGATAATGTTCAGGCAGTCACAATTGCCTCTTTTTCACCAGTTGAATAATATTCTGTTTTGCAGGTACTAGACACTGGAATTAGTAATTTGAAATTCTCCTGAACAGGTGCAAACTAGACAAAAATGAAATTGCAGCTATCCAAAAATAAAAGGTAGTATTTATTCAAATAAAACTGGTCTCCTCCAACTGTACTTAAGATAGATGATCCTTCAGTTTCTTTACTGATGGTGTATGTCTTAGGACAAATTGTTACTTCATGTATTTTTAAATAGAAAATATATTTTATTTATTTTCAACAAGCTGCTAGCAGTTAAGAAACTGTTATTCTAATTCTTTTGGAGTAATTAATTTGAATATTTTCAAGGTGAAATTCCAATCGCTTTACTTATGCTGAACAGTAAACTGCAATGCAAATAGGAGATTACAGGTATATTATACAAACAAAGATAAAAAAATGGGGGCTGAAAAGATTGCAGAAGAGGTTGGAATTGAAGGTAATTTAATATATATGCTCCATAAACCATATAATCTTTATTATGGATTTATAATATGTACAAGGGCTGTGAAAAGAGTAAGAAATGGTTTTAGAAATATATTTACAACTTACATTGTTTCACTACTCATTGCCTAAATTAAACCATGTAATGAAATTTTTGCTTTACAGAACTGGGTATATATTTTCATGTATCATTGGCCCATGAAAGATTTCCTTTTCTTGATGCCTTGTGTACTAAATTCCTTTTTAAATCTCTGTAGGTTCCTTAAATTTACAAGAAGGATTGTACAGTATAATATTAGCCTATATATAGTACAAAGAACCTGATAAAAGGTGAAAACTCAAAACAGCAACAACTGAAGAGAGGTATTTCAACATCAAAAGCTGTAGTAGTTAGTTATGGTTTACCTACCTTACAAATATTCACATCTGCACAAACATTTCTTTCTAGGCGTTTAAAATATGTTCTGTTGCTACAAGCAAAACTTGCATACTTTGATCTTCAAACAAAATATTGCAGAGCTATATTCTCCGTGGTCTTCTCTGGGACAGGTAAAGTGAAGCAATTACTGATGTCTGATTTGAGAAACCTTCAATGTCATCAGAAGCTTGATCTCTCCCTGCTCCTGGGCCATATGGAGATCTGGCTGTAGATGCACTGCCATGTACACGGCTCCAGAAGAGCCTCTTTGAAGGGACTACTTTTTCCCATTCTTTAACAAGTTCCATATTACTTCATATGTTTCTTAAATTTATCTGGCTCAAGCCTTCAAAGTAAGCTTTTTAAGTCCTGCACTACTCCCATAAAAATTCTCCTTCATTTTTCTGGTGTTGTAATGCTTACTTTTTTTTTTTTCTCATTTCCAGCCTAAATTTATTCATAGCCAATTTATACCCATTTGTTCTTGTGTCAGCATGGCCTTTTGCTTAAACAGTTGTTTTCCCTGCTTGATATTTACATCCCTGAAATGCTTGCGAAGAATGGGAACAAAGACAGATGGCTATCGCTTAACCTGTAATTTGTATTAATTATAATAATTAATCAGGGTTTTTTGAGTTCAAGTTGGTGTGATAGAACAGGATTTGGTATCCAGCTAAAATTCCTTAGAAAAGTTGATGAAAGATTCTGAGCTAGTAAACAAATCATCAGTCCTTGTAGTAAATGGTTGCTAATAACTGTTATTACTGAGCTGAACCAAAACCAAATTTTGCCAAGAGAAAAAAAGTGAGACACACAACCAGGGCCTGTAGTACTTTACAGGCTCCTGTAAGGGAAAACAAATGGGCCACAGAGGCTGCTGATAAACAGTTCCTACTCTGGGGTTTTGTTTTTTTTTTCTGAGTCATTGAGGAAGTCCTTTATGGGTATGCTTGTGTTGCCATGTTGGTTTGGATTCCAAAGTAAAAACTTCCTGATGGTCCCTGTTATTGATGCTTTGACTCCCCAGGCAGGGCAGTTGTGGAGGTACAAACTGTGCTCCTTGGAGACAAGGCAGAATGGCATGGTGCATGCCCAAGACACAGATGGGGCAATCATCCGCAGGGGCTTTCAGTCCACAGCACCAGACCACAGCCAGTCCAAAGCAAAACCTCTTCTGGTCCTTTAGTGTGGATGTCAGGACTTCAGGACAACATATGTAGCTCCTCTTCTTTCTTTAATAGGTGGTAATAACTTAACCTTGGACACTGCCTAATTTCTCAGCTACTACCTCTAACTGTTAAACATCCACCTTGTGTTAGAAACGTCAGCATTTCCAGGAATGAGGTGCTTAAGTGCATTAAGCTGCTCTGCACAGAGACAGCCTGGCTCCAGCATGGGCAAAGGTCTGGATTTCACAGGTCATGCTGGCCCCATGCTGACTCTGAAGAGCTCTCCTGGTGTTTGCTCTCAACATGGTATTGAGCTGCCTCATCTAGAGCTATGTGTATCTTGTTCAGCTTTGCAGGGTTTATTGCCTCTATTTTCTTTTGTGTGGAATCAAGTATAATTTTCTAAATATGAAAACAGCATCTTGCATATATTTACACAGCATCATTAACAAGCAAATAAGAGGTAATAAGTCCTTGCAGTTCCTTGTCTATAGCTATTCTCCAGAGAGCTGTCCTGAGTATTTCTCCTAGTCCTTCATCAACCTGGATAAACCACACAAGGCTGACTGTGTGTCAATTGTCCTTAAAATTTATATAGTCATTTAGGTCAAACATTTTTACATCCTAGATGTATTGATTCATTCATTAAATTACTTCTGCTTTATGTCATCCTTGTTTCAGAGACACTGCAAAATGTTCTTAACTTCTGCTCATATAATGTTCAGAAGGGAGACAGCAGACCATAAGGTCATCATCTTCCCTCCCATCGAGTGCTGTCAGAGTGACATGGAACTCCTCCATATGCGCTTTACAACAGAATTATATTCTGGTACCTGCCTGGGTAAAACCAAAAAGCTCCAGTGGGTTGGGAGTTTAATATTAATTTCTACTCTTGTAATGACCTGGGAATTGTTTGATTGTAAGAGATTCATCTCATTGTGACCTTTGAAATTTATAAAATTTCACTTCCGAAGAAAGCTTTGTACCTACAAATTGTATTCTCGACTGCTGAATGAGTAGTGCTGAAGTTTAAAACACTATAGTAATAGCCCCACTGTAGATACATTTTTTGGGTAGTTCCACAGTAAAGAATTCAGTGCACCACTTCCTGAGGAAGCATGCAATAATTTATGAATAGTTGCTATTCAGGCAGCACTGCTCATTCTACGCACTGAGTCAGTTAGGAATATTGGAGGAGGAACTATAATGATCATGAAACCTGTAACTCTCTTCTGTCTGAATGCTTGCATGAGGACTGAACTTAGATTTTACATTTGAATGGATTTCTTTGCAATGCATTCATGGTTTTGTGAATGCAATTACCTTAAAAAAAAAAAAAAATCAAGGAAACAGATAAAAAGAAAAAAGAGAAAAAAAATTTTCATATGCGACAATGCTGACCATAGATGAGGTATCAGCAAGATTGACTTTGACAGATCAAAATAACTTTCTGTGGTTTCCTAGTATTTTGTCTGTCTGCTATGGAGGTACATTAGCTGTGAAACTGCTGACAATCTTCTTGCACAGAAGAGAGTATGGAGGTTTGAAAATGACAAATTCAATTGCAAGTATTGCAGTAATTAAATACTTTTGTATCTTTCCTCCCTGCTTCTGCCTAGATTTTCTCCTACCTCTTCAGTTCTACCTAGAGGTTCCCTATCTTCTTCACATCTCCACTTTCACTTCCTGGCTGAATTTTTAGCTCCCGTTTCTTCTGATTCCTATGGTCTCTTTCTATGAGTTGAGTGGCTCCATCACCTCCTTGGGCCAAGTGGAAGGGGTGGAATTTAACTGCAAAAAGAGTAGTGGGGAACAGGCAGTCTCCACCTCACCCAGATACATTATCAGCTAGGGACTGGTACTGAGGGACAGTCCCTGAGCTGGGGTGCCCTCAGGCTGAATCACACTCAGTCACTCAGCAGTCATAGAAAGTCCACAGTCTGGTCAGCAGAGGGAAGTTGGAGGGATGAAACATATTCAGGTCAGGGAGTTCAGAGAAAGAATAATGCTGCACTGATTGTGAATTTTTTCAGTTTGCCACCTTATGCATGGGTCTTTATATCCCCAAATCTGTAAAATATGCATTTTAAAAACTGAGGCAACTCAGTCTGTCCTACCTAAAATTGTCAGTTTAAAAGGTCTGGTACAAAATGACAAAATGTCAAAATCTTGCGGTGAAACTGCATTGATCAGAAGACTTTGGCTTTACATTCTAACAAATGTCAAGGCTTTATGGACACTGACAGATCTATTCACCTGAAACAAAAGATATCAATCTGGATCTTTAAAGCTTGATAAAGCTTAATCAGGTAAAAATGTTAAAACATGAAGCTATTTATCTGTTGTACCTCTGTCTGACTGAAAAAAATCCCCTCCTAATTATAAGGTATTTGAAATGCATATTTTAAAGCATTCAAGACTACAGTGTATCTTAAGAGAAGCAGAATATTTTACCTGAGCTTGTAACCATGAAAATAATATATTTGAGGAAGTGGCTTTTAAATCTAAAGCTTTTTGAAGTCAGGAACCATTTCTGTTGTCTGTGTTGTCCATTATGAGAGCAGAAACTTCAGTTTTTGAGACTGACCTGCATTCAGGGAAGAGTTATCAAAATCCTACAAATACATGCCATTTTGGCAGTGCAAGGTGAAATAAATAGGAACAGCTGGTGCGAGGAAGCTGATCTGCAGAGAAAGCACAGTTCTACAGCAAGTGGACACTAGGACACTTCTGTCAGGAAAATACAGCTAAATTACATGACTCTAAGCAGGAATAGTGGAGAGGGAAACATGGTCTGTAAACTCTAGCTTATGTCTGATAGGTTAGAAATCAAGACTCAAAAGGCTATTTAGATTTTTTTTTCCTTTGCCTTTATTTTTTCTTTCATTAGATGATAAAGGAACCTAATCCAAAATATTAATCACGAGGATCTATGTATGACAGGCTATGTAGTCTCCTTGGCATGCTGGAAGCATACCCTGCCGTCATCTTTATCTATGTGACCAGGAGTAGATCTGCCTGAAATGGCTGGATTCAGCAATGTGCTTGCCTAAGGGGGAAGAGAGAACAGAAAAATAGTTTAGAAAAGTACTTCAAGGGCCAAGTCTGCTATTTGTGCTATTAATAAGCAATGTGTGGTCTCCATGACCGCAAGCCTTTATCAAGATGTAAATTATAAACTGAGTAAGATGTAAGTACATTGGTGTTTCTTCTAATATGTTGCCTATAAATTACTGTAACAGTCATGGATAAATTGTAATCCAGAAAAAAAGCCAGTTAAGCCAGAAGGACTTGTAAGTCCTCTATAAGGACTATCATAGACATGTAAACTTGAGGAACTCCCATGGAGGGGAAAGGAACTTGGCCAAGAGTTGAGGAGTTGGAAAGTGTGAATCATCACAGCTGGAGTCAGTGCTATTCCTCAAGTTGGATGCCTGTTAAATGAAAGAAGAGGGAAGGAGGTAGGAGAGAAAGCCAAGTGAGAGAAAAACAAGTTCTGTTCTGTTCTTTTCAAAATCTCCAAAGTGATGCAAGGTTGGATTTACCCAGATGAAGCAGTCAGAGCTTGGAGTGAACTACTCTACCAGCTGTCAAGGAAGCACTGCTGAAGCATGGCCTTCTGCGCATGCAACTAGGTAATGTCTCAGGTTGGTTTTATGTGACAACCTTGCAAAAAGCTTCGATTTGGGTTCATGTGAAGTTTTACATGGGTGGCATCCCTTCTTAACTGGTTCTGGTCCCATGAAAGAATATAGTATGTGATGCAACCTACTTTTACGACTGTACTACATGTGCAGCTTGGAAGAAAATACATCAGAGGCAGGTTAAGGGCCAGATAAGCCAGTGTCACAGACAATATCTGACCTGTAGGCCAGACTTACTCTGCCTTGTCTTATATACATCTGTATAATGGTTAGCACATGGCAAATCAAGTCCCAGATGAAACTAAATCATATCATCATATAAATTAAGAATATCTTTATTGTTTGCTTATTTACTTTCAGCTCTCTTAAGTGGTAAATGAGCATTAATGTTTAGGAAAGAACTTCCCATTTGAACTAACTGGAGTAGCTGAGCACACAAAGGAAAAAGATTGCTCCCATTTTACTGCTTTACTTCTGGCAGTGAAGTTTGTTTAAAGACTAATAAAGAAAGGATTTGACTTTAGTTTAGTGGCAAGTGCTTATCAGGTAATGGGTAGTCTCTGTTTTGGTGTCATGGTACTCCATCATACCAAACCAAACAGTAATGTCTCACAGGGCTCCTCTTGGACAGTCAAAAATCCACTGCTGGGTTTAGTCAGACTGAGCGCACAGAGTGGTAATGAGCAGAGCATCGTGTTTTGAAAGGGATAGTTATTAAACTGTCTCAGAAGAAAAGGTGTGGGTTTCTCTGTGAAGTACTCGGTCATTCAGTCACATAAGAAGTGGGCATGAAAACAAGGTATAGATAAACTTTTCCAAAATCTGACCATTTTCTAAAGATGTCATGGAATGGAAAAAAATCCTAATGTAATAAACATGTCAAATGCCTGTTTGTTGCACAATGGGAGGGGCAGATGTACTTTCCTAAGAAGTGGGGACTGTCCTGCTGACTTTGTCTTCTTGTACCTTCATGTGACCTTGGGAGCATGTCCCTTTCCGCATTTTGCTTTGATGTTCACTGGTAACACAGGCCATATGATTTTCCATTAATGCATTGGCTGATCCTGTGGGAACTCCTTCAAAAACTATGAAGCATTTGTCCGTTTTACTCTGGCAAAGCAAAAAAAAACCTTGAAAACAAGCTGATCTATAAGCAACTCATCATTTTGTTTCCTGCATGCTAACTATGGTTGTTTGATAATGATCTGTATTGGAAAGGGTATGAATGAATGTGAATGATCAGGTGAGAATGCCAAAGGATTTTTAATGTGGAATATAAATGTATTGAGAAAAATGATTGAAGACTAAGAAGAATTCTAACCTAAATTTAGCCATGGCTGAGACCTCCTTTAGGTGTCTAAAATGCAGTCCTCTGAATCCAAAGTCACCTGCAGGGGTGGCCTCTTTGATAGTCAGTGGAGAGAAGTAGGTCAGACTAACCTTTCTCAGATTTGCGTACATTAAATGCTTCAGTTAAAGTACAATTAACCCTTCTTGGGGTGTCTCTTCCTCTCTTGGCTGCAGAGACAGGCTCAAATGCAGACATCTCCATTGCACGTATGGAATACTGGGTGACATGAATTCCCACCACCCCCAATCTCCAATCCTAACTCAGTACCGAACTATTTTTTCCCTTGTCTTCTTCCCCTCCTTTCTATATATTCCACCATGTAATGATTCATTGTATTACAGCAGCTGCCAAAATTAGGAGCAATGTACAGGGATAAATCTTGTCCTAAAAAAATTATAGCTGAGGGGTAGATGGAAAGGATGGGACTTGTGTATGCATTTCAGGTTTCATATATTATTCTTTTGAAATTAATTGGACATTAATTATAGATATTAACAGTCCCCAGTGTCTCCTCTGTTAGTAGCTATGAGCAAGCTTTCCCAACTGCAAGTCATTTTGCTTTACAGAATAAAACCTCTCCTTTACAACTCATTTTGGGAAATTACAGCCCTGTGTGTTACACAATGTTCTTTTCTTTTTTTTGCTTCAGACATAAGGATGATGATTTCTAAAACTCTGATCTGAGCTAAATACCAGGAAGCTTGGTTGAACAATGTTTTATTGAAAATTTTGTCCAGTTACAGATAAAGTCTTTGGTTCTTAAAGTATAGTGAAGAAAACCTTTCCTGGAAGACAAGGTCTATGCTCCTGTGCATGTACACTTGGACAGGAAAGGACTCAGCCACTTTATTTTCCAGAGAAAATCTTTCACTATGAACAGCAAATAACCATACCTTACTATTCACTACTGCTGTTTCATGTGGGCAGCAGTGACACAGCAGTGACCAACCTGAAGAATATTAAGAGGAACTACAAGGCACTAGGAGCAGTGGTAAAGGACTAGGGAGTACGAGTGGTGTTTTCATCAATCCTCCATGTTAAAGGGAAGGGGACTGAAAGGGCCGACAGGATAGAGAAAATCAATAAATGGTTAAGGGAGTGGTGTCATGGACAGGGCTTCAGATATCTAAGCCATGGGACTCACTTTCAGAAATCTGGTCTTCTGAGGGCTGATGGGGTTCATCTTTCAGAGAAGAGAAGGAGTGTCTTTGGCCAGAAGGTTTCCAATTTAGTAAAGAGGGCTTTAAACTAGATTTGCTAGGGGAGAGGTTCCTCAGCCCATCCAACATCATGGCCTATGAAAGTAGTAGATGCACTAGACCTGATGCTGGACCACAGGCTGGGAGGAGACCACCTGAAGTGCAGGAAAAGGGAACTTCTGTAGATAAATCAACATCAATGGGGGCCCAACTGAAATGCCTCTGCACTAACACACGGAGCATGGGGAACAAACAAGAAGAGTTACAGATGTGTGTGCCCCTACAGTGCTACGATGTCATTGGCATCACTGAGATGTGGTGGGATGGCTTTCACGACTGGAGCGTAGGTGATGGGTATAATCTCTTTAGGAAAGACAAGGGAGAAAGGAATGGGGTGTTTCCCCCTTCAATCAATGACCAGCTGGAGTCTCTGGAGCACCAGCTGGGGAAGGATGAGGAGGTAACAGAGAGCTCATGGGTCAGGTATAAAGGGAAGGCAAGGGAAGGGGACATCACAGTGGGGGTCTGCTACAGGCCACCAGACCAGGAAGACAGATCAAGTGGATGAGGCCCTCTATAGACAGAGAGGAGCAGCTTTGTGTTCACAAGCCCTGGTCCTCATGGAGAATTTCAACCACCCCGGTATCTGTTGGAAGTACAACACAGCTGGGCACCAGCAATCTAAGAGGTTCCTGGAATGTATTGAGGATAACTTCCTTCTCCAAGTAGGAAACGAACCCACGAGAAAAGGTTTTATGCTGGACCTTGTCCTCACAAAAAAGGAGGGACTGGTGAGTAATGTGAAGCTCAAGGGAAGCCTTAGCTCCAGTGACTGTGAAATGGTAGAGGTCATGATCCTTAGGACATCAAAGAGGGTGTGTAGCAAGCTCGCTACTCTGGAATTCAAGAGAGCAGATTTCAGCCTCTTCAGGGATGTGATTGCCAATCTGATATGATTGCCAAGGGTATCATGGAATAAAGCCCTGGAGGGAAGGGGGGCCCAAGAAAGCTGGGTGATATTCAAGGACCATCTCCTCCAAGCCCAGGAGCAGTGCATCCCAAGAAAGAGGCAGGCAGGCAAGAATGCCAGGAGGCCTGTGTGGATGAATAGGAAGCTCCTGGACTTACTTGGGCACAAAAAGAAAGTCTATAGGCAGTGGATGCAAAAGCAAGTTACTTGGGAGGATTACAAAGAAGTTGGTCTGAGCAGCCAGGGATCAGGTTAGGACAACTAAGGCCCAGATTGAGTTAAATCTGGCCAGGGACATAAAGGGGAACAAGAAAAATTTCTACAGGTATATTGTTGACAAAAGGAACGCTAGGGAAGATGTGGGCCCTCTCTGGAAGGGAACTTGAGCAAGGCATTCGACACTGTCCCGCATGACGTCCTGGTCACTAAATAGGAAAAGCATGGATTTGATGTATGGATCACCAGGTGGATAGGGAATTGGCTGGATGGTCACAATCAGACAGTGGTGATCAATGACCCAATGTCCACATGGAGACAGGTGACGAGTGGCATTCCTCAGGGATCAGGATTAGGACCAGTGATGTTTAACATCTTTGTCGGCAACATGGACAGTGGAATAGAGTGCACCCTCAGCAAGTTTGCTGATTATACCAAGCTGTATGGCATGGTTGACACACTGGAGGGAAGGGATGCCATCCAGAGGGACCTGGACAAGCTGGAGAGGTGGGTGCATGCCAACCTCATGAAGTTCAACAAGGCCAAGTGCAAGGTCCTGCACCTGGACCCCCACCTGCAATCCCAAGCACAAATACAGGCTGGGAAGAGAATGGGTAAAGAGTAGCCCTGAGGAGAAGGACACGGGGATCTCTGTTCATGAAAAAGGCAACATGAGTCTTCAATGTGCGCTTGCAGCCCAGAAGGCCAACTGTATCCTGGGCTGCATCAAAAGATGTGTGTCCAGCAGGTCGAAGGAAGTGATTCTCCCCCTCTACTCTGCTCTTGTGAGATCCCACCTGGAGTGCTGTGTTCAGCTCTGGGGCCCCCAACACTAGAAGGACATGAAGCTGTTGGAGCAGGTCCAGAGGAGGGCCATCAAGATGATCAGAGGACTGGAGCACCTCTCCTATGAAGACAGGCTAAGGGTACTGGGGTTGTTCAGCCTGGAGAAGAGAAGACTTCTGGGAGCACCTTCTAGAACCTGAAGGGGCCTAAAAGAAAGATGGAAAGGGACTTTTTACAAGAGCATATAGTGATAGGATGAGGGGTAATGGTTTTAAGCTGGAAGAGGGTAGATTTAGATTAGATACTAGGAAGAAATTCTATACTGTGAGGGTGGTGAGACACTGGAACAGGTTGCCCAGGGATGTTGTGGATGCCTCCTCCCTGGGAGTGTTCAAGGTCAGTTTAGATGGGGCTTTGAGCAACCTGGTCTAGTGGGAGGTGTCCCTGCCCATGGCAGGTGAGTTGGAACTAGACGGTCTTTGAGGTCTTTTCCAACCCAAACAATTCTGTGGTTCTACGACATGATTCTATGATATTGTTGAGCAGATACTGGCTTCTTTGTTTAAGGTGTCTGACTGAGTGGTACGAGTATAGGGTTTTAACTTCAAAAACATAAAATAAGAGAGGAATTTTGGTGAGAAAACTTTTGGGTAGGCACCTTTGGTGTCACCTTTAAGTAGTTTAATCTCTGTCTCTGGACAGCTTCTTTTTTCTCCCTCTTCTCCAACTTAATTCCTCCCTCCTTGTGTGTTCACTCACCTTCTCCCCTGTACTCATCTCCAAAGATTCCAGGACTTTTTCTGTACAACCTACTACCCTTGCAATAGCTGTCCTGTTCCTCACTGTCTATCTCTCTTCTCCTCCGTGTATTTATTGCTCAGAAAAGAATTTCTCTATACTCCCACTTCTAGTAAAGATTTTACTAATTTTCTACTTCATTGTGTTCGTTCATTTCTGGTTTCTTAAGACCTGGAGTCGTCTTAAGAGGGTGCACTTCCATCACCCAAAGGCTGGCTGGCACCAGGAGGGTTAGGAGTGATCTCACTGCAACAGTAATAGATACTCCATAGGTCTTCACAGTCATGACCTGGGATGAATCTCCTAACCCAGAGTCACTTCGGCAGTCACAAAATTTTTTACCCCAAGACACAGAATTTTCCCTTGACTCCAGCTTGGGTGAGAGGACAAGCAGGAGCACATCATGGAGCAGGGTGGGATGGACTCTGACTCAGCTGTAGCTGGTTCAAGTTCTCACATCCTTCCTGTTGTTAGGAAAGGAACTAATCTGACACAGATCTTTTGGCAATTTCTTTCCTTTACACCTGTCTATTGTGTGAGGTAATGGGATGGAAGGAAACCTCCAATGGGGAGATAAGGACTACTTGCTTTGACATAGAACTTCACTGTGACAGGTAACCCACATGGCTTCTTGTGTCTCTTACATAGTTATGCAGTTGGACACACTATTTACTTGAAATAAGAGTTTTGATTTTTCCCTTGTGAATGATACAAGGCTTTAGTCTAGCCGTGTAGTGTTCTCACCCTCTACTTGTAACAAAACAGCCTCATTTTTGGATGATTGATGCAACAATAAAGCCTGAGGCAAACAGTCAGCAAGGACTACTTAACAGAATGTGGCTTTGCAATCAGAGAGGCAAGTAAGGTAATGTCTCTCATATCACATAGGCTTCCTGCAGAAACTGGTCTCTGGACAACTGGTTTCATGGTGCTTTCCAGTGGACTTGTTTGGTTAAGATCAGTCTGAGTCCAAAGAAAGAGCCAAAAGCGAAGGCACAAACTGGATAATCACCAAGAGTAAGGTACTGTTCCTACCCTACTTCCAACAATATAACACCACCAACCTTACTAATTTTGCCAGCAACCACAGACAAACTTTAAAGGGTTATTTATTTATTTGTTTGTTTGTTAGTTTTCTGCTAAGTATCTCAGACCTATCTCAAGAAGTCAGGTCCTGTGTCAATAAAGCTTCCCACTGCTCAAAACTTGACTACATGGCACCTTTACCACCTGTGTCCCAGATTGTTAACCTGCATAGTCCATGGTCCAGTGAAGAATATGTCTTCATTTACCAATATCATATTTTCAGTTTGTACTGAATCTGTGGCAAAGTAATTTTTCAACTTGATTTTTTTTCCAGTAACACCAACCACACGACAAAATATGACCGTATAGGGAAATAAACTAAAAAACCTTAAAGTTTTCTTATGGAAATAGGTCTCATGCAAAGATGGCATGGTGAGTTGACCTTAGCTGGCTGCCAGATCCCCACCTAGTTGCTCTCTCACTCCCCTTCCAGGTCAGGAGGAGAAAATAAGATTAAAAACTCATGGGTCAAGATAAACATATTTTAATAAAGAAAAGCAAAGGCTGTGTGGAGAGGCAAAGTAAACAAAAAATATTTATTCTCTCCTTCCCATGAGCAGGAACTGTCCAGACATTTTCTGGGAAGCAGGGCCTTAGTACGTGTAGGGGTTGATTCAGGAGACAAACGCCTTAATAATGAGCACCCCTCCCCCTGCCTCCTCCTTTCTCTTAGCTTTTATTGCTGAGTCCAACGTCATATGGTATTGAATATCCCTTTGGTCAATCTGGGTCAGCTGTCCCAGCCATGTCCCCTCCCAAACACTTACCTACCCCTATTCTACTGGCCTTTGGTCGGATGGGGGTTGGAAAGAAAGCCTCAATGCTGTGTGAGCACTGCTCAGCTGTAGGCAAAACTTTGGTGAGCTATCAACACCTTCTAGTTACAAAGCACAGCACTATGAGGGCTGCTATGAGGAATGTTAACTCCATCCCAGCCAGACCCAATACAGATGGATGCAAAAATAATGTGTTTTATTCCCAAATAATGTTTTCTCATGAATACATCACGGAGTGTAGGGAACATGATGAACACAACATTGTAATTTTCATGATAAACTGGACTGCTATCAAATGTATGCTTAAGAGAGATTTTATACACCTGAAAATCACAGTACAGAGGAGAGATGTTTATCTACTTTTTATCTCTGTAACAGAAACCTCTCTTTGCTCTGAGGATGGTGTTAGCAGTCTGTGGGGCAGGATGCCACTCCCAACCAGGGAAACACATCTTTTTCCAATTGAGATACTCCAGGGTGTCTGAGACCTCTTCACAGGCCTGGCAGGTATGCTGTGGGCATAATGTAGGGCATACGGGCATCATCTGGAGGCCACAGTGCATTATGGCAACTCAGATGGTATTTAAGCCTATGTTTAGGCATTAGAAACACTCCACCAGTGTTTACAGATCCATTTCAAGTAAGGGAAATGACATTTATTTTCCGTAAGGACAAAGAATGGTGAAAATTTTTGACTCAAGTGAAGGTTTTATCTATTAACAATCACTCATTGACGTATGAAGTTACACCTCATTGCGCAGAATGTATCTTTTTATTATTTTTTGTTATCAATGCATTGGAAGTGCTGTGGCTTCCTGTCCCAGTGCATGTGTAGTGTAATACAATTAAGAATGCCTCTTGAGCATGACTCCTAAGGAAATCTGTGTTTGTAGTTTTGGGGAAAAAAGTACTACGCAAACCGAAAGAGCTGATATCCTGGGCAAGGAAATGCACTGCACTGGGAGACTTTAGATTCAGCTCTTGACTGTGCCTCTGGGGACGATGGTAAGACTTTGTGAAGGAGTGCAGAGCTGGCTACAAGCTCCCTTTACAATGCCTGGTTTCTGGTTTAGCTGCTCCCTGGGTTGGCCCTTAGCACAAGTCTGCACAGCCTGACTTCACTCCATCCTCCTTCGCCGTTGCCAGCAACTGCAGTGACGCGAGTACTTTCTGACATAGGGCTGCCCTGGCCTTGACTTTCTGTCTGATATTAGCAGCCAGAGCACACTGTGGGAGACATTGGGTTGGCGTCTAGCCATGGAAGAAGTCCCTCTGCTCTTGGCTGCTCACCAGCAGAGAGCTGTTGTGTTCTCTTGGCATGGTGAGACAGCCTCTGCATCAGTTTATTCTCCATGGGATAAGAGGAGATATTTTACTGAACTCCTAACTTCATAGACTTTAATGGAACAGTATGTCAGATATTTCAGTGACTTAATTGCCTTCCTCATGAAAGTAAAGTACTTGCACTTACAGAGTCATATCACAATAGCTTTTATAAAATTATGAACTGATTAAACTAGAATTTTAGTAACTTCTTTTTGTCATGAAACCCACAATGGAACTGCTCAGGGAACAGTCAAATAGGTACAGTTATTTTCCAAAAAAAATTCTACAAGAAATTGAAGGTTTCAGTTTGTTGGGGAACTGTGGGTTATTTTTTTTTACCAAACATTTAAAACTATGTTACTGTATTCACAAAATTTTTCAATATTGCTTAACTTGAAAACATTAAAAAATATCTATAGGAATTAAGGGAATATTCTGCAGTATATGTTTTTCTTCCTGCTTCAGTTTTGTACATTTTGAATGGAAAGGATGGATGAGAGAAGGAGAGGATGAAATCTGAGTTATAGAGGAAAAGCAAATTGTCCAAAATGAATCCTATTACACCAAAAATCTTGAAGAGGACTAAGTTTCCTAGGTGGAGCCAAGACTCCATCATTAATCTAAAATCTGAACAGTCTAGCTAAAGTTATCCATGGTTCAGTTACAATAGTGCTACCACTGTTGACAATACAGTTCGGGCTGATGTATGCAAACATTCTGGTACCTACCCCTTTTGCCTGCTGTTCTGCTCACCCTCTTCTCCCCTTTTGCCACAGCCCCCTCAAGAGGATGGTAGAGGTTTTCAGGAAGTGATCAGTGTCTCAAGTTGTTTACAGGGAGTGTGACACTGGCATTCCTTAACTTGTGATCTGCTTGGATTATTCTTATATTCTATCTAAAACAATATGCTTGCTTCCTTTATCTCCAATGATTCCAGATTTCGTATGTTGCTTGCTATTCCGTTCTCTTTTATTATCCTTAAAAAACATTTTACCAGACACATATGGTTGCACTCCTACGCTGCCCAGTAATTGACCATTGCCATTTGTGTTTAGTCCTGGGTTTTTTGGTATCTGTTGTTATACTACACTACATTTTTATTATAGGATCACAGGCAGTCCACCCTACATAGAATAACTACTTGTTACCATTACCTATTAGTTAGCAGTAGGCATTGCACTGTGCAATTACACACAGCTAAACTAAAGTTAAAACAATTCAGGATATATCTCTCTGACCTCTAGACAATTGCTGTCATAGCTGTGACAAGCTAAAACCAGCTCAAGCCAAGAGAACTGCGGACAAGTCCCGAGAACCTGTAGTGCTGGGTTAATAAAAAGTCTGTGGCCTCTTGCCAGAAATGGGAAACTCATTTTTACTCAGCTACAGGGCTCAAATTTTGTTTAGGAAGTTCATGTGAAGGTTTTCTGAAAGTTAAGGATTTTTCTGAAAGTACTAATTACGGAAACATTAAATGAGTCAAATAAGTAATACAAATACTTCATGAAAGAAACCTATAAGCCTTGAAATTGTGTAAAGATATGGAGTTTTAATAAGGTTATTCCTATAATCTTTAAAAATTAAGAAACACTTATGGGTGGTCTGCTTATGAAGGCTTAATCTTGTCCAAGCTTCAGCTGTTAAGCCATAAGAAAGTGACTATCTCTTAACAACTGCAGATTGGAATATTTATGGTCTAATCACTGACAGAAAACTTCATTATTACAAATGTGATAAGTGAATGTACTAATCATCTGTCTCTTGATAAACTAAGTTTAACCTTTAACCTAAATTTTATCTTCAGTTGTTCTCTAGCCCATTTAATGTTACTTTGTGGTTTGTTCTAAATGTACGAGTTTGCCACATATGGCCACTTCCTTTGATTATTCTTCTCTTGGTATCCTTTTTTTTTTTTTTTTTTTTTTTTGAGGAGGTGTTAGGACATAATTTTGGCTGTTTATCCAAGTGTATTAGCATTCCCACATCCTCTTTAGCACGCTTCATGTTCATTTTAGGTATTAGCAGCAATATCTCTAGTCTAACAGAATTTGGATTTCCAAGATACTGATTAAGGACTACAATGTGCTTAGTATTTGTGCCCATTATTGTGAAAACCACAAAACAGTAAAAGCTCTGCTAGAGTTATTGGATACCTAAAATAGTGTGCCTTAACTTGAGGAAATATTGCCAGACTGATGCTGCTGCTGCTAAAATGAGTCCCCACACAGGGCCACCATGACATGTAGTTATAACTGAACTGCCCATTGAGGTACCCAAAATAATTAATTTGGTGTTCAGAGCCCACCTTGCAGCTGCAAGATTCTGAAATGGTGGGTTTGCAGGTGGATTTGGTTTCAAATATACACTTATAAATATGTCAGTAAAAACAACATTCTTCTGAGATCTCAGGAGCCCTCTAGAAAGTGTCTGTATGTAAATGCAGCACTGTTGTTTGAAAGGGTGTCAGGAAATTACATTTTAATGGATCTGTACTGTTCCAGTTCTCTTGTTTCTATGAGACCTGTGGGAACATTCCTTTAGAGTGTAAATGTCCTTAAGCTTTTATGAATTGTTTTAAGAGACCATCAAGTATCCAGCACCAACACTTTTACACAACATGAGAAACTTTACTGAACAAAATTGCTTGTCCTGAAGAGTGTTAGTCACTCTTGTAAAAATGCTGTTCTGAGACTGGGTGGTGGATCACTTTAGGAATAATTGCTTGACTATTCTTTGGTGGGGAAGGAGCATGAATAAATAGAAGATTAATGATGCTACTTGATTTCAACTGCATTTAATGAGACAGGATGGAGCAGATTCTTGAAAGTTTTCAAAACTGGAGATTTATAGTACAATAAAATCAGTTATGGATAACCTTGTACCAAGCACAGGCAGTGATTTGTCTCTGCCACAGTTTTAAAATTTTTATGTCCATATGTCTTGTGTTGGTGGGATAAATTCGAATGAATATTTAAAACCTCTTCCAAATGATGACCCACAGAGCCACACACACTCAGCTTGTACATGTTACTGCTCCTGCTTAGGACTCTAATCCTTTGTTACAAAAGAATGGAAGGAAAATTATAAAGATAAAAATGTTTTGTTTTCTTAGCCTATGTACACATACATAGGACTTTCTGGATTTGAGCAGTAGCCTCTATGTCTCAATTTTCAGTGTTGAATTATCTGCATAATTACACTACCTGCACAGTCTATACTGATCTTTAATTTGTACCTGTCCATCACATGTGGCCTTATTTCTACTGTGCTTATCAAGGACATATCAGTTTATAGATGAAAAACAATAGGAGGTGAACCTGAAAAGCTAGAGCACACTTCAAATAGACTGTAGTCATCGGCTGAGGGCAGGGTCCTACTATTGACCAAACAGTCTGTAGTAAAGGAACAGTCTTAATTTTCTTCTTAATGTTAAGTTCCCTCAATATAGCACTTGTGAATAAATTTCTGTCACGTTTAGCTAGCTAAATAAATAGCTCCATTATATTCCACTCAATAATGATCCAGTATAGATCTGCCTGATCAGATCTCTCAATGTTATTTATTCTCCTTTTAATATATATAGTCACAGAAATACAGAATCATAGAATGGTTTGGGATGGAAAGGACCTTTAAAGGTCACCTAGTCCAAACCCCTTGCAACAAGCAGGGGCATCTTTAGCTAGATAAGGTTGCTTAGAGCTCCATCCAACCTGGTCTGGAATGTTTCCAGGGATGGGGCATCTAAAACATCTCTGGGCAAGCTGTCCCAGTTTTTCACCACCCTCAGCATAAAAAAAAATGTCTTCCTTATAGCTAGTCTGAATTTATCCTCTTTTAGTTTAAAACCCTTACCACTTGTCCTAACTCTACAGGCTACATTAGAAAGTCCATTCCCCTCTTTCTTAAAGGGGACTAAAAGTCCCCTTTAAGTATTGAAAGGCCACATTAAGGTTTCCCTGAAGCCTTCTGTTCTCCAGGCTGAACAGCCTCAACTCTCTCAGCCTTTGTTCACAGGAGAAATGCTCCATCCCCCTGATTATCTTCATGGCCTTCCTCTGGACCTGATCCAATGGATCCATGTCTTCCAAATATAGTTGCAAGTGACTGTTACAGGTCATCTAGTCTGCTCAAAGAAAGGCTATGGCAACACTAGATCATAAGCTCTCTCAGAACTGGCTTCTGGTGGAGCTAGTAGTCTGTCTGTGATTTAAAGTAAAAGAGAGTTGAAGAACAGAGAGGATGACTGTGGACAATAGCTAATTTTTTATGGCAAAATGATAATAATAGGAAAGACTGTCATATAGGGGAGTGGGCATTGGTTCTGTGAGGTATTCTGCATGGACCATCAGAAATCTTACTGTCTTTTTGCATCAGAATAAAGGTGCATATCTTTTGGCCTGTCTTCAATACAGAAATGAATAGGAGTACGTTCCTCTTCATCAAACTAAGAGTAGCCTAATCACCAACCAAACAAAATTACAATTACTTTTTGGAGGAGGAGAATATGAATAAAAAATCATATGTAATGATACAACAAATTGGAGACATTGAGGATCTGTAGTGATAACATGAGAAAAGAAACTATACAAAATGAAATAGAAATATGTTTACACCATAACAATTAAATGATAGACCTTTTGAAGAAATGTTCTCCTGAATTTTATATATATAAAAAATTAACTTATTTTTGTGATGAAAAAAATAAGGCTTTGATGTTATTAATCTTGATATGCTACACTGCTCGCCTCCAAGAAAAAAACAAACAAGCTAAAAACTGCCTTAGAAATTCAGTTTTTCGTAACCCATCATAGTAAATGCTTCAACTTGCCTGATGGTTCTGAGAAAGTCCTAAATCATTTGTTTATATGGCCTTGTTTAACATAAGATGTAATATATTAGTTTTACATTTTAGGTGCATAGTAAATCCAGCTAACATAACCAAAGAATGTCTTCTACTGTAAGAGATCTAGAAATGAAACTTGGAAGAAAGACACAATTTTTCTCAATGGCAGTTGGAGTCATCTGTCAGTTCAGGGAAATGTTCTGTTAAAACCTTGCTGCTAACAGATGAGTTAAACACTTCACAATCGCTTAAGTGTTAAATCACACAGCAGATGCTTGGTCGATCCATCTGTGCTCCTTCCCCCACTCGCTCATACATGCTCAACAGCAATAAGCAATAGTTAGGCTGAGATGTATTTTGAAATCAGGTTATCACTTCAGCATGTATTTAGTCTGAGAAATGTGTTTCTAAATTCAGTAATTTGAGGAAAATCTGTATTTTTAATCCTATTCTTATAAGAGAATCTCTAGGACAATACCAGAATTTTTCCCTTGAAATTTTCAGATGTGTCCTAGGTTAATAAGGTAACAAAGCCACCTCCTTATTTAATACATTTTGCAGAGCTACAGCTCTCTAAAATGGAACTTGGAGATAAACTACACTAAGGCTTGCATTTTTCTTTTTACTAAGCTGAATAGTGGTATTTGGTTATTGTGAGTATTTTGTTTGTTTTTTCATTTGTTTTTGCATGCTGCATCATAGCTTATAGCAATATCAAAATTTAGTGAATTCAGGAGTGTTCCTGCTTCTATTTTTTGTGAAGAAGTGGGAAATATCCTAATCTTCAAAAAGTCAACTGACCCTTTTACAAAATTTTAACATCACATTGCTAGTTTTAATATTTTCCAAAGCTCAGTATGATGTTTGCACTATGAAGGGCAGGTCTTTGTTTATTTACATGTTCTCTCAGTCTAGCTGTCTGCTATAATTGAAGTATTTATTTCATTCATTTAGAGCTGTTAATTTGAAGTAAAAAGACAAAGCAGTAACTGAAAAATTCAGTTCACTTTTTTTCTACCTCGTGGGGGAAAAGAAAAGTTAGAAAGGTTCTGAAGTTGCCATTATAAAGATTGAAAGGTCATAGGGTTATATTTTCAAACTTGTTTAGACAACCAGATAAATAGTTATCTGCCAGGTATGGCTACATGAATGTATGTATGCATATGTAAACATCTAACTAGCTTGAAATTTTGTCCAAGTATGACTTTGGCCAGAAGGTATGAAGTTCTGTTCACTGATAACTGTTTTTCAAGAACAGATATATTGATATTCTAACCATGTTTTCACCTGTGATGCGTATGTCACAAAAAAAAAATAAAATTAAAAATTCATTTTTAAATAATGCAACAATTCTGTCTTGGTTGTTTTCAGTTTAATTGCAGTTTTCTGCCTTATACAGTCTGAGACAACTCTCAAATTGAATCATGAAGAAGGAATATGCCACCTTCTGATTTCTGAAATATCTATAGAAAAATCAGGTTTCCAGTAATGTATGCCAACTTATGCGCTTTCTCAAGTAAATACATATGAAAAGAACATACCATTTTACTCAGAAAAAAACATCAGATATGTCATTGAGGTTACACTAGATGACAAATAAATATATTTTAGAGGTTATGCTGAAGAGGATAACTCTGATTAAAATGATGGTTTAAATCAATTGACCCAAGTCAGTCTTCCCTGGTGATACAAAACAGCTTTTTATAATTACCTATAAATATTAAACATGATGTGATACCTCATGCATCTGTGGTTGAAGAAAACAAAAAATTAACATAAAACATTTAGTAGCACGTAGGAAAAAGTTGTATTGAGTATCTTGGTGCAATTCTCACTTCCTCGCACTGAAGTTAGAGCTCTGACCATGCCTAGTACATGACTAGATTTTAAATTATAATTTAGGATGGATATCTGGATTTTGGGGAGGCAAGGGTCATATGATTCTGCAGCAAATCAAGTGTTGATAAAGGGGGCTAGTCTCAATGCACTTAGGGCCTCTTATTGTAGTTCTACCTGTTGTTACTACAGTGCTTGTAGGAAGAAAGTATGTCTCCCTCCCTCGCTTCTTGTTCTTCACCTAATGAAAAATGACAATGCCATGTGCTAGTAAAATATACTGAGATACATTTCAATATGTTGAAAAATACATGAGCCTTCAAGACTATTTCCAGATTTCATTAATATATTCATTACATAGCAATAATGGGCTGAATATTACATATGGAAGCAACAGTTGCTATTTCTTACAAAATATGAAAAGGTGTGCAGTTTGCCCAATACCTGTGTATTTTCTGAAGAAAAATTCTGGCTGAAGATCTCCAGAATGAATTATAACCTGACCACATTGTAACAATCCTACAAACCTAGCTCAAAGGAAACCAATTAGAGTATCTAGAACGAGATTCAACTCTTAGTAAGGCTGACCTGCATATAATGGCCATACTAGTTTTTCTCTGTCTTCATTAAGTTTTTAGTTCCATAAAGGGTGAAAATGTGCACCTAAAATGCTTGTGCTGTTTTCTTTAAAAACACCCCTTAAGGTTGATGTGCTCCATAAGTTTCCCCAAAGTTCTGAATATTGATATTCAGCTCAGACTGGGACTTACTATTCTGAGCATCAACTTGCCAGATCCTGTTACAGTGAAAACCTTGAGATAATGTCTAATGGCATGAAGTGAGACTGCTGTAGTGAAGTTAAATGATATGTGCCTGATGAAAATAAGTGATTTAGCAAGAATATTAAAATCTTTAATCTTACACATAATTTCTTAAAAGTGTGCTTATAGAGAAAAATAGTTCTTCAGCTCCGAGAGAAAAAAATTTTTAAAAAAGGAACACCGAAATGAAACATCTATTTTTAGTCTGAGACATTTATTTTCTCCCAAAGGGAAAATCTGCAATGAGTCACTCCAGCAGCTGGTGCTAAAGCTGACTGGGTTAGTCACATGCCTATGACCATCTTAATAGGGGTCCAAACAGCAAAAGGTCCCTGAAGGAACTAAAACAAAAAGTCCATAAAAATGAGGAGCAGCTGAGGTTGTTTAGCCTGGAGAAGAGGAGGCTGAGGGGAGACCATAATCACTTTCCATAGCTACCTGAAAGGAGGTTGTAGTGAGGTGGTGGTCAGATCTTCTCCCAGGTAACAAGTGATATGACAAGAGGAAATGGCCTCAAGTTGTGCCAGGAGAGGTTTAGATTGGATATTAGGAAAAATTTCTTCACCAAAAGGATTGTCAAGCATTGAAACAGGCTGCCCAGGGAAGTGGTTGAGTCACCATCCCTGGAGGTGTTTAAGACACATGTAATTGTGGAGCTTAGGAACATGTTTTAGTGGTAGTCTTGGGAGTGCTAGGTTAACAGTTGGACTTGATGATCTTAACCGCCTTTTACAACTAAAAATGTTCTATGATTCTATGACTCTATATGAAGGTCCACGACCAGCAGGCATCTGTTCAGGTCACCTCCACCTTATCATCATTTGTACATGTGTCCGTGCTTTTAATCAGTACTTCCTGCATCTGTATTGTTAGCTGGGCATTGCATTGAGCTGAATTAAGGTTTGCTTACTAACAACGGCTTTAACTAGTGCTTACACCTAGAGATATGTATTAACCTGTAAACTGTATGTTCTATGAACTGATCCCAGCAAGTATGGCAGCATCCGTATTTTCTGCACATCATCAATGTGCAGCAATTCTCTTTGACAGTATATTGCAAAGCCATTTTTCCTTTCCAGATTTGGAAATTCAGTTGGTCTTCTAATGAGCTCAGGAAACTGAAAATATTATGGATTGCTGCTTAGAAGTGCTTCCAGGCTACTCATAGAAACTAAGAGAAGCAGGCTGATTGCAAGGAGCAAATAGTTGCTTACTGTGCATGGGTGACTGAGAAGTCAAATCCCTGATGGTGAGTCAAATTATGTCCTTTCAACCAAATGACTAATAAAGTACAGTCATTGGATGTTAAGTGAGATTTCTACCTCTCTTCGATAGTTTTGCCAGCACTTGCATTTAACCTATGCCCCATGCCTGGCCAGGAAAGATCAGGGCTGTCATGATTCGTATCACACTGCCACAGCTGAATGATGTGGGGCAGCCTGATCCACACCAGAGAGTTCTGAGTACTCTCATGTATGTTGTGTGGGTGGCTGAGCTGGCGATACTGGTGTCTAAACACACCAACAGCCAGGGATTGCTTACATTAATTGCAAACTCAAGAAACTGAACAGTTGGTAATGTTTATTTAAAATGTTGAAGTCATTGCAAATGATGATAGATTGCAGCCAGACAATGATGTGTGACGTCTCAGTGACCCTGCTCCACGGGAAAAACATGAAATCATTGGGGAAATAATTTTAATTCTAGCATGAGGAGCAGCTATTTAAGGACTGAAGTCAGTCAACCAGGCTATCCCTTAGGCAGTTCTAAAAGGGAAAAAGTAATAGCCAAGTGTTTATTATTTGCAATTGTTTCACTTCTTCAGTAAATTTTGTTATTTTTGTTAGGATGTGCTTATTAGAACAAGTCCAAAAGAATCTAATTCTTTACAGCTATGGAGGGTGTGAAGCACCAAACAAAATGTAGTCATATGTCAAAATGAAAGACAGTCTCCTGTTAATGATTTATCTTGTCCACATGGTAGTTTTGTTTAACTTAAAAGTATGTTGATACTTTTTCATAAAAGAGGTAGAGAGACTTATGTGCACACATTTTTATTATAAAAGTAGTCTACTTGAATTCTGGCTATTGTCATCAGTTTCTTCTAAGTGTACACAAGTTTCAGCCGACCCAACTTTCCACAAGACCTTAGTCTCCTTTTTTATTTTTAAATTTTAGCAAGCTCACTTACAAGTATCTAGATGCAGAAGAGTTGGTGAGATGATTAAATTCTGATACTGAAATAAGAATCACAAAATAATTATTTACATACATTTCTGACACTATTCATATATTATCTTTTATATAGAAATGAACAAATGAACAAAGTGCATTCTACCTTGCTACTGGGACAGTGGACTCATGCTCAGTTGCAGAAACTAACTTGACAGACGGAAACTTGTTAACACTTTAAGAGATATTTGTGAGTGATGTGTCAGAATCCAAAACCTCTGACTGGCACTTAGATTTGACAGTGACAAAAACAATGGTTCTGAGTTGGCCAGAAACCTGTCAATCTTATGTGAGTTGTTTTTCTTCACTATTTCTAAACTGTTTTGTTTCTCCCATCATGTTTTCTCATTTCCTATCTAAACAAACACCACTCCAGTGAGGAAACTTCAATTTATGTATTATAATGTTACATTTCTACACCCCTAAAGGCTTAATTGTCTTCAATAACACCTCTCAGTTTTATGTTAAGCTATTTGAGTACTCAGAAGAACATAATAGGAGTGTGTGTGGGTGATTGTCATTGGTCTTGCTCAGCCTAGGCAATATGCTAAGAATTGTTAGAGCACTGGAAATTGGCACATATTTGGTTATACATAAGCAAACCTTCTTTTGGTATATGTAATTTGGAAATGCAATTTACCTTTAGTATGAGATACAAGTCATCTATACAGGTAAAGTGTAGAATTACTGTCTCAATGCACAGGTAATCTTGCTAGCCCTCTATGTCCAATCCTTCCAGTTCTTCATAACAGCTTTACACTATCTAATACTACTCAGCTGAAAGACAACCAGACTCCAGAACGTTTATGAAATCAAGGAAGGTATAACATAGTAGTCCAATCTGTTCAACAATTGTTAATAATAGTTTTAATGCTAGATTCATTTTTTGTCTCCTCTTGATGTCTCTGTTGATTGTTTGTGCTAATGTAAGTTAAAGAAGAATGGGTTCACAGTACTGCAAAGTCTTTCAAATGAGCCATTGCCAGACTGATGACAACATACAGCAAAATCAGTAGCTATTAGTGAACAGCTGTAGCTCTAATACAGCTTATCAATTCAGAACCAGTTTTACTGACATGCAGGATACAATCATGTGGTAGGTAGATCCTGGCCAGCAGCTAAGCACCTACACAGCTGCTCGCTACCTGTCCACCCCTCCCTGTGGGATGGAGGAGAGAATAGGAAGAGCAAGAGTGAGAAAATTTGTAGGTCAAGATAAAGACAGTTTAGAAGTGAAGGAAAGAGCAAAACAAACCAACAACTGATGCAAAGGCAATCACTCATCACCTCTCCCACAAACAGACCAATGCCCAGCTGCTCTCTGAGGAATAGCTACCATGGAAACAGACCCCACAAACTTTTTTTTAATTTATTGCTGACCATGATATCCTATGGTATGGAATATCCCTTTGGCCCTTTGTGTCAGCTGTCACAGCTGCCTTCTCTTTCAAATTATTGCCCACCCCCAACCTTATTGCCCATGGGGACAAAATGACAAACAGAGAAGGCCTTAATGCTGTGTAAGCACTGTTCAGCAACAGCCAAAACACTGAGGTGTTAACACTGTTTTAGTCACAGATCCAAAACACAGCACCATATGGGCTGTTATGAAGAAAACTCAGTACAAGAAAACCGAGTGCCTACTTTATTGAAAATAAACTTAAATTCAGTTAGTAAATGGACTGCAGAACTTAATCTTATAAAAGTGCAGCTCATTTCTTGGAGACCATAACCATAGTTTTCTATTTTTCTGCTAATTACGGAGACAACAGCTGCTCAGAGTGCCCGGTTCCTTCTGGCAGGCTCCTTGCATGTGGAGAACAACATGTGGGTCCTGGGGAGTAGGAGAGAAGCAGCAGGCGCTGGTCTGTGCTCAAGTCTCCACATGTGGTAGGGTTAGGAGGCAGCTGTGTTGTGCATTTGGTTCCTGGAACTAAAAAACGTTTCTGGGTTTTGTGGTGCGGATGTAGTCTGAAAAAAACCTATTTATTTCCTCTAAGACTGTCAGTGAATTGGCATCCTATGGTGGACTCAGAGCTGGAGGACAATCTCATCTACAACTGAACTTGAAGGGGTGCCTTTATCTGCAAGACATTTAACCATCTAAATACTTTCAGTGACCTAAAGTCAGGTATTAACACTAGCCTCTAGCTGAAGCAAAGTGTAATTCTAAGTTTGTAAACAGGGAAAGGAAAAGGAGATTCACAGACTTGAAGAGTCAATGTAGTATGCTTAGATCTTGTTTAATACCTTCCCTCTATAGCTTGGCACAGCCCCACCTTTCGTTAGAGGTTCTGTATTCATTTGCGTTGACTTTCATTTCAAGAGGGATGAGCTGTTCCCACAGCAGCTGTGATATAACTGTTATGAATGTGAGGGTGTACAATGCATTCTGTTAACAAAGAGAGGAATTATATGTTACTGGAATTGTTGGAGGAACTCTGCCTCTTTCCTTTGTGCAATATCTACACAGCAGTTGACAGAAAACCACACTTCATGTTCATGAGAGCCCTGCATGGCTTCCTGAATTGATTCTTACGAGAATAATCTGAATGCAAATCGCAGCTCTGTGTTCATTATAGGTACCATAAAGTAGCCGTAAGTGCTGAAATTTATAACTGACTGAATTTGCCATAAATGATGTGTGCTTTATTGCCTGTTAATGCACAGTTGCTGCAGTAAACTTTGCAGTCTTGTTATTTTATAACATTTTATCGTGCATATTAGAACAGCATGCTCACACTGGCATAGTTAAGAATGAGTTGCAGTTTCCATTACAAAGCTCTGTTTTTCAGTAATAAAGATTCACTCTCTGCTCTAATGTAGTGCATACATTTTAGATCTGCACTTTTCCCTTCAAAGTAGTCAGATTGGCTAATTCTAAATAATTTATATATGAATATGACAGAATGGGATATTTGTTAGAATTTGGATTAATTTTCAATCTTGTATTTAAAAATGCAAGTGGCTTTAATTTAAACAAGGGAAACAGTTGTTTACAGGAGCTGTTCCGGTTTAGTTAAATCAGCACTTTTTCTCTGTTTTCCCAGGGAGTAACAGAGGGCCTACATGATGTAAAGTCATAGTGACCTGATGTAGACCTGTATTTCAAATGAGTAAGTCCAGTTGATCAGTGGGGCTTCTGCCTTAATGAAGAGTACAGGACCACTTTCATGAGTTGAAGCCCATGTAGACAGATGTTTCCCAGAAGCTAGGTTTTTACAAATGTTTAATAAGGAAGAAATCCAGATAATATTTTTGAAAATCATATTGCATTCATGTTACATTTTGCTTCTGGAGGCTTCATTGCGCTATACAAAGAAGGATACTGGAGGTACTGCTTCCTGCACTTATTCTTTAAAAGGGAGGACATAGGTACCAAGCAGGCAAAATATACAGTATTAGCTAGTGACTCAATATCAGAGAAAGGAGGAATGTAGACTGCTGGTTAGTTACTGGGCAATACTGGGTTTTACGCCAGCCTCTCTGTTTTGGTTGTCTGGGTTTTTTTTACTTTCCTACCTTGGGCTCAAGTACTTCCAAAGAAGCTGTAAAAGTCAGAACTTCTTAATCAGTAAATCTAAATGTGGTTGGTATAGCTCTGGAAGATGTCAGAGAGATGCATCTGTGCCCCTTTCTTAACAAAACTCATGTAAAGTATGTTAGGAAGAGGATGGGGCAAGAGTGGAGGTCCATGCTCCAAGACATGTTCAAATGCAAGATTTTTGGGAGGATTTAGGCTTACACAAATCTCTCCTTGAAAGTAAATGAGAAACCCTTGCACTTCCTCACTGTGTGTTGTTTGGAGGTATGGTTCAGAGGTTATGTTCTCACTGAAGAAGATGTGTTTTATTTAACAAGAAAATCCCCTGCATCATCTTCTGTGTAAGTCAGCTTCCCTTGGACTTCCCCTGAGTTACAGCATTATGTTTCTGGGAGCTGCTGACAGCTCCCGAGGCAGGCTTAAGCTGATCTGAGGACAGCTGAAAAAAAGAGGCAGCTTCCATCTGCACAAGCTTTTTATTGCATTTCAACTTTGCTCTACATACTTTTTGCTTTCGAAAGGATGAATTAAGCAATGCTTTGCAGTGACAGGGACATCTTCAAAATAAGTATTTGCTGACAAAGACAAGTCTTTCAGCATCCACATCACAGGGTGACCCGCAGAAGGAGGTGTGGGTAGTATCAAAGGGGGCTACAACTCCTGTCCTGGCATAACCTCTTCACCCAGCACTTAATACCCACCACTGGAGGGGGTGGATCAAGTGAGCCCATAGGAAACCCTCTGTTGCTGTTAGCCTGTTAAGTGCAGGGTAGGCAGTACTGGGGGGAGCAGAGCTGAGGAGCAGTTACCGACCCCTCCTGGTGCCACCATCCCTGCTCCCCCAGTACCAAAAGGTACTTGGAAACCATGCATGCAGGGCCACTGAGTGACATGAGCATTTTCCATCAGACATCTCTGTCAGGAGAGGCAGAAAGATCCAAAATATCTAGCACTGTGAATTCTTTGTGCACCTACACAGCTGATCCAATTTTAATGACACCTTCGGTAATTGAAGGTGGCACATGAGCCAGGAGATTAGTACAATTTCTTGCCCTTTCCAGTTGTTTCACATATAACATGACTGAGATCCATGTGGAGTTTGTTTTCCAACTACCTCAACTGTGATCTGGCAATGACAATAGCAACGTTGATGTAGTGGCAGTGCTAGAGCTGTGAAGGTGTAAGGATGTAAACACTGCAAGGTCTGGGAAGAGTGGTTACAGCTTTTATTAGACCTACTAGATGCAGCTAAAAATGCAGATAAGCTTCCAGGCACACAAGACTCAATACCACATACAGACATCTGTTTTCTCCATCTATGAATAAGTCCAGTAAAAATAAAAAAGGAAGGATCGCTGTGTAACCTTTCTCCTTTCTGTTAGAGGTGAACAGCTCTTAAGGACATTGTAGTTTGGCTCAGACAGGCAGCAAGCTAGAGAAAAAAAATCTTGAGGATTAACGTGTTTTACGCTGTACGCTGTGGGATAAACCCTTGGTGACTGCTACTTCCTCTCAGCACAGAAATCACCTGTGCAGAGAATGCTGAACTTCCCTCCAGCACAGCTCAGGTGGAAAGCCCTATCTGCTAATGCAGCCTGAAAAAGTGGTACTGCCTTTGATAGTGATGCTTTGGGATCAGCTTCAGGAGATGTTAGTGTACAAATCCACAGCTCTGTCCCTAGGTCGCAGCGTGGGCAGGGGCAGCCCAGAACACAGTTCTGTATTGTGCATCCTAACAGACTCCAGTTTCAGTATATTTCCACAGCTGTGATTTCTGCAACGTGTATTTATCCTAATTCAGTTGCCATCAGTTCTTCTATGACTCTTCCACAGGACTCAGGTGTGGTCCTGTGTGGAAATCCCATGTTTAAATCCTCTTTCTAATGAAAGGAAACAAAAAGCTGAACACCAGCAGAAAAAAAAGTCTTGTAGGTACTTAATGCACCAGAGAAATATGATTTCATTGTATGCCTTATAGTATCTGTTTGTAAATAAATAATGTTAAAGTTGTGCTGCTGTAGAAAAGCACCCCTTGAAAGTATTGTATAACTCCTCTACATGCAAATAATCTCTTCCTAAAAGCACAAATGAGTTAAACTTACTTAACATCTCTACCCAATATAAATTACTGCAATGATTAAAAACAGCTCAGGAGCCACTTTGTACATGGTGCTATTAAACTTACCAGTTACAGACAAGTCAGCATGGACTAGAGGGAAAGTAAGATCCAAATTCAGAAAAAGAATGAAAAAATATTTGCAGCAAGGGACTATTATGACAGTGACACAGGGAGAAAAGTGAGTAAATTAAAAGTAACAAGTGAAGTACAAGCTGCAAAGTGGAACTGCTGCACAGTACCTGCCTTTTAAAGCATCTGAATTTTAGCTCTAGCTGAATGTAATCTTGCAGTTCTAGTCTGATAGGACATGACTTTCCAAAAACATCTGGAAAGTAAAAGCTTGAGGGAAAATATGGTGCTTAATCTGGGACTAAGCAAAATCTTTGGTCAGAATGGGTACACAGAAGGTGGGTAGCAGCACCTGCAGTTATGCAGGGTCTAGCATAACATAACACTCAAGCGTCTGTTTTGTTTTGTTTTGTTTTTTCTTTTATTTCACTTTCCTATGCATCAGTGTTAGTTTTGTTTGGTTTGGCTTTTCACATGTATTTTATGTATATATACACGCACACTAATTCATGTGTATTTTTAATTTTTTCCTGCACTGTTGGCTTAAAACATGTACTCTGCTGGAGAATATAACACAATTAATTTTTCCAAAGTGGAAAGGATCATCCTCACTCACTCCTGCCCTTATCTACTATTTTTAGTGACAGAGAAACTGTAGGTAAGAGTTTAAGAAACTCAGACACTTCCTTACTGAAAACATAGACAAAGTATAAAACTTTTCTCTAGCTTTAAAGATAAATATGAGCTAAAATCCTAGATCCAAACACCCTTCAATTTTGAGAAAATTCAGACCTCAAATTAAATTGACAGATCTACTTTAAGATTTTCCCAGGCAGGAAGAGACATTTTAGGCTGGAAGAGATATTGCTGCAAAGATTGTGGCTTCAGATTTACACAGCAGCTGAGCCAGAAGCTTTCAGATTTTCCATTTAAGACTTTCCTGAGTACATTCTCCCTAAATGCTACTTTAGTTGCCTGAGATTTTTTTATGGAGTTTCTGGCCATCAGATATATCTGAAAAACTTATGCACTCTCCTTTCAGCCACAAGATTTGCTCAAAAATTGCTGGTAACAGTAGATTCTTATCTTTTATACAGGCCAGTCACTGAAAAGGCAAATGTAATTTTTGGCAAGTTTGTGGCAGGAGGAAATATGCTGTTTATCCAGTTTGGAATGCTTGTCACATCACTAAATGCATATAATTTAGGTAAACTTTTCAATAAGTTATGGGAGGAATGTTAAAAACAGATACTATGAAAAAGGAAAGAAAATCTACAAGATTGAATGCCTGGAAAAATACTTCCAAAATGTGAAGTTCATTAAGCTGCAGTAAAATGTCCCAGGAGTAGCAGTGGTCAGCTGCTCAGCTCTTCAGTCAAATAAAAGTAGTCTGGACAAAGTATTGCAAAACACACTTTAGAGAACAATTTTGTAGTGGTCAGGAAAATAGAGTAAATGAACTAATAGGTCTTTTTCATCTCCATGTCCTTTTATAGTATGGTTGTTTGGAGCAAATTTGTGTATTTAACCTCCGGCTCATGAGTCTGAGAAAGCTGTTACAAAACTATGTAGTCATTAAAATGTATTCAGAGGTATAATGCAATCTAAATTTAAATGTAAAGGAAACCCAAAAAGACTTGGGTACCAAATGTATCTGTGAGTAATGTTAAAGTCCTGGTCATCCATGACTTACATGGTAGCTTCAAGAAGCTTCTGGCATTTTGTTGGAGAATCATTTCCAGCAGTCATTTGGAAAGCTTTATTAAGTAATAGAAAATTCTCACTGCAAAAAACCTAAACCAACATTTTTTTCACGCCCTGTTGTCTTATTAATTGGCACGTTTAGAGCTGTGAACTGAACAGAACCAAGCAGTTTAGATGTCACCCAGGTTTACATCTTTTTCAGAGAACTGGGAGTAGCAAATGGACTAGTGTCTGTGTAAATGAGGTGATTTGTGAGTGTGGGCATGACTGCCTTGATTGTAGTAAGTGTGAGAATGACCTTGAGTTGCACATTTACTGGTGTGAGCAGGGATTTGAGCTGGATGCCTGTCTGGTGAATAGGTTATCTGTCCATTTTACAACCATCCTATTTCATCAGTGCTCCTCCATTAAGATCTGTTTGTAACTGATGTCTTAAATTGGCTGTGTAGAGGCCCCTCTGTGTTTGTACTGCATGACAATAGCTGATCTGCTGATGTTATCACCAGGTGACACCAGCAAAGCTCCCACAAACAAGTGTTTGCTTACACTTGATACTTTTCTCCAAAGAAATTTGGAAATGATATGTTGAAGTGTTTTGAGGCCCCCTCCACTGTACTGATTGCTTCTCCACCTTCTGTAACAGGGAGCATAGCTCTGTTGGGCAAACATCTCATACAGGCACCTAATCCTGGTGCCTGCATTTTGCATTGTCTTGATATTATCGTGTCTTAGTTAAGGGAAAGAAGTGACTTCCTGGCTGCAAACCATGCAGACAGAGCTGAGCTTGGCTCTCTCCTTCTGGTGATGCCTCTGTGGGGACTGAAACTCAGCAGCTCAGGCCATGCTTTCTGCTATAACCCCTGCTGTCAATAAGTCTCACAGGTGTGAGTGACAGGTTCATTACCTTCCAGCTATAGGGTCCTGTAGGGCTTCTCTCAGTGATGCATAAGGAGGAACAAGAACCACAACATACATATTCATGGAGCTTCAGACTGCGCAGGTCTCTTGAGGGTAAGAATAGCCAAACATACCTTTTTCTGCTGATGTCAGCAGTAGCTGTCCAGTAACCCAGCAATTTTTTACAGTAATGAGACCAAGGAAGAGCTGTTACCTGATAGCTCAGTCAGAGCTATTGCATAGTTAATTAAAGCAATGGTCCTCAACTTTCCCTACATGCTAAACAGACAGAAAACAACTGAACTTGTCCCTGCTACGCCTATGCTCAGACATACTGAAATGGCACATACTCCTTGCTCGAGAGTGAAACTCATTACAGTCATTCTTACAAGAATCTTTACCCATGTAATTTGTACCAGTGGGGCATTAAGAAGGTCTAAATCTTACTCTCTTTCAGCTTCAGTTCTTGACAGAGTTCAGTTTCTGTTTCATTTCAGTACATTTATCAGAGTCGCTCGGTGTCTCCCAGCAGCTGCCATGGAAGTGCCAACTGAGGCCCCCGCAGTCTGACTTTGCTTTCCATTCAGGCTTTTGATGCATCTCAAGATTCAACTCTTTTATTCTTTTTGTCAGATGCTATATTTTCTTCTTGCTTTCTCTTGCTCTGGTGCCTCTGGACTGTAGTATAATTCTGACACCAATAGTTGTTATAAATAATATAGTCCCTGCTCTGGGGAATGAAGAGTTGACGAAGGAAGGCATAGTGCATTGAACATAGCATGAATGCAGTAGATCTCTCATGCAAGACCACCAGCCCTAGGAGAGCTACAGTGGGAATTCACTCTGTTTCAGTTTGCTTTCGGCTTCTGTGCTTCAGCTGGGAAAAGATAATGGATTTTAGATTATTCTTCAGACTTTAGGACATATCAGACTTGAGTACTGTGTGATATATATCCATGATAAACCTATGTATTTACCATAGATCTTGGCAAAAAGACTCTTGCATAACACTTGGAGCCCTTTTTGTTTTATAAAACTTGCAAGGACACACAAAGGGAGACATTCCTTAAAGTCTGAACTGTAAGTCTGGCTTCTTAATTTTTAGGTTTAATTCTCAATGCCAGGGAACTTTCAGGGCTCAATTTGTGCATACGTTCTGCCATATATCAGTGAGGAAATCTCATCTTTCCTTCCGTATGGTACATAAACCAGAAGTTTGGCAACATAGTTCCCACTTTACTCGGAGTACTAGTCTTTAGTTTTTGATTTATCCCATTTGTACACTTGAACTCTGGCCTGAGGAGTCAGTAGCAGTTCATAATGTTAACCATTTTTGTGTATTCATTCAATGTACTTGTTCCCAGAGAGTGTTGTGCTGTGCTGGGTTTATCTATTTTTAGAAATAAACAGTGACAAATATTTCCATCAGGAAAATAATAGAAAAGTTGCTTCAGTTGAACCCAAAGTTTGACTCACAAGGAAACAGACTTCTGCCATATGTTGAACTTCTAAAGTGGAAAATTAGAAGACAATTTAAAATAAGACTGAAGAGGATTTTCAATGGTTGCTGTGTCTGACAGACATCTAATTTTCAATGACTTTTTTCTGGGTAAGTTTTAGGCCCCTGGCCGGTCTCTAGTGCCTTTGAAAATATCTTCTTGCCTAATACCATGTTGTACATGATGTGTAGAAACAATTCTGATTATCCCAGAGATGCTTTCCTTAGGATAGTCTAAATGCAGCCATTTAAAAGACACACGACTCCAATGAACACTCCTGGTAGCACATTTCTGTAAAGCCTTAAAGGCAGGGATGAAAACCCATGCAAGACAGCACTGCTGTTTGAGTAGCAAAACCAGCAAGGTTATTACTTTGAGGAAGCAATGGAAGTTGGCACTACAGTGTGTCAGAGTAAGGTTAAGTGAGCTAAAGACTGCAGGCCTGTCTAATTAAGTAAATAGACTATCAATCACAAAGAATAACAGTCCTAAGTAATAGGTTTATAAACCTTGCAATCTTGTTCCATGGATTCCAGTGTTGTCCTATTTTCATTATGCAGAACTAGAGATTTTGACTGAGGAATCAGTTCTCAGCAGGACAGAAGTTACAAGCTCCTGGTAATTTAGGGGGAAAAATACCCAGATGCTCAGAACAGGTTTGACACATAAAATGAAGAGACAGATGCAGTATCACCAGTCCCAAGTGTGCCAAGCTGATGGGTGACTTGAGAATTTGAAGTTTGCATAAGGAAATAAATATCTTTAGGACCTTCTTTTGTTTTCTGATTTCTGTAACTTCTTCATTCATATTTTCAGGTTTGGAGGATGAAGCTTGCTTTATATATTTTAACCAAAAACTGAGCTTCTGCTATAATTTTGTAGCTGCTAAAATCTCAGTTCTTGTGTGGTTTCAGCATCTGGTAGAGGCAATTTTCCAAGCTCCATATCTTGAAGGTTCCTGACACTCAAGACAATGTTCATCTGATAGCTTTATCTGCTTCTGTGATAATCCAAATATTTGGGATCATATCTCATGGGAGCTGCTGAAGGGAATGGGGAAATGAAAAAAACACCTGCTCTAGTTTATACTTTATCACAGTGCAAATGCCAGCTCTTCTACAGGGCTCTTTAAGTGTCTTTCCCATGACATGGGTTATTCACAAATAGGCAGCCGCAGAACACAACATGATTTTAATTACCAATTTATTCAGTCAGCCACTACGTTTTCCAATCTTTATTTTTAAAAGCCTCCAAACCTCTCACTAATTAGGACTCCCTTCTTCCTCCAGCTGTTAATGGGCACAAACATGGCTAATTTGAAATATGTCTAATCAGAGCACTGCCTGATTCTGTCTTCATACAATAGCTATTACCCTAAGGGACAAATTATGTCTTCAATTGCACACACTCACCCCATTCACCAATGACTTGACAGTCCATCCTTCAGAGGGAAAATATGTATTACAATTAGCTGTACAGGTTGCATATTTATTCCTTTTTTTAAAATATTTTTTTTCCGTATATGAATATACATGTGTATTTATTTATTATTGTGGATTTGGTTTATAGTTTATTTTTACTCTAGCAGTGCTACTTTTCTTTAAGACATCCTTTTATATCTGTGCACAAGCCTACAAGGTACCTTGAAGAAACCCACTCTCTTTAAATATGTTTCACAGAACATACTCTTGTAACACAAGTGACCCTGTAGTTGTAAATTAATCTCAGAATAATTGTTTATTGACTGTTAAAGCTTGATAATCTCTCCAATATGATCACATACTGCAGGTCCTCTGACACAAAATTGTGCACCATGTCTTGTGAAGGTGCAGACTAAGGTTCATAGCCCACTTAGACTAAGAAGACAGAGGTAACAGCTTGTGGATGATCCTCAGCCCATGGCTCCTGCATGCACTGTGGTTAAATAGCAGATGTATTTTGGAGGAAAGGATGGGGAGGAGAAGGGAAAGCATCAGGGCTCAGCTTTGGATGGAGATGCGGAAGGAGGGCTTGGAGCATTTGTGGCCTGAGGAAAAGTGAATTGAAGGCATGAGTTGTTATCCTTAAGGTTATGTGGCTGATAGGGAAAGGCAGGAATGAGAAAACCAGTGTTTGGAATGTGGATGAGGTTGTAGCTGGCCTTGCATGACTGCGGCAGTGCTCTAGTATTGATGAAGACCAGGAGGCCTCCCACCCCCCTGGGGTGAAATCGGTGTGCTCAGCTCGCTCTCTGAAATGCCTGTACCCCAATGCACGCAGCATGGGGAATAGACAGGAGGAGTTAGAAATCCATGTTCGGTCAGGGGGTTATGATCTAGTGGCAATTACAGAGACTTGGTGGGACAGCTCGCATGACTGGAATGTGGTCATGGATGGCTATGTCCTTTTCAGGACAGACAGGACAGAGAGGGGAGGTGGTGGGTTTGCTCTTTTGTGAGGGAGCAACTACAGTGTATTGAGTTCTGTCCAGGGGCGGATCAGCTGTGAGTTGAGAGCTTGTGGTGTGAATTAAGGGTCAGGTTGTCATGGGTGACACTGTTGTGGGTGTCTATTACAGGCCACCGGATCAGGGTGAGGAGGTTGATGAGGCCTTCTACAGGCAGCTGATAGAAGTCTCACAAATGCAGGCCCTGGTTGTCATGGGGGATTTAACTGCCCTGATATTTGCTGGGAGGCCCCCTCAGCCATCCATCCACAGTCCAGGAGGTTCCTTCAGTGCACTGATGATAACTTCCTGATGCAAATGGTGGATGAGCCAACTAGGAGAGGAGCGCTGCTGGATCTTATTCTCATGAACAAGGAGGGTCTGGTTGAAGCGCTGAAGGTTGAGGGTGACCATGAAATGGTGGAGTTCAGGATCTCATGTGGCAGGAATAGAATACCTATGTGCTAGGTATTCTAAGTTTCTCCTCGCCCAACTCTCCAGCCTATCAAGGTCTTGTTGAATGGCAGCACAGCCCTCTGGTGTGTCAGCCACTCCTCCTAGTTTGGTGTCATCAGCAAACTTTCTGAGGATACATTCTGTACCCTCATCCCGGTCGTTGATGAAGATATTAAACAACACCGGTCCCAGTACCGACCCCTGAGGGACTCCACTAGTCACAGGCCTCCAACTAGACATTTGACAGAGTCTCCCACAGCATCCTTGCAACTAAACTGAGGAAGTGTGGTCTGGATGATCAGATAGTGAGGTGGATTGTGAACTGACTGAAGGAAAGAAGCCAGAGAGTTGTGGTCAATGGGACAGAGTCTAGTTGGAGGCCTATATCTAGTGGAGCCCCTCAGGGGTCGGTACTGGGACCAGTACTATTCACTGTATTCATCAATGATTTGGATGAGGGAATAGAGTGCTCTGTCAGCAAGTTTGCTGATGACACCAAACTGGGAGGAGTGGCTGACACACCAGAAGGCTGTGCTGCCATTCAGAGAGACCTAGACAGGCTGGAGAGTTGGGCGGGGAAAAATTGAATGAAATATAACAAGGGCAAGTGTAGAGTCTTGCATCTGGGTAAAAAAAACCCATGTGCCAGTATAAGTTGGGGACTGAGCTGTTGGAGAGCAGTGTAGGGGAAAGGGACCTGGGGGTCCTGGTGGACAGCAGGATGACCATGAGCCAGCAATGTGCCCTTGTGGCCAAGAAGGCCAATGATATCCTGGGGTGTATCAGAAGGGGTGTGGTTAGTAGGTCGAGAGAGGTTCTCCTCCCCCTCTACTCTGCCCTGGTGAGGCCGCATCTGGAATATTGTGGCCAGTTCTGGGCCCCCCAGTTCAAGAAGGACAGGGAACTACTTGAGAGAGTCCAGTGCAGAGCCACAAAGATGATGGAGTGGAACATCTCCCTTAGGAGGAAAGGCTGAGGGAGCTGGGTCTCTTTAGCTTGGAGAAGAGGAGACTGAGGGGTGACCTCATTAATGGTTATAAATATGTAAAGGGTGAGTGTCATGAGGATGGAGCCAGGCTCTTCTCAGTGACATCCAATGATAGGACAAGGGGCAATGGATGCAAGCTGGAACATAGGAGGTTCCACATAAATGTGAGGAAGAATTTCTTCCCAATGAGGGTAACAGAACACTGGCACAGGCTGCCCAGAGAGGTTGTGGAATCTCCTTCTCTGGAGACATTCAAAACCCGCCTGGATGCATTCGTGTGTGACCTGACCTAGGTGTTCCTGCTCTGGCAGGGGGATTGGACTAGATGATCTTTTGAGGTCCCTTCCAATCCCTGACATTCTGTGATTCTGTAATTTGAATTTCATGGGAATCTGAAAATGATTTCAAAATACCTTGCATTAGGGTGACAGAGCCTGCTGAAAAAGAGGGGTAACTGCCTATCAATCAACTTAAATCCTATGTCCAGTGAAAGCTAGAAAGCTGATTGTAAACCCCTCACCCCAACAAACTTTAAAAGTAACTAACACTTCACAGGTGTTTAATTGACATGTTCATTTTTGTCTAGCTTTTGTCCTAGTATTTTCCTAACTCCTTCTTACATCACCAAATTCAGCTTCCTACTCAATGCATTATGCTCTCTCCAGTACTGGATCCATCGACAATTTGAGCATCACAGGCCCCAGAGGTGCAGGTTAAAGACAGCTGTATTTTAGCTATGAAGGTATTGGTATGTCAGATAAGGTAACAGCTACTATACAAATACCTGTTTCCAGAGATATCTGCAACTGGACCCAAGGAGAAATCTCCTCAAGATAATATGTGTCTGGAGGTATAATGGTCCAGAGTCTCATTGGATACCAAACTCCATGTGGGTACCCCCCTCTAGGACTGTTAGCTAAGGGTATAACGTGCCCTGCAAAGACAGAGTTGAGGAACTGATAGTTTGTGGAATTAAGTGGGAGGAAGGGGGAGACATATGCATGCTTACTAGGTAATCCTTCTCTCCCCTATAGGAATATTCCTGGATTTCTAAACATACCCTGACCATGATGATCTTTTCCAAACTAATGTCATTACCAAGAATTTCATAGCAGTCTCACTGGCACTGTGAAAGATGTTAAAAATGCAGGTCTTCTCGTGATCTACATGCTAGACAAAAGATTTGTACTATCCGACAAGCACATAAAATTGATTCTGCACCTTCCATCATCTGACTGCTTTCAAGACTTACTAAAAATTAAAATACAGTCCATCCTTGTGGTTTCTGCTAGTATGATCTACCGGTGCAAAGATGGCCTGAGATGCAGGCAGGACTTCTGCTACATATGTGGACGAATCAGTCACAAATTAAATACAATCCAGAAAAAAATATTCATGGTCTCCAGACAAAGGTGAAAACAGCAGCTGCTCTCTGCTAAATTTCTGCAGGAAAGAAATGGATTGGAATTTGCAAATGAGGAAAGACTGGGGTCTGAGCTGGTCTGAACATAGCTCAATGGTTGGAAGAGCTTTCTTAAGATGGCATGCTGCGGACCACAGCCATTATCATCACTGTTGGTTGTCAGGAAAAGTTACCTGCATCCAGACAGGGAGGGAAGAACAGGCAGGCAAGCAGCAACAGCATGTGAATGCAAAGTGTATATTAACATGAGCTGTCAGACAGAGAAATAGGGCTCTGTTGTTGCTCTTGACTGTAATCGCAGTTGCCATGAATTTGTATTCTAGCTTGTAAGTTAATGTATTAGTTATATTTCTGACAACACAAGAACACAGTTAATATTCCTCATAGCTACCATATACTGTAGTTTTGCTTGCTCTTTATGTATTACAGAAGTTTCAGTTATATCAACCAATTTGTGTTTGATCTTTTTCCCCCCAATGACTTAACAGGTTGCCCTAATCCTTCAAAAACCAAAGTAAAAGCACATTAATATCTGCACATAGCAAAAGCTCTGCTCAGAATTTTTGGTTAAGAAAACATTTTCTTACTAGGAAAGAAATAATGCAAGTTACTTTTTTGGAAGGAAACTGCCTCTGAACAGGAGTTATTTATAGAATATCAAGAACAACTTAGCTAGTAATCAGTTTTCATTTGCTTGCAGATAAATCAGACCAGACTAAACTGCCTGAATCTTTGTTCTAATCTAAAGTTTAAAGAAAAATCCAGGTAACTTTTTATTCTGTTTTGTAGTTTCTGCTGGTTCCAGATGTGTAGATAGGCTTGTGTTTTGTGGCTCACTGGAAAACCCATTAAGTTGAATCCGTGAAAACTCTCCACTCCTGGGCAAGGGACACAGCAATTGCGATGGCTCCTGCTCCTACTGGAAGACCCGGGAGCCCTTATGCTTGTTGTGACCTGGAAATCCATGGTGAAAAGTGCTTTATTCCATTTATTGAAAGTGCTAACCTTTTCTGCAATGCGGAAAAGTCCAGTGGAAAGTGTTTGCACCATATGCATGTGACAGTCTTCTTAAACACAAATTCAGCTTTAGAATCAGGTTTTTCTGTTTTTAGTCAGGTCTCAGTTCCCATTGAACCAGTATCTTAAGATGTCTCATGTGGCTTATTGACTGCTTTTAAAGTGCTTTGCATTTTTCTTGTAACATATAAGTAGAAATAGGCATTTAATTTCATTTTCTAAGAAGATTTTGATCTGGGGTTGAAACTACAAATACTGAAAACTTATGAGATTGCTTTTCTAAGATTTCAAACCAACTTCCATGAATGTATAGAGCTTAAAAATTCTATGGAATTACGTATATTAAGCATGGAGTCAACCTTGCCCAATTTCTGTAAAGAAGTTAAATGCCTAGTCTGAACTCATTATGTGGCCTCCCTTGACAGCTAATGGAGACAATATCAATGCTTATAAATACCTTAAGGCTGGGCGTCAGGAAGATGGGGCCAGACTCTTCTTGGTGGTGTCCAGTGACATGACAAGGGGCAATGGGCACAAACTGGAACACAGAAGGTTCAGTCTTAACATAAGAAAACATTTCTTTACTGTGTTTTCCAGATCTGCAGTAGGAACAGGGAATTTTAACACTAATACACAGTTTACTGAGATATGCATTAGATGAGTAGTATCCAAATAAGAGAGCAGTTGGTACTTCTGGAGTTTGAAGGAGGGAAGAATGGAAAAGAGTAAAAGGGTAGTTACTGTCTGGGGTAAAGAGACATCCTTGCCTCAAGATCCTAGAATTTTCTGTATTCTCACACTGTGCTCAGTGTAATCATTTTTCCCTGTGCTCATAGTTCTTGTGGTTATTTATTTTCTCATAATGTCTTTAAATATCCACTTTAGCAGAAACAACAAAGATGTACTTGCTTATTCTGGTCAGATAAAGGATTGCCTTTCATGGTAAACAGATTCTACAGAAACAGAATACAAAAAAATTCCAAGTAAACTGCTAAGTATTTTCAAAAGAGAATTTGAAACTCATATGCACTAGTTCTTACCTAACCTATGCCCCCACATGCCTCCTCAAATTTAACAATGCTTTGGACAACTGTTTAAGACGAGAAGAAAGTTATAACTAATGCAGATAGGAGCAAGACAGATGATTACTCAATGAAATCCGGTGTACTTTACAGGTACCCATGTGCTACATTCCTTCTCAGTTGTTTGAACACTATGGAAAGGATACTACCCATCGGAAAAAAAACCCAACCCAAACACTAAAAAAGAATGCTAATTATCATGTATTTTAAGGCAAAAAAATCTGTGAATAACATGTAAAAACTATGGGTGATAGTTTTTGTACAATTTTTGTCCAACTGTAGTGTTGTCTGGAGTTTGCAAGTGAAAGTTTATTTATCTTCTAATGCCAATGAAATAATTATTCAGGTTTACATTCAGCAGAATTTATTTCCTGAATAACCCTACCAAATTAGGTAAGGAATGGATTTCACTGATTGCATTTTGTAAATAAACCTTTCTAATTTGCAGTTACACAGTTCTTGGTATCAAAGGATCTCAAAGCATATAACTGTTAATTAAATTTCATGACCTGTCCCTGTGGAAGACATGCCTAGTGTTATCATTTAAACTTTTATTATGTTCATTAAAATCTTGGTGTTCTTTTTCACCATTGCTTTCCCATGGAAAATGCTAAGCTGAATTTGGTATGAAGTTTGTTTTCCTCAGTTGTACCTCAGTGAAGTGACTACATGACAATCAATAAAGGCTGATAAACATTTTAGGTGTGATGGTCCTTGTTATGGAATCCCAAACCATATTTTATGACTCAGTAAAAACACCCTGAATATGGAACAATCTAAAGTAATTCCAGGAAATATTAAAGCAAAAAAATGAATCTTGCTTCTTAAGCCCCTTGTTTAAAGGTGCAGGACATATTCCCTTCGTGTGGGATTCGTAGTTCTAAGTTTGTTGTGGAAAATAGGTCTGCACTTTTATTTGAAATATACTTTTAAATGCAGACACTGTAGAGGGAGATAATGCTGCCCTTCTTTTCACTGTTAATTCTCTTGCAAAAGTAAGTATAATGTTGGATTTAGGTAGCTAAAATTCACCCACAGTATTACTAGCCTTTTCTGTGTCTGGCTTGTTAAGACTAAGTAAATATAACAAATCAAACTTTCACTTTTAGGAAATCATGGGAAAACAGTTTTATTATTAGGAGGATAACATAACACCACAACAAATTACCCAGGGATACTGCATGATTTCTGTCCTTGGAGGTTTTAAGGAGTAGGCTAGACATGGCCACGACTGACCTAATCTCATTTTGGCAACAGACTCGCTTTGAGTGAGATATTGGACTAGGTGGCTTCACTATCTTCCTACAACCAAGATGACAGTGATTTTATGACATCTTCCCATTGTGGATATCTGTTATGGGTAATCTGGCAGAAACTAGCAATGCATTATGACATCAGTGACATCCAATGATAGGACAAGGGGCAATGGGTGTAAGCTGGAACATAGGAGGTTCCACATAAATGTGAGGAAGAATTTCTTCACAGTGAGGGTAACAGAACACTGGCACAGGCTGCCCAGAGAGGTTGTGGAGTCTCCTTCTCTGGAGACATTCAAAACCCACCTGGACATGTTCCTGTGTGACCTGACCTAGGTGTTCCTGCTCTGGCAGGGGGATTGGACTAGATGATCTTTTGAGGTCCCTTCCAATCCCTGACATTCTGTGATTCTGTAATTCTGTGATTGTCAGTGTTTTACCTGACTATGATTACATTATGCCAACCCAGGAACCCACCTGTGAACAGCCAGGTTGATTTTGGGGATTATTATTGCTCCAATTAATTTGTGTTTACCTTGTATTCAGCTTCTTACTAGTTTTTGTCTGCTTCTTCTGGACTCTACTTTCTTATTTGTCTACAGCCAGAGAGGTTAAGTCAGGAAATTGTGATTCATGAGAGATCCAAAGGCGTAGTCATAAATACAAACCAGAAAACTCAACTCTCAGTCCTTGTGATGCTGTCTGTACTGAACAGCAGCATGTCTAAAAAAGCCTGTTCTGGACTGCACAAGTGAAAAGAAGCAGACTACAGTTAGGGGAATTCAAGGTCTGCTTCTTGGCTCTGTGTGAAACCCCAAGGCTTCTATTCAGTGATCAATATTCAGCAGTCAGTACTAGTCACAGCCATCACTCACAAATGATAGGGCAATTTTTTTCTTCTAAGCATTTAAGAGGCAGCAAAATCATATATAATGCTTCCACTTTCACTTCAGCCCTTTTGTCTATATTTTTGCAATTCACTGCCCATGGAAGACTCTACAAGGCTTACAAGACTTTTGAGGGTCTGATGGTGATCAGTCATTTGACTGCCATACTGGCTGAAAATTAAAACAGTAGGAGGAAATCAGCTTATTTTTTTTTTTTTTTTTTTTGTGATTACAGGCGTGGGTTCATCTGAAGGTGAGGCAAATAATCAGTTGCTCTCTGTTCAAAGTAATTTGAAGATAAGTGGTGAGTTTATGTGCATACATATATACACACACAAATAACACACTTAGCACAAACATGTTTTTAATATGATCAAAACCACCGGATAGGAAAACCTGGGTTCCATTGCTTTCTTACATTGATTATTTTTATTACAATTTACTGCTTGGGTAACCACAGAATGAGGTTAATCCTTGCTAACTACAGGCAACTAATTTCAAACTATTTTACTTCCAGGATCAATAAGGAGAAAGTGGGCACCATAAAACAGTGTTTCATTCCTTAAGTGTCTAAGATGGATGCATGGATACAGGACATGAACCTTAACCAGAGCCTTCCCACTTCAGCTCAGTTGTCATTAATGTCACCATCTTCTTAAATAATTCTTTGAGAAAGTTAATATTCCAGGTTCCAAATATTTTGGAATTTAAAAATGTGGTGTGTTGTCTTCTGCTTTCTTCTGTACAGTGCTTTACACAATCTTACTGGATTCTGCCTCTCTTCATAAGACTTATACAAGCTTCTTTCTCTAGGGATCTGCTCTGAATAGTTTTTTTCTGTTTTATTGTACACCATAATGATTTTGTACCTATTATTTTTTTGGTTTGCTCTTTCGTTTTTTGAGAACCCTCATTTGAATGCATATATTGGGTAAGAAGACAAAGTTGATCTCTGTTGTCAGAAGTCAATATATATTAACTAAGACATTAAATATTGATGAGCTCAAAATTGATGCAAACATCAAGGAACAATACATCTTGCTATGCACCAAAACAAGAAGTGAAAATAGAAGTTCTGCCCTGGTATATGCACAGCTATACTGAAATTTACTATATCTGTGTGTATTTAAAGTATTATCTGATTAGTTATGCCTTAATACATATATTGATCACCATATTCATATTTATGTATTGATGCATTTAATTTGGACTTTCTGACTGAATTAATGAGTCACTTATTTTTCTAAATGAAAATTCTAAAGAAGAGATGAAACCAAAACCATAGGAAATGAAAAAATGGAACTCCTCTCCTGTAAAGTCAGCAGTAAATTTGATAAAGTTCACTGCTGTGAATTAGGATTGAGTGGACTATCATGACTGGAAAAATGTATTTCCAGGACTTATTATTGACCATTACTTATGAGCTGAGAGAACACAGACAGTTTCAGCTGGTTTCAGCTAGTCAGGAAATATGCTTCATATGTGTAATAATACTGAAGATTTCACAATATTTTGTATTTGTGTGGGGGCTTTAATATTACTTTTTGATTTGTTTTCTTTATTAATTTCTTTATATCCATACTTTCCAGGACTTTACTTACAGGAAAAGTTACAATAATCATGAATGAAATACAAGTATGGGAAATACGACTCAGGGGAAAATGTACTTAGCAAGATAAACATGACCAGAAACATACTATAAGAATAATTTGGCAAAGCTAAAACAAGATTAGAGCAAAGTTAAATTCTAACCATTCTGTCAAAAATTTCCTGATTCATCCAAGATAAGCAGTTGCTATGGCTCAGGGAAAAATGCATCAGTCCTCTTATGTTTAGAACTTCACCCACTCCTTGGAATTAGCCCCTTTGCTTTGGAGAAAAGACTTCACATTTGTCAGGAACAGCATTTGTGCTAGATATTATCATTTCACTCCTGTGGAAATTGCTTCAGTGGTAGCAGAATTACATGCCTTCACAAAACATTCAGTTCCCACATGCTCCCCAGAGACTTGATGCCTTTTAGCATCTGTACTCTCAGTGCATTCCAGACAACTTTGAACATCCTTCATCCACTTTGTTTTTCTAGACGATGAAGCTGTTATCACCCCTAAATATAGTTCAGGAGCAAAGCTGGACTTTCTTGTTATTGCTGCTTCCTTCTGCTTTGTGCCAGAGTGCTGCTATATACCAGAACAACCCAAGAAACTCTCTCCTGTATTTTTCTGCTAAATTAAAGTCTCAGAGATTGAATTTGAGCTTTAGAACTTTGATCACCCACATTGTTTTATCATAAATTCTGTTGACTCTGTTTTGGACTGCTCCATTTATCTCAGACCAAGGTAATAGCCTGGGAGGTTCAGTAGGTCATTCATTTCAGGGATTGTTTTTATAAGGTAGTAGGAATGGGTCTTCCTGTATACCAAGAGTGTCACAAAACACTTTGCACTCTCAAATCCCATAAGGTATACCTTCACCCAGTGAATGCTATATATACTCTCAATTTCAAGCAAAATCCTCCCACTGTTATGTACAAACCTTGCATTATTTTAGATTATTTGAACTTGGGAAGAAAAAAAAGGAATTAAGCTTAAACACAAAACAACAGTTTTGCTGTACAGCCACAGGAGATCCAGAGGAGACCCCAAACCAGGGAGTATGGATGTGACAATTCTGTGTTGTCAGCACAAGAGTCTGAACAGACCCTCTCTCCTTAAAGCCTCTTTCCTCTATCCCAATCAGCAGGAAGACGGGCAGGCTCTGCAGGAGGTCAGCTTGGCTGAGCAAGGATTCCTGACGCAGTTCAAATGCAAAAAGGAGGCTCAGGTGAAAGTTTTGCCAGGAGATGGAAATGGGGACAGGCTACCGAGGAAGAAGAGTTTGCAGTCATTCTTGCAGTGATGAATGCCAGGCCTATTTTGCGCTCCTTTAGCAACAAATTATTAGATAACTATTTCACATATGTCCAACTTTTTTGTGTAAAAAATGGATACTCTGGTTGGGAAAAGAACAGGTAGCTCTGGTGCATATGAAGATTGTTGAGTATCAGTGGGAATGGAGAAACTTTGAAATGAGTTAGCAATAGCTGGAACTGGCCAGGCAAAGAACCAAGCTGAGAATGGGCAGCCTGAGAAGTGAAACCTAGTACAGGCTTGTCAAGGGAGGAGATTGGAATCAGGATGTGGAAAAAATGAAAATAAGATTCAAACTTCATAGGAAAGGCTCCATTTCTCACTTCATCTGAGAAATGGAACATGTATCTGGTGCATATACCAGTTCCTTGCCATCAACAGAAGTGTGTGAAACCTACTAAGAAGGATGTTTCTCATCCCTCTCTTACAGTCTTTGATGTCAGTTGTGTTTAAATTAAGGTATACATGTATACACTGCAGTGTGCTGAGGGCCTGTTTTTCTATTTCTGAGGCTGGTGAGAGCATGCTGCACCTACTGAGTGCCAGATTTTCCTTTCTGTGGACACCAACATGCAAAGACATGAGGATGGGAAACCACTGCATACCTGATGTCTGGCAAACATTCGGACTAGAGATGCAGCCAGTGTGTTCAGCTGGGTGTGGGAGCTTGAAAGAAGTCTTACATTTCATACTGGGCTGCAGAAACTACACCTCAGAGTACCGCTAGGAGCCACTACAGCAGCTCAAGCATCTGAAGTCCACAGGGGGAAGTTCTAAGTGTCATCCTTGCTGTGCCTGAGGGTTTCTGCAATGCACTGTGATGGAATGGAGGGGACTAACAGTAAAATGGCTCCTATTTCTTTTATAAAAGCTCACTCTCTGAACTTAAACAAGCCAGTTAACAGACCTTTCTGCATTAGCCAATTCTTATTCTCAGGCTGTGTCTGCCTGCAATAAAGCCAGGAGGGCTGGGCAGCCTACGGCAATATTAATGGTGATGCCTGCTTTATTAAATGTTGAAATGCCTCAGGGTATTTCTTAAAAGGTTGATAAGGCTTTTATTTCTGTTACTTTATTTCTGTGGGCACCCAAGGCATGTGCAGGTATTGTAAAGTAACACTCCCTACTCCAGCATTTCCTGATTTATAGGATCTGCCTCATCCCCTCCCACTTGAGCTGCTCAAGGGTTTCACAGAAACAACAGAGGACAGGGAACTTACAGAGAAGGTGTTACAGTGTGCATCATGGGAGGTCAGTGAGTGCTAAAATTGTTTGAGAAGAGGCTCATGAATACTCACAGGTATTTGGGCTGGAAGACATGAAGTAAAATAATTTCTTTCTTTCATTGCCAGTAGCCAGACCCAGATACTTCACAGGAAGGCACAAGCCCATAATAAAGAATAATAGGGTAGTTGTTGCACAGAATATCTTATCTGACCTGAGACTGTATTTTATATATGAAACATAGAAGTTTATGTTCTCTCATAAATTTTACACTATCCTAGTGCAACTCAGGGATTTATTTTTTTTTTAATTAATTCTACCTGCTATTAAAAAAATAATTAATTTTAATGAACTCTTCATTTTGGTAATTTTTTGTGACTGTTCCTCAAGTTAATTTAATGCCACAGAAACACTATTGTGTTCTAAAAGTTGTTCATTTGTCGTTTTTCTATGTGAGTCTTTCTGTGAATCTTGCTCATAATGTTAGAAAAAAGGTGTCAAGGAGGGAGACTTCTGTGCACTTTCAAGTCTCAGTTCTTGCAGTCCCTAGCTCACAATGCATAGATGCAAAAGGGTAAATTCTTCACAAAGATAAAACTGTCATGAAACGTTTCTTGTTTTGGAATATGAAAAGTAACCACTTTGTTTTATCAGTGTTTCCTCCTTTTTTAAAGTTGAATTTCAAAACAAGACCTAAAACTGTAAAATCACTGATTTGGTTTGTTTCCTAGCTTTCTGTGTCTGAATAAACATTTCTATCAGCCTAAATTCCTCTGTTTCTATCTTTCACATACCTGAGAAAAGAGCAAATAAAAGAAGTTTCTCTTCTCTCTCATCCACTTCCCGTCTTTTTTTCAGTCCTAGTCCACAGGGTCTGGTTGGAAAGAAATTAAGAGTTCTGTCACCTGCCTTTTAAGGATGTGAACCTGTTTAAACTAAACATTCCCCAGGCCTCATGGGCAAAACATTTCACATTAGCAGAAAACTAACAGAGGTTAGTGCTCGGCATTGTAATGGTTTGGTTTATTAAGTGATGCTGAAATTAACTCCAGTGGAGTTAATTTTAATTTCTCATGTGCAGAGGAATAAGCTAAAAAAAAAACCCCGAAAATGAGAGCCAAACCAGGTAGGTAGACAGTTATGGTCTAGCTTACCTGGTGAGAGATTTCTGTATGTATTTTTCAGGTTCAGATGGAGTATTCTGATCAATGCCATTCTTTCATTCTGTAGCACATTTTGTCATGAATTATATATTTGCACAAAGTACCTATGAGTCATGAATGGTGTGCTTAGCAGTCAGGCACTTCTTTGTCCTATAAACTGGATAATATGTAAATGAGCCAAAGACTGCAAAATTTCATCATCAATCTGTTTGGGTGTAGTTTATGGAGCCTCTATTATCCACGTGCATTTGCTCTGTGCTGTTCTGCACGTTTACTTGTATGCAGATTTTATTATACCAAGGTCCCTTCCAAGATCCTTCCAGAGCACTGTCAAGGTTTCAGTTCAGAACTGCTTACACAGGCAAAACTTGACTTCACCGAGAGATTTCCTTAAGTAAGATGTACACAGTGTACTTGATTTGTCTATGCAAGAATTAGAGGGGAATTGCAGAATTTTATTACTTTCAAGAGAAGCAACTCTAAAATAACGTGATTAACAAGCGCTTACAGGATATGTTTAACACTGTAATACAATGCTTTCACACCAAGAGATATCTGTGTCTGTGAACAAATATTAGCTGACAACTTGATCCCATTCCAGATCCTTGTGCTGACTTCGTACTTCTAATCTGTTAATTTTGTTTCCACTGTGAGTCACAGAAATGTAGTTCGCATTGTAGAAGATGTAATTGGCACTTGATGTTGAGAATTGAGGCTCTTTGTATTTTCTTCAATCTTCTTGAGCTTTGACTATAATTTCAGGTTAGTATGTGCCTTGTTTGATTCTGCTGAAACTGTCTGTAAAACTCAGTTTATGTTAAATTATATGTATATACCAGAAACTGAAAGAGACAATCTAACATCTGAAAGAAGAAACTTTGAAGCCAATGCAAGATAAAAGCAGGTTAAACAAAGAGGATCTTTTAATTTTAATAAATACCTATAAACTGAGGAACTGTAAAGAAGTTGCAAACCCACATTTCCAATTCCACACTTACATGTTCAGCACGTTCAGTACTGGCAATGGACTGGAAACAGCAGATGTTCCAAAGACATGTCTAAAAAGTATTTAGCAGAGGGGTACAAGACAAACAGCATAAAAGATGAGGTTTCATTCTTGTCTCTGAAGTGTGGAAATCCATGTGTCACACTAAATGTTCAGGTAACTCAGTGGTCTTCATAAGTGGCTGATTCTTGGCTTTAGAAACCCCTTACAACAATAAATTCCATAAAAGCATATTTTATGGAAAACAAAAGTAATCTTTTTTACCAGCTTTGAAGTTCTCACTCTATAAATACAAGCTGCCTTGTGCCACAAGACAGAGTGAAGAAGTAGCTGAAGCTCCTTTGGTATTCCATGTAAATCCACTGCCATTTTACACAGCTCCCTGCTGTTGGTCAGAAATGAACAGTTTTGGTAAACAGATACAAGAAATGATAACTGCAAAGCAAAAGACTCACCTAAAGTGACTTTGTTACTGACATGCATCCAAAGTGAATTTTGTTTTGATGTGTTTTGCTTACATTTTTTATTCTCAACTTATTTATTCTGCTGGTAAACCTGAATCAAACTCTTAAACTAAATTTCCCTTTGGCTCAGTGGACACAGGTGATGTCTGAAGACTGCAAGTCATCCAACCAGAGGAGGTGTGTACCCTGAAACTTCAGTGATGCAGAGACACAATAGCACTTTTCTTTCCTTCCCATGGAAACAGCCTAGCATTGTTGCCCAAAGAACAAATAAATGTGCACCTTTTATTCTTATTTGTACGTGAATTAAAAATCAGTTGAAGCTGCTTGACTGGCTGCAGCTTCAAGAGCATCTTGCTGGCTATAAAACAACATGGAGAACACTGGTGGAAATTCCTCCACTCTGCTGTGAGCCTTTCTGAGAAGCTCCTTGACTAGTTCTCTGTGTTAAAACTGGCAGTTAGTTTTCCAATGAAGCCTAGTTTTAGTGGTAGTGAAGCCACGGGACTCCTTTCAATGAGCCACTAAGCAGCTTTTATGCATCTTTTCAGCTCTGTCAATGTCAGTAGGAACTGACACCAGCAATGGCCAAACTTGCTGTCATTCAGACATTTCCAGCTGTGTCGCAGGTACCCTTAATGATTACTTAAGTGTTGTTCAGTTCCAAAGGAACCTGTGTCTCATCTATCACTTTAGAATTGCTAAGCTGTTATAATTGCAGAACTGACTCAACAGCGACTGTAGCAAAGTCTACAAAGATAGCTAATGGGGACCAGCAAGAACTAAAAGTAATCAGTTGTTGGAAGAGTTTCTCCCTGTGGGGTTGGACACTGGGTTCTGGCTGCTTTTTATGCTAGGGGTGAAAAGCTAGACATGCAACCAGAACAGACCAGTGCATTGGGACTGGGGCAGATCTTAGGTCCTGAAACCCAGAACTAGATTCCAAGAAAACTTTGCCCATGATCACCTAGAGTTGCTAAATTTCTTCCTTTGAGTCTGCTTCCTAAGCTTTCTAATCACTACGCATTTACATACCAGCAGCCATCATAAGTCCGACCTCTTGCCAACTGTTCGGAAAACTAGGAGCTATTAAACCATTCAAATACAATATACAAGTGCTTAACGTAGGAATGAGGTTTGGATACTGGACCCTTTATGAAGAGATACCTGTCTTATAAACCTAAAGAAACAGGGAAATTCAGATACATTCCTGTGTGAAGCAGTTCCTGATGCTTAGCTCATGGTTCCTGCTGACTACCTGGGCTTTGCAGATTATTTTTCTGAGGTATTCTCTCAGTAATAACAGTGACCTTTAAGCTTCCCATCGATGCCAGTCATCTAAAACACTTATACTATGATATTCAACTTAAAGTTAAGTAAATCCATACTGAGGCTTGATCTGAAGTCTATTTCTCTTCCTAAATCAAGTGATCTGGTACAGCAACAAGAACTGGGCTGGAGCCCCTCCTTGCCAGTGGAAGAGAAATAGTGGTGGGTAGAATTATAGCAAAATCTGTATTATCTCCGAGCCCCTGAACAATTAAAAGTACCAGATAGGCTAATTAAGTTCTTACCCCTGAGACAGTCTATCACTTTCTTCCATTCATGTGGTGACTTTACTTCAGGCTGATGGCTGATGTCGGAAAGCCTGAAGAGATGATACTGGAATGGCTGGCTGTCTAGCCCTTCAGTGGGTCTTCCAGACTGGCTGAACAAAGGCTTGTCACATGGAAAACAAAACTTTTCAACAGCTCGTGTTATTAGAAAATGTGAGGATAAAATTAAACCTGAGACTGAAAAAACCACCTCTTAACTAGCTGGAGCTGTACCAACTTAAATTTTCTCCATATTGCATGCTGGAAAGTGCCCAAAGAGTTAAAGTACCTTTTCCAAAGCAGATATTGCAGGCAACATTGTAACACTCTTTTCTTATTCGTTCTGCTATGATATTCACCTGGAACTCATTCTTCCAGCTACTTATAGCCACCCTGACTTGCAAATTGTTCAGTACATTTTTTTCTCTGTTAATTTTGCGTTGTCCCTCTTTGCTGAAATGTGAAGGAGACCTATCAGCAGAAACAATTATTGTAGCTTTCCCCTCTGACTTCAAAAAATAATTATTATTCTTGTTTTGTTTGGGTGTTAGGGAAACTCTTAATTGACTTTTAATTAATAGCCAAGCTAACTACAACTGAATATTCTTTAGCTGGCATATATACCTCTAGGATTTACACACTGTGTTTGAGCATGCTAAGATTATGCAGAGTTATTCAGAGAAAGGAAAGCTAAGAAGGGCAAAAGTTGCAGCCGTATGCTTCCTGGGAACTTACCAAAGTCTGTTTAAAAAATAGCAAGGTTATTCCTTTGCCCAGGCTAATCTGTTGTGCTCTGAAAGCTCAAAACTTGAAGGTACAAACAATTTTGGAACAGACAACTGCTGTAAGCCATGAACTTGCAAAAGTGGAGCTGGCAAAGCAGGGAAGCTGAGCAGAATGGACTTAGCTTTAGATGTGTGTTTGTAGACTACCTTCCTCCCCTTCAGTTTCCTATTTAAAAATGCAGTTTTAGCCATGGAATTTTTACATGAAAGGACATTACTTCAAAGCTTTGTGTAATCTGCATTCCTCTCCCTCTGATCTTTGTGTTGGTTGCTTACAAAGAAAACCATAATAAATTATCATTTCACTAATCGGGAAAAGGCAAGAATGCCAATGTTACATTTTGACATTTATAGTATCCCTTACATAATTCATCCTTATATCCAGTGATCTTAAATAATTTCCAACATTTTCATATAGAGTACCCACAAAAATGTACCCGCAAAGTCATTTTTAAAATATTTAGTGTGTTTAGGAGCTGTTGACCGCTGTTCAGGATACTGGATCCAGCTTTCCAGAAAAATTCATCTGCATAAGCCAGTTCCCTCATGCCTTTTCTCCTTAGAAACCCTCAGACATGGGTAAAGTGTGGGTTCTCATGTTTTGGCCATGTGATGAACACTCAACCTGTTATGTGTTGGCTTTGGGTTGAAGTACCCGACCAGCTTGATAGAAAGAGCTTAGTCAGATTGATGTAAAAAGCCTGTTTATGGTTAATGGCAATGAAAAGTTTGTGCACCAATAACATGGAGTTACACAATCCCATGCTATTTGTTTTTAAGCTGCAAAATTCAATGCTTCTGAATAGTGTTTGTCACAGGCAAATGCTCTCTCATTTGTGCAGATAGTCAGCCAAAGCAATCTGAATATTCAAGCGAGATTTATGAGAGGTCTGCTCCTATTAAAAGAAGCTTAGTGGATGACTGGCCACTCTTTGTGTTTGTGAACCTCTCCCTCTAAGTTGCACAATGGCCATACAGCATAGAATCATAGAATCACTATGGTTGGAAAGGACCTCCAGGATTATCAAGTCCAACCTTTATCCCATCATCTCCCTAACCACTAGACCATGGTCTCAAGTGCTTCATCCACTCATTTTTTGAACACCTCCACTGATGGCGACTCCACCACCTCCCTGGGCAGCCTGTTCCAATGTCCAACCACCCTCTCAGTAAAGAACTTCTTCCTAATATCCAGTCTAAACTTCCCCTGATGCAACTTGAGGCCATTTCCTCTTGTCCTGTCATTAGTAATTTGGGAGAACAGACCAACACCAGCCTCACTACAACCTCTTTTTAGGTAGTTGTAGAGGGCAATGAGGTCTCCTCTCAGTCTCCTCTTCTCCAGACTAAACAACCCCAGTTCCCTCAGCCAGTCTCCATAAGGCCTGTTTTCCAGACCTCTCACCAGCCTCATTGCCCTTCTCTGGACTCGCTCCAGCACCTCAATGTCCTTCTTATCCTGTGGTGCCCAGAACTGGACACAGTACTCAAGGTGTGGTCTCACGAGTGCCAAGTACAGGGGCACGATCACCTCCCTACTCCTGCTGGTCACACCGTTTCTGATACAGGCCAGGATGCCATTGGCCTTCTTGGCCACCTGGACACGCTGCTGGCTTGTGTTCAGTCGGCTGTCAACCAACACCCCCAGGTCCTTTTCCACCAGGCAGCTTTCCAGCCACTCTTCCCCAAGCCTGTAGTGCTGCATGGGGTTGTTTTGGCCAAAGTGCGTGACCCGGCACTTACCCTTGTTAAACCTCATACAATTGGCCTCAGCCCATCGCTCCAGCCTGTCCTAATCCCACTGCAGAGCCTCCCTACCCTCAGGCAGATCGACACTCCCACTCATTTACTTGTTATCTGCAAATTTACTGAGCAGCTCAGTAGCACAATATAGGACCAAGGACTCTACTCCACATACTCTCTGTATCCTCTTTTCCTCATTTACACAGCTTCTCTATCACTTTTAACTCCTCTTCAACTTCATCAGGATTGATTCTCTCGTGTGGCTTTTTTTAAAATGAGGTGATATTTTAACACACATATATATATATATATATATACACATTTGTGTAGCCCAGTATCTTGAACATGTTTTGGTTCATAAAACTCTCAGGAACTTAAAAGAGTCTAGGCAATACTTGTAGAGTCCAATGTAGTATATGCAAAATAGATGCGAGGGGTTGATCATGTCTTGGAAAGTCTGCTGACTTCAGAAGTGTCTTTTGAACTTTCATGGAAAGGAGACTCAGATGTATTGGCTTTTATGAAATGATCAGAGTTTCTTTGATGGTAGCACTTCAGAAATGTTTGTTATTATCAAAAAGTCTGAATAGTCAGCTTATGTTCATTATTTCCTACACTATTTTGTTTTCATTACACAGGTCAGTTTAATCTGCCAGTGAATGATTATTAATACAGCTTGACATGGTCTTTTGTGGTGTGAATTTTGATTTCATGATGGGCCAAATTGCTCTTAATTTAAACTGGCGAAGAAGGAAATCAGAATGAGCCCACAGCTTTAATGAACTAAAGAGATTTTCTTCAATTTTGATAGGACATGCTTACATATTCATAGATAGAATTGGCTGTGCAGCAATCATCTGGCATTTTGCAGTTCTCACACTACCTGAATACGGAAAATGAGAAAGAAATTTCTGCAACTCAAATAGGTCTTTTTATTAAGTGATGCATGAATACTGTCTTGTGCATAGTCTGCAGCACCTGGGAGATACGAAAAATTAAGAATGGCATAAAATTAACATAGAGCTTGTTGTTCCCATATCTCTTAGGACATAATCTAATGATTAATTCTCTTGAGAATAGACTGTGTCAACTGATCAATGCAAATGAAAACTGTTGACAGGCTAATATCTGCAGTGATGGTTTGAAAGAAGTATCTGATTAGAAAGTCTTAAGTGTCAGAAGTAAAACTTGTATTCCATTAACACAGATGCTTTCATTCTTCTTTATCATTCACTTAAAGGAACACACACAGAGCTGACAGGCATTGTCTGCAACCCAGGTTAAGTCGATAGGGTTTGATGGGACATCAGCTTGTGTTGAGTACGCCCCTGTATCTTCTGTAAACTGTCTCACCCATTACCTCTCATGTGAGAATATGATTTTCTGTACCTGTCCCAATACATCCTCTCTCTGCATTGTTTCCAAGAGCCTGGAAGCGTCAAATTGGACTTAAAGCAGGAAATCATAAGGATTTCAGTATTTAAATCTCTGTCATTGATTGGATGAGAAACATGTAGCAATTAACTCCACTTTCTTGTCTGAAAATATATGCACATTCTTTTTGTTTGTACTCCACAGTTACGTTTTAAGAATTTCTTCATGAATAAACTTTCATACCCAATGTCATCATTATGCATATTGACTTGAAATCCTTAAAATTAAGTATAGTGTTGGACCTTATTTTAAAAAAACAACCTGAAACCCAAAACAAAACCAAAAAACAAAACAGCAAAATAATGGGAAGTTCAAATTTTACATTAGAAAGCATTTTTTTACAGAAAGGGTGGTCAAACAGTGGAACAGGCTTTCTAGAGAGGTGATCAGTGCCCAAAGACTTTCAGTGTTTAAGAGGCATTTGGACAACACCTTTAGTAGCATGCTTTAACTTTTAGTCAGCCCTGGAGTGGTCATGCAGTGGGACTAGATGAACATTATAGGTCCCTTTCAAGTGTAATATTCTATTCTATTCTAAAAATTTTATGCAAGGTCAGCTACTGACCCTTTGCCCCCCAGTACTGGTTCTAAGTTGATATGAGAGCTCTTGGTGAATCTTCATAAGGATATTTTCTTGATTGGCATTGCATTATTGGTCACTACTGCTTTTGTCTTTTATTAGTTTGTCTCTATCAGCTGGTGTTACTCTGGATCTCCAGCTGCTTTTTTCTCATTCTATTGTTTTCTGGTTTTCTTCTGTGATCTTTATAGTCTTAGATTTCACTGATACACATTTTGCAATTTTCCTTTTCTTTCACTACATTTATTTCATGGGCTATTACTTGCAAAAAAATTCACATGACTGTACGGGTAAAATCTCTCTTGTTTGATGATTGCAGTAAGCCATAGCCATTCAAAAAGTCTTGTCAGATATCATCACATTACATATGTCCCATTTTTTCTGAAAAAATTTCCTTGCTTTCAGACCTTTAATAAAAAATGATATTCCTTATTTTTCATGCTTAGGAGAATGAGGGGTAATTTAAAATGAACTGTAAAGATGGAATAGACTTGGGAGCAGAAAATATAAAAGAACTTTTGATTAACTGTATATATTCAAAAGGGCAAAAAGTGCAAAAATGTAGAGTACAATATGGTGTGGTATAGTGTGGTATATAACTATTTCAGAAAAAGTCTTTTCTGCTGAGAAATGACATCCAGTTTATGTTACCTTTGTCATACATGAGATTCCTCCTAAAGTGGGCAACCTACTGAGAAGCAGAAATGATTGCCTGATACATATGTTTCTTTCTTTCTACAAGAACATTTTGCAGCCACCATAAGCATTTAGCTACTGCCCTGAGCTCAGTGACCTCACCAGCTGTATCCTGAAAGCTTGTTAGGAGGGAAGGTACCAACAACAGCGCTATATGGTCCTTTGTGAACTTGTTTGTGTTTTCCAACAGTTAAACACTGGAAAGGGATCTGAAATGCATCTAAGATTTCTTCAAAGCTGCCTTAGCTATATAAGCTATGTTGGAATAACCTCTGGCATGTGTGATTATTACTGCTGGATTAGTCACTACAGGATTTAAGGCAAAGCTGCATCCAAAAGTCAACCCAAATATTGCCTAACAGCTGCAAAGCAAATGTTGAGGCTAGTTTTGGAAAAAAATATGAGGCAAGAGATCATAAAGAGCTAGTCTGAAGCTGACAGCTGCTGCATCTGAGCTGACAGCTGCTGCATCTGCTTCTGAAACTCTTTCCAAGAATTATCATATTAGGAAGAAAAACAAACTTTATATTATATTCTCCTCTTCCCTTATCAAATTCCTGGTTTAAGTGATCCAAAAGTCATTTTGATTAACAGTTGTTTAAATAAGAAGCATAGATTGCATTAAGTATTGTAGACTCAATCAGTGGCAAGATACCTCTTACAGAAGTTTGTTGAGTCCAAATCAGGTGACTTTGTATAAAAAGTCCATAGTTTTATGTCAAGACTGATGAATTGCATGCATAGCCTGACAATAATCATACACATACAGGTGGAGGCAGTTTCTAGAGAACCACTGGTTATAGGGAACTAGTCAAGACAACAGATCAAAGACTGTGAAGACATAAGTCAATTCTTAGATTTACATGCTCAGTAAATTTGTGTTGATGTGATTGTCAAACAGGTGCATGATTTGAGGAGCCTGTTGCCATTTTAGACAAGCTAGGACAAAAGGAGTGATAAAGAAAAGATGGCTAGATATTTGATATTTGATCTAGGCAGCAACCTCCCAACTACACGACTGCACTAACTTCTCTATCTGACTGATATTGATGAATGTTGTGTCTCTGGACCTTATAAGCTGTAAGTCACATCAAAGGCTTTTTGTGAAAGGAGAAAAAGTAGCTGGCTTGGTCTTCTCTTAGATGTCCTGAGCTGAGTTGTGCTCTTGTGGAAAAGAAACTTCTGGAATTGTAATGTTACACTGGATAAAGTGCAGAAAAACAAGCACCATTTTTATGGCTTGAAAACTCCTGGAAGTGTACTCAAAGCAATATCTAAAGAACTAGGCATTTTTTGATGGACTTGATTATAACATTTGACACAGTGAGCCAACCTGGATTTCAGAGCACCATGGTAAGACTTTCCTAGCCAAGAAAATTTTGTTCAGTCTTGAGATAGACAGCTCTGTGGTGACATATATGGAACAGACATTTCCAGTATAATAATAACCTAAAAGTAATTAAAATTAAAATTCAATTCATTATGTTAAGATATAGAAATTGTGGGTTGTTTTCTAGTACTAAAATCCAGTTTGAGAGTGTTCAAAATCCTTTCTATATTTTGTTGTCTTTCATTAAAACTGTTTTGAGTCCACATTGGTTCTTACACAACACTGAAAAGAATTTTGAAGCTCCAGCTCAGCAGATAGTTTTGATTATTTCATCAAGCCACATCAGGCACTCTCAGTAAAGCCTGTAAACAACACTCAGCTTTGAAATACTTTTTTATTGCCCTCATTTCAGTTACTACCAGTAAGTAAAATCTGTACATCTGAGGAATTTTTTCAAGGAAGTTCTACTTAGAAAATATATAGATTGTATGTTTGGGAACCAATTGACTAAGCTTCATAGCATTAATGGAGAGCATATTCCCAAACATTCCCTCCAGCATAAATATTGGCAAGACCTAAGAGGTCCATTTCATAAGAAAAGTTACAGTTGCATTATGTTTACTTGCATCATGTTGCTAAATATCTTAAGATCCTGCTGCGGTCATAACAAGGTAAAGGTTAGTTTTTGGGATGTCTTCAAGGTCTGTGGTATGTTCTCATATTGCCATTGGCTGTTACTTCATTGACTAAGTTTCTTGTCAGCTTTAAAAATAACAAAACAAGTTCTCATATTACACAGAGAGGTTATTGCCACCAAAAAATAATGTTTATATGAATATAGTAAAAATGTTCATGCCAAAAATTTATTTTACACTTCCTGACTTGGCTGATCTCACAGTGTTGGATGTGTTATATTTATGACCTTATAGCACCAAAAAGCATATTAGATGATTTCCAAAATGCCTGAGTTCATGTTCTTTCTGATTCCAAGACAAAACAAAAAGTGATTCAGATACTTAGATCTGAGGATTTGAAATAATACTGAATTGTTGCAAAAAGAACTAGCTGATGAAATCAAGTGATTGTATATGGATTTAGTTATTCATGTAAAACTTTTCTTAGATTTTATTATTGCAAAGGTATAAACTCAAAAGCCAAATGTAGTCTCATATCAAGAGATATATTTATTTCTTCAAGGAGTTCCCTCAGAATATGTTGCCTTAAGTCATGCTTTTTAAACACCAGGGTGTTTGAGACTATTAAGAGAGGATCATATGAAGCATTTAGCCTGACTTGCATTTCCCAGACTACTTAATGCAGGAGCTCTTGCGTTAACCCATTTTTGTCTTCATTGCAAATATTTTGATCAAGGGTGATTATATTGAGGAAGAGGGAGGTTTCTGAGTCAAGTGTGCCTGTGATAATCACGAACATTTTCCAACAAAACTTGCACTACCCAAAATATGTACTGATGGTGGTCCTCCTATTCCCAGTGCTCCAGCATATTCTTATGTGTATTTATAACTTTGCTATGCATAGAGTCTTCTGCCTTCTTTTATCTGAATATTTATTGCTGTCTATTAAAAGGCAGAAGATCAAAGGAGCTCCTTCTTAGACAATTGAGCCCTCTTTGAATCTTTGATTCATTGCAGGAGAGCTGCCTGGAATTTTCTACAACATTCATCAGGAGCACTGGAGGGATTCTTCTTATGTAGCTGGAGACATCCCTACTATAAACAGCTTTAACTGAGCTGGTCTCTCTAGTGTGTTCATAATGACTGGAGGGAAATGGTAATCTGTGTTATGCATCAGCTGATCCATTCTAAACGTCTACTCAGAATAAAATCTGTCACAGGGACACCAGAGATGCTAATACCTTCACTGATTATGAGAAGAGTCTAAGGTCACTAGATATTTGAATTCAAGATATTGGCTTTTACTCAGATGACTTATTAGTCTCTTGGTGTATACTGTCAGCAGAGAATTTGTTCTACTGCTTAGGGTAGAGAAAAGTGGCACTCTGTATGAACATCTCCAGCAGACAGGCAAGCCTCCTACACAGCATATAACACTGCTCTTTCAGGGTGATAGATGGATTGGGTTTGACTGACAAAGAATGCTCTGAGAAGGATTTACGTTGGAAGCGTGGTTAAGGAAAAGATTCAAATGTCATTTTTAGCTTTATGTATGAGAAAACTGTCAGCTAGCCATACTTTTTGCTCAGCTTTGGATATTCTTCAGTAGCCCAAAATAAAGATAACCATATTTTTCAGAGTGATGTGAGTTATAATTATCTAGTCTGAAATATCTAATTAATATTTAGGTAAAAGCATCCTGACATTTTGACATATGCCAAGCTCCTTTACAATTCAGTGGGACTTGTTAGCCAGAGTCTCTAATAGCCAGGCAAAGGAGAGGTTTAAGAACTAATTTTAGGCACTGATGACAGAGTCTGGGCCACAAGAATCTGTAGTGTTTCTAAACTAATATAGCTATCCAAGATGAGAGATATTAAGTGGCCATAATGAGAACTGATGCAGAGATCCAGGACTTTCAGAAAGACTTGGACAGCTTACTGACCTTTTGACAATGGAATCTACTATCCAGCTATTTCAGGGTGTATGTGTCTAAAAGCAGAACTAATAATCAATAAAAGCTGTAACCATGGAACTACAAAAGCTGCAGTGCCTGTAGTATCCTATGGTAAAATACTTTAAAAGAAAATAATCTAATAAGTAATAACATTAACCTGAAGTTTGACAAAAATAAGTTAAGAGCTTTCCTAGACTAATACAAAACTTTTAAAAATGCAAATTATTTACATCTGTCTTTCATCTGCATTTTGCAGACTGATTGTCTTGCACAGGATCTAAAAGAAAACCTTGTACAGTTCTAGAATACAGGTTTATTTAGTAGATTACAAGTATCTCAATGCATCCCTCATAAGAATTGCTGTAACAAAGACTGAATGCATTTTATGAAGGTTTTTTTATGAGCTTATATGAGAATTTCTGAATCCCATCTGACCAACGTCCTACTCATAATGAGTACAACGTGCTTTAACATGCCCTCAGGGAGGTGTCTATTTATGGTTCATTAATAAGGGATGTTTTCCAAAGACTTATCAGTTATATAATTATAAAGAATATTAAAAAATGACCTCCCAATTTCTGTGATGGGGTTGTTCAATGTTTTCTAATGGCGTGAGAGCACATGAAAATGTCCACACGGCCTTAACTTCTTGCCTAATTGCTCTTGTATATTTGCTTTTTCTTAAATCATGCAAACACATTTTTACATTATATTATCTTATTTCTAGCCTGTTGGGTGTAGGGGTGAAATATAAATTACAGCAGTTAATCATCTGTCTGTCTGCAGACATGTAGCATTTCTCCCTCTTTAATGTGGCTGTGAGTGGCATGGTGGGCGTTGACTAGGGACCTCTGGATGTAACTGTGCCTGACATATCATTAAGGGGAATAATATGCAGCAAGAACAGCAGCTGAGAGATGAAATTGCTTTCTTTTGACATCTGCATCACACCTGAGGAAAGAAGGAGGCACAACAGTCCTGAGGCTGGGCAGGAGCCTGCTCCGTAGGCTCAGCGAGCGGGGTGCATCTTCCCCATCTGGGCTGGCACAAAGCACATTCAGCTGCTGAAGCATCTACTGAAGCTTTGCTCTGAATCACTGCTCAAAATACTCAGGGCGACCTGTCTCAACTGTCTGTGTGACTTTGAGCAAGGTGCTGGTTTCCTTTGCCAGTCTGTGGAATAGTAATGCCAACACATAATTACCCAGCCTACTGTGAAAGGGCAGCTCTGCTTGTAAAAGGCTTTAAGTTTCTGGAAAAAAAGCTGCCTAGCAAACACAAAATACTATGATGGGTGTAAAGTTGAATGGTATATTAAAACATGTAAGGGAAAGCATCTTGCTGGAGACTGCACAGTGCCTCCAAATACAAAATATTTGTGTTTTCTGGGAGACTTTTATTGCTTTAAAGTTCCTTGTAGAGATGTGAGGAAAAATAAGGTGACAAGATCTTGTATTATTTCTGCTAATAGATGATAGAATTACCCATAAAGGAGAAAATCTCCCTTTTTCCTAGTTTTCATCTGATCTCACAGTGTAGATCTTAGTAATGAAAAATCAACATGAATACCACCATAGAGTTTTCTTTTCCAGCTCTGCAAAGCAAGTACTTAGTATTATATTCTTTTCAGATCATTTCATAACATGTACTACACTGCTCCATTGCAAAAGTTGTTACATAGCATTGCAAGCTATGTTCTGAGTCATTACTGTACGAGTAGGAAAGGAGGCATTTTTTCATGCTTTTTATTAATTTTTAATATAAAAATTAATGTATAAGGCCTTAATGGATGATTAATAGATATTTAAATAAATAATGAATTACCTGACTTCATCAGGTCAATAGTTTGCCAATTATCATGGTACTTATGTACACTATGTACTTATAAGCATCTGGTACATGTACAACTTAGACCTTAGTGTATTCTTAACATCTATTAATCATTTAAAATAATTTATAAATGCAATATTTAAATAAAGTGTGGGTTTTGGCATATGAAAAATAGATATTTCAGGTTTCTTAAAAGGAAAGAACCATTTAGTTCTTTGTTGTGTGTTCAATATGCTCAGCATCTAATTTGATTTGTAGCTTCTCTTGGTTTATGATAATGTGATCTTTCCTTGACAGCTTTCCTCTGACAGTGCCAGTACTTGCACTTGTTTGTTCATGTGTGAATACTATTTGATAAGTCTCTTTATTCATATGCTGTCATTCTGCAGCAGTAAAGTAAACCACCATCTTTTTCAGACATGGGTAGAATCATATCAGAGCTTTTCTTTTCACAGGGAGATAAAGTAAAATGCTGAAAGATACTATTGCTGTGGTTTTGGAGCATTGTGAACTGAGTTGATGAGGAAGCAATTAAAGACAGGAAAAAACAATCCCACTGAATCCATCTCACACAAATTACAGGAATCAGAAAAGCTTTTCATATGTAGAAGCCTGATTTAAAAGCTCTGAAGGAAGAGGGGGGAAAAAGAGGCTTTATTTGTGAGCAATGCACACAATCAATGTATTAGTCTGAACAGCCATTAGCTCCCTGAGCCTGGAAACTGTGATTCACCTCTATTATGTAGCAAGTGTTTTAGGGAGTTAGATCCTCAAGTCCTTCCAGATTTGTTCACAGAATCTGAACAATAAGAAGAATTCTATTATGATTGAAAAACGTTAAATATTTGCTCCTTACATTTCCTTTTGGGATTAAAGCACTGCACACTTCCAGAGTGAAACAGAAGGCAAAAAGGTGTCACTGATGTAAATTTAAAAAGAAAATCTCATTCCCTGCACACTGGAAGTAAATAGAAAGAAATAGTGCTACTTATTAAGGACTATATATAATTCTTCACTTCAACATGACTTTTAGGGACACACACATGACTTGCTGTGCTGTGCTGTAGCAGCTGCCACTGAAAGGGGATATTGCCCAACCTGTTCCTAGGCTTAGACAGACTCGCATCACCAGAGCCTGCTGCTGCTGAGAATGTCACATGTCTCATACATTGCAGAGTCCTACACAGACACAGGGAGGACTAGTGCAGCACTGGCTAACACACAGCATGTGATTTAGAAACTGAGAGAATGAGCTGGTGGGGATGGAAACAGCTTTCAGCATTTTTCAGTGTAGCTAAGCTATGTGTAGGAGTACACTTCTCCCTAACAGCTTCCTCTGTTACAAAGACACTGCAAGGCTTGCTGCTTCCAGGGTAAAGATAAAGGAAGCTCCAGTATAATGGGAAGTGCACAAATTTAGCAGGTGCCTCTTCCCTTCTTCCACCACAGATGATCGTGGATTAAACAGTGATGAAAAACTTCTCATGGGAACAGGAGCTTCACTGACCTGTTAGTAGGGTCCCCAATATGCTTTTCATTCATGCCAGTTTACTCTCACTCACACTAGTCCTGGATATGGCACAAGGGCTATTTCCAAGGAGCTGCCTGGGTACTGCCACCCAATGTTGTAAGCTCTGAGAGGTTGCTCTATGGACACAAGTTAGTCCAAAGAAAGACCTTGGGCACATTTAATTTGCTGATACATGTGTACACTTTGTGCTTACCTGGTACTTTAATGAGTCAGGTCTCTCCATAACTTCTCAAAGTGGGGAGGATGGAGCAGGATGTCACCCTGGCTGTCCCAGCTCCAGGTGGCTTTGGCGGTGAGGAGTCCTACACACAGCTGCCTAACCAGGATCCTCACATGCATCTTCACACTGTCATTAGGGACTGTTGTTGTTGTCAGTCCCACTGTCAAGACATGATTGTATGAGTAATGAAACCAAAGAAGAGAACAAAACTCCTGACCATCACCAAACCCACACAAGCAGGGAAAAGCTGAAAAAATATTTTGTGAAAGACGATACTACTTTGAGTACATTAATTTTGTTAAAGGGGCAATAAGACACAAATGTTTGGAAAGCAATGTAAAGCCAGGCATATGTAAGATGAATCCAGCTGAGGTATGCCAAGGGGTAAAATACCACACTGCCATGCAAAGATACTCACACAGCATCAAAATTACATAGCTGGGGAAGTGCAGAAGTAAATGCAGCTGTGACGTTGATGAGGCACTGTGTGACAGCACAGCATTGCATCAGACTGAGGGGATGGAGGTAGGCAACACTGCAGCTACTGCTGTCCCCTCCAGCACAGCCAGAATGTGGGTAGCAGAGGCAGCCCACTATGTTAGGACCAGATTACTTCAGTTCACAGTTTCATTAGGGCCTCAGTGCATGGACTTCTGCTACTTTTGTTGTAAGCAGGAAGAAAAGCAGAGAACAGTTAATTCCTTCTGTCCTGTAACAAGGGCAGGAGAAAGTGTGTAGTAAAAGGGTTTATTTATATAGTCCATGCAGAAAGGACTTGTAGTCTATCACGACTGCCAGAGGTGTGCACTGAGAGAGTCTGTGAAGTCTGACATACCGTTGCTGTTGTAATTGCTGTTATTGCAGTAACTTCAAAGAATACCTGCCATCCACCAACACCCCACAGTGCCAGGCTCTGTACTAACACAGGCCAAAGGATGGTCCTTCTAAGTTTTACCATTCAAAAGCAGAATAAAATATTCTTTGTGCTAACACTGGCTTATCCATGCTGATCTGAGTTGTAATATGTACCTGAAACAAGCCAATCTCTTCAGCTACGTGAATATTAGCTGAATATTAATTTTTAGTTTATCTTTGCTCACTGCTTTTCCAGATCATGTGGCTGTCAGTGAGCTTCAAGGCCATTTCTGCATGCTGCTGCTGGACCTATCCATCCTCGGTCATCCGCACTTTCTTCCACTTTGTATTTTAATGTGTCCTCCTGATCATTCCTCCTTCCTCCCTGAGGAGTTTCATTCTCTCCTTTGAAACATTTTCTCCAGAATCTGGATGTTTCTGGCGTCTGGAAATCATTAAAAAAAGAAGAGATTTTAAAAATGCAATGTAGTTGCATTATAAGGCATTGCCAGCTCTGAAGGTCTTTTTTCAAGATAATCAGTATTGGGGGAATTTATACTGCATGTAATTAACTGGATATGTTTTATAGAGCTGAGTCTGGGCACCCAAAACAAGTGCATTAGCAGTGATTCTGCTTCCATGGAAATGGGCACATCTAGTGCTCAGAATTTTATTTACCTAGGAAAAGAACGGATGTGCAGAAGAACATGAAATGACAGTGATGTAAAATATGGAGAAAAACATTCTGAGTTTGGTTAAGGGGTAACATAACAGTAAACAAAAACAGAATAGCTTGTGCACACCAAATATATTGCTTAAAATTAATAGCATAGTGCAGACACAGCTGACAATGAGCACAGCCATGTATTTGTCTTTGTCATACTGTGTATTGAATGCTAAATTAACTCAAAACCCAAAACAAGTTGGAGACATAGAAAGCTTGTGTCTAAGCCATCAGCACAGGACTGCTGGTGTAGAGCCAGAGTAACACAGTAAGAACCAGGAGCTGTGATTAAATAAATGATTTTAAGCTGCTGCAGTTCTCAGAGAGAAAATAATTTATTACTTTTGTATGGATCTCTGAGGAAAGACAAAGAAATGCAGTGGAGTGTTAAGTGAATAATCTTTGATGCAGCAAAATTGCAGCCTGATCCTGTTGTGTTAATTAAAAAAAAAAAAAGAATGATAAACTCTCTCAAGTATTGAAAGATACCAAAAGAAACAATATCTGATTCCCGTATTTGTTTTCAGAGAATCACAGAATGGTAGGGGTTGGAAGGGACCTCTGAAGATCATCTAGTCCAACCCCCCTGTCAAAGCAGGATCCTAGAATAAATCACACAGGAACATGTCCAAATGGGTTTTGAATGTCTCCAGAGATGGAGACTCCACAACCTCTCTGGGCAACCTGTTCCAGTGCTCTGTCACCTTCACAGTTCAGTTCTGATCATATTCCTGTTTATTTTACAGATAAACACAGATATGGTCAAGATAGTCTGCTCAGGTCATAGACAGTCCTGCCTTACCTCCATTTATGTGAGCAGAATCTAGACCCTGATGGCAGCAAGGAAGAAACTGGGGAGGAATGATAAAACACAAAGAAAGACTGTGATTTTCCCAAGGTGGAACTAGAATTCATCTGTGAAGAGCTGTGCTCTTGACATAGTGCAGTCATCTGCTTTCATCTGTGGATTAACCTAACCAGAGGTCAGGGGACAGAGATCAGGATTGAAACTGCTATTAGTGAAATATATTAATTTTCTCCCTTGTCCTTCAGAAATGAACTGGAACACCTGACCAGAGTGAGCAGGATCCTGCCTGGCTTCAGTGCAGTAAGCAAGCTTCAGCAGGAGTGGTTATGGAGCAATCAACTAAACATGGCACAGGAACCAAGTGCTCCTCTGTTGTTCAGAAGTATTTGGAGATTTGAGGGTTTGTTCTGAAAAAAACAAAATAAGCTGGGAAATGTGAGGAGCTTTCTCAACCTAGATCTGGTATTAGGCCAGGGTATTCAGTATATTTGAAGATGATGTCCATTCACTGAAGAGTAACGTTCAATTTAGAAACCGTACTTTAAGAAGCGCATTAACCTGAACAGACAGAACTGTTCACATTTGCAAGCCACACACCATTCAAACTCTGCAATTGGCTTCATGTTTGCACTCTTCTCACAATGCAAGTTCCTAGGACTCATGGGCTGGGAGCATGCTGCGGGGCCCTCAGGTGTACCCTTCAGTGAATTATCCTGCTTTGAATCATAAAAGCTTTCACAAGCCCTGAACAGGAGTGTTCTCAAACCACTCAAATACAAAAATATTTTTTTCACAACTGTTTCCATCACAACCAACAGCACATCCAGGTATCAGCAGCAAGGCAGCTTGTGTAGCAGTAGTAGAATTTTAATTTGGGGTTTATAATGAAGTGTTTACAACAGCTCACGGTCCTCAAGTTTTGCAGTGTATCCAGCTACATGTAACCTGCCATTTTCATGTGTGAGCTGCCTGACTGAAGCTATGATGGCTGTGGATTCCCCTGTGCTCTCAAGAGGGATGGAGCCACAGGCTGTTGGAGCCACACCAGACTTGCAGCTATCATCAGAACCTCCAGGATTTCTGTGTGAGAGCTAAATGTCAATGTCAGCCTTCAGTGAGACAGGTCTACCAGTTCAGAAGCAGGTTTCCACAGCCACCTGGAAGCTGGTCAGCTGAGACTCCTACAAGCTGGTTGGTGCTCAAAATTAGTGACTGGATGCTGTCTTGAGTGGGGATGATAAAGCTATTGTGCTTATAGTTTAACAGAGCTGGCGAAAATTGCTAATTTCTGGAGAAGGAGATCTGAAAAGATAGGTCCTAAGTATAAAATCTGTTTTCACATGAGTGACTTTTCCGTGAGGCCCTACAGTACACCCTCTTTGCATCCCCTGCACATCACAGAATAGTCTATGCCCTTTAGATCATGTGCTTCTGATACCTACTTTGTAAAACACTTTAAGCTCTTTGGACAAAATACAGTAGCTAAGATCCAGGTATGATTATCCTCACTGTTATTCTTTAATCCCCCAAGAGGTTTGCTGAAATGATTCTGTAGATTACTTTTGAATGTTTCTGACTTAATTTACCTCTGTGCATGTGTGAATAGGCTGGTGCCAGATGTGGACTGTAATATTTGTATGATCAAAATTAGCAATCATTGTGCATTATTTGGTTCATCCCTCCCTGAATGAATAAATCAGAAGCTGAATGATGAGCACTGGCTGCCACAATCCCAGACATGGGAAGAAAAAGCATAGCAAATTTATTTAAGAGTCCAACATGTAATTGAACGAAGGTCTAGAGAGAGGAAGAATAAAACAGCTATGGGAGTGAACGTAAAGAAAGTGTTTTCTAAGTCTGAACGTACTCCAGGGAATAGTGCTAGTTCAAAACATAAAAGTGATTCCTTGGTGTACAAGCGTGTAGCACGCTCATTCAACTTAGAGACATTAAATCTGCAAAAATTAAGTAAATATTCTGGCAGGTTTATTAAGCATTCTGCTTTCTCTAGAAAGGCGTATCCTGGACTGGACTCAGTTCAGAGACAGATTCTCAGGCTTTACCAAAGGCACAAAATGCAGCAATTATATTAGCCAATCAATGGAGCTGCCATCACTTCCCTTGGGAGGCTCTTCACAGTCTGGTAGACCTTACAAGGAAAATCACACTAAAATGTCAAGTTGAGATTCAGTGTACTTTTCCCTTTTTTTTTTTCTCTTCCTCCCCCTCCAAATTAATGCAAAATATTCTTTCAGTCATCAGCATCGAAGTATAGGCTCCTGCACTTCCAACACTTAGGTGTCCTTTTCTTGATTTTTCAGCCTTTTGGGTTAAATTATAGTAATTTCTAGTGTATTTCCTTTGACAGAATCAATCAGGAGCTTAGCTGCTGCAGTGACCAGCTATTACTGCTAGTCAGGAAAGCCCTCTACCTTCAGTATAGCATGTGGACATCGCTGTGCAATGCAAGGAGACATATAGGCACATAAGGAGGGAATTTCCAGAGAAAACAGTGAGTTAAACATCATATGGCTAATAGGAGAGGGACCTTTCATGAATCCCTACCATTTAAAAGTAGTGGACTCCCAGCTGCACTTGGCATTCTCAGTCAATGCATCTTCTTTGGTTGCTGGAGCTTGATCCAGGTCAATTCTACTATGAAGGACCTCAAAGGTTATTGCCAATGTGTCCCACAGATGTGGTCTGTGCTCTCCCTCCTTTCCCATCATCTCTGCATACTTGAATAATTCATGGCTCATTCTTTGCCTATGCTTCCATATTTGCTTCCAGAGTGAAGGAAAGCAGAGTGTGCATCCCCACTAACTATTGCTTCAAGTCACTGAGCTCTTGGATTTAACCTTCTTCAAGAGATTTAGTTGGCTTTGTTTTGTGAGGACAGGAAAGCACTGACAATGTTTAGCCTCAAATGGGGTCAGCGGAGGAGCATTGAGCCTGTGATGTGAGCTCTGAGCAGCTCAGCAGGGACAAATTGCTGGTGGGTTGGAACAACTCCACAGATGTCAACATAAGCACCTAATAAGTGTTGCTCTCAGTTTAGTCTCTAGGCTACTGTAAAGTTAGGCTGTAGCTGGGCAAAGGGCTCGAGGACTGAAATGGTGCTTAGACAGTCCAACGCATCTCCAGAGAGACCTGAAACCTCTATCTGCCGGGTGTCTGGTTTCCCAAAACTGAGACAACTGAGACTTCTAGAGCAGAAAGAAAAATGTGTCATTTGAGGGAAAAAAGATTTACACAGATGCAAGAAATTGAAATGACCATATTTTTTTTCAAAAGCACTGAAACGCAATAGTCAGGTAGATCCTGCAAAGAATTTTATTGGTGGTGTGTGCTGCATGACTCTACGTGTCAGGTTTATTCTTGGACCTGAGGTAGATTCTGAAGCAAAGCAGCACTGTTTGTGGTGACACTTGGCCACTGTGAAACCAGTGGAAAAAGTCCAATGACTGTGGCAAACAGTGAGCAGGATCAGGTCTTCTGTCTGTCCTGTCTGCTACTGAATCATTGGCAGTGCCGAGTTACAAGTACTTTGGAAGAATATGCTAAATGTAAAATATTCAATTCCTAAGGCAGTATCTTGTAGCCAAGATATTAAGTCATTGTTTTTCATCCTTAATCATGATTTTAGATTCTTCAGATGTGTCTGTCTCATTGTATGAGATATTACATGGATTCTTCAGACACTGAAAAACCATATCCTCAGCCTTGGAGACAAAACAATTTCACATTTCAGCCTCCTTTTCACTGGGATTGAGGTGATCATTTGTGCTCTCTTTGGAGAGGAATATGTTTTTTCATGGTTCGGACTACAGTTTTGTCATATGCCTTCTGAGCAACACAACTTTTTCCTTCCAAACCCCAATGACTTGTCACCAAAACCCACAGGATACCCAGAATGCGAGGAAGTTTTCTTCTTTCCATTTAGCATTTAACATGTGAGTTGGGAAGGGAAATACAGAGGATGCGGAGCCCACGTCAGCCTGACATTGTTGCTGGAACGCGTGCAAGTGCACCCATGCATGCTGACCTGCGCCAGGCTTTGCACAGGTCCTGACGAGGGCTGAGAAGTAGTGTTTCCTCAGTCCTGGTCACTGCCTCCCTCCCAAGGGAATTCAGTGCATGCTTGTGAAACTTCACCGAGGGGATGTCGCTGGCAGGGAGGATGTGAGAACATAGCAATGGACACAGCTGTTTCCCTCATTCCATGAGCAGAATATTTTCCTTTCTTGTTTACAGCGCTATAAATTGTTTTGTATTCGGGCCTTTGTTCTGGGTGCAGCTCAGCCTTGAGCTGGGTTTGCTTGTTTGTTTCTGTTCCTGCCCCATTTCCTCTGCCTGCCTCCCAGCGTGACTAACACCGTCTGTGCCGTTTCCCTTGTCTCCACGGCTTCCCCTCCGTGATCTGCCATGGGCGTCAGCTGCTGCTCCGTGTACTGCCACGGAGGGACCGCTCGGTATGGAGCTGCATGGGAAAGTGTGCTAACAGCAACTGAAAGGCGATTGCTTCATGGTATTGATGCAACAGACTCTTCTTTTTAGTTAAACAAATGAAAGCTTTGCTAGGGTTTCCTTTTTTCCTCTCACACTTTCGTGAGCAAGGCAAGATGTGTGTGTGAGGAAGAGAACGAGATCTTGTTAACTGCATTACCTGAGGTATTTTCTGATGGATTAATGTGAGTCTGGGCGATGTAAAGTGGCAGCTGTCTTCATTTGATCATTCATATTCCTTTGAACCAGATATGCATTTTCCTTCTTTCACTTTGTCTTATATTTTGCTGGGTCTGGGCCAAGCTTTTCGCTCCACTATAATTGATATGATACATCTTCTTAAATGACAGCTCACTTTATCATTTCAGGCCTGTTAAGCCGTCTCATAGCCTGGCTCGGCACACAGACCTTCGCTGCAGCGCTCCGGAGTCCGCAGAGCCTTTGCTATTGCCTCTGCAGCTGCTGGCAGTCCCTGAGCTCCACTTCTGGTACACTGTGTTTTCACTGCTCCTCAGACATCACAGACTCTCCCCTGAGCACAGGAATGGCTTCATGCGCTAATGGATGTCTGTGCACCGCAAGCGTGCACCTTCTGAGCTGACTGGCTTGAGTATAATGGGTTGAATGATTTCCTTTGTTTATTACTGCTTGTGCTTCATATTTTTTGCAGGTTGAAGTGAAAATGAACTTAACCAAATCCCTCTGTGGCCACTGAAGGGATTCCTGCAAATTTCAGTGGATGTTGGAGAGTGACCGTGAAACCTAAGGCTCCTCAGGATGCTCACCTTGCCCAGCTTTGCGCCTCAAGTTATCCCACTGATTTCAGGCAACTATTTAAAATCCTTTCTGAATCCATTCTGGATTCACAGGGAATGTGCTTCAAAGCTTGTGTTGCAACAGAGCAATGACACCTCAAAATGCAGGCAAGCGATGGGAAAAGTAAGAGTTTTGTTCTTTAACAAGAACAATTCAACAGAATCAAAATAAATCTGTGAGTGGATTTAATGCAAGCTGTGCCAAACCTAGTGCATGTTTTGCCATGTACAGGTTTTGCCAAAAGAGCTTTGTTTAAGGAGTTTATCTGTGTTTTGCTTATTGCTCTGACACAAAATAGTGTTGACAGCAGTATGTTTTCACTCTGGACTGTTACCTGTATCCTCACAATGGTGGACAATGTAGTGCTGCTGCAATGAGTGTTCCCAGGGCCTGGGATGCTGACTGGGACTGAGTATCTGGATCATTTTACAGCTTCATCATGGGCATCCTAAATGTCTTGTGTCAGCTACTGCATCTCATTTCCTCTTCTATAAAATACGAAGAGCAGTGCCTCTCTGTTTTAGAGAATGCTGACAGGATAAAGCTTTCTAATGATTATGAGCCACTACAGTCATGATAGGGATTGAAAGCACATATGTAGACAGATGTGTGTGTGATTCTGTAACCTGTTGAGAGGTTCATATCGGGAAATGGTCTTGACAAAAATAAATGTAGAGGATCTAAACACGAAGAATGTTTTTCTACTCAATTACAATGTAACAAATTTGATACTACACACATCACCTCAACACACAGATACACTTGTGTACATCCTTCATAGCAACCCCTCTAAACATACTCATTTTCATGACAAACAAGGGAAAGCAATTCAGGATATTCTCTCTGCATGATCTCATTACAGAATCACAGAACCACAGAATGGTCAGGGTAGGAAGGGACCTCTGGAGATCATCTAGTCCAACTCCCCAGCCAGAACATGTTCATCAGAGCAGGTTCCACAGGATGGCATCAAGGCGGGTTTTGAATGTCTCCGGAGAAGGAGACTCCACAACCTCTCTGGGCAGCCTGTGCCAGTGCTCTGCCACTCTCAAAGTGATGCAGTTTTTCTGTTCGTTACTCCTTGGCAAAAAGTGAGCAAGTTGAGCATTTCCCCAGCTTGTCAGCTTTCTGAGAAGCTGAAGCCTAGCCACACCGCTGGGCAGGGCTGACAGATGTGGGCTGCTGCCTAGGACAGCTTTCACACAGAACCAATTGCAGAGTGCTCCTGCTGTGCTCCTGTTCCAGGAATCCAGGTGTTTCCATGTCTTGCATGAAGGATGGTAGAGGAAAATGCAACATACAGATGTGTGAGACACAGGAAGAGGAGCATGAAAAGGTAGGCATGTGTGTGAGTATGACCTGACTGTATCCACTAGAAATACATTTATTCTTTTGGGGAGCAGAATCATGAAAAAATTTTTCAACTATGTTAAGTAGTTAGAGGCTGCTATGTAATCAAATAAGAAGGGATCAAACTCTCTGTCTCTGTGCTACTGAATGAAATGGATCAGACATTGTTCTTTGGCCAGAGGTCAGGGGACATGGCATGGGTCACCCCTGCATGGCTAAATGCACTCCTTTGTCAGAACAGAGTGGTCTTATTCATCCATCCATCCATCCATCTGTTCATTGGAAAACACTTGCTGGCACTTGCCATCTTCAAACCGTGCCTGAACATGGTCAGGGAGAGGTCTAGAGGGTGTGAGCCAAAGCTACTCCAGGGAACACTCTTGTGACCAACACCTGGCTGGTTGCAGAGCAGGGCTTAGGCCTGCACATCTTTGTTTTACTAAAATAGATATTGGATGGATAATTGGTAGAGATGGCTGCTCCATTCTGTGCTTGTAGCATGCTTCATATAGAAAGGTTGTGATCACTACACAATTTAGTGACAAATCTTAATCTCAGTGTAAAATACTAAGTAACAAGAAAGATGGCAGATGTTTGCCCTCTCCATGGCATTGTGATCTCCCCAGACATATTCCTGTATGAGATGCAAGATGGATGAAATTCAGTTCTATGGTAACAACCAGTATATAGAAATTTTTAATGTAAGGGTTCTGCAGTTCCCATTTTTTGTGGAGCTAAAAGCAGAAGCTTCATGAGATTGTAGGAGTGATTCCTGCTTTTCTCTGAGGTGTACACGTTCTTCATTTCCAGCCTAAAAAGTGCTAAGAGTTGACATTTTATGGAACCAAAAGGTATTTCATATCATTTACAGAAAGTTTTATGGCTCCCTCTGAGTCTTGCTTTATTGAACTTGTGATGAGGACACATTAATACCAAAAACATGTGAAGGCATATCTGAATCATTTTTAAGTATCCTTAATCTTTCATATTATAAATCTGTGCAGCTTCCTTGGCATGCACAAAATCCACGGTACAATACCAGATGATGTAGTGCACCTTAAAACCATGCAATGTTAGTTAGCCAGGAATCAGATTTCTACTACATAGACACTACGCAAAACAAACCCTGACCCAGACAATTCCCAGCTTAGGCAAGTCTGTGCAGCCTGCTAACCATATGGATTTCCAATTGCTCATTTTATTTCTTTATAGATCTGTTAAAATGCTTTAGCATGGAGAGACAGGAGAACTATACTAGAATACAAATGAAAAGTCTGGGTAAAAACTACTTGATTTTTAAACAGTGGGGGCACTGTGTTGTAGGGCTCTTTTATGTATCCTTCAACAACAGCAATAAGGAACATTTATCCTTATTGATTTAAAATCAACTGCAACTTTAAATTTAAAAATAATATTAAAAAAATATTAAAATTTAAGTAGACTTAAAAGCAATGGCTGTTACCTTTCGTGGCCTAAGCCCAGTACCTTGTGTGTATGAAGAATGGTTGCCAATTGCAAATTGTATAGTGCGATGCAAGTTCCTAGTGCTGGAACATTGCATTGCCCAAGTGTTGTATTCAGAATGTCAAAAAACATGTTAATAGTTTACTTAAATGTTAGTATATTCAGTAGCTTTATGACATGATTTAATTTATTCCCTAATTAAATTAAGAAAACTGAGGTGGGAGAAGAGAAGGAAAAAGGGCAAAGAAGATGAGATCTGAACATAAGTGTAACTCCAGTGACAATCCAACCAAAATGATTCTATGATTCTATCATTTGGGGCTGGAAAGAAAGCATACATCCCATAATCCATACTCTTTTACACAAAGGTAAGTATAAAGATGTGTGGTTTACATAAAAATGGTAGCGTCTGGACAACTCACTCATTGTATGGACAACATGGAGTGAGGGAAAACTTCTGGCTTGCTCTATAAATCTTGTTTAGGAAAAAATAGTTTTTGAGGTCACCAAAAAAAAAAAAAAAAAGAGAAAAAAACCCAACAGAATAACTTAGAATTAATTAAGAGAAAAATATAAGAAAATATACAAAAATAAGCCCATGTGATCCTTAAGACAATCAAGATAACCATCCAGCCTCTTCTGAAGAAGAGAAGGAAGATATCTCTGCTCCCAGCTCTTATCTACACAAAGGCTCCAGGATGCTGACACCCCTAGATAGTGACTGATGGCATTAGCACTCAGAACAGCACACGGGGGGAGCATAAGACTAAAGAAAAGAAAGAGATATTAAGAAGGTTTTTCTATAAAAAATATTTAAGAGATATTGAGTTTTTTCTGTATTCACTTGTGTTGTTAGTGTACAATGTTGTTACTAAGCTAATAAATGGGCTTATAAGGATGTTAAAACATTAACTCTAATATGAAAATCTTGTCTTCACGTGTAAGGTGTTCTCTCCTCTCTGCCTGTAGTAAAATTTTGAGCATAACAGAAGGTAAAATGATGGTCTTCCCATACGCTGCATGGACTAATTTCAGAAATAGTGAGAAAGGTGAAAGAAAAACATGATAGTGCCAGAAAAAAATTGAAGGCATGGAGCAGAACAGAGGAGATTATAACACTTGAAAACTGAGGGTCTTCTTGGAGCTTTTAGCAGTTGTCTATCTAAATATTACACCAAACTAAATTTGTGTAACTATAGAAACTTCCAGAATCAAAACATAAGGTGAAAGAACTTCCCATGAAATAAACTACCACAGAACAACAACAACAAAACCCTAAAAGAAAACCAACCAACCAGAAGAAGAAGTGAAGTATGTGAAGGTAATGTTATTTTTTATACCAATGTTATGGACATTTCATTAGCTAAACAAGCTCCCAAGACCAAGTGTTTTCTAAAGTCATATTGTCTTATCAAAGCGCAATTTCTCATCTGTGACTTAGGTATGTCTTGGATCAGTAACCTTTCAGAATTATTCTTTACATTATAAATAAAATATCTTAGTTTCTAAAAATAGCCTAGCTGTTCAGCAAAGCTTAAGTTCCTCCAACCATAGGGAGCCTATCCCTTTTTACATGACCAGTTCACACACTGTAATCATTCTTTGCAAGGCTAGGATGTGTTTTATTTCTCTCTGGTGGCATTATGTACTATGATATAAGATTTGGAGCACAGCATTTCAGTTTAAGTAAAGAGCTTTCTTCAGTGGATCATTGTAATAAAGCTTTTCTGTAACTAAATTATGATTCTGCTAGCAGCTACTTGTACTATTTTATTATTATAAAAAGAATAACTCCGTATTAAAATGAGCTTAAAAGAATATAAATATATAGTTTACTTACTTAAGAGTTCAGCTACATGAGAATGGATTCATTTTTGCCAACTGCTCCCAAACAGTTAGTTTGACTTTTTAAAGTCCTCATGCATAGGTGACATTTGTACTTTCCTTGGTACTTTGTATTGGTCCTGTAAGTTTCCAAAAAAACCCAAACACCAGAAGGCTTTCAGTGAAATAATTCATCCACTGTACATGTGTAGCCTTAAGCAAATAATTTAAGATTTTTATGTTAGGTTATATGGTAAGAAGCAGGTCCCCACGCACAGAAGAATTCCCAGGATCAGTGTGGGGGAACCCAAATAACACCCTGACCAGATGATGGAAAGTCATTTCAAGATTGCACAGGACTTATTATGGGATGTTTCAGGAAGGATGTGGAAAGGGATGATCAAGGTGGTTTGGGGACGAGTGAGTGGGAAAACAGTTGGATAAGGGGACAAAAGATTCTGGTCATGTGCAAGCAGAGGCTGGTGAGTGCACCTGCCTAGCCGTGCCCTGTGTGTGACCAGCACAGTCTGTCCGGGCCTCTCACTAAACCACATTTCCAGCCATATTCCCAGGTAAGGGGCTCTGTCTTGTGTACAGGGGTGTGTGGGGGTCTCAGTGACAGTCCCTCGGGTGGGACTGGGGGCTGGGGGCCCACGTGTCCATGGTCCCAGGAGCTGGAGAGACTGAGCTGACTGCTGGAGGGTCCAGAGGGTCCATTTCAACTGCCCGAGAGACTGTGGGGTCTGGGAGTCAGCTGAGACCCACCTTCACGTGTGTGTCTGTGTGTGCACCCGAGAGACATCTGTACCAGCAGCTGCAGTGGGGCTGCAGTCTCAGGGGTTCATATGAGTTGCTGGTCCAGGTGCCGGCAACTGGGGAGACTGGGATCCCTGGGCGAACTGGGATTCACTGGGTGAACCGAGTGTCTGAGCCCAGCTGCTGGGGGGATCTGTCTTACATGACTGTGTTTCCCAGTAAGGGACCTGCAGCCTAAACTACCAGACAGGAGGACAGGATAAGGCCCTTGGTGCTATTTGTGTCTTTTGAAACACTGATGTACTGGCCTGTGAGGCCAGCTAGACATAAATATATATATAACGTATATAGGTATGTATGTGGTGCATATGCGGGCTCTGTGCATGTGTGCCTTCTGGGAGCCCGGGTTCAGCCTCGCCAGGACCTGGGGGTGAGGAGATGTGGCAGGCTTGCTTCTGCTGGGTCGCAGATTTTGGCAAACCCCCTGACATCATGTGTGGCTTCACCTGCCTGTAAATGCCAGTAACAAGACAGTACTCTGCTCCCTTCACATATTATCAAAGTTTAAATTAAAGAAGTTGTTTTTAAATGATTTTTTACTGGGAGCAGAAATTTGGTATTCAGAGGACTCAGAGTGGTCTGTGACCTGGGCCGGGACGTGAGGCCAGCAGCTTAGGTGATTAAGGAAACTGCCTGGTTCTCAGTGAAGTCACCAGGAACCCTGGCACAGAGGAGCTGCATCCTCAGTTGTCCCTCTGAATCCTGAGAAAACTGTGTCTGTTTGACTCCAGTATTTTGTATACAAACTGAAAACCCAAGTCACGGTAGTGTCCTTATCTGTGTTCTGCTTTTGTTTTATGAGTAAGTTCAAATAATTGTCTTGAGAATGACAGTAATTACTGGAAAACAAAGCTCAAATCCTAGAGGGTGACTCCTGGGTCAAGCCCTTTATGCAGCTTTGACATTTATCAAAGATTTTTTCTCTCTTGTACCCTAGCTGTGCAGATGTGACAACTTCCTCTGCACCAGACAATAGGGAATGATTCCTGGAACTGAAAACACCAGACTTACACAATGAGCAATTTTCAGTTTCTTTTTCCCTCAAGAGAAGAGGGTCACTTTATGTTTCATATTTCGACCCATGTCTTGCTGCCTGAATGGCAACAACACTAATGACATACAAGATGGATAGCTGTGATGGATTACTTCAGCGACAGAGTCGATGTGGGGAGAATACCAACAGTCTACTCTGAGAGAGTAAACAAACAGAGCAAGAACAAGCTGAAGTCTGGGATGCATCTCTGTAAGAAACCTTTGTCAAACACCAAACAGAATCTCAAGAGGGTCATTTTATACACACATTTTATGCATTGTTTGGTGCTTGTTCAAAGCATCTCTTTTCCAGTGAGGACAGGTTGCAGAAAAAGCTGACAAGTAGTGACATGTGAGATTTAGCCCATGGATTCTGGTTTAATTTAGTAATTGGTGTCTAATGCACAGTGGTCATTCAGTGATGTGAGAGTGTTAAAAATAAAAGTCAAGAGGTTTCCTGTTTCTCTAGGTCTCACAATGTTGTGGATATATTGTTGTGCATTCCTCAAGTTTCCCAGAGAAAGAATACAATTAGTAATGATAATTTCTGTCCCCCACAACAAGAAAAACCTTACCTACAGCATTTCTTTGACATTCCATATTCACAGTTATTGCTCTGTATCTCTTACAAACACTATTTTTCAAACTTGTAACAACATCCTTAGACACACTGTTTGATTATTCTGCTATGGTTTGTCTTATTTAATTACAGAGCCTGGATAAATCCACACCCCTGTCTTGATACTTTTGCTCTTCAATCTAAACTATGAACTAAAGCAATCTGAAGGAGCTGATTGATAGATCCTCCTGGAGACAAATGCAGCAAGAGTCAAGTAAGCAAAATATTTGTGTTATTGGTAACTAGAACATGGCACCGGGGAGCACAAGGCTGCGCCAGCTTTCTGAGCAACACAGAAAAAAAACGCACTGTCTTTTCAGCCTCAGGAAGATGCCACATGCTGCTTGAACAAGCAAAGAATTAGGGAAAGTGTGGGGTGTGCAGGTCTTTCATTCACTTAGTGACCTTACCAAATAGTGGTGCGATACTGCAGTGCTTCGACAGTTATATGCACAGAGAAGAGAATGCTCAGGAACCAAGTATCCTCATGTAGTCATCACACTTTATAAGATGGACTTTAGTATTTACAAGTTAGAGTAATTTATTACCACCCTGCAGGTTTTTGAAGCAAGCTCTTTAGGAACGAAAGCTTTGCTGTAGAGCACAGTCCTACTTGCAGTCGTTGCCCTGACTTCCCAGGATCGGCACATCCCAAGGGAGCAGGTCACCAAAGCTTTCTCTGCTCTGGCACCCAAGCATATGTTTTCTCTCCTGGCATCAGCTACTCAAGCTTAAGAACAATATACACTTTACAACACCTAAAGTAAAGGCCTTTACTATTTGCTTTCATGCAGAACTATGTTACCGAATAAGGGTTTGGGTCCAAAATGTTGCTTACAAACAATACAATGGAATACATCATTCTCAGAGGCTTTGGGCAAAATTTTTTCTTCTTTTTCAAAGGGAAATGTGAATTGCATTTCAGCAGTTTCTTTCCTTATGATGACTGCTCATGTCTGCCAGATTTCTGAGAGTTTAGAAGGTTAAAATGGGTTAGCAAAAGTGGCACAAGGTTAATCTCCTGATCCTCATCCTGCAGTACAGCAATGGGGACTAACTGTGCCGAGTACTGCTGACTGCTGCAGCTGGTGTGGGTCCATGCGCATGTCTGCATTTTTTTATGCATGCGTGTGCAGTTTGGCAATGGCACAGTTAATTCTGCAGATTCATTAATTTGGGGAGTTTCCATGATGATCTCAGTGTTTCATATTAGGAAGGTCCCCACTTTTTGACCTCCTGCCAGCCCCTCCAGCCACCACTGTGCTACGCCCAGCCCCATGGTTTGGCCACTGGCAGTCAGCAGCTGGGGCAGCATGTGCTGTCAGCACAGATGAGGCTCTGCTGCTGACCCTCACTGGCACAGTCAAACTCACAGCTGGATGAGAGCAGGGCAAGTTAAGAAAATTTAAATTGCGACATTCTTGGCTTTTGCTCATTTTCTACAGAAAGGTAGAAGTTGCTTTGCCCAATAGCTGATGGGTGCAAAGCTTAGGCAGTCACAAAACCTTAGTTTGTGGTACTGATGTCACCATGATGGGCACAATCAGATTCATTATTAGACTACGGTGTACAACTGTTACAGAGAGACTATGTAGTGACAGTGATTTAGTGTCCTGGTGTCCAGATGCATAGCGCTCACTCAAATTAATTCCTGCTGGTTATCTGAGCACCTCTGAAGATCAGGGCCGATGTACTCTAATGCTTCATCAGCTCAGCAAGTGGAGCTTTTTTCTCCGAAAAACAAGGACAGAGGCTCCTGCTGAGTGTCTAATGATGCCTCATTATGCCTGCTGGTTTTACATAAAAGGTGCTCAGACCATCTGCAGGTGGACAGCAGCACAAATCTTACACAGGAGCTGCCTAGAAAACACAGTGCTGGTTTTCAGTCCATTGGTTGCTGCTGCTTTACATAGATGTTGCTTTCGTTTCTCATTACTGCAGTGATAAACTGTCAGGCTTATCAGCAAGTTCTCCTCAAAGGTGTGACTTGCATGTGCATTTAAAAATCTCCGTTTTCAATTCTACCCTAAAGTTATCTATCAGCATAAATTTTAATCATTGTTATCTCAAGAGGAAATGCTATACTCCAATTAATGGCTCAAATAATTGTGCTCAGTATGCACTTTGGCTGACAGTCACAGCTTTTCATGAAAGCTTTTGTTAACTGTGTGATCCCTGTTGTGGCTCAGAGTAGAAAACCATGTTATTACCATTTCAAAATAATCAGCATCTACTCTGCAAATTCAGAGGCTGAACAGGGCAGAGTCGCATACACCAGAGTAACTCTGTGTAACGTACTGCATTGCAGCAAGACAGCTAATAAAAGTGCAGCAAAGCACATTAGCTGTCAAGCAATACACGACGCTGTGGAGAACAGACTGATACCTTGTCACATTTTGTAATCATGCATATGTTGGGGGATTTTTCAAGAGCTGAGGTGTATTTCTAACAGAGATGCTAATATAACAAGCAGTCAAATGCATTTCTTTCACTCTGGTTATTTGTAAAATATTATCACCCTGCTATTTGTAGAGAATTACCTCACCAGCATCTATCTGTTAGAGTGCACTGTTTATCTGATGGTACATCCCATAGAGAGAATATCGTGACAAGCCTGTTGCAGTAACTGTACACTGGTTTAAAACAAAATCCAGCAGCAAGAGTTATAGAGCTACAATATTTTAGGATCACAATTTTTTTTCTGTGCGGATATTTTCAGTCACGCAAACCAGAGTTGGACATTTGTTTTCCCAGTGAATTTCAGAAGTTTGGCACTTAAATATCAATTGGGCCTTTGGAATAAATGGTAATTTCACTGGATAGTTGTCATTAGTGTAATGGTTGTCACTGTTTTGCCTCATAATTGAGAATGTGAGCAGCATAGAAAGTATCAGAGCTAGACGTACTCCTATGAGTAAAAAACCGGAGACCACACTCTTACCCATCTCTTTGCAGGTCATTTGGGAACTCCCTGTTAACTCTGCTTCTCTTGAGCTGTCCCAGAGTCTCCTGCTGGCCAGTGTATAATAAGGAGGGTGGCGGGAAGAAAGACAGGTCAAGTCTGATGGATACTTAAGCACGCACACCGGTGCAGATCTGTGCACACTAATCGCAGTTTGCAGCACACTCCAGACCACGAGTTCATCTGCATCTTTTGCTTTGTACTACTCCTTACCCAGCAATGTGTGCCAAACCCAAGAACTGGAGGCTGTTCCTCCCTAGGGCATGTCATTGCTGCTGAGTAGTAGCTATGATTACAAAAGGACTGGCTAATAAAGTGATCTTAGCCAAAAAAAAAACCTTAACCTGTCCTTAAATACCTGTCCTGAACAACTGTCCTTTCACTTCCTACACATGAGCTTCCCAAAGAAGCACATACAGACCATCCAAACCATCTAGGAATGCAATACCTGAGAATATTAAAGAATGGCTGAATATTGTGTGACCTGATCTAGGTATTCCTGCTCTGGCAGGGGGATTGGACTAGATGATCTTTTGAGGTCCCTTCCAATCCCTAACATTCTGTGATTCTGTGATTCTGTGTGATTGACTATAGAGCTGTACTGTAACATGGTATTACTTGTAGAAAAATCCAGTTTTCTCTGAATACATGGAGAAATACGTTCAAAATAATAACTTCTGAAATATTAATAGAAGATTTAATTTTTTAAATGAGAAATGAAGTAGGTGGTACATTTTTTGAGATTTGATTTTATTATGGCAAATAAATAAAACAGCTTTCAGAATTTGCCATGAAATTCTGAAACTGCTTTTGAAGAACTCAAACTACACAAAGATCCAAAGGAAGAGAATCAGAAAACTTTAGCAGGAACAGTGCATCCAAGGATTAGTAAATTCACAAGGACTTCAATAACAAACCCATCCTTATTTACTGTACAGAAGAATAAGTAAACAAGAAAATCAAGAAGGAAAGCATCTTGCTGTATTACATAAATACATATTACATATATATATAAAATATATATTGTTTTTATATAATATATATTATACAAAATAGATATTTGTTTATATATATAAATATATATTGGTTTAAACAAATATATAAGATTATATAATATGTATATATATATATATATATAAACCAATATATTACATATTATGTTAAAACCATTATATTTTTACATTATATATATACAAATTATGCATACCAACTTTCAGTGGAAAAGTCAAAAAGGTATTATCTGCCTGGTGGGCTTCTGAATTTACTGCTGACTCAAAAGGATATTATCACAGACAGGAATTTAACTGGTCTACGACTTATAAACTTTATCACGAAACAAATGAAGCACCACACACAGAGAGTTTGACCTCTTTAGAAGTGGTCTATATGAATGGAAAATGTTTTGTTGATTGTTTGGTTGGGTTTTTTTTAAAAAAAATAAAGAGCAACAGCAAACCACATAGGTTTTATTTTACCATTTAATGACCTTGAAGGGATTTAGCCCAAAATCTCCCAAAATTTTCCTCTTGTTAGAGATAAATACAGGAAGCTCCAGGTTGAAAGAGATCTTTTTGGGAAAAATCAGGAGTATATGTGTCTACATTTAGCCAGTACCTGGGGCTAAATTGTAGCAGTTAGTCTACCACCCAATGTTCCCTCCCCAGTTGAGAAGGAGAATAGGGGAAAAAAGGGAGAAGCCCCGTGAGTCGAAGTAGAAGCAGATTTAATGAAATTACAAGACTGATACAACAACCAACACAGACTATACAAAGTTCTACACAGCCTGGTCCTTGATGTTGACAGCAGCAGCAGGAGACCACAAGAAAGGAACCCTGAGAATAAGAGGAACTCCACCCTCACTGAGCTCCCTCCCTTTATAATGAGCATGACGAGGTGGTGTGGGATACACCTGTGAGTCAGCTGACCTGATTGGAACTCTCATCTGACTTGGGGCTACTCATGGCTGCCTGCATGGCTGGCCCATGGGTCTGTGCCTGGGGAACCAGGAGAATCTGATAATAATTTGCCCAAGTTCATAACCCTAAATATAGTTTGATTTTTTTCAAGAAATTGTTCATAACTTCTATGAACATGCTTTTATTAAGGAGTTTACTCGATTTGTTTTTGTCACAAAGATTTTAGGTTATGGGTCATTTGCGAGCTATTTACTATTTCTTCAACTGTGTGACAATTATAAGCCAACATGATGCTTGTCTCAGTACTGAGAAGCCAGAAGGCAAAATTAATTCCATACAAAAAACCAGTGCAAATTATTTATACCTACCATGAATAAACTGAGCATGATTTCCCCAGCAGTATGTCTCAAAGTATGATCAGGGAGAAGTTTAAACTTGATTTTTTATTCTACTGCTGTCATTTGCATTTTTGCAATGGGCTTCTGTAGCATGTACGAATATCTTGTCTCTAATTATTTCATTTTGTTAACATGTCAACACTTCAATCAAAATATATTCTGGTCAATGTCCAGGAAGCTAATTTTCAGGATCCCAGATGCTGACCTGTTCAAAAATCTACTGTAAAGTATATGTGTGAGAGGGAATATTAAGATAACTAAAAAAACTGGAGGTAAACAAACTTCTTTTTATTTAACATTATTATTTCCTGTAGTGTTGAGCTGTAGAGATTTGTACTCCTTTTTTATTTTAGCCTCACAGTGAGTATTTTTTTTTTCTTTTTATTAATCTTTAAGATTTTGGTTTGGAGAAAAAATGTTATAGCTCAGCTAGGAAACACCACTTTCCAACCAGTATTCTTGAACATTTTTTTCATCAGGTAGGTAACAATGTGAAAAATACTTTTTTCATCAAGGAGATGTTATCTTTCTTCAAAGTCATTTGGACAAAGGAATGGCACCAAAGAAACATTTTCTGCAGAAGATGACAGGTTTCTGGGCTGGCTAGTTGCTAGCAGTGATTTTTTTGTTATTTTGGGGTCAGTTTTGGCTCAGGCTTAACCAGTTAATGCCTATCTAGAGCATGAAACACCACACTGACCTGAGAATAGTCTGTCTCCATCTTCTCTATAACCTCACATAAGGTAACTGTAGACAGCAATAAGGTCTCTTGTTCTCCCTTCTCTATTCAAGACTGAACAGCCCCAGCTCACTCAGCCTCTGCTTGTATGACAGATACTCTAAGCCATAATTCAGCTTTGTGGCCCTTTGCTAGACTTACCTCAGTATGTTCATGTCTCTCTTGTACTGGGGAAAACACTTCTTCTACTAGGAATTCTTAATATCACAGCGTTATCCCCTTCCCCTTCCCCTTCCCCTTCCCCTTCCTCTTCCCCTACCCCTTTCTCTTCCCCTTCCCCTTCCCTTCCCTTCCACATAGGCTGAGGCCACTTCTGACCTATGGTAACTAAAAACACCAGAGAACATACATTTTTTTCTTCAAGAGAGCACTTACTTTTTTTTCTTCAACAGAGAACTTACTTTTTTTTTGCATTTCCCCTCACTTTCAAAGGTTGCACTCTGCAAAGCTTGGTCAAAACTATCAAACCAATGGATCTCCTCTAAACACTGGCTGGAGAAGTGAAGAATTTGTGTGTTCAGCATTGTTTGACGTCTACTGTCATTGGCCTGAACAGTAAGATTTTCAACAAATTCAAAATAATTAGAATCACTGGTTTAAAAAAAAAAAAAAAAAAATCTGATGCAACTATTTTTGGAAATGCTCCTAGCTTTTACTCTTTTGGTCATAGAAAAAGTAGGTGTGATTTTGAGTCACTTGGCCGTTCTTGTGAATTATGAATTCCCTGTATTCTTGTACACACAGAGCCTTGACATGGTTCACTTTCCACCTGCTCTGGTCTGAAACAGATGCTGAATAGTCATATTACAACAGAAGTAATGCATGTCCCCTATCTATTTCTGCAAGTTGCTTTTCTAGGCACAGGTATAACGAACCATCCACAGATTAATTTGTTCTGTGCTCAGTAAAAGAGTGTTAATCATGATGAACTAATGTGGTTTTAATGGGAATGTCATAAGCACCCCTATGCAAATTCTATTTTAATGTAGCAATTAATTGTACTGTGATTCCACCAAATGAGGTAGCTTGCAGTGCAGCATTACAGCTGGTGCACCAAAATACTAAGACTTTTGACCTGTGCAGACCTGTGCTATCAATAGGATCTTCCTACATAAACATTGGAAATAGAGCGGGGTCCAGGCGGCTGGGAGGGAGGATGTAGAGACCAAATCTGATTATTTACTCTTGTTGTATACATGGTAATTAATGCAACTGAAAGAAACAAAAGCAACTGAGTAGAGTGTGACTGGCCAATATTTGTGGTGCAGAAACCTAGTTTATAAATCATTCAAGACAAGAATTCCTATGTCCCACAAGGAAAAGGACCTCTGCTTCTGGGAAGGGAAGGGAAGGGAAGGGAAAGGGAAGAATCAAGAGCTAGGGATTCAAACCCTCAAAGTCTGAGCAGAAATAAAAAACAGAGCTCCCCTTTTTCCTGAACAGCAATCCAATTGATAAGTAGTCTTCCAAAGCAGACCTCTTCTGAGGGAATTTTGAATGGTCAAAGGTGCTGCTGTGCTGCCCAGGATCAGTTGCCCACTTACACATAGGTTTTCTGGACAGACAACTCTTCAGCCAGCAGGCAGGAGCTTTGGTTTGTCCTCTAGAGTAACATATTGCTCACCATTCAGATTGTCCTCTGAACCTTCAATATTTCTGCAACATCCCTTTTGGGATGTAGAGCTGCACCCAGCAGTCTAGATATGGTTGAAACATAGTTTTATTCAAAGGCATAACTTGTTTTGTATTGCTTTCTGAGTAATTCTTACATTTGCTTTTTGTCTTCATTTTTAATGTGCAGGTTCCCACTTATTTATGCTTGATAGGACAAAATCAAAAGAATTTCAAGTCTCAGGACAGATTTCAAAACAGTTTAGTCTCTAGCATGTCCAAGCTTTAGCCTGATTATAGAGTCCCATGGTACAAGCTGAAGACAATTATCAACAAATGCTTTATTCTGACTTTTATTGTGAGGCTTATGCATAGCTATTTTTTTCCTTGTTTGTTTTGTAGTTTTTGTGAGCTCAGGCCATGAAGTGTCTTGGAAACATGCAGAGACCTTGAAAGTGATTTGAAATTTAGTGGGAAACCAGAATGCAGAGTACAGAGCCAGACAGATGTAGCTATGTTAGCATGCACGGCTAAGACACACTACATGGGTTTCTACTAGCTAGAATTTCTTACGTGCTGAAAGTTCATGCTCACATTTTGCTGTTGTCTAGCAAGGAAATAACATGGGAATAAATAATGAAAATAAACTCACTGCTCAGCTGAGTGACACAAAGTGTTCTAATGAACTCAAGAGAGGTAACAGTGTAGATGCAATGATGTACAAACATAGTGAGGAGTCAAAGAGCAGTTCTCAGCTTGGCCAACTGCTAACTTCCCTTCTGTGCCATTGGTATTATGGGCTTTTTGGTGCAGATGTCTTCATTCATGTTAGACTTATTCAAGCACAGGGCTGTAAATGTTTGACTGTACTTGATTAAGGATGGGCATTGTGGGTCTTCTGCATATTTCTAGCATCTAGAATGTTTGATCAGTCTAGTACATTATTTCATCACTAACTGACCAGTTGTTTATTTCTAGTTTCTGAAAAAGACACGCTCTTGTGACTTTGGATATCCGTAAGGAGTAGGCATACCTTAAGGGCAGGCCATCTTCTCTCACTGTAACCTGTCTCACCCATGCTGAGAGGTAGAGGAAGAGCATAACAAACATGTCTTCTCTACCACTGATGACTGGTAGAGCCAGTGAAGTTTTTTCATATCCCTCTCCTTCCTGAATACAGATCAACATACCCAACGTGTTAGATTCCGTAAGACAAACTGACAGTTGTCGTATTTGGAAATGAGATTGACAGCAGAAATACATTCAGAATATATCCAGAAAAGACTCCTTTTTTTAGGGTTGGGATTTTGAAGGGAGGTATAACAAATCCTTCTCCAATTGCTTCACGGGTGTGTGCAGTATATAGAAAAGGCAATTGTTGTTCGTGATAAACTTTAATAAGTCAGAACAATGGTTTGGTTTAAAGGTAGGTTGCAAACAAATGAGACCGACACTGGCTCATGGTAAAAAAATGGGGTGATATTTGTACAAGATCAGTGAGAGTCATTTGACGTCTAAGACTTTTCTGGCAGGAAAACAAATTGTGATAAATCAGTTAAAAATAAAAATAGGCAAGAATTTACAAGAAATTTTATAAACATCTGAAGACTGAAGCTTTGGTAGAGCTTTCCAAAACTCCCCCAACTGAGGAGAGAAATCCAGCTCTGTTTAAGGTAGAGTTTATTAAAGACAATTAAAAGAAACTTATAACATGGCTGAATGTAACATCAAGAGACTGGGCTGAGTGATTCAGGAAGGTCTTTTTTGGTTTATATTATAGCCATCATCTTAGCAAGTGCCTTTGGGGCAAGATTTGGTAGCCTACATGGAAAGGAAATTGCTATTTTTCATCCAGTTTATCTTAGCTCTTGTTTCTGCCATTTCATTTCCACTTCTCTCCAAAATGTTACCTGTGATCAGGTTTTATTGTTCTTGTTTTCAATCAGGATGAACACAGGCAGTAAACACCTGAGATAATCCCATAGCTATTAGGAATTGGATTTCTTTTTTTTTTTTTTTCTTCAGGAAAGCACTTACAGCTACTGAACTGGAATCAGAAATACATTTGGAATCACAGAATCACAGAATCACAGAATCACCTTTCCAGGGATTCCAGGGAAGTCAAACAGTTTCCTGACTGATGCACATTTCTGTTTTCTGGATGAGACTCCCTTCCCCCAGAGCAATGAGAACAGCACAGAACTTGTAGAAAACTTGAGCTTTCACTTGTGGCTGTTTCCTGCGTAATGTTTTCAGAGCAAACTCACTCTGCAGTATAGATCTCAATTACACATTTATTCCAATTGTTAGGTGCATTGTCAGGAGGATAATAAGGATAGCAGGGATGGGGAAAATTTATCGGGCTAGAAAAATCACGTTGTGTTCAGAGTCCCTGTAGAGCTTTTATTGACTCGGTTGCCAGCAGAGATTAGTACTATGCAAAACCATTAAATACGCAGCCCAGCACTTCCCACTATTTAAGTGGTTCAAATAATTAGCAGTTCTTAGCTTATCCATTTATATCTTTTTTTCCCAGCTGGCACACTCATTTTTAAAAATATATCTACATGGATTTATGTGCCGCTTTAACATTTTTTAATTCAACAGCTTCTACTCGGCAGTTGATCACTTTGGATAAACATCTTACCCAGTGTAACATCTTTAGGAGACATTAAAGACATTAAGTTAGAGCCTCTTCACAAAATTTCAGAAGCCACATTTCATATGTAAATTAATGTATTCGTTTATATTCAGTCACATAACTTCTGCATCTACAGTGGTTTACATAGTATGGTAGCATGAATACAATAAATTACTTTCCAGTTCTCTTTTAATAGAATTTCTTTCCACTGACAATAGAGACCCTGGAGGTATTTAGTCCTATCTTGATTTCAGCACCTAAAAGTATATAGACAGGTCTCAGTGTTTTCTATCAGGTGTCAGGCAAGGTATCCCTTCGCACAGCCTGGTACGCAGCACAGGATGGAAAGCAGGTGAAGGAAAGATGGGGCCTAACTTCCAAAGTGTATTACAGTAATCATATTCTCAGCTTTTTATCAAACCCAAAGGATTATGCTTCAAGATAGGAGTGTGACAGGAGTAAACTGCTTCTGTGTGTTCTTGGGTGTTTCATTATACGTTGTATGAGCATTACTTCCTTTGCATTGGTTTATACAGTGCAATGTAAGATTTTTCTTCTGCTATCTTCGTATTGTCTAGCCACATGATACTCTAGTTTCACAGTAGAACAGGCTCAGAATTTCAAAGATATGTGGGGAAAATGGTGGTGGAGAGGAGGTACATCTCTACCTAAGAGCAATAATTGCTTCAGACAGTGTGGGACGCTGAGAAAAAATGAAAAATGGGACTCTATATTACTCTTAAAAAAGAAAATACAACTGGGCCCCCTTGGAAAGCCCATCCATCTGCCAGTTAAACTTCTTTTCCTCCTTTGCATAAGCCCACTTCCTCCAAAAAGCATAAGTATTAGAAATAAAGAGAATAGCACATGCTTTGGCTGTACCATGCAAAGACTTCAGATAAAGCACTAAATGCATGGTAATTCATTATTAATTTAGATTTATGTATTGCTTCCCGCCAGACTCTTTAGAGTTGATAGTTCACTTCAGACAATTGACTCCGTGAGCTTAAAGGGACCACTTCGCTTAATCTGTTTTGAAACTGCAGGTGACTCTGGAGTGTGAAGTGGCAGACATTAATTGGTAGCTGTAAACACCACACAGCTGAAGTCTAACCCTGTAAAAGTTGCTGTCTTCAAATCCTCTGACTTTGGTAGCATTGTACGCTCCCAGGCAAAAGGTCTTTACACTGGTAGCTGTGGAAAATCAATCTCAAATCCCTAGAGATGGGAGCGCTGTCACTAAAGGTCACAGAAAGTTAGCAGCTGCTTGTCACTGCTGGAGTTTTGAAGAGAAGTTTTAAAAAGCAAACACTGGTTTGGTGATTGTATGCAGGTCTGAGTGTTTGTGCTGTTGTTTCAGCTGTGATGTTTAATTTTTGGTATCCTCATCTGAGGAGATTTTCTCTCTTCATACATTGTTGTCTTTACCTTTCTTAAGCTTTTTAATGTCTTTTGAAGTCATCCATAGAGTTGTGCATTTTGTGGGTTCTGATTCTGGAGTACAGGCAATGAAACTAAAGGGGACCAATGTTCACATTATTTTGGTCCAATGAATTACTCTGAGAAGACTTGGTCAAACCAAAGGCGTGAATTCAGTGAGAATATCTTCTTTTATTTAATAGAACCAAATCAGACTTAGAATCAGAACACCCTTGGGAAAAAATGGATAAATGAGCACAGCTGACAACTAGGTAGTGTGTATGTGTACCAGTGTATCTGCCTTTATGCGCTGGTGTCTGGAAGATTCATATTTTAGAAAGATAAATAAATAAATAAATAAATAAACACTACCAAAGAAAATAAAACAGTACAGGTGTTTAAACATGGAATTAGTGATAAAAAATTCCAGCAGTCCCTACATCTTAGCTGAACCACTATATTTCCTCAGTGTTTTTGGCAACTCTCAAATTCCTTTTCCCTCTGGAGTGTGGGCATAATAACAGCTATTTGTCTAATTCATTGTGAATTTGAGGATTTCATAATAAATAATTTCTTTATTTTTAACTGTTGCAACTCCAGTATTTTTAACACTTAGAACTGCTGAAGCATATTGTCAACACATTGTCTTGAAAATAAACAGCTATGCTTATCTTCTGTTTGCCTCTGACTGTTTGATTTCTTCCTCAAATTCTGTTGCACATCAGCAAATTATAGCCCTGCCTGGATAATCCTATATCTTCCTCTTCTTCCCAAAAATGTAGTATTACAATTATTAATTTGAATGACTGTTGTTTATAATCACTGGTGTCAGTCTTAAATACACAGATAACAGAGTTAAAGGAAAATAGTGGTTAAAAAGTGGTTAAAATATTCATAAATCCTTTCCAGTCTGTGTTTGATGACAAATACTTGAAGGAAGTGTCTTAAGACCCTGCAAGTGATTTTAAATGAGATATTATGTTGTATGTTTTAATTCAGCAGTAGCAAATTATTGCTAGCATTAAATGTTTGTCACAACTGACACATTTAAACAAAAAAGCTTGACCGAAATGTTATTCTAGCCATTCTGGCACTGTGCTTTCTCAGACTTTTCTCAGACTCTCACCACCTTTGTAGTCCTCCAATGGACTCTCTCGAGTTCCTCAATAGTCTTCTTGAACTAAGGCAGGGGAAAATCTGGACACAGGATTCCTGGTGTTGCCTCATCAGTGCTAAATGTGGGGAGACACCACCTTCTCTTTTGCTGATGACGGTCACCCTAAGGTATCCCAGGATGCAGTTTGCACTATTTGCACTTAGAGCACATATTTGGCTGGTGTTCAGCCTGGTGCTGACAGTAACTCCCTGTCCTTTTAGGCTACTCAGCCAGTCATTTCCCAGCTTATATTAGTGGATGAGGTTAGTCCACCTGGGCACAGAGATTTGCACTTCCCATTACTGAACTCCATCTAATTTCTGTTGGCCAAGTTCTCAAAACTGTCCAGGTCCTTCTGGACTGAGACTCTCTAATGTACTGTCTTACATAGTCCCTTCTTTTTTTCCACCTCCAGTTTAGTCTCATTCACAGATTTGCTAAGGTTCTACTTTCTCTCTGCATATAGGTCAATGATGAAGCTACTAAACAAGACTGCCTTAGTACTGACCTCTAGGTAAGGTATCACATTTACAGTTTTGCAGAGAATTCACCATTTTATCTGGTTAACATTATTTCACTTTCAACAGTCTTTGTTTTTGTTTTTTTTTTCACATGTATCAGATTACATTGGCACTGCATATTTTTAACCTCAACAGACTTCTTAAAAACAAAATAAAGACAGTTTATGTATAAGTGCTGGGAGCTTATGCTTTGCACAGAAAAAAAAAAGACGGATGAACTCAGTAACTTTGAAAGAATAGAGGAAACAATAATTTAAATATGAACTTAGGTACTAAAATTTTTGTGATTAAATGTCATATTACTTAAGAAATTTATGGCTTGTTCAGTCTCCAGACAATTTACTAATTTCTAAAGTCAGATACTGGACATAGGTATCTAAGGCAGAAGCCATATTCTGCTAAATTCAGTAAAGGAAGATAGGAACAGAGAAGCACACCTCTAGCCACATACAGCTTTCTCCAGGGGGTACTTCATCCCACCTCAGATGTACCTTTGATTCTTACACTGGGACTCATCTCACCTGTTATTACAGGTATACAATGCAGATACTAAGGATCCTGCTAAAATTGATGTAGGAAAATAAACATTTTTGGGGCATAATTCTTCTAACTAAATGTAGAAATTCACTTTAGGTTGCCTGTTTTTCTCTCTTGGTTATATATAGGATGTTCTTATCATTGATTTAATTATGGATGGTTTTGTTGTGGACATCTACTGAATCTCACTCTTGTTGACTATAGAGGGATCCTGTAGTTTATGCAAATTCCAAACTTTCATGCTGAAATGTAATTTGAATAAATATGTTCCTTCTTTGTGTTCTGCAATGGCATGCAGAAATAGAAAATTTTACTGATTTCCTTGACCTCAAGTAAACTTCATCTGTTGATGTCAAACTTCTCATCTTAATGCTTTGCAGCCATTTAGAAGATCCGTCTTTGCTTCACCCATCTCTGTTCTTCATTTTGGTCTTTGGAACAATGAGAGTGTCTGCAAACATCATAGCTATCCTTCCTCCTGTACAACGATGATGAGAGGACACCTCAGGAGATTATCAAAACACAGCCTAGAAAGACACAGTACTGTTATCCAAACTAAAAAATAAAGAGAGAGCTAATAGTAGTTGAAACTGCTGGTGACAAAAAGAAAAATCTTTGATAGAATTACAGAGGAAAGGAGAAAGGAGCTTTTGGTGACGAGAGAACTCAATAAAATACAGCATCCATAAAGAAAATTAAATGAACTTAGCTTCTACTCAGCTGGACAAGACTGACTCAATCACAATAAATAAGCCACTCACATACCTGTCATTTTAGTTTTAGAACTTACGTGCAGCATTTTAATTTCTTGTCACTCCTCAGGACTGAATAGAGACCCTGAATCACTGATATTAACAGGATTTAGGTAGATAACTACTGGTATTGCATCAGATATACCATATGGGAAGAATGACAGGATGCATATAAAAATAATATAGCACAATACCATTAGTAGCATTAATTAACTACAGTCTCTTTTTTCTCAGAGAGTATGAGGACAAAATATATTTCCTGTTACTTGCAATCTGCTACCCTGACAACTTCCCTTCTACTTGATGTGGAAATTCTTTTGCAATGCTCAGCATTGTTCTGGGGTGGAAGAGCACTGAGACACTCCTGAGAGCACTCAAAGGCCTTTTTGGGTTGTGGAACCATGACTTTGGACCTCAGTGGGGAAACAGGATCCTTCACAAGGCAATGCCAGACACTAGCTAGAAATCATATTTTGTTTGAAATACAACTATTTTCTGCTGTTTCAGATTCTGTTTATTACAGAGAATCCCTAGTCTGGGAATTGGGCACTTGCCCAATTGATCTCAACGGGAATTTGTGCAGTGAAAAAAAGATAGTTTATGCAAAGTTGCATGTGATAAAGATCCTTAATGAAATCATGCTTTTATTGGCAATAAAACACACCCCTCCTGCATGTAGTAGAGTTCTATATTTTCTATTGAGGACTCTGGTGTGGGTTGCCCAGAGAGTATTTCTGGGCATAATTTTTTTGATAGTATTTCTTCTCTGGCAAGCTGTTCAGAGACCTGCCTAAAAATCCAAAGTGATAATGTATGCTTTTGGCAACTAATAAGGTAGTTAACGTTTCTACCTCCTTTAAAGACTGTGTAAAACTCACAGTGTATTTCTTCTGACTGCAGAGCTTTAAGAATCATTTGCTGACTGCAGCACAGCATTACTCAAAGAAAATTTGTTGAGTAATTGGCACTATTTACAGTGCAACCAGCAGGGGTGGCAGGTAACATTTAATTACATATTTAAATGCCTACATGTTTTGCTATGAACACTTAAACAAGAAAAAATATCAGATTTTATTAATGACACTAATGCCCGGTCTGGCTCTTGTTCCTCATGGCAGGTGGTATTGCTCAGATCACAAAGCTGTAATCAAAAGGTATTAAAGCCAGATTGATCATTTTCTGAACACTTATTTTTTTGAACTTGCTGTATTTTTACAGTTGTTCAAAATTGTCTCACTTTCTGCCATTACAACTCCATGCAGTTGCAGCTCTTTTCTTACGCATTGGATTTTTTTTATGTGTATCTCTCCCTGTAATTTCCCTCCCTCTCTCCCTCCCCCCCTTCTCTTTCTCCTTCCTTTCTTCCTTCTCTCCATCCTTCTGTAAACAGTAAACAATAACCTTGAGCTTAGATAGCTAAAACAATTAACTAATAAAATTAACAGATTTGTGATACTCATTTACAGATTCAAGAATGTCAAGTTGAACAAGCTCAACACCATGCTGTCAGGGAACAGGGTAGTCCTGTCTTCCCCCAGCCAGATTTTCCTACTAGCTCAGAGAGCTGATTCTGGTTTTTTAAATTTTTGGTTAATTTTCATCCAGATACTTCCATGGTCTAGCTTACTGCATGACTCTGTAAGTGTTAGCAACACTGGAGGTGAAGGAGAAGAAACTAATGTCCACTAGAGCGAGAGCAGAGACACTGGAACGTAGCATTTCAGATGAAGCACAGACTGTCCTAAGTCAAAGTGACATCACCAAACCTCATTACCTTCAAGAAATTACCTTAAGCATATACACACAAGTGTTGCTGAATTTCAGTCATAAACAAGCCTTTTTGAGATTCAGAGATTGAAGCTGTAGCCTCTAGACATGCTAAGTTCCATGAAACCAAGCCAGAATGAAGAACACCCAAATTAACCTGTTTTCCAGCTTATGATGAATTTTCTCCTCAGCTTCCAGCTGTTGGATCCTTGTACCCCTCCAAGCACTTATCTTTTTTTTCAAAGCTATACCTTAGATCCAAAATATTTTTAACTGCAGAAGCTTGATGCTTTATATATTCTGTATATAAATAGTGTATTGCTATTTCTAACTCATTGTGGAACAGTTCTTGCAAGTGGTCTTTCTAGTTAATGTTGTTTTCTGTCTCAAAAATTGCACAGGTAATATTTTTTAGCTCACTTATGATACTTAATGTGTATTATTAGGAAAAAATCTTCCATGAAACAAGCTGTAGCACAAACTGGTTTTAGGGTTTAGAAACTATGTCTATTTACTAGATCAAAACAGAATTAATCTAGAGTTTCTCTTCAGTTTGAAAGCAACACTAGATTAAATGCTATCTTCTTCATCATGTTGCCAGAGCTGCTAAAAAATACAGCATTAGAAATAAGATGCCACAGTAACTCTCTTACACTTTAATTCCTGCAAGCTTTCCAGCATTTGTTTCTCTGCAATCTAGGATTTCTTTAGCACAGTAAGAAGCATAGGGAAGAATTTTGAGAGGGAAAAAGGATAATTTATAACAGTTATTTGACCCATTCCTCAACTAATAAGATCAATTCTGCTCTCTGTGTTACCTGAATATCATGGGGAGTTAATCATCACAGTTTTTGGTCTTTACACAGTTCCCATCAGGATTACTGTACCATGAGTGCCCTCAACCTAATATCTCTTCTCAAATGCACATTGCTCATCCTCTCCATGTTATCCTGCTGAATTATTTCTTCGAGCTTTGTAGTGATGCATCACACACTCCAGTGGACACAACATATCAGGAGTCTACAAAAATCCAGATTTTCAAAGGTGATTTTCAATATCCATTTTCCCCATTAATGTGACTGGGAACTTGCAGTCAGCTAGACTAGACAGCTTCCAGATAAATAAATGTATATTTAAAAAAAAAATAAAACAAAAATCTGAAGCCAGAATTGGAACTTCCACACCATTATAAAAAAAATTAAATTCAAATCTTGTGAGAGCTAGCTTTCTCTCATTACATCTGAAAGATCTACAGTTTCCCTGAGTGCTTCACAGTTCAGCCTTTTCCAACAATTTTTATGGGCACTCGTTGCTCATGAGTGAGCATTGGCCAGTGCCAATGAGGTTTGACTGAGCAAGGTCACTGTAGGGACAGTAAGTGTGATCAGGGCTTACAAATCACCTGCTGTACACAGGTTGGAACTGAACCTGTTTAAAATTCAGCTGTTTTTCTCAGACAAATGGTTTTGAGTGAGATTTTGTCTTCATCCTCTCAGGAAAACCTCTACAGAATACAAATATTTGTGGGGAGAGTATCACAACAGTTTCTAAGTTTCACTGTTTTTCCAAATAATATCATACGTCAGGAAAGCTGGGGAAACTGAAACCCTGATTTGTATTCATTTTTGGATGCAGGCATTTAGAATGTTTTTCTGCCTCGTGGTGATATCATATTAATGCATGTAAATAAATACTTAGCACAAGCTGAAAACTTTGGCTTAGTTGAAGCAAGACTGTTCTGAATTGCACAGAGCTTTCCCCTGTTATTACATCAAAATATCTTTCCTGCATTCAAGATATTATGTAAAGTAATTAGCAGGACTACAACAGAAAGAATAGTTGTTTCTTTGTGGACCAGAATCAGTTAACTTATGAATCCAGTGGGGAAAAAAAAAAAAAAAGAAGATAAGATTGAATTTATATCTTGCTTTTGAATACTGTCTGATATGGAGAGACTGCAAAAAAGTGGAGCAAACCAGTTGTGTTGGATCAGAAATAACAGTCAGAAATATCAAGCTGTGAGTTGTGAGCAAGTACCCAAACTAAGCTTAGGAGCTAGGGCTTGCTATAGAACTATCTCAAGAAACAATTGTAATGATTCATGCCATGAATGACATGATATATGACATAGTATGCCTGAAAAGAATTAGTACTTTACAAGAGTGATAAATCCATCTGCCATCCATCCTGAAGGAAAGAGGAACTTGTATAGTTTCTTCTGCATCATTCCATCCATCTCAGCTGAATTCTGAACAACGTTTGGGCATGGTAGGTTTCCCAGCCACTTGCACAGTCTCTTGTAATAATTCTTTTATGGGAACTTAGTCTTCCTGTTATTGGTTGGAATGTAATTCATTTACCCATTGCTTCAACCTGTCCTAACAGTTCAGAATTAATAGACAGGAAGTTTATGTTTTCTGCAGTTTTCATGACTTTTTTGTTATATTGCATCCTGTCATTCAGTTGTGACTGGGAAATGAATGGAGAGCATTGTTTGCCAATAGACAGGGGAGAAGACTTTGCAGTGATCTATCATTTATTTTTAGTTTCACCAGATTTTAGCATGAAGTAACAGAGGATATAATCATTGCAGTCAGTATAATTGGCAAACGCTGCCTTGGAATAGGCAATGTGAAAAAATAGCATTGTATCACTCATTTTCTTTGATGAAAATTATTTATTTGCAATGCAATAGTGTGCTTCTGCTTAAATTTGCCTTACTGTCTACAAAGTGTGTCAGTATCTCTTGATCCTGGTCTTATAAAAACTATATCAACAGCAGATTTAACATGTAAAACTGCCTTTAACATCGTATGTAAGTTCAAACCTGTGTAACTATAGCATGTTAAATCACTGTGTTAGAAGGAAGAGGTGGGGAATCTTTACATAATCAAGTAGGAACAGTAAATCCAGATGACCTTTCTTCAAAGCCCAGAGAGTGGTGTGTTTAGTTACTGGTGACGACTCAGCCCAATTATTCAGCTTCCTGTCTACAAATGTATCTACTGGGACCAGCTTTCAACCTTTAACAAAAGCAAGACTTAAACTAACCCTTCTGTATTACCTTGTATGAGCTGCTCTCCCTGTACATCACCAGTGGTACCACTTGCTAATTAGCTGTAAGTATCAGGAATTGAACCTGGGGTGAGTCAGTCATAGCACTTGCACTGAACTGGGCTGTTGGATGATCTTGTCAAGGGAGCACTTGTTACTCTCTGTTCTTCTTCCCTGACCTGGTTTAGATGCTTGTGTTCTGGTCAGGGAAGCTGCCCTGCGTGGACCTGTTTCTCTCCTGTGACTCTCGGGAGATGTAGGCTGGGCCAGAGATATGCATTTAGTCAGATGAATCCTCTGTCTTATCAGACATCTCAACATTGCTAGGATTCCAGGCCAAAGACCCAGTTATTTTTCCAGTGCTAGTAACTGATAAGTAATGCACAACCACAATATCAAACTGAAGCAGATTCCCAAGGCCAGACTAACCTTCTTGCTGCTTTTAGAGGAAAGAAGGTTCATATTCATCATTCATCCTCTGTGTGTCTTTTCCCATTCTGTCAAGAGAAGACTGATGTAGTATGTATCAGATAACTGTTTTAAATCTTTCTCTCTGCGTAGGCTGTGGCCCTATGAACCCAAGACTAGTTATCACCTTAAGATGAAAATGATAGTGTTAGAAGAATTTCAAGGAGTTCCAGCTGAAGGTGTTGCCCCTAGCAAGTGAAATGACATAAGGAGGATGTTCAGGCTTTCATACAGTTCACCATTTCCCTAAGATCTTCAGGCTTTGCAAGTATCTTGAGATAGTAAGACCTCTGGGTTCTTCTAACAGATGTCAGAGGTCAACAGTGATGCCTAATTCAAAGTCCTTGGCAGAGGGGCATGTAACATTTCCTCTTTCCTTATGCACTGAATTTCTCCATCAAAGGCACATTTCTTTGATATCTTGTAAATTTAAACACCCAGAAGACAAAGCATGGCTGTTAGCAAACTTTCAAGACTTGTGCGGAAGAAGCAAAACTGCAAAATTCATAAAAAGAAATTCAGCTGAAGAGTTTCAATGAACTACAACTAAAAACCTTCAGTAACTGCATTAGCAATAAGCAGACTTCTCAGAATTTTCTGTGGAGCAATGGAAACCTGGAAGAGAAAGACTGGGATAAAAATGGGAGGGTCTTGCACACTAGCTGTATTAAAAGTTTTCAGTGATTTTCAAAGAAAGACAGAAAATTTAGTTGCAGTGTAAGAATAGAATTTCTCTTTGCCTGCTGATGTATTTTGATGGAGTAGGATTTAAAATTTTCCCTGCTATTTTTTAACTTGGAGTTATGGAAAAGCTTATATACATGTATATGAAAAAAAAAAGAAAAGTGTAATATCTATTTTATTTTTATATATGCATATATGGCTGTGTTTCTACACACACAGATATATTAGCAAGATGCATTTGATCAGATGATTCTTCCATTTTGGATTAAATGGAGGAAGAGCAACTGCTTGGAACCAGATTCAGTTAAAGAAATTATTCAGAAAACTTCCTGAGACCTGAAAAAAACCCCACAACTTCAGCATAATAAAACATACATTATTGTACCTTATCAGGTGCTCTACACTCAATAGTTTCTAAGGTCCTTGGCAGTTTTTGAGGACCACCCAGATAATTTAGTTTTCCTGGAGCGTGCAGTCTCCATGAGTATTCTTCAAGTTAAAGGCCTTACCATGGTCTTTTTAAATTTCCAGAATTTATCTATAGGGAACTTTTTGCCTATTTTATGCTGCACCCACACAGTTTACACAGGTTGTATAGAGAGTAAATAACAGTATTATGTGTCAGCCTTCAGTTTGATAAGCTAAACAAATGTCAGTTTGCTTCTTTGCAGTTGTAGAGTGTCTACTTGTATGCTGCTGAAGGCCAGTGGCCCTGAGTATCAGACATTGTAAATTAGAGGGTCATAACACAGTGGAAAAGGCAGGAGGTGTCAATGGGAGTAAGTTGACTGAGCAGATGTCTCACAAATATACTTTATAGGTTGGTTATCACTTTGCTGACTTGTAGCCATCGTTGATTATTCAGTAGGGCCCTACATGAATATATAATTTCATATTTTGGAGTTTAAAAGCAAATTGTTGTCTTTAAACACATGCCAGCAACAAGAAAACTCTCTCGGCACATATTAAAATAATTGTAAACACGGTTTGGTTTTGTGCTTTTTTTAAAAAATGTAGATATTTGCATATCCGTGTGAGCTCTGGTCTATGCCAGTAATACTCCGGTCTCTGTTTTTCAATAAGCACTGCTGTGAAGGGCAAGGAACAGTAGTTTAGTACTTGATGAACTTGCATAGCTTGTTAAAATGCTTGTCAGAGGAAAGAACTTACATACTCAGACAAAATAAAAAGCACTTGTTGCCAGCCAGAGCTCAGTGCAATGAGCTACTGATATTAAAATGCAGGGACTAGTTTTCATTTGCTCCTTGAATTAGCTTTATGTAGAAGGACTTTTTAAGGGATACTTCCATTTTGATTATTAAAATTGCTGACTTAGCCTGCATTGTTCAGTCCTGAAGATTTCGTGTTTGCAGTAACTGCATTTCTCAGTGAAACTAACTTGTTTACCTTTTCATGTCGGGATCTTAATTTGGACCTGAGTGTCTTCATTTAATTGAAAAAACCAATTAGTCTTCTTCATGGAAGCCTACATGGCTTATCTTCATTTAATAATCAGTTGTGCAATTGGCGTTCAGACACAGTTTAACTGGAAAAATTGCAGCATTTTGCCTGTGTGGGGTTATTTGAATACTGAAACTGCAGCTTCTTGTAAAGCAATCGATTCCTTGAGGGCACACAAATCCTTGCCTGACCTTTTGAAATAAATTAGCAACAGAATCCAAGGGTTGGTATTTTGATATAAAGATTGCAATGAATGCCATCTGTCGGGTATCAGAACAATTTAATGAAGGTCTGTTTTATATCAGGTGCTCTCTGAGTTCAGGAGGATGCTCTAGGGGCTGTGCTGCAGCCCAGCCTGTATATTCCAGTAAAGCTGGACAATTTGCCTTCCTATGATGTAATGAGAAAACCTATCTGGAAGCTGTGAAATACTGCAGTCTCCAATCTTTTCACAATTAATGAAAGATTCCCCTGTGATGGCTTGCTGAATAGTGTTAGCAGCTGCTGAGTCTGGTGGCCTGATGGAGCTGAGGATGCTGCAGCTCTGTGCACTGACGTCCAGCCAGCAGCAGGGCTGAGCCCGTGTTCCCCTAGACACACACACATGCATGTGCAGGTGGGTCTCAGTTGACCCCCAGACCCCACAGTCTTTTGGGCAGTTGGCCTGGACCTTCTGGTCCCTCCAGCAGCCAACTCAGTCTCTCCAGTCACTGGCACTATGGTCACATATGCCTCCAGCCCCAGGGGCTGTCACTGAGACCTTATCTTGCTATTTGCCCACTCACTCCTCCCCAAATCACAGAATCACAGAATCGCTGAATGTTAGGGATTGGAAGGGACCTCAAAAGATCATCTAGTCCAATCCCCCTGCCAGAGCAGGAACACCTAGGTCAGGTCACACAGGAACATGTCCAGGTGGGTTTTGAATGTCTCCAGAGAAGGAGACTCCACAACCTCTCTGGGCAGCCTGTTCCAGTGCTCTGTCACCCTCACTGTGAAGAAGTTCTTCCTCACATTTATTTGGAACCTCCTTTTCCTTATCCTTCCCGAAGCATCCCATAATAAGTCTTGTGCATCTTGAAGTACCCTTCCCCTGCCCTTCCATGGTGGCAGTGACCACCTCTCAGTCTGTGAAGTGACAGGGACCCCCTCCTGTTGGCTCATGATGATGGGTGTCCGTTGGCCTATGGTCTGAGGCTCCCCAGGGCAGTCTGGGGGCTTGGGGGCTCCGTTAGTCTGATGAGGTGACTGGGGCTCCCTCCCATGCTGGTGTGCCCCTCTGTTCCATCTTGTGTGTAGGAACCAGCCTTTAGTCATGTAAGCTAACAAGCTGTGTCTGTGTTATTAATGAACCAGACAAAAAAAGTCCTCCTGCAGGGATGTTTGGCCCTTCTCCCCATCCCATACCACCTAAGATATGTGGCTCTGTCTGGTCCTTGAATTATTACACCAGTACTGTTGGGTAAGTGTGGGGCTAGGAGCTCAAAATCCTGCCTACCTTGGCAGGGAAAAAGGCCTGGTCACCAAGGACTGCAGCGTCTTCCCTGAGCCACAGCCCTCAGCGGACATCCAAGACTTTGTCAGACTTTTCTCTGTCAATTGGTTCCACACAGTTTGTCAAAACAAACTAACACCACCCCCTTGCTCTACATAAAGTCTAGAAATAGAGTGGAGTCTCTGTACCTGGAGAAATCCAAAACCCAACTGGACATGACTGAGCAACCTGCCATAGGTGACCCTGCTTTGAGTATAGGGTTGGACAAGACCATCTCCAAGACAAGAGGTCCCTTCCCACCTCAGCCAGTCTGTGATTTTTCAATGTTTAACAGTTTTTCATTTTGGGGGAGGGAATCCTCTTTCTTCATATACTAGGTATAAGTAGACATACTGTATTGCCAAACCAAATTGAATTGTTTATTCTTTGTTTGGTAAAAGGCTATGACTATGAAAGTGGATAGAAAGATTTGAGAGAATTGTATTGATACAAAGGGTAGTTCTCCAGACCACCTTCATCTTGGAGAGAGGAAACTGATTTCAGACTGAGCTGAGAGAGCCCATCTCAGGGCACCCACTATTTGAGATGATACTCTCCAAACTCAAACACAGAACAAAAAGCTTAAGATGTCTGGTCTTATTAAGTATCAAACAAAACGCAATGAATAGAAGCTAAGGCTTTTTTCTTATGCCATCACCCTTTATATCACAATATTTGAAAGGTTCACAGTTCTTTTTATCCTGTTCTCTTCATACTGGTTCTGAACCTGAAATTCTTTCAACTGAAGCAGAAATCCTTTGTCAGCTTGAAATTGGAGCATCTAATACAGTAACTGTTATTATGTAACTAGTGCCATTTTAATAAAGCATGTCTGTGCCACATCAACTTTCTTTAAGCAAAACATAAATGAGGTTTTGAAACTCAGTTGCAAAAATCAGGTTTTATAAATTCAGTTTCGAAATATCATTTTTGCTATCTATAAAAAAATTTCAGACCAAGCCTTAAGTCAAATCAATTTTAGAAGACAGTCTAAAATCTAGAATACTTCCTTCCTACTATTAATGGCAGAATATTGTCTGCTTTCCATATCCCGTTTCTTGAAGAAATCTTCGAAAATAAATGCAAAATCAAATTTGCACTTTGAACACATAAGGCAGATTTTCAAGGCCCGTCAAAGAATGACAAAATAAGTTACGAATGTTATGTATTTCAGCATATTTGACCATCAATAGACAAAGTTAAAGTTTCTGGAACGAGAGACCAGAATACTAATTTCTGCATTTTCATTAGCTGTTGCACTGGAGTCCCTGGGAGAATAAGTACAAATTGGACATCTGTTGAATTCACATTACAGCCATGTGACTGGGCAATGCTCTCCAGAAAAGAGCAAGGGAAATCTTAAATGAATTTGCAGGGAAGTATTTTTACAGCTGTTGCAGGTCTTAAAATCAGCTAGAAGAAAATTCTGTGTTTGTCAAAACTGGGAAGAAGAATGTTTAAAAAACACTATTTTTAAAAAAAGGTAATGGTGTGCTCCTGAATGGCCTCAGGAACCATATACTTTTTTCAGCTGAAGAGACACAGATCTACCTTTCATGTTGCAGATTTATAAAAGCTTTCACTCCTGTGAGCACAAGGACAAACTGATAATGTTATCTGGCCATTAGTTATATAGGTACATTGCCATGCCAGATAGGAGCAGCTTTATGCTACCCTTGAACACTTAGCAATTGCTGAGCTGCCATCTACACAGTGTATTTGTGCATTTCTGAAGGGCAAAAAATGTCTCTTATACCCATTAAATATGTTCTGGTTCACTGTACACAAGAGAACTGCTTCCTTTTTTAGGAAATGTCTCTTCTGGCTGTTTTTTTTTTTAAAAAAAAAAAAAAAGATTAAAAAAATACATGATTTTTTTCTGAGTAACACAAGGAGCAAACTAAAATGGTAAATCTGCTCACCTGAATGGCTGACTGTTCCAGGTCAGTGGTATTACCGCACAGAACAAAGTTCATGTGCATGGGGACAGGCTGCAAAGCTGAGTCCCCAGACTGTATGTTATCTGTATTTCCCTTATCAGACAGGTCATCTAGCTAGTGAAAAATTAATTTGGCAAAAATTTCATGTCCTTATTCAGCACAAGATCCAGTAAAAGCCTAAGGCAGCTTTAGCTTAACACAAGAACCTTAAATTGAAAGTTAGTTATCAAAGCTATGAAAGCTGTTCCAGATGCAACACAATAAAATTTGCTTCTGCCAAAGCTGGAGAAAATGCTCAGACTCACAGGGCAGATTAAATTTTGCATCTCGAGAGGCTTTAGGTTCTTCCAGCTGCCCTGCACACAATAATTGGATGCTCAGTTCTGCCTTGGCTCAGCTGAACTGCAGACCTTCAGCACGAGCTTCCTTCATGAGTAAGGAGCAGCTTCAGTAGGACAAGCGAGGACATCTCTGCTGGAGTCAAGCCAAGCTCGCGGGGGCTGAGACCAGCACCGAGTCCAGGGGAGCGCCTAATCCGGCTATCAGAAACGCTGTGCAACTGTCACGCTGCTGCTGCTTCACAAGGAAGCTGTCAGCTCTTCCAGCTCGGGTCTTCAAACTCGATTATCCTAAAATTGCACTTTGGTACTTCCCTGATGCTCCTGGGAATGACTTCTAAAACTTACAAGGAGACTCAGCATGGATGGTGCCATGTTGTGGAAATGTCTTCCAGTAAATCATGGGTTTTAGTTCACGTGAATTCTGAATAATCACTCAGTTTCTTCTTTCAAAAGCAGTATTTATTTTTTCATCAAGATAAGACACATTACATACTGCATAAAGTAAAAAATACTGCTAGGAAAGCTGCATTTAACTGAGATAACAAAAATAATATATATAGATTGCACTTGAGAAAGTAGGCTCTATCCCAGAAGAATACAGTGAATGGAAAGCTAGAGAGTGGTTTGAAATTGGGAATACTTCTGTATTTCCTTTGAAAATTTGTTTATTTCAGGGGGGTCCAATTCCACCAATAAAAATGAACAAGATGAGATTTTTAATAGCTTTGCTTTTTAAGTTAAAATAGTATGTAAACAGCATAACAATTACTACATAGACATCTCTGCAATTTCTGTTAATAAATAAAAAGGAAAAGTTTTGCTGGTATTTGGTTTAACCAAGGTAATTGCAGCTTGGGGATCAGGTTTTGGGGAGTTTTTCTTAGTTAACATATATGTTATCATCCCCACTCTACAACATAAAGCCCATCCTTGACTCTCCTGCACCAGCTGGGAGCATGCTGTCTATATGGCAGATGGCAACATGAGGCAGTGAGTGGTTCCTTTCATTAAGTGTCCAGGAGTAATACTTAAAATTTTGTGACAAGTTTAGCCTATACTTATGAAAGTAAACCCAATATTAAACAAAAGGATCTCTTTTTACTTTACAGCTGAATTTTTCTGCTGGACCCTGGCACCCACTGCTGCCTGTATCTAATTCAGTTAGATAAATTATTAGCTGTTCAGTCTTTAAAATGAGTATTTATACCATCTACTTTTGAGCACCTCACTTAGATGTCCAAATTACATTTCTGGTCTTTTTATAGTCAAAAGAGAGAAAAAAGGCTCCCACATTGGGTGATCTCAGCCTGGGGGCTAAGGCACACTTTGGAAGAGCCTCTCTCTCCCAATTGCCTGTAGCAGTAACTCAGGCTGCCAGACAAGGTTGGATCCCCTGAATCAGGAGGTGTAAACACCCCTCCCAACACATGGCTGTTGTGGTGGAGACTGGGTGAGCAGGCAGAAGTCTGTGGGTGATGCTGGGTGCAGTGGATGTCTGGTGCATGTTTTCCTCCGGGGGGCAGGACTTAAAGGACCACTCAAAGCACAAAGCCATATGAAACTGGTGTTTCCTACAACCAATGCTAACTACAAGGCCAGAGTGTTTAGGCATGATTTAGGCATAATTCAGTCAGGAATATACATTGGAGTGCACTGTCTCAAAACCAGCCAGTACTGCCAAGATCTTGCATGGAAATTTCTTCCAAAATTAGCTAAAAAATATGGAAGGGTCGGGTCAATCTTGTTATTAAGCCAGGGACAGAAAATGAATGAAGTCTTCTTTAAGCAGTCCTGAACTAGAAAACCAAGTTGGCAATCTTTGATTACAGTGCTGTTCTTTTAATGTGAATTGCTTTTAAAAATGATGACTCACTTCCCAAGTCAGCATTCAGGAGCATTTTTAAATAGACATCTGGGAGCCAGAGAGGAAAAATTAATATAAATAATAAAAAAACCCACACTTTTTGAATCTCAAAGGTTAAAGTACAGGAAAGAAAGTAACACAACATTTCTAAGGGTTGTTTCAGTAAAGTTTTGCTAAAATTATAAAAGAGCACTTATAAAATACTTGAGCTGATAAAGAGGGTAAGTCAGAACATTAGGGCACTTTGTGACAATATTGTAGATTGCTAAAACATACTGGCTTGAAGGCTCTCAATATTATATTATAGCACATGCCAGTTTCCACTCTTTATAACACACTATTGTCAAACTACTTCACTCTTTCAGAGAGACAGAAACACAAGAGGCAACACAAACAAGATGAATCGATGCAGTCTACATCTGCTATTAAATATAAAACTTCAGCCTTTAAACGTGCCACCTCACTCCCTCTATTACATTCACGATCAAAACTCCAATTCTTTACCAGACTTAAATCTGTTTGTATTTTACACTTGTGAAGCAGCATTTAAAAACCTTTAAAGCTAGTTTTGGAAGGATTTTTTTTTTTTCCTTTTTTTCAGCTAGAGCACTTTCATAATATTTTAAAAGGCATAGGAAGCTATGCTGTAGCTTTTAAAGTGCTTATTTTATTATGAGGTGGTGTTTAATGATATTCTTCTGGAAGTTAATAAATGATGCATATTTTCCATGACAGACAGACATTGCTTAATGAGTTAATATGCCTCAGCAAAATGCATTCAAAAAGAAATTCACTGTCAACAGTTTAACCATGGCAATACACAGAGCTGCAATGAGACAACTAACCTCAGATAACTAAGATTAATGTATATATCACGAAGTTACAATAATTCATAGTTAAAGCAAACAAACCAACCAACCCCAAACCAAATAACGATAATTAAATCTCAAGCACAGTTTTGTTTCCCAGTAACACAACTGCAAAATAAATCAGTATCCTCAACAAACAAGTGCGCTATCTTCATCGTCTGTGTGGGGAAACACGGCACTCCTCCAACTGCAGTGAGGAGGATACAGGGGCAGGGTTGCCTCTCCCTTTTCATGTAGAGGGGGCTCCTCCTGAGCAACTGTGGGCAGCTCTGGGCAAGGGGCAGGAGACCAGTTCAGGTAGGTAAAGACCAGAATCAGCATCAGCCCACAGGGACCTATCTGGGGACCTGGTGGGAGCCCCCCTCTTGCAGAAGTGCCTTGGTCACGGCTCCTGTGGAGTCACCATGGCAAAAGTACCAGCCTCCGCATCCCCCTATTGCCCTCAAAGCATCTACTAATTTCAGCACACGATTTGCTTAAGCACAGTGAGATTCGACTTCACTGGTATGTTATTTCATGTAGTGATGGATTTTCCTCATTATACCTCACTGTGTTGGGCCAGAATCCTGGGAATTTCCCTCTTGGAGCAGGACAAATCATTTTACACTCATACAGGCTCAAATTCTCTCTTCATTTGCACCCACAAAACCCTGCTTACTGTCAGGAGAGCTGAGCAGGTAGAAATGGCAGCAGAATTTGAGTGTAGGAATTGATGAATGAGAAACAGAAACACAACGCTATTTCATTGCCAGCTACCACAAAGACCTACACAACTGGTGTTTAAATTCAGTGGCATTGTGTGCCTAAGGACTATAAGTGAGCTTTGAAAATCTCAGCCCTTGGAATCTAGCTACAGATAACCATAATCCTATACTCTTGGATGCTGATACATAAATCTATGATTTACCTGTTTAGCTGCCATGGCACTAATCAGCACAGCTATGCTGAAACACAGCAATCATTTTTGCTAATTGCAAAGGCATGCTAGTAGCAAAGTTCAAATGATTAGTGAGTAAAGGTCCTTAGAGCAATCCTGCTTAAAAGTAAATGTCCGGTAAGCTGCAATTAGTGTGCCTTGGTTTTCTTCTTTTATTTATTTTTTATCGGGGTGGTCTTGAACTGCAGATACAATCACAACGCTCATGGTGCTCCAGCTGTATATCTACTAAGGCCATATTGTTCCTGGTTCTGCCTTTTCTTCTGGGATGCCCTGCCTCAGGGATGAATTTCAGCACCTGGGAGGATCAACAGAAACACATTGATTAGAAAATGCTGTTAGAGATTTGCGGATGAGAGTGTTGGGGCCATGAGGGCACCAACAGACCTTAACAGCCCTGACCAGCATTAATTTGGATACATTTTTGGTTTACTTCCAGCTTTTTCTTTCCACTCTGTGACATCCCCCTGTATTGTTTGCCCTGGAGCTTTGACAGATTGGATTATTTCCTACATCAGGTATCTTTATATCGTGCAGTTCCCCAACCATGCCCAGAGTTGTTCCTTTGCATGTGAATCATCTAGCGTGTTTCCTTTGGCTCATCTTTGCAGTCCCATACATATCTGAATTTCTCTGCCCCATCTCTCACTTGTATAATATTTCTACTCTAAAGAACAAGGAACATTTTTTTATGCAATTTGAAATTTCAGAAGCACATATAATTAGAATTGGTCCAAAAATGAAGTGCCTGTGGGAGGCAGAAAGAGATGATTGGAGCTTTTGCAAAATATGTGCTAGATCCTATCGAGTTTCTCTGGAAGCTGACTTTTGTTGTTTTATCTTAAAAATCTATGCCTCAATTTAAATAATTTCTTAAGAATTTACTGTGAGTAATGTGAAAAAACCAACCAAACAAAAAATTGTTTCCAATGAAAGTATACATCATATAGGAGGCTTCTGAAAAAATTATAGGCAAGATAACCCTGAGACCCCTAAAAAGAGAGTTGCAGGTTATAAAGAAGATGAAAAAGAGGCAATGAACACAAGTTGCAACAAAATAAATTCTATATTGGTATATGGAAGAAAATACTGAGAGTGGCTAAACACTGGAGCAGGTTGTCCAGAGATGTTAATTTTGAAGACAGTAAAAATTATCAGGACAAAGCCCTGAGCAATCTCACTTAACTTCAAAATTCTCCCTGCTCTGAATGGGAGATTGGGCTAGATGACTCCCAGAGCTGCCTTCCAACCTGTATTGTTATAGGAATCTATGATTCCCTGAAAATGGTCTTGTAGATATGTGGAAAACAGTCATAATGTTGTGTCCAACCTAATCTTCTGTGATAGCGTGAGTATGTAAACCATGGACTGGAAAAAGCAGAGAAGGACAGTGGTTTGCAGGCTCATCGTTGGAGGCCGAGTTGTTGTTTAAGAGACAGAACAGTGGCACAGGTTGAGGGGAGGAAATCCTCTGTTTTGTTTCGTTAGTTTGCTGCTGATGGATCTACAGTAGTTTAACAAAAGAGGTATTAATTTCCAGTTACTGCCCTGAAGCTCAAATACTAGTTTGGATTAGTACAACAAATGAGTTAAGACTAAGAACACTTTAACTCTCCTACAGGATTTTTCTTCCCAAACCTCACAGCACATTGCACAGAAAGATATGCATCATTGTCAGATTCATATACATGGAGAATCTGAAACTGATTTGAGCAAGGCTCTGCACATCAGTAGAAAAACTACCAGTGGCATTATGTGGTCCTTTCCCTTTTGAAACCACTTACTGATGGGGAGCAGGACACAGAGAAAGCCAGGCTGCAGCTCCACAGCTGGTGGTAGGAAGGTGGGTTGGTTCTGCTCTCTGTAGCCTCAAGCATTTGAGTCCAGAAACCATGCACTGGTAAGGTACTGGTGCTAACATGTCTCACCACTTGGAAAGCTGTCGTGACTCATGGTCAAGTGACTGCTAGATCAGCTAGATTTGTCTTGCAACACCATATGAGAACTAAGAAGGTCTCAGGAAGGAGAGGGAGTAAGGGGCTGCATACCAGATCAACAAAGTATTAGTAATTTCAACAGAATTAGAAAGTCTTGCAAAGTAAGTGTGAATGACTTGCCAAAGGTTAACCACAGATGCTGTGCAGAGCAGAGGGGAAGGGCAGGCAAGTGAGTACCCTTTGGGATGAGACCACTGGCTCTCTACCATGCCTGGAGGGCAGGAAAGCTACTGAACAGATTCTATTATTTTTTCCTCCCTTTTGTGATAAAATTTTTGTTTAATCTATGCAATACTGATAGGAAGGACTGTGCCTAAGCAACGTATAGACATGCTGTTTTAACATGTTGGGAAGATATAATTACTTTTCCTTGTTAGAAATGCAAAGACATGTAATTACTATTTTTTCTTAAAGCAACAAAATTATAATGGATTTGAATTTATTTCAAACACTGACTGCTTCAATATATGCCATAAATCCTGATGGACACCAGGAAAATTCACTGTACCACACTGCCATCCAAAACACAGAGGAACTGAACCCAATCAGGTTGCTGTGACTATTACAGAGCTGAAAATAGACTGCATCTTCAAAGATGCTTTTTTAAAAGAAAACATACTTTTAACATCAAGTACAGCTGCTGATGCAGAACCCATGATAAAATTATTTATTTAAAGAAGCCCTTCATCAAAATCTGACGAATTCGGATGATTGGCATTTTGCAAGATCATGGATAGGTAGATCTGCTTTTTTCAACTGAGAGCAAACGTATGCAATAGGATGAGAGCAAAGATGTGGGCTGTATTTAAGTTAACAGACCTCCTGACAGCTTGGGGATTTTCCCTGTGTTTTATACTGAGAAACATGAGCACAGTTATATGGGCTTTGCTGATAAGAGTAGAAAAATGAATTGGTAGGCACTTCCCCAGACAAGACAGGAAAGCAGTGTTTGAACGCAGCTGAAATTGGACTGCTTTAATAGCTGATCACAGAACTGATGTTCAAAGCTCTCCGTCTAGCTTCCATCTAATAGTTTTAGTTTCAGTTAAACACAAGGGAATTGAAAAGAATCGGGAAGTAAGGTCATTTCTGGTGACCACAGTAGTTGAAAGAAAACTCTTTATTCTGAAAATAACTGCTGTTTATTCACTACATGGTCAACTCCTTAAAAGTGAGGAGCTACTGAACTGATAAAAACAGTTAAAAGAATTTTTTTTCAGGACACTTTTTTGATGGGATCAGTAGCTGTAAGAAAACATGGATGTGAGGAAGGTCTGGAATGCTCAAAAGGTTTGTTTTGTGTGGGCCAAAAAGAAGAATAACCTTGTAGTTTTCAAATTAAAGGAGCAATGTCTGTCACTACTAATCAAAATATGGTGCCTGTGCTGTTGGAATCATTACTTCACTATATAACTACAGACATTTCCTATCCTTAATTATGGTCATAAAACTATTAAAGCAATAAAAAAAAAATCAAGACAGAGATCTTAGCTTCAGAGCTGGATTTGGTGTTTACAGGCAATATGAAAAAGGGTATCAGGGCTTTGTAGCATTTCTTGTGCAGACAGCTCCATAGGAGCACACCAATATGCTGGATGGCTTTTTACCTTGTAGATATGCCAGAGCATCTGAGAAGTTTCAAGGTGAGGTGACTGTGGCCATTGCATGATTTTCCTTGGGGGCAGTGGTGAAGGAAATATAAAGAAAATGCTTATATGCTTTTCCCTGCCAGGAATCTTACTGATTGCGCATTGCATTTGGATGCCAGCTTCTGAAGGACTCTAAATGAGAGAGCAGAGCCATTACAGAAACCAGTGTCTGGAAGCTGAAGCCAGAAAGACTCAAACTGGATTTAGGGCACACTTGAACAGCCCCAAAGAGCCCTCCAAGGAACTGTGGGGTTTCCAGCCTGAGGACATCAGAAAATGACTGCCTTTCCAGAAGGGATACAGGACAAGTTTGGGGCTTGCTTTGGGGGCAGCAATGTGCTCTTGAGTGGCCTGTGGAGCACAGGAGGTCAGGGCTGATGATCCAGAAGTCCCTTTAAGCTCAGCAGATCTGTAAGAGCACTTCATGACCTGGGGCTGAGGAAAGCAGAGTGGTGATGACTGCTAGGGAAAGGACCCAGCAGGAGATAACTTGCTCCCTCTGACCCATGCCCAGCATGTTTTTCTTCTTTTTTTTTTTTTTTTTTTTTTTTTTCCTGATTAGCTTACAAAGACCACAGATAATCAATAACATGACTGTGGCCAAATATCTGGTCAGCTTCATATTCCAGTGACAGGGGATGGAGAGCAACTCTGGATGCTATTTTAGATAGTGAAATTTGTACTTTGCAGAACTTATTTTAAAATCCTGCTATGCAGCATTATCTAATCTCCTTCTGCTCATCTAAAAATACCATAATTCTAGCACGCAAACCAAATTATATTTGTCCGAGATTCATGAAAGAGGAAGCATGAAAAGAGCAAAACATCCAACACAGATCCAAGTTCTGATATAGATGAAAAAATCTTACTCCACAATTTTTGAAAGTTATCTAATCCAAAGGTCACACACAGTTTAGCTGTGTTCTGAGCATAAGAAACCAAGCATTATGGGAATGTGGTTCATAATTTAGCATAAGGACCTTTATTCTAGTAGGAACACAGCCTAAAACAATGGCACAGACCCAAAGCTGTATTCTTTCTTACCAGAGATAATTATAGGATATCAGGAAGAAGAAAAAAGAGTTCATTTGCTGACCAGTGGTAGCATTCAAACTAAGGCATCGTTAAATGTAGATGGGATTATTAATTCTATTTTTATTATTTTGTGAATAAGAAAAACCAGGTTTTAACACCAGGGAAAAATTTTAATTGGCTTAAAACTCAGGCATCCGAAACAGTAACTAAAGCTATGATGTTTTTGACACACGTGACATGAACAAGACCATCATTTTTGGTGATATTGTCCCACATTATGGCTCCAGCTACTGCTTTTTCACTGACCAGTTACAGGTGTTCCCCCTTCCCAAATGTATCACAGGAACTTTCATTTTCATCTAGTAAAAAAATGAATCTTTTTTCTCTCACTGCACCTCTGTGCTCTCTCTGCTCATCCTGTGACCCAGCAGTCATTTCTGACTCATTCTGTTTCCTTGTATTTGCATTCCAAATAAATCCCATTGCTCCATCTTGTATAATATTTCTATGCATTAACTCTATTGTCAGGTTAATTCAGTGCCTTTATTACCATAACAACCTTTTATCTCCTTTATACATGTACTACCAAATCCAGAGTGTACAACAATCAGACCATATTCCTTGAACACTGGTTTGACGACGCTAGCTCTTTTCAATCCCTTAGCAAATTTCTTTGTTGTATCAGCAGCAATTGTATCATTTTTGTCCAGTTATTTTATGTTTCCCTGCATAAAGACAATGTGAGAATTGTTGTCTGCTCTCTCTAGTGCCTCCTTAAGGTTTGCTTTTAATTTCTCTGAAAAAAAATAAAGAGGGAAAAAAAAAAAAAAGAAAAAAGCCCTCCACAACACCAAATGGTATTAGTTACATTTCTTAACTCCATGGCAACGACTCCTCTGTCTTACTGAAGTCCCATGTCACCTTTTTATTTTCTCTCCTGCTCCCCTGTTCTTTTCTCCCCAGTAATACTCCCTACTGTCTTGTTTTCCCTTAACAGTGTTGGGTTCAGTTAAAGCTGTTTATATGCCCCAGCAACTTGTGCAGACACTGGGTACTGTGTAGGTTCTCTGAGGTGCCTGCTACCTCTCTCAGCAAGAGGTAATGAAGTAGCACCCTAACACTAATCTAAACGTTGCTGTTGAGAATTAATTGCATCTGTGTCCTGTGAAGGCATCAGAGAAGCTCCAGTCAATATGAAACTTGAATGGAGGTATAATGCTTCAAAAAGGGGGGGGTGGGGGGACACTACATAGACAATGAAAAATGCACTCTTTTTTACAGGAGAGACACATAAGCAGGTAAAAGATGCAATCAGCTTTCACCACTTTGCTTTTTTCTTACGTGCCTTTTAGCTGTGTTGCTCAGCACTGTGTTTGTGGAGGTTTATACACTGACAAATTCTGGTTGCTACCTTAAGAGCATTTATTCTTCATGGAAACTCATTTCACATCTCATCAGTTACAGCAATGAGATGGGGAAACAGATTTCTTGTTTCTCTGAGACATGTGCACGCTGGGCGGACGGCACAGTCACAGCCCCAGCTGAACCGAGTCCTGGCCTGAGCTGCCCCACACCTTCTCTGGGCTGAGTTGGAGCCCACCTCTCTTTAAAGAGCAGCTCTGGGCATTTGCAAAGAAATGCACTGCAATGGAAACCACATTTTCATTTCAGCTCCCCTTCAGCAAGTTAGACAGCAGCAGATGTGAGCATTTGATTAAGGTGTGCTGCATCCATTTCCACATACTGCTTTGTCTTTCCCTTGCACGGAGCCCCTGTGACATAACTCAGTATCACTTACGGTAGACCGTGCCTGAGAGAAACATTTTGAGACACTGCCAGTGCTTGGCCTGTTTGGTTTGCAGGGTTTGTGAGACTATGTGGTACGTCATGAGTGTTTGTCCATGAGCTCTGGTCTCAAGCAAACCCAGAAGCTGTGGAAAACCACAGAGAATTACAAGACTTCTGCAAAAAAACTATAAAACTATCTGTTTACTCAAGTTATGAACCCATTTATTTCTGGAAACTGCTGAGTATTTTGGTAAATTTATGGCAAACTGCCAGGTTATAAAAAAGACCCGAGATCTCATTATTAGCTTTTCCCAGGGTAATAAAGAAAAAGACACCCCTTACTGTGGCATTCTCATTTTCTCATTTTCCCTGCTGTTGCATTACTTCTTACAATTGGACGTGATAGCAAAGAGCTGTACAGTGTGTTCAGGGAACTGCAGCAGCACTCACAGCTTGGGGAAATTAAAGGCTACACGTGATTGCTATTAGTTCTGCGATACAAGGAGGGAGCACTCAGCGATGAGTACAGTGTAAGGCTTTGAATGGGAACTAAGGGGGAATTAATGAACATTAAGAGCATAAGGAGAAGATAACCTTGAAATCAGTCTGGACTAGATGCTTCTCTTTCAACAAATGCTCTGGCCATCAGTGTCCCCACAGCTGCTGGCATACGGCTACTTAGCACTGCGAGGCACTGTCTACAAAGCCAAAGAGGAGCAAATAGGACAAGCATATCCTTGTTCAGGATAGGTAGCTCTGATGGGTCCAGGAGCTCAGCAGGTGAAGCTCCAGGACAGCAGTTAGGCAAAATCAGCCTGGCAAGAGAAGCTGTCTGGGCTCTGCAGGGTTCAGTTTCAGCTGTTGCAAACACCTTCCCTGATCCACTACCTTATGCTTCCTTCTGGTGTCTTTTGCAAGTAAATCAAAGTAATTAAGACTTGTTTGAATCTGGCCTACATTCTCCTGCAGGAGAAGGAAGAGATTTTTAACCAAATTAACAGCACTGGGGATTTCATAAAGTGTGAAGCTTCGTCCTTCGTTATGCAACTAAAGGCTTTTTGGTAAAGGTTAGTGGGTTTCAAATCAGCTTTCAAAAGAGTAAATCAGGTCCATGGTTCTAAAACTGGCATGTTGAGAGGCCCCTCCCCAGTGCCTTTACTGCTAGGTATTTAAATAAAATTAGAGTTAAGTGTCAAAGGAGAATAAAGAACAAAACTGATTAGCTATGCATGGCTAATAATAATAATAATAAAGTGGAAAATATTTTGAACTAAAATTAATGGACACATCTTCAGCATGTCATACGTGACTTTATCTGCATGACTTCCACTCATGTTAACGGGAGCCACTTGGCTAAATTTCTGCTCAGTGAGCTGTTAATTCATCCCCTAAGGGATTAAATTTAAACTCACAAAAGCCATTTAATGTTAAAGCTGAAACACTGTCTTGAATTCATATGGTTTTAGGAGAACAGAGGAGTAGTGAAATAAATTAGAAGTGATGTATTATTGTGAATATTGAATTTCCTGGATTTAGTGATTAATTTGGTGCAGTCATAAGTTGTGACACTTGGTTCTGACCAATACCTGGTTAGCGTGATATTCTGGCATCCCAGCACCAGATGCTCCCAAACACCTGACAAAAAATAAATGCTTGATAACATGTTTATAATCAGACAGCTGTTTTTTCTAGCTACTGTCAATAGTTGGCTTAAGTTCTGGTACTGATGTGATCCAAGATTCTTTAGTTTATATTTTACTTCTAGTTCTCTCAGAAACCTTCTGAATTATGCACCATTCATATTTAAGGGTTGAAATTCCGCATAGATTTACTGTGCAAAAAAAATCAAATTACTTTTTATCATTTTAAATTAGTTCCCTTTCAACCTCTCTATTTTTCGTTCCTTAAGGAAAAGATTATTTAGGAGTACCTAAGTTTCCTTTAGGTACTATTCACTCTTTTCTAACTTTCATTGTGTTATTCCCATTTTTTTCTAAATGAAATTCTCCAAAACTTTTGAGTCACTTTCCTTACAAATGTTTTTGATGTGTATCTTCTCCTGTATCTCTCTTGATGTATGTTTTCTGCTTCTATATATCTTTTCTACTCCTGCCTGTATCCTCCTAAGCATCAACAGTCAAAATCCAGTAGAAGTACCCCACCAATTTATCCAGGCCATATCTGCTGTGTTATTACCTGTTCCTCTCTGTTCCTGCAGAAGACTGTCACTTGGTTTTTTCTTATCACCACTGCACTAAACAACTGTTTTCCGGAAGCTCTTCACAGTGATTCACTACTTACCCTTTAGTCCAACTCCCACCCCTTGTTTCTCCTTTCTCCCTTCACACACTCAGTGTTATTTGAGTAATAGTTAAAACTACTCATCCTAATGCTTGCTGCTTTTCTAAAATGCATTTATAAGTAGTTTCATAGGCCTTCTCAAATCCCTTGCAGCCTTCTCTGCTGTTAAAGCATTTTATCTCCTGTGCTAGCTGTCATTTTTGCCACCTCTCTGTTCATCTCCCTCCAGGTTGACCACACATGAGATAACACTTAATCCATGTGCTAAGGGCACCCCCAGATAGCCAATTCCTATGTAGAAAATTGCTCATCTCTTCCACCTCTTTGCTCTTTATCTCTTAACCAGCTTCGAATCCATGTCCGATCTTGTCTGGTTGACTCTTCACTCTCTGAAGGAGGTGCTGGATTTTCTGGCATTCTCGTACAATGTTGTGGTGCTGTGTAAATATTTATTCATACATAAGGCATTCTGAGTTCATTTTATCAGCTCGTAGTCATCTAGGTGTTCTATACCTATTAATTTTTTTTCCAATTAACTTTTCTACCACTGAGATAAGGCTTTCCGCTCTGTAATTACCAGGGTCATCCTCTGCATCTTATTTAAAATTAGATAAAATATTAACTATTCTCTAGTCCTAGTTCATGTGGAGTATGCTGTATTCTGCAGTTAATTGTGAGAAAAAGTCTCTTACCTTGGAAAAGAGTAACCGCACTGCTCACTGCAAGGCAAAGGTCTGACCTTCAACAGCCTTCTGCTATTGCAGCCCTAGGGTCTCCCAAGTGAATGCCTTTATGGTATAAGCCCACATCACATCCAGATTTAAACTCCATAAAGTCCATTTTCATTTGAGATTTAAGCCAAGTGGTAAATGAGGCTCTTATAAGAGACAGGTGTCAGAAATTAAGTCAGCATAGCACGCAGCTACCTACTTTCAGACAATTGAAAGGATAATACCAAGTAACCTTCCTAGATATGTTCACTTTAGTGAACATCGTTCATGTCTGATTTTGAAAATACTGATTTAGAGTTGAGAATATAAAATGCTCTTTATTTGTTTTGATTTTTTTTTCCTCTTTAAATGGGTTCTGAGCGGATTAAAAATAATGGACTTTGTTCTTATGCAAAAATTTTGCCTTCCTAAAAATTGCTGAGTGGGAAAAAAGCTAAGGCTGAAAGATTCAGCTGCTTCCTACAGGCAATAAATCTGGAAGGGAAGAGAGTTTACAAGTGACTTAATTGTCATTTCCAAGCATGGTCATAAGTTTAAAAGATATAACACAAACCAAGAGGAAGCACAGTCAAAAGTCTCAAGGAACACACGTCTGTGTTACTAAAAAGAATATTTCCAGTGGTACATACATTCATGTTGTATCACTCCTTTTCTGGGAAAAATCAGTCCAACGTAAGCTCATTCAGCAAAGTTCACTAGGATGCTGTGGCAGTATCCACACAGGGAGGTGGCAAAAGTTCTCTCCAATTTCTTCTAAATTAACTTACCCATAAATACCTTAAAATACCATAAAACACCCCTTCCTAACACATATGTATTACAAATGCAAATCGCTGGGTGATGTGGTGGCATTAAAGGCATTAATATTAAATTTATTTAAAATCAGGCCTTCCTGCAGGTTGACTGTGTGGGTGTGTGTCTCTCTATGGCTTACTGCAGTGGAAGGTATAAATGCTGCTCCATGAGGTACCAGCTTGGTACCTCATGATACCTAGATACCTAGCATGGACAGCAAGAGCAATGTTGTTACCTAAGTCTAGGCTCCTCTCTAAGGCTACCTGAACCTGAACTGGAAGCCTAAGCAGATCCTTCGCCTGAGGAAGAGTGGTGATCACCGGGGGCATTCACCTAAACACTCTGGTGTCTCTGAAATAGAATCTTTGCCCATGATACTTCCCTGTGGTCAGTGACTTTTGCCCATTGCATTTTGCACTGCAGATCCAACATGATAATCAATATAAGCAAGATAATATAAAATGATAACAATAATATAATATGATACAGCATGATCAATATCAGAGCACATACGGCTCTGAGAAAAGCCTTCAGAATCCATGTAAGTAATAAATACCCAAAACAAATACCAAAGAAAAGAAAGAGTGAAAATACCTCATGATATTTTTTCACTGTTTTCCCTGACATGCATGTGCAGGATTTCCAGTTCGAAGTCCCACAGCCACAGTTTCCTCCACAGCGCTGGACAAGGAGGCAGCGGGGGAAGAAAACTACATTTGTCAGCTTCAGTTCCTCCCTTAAATTGACTGAGTAGTTTCTTGGAGTGCAGCTGTAACGTTTCACATCATCATTCAACCTGTCCAAGTCAACTGCAATGCAAAAGAAGTTTCATTAGTGAGGTTTGAGTGGGACATTCCTCTGGTTTATACCACTTCCCAGGCAGTCAATAACACAAAGTGATGTGACACTGGTTGGGAAATATGTGAAGTATAGCAGTGATTTCTGAACAGATAAACACAAACCCACCAATTTTAAATCATTACAGGTGGCCATCCAGGCTCTTACCCTGCTCCCACTGAATCCCATAGTGGAGCTCACAGTGACTATAAAGGTGAAGGCTTGCAATAAAATATCCCTGAAAGCTGACGACTGGTTATTTTATCTGCTTTGTCACTGATCTGTTGGATCCTTGGGTAAGAGATTCCGCCTCTGCTACTCTCTTTCCTTCTCTGCATATACCTGGCTTACTTAGATGATGAGTTCCTTTTTATTATGGGCATAATTCCTTTTGCCTAACAGCAGGAATACAAAAGACAAACACTTTAAACAAGGCTCTTACTGTGGTCAGTAGAGAAACATCTTTGGAAAGTGATTCATTCCTTCCTCACAAAGACATTTAGGACAGCTGGCATGACTTGCTTTCTCAAGTTGCCTCTCTGTATTGCTTATGGATAGAGCCTAGATAACTCTCTTTTAGATGGAGAAATCAATCTAAGCAATATTAATTTCAACTGGTAAATGTTACTATAATAGGCATACAAATAAATACAATTAAAACTAATGAGCTCTACTGAATACCAGTAGTTGGTTGACATTCAAATGCTTGGTATCTCTGTGAGATGTGTCATATAAACAAGTAGTAAAGCCAACCATAAAAATAACTTATAGACTGTCAACTGTGAGTTCAAGTGCTGTTTACAGCTTTAGCTTGTAAAGCTAAAACAAAACAAAAAACCTCTTCCATAAATACATTTTCTACAATCGTAACAGAGAGAAAAGTAACAAATTTAATGAGTTTTATTTCTATAGAAGTTTTCTGATTTCTTTTTCCCTCCTTTTATGCTTTCTTCTTTTCCTCAGGATTCTGTCCACCAACTAAATGTTCAAAAGTGCAATAATTCATTCAGGAATGGAGGACGTGTGAACTTCTGTTGAGTTCCCACCCCAAACAGTATTTAGTAATAGAAACACCAAGAGGAAAATAGGAACAGCTCAAATGAGAACTGAGATCGCGGTGTAGTGTTTGTGAACACATCAGATTTTCATGGGCATGTTTTCATTTCATGTTTTCATTTTCATGCTCAACACCATCTCCAGTCCTGAGTGCACCTATGCTTGTGCTTCACTATAAATATGTGAAAACCTGCAACAAAGACACTTCATACCTTCTGTGACTCAGTCCTCGTCAACAGCACAAAGTAAATTGTGGGAAAAGCTGTGATTTGTAAATATCATGCACCTCTACATTCTGGTCTGGAGATATGCAAGAGGCAACGGTACATAAATGTCATGAGTGCTGTTATAGAAAATCATAGCAGCTTCACTTTTCTGGCAAGGTGTTACCTCAGTCAATGGGAATTTAGCAGATAAATTGCAATTTTCTAGCAATTGTGATACATCTCACCATGAAATCTCAATGGTTCTCTCCAGAGAGCTAGCATCTCTCCAAAAGAGGTATAGATCATCCTCCTGATATAAGCACAAAATCAATGGGGCTGCTGACATACTCATGCACTGGGAGACAAAACACACTCCGAATGTCCTCAGTGAGGACTGAGAAGTCCAGAGAATATTGATTTCTTTGTTTTAACAGATGATATTTTCTTCTCTGCTGTCATTCTCCAGCACCACCCCTTCTCATCGCAGGCTCTCAGGCTAATTCTTCTTGCAGGGAAGAGTTTCCCACTGCTCTAAATGTTCTCATCAGGACATTTGCCATCAGCTTTGTTTACCAATAAAGCAAAGAGGTATCTGGCTACTATTCGTTTCAGCTGATTGATGTGAAGGAAAAATTAACCAAAGGAATAAGAGGGCAGACAATATACTGACTTCAAGGTTAATGAGATTTCTTGAGGAAAAAGCCTGGATCATCCACACTGGCACTGCAGCAATTCAGGGGAATGGACACTAATACGAGCAGGCTCCCATCAGGACAGGCTGGCCAGGTACTAGGGTGGCATTTGCTGATGGTGCATCTCTAGACAGAGTTAGAATAAAATGCTCAAAGACTTAATTCAGTGTTAATTCAGCTGAGGTAACATAGGAAACAAGGCTTCCAGTATCAAACTGGTCATTAAAGAGGGCCCAGACCCAGATCACAGGAACTGACATCTGTGTCCAGGAGATGTCCACGCGACTGAACAAAATTTGCTCTATCACAGATGAAATTTCCCCTCTGGCGCAACAGTCCTCCATCCTGCATTGAGCTGATACCTATTATCACTGCTGCCTTATCAACACAGAAATGAGACTTTGTAACGAGACTGGCAGAGAGGGAAAGCACCAGCATTTAAAGGACCAGGGTGGGGGGGCTTTCCTGCAGAGAGCATATTATATCCATCACAGTGTTACACATATTAGCTTCAGTACTTAAGCTGCTCAATTTAAATGGCAAGAGGTGACCTGGCAAAGGGCTTTCACTGGGGGGAAGGCTTTGCTCAGTAGCCTTCAAAAGCCTAGTTTTGACGACTTTCAGAAGTCTTTGCAGGGTCTCTTAGGCTGTAGCTGAGTCAGTATTGTGGAGAGCTGTTGACTTGCTCGAAGCAGAGGAGGGAACAACCAGATAATTAGGATAATTTTTTTCTCTATGCAGTATGAAGGAATCAGCTGTTTTCAATGAGAGCTCAAAACTTTCTCTGGATGCATTCTTCAGGAATTCTGAAATCAACTAGTAGCAAAATACATTTTATTTAGTGTATTTTTCTATGATGAACTATATTCGAAAAACCTATGGGAAATTTTCTAATAGAAAATTGCATGAACTCTCCCTGGTATCATACTCAAGACATTCAGATACTGGCTTATTAGCAGTTTTTGGGACTCCAGATCCCAGAGTTATCAGTTAAGATGTGAATTCTCTGCACTTTACCCTATCTCAGGTGTCAGATTCCAGGTTGAAATGGACAAATACAATAGCAGAAAGGTCTTATTTTAGTGATGCTGAAATCATGAAAATAAATAACTTCAAGCAGAGAAGGAAAGACTAAATAAAGGGTTTTAAAGATACACACGTCACCCTCCATAAAAATTCACCTGGAGGTAAACATCTACACTCTTTTTGACTCTGCTCCGCAGAAACCCAGTGCTCGGTGGGACAAGGTGAGTGTGCAATGTCTTCTGTGAACAGCACAAAGTGTACTCTGGCAGCATCACACTGACACCCAAGAACAGTTCCCATTGCCTAATTATATTTAGACCATGGTTTGCAGTCCCCTAACAAAAGAGCCCATTTTGTTCTGAACAAGTCTCTCCACTGAGAGCTTTGATATGCATTTTTTCCCTTTGTTGGGATTGTTTTACTGTCTGGAGCCCGCCCATTTCCTCACCCATATAACAATGAGATTTTACAGTACAGTCAGTTTCATGCATCACTTCACTGCTGTGACTAAAACGTAACTGAGCCTTGGTATGATTGGTGTGAAATCCTGCTGCTTTACTTATCAAGGACTGAAACCACTGGAGTCCTTAATTTAAAACTAGAACTAACAGGTTCCGTAGACTGGATGCAAATAACTTCAAAGTATTATTACAGAATGTCTGCATCAGAGATTCAATTTAAAGGCAAGGCAGATATAAAAAGATGTACTGGAACAGTAAGCTGTATACTTGGGGTACAGTGTGTGCCCATTCCTCCCCTTAAATCCCATGCTTAAATCCATCCTCATTTCACATAGCACTATGGCATGTGCTTACTTTGAAACATTGATCTTACTCAGAGATAAGCATGGAAATCAGGGACTGCAGCTAATACCACATCTTATTCAGAAGGGACAGTCCGAATGCTTGGAGAGAAAACTTGGGCTGCTGGTCACTGATTAATTTTAAAAGGACAGGCAGTCTGTTAGGGTTTCTTTTAACACTTGATCAATTCCAAATTCATACATGGCCCTAACATTGTCATATCTGAACATTTTACACTTTTTTTCATGCATCAGTCACAGACCAGAGCTGAGGTGTAGGAGATGGCAGTCACCTTGCCATGGTATTCCTACACCACATTTCAAGGCTATCTACAAGTAAGGCAAGAAGGATCCGGGCAGGTGCAGACCAGTCAGCCTAACCCCAGCCCATGGTAAATCAAGGAATAAACCTTCCTGGAAGCAATATCCGGGCACGTGAAAGACAAGAGGGTGACTGGAACAGCCAGAATAGATTTAACAAGGGCATATTGTGATGGATCAACCTGAGATTCTGCTATGAGACAACTGTCTTGCTGGAAGAGGTGAAAGCAGCAGAGGCATCTGCTGATTTTTAACAGTGATCCATAGCATCCTTGCAGCCATACTGCTGAGATATAATGGGATTGGTGGACTAAAAATGTGATAGATAACTGGAAGGTCCAAGAGGCTTGAGCAAAATGGTCAGCAATTCCACGTACAACTGCTGGCTGGTTACTGGCAGTGTTCCCCTGGGGCTAATGCTGGGGTGATTACTAGTAAAGATCTTCACTAATGATCTGAATAATGGAATGATGCGAATCCTTAGCAAGTTTGTTAGTGACATCACATTAGGGAAATCTGTCCATGTGCTGCAAAGATGACTTTCAGAAGGACATCAGCAGGCTGGACCTGACATAGAATAACCCCATGCATCAGTCCAGACTGGGGAAACACTGGCTAAGCAGCTTGCAGCAAAAGCCTTGGCAACCTGGTAGATAGCAGGTTGAATATGAGTCAGTTGTTTGCCTTGCAGTGACAGAGGCTGCACACTGAAGAATGCAGCATTAGGAAGAATGTGGCAGCAGGTTGAGGGAGATGAATACTGCCCTTCATCCAGCTCTTGTGAACCTGCATCTGAACTACTGTGTCCAGTTTTGAGTCCCCTCCAGCAGAAGAAAAGGATGAACAAACTAGGAGTCCAGTGAAGGCTGACCACGATGGTTAAGGTGCTGGTCCAAAACAGCCACAGATAGACTGAAAGAACCAGATTTGTTTAGTCTGGAAAAAAGACTAAATGGGGTTCTAATAATCATCTCCAGCTATCTAAAATGGGCTGCAAGGAGTATGGAGCCCCAGTCTCTTCTTGGATGTGCACACCAAAAATACAAGGGGCAGAAATCACTAGTGGCAGCAAGGGACATTTCACTGAGCTCTAAAGAAAAGCTAATCACCATGAGGGTGGTCAAACACTGGGACAAGTTATCCAAAAGCTTGTGGGATTGCTTTAATTGGAAATATTTAAAACTTAACTAGGATAGGCCCTAAGTAACTTGACTTAACTTTGAGGTTGGTCCTGCACTGAGCAGAGGTTTAGCTGAGATGATCCACAGAGTGCCCTTGTAACCAAAATTATTGTATCAATCTATGATTGATACTAAACTGCCACGATGCCTATATGCTGTCATTCCTGAATGGGTATTGACATCACTATCCGTATGGACAGATAAAGTTTAAAAGTCTGATTTTGGTCTGTTATGAAGGCAATGCAGATGTGTGGAACCCAATTTCAGCATGACATTCAGCACCATACTATACTGATGGCAGGCCATGTTAAGAATCATCTGTATGTAGACAGACTATAAGGCACAGATCCTCAAAGATGTTAAAATACCTAACTTACTGAAGGGACTTGCCCACATTATACAGGGAAGAGGTGCAGAGACTTTCCAGCCACTGACCATGTATAGCATGGATTCAAGCAGAGATTTACATCTCCTTAGGCCTCCTGCCAAAGGCATGCAAACCAGTGCCAATTCTGCTAAAATTTGTAACTCTTGTTCTCTTTTCCTCAGTTAAAGAGATGTACTCATGGAAGGGGCCTGCACTTGTTAGCTTGTCCCTGTTCATATTTTGTGCGTCACCAAGGGATGGAACTTCAGTGTGGCTGGAGTATCGTGCATGAAGTGAGGATCCAGAGCTCAGTTCTAGTTTGACTCTCATCCCTTTTCATGTGTGGCTTACAGTTTACAACAAAGGTTGTTGTATTGCTGTTTTAATTTTGACTCTTGGCTTTAAAAAATTCCTCCTATAGAGCATGGAATTTCTCAGAGACCTATGAATATATTGAACCCTTTCTCCCCACTAGCATAAAGGTGTGTGCCATGGCTGTGTCAGGTAGAGCAGACGTACTGTACAAGCAGCCAAAAACATTCAGAGCAGTGCTGTAGCTGACTGCAGCTATGGCATGGTTGAACTTGAGTTAGAAAATGCAGTCCCATACATATGATAAGCAGTCACATCTTCCACTGGTTAAATCACCTAAATGCACTGACACTGATGAAATTATTTTTCTCCATATTGAACTTTGACCAAACCCTGTGGCTTTTAGTCTTCAACACATGTGGCTGATGGTTTTCACTGTTCCACTGTATATGCTTAATCATATCACAATAAGCACTTTGTTAAATATACCTGAAAGCTTTGGGAGCTCTCCAAGTCTTTCTTGTGGGAGCTGCGGAGAAGATACTGAAATTTGGAGTAACTATGGAATCACAATGCCAAGACAGACCTCCTCAATACAGCAACTATTATTTTAGAGGAATGAGAGATCAGAATTTCAGTGGGATTATAACTGCCTGCATGAAACAAGGTTCACTATATATAGGACTATTATCATCTTGGTATGGGTCAAGCAGCAAAAGCAGGCCAAACCATCAGAGTCATAAATAGACATAGCTTCACTGAAATCAATGGAACTGAACAGCTTGTTCCAGTGATAAATAATGTGCTGCAAGTTTCACTAGCATTTTAAAAGAGGGTTTAATAAGAAAAGCTTTCGCTGCAGTGACCGATAATAATGTCATATAAAGTACGAGGGAAAATCTCATTTGTCACAGAGAGGGAAGAGTACAGACGTAGGTCTAAATTAGATTGTGAAATGAATGAATGTGTGTAGTTTGCATGCAACAGGCCACTTAGTTCCCAACTGAAGAAGGGTGGAAGAAATATCCTGGTTTTTAAGCACAAAGAATACTTTAAATTAGCAGCTATTTGAGGAGGTACTCCATCTACTTGGAATATTCACATTTTCTGTGAATGAGTGGGCATTCAGCATTTGTGATGCCTGCACTCCCTGTCTGATGCACTGAAACTCCATGGCAGCCATCCCAGAACCTTTCAAAGAAGAGGACATCAATGTCTGCAGTAATTTATTGGCCACTGTTTGCAAATGCCTGAGAAATTACGTTCTCGAGTTAAAATTTTAACTTCTTGCTAGATCATTGTAAGCAGTGACAAAAACTATTGTTAAGGACATGGCAAAACTTGTCTGATCTTGGGACCCTGTTTGGCAATGGACAGCAGAAACATTCCATGAAGACTTGTGGTCTCAGCTCAATACTCCCCTTCCAGAGAGCAGTGTGGCTATGCCAGCAAGTGTTTATTTATTTAACTTGCAAAGCTGTCATCGCAGACAGATGTCGTTGCAAGAATGTTTCGCCTGATTAATTTCTTCTGATAGCCAAAGGCTTCTTGCATACTATTTCCAGAAAAGAAAATCAGCTCAGAGGCATGTGTGGTCTTGTTAATTACCAGAACATATCTATCTACATGTTTTCCTGTTTCCTAGGTTTATTTGTGGGAAAAAAACAACATTCTTTTTTAAAGATGAACCTTTTCTCTAGGTATCATCCCCTAGACACTTGGATCTACTTCTATGATGAGAAACAGTGACCTTTTTCTTTCCTCATTTGTATACAAGCCATTTCACTGGCAGAGGTCTTTTTCAAACCATAAAGCCTTTTTCAATAGGATGTAAAACTTCAGAGTGAACACCAAAAGATAAATGCAAACAAGCATTTAGGAATAGTTAAATAATGTTTAATTGATGGTTGTAACTGTTTGCAGCAGTATCTCTGAGGGGCTCTTCTAATATTATCAAGCAGATACGTTGATGCTTTCAAAAATTTAAACTGTAGGATTGTCAAGGTTTGAGGCTGGGCTGGCCACTAAATGAACAACAGATGCTCTCTATTTAAACCAAGACAAGGATGAAGAGGTTTCCTTCAAACATGTCTGAATACTCCTTATGACTCTCTAAAAAAATACAAACCTATTTGTCTAGGAGTTTGACATAATTGTTGAACATGGCAGTTTTCTTTTTTATATCTACCTGTGTTCTTGCTAAGAACAGTATGAAATAACCCAGTAGCCAGTGATAGCCTTTTAGAGATGCTTTGTATTTGTAATAGCCAAATTACTATGACACTGAGGCCAGCTACAACATATTACAGTAATGCAAAAGCAATTATTTTAAAGGATATACATTATTTGGTATGACCTGCTTTTTTCCTAAGAGTCTAGGATGAGTGTAAGGCTGAATATTCATACTTTCAGAGTTTCTAAAATACAGCAATGGCTAGAAAACCTTTTTGAGTATATTTACAACTGCTGCAAAGGTTATTTGAATCATCTATTTGTCATATTTTCATGTAGGAGGTGTACACTGCAGTTTATAGCTTATACAAGGCTTGTCATTTAAGGATTTTGAAAATGCGAATGTGTGTCTTCCCCTTTCTTTTCTGCCCTTTTCTTTCAGTCTGGGTTTCACTACAACTCTCTAGTTAACTTTTACTGGAGTGGTTAACAGCAAACCTCACTGAACATATGTAGAATTAAATTTCAGATGTCATGTGGTTATTAGCAAGACACCTCATACCAATGTCTCACTTCAACAGTGTCTTCTTTGAAAGGACAAGAGGTACTGGACTCAAATTATAATATATGAAAACCTATTTAAATGTTAAAAAACCCCCCACAAGTTCTTTTATTTGTTTGTTTGTTCAGAGGTGGTCAGATACAGAGAGGTTGTGTAGTCTCTATCTGTGGAGATATTCAAAACTTGACATGATACAGTCCCAAGCAACCTGCTATTGGTGCCTCTACCTTGAGCAGGGGGGTTGGAATAGACAGACTCCTGAGGTGTCCTCCCACTTCAACTATTCTGTGATTCTGTGAGTTTCAGCTATGGTGAAATACTGTACTTCTTATTTCCTTGACCCTGATCCTTATCTTTGTAAGTTATTGACTGCCACATTAAGAAAACATACCATTTATATATCATTTACCACATATCCCTGTTATCAGAATTGGTATTCAGCAACACCATGTCTTAAGCTCAATTTTGTGGCACAATTTGGTCTGGGCAGATAGCTGGATAGAAGTGAAATCATTAGTGATTCACTTATATCATTTATGTGACATGTTCTAAAATGCTGTGAAAGATAGACAGAGATTACATCAAATTGTTCGTATCTGCCTCAGGGCTGTTCTAACTAAGGATAAAAAATAAAACCCAAGTTGGAAGCAGAAACAGATACATATCTGAAATAAATTATGATATAATCTATTGCTCTCTTTGCTGCAAGGTTATCCTAGTGCCTGATAAACATTCCTCAGAGATCCACAGTGTCTGTGTTTAGAAGCCACCAAACATTTTTAATTTAAGGACTTGTTAAAGCTATTCCCTATTCCTGACATCATCCAAGAACAAGCCTTTAATCTGGTCAGAAGTTTATGACTAAATAAAAATTCTTAACTGAAATTTTTCAAAGACTTGATTGTGGTGAGGTATTTTTGTCCAGAGGGCTGCTAACAGTCAGGGAATTTTGCCTTTAGTTTGAAGATAAAAGAAACTTTTTTGAAGATAAAACTTTTTTTTTTCTTATTCCTGTAACCAAAACAACAATAACATAAAAACCTATTAAAATAAATCAAGTGTTAAAATAATAACTGGAAAAATCTTTATGTTCTTTAAAGTGTTTTTTTAACACAAGAAACTGAATTACATTTATACTAAATGGAGAAACCTTCATGCATCTGAATTTTCTGAGCGCTACCAGATCAGACTGATACCTCTAGCCTCCATGATCAGCATACATAAAGCAGAAAATGGCTATTTTATATATACATGGCCACTTAAATATATGGAGTACTAGGCTAAATATGATTGGAGAATCAAATGAAATCTGGAGAGCAGAATCAGTACAGGATCTAGGTTTCTAATCAGCTTCTATTAAAATCAGAACAGACCCTTTATTTCTTCTGTACACTTGTCTCTTGGTGCCAAATCAAGCCTGGGAATAAGGGGCACACAGATCATGTTTCATAGACCCCTAAATGAGATCAATCTAATCTCAGAAGTGATACAGTGGCAGTTAGGGATGTTTTACATAAGAGAAGGGCTGTTGTGGTTGCCTGAAATTTCTGATGGGCCAAAAGGGAACAAAGTAAAGGAGTTAATTTTTCACTGGATGGGTGCTCAGGGCTTTATCGCAGATTCCTGTAAAGTGCTGAGTCCAAAACGTGTCTTGGAAACTGTATGCTAAGTTGGCTATGTATCTACCAATACACTGTGTGTGTCCACATCCCTAACATTTATGCCTTACTCTCCAAGAGAAGGTGGCCACGTGCAAATTACCCAACAGGAATGGTAGCTGGCCTCTGCCAGCTCTTGGATCATGCCCAGCAGTGACCTGGAAGAATGACATTTGGTCTAGGTCAAAAGTAAGTAGAGACCTGGCTGACAATTTAGCAATACGGTGATTGGATTTCAGGGCCTGGGAACACCAAGTTATAAACACAGAATTAAAATCCTCTCTCCCTGCTTAGGACATGCTTAATGTAGGGGGAATGGGATCTGAGATGCAAATAAATAGTAGATTGCACAGAATCAGAACAGTGATTTGGGCAGTATAACTTTAAAGTTATGAAGAATTCATATGAGCACATAACTTGGAAATGGAAGACAATATTAACAAGAGAACTCAAATAAAATATTTCACTCCAGATCTTCTGTGAAAACTACAGCAATTGTCATCCTGGAGAACCCTAGCAGACCTCCTAAATCTCTGCTTGCACATAAAGGGCGACTTCATCAGGCCCTTCAGTGCATGGTTACCCCAGAGCACGACTCTCTCCCCCACAGTATCCCTGTATCATTATGGGTTTCTACTGCTAGGTTAACATCCCTTTGCTTTACCATTTGGTGGATGATTTGAACTAACAGAAGGAAACAAGAAGCATAACCAGAAATGTGTACTTTGCTCAATTACAGACAAAGATGTTAAACCATAATAATGTTCCCCGCCAACATAATGAAAAACAGCGAGATGTTCACATCCTAAAAACCCAGCTGCACATACAGGTGTCTGCACCAGATGCTTCACTAAGCACAATGTGATAAAAGTGATTATTCCTCACTCAACAGAGAACAATCCCTAAGCAGGGTATTTAAAGGATAATAGTGCAGGTAATTAGAAGCCCCATGCCTTACACACAAAACAATGTTTAAGAGGGTGAAGCTGAGAACCATCTGTCCTTTACACATTGGCCTATGTTTTCATTTGTGAATTCATCATAACAATGGGCAGTTTTTAGTTCAATTTCTCAGGTGAGTTCCTCCTCAGTCAGAAAAAGATTAAGGATTAAATTACTTATCCCTGGTTTTAATAGGTGCTACCTTTCCTTGTGACTCCAACAGGAATACCAGAATCTAATACCTGACCAATGGACATTTCTATGAGGAGTGAAGAAATATCCCGGTCTTGCCCCAAATTGTATATAGCGTCTTTTCCTACCTTTGGACTTCCTGTCATGATAGCTCCTGCCTCGATAATGGTGGCCACTGTCTGTGTACAAATTCTCGAGATCTTCTTGCCAGGAGTCCGGGTTAAAGTGTTTGAGCAGATCCTCCACTGTGTCAAATGCAGCAATAGTCTGATCCAGTGCTTCTGCCGTGAGCGTAGGGTCAGTCACTGATGGAGAGGGATAGGATACCCCCTAAGAGTGACATACATCTCAGTGTACTTGAAATAAATTACAGCACCACTTAAAACAATTGAAAATAGTTACTAAGAAACTTATCTCATTACTGACTGAAACAGCTACTTTGGGCCATCTTTTGAAGTCCTTAGCTGGGCCAGGCTTTGCTATGCCTGTGTTTTCTTTTTTCAAGAAGAAACACTAAGGAACTCCCAAGCAAATCCTAGAGGAGATGCAGGGAGTGGAAGCACTGCCACTGCTGGGCTGTCAACATGCACACCCACTCCTCAACAGGGACAACAGTCCACACATATACAGAGATGTAATGGAAATGTCTTTTGAAACCACTATGATGGCCATGACCACCACAGAATGGAGGTGCCTTCTAGTGCTGGGGTGGTGCCTTCACAGGTCTGCCAGCTCTGTTGCTAAATCCATAATAGACAGACCAGAAGCCACAAAGGCAATAAGTCCATTAGGCTGTCTTTCTTTCCCTGGTCAATTTGGACAACAAATCTGGCTTGGTTAAAGACTTGAAAAGACGGTCCTTTATTCTCAAAAATTAAATGTATTACGTAACCCTGATAAATGCCAAATCTCCTACCCTTTCACCAAAAATACAAGTTACTAAGCAAATGAAAAAAACCCATGACATTCGGATCTCACCAGGAAGGGCCAAGTACCATTCTCTGAGTGCATTTGGTTCCCACTGAACTTGTGACACAACTTCACTTTGACAGAAAGATTGCAGCAATTTCATTTTTTACTGGAGTGGATTTTAAACATTTTTAATAATCATTATTTAGAATCACAACGTTCACTACCCTGATATCACTTTTTCCCTTGTCCAAGCATGAAGCCCAATAATATGTGTAAAACAAGTGCAAGAAAAACTATTAATGCAGATCTGTTACCTTCTGAAGGACCACAATCAAAATACTCAGTTTATCCAAGAAAAAGCATAATATAGCACAAGAGTTGTTTGGATTTCAGTCTTCTAAGTTAAAACATTGGGGGAAAAACCCTAGAAACCCTCTTCTCTCATGAAAACCCAGCTCTGAAGTAATGTAGAAGAAATATGCCATTTAAAATTAATGACTCCCCCAAATAATTTTTTGCCTGATCTCCCAAGTAAACGTTTATGTTAAATGATTAATCTTCATGATTAACTTCACTCAGTTGGGTACTAATGGAAAGGTCAACTCATTTGAGTAAAGGTACTCATTGCAGGACCATGTCCTTCAATGCTTCCTAAAATAATTTTAAAGTATATATGTCTTTTAAAATAAAGCATTTGTATTTAATGGTAAGTTATATCACAAAAGTAACAATCTTTGATATTTTACTGCATATGTTTGCTGAAAATATGGACAGTCCAAATTATTAAAATCAAGAAAGAGAAAAAATAGAAATTATTAGTGCTGTGAAGAAAGCATAGCTGCGCTTTACTGATTATCACCAAGAGCACAAGAGGTTCAAGAGGGCCCACTTGTGACTGCCATGCCTCTATAATGCAGTGCTAAATAAGACACAGTGCAGATGGCTGTAAAAATTCATGACCCACTAGGAGGGAAGGCATACCTCAAAGCATCTCTCCTGACTTCTAAGTGGCTTCGAATAGAGTCTGTCAGAGAGACGGGAGCCCCAGGAGTTGAACAGCTTACACCAGCAAAGCGAACACAGTACTGTTATCTGCTGTGGGTGGGCATCACGCAGTGTGTTAATGCAGTCTTTGAGGTTACAGAAGAAAAATGCACCCTGATGCTACTTGCTTACTGAGGAGAGCTCAGTGGAGCTCATGGCTCATCTGTGACTGCAGCCCAACAAGGAAACGCCAGTTCTCGACTGCCTTTCAAAAGTGAGGGAGAGGGTGCAAAGGATGCTGAAGAAACAGCAGCATAAAAATCAGGCCACAGGTGTGTAGCTTAGACAATGCAAGAGTTTTTTTCACATGTTCAGCTATGCATTTCGTTACAGAACTGCAGGTCAGGCTGTGAATTTGCAGGGCATTTCAAGCTCATACAAGCAGCAGGGATTTCCCATTTTCTTCTCATTTTCTTCTTCTTTTATATAAGTTCCTACTCCAGAGATTTGTGCAACCTCGTTCACACACAGAAGAAAGCTTAACTTTTTTCCTCAGTGACAGCCAAGTCAAGAGGAATTATTTCAACAGCTCAGATAACCTACTGGCAGCGACGTCATGTGACAGGCCCAAAAGCAACTTCAAAGCTGCCAACCCAACTGCCTCTCATCGTAATCTGGCTTCTGAGATCACATCCAAAGAGAGGGCAAGAGGAAGAGCAAGAAGCAATGAAGAGCAAAGATTTTCCACATTACGTACCTCTTCTACGTTTCTTAAAAGCACTGAAGGCATTTTTAATTTCATGGGACACAAAGGTATTTTTTGTCAGTGCTCTAACCCTTAATTTCTGTCATTCACCCAAAACAACCACTAAAATGTGACTCTGTGCTATTACCTCAGACAAGGAAGAAAGAATCTGCTCACTCTCAAATTTTAATTCTGAGTTGTAATGTACCCAGGTCCTAAAATAAGTCTTTGGGTTGCCTGTGGGTTTGAGGGGGAAAACTTAGATCTGCCATGTTGAGTATCAGCAGAACAGTACGTCATCTTGTTGGCAACTGACAGGTCTGAGTTTGTCCTGCCCCTCAGGACCACAGCAGAATTCCTGAACCTTTCTCTCCTGAAGAGTTTGAATGTTCTCACACCTTTTCCTTGGTGCCTTTGGGAAAAAATGCTCAACGTCTCTATATTATTTTCCCTGAGGTTAAGAAAAGGCTAGTGGATAAAATGCATGCCCAGTTGAAGAAGGCTTTATTAGATACAGGATGGTATGGGAAAACCAATGAAATTGGAGTTCTGCTTCTGGTTTAGCTGTAGGTTTCCATGTGACCTTGGGCATCAGCTTGCTACCTGTAATATTTGTACTGAACTTCCCTACTTGTAACACATCAACAACTTTTCAGAAACAAACAGATTTTAAAGATAAACTATTTTTTCAATATGAAAATAATACTGGATTATTGCTTGGCTTATTGTGTACCTTATGATAAGGAAAACTAACATGGTTTTTAGCATATACTTGATCTCATTCTCATAGTTACCTGATGAGGGAGCCCTAGGCTTACATTTTCAAACATCAGCCTACCATGTTTTCAAACAAAATACTCCATCACAGATTTTCTTTCCAGCCCCATGTTAGAATGAAAAATGAGTTTATGTCCTTCAGTAAAACAGTGCTTTAGAATCTCCTGCTTGGCACATCCAGTAGATCTCAGCTGTGATAACATGATTTTCAGCACGATTGGTTAAGGCTATCAATGCATCGTATCATGAAGGTCAAGTGTCATTTCCAAACTCAAGGGTAAACACGAGTAAGATTGTCTTAACCTTTTCTGATTTTGCCAATACAGAATTTTCTCACTACTTGCTGCCTGGCTTGGACACTAATCAGTAAAATTTACTCATATTTTATTTACTGCTCCTCCACTGGCAACTCCTGGCAGCTACTGTAACAAAGGTGCCATCATTAAATGCTCTTCCATGAATGCTCCAAATACTGGTTTCAAGTCTGCTTGTCTCGTGTTTTAAGAGGAGTTTACAAGAGCTATGAAATGGTGCTGACCAGCTAGCAGAGTGCACAGAAGACTGCCTGTATTACAAATTCTGAGGCTACACTGCCATTCCCTAGAATTTAACTTTAGTTGGGAAATGAAAGAGGGGACAGATTTTTGGCCAATGACACAAATCAAATGTAATGAAGAGAATCAAACAAAATTTTATACTAGATTCATTGTTTTCCTTCTTTTTAATTTTCCTGTCCCCCACCCCCAAACCACATTTCATTGCTGAAAATGGAGACTTCAGATACAGCATTTTATTACAAACACTTTAAAAAAAATCTCAGTATTGACAATGAAAAGCTAGATCCATTTTCCTTCCAGCCTGTTTTAAGTATAGTCTTATACTTGGATCAAGACATTTTACAATTGAAAATTGTAAGGTCTTTATAACTTATATTTTCATCTTTGTAGGATGAGTTTGAAAGCAATGAATGTTTCCCAATGGCTATCATCTCATGTGGTTAAAACAGCTGAATGCATATCCTGAAACTTCCCTCCTTAAGAACACACTGGTTGACTCCAGTATGAGTTGGATAAACACTTCTCTCATTCTTTGCCAAAGGTGAATACACAGTTCCTCTGTGCAGGTGCCATTTTAGTGAATTGGATTCAAGCCATCCTATCAATCCACCCATGGGCAAAATAGTAACAAATTACTTACTGAGATAGAGCTTGTGACTGACTCCCAGTTGGTTTCTGAGGCCGCATGCTGGAAATCATCCTAAGAGGAGAAACCCACAGGAAAAATCACCATTAAGGCAGTGTCCTAAATTAACTGCAGAACCTAAAAAATGTCTCAGCATTCAACATCTGTCACCTTTTTCAATCCTCTCTAATGCAAGGGGCCCTTGCCATGTGTCCTTCCTAAATAACACTACTTCCATTCAGATTCCTCCCTCTTCATTGTTTATGAACTAGCTCCTTGTGAGCTTGCTGGGGCAAGAATAGGTATTATTATTATTTGTAATATGATATACATTGCTTTGCATAGCAAGATCTAATCTGATCAAGACCATTACATTTATCTTCCAACATAAATATTAAACACCACCTCTATACGTCGACAGACACAGTATTAATTCTGTTCCCCAAACTGATCTGTTCTGGAAAGAATGTGGAATGCTAATACCCTGGTACTACTTAGCCAAGGTGAAAAGCAGGGTAAACAAATCCATTTGAAATATAGTCTGAACACAACTGTACTGCTTTTGGTGCTTGTGCTGAACACTGTATGTTCAGCTTGTGCAGATCACTGTACGGCCATATGTCCTTTACATCAAAAAATACAGCCACGGTAGATTCACACTATAAATGTCATCACACAAAATCTCTGGGCATTTATGATTAATTTGAGCACGGGGATGGGATTCATCTCATATATCTTTGGACATCTACAAAGTAAATATCTAAGCTAGTCACACTTGTTTCCATTTATAGTCAACTAAAACTAGCATTTTTAGGGTGCAAATCATCTGATGTGTTTTAGAAGCTTAATTTGGGATGATGCTGCATTCTAAAAATGCTTTTTTTCACTCCATTTTCTCTAAAGGGAGCCTGGGAGAACTAGTTGAGACACAGATGTCAAAATTGTAGATATTGACATGTGGTCACCTGAATCCCAATCCACTTGTCTGACCATTGATGCACAATCATTACTTAAAGAATGAAGAAGTAATTTCTTTAATCTGTTCGCAGTTTTACTTATTTCTAACTGGAATAATTAAAACATGAAAAATGGGAAAAAAAGGCATCATTACAGAACGGTTATTAAACATGCACATGCAGTGAATAGCTAATGATTGGCATGAATAGTCAGGTAAGGAAAGTGGACTGAAGTGACAGCATACCAAGATTTTCATTCCCAAGGACAGAATTTATAATGAAAGGATCTAAAGAAGATGGATCAATGCCTGGGCTCACCATTTCACACTGACTCAGTATCTATGCATTTTTTAAATTGGCAACTAAAATGCAAAATGGAAGGCTAGCTGTTGGGCTGATGCTCTCTAGGCTCAATGCTGCATTGGACCATACATACAGGCATATATTTACTTATTTCTTAGGAACAGAAAAGAGAAAATTAATCACATAATCTGCTAATTCATCAATAAATTTCTCCTTTAGCCAAGAAAGAACAGAGTTGCTTCCAGATCTAAATTCAATATACACGGTATTTTAATGGTTTTTATTTGCTATAAAAAAATATTCAAATGTCTCAAAAGTCACAAGACTGTTTATTCAATATTATTACTGTTTCTTCTTCCCTAAAATGTTCCTTTCTCTCAAATCTAAGGCAGCAAAACTGTAGAGATTTCTTCAGTACTTAAGATTTGTAGAGGTTAAGAAACCCCATTACACTATAGTGTCACTAAGTGACCACTGAAACTGTAGGGCTATTAAAATGCTAATAATTAAAGTGGTCATTTTATTCTAGGAATATAGAGGCAAAATATTATCGGCAAAATTTTTAATGTAGATTTTTTTTTATAAGTAGTAAAGAGATCTGCAAATGCTATGATCAGGTAATAAATAATTCAGGAGCAGTGGGCTACCTTGGCTACATTCTCTACACATTTGGTTGCCCAGTTCTTGACAAGTCATGATGTAAAGTACATAAAAATGGATTTGAAACGCTCATGGATCCTCTGGTAATGGTTGCCACTTGCAAATCTTGGAAATAAGTTCCTTTCTGTCATTAGCTTCCATTTAGCACTTCCAGAAAAAAAAATGGCATAGAGTTCTGAGGCATTATTTTAAAAGAGGAACAATCTGCCTCACTGAACGTCTGGAGAAGACCATAGACAAGGAATAATTTTGTGTTTGAAGTGACGGTTCCCTTGTGTTATCTAATTGTAGGTATCAGAACTGTTTCTTCAGTCTATGATTCTTTGATATGTTTGATGCCAGGGAAGCCCTCCAAAACCCTGAGACAGACATGTGTACCACCTGCTTCTTGGATCTCAAATCTGATGACTGCATATTTTGACTCTGTGACTATATTTCATCTGCATAAGCTATTCACAACTACATGGCTTTGTTCCACCATCACTCAAGGTGGCTGCAGTCATTCTTGGCTTCTCAGAGCTTTCAACCTCTACAGTTTGAAGATTATTATTATCTATGGCTTCTACTTGCAGCTATTTCAAGAAATAATATCAAAGTGGTTCTCATCATTACAAAACACTCTCCTTTCTCACCATTGTCCCTAGCAGAACCTGAAGGACAAATCTATTTTCAGTGCTATCTATTCAATTCATACTACCTTGTTTACATGAATTTGCATATGATGATTTAGTTATTGTTTTCTTCATTACTTAGAACTACATGAAAACGTTTAGTTAAAATGTAAAAAAAATCCATCTTTTTAACTGAATACTGGAAAAACAGGGTGGTAATAATTTGGCTAGATTACCCTGACAACAGTGCTTTTATTTTTCTGTGTGTGTCATAGTAACATAACAACATTACATGAGACTTCAGCAAAGCATTGCATTAACTGTTCTAGAAGCAGCAAAACTACAGGCAAAGCAACAGGGCTACCAATCACCTTCTGATAGCAGCTACTTTTATTGAGGAAAAACAACCTCCATACCTCAACTTCCAAAATTACAGCTCAGCAAGACAAATCCTGAGTCAGCCCTTAGAGTTAAATATGTATGGACATTGATACATTGTTCTTGGCTCTGTTTCAGACAAAGATAAGCTACTCTCTCCTTTGCAGACTGACTTTGTCTATAGCTTGTCTCCCACCACTGAGCTCCAATAAATGACAAGGAGTCACAGGGAATACTCTTTGCTTCACTTAGGGCTTTAACAAGTGGAGATCATGGGGCAAAATCACTGCTATATGAGACTGCAAAGCCAGATAGCACTGGTTGTTGAGGAAGACGGTTTGCAGTCTGGGGGTCCATGGCCTGCAGTAGCACAGGCTCAGCCAGGCTCAAGCCATGGGGTTTGGCAGGGTCAGTAGGAACAGAGAGACATCAGGAAGATACCAGGGAGGAGGCTGGGAAGCTCATCAGTTTAAGAAGCACGTTGTTCATGACTCACTTTGCTATACCACAAATATGGCAAGGCATGTGATTCCTCCCAGCCATACTCAATTACTGCCTGGTCTTCAAATTAAAGCAAGAAGCACTTCCTAACATTTCTGTGATTCTTCATTTTTTACATCTTTTATCAACTGTAGGCCAATCTTTTGTCATATTGGTGCTTGACACCTATGAGGCATGATGCCTGGGACAGGCAATAACTGCCACAGGATGGGCACAACACAATGGCAGCTCTTGCCAGTGAAAAGAAGCAGCCCTTATCTCTATAAACTCCTCTCTGAACTCTTTCTCCTAACCTGCAGGTCTCTGGCATGATTGGATTAGCTTTGGTAAAAAACTGTTTACCTGCCAAAACAACTATAAAATATGGCTAATAAAAGCTGAGGCAATGCTCTCCATTTCAGGGAGCAGGAAAGGTTCACAAAAGAGAAGAGCCCAGACAGCATCCTAGACTGATGTTTAGGACCTACCAGTTTAATAAGGTCCTCTCCTGAGAGAGCAACCTTCTCTACTGTGACCTTGTCATGGGAGTGGAAGAGAAGTGAGGGGGGAAAGGTAAAAATGCAGGCATGTTCTTGGAAGCAGTTTTTAGACATTTGCAGAAGAACAGGGCTAAGGGATATACTGAAGCACAAAGCATATTCTGCAAAACCAAATCAGGAGAAATGGGGCATGTTCAAAGAGGTCCAGTAGAGAAACAAAAAAAAGCTGGAATTTCCCTTGGAATGCAAAAATTAGGGACTAGGACAGTGCAAAGTTTGTAAGGAAAACCTAGGGTAAATTACAACTTGAAGAAAAAGAGATTAAATTATGCTAACATTTAAATTAATAAAAGGAAACTCAATGATAGCCATTTTTGAACAATAGTCAACATGCATTTCCTGCATTCAAAGCTGTTTTGCAGACAAGTAGCAAATAAGCAGATAAACTTGACTTGTAGGTAGTAATAATAAATTATAATAATCTGGAAATAATTCTTTTTTTTCCCTGTAACAAGCAACCATACCAATATTTTAATCATTGAATTTACGGATATTACATTTTTATATACAAAGCAACAGGTATTTCAGGTAAATAAACCCCAAACTCAGAACACACTGTGCAACAGCAACAGTATTAGCTAAGTAAGAAGCAAAAGAAAAGTCACAGTTCCATAAAATAAAATGCTGTGATAAATACTCATTTGTACTCTTCCGCTGACTAATTATAGTTTCTCATGTAGCATTTTAGTACACTCCAATTTCTATTTTTACAGATAAATAAAAGCATAGAGACACTCTGAAATAGCTTTTTCTTTTACCATACTTTCAATCCATCACATTGCTAGGTTTCATTTTCATTTCAGAATATTTATTAACACTTCTCCTAAGGATTCTGAAAGATACCTATTTTCATACAGCAGGGTACCCACTAAGAAGTCAGAGGCAGCATTTTTCTTACTTACAGTAATGGCCAAACCACTATTCTGTCCAGTTCTGGTGATCAGGCTTTAAAATAAAAGATGCTGAATTTGGAAAGCAGCAACAATGCTTATTTGTACTCTGGAAATCATGTCTTGCAGTCACACAGAATCACACACACAGAGAATTGTCGGGTTTGGAAGGGACCTCTGGAGATCATCTAGTCCAACCCCCCCGACAGAGCAGGGTGACCCAGAGCAGGTCACCCAGGATCACATCCAGGTGGGTTTTGAATGGCTCCAGAGACGGACACTCCGAAATCTATCTGGGCAGCCTTTGCCAGTGCTCTGCCACCCTCAAAGTACAGAAGTTCCTCCTCATGTTTAGATGGAATATCCTATGTTCAAGTTCGTGCCTGTTGCCTCTTGCCATGTCACTGGGCACCACTGAAAAAAGACTGGCCTCATCCTCCTGACACTTACAAACACTTTAAGTATTTATAAGCATTGATAAGATTCCTCCTCAGTCTTCTCCAGACTAAAAAGACCCAAATCTCTCTGCCTTTCTTCATAACAGAGATGTTCTAGTCCCTTAATCACCTTTGTAGCCATTTGCTGCACACTCTCCAGCAGTTCCCTGTCCTGCTTGAACTGGGGAGCCCAGAACTGGGCACAGTACTCAGATGCGATCTCACTAGGGCAGAGTAGAGGGGGAGGAGAACCTCTCTCAACCTGCTGGCCACACTCTTCTTGATGAAGAAATGGGTCTTCCTTCTTGCCCTTTTTGAAGACTGGAGTGACGTTGGCTTTCCTCCAGTACTCAGGCACCTCACCTGTTCTCCAGGACCTTTCAAAGATGATGGAGAGTGGCCCAGCAGTGACTTCTGCAAGCTCCCTCAGGACTTGCAGGTGCATCCCATCAGGACTCATGGACTTGTGGATATCCAGTTTGATCTCTAACTTGATCCTCCTCAACCAAGGGAAGGTCTAACTTCCTCCAGACTTTCTCTGTTACCTCCAAAGTCTGGGACTCCTGAGGTCTAGCCTGAGCAGTAAAGACTGAAGCAAAGAAGGCATTCAGTAACTCTGCCTTCTCTGCATCCTCTGTCACCTTGACACCTGCCTCATTCAACAGCAGGCCCACATTTTCTCTAGTTTTTCTATACTTGAGGACACCCTTCTTGTTAACCTTGACGTCCCTTGCCACATTTAACTCCATGGAGGTCTTGGCTTTTCTCATTTTATTCCTGCATACTCTGACAGCATTCTTGTAGTATTCTCAAGGGGTCAGTCCCTTCTTCCACATACTGTAAACTTCTTTCTTCCACTTGAGCTTTTTCAGAAGCTCCTTGCTCAACCACGCAGGTCTCCCGCTTCCCTTGCCTGATTTCTTGCTCTTAGGGATGCACCGATCCTGAGCTTGGAGGAAGTGGTACTTGAATATCAATCAATCAGCTCTCTTGAGCCCCCCTGCCTTCCAGAGCCCTAACCCATGGGATTTCTCCAAGCAGTTTCTTGAAGAGGTCAAAGTTAGCCCTCCTGAAGTTCAAGGTTGCAAATCTACTTGTTCTTTTATGCCTACTGCCCATGACCCTGAACTCTATTTTCTCATGATCACTACAGCCAAGACTGCCCCCAACATTAATGTCCTCCACCACCTGAGTCAAAAACTTATCATTAATACACTGAGGAACCTCCTGGGCTGTACATGCCTGGCTATGTGGCCGTCCCAGCAGATATCAGGGTGACTGATGTCCCCCATGAGAACTAAGGCCTGTGATTGAGAGGCTACTTTCAGCTGTCTGTAGAAGGCCTCATCAACTAAATGAAGGCCAATGTCTCTCAGGAAGGTTAGAGGTAACTTTGTCTCTCCAGATAATAACCTGTGGTTAGCTACAAGAGGCCATTACCAAAGTCAACAAGGTCTTTTATGTAGCAGTGCAAGCATTTAATGAAATCGGGTAGCTGCAATCTGAAGGTGCTAATATTCAAACCGCAAGTATGAGCAAACTTTACCACTGATGGCAACTATTACTGGAGGAGATCAAAAATTAATAAATAACGTCAACCACATTAAATTTTCTTTTCTGTTTTTTGGCACAGTCCCATAAAGGCAAGCCACCCATGACACCACTATTTTAAAGTCAGTAACAAAAGGCCAGACAGCCACAAAAGTGTCTGATTCCAAATGTGACAGTATGATTCTTGCCCTTTAAAAAAAGACATAAATTGAGTTTCTGAAGCCCAGTAGCCACTACATATCAGTAGTTACAACCTTATCAGTTATGACTAAGTTAATACTAGTACAAAATGATAAAATAACTCTTGATTGTTCTGACACATTTACTAGCTATAACTGAGTGGGAAGCACAAGATACTTAAAATTTCAAAAGTTTAAGACTGTAATAATGATTTAGGTTAACTGCATTTGATACATTTATTTATGAAAAGCTGAAGTAAAACTGAAACAGAAAAATACGTTTATTAACAGTTATGTTTGGTCAATACTTCTCTTCATCCTTCACCTACTTTTGGAATTAGGCATTGCTGGGTGCATATTGTGAGTGCCCAAGACATTGACATTTAAATGATCTCTCTAAAACGTCAGATAATACTTGCTCAAATGAGACGATAGCTATGCCTTTGACAAATCAGACGTCATCTAACACTACACAGCCCATGAGTACCCTGTTTGATGCACATACCCAAAAGAGAGTGCACAGGACTTCATTGCAATGCTGTGTAAATTGTGCATTACCTTTGTTTTTCTATTTATAACAGAGGCCTGTTCTTATAACTCCATGTACAAGGGATTTCATTTGCTAATAGGTACTCTGGTGCATACTGTAGTTAAACAAAAAGTATACAAAATATAAATCAACTAACATTCATTGTACTCTGCAATCCCTCCTTTGCTGTTTGTACCTGAATGGCAAATTTTACTTCTGCAATTAAACACTGGGACACAAAACTTGAAAGGCTCTTCCAGGTCATCAATTCCAAAACCCTCAGACTAGTTAGCTGTTTCCAAGCTAAATTTATCTTTATTGCACTTATGTAAGTGCCAGCTTTGTCCTTTTCTTCCTTTCCCGAGTTTGCTTCCTGCAGTACTTCTGAAGAGATGTTCTATCTCCTCTCAGCATCCATGTTAATACACTACGCAAGCCAAGTTGTCTTGGCCCTCAGTAAGAAATGTCCTCTTTTCCCCTGACAGTCCTGTAGCTGTTCCCTGAACACAGTCCAAGAAAGATGTGGTTGCTCTGTACTGTGGGGACAAAATCTGTACAAAGTAATCCAGAAAAGATGCAACTGCTGCCTCATTGGTCCTGTGCCTAGTACACCCAGAAACTTTCTTCTCCTCTCTCTGCTAACCAGTGAGATGCCATTTAACAGCAAATGTTTTTGTTATTAATCTCTAGGTGAGTGACCTCTTTGCTCTTTCTGGACTGTTGTATTTCACTGCAAATCAATTCTCCGCTGCTCAAGGTCACCCAGTTCTCCTCTCCAATACTTCGATTTTCCCATTCATGAGCAATGCACTTCAGCTCTGTGTGTGCTGCAAAAACCATGAAAATGCTTTAATTTTAATTAAAATCCAACTGGTTGTGCTCTGGTCCCTAAAAGAAACCCAAAATAAAACTGATCATAAGACCAACCCTTTAGAAACTCCCATTAGTGAGCTCTCCCTGGCTGGATACTCCCTTTTGCATTACAGCACACTGCCTGCCCTTTGACTGCCTCGTGGCTCTTTTATTAATTGTCACCTTCTCCAGTGTGATTGTTTCCTGCATGGCACTGGGTGAGATGCTCCTCTGAAGTCCAATTAGATTTGCTGTACAGCATTTCCTTCCTCTCCAGATTATCCACCAGTCTGGCATGAGCTCCTTTGATAAAGAGGTGTGGAGTTTTTTTCTAGTTTCCTGTATCTTTAACCATCTTCTCCGTGGACAAGAGCCCTACAAGCTCTCTAGCTCAGACTAATGAGCATGCAGTTGCCCTGGCCACTGTCCTGCCATTGATGTTATAGACTGCATTTGCCATTTCTGTGTGAGCCCTAGCTCACCTTATCGCCCTCCAGGATGCAAGACAGGTGCATTAAGCTAAGGCTGCAGCTGCTCCCTGCTCTCTTTGTATTACTATTGTAAAGAAAAGGAGACTTGTTTTCAGCAGTGCCTCTTTCTTTCACGGTCTGTAGTGCCCATCTCCTGGCAATGACAACAGAGGGTGCTAAAGGCAATCGCTCTCCTTGCTTATCTTGGTTCAGTGTCTAAGCATACCTGGGCCATGGTGCTGGTCCATTTTGCAGAGCTTGCTGGTCCCTCTGTGATGCCCCACGCTGGCTCTGCCTGGGGGGTGGGGAGTGGACATCAAGAGGAATCCTGATCAGGGCAATGCTGCACAACAAAGTGGTGTCAGGGAGCTGCCAGGCAGTAAAGAGCTTGGGAGGAGTGAGCCCAGGAGCCAAAAACTCTCTCACAGGTATGAATCCAGTGTCCTTGAGAGGACTTTGGTGAACTTCTGCCACACTGACTGACAGGTTTTTGGAAACAGCCTCCCTAGTAATAGGCGAATCTGCCTTGAGCAAAACTGAAAGAGCTGACACTTGACTTGTCTGGCAGTGTCCAGGTGGGCAAAATAGTCTTTCAAAGATAACAGAAGGCAGTGACAGCTGGTTATTTCAGGTCCTAGTTCTTAGTGACTCATACCAAACGAGAATGTACTGAAAGGCCCCAGTACTAGGGGTAGAAGGAAAAATATTAATGAAAGAAAACCTCCTGGGAGCTAGCTATTAATTTTCTGTCTTCCTTCCACTTGGGTTTCTACCTAGTTTTTATAGGTTTAAGCATGGTCTATAATCAGTGGAAAATAATCATTAATAAATACAGCTAACTTTCATTTAATATTCCAAGTTTTCTGTTGTTCTGCTAGGAGGATCTGCTAAGTGCTCTGATATGCACACTCACATTTTCAGATGTAATTTGGGAGGAACACGGGAGGAATAATAATAATGATGAAAAACTCTAATGGAGCTAAGCGAATGTAATTCCAAAGCTGAGGACACAGTGTAAAAAGGTACTGGTAAGGGACATTAGCTGTCCTAGCAGCAATTGCAGCCTATTGATTTTTTGTGAAGGATCCATTTGTTTTTGAGCTCTCCCCCAGAGGATGCCGTTTAATTCTGCAGTAAGCATGCAGCAGGAGCATGTGTTATGTTTCACAGACAATGCAAAGCAAAACAATTTGTTCACCCTCCTGCTTTGACTGGAAGGCATTGCTTTTTCTAGGACAATAAAAAAAGGACTGCTATATAAACTTTCTAAGATGATAGCAATAATAATGAAAATAGCAAGAGTACACAATCTCTGAAGAAGATAAGAACCATTTTCTCTTAGCTTTTCCAGACTTTTGAAGGGGTTAAAAAGCAGTTGATTTATTGTAAACAGCACGTGATACTGTTTATTGGGAATTACTTTTAACCTGAGTTTCATCAAACAGTTAGAGTAAGGAAAATAAAACTATTCACAGCAGACTTCCAGCCCCAGATCTATTCCTAAAAAATGCCATTGCTGTTAAAGCTAAATACAGGTACCTTAGGAGCAGTCACGCTTCTCATTTCTCTTATGCATTATTCTTACAAATATCAGTTATACGTAACCCTATGAGTGAAGATTAGGCAAAGAGAAAACACCTTACATGTGCCACATTTTTGTTAACAATCTGACTAAACCATGTTAACAGTTTAGGAATCAGCTGACCAAAAGCCAGCCTAGGAAATCCTTGTAAACACCAAACTGAGACCATGATCTAAGGACCAGGAAGGTGTGCACTGGGTCAGAATTAGTGTGTTGACACGTTTTATTTAAATTCTGACTAAATACAAGCATAACCAAATAGACTAAGGATGACTGTAGAATTTTAATGGGCTGAATATTTTTCAAGCAACGAGAATCAAAAGGAATAATTTATTTCAGTTTTATACTAATGACCTGGAAAATGTCACAGAAGTTGAACCTAGGAAAAAAAATAAATCGAAGTTGGACAAAAAAAAAAAAAAAAGGAGTTGTAAACATCATTTAATACAAAGAAATATGCTGAGACTACCAGAGGTCAGCAGCAGAGGCAAGGAAGAAAAATAAGCTTTCATTTAGAACAATGTAAATGGGGAAAAAGGTACAAGTCATAAACTCTATTTGATGGCACAAGAGCCTCGGCTGAGCGAAAAACAAAACCATGAAACTAATCCGCAAAATGACCTGGTGGCATGGCATGCAGGGTGACTTATGCCTGCATACAGAGAAATCTCTCCCAGGGCATGGGGAGATGCACTCCCCATACCAAGAGGATATCACACCACTACAAATCTCCACTTCTCTGGGGACCATGGGCAGAGATGGAGCCTCTCCTCACTGTTGGGGGTGTGTGAACAGAAGATGGGTGTTCTCCAGAGAACGGTTAGTTTTAACCTACTTGGGTGTGACAACAGCATCAATGAAAATTGTAGGAGGTAGCTTCATATCCCATCTATGAAGACAGCAAGGTGGCACCAAACCCATGCCATCTGACCTCGCAGTGCCGGTCTGAGCAGGCCAAGTTTTTAAGCTGTCCACCTCTACCAGCAACGTAGCTTTATGGGGAGAAAATGCAGGGAGAATGTTCTCTTGCACCTTCCAGAAGAAAGACTTTGCTCTGTTGTTCAAAAACTGAGTCTTTCCTGAATGCCAGGCAGCATTTTTAATGTACCAAACCTACAGCCTGATGAGTTTTTACTGCTGGTTTTAGCACAGCCTTCCACTGCACCACCAGAAGAGCAGCAGCTGTGCAAGCCTCCAGATTTCAGCTGCTGGCATTACAAGCTTTTTCTCTGCTTTTAATCTATTTCTTAATGCACCTGGAAAATGTACCTGAACCAGCACTGAGCTAGCAATGCCAGAGCACAAAGTTGCTGTTAAGGTGGGAAAGCAGAGTGTTTACTTTTACACATTTCTGATGGAGATAAATTACATATATAGGGAGCAGTGTGTCCTATTTTCTGCTGCTTTGTATTAGTTGCTCTGACTGCTCTTTTTTTTTAATTTACCTTCAGAGATTAATAATACCAATTTTTCCTGTATAAACTCATGTGTATGCAGAAGAGAGGTGGAAGGTCTGAATAAGCATATGACTGATATATCCAGGCTCTTTGCTAACCATGAGCATAAGATAAGCACACAAAACATCGTGTTCATCATGCTGGCCTGGAGGACAGGTGGCTCAGAGCTAATATGGACATGCAGCACAAAGCACATTTTGAAATAAGGATCTCATTTCCAGTCAGGTGCAAAAGTTTCACCTCATCTGTAAAAGCAGCAATTCCTTTACATTTGGTTTAGGTACCCATACCTACACAATATTCCCAAGTTCTATTCTCCTCTAGAGAAAGCAAAGTTTTCAGCAGCCTATTTTCATCACTTGCAGCCTCTTCAGGATGCCACACAAACCATCCAGAGCAGAAAAACTATCTGTCCTCATAGTGTCCAGGTTCTTCCAATAATTTTTTTGTTTCAAGTTTATTGGCCGGACTTTGTTGTGAGATATATTTTTGTGGCCTGAAGGCAGATTTTCTACCCTGCCTTACAGCAGTTGAAAAATTAGCCTCATTCTTTCTAGGTTGTTTTCCCAAGCTTAAGGGTTGGTTTCTTATTTTTTTTCTCGAAGATAAGATTCTTTTTTCAAGTTACCCATAAGTCTGCAAACATTGAATCCCAGGGCTCACAGATGCCATTAACTTGCAGTGCTGTCATGGAGTGACGAGAAAATGAAAGAACAGACCAACCTCCACGTAAGAACTTTAGGGCTACGTCGGTATTAGTAAATAAAATGAGGCAGATATTTATCAGACATGGTATAACTTAAATTCTAGGACATAACTATTACCCTGCAAAACAGAGTGGTCACAACAAACTGCACATTGGAAATAGCCTGAGGCCTGTGATGGCCTCAAACTACCTATGGCAAAAATATGAGAATGCAAACAACCTTGTGCCTGTGCCTCAGCTGTTTAATAGTCTTTTCTGACAAGTTGGGATACTTCAAAAGTACATAGTCTTTGCTGACAATTTGGGGTACATAGACTTCTTCATCAGAGGGTCTGATCCTCCAAGAGCTTCTATTTATGCTTCATTATATGACTGACGGTTGGACAACAATGGTGGCTAGAATCAAGAACATGCAATGAGACAACATGGTGCCTGATTCCTACAGTCTGATGGAAACTTACATTACAAGAGTATTTTTTACCACACATCACCTAAGAAATACATTAGGGTACAAATATTGGTTAAAAGGAAGCATTTTTATAGCTACCAAGATTAGAACTACTATTGAAGAAAAAAGGCTTCTGCATCTTAAGAAAAGAAGGGGACCTGGAAAACGAGTTTTGTCTGCCACAAACCATCAATTTGTACAATTAAAATATTTCCCTGAACAAAAACTATTAAAAAGAAAAAAAACCCTGCTGTCAAGGGTCACAGAAAAATTGGACATTATTTGATTCTGCTGAAAATGATCTGACAATAAGATACAGAAATTCCAGAGATTTAAAAATTATTTTTAGCTTCCAGTGTTGCAGATAAGTTGCAAAATCTGACCCTGTGCAGTTACAGGCTCAGACCTTCTCTAATTAAGCACTGACTGGTCATCAAACTGACAATCGAGGAAAACAGAGCTGCATTTTTCTTGGTATTACAAGAGATAGGAAATGTGATACATCTTTTTTTTTGGCACGGCATGTATCTTCAAAATCAGTTCAGTGTGGAGAGAAATGTGTGGGTTGAAAAACAGAGAGAGGGTTGTAGGCAAAGGATTATGGTAACAGCCCAGGCACTTGGTCTGAGGAGATGTTCAGCTCAGTAGCACAAAGCTCCGCATCAGGCAAGGGCATATTTTATGTAGCACTGTCATTTAGCCAAAAGTTTTCTAGTAAGATTTATCCTATCAAGCCTAAAGCGACAGGAACCCTGCAACTAATAAAAGATGTGTGTGTGAATATGCATGTGTAAGGGAAAAAGAGAAACACTCTGTGACATATCTGCCATCTGTGTTATTATGAAGACAGGCATGGACTTTATCAAGTACTCAAAGTAAAACAGAGGTTGTAAATTTAATAAAGATGCATGCATAGAAAATACAAATTAGATTTATACAGTGCTGTGACTGTCTTTGGAAATGTGGTATATAGCATGAAGGTCATTGAAGCTAGGAGCAACGTGCTGAGCAAAGAAGAGTGCCAGCCTGCAAGCACACCAGCTTCTCCAGCATGGAGGAAGGACCTTCTCTGATGACCTGTGCCTGAAACTGCAGAGACAGAATAAGACTAAGAATTGTTAAAAGGAAGTGTAGACATCCCAAGAGCTCCAGTTATGATGCAGCTCAAGGAGGATGGGAGGGATAAGAATAGTTACCAGCCTTTTCCCACCCACCAAACCAAGTGGCAAGTGGCTTGGCATGGCCTGAAGCCCACTTTTGCCATTTCATCTTCCTGGTTTGGAATCCGGGATTGCTGTCCTCCATTTTGTAATCACACGATTTCTTAAACTAGAGAGGACCTCAGGTAAGTCTGGCACAGAAAATAACAATCATCCAAATAAAAGAGCATAGCTGACAAACCCCTTTGTTCATTAGTCTCAGTTTGGCCATGCAGCCCATCCCACTGGCACAGCGTCCCAGACCAAAAGCAGGAACAACAGTGAAGTTGAACTTGTGGCATTTTACAAAGGCTTGTTGTGCCTGTCTTTGAGGTGGGAAGACCTGAGGCTGCAAGAGGCAAGCAGTAGTGGAGCCCGACCCGGAGCTGTGGCTGCGAGGCCAGCACCCTCCCTGAGGCCATGATGCTGCGTCCAAACCTGCAGGCAATGCAAGAGTGGGCACAGCCATCTTCACTGAGGACACGGAAACATCACAAATATTATCACAACCCAGCAAGGGGAAAGTTTACCCTGGAAAAATGCATCCTCATGTGTTCCTAAATTACATGCTGAGCAGGAGCCTAGAAAACTTGGGAACTCAAAGACAGACTGAGCTGACGGAGGAGAACACATTAAAAGACACATTCCCAGTATCAGGGCAGCCAAGTTGGACACTGTCATATAGACCTGCCTAAGCAGGGTACTGTGGCAGGTGGGGAAAGATTAAAAGCTAAGTATGGACATCGATGCTTAACTAAGCAATAAGTGAAGAAGTCTGAGAGCACTCTGAAAATATCTGAAGGAGACAGGCAACCATAACAAAGAGAACAGACTTTTTTACCATATGTTAGAAAGGAATATAATTGCAGGCAATGGTATGGCATTAAAAAAAGGAAAATTTAAACTTATTATAAAGAAAAAATGTCTTTCCAAAAGTGATATATTAGTCTATGGTTTAATCTCCCATGAGGAGAGATTAAATATGCTTATTATATTTAAAAGTGGTACTAGATGAACAATCAATGAATTTACAATCGCGAAAACTCTTGTCCTTAGACAAAAACGGGCTGAATGACCTCACATCTTTAACTTTTCAGATCCTAGGTTTAGCTGCATTACATATTACTGAACAACAGAAAAAGAAGCCTACAATCTCCTTAAATTTAGACTCAGAAATCTTAAAACAATCGGCGTCATTTGATCCAGGGCTGTAAGTATTTTCCAGCAGTTACAGCTGTTGCAACAAACAAGGCAAAGATTTATTCTGCAAGCAATTAAGCACACATTATGCACAATGCATTGTTTTTCCCCACTTGCCAAGAATGACATAAACACACTGAGTAGTGCTAAGGTTGAAACAGACCCTGCAACACAAACTTGGGCTGGAACAGTACAAAAGCAGGACTGTGCTGCCAGGCTTTGTAAGATAACATTGACACAGACAAATAAACAGTATCAGTGGAATACAAAACATGAAGTTGAGCCTAGGAGCCCACCTGTCCACAAGACTGTGAAGACATGCAATTCTTGTTTTGATTTAAAAGACAACTTGCAGCCAACACCTGCTGTGACAGGTTTTCACAAGTTCCTCAGCGCAGGCTGGAGGTCTAGCATGTTTCAATTCACCAGCCACTTCATCTGGAAGTCTGTCAGAAGAAAATCCTGAAAGCAGACTGATTTCCTGCTCTTCCCCAACACAGTTGGCACACATCAAGGTTAAGCTGCACCTCCAGCTTTTGTGGAAAAACCAGAGCAGAGGCAGCTCAATAAGAATAGTGTCTGGGAAGAACAGGCCATTTCCACCTCCCTTGTAGCCACAGCGGAAGGAGGGACCAGCCTGGCCACATTGAAGCATCAGGAGTTAATTAACACCTCTTTGCAGCACTGTAATACAACCTTAGTGCCCAATTAACCTTTTTACAGAATCAAGCATGACATCTTCCTACAAGTCTGTCATCTGTAACTCAATTTCTATAAAACATCCTCCAGAGTTACCAAAGTAAAAGGCAAGTTCTTCATATATTATCATCATTGCACATGCTAACATTCTTCAACTGTTGCTAAAGTGGAACTAAAGGACAGAATATGGATTTACAGGGACAACATTATATCCTTAAATCAACAATCTAAAATAGTCCCACTTTTCAACCAAACAGCTAATGTGATGGACAGGTTAATAAGCGCTGTTAAAATAGTTTGGCAGTGTAAACTCACTTCATGTTCATACATACTGATGCATGGTTTAGGGTAAACTTAGGTGAGAATGGTTGGATTTAACCTTCCTCTTTAGTGTAGATACAGAGAGGTCCACACATCCACCAGCAGCACTGGTTCCCTCCTAATGATCAACTCTAAGCAGACAAATTAGCTATAAGGTCTTTCCATATTTTCTAACAGGAGCTGTATTAAGACTGCTATTGGTCTGTCCCTATTGCAGTCAAAATACCATGTCCAAGCTATTGATACTTTCTGTTTGGTTACGCAGACAAGGGAAGCATAGGCAGGGAATAGGATGGCTTTTGCGCTCTCCCAGGTTATGCTCATTATGGCACAGCAAATGTACCCTTTTATTTAATGCATTACAATTTTCGGTGCTGGATCCATCCTAATTTTCTGCTACCTATACATGTTTAATGTTAATTAAGAGTATTACTTTATGGATACCCTGAAAAACCTGTGCAACATATGTGGCAAGTAGCATTACTGATTTTAAGCCTAGCAAGCTCTAAAAGACCCTGAAATAATAATTTTTTTTAAAACTAATTGGATTACTCAGAGTAGTTTTAATACAAGGATATCTTGAATATCCTCCATCTGTTTTTCAACTGCCAGTCCTTCACAAGAATTTCAGACTGTTAGGAATCATTGATTTATTTCTCTAATTATCAATGGTTACTTAAGATTTTTCCAACAACTTTGGGGATGGGTTTCATTTCCTACTTGTCCAATAGCACCGTTTTGCCACTGACCACTAATTCAGGAACTCTGGCTCACCAGAAGTCTACTTGTAGTGTACTATGTATTTTTATTTAAAAGAGATTGCTCGACCCTAACTTACATATGCAGAACAAGGGAAACATTACCTCTCATATTGAATTTTTTTATGCATCTAGCCATGTTAGGACTAGAAACTGATTATGAATTAGGGAGCAGCATGGACATGCAAGCTGAAGGGATAGACAACTCACCATGAATCTTTACATATCCCTTCACTTAGCCAAGTACAGTGGCAAAATGATTGGTCAGTTGCTATGAGACTAAGGTTTCCTTCATTCATTTAATTAAAAAACTAAAGTCACTGTTCTCCCAGTATTACACACTTCCCAACAACTGGAACATTCCTATGGCCCTTATCTGCTATTCTTACATGCTATGCAATTATTTGATCTCATTATTAATATTACAATACTGTTTGATCTCATTACTAATTGAAATTTGCATCCTCCAATCTGCTGTTTCTGTATTTTGCAAGAAATCATGTTGATGTTGAATAAGGCTTTTGAGCTCCTACAAAGAATAAACTATGGGTTTTTTTGTCTAACATGGGTAACGCTCTTGTACTGCACATGATGGTCTTTTTCTGTTTTTGCCTTTGTATCTCTAACTTATCTTGGAAAACTAGGGATTTCCTCTGGGTCACTGACTTTCTCAGGAATTTTTAGAACAGGTAAGTACTGCCAGCAGGAAACGCAGTCCTTCAAAATCTAAAGCTGTCCCAAATGGACAATGCTTCTAAGTCTTGTTAGAGTCAACTATTTAGGACAGGATACTGGATTTGAAACTAACACGCTCATATTTGTATAATCCTTTGAAGATATAAAGTGCTACATTTTCTTGTCCTTGGCTACTGCTATGAGTTTGGTGAATTCTCACACAGTGCATAACACACTACTGGATTAAAGATGTAGCGCTTTCAACAGGAACTGGACATCAACAGGATTGCTGTTATCTTATGACAGATCAATGACAACGTCCTGCAGAGGAGCCACACATTAACTGAGCTGTCAACAAATCAGGGTCAGAGGAGAGCAAATGGCCAGCCCTCCACCATGCTGTTCGAACAATAAAATTGCCAGGAACACATGCTTGCAGCTGGGAAAACACAGACACTAAGGTCCTTTTTCCTTTCGGATTAAAACAATTGTTTTATCAGTTGAAGTCTGACAGCTTCCAGAAGCTTCTGTGTGCTCACTGGGTCCCGCTGCTTCTGGTGTTGGTATCCTCCTTGCCAGAAAGTCTGTTATCTCCCTGCCCATAACTCAATTCATCACCCATGTTCTGTGCTGACCCTTTTCACTTTTGAAACACCCCCAAACCCAGCCCTACTATGCCTCATGCTCATAGTCAAAGGTTTTGCCAAAAGAGGCTGATGTAGTGAAATGGCCCTACTTTTGCCCCACCCCTGCCCTACCTCAACCACTAGACCTCCTCTTTCCTATTTCAGGCCCACTGCTTGTTTAAAATCTCCAATTCATTTGCCTCCTTTCCTTCCTAACCATGCTGGTACAACTCCTCTAGTTCACATAAATCCCTCCTTCCCTTTATTCCCTTGTTAAAAATGTTTCCTTATTTGCCATTCACCCTTCTTCAGTTCAACTGAAACTGCTTTCATGTTACTGTAATGAAAAAGTGACACGTGGGCATATTCTTGGTAAAGAGGGAAGGCTTCTTCTTCCTCATCTTTCATGATGTGTTTGCTAAGTTTGATATTGTCAATCACACCCTATCTGTCCTTTGGCTTTTTTATTTTTCCTTTGAACTTTCAAGAATCTTTCCTTGTTTGGGGCTTCTTCTGCCTCTCCAACCATTGTGTTTTGGCATTTCTACTGCCCTCTCTCTCTCTCTCTGTGGATTTGCCTCTTCCACTGTGTGTGCTTGCCTTACCCACAATTACCTTTATTTCTGAACTTGGGCTATATTTAACTCCTCCCTTGTTGCTTGCTGCCGCCACCGTGTCATTGTCATTCGTGGATGATCCTGTATCAGCCCTTCCCTCTAGTACTTGTAGCATCCTCTGATGCCAAGCTGGTAGGTGATTCCTCTTCTTCCTAAAGCCTACTTATTCACCACTCTCTTAGCCGTGTCATCGTTGACTTACAATTAGAAATTACCTTAGAAATTAAGACACAAGACAGGGAGACTCCTAATGAAATTTAAAATTCAGAGAGTCACATAGGAGAAGAATTGGGACCAATCTTTGTGTCTGAGACAACAAGAATAAACATGGGCATCAGACCTTCAGAAGAGACCTGTCAGGAGAAGGATGATGTTAGACCATGGCCTAGGGAAAACTGGGAGAAGATGCAGTCTGGGACAACTGACTGTGAAATGTTGAGCCGGGTCAGGACATAGCTTTGGCTGCAGCCCCCAGGCTCCCTCTGACTCAGGCACTGCATTTAGCTGGTGGGTCTCAAGCTTTAAAACCCGCAAGGTTTTCCACCTGAGGAGATGGGATGGGCAAGACTTAGGAGTTAGGCAGTAACAGTTTGGGGTTTTAGAAGGTGTGATAGGACGTTGGAGGGAAAAATAGCTCTTGGTTAGATGCAAATGTTGGAATGAATCTTTTATTTAGGAACTTCAGCTGCCCCTGGAGCATCCAATGGTGCTTGTGAAACTGCTTGTCCAGACGTGCCTGCGCAACCCAAGTATGCCATTTCCTTATGGCTGAGCTGTCTGACTCCCAGTTTTGCTTCTTTTCTGTCCTCCACTATCTTTTATCCTGCTCTGAGCACTGGAACTGGAACAACCCTGCCTACCACACTGCTTGGCTTGTCTACCATGCCACATTTCTTTCTTCATCAAACCCTGCTGAAGGACAGGTTACGTCCTGTGAGATGAATTAAGCAGCAGATTGAGGCTTGCTGGATTCTCAGGAACCTTCATTAAATGGAAAGCATTCCTCCTTCCCACATAAAATTATTCCAAGATGCTCCATGTCTCAAGATGCACCGGGGCACAACCTCTCTTTTTAACATGCTGTCCATGATGTCATTGTCTTTTAAAACATCACAACACCTTCCAAAGTATTTAAAAAAAAAAATAAATTGTGCATAGATAATCTCTTAAATACTTTGCTTATACAAAGTTGGGAAAGGAATGTTAAAGATTTTGAGCAAGTTTTATCTAATTAGAAAAGACTTAATTACTTCTCTCCCGAAAGAAGAGCCTCTGGCTGATAATTTTATGAGGATGGTATGCCTTCAGCAAAAATACAGAAAATAGTTTTCTGTCAGAACTTAAGAAAATAGCAGTTTCATCATATAGATTGTTATGAGTTTTGCACATGGGTTGTATTTATAAAAAATCTTTGTTGTCTAGCATAGACAGGCAATCAAAACTGAAATCAGAGAAAGAGCAGCAGAAGAACAACTGATAAAGCTTCCACGTGTAAGTTCTTCCTTCTTCATCGTGAGATCTATTTCATGTTCAACCACTTTATTAACCCAGACATTCCCCGCACCCTATTGCTCTCCCTTTGTACCCCCAGCAATTTACTGGGATTCTTTCTGTGGATTATCTAAAAGCAGGGAAGGTATTCATGCACCATTATCACGCCTGCTGTCACATGAGATATATTATACAGGTTTTCAGGCAGAATATTTTGTCTTGGAGACAGAAATTAAATGTCTATTCTGTGAAAGAAGTGACAAGCTAAATCAGAAGCGCAGCAGCAAAGACTCCCACAACTTCTGGGCTGGATTCAGCTCTGTGGCTGGTGATAAAGAATTAATCATCCTTTATGGTCTTCATGAATCTGTTGTCACACTGGTAACTGAATCTTTTTGTGATCATGTTAACTCTTACAAGGCAGTTCATTCATTGACTTATTTTAAAAAACTGCAGCCTGGTGCTGCACTACTTGTGCAAACAAACCTGGTAAAACACAGGGAGCCAGTTGCTTAATTCACAGTGACTGTCCCTGAGTACAAGTGTCAGAATCAGGTTCTTATTCTGCATGTTTTCATTTTCCAATTGTGCTTTGAATTTTTGGTACTTTCTTGTGAGCTTAACAGCAAGTATCAAAGAGTTTAAGTTTAGTATTTGAACTCACTTTGACTGGTCAATATTTTTTGCATGGGAAGGTAATTAAATTTTATTAGACTGACCATGATGTCTTACCTCACTGAGTGGTGACCTATAGTCTGGCTGTTTATCAGAAAGCTACTTCTCTGTAAAATTACACATGATGGATCAAAATCCAAAGTTCCACCCTCCATTCCATTAATTTTTTCATGACTCCTTCATTCAAAAAATGTAATTTCAAACAAGCAAAAATTACTCATGATCTAACACATTGATACACATTTTGACACATAAATTCATCCTGGGACAAACACACTTATGTTCTCCTGTTTAGCACCACATGTCTACTGCTGTTGGTTTACAGTTCCCAAATAAATAAAGATCACTCTTAATGCCATTTGATGTTTCCTAGTCATGAATTATATTATAAAAAAAAAAGGTAAAAGCATAGATATATGCATAATATATATGTATAAAGATGCATATGCAACTATTTTTTTTAACCTTACATCTTTGTATATATGCATGTTTGTACATCTACATCTACATCTACATCTACATCTATATATTCCTGGCTTTTTTGTAGCCCTTGTTTTCATAATGATTTTAGTCAAAGTTCCAAAATATGGATTTAATTTAGGATTAACAAAACAATTACTAAGGCAATAACAATTTACTGTTGTAAATGTATAACCAATACGTGCCTTTTACAATAAACTTAAAATAATGGTTTTAATTAGCAAATGGAATCCAACATTTTCTAGATCTCTCATTAAAATGAAATTAGATTCAGGGTTTGGAATTTTAATTCAAAACATTCACCTTGATTGTTGGAACATGTTCCTGAATGAGTTCCTAGATTATTCTAGTAAATGTCCATGCTAGTGTACTTGTAAAACGTGGGGTCCAATTTTGTTAACATTCCCTTCCAGAATTAGAACACTGGAAGAATTTCACTTCAGAAGGAAAAAGGGGATTGTATAAAATGACTTCAATCAAGCAAAGATTATTTCCATGTGTAACAGTGTAACTTAATTTACATTCCTACATTTCAAAATAATTGATGCAGTATTTTTAGTAATTATCAAATACTTACTTGCTACATGTAAGATCCCTCAGTTGAGGTAACTGCACTGCACACAGCAGTGGAATAGAATTTTACTTTTGTGGTAATGATGTGAAATATTCACATCACCTACTTTAAGGTGTGCAACCCAGGAGCCTTTCTCGTTACATTGCCTGCCTTCCCTCTAGCAACTATGTAAGAAAACTACAATTACTTATCTTCCTCTGTATTACATATTCTACAGTGTTTGTTGTGAAACACTATGTCCTTAGAGTAAGAAATTATATAATGAGAAAAAAAACGCGGAATACCTCAGTGTCTTCTCAACTGCAAATTTTTGTTTCTAAGGCAACTCAATCAGGAAAAGAAAAGAAAAAAAAGCTTGAGAAATAAGCATTTTAAGTGATAATGGCCATGAGGAATTTCAAACAAATTTGCAGCTAAGTGAGGCTCATGCCTAATAGCTGTCCAGGGCTTGCTCCAGACCATTTTTGTTCTAGGTCTGTGAAGCTTGAAGGAAAAGACAATTTTTAAAGAGGTTCAAGGGATTTCTCTGTGGATACCCAAGCTAAGCCAACAAACAGCACAGCTATAACTGGGGGCTTTGAATGTGAAGTGTCCGTAGACATCAGCCACCAGCTGCACACACTTACCTGCTGCTGCACCATCACAGACATGACCAAGTAGGAGGAACTGTTTTCAGCCATGTTAGGACACTTTTGCCTCTTACTCAAATAAGCAGTGGGGCACGCTCAGCTCACTAATAAGCTCCTGGTGTCAGGTTCACCCTGGAGCTGCCACACCAGGGAGTCCTACACAGCTTCATGGAGAAAGATCAGATAAGGGACAGGCAACAGGCAGTAGCATATTGGAACTGCCCCAAAACCACCCTCACTGCTCCCCCTCCAGCTTTCCTAGTCCTTCAGACCCACAGAGGCGAGGGCAGAGGCAGAGGTGCCCAGAGGCAAAGGATGTGGGAAAAGGAGGAGGAAGAAGGTGGAGGGAGCCAGCCTTGGCAAGCAGAAGTTGCTAAATGCTGTGTTTCGATGGTCAGACTTTATTTCACAGATCTGCTCCCTTGCCCATTGTCCTTTAACGTATATTTGGACAGTTAATTAATCCCACACATTCCTCTGGCTTTCAACCTTGTCCTGTTAAAGATCATCCTTGTATTTTTTTCAGTCTAATTTTCCAGAGTCACTTTGAATTCTAATCCCACTGTCCCGAGTGACCGAGCCCCTTCATTTTACATGGATTGCTTACTTTGTACGCCTTGTTTTCCAAGGGCAAATGTGATTTTCATGAATACAAGTCTAATTTATGTCGTCCCTAGAAAAATAATCCCTTTTTGTTTCTCTAAATGGTACTGAAATGTGAAGTTAATGCAAAAACACAAGTACATGAAGATAATGAGGTATGCTTCTGTTAAGCTCTGTGGTGCCTCATTTGTGCCTCATGCAGAGTGCTGAACTAAGTAAAAACTTGATCTGCATTAAACGAAGTGAACTTAACTGACTTCCTTGAAGATTCATAAATGAGAAGGCCAGGGAGCAAGGCTGCGGGGCTGTTTGGCAGCATGCGTAACGGGGAGAAATTCACCCAGCCATTCTGGCACCATGCTCAAGAGATGCAGCCGATCAATAAATTCTAGTGAACTCTCCAAATCACTTGCTTCAATCTTCTCTGGAAAATTATCAATCAGAGCCTAGTATACAAATAAACAACTGCCATGTAGATCCAACTCCAAATATAAGAAAAAACAAGGGAGTTAAAGATTTGCACACATCTTGTGCATCATTTTCCAAGAAAACCCCCACAAGTAGCCTTGTCTTGGAGAATGTTACAAAAGAAAGAAAAAAAGCAATGTAAAGGTCTTTCATTTCATCTGATGCAAAATACCATATGTTGTCCCATGCTTCATTAATGCTCCCCGGTTTGCCGCCTAGAAATGCACAATGAGTTCAACCTTCAGGGGTCAGCAGTGCTCAGCATATCTATGAATTGAGCTCTAAGCACTGTGGGGACTATGGAGTAATGGCTGACTGCTGAATATTAATCCTGCAGTTTTAGTTTGGATGGTTAGGAATCTGGAGACCAGTGAAGTATATATCATCCCTCATCTCGCAAATGCCACTAATCACCTGGGCAGTTCTCACAAATAAAACAGCATTTTAGGGTACACTTGGAGAGGGTACACTTGGAGACTATTTTCTGAATAGATTTCCTAGACTGTGAAATTCTCTGTTTACTCATAGTTTTGAAATTAGATAAATACAGTAGCCTTTTTTTGAGTTTTACAGTGCAGAGTCTTGTGTTTTGAGTGATAACACTCATTTCTGGATAGCCTAATACTATCGAACTATCTGTACGTTGTCTGGAATAAAACTTGTTAAATGCAGCAGAGTTTTTGTGGCTGCATTGAAACACAAGCAGTGTAAAGAAAAGCTGCTTCACGGTCCCATTTTTATGCCCAGTGGTCTTTCATAGACTGTTCTGCCTAAATTTTAGTTTTAGTAGATTACCTTCAAATTAGAGTAAGTTAGAGCTCAGGATTTACTCACAGTGCAATGCCTCACTCTGCTAGAAGCCTAACAATTTAAATGCAAGAGAGCAAGTCTTTACAGCTTTAGAGCTGTCTTGACAATGTGCTGTTTATGGACTCTTTAGCATACATAGGCACAGATGCATGCAAAGCCAAGAGGGTGAAGTGAAACAACTCACATACTGGATCTCTCCTGTTGCAGCGTTAACATTATTGCTATTCCAGGCTTTCTTATTCTTGTTAAATAACAGTGGATTGAATAAAAAGGGAGTAAGAAGTGTGATGGATACAAAAATATAATGATGACGGTATAATAAATTAATGCTTACCATTTCCTGAGTGTTTGCAAAATCTGCCTCTTTGAAGCTACACTGCACCAAAAGCATTATAATATTAATCAGGAGAATACAAAAGAATACATATTTGTATCAAAATCTACTTGGAGCAATGAACATTCCTGCTCCCTAAAGACAAAACTAAAATAAAAAAAAGAGGTTTTCATCTCATTGAAGCAGTACATGATGCACTGCTAATGCCACTGCATATACACAGAGGCATGTTTATACATGCTTAAAGATACAGCCTGAGCACTGGCACATTGTCTTGCACATAGAATTTTATTGCATGTGGAAAAAACTGCTCTGCATCTAACTCGGAATCACAGCCATAACCCCTCAAGGTATTTCTATTTGACTTCTAATGAACATATAGAAGGAGTTCATACAGCAGCCATTTCTTTGCTATTTCTGCAGCATCTGTTAAGGCACTGGCATTGCAGCCTCAGCATAGAAAGTGTTAGTGCTTCTAAAACATTATCAGTGTAAATCTTGGCCTGGACTTGACTTTATTTTATATTTAATGATGAGATGTCAAAAATACTTTGATCTGTATTAATGTAGTTGCTGGAACAAAAATGCTTCCAGTCAATTAGTGTTTTGATCCAAAGCAGCTGGCTACACCATTCAGTCTCCAAGTACTGATGCTCTTTCACACAACAATCTGTCTCTCACCCGTGACAAGCAAGGTGACTTACCACAAGGGAGTAACAAATCTTGAATCCAGGTTTAGCCACAAAGTAGTCATCCGATTTGAAGGTTATCTTTATCTGATTTGTTCTTGATGTTATCCTTGGAGGTACTTCCTTGTGTCCACACCACCGTCCTCTTATAACCGTGCTGGTCTCCGATACATCTTCCACTTCCACAAAGTCATACCTGGGAATCAGTTTGAAGGATCAGTTTTTGTTAAGTCTGGTTACAGAACATGGTTGTAAATAGGCAGGAGCACAGCTGGAGACACAAATGCAACTATTGTCCTTTTCTCTACTGCAAAACATCAGAGTGAACATTACAAATGGTGGACATGCTCATGTGGTGCAAAATACACTAAGCTACAAGCTACTGCCTGTGTGCTCAAATGGCTGATCTGTGGGCTTCTGGAACATGACAGATGGCAATTTCTAACATGTTAAAATAGCAAAGAAAGGCACTTGCATGTGCTTAGTCCACAGTAAACATATGCGTTGCATTTCATGTAGTGGATAAATAATTTAGAGACCTGATAAAATATTATTTAAGACAGGTTGTCCAAGCTGAGCAGCTGCAAGCATTTGTGCACTGTCTGGTGGTCTTCCAACTCTCTGCAGCAGCAGGCACCAGCTCCTGTGCCTGTTGTGCACAGCAGGCCAGCTGTGCCTGTTGGAGCGTTGGAGCCGGGCTGCTGCCGTGCCAGGAGCAAAGGGAGACGCTGGAGGGACAAAGGGCAGTGCATACTGCTGGAAGGTGCTTTTTAGGACCTTCTCTGTGTCATGTTGCTCCTACTAGATGGTTTGGAAAGACTCATTTCAAGCTTTCAAGCAGAAAAGGGCAGGCTGGCGCTCTGCATGCTGCTGTGAGGACTCCTCTGCTGTTCATGTAGGTGCTGTCACCAAGGGAAAAGCAACAGAGCATCTTGCTCTCTGAAAAGTCACACCTTGGCCAGGCACCCATGCCACAGTTGTGGTGCCATGAGCCCAAAGAAGGCTCTGCCAGGACAAGCAGACACTGAACCCCAGGGATGAGAGGACACAGTGACAGCACTCACTGCCACAGCCTATATGTTTGCATGCTGGCTCATCTATTGAGTTCATTTATTGATCTGGAGAATAAGGAAGGCAGAGAATAAAGTCCTGATCTCACCATGCCTATGAGAAAAACAGCTCCTCAATATCTCTGGACTGAGAATTGGGCCCCACACGTTGCAGCCAGCGAGGGAGAGGCGATGGCAAGAGGGCTAGGTTGAGTGTGGGCAATGAGAGATGGGGAGAGCTGTCATCCTCACAGTATAGTTAAGCCTTAAAACTTTGTAGGTCATTACCAGAAAAGGTTTTTATCATCAAAGCACATGCTACCTCTGAAGAGGGAGTTTAAGACTGTTAACTGGTTCTTAGCAGCAATGTGCTGCCCCCCACCCCTGGGTCTGTGGGCCAAGTGCCTGCCTCTCTGCCCACTTGTGGGAGCTGAATAGCTCTGTAAATAACAGAACTGCTTTTCTTTTTTTGCTGAGAGCCCATGGGAAAAACCCACAAGTACTATGTGGCTTGAGAATATCAGCACTGCTGCTTTTATATTCACCAACCCCTAATTGCATAGAACAGAAAATAACAGATTTGCCATAACCAGATCACTTAAATCTGCCCAAACTCTGCTGAAACACACACTTTTTTGTAACATGATAAAGTTTAGTTCCAAGCAGAGATAAACTTGTCTCAGGCTCTCTCCACTGTCCTCTACTCCCACTCCCTGATGATGATGGAGCTGGTACCCGGGCAGAGCTCAGCTGCCCACGTGAGCATCCACCACCACCCCCTGGGCAAGACAACAGCCAGGGAACACTTATTGTAACACAAGGGGTTGCAGAGTTATCAGCGTAAGATAACCTTGTAGGCTTTGGTGAAAATTGTCCTGACTGGCCTCCCCACTTTCTGAGGCCAGGAGCTAGACTAACTGCTAGCAAGAATGGGGCAAATCCACGGGCTTTCAGGGATTATTTCTGCTTTCAACAGCAGAGGCTTTTCTGCAATGATCATGGAAGTTGGTGCAACCTTGATTGTTTCTGTGCATCCAAGGAGCCTCAGAGGCTGCGTGATTTAATTGCTTTTCAGAATCATCTCTAATCAAGTGCCTGTGGAAATGCTAACAGCACTTATAGAAAATTCTGTAAAACCTTAAATATTTCTCCTGAAATAGCTCTGCTAAAGTATACCTTTTCATTCTTCAGCCTGAATGAATTTCAATCAGCTCAGCCTTAATAGAATGCAAATTACAATAATTAGCACTAATGAAAAATTGAAAGAAAACACTAGGAAGTTTCTGGGGAAAAATACCACGTAAGGTCAAAAACAAGTACAAAAGAAAGGTAAGGTGCAGAGGTCCTGAATTACTTGTCTGCTATGCACAGCATTCAAGCACATGCTCAGCTCTCAGTATTCATTTCAATTAAAATACGCCTGGCTGTCTCTAAAGAAGCACTGCAGGGATTGTCATGGACTGAAGTTGCAGAAAAGACTTAGTTTTGAAAAACATATTGAGCATTAGGAAAAAATCTAGCTATGCACACAGTACTTAACAGGCTTAAAGCCATCACGAGCTGTCTGCCTGAGAAATTCTTCACTCTGGAAATAATACTACGCAAATAAAGGTCTTCCAGGAACGCCAGGGAAAGCTTTATTGCAGAAGAGCATGTGATATTTCTCCAGCTTCTACAGACACTATGGATGATGGAAGGTCTTTGCTTCTCTCTGCATCCTAGATTAGCTGCTCTGGAAAAAGTAGGCGGCCTGTCTTCCAAGACGACCCCCAAACACATAACGCCAGTAACAGCTTGACTTCCCCTCACCATGCCACCACCTTTAATGGCTCTTGACAGTGAATACTTCATCTTTTTTTCCACAGTAAATTAGCCCTCTGTTTCAAAGTTGCAATGCTTTAAGGTCAGCCACAGTTTATCCACTATGTAAATATTAACAGGCCGCTTCTGTATGCATCAGGCTCTCGATCTGGGAAAGCGTTTGCAGTGCTAGGAGGTAACTGTCGTTCCTGACTGCTGCTGATCTTGGACCAGCAGCACCAGAGCAGAGCAGCAGCTGCCAAGACCATCAAAGTGCAGGGAAGGAGAGCCCATTTCAGGCTGAGTTCTTTTATTACTAAATGGAAAGCAAACCTGCAGAAATGGTTCTCTCTATTGGTAACGTAGAAAATTAACAAAGCAAAACAAGAAAAAAAAAAAAAATCCACCCCGTGAAACTCCAAAGAGCTGCCAGTTTCTATAAATGCTAATTAATTGACAAAGAAGGTAAGTAGAGGCTGGGTGTGCAGAAATCCTAATAACCCAGTTCTTTGCATAGATAAGCTGTAATAACATGATCAGGCAGAGAGCTGGAAGCTGAGACTTGAGCATTTTATGTAAGTAGCATCACAGCAATCTGCCTTTGGGAGTGCATGGGAATCCTGAGCCTGCTCTCTCCCACAGAACTGACAGATGAATAAAAGAAATATAAACAAAAAATGTCATGGATTTATCCTGTTTTAGTGAATGTTGGCATGATTCACCTTTGTGCTCTGCTAATGCAAAGCAGTTTATCCACCTGGGTTAATCAGCCAGATCAACTGAGCTTATGGCAACCAAAGCAACCAGGATATAGTAAAGTTTAATTTATTTATTAGATATATTATATATGCAGAATACACTAACGTTTGTGGGCCTATATTTAAAGGTTTTAAAAGAAACTGTACCAGTGAAGAATAACATTGAATTGAAACAAATCATTTGAAGAACATAATCATTTTTTTCAATGCATTTTTTCTGTCCCTTGCACCCCAATATAAACACTTACATACTCACTCACACCTTCCAGAGCCCTCCATCTACTGAAAAAGATGGTTTTTGCATGGCTGCAACATGACAGAGGTGATAGAGGACAAAATTCTATTAAAGTAGTACCTGAGTTGTTAAGTAGTTGAATTTGAGAGTACAAGTGCCTTGTGCTTAAAATGTTACAGACGGACTAAAACCTGCCAAAACTGCTTTAAATCCAGGACAGCTCAGTTTATTATTTATAAACTCACAGAGCGATTCAGGTTGGAGGGACCCCTGGAGGCCTGTCCTAAAAGCAGGGCCATCCTTGACCCAGCGAGAGACACCCAGGTTTTGGTTTGCAGTCTCATACCAGTGGCCACATCCTTAAGTTCAAAGGTCATGTTAAGGAGCCCTTTGCAAACTTCCACACAAGATGGCTCACCACTCACCTGCAGATATCATTTTCGGGCTCCTCCAGTCCAAACTGATTATCAAAAGCCAGCTGGATCCTGGTGCTCTCCGGGGAGTGGAGCCGCCACGTCAGCAGGAGATTCCTGGGGTAACTGCTGGGGAAGCGTGGACTGTGGATGCAGCCGCTCTCAGACACGCTGATGGTCTCTTCTTTTCGGTACAAGTCTGTGAGGTGATTGCTCTCTGTTAGTAGTCACAACTTGTAGAAATTAGTATGTTGTTCCAGTTACAGGAAGGCAAAAAACACAACAGTTTATAACACAGCACAAATTATTTGCAATTAAAGTCTATAAAAAGTTAGGTCTAGGAGCAGTTATTATTAAATAAGTACAGTGCATTTTCTCTTAATTCAACCCCCTTTAAACAACAAGAACAACAGTACTCAACTATAGAAACTCTTTATTTTATGATAAATATATCATTACTTTTACATCAATATCAATTATATTATTTCCTTCTCACCATTTTGGTTTAAAATCAGAATTTAAACTTTAATAAAAGCCGCAAGCATGAGACAAGTGAGACAGAGTGAAGCAAAATGGTGAACATCCCTGCTTCCCAAATTTGGCGCTCTGGAGAGAGACATCCTCTGAACAAAAGCAGTAATAACAAGGATGCAGGAAAACACGTGTGAGTGAGTCTAAGTTTGTTTATTGTGCTTAAGTGCTTCCTCCCAGAAGCATGTGTTAGGTCACATTTTGATTTTATTTACATGGTGTGAATCATTTGCTGTCAATGGATCATTAACACAAATAGCTACTCCAGGCTTACACCGATGTAACTGAAGTCAGAAACTGTCCCACCAACCATCGTATTGAGTAACTTCAAGACAAATATCCAAGTCTTTACTTAACTAAAATTCCACAACTTCTGTCTGAGCAAATACTGAATTGTCCCTAAAGTTTACTTATACTGAGGTAAAGCCTCAGCTGCTGTAAATCTCTGGCTCCAAGGATAACAGGAACTGTGGCAAGACTCAACTCTCTAAAAACCGAAATGTCTTCTCAGCTGCACCACGCACTTGCATTGTCCAGCTCCTAGTGATACGGGAATTTGGCTCCCAGCACCAAAGAACTGCAAACAACCAGGTTTTTTTGTGCATTGACAACTTCAGTGTGGTGGAATTTCAAGGATCAGAAGGCTTCAAGGCAATACACAGACCACAGCAAGATTCAGTTCCCAGTTAAGACACTCAAACTTGAGCCTCCATGCACGAGATGTGGGGATCTAGGGGTCAGTTCAGTTACTTACAGAAAGATTTCTAACACCATTTAAGACTTATTATGATTTCCTGCCTGGCCTCTATGAGGACAGAAAGGTCTAGAAGCACATCCAGCAGCCTCCAATAGAAGTCCCATGGAAGCTCTGCTGTCTCGCAAGGTGACCTGTATCAGGGCAAGCTGAGCCCCTTCTCAACGTAGCCGATGGGAGTTACATCCAGACAGGTCCTGAGTCAGTCACCCAACTGCACTGACCAAATTTCTGCTTACTACAGGAACGTGGACACTTGCTTTCATGTAAACATCTAAACTTCAGTGTCCTGATCTTAAACAGAACATCATCCCCAGTACTCTGCTGAAGGTCAGGTCAATCTCCAGTTTCACTACAAGCCACAGAAATACAAAACTGATGCTTTCTCCTGAGTCTGGCTGCTGAGGAAGAGCAAATGGGAAAGAATTTCTCCCACCAAGCTACTCTATGAACATTGGAAATACAAAACCTAAGTAAGCCAGCCACAGCCATCTGTCACACAAAGTTTTCTCTCTTAAAATAAAACCTAATGTTTGATTGAAGCTTTCTAAGCTCTTTATATAAAAGAAATATATTATTTTTATGGAAAACAGGAACCCAGAGAAATGGTAGAAACTTCACGGTAAGTATATTTATTTTTTTAGGTTGCTTTTCACTGGTTCCTGGGATGTAAATACCTCCCTGCACATAGCTGTAAGCAAAGTGTGGTTGTGTGTCAACAGTTCATTGTACCTTTCTGACAGGATAATAATTCTAGCTTCCAAACAACCTGAAACTTAAAGGATAAAAGTCTGGGTTTCCTGTAAAAACTATCTCCAAAGATCTATTTGTGACATCTTTCTAGGATGCTTTCATTCAAGATGAAATGTTTGCATACCCTGAGCCACCCTTTCTAAGCAAATACAGCCCTGACTCCATAGCTCACAAAGGGCAAAACCAGTCAGTTTTGTTTTGTTTTGTTCAGTTTTGACCAAACAATTTGCATTGGAAAAGTGACAGTTCAGTGAGAATAAACACCACCCATCCATCAGTTTTGTTGCAGGAAAATCTACACTCAGGTCCATTTTTATTAGATTTTTTTTTCCCCTGAAGAAAAATTTTAAAAATAGACATCTCTGGCTTTTTTTCCCCTAATCTGGAATGAAACAAAATGTCCAGCCAATACTACTGAGTTCCTACTGAAATGCTGAGGACCTTTGGACTCTGAGAACACCCAGTACACCCAAGAGGACAGAGAATTTCACAGGACTATGTCCAAAATGTCCAGGAAAAGGGATAAAAATAAAACAGTTTTGATGAAAGCAAATTCTAGACTTTTGAATGAAACACCCATTCCCTAAATCAGAACAAAAGTTACTGCAGTAAAACATGGCAGAACTCATCCTATACATGACAGTACTTGGCTCTTCTTTCTTGGACAGCAAACTCTTGCCTTTTTCCTGCTATCAGCATGGATTTCACTGTCTGGTTCAGTATGTGGTTCATGCTTCTGAGGGAAAGGTTCCCTTTTCCCAGCCAGCACTAGTACAGGCTTTCCTCCGGAGTTGTCAGCTGATGATATTAGACTGCCACGGACAGTATCTTTTAAATGTGCTCATATATATAACCCCAAACAAAAAATCTGTGTACTTTACTCAGCATGCTAGCTGAGAAAGTATGTTACCAGTGTTCTTGTACCCCAAGAAGATAGGCTCTGTCATGGCTTTTCATTTAACTTAAACTCTGAATCCCACAGACTGGAGTGCTCTGCCTGCAAGTCAACCACAGTTGACCAAGACTAGCGCTGAAATGTAATGCCTGGTGTGGCATTGTCCAAGCTCAACAGGTAAATGGAGAAATAAAGCTGCATATGTTAAAAAGCTTAAAAATCAAAGCATGGTGACTTGTTATTTCCATCATAGTAAATCCAGTAATTATACAGTCATAAAGTCTGGAAAGAAGCATGAGGAGACAATTCTCAGCGTAGTAGAATAGGGGATATAAAAGTATTACAGTATGAAGATATGCCTTTTCCACAAAGGAAGAAAATATGTTTGACAAGAATGGCCATAAATAGTGTTTCTGTAACTCGCATGGAATGAAATGCAAAGCCGCTTAGAGCCTTCACCTGACATTAGAGTAGACTCTTCAAGAGCTCTGAGACAGCTTCATTCCCTCTTACCTCTCTCCCCACATGCTAAATTACAACCTGAAGTCATGCATCCAGGACTAAACCAAAAGTATTAGAATTTTCTAAGGGGATTTTCAGTGGGGTTTTGCAGAGTTAACTGGTTAAGACAGATGCGTGAACACAGTCAACCCAAACTTGGGTCTGGGGGTTGGTCCTTCATGAATCATCAAGCATCTGGGAAACAGCTTAAGGAGAAGTGAGCAACTCCAATACTTCTTGTAGCAACTAAGACGTGAGATTAAAATGACAAGACCTTTCCAAGCAGACAAGCCTTGTCCTCATTAGATATACCAGGGGAACTTGTTTAAATCAGACACTGGCCATGGGAAAATCAGGAAAAAAAAACACTTGAGAAAAGATGTAGGCAAAGGAAAAGGCAGTGCCTCTTTAAAGGCACTGAACTGTCCCATGTTGCAATGCAGTACAATGCAGTATTATTCAATGTCCTAACTGTCACATACTAACTGTATTCCATAATGCTTTATGGGAGTAAATAAAAGATGACAGTGGGTAATACACTGCCTGTCACATTTACTAAAAAGCATATAAAATCTTTTCACAATGATTAAAAGTAGGTGTTAAGTCATAAGGCAAAAAGGCCATTTAAGCAACACACAGAAGGAGGATATTCTAAATGGCAGGAGCTACAAAGAGATACTTGCACTGCAGGAGGGGAGGGAATCTATCTCATAAGGAAGATGAGTGGGAAGAAAGCTGGGAGACATCCTTCACAGTGAGACAATTCCCTGCAGAAAGTCTGAACTGACTGGGAAGCAGCTTGCTCTTCTAAATGTTTGATTTATCTGAACTAATCTCTCTTTTCTGTTCCTCTTAATTCTTTCCCAACGATTAATTTTAAACATAATGGAATACATGATAGTCCAGCTGTCCAAGCTTTAGGACAAAACAGCTGCATTTCCAGAAGAGCTTGCCTCCCTCCCCCTGCAAGGAGGGCATGCAACTGGGAACTGAGAAGTTCAGCTCAATATTCAGAAAATTATGCTTGACTCAAGACTTCCCCCAGAGAGGGTGCCCAGCACATTCAACGTTTCTCCTTCCCAGCTAGGACATGTTCTCCTAATGTAATGCTGCATGAGCAGCAAGATTCAGAAACACACATTTCACCTTGAGTTTGCTCTGGATGCCTGTGTTTCCTTGCAAGCTTTAGCAATGTATCAATGACACATTCTTGTTAAAACTACTCCTAGTCATGATGTACCTACTACAGAAAGGAGTTCGCTTTTATCATCATCATTCAACAGACAATGAATTGCTTCACTAAAATAAAATAATAAAAACAAAACCAAAACCAAACCAACAAAAGGCAATTACTTGCTAATATCTGACATCTGTTCTTGGATATCCACTCAGCAAGAAGAGTCTGTAAGTGTCAACTCCTTCAGAAAAAAGAATTCAGAGAATGACCTTGTCTAAGGACCTAACCAGTAATATGGAATATTTCGTTCCACTTTTCTAAGGCTTCTGAAATTTTAGCCCCACTTCCTAAGGTGTTGTCCTGTGTATAAGTTTGCTTCTGTCTTTATTCCCCTTGTAGAAGTGTTTGGCCAACCTCAACAATTTTGACACAGTGTTAGAGGTCAAAAAGATACCGTATTCAGACATGTTTTATGACAAGAAATATACCCTCTTAAATCCCATGGAGTGTAACCTGATGAGCTCATCCTCCATTACAGCAGAGGAGAGAGTTGCTGGAAACCACGTGAAATTCATTGCACCACTCGTGAAACTATTTGTTATTTCAGGAAAGGACCTTGGGAGTTTTCACGTGGGAGTTTTCCAGATATAACCCTCCCCCCCCCATGGCTTTGAAACAAATACAGTGGTCAATGGTTTGCCACCAGTTTTTAAACAAATGAGATAACCTTCGGGGAGAATAATAGCTCTTCAGTTCCTCCAGTTGAAAATTACCCTGATCTAAATAGCTGAATCCACAGAGTAAGAAGCAAAGAACAGTAAAATATTTTTTAATCCAGGCCAAAAATCAGTTCATCTTGGGGACAGGCATGCCGAGCAAGCTCTATTTATGGCAGCCTGTTCAGATGTTCATTGGCTTTTTTTTTTATTCCCCCACCCTCTTGCAATAAGGAGAAACTTTATTTGTTTTCCATTTGTTATCCGTGTAAATCAGAGGAAAAGATGACAGAGTTCATGGTCAACATAGTGTATTCCGTAGCTGGTCACAGTTTGTTGGGAAGATACAAAATTGTAAGGTCTTTCACTTTGTTAAAAATTATTTTTTGTTCGTTTGTTAGTGACTATAAAGAACAAAATAAATCCTAGCCATTGAACACATTACATTTTTTCTCTCTAATGAAGAAATTAATATAATATGGTATTAACTGTCTTAGACACCTCTGTGCTTTTAAGGACAGAAGCTCAGCACACCTAGCTCAGCTCTGCTCCCACCACCACCACTCACCAGCAGCTCTCTGAAATGGCAGACTAAAGGAGGGAAAGAGTTGGGATCACCAGAAATGAAAGAGGAATAGCACAACCCTGGCCAGGTTAAAAATTGTATATGGCAGCATTGAGAAAATAGTCATTCTGGTGCAAGGATGCAAATGTAAGAGTGTATCGGGCCAGTGGATCCAGTCCAAAGCACTACTTCAGGTTGCTTTCAGCTTTCCCGAACTTCAGTAGTCTCATTTATTTCAAAGAGACTACAAACTAACTTATATTTAAGCTCATACTTAAGGAGTTTGCTGGATCAAGACTCAAATAGGAGAGCAGCATTTTAACACCACCCTATGTGTTACTTGTCACCCAGCAATTGAGCAATTAAGAAATGGCTCCAGGTACCTGCACCTGCTCTTATCAACCAGCCCTTTCTTTTTATCAGGAGCATGAAAGATACTTCAGGCATCATCAGAGTTCAAATCCAAAGCATGACCCGATCTGTCACTGAGGCAATATCAAAAGATGCTCTGTGCATGTTCAGCAAATTCAGATCTCGTGTGCACTCACCCAGCTCCCTCTGAATCCCTGAGCTGTGTGGAGATCTTTGCTAGAAGAATATGATTTTTATCTATATAGGACATATCAAAGCAATGAAAAATTGAGCTGCAGTTGAAAGAAGCAAAATTTTCCAGTGTAGAATGCCAGTGCAGAAGGTATCAGAGAATGAAAAAAACCCTAGCCATTTAAAACTCAATCCAGAGCCGTAACTCATTTTATAACAGAATAGCTAGCTGTCTGCCTGTGCTTCTATGCAGCCCCATGAGTCTTAGCATTATGTAGTCAGTCTATGGTTTAACAGGACCTCAGTGAAGACCACTCATGAGAATATTAAGTGGGCAATTGATAAGGAAGTCCAGGCATATAATTCATAGAGACAACCTGTTACGATGCTTCTAACTATAATAAGCATTATTTTATTTGCATTTAATATTATTATTTTTACTGTGGAATGGTCACCATTGTAACTGCATTTTGAATGCATTACTAAAGAAACAGTCCCAAAAAGAACAGACTGGTCTGGATTTTGGTGGGATGAAGGCTGTGACTTTCCTTTGTTCCCTTTGGTGATTGCCTTGCTCAGACTTCCACAGAAAAAACAATTCCTTACTTACTTTTATGGGGACATCATACTCTGTGATGTTTGCTTTTTGCTGTGACTTGTATTTCTTCCCTTTATTTGAATTCTTGATTGAAATTTTTGTTCTACATGAAAGAACATGTTGAATGCCTTATATTAAAGCACAAGTGTTTATAGAAAACTAACATATGTTAGGCCATCGTACAAACAACTTTGTTAACTGCTAATTCTTTCATAGGTGGTAGTGTTGCAATGCATCTCTCCGTTGGACTCTTAAACTGACAGCAGACAACGTATTTTTCTCTTGGGATTCCATAATTAAGTATGAGAAAGGATAATGTGGATATCAAGAACATGTAGATCTAATGAGGTGGAATAAGACTAATGAAAATAACCCCATGATTATGAGAACAAAAATACATAAAATCTTGAGGAACCATGAGAAAAAATAAAGAGGGAAATGACTCTCCTGGTGGAAGCAGAAGCTTCCAGTGAGTGCCGACACCACCATGAGAAGGCTGGTAACGTAACAAACTTGTGCAGTGCCTCAGACAAGATGATGCCAATTATAGACACAATTGCTATTAAGCATGAACATCAACATCGAACTCTGGCTCACATTGTTTTGCAAAGAACTAGCTAACTGTGGATTTAGGCACTCCAATTTGTCCTGTTTAGGCAGTGGCTTCAAGTAAGCAGACCTCGGCGGGAAGCTTCCTTCAAATCCTCCTGGTGCAATGAAAATATACTTCTTTTTCATTTTCCCTTCATTATTTTTCAGATTTTTACAACCCAGGAATATTTGCCTCAGAGGTCTGGCATGGCTTAAGTCTTAAAAGAGAATTTGTTTTAAGATATGGTTTTAGAAGCTGTTTCAGTCAAGCACCCCTAAGACTCCACAAGATGTGAAATTTCCTTAAATAAAGAAAAAGGTTGATAAAAGGAAAGAGAAAAATCTGGTCAAAGGTGGAAAGGCTTCTCATGTTAAACATACTGTAGCTGACAGACAAGTAATTACTGAGTGGAAGGTCATATGCTAGAATATTAGGAAATAAAAGGAGAAGCTGTTTCAAAAGACAAACCAAGGCAATTTTCTCGTGTAATGTGAGTTTCCTTACCCTCTATGTCAGTATTGAAGATCCAAAATCTCTGGAAGGGAGTGAAAAGTCACTTATTATAATGGGAAGTCTGGAAATAGTATTCTAGCAGATATCGTTTCCTTGGCCTGAGTTTGCCATGGGCATGCTTTTAGTCTCTTAGGATCTGTATATCAATGGACTGCACAAAGATAAAAGCTTGTGGGGATATTTCAGTCCCTTTAAGGCAGGTGCTTTAAAGACCTAAGTGCCTTACAGTTATCTAGATAGTTAGGTAAGATTAAAATAAAACAATAGACAGATCTCACTGTATTAGAATATGATTGTTGGTAGTCCTTTCATTTTTCTATAGTAGCCCAACAGCTAAATCTCTTGCAAGGAAATAGGAGTCTGTGTTGTGATTCTTCTATCTGCTTGAGAGAACTCAGACCACTTCTGTCTCCTCTCAAGGGACGGATGCGTTCAGGATGCTGCTTCAAAGACGGGTTGTTCATTTTCCAAGAAATGATTAAAAATAAAATGCAGAAGCAGTTCTTGGAACAGGGACCAGAACCTAAGACTTAGCCACAAAGTAAAGATCCAGCAGCTTTTCTGCTTTCTATTCCAAGGCATACTGTCCTGGGTGTCTGACAGTTTAGACCAGAGCACGCTGCGGCTCCCTTTTTGTTCCCATACCTCAGTTTTCTTCTGCTGGAAACCACAGCACTGGGGCAAAGAGGGCTGTAGACATTGAAGTCTTTTCCCAGCATGGAGGCAAAACACAAGCAGGGCCACAGGGATAGCTTTCCATCATTTAGATAAAAACCCTGTGTTGAGAAACATTTGCCCAGTCTGGAAAACAGTTTAAGCCATACACACTGAAAGTACTGAGTTCTTTAAGTACAGAGAATCTTTCCTGTAAGTGCTCATGATTTCCTCTGGAGGTTTGGCATCAGAATGCTGCAGAGCTGTCATGTGGATAGATACTGCAATTTAACAAAGTTTCCAGGCACATTCATAAAATTCTTGGCTGTGGCCTTCTTTTATTGTTATGATCTTGCACCAAAGGATCATCTAGAGATTTCCTTAGTCCTGCACCAAGGAACAAAACTACATGTGGTGAAAGAACAGGAGAACTCATTCACTGCCAATATATAGGGACCAGTGGCTGTAAAGATGATGCTGGTGCACATCAGCACAGCCCACAAGCTCAGGTGTTCCTATGCCATATGCAGCAACAATCTCTCACACCAGCACAGCCATATCCTGACCACTGTAAGCTGAAACCAAAATTGGATGAGGAGTTGGCTCCGAAGTCTCAGTTTACACACTGCAGCTCCCCAAGTCCTTCTTGGAGAAACAGCTGTTTGGCTGGTTACCAAGAGGAAGTGATTGGAAACATTCCTTCTAGGCTGTGTGGGGGTGTTTGACATAAAAAAAGAACAGCCTAAAAAGTTGTGGAGCTAAGGGAGGATTCAGGCTCAACTTGTGCTGCTGCCCCATGCAGTCCTACTGCAGCCATCCCACCTTCCCTCAGCCCCAGCAGTGCAGAGGTTCATGTGTATGACTGGCTGGTCACAGCTCTGCAGTGAGGGTAAGGACATCAAGTAATGAGAATCATATCATTTTTGTTCCAATTAGGTCACAATAAAATGGAAGATATGCATGGAGGTTCTTCTTCCCGAGAGAAAGGCTTTCTGTCCATTTCACACATTAAATAAGTTCCACCTCACACACTTTCAGCTGAAAAACGTGATCAGAGCAGGACTAGGACTTTCTGCTGCACATGTTCCCAAATCTTTTATAATACGTTTACCTGCTCTTAAGTTTGTTAAGTTAGAGCCACAAGAGATACTGCATGAGCAGATGAAAACACATTGAAACCTGTGTGGAGGAAATGATATTCAAGACTCTGCTAAGACTCCATGGGGAGCAGACATTACGTATCTTTATGTTCTCAACAGGGCTGAGTATACTGTTGGCAAATCAAGAAGAAATTAAATAATCCTTCACTTTCATGGGCCTTCAGTGAACTCTCACTTTTAAATGGAAAACTGGAGTTCCTGTGTAACCACACTGGAGGCAAAGCCAAACTTCAAAGTTGTCCTTTGACTGTGGATTTAGTGAGACGTTTGACAGAAGAAGAATTGAGCAGTTACAGTGATAAATTCAGCCAGCTTTGGCTCCAGATCTCTTCAGCATGAACACAAAGCTGTGCATTTCACTCCTCCAACTTTCAGAAGACACATGAGATGTTGTAACATTAACCCGCAGACACCAGCAGATTCCAGAAAAACATGGTGAATCAACCAAACGCAGTTTACCCCTACCTTGCTGAAAGCCTAATGAGAAATGTCTGTAGATGTCAGGACAGAGCATTTAAGAGAGAAATCTCAGACTGTGTCTTACTCCTCTTGACCTGGATTGCATATCAGAAAAGCAGAGAAACACACGGTGGTATGCATGAGGCTGGGCAACAGATGGGACTTTGATGTTTGGCTCAGACATGACTGGAGTAGGTCCCTGCAGGATCCAGCATATGGAGACCAATGCCAGCCCACCAATACTTGCAGCCTGCAGGTAGTCCTATGGTGAGAAGGTCCAACCTCTATCTGTGTTGGCTAGGGAAGTCAAAAAGGGCTATGTCACTGCTGTCTCACCCTAGCTCTGTGCTGGTATTGATGTTGCCTGTCTAGATGAATGTTATGTGCTGAGGTCCTGTCCCACTAGAAAGGCACAGCTGCATGCTCACTATTTAACACAGCACCAAGCAGCTGTTTGACTGAAGAGGAGCCCGATAAGAGGCTTATTTGACTGAGATAAAAAGGGTGAGAAAGTCCAATAAACACAGTACTCCCACATCACTTCGTTTTGTGAACACCCTGTATCAGAGCTATTGAATGGAGACAGAGACATACTGCACCATTTCCTAGGAAACCTTTTTTTCCAAACTAGTGCTTGAAATATTTTTTCCACAGAAATGCTTGAGGGTAGATTTAGATTAGATATTAAGAATAAATTCTTGACTGTGAAAGTGGTGAGACACTGGCACAGGTTGCCCAGGGAAGCTGTGGCTGTCCCCTCCCTGGCAGTGTTCCAGGCCAGGTTGGATGGGGCTTTGAGCAACCTGGTCTGGTGGGAGGTGTCCCTGCCCATGGCAGGGGGGGTTGGAACTAGGTGATATTTGAGGTTCCTTCCAACCCAAACCATTCTATGATTCTATGAAATGCAGAAGGTTACCTTGGTACTCTTTGGACTACCCAAACAGGTGACTTTTACTCAGCTACCTTTGCATATTTTCATGGCATCTAGGATTACAGTACAGGAAGACACAAAAATTAACATCAGACCATTTCTACTCATAACAAGAACAAAATATACGATACCAGGATTTGGTTTTTTAGCCTCAGTAACCTTGAGCCAGATATTACCAGGTATGGCATCAAGAAAAGAAAAAAAAAATTCACCATAGTACTACCTAAAATTATGCTTTGGTCAGTTTCCAGGGGGGAAAAAAAAAAAAGTCCACGTGTTTGACACAAGAAGGAAAAGCGAAAAATTCAGCTTGGCAGAACAGATGTGAAAACAGGATTAATGACAATTTTGTGTCAAAACTGTATTTTTCTGGTTTCTATTTATTCTATATATTCCAGAGACCTTTTTTTTTTTTCATTGTTTCCAATTCCAACCTGCTTCAGTCATTCCTGCTGAGTTTATCTCAGTCTTTTCCATGGAAACCATGGAAGAACAGTCCATCAAAGGATAAAATTTTAAACCATTCTTGATTTAGAGACTTCAGAAGTCCTACTTTACAGAAGACACTGAAGAGTATTCAATAAGATGGAATGGCAACAACCATTTTTGGGTTCCCTAGGGTAAAATGTTCTGGGGTTTTTTATAGCTTAGACTGTAATTAAGAAAATACCACAACTATGACCTTGAGTATCTTCTAGTATAAACTATAATTAAATAACTGACATCTTCGGTAAATAACAGCTGCACTCTGCGTTACTAAAATCAGTTGTGAGCAGGGTAAGTAGTGTTTTATTTAGACAGCTCTGCACCACTGTCCTATCAGTTGCTGGCCTGTGTATTGATTTGCTTGATTTAAAGTAAGTTGGGGGTTTTTTTGCATTCTCAGGGTGCTCCTCATCTCACAACAGCTCTATCTTCCTCAGACCTTCACTTCTGATTTGTTACTAAAACAAGCTTCCTATATTGAAAAACTCATGTGCTCTTATGGACACGGATTCACTCCATGATCAGCCGTTTCTCTCCTCTCTGCTCACCACTGAAGCTGGGCAACTGCACGGACCGGTGAGATGCTGGACTCGGTAGTAGGGGAGAGGAGCAGATACCAGCTCAAGGAAGCTGCAAGAGCACTGGGGGAATCGCACCAAGACGTTTCACCCCACCTCCTTCCCACACCCCAAATTTGCCGGTCCTTGCCCTTTCAGCGCACAAGACTTTGGGCATCATTTTGGAGCTCCCTGAGGTCATCATGGGCTATGGATCGGACGGAGCGTGCTATGGCACGGGCTGCCCACATCCATGCTCCCTCTCTGAATTACAGGCCTGTACATACTTTTCAAACCCACACTGACATGAGCAAACACTAACAAGATTTGTGCGGTAAATATTTGGGAAGGAGAAGGTGGTCCTCCCTTCCTTCATGCCTAGGTGCAGCAGGGTCAGTGCTGGCATGCACTGGCAGAAGGCAGCGGTGTTTCCAAAAAGCAACTGGAAAACCTGAAATCCCAGCAGACCCACAGGTCGCAGCCTGCCAAAGGTTTCTCTGATACATAGCTGCAAGGTAAAGGCTATGAGTTGTCCCGATTCATTCCCTTTGATTAAGGGACTGGTAATCCCACACCTGCCAATTCAAGCCTACCCACATACACATTTACTTGGTTATTTCATACATAAAGCTTTAAATAAAATGCTTTTCTTATTTGTTCCTACTTTTTAATGGATGCAGAGAACCATTCTGCCAAGAAAGAAACAAATGTTCTACTAAACCCATCTCAATGGACAATTTGTTTCTTCAATGCAGCATTTAAGTAATAAAGAAAGAATAAACATAAAATTCTCCTAAGAAATAAAATGAAAACACTCTTAAAAAACACTTGTCTGAAGCATATTAGGATGCTAATAAACTCAGATCAGACATTTACAGACGAAGTTCACTCACCAAATCCATCTTCATAAAACAGCAAGACAACCTGGAACCACATCATTTGCTGTTGTAAATCAGCAGCATCCCTGTAGTGATCACAGCTATTGACACCAGCTGAGGATCTGACCAGAGCAGCAGACGAGAGAGGGAAGAGAAAACTCTAAGAGCAGGATGCAGAATCTGAGAAGGAGCAGGAGCAGTAAATGCCCAGCACAGTGATACACTGAACCCATGAGAAATTGAACTAAATCAGCTCACAGTGATGATACCAGGGAAAATTCAAGGTGTGTGTCTCTGACCTAGTAATTAGAGATGAAGGAATAATGGATGTTTTTCATTCACAGGCTGAATTTGGGAGGGGAATATTCATATTTCTATCAACATGGGATGAGTTTGACCCAAAGGAAAACATTTTCTTTTCATGTACATCAAAACAAATATTAAAAGATAATAACAAATATTAAAAGATTATTTTTTTTCACTTCTGAATTGTCTTCTGGACATAAAAGTAATGGCTGAATTCAGCCAAATTTGTGAATTTCATTCACCATTCACATTTTTAGCAGGGTTATAATTTGCTGCGGTTAGTAAGGCACCCTTGAAAGTCCCACCCACCTGCACTGGGGACTCTTGTATGACTCAAAGAGAAGATCAGCTCATCAACTGGCACAAATCAGTATTATTCAGATAACTAAAGTGGAGGGGGTCTGATTTGGTCCTGAAGCTGGGGCTGAGCAGCAAGCCCGCAGTGACAGCCAGGTGCTCTTCAGCCATCAGCACAAGACTTGCGAGCTCCCTGCCATTACCAGGCAGCAAAGGAAAACACTCAGTCCTTTACCAGAATGCAATGATCAATGCCTTCACCTGGCCAACATAATTCCTGTTATTTTTTTCCTTTCCTGATCACATCTTTTGAACAAAATTTCCAATACACCACACAGAGCTAGAACACAGATGTTGAAGTAAGAGTTTGACATTCAAATGCATAGTTTACCATTTATAAAATTACTCAGATGTTATACTTTTCATGATTTTTTAAAATGTAATCTAATGCAATGTAATACTAATGTAATCCCTTTAACATTGTGTTACATAAATACGTAGATAGTTTCAGGCCCTTAACTTAAAATACACCTTGTCTTGTCTTGTCAATGCAGATTCCTGGGCATGGTATTTGACTTTGTTTTTTTTTTCCCCTCCTTGAATTATCCAAAATATTTCCATATGGCCATAAAAAGACTGATTTTAAAGAAGTAAGACCTGAAATAAATGCCAACTAGTCATTACAAGCCTATGAATCAATTAGATATGTGCAGAGTTCTTCACATTCTCCAAATACAAGTTGCTGTTTATGTCAAGATGCAGAATTATTAGTCTTTATGTACTGTAACAATTAGTCAATAAATCCAAGGGCAAAAGAAGTCAGCTCAAATAAAAAAAAAGAGTTTGGATGACCTGGTTCCAAAAAACCACATTGGCAACAGCACTTTGTTAAAAGGAATATTAAAGGACAAAAAGTCAAGCCAACCGCAGGCTTTAAACAAGATAAAGAATGAAAAAAAAAATTTAAAAATTGGTTATATATTTTCTTAGTTGAGAGTGTACAGCAGGGATGCAAGGATTCTCTTTTTAATCCACCAAAAAGACAAGAACTCACAAGTTGGATCAATTATCGGAGAGGAAAAGTTTGCAAAGAATGACTTTCCACCAGAACATAATGCATGGCTGAATACGAAGAAGCCTGCAGACTGTATTTTCTCTCAGAAACTAAAGGAGCAAGAGGCAAAGACTGTTGAAGCATTTGACATTACCATAAATATCTAAGATTAGTGGAAGGACATTAAAGGTAGTACTACTCTACAAATTCAACAGTGGCAGATAAGAGCAGGGAGTTTTCTTGGCTTCTGGAAAAGACAAGAAACATGCTAGAGCTATAAATTATTAGTATCATTGTAGTAGCAGCAATACTATTAATACACAATAACTGCCAGCAGACTGTGACGGCTCTGTTATGGCAGGTGTTGACAAATTTAATGAGAAACAGGCTGTAGTCCTAGGAGGCTACGTATTGAATAGATCTCATCAAGGGAATCTAAATTATCTTGGGATTCAGAAAAAAATTACATTTTCTGAACTGTACATTGGATGGCCTTGTCAGAAGAATCAGTATAATTGCATTACTTATAATCTTTGTATCCCAAATTGTGGCTAGCTACAAAAATACCACTTGGGCATTGTATCTGTACTACAATTATGGCAGAATTGTACTTCTGAACTCGACCAGTGCACTCCACAAAACTTCTGCCTGTCTTCTTAGGTAAGACACTGGGAGCCCCACACCTTCTGCAGGGCTTTACCCTCCATGTTCTGTCACAGCCCACATCCAGGAGGTACTAAACACAGACTCACTGGGCACAAATTACTCCTGATCCCATGTTTGTAAGAGTTAATAGGTATTTTCTGGCAGATTACAGGAGCTTTTCATCAGGCGTGCCATGGAGCACTTCATACTGTGACAGAAGTCAAAATGTTGACTGTTTGAATTTCTGTGCATGAAGGGACTACATTCACAGCCATATTTTGAGAATCTGCATACACAGCTAAGGCATTTCTGCACGCATCACTCTGGTGTGGTTTTTTTTTCCTAAATGAGCACATCTATGATTAAATTATAACAGTTTTCTACATAGCTTTCTTAATGTTTAGACTGATTGATAGCAGAATGTTGTCCTGATATCCCAGGCACAGACCCATGTGCCAGCCATGCAGGCAGGCCATGAGTAGCCCCGAGTCAGCTGAGAGTTCCAATCAGGTCAGCTGACTCACAGGTGTATCCCACACCACCCAGTCATGCTCATTAGGAGGGAGCCCAGTGAGGGTGGGCTTCTTCCTCTCCCTGAGGGTCCTTGTTGGTGGTGCTCTGTTCCTGCTGTCAGCATTGAACCAGGCTGAGTAGAACCCTTTACATTTTGTGTTGATTTTGTTTTGTGTTGATTGTTTCTGTTTTGTCATTCTATTAAATCTGTCTATACTTCAACTCACGGATCTTTTCCTTTTTTTTCCCCAATTCTTCTTCCCATCTGGGGAGGGAGTCTTGGGTGATATGCTAACTGCTATGGTTTAGCCCTGAGTACCAGCTAACTGTAGACAAATGTTTTACTACCATTACTTGAAAAAGCTCTCTTACTGAAAGTAAATAGTGATTAAAGAAACCATAAACATTGCTTCATTCAGAATTAGAGCTACTTCAGCTACTTATTTCGTACAACTACAGAAAAGAGTGAAGCAGACGGGATGCTGTTATTGCACAGAATCTGCTCACAGCACAAGTATTTTTTATATGTCTTCATCTTTTCGCAGGAAGTAATACAGTTATCAGAGTGGGCCTGGATCACAAAATGTTTTATTATCCCCTTCACTGCCATTGCCAGCATGAATGAAAGAAGCCAAGCAGACAGAAACTGAAAAAAATCAAACCACAAGCAAGTTGCAATTAGTTATTATGAAAGTCCCCCTTGTTATAATATCCTTTATTCTAGATCCTGCTTGTCATTAAAAGGTAATTGCATATTACAGAAGACACCCAAGGGCTTAAGCACATTCCAAACAAAAAGCAGAAATCTGGAGAGAAAAGCCCCCACTATTCTTGCCAAGTAGAATTAGGGGAGGATGGTAGTTGCGGATGTACATGCAGCCTCTCTCTTAGGACATGATTTTATTCTTCTTGAAGCTGCATTAGTTTCATCAGTAACAGGATTGGGCTCCAATTTTTCATTCATGCTGGATTTTGTTTCTGTGCTTCTGTACTCCCCATCCCTTTTTCATGGTTGGGAAAGATGTAAACTGTATAAACAGATGGGGTTTTGCTACAATAGTTAACATGTTGATCAATCACATCATCTGCTGTGAGAGCCATCCTTTCCTTCCCTCCTCTCCTTCCAAAAACACACAAAGAAAACCACAAGACTGTTTGTGTATCATTGGTCACAGTGATAGGCAACATATTTCTCAACTTGCTCCCCCTTTCGAACATATAAAGGTCTACACAAGGTTTTTGCAACTAACAATAGACACACAAAGCTCAGGAAAAAAATCCTGGTGCCAGTTTCTACTGTGCAGTGTAAGATCTATGACATACATGCCCACAGATTCTTGGAAGCCTTCCTTTGGGGTTGGCAAAGCAGCATTCCACAACCGCCTAGGGACTTCTTTAGTGATGAGATGTCCCTTTATAACATAGCTGTTGCTTTTAAAATGTATTATGGCAGCGACTTGTAGTCTTCAGGGTTCAAGGTGTTTCCTCAGCTTGGGACCATATGGTTGTGCAAAACCCTTCTACAGTAGGGTTGCAGTAGGGATGACAAGGAGCAGGAGAGAAAAAGAAGTGGAGAAGGGGCATGAAGAACAGATGATAACAATGATAATAAGTGATAGGAGAATATAGAAAAAGCAACAGTCACTGCACATCCACATTAATTCCTAATTGTATGTCTAGTGTTTGCCAGGATTAAAATGCCATGTGGTCTGAGGGTAGAAAGCAAGTTTGTAAGAAAAGGTAAAATTTTTCAATTAGACTAGCTGAATTATCTGAAAAAATCAAAATGCCTTTGGGCACAAAGTACTTTGATCAGTCCCCTCTGTGTCTGAGTTCTGTTGGTGAAGTTTAGAAGTGGATTTTTCATGGCCTCACTCCTTCGTATGAGGGACTTGGGGGTGTGGGAAGGGCAAATGAAATACCCTCTCCAAGACTACTGGGACCAGAGCTGGTCTCCTGGAAGTGATCACCTTGAGAAAAATGGAGAAGGGTCAAAACATTCCTGATCTGAACAACAGGGTTTCTTCCTGCATGCAAATGAGACATCAGGGCTGGACTCTAATTTTTAAGGAAACCTATAAATAGAATCATATCTACTTTATTCACAGCACTTTTTAGCAGTAATTAACACACATACACTGCAAAGTTCTTCTAGCATCTGTGATGCTGCTGTTCTGTAAAGATGCTCAGGAAAGACATGACATTGCTTCTTGCCTTAAAAGCTACTGTTTAATAAAAGTGGACATTAATTCCAATTGCATTCAGTGCACACGGGGGAACAAAACCAGTGTTTGGCCAAACTGATCAAAGAAAACAGCTCTTTGGCAAAATAACTGTTTTTCAGACTCCTAGGTGCCCAGTTCAAATGCTACTGAAGTCAATGAAAGAACTCCTTTGGGTTTTGATAGAATCAAAAAATGATGCTAGAAATATAATCAAATACAAAGCCAAAACCTTGACTGCAAAGCACATTTAAAATGCAAGCAATATACACCTCATATTCTCTGGACTCAGTGTTTTAGTGTGAGAGTGAGGCAAAGGTGCACAAGCTCCCTTCAGTTGGCATATGTATTAGCGAGAGAATTTTGCCAACCATCAAGATCTGAACTGAAGTATCACTTCTGTTTAATGTTGTCTGAAAGAGCTGTAGCATCTAACATTTAAACATCAAAGGAGTTGAACAGATCCTGACAAAACTATTAATCTTTAAAGGGAGAAGAAAGCTAGCATTTTTGATACAGAGAGACTGAAGATTTCTCTGCATTATCTTACTATTGTTCAATAATCTGTGTCCATTCAGAGGTAGCAGCACATGCTTAAAATGTTGAAAAAAAATACATTCCAGCAGTGGCAACAGTAAGGATGCAATTGACTTTTGACTTTTGTTTTCTTTGAAAGAAAAAGGTGGAAAAATGGGTCTACATTTATGGCAAAATCAGTGCAAAAGTGGCTGGAGAAAGGGAGGGAGAAAAAATGCTAAAGCTTTTCTTATGAAGTGACATCCAAACTTCTATATAAAGTTTCAATAAGTATTTATAAAGTTGTGTTTTCAATAGACCTTTTCATCAAACCCATAGGAACAAACAACTCCAGCATTAATTATCAATCACTTGTATTTCACTGTTTTTTCCATTTTTCTAGAGGGTTTACCACTAGAAAGTGGTTGCTAAATACCTGTATTAATCTCTGAAACTACTTTTCTTTAAAAAATTCCCAAAGTTTTCTTTAAAAAATACATAAAATACAGGCAAATAAACAAAAGAAAAAAGAAGCAGCAGACAGACCTCATATTATCAAAAATAACTGATGTTGTGTAAGCATTATGTACAACCTAAGAGCAAGGATTTGCTACTCTTCAGGATGCAATGTTTAATGCAATACTCATTCATTCCTGCTAGGGAGAAACCACAGGCAATGCTATTTTGGTCTTCTTAACTCCATGACCAAAATGTGAAAATCATATGTGCAGCATTGCTTTATGTGTCTTTGCATTCTGCAACTGGATTCAAATGATTCAGACCATTTTTCTGATAACAGTCATGCTCTTCTGCAACATTTTTTATGACCTTTTCCATGTCTGGATACTGCAATTATATTAAAGACTCAAAACTGACTGGGACCCAAGATCTCAAGATCCAAACCTGAATGCACTCTCTCCCACACGGTTTGCTTCAACTATGACTTTGCATAATACTAAATGTCCAGAAATAAAGGTTAACAATTGTGTTTGCAATTGATTTTTGTGACAATCAAACAGCTTTATGGAGTACTAAGATAAAATAATTTCCCAAAAAGAAAGGATTTCTGTAGAGAACAATCTAGTAGCAAACAAAATTTAGACCAGTATGAAGTTATTTACCTGTATTTTATATGCATCACTGATACAATAGCTGCTGAATACTACTGTGGAAAAGAAACTGGATAACAGATGGAGAGAAAACGAGACTTACAGTTCACATCCTTAGTTGTTCTTAAAGGTGCTAATGCACACGACAGTAATGCCTAGACAGGTCTTGGGGGGATGAAGGACTACCCTAATTCAGAAAGTCTATGTCTGAAGAAGGGATAAAATGGCTTGAAGAAAAGCAAAGCTCTTCTCAAAACCTCAGTGAAGATATTTCAGAGCAGTTTTGAGATAACAGGCAGCAGTTAACTACCTAATCAATAACCTAATCACACCAAATCCAAATCATTGTCTAAATCCATGATCAACAGGTCATACTCACAATGTCATTAAAAAAAAAAAGGGCAATAAAAAGACAAAGGATAGATCTCAACATGTATCCAAGAATCAACAAATATGATATTGTCAGACAAACAGTTCACAGATCATAAAACCAGAAGGGAGCATCACGAACATCCATTATAACTTGCAGTAGGACACAGGCTATAGCCCAAAGCCAAAATATATTAGGTTAGAAACAACAGTTCAGTGAACAGCAGAACAAATGAAGATTGGTTTCCTACTGTCTCTTTCGCTCACTCAACTTCTGAGCTGAATTATATTGCAACATTCTGTTATCTCTGCCTTTCCCCTTACAAACCTTACCCCACAGTACTTGGCAGCATCCCACAGACCACTCCAGCAAACAGGTCCCAAAGATGTTGTGGCTCTAGCATTTAACCGACCTGTTCAAGATCATGCAATAAGCCAGTGGCAGAACGGGTAGAATAACCTCACTGGAACAGCAAGCACCTGACCTCCAGCCAGGACAAGAGCTCACAGTGAGCGTTTTCCAAGGCCAGCATCAGTCTCGGTTTCAGACAGTGTCTCAGTAAGGGGGATTGGGGAGATCTGTGGGAACCAGATGATACCAACATTTCCTTTTCTAAACCTTAAATGTGAAGATAAGAGATCAGGAGATAACTGACAAAATGTGTGTATGTACACATTCATGTGTGTATATACATATATTTCTCATAACCAATACTTATGTATGGGAGAGAGACAAGGCACTTTGGCTACGTAAAAGGAAATATTGATAACTGAACACAGAGATGTCTCCCAGCTTGACTCCAGCAATAATATGAAGTATATGTTCATGAATCTGGTTTCTTCTAGATGTGTCTAGGGATAATGCGCAAAACTAATTAAAATGTCATTAAAAAGGTAACAGCATTCTTTGTCCATTAAATTCAGGTACAAATTTAATCCTCCAAACGCTGTGTCAGAGCCACACTCTGAAAAGGGCTAGTAGCTCTTGTTGGCTGAATATGATGTAACCAGATCTCAGGGGCTGTACATGGTATGTAAAGAAGCAATCTTTCAAATCAGCTTAATACTGAATGGAAAAGGAATGTGGAGAAATGAGTTCCCAGCTGCATTAATTTCTAACCCTGTCCTTTCTCAGAAATTATTATATAGCAAAGTGGTCAGCATCTTTCCTTCAGCTTCATCCAGGGTGACAGCACATTTACGTATTTGACCAATATGATGATCATTACTTGCCACCATTCATTATGGATCCAAACCACATTTCCCGCACCCTGCACTGAAAGTACACACATATTGAAAAAGCAGAAAAATAGATGAGCAATTATATCAATTTATCCCACTCTGAATCCTAAGCATTGGAAGGAGCCTGTTTGTCAATGCTCATTCAGTTGATGGAAAAGGTTGATGTGTATAGAAGAAAAAGCTGCTAACACAATATTATCCACGCTTTCTGTCACAGGCAGTTTTAATGCACCCTTCACATGGAACCTACATTTAGAAAAACAGAACGGGCCAACTTTATGTAACAAGGCAATTGCAATATTAGGTAAAAAGTGGAGGGTGAAAATTAATAATCTTACTACCAGTTTAATAACAATATTTTAAAGGTTTATGCAATCTAGGAAATGTCCTAAACCAGCAATGTCCATTACTAAAAGTTGAGGAAGATTGCGGGGGGAGCAGGGGGGGACATGTTTTGTTTTGTTTTGTTTTCTCCAAACCTTCCATTCTAAAGCAAACATTTTTAATTTAGAAGACAGTTCACTTACAGGGGAGATAGTTTTCTCTTGCTCTATAAAAGAATTCCAGAGACCTTGCATGATTTTTCATTCACAGCAGCACCTTGGTATTATAATGTGAGTCAGGGAAAACTGCTATGGGACCCCCCACCTGCTGCTTCAGATTCTGAAGACATTCAGATCATGCTTAGCTACGAATACACCATGGAAAATATTTTATTTTAAATAAACATTTTCATAAGTTTGTATTCAATAAGCAGCATTTTCAACCTTGAGAGGCAGCTGTTCATAGGGCTTCATCTATCCTCAGGCAGAGACTGAGGTGATGAGAGGTCCTGCCATTTGTGAAAGGGATCTGAAGTCCCTCAACAGCACTTGGTACAACCGCTCACATCCCTGAAGTTACATATGGACCTAAATGCCTGGAAGAAGACAAGTGTCACTGCATTCTGGTTTTTTTTCTAACAAGCATGTATAATATATGCAAAATTCATTCCCTCTCCCCTCAGAATTATCTGTCCTAGCAGAGATAATGCTGTGTGCATTTGGCTGTAAAAAACCAGTAATGGGCTATACCGTAACTGCAGCTTGTGTCCTGTTCAAGGGCTGCCTGTGGCTCTGCCAGCCCTGCGATGGACCATGGGATGACGGCACTCTGACACTCACGACTCATTTGACTTGCTCTGGGTCCTGAGGTCCAGAGCCCAGGTAAGGACCCTAATGTGACAAAGCTGTCTGGGGGAAGTATCCAGTCCTGCACACCCATGTCCACATGCACACAAAGCAAACAAGACTCCATAGTGAAACTGAACAGTTTCTGAAACTGAACAGGCTTCAGGTCAGGGAGCTCTGATACAGTACAGTCAGAAAAAAAAAAAAAAAAAAAAAAAAAGAGCAGCTTTAAAAGAGTTATTCAGAGTTACAATATGAAAGAAAGATTTTCCAAGGAAAGAAATACCTCAAAGAAGGGGATTTGGTTTTCTGATTTCAGGAACAAACACAACCCTTCCCACATGGAAGTCTTGCTTTGCTCCAAAGGTAGAAGCCTAATAAAAATGACTTTGTTTTGTTACTCACGTTCTTTAGAGGTGCCTTAAAACCAAACTGTGATAATTAAAAGGCCATGCTCATGGTTTTCAGAGGCGAGAGTATGAAATGACCTGTTTGCCTGGTTTCCCTTGTTCAAGAATAAGTTGTGGAGTTGACAGTGTGCCAAGCTAACCGAGCACCAAGCTCCTTACCGATGCAACCGCCACCAGCCTTGTACAAGTGTCACACTTCTGAGGACTAAAAACATTGGTATTCTGCAATACTAAACAGTAAAAAAATTGAGTAAATCACCAAACCTGACCTCACAATGCTCACATACTTCTCTGCATGCTTTTTCATGTAACCCGTCAGCAGCCATGAAGAAACTGCCACTGCCAGGCAGTGAGACATCAAAGCTTTGCTGAATACTCCAAACTTGGGATAATTCATTTCAATTAATAGCTGACAAATACAGAGCTTCCCTGTATCCAGTGAAGTCAGATATCTAGGACAAAAGATGTATTGATATGGAGAAAAAGAAATGGGTAGTCCTTTCCCTCTCATTCACTGGGGTCCTGTTACCATGTTTTTGGCCTACAGTGTTGGCAGCACCTTCTCACTCCAGATCTTCTATTTTTTATGCCATGCATAAGCTGTATCAATTCTTTCTGTACAACAGGACACAGACTTTCACAGCCATCTGTATAGCTGAAATGCAGCCTAAGCTGTCATGTCTAACCATATCACATGGACTTGTGCACCATCCATATCCATCCTGAAACCTCCTGCAGATATCATTTCCTGCCCCAGTTCACTGAGAACCTACTCACATCTAGGCAAGGTCCAACAACTTGCCGTAACTTCCTGACTTCAGTCCTCCTTGCCATAGCTGGGTACCTTGATCAAGACCATGACCACATCTGGTCTCACCGAGAGAGCTGACGGTCTCGGGGACCACTGCCACAGGTTTTAACCAGCTACTGGAATTTAACATTACCTCTGCAAGCTGGATTTAAGGAAAAAGGGATCAGCCTTCTGGTCTGCTGCCCTGCTGTCAAAACGTCGTCCTCACTGGAGTAATGCGGGCTTCTCACACGTGACTTGAAGTGAATGGTTTGTATCAAGTTTTAGTGAGAGGCAGGGAGCTAAACTGGCTCGGGAGTACTTTGGTCCCTCCTAACTGGGGAGGAGTAAGAAATCAAAAAAAAGATTCACTATTCTTTTTCTTCTGGACAAGACTGCGTGTTTTGCATTTTTTTCTTCCCCTCAGCTAAATCAAAATCAGAGACACAGTGCCCGTGTGCCTCCAACAGATTTGACATCAGCTGTTACAGGCTGCAAGACTTGACACCACCGACAACATTACTCAGTTTTGTAGAAATGCATTGGTTTTGTCTCCTTTTTGAAAACCAGGTTTGACTGCTTGTTCTCAGCTATTAGCATCAGCTTGGATTTTGCAGGTATTTCTTTCTCCTTGTTCCTTACCCAAACCATCCCCACACTAGCACAGCTTAAGAGGAACAAAGAAGTTAAAAAGAGTAGGACTTGATTTTATTTTTTTTCTCCTGGCACCATTTGGTGCTGCTGTGGGACCACAACAAACCTTGGCTCTTTGTCCCTTTTTAATAAGGATAAATGCGACTGCCAGCCCCTACACCACGTGATCACCCTTTATGTAAGAAAAAATGTCATCTGCATACATTTCAATTTCATGAAACAAACTGCCTACTTCATCTAAAATCTCTCCAGGGGCGTGTATCAGAGTTACCTCACCCTCAAACATCCAGCTGTAGATAAAGTCACTAAGGACTTACACAGGTCAGAAACAGACCTAAATGGGGCACACACAAAAAGAGGACCCCCACCGTTAGTGACCACTGCTGGCTGGGTTTAATGGCAGGAGCATGATTTCCAACTTCATGCTGCCAGTTCTGGGGTAATGTGAGTACTATGACTCAGGAGTCAGGAATCTGTGAGGAGTGAACCAGAAACCTCTAATGCTGTAGCAGCCAGCGATGCATGGGTGCACGCTCCCATTCACATGCCAGAGATGATGTACTTGATGTGAGGCTGCACATCACCCACCACTTTGAGATGGAGCAGAAGCGTTGGGCTCCCTCCTGAGCAGTCCCTTCCTCCATCTCAAAGTGGAGGGTGATATGCACAAATCAGTGATATCCTACACCACTCAGTCAGCAGGGTTGTCATGGAAAGCACCTGTAGCCCTGTGCTCCCCATGGAAGCCCTGGTGTCACCACAGGGAAAGTCTTCTTCAGCCTCGACCAGGAGATGCTCCACGTGGCTGCACTTGCAGGAGCTCCGGGGAGTATCCACTGAGCATGGAAAAATACACAACTTTTCTTTCATTTAAGTGCAGGAGGGACACATCAAAAAGCACTTTCTTATCAGAAATCTAGCCTGTCATCCTCACCACCAACCATTCCTTAAGTAAGTTCAGGTCTCCATCAAAATACACAGGAATTACAGCTACTCAAAGAAAGTCACCACACTTAATCAGGATCAGAAAACAAACGTTTTCTTCCCCTGTTTTATTCCCAGAAATGCCAGAAGTTTTCTTGTCACCGTTTTCCCAAAGAAAATAATTAAAATAATATGGCTTAGGGCAGATATCCATCTTGGAAAAACTCATCGCAAGCTGTCAAAGTGTAGCACAGTCATTAATCTTAAAAAAAAAAAAAAAAAGAGGAAATTAATGAGGTCTTTGTAAGAGATGTTATTCCTAAGGGTGCTCAATGGGACTGTGAGCAGAGCAGAGCTGAGCCGATCTTTCCTCGCAAAACACATCCCACTGCATGGCTGGTGGTCTGCCCCAGAGTCTGCTGAGCAGTGGTCGTCACTGCTCCACCCTAGGGGACAGTGCTCAGCACCTGAGCTCTCACTCCAAGCAGAGAATTAAAAGGATAAACTCTAAGCCGTGGTAGTGAATCAAGTCTAGCTTTAAAGACAGACAGATATGATTAATAATCCTACAGCACTATAAATGCTTCTCAAGGAGCTTCTCTGATCCATCTCTACTGTGGAGCCCCTTTGCTGTGGTGTGACACAAGGGTTTATCAGCACTCCTGCAGGAAAAGTGCATAACTGTGTCATGGCTCACCTCCATTAATACACCCAGACCCTGAAAGACTCTCAATAAAATCTTTATCACATATCTCACATTGTTTATTTCTCTGAACCCTCCTTGCTCCCTATCACCCTTCTCTCCACCCATAAACACATACAGCTTTGAAAGCATTTCCACATAGTCATGAGTCTAATCTTATATAAAACACACACATTGTATTAATTACACCTGAAAAAATAATCTCTCAAAATATACTAGTTGAGTTTTGTTTTTAAAAAATAACATCGACATGAAATGCTTATCACATTATGACATCCAGATTTCTCTGATTTAAATTGAATAAAATGCACACACATTCATATACACATACACACACACAGAAAAGAGAAAAAGTTAACACAGATACTCTCAGAGAAGACATTTTTAACTGAAAACTGCCTTCATATTTTGCTCCCTGCAAGGCTATAAGCAGAAAAATCTGCGTTACTAATATACTTCAGTCTCAACATACTCTATGGCTTTTTAAAAAAACAACTCTTCAGTCACTGATGCATTTGTCCTAGAAGGTCAATCATTTAAGAAGACAACATTTTGCCTTTTTAGAGCACTATATATAACTAGAAGTGTTGAAGAAAGAACTTCACTGAAAGCCCTTGATGAAACATTCCGTTGAAAAAACAAAAATCAATAAAATCTTTGAAGTGTTGTTCTGAAGTACAACTGGTCTCATGTTCTGATATGCCAGCATAAAACTGACTTTTGAGCAATTTTAACAGAAAGAAGTAAGTAGGAATTGTCTTATTTGAAATTGAGGCCACAATAAAATAAACAGAAAACTTCTACCATCTTTTAGATAAATGCTTTAAGAGGCTACCAAAAATAAACAAATGCAGCAAATGCTTAAAAAATTTACTGACAGAGTCAACTGCTTGAATTTAGTGAGATGTGTGTTCAACATCTACCTGGAATTTTGGATAGGGGAAAGAGGAGTTTGAGCTCCCAGCACCCTGCCAGTTTTCTTAGAAAGATTGCTAAAGAGGTCTGCTAGTTATCCCAGCAGCTGCCCCGGCAGTCCCATTGATGCTGATGTGGCTCAGGAAGATCACATGCATCCCACAGGAGAGGATACACTCAAACCCACAGCAGTCTGCTGCAGCAGACACAGAAGTATATCTGTGCTTAATTAATTTCAGTTTTCAATAGGATGCATCATTCTCCTTTATTGTACTCAAACTCAGCAGGACCCGTGCCCACACTGCATCCATTTGTACAAAACACAACAGGCTTTAGCTTCCACCCTTGCAAATGCTCACCGTGTACCTGCCACGGATCCACTTTGCACCTCCTTACGTATTTATTCTACTCTCACTAGAATCCTATGATATCTATGGCATTGTATAATCCCAGTTAATCTTAATCACTGATCAATAATCACAAAGCCCACACAGAGTACTAGAGTAATTTGGAATCACCAAACGATAATACTACCTAATAGGGTTGCAAAAGACTTTGTCATCCTTTCTTAAATCAAAACTGCAACAAAAGTGCACAGCTCACCATTTCTCTTCAGATATTCAGCAACATCTTCCCCCATTTCCAGGGCTATCATAGCACTTATGTGATACTCATAAACATCAAAGTAATGTTTTAGCTGCTTCAAATACCACATTTTCATGTTGCATTGTTAAGAAATGTTTTTGACTTAATGTGATATTTTTTATGCATGTCACTGTCTTAATACATTTTCACACCGTTGTTTAGTGTTTTTTTAATACCATAATTTTGTATGTGTTAAAGCAATTTTGTGAGATCACTATTCAAAAGGCTCTCCTTGGAGGGAAGGTTAGGAGCAGTTAGAAGAAGAGACCATTGTGCCATTTTTGTCTAGCATCCATCAAGAGGAGTACAGAACAAGCAGTCAAACCACTTCTCAGGGGCCATGGGCAACACTGATGAGGCTCCTGAGAAGCACAGAGCACTGCCCTGTCCTTGTCTCGCAGGTTCCGCCTCTGGAGCTGCCTGCTAAAGAGCTGCTTCCACTCCCCCTTTCATGTTCCACATCTTGTTTCACTTTGAAACAGTTCAGCATCACTCCCACTGCAGTGCTGTGTGCAGCCTCAGAATTAAATCACTAGCAGTACACAAACACTGGCAGAACCGACGTGGCCGCACCACACCAGGCGTCTGACGGAACACAAAACGTCCCTCGCTCAAACCAGGCTCATGTCACTCTGACCTTCAGGCAAACATTAATGTCAGGAACTATTAACTTAAGTTCTTTATGTATTGAGTGTTCTTCCTGGAAATATTCTCATTCATAATCTTGTGTTGTATAATGTTATGCTCTGGATTATATGATTTTCATAATGGTCTGGAATTGGACTTTGAATGGCATTATTACAAAACCAGAACAGCCATATTCATATTTCCTTAATTTTGAGAAAAATAACTGCAAATAATAGAGAAGAAGCAGATGGATAATGACAGCAGACAGAAGTAGATATGGTCCTGTTTAAACTGTTGCTGACTCATGTCACCAGATATGGCTTCATCAAAAAATGAGAGCACATCCCACTACTCCATGAGCTATGGGATTTCACGTAACCAGATACAATGACAGGAATTATGCCAATATTAACATGAAGTCCCAATGTTATAAATTACAGACATCATAATTTCACGACTACTAAAATAGTACGAGGTTAATTTGTAAAACAGAAGTGGCCATGCAGGCAACCATGGACCTAGCAAGATCTCCAGAGTCACTGAGGTGACTTTCAACACCTTCTAAATGAATTTTAAATGCCTAATCTTTTAACGACCTTTAAATGCCTTTTAAAATCTTCTGCAATATCAGAGGGTCCTGGCATGGTTAATGGGCAACAGCTATTCTGAAGTAATGTGAAAGACCTCTCAACATCTCTGATACAGCTCATTCATAATAACTGGCTCCAGACTACACTAACAATTTTTTGCCTCAGAGCAGTTCCTAAAATATTCAAAATAATCAGTGTGATTACTCTCCAGCTATATATGTGTGTGGGTGATATATGGGATCTCAGTGTCTTTCAGCCTTTTTCATACTCCTGCGAGGGAAAAAACAACATGGTGTCTTCATTAATATTTTGCAGGCCACTAATACACACTATGAAATGCAGCCTCAAGTGAGAGTGGAATAAATGAACTTTCTGAGCCACTAGCAATTAACTTTGAAAGACTGTGTAGATCTAGCGAGCTCCAGAAGAAACAGAAGAAGGAAAATGAGGTCTCTGTCTTTCAAAAAATAGAGATAACAATTACCCAAAAAAGAAAAGCAACGTACCTCTGGCCTTTCCAAAGGCAGACCAGCTGAGTCCCTAGTCCTCTCTTTTACCCACGGTGCGAACACATCACTTGGGTGTTGCATTGAAGGAGCATCAAAAGAGGAGAAAATTGCTAAACTATCCATGGGATAGTGACCAAAGTATGACACAGAAGAGCAGCTTTCTGCCTCACAATTGCTTTCAGGAAAAACAATGAACAATCTGAAAGTTCATTTGCAACGCAGAAAACCACATCCAAGAGGGCAATGCTTTCTCTCCAAGCAAAGCACTCCATGTGAAATTATCAACTCTGTTTTTAACCCATTTAATCATTTACAAAGAAAGACTATCCATAATGTATCTAACTGGAATTTTACCTTATCAGGTGATAGAAACCAGCAAGTCTGTCACTGCAAACCATATGCTAGACATAGCTGGCAATTCCTCTGCTTATAAATCTGACTCTGGCTTTTATGAGCTCTTGCTGAAGTCATGGTGATGAGGTTGTTACTTCATAACTGAATAATGCAGTTTTATGGCTTGTAAATTCACTGCTGAATGGTTTGATGTGAACTCATGGAAAACAGAGGGAGGCAGAAAGGCTGCAGAGGAGGATGGCTGCAGAAGTCTGTCAGCCCCACTGCCCAGAGGCAACTCCACACTCCTTCCTTACCAAAGGCTGACTCAGCAGCTTCAGAAGGCGCTAGAGATCTGAAAAATACTTCACGACGCATGACAACAATGCTGAAATGTGTTTTGCCTCTGTTTTCTACATTGGTTTGAGAGTAGAAAAGAAGTGTATTCAGAGGCTGTGCTGATCATGTTTCATTCATCAAATAACATTTTGCACCCCAAAGTTATTTCAGTAGACCCGAAGTTGTTGCAGATCAGATCTGAGCCTCAGGAATTTCTTGGTTTGCAGAAGCACCCTATTCCATACAGAGTTTCTGTTCATAATAGGAGACAAGATCCCTGGAAAAAATACTGGCAGAGAAACTCAATTTCTAAAAAATATGAAGTGCCTTATTGCAAAAGACAAAGGGGAGAAAGAGAAATTGCAATACAGCACTGCAGCACAGATATGCATGAACATGAATGAAGTGTTACAGCAGAAGAGGGAGGAGAATCCACAGAGAAACACAGCAAAGATGATTACAAAGTATAAAAGATTAAACTGTGTTTCTACGCTACATGCCAACCCTCGGGGTATTTCAGGGTGTACATATTCTCAGAGAGTGTGCCTAAACAAGAGTCTGGAGAAAGCTATTTCTGCCAATTAAAGGCAGATTTTTCTGTCACCAGTGCTGAAGTGGCCATTTTATTCCCTGCCAAACTACAGATTGCTTTGAAAGAAAAAAGGTTTCTTTTTTGTTAAGACTCTAAACCAGTTACAGCTGTCTAACAAAACAGATGTGGGATGACAGAAGTGGAGGAAAGTTCACTGGATTGACTCTAAAGGAAACAATTGTGAGACAATATGCTATTCTGGATCCCTAAGTCAGTGCCGAAATGCTAACAGCTTTCATGTGGACTCCCGCTTTCTTCCCAACGGCACGATCTGCTGACAAATGTAGGCGCTGTTGAATTCTGTTTGCTGGCTCCTGGAAGGCACTGATGCCGTGTGTGCTGCTGTGATGCTCAGAATTTTAATGCTGCCCTATCGCAAGAAGAAATAAACACAGTGATCCTTATCATGATGATGTCCTGCTCCTCCTTCCCATAATTTTTGTTACCTTTTCCATTTCCCGCAGTCAAACTGAATACCTACAAATGAAGAAAAGCAGTCTTCATTTTCCATTATCATGTTGGGTTTACCCCATACATTATATAGAATACTTATTCACTGTGTAATCAGAGTACTTATTCACAGTCAACACTCCAGTCACTAGAGCTCAAGGGAACACATTTGAGCTATCTTTAAATTAGCTATCTCAGTACTGATATCAGGGTAGCTATCATACCACAGAGCACAGCACAGCATGCCGAATATTGCAGCTGCTTGAACGTTACCACAGGTATTTCTAGGAGAGCTGCAATCTCAGCAGCATTTGCAAGTAAGGGCTTTTTTCTTGCATATTTATTTTAACTGTTACAAGTTCAGAAATGAAGAAGGGAGCATAATGAAATAGAGAAAGAGATGGAGGGATGAAAACCAGCATGAATCAGCTGAAGGAAGAAAACAAAAAAACGGTTCATCACCTCTTTCATCCCTTAAGTTATTCAGGTTATTAAGTAGCATTATTTATCAAATTACCATGTAAAACAATCTTTTTGGCCTATATCTGCTCAAATTGAAGTCAAGAGAGAAAAAAAAGCAAAATGAATGGGATGAGGCTATCAACTAGAGAGACTTCCCAGGGATTAAAACTACACAGAAAAGTGATGACAAACACTAGGAATTTTGGGAAGTCATTACTATTTGGCTAAAGCTGAGGACTTTGAAAGAAGCTGAATTTGCAGTTGTGTAATGGACCTCTACACTCTCGGAAATTTTCTCATAGGAAAGTGAGAAAGCATATGGTTACTTTTGGGTGCCAGAGGGATATAGTCCTCGTCAGTAGGATGGATGGATAGGGTAAAGTCCTCAGGTAAGATGCACAAGTGACATCTATCTATTTCTTCAAGATAAGGATGTTTCCAAGTAACTAGTGCTGGGAAATTGTGCACATTTGGGAAGTCACATCATATACACAACAGAAAGCAGATCAGCAAAAGGACAACACGACTTACAGAACAAACTCTGAACTCTCTCACCGGTCAGCCTTGGTTGACTTAAAACCATTATTCGATCAACCCGATGTTTTGGATCAGAGATCTTGATGCAAGGGAGTATATATAGATAGATGAGCCATCAGTCAGTTCTTTCTCCTCCTGTTTTGAGAGTTACTATCAATCTACACAGCTTAAAGAAACATTCTCACTGATGCGTTTTCAATATTTCATGCACTTGATCTTCATTTTCACCCAGATGGTTTGCTTAGAGTCAGATAATTTTTATGATCAATATATTACAAAGCCAACAATTACCAGAATACATTACGAAAGATCTGGAAGACTGCAATGATACGAAAAAATGTTGTTTGATTTATATCCCAAAACTTGCATAAAGCCCCCAAACTTGTGTAAACCTGCAGTAAACTGAACCCTCTTCTCTCATTCCAGTAGATTACTGGATGTCAGAGGTCTTGTACAGCCCAAGCAGAGATATGGAATACAAATGAGCCCAAAAGCCAAAGACTATCAAAAAAGATTTGGTTTACAAAAGAAATAGTGCTATAAATACCCACAAAAAGCATTCCTGGCAATAACTCACCAGAGGGAGTGCCACAGATCTAGAAAGAGATAATAAAGATGAATGCTGAAGCTTGATTTTCTAAGAGATATCAGATTTTTAGCCTCTGTAGCCTCTAGAGACAGAAAGTGAATTTGATAATGTAAAAAGACTGTGATCAAAAGCCTGAATACTCAGAAAAATGCTCTAGGGGAAAGGGATGATATTAAATAACACAAACATTTAGTGTTGTACTATGGTCTGCACAGCTTCTTATCAATAAAAAATTTACTTACCTGAACATATCCTGGGGCAAATATTGTCCTCGGCTACACCAAGGCCACTACATTGAGGTCCATGAGTTCAGGCAGATGCAGAAAAAGGCAGGATTATGTTATTTAGTGTAACCCATCATTTATGAACCATGCTGACAACAACTACTTGTAATAAAGGAAATAAACAGAAATATCCGAATAGGCTATTTCTGGTTAACTTTTTATATAAAATTATCTTTCCCTTTTAGAGAAACTAGTCTTTTTCAAACTAGTGCAGCATATTCATGGGTGACTATGTCCTCAGAGAACAGTAACATTAGAAATAAATATGAGTCATCTTAATTAATTAAAGCTGTTTTTCCACTCACTTAAGTTTTTAATCTATTGCTACGCTAGCAAACTGAGAATTGACACACTGACAGTAAGGAACTGATTACGTCACCATGTGTATTTTCTGAAAAAGCAAAGAGCCAAGCACTGGCTCATCTTTGGGAGGGGAATGCAGTTCTAGGAAAAAAAGTGGAACTAAACCTGGTAAAAGCAACATCATATGCAAGACTTGAGGCATTTCTGTACTGATGTCTCTTCCCAAAGCCAAATTTCAGGAAGACGTATGCCCATACTGGTACAGGAAAAAGGCCAGAATAAGATTAATGTGAAAAGCATGCCCAAATGTCGACAGAACCAACTCATCATCCCTGCAACATGAGGGAACAAAAATATTATTTTCATTATTTCCTTAATTTAGGCATATCTCTAAAAAAGCTTTTCAGAAAGAATGATGCGTGCATTACCCACATTCAAAGCCACATTGTCTCCAAATGATGTTAAGTTTTGGCCAGGAGTAACTGTGGCTCTGCTACTGTAGGTGCCACTTCTCATCAGGGAAGGAGTGTTCATGCGATGGCACCTACAAAAGCAGAGCATGTCACAGTACAAACCTCCTGGACCAAGACCTGTGGGGAATGGTGATATGACGTTTCATTCAAGAAAGAAAAAAAATAATGTAATAAATAAAAGGTACCAATGGCTCAAGAAAATTTCACTAATTTCACAGGTAAGCTTTGAAACTATGTATCTGAGAGTTTTTCAGTTGTGTCCAGCTCTTCTGGACCTGATACTGCTATGCTAGACCTGATATTCATCAACAAGAAAGATCAGGGATCTGAAGGCGGGGGGCAGCCTTGGCTGTAGGACCGTGAAATGGTGGAGGTCAGGTTCCTGAAAGGACAGAACAAGGCAAACAAGGAACATGGAGTTCAAGAGAGCAGATGTTGGCCTGTCTGAAGATCTGCTTGGAAGAATCCTACGGTCTAATGGTCTGATGGTCTAATGGTTAGGAATATGATGGGATAAAGGCTGGACTTGCTGACCCTGGAGGTCCCTTCCAACCATAATGATTCTATGATTCTATGATTCTATACCATCCTGGAGCAAAGAGGAGTTCAAGAGATTAATTACCTGGTTATGGAGTCTGATCCTTGGAGATATACAAAATCCAACTGGAAACAGCCCTGGGTAACCTGCTTAGTTGATCCTGCTTTGAGCAGGGGGGTTGGACTAGATGATCTCAAGGGGTACTTTCTGACTTCAGCTATTATGTGATTCTGTGATTCTGTTTTTCCTAGTATTCTCATGCTTTACTTCCTGTAGTGTGAAAATACACAGCATTTTAGGAGCACAACAGCAAAAAAATGTGTATGTGCTTGCACATACACAAGCAGCCTACACAAACAGAGCAGCAGATGCCTTTACAGACATGCATTAAATGTCCATTTCTGACTGTGTGGAAATTATACCACAACCTCTGTTCTTTGATCAAGAGAATTGACTCAAGTCCCTGCACAGCAGAAAAGTTATCCCTTATTCATCATTTTTCAATCAAAGCAAAAGAAAGTGATGTGCATGCTGCATGTACCAGGAATGTTGAGAAGCAAAGTGCCAGCGAGCAAACCACATCTGTACTCCTGGTGTAAGTATCATTTTACGCTGTTCATGGCTGGAATGTGCTAAAGCAGCATGGCCCAGTTGGCAGCCAGCAAGTCAAACCCCGTGCCTCCACTCAGCCTGCTGCCTTCTCACTGAGCAGCACAAAGAACGGCTGGCTGAGCAGCCAAGTGCCTCACGGGCCTCTGGGCTCTGCTGGCTGCCTCTGAGCGTGCAGATGGCAAGAGGCTGCTATTTCTGGGGGAAGGAGGGAATAATCCTTGGTTGCCAGTGAGGAAAGGCAGGACTAGGCTGCTGCTGCCCTGAGGTGGTGAGGAAGGCAGTTGCTTGTGTCAGGAGGGTGAAGACAGGAAGATGCTGTTAGAAGACTGGGCGGTCTTTAAGGTGGAGGGATGGGGAGGTCACTCTCTCTAGGATAACACAGAATGGATCCATCTGCCAAGATCACTCTGCGCAAGTACATCTCCACAAATCCCTCCTACCAGAACTCATGATTAAACACCTTGTTCCTAATATCGCAGTCCTACACTACCTAATTCCCCACCTTCCCTTTCCAGGTGTGAGTATGCTGCCTCCCTGCCCAGGTGCAATACCCACCTACCCTGGGATATGCACAGCTGCAGCCACCCTGCAGTGCCACCACACATGCAGGAAGACTGCAGGGATGGAGTCTGACAAGCCTCTTCTAAACCTGCATGTTCCTTCCTTACCTACTCTTTTCTTTGACGTACGATATTGTTTAAGCACCATTGGTGCTTTAACTGAATCCTGTAAATAGGGAGAATCCTATAAACAGGGAGAAGAGGCAACAATTTTTTGTCTACCAATAGACTGTTAATAACTTTTACTGTCAGTCTCTTGTCCTCTCAAGTCAATTTTTCAGGTTAATTTTACTTTACTATGCTCTTTATCTATGCAAAATTATGATGTAATTTTTCACAGATATATGCAAAGACATACGCAATATTAAACAGCATTAAAATTTGTCTTACCATGTAGTTAAGAACTTGACTGAGGCCAAAGAGAATGTGTTGGACACTGACAATCAGAGGAAAATGTATTTGATGCACAGATTTTATTCACTCACTGTATCATAACTGCACACACGTATAGAAGCTACTGAGACAGCCTTACCACTCCTAGACAGAGTACTCTGGATGAATTTAGAATATTGTTTCCAAAACAAAGGCAAACTCCAGGTCCTAAATCCAGCTTGCTCATAAGACAGGCTCACCAAGCTAATTCCCCACTGAGCCTGAAGTGAGGTGTCCATCTGCTCTTCTCAGCTGGAGACATATTTCCACAATGATAAACAGCTCCTTGAAAAACTTTGAGAGACAATAACTTAGAACAATAAAAATGAAGACAAGTTATACCAGAAGTGTCACTTCAAAAAACATGCATTTCTGATAAATGAAAAGGCCTGTCTGGGATATGAACACTCTCTCCAGCTAGTGGTCCCATATTAGCACCCCTAATCCCCTAGGATCTGCAGCTCCAGGGAACATTTTCTACCCTATGGGGAAATTATCCATCTCTAAAAGCTGCAGGACACTAGACAGATGGGGAACTAATACCACACACTGAAGAAGTTGAGCACTTAGTGGCTGTCTATCTGTCTTGTTTGGCAGGACAAACAGTATGGCAGAAAGGGTAGTGTGGCCTCAGCTGTCAGGAAGGGGTGAGTCCAGGCAGGAAGGGTCTGCAAACAGCTGGGAAACCTCCCCACACTTTCTACCCCACGATAAGCCAGCAATAGACCAATACTTTTTAAACCAAGTAAGTACCCGGATTTAGTGCGGGCTTTCCTTCCAGTGACCCCTGCAGCACTGTGCAATGATGGGAAAGTGTCACGGTGTTCATTTTGCGTGGGGGGAACTGGCAGCACATCTCATGGCAGTGACAGAAATTAAATCCAAAGCTGCAACCCCGGATCTGTGGTAATCCTAAAAGTTTTACCACTAATGTCACTGGAGCCAAATTTCACTCAGATGTTCTGATGCCTGTACATCCCCCCTGTGCATTCCTTTCAGACTTTTTTTTTTTTTTTATTTTTGGTATGAATTTCCTTTTCGTTTTTTTAGGGTGTGGGAAGAGCTTTTCCCTAGGATTCCTCATAGCAATGCCCATCTCTTTGTCACAAACATGGCCAGTACGTGCCAGGAAAACAAAGCCCGTTTCTGCACTTTTGAATTCAAGAGTCCTAAGGTGGATATAGAGAAAGATGAATACTGTGAGAAGCTGACAGGAGAAAAATAATATGAAATTTAAAACAATAACCTGCAAAAAATGATTAACTGCTTTTACTTGTATTTAAACTGGCAATGTGCATGGGTAGCAATGCAACCTTTCTCAGTGATGTCTCCTGGATCCACTGGGATCAATTCTAGGAGTACAAAGATAACTCAATGCCCATTATCATTCAGGTTGAGGCCTCTGAGGCCTCAACACATGGTAATGTCAGCATCAATATGCCTTGAGGATGATGCAGCACCACTCCCGTTATTTTCAGTCTTACAAAACATCCTTTTTTTTTTTTTCTATCCTAACACTAACTTCTGCTGGAAGTCCTCTCCCATGGCTGACTCTCTGACCTCATCTTTGACCCCTCTCAAAATCTGCTCACACCTTTCTGTTCCCTGACCCCATTGCGTTAATGATTCTGCCAGTCCCAGTCCCAGCACAGCCCTGAGCCCTCCTTCAGCCCCATGGACCCCTATGCCTGCCCACTGGTGCTTTGATCCTTCCTGGAGTCATGATGCTGTTTTAACATAATTTCACTTGGGCAAAAAGTTCACAGAGAGGACATGGGTCTATTGCTTGAGTAAGGACTTTGCAAAAAAACTCAGGCTGTGCTCACTGAGGTTATACACCTCTGGAGGAGAGAGTTCACGGATTCAGGCAAGATGCTACGGCACTAAACCTGATAAGCAGATAAAAGGTATCTCTTGAATTAGTGTCACTGGTGGACACTGACTTCTCTTGTCACCACAACCAACCAGCACATGCTGCCTCCTTACTCCAAACACAAAAAAACAAATACATGAAAAAACAACCCAACCTAACCCAATCAAACCAAACCCATGACAGGTCAGAAGCTGTCCTCAGAGACCTCTGCCCCTAAAGGTACCATCATGCCTCTGAGCAACACAGAGCCACATCATATCAGCAATACTTAAATAATTTCAGGTGACCACAATGCTTTCAAGAGGGTGGTAGAGAACAATCCTTTCAGAAGACAGCCCTGCTCCATCCCCGACTGCACTCAGGGCAGGGCTCATCCCAACTGGGAAAAGCAGCAGCATTCACCACCACCTCTCATCATGGCCAGAGGAGTGGAGCAACTCAGTTCAGCTGATGCAAGGATGCACACGTGACAATGGCTTGATGTGGTCAGGCTGCATCCAGCACCATCCACCATCAAATACAGTGAGCATGCTACAGGCTGTTTAAAAGCCACAATGAGGAGACAACACACTCTTCAGTGATAGATGGCTCTAAAGAAGCTCATGCATAAAATTAGAAGCAATCTGTAGAACTGTAATTTCCATTCTCCCATGGAATTGAAAGGAGGATGATTATTACAGCAGCAATTGCTAGGGCTGCTATATCAAAAGGTCAACCTGCAATTTCATTACCTCCACCTCTCAATACATACTCATGTAGCAAAGACCAAACCGTTCACATTTCAAGAGCTTGTAACTCCTCCAGACATGTCATGTAGTATACAAATCAGAGCGCAGAGGCACTCACTTGCCATAGTAAAACTACAAGGTCTGTTTGTAGGTATATTTGAAGTTGAGGAGGTCTAATAAAACCTGGGAACATTTTCATGTTAGCTTGTTTCACACACTTCAGCAAAACAGCTTTTACTTTTTCTTATTGAGAAATTTTGCACCCTATTAACCTTCTCTCTGTTGTATCAGAAACATGAGCACAGCAACATTATTCTCCTGCGCAGGAACCACAGGCCAGACCTGTGACTGCAGATTGATCCTTTTCTTTGATTCTTTCAGCTTCAGTACATGTGCAGAATGTAACCAACTTACAAACCATATTCCTACAGGATTAAAATGTGTTTCGCTACCAGCAGTAAAAGGTGAACCACCTTACTGAAACTGAAACTTTAAACTGGCATAGTCCCTTTAACATTGCAAAAGCTTCTTTTGAAATAAAAGCCATAATATCTATTAGTTTCAAGACATTTTTAAAATTGCTAAATGTTTTGTGAATGTGATCAGAGAAAACCAAATTATCTTCTTTCACATAACAGCTTCACCTTCTAAAAAATACCATCAATGAGGAAATGATATACTAGTTCAATATAATGCTCAACTATGTTGCACCACAAGAGTATCAGTGAAATCTTGGGTGATGAACACCGTAATATTGAACATTATATGAGACTGGAGAAAAAAATGAGGGAATCTTCAGTGCATTAAAAGCAATTACCAACTAAACTAAGACCAGCAACATGACAAACTACAACACAGGAATGCTTTTGCTTGCTTGAACTGCTTCATCTGCTTTCAAGCTTCAAATAGAAGCCCAACTTAGGGACTCTGAATTTCATACCTTCTAATATAATTTGCTTAGTTCACACCAAAATCTTGCAGATAAACTATCAGTCGAGTTACTTTGATGTCATAAAACACGTCCAGACCTGCTGCAATGCATTCTGTTACACAGCAACAATACCCCATAGTTCAGGCACTGAGATGATCTCTACCTAAAATGCACGTTTACTCCTGACACCAAACACAGGGAGGTTTTTTTTAAAGGATTGTGGTAGTTAGGTCATTATATAAAACTAGAGAAAAATAAATCTTAATGTTAGAAGATCTGACATCAAACAAAGCATGGAGGCCTGGTAAAGAGCTGAATTTTGGTTGCTTCAGCAGATATTCTGGGCAGGAAAAAGTATAAACAGGCCAGAAAATTATTTCCTTCATTCGAGGCTTCCTACCAGACAAACTGCATGACATTTGCTATTAATTAAGTCTTCAGAAACTTTTCCTTGATGAGGTTTTCTAAATGACTGGGTGAGGGATAGGAGGACGGTCTGAGAATTTCATCTTGCCATGCCTTTGTACCCACAGAGTCCCCTATTCTCAGCGGAGAAGAGAAAAATCACCCTGCTCCAGAAGAAAGAAAATGTGTTAGTGGGTACATAGGACAGGCCTTTTAAAAACTGACTATGGATATTCAGAAGAAAACCCACTACTTACAGGGTAAGTTGATCTATATAAAATCCTTTTTAGTAAATTAAGAATAAGAAAAAGTAAGAAAATCCTAACCCAGGGATATTACTGCCTCCAAGCCCAGATGGACTCAACCTCTTCAAAGGACAAAATCCCACCATCTCCAAATCCACCAAAAAGCTGAATATCAAATTACCTATTTAATGTATTTTATAATGCTATCTGTGCAGGAACATATCTCATAAACGAGCAAAAACTGAACAAGAACATTCTGACCTGAAATGTCAGTCCCAATAGGTCTATGTAAGATAACCATGGCATTCGTGTGCCCCGCACTACCATAGTACTGTAAAATCTTTAAGACGTATCCTCACAAAAATCCTGTAAGGCAAGGGAGTGTTACTGCAACAGGAGATTCAGGTCAGTGCTACAAGAGGGATACTACTGCATCACATTAGTTTTACACTAATGAGAGAAGATAATCCTCCAACAGTCCCCGAAACACCTGTCATTATTAACACTGTACGGAGAATTGAGATGCAGAACGATCGTATGGTCAATAAGGATTTGAATGGAAGTTGTAGAGGAAGCATAGGTTTAAAATGCTCTCTTCTAAGCAGCCTTCAGACTCTTCTTCCACTCTTCTTATTCAGACCTAATTTTATCACCTTCAAACTTTCTCCTGGCTTTATTTGCCATCTACACAGGACCTACAGCAAATTATTACTACAGACCTAGTGCTGGCCCAATTTCTCCATAATTCATAGAATCACAGAATGGTTTGGGTTAGAAGGGACCTTGTAGATCACCTAGTTCCAACCCCCCTTCCATGGGCAGAGACACCTCCCACCAGACCAGGTTGCTCAAAGCCCCATCCAGCCTGGTTTTGAACACTTCCAGGGAGGGGGCAGCCACAACTTCTCTGGCAAACCTGTGCCAGTGTCTCACCACCCTCACAGGAAAGAATTTCTTCCTCATATCTAATCTAAATTTACCATCTTTCAGTTTAAAACTGTTACCCCTCATCATATCACTATCTGCCCTTGTAAAAAAAAATAAAAAAGTCCCTTTCCAGCTCTTAGTTATCAGTTTAAGATGAGAAAGAGGAACTTATATCAGGAATTCAAGTTTTTGATGAGGAAGAAGAAAGAACTCACAGGCAATTAATATGGAACCATATTTTGATTTCCAGTCTATGTCAGGCATCTTTTGCCTTATCGTGACTGAATCTACAATGTGAGAGAATAAAAAGGTCTCACCTCAGTCACAGACAGCTGCCTGAACACTGACTGACATGGGTACTCTCTCTGAAGTGTCAAAAGCTATGGCAAAAGTTAGTTCATTTAAAAAAGTTAAGTACATATTTGAATAGCATGGTTATATGTTAAGGACAAAAGAAAAATGTATTGTGGTTGAAGTGTTTGGGAATGTAAAACAGAACACTTGCAGACAAGACATTGGCAGAGTCTCAGTTATAATGGGCAAGTTATTTCCACTATAATATAGAGCAAGTATTTCAAATATTTGAAACATTTACAATTTTTGTACAATCACAATCCTTTCAAAAATCCACTGCATTAGCCAAATATCCAAATTCTAGCACATATTTTTACATGCAGCTGCAGTAAGAGTCAATTTTTGCTACCCTATGACTAACATGGCTTTGCCTTCAAAAGGAAATCAATGTATATTTATAATCTTTAACTCCTCTTTTCCTCCTGATAAAAATAATTTTAGGGAGTTTCTAATAAGTGGGAAATATTTGTTTTTTAAAAAATATCATATATATAAACTGCTTTCTAAATGTGTAAATTCCACAAATTAGGTACTAAGTACCCTGGGATTTTGCTTCAGTGTTACAATTCTGCACAGTATATGCAGTTTCTTCTTGAGCACGCCTAACCAATAAAGTAACATTAACTTTTACTACAAAAATAGTAAGGCACTTATGGATATTTCCCATGCAAAAATGGGACAAAAAAATCTTGATGCAAACAAAACTTAATGGTAACATCCCTCCCTATCCCTATTAACAGACTAAATTACAAATAAAAGAATTTAAGCATTGAATTCCTTAAAACAAAATCTTACTGGGGTTCAAAAAAGGAAAGAAAAGTGAGTAAGTTTAACATTAGCTCACTTAGCAATTGATGAAAACCAAAGGAAACCTGATTATCTACCTCTGGAACCAGCAGCTCTTAAATATGGCTGTGCTTTGTGTTCTCTCTGTGCAAAGAAGTATCTAAGTCATGGAGCTACACCACCCACACAGCCACACTCTCACACCTATGTCAGAATCTGGTTTTATTCTTGTCATTTCACAGAGAATCGAGGCTCAACCTTAGTCCTATGAAATCAAGCTGAAGCTTCCCTTGCTGTCAACAGAGCACCAGAAGTACCCAGTGACAGTTCACACCATCTACCAGAGATACTGCCTGTAGGACTGGATGAACTGCATTATAGAGATGGGTAACTCTTTCCATCAACTGTGGAGGAAGATTACAGAACCCTTCCCTAGGCTAGATACTTAACTTAAAAATCTGCAGAGCCAGTTGGACCCCAGTCTGACCAGGAGAGAGATCTGGCATCCATCAAAACAGAACTGCAAAGCACAGCAGTCACCTAGGGCTGCGTGGTGGGTGTCCCAGGACAGTGGGCCACCCTTCCATGGTGCACAGACCAGCCCTGTGGCAGCACTTGCAGCTCTGACTTCTTCGAAACATGGGTGGCTCAGCAACAACTCCATAACTACGTAAGGAAAGCCACAGAGGGAAGCGGGGTACAACAGCCACTCAATAAAAAGGGTGTACATGGTCCTCAAAAGCGACCCTTACACCTCAAGTGAGTTTCATCCTTCCATGCTTATCCAAAATCACTTTATTGTGTCTCCTCTCTGCAGTCTATTTCCTCTCCCAATGGCTAATTTGAAAGATGTCTGAACAAGGGATTGTGACCCACCTGCTATCAACACCAATATTTTTGTACTATAGGTAGTGGATGTCAACGGCACCAGTACAATCCTGCAGTTTCTTCTGTTGTTTCTTCCAAATAACCTTACTTCAGATGATGTCAGTGAGGTCACTCCCTTACAGTAGGAGTTGTTCATACGATCCCAAGGGAGAAAGAAGAGGCCTGTAAGACTAGCACAGCTATTCTGAGGCTATGAGAAACCTATGATCAGGTTAGTAGAGGGCTGGAAAGTGCCTTACATCAGTGCCAACTTCCTCATATCTGAATATATACATATTTAGGTCTATATATTTAAGCAAGAAGAAAAACCAAGGACACTCTTATTTGTTCCAACTATTCACCGAAATGTGAAGAATCTCTCACTTCATGAATGTAATGAAAAATAAACAAGAGTCCTAACATATAGTCTTCTGAGAACAAGATGTGGCTGTTCATAAAGCTTTTGAATGGTCTGGCAGTCCTTTCTGCCTATGGACAGACTGTAATTGCTGCCTCTCAGCTGGAGTGAACCTCCAGTCTGGTGCCTGACCTTGTGGTCACCCCACTTTCATCTTTTATATTGGCTCAGCAGACAAGAAGGCTTTATAAAATCTGTGCCTAACGTGTTTTGGCAAAGTACCACAACTCAATACTGTTTTGCTTTTGACAGGCTTCTCGTAACTCTGGCCACTTCTGCAGTTTCACTCGCTGCAGCTATCCGGTATCACCCCGGGATCGAAACGAGCAAGTGGTATGTTGCTTGCAAAAAAACTGAAAAAAACCCTCCTTCAGGCCAAAGGAAATTCACCCCCTGCCCTTGAGCTGAGCTCTCCTCATTCTCGGTCTCGCTGGGCTTGAGTCTGGAGGCAGAGATTGGCTCCATGTGCTAGAGGAGAAGCTGCCAGCCCGCAGCAAGGCTCGGGTCTGGCACAGACCCCAGCAGAGACCTCAGCAGCAGGCGTGATGGCTGGGACATATGAGAGAGGTGGAAAGCTTGGAGCTTCCAGAGCAACTGGGGTGAGAAAGCTGGCAGTTCTGCAGCTAAACAAGATTTGACACAGATATTTTGCCCACTGTTTGCTCACAGGTTTGGAAACAAAAAGATAATCAATAAAGTTTCTCAACAAGAAAAGTCACAATGAAGCCAACACAGAGACAGAGAGGAATGCAGGCTCTCACAAAGATCCAGCATTTTTTAGTAATAAATTCCAGAAAAGAAAGACAAAGCTGACACTTACTTGGTTGCTGATGCTTTCTGATCGAAATATTGAACTGTCTCGTTTGTGTCACACAACTACCCTGAACCAAAACTCTACTAGGGAAAAATGGACCACTCCTGCCCTCTCTTCCCACTTTGAGTCCAAGATAGGTACCACCTTGAACCCACACAGGGCATTTTCTCTCCTCTCTCCTCCAAAGATGTAGAAAATAAATACACGATACGCTACCCACGGTAGGGTATATCCAGGTATAGTTATCTAGAGGTATCTCTGTCACTTGAAGGCTTTTTCTGTAGCCTCACAAAGGTTGGCTGAAGTTATTTGTGGATATTGCAAATAATGCAAGAGATGGTAATATTGACATGCATGGGGAGACAGCCAGGAACACAGAGTTTCTATCTATTGCCCCCCTAACCTCATGCTAGGAAAGTATCCAGTGAAGACCAGATCTAAATAAAAATGGCTAACTGATAAAAAAAAAAAAAGACCACTGGCAACTGAAAGGGTGCTTAGGGTTCTCATGCCTCTGCACAAGCTTCAGCTGTCTGTGGTCTAAGAACTAGAATGTGATCGACTGAGTCTCTCCAGGATGCCTCTTGGCCAACTACAGGTGAGTAAGGATGCATTACGAAAAAGCCAAATAAAACCCAACCATTGTTAGTTTCAATTATGCTATTGTATTTGAATGCATTTGTCTCTAATGAACCTAAAGTCAAATTGAAAACAATTATATCTATTACAACATAAAATATTAACACTGTTTTAGTTATACTGAATAATTGAAACAGTACATGTTTGTTGTCAAAGTTTTAAAACAAGTCAAATATCTAAAGTGGTTTATTAGTAAAAAGTTAAATGGAAGGCAGTGGTTGAGCACCTAGAATAAGAAGCGATAAACCAGATCCTGACAGCACGAGTCTCTTCTGCCAATACAAACAATGTATCTTTCTTGACAGTTTATTTAAATATTTTTGGTTCACTGAATAATTAATTCCACGTTGAAACCAAGTAAGAGTTGAGGAAAAAAAACACCAAACCAAAAAGCTTCAAAGACAGCTTGCATCTTAATTCCATCTTGTGAATAAAAGCACAGGGTGAGAGGATGAGCACTGCAGTTCCAAAATCTTGAAAGCACTTATCAGAAAGAAACAGATCAAGTCATTAATCACAAAGATCTCTTCTTTAATTAATCACTTTGTTTTAAATGATAAAACTTGCAGGAAACAAATTATCTAAAAGTAAAATATATTCCATGTATATAAGGTAGTTCTGACTCATTAACAACATTTTAAGAATGTTGTTTTTGAACACTTTTCAGTTAATCTGAAAAGTTGGGACTTGGAAAAAGTAGGAGAAAATTATTATTAACCAGGGAGAGATGCATTATTCTTCTGTGCTTGTTTATGAAAAGTGATAGATCAAGGATCTGAGTGAACCTGCTGTTTCTGGGTCACAAAAGAGATGCTAATTGCAAGTTGCCACTTGACAGCTTGCAGAAGGGGAGGGCTTTGCTCCCAGAGCCAAACTGCTGCTGGGGAAGGTGTATCATATGAAGAGAGAAGAGTAGCTGCAGTGCACCCCTACAGCCTCCCTCCTTAGTCCTCGAGCAGGGACGGGTAGGTGCAGAGCCCACAGACCAAGCTGTGTTTGACTGATGGAGTCCTAGGAAAGGACAGATACCACAACTCTGCACTGCAAACACCTGAGAAGCAGGTTTAGCTATTGCAAAGTATAAGACAAGAGTCAGCTGTGTAGACTCCATGCTCAACATGAGTGTAGTACTCCTGACATCAAAGCCCTGCTCTGCCACTGACCTAAACTCCAGCAGTCAGACTTTCTACAACCTACCAGGTCTCCTGGCCAGGAGACTTTTTACCTTGATTTTCTTTGTGAAGTGATGAGAGCAATGGTCCCCTATCTTTCTTGCAGCCATGCAAGAAAGGTGGTCAAGCTGAGGTTCGGAGGGCACTTCTGACTACAGAAAATGCCATATACTTAAATAACTGTCAGTGTTAGGTTAATAGTTAGACTTGATGGTCTTCAAGGTCTTTTTCAACAAGGATGATTCTGTGATTCTGTGAAAATGACTGAAAAGTTAGTACTAAAATCAACAGGAAAAGGAGGCAGGAGGAGGTGTTCAAGACTGCTTCACTACTCTCTTAGACACAGATTCAAAGCTGTACATGATTACTACAACTAAGAAAAAATAACCTCAGAGGTAAAAAAGAAGAAAATGAGGAAAGTCAGTGTGAAGGATTCCTCTTTTCGAGATCAGGTTACTGCAACATTTGCTTTCTGTTAAAATTCTTCAAGCTGTAAATTTCAAATATCACAGGTCCTTTATTACTCTGAGAAGACAAATTTATACTGCTTAATTTGTATCCAGAAGAAAAAATGGGGAAAAAAAAAGAAAAGAAGATTCACCTGACACTTGGTTATGCAGTCATTTTTTAGCCCTGCTGTATTACTGCACAAGAGAGATAAAGTACCATCACTGGGGAAGCTCTGAATGCTGCGATGCAGCTAACAGCCTCCTGGGCACAGCTCCTCAAACAGAGCCACACTGCACTCGGGGTACCAGCATTTCTCTGAACGTTGTGCTGCAAACGACAGGCTGGCAGACTCCCTCGCTAGAGTGCCTGGCCGCTATCTACAGCAATTCAGCGTCTGGAGACACTCAAACAGTTTTCTTCAAAGGTGCCACTTCATTAAAACTTCAGTGTATAAATTGAAGTTTGGTCACATCAAACATTGTTTGGGCACAAAAAAAAGACAACTGTTGTGACAGACAGAAAGTCTGCCTGCATTGAATGGTTTGGCACTGGAAAATCCCTACCCCTTTCCATACTGCAAGGAAAGAAACAGCAGTGAGAGCTGCTGCCATCAGTGGTGGGACTCAAATGCTCAAACAAAGCTGGCGTGCTTTATTTCCACTAGCCTAAAATGGAAATTATTCAGGGCATTACCTGTATAAACAACCTTCTGTACTTCAATGCTTCGTGCCAGAAAAGTAAAGCAAGTAAAGCAATTTACTCCAAAGCATACAACTACAGCAAGACTTTGCTATTCCTGAGACCCTGCAGAAGAGAGGAGCAGTGCCCATGCACCCCACCACTCCACACACACACAGGTGCCCACCTCAGTTTTGGTGGTCAGGACAAGGATGAGTGGTTCATCACATCCCTCTACCTCCTGGTGCAGAGAGAGACAGTCACAACCCCAAAACTAGTCACCCTGGGCAGTCCCAACTCCTCCCTGCCTCCTCACGCTGCCTCTGCAGGTGAAAGTACCCAGCAGTGCAAGGTACCCAGCATGGACCCACTCACTGTTCTCTTGAGCTCGAGCATCACGATGGCTGCAGCTCCAGCTAGGTGTTGCAGCAGGTCTGAACTTAAGGAACCTTACTTAATTGAGGAATTAATGAGGAAACAGAAGCCACCAAAGCATCTTGGCTTTGCAAGGCAAAGCAGGAGTTAGCTGTTTGTTTATTTTGTTTGCTTCTTCCAGGGTGGCCCTGTGTGTCTGGAACACAAGGAGTTTTGCAGACACAAACAACATTCCTGGGCCTTTGCTGCTATTTCTGGTGGGTGTGGAAACATCCCTCGCCAACACCCGAGCTGCTCCTCCCTGCTGGGAGCTTGACAAAGCAGTACCTCCTGAGGCCAAGCTCGATCCCTCCACAAGATCATCAATTATCTCATTAAGAATCATCATCTTAAGGCAGAATTTACTCTTTAGTGTAGGGAAAAAGTCACTGGGGGAGATGCCATGAGATAGCAGCAAGGATAATCAGTGCACCATAACAAAAATGTCACAAAGCAAGCCAGGCTGTAGCAGAGCAGTGCAGAACAGGTATGCCACATCTAGGATTTATAGAAATGTTAGGAGTTCAAGAGAAATTACTCTAAAAAGCCATAGGATTTATTAGGCAGTGCTAAACTTTCTATTAGTGTTTTGACCTATCACATATAAAACACAACAGATATGCAGCTTTTTGGTGTGGAGCATGTTCCAAATACAACATATACTTTTTCTTATTTTCCATTAAAAGTTAGATGAGTTTTCAGCAGGCACTTTATGCCTATAGAATTTATTTGAGATCTCGTCTGTTAGTCCAGTTATGGTCCAAAAACACCTGAAAGGTCTCACAATGACATTTTTCCCTCCGCTGTTAGATCCTTTCAAAAGGTGAAATGTTCTCCATGGAAGGCTGGCTAGCTGCCTAGCACAGTAAAGAGATGAAGCACCTGCCACCTCCCCTCCTGTTTCTGTAAGGAGCAGAGAAAAAGGAAATCTTCGATCCTGACAAGCACGAGCTGAGCTGCATAGACACTATTGTGCATAGCTGCTGTGGGAAGGCATGGGGGAAGATCTCCAATGAACTATCAGGAAGAATCAGGAAAAATGTCATCCTCAAACAAAAGGGAACTCCACCTAGAAAGTGAACAACAAGAAAAGACCTTGAAAATTTGCTTTTAGTTCTCTTGAGCAATTTGGAACAATGCTGGCAGACCTGGGCAGACAATGCTGCTGCACTTGCGAGGTCCCTCTCCCGCGGGAGGGACCCGATACGGAAGGAGGGCCTGCACCAGCTCCACAGTACACACCAAAGTCACAGTGAGTCACAGTGCCTCCTCCCTGCTTCTTTCTCTCGTGAAGGCTAGGGGAAAGAAACTGGTCCAGCATTAAAACACAATACCAGACACACACACACCATAATTTAGTATTAAAAAGAAACAATAGAAACTATTGAGATCTCAGTGGATATTAATCTTCACTTTGTGTACTATCACTATCCACCATAAAAAGTACAATTGGTTGTGGATTAAAGATTGTTTATACATGACTTTAATTTTATTTTTTTTAATTAGCAGGAGTAAGTAGGTTTAGGGGGTTAAAGTAAAACTAACTGAAATAATTGTCTGATGGTTTTAAGGATTAAATGCTTTCCCATTCCTAGGCTGAAAAGGGTACAGCATGTTTGTAACACAGAGGTTATGGGGAGGGACAGATATTTCATTGAATACAGTCTCTTTCCAGAAAGTCAACAAAAGTGCCACTGACAGATTTTTCTGCCAAAAGAAAGCAGGCCAAGAAATGACTGGGTTTATGTTAAAATGAAAAAGATATTCCTTTATTTTCCTGTCACCAGGGAATCTCAAGTAGAGAGGCCAGTCACTCCAGTAGTGTGCTATTTGGCTCACAAGAGGCAGAAATACAGTCACCACGTGCCAAACACCCCAAGCTCCGCTCCTCGACACCTCATACCCCCTGCACTGGGACAGGATGGAAGTCGCATTCCAGTGAGAAAATGGATATTGTGGAATATGAGCAGCACATTTACAGCCAGCAAAATGAAATAGTTTCCATACAGCATCTAAGTACCTTGTGGAGCTCACTGTTATAGGATATGGAAGAGGCTAATGGTTTAAATGAGTTCAAAAAAGGATTAGGCATTTGTAGAGGATGGATTCATCACAGGCTGTTAAATATGATGGTTTGGATGCAAACTATGGCTCAGCACATCTCTATAGTATTGACTACCGAAAGTTGGAAGAGTGTAGCAGAGAAAATGTCTCTAGATTTCCTCTGATTTTTATATTCTTTAGTCCAACCCCTGTGTTACTGCAGTCTTTGCACAACTGAAAATAACCTCTCTGTGTGCAAGAGACTGAGCTAGGAAAGCCAGGAACTATGTATTAGGCACTGACTCCCTTTATTGCCCTGGGCAAGACATTTGGACTCTGATCTCTTTCTGCAGTCAGTTTGAGGCAGCTAATTAGCTAATGTTATATATGTCTTAACCATGAAATATGCTACGTATCATCAATTGGTCTCACTTAACAAACCCGGAAGAAAAATATTTATTAAAAGCCCTGTTTCTTTAGGAACTTGTACAGAGAGGTAGCTGCTACTACTCCTATCACAGCAACCTGACATTTAAAGAAAAAATCTCCCTATTAAAATACCATATTAAAACAGTACAGCCTTGAGGGTGAGACGGAATAACTGACGACAAATCCAATTCTACTCAGCTTTTACATAGTACTAGCTTCAAAGGCACGATATTAAGTTTGCACAGATACAAGACAGGTGTCACAAACTTCCAGAGATGAGGTATTACATATGCAGTATCTTCCTAGTGGATCTCCTGTCTGAGACTTAAGAACATGGATATGACTATACCATGGTCTGAAGCAACGGCAGCTCATGGAAAACACTGCATTATCTATAAACTACCTAAATCTGGACAGCTGTAACAGTACAGGTACAGCAGCATAAAGCTTTGGATAAACTAACTACCAAAGCACTTCCCCAGCTCCTTAGGGAAGCTTACCCACCTGTCCTGAGCTCTATACTTATGCTGGTGGAAATGCATAATCAAGCTAGTCCAAAATTGCACCGGGTATACAAGAATGCAGTCCCTGCAGTCAAGGAGAATGAGCTCACTAGCTGGCATAAGCCACCTGAAGCTAACTGTTCAGTCTCAACCTGTTCAGTTCTCTCTGTAGTTACAAGGGCTAGAATGACCAAGCTCAGACTGAAAGCTGGCACTGTGTGTAAGAATCAACAGTCAGTTCCAGACACCAGATTTTCTGGGTATCAATCACATATGAACTACATTTGTACCTCCATCCTTCATTCAGGTTTTCTGCTGTTTTAATTGAATAAAGTAATAAAACTATCACTGTGCTACATAAAAAGCCTTAATGTGGCTGCCAACAAGGCAAATTAAGAGACAAAAGGATCAGTAGTTTATCACATGGTTTATTGCTGAGAAAAACAGTACGTTCAAGCTATTATCACTATTATGCTACAAGTTATAACAAGAAATCAATAAGGATAAGACAGAGAAATGTTCACATTCATCCCTGAGGCACTGCAATCTCCCCTCCTTTATGCAAAAGGAGAGAAGAGAATTGAACGGCCGCAGTGTCCCAGACTGACACCAAAAGGCATGTCTATTACTTACAGAACAAGTGTCACTGCAGCAGCCATTTAGTGAACTTGGAGTGCTTTAAACCAAACCTACCTTCAGTGGATTTCCTAGCATACAAATATCGGACTGTAGGAAATGGGGTGCAGAAGCAAATCCTCTGCCCAGCAGAGATTCCCCCCAGCCCTGACAATGAACAATGACGTGGCATCTCAAGCTGCTGATAGATAGGTCTAATGTACACCTCCTGCACAACTGTACGTAAAGGAGCTCCCCTACGCTCCTGCTCTGTTCCCAACACTGCTTTTCTCTCGCCAAGCCCAGCTGCAGCACAGGCTGTTCCTCCCTCCCCAGCTCATTGCCTCCTGACCTCCGGGACCTTCTGCTGAATGTTGCCACTTGCTACTGTCATTAGTACTTGGAAAGAGATATATCCATATTACAGAACGGTAGTAGACCAGCAACTGAGACGGACATCTCTAAATGAAAGGTCAATTCATCCTCCTTGGGGAAAAAAGATATTAAGAATGACTTTTATGTAACTGTGTTGCATACACTGATGCTGCAGTGTGGCTCTGGAGAAGAAGTGAAGGAAAAAGAACCCCAAGAGGAGGTGAGGAACAGACACAAGGAATGAATGGATGAGGAGAGTGAGGACAAGGGCAGAGACAAACTGAATGCAGTAAAAGGCAGACCTAAGTTAGAGAGAGCTGGGAGAAAAAAACAAACAAAAAAACCCCCACCAACAAACCATGATGATGATTCTATTAAGTAAAAAAAGGCTCCAGTTGCTAAACCTCCGTATCTGGGTGTCGTTCTTACTTCTCACCATATGCTCTCCAAAACCACTTTTGTTTATTTGCTTAGTTATTATCAGTACATCTTCTTTATGCTTTATCAGTGAAACATGTCAGTAATTTATTTCCTATGACTCAGAAATTAGTCCAATCTATTTATAGTGCATAAGAATACAGAAAGTAGAACTGGTTCATTTTTTCCCAAGACATCTACAAAATTTCTAGGATCAGCTTTTGTAAAAATATGTAATATTAAAAAAACCAAACCGTGATGCTGAAACCTAAGCATTATATTGATGTGCACTTTGTCCATTGCTTCACTTCTATCTTACATTTCAGTATCTACATGATAACATTAGAACAGAAGTGGCCACTTAACATTCCTTAACTGATGCATCTGATTAATAAAATGACAGTAATGGATTATTGAAAAGTGATGATGGTGTTTTGTTTTTTCCCCCTCCATTATTCATTCAGCTTAATGCTGTTGTTTTTACAAGTAGGAATACATAAAAAATGACACTGGACTTTTTCAAATTCTCTCAAAATATTTCTAAAATATATATGACATACATAGAATGTTTAATTTAATGCTGTAACAAAAAGAAAACATAGTTCTTTGGGATGGCTTCACTTTTTGTTTAAGGTCAACTAAACAGTGCACCAAATTCAGTTAGGTATGTTTTATTTGACAATACTCATCTCTCATAATCTTATCTACTGCCACACAAAAATTATCATCCATTTGGGGAAGCTGCCAGGTTGCACAACATGGAGCTAGAGTATTTAAAAGAAAAAAAGCAGTGAGGTCACTCATGGTCACACCTCATTGAGCCCTCATTCCATTATTCAGCCTCTGCTACCACTCACATTAACCCACTTCTGCTTCATGATTTTCTCTGGCCTGTACTGTGCAAGAGTTAAGGTGAGTCACTTCTGCTAAATTATAAGGAAAGGCAAATATAATCTAGGCTGTTCAACTTACTTGGGGGGGGTAAGCAGGCTTTCAGTACGTAGTTTGGATTCCCATTTCTTTTTCATTTTTCATGTATCCTCTACTCTTTGTCCTTTCACAGACCTTTCTACCATTTACAGAACACGGAAGATGGGGCTGACCACTTAGGAGGAATACAAGAATGTGGTGAGAGAATGTAGAGATGCAATAAGGAAAGCTAAAGCCTCCTTAGAATTAAACCTAGCAAGGGAGGTCAAGGATAACAAGAAAGGATTCTTCAAATGTATTGGAGCCAAAGGGAAGACGAGGAAATGTAGGCCCTCTGCTGAATGAAGTGGGTGCCCTGGTCACAGAGTATACAGAGAAGGCGGAATTACTGAATGCTTTCTTTGCCTCGTTCGTTACTGCTAAGGCAGACCTTTAGGAGTCCCACTCCTACAAGTCCACAGAAGTCAGAAGAGAGAAAGACTGTACCCTGGTTGAAGAGGATTGGGTTAGGGAAAAGGTAGGTGAACTGGACACCCACACATCCATGGGGCCTGATGGGATGCATCTGCGAGTGCTGAGGGAGCTGGCAGAAGTCATTGCGAGACTGCACTCTCCATCATTGAAAAGTCCTGGAGAACAGGAGAGGTACCTGAGGACTGAAGGAAGGCCAACGTCACTCCAATCTATAAAAAGGACAAGAAGGAGAACCCAGGTAACTACGGGTCGGTCAGCCTCACCTCCATCCCTGGAAAGGTGATGGAGCAGCTTGTTCTTGGCACCATCTCAAAGAATGTTTAGAAGAGGGTTATCAGTAGTAGTCAACATGGGTTCACCAAGGGGAAGTCATGCTTGACCAACCTGATAGCCTTCTATGAGGACACAGCTAGACGGATTGATGAGGGGAGGGCAGTCGACGTGGTCTGCCTTGACTTCAGCAAGGCTTTTGACACTGTCTCCCATGGCATCCTCACAACCAAACTTAACAAGTGTGGACTGGATGACTGGGCAGTGAGGTGGGTTGGCAACTGGCTGAAGGACACAGCCCAGAGAGTAGTGGTCAGTGGGGCAGTCTAGTTGGAGGCCTGTGACTAATGGTGTTTCCCAGGGGTCGGTACTGGATCCGGTCCTATTCAATATATTCATTAACGACTTGGATGAGGGACAGAGTGTATCCTCAGCAAGTTTGCTGATGACACAAAGTTGGGAGGAGTGGCTGACACGCCAGAGAGCTGTGCTGCCATGCAGCGGGACCTGGACAGGCTGGAGAGCTGGGCAGGGAGAAACTTAATGAAATTCAACAAGAGCAAGTGTAGAGTCCTGCATCTGGATCAGTACAGGCTGGGGGCTGAGCTGCTGGAGAGCAGCTCTGGGGAAAAGGACCTGGCAGTCCTGGTGGACAACAGGCTGACCATGAGCCAGCAATGTGCCCTTGTGGCCAAGAAGGCCAATAGCATCCTGGGGTGCATTAAGAGGAGTGTGTCCAGCAGGTCAAGGGAGGTTCTCCTCCCCCTCTACTCTGCCCTGGTGAGGCCTCATCTGGAGTACTGTGTCCAGTTCTGGGCTCCCCAGTTCAAGAGGGACATGGAGCTACTGGAAAGAGTCCAGCACAGAGCCATTAAAATGATGAAGGGATTGGAGCATCTCCCATCTGAGGAGAGGCTGAGGGAACTGGGTCTGTTTAGCTTGGAGAAGAGGAGGCTGAGGGGGTAATGTCATTAATGCTTATAAATATCTAAATGGTGGGTGCCAGGAAGACACGGTCAGACTCTTCTCGATGGTGTCCAGTGACACGACAAGGGGCAATGGGCACAAACTGGAACACAGGAGGTTCAGTCTTAACATAAGGAAACACTTCTTGACTGTGAGGGTGACTGAGCACTGGAACTGCCCAGAGAGGTTGTGGAGTCTCCGTCTCTGGAGACATTTAAAACCCATCTGGATGTGTTCCTGTGTGATCTACTCTAGGATCCTGCTCTAGCAGGGGGGTTGGACTAGATGATCTTCAGAGGTCCCTTCCAACCCCTGCCATTCTGTGGTTCTCTGATTAACTTCTCTACAAGATACAATTAACAAGATAGAAACACAGAAATTGGCAGCTCATGGTAGCTTTCAGCTTTTCCATATTGTCCTCCATCTTGGCCATTTTTGGTCCCAGTTGTGCAGAATTTAGGACATACTAAAAGCTCTTTAGGGCATCACATGACCTAGCATATTAATTTGCAAACAGAAATGGAGTTGAAAAAGTAATGTAAATTAATACATTCTCCCTAGGGACTAGGGTAGATAAAATAAGGAAATGAAGGAAGAAGACAGGTCATAGATCAACAAAATGCCCTAACCTAAGTTTTCCATTGAATAAAAATTAGGAAACAGTTAGCGTGCTCTGAAATGTAATAGTTAGGAGGATACAGACTTCTGTTGCACAAAAAAACAGTCCCACAGGACAGTCAGAAGGTTAGCTGAAAGAAAAACAGGAAAGCAGAGGGGATGAATATCACCTTGACTTAACATCAGTCTGAGGTGGGGTAAAGCCTTCTCAGGATGAGTCTGTCATTGTTTGTTGCCTGTGGAGAGAAACCACATGACCAGCTTCACATACACACTGCTTAAATCATTAAATGAGATGAGTCCAAAGGTGTCACCAACTCTGCTCCATTTCAGTGGGACATTCTTCAATGAGGACAAAAAAAATAGCTGCAAGGCAGCTCCAGGGAACATCTGTGCATACATGTGCCTTTGAACCCTCTGCAAGTCTGCATTCCACTGAGTCTCTCTGTAAACAAGATGATATCACTTTCTATTTTTCATCCTTTCTGGCACACTATTTCATCAGCATTTCTCCTGTAATCACTAATTGACAACACATGCTAGCATTTTCCAGCAAAATATTTAACATTGCATACAGAGAGATCTCTGCCAAAGTTTCACTGTTCCACTGGCATGTTAGGCAATGCTGGAAATATATCCTCCCACAAGAAAGCTTGCCACCTCCACAACTTTTTTTTTTTTTTTTTTTTTTAGAAACTATTTGAAATTCACTTTTCCCAGAATCTTTAGGAGTCTCAAGCTTTCTGGAGTATTTTCTTGTTCTTTGAAAGCATCATTAAAGCAATTAATGCCTTGATATGATTTCCAGTTAAGTTCTCAATGTCCTTTTTCCAGAATGGCGTCCTACACTCTACCAGCACCCCAAGCTTCTGTTAAGCAAGAGCTAACAGCCCACACCATATCTGAAGGATGACCACACTGCAGGGAGAGGTCCTAAACAGATACTCCCCAAACCAAACGTACAGAGCTCTGTTCATGATAGGAGGGAAAAATAAGGCTTTCCACATAAAATTCTGTCCTTCAGAGCCCATGGCTTAAATAACTGTAGATCTGATGCTGTACTACAGCAAACCAGGTTTCTGGGGACTGATAAGCATGAATCCCAAGGGTCCACACTTCCAAAGCTTTATGTGAGACTTTCTTCAGCAGTAACGAGAACAGAGGGGAGCAGAAGTTGGAGAGAACACAACAGGCCTTAGCAGGTGGAAGACAGAAGATACAGGTCCCCTTTTACCAGCTGGAAAATAGCTAATTCCACAGTTCTTCCAAATGAAAAAGAACTGACCCAGCAAAGTGGCTGGAGGAGAAATTTTGTTCATAACAACAACTTTCACTGGAGGGTCCAAGATATAAAGTGAAGTATGTACTTTTGGCAAAGCAGCTGTGATATGATCATGCCTCTCAACAGTAGATCATAAGCTGCTCTGAGTCTGGAAATCATCCTGGGATATACCTCACAGAGTTATAGGAGGGATATTTGATTTCACATTAAATCATTTTTTAAAGTTCATTAATAAAGTGCAAAGTTATCTTGAAAACTCTGAATTCTGGTCAGTCACATAGGTGACAAAACTGTATAAAACTGATATAAAGAACAAGCTTGTCTTACTGCGTAAAAAAGCTGGGAGGAGTCTTTCACACTAGAGCAAATTCACATATTGAAAATTTTCTTAGCCAGTACACATCTTCTGTTCTCATTGCCATTATTGCAAATATTTATATTTGAGACACAGCAAGCTGCTACAGTTCAAAGACAAGTCTAGACAAATTCAGACTGAAAATGACATCAAATTAAACTCCGAATCAGTGGATAACTTAACAATGGATTCTAGCAAGTTCAAGTGTTTAAAAATAGGATTTTTAAGTAATGAAACAAAAATTTGCTCTAAACTTAATCAGAAATGTGTCATTGCAATGAAGTAATCATGTGGTGAAATATTACAGTCTGCCTAATGAAGAACACCAGAATACATCTAGTGGTTTCTTCTGGTCTAAAACTTGCTTACAGTTTCTCCAGGAACTCCTCCTGCAGAATAACTACCCTGGGATAAATAAACCTGTGTTTATAATAATATTCTAAGTCCACCACTATGGCATTATTTGAAAGGCCACTGTCAGCATTACAGGCCTAATGCATCAGACCATTCCTTTGTAGCATCCTCCTTCTACTGAAATAATTTGAGCTACAGTGGCACAAAAGAGAAAGGTCTTAAGACTCAAAAAATGGAGCTTTTGTTCAGAGCTGAGACATTTGATGAGATCAGTCTTTCAACTCAATATCCATGTGGTGATCAGCAACCACAATGGGAATAATGATAATACACAAATAAAAGGTAAGTAGGCTTCAGTGTAAGAGAAAGATTCCTCAAAGTCTTTCCACCCTAAAAAGGTATTCATGCTTCTGTTATTGTACAGTTCATGTTAGCCTTGTTCATTCTGAGATCACAATGCACCTCAATAGGAAAAATAAGCGAACTAAGATTAATAATACCAAATATATTAGGTTATTCTAAACAAAAGCAATATTGTCACATTTCACCCTGCAGCAGTATGAAACTTTTGCTGAGAGCCTCCTTAGCTCTTGTTGCTGGCACAAAGCAGCACACTGATCTCCTAAGTATGAAGATTTGACTGCATCTTGGAAGCAGATTTTCACCTTTAGGAAACTGGTTCACATAATTTTTGCAATCAAACCTTTGTTTACAGTGTACGTGCATGGACACAAAAAAGCTTAATGCTATTGAAGTCAATGGGATGAAAGCATGTGCTTGAGTGTTGTCTTGATTCAGAGCCAAAAAGTAAGGCTCTTAAAAAGAAGAGGTTCAAAAATGGGTGTTGGAAGGTGAAGCAGACTCTGATGGAAAATTCTGCCAAGTATTTAATACTCAGTAAATCATGACAGTCAAATATTCTTGCCCATTTTTTTCCACTTAAGCTAACATAAAATCCAAGAAGTGCAAAGCATTAGAGCCCTGACACTAAACCACCTCAACGGGTTGCATATGCCTAATATTTCAAGAATATCAACATTATCTCCACTTTCTGCAAAGGATCAGGGTAAACAGACAGAGCTAGCCCTTCATGCAAGAGTGAGACTGGCCTTCAAACTGTTTCCACATTTTCCGTCAAACTATCTTAGTATTTTTAAGCGTGCAAGACTTGTACTTGGTGAGCTATAACTTAATAATTATACTATGCTTGAAGCATGCACAGTAACATTCAGTATACAGTTGCATTGAGTCAGCGCAGCTACAGGCAAACAGCATTTTAGAGGTGGTTTTCCATGTGAACACACTAAGTCTACGTGTCTGCTTGTCAATCCTCACCACTGGATTAGAATCCATATGAGACAGGAAGAGAGGCTGCAAGAAAACAGAAGGCCAGCTAGGAAAAGGGACTCTGTTAATGACACCACTCAGAAAAAGGCTGCAGAATGCTGCAGAATGAGAGCATATTACCAGGCATCAGGGAATCCATACTGGCTCTCACCATAAAGACTGAAAACCCTTAAGAAAGCAATGTTTGTTGGTTCACTGCTGACAAAACAACTTATTGTCACTCAGAAAAGGATTTTAATAACTTAACACCCAACACCTAATTTACCTGTCCTCTCTACTAGTTTTCAACTGTTCTTAATATGCTGCCTCTGCTGGTACAGACAGCAGTATAGCATTCATGTGCTAAAACTGGAGACCAGCATGCCAGTTCTGCATTCCAGAAGAGAATGGGAAATTAAACAACTTGGAACATCTTCCTATTAGCAAGGGTCACTTTGTCAATATATAACATGATAATTTTCTATAAATACACCAAGGACTTAATTCCAAAGAGAGAGAACCACCCAAGATAGAGGACACAGTTCATCCAGGAGAAAACATATGTAAATTTGGCACAGAAAATCATGGCTAGAATTATAGGAAGGTTGCTACACAGCTTTGGTACAGCCCCCAAGTAGTACCATCAGTAGCACAGAATATAATTTTTTTAAGATGGAACATGCTTGACCTGTATACGGGGACTTGGAATGAGGCAGCCCTTCCAACTGCAGTGTAAGCTAAAAAAGGACAGAGGTGAAGCACCAGCACATATTTTATGTTGAATAAAATATGTGAATTTTAGCAAAGGATTTCATAGGAAATGTGAAGAGCAGTAAATTACATCAGGAGTACTGCCTAGCAGGAAGACAGATATAGCTCTGTTAATGGGCAGATTCAGGCCTCAGAAAAATGCCGACTTTACAGAATATAGCATACAAAAAAAGGCATGAGAAGTGAAAGACAAACTGTGGGTACCATGAGGAACTACTTCACCCTACTGAAGGCTAGAAAGGAGAACGAGCTGCACAGAGAAACGAAGGACAACAATAGTTTAGTAAAATGGGAGAGGACAATCAAGCTGAAAAGATTCCAGTCATAAGTGAAAAAAAAAGCCCTTGAAAGTAGACTACATCTTAGAGAGACCACAGTCTTGCAAAATGTAAAGGACACTGAGTAACCTATTCCCAGGATTAAACACATTTACATTTGTTGCTATATCTGAGCCACAATTCTCACCATTTTTTAAGATCAAGCCAGAAAGGAGGAGAAGAAAGCCATCTAACAGTTCTGAACCTCGTGAAGATATTGAGTGAAAAGATGAAGAGATGCAGGAAGAGAAATGAGGACCTTACCTTTATTTTTAATGCCCGTTAAATGCCTTCAAGGTGCTGACTAAAATTAAGATAAAAAATGCTATTATTACCTTCAGTTCCTTCAATCTGAACTAGCCTTTCCCCCAGTGAACTGCTATTCAGACCAGAAGACGATGGATGCCGAGATCCTTTGGTTGAGATCACATCCAAGTGAGTTTTTCCAGTGTGTCAACAGATAATAATCAGAGGAAAGGACAAATATCTCCTGCTCATCCAAATCATTATGTCCAACATATTCTACACATCTGCTTTTGCTTTTCTGTTTAATCTAAGCCAAATAATAAGATCCAAGAAGGAAGTCTTGTGATTATTGGTTTCTATGGCTTGGTAGGAACTGCTGGACAGGCCAAATCAGTCCTTCAGTCTGGTATCTTTCTTCTGATAGTACTTGTGTCAAGTTCCTCAGAGGGCAACTTAAAACTACAATAGGCATAAGCAATTTGGTAATACTAGACAACAAAAGAAAACACCTTTCTGATTATAGATTTTTTTAATTCTATTTAGATTCATAGCCCTAGAAACATTCAGTTAATTTTTCAATAGTTTCTACTCAATTTCATTCAGGGCTAAGTTCTGCACACTGGAAACAATGGTAGCAATTTCAGGGCATATGGTCAAATCCAGAAGTGTCTTAGCATTGCTCAAAACTTATTAAAACACTTGTCTCACATTAGATGCAATCAAATACCCTATAGAAATATTCTGAATCAGGCATTCTACCACTTGAACTTTCACGAGTGAATTTATTGTGTAAATAAATCCTTACAGGACCTCTACAGAAACAGTTTTTCAGTGAAATTGGGTTCCATTGTCTATTCCCAAAGAGCGTTAAAGAAAGAAAGCTTTTCTATACTGTGTTATTTATACATCCTCTCACCTCTGCATTTCTATTCACTCGCTCTTACATCTCTTTTTTTGTACAGTTTGTTTACCCAAACAGAAGATGCCTCACAGCTGAACAACAAAGAAGCAAGACTGGACATATCTGTATTTCCTCAGGTTTGCATTTTTGGTGTATTAGAATCTAAAGCTTTTCAATCTTAAGTTTGAAAAGACAACTGATTAATAATTATACCATTTAAACTACAAGTTATTTGTGGGGACAAAAGTCCAAGCTTCTAAATACTTTTTTTAACACCAGTAGTTGAGAGGAAATAATGTCAAGGGCTGAATAAGAATGGGCTGGGATCTTACCTTGAAAAGGATGAAATTGGGCACACTGAACTATGATGTTTTATTTGTGTTGTAAATGCAGTACATGAGAACCAGAAACAGTTTCTAGCTACAATTGTTTTGGATCCAGAGCCATTGCACAATGTTAAACAAACCTTACAGACTCATGGTGTTCCTACCAAGATATAAATCTCAGTCTAATATCCAAAATGTGATTTACCTCTATACTTCTCCTATGCAGGCTGTAATCTATATCTGTTAAGCATATGTTCAGCTTTCAGATGAGAAATACATATTAGCTGCCTTTACCGGCAACTTTAGATATACAAACCTTATGTCCATTCTTAATGGCACAGAATCTCTCCTGACTCTTGCTTTCATTAACTTTTTCAAACTTATCATTTTCAAGAAGATGTATTTCTTTTCTCTTCTTTTTTAAGGACAGAACTTCCCAACTTCCTAGGACTCTCACTTTCTTTCTTCTACTATCTGATATACTCGTAAATCTGTGAGAAATAAAAATATGACTGGTTGGGGATTTCTGAAAGCTCTCAATACTTTATTCCCATTGAAGTCACTGCTAGCTTTATCCCATGCTCCAGTGGGATGAGAACTCAGGCATGTTGTAGTGTTTCCATAAATGAAATTCTAGGTACACACAAAATCTATTGTTTTAATACTTTAGCATTCCATAACATCACCAGTGTGAATTTGTTCTATGCCTATATTCCCATTTGTAAGCTTCCCTAATAACGATTGAACCTGTCGACTAAACTGAGGATAAAAGCCTCAAAAGTATTTCAGTTCTGTTAGTTTTCTGAAGATAGGCAGGAAAACGGAGAGAAGAGAGACTGTATTAATGCATCCTGGGAGCAGGGAAATAGCATCAGCCTCCTCTTCACGGGTCAGCAGGCAATCCAGAGGGAGAACATTACTGTACGCCTTAACACTGGGAAAAGTTTCAAATGCAGCTCACATTTCACAGCACAGCCTATCAATGAGGTACAAAGCCTTAAGAGATCAGCTTGCATTACTTCTGCTGTCCAAAGAATTACATTTTATTTTAATTCAATATGTTAAATAAAGTTTAGCCCTTAACACAGTAGATTTAGATATTTTATATCTGCATTTAGATAGGTTTATGTCAAGCCAGAAAATACATCTTAAATTCTAAGTATGTGGGGGATTATTTATTTTTTCCTTGCTTTTACATCTGCTGATCAACAGAGGAAAACCATATCTTACAACACTAGAATGGTAGACAGCCACCAAGTATCTCCCATTACATAGTCTGGGATGCTGGAACACATGTAGAAGTCAATGACCACATGTGCTACAGCTGCAGGTGCAGGGAGGAGATCTGCAGGCACAGGTCTCTCAGTCAGCATTATGTCTGAGAGGGTTCGGTCAGGATGAGGGAACAGAGAGAAAGGGGAAAGAGGCTTCAGTTGAGCAGCAAGACAAACACAACTGCAAAGACTGAGAAAGTAGAGAGGTAACGGGATCAAAAAGCGTAGATTCATGTTTGCACTTAGATGTCCATACAAACAGCTCATACCCACAGGTATCTTCCTAGGAACTCTACCACAACAAAAGCAATGATGTTCTTTGCAGCTTGGGAGTCAGCATTCAACCAGCCCCTTTTCCCCCCAGTACTTCCAGCTCTGCAGCAACCTCTGGCTCAACTTTTGTGACTGTGTATCTTCAACCAGGCGTTGCCGGGAGCAACTTCCTTACAAACAGTGATTTCAGTCCCTGCCAGAAACCTCTGACAAATTCATTCTCTGTGAGTCAGAGCCCAGTGCCATTATGAGGTCCAAAACAGCTGGCATGGGCGATACGTATTCATCTCAGTTGACCTCTGTACATATAAAAAACTGCTAACACAGGATCTTGCACAAATATATGGTGGACTAACTCTAATAACAGCCTGTGATCCTGAAAAAAAAAAAAAAAAAAAGGAAGCCAATTCTAATCCTAATCCTGCCCTTATTCCAACAGTAGTATCAACCCTCCACATTCAATCCCACAAGCAGTAGTAGTGAATGTTACTCTTTAAGCTCACACTCCCAGAGTGGCGTAATGGTACCACTTCCTAGTCAGAAATAACTTGTAGAAGGACATTGTTCATCACTCTAAAGAAATCTTTAATCTTACCCTAAAGATGCAGCATTTTGAAGAGATCAAGAAGAACCAACTCACATTTCTCAGTGAGTGACAAAGATTGAAATATTTTTAGGTACTTCTCTGAGCTTGCTGTGCTAGTGACCTAGTTGCCCTAGACTTGCTCTGTATTGAGTGCAAAAAGGCGGCACACACAGAAGGTAATTCATCCACCTGAAGACAGACATCTAAAACAAATAGGATGAACGGTTCTCTGTGGGTGCCTTTCTCTCCCCCTCAATTATAGGGGAAGCTTTAACAAGATGCCCCGTTTTTCAAACCACCAGAGTTTGGTAAAATGAACTTTTTTTCTCTACCAGTTACATTTCTGGCTCATTTAAATACACAGTAAGGCAGACTGAATCTGAATGTAAATGTGTAAGAATGCCTTAAGCATAAGGCAAACACGTACATATGTGCACACAGATGTATGTACACACATATACCCACACAAACGCTTTCCAAATGCCTGCAGCCAGGACCTGAGATAAAGTGATCTGTGGAGTTGGGAAGATGGATTGATTCACATCTGAAATTTCAGCTGGGATTAAAGGCTACTACTAGGAAACCTAGATTTAGATCTTTAATTTTAATCTGAGATTTTATTTTCACTTTTCAGGCTTGTTTGTTTTAAAAAGAATATTTATAGAAATAACCATTAAGAACATATTTGTCTGCAATTAAATATAACTTAGCACAAGATCTAGTAATTCTTTCTGCTCCCTAAGAAGATGAGTTATGTCTAATAATATTTAAAACTACTTTGTCTTACCATATATTTATTGCACATCCTGAATTTTATGATTTTTAAGATGTCAAATATTCATAATAAGAAGAATTATTGTTTTAACTGTGATTTACACCAAGATGCATTTATACAGAAATCAGAATTCAATTAAAATGTGCATATCCCAGCATTTTAAATAGCTCTTTGTTAAATATAATTACCTTGTGTTGAAAGCACCAGAAAAAGAACTACCATAACATGTTTTGCATTCAAGTTTGACTTAGTAAATAAAGGAAATATTGCCTATCAATGGACTCTCATTGCTCCTATTCACATAATAGCAGACCTATTTTTGAAACAAGGCCCCAAAATAAAATGAAGTAAAAATGTAAATCTTTTTGGAAGCATCCGTGTGGGTATGTTCCTATTTGTGTTTTGGATATTTTTAATGCATGATGACTTCATACACTTGTAGTTGTCCTTTCCTTATGGACTGAAAGAGAAAATGAATCATTCTGTTTGTGTGCTGTTTGTTTTGTGGTTTTTTGTAAGCCCAAACTGATTTTCTCAGAATTCTGAGTGAACTAAACAAAATGAAAAAAGAATATTCACTCTACACTTGCCAGGGAAGTTGAAACCTGGAATAAAGAAAGTGAAATTTCTGTAAATTCGCACTTGGAGTCTCAGGTTTTGAAAAAAATGCAAACACCAGCATTCAATCTACTGTAAATACAGAAAATGCAGGTATTTAATGCACTACATCCTATTGTCATATGGTTGCAAAACTTGATCTGACCTCAAGGGACAAAAACCAGTTCTTCAATTCTATACATAAGAAACAAAGAGTATTTCAAGTAGTACAATTAGACACATCTCAATGAAACAGCATTTTGCAGTTATCCAATACCATGTGTTATATCTTGTGAGGTATTGCATTTCACTCACATCTTCAAATAAGCTGTCTTCATTTCAAATAGTTTTTTCTTTTGCAAACTAGAAAGCACGCATTTTTGATTAACAATATTTTTTGATACAATCAAGTCCTATATTTAAGAAAAAAAAACCCTCAAAAACTAATCATAAAGAAAAATTTGCAGATTTTATGAAGATTTGTGTACAATAGTCTCCAGAGCATAGCAACCCCAACAGCATTCAGTTTGCAATGCAATAGATGCAAACAATACAAAAAGTAAATAGACCTCACAGTGCTATTAATTTTATCAAGATCATATTACATCAATTCTTCAAAACAACATAGGATTAGAAAGATTTTCATTGAAATACAAAACATGATGACAGCTGAGAACAACACATTTATTGCTGTAGTATAAAAGTTTTATGTCCAGACAGCTCTAAAACTGTAGAAGCAAAAAAGCGTGACCTGCTTCTCTATGTCTATCAGAATGATAAAAAGTCCTGTATAGTTTATCTAGAAGGTTGTAGGGCCTGTTAACAAAACTGTATCATTTGGACATCTGAATTTGGAGTTAGGTCCCAGATACTGAGAGATGAGCATCATCTTAGATCCCATGTATACTATCAGGGATAGCGGAACTAAATAAATTTATAACACTCAGCACTTATTGGACAGAAATCCTAACTATAAGTGACAAGGGAACCTTCTCACTGATTGAAAATGTCATTTGGCCCACAGCAGGGATTATTCTCAAAACAGAAGGCAAACAGAAAAGGATTATTCTGAAATTATTCTGGCAGGAGGAGCCAAAGGAATGAAACACAAATGTTACAGCATAGAGGCTACATGTCTTTAGAATGCTCTATGGAAACACAGATATTTACACTAGAATCAAGTAATATTGCATGGCATTTGATTACCTTTCCATAGACAGACTAGCTGCAACACACAGGTACGTGCACACACAGTATCACACAGACCAGGAACCACGATTTCTCTCTTAGAAAAACAGGATGTGGGAGAAGGTTACAGAACATGGTTAAGGTTTCAAAACTTGATCCTTGAGATCACTACAAACCAAAAATCTAACCAAAGTTGCCCTAAGACGCCCCCATTTAACACACCAATCAGTGGCAGCATGAATGCAAGCCTGAACCACTTTTGCAGCTGAGGATTTCTCCAAGGGGAGGACAACCAAAGCTGTCTGAGGTGTATTCATTACATTTTAGTTTAAAAGTTGCCAGAATAATCACAGGGAGAGACAGTGACCGCTAGAGGATAATACAGCTTACAAAAGAATAACTCATAATTTATGTGTTTAAAATTAGACAGTATCTGCTGCTGCCTCAGTGTTGATTGAGTGATCCTGTTGGCTTTGTGAGACACACTGCCAGAAAACTGTCTTCTCTCAAGATTCCTCAAGCATATGTTTCTTTGCACATGGTCTCTGGCTACCAGAGCTAGAGGAAAGCACACATGAAGAAGCTGCCTCTCATGTTTTTTGTAATATTCCTTTCTCCTGCCAGCCACGGGGGAGAAAAGTCATAATTGTTTTACACATAGTTCAACCAGTTCTATTCCTTCTCTTCTCTACTAAAAGTCAAATACGTATCTGTAGAGTATGAAACTAGAAATACTGGTTAATACTGGAAACAAGGATCTCACTCAAACCACAGTGGCATTAACAATTTCATTATAGCTTGATTCGTCTCACTAAAGATGTCTAAAAATTGTCAAATTAGATTCAATGTAGTGCAGAAATTAGGTGCTAATTAAGTCATCTGAACACCTGAACTTTTGCAACATAAAAGTTGTGAAATAGACTAGCAAATTTATTTATCAGTCATTACTAAGAGGTGAAATCACACTACGTTGTTAATAAAGTCACAATTACACTAAATTACTTTTGTACACATTGAGCACAACCACACAATATTGAAAACTGCAGTCCTGGGAGAAAGGTGAGGATGGTATCTACACCCAGTGTTCCTCTTCAGCAGGAAGTGAAAATGGCACGTGTGGACACAAGATGACACAAGGCTAAGCTGTGGCTTCAGTTCTTCGGGCAGAGGGGAGGAGACAAGAGGGAGCCCCGTCCAGCACACACTGTATCGAGGGGATGTCCTTCCATGTTCATCAGCAAGACATGGAGCAGGTACTTTGGTGGGGAGGAGTCTTAACACACTATCCAACTTCTTCCAGTCTTTCTGCCTTAATCATTATTTATGACACCTTTTTCTATTGCACTGTGTTTGCACACCCGAGGGGAAGATTAACTGGGAAATCGAGGCAGGGCTGCAGCTCCTTCCCCATCTTCCCTCTGACACTCAGTACATGCTGGTAATGCACATTCTCAACTAGCATGATTTTACCCTCTCATCCTGCTATGTCTAGCCCTACAATGAATCTAACAACAACAAAAACATACCGTTTTTAGTTCTTCCATTTCCTTTATTTTGTACATATAACAAGGCACTTTGTACCTGATGTGACTTTGAATTTCATTTTAAAAATATGTTCCAGGGTAATCCCACACATTTAGTCATCTGGCAATGTATTTTTGTCCTGGCAAGAACTGAAATGAAAATGTCTGTTGCTAAAATATTTTTTCTTCCTTTTCTTTCTGGTTGCTTTCCTTTGCCTTATTATAAGAGCAAATATTTGGCAAAAGGTTTGTGAGGGCAGTGCTTTATTTTCAATATAGTAAATGCAGGGATTTGACAGGTGCTAGAAATCATCAGCTCCCAGTACTGTCAGTCAACTTTGTTTTTCTGGGCCTCAGATGTCAGCATCGAAAATTCAATAATTTACTACATTTTTATCAGAAATGGTGCATATGTGCAGGTAAAAAATGGCCATTCCATGTGAAATCATTCAGCAGCCGTTACGGATACAAACTCTATTAGTATCCGTCACAAGCAAGTGCAGTGTATCCTGGATGTGGCACGTAGCTTTGTTACAGTAGCTCAGCTAAGTCCCTAGTGGAAGCTCCCTGGGTTTCTTCTAGTCAGCTTTCTGCAGGCTCACTCACGTTCTCCGAAAAGCCATGCAGCTGCTGCTCCACCGGTAAGAACCTCTGTCAAAACCAATTTACAGATCTGCCTAGATTCATGCGCTGGCATCAGATCCTCTGCTTTATCTGGTAATTTTGAGAAATTTTAAACTGGGGAAAACATCAAGCTGACAAAATAATGGTAATACTGTGAAGTTCATACTGGTTTGTCTTTTAAGTATAGGCTTTGCTTTAGCCACAGTAAATGTAAAATAAAAATAAAAAATCAACAGTATTGATTAATAATGAATAAGCAAAAAAATGGATGCCTGCTACCCATGTGAACAGAAGCCACATTAGGTGACCAGGCTGGCTATCCTTTCTAAAAATTAAAAAAAAAGAGGGCAGCTCTGGGTATTTCTGTTCTGGTTTGGCCAATCACCATTGAAGACCTTCTTGAAAATGAAGTGCTAGAAATACATTGTCAAAACAACAACGATGTGCACTTACATTTGTAATCGCTTTATTGCAAAAGCATATATAGAAATACATTCTGTCTCTCTTCTGATTAAAAACAAAGACCAAAAAATAACAACAACGAAGCAAAACAAAAACAAAATCAAATCAAAACAAAACAAAAACAAAATAGGTGACACTATTTCCCCAGTCAGTGTTTGGACTAATGGCTTGCCTAAGGTAAGCTGAAAAGCAATCTGCCTGACAAGGCTGAACTTTTGGTCCTGCAAGAGTTGGTGATGGCACAAAAAATAGCAGTAGCATCAGGAAAAGGCATTGTTGTTCTAAAGGTGCAGGGAGAAATCCTGAGACAAGATCCTTGTACCAAAATAAAAGGCAGCACCTGCAAGCCTCAAAAAATATCCTGCACATATTGATGAAAAAGCCTTTAAAGTCATTCTTCAAAAAAATAGAATGAACTGACGTACCAAGTCATTAGGATTTCTTCTTCATGGCCTTCCTGTATTTCCATATGCTTTAGATGAAAGCAAACCCAAGGAACACGCAAAGAAACAAAACCAGGATAATAGCTTTCCCTCTTTTGTTCCAGGGTTTATTTGGAGGGAAGACTGCTATTTAACTCCCATGCCACAGGAGTTATTTTCAGGCAAGCATGTGAGAGCCGAGACACTGGATTTCTACTCAGGACACTACAGTGGGGGGTTTTGTGTGATTCTCTGTTTCCCAAAAATGGTGTCTACATGCCCTGATATTTTACTTCAGTATGTCACACAGTTCTGAGCCTGCAAAAACAGCAGCAAAGTAGACAGGAGGTGGGACACCACAGGCAGCAAGGCCACAGCATTTTAAGGATGGCTGCACCCTGGTAAGGTTCTCCAGTCTTGGCCCCCATGTAATGGCTGCTGTGGGTGGCACTTCTGCCTCTCCAAGCTGCTGGGGCTCAACCCCTACAGTGAAACAGAAGGTATTACTGTGTAGTGTTACTGTCCACAGAAAAACATTGTCAAATGCATGAGCACTGGCCAGTGAAGGGCTGCAACATGTGCTGTGATGGGCTAAGGGACTGGGGAAAAAGCAGGCTGAACAGTCAAGCTGGTCCACTTCTCATCCTCCTCTGCTTGCCGCTGTCGGAACGACACCAGTCCAGGATTGGTCCTCAGATGTGCACTAGAGTATGGCATGACATTCCTCTGTAATGCAAACAAGTTTCTTTTCTGGAGTGATGCTTGTTTCCATGCTCTGGTGTAGCTAAGGGAATTACTTGTGTGTTGATGACTGTTGAGAGGCAGGCTGCATGTATTGAGATGGGGATGCAACATCCAAACCTGGCTCTGCTGTGCACATCCAAGGACAGACCCAAGACACTTCGGCATCACTCAAGTGTGCTGCAAAGGTGGGTTTGTCACCAGGCTCCCCTTAAGACACCAGGCACCACCTAAGACCCCCTGAGTGCACTATAGAGTGAACACGGTGTGCACGCACCATCAGAGAACTGACTTTAGAGGTTCACAGATTTTCACATGCTAATTATGTAAAAGCAGATCACATATATACTAGGAGCAGCCAGATCACTACTGTATGATGGAATAATTTTACCTCTTGCTTAGAAGAAGAGGTTAATTTTGGCTCCCATTTTCCAGGATCTAATGAATGACAGGAACCGGTGAGAAAAGCATACCTTGTCATGAAACTCTCCTGGGTGACAAGGGTTAATTACAAAGAAAAATAAGACCAAGCCTATCCAGGCAAAGAACTGTTCTCTGCTATTATGAGGATAGAAGGAGCAAAGAATAGATTTGCCTTTCTCACAATTACATATCCAACCTATGAGAAGTGCAATGATATATGCAGGCATGGGGGTTTGGGAGCCCCAGGTCACACAGTATGGACAGTAACGAAGCAAACTGGCATCCCTCTGTTCTGACTTCCAAACATTCAGCACCGTAGCACAGCAACGTGAAGACAAGTTACAGCAGAAAGGGAACAGGCTTACAACCTGATCCAGGAAAAGAAACAGTACTGTAACTTCGAGGTTTTCTATCAATTTCAAAGCAGCAATTTCTCTGTAGGCTTCTGTCATGAGGTCTTAAACCCTTTTACTGACATCTGGATCTGTTAGTGAAATCATTCCTTTCAGCGTTTATCCCTGCTGAGACATCATGATTAAGAAGCTGTGTTGGTCCATTTCCATAAAGAATCTAAAGGCATGATTACCACCTAGTCGCCGTTTGCATTCAACATGTCTGTCACTGGTTGGCTAAACCAAAAGATTTATCTTTCAAGCAAATTCCTCGTTGAAAAATTAAGGGCACTATGGTACATAAAAGGCTTCCAAATTCCACAGTACTTCTGGTAGTCAACATTCCATGTACCTATTTTTATTCCTTCTCTCTAACCAGTCTGGGTCTCTGCTTTATCCTCAATCCACTTTTACTGTGGGTCACGTCAGATTAGAAATACATTCAACTACGAGAAAAATCTTGTGCAAGTGATTCAAGAAGAAACAATAACAAAACCCCATGCAAATTACACACAGAACCTCTTTAAGAAACAAATGGAAACCATGAGAGACGCCAAAAACTACTGAAAAGTTTCCTTAAGGTCTTATTTAGAAATGTACTACAGCTGAAGTCCCTTGTAGGATATCCTGTGTACAACACATAAGATTGGCAGTATAGGAGAAAAAGCAGCCGGACACGGTGAACTCATGATGCTTTGTTCTGTACTTTTGTTACACAATCTGTGACTACATCAGTTACCCCTTCATCTCTGTCAGTGCAAAAGATTTGGGTTTTTTTTCAGAGCAAGGACTCTAAATGAGTATCTTAACTGTGAGTACTGTAACGCTTACCTACATAAGCCCCTCACTACAAGAAGGACACTGAGCTGCTGGAGCATGTCCAGAGAAAGGCAACAAAGCTGGTGAAGGGTCTGGAGCACAAGTGTGATGGGGAGCAGCTGAGGGAACTGGGGTTTAGTCTGGAGAAAAGGAGGCTGAGGGGAGACCTCATTGCTCTCTACAACTACCTGTCAGGAGGTGTGTAGACACAGAGCTTCGGGACATGGTATAGTGGTGGACTTGGCAGTGTTACGTTTACAGTTGGACTTGATCTTAAGGGTCTTTTCCAACCTTAATGATTCTATGATTCTATAACAAACTGGCCACTGAATTCCTAAGCATTTTCTTTTATCCTGTATTAATTCATGTAAACTGTGAGTCAGACTCTGCTGCACTAAGAGCTGATGGAAGTTTTGTCATTGAGTTCAGTGCAATGAAGGTCAAGATGGCTATTTTAAAAGTTTTTCATGGACCTAGGGTTTAATAAATATTTTTATAGAGTGTAACATCATCCAGCTCCAATGCACAGCAGGGCTAAAATACATTGGCAGGAAGTTTGTCCAGAAGGTAAAAGTGTGTCCTCCTGCACCATCTCCAAGTATGCAGAGCTTTGACTGCCAAAGCAGAAATATGGGATGTTGGCCTTCACAGCATGGGACACAGATCAAAAAGGAAGCATGAAACTGCACATTACTGAAGTACAATAGGAAGCTTGAGATCATGTAGGATTTATTCACTACCAAAAATAATAGAGCCAAACCCAAACTCCCAAAAGAAAATCTAGTCAGTTTGACAGTGTAAACAGGACATTTCCCTAGCTTTGTAAACAGAGAATTGATTTGAAACAAGCTGCCAAGTAACCTAACACAATCCAGTATTTTAGCCAGGAGATCCTCACCAGAAGCAGTGACGTAAGTGGTCTCTTTTATCCAAAATGAGGCATAATGTAATCAACTTCATAAATATAATAGCAGGAGTTTTGGAGGCAATTCTTGAATACAGCTTGAATCAACTAACTAAAAGGAGTACTACAAAATTTTCCTGCTACAGTGGGCAAATTCTTAGTACAAAGAATGTCAACACAGAGCATTTGTGGCATTTCTTAGGACCCGTTTAATACCCTAGCGTCAAATCCCTGCGGATCCACCAAAGCCAGAGCAGGCAGAGGCAGACAGCCCTTCTCTAGGACTGGGGACATGCTATGAACACTGAGAGTTAAGGTTTCTCAGCTGAGTAGGCAAAACTGTATGCTGCTACACAGAATGGAGGCAGAAAGCAAGGAGAAGAGACACAGCTGGGCCCAGAGATGTGGAAAAAACAGACTTCATGTTCCTGCTACTGTTGTGTGTGGGAAAAGGGGTGAGAGTGCGAAAGAGGGAAAGTGGGACAGAAGAGGCAGGGAAGGTAACCACTGCTTCTGAGGCAGGATGTGTTCCACCCATCGCCTCTGCCAGCTGCAGTAGATGCCATTACAGAATGGTTGAGGTTGGAAGGGATCTCTGGATGTCATCATATTGCTCTGTAGGCAACAAGGAGCTGGACATTTTGAAAGTCTTTTGGACTTGTGGTATCGCAGGCATCTGCCTACTCTTCCTATGTTCAGAGCCAGTCTTGTAAGATATTTTACTTGGTGTTAAAGTGATCAGTCTGTAATCTGCTGCAGATATATTTTAATATAAGCAAGACTACCCGTATGAAAAGACTGGAGCATAAAACACACAAACTTACGTTGCATCTTTTGTATATATACTACTATTAGAGGTAAGAAATGAAAGCCATTCCCAATCCTTCTAATTTACTGTTCCCCAAAGGAGTCCGTTGCTGTATAAATAACACACATTTTGCAGATCTATTCCTTTTATGCAGTATTTACACCCAGTCTAAAGCAGCGCCAGAAATGTAATGTAGTAAATTTTATAGTATTTTGTTGAATGAATTTCTGCCTTCGATAATCCTTTTCCTTGTAAGTTCCTTTTTACTTAATGAAAATTTTAATAACATGTAAATTACTTTCAGAACTTCCACTTGCAATCTGGAAAACTGACAAACATTTTTAAACATAACTGTTGTTTTCAACTCAAATTCCACAAATTACATAGCTAACAGCATCATGTAAAGAGGATCTTAAATAGCTCAAAAAGTTAGGCTCAAATATTTGTCTAACAGTCCATTGTTCAACCAGGACTTCAAAAAGTTACACAAAACCAGGGCAGGGTGTGAGTGTGGGGGGATTAGTATTATAAAAAAAAAAAATCCCTAGGTACAATATTTTTAAGATATTAATGATAATTTGGAACAAATTATATTGTGTGCTTATTCTCAGTTCCCTGGGCTTGTGTTGTCTTATTTATGTATTATATATGTGCATACATAACATCCTATACTAGATGACATGTCAAAGATACTATATACATTTATTCTGTGTATATACATAATATTCATGCCTATGATACATATGCATTATATTTTTAATTTTAACAGAATCTTTGACAAATTTTGCAAATACTTGTACTCTTGCTTCATTGTAAGATACAGTTAGTTTTACTCCACATTGTCTTGCTTACATATAAGCTACCTGAGCTTTGTTATCACAGAGTGGTAGGACTGAGCCTCTTGACTTTAATCGAATTATAAAGATGCTCAAAGTTAAGGACATGAAGAATGTTACTGCACTAATGATTCCCCATGAGTTTCCTATTTATGCCTGCTCATAGGTGTTTTATAAAACACCATTTCTCTGTGGGATCACAATGAAAAAACCTCTTATTTTAGAATTCTCAGCAGCGTCCAGTTTCTAAGAATCAAAGCAATAAAATTATCCACTTTTCTCTGCAAGCCTTTTAAGAATTAGCTGGCCTAATTAAGTTTCACACAAATACAATAAAAAAAAAAAAAAAAAAAAAAGAAACAAACAAGAAGTGTTGAGAGACTGGCTGCAGAGTTTACAAGTGAAGTGACTCCCACTACAAAACATATATCTGCCTGATAAAACATGTTTCGAACGCCTTTGGAGAACTCCTCCATGCTGCTGAGTCAGAGTTGGAATTCTCATTGAATATCCTTTGATACTTCAGTCCAAAGAGCTAATTATGCAGGTAAGTAATACAGATACAGTAATACAGATAATTATCAAAGTGAAACAACTGTAGACCGAAGTGCATTACTACAGGTAAATTACTAAATTGTATTTTTTAAATCTGATAGAGCCTGAAACACACACTTGTTACAAAATCTACAATACTAGTCAGGAAAATAATGCTTAGAAAAGCAAATTTATCTATTTTCTAGTTGGCACAATTTTATGTTACCAGAGTCCTTTAAAAAAACATGTATACAAGCTTAGTATAGAAGAACTCTGTAGGTGCATTCTGAAACCAAGGTTCCTATAACACTAATGATACAAAACCCATTTCAAAGCGATGTGAAAGAAACCCCAGTTATGTCTTTTCCCAAGAACAGACAGTTAACACCCATTTGGTGAGAGAATACTGCCCAAATCATCAAGTGCTTTTCCCTGTGCTTAGGTACAGACCAACAAAGGGAAGGGGAGGGTAGAGTTAATGGCACACAACCCTTTGGACAGGCCATCCAACAGCCAAAAGCTGTCCCCATTTCCTCAGAATAGTCATGTACAATCTACTTTGTATTTTGGTGGTGCAAACCAAAGTTTGGAAATTCCTAATTTTTTGGATCCAAAATGAAAACCACAAGAGCCCAGAATCTCATCTCAATTTGTCTGATCTTATGGTTTCAAATCCACATCAGAAGATACTGACTGCATGGCGTTCAGTTGTTTACATACCGAAATGATCTGACACTATGCTGTCTGTTCTGTTCTGCCTTTTCTTTAAAGTTTGGATTTTAAAGTTTAAAATACGCATAGTGATGCTTAGTCTGAGTATACAGACTAGGCATACTTTCCTAGATTAAGCATTCATACAGATGTTTTTTCAATACAGATAAGAACCAGGAACTGCTGTTTCAGTTAGACACCATACAGTAAATATTATTACTTAGCACTTTTCAACTCCACTTTTCATCTCCAAGTACACATAAACAACCAAAACAGCAGAAACAAAACATCAGGCTTCTTGTAATTAGGCAGTATTACCTGCATACTGCAAATTGGGAAACTGAGGCAAAGAGAACAATGGAAGCATCTGGAAGCCTCTATGTGCTATTCTGCTGAACTTCAAAGGACTTAACAGATAATGGCATTAATAAACACTTTAAACAAATACCACTACATGTGCTATAAATGCATCTGGCTTCTTCAGGATGCTTTAAAAAATTGATTAGTGCTACACTGGACAGCTGAGTCATCAATGTCTGCCCTTCCACTAGGACAAGAGGATGTCATGTAAGCAGGTTATTTATATTCTTAATATCTTCAGCAGGAAGTACAGTCTGGTTAGGTTGGGCAGTCATTAAGTAGCATTTTTTTTTGCATGGGCTGCCCTTCATCTAAAGATTTCTCCCCAGAGCAACCTCAGTATTATGTAGGAGCAATACAAATAGGCCAACCTCTTTTAGCCTAAAAGAAGAAAGACAATCTCAAATCACGCACAGCACAAAGGTTTGTTTTGGCCGGAAGCAAGACCAAGCCCCCATGCTAAAGCTCTGTGTATGCAGTATCACTAGTTTATCCTGCTTGGAGGTAACAGAAATCTGGAATGCAAAGGATTGTTTTCTTTTTTAATAAAATGTGCAGGTGGTCTTGGACTTGCCAAGACATAACATTTTTTTAAGAGCCGAACAGACCTTGCTTCCTCTTAAGTATCTCTCTTAATTCCACAACATAATAATCATGATCATCAACACAGAACATAATATTAAATTAGTTTTTATACCTGCTGTGCATTTTGAGAGAGACTGTTGGAACATATTACTCCCAGTGTATTCTGTGTTCTTAGATCCTGTTCTGTAATGTCATGCCTGCAAATATTTACAAAGCAAAAAATACTGTCTTACACAGCAATACAACCCACGTCTTTAATGTTATTCCATATCAGCGCTCCAGACCAAAACAAGACACAAATACCACTGAAAATTATAAAAGACAGAAATACTTTTAGTGGCCTACAGCCAACTATGGTCTAAACACTTTGCTTGTGAGCTCATCACATGCATGCAACATTTGGAATACAGCTCATAACCTTTGGCTGCACAAATATAGTCCTTTAGTCAACAAACTCAAGCAACAGTTTGGTTCACTTGAGTAAAATGAGGCCCATCAGCAGTTGATGTGCTTTAGATGTTGTGACCTAATGCCCAGCTCCACTGGCCAAAAGACAGAACACACTGTCTTTTGCAGGGAAAAAGCAAGAGGATTCCCGAGCACAAGAAGAGAGCAAGGCTGCAGTGTGCTAGGGGTCTGCATATGGTCTTCCTAGAAGTGTGTTACCTCCTCAGTACATGGATAACACCAGCTAAAAAGAACTGCAGAGGTGTCTGATTTTGGCGTGGATATGTTTCACTATGTCTGGAGGCTGTAGACCTGGCTAGCATATGGCCCAGAAAAGTGAAAAGCAGCATGTACTTTCATATAGATGTCCTGCTTTCAAGCAGCCCCACTACCAGTCCACCCCGGTACCTAGAAAGGTCAGATACTGCAAGCTGTGGAAGGTAATTGTAAAGGTACAACGTTTAATCACATTAAATGATCACAGCCAGGAAAAGTGCAATTAACTAATGATTTTACATAGGCTTGTGCTCTTCATCACCCCAAGAATCAATTTCATCACAGGAAGTCGTCTTTTGAGGAGTAAAACACCCATCACACTCCCAGTAAGCTAAAAACTTTATTTATATTAGGGGTTAATAATTTCTTCACTGACTCTGCAGAGAAGATCAGGGTAAAACACATTTTGAAGTTCTAAATAAATCCCTGCAGTTTTCCATTAAAAAGCTTGATTGGAGTTTGCCTTGGAAGGAAGCTGGCATAGCTTATGTCAGAGATGGTCTCAGTCCTTCTGTGAAGTTTAGGATGGCAGGCTAACAAGTCATGAAGCTTGATAAAATACACAATACTTGTAAAGGATTAAACAGAAATAATGGATATGTGCTTTTATTACAAACACCTACATCTTTTATTAGATTAAATTTGACATCTGAGACAGAAGGAACTGCAATTCTGTCTTGTTGCCAGACTCGCTATCTCAGTTCTATGAAAAAGCCTCTTCACCTTCTCTAGGCCTTATTTCAGTGACTAGGAAAGGCACAGGAAAGGTTATGAAGTTCAGTACAGCTCCAAAGCTGAAACAAAAACATCTTCCTAAATCAACTGTATATACCCATTACATACATTGTATACATGCTGGAAAATAAACACTGGCAAATACAGAGTACAGCCTTGGAAATGGCTCAAGTGACTGGGTTTTTGAAAAGGTTTTATAAAATATACAAACTCTGGCAACTAGAAGATGTTCACTTGAAGACTGAACTTAACTCTGTTCATTTTCGGCGATCTTGCACTTTGCTCTGTAAGAAGGTACCGTGCTAAAGCAGGTCCTCCTGCGCCAACTGGCACAGCACAGGCTGCCTCCCAACCACAAGACCTGGTATTCTATGAGGAAAAGTGGACTCCAAAAGCACATTTCAGTGGTGCTGGTTTTACACAGCCTCCGCATTCGTTCACCACGGGGCCACAGCCCATGGCCACGGCGACTGCTCCCTCACGGCACCTGCGGGGAGCCCCGCGCAGCTGTGCTGCAGAGCCCCGGCAGCACCTCCCCTGCGGAGGACAGCCTCTGCCGGCGGCTCCCGGCGGGAAACGGCCCGGAGTTCAAACATGAAGACTGAAGCCACCCGTCCTGTGAGGCGGGCGGCGTGTGAGAGCCCGCAGCCGCCCTCCCCCGTACTCACCATCGCTGGGCACCCCGCTCCTGCCAACAGCGCGGCGGGCACAAGGGACGAGGCCGGTCCTCGCGGGGCACTGCCCAGCAGAACCGGGCCAACACCCAGCCCTGGGCCCCGACCCTCCCGCCCCGGAGGACGGCACCCCGAGAGCCCTTACAGGACAGAACGGGGCAGAAGGCCGCAGCGGGGCCGGGAGCTCCCCCAACACCCCTGAGGCGACGGCGGCACCGCCCGCGTGCCCTCCCTCGCCTGCCACACGCGGCCCGTGAGGGCATACAGCGGCGCCGCCCTCCCGTCGCTGCCCCCGGCCTCGGCGTACCCGAGGGACACAGAGGGGACGGGGCCCTCAGCTGGGAGCAGGCACTCCGCGCTGTCAGCCCGGAGGGGACGCTGGGGGAGCCGCCGGCCCCCACGAAACCTCCTCGAAATTGCCCTGGGAAGTTTGGGGTGGCCCGGAGGAGCAGCCGGGCAGAGCCTCCCCCTCAGCCCACACCTCCCTCCCTCCGTCTGGGCACACGCTCCGGGGACCGGCCCCCGCCCCCCGGCTGACCCCGCCGAGCCCCGGGGACGGCACCCCCGCCCGGACAGACCCTCGCCGGCCTCCGGGAAAGGGGGGTCCGGCAGCGCCCGAGGCGCGCTCCGGGCTCGGGGTTTCCTCGCAATAGAGAAGGCAGCGGGACACTTACCATCTCGCCTGACATTGGAGGAGCGCAAGGCTTTTATAGATCCGCCCTGGGCAGGGGCAGTGGTGCCCTGACGGCTGCAGAAGTTCGCACTGACGACGGCGTAGAGGAGGAGGAGGAGGACGAGCAGTTGCATTGGGACCCGCGGGGAACGGGACCGTGTCCCTGCGAGGAAACCGGCTCTGCCCGCCACGGCTGCTGCCCGCTCCCTCTTCCCCGACCTTCTGGTTGTGGTTCTCGTTGCGAGCTGCTTGTGTGTTTGGGGGAGCTGTATGCACGGGGCGACAAAAAAACTAAAAAGAGCAAAAAATCCCACCCAAAACAAAACCCACCCCAAACGGCAGTCGCAGCCGCCGAGTTACTCCCCGCGCTGCCCCAAACTTCCTGCGTGCTGAACTTTCTGTGCCTTTCTGGGGCCGCCCAAACTCGGCCAAGGTGAGACACCCCCGGCCGCGCCGGCCCGGGCCGGCCGCCCCCTCCCCTGGCAGGCGGGGGGTGCCGCAGCCGCGCTCCCCTGCGGCCGCTGCCGGGCTGCGCCTCACACCGCCCCGCGCCGCTCCGCTCCGCAGCAGCCGCCGCTGGGCTCTGGAGCGGCGGGAGCGCCCCGCGGTCCGCGGCGGGGGCCTGGGGGGAGAGGCGGCCCGGGGGAAGGGGGCGGCCCGGGGGCAGGGAGGGAGGCGGGCGGGAGGGGCCGGCGGGGGGAGGCAGGGAGGGGTGCCCGGGCGGCCGCGCTGCCCGCAGCCCGGCTAGAAAGTACCGGGAGGGGCGGTGCGGGGGAGCTGGCTCCGCTGCCGGGAACCTGCCCTGCCGGCACCGTGGTGGTCCCCGGGGAGCAGTGTGCCGGGGACTCCCCTCCAGCAGAGCCCGCGCACCCGCGTCCCCTCACCCGCCGGCCCGCGGGGCCACTTCCCGATTGTCCCTTGGGCTGGAATGGCTCAGATCGCCGAGTGCGCGAGGAGACTCACTGGGACAACTGGGGAAAGTACCTTGGCTGAATGAACCCCCCCTTTATTCCCGGGAGAAATAGATGGGCTCTTTTGTCATGCCATGCACTGTCCAAAGCTTTTCATCAAAAGTTAATTCCTACTAATTTAGACCCTCATTAAATTGAGTCTGGTATTAAAAGGTTGTGTTAGTGCCTGGAAGAGTTTAGGTCTAAACCGAAGGCATGTGAGGATTATGATCAGATTGCTGTTTTAATACTCTTTTTCCTTCCACTAGCTGCAATGAAAATAACCAAGTGAAGGCACAGAATAAACAACTGGGTTTTAACAGTTCTCTAATAAATCCTTACCTACTCAGTTTATTTCTTAAGACATTTCATATAGTCTCAGCCAGTCTAGCAAAGTGTAACGTGCTGCCGGACATGAAACCCCACCTCACCACCAGCAGAAGAAGAATGTCCATACGGTGCTGTGTGAGGAATATCGGATGGCTTCTGCTACACTAAGAGGACCACCTCTAGCTGTATGAAACATTTTCTCCAAGAGCATGTTAGGATGACAATGGGACTGAAACATCTTGTATGTCTTAAGGAACCAGTAGGGTGCAGTTCTGTTATGAATAATTCATGGTTCTTTATCCCTTTTGTGTTCCCCAAAACTGACAGCAAACTTAATCCTGCTCCTATGTGGTGGATAATGGAAAGACTCCAACAGTGCTTCATTTGTGAGCAGATGTGCCTGTATTTTAGGTGCCCATTTCAGGGGGAAACTGGGCAAACCGAGGGAAGGCGGCCAATCCAATCATCCTAATAGAAGAAGAAAGTCAAATAGAGGAGGTGCAGCAAAGGAAGACAGGGGGAGCTCTGAAGATGTCTTCTGCTCATCCAGTCGGTGTGTCTGCCTCTTTGCAATTACATTACAAGGAACTAGCAGAAAGCATCAATAGGATCCTAGCACCTCACTCTCTTCTGAGTGCAAGTACCTTTTAAGATAAAAGGAGGCGGTCAATACCCTGACCTTTACCACAACCCCTTGGTGAAGTCTTTACTTTCTCAGTTCCCTCAGGCCCTGGTTGTCTCTCAGACTGAGAGAGCTAGAACTTGGCATTGCTTCCCCTTGAGGGCATGCAGCGGCTGTCTTAGTGTGGTGGAGGAGAAAGAGAAGGAAGGACAGATTGTCTTCCAGCCAGAAGGCAGTCAAAAGGCGTTTTGACACTACTGAGCAGTTATATAATTCGGTCAAGAAAGGGCAGTTTCCAAGGCTGTTCCTCTTTCTGTATCTAGCTTTACCTGTATAAGCTTTTTTTATCTAAAATTCATACATGTTCCCAAGAGCTGGGCCTGGAGCTAGGGTCATGGGGTGCGTCTGGCTGCACAGGTCCAACTTCCACACAAGAGTGGAACAGGCTTTCACCTAAAACACTCCACAGCTGTTTGGCTGATGTGCTCCTTGGCTTGATGCAGAGTGAAGTTTAAACTTCCTCAAGCTGACTAGGGCACAGCACTGAGGTTTTCTATGATCTTTTTTTTTTTTTATCTTTTCAAAACAGTACATGCTGCTGTGACACGTAAGATGGAATTCCTGTTTCTCCAGCAGAGGTACTTGTTGCTTAGAGAACTCTCAAGCAAAACAGCATGCGGCTCATAAATTAGACAGTGATGAAAACAGGCAAGTGGATTCCACCACCCATGGCTTTGATATATATCAAGAGGAACTGTGAATAACTCCTATCATACATTCATGGTACATATCTGTTCCTGTGCGAGGATGGGATGCTGCCATCTTTGTTCTAAAGCCAAAAATATTTTTGTAGCAGAAGGAAGGAGTCTTTTTCTCAGGTCAGAAAGCAGACAGGGAATATTACTATGGGGTTCCAAACAGAGGCCTAGCTCTATCAATTATCAGATATTTATTTTAGTCCCAATATAAAAAAAGTCCCAGATTTTTCCATTTGATGTACAGGTGTACAGAAAGATTTTGGGATAGAGCAGCAAGACTGACGTGCATTGATAGACCTTTGTAAAAAAGCCTGCATTTCAATGACTGTTGCTATGTGTTCTGAATTCACTTTAAAAAGCACTAAACTCACTTAAAACAAAGTAGCATCTTTATAATAAGATGTCATGGAACTCCACGTCAAAAGGTGAGAAGTTTAGATTATGCTCAGGCAGTTTTATGATCACTGGATCCTCACTTTCTGGAGAGCATTCTAGTACATTGTCTAACCTGCATTCTAAGGGTTTGGGATAATTTAAAGCATCAGGTGATCTCTATATGAAGACCTACAGCAAATCATGGTTACTGCATAAAAGGACATGCCAATGCATAAGTGTGATGATCTAGGTAATTACAAATCTGTCTGCCTGACAGATTCTGATAAAACAATGTAACAGTTGATATGAGATTCAATTAATACAAATTAAAAGGAAAATAATTTAATTAATGCTAATCAACCTGGAAAATCTTATCATGCTAACTTGGAAATCTGGTTGACAAATAGAATAGCTTCAAATTACAGCTTTCGTAAGGCAGTTGACTTGGTACCACACAATTTGAATCATATGAAATGAAAGTCATGCATACTAAATGTTTTCAGAACTCATTAAATGACAGGTTTAAAAATGTTCACTAGAAAAGGAAACATTATTAAATGGATTCTGTGCAAGAGAGCCCCACTTAGGTTAATTTTTGCTTCTGCTTTGATTTGCATTTCCAACAGTGACCTGGTAAAAATGCAGTCATTACTCATGACATTTGCAGATGACAAAAGCCTTAGGGGACTAATAGGCTGATTTATAGTAGTAGTGTTATATGGAGATAGACGTGTAGATTCTGAGTAGAACTGTAATGCTGAGTCCTGGCATTGCTTATGATTTAAAATAGCCAGTGGCAGCACTACCCAGTGCCTGTGGCATCCATCTCACCTCGTTGTAGTCTTCTGAAAGTGCCTGGTGTAAGCCAGTCACATCATGGGTTCTCATTGTTCATGGAGAGAATTGGATACCCATCAGAGGGCACTCTAGCCCAGTGATTTTAGGCAGTTATGCTGAGATGGGATAAATTGTTTTCTGGAAGGCCCAGTTTCTCTCCACTGACTAAGGAAAGAGCATAGGGAACAAATACATTTATAGTTACTGGATTAAGTAGTTAATCCTGGAAAACACTGATACAGAAAAAAAATTATGGGCGTGGATTTTCAAGGAAGTCAATGGACTGTAGCCCTCTCTGTTATCATTTGTTGTCACAGATGTGCTGTGTCCCCATCCCTCAGCACCTTGGAAACATGGTGATTAAGTAGCAAAACCCAAGATCTTTGTGCATTATCACTGGGATCCTTGAATATTTATTTAAAGATGGGAATATGAATTAGAGTAGGGGCATTGTGCTTTCTTCTGTTATTATTAGACTGCTGCATCAAGTTCCTCTGAATACAGTCTAAAAAAGGACCATGATAAAGTGAAAAACATTGAGAGGAAAACCACAGGATTGGTTAGAGGTTGAGAAACTGGCAGTTCAGGTAAAGCTTAAAAATCATGAGTCGTTTAGCTTGTCAAGGAGAAAGTCAGAGGGGTCACAGCTACCTGCCAGAGGTATGATATTGATTCTAGAAGGCTATTTTGTCTAGTGGACAATGACATATCAAGGTGAAAATTGGAGTTAGACAAATTAAGATTAGGAATTAAAGGCATACTTTTCAATGTGGAAAGCCAAGAAAGTATCAAAGTTGTGTATTCTTTATCACTGAAAATTTGAAAGGCAAGATTTGATGTTTTCCTAGACCAGTCAAGTGGTTTCAAGCTGTATTTAAGGAACTCGTGGGGTTGATTGATCACTTCTAAAAGGTCTGTAAAGGTGACAGAGAAAAGCATGTTCATATGTACCATACTGCAAGCCACAGATGACATTTCTAAGTGGTTCTGCAGTTTATTGGAAAATGACAACTAAAAAAAATTTATCTCCAGGGATTAATTCAGGGCACACTGTGATTTCTGTTGTATGGGAGGCCAGGCAAGTGATGGCAATGACCTCATCCCCCCATTTATAGTTTGTGAATGATTTCAGAATGAGCAGAGGTGCACAGGGTAGGATGGAGAAACATCTCACAATTGCTAAAATGTACGTCTTAAATGAATGTAACTATGATGGCAGACCAAAAGAATGCAAGGAGAAGGTAGACCAAAGCCATTATGTCTGGAATTAGAAAACAGGGGCAGAGCCATGTGTTGCTAAGAAAATCACAGTACCTCATAGGCACCAAGATACCAAGAAGAGAAGTGCAGCACAGTGATCCATGGCCCAGATTTACTGTCTGAGCTATAGGCAGCAGTTCAACAATGTACAAAGAAAATCCCCAGCAATCACTTTAGGTGTTGAGATTATCAAACACAAGCCCAACCAGTGTTGCCTGGTATCACTACAAACTTGGCATTGATTCATGGGAACTCATGTTAAAACACTCTGAACATTAGATCTGAGCCACAGACATGCAACTAGTGCTGCTGTTTGTCTTCCAGCAGCAGCCAGCTATGCGTGCTCGCTTGCCTGGCCCATTCTTGAGAACAGCTGCAGGCAGCTTTGATTTATCCAGTCTTCTGGTTTTCTCTCTTGTGTCTGCACTGCTACAGGATGCTTTGCTCTTCTCCCTTTCAATGTACACCTGCTTCCCTTCCCAACTCTCAAATGACTTGCTGGCTGTATGTAACTTTTGGCTAGTTCTCCACTGCAAGTGTTAGAGAAAAATATTGCACTCCCTATGTGCAATAGGAGGGAGGGAGGGAGAAAAAAAAGATGTCCCAAGCTAAACACATTCATATACTAAATTCTGAGAAACTGCTATATCACTCACACTCTCCCACTGGTACCTAGTGACAAGGCCAATTGACGTATAATGTGCATGCAATACTCAGAGTCATGCTGTCAAAAATCAGTGTAAACCACAATGAAAGAAGAAATGTTGCCCTCCTGAGGTTAAGTATGATTTTTTCCCCCATTGATATAAGTAGAACCAGCATTTAGATTTAAATTCAGGTTTAAAAATGATTGAGTATGCTCTCTCATAAGTTTTTCTTAATAAGAAAATAATATCTTCAAAGTGACTACATTTCTTTTGTATCCCAGTTCCTAGGTTCATAGATTTAAAGGATAGAAGAGACCTTTCTGGCATGATATAGTTTGACTTCTTGCATAAATTAGCAAAAGCATTTTGCTGTCTGACCTCTTGCTTTGGTTTCTCAAGACTTAGCATGGTAACTTTTAGGGGGAAAAAAGATCAAAATTTGGTTTTAAAATAGGAGGAAACTTAATTTTACAATATCTTGAGACAGAGAATCCCCTACCATCAATGTTAAGTAATTCAAGTGATCAGTGACTGTTTTTGAAGATTGGATATTTTTTCCCCTCTGGGTCTTGTACTGTGTATGAATGGTAACGGTTTATCAGGATCCTCTGCTTAATCTTTCAAAATATTTGGATACAAGTAATCTAAAGTTACTGGTGTGTACTTTGCAAAACAGATGTCCTCAAGCCACAGTAATTTCTACCTAACCACTCTTGTAATTTCTGTGATCAATTCCTTTGCGTCTGTCAAAATGAGCTCAGATTTCGCTTGTCTTGGATATATTTGATTTATAAAACTGTCACCTAGAATTTTGGAGAAATTCTAGAATATTTTATTACTGGTAGCCTGAGTTCTCTAGGATCAGAGGTTTCAGACTGAAATTTCTTATGATAATCGATGTTTTCTGTCTGCATATTGTAGATATTACTTAAGAAATAAAGCATCCAATTTTAGTAAGAGAGATAACATTATGGTGTAGGTTCCTCTGTGTGTTATCCTGCCCAGACATACGCTCTGGACGGTTATGTATTCTCTCCTCTGGGACAGGAAGCATTTTCCTTCTCCAGCACATTTTCAGCATAGGAACACTCTCAAATTCTGTAAATTATTTTCTTGTGAACAACTCAGAACACACCATCTAAGCGATGTTGTAAATACTGAAATGTACTTCGATGCTGAACCCTTAGAGCTAGAGCAGTAGCTTGTGTCTTGGCACCACAAAGATGGCACATGAACTTCTTGTCATCTTCTGTTTTGCATTTTGTGCTCAGTTGAGAAGATATGTAAGAGATCAAATGTCTTCTTTGCTGATTAAAGATTCCCCCTCGGTTTTCCCAGAGTTTAAGTTCTGAGCAGCCATCACATACATGTGTCCTATACAAAGTCCTCTATTCAGCCATCTAGATCACCAGAAGTTTATTTTACTATTTTTCAGGATTTTATGACGACTGAACCTTCTAGTTATGTAAAATTTTTCCTTGTCCTCCTGAATGACAGCTTACTTTTCATCTTTTGTCTTCAGTTTTATAGATCACCACTTACTCATCTTGTTGACAGTGTTTCAAAACTGCTGAGCCACAACTCTGGGCTTTTTTTTTTTCCCTTCATGCATAATTTCATTCCTCTTTGAGGAATGTGCACATGTGCAATGGAGATACTAAATCAGATTGTCCAAAAACCTCAGCCTCATTTTTTTTCTGTTCTTCTTTCCCACTCAAGAATTTTCCAACACCATTTTTTTTACAAATAGGGAAATTTCTGGCTTGCAGTATGAAACGTACAACACACAATAGAGAACCACTTTTCTATTGCTGACCATCTTATTACTGTGTGTGGTTTTGTGCTTGGATAACAAACTTGTCATACTTCCTCTTGGCGTGTCTATATTTCAAAGATGTAGCAAAATGAGGCCTCTTCAGCCATTTCAGAATCAGTAAGTGGACACCATTAAATGGAAAAATCCAGAACCTAAGGGTCAGAAGTGCAAGGTGAGAAGGTTCAAAACTCTGCCTTCTGGAGCTTGTGTCACAGAATCATACAATGGTTTGAGTTGGAAGGGACCTTCAAAGATCATCTAGTCCAAGCTCCTTGCCATGGACAAGGACATCTTTCACTAGACCAGGTTGCTCAAAGCCCCATCTAACCTGACCTTGAATGTTTCCATTGATGGGGCGTCTATCACCTCTCTGGGCAACCTGTTCCAGTGTTTGACCACCCTCATCATGAAAAAATTCTTCCTTATATCCAATCCCTTTTTTCAGTTTAAAATCATTGCCCCTTGTCCTGTCACTACATGGCCTGGTGAACAGTCTCTCTCCACCCTTCTTATAAGCCCCCTCTATATCTTGAAAGGCTACAGTAAGGCCTCCACAGAGCCTTCCATTCTTGAGGCTGAACAGCCCAACTCTCTCAGCCTTTCCTCACAGGAGAGCTGTTCCAGCCCTCTGACCATTTTTGTAGCCCTCCTTTGGACCCACTCCTACAAGTCCATGTCTTTCCTATGCTGAGGGTTCCAGAGCTGGATGCAGTACTGCAGATGGGGTCTAACAAGAGTGAAGCAGGGTTAAGAATTGTCTCCCCACACTTCTTTTGATGTAACCCAGGATACAGTTGGCTTTCTGGGCTACGAGAGCACATTGCTGACTCACATCCAGTTTTTCATCCACTGATATCCCCAAGTCCTTCTCTGCAGGGCTGCTCTCAATCCATCAGTCCCTCCAGTCTGTATTGATACTGGAGACTGTGCTGACCTAGGTGCAGGACTATACACTCAGCCTTGTATATCTTCCAATGTACTCTGTGCTTACAGTTCATTTTCTTTGGGGAAAGTAATTTAACTTCATACTGAAAATAGAACCCATATACAACTGAGCAACCAGTTTTTCAACTGGATTTGATTTGTAAGTATTGGAGAAAGCACGTTAAGCATACTTTAATTTGTTTTTTTTAAATATATGTGGGTTTTAAATAAGCTTGTTAAGAAAAAATTCATTTTAATCTGCTTTAGATGACAATACATGAGAGTCTTCAGCTTATCTCAGGGGCACCAGTGAGAATGATTTATCTCTGGTTCTGAATTAGTGGGAATACATTCAGGCTGCCAAACTCTTTCTTCAGATCGCATTGTCATACAGAGGAGTTGAGTTCACAGTTTTATGCACACAACAAATTAACATAAACTAGTTAACCAGCTGGCATTGGTTAAACAGAATTTATGCTGATACTGTGCTAATGACCTTGCACTATCATTAGACTAAATCAGTCTCCTGGGGGGAAACTCAACAAAGCATACTAATTCAATGCATTCCTAGGAAGTAGCATGTACAGTAAAATATATTTTGTCATTTATCTAGCTCCATTTTAATTCAGAATTACTTTCTAAATTAAATACCAAGGCCTCTCCAGGGGCCTCTGGAATGGCAGAATGAGATAAAAACATGCACTGTAAAAAAGACAACAGAAAGTTTTGTGCACACGTACAGTCATTGTGGGCATTTGAAGTACTGATATACTGTATTAACAAGTGTAGGAATAATCTGTTCTAAGTGTAAACTTAGAAACCAAAACTCAGAAGGCTAAATCTGATGTGGACACCATAGGCTCCCTTTACAGTCTGTGACAGAAACAGGTACCACGAGGGGGTGCTTAATCTAACATGCCGTTTTCATAATTATTTTAGGAAGTGTTGAGTTCCCCCTGCCTTCCCCCCCCCATCCCCAGTGGCTTTCTCTTTCCCCAGTGTCTGCAAGACGACTATGGGTGATTAGCACAGACTTAGATGTCTAACTTAAGGGAACATAAGTTAGGGCAGATGAATTTCAGCCTGAACCATCATAGCAATCAGAAGTTAGAAAATTTCAGAAATAAAATGGTTTGTGAATCTTAATTCAGCCTCTTACATATGTAGGACATATGCTTTAATTATTATGTGTGCAAGCTACTTTTTTTTCAGAGGATTCAGTACACACAGTGGAGATGAATCATAATTTTACAGTACAAAGGGAGATAGTCTGTAGAACCTTTACTTCATTTGTTGAGAGTTGAAAGTTACAAAGTGAGTGGGGGAGGAGGTGGATGGAAAGGAAAACTGAATGCCCAAGGCAACAGAGTGCCGTGAAAGGGTTTCTACACCCGCCTGTTTGTGTTGCCACACAGATGACGTAAACCAGATTTCTCACAGCTGGTCTCTCATGCTGTGCTTCTCATTTTCTGGATGCCCAGCTGGAAACAGTAGAGTATGACTTGACGAAGTACAGAGCACACATAACTATATTTGAAATTAAGTTGCTTCATGAATATGTGAAGTGCTATATAATGCCAAGCATTATTAAATCTTCATATCTAAAACTAGTGAAAACTATTTACCTTAATTTTTTTGCACCTCAATCCCATTTGAGAAAGGAGATGATGTTGTACTTCACTATACACTGTAGCACCCAAATTAAATGCCTGGTATATATTCTGCCAAATACTGTGTCTAACCATAGATATGTCTGTAACATAGACAAAAATTGTCAGGTTTTGAACAGAGTTCTTATGTTTTAGATATCTAAAAATATGCTGAGTTGCACCCTAGAAGTACCTGTTTCTTTCCCCAGTGACACTAAGGGAAGCCCGAAGTGACTAGTTCAGATGCAGACATTTAGGGCTGAAGATACCTGAGGGCAGGGCAGGTGAATGCCTTCTGTGATGACTTCCATTTTGGGCACTGAACGAGGCAGGTACTCTATAAGGAAAAGTAGCCTCTGATCATGTTATTTGTTAGTTGGCTTTGTGATAGATATGCACAAGGCACCAAATTAAGGTTGCACAGAATGCCTTTTGAAAGTTTGGCATGGCAGTCTTAATAGCAGTATAATAGTTATTCACTGGGAATGAAAAGACATAAGCCTGAGGCAGACACTTGGAATATTGCATTTCAGTTCAAACAGTTTGAAAAGTGTGTCTTATAGAGAGAAAGGGGGAAAAATTAATAATAGATGTTTTTACCAGCTCTGCCTAAGAAACTTCCAGCCTTTCTTGGTTCTGTGGCAGACAACAGACCTTGCATGCCAACCCTGTAAGCCTGTGCATGTCTCAGCTCTAGTCCTTTGTTTAGCATTCCTCTGGAGTTAGTAAGGACATTGCATTTCCAAAAGTTTTTACAAAAGTGGCCCAAACATCAGAGCCTTTCTCTGGAAGCTAGCTAGGTGTTTGTTAACATACACACTGTAGAGATAGGAAAAACGTTGGTTAAAATTATTTGTCCAATGTCACATCACACAAAATTATCAGGTAACAAATGTCAGTCCAAGTCAGGGTTTAACTAATTAGGCTAAAATGTCTAACAAAATTTGCTGTCTGATTCTTCCTGGCAAAGCTGCACTGTACCACTGCATGTCAGGCAATGACTTTGCATGCTGTTACAGACTTGCGTAAAAGGAAAAGGACCTTGATTAAACACTTAAAACTGTTTGTGCTATATTGTCACTTAAAAGAACTCAGGAACTGCAGTGTCTGTCAGAAGGTGATTGAACCGCTTGATCAACAGCTCCTCAGACACAGTTTATGGTAAACTTACAAGGCATCTTTCATGTGTCCTCCTAGTATAAGTCTTAGAGATACTATATGAGGAATAGGAAGTCTTCCAGTCTCACCAAAAAAGCATTAGCTACCATTGCCTTTCCTTCCTAACCTTCTTTCGTTTAAACTTTGCTTGCTCAGAAGCTGTCCTGGCTTGTGGAAGGAAGCAGCATCAGGTGTTAGAGGCTCTGCTGTAGGGTCACTCTGGCTGCATCTTGATGGAAACTGTCATTAAGCAAGGGTAGATCATGTGAGCTTCCTGTTATCTGTTATGAACCCACTGAACAGTGTATGAGAATTTGGTGACCTTCCTAGGCAGGACGTTAACATTTGACATATTGGAAATGGGCTTTGGAGACATGATTTCTAAGCCAGACTTGATTTAGTTTACTGCAGGACACCAGAAATCTGATTTAGGCCTGTATTTCCAAAATTGCCTAGTTAATTTTTCAAACCTGATTTTGAGAAGAGTGCATCACCTGCAGCCACAGTGGATATCCAGGGACTGCAATTATATTTCTATTGCAGTTGCAAATTTACTTGGGAAGGCAGAGGAGAAACCGACTATGAACTTTTTAGTCATTCCATTAACACTGACCAATTCAGCACAGGATTAGGCAGATCTGCATTATTAACATGCCCCACCATCAGTTTAAATAAGAGCTGTGCGACTACTAACTGTGTTAGAGAGATGTTTTAGAGAGATCTGCTATTTGTATGGCTACACTGACAGCTTCCCTATATCAAAAGTCAGTGGAGGTGGGAATGAACTGTATTCAGCAATCTGACATCTGAATTTACCCTGTGCAAATTTGCATTGCTGAAAAGTAACTTGCCACACAGTGACTATTATACACAGACAGCTGTTTTAGACTGAGCACATTGTGGCGTTGTTGCAAATCTAAGACACCAAGCAAAAACTTCAATAAAGAAACTTACAAATATTTACCTGTGAAAGAAATATCCTTGCTTAAAGCTTCAAGACTACTGAATCTGTGGCTCTGGTCTTCAGTCAGTTGTTAAAGTAAGCTTATCTGGAACAAAATCAGCTGAGTCACTGAGATCTGGAAAGTACAATTTGTAGAGGCCAAAATGGTCTGGATCTTTCTTGAATAAAGAGATAAAAGAGGTTACTGCAGATTTTAAGAAAACATTCCAACAATGTTTTCTGATCAAACCTCACAGTTTTAACAGAGAAGGAATTTGTTTAAGTAATTGTAAATAGTGGCGTTTGTGTATGATTCTGTATTGGAAGTTATGCACTTATCTTGACTGTATTCTTACAGCTGACACTTATCCACACATTACTGGTTATTTACTGTTTGTTAGAGCAATTTGCTGTGCACACCTGCACACACACACATTGTCTTCTAATATATTTGCAGAAGAAAAACACCCTATTTCATGTTCAGCATCAGATCTAGTCAGTGATGAAAAGGAACTTGGTTCTGGTAGCCTAGCTCTGTGACTGTGAGACAGGTAGCCAATCTATGATTTGCAGTCTGACCTTTTTTGTATTGTATATTCTTAGTGTTTTCATAAACAAAATAAGGATAGCTCTACAGAAGAAGTAATAATGCATTCTTCTAAATTCTGTTGCAGAAGGCACAGAAGAAAAAGCAAATGAAGCATAAGGGACTGATGATGTTTGCCTGACAATTCCCTTCTAAGTCTGTTACATTTTAAATAGTGTAAACAGAGATTTAGATGAAAAATGAGAAGCATTGCTCTTAGATATTTGAGAAGCACAAAGAAAAAACTGAATCCAAGGAAGGTGTGCTGTCTTAGCTTGGAATTCAGTCCATAATTGTGGTGGAAGGAACTATGGTTTAAAGAACTGAATCAGGAATGTTAGTTTGTTATTCATAAAAGTTGAAAAGCAAATGATTTTAATAGCTTTACTTCTTGTCAATTGATGTGTACTTTCAGATACAGTCTCAATGCAATTGCCAGCCATGAGCTGTAGTCCAAGTAATTATTAGGTGTAGCCTAAGTAACCAATTATTAACATATTTTGAACTACCATTTGCAGCATTTATGGGTTACTTTATCTTCATCCCAAGTGTTAAAATACTCAAGGTGATCATTTTTCCCTTCCTGAGGGATTAATGGAAATGGCCTTGGGCTTGTTTACAACCAGAACTGATTTATGAGCAGGAGTTTGCTTGTAGTTTTTTGTTAGTCTCCATTAAACATTATTTATTTGAAAAATGGAAATCCATCATGTTAGACGTGCCTGATTTGGTAAGAATATCTCACAGTTTGAGTAGATTAAGCTCCTGGGAACTTACACCAATTTATATCTTTTCAGCAGTACTGAACCTCAGATGACAGTCTACCTGGTTGCAGGATGGGGTATCTCAATATGTTCCACACTCACTGAATTACTGTCTTAGGTACAGGCTATGATCAGTAATTTGAGACCCCATGTGGGTCATACAGATGTGTCAAACAGAATTAGTGAAATCATAATACATTTGTGCCTGCCTTTGATTTACAATCAACATCGCCTTCATCTTCCTCCTACCTCCCCAAATTCAAATTTTCTTTTCTTTTCTTTTTTTTTTGTAGCTGTTTTCAAACTTTGTTAACCACATCTTAGGCTTTCTGAAGGCAAGTATATTGGCCTGTGCTGTAGTAATCTTCCTTAATTGATTTGGGATGTCTGCCAGTCTCTTCTATTATTCTGTGCTGATATCTTTATATGACTGGATTTTATACAAGTGCTGTCATCTTTTATATTCTTTTTATCCCTTTGCTCTTTTTGTATTGAGAGACGGTATTCGTAGGCTTTGAGTGTTGGCCCTTCATCCCTCACGTTTGCAGTGTAAAAGGTACAAAGGGCAAACTTACCAAAAATTGAGATCTCCACGCTTGCCCTTTCTGATATTTTCTCTACTCTTTTTGGTTAAGGCAGTTGTTCCATGGCATTAATCTACTTAATAAGATGATATTTAAAGGTTTGATTCATTTTACTCCCATTTAGTACTTTGGTGAACTTATTTTTAGTGCCTTAATTTTTTCTCTTTATTTTTCTTTGTATTTTCTACTCTGTATTTGATTCATTAAAGATGTGATTCAGAATCAGAACACTGTGCCATCATCATCAACATAAAGCTTTCTCATGAAGCTTTTTGATTTCTGTAAAACATGTTGTAGACTAGATGAATTTATAATGAACTTTAATGTAACTGAAAAGCAACTGTGTTTTATACTGGTGATTGTTATGTTTTCATCTTCATTATAAGGCTCATAATGTATATCACTTCTTTTAGGTTAAAGGAAAAAAGCTATCCCTAGATAACTAAAAATTCCTGTGTTCTGGTTATATTTAACTACCTTTACATGGTCTAGCTCTTTCTTCATGCGTCATCTGCTGCAAAATGAGCTCTGCTCTAAAAAATGTGGAAGAAAGTAGTTCTTTGGTATTTATAAATCCAGTGATCTACAGAGGAAGAAATATAAAATTCAATTTAATTATGAACCAAAACAAAATTACGTACAACACATTTCCTTAATACACATTTTGTTAGTATGCAATCCAGGTCCCAGCCAAACCAAAATTATTTTTTTTTTTGCTTATTTCAGTGGTCTTTCAATCAGGCAATTAATCCTTGAATAATAGAGCAACCATATTCAGCACAGTGCATTACCATTCCCTTAGCCAAAAATGTATGGCTAATTCACATTCAGTTGAACTGATGTGATTAATAATAGACCCCTCTGTAAAGTTAACGTTGCTAAGTAAGTATTTGCTACAGAACAGGGCCTTGAAAACTTTGTTTTTGTGGATTTATTATCTAATCAGCCAGATGCCCATCACAAACTTAATGAAGACCTTGTAGCTGTCCTCTCCTGTCTTCAGTTCATGAAATCGTCAGTGATTCATCTTTTATTACTCTAAGACCTAATCTTTCTGCATATGGAAAAGCTTTCATGGATGAACCCAGCTGGATTCATCATTTTTGTAACCAAGATTATGATTTTGTTGTCTATATTTTTAAGGTAATAAGTGCTGGAAAACATACATGTAGAAGTTGGAGAACTGATTCTACCAACTATAAGGATTATTAGCTGAATGCCTTAGAGATGACACCATCTGGATGCATTTCAGAAGTACTAGATTTCCTTTTAGATAATTATGCAAATATTTATATTTACAGACAACGTTGTAAATGTTTATAGTTTTTTTTTATTAGTACTAAAAATAGTAAAGAATTATCATGCCTTTAGTGTATGTTATGTAACATACTACATTGAACTGATACAATTACAATCAGTAATATATACCTATAGTCCCCATCTAAAATAGTATCTGCCATTTTGGAAATATGTTTATCTCCATAATACCTCTGTTTGGCATTATTAATTATAATCTGCCATCATTTTACAGAAGGAGAACTGGAAAACATAGAGACTGTGTACACTGTTTTTTGAACTGATGTTATTCACCACAAGGAGTGATGTGAGGGCTAGGTTTAGGGTAAGCCAGCTGCTGTACACAGTAGGAAAATCTCTAATACCTTCTGCATTTTAAAGTGCATCCAAAGGCACTTACCTCCAGAGACAGCAGATCCACCCCAGCAGCATGTGTCTGGCTATTTTCATATTTCTTGCCTGCCATTACAGTGACATCACAGAACATGCATGCAAGAGAGCACAAAATTATTCTTAGAAGGGACTGATTTACCATTTACAAGGGAGGGTGGGATTTTTAGTCAGTCCTCATTCTGGTTGCTTACAAGAACAAGGTGGAACCTTGAACCTGGAACCTTGAACCTGGAACCAGATCTTCAGGATATATGAGCATGTGACGTTGCTGTGACCAGGCAGCTCTGGTTCAGTATAGGTGCCATCACTGAGACTAGGTAACTTGCCTTGAATCGCACAGGGAGTATGTGATAAAGTAAGGAATTAAATTCTGTGTTTCCATATCCCACAGTAATACTGTAGCTGTTGGGCCTTCTATCCTATAACTGGCAAGTTATACTTGCCAGCCAAATAGCACTGTGTATTTTTGAAGTAACTAGCTAGTATTCACAAAATTCTTAGAAGGCAGGAGATGATTATCCTGTGTACACAGGTATTAGTCATGAGTCCAAAGGCTGCAGTGTTTAACTAATGCAGATCATAGATTTGAATTTTCTGTTCAACTTGCAATTCAAGACATAGCATCACAGAAGATCAAATCTTTGCAAAGTCTGTCCAGATGACTCAGTACGCTATTTTGCCATCTTGTCGTATAATTACTTATGGAAAGTAGTAATTAACAAGGGTGTTTTAAATCCTTGATTTAATGTTCCTTTAAAATAGATACAAGGTAAATGGAACCCTGGACAATCTTTCTGGCTTTCTCTCCTCTGGCTTTTCAAAGGCACCTAGAAATTTGGCTTCTAAGTAGTACTAAGCAGATTTAGACCCAAAGGGCATGAGATACATAAAAATTAGAGTGACTGTAAGAGAAAATGGAAAGGGCAGATTGGCAGCATTACATCAGAGAAGACAGTCTGTTCAGCATAAAAGAAGAATAGGATCTAAAGTCCAGAATATAGAGTCCAGACTATCGCTTAAAACTCTTAGACTTCAGATGACATTAATAAGCTATTTTCTATCTCATGCTTGTAACATTATTATGTACAGGAGAAGAATATAATGCTCTTGTGTAAAATTTATTCTGTCCTCAACCTATAGATGCCTGATCTTATGCTTTGGGGAGAATTTTCAGTTTGACTCTAAATTCACAGGACTTTCAGATATGCCAGAGCAAGCATAGCTGCAGACATGAAAAATAAAGCTGATAATAAAAAAAAGTATATAGGAAAGTGAACCACCATATAACTCATTGCCACAAGATGCACTGAAGCTAAGAATTCAGGAGAAAACAGAAAGCACTGGGTGATAACTGGGTGATGAGAATATCCAGGTTTAAAACAGAATTTAAACCAAACCCAAACCAAAAGAATGATTAATCGGAATTACACAGGATATATTCCTGTAGAATGATGGGAACAAGAGAATATCCCTGTGTTAAATTATTCCATGACTATAGGAGAAAGGGTGATCAGGAGATGGTGCTTATTGTGTAAGTGAAAGGTAAGGACTATTGTGGCATGAAGTAAATCTTTCATGCTTGCATAGCAGCAAATATTACAACTGCAGCCTTTTATCTCCTCTGCCTGGAGCTTTAGACAAAACCTAATCCTAACCACAGTGTGATTCTTTCCTGTGGTAATTTCTAGTATGCGTAACTGTAAAATACTCCTTATCAAAAATGTTCTTACTCTCTTTTTAGTGATTGGGAAATATGAAGCAAGATGAAATTACTTACATAATAAGAAATGATGCCTAATAGCCTAGTATCAGACTGGAAGTAATGACATCTGCAGTGTGTTCCAGTTTTATTGTGAATTACACCTGGTTTGGGGACTTTTGAATGACATTTACTTCTGCCTTTATTTGTGTCTGAATTGAGAAAATAGTGAAACAGTTTGAATTGGAGCAAAGAGCATTAAATGTATTGGCATACTTCCATATTCAGAAGAAAAGCCATTAATAAATAACGAAGTGGGAACTTCTCCCATCATGAAAATTTCTTTAAAATTATGACCTACTGTGTTCTTGACTGGTAAGTCACAGAGCAGGAGCGTGATCCACCAGGAAGTCTTTGAAATTTAATGTATAGTATCATCTGAAGCTTTTCCCACTTGTGTGCTGTCGTTGCAAGCTCTGTTAGACCCACTGAGCACAAATGTTATTTCTTTCTCACAGCATAGCTTCTGCAGTATTTTCCATGAAGAAATTTGCTGTGCATTTAGTTTCCTATTCTAGATTTAAAAGGGTGATGAATTTGGATCTCTTTTGAGTCAAAGGTGGTTGGTTTAGTTAAGGAATCAATTCATCTGCTAATAGTATGCAAAACTGAAGTTAAAATTCTTTGAAGATAGGGTCGACGTCAGAAAAATAAAGTGAAAGGACAGGAGAAGATCAGTTAGACTGAACTCCTGCCCTGAATGGGATAAAAGACTTGGTGGTTTGAACCAGTCTTTTAGAAAATATTTCTATTTAGAAGTAGCTCAGATTTAGTATCAAATGGGATATATAATGAAAAGTAGAACAGTCTAAGAAACTAAGAATTAATTGCTGTCCATGAAGTAGTAGAGCCTTCCTCCCTCCTTCTATACAGTTTAGCATGACTGTTTTTTTTGGAAATGACATTGCCACACTTAGCAAAACCATCACTGTCCCAGTCGCAGAGAGTATATAAGCAAGTATCTAATTTTAAATACATATATAGTAAAGGGGACAGTTTTCAAAAAGTATTTGGGCACCTAATTCTTAGCCTCATGTGCTCTAGTACCTTTCCTAATCAAGTCACATACATTTATCAAGCATTTGCTATCCTAAGATAGGAATTTACTTTGCAAATATTATTTATTAAATTCTCAGGACCCTGTGAGTTAGACAGACTTCAGGACAGCCACTTTAAAGACGGGTACATGCAAGTGCAGAGGTGCTAAATGGATGAAAAGGCACATCAGTAGAAGAGCTGTGGCAAGTACCTAGCAGACTTAAATTATAGTCCTCTATATTCAACATTTCTTTGTAAAGTTGCCTGCATATCATACAAAGTCCTAAAAATGTGCAATTTAATGATGTTGCTTGTATTCTCTCTGAGATTCAGGACATGGATGGTCTGCTGGAAGTCAAGACAAATGATGCATAAATAGTTGCAATCCCAGTTATTAAGGCAAAAGTGGGATTTTTCCAAAGATCATATTGCTGCTAGAGTTTATTGCAACTTGTTATTTATTAGGGTAATTTTTCAGTCTTTTGTGCAATGATTTGGTAATTTTTATTGTTAGAGAATATGTCGCTGTCCTATGTGGCTTTCTTTGCTTTATGGATGACAGCAGAAAGACAGTCAAAGGTTAGAGATGGCAAAATTCACTTTATTTGCCACAAAATAGAAAATATACTAAATATTTTTCTCTATTTTTGGATTTATAACAGATATTACAAATTACCTCAGTTGCAAAGTGTCATATTTAATGTTAAATGGCATTCTTAGTAGTACAAATTCTACAAGATGTATAAGACAATTTTATAGTACAAATTTTGAATCTTTCTGCATAGACAAAGAAAAGCCAAATGTAGTTATGTAGTTTGTAAAAGGAATTCATATATATTGCTCAGCTAACATTAGCTCCTGGGCTGTTGTATCTTGCATCCCATTAAGTTGTATCCAAGTCACCTTAGTTTTCTCATTGCATATCCACTCAAGGGAGGCAGAAATTCTGCAACACTGGCAAGCCATACAATTGTAAAGGGTTGTATGTAAAGGCCCTTCTTCATCTTTCCTACATTTCCAGCAATACTATTTGGACTAATAAAAAGCAGTGCCATTACTTACAGACTTTTCTATGCCTGTGTTTTCAGGCAGCTGTGATTTCATTACTACTAGGTGCTCTTCTGTGGCACTTTAATATGGTGAAACTAATGAGGCCAAGAATCTAAAAAATGTCTTGAGCCTAATTTTAAACCCTTCAGCATCCATCTTCGAATTGAACCCCCTTACAAGCCTAAGTTTAGGCACCTACTTAATTATTTTGCTGAATGGGAATAGTGATAAACCACAGTGCCATACAAAAGGGAAACCTTACTAAAATGTTTTAATAGTGCTTTGTTCTGTGTCCCAATTTCTTGGGTCGCTCACTACAAGAAGGACATTGAGTTACTGAAGCGTGTTCAAAGAAGGTCAATGAAGCTGGTGAAGGGTCTGGAGCGCAATTCTTATGAGGAGCAGCTGAGGGAACTGTGGTTGTTTAGTCTGGAGAAGAGGAGGCTGAGGGGAGACCTCATTGCTCTCTACAACTACCTGAAAGGAGGTTGTAGCAAGGCAGGGGTCAGTCTCTTCTCCCAGGTAACAGTGATAGGATGAGGGGTAATGGCCTCAAGTTGTGCCAGGGGAGGTTTAGATTGGATATTAGGAGCAATTTCTTCACTGAAAGGGTTGTCAGGCATTGGAACAGGCTGCCCAGGGCAGTGGTGGTGTCCCCATCCCTGGAGGTACTTAAGAGATATGTAGATGAGGTGCTGAGGGACATGGTGTAGTGGTGACTTGGCAGTGCTGGGTTAATGGTTGGACTTGATGATCTTAGAGGCCTCTTCCAACCAAGGCAATTCTATGATTATTCTTCTTCACATATATATGGTACTGTTGTGTGAAAAGAAAGTATGAATTTTAACATTCACCATGACAACCTATATTGCCACAGTGCATTTTTTCATTGTAGATTGTAAGTTAATATTATTTTGTTACCATAAGTATGCAAAGCCATTTACAGAGTCACATGTAAAAAGTCATGTTTCCGTGGACTTTCAAACTGTTTTTCAAACTTTATTACGGTTTGTTCTTAGAGATTGGACCAGATGATTTATCTATTCATGTTAGTTGTTTTTGTTAGTTTCTTATCCATTGAATTTAAGACAATGAGTATGAAATGGCAATCATCAAAATTCATGAATGATCCTGAATATTTGTCTACCTGTCTTGTTTGAGCATGAGCAAATAGCACTAAACTAAACTGAAGTGGCAGGTAATAGATTTGCTAGAGGTTTGCTGTCTGCAATTGGCTGAGATCAGAAACAGTAAATTTTAAAAGGTTGAACTAATATAATTGTCTTAAAGATTATGAAGGTTTTGAAAATGTATTTAGAGTGCTATAGCAAAAAAAAAAAAAAAGAAAAAAGAAAAGAAAAAAAAGCTGTAGCGACTTAAAAATGGATTATTTGCAAAGAGCTAAGCCAACTCCAGATTCCTCTGAAAATCTACCAGGTACTATTTTAGATGTGCTAATTGTATCTCTCTGCTCTTTTTTGTTTTGCTTTTTCTATAGATTTTTTACAAAATTTACTATGTTGTCAAAAGCCATGACTTCTATTTTTTTCAAGGTTGATTGATTCCACTGTCAAGATCCAAGCTTTTGGGCTGCCTTACTGCCCTTAGAAATCCATCTCTTTTGTCATATTTTATGAATTGCATCAGGTCAGTATTGTACCTCATGCACAATTTTTGGCCACTGGTTTCAAGGTGTTCTGATGGAGTATGGGGGTTCTAAGAGAAGAACCTGATCAATTTTTTTTTTAAGTGGAACTCATATATGACAATATTAATACTCGAATCTATGAAAGATTCAGACATCTCCCCACGGCTGGGAGGAATTTAAACATTCAAGGGCAGAAATGCAGAACCTAATCCCATCCCTCTTAACAGCAAGGTTCAGCAGATGCTTTGTGTTCTCAACCTGGGCAAGATCAGACACATGTGAGTCTTTTATGGGGGCTGAAAGGTTTGACTTCTGACTCATTAAGAAACCCGTTCCAGAGAGCAGGCATTCTCACAGTCCATACTCATAAGTCGCCCAGTGCCCGAGCTCTGTAATTAATTGTCACAATATGCACTTAAATTACTTCCTAGAAAATCACATGAGATATTCGTTCTGTTTTTCAGTGCACACTGAGCTTGAGGGTCTTTTTTTAAACACCAATATTTTCCCATGGAATCACATTGTTATATGTATTTTGGATCATATTTTTTATTATTACTAGATGCATAACTTTTGGGTATAAATGACAGAGGATCTCAGTATTTAAAAGGCACTGGTTTAGGCTACTTTGGGTACACAGTCCTGAAAAGCAATGGATAAATAAACCAATCCTCATATCCACTGAACTAATTACTTCTTTTGATTACTGTGATATAAGTTTCATAGCAAACATTCTCCTTCTTCTCTTTAAATCAAAATTGCATTGACTTAAGAGGAGCAAGACACGGTTTAAATACCCTTAAGAATGTCTATTTAATCTGTTGATTTCACTGGAAAACAGGCATAAATTTCAGGAGAAGAACTCGCATCCAAAGAAGAAGGAAAAAAGCCTTTCTTTGATTGTAACACCACCCATTACTGAATCATATCCTGACTAGACTGGATTCCATACGGTGAATTGAAAAAAAGAATATTTGAAAGGTAAGTATTTGATCATTGCTTCTCAGAGCTGACAGCCTTCCCCGAAGCATAATTAACAATGCAGTGGTCTTCTTTGTACCATTGGTTTTGTGATCCAGTGCTCAAAAGAAGCAGAGAAACGATATGCAGGGTGGAACAAAAGGCGCAAAGTTCACGGGTATCAGTTTAGAGTTAGAAAATGGAAAAATCAGACATCAGAAAATTATTCTTAAACTATGAAGAAAATAATAGAATAGTACAGCTTTCTCAGGAAAGCAACATCATCTCAAATGCAGTGTGGAATTTGGTGGAGTGAACTTTCTGCTGGATTATTACAGGCATTAAAAAGAAGCACTGGCTCATAAATGAAACCTGGGAATAACACATAATCAAATGGTAACAATGGTTTTCTGAACAGCTGGAGTCTGTGTTCTTTTACATGGTTGTTGGGTTTTCTCCCCCTAGCTTTTTCCTCTGTTTTTTCATACCTGTACTAGAGAATTTATTCCTATATGTGATCTTTTTTTATTATATGACCTTTCTAAGCGCCAACATAAGAAAGAGTGGATCAGATAATAAAAATCAGTTACATATAAAAATATCTTTTGCACTGAAATAAGTGGAGCTATGCTAGTTTACCTCAACTGGTTGTAGCTCTAGGAAGCCAATATTGCATATAGGAAAAAAGGCGGTGATTTGGCAACACCTAAGCCTGAAAGTAAGTGGAATCACTGAAACATAGTACTATAATACATGTAACAGTGAAAGCCTCTGGATGTCCCGAAGCATTAAGCACACAGCTTTAATCATGTGCATGATGTCTTTGTGGAATCAAAAAGAGAGCCATGGTAATGACCTAGCACAGTAGATATTACATACATTAAAACTCACAAGCAAAAGTAAGGGCTGAGGTGTTGTTGCAGGTACTAATAGCAGCAATGAAAAATATATTCAGTTGTCCTAGTGTGGTAAATACATTACCTTTGGTGTCCTAATTATTTTTTAGTGCCAACTTATTCATCAGTCATGAGTTGCATAAAATAGTCAAGGGGTAAAATAATTATTTATACTAGAGACATGTTATTTAATGATCCAGTTCTGTGATTAAAAGTAATCAATGCATTCCCAAATGGCACTTTTCAGTGAAATTCTAAAGACCAAGGAAAAACTTGCACATAATACTTATGTTATACTAACACAAATATCAAAATCCCTCAGGATAAAAGTTTTCTCAGGAGAAATACATCATAAAACACAAGAGTTAATGGACTAATTATGAAATTATGAAATTGTACCAAAATATTTAAAGCTACAATGACAAAGTAGTTATGTGGAACAAGTCTTTTAAATCAGATCAGCTGGGAAAGGTACTGCAGTATTGGTTCTGAGACTGTTAGGTTCAAACTCAGCCATCAGGAAGACGATTATTTATGTCTGTGAAATAATGAAAAAATAAGGAATAATGGGAGATGAAGCTCTGTTACTTTTTTGAAAATTCATTACACTAAGACCAATTACAGTCCTTGAAATCTAGTTCTTCAGATGTAGCTGCATCTTGTCATCTGATTAGAAGATGAAAATATTGATGCTTGAGTTGAGAGCAGAAGTAATAAGACCCCAGTAATAATTGCTTCTCTGGTATGCCCAAGGTATTTGTGACTTGGAGTATACCTGAGGGTTAACACAGTGCAGAAAAATTATTCTTAGATATTAAAATTCTGACATGAAGGCTCATAATGATGTGCAAGCATTTCTCAAATAGAGAATGATTGAAATAGGTAGAGAGCTTCATGCTATTGTGAGAAGACTTTGCAGTTTAACCACAGAGGTGCAGAAATAAAGGACTGTGAATACTGTGCCACATTATAGACCCTGTATATGCAGTACAATTGTCTTTTTGCTGTTAAAAATAATTTTAAGCAATATATATACTGACTAATTGAACTCGTCTCCATAAACATTAGTTCAGGAACAGTTACTCCCATGTCTGATGCTGAGTTTATAGATTTGTATATTTTAAAGCCCTAAGTATGACAAGGGCAATATCAACTACAAAACAACTCACATAACAGGAATGTAAATTCTGTTTCAGTTTGATCATCCTTGTACACAAATACCTACTCACAGCTGAAATATATGAAGTAACAGGGTCCATCACGTGCATTTGACCCAACAGTCAATTACTTCACCTCAAGCATGAATTCTAGTTTTGATTTAATTGAGTTTCTTCTTTTACTATAACACAGGTTTTCCTAACATTCTTGTGACTTCTGATACCTTTCCAGTTTTCCAGCATATATTTTTAAATGAAGACATTAGTGGCCTTTCACAAGTAGTCCTTTCATCTCCAGACAGATGAAAAATCACCTTCTTATTTGCTACTGTCTTGCTTACAGAGACAAAGTTTACATTTGCCCAGTTAGCAGCTGCAGCTTTGTTTTGGGTTTACCCATTTAGTTGATGACTGATGGGATTTTTTAAAGACCTTTTATCTCCCTGATGATAAGGAAGATGCTGTTTTATAACAGTTCCATCCAGTAATAACTCCATTTCAGTGTGATACAAGCTCTTTGCTTCTAGACTTGTATTATTTGATTTAAAACAATGGGATAGCAGGATAGCAACACCAAACCCAAATAATCCCTAATGAAATCAGTTCAAAGAATGGAGAAATCTGCTTTCAAAGAAACATCCATAACAAGATGGCAATGCATATTAGTGTAGTGGCCAGAGCTGCTTCTTAACCCTAACAAATTATGGGCACAGCATTTAAAGAAAGCTGTACACTGTCATAATATTGAACAAACCTTTCCACTTTATCTGGGAATTACTATTTCTTCATCTTCTCTGACATGTCTATGTGGAAACCCTTTCTTCTGTCTGGATCATTGCAGCCGACTGCACCTGTCTCCATAGGGAACATCCAAATGAAGGTTTGCAAAGTCTTCCATCTGTTAGCATTTGACAGGCACTTCTACCACAAAATTCTCAGGTGGACATTTTTGTACTAAAGTCAAAGTGTTGAAGGGTTCATAGCGCCATTCACTAATAGCTCTTCTCTAGACAGCACACATTTGTTCTCCAGACAGCATATTCATAAATGAGCTGGAAAAGAGTGAGCTCTTAGGTGATAAAATCTGCTGATGATATGAAGTTAGTCAAAGTAAAAAAGACAGGAGATCACTATGACGAATTACACAGGGTACTTACGAGACTGAGTGACTGGGCAATATAATGCTGAAATTCAGTGTAGATAAATGTCAAGTGATGCATGTGAAGAGAAAGGCTTTCAGGTTCCTGTATAAAAGGCTCTGAGGTGACCATTAATGCTACATGAGTGAGACCTTATGTTATGAGAGATAGATCAATTAAAAACTATGCTCAGTACCTGTCAGCAGGCAAAATGAACAATGAACCAAACAAATCAGACCAAACAAAAAAAAAACCCAACAAAAACAACAAATCAAATCCTGGGACTTATTAGAAAGTGATTTGAGAATAAACAGAGAACAAAAGTAAGTCAGTGTATAAATTCATGGGTCACCCTGATGCCAAATGCACAGCGTATCCAGAGTACAGAGAGTTTCTGTCTGCACCACGCAGTTTCACTTTGTGAAGAAACCAGAACTCCAAAGAAACAAAAATTCACCTTGATAAGGGGTCAGCTTGAAAATGAATCATGCAGTGGTGTTTACAGATCATGTGTTCACATCCCATGTGCTCAAAGACAGGCCAAGTAAGCACTGACTTGCTGTAGTTTGCATTGCACAGCTGCATCCATAGAACATGATCAAGCCCTAGATTTCATGTCACAGAATCATAGAATGAATTGTATTGGAGCAGACCCCCAAAGATCGTCTAGTCCAACCACCGTGCTATAGACAGGGACATTTTCCACTAGATCAAGTTGTTTAAAGCCCCATCCAATCTGACTTTCAACATTTCCAATGATGAGGCACACACAACATCTCTGGGAAACCTGTTCTAGTGTCTCACCACCCTCACAGTAAATCCCCATAACTAAAATCACCCTGACCAAACAGTGAATGACTTCCAGTGGGATGGGTTTCTTAGCATTGGTATTTTGTCAGGTAGAACTGCTTACTTTAAAAATCAGTGACGGTGCTCTAGCAAGATTCATGACTGATTAATTAGTCAAATTTTGAACAGCTAAACAAGTAAGTAAAACCAGCAATATCCATTTCAGATGGTTTTGGGGGATTTTAAGCAATGGTGAAAAACTAAAAAAGATCTTACTCTGAAATAAATACTGAAAAGTAAGATAAAATATGTATGGTTCTGTGGTCATTTATGCCTTCTCATGCAACAATATAGACTGAAAGACAAAACCATCTTATTTGTATAGTTGGATCCTTTAAAAAAATCTTTCCATTAGAAGCTAAGATGCTAGAACTAATCAGCTGTGTTCTCTCCTCTCCATCTCACCTGACCCTCATCACTTAACGTTCTTCACAATGCCACTGAGTAAACAGTTTGCTCTGGAGAAACAAATGTGAGAGTCACAGGAAAGTCTGCCTTCCCTTTCTAGTCTTTATAACCATAAAGCTGATTGCTACACAATGTGTGGACCTCGAAAAATTGTTGAAATTAGTGAACATGTGAAAAAGAGATCATGATATCTATAGATTTACTTACTTAACCAAAATTGTTGACTGGAGTATTCTGATTAGTCAGAACATTACAGTCACTTTATAGAAGAAGCATAGTTATTCATGCTTCCAGATAATACAGAAACAGTATCAACAACAGGATTAATTCCTTACTGGAAACTAGAACAGTGGAACACATCACTGGGTGTTAATCAGGTATTTCTTTTGGAATTTAGTAGTACCCTTTCAGGACACTTTTTATATCAAAACTGGGAGAAAAACTTTCAGAAGCAGTATTTCAGTGGCACAAATTAATTGCTAGGCAAGAAATGATATTTGGATGACACTAATGTAATGAATTAGCATTTTTTTGTTTTGCTTTTCCCCTTAATAAGTCAGAACCTTCTGGCAGGAAAGAGTAAGAAACTGAATGAAAGAGAATTTAAGTATCCCCAAAGAGTTTAATGAATAGAGGGAGAATACAGTCTTTTTGACTGGTTATATACATCTGGCCTGCAGTGATGTGCCAGCTCAGTGGGGAGTAGGGTGAAATAGTGAATAATAGGGAACTATATACCAGGAAAGTATAAAATATTAATTATTTCTATTGCTAGAAGCTTTTAATGGAATGTCTTACATTGAACTACAAAGAAGGAAATGCATCTGAGGGGCAAGGGTATGAAAAGGAACGACCCTAATTTCTTCCTTGGTTTACATGCTACCCATTTTCTCACTTGATGCTTATCTCTCTGTTCCCCCTTCCTCTGTTTCTTCCCATCATTTTTGGTGTCTTCAGCCTCCCTATCAAGGTCTACTACCAAATAAATCTGCCAGTATCCTCTCATAAACCTGCATGAAATGACTTGCATGTTATTGGTCACAAAGTGTTCGTAATGATGATGAAGAGGACTATTTTGTGTTACTAATTCTGTTTATTAATTAAATGGTAAGATCTTAATTGAAAATGTTGGGAAATGGCTTACCCCAGGACAGAAGACTTTAGAACCTTATGGATTTCACACATCTTTTCTACCTTCTACCACATGATGTTTTTCCTGAAGGAAAGCAAAAAATATGGGCAGTGAGACGACAAGAAATTTTTGTGATTCATGTCAAGTTGCACACAAGTAGGGTGCAGTAAAAAAGTGGACTTCTGTAAAGTGGGAGTGATATTGTTTCCCATACACCATCTCTTAATGTCTTTTGTATTCAATTAAAAGCTGTTTGGGATAAGACTTTATTTTGCTTGAGGCTACAGGCCATCACTACTAGCCTACTGTTCCCGTGCAAAGGAATAGACACCATGCAGCAGGGCTTCTCTGCAAAGATACATGGGAAAGGTGGGAACAGCTAAGACCTGCACCATGCACAATGGCATACTTTGTGCCATGTAAAGGGAAGAAGGTGTCCTGAACTCACTTGGTGCCTGAGGAATAACATATTATACATACTGGGGGAAAAAACCCAAACCCATGTTTGTTTGACGTGTAAGACTTGGATTTGGATAATCAAAATGGTCATGTTTGAACAGTGATTGAAAAAAAAATAATCAAATTTTCTGGGACCGCAGGTACCAGCTAAAAAAACACTGACTCACATCTTGCATTTTCAGTTATATCTCTGTGTGTGGAATCTAGGTTCAAAAACCTGGAATAGGTTCCTGGAAAGTTCTCTTAAGGCAAGGGCATGATAAGGAGAAAACAGGAGATTTGGCAAGTCTGAGAAGCAATCTATTGCTTATTTTTGTTGACCTTTGCATTCACCTTGCTGATCTGTGAGAGCACATTTTTTCAGCATAAAGCAGAGAGGAAATCTGTTCGTATTAAAGTCCTGACATGTTCCCTTCCTGCTCAGATTTTATCCTAACGAAGGGTATTGCATCATGGTACATGAACCCAGGGGAGCTATAAAGATGGTACTGATGTATTTTTACTGTTTAGGACTCAGAGTCATGTTAGGGCACAATACAAAAATTATTTAAAAAAAAAAAAAATAGTCTTTGAGGCTACTGTTTGTGTATTATCCAATAAATGTCTCATGCAGACCTCGTAAATAGCCCTGGTGACACCCAAAACTTCACCCTCTTGTGTGAGTGTGTGAAACATCAATCTCCAGGATCAAGGCTTTGGGAAGTTGAAAAGTTCATGAACTGAGGGTACAAAACTTGCTCCACAACCACCAGGCTGTGATGCTAAAGAGGCATCTGTTCTCCTTGGGACTGGTTACGCTGGACTCCTGTTACAGTCAATGGAGAGAAACAAGAACATTTAATGTGACTATTCATCTTAACTGAAGGGGTCGCCTTCTATAGAAGTACTGATCCCTCTCCACTGACTCAATTGTCTACATATCTATAGAGACAGACATCTCTATAAATGTATCTACAAATAGTGTAATTGCCTATGGTGTAATTGCCTGTGGTGAAAGGAGACAAATATCAGTCCCTAAGGATTTTGTTGGTATACAAACGTTACAAAAACAAAGCCAATATGAGAGGAGTGATGAATACTATGTTAGGAGACCTGCTAAAACAGGCCTTAAGATTCTCATGCTGAGCATCCCAAGTTTGCAGACACTTTTTAACTTTCTGTACCTAAAGATCCCATCTATCCTTGGGACTAAAAATAGTCGTGGCTTACCTTGAAAGGCAGTTATAAAGTCTATGAAGTTGTATAATTTTGACAATCATCACAGAAATATGAGGAAAGAAAATACTACACTAGCTTTGGATCAGGACAAGAGTACGTACCACTGAGCAATATTTTCTCATTGTTTTAAGTGAATACAATACTTCCTGTGCAGTGACTGCAAATATGACAGTCATTCTGTTTTCAGGATTTATTAAAAGACAGGAATTCTGTAATAAACAATTCAACATCCATTCATTTAATTATAACTTGTGAGATTAAATCCTCTATTTAGCAGAATACAGGGTCATTGCTAGCGCTGAAGTACAAAAGAAAACCAGCACTTCTAGGGGAGGGTTTCTCCCTTTCTGACACAGTTCTGAAACAGTTCAGATGATTGTGACCACCAGTGCACAGAACCAACTCTCTCATGGTGTCTGTCAGCAGCATATTGTTTGCAACCAAATTTAGAAGTCCGAATGTAGTAAAGCATTTTGAAAGTCTAAACTTTTATGTAGAATCGTATCACAGGCTCTCCAAGACATCCATGTAGAGCTGCCACCTACAAGGATGCTGACAGAAAGTTCAGGAATCTAAAATGACACCAGCTCTTGGCACACACCTAGTGACGCAGTGGCACTGCCACTATGGGTGGCAGGCTGGTGGTGGTCCATGACACCATGGGGTGGCTGTGTCCTGACTGCCAAGGAGATGTGAGACTGACAGCCTTGGTCTGAGTCTGGAGGATTCCTGGGCAGGTGTTGCCCATGATAAGCCAGGGTAGCTGCTCCCTTTGTTTGTTGATGATTTTGCTCTTTACAGCTTCAGGCCCAGACAGGGACATGACCAGACCATGGTACACTCCTGTCCCCTCCCTCTGCAGCCACTCAGAGATTCATCAGCTTTTGACAAAGCCATTGCCATAAGCCACGGAAGCACACGCACCGCACTGTGGTTGCTCAGGCAGCCAAAGGCTCCCCACAGCTGTAGGCAAGGGGAGTTCTGCACCACCTGCCCTCTTTGTCTAAAATGGACCTTGAAATAAAATTTTCTGATTCATGAACTATTGGCTGGTTCTTCTGCTTTGTGTAGTCATCTGGGGGAAACCTCCTGGGCCTTTTCCTTATTGTTATTACATTGAATTTCTAGATCTTATATATTCATATGTAAAGTATATCTGTATCTTCCTTATGAGAAGGAAACGGGGAGTCAAGCAAAGACTGCTCTGAGTTCATGTAGGTATGATACTTTCAAACCACAGAAACCAGCCAATCACAGAGCAGTATGAAAACACTTGGGGTGTGAGTCAAGAGCCATGTCCTTGCGTCAGTGAGATGAGGCAGGAGGCAGAGTTCAGCCTGTGATAGGAGGGGATACATCTGATGGCCTCAGAGTTTCTTTTCAGGCTTGGGAAGACCTGGGAACTAACAAATCTGGTTTTGTGTTTAGGCTTTGAAATTTTCTTAGGGCAACAGCCTGTCTTTATATTCAAGTGGGACACAGTTTAGAGCCCTGCATAGGTTTTTCATTGGAGTGAACATCAACACTGTATGCATTTCGATTGCCATGAGTAGCTCTGAATACAGTCAAAGTAGGTATTAGTTTACAGCAGTTGCCAGTCATGGGTGGGATAACAGCCATGGCGCAACTGTTAACTTGTGCCAGAGCTATGAAAACCAGGTTAACTACTTTCCTTTTCCCACTGTTGGAAAGGCCTTGAAGTTGTAATGCTTCCTTAAAGACATTTCTGAAATCACTATATTCATCGCTTCTCCACATCCAAAGCAGTGAGTCTTGCTCTCCAGGTTTCTGTCCTTGACTGTCTCAGCTTCGTCCCTTCTCTCTTGTTCTTCTTCCCTCTGTGCTCTGATCCTTGTTTGGCTCCTATCCTTTGTCTTCGAGGAAAATGCCAAACTGAATTTAGTTTAAGAAGAAGCTTTGAGCAAATGCTGGCAAAGAACAAAATCTTCAAGTTGTACAGTGTGACACACGTGTGAAGCCTTATGCTGTTTGATTTCAGTAAAAACACTTGTTTGTCAAGTGATGAATACCACCGAACAGTCCTAATTCAAGCAACTGGTAGTCCAGCAATTGCCCATTCTTAAGGGGCCACACAAACAAACCTCCAGGCACTCCAGATGTAGGGCAGCAATATTCAGGATGATTTCTCCTTCCTCCAAATATGTTCCTGTAATGAGAGAGCATAATTTCTTCTTTGGTTTGATATAGTGGTGCAAGGCAACCTTCACTGAGGCTCAGAGTAAGCTCAATAGTTTGTATTTACTTTACTTATAGTTATTCTGTTCTTATCAATGCACAATTAACACATCCCATTCACAAGTATGTTACATATATGCACACACACACATCACATTCATATACAGTCAGGCTAGATTTACTTACTAATTAGCTTCTTTCAGATGGATTAGGGCATTTGTCTAATAAACTTGCAAGAATGCAACACAATAGGAAGACACGTTTTTAATGAATAAAATACAGTGTTGTTATACCTGGACATTTTTTATAATGAAACTGGAAACAATCTGAAGAATAAAGTATTCAGATATGTTTACAATATGGTAATCTGAATTCACTTTTTTAAAGGCTATGGAAAGTCAAATTCAAGCTGTCTAACCACCATTTAAGGTGTTTTATTGATATCTCATCGTTGAGCTTTACAGTACAACTGAATTGAATTATAGGCTCAGACATTCTCTGCAACCTATTTTATGTTTTAGCACCCCAACCAAGTGTTTTAGGGTAGGATTCCCCCCTCTCATTTATTATGGCTTCATGTGATGCAGAGCTGATGAACTGGGAAACTGATTATGTGCATTTGGTAATATGGCATCCTTGTCTTTCTCCTGCTCTAAAACAATGACTTATAATTCTTCATGAGGAAAAAGCTCATAAGGAATTTAAAAATGGGTGTTCTATTCTATTAACATCAACAAACTATGTTTCAGTTTCTTTGTTGTTGGCACCTTTTTTTAATTATTATTATTTATCAGTTCAAAAATACAAATGAATCTCTTAAAATATTTTTGGGTGCATGATGTCTCTCAAAATTATTGATAAGGCACACATGGTATGAATATCATGCTAATCAGTCCAATACAAGCAAGCATGGTAATCGCTATCCAGCAGCTAAAATTAGTATATGATCTAAATATGAACATTAAAAAAAAAAAAATCTCCAAAACCTGACATCAGTTGTATACTTTTAGTCTAGAGAAGTTAAAATAGAGAGGAGATGTGATACTCTTGAATAGGGAAAATGTTGCAGTGAAGAGTTTGGAAATAAATGTTTCACAGTGGATGTGGGCAGAAGAAAATGAATGGGTAGAAACATCAATGTAAGAGATTTAGTTTAGGAAGTCTAAAGTGTTTTTAATAGTGAGGGAAGTTGTGCACTGAAATAGATTGCTTGGGGAAGCTGCGAAATCTTCATCACTGAGATTTTTAAAAACAGGGTAGATAAACACTGATCAGGAATGATTTAGGCAGAAGTGATTGTGCCCAGGACAGAAGGATGGACTATATGACTTCCTTTTGGGAGTTATGTCACTTTATGTCTCTTTATCAAGGGCCTTGGAGGAATCCAGGAATTATATGAGTGTGAGGAATGATTGTTCCTAGTGATAGTCTTATCAGTATAGTTGTAGTTTGTATTAATGTTGCTTTCATTTTGGAAGATCTCTACAAAAGTCTCTGACTAACAGAATTTCTGATATTTTATAAACACTTTACAAAGGGAGCAATGCAATTTGCATGAGAGACTAATTAGAACATTTTGGCCAAAAGGTTTGAAGAGCTTAATGCTCTTTTGTATATGGCTTTGGAAAAGCTGTACTAATTGTCTTTCTTTCGGTAGTAATTTCAGTGCTGAAGCTCATCAAACACTTTAGAAGCACTTTAGGTGTTATCTAAAACTGGTTGATGACAGCAGAAATTTTTCTATTACTTCTTAAGACAAGAGGAAATGGCCTCAAGTTGCATGAGAGGAAATTTAGATTGGACATAAGGAAAAGTTTCTTCATTGAAAGGGTTATCTGGCACTGGAACCGGCTGCCCTGGAAACCGATTGAATCACCATCCCTGAAGGTATTTAAAAGACATAAATGTGGTGCTTAGGGACATAATTTAGTGGTGGACGTGGCAGTTCCCTCAGGACCCGTGGGTGTATCTCATCAGGTCTTGTGGACTCGTGCACCTTCAGGTTCCTTAGATGGTTGTGAATCTGATCTTCTCCTACAGTGGGTGGTTCTTCATTCTCCCCGTCCCTGCCTTTGCCTTCTGACTTGGGCAGTGTGGCTTGAGCACTTGCTGGTGAAGGCTGAGGCAAAAAAGGCGTCATGTACCTCAGCATTCTCCATGCCCTGGGTAACTAAGTCTCTTGCTTCCTTTTAGAGAGGGCCCACATTTTCCCTAGCCTTCCTTTTATCACTGACATAACTATAGCTTTCCTTGTTGCTCTTGACATCCCTGGCCAGATTTAGTTCTATCAGGGCTTTAGCTTTCCTAACCTGATCCCTGACCGCTCTGACAATTTTTCTGTATTCCTTTCAGATTACTTTTCTCTGCTTCCACCCTCTGAGGGCTTCCTTCTGGAGTTTGTCCAGAAGCTCCCCATTCATCCATGCAGGCCTCTTGGCGTTCTTGCATGTCTTCCTCTTTGTTGGGATGCATTGCTCCTGAGCTTGGAGGAGGTGAACCCTGAATATCAATTGGCTTTCTTGGGCCCCTTTTCCCTCCAGGGCTTTATCCCATGGTACTCTACCAAGCAGGTCCCTGAAGAGGCCAAAGTCTGCTCTCCTGAAGTCCAGGGTAATGAGCTTGCTTGCGCCCTTCTTGCTGCCCTAAGGATCTTGAATTCCACCATTTCATGTTCACTTCAGCCAAGGCTGCCCTTGAGTGTCACATTCTCCACAAGCCTCTCCTTGTTGATGAGAGCCAGGTCCAGCATGGCACCTCTCCTCGTTGGCTTCTCCATCACTTGGAGATGGAAGTTATCATCAGTGCATTCCAGGAACCTCCTGGATTGCTTATGCCTTGCTGTGTTGTCCCTCCAACAGATAGTATGATGTATAGACATCATGAAGGTAGATGGTTTCTGACTCTACTGCTTTTAATGTTCCTCTGCAGTGCAGTACAGTACTGTTGCTGTTAACTCTTTAGGTTCCTCACTGATATATTTTCTGTGAAAATCAGGAAAATGTGACAAAATTACACGCCTCTAATTAGTAGTCTTGCCCAAAGCCACATTTGTCTTGTACATCCTCGCTCTGACAGTGAGTGTGTAAGTGGTGGTGCTTCGAAACTGGCTGTTCTTCAGCAAAATCCAGGTGTGTCTGCAGGAGGGCAATCCCAGGGTGAAAACTGCCTGTTGGTTTCTGAAGGCACAGCCCTTAGCACTGGTGGTCATAGCTTCAGGGTTTCAGAGTTCTTTCCCCCAGGGAGCCCTGATAGGGCATGTGGCCAGAGCTCTGAATGTCTCCCTGTGGCTTGCTCTTGAGTAAAACTGAAAAACTGTGCTCACTGTTAATTCCAAATTCAAACCTGTTGCAGGAGTTAAGCAGGTCATGACAGGGTGTTACTCATGGTTTCAAAACACAGTGACAAGGAGACACCTTCAGAGGAGATTCAATATCAGTGGTTCAGGGAACAGGCAAGAACCAGAGGTTGTGAGTTAAAGTCAACTTTGTTTAAAGGTTTATGGTTCTGACCACAAAAGCAGTGAGTGGCTGGGACAAACTGCCATGGGGAATGGTGAGTTCTTAATCTTTTTGGGTATTAAGAGTCTAGACTGTCTCCTGATGGATGTGTTTCTTCTGAGCAAATAGCTGAAAGAATTGTAGGAAGTGTTATATAGGAGGTTGGATTAGATTATCATATAGGTTGTTCTGGATTTAACATGCTTGTCACATGCTTCTGATAAACGTCTAATAACTTTTTGTAAATTGGAGTATTTTCTGGTTTGTTCCAGTACATCAAATACAGACCCAGCCTCTTCTGCGACAGTCCCAATAGGTCAGATGGGTGAGTAAATGGAGGTGTCTGGGCTTGAAGCAGCTGTGGGTCTCTTTTAGTCTGTTTGCTGGAATCACAGAAAAACTGGTTTAGGCATTTTAAACCATCTCAAATGTAATATAAGAATCAGGATTCCTTTCTTTGTGGGGAGGAAAGACAGTCTCTTGATGCTTATGTTTCTGTAAAAGCTACTCTTTTACTACAAGTGTAGTCTAAATAGTTAATCTTAAATTTGTTTAACTGCAGTCTGAACACAGTGTATATAGATTTATGCTCGAGAAGCAATTGACATTATTCTTCTTTATGCTATCCATTTATGGAGTTGCACTGTAAACTGCTACCAACTCACCACATTTGTCTTTATTCTAGACAGATTACACCTAGACTGCTTACCTGCCTCCTCCCACCCATCCCATTTTTCAAGATTTTTTTCTAAAAATTTTTCTTTTCCTAAAATTTTTGGTAGTGTTGAAAGTCTAGGAGCAAGAAAAGCATTTGAACAATTGCGTAATGAGAAGCAGATACTCAAATGATTTCTCATTGTTTCAGTCAAATGGATGCATTGAAGGTAAAGTCTTCCAACAGTAATGCCAGCTAGAGTGAAATACACTTAAATAATCCTTTGATACTTGTATGAGCTATATTCATCTTCTAAATACTGGGAAGCCTGTACCTCAATATCTAGTAGACTGTGTGTCAAACAAAGTGGCCAGTTGGTTTGATAAAATTAACTATGGTATTAAACCACAGCCAGTTGTCTCTCCTCATAGGTTTCTCCTTGGCTTTATAATGTCTTGGACATCCAGCTGTAACTGAACCTTTTAAACACTTTTTTTTTACTGCAGTCTGCAATATGATATAGGATGCTTGTAAAACAAATGTTCTTTGAATGATTCAAACAGCTCCAGTTACTGGTAAGAAATGGCTGAAATTCCTGCTTACTTTGTGGAAAATATTTCTGCAGAAAGCAGGAAGCAGAAGGTGTTTCTGCTTGCAAAGTAGTCTTGTTTGTCTCTTATAAAGATAAAAAAATGCTTTGGCACCTGCGCAGTGTTGAGGATTTATTTTATTTTATTCTGTTTGTGCTTTTTTCAAATTCTTGTCATTGTTTTGGGCACCTGGCAAATATTCACTAGAATTGTTTAGCAGCAACATAATGTAGCCACGGCAACTGGGCAACTACTGCAAAGGAGGAGTTCCCAATACACATGTGTATTCATTTAATGTCCCTTTGCTAGGCCATTTGTGGAAACAATGACTTGTGGTTTTACTTTGATGCAGAGGCAAAAAGCAGTGTGTTGTCATATCCTGCACACGGACCAAAAGGAGCCTCTGAAACCCTGGTCTCGTCTCTCAGGTGTCCTGGCTGCATCATGAGGAAAGATGCGCTCTCCACAGATTTGATGACGCTGTCCTCCACCCTCTTTTATGCCACTTTGATTTTATAGGCTTTATTAGAACTCATCATGTTTCTCCCTTTCTTTGAGATGAATCTTCTCATCCTTTCTTCTTCATGAGTTTCTGGGACTTTTGATTTATTTACTGTTCTTGCATTTTCCTTTCCTTACTCAAGGAAACTGAGAGACAGCAGCAGGACAGATGCTTCTTTCTACCTCACTGTTCATTGCCATGCCCACATGGAAAGTGCATGCAGGGGCTTTTGAAGTGATGCTTTTTTGTCTCTATTCTATAACATAAATGTGTTTATTTTGCTTCTGCATTAAATCAGCTGTGCCATAAAATTACACAGTTTTGAGAAGTTAAACATCCAGTTACTGCTGGTGAGTTCCTGCAATGAGTTGCACACATGTAGGTTGGAAACTGAGAAGGTGTGCTCTCCATACAGTCAAAACCATTCCAATTTTGAACACTCTGAATTTGCCATTCAGAGTAGATTATTGGATGTGATTTTACAAAGAACTTTGAGTCATGACTGGACCACTGTGAAAACTGTGGTCTGTTAAGGGATAATTCATGAGCTGAAAGTTTATGGGAGAATACCATGTATAATATATTAATCTCTGTAACAGCCACAGTCAATTTTCCTCTTCGGTATGTGTTTTGTTACTTTGCTACAGCGATACAGCCAAGCTAGAATAGCAGTAGCAGATGCTTCTGTTCTGTGTAGGTCTGCAGAGCTCACCAAACTGTATGTCATCTACAGGCATCAGGGGATCACTAAATTATTTTTCAGTGTTTTTTCCAAATGTCTTAGAAAAAGATTGCTAATGTTTTGCAGGCCCTTTAGAGAATTCATCTCTGTAGTCTAGGTAGCTTTTCTAGTACCACAAAGGAAGGACCATTTTATTGGCTCCCAGCAGTGCACAGAGCAGACAGCATCCCATTATTTCCTGTTGCTGTCACTTGCCGCAGAGTAGCGGTGCTGACAGGTTACTGTAGAGAGCAGAGAATTGTTGGTAAGACTATACAATTTTCAGTTTTCTTACCATGTGTACCACATGGCTGGTTATCCTGAACCCTTTTGTATATTGTGAATAATTCCAGTTAGTCTCACAGATGGGTCAGAATGTAAAGGTCCATCTCAAAGGATGAGAAGTAACTAAAGAGGGCATGATTGCAATTAAGAAAGGAGGTTTCGGTACATGTGACTTCATGTGGGATGCTGTGACCTGGAGGCTGTTTTTTCACTGGCTGTTGATAAATATGTCAGATGAGGCCACCAAAGGCACAAACAGGTATTAACACAAAGAGAGGGCAGGAGACCAAAACTCCCTTTCCTCTGCTGAAAACAAGGGCACATTCCACCTTCATCTCTGCAAAGGGTTCAATTTTATCACAACACACTTCTGTAATTGCTGAGGGTGCGTTCATTCCCCTTGCTGCACTCTTGGACTGTATAAAGTGTCTTAGCTTCATGTTTGCACCAGAGATATTTTTCGCCCTGGTGCCTAAGGTCCAGGTTACAGAGTCTGAGCACCAGTTTCACTACCTAATTCTACCAGGCATCACTTGAAGATCCAGGCTTTTCTGATTCTGCCAAAGTGGGCCTCCCTCTGTGCCCATTGCCTGGCAAATACATAGCAGATTCCTCTTACAAGGTGCTGCTGTGATGGGTCACTGCTGTTAACATTTGCTTCCATGCCCCATCTTTGACCTTAATATACCGTGCTTTTTTAAGACTGTAAACATGTCAGAAGACTGATGTCATTGCAGGGCGAAACATTGGAAAGAACAGGGTCAGAGTGAAAGCTTTTATTCCAGTATAAATAACTGAAATAACAACATAGGCACTCCCAAGTCTTGACAACGCATTACTCTTTGCATGTGTGTTTCCTTTTCTTTTTAATAATGTACTCTGTTCCCAAATTCCCACGTCTGTCATGGAAGTGTTAGAGTTGGATGAGCTACATGTTAACCTCTAGAAAGATTAGTGATCTTGTAATAGGGATTTTAATGGCTCATTAGTGTAAAAGGGAGTGTTGCTGGAATGGTGGTACATAAACATGATTCATATTCAAAAATAGTATATTGCTCTGAGTTCACTTGCTAACTCCCTCTGGCTACAAGGGCAAAGTGCATCCATTAAAAGGCAGAAATCAAGAAAATAGAGATAAGTGTTTCTGACCTCAATGACATGCAGGCAAACTTTCATAACTGAAGGAGGTCAGATCATTTTACAGGTGTGAGTGGGTGCACCTCTATGGGATTAAGTAGAGCTATCGAGATTTACAGCAGCCACAAATCTGACCCCAAATGTTTTACTAGTTTGGTATACAGTTGGGAGAATAGAAATCGACTGTCCATCATTTAGTTTTATTGAACATTTGAACCATCCACATTTTTTCAGATTCTGTTTCAGTTTCACTTTTTCTCACAGCTCACAGTGACTCCAAAGGAAAAAATTTGAAGTAATAAAACCAATGGAGTCTAGTCTAAAAATAAAATGTTACAGATGGATTTTCATTTGAACTGTTTGCTTTGGACATTTCTTCTGTGACCAGATCATCCCCTGTGTATGTCTGACTCAAAAGTCCCTTTGGCAGAGGTATGGGTATAGCTGCTTTGTTGCCTGTAACCATCAATGAGCTAATCGCCCAAGAGTTGGTGTAAAACCATTTGTTTGGCATTGTTCTCTGCTGAGAGCTGGCCGAGTAACCTGATTACTCGTCTAATGCAATTTCTGTCTGTCTCTTTTATTAATTTTGTCACTATTTTACTCCAGAACCTGCCTAGAAACATTTGCTCTGGTACTTTGAAGGAGGAATTCATACATTCAGCACATCCTTTGATGTTTTGAGGCAGCTGTGGAACAAAGGACGCCCTGTAGGGCTCAGCTGTAACTGCCTCTGAAGTGGGAATAGCCTTGTGTTATCACTGTGCTGGGAAGGTGTATTTAAGAATATTTCTGTTTTCCAGGTACTCAGCATTAATTTAATTCTAGTAGTAATTAATTCAGGAGTAATTAACTTCATTTTTGGCTAACCATTATGCTTCAGTTTAGAAATTACTGATTTGGGGCGTTAGCTGCATTTGAGCTAGTGGTCTTGATTTAAATATCGTAGAATCATAGAATGGTTTGGGTTGGAAAGAACCTTAAAGATGATCTAGTTCCAACCCCCCTGCCATGGGCAGGGACACCTCCCACCAGACCAGGTTGCTCAAAGTCCCATCCAACCTGGCTTTGAACACTTTCAGGGAGGGGGCGGTCACAACTTCTCTGGGCAACCTGTTCCAGTGTCTCACCACCCTCACAGTAAAGAATTTCTTCCTAATAACTAGTATAAATATACTTTCAGTTTAAAACCATTACCTCTCATCCTATCACTACGTACCCTTGTAAGAAGTCCCTCTCCGTCTTTCTTGTAGGCCCCTTCAGGTACTGGAAGGTGCTGTAAGGTCTCCCCGGAGCCTTCTCTTCTCCAGGCTGAACAACCCCAACTCTCTCAGCCTGTCCCCATAGCAGAGGTGCTCCAGACCTCTAATCATCTTCATGGCCCTTCTCTGGACTCACTCCAACAGGTCCATGTCCTTCTTATGTTGGGGGCCCCAGCGCTGAACACGGTAATGCAGGTGGGGTCTCACAAGAGTGTAGAGGGGCAGAATCACTTCCCTTGACCTTCTGGCCATGCTTCTTTTGATGCAGCCCAGGATACAGTTACTTTCTGGGCTGCAAGTGCATATTGCCGGTTCATACTGAACTTCTCATCAAGCAACGCCCCCAAGTCCTTCTCTTCAGGGTTGCTTTCAATCCATTCCCTGCCCAGTCTGTATCTGTGCTTGGGATTGCCCCAACCCACATGCAGGACCTTGCACTTGGCTGTGTTGAACTTCATGTGGTTTGCATGGGCCCACCTCTTAAGCCTGTCTAGGCCCCTCTGCAGGACATCCCTTCCCTCCAGCATGTCGACCAAATACATGTTTCTTATACAGCTGTTTACACCTCAGTTGGTTGTTGAACCTCCTTTTGTAGTCAGTGGAGAGAAATGGGAGCTTCTGAAATTTAGCTTGTCTCATCCTAAAGTAGACACCTAAAATAAAAAATGCCCTTTTCTCTGTGTTTACAGGGAGACCCTTGAGCTAATAGCTTCACAGCAGACGTCTGCTGAGCTGTCTCTCACCTTATGAGTCTTGATGTCACCTGGCTTAGGTTTAGAGCACTGGCTGTGATGCAATGAAGGTGATTTGTTCCAAATTCATCCAAGTGGATATGGCTCTAGAGAGGGTCTCCCTTGCACTGAACTGATGCGATGAAGTCTGATTTATTGCTGTATGGGGAGGTGACCTGGTGCCCCATGGTGGTATTGAAACAAGCACATTGACATAATGATGGTATTGTGCCTACATTTATTTCCCAAACTGTTGTATTCTCTCCAAAATATGAGTTGTGTAGATAAAGAAAATTTATCGTAGTTAGCAGAAAATAAATTTTTCTCTAAGTTCAGACTCAGCTAAGAAAATGTAGTTCTAAACAGAATAGACACTGCTAAAACTGATTGCTATGATGTTAGACTAGGAGATCAAGCTGACTGCACTGTGTAATTAATACATTGCAATGAATGCACTAGATGATAACCCTTAAAAGGAGGAACTTGTGCTAACTGCAACTATCAATACTGCATGCTTTTTCAATTTCAGATTGTGGTTAACTGATTTGACATTAAATTCCCCTTTACTTTTGCCCTGCACTGCAGAGATGAATTGTTCTGTGGCCAGAGATCAACAGAATATTGATCTACAAGTCAAATCTGTCTACCCACCTTTTACATGCCTTTTTGCTTACTACATATCAGAGTAAATTAAACCAATCTGCTTCTGTAAGCTTCTACTTGAATATAAAACTCTACTTTTATCTTTTTAACAGTGAATTTTGCTCACTCAGTTATTCCTGTCTGTTGAGATTCACCAGTTTGAGGATCCTTCATGCCAGACAATGTCTGTTTCAGTAGGATCAGAATAATTTAGCAGCTTTGAAAATGCTACTGTCATTTATTCTAGGAGTCAGCTGTCTTAGAAGGGCCAAGAAAGGCCAAAGTAGTTTACATTTATTGGCAAACTATCACTTGTGTTAGTACTGACTTTTATTTTCACTGCAAAGATGAGAAAGGAAGCATTATTTTGGAAACTTTAGTCAATAGAGATTGTTGAAGAATTTTTTCTTATTTGGAAAAGAATAAACTAAATGTTAATATTAGAATTCCATATTCAGCAAAAAAATCTAATGCTTTAAAAGGCTGGAATTCATAAGCTGGAACAATAAAAGGCTGTAAAATTATCCCTAAAATGCTTGGGGACAAAGTTGGTCAATATATGCTTATATACGTGTGTGTAATTGAGATATACTGTTTCAAGAACACAGGAACAAGCTGCTGGCACAAAAAGCTATCCAATGATAGTCATCTAGGGGAAAGATACAAGATTTGTCTTCAAGTCAGAAAAGTGACAGATCCAAGCATGAATCCAGAAAGATTCAGTCTGTGTGTCTTTTGCTTTGCAAGAGGGTTTGGGAAACCAGCCCTGACTCTGATTAGAGAATGAGAACTTGTGATTAGATCCACATCAGACTTCTGCTAATAACAAATGTCACCAGGCAGAATCAAAATGATTCTCACATTTGTGCACCCATATTCCTTTGCAATTACTGCAAGAAAGTCTGGGGAATAAAAACAAATATTCTATTGAGAAGTTTGAAGTCTTTTTTACAGAAAGGATGGGAAAGTCCAAATTTGGTGACTAAATAAATAGACCACCCATCTAAAAAGAGAAGAGGCAAAATGAAGACATTTTCTGCTGTATCAGTGTATATAGTGTAGAGTGGAAGGAAATGGAATTGTATCTGATTTGTACTTCCAGAAATAATGAGTTTCAGCCCCAATTTTTCATGAAATAAAGAGTGTGTGGAAGACAACTTCCTAACACAGCTGGTAAAGAAGCCAACTAGGGACAGCACCCTACTGGATCTCCTGCTTGTTAACAGATTGGAGGTCATCTTGGGCAGAGTGACCATGAAATGATAGAGTTTACAATTCTTGGAGAAACAAGGCAAAGAGCCAACAGAACTGCCACCCTGGACTTCTGAAAGGCAGACTTTGGCCTGCTTAGGAGCATGGTTGACAGTGTCCCTTGGGAGACAGTCCTGAAGGTCAAAGGTGCCCAGGATGGCTGGGCATATTTCAAGGAGGAACTCTTAAAAGCTCAGGAGAAGGCCATCCCCAGGTCCCAAAAGACGAGCTGGCAGGGAAGAAGGCCAGCCTGGCTAAACAGAGAGCTTTGGCTGGACCTGAGGAACAAAAGGAAAGTCTACGGCCTTTGGAAAAAGGGACTGGCAACCTATGAGGAGTACCAAAATGTAGTGAAGCTGTGCAGAGGGAGAATTAGAAGGGCCAAAGCTCAAGCATAACTTGACTTAGCCACTACGGTTAAAGATAATAATCAGTACCTTAATAGAAAAAAGGAAGACTAGGGAAAATGTAGTCCCTGATGGTGGAAGACACAGAAAAGGCAGAGGTACTGAATACCTTCTTTGCCTCAGTCTTCACTACTAAAGCGGTCTCTCATGAATACCAAATCCTGGAGGCAGGAGGAAAGGTCTGGAGAGAAGAAGACTTTCCCTTGATAGATTAAGACAGTGTTAGAGACCACTTGGCCAAACTGGACATCCCTAAGTCCATGGGCCCTGATGGGATGCATCCGCCGAGTGCTGGGAGAGCTGGCAGATGTTATTGCTGGGCCACTCTCCATCATCTCTGAAAGGTCGTGGAGAACAGGAGAGGTGCCTGAAGACTAGAGGAAGGCCAACATCACTCCAGCCTACAAACAAGGCAAGAAGGAGGACCCAGGGAACTACAGGCTGGTTAGTCTCACCTCCATCCCTGGGAAGGTGATGGAGCAACTCATTCTGGAGGTCATCAACAAACATGTTGAAGAACAGAAAGTTATTGGGAGTGGTCAACATGAATTTACCAAGGGTAAATCATGCTTGACCAATCTGCTACCCTTCTATGATGTTATAACCGGTTGGCTGGATGAGGGGAGAGCAGCAGATGTCTTCTACCTTGACTTCAGCAAGGTTTTTGACACTGTCTCCCATAACATCCTCATTAGGAAACTCAGGAAGTGTGGGTTAGACGAGGGGACAGTGAGATGGATCGAGAACTGGCTGCATAACAGATCACAGAGGGTTGTGATCAACGGAGCAGAGTCAAGGTGGAGGCCTGTAACCAGTGGTGTCCCCCAGGGGTCAATACTCAGTCCGGTCATGTTCAACATATTCATCAATGACCTGGACGAGGGGACAGAGGGTATCCTCAGCAAGTTCACTGATGATACCAAGCTGGGAGGGGTGGATGACACACCAGAGGGCTGTGCTGTCATCCAGGGTGACCTGGACAGGCTGGAGAGCTGGGCAGAGAAGAACCTCATGAGGTTCAATCAGGACAAGTGTAGGATGCTGCACCTGGGGAAGAAGAATGCCAGGCACCAATATAGGTTAGGGGGGACCTCCTGGAAAGCAGTTCCGAGGAGAAGGATCTGGGAGTCCTGGCAGACAGTAAATTATCCATGAGCCGGCAATGTGCCCTTGCTGCCAAGAAGGCCAATGCCACCCTGGGCTGCACAGGGCAGTGTGTGGCCAGTAGGTCGAGGGAGGTCATTCTCCCCCTCTACTCTGCCCTGGTGAGGCCACAACTGGAATACTGCATCCAGTTCTGGGCTCCCCAGTTGAAGAGAGACAGGGACCTACTGGAGAGAGTCCAGCAGAGGGCAACGAGGATGACTGGGGGATTGGAGCATCTCCCCTATGAGGAAAGGCTGAGAGAGCTGGGACTCTTTAGCCTGGAGAAGGCTGAGGGTTGATTTAATTAATGTTTATAAATCCCTAAAGGGTGGATTGAGGGAGGATGGAGCCAGACTCTTTTCAGTGGTTCCCAGTGACAGGACTAGGGGTAACGGGCACAAGCTGGAACATAGGAGGTTCCATTTAAATATGAGAAAAGCTTCTTTTAGATGAGGGTGCCAGAGCACTGGCACAGGCTGCCCAGAGAGGTTGTGGAGTCTCCTTCTCTGGAGATTTTCAGGACTTACTTGGATGCAGCCCTGAGTGATGTGCTCTAGGGGATCCTGCTTTAAAGCAGGGGAGTTGGACTAGATGATCTCTGGAGGTCCCTTCCAACTCTGAATATTCTGTGATTCCGTGAAATATAATAAAATTAATTATATGAAGAGGACTTGGTTATTTATAAGTATATGAACTAAGGCTGTCAGGAACTTATTCAGAAGTTTCTCAACTCTGAAGCATGAGGTTTAAAGAGGTTAAATTTCATGAGGTTAAATTTAAGAATTTAACTTATCTTGGTATAACAAAATGAGCTGTGGTATGGCAGATAACCCTTACTATTTTTTAAGCTTTTGCTGGACGTTCTCTTAGAAATTATACTGGTGCATGACAATATTTTATAAAAAAGTGTGATGGAGGTATATTGGTTTTGCTCATCAGTGCTCAGGATAGATATAAATCACCTTAACAAGTCTTTACAGATGTTACCTCAATTAATTTATATTAGAATTATAAAGAATACTTTTGCTTCTGGTTTTGACTTTGATATTTTTTAAAAATACCTTTAGAGACACAGATTACAGATTAAAGTGCTGGATTTTATAATGGTTTTGGGGATCTACATTTCCATAACTCTAGATTAACTTAGAAAAAATATTTGGTTTGGATATAGGCTTTCAGACAAGTTGGTCAAAAAATCCCTCAGTCTCCTGTTCTCCAAGCTAAAGAGACCCAGCTCCCTCAGCCTTTCCTCATAGGGGAAATGTTCCACTCACTTGATCATCTTTGTGGCTCTGCACTGGACTCTCTCAAGCAGTTCCCTGTCCTTCTTGAACTGGGGGGCCCAGAACTGGACACAATACTCCAGATGTGGCCTCACCAGGCCAGAGTAGAGGGGGAGGAGAACCTCTCTCGACCTACTAACCACCCCCTTTCTAATACACCCCAGGGTGCCATTGGCCTTCTTGTCCACATAAGAAAAGAGCTAGTAAGCCAAAGAGATTTTACCAATGTTTGAATATAGTAACACACTGAGGTTGGTTAAAGGTTTTAAGAAATTTTGACCAATGATTATTTTGATTTCCTTTCTAATAGTGACTGTGCCTTTAGGAGAAGGGACACTGAATAAATGCTTTGCCTCATTTAAATATCTCAAGCATCAGTAGCTGTCTTTCCCTTCACCCTGCAGCAAGGTTGTCTTGTAGATAGAAGAAAGAGGTTTTATTCTCTGTTAAAAGAAGAAAAGTTTTTAAGCTCTTTAGTGCACTACTCTAATGTACAACAATTTTAATATTTCCAGCATTATCAAGTCTTATGATTTTTATATACTACTGGGTTTAATATTCTCTTTAGAATCTGTATGAAAATCATGGCTTATACCAAGGGAAGTTCTTTTTGGAGGAAGGGGTTAAAGTGTGATCACTACAAGTTCTGTGGAGCTCAGAAAGCAATTTAAAGCAACTTCTTTGCTGTTTTTTCATGATGTTCTGTCACAAGAGACGAGGAACAGAAAGAAGACTCAAGCCTGATCATTTAAGAATAAATGCTGAATTTCAATGTGTTCAGACAGAAAACAACTGTTCTTCCTACCCTCTCTGCTTTCTCTGTCTTCTGGACAGCAAAGGCATCTTTTAGAGGAGGTAAAAAGAACACCATAGGAAAAGTCTACTCTTGAGGTACGAGATTCTCACTTGAATCAGGGAAGCTCACCCTGGATGGAAGTGAGTAACATGAGATCCTCCAACACCAGAAAGACCATCTCTCACTTACTAGATGATGAAGAAAGAGGGCACTGACCAGAACAGACAGATCTATGATGACTACAACTAGCAGTACTTTAGGATAGTGTCTTTTATAACTTGATTTATGCATGTAAAATGGTTGCAGTAATGTTGTACCTCATCAGGGTGAACAAGTGCTACTTCCAGTAACTTTGTTTTCCTGCAAAACTGTAGGCAGCAGAAAGAGGCACTATGTCATCTCAGTGACATTTTTATAATCATTGACGTTTCAACTTGAAATTCTCAATAGCAACAGAGAGTCTCAGTCACAGAGATAAATGTGTCCACAATACTGATTAGAAACTGAAAAGATTAGCTTGATGTCTCTGATGTTATTGCTTGCTGAAATGAAAAGGAAAAAATGTTCAAAGGCCCAGACATAATGTACCTGACTTCCCCAGACCGATCAAAGGGTTAGCATCAATAACCAAGTAATGGCTGCTTTATAGTTTGAATTTTCTGACCTGATGTTTTCAAAAGGCTAATAAAAAGCCACACTGCTGAGAGGAAATTTTAGGTTGGCATGATTGTAAAAATAAAACAGTAATGATAAGGCAATTTGTGTTGGTCTAAGAGTGGAAGTTAAACCTGTAACTCTGCCACTCTTGAAGAGCAAGCTGGGAAAAAAATCTCCATGTTTGCATGTGCATAGCTAAGCATGCTACAAAGTGAGGTTTGTATAGGAATGGAATTTTAAGAAATATTTTTGTTAAACATCTGCTCTTCATAGAAAATGTCCTTTTTCGCTCTACAGGAGGGCCTTAACCACTATCAAAGTCCAGGCTTTTCAAAACAGACGTATTAAAGATGCTGACTGCAATGTCATTTTGGGTGCAAATTAGAGCTCTCATAACAACATTATGTTAAACTTCATGTAGGCTACATCTTAGGCTTTATTCCTGCAAGTACTTGTTCAACTATTTAATTTTTATGTATGCACCAGCCTTCATGGAATTGGAGCTAGAATTCATAAAATACTCTGTTTACAAAGAGGAGAGTTTGGGTCTAAAAAAGAAGTGATAACTCACTCACTGGGGTCACTGGAATCAGTGGAGTTACATCCCTTAAAACCAGTTTATGTGTGGTGACATACTGCTATGTTTCCAGTGGCCATAGCAGCTTAACTTTAAATACGACAATTGTTAAAATTAGGTTGATTTTTGTACTTGCTTCAAGTTCCCACAGTATTCATAATAAATCCTAGGGAAGGGAAACAAAGTATATTGGTTATACTGCATCTTAAATAATTTGTGTGGTCTTCCTTTAATTTTTAGGCAATTCATGCATACAAGTATAAAGAACATCTGACAGAAAAGGGTTTTTCTCTCTCAAGTGTAAAAAACTCTTTTTCTTTTTGTCTGAAGCTTGAAAAATCTTTCCATCTAGAAAATAGAGCACAGGAAAACAGCTGGTTACATTTTGCACTCTTCTCTGAAATCAGGCTCCTGCAACTTTGTCAGATAATACCATCAGCACCTCTGGAGCCTTTCAGAATATGAAAGATCATATTGGACTCTTTGGGACCTCACTGGGCTTAGCAAAGCTATACCAAAATTTGAATGATCAGAAATCATTTCTTCAGCTATAACAATGTGGGTTGTAAAGACTGTGCTGTCTCTGAGTTACTATCCCCCATTCTCTGCTCAGAAACCAGGTCACATACTGCCTGCTGTACCCTTTTTCCCCTGGATCTGGGATGACCTCTGAAAGACTTATTTTCCCTTCATAGAAGTAGTCCATGGGATACTCAAGTGCACTTAGTCAAGTAATAGTCTGACAGGACAAATAATGTGAAGAGTAATGGGAAGAGAAATGCTTTAACTGTTCCCTTCACAGAGTGGATTGTTTCCCCTCTGGTTGAATAATTTTTTATGTGTATGTCACATTTATCCAGTTGTATACTCTTGTACCTTTTATGGTGGAACTGAGAAGTGATATGTGTCTTTGCAGGGCCAGCATTGGTGGTGCAGCAAAATGTCTTCTGCTAGTCCAAGTTCTGCACCATCTTTCTATATAGCTTCTCTCAAATACTGCTGAGAGTTATACTCTCCATTTTCCTTGTAGTTCTATGTTTTACTTTTCCATTATATTAGTTGCGTCTTTTATCTATTTTTTTTTTCCTGTCTTGTAGTCTTAATGCATCAGGGAAACTTTGTTTAGATTTGTACACCTCATAAAGACAAAGGCTTTGTGTGCCAGTTTTTTGGACCCCATAGAAGAAATAAAATCCCTCAGTTGTAATGAAAGATTACAGAACACAAATGTTGTTTCTCTAAATTGTGCCATGTGTGATTTACTCATAGTTAATGTGTGTTACATATTTTCCGGTGTCTTTATGTACCTTTTGTCTGCTCTGTTATGTAAACAAGGTCATCCTGTATTGAATGACAAAAGAAACTCAGATATCAAATCTTCTGAAAATATTGGATGGTTTCCTATGAGAATCACAAGATGTTACAATGGGCTAAATTTCTGGTTTGATTTTCGCTGAATTCAATGAAGTTATATTTAATCATAGTGGCACAGCATATAAAATGAACACTAAGTAAGATGGTCATTGTAAAGTATTTAGAAATACTTTCTCCCAAAAATTTATTGTTTAGCCTAGAACTGTCTGAATAAAAACTTCCTTTACTTTTTTTTTTTTTCTTTCAATAATTAACTCATTACTCCAATGCCCCTACTCTGCTCCATGCAGAGAATTTGAAAATAGCTGTTGGTTGAGCTATGGGCTTCTGGCATGAAAAAACTGAGTCTGGTACATTAGTATGCATGGGCAGAATGGCATGATGAGAAGCTATATTTGAGCTATAAGACCAGTGATATTTTTCAGTCATGACATGACACCCACAAGGGGGTTGTATCTCCACAAGTTCAGCTGAGCTCAGCTGACTCTCACCTCCGATATCTCAGTCATCTGCAGTTGTGTCTTTTTTTGGAAATATCTGTGCCCCCAACCCCAAGATAAAAAACAAGGCAGAGCAGTAAAAAACTGTTTAACACTTAAAGCTCAAAGACAATATATTCAACTGTCAAAAAAGTGCTATTTTTCAGTAAAGTCATTGATCACATGATTTGCTTCACTGTGAAATTGTAATAGAGAGAAGACTGCTGCTTTTCACACAGGTTTACATTTTTACTAAGTTTGGACTTGTCTACCTGTGACATTTGAAAGACTGTCTTTGTTTTCCTTTGCTTTCCTTTCCTGATAATTTGGACAAAGCATTTACTAAATGCATTTCCTAAATGCATTGCCAAAAACCCCCGTGGTTCTCCTCCCCTCCAGTTTTTGATCGAAATGCTTCACAGTGACTGTTCTTTCTGCTGTCCTTGTGAGTTACAGTAGTACTGCTGTTACTGTGTTATTTTAGATGGAGGGCTGAGGTAAGATGACCTCAGTGTTGTACAGTAGATCTCAAGAAGGAGCTCATCTTCTCCAGCAACTGAGGTGAGGGCTGTCAGTGAAGGAAGGCACTTCTCTCCTGAGGGAGCCAGAGATTCCCTTGGCAGAGCTTTACCTTGCATAACCCCATCCAGACCATAAATGTAATGGGGTTCAAACTTTCCACCTTAAACTCATGAGTCTGAAATCCTGCCTCTGTATCTTTTCCTCCATTTTGTGTTTAATGAATTTAGCTTTGGAAAAACTCGTGGGTGAGGGATGCCTGATACAGAAAATAGGCAGCTTTTTATTCTGCACCAGTGGCTGTAAATTTATGAAACAGATATGGAAAACAGGTTCTTCACCCTTCTTCCCATCCCCTCAGTAGTCTGCTTAGTTATCAAAGGCTGGTAGACCTGCTGTCTTTCCTTCCAGAAAATATGACAGGCATAACTCCTTTGGAAGTTTGGAAAAAATAAAATAAGAATCATTATTTCAGTAGTAACCCAGCATTAAGGAACAGTACATAGTCACACATCTGCTGTTGCTGTTTTACCTGCAGATCACATGTGGTTCTCAGTGTGCATATTAAAAAAGTTGTGACTCCTGCCTAAAGCAATCGTTTCCAGCCCCTGCTCATAACCAACGTGCTGCCTATAAAATATCCCAATTTTGCTGTAGCTGTAGGATGTTACAGCTGAAGCCGATAGGGACAGAAAAGCATGATGGCAGTGTCTGGTGTTGTTAAACCAGGGCCCAAGTAACTCAAGGACTACTGATCTGAGTCATTCATATGGACCCATACACCATTACATCTAATAGCTGATGGGTTCATTGTCGCTCTCATATTTAATGCCGCCATTCCACTGTAGGAATGTATGCCTGTTGTACACACAGGGACTGAAGCACAGAGACATGTTGGTAATACTAAATAAGCAAGCCAGAAAGTTATCTGAAGCACTGGGACCCTTATCAGCTGTACTGCTTAGTTGTGTGCTCTTTCCATGTCCCAGTTTTGGACTATTTCAACTACTTTGCTCCGAGATAAATAGAGATGGCTGGCCCTAAGCAATGTTCAGATGAACTGGTTAGAGCCACTGGCCTCAGAGTCTGACCAGTGCCTGGACCTTTAAAGCTGGGCACTAGATGCAGACAGAGAGATTAAGTGATATGCCTTATCTGAATGTGTGGCAGAGCAGAGCTGGATGCTGTCCTCTGACCTCTGAGAGTGGCACACTAACTAGCAGGCTACTGTTTTTCCTCCACTCTCTGCATGAGCATCATGACATTATGTGCATTAGCACATCAAATTATGTGCTAATGTGTCTGTTTTGTCATTCATAATAACAGTAATAATTACACCATGCAGTGTAATTCAGTGTCAGAAGAACCTTGGCTTGTTGAATTTTTTAGATTTCTTATAGCCAGAACCATGCTTTCCTCTGACTTTGTAACAAAACAGAATCACAGAATCACAGAATTGCCTAAGTTGGAAAAGACCTTTAAGATTGAGTCCAACCATTAACCTAACACTGACAGTCATCGACTATAACGTATCCCTGAGCACTGTGTCAACACAACTCTTAAACATCTTAATCCCATTCTGAACTTGTTCTTGAATTTGGAAAAAGGTCTACTTCTTTTTCTTCCAGAGAGAAAACAGAACCTAATGTTATTTGTGCTACAACTTGTCTCAACATTTGTCACTTTCTGGTAACTCTGATAATCTTTGGGATTGTCAATTGCATATGTCTTTTTAGAACATCTGTTTTTAAGGGTCCAAACCGCAAAGGTACAAGTGTTGGCCATCATCCTTCCAGATGTATGCCAGAACATCCTGTTTCACTAGCCCTAAGATAGAAAAAGGGGAAGTACTCAGTGAGGTATTATCAAGTCATTCACTACAAGTTTGGGAAACTTTTTTACTTCTGTGAAAACACATTGCATAGGATTGATTCTGTTCTATCAGAACAAGCCACTACAGATAACTGCGGGATAACAAATACAACCCTTTAATCTCTTAAAGTGTGAATTTGTGAGTGTCATGTACACTCTTAAAGAGTGAAAAACACCTGGTGAATAGCTTCATTAGTAGGAATCTGCCTGTGGATTGACAGTGTGTGAGCAGAGAAAATCAAAATCCTCCCCATAAACTATCTGTTGACTATTATTCCTTCTACCTATGTGATGGCCACTTCCGATGTTCTGGTGTGAAAGTATTATCAGGAACAGGGTGTTACAAGTAGGATTCTGAGTACAGGAAATTAAAGAATCTTGGCTTCATGCAGATTTGTATCCCATGGCTGGTTGATTTTGGTGTCTAAGAATATATGAGATCCAAATGAAGTTTTCCCATGGTTAAGATTCTGGGGGAAAGGAGAGAAGGAGGAATTTCAAGCCCTTTAGGTTCTCTAGCATCTATCACATCTATGCAGCACCACAGTGTTTACTTGAGATGTTTATAGGCTCTCCCTCCTCTACTCTTTCATTTACTTGATCCTCTTCTTAATCCACTTGGTCACTGCTTCAAATGATGTATGTACAGATAATTTTAAGATGTCTACTTTTCCATGAAATATTATTCAAACTAGTCAGTGAACTGAAAAACTATTGAGGTGAAAGGGGAGAAACACACAGATAAAGCCAATGCAATTGCATAAGTGCAGATCCCCCAGAGGGGCTTACTTGCCGTGGCATTCAGTGTTACAGCACTGAAGATGCAGTGGCACGGGTTCAAGAATGCAATTCATACAAAGCTGAAATACAGTGAATGGGGGCAGGTGGATGCTGAAAAATGGGACTTGCAACAGTGGATAGAATAAGCAGGGGAATGGCTAAAACAGCAAATAGAGAGTGCCAAAGAGAAAGCTGTATCCAATAAAAGTGCCTTTCTTCTGGATTTCCATGCCACTACAGCCAGGGTCATGAGTGTAAAATGTCTTCTGTTTTGCACACAGTAGGAGAGAATAAGTTACTGCCTGCTTTTTGCAGAAGAGCCTTGCAGTTAGAGCATTCTCTGCAATCAATATGTAGGCTCAGTTCCTGCATTTCCTGGATGCAATCAAATCTCCTACTTCACAGCAGAGAGTCAAGCTAAAGCATTGTGCTGAGGTGGGGAGAATCCTGAGCTAACTTTGGAACTAGATACCTAAATCGTTCAGCTGGGAAGTTGTCTCTTACACTCTAAGCAAAAGATCTGTCAGCTTGGTAGCTGTCAGCTGTAGCTTGTCTTCAATAGCAGAACTTCAAGCATCTTCAGAAAGCTTAGTTTCCTGATAAGCCATATACAAATAAGCAGAGTATGTAGGAGATGTGGGAAAAGTTGTCAAGCTCTTTAGCACATAAACCCTTAATGCCTGCACTTTGGACAACTTAGTGATTCTTTAGATGTCATGCTAGTTTTCTGTGAAACATTTTATCTGGTGAATGAGACTGAAGGAAGAAAAAAGTGACTATTCTTAGTCTCTTTCAAGAACAAAAAAGTATATCAGGCAAATTTCCATGTGTAAGAAAAGGAAATAGAAGTCTAACTCTTCATCTGTAAAACTGAACATATTCCAAAAGAAACATATCGGCCAAAAAATTTAAAAAGCTAGAGGTATTAGAAAATTCACTGAAGTTATTAAATTAGCTGAAACTGTTCATCTTTTAAGGTTGTAATTGCTGATAAAAATCTAAAATTTGCAAGCGTTCTTGTATGCTTACCACTCCCCTTTGCTTATACTATTTCTCCTTAATGATGCAGACCATTTTATTTTTCTTGCTGACTACTTTAGCACTAATTGTAGATTCATAGAATGGTTTGGGTTGGAAGGGACCTTAAAGATCATCTAGTTCCAACCCCCCTGCCGGGCGAGGACACCTTCCACTAGACCAGGTTGCTCAAAGCCCCATCCAACCTGGCCTGGAACACTGCCAGGGAGGGGCCAGCCACAGCTTACCTGGGCAATCTGTTCCAGTGTCTCACCACCCTAACAGTCAAGAATTTCTTCCTTATATCTAATCGAAATCTACCCCCTTTCAGTTTAAAACCATTACCTCTCATCCTATCCCTTCATGCCCTTGTAAGAAGTCCCTCTCCAGCTTTCTTGTAGGCCCCTTCAGGTACTGGAAGGTGCTGTAAGGTCTCCCTGGAGCCTTCTCTTCTCCAGGCTGAATAGCCCTAACTCCCTCAACCTGTCCCCATAGGGGAGGTGCTCCAGCCCTCTGATCATCTTCATAGCTCTCCTCTGGACTCACTCCAACAGGTCCATGTCCTTCTTATGTTGGGGGCCCCAGCGCTGAACACAGTACTGCAGGTGGGGTCTTGCAAGAGTGTAGAGTAGAAGGGGAGAATCACCTCCCCCGACTTGCCGGTCATGCTTCTTTTGATGCAGGGATACAGTGAGAAAGTTTCTGGAGCAACACGATTCCATTGAAAAGAACATCTACAATTAGAAGAATTTGCATCCAGCTGAGCCCACTGCCCCTAAAATTTAAGGCCTACATGTGCATTTAGATATCTGTAATTATGTCACTCATGAAGACTAAACATGAAGAGATATGGTCCGAAATCACAGAATTGAAAGCAGAGTCCCAAGTTCAACCCATATCTTGTAGATCAAATTGCCATTTATGAATTCTAGTGCGAGCCAAAATTCAGTGTTACATACCAGACTTAGTAAGTAGTTGTAGTTAAACATAAGATAATTAACATAAAATATTTTTGGTAGGATTGTACAGGCATTAAATACTGTGCAGCAAATGTTTAGCCACCCCTAAGAATTCATGTAATACTGTAGATTTTAAGCACAGGCAGTATACACATTTGGTGTATTACATACCTAGTTAGTCAAGGAATTAATATCTGACTATTGTCATGGCCATGGAAATCTTTTCATATTTCTGTCTTCAGACAGAAAAATATCAGTATTAGAAACATGAAGTCAACATTTACTTTAGCCTCTTAGCTTTGAAAAGTATTGTTCCTAAAAAGCCCCAGTGTTTATAAGATGCTGAAAGACCACATCTTCATAGGACTTCCCTGAAACCTGAACCATTTATTCTGTCAAATCAATAGAACTAGTGTGCTATGCCTTTAATGTGTGATCGAAGAAAACTATCTAAAGGGAAATAATTTTGCTAGCCTAGTCTAATCTTTGAGTTATTAATGCTTATTTTGATGGGGTTTTCTGAGAACAGTGGTCTACTAAGAACTAAGCTGAAACCATCAACTCATTTTTGAAGATTTGTATCCAGTTTTCAAATGGTCATAACTTACTGATGTTCCTATCTTGGCTGAGTTTGAACTGGTCATTGAAAAACAAAAAGTTATTAGTCACCCATCTATAAATTCCTAGGAAAGATGTGATGCCTCACACTCTACTGAAAGATAAATTGAGCCTGAAAAATCCCTACTTTATAAAAAGGCATACAGGGATTTGCAGACACAGCTGAAGAACTGAAAGACTTAACAGCAAGGATGGGGATGGATCAACAGGGCAACAACAGAACATGCACTGTTTATCATGTGGTCTTCCCACTCCCAGCAGTATTTCAGGAGTTTGGTAGAGTATTCAAGTAAGTGAGTTCAGACCTCTTTAGCACGTTGTACGTACAATTTATGTCGTTTCCATGTGGCTTTTATCACTTTGCATTTTAGAGTTATTGCTGTCATCTTTAAACTTCATCAAGCAAAGAATGAAAACAAAAATCTGCTGGCACTGTGTCATGTGTGCTGGTAATGCATCCAGGCCCATTTGCAAACCTGGTGGTAAAAAGGTGTCTAAACCCAATCAGCAGTGAATCTTCTTTACAAGGCTGTTTTGTGCCACATCAAATTGACATTGTGCATAAAATTGTTAGCGATGTTGTCTGTTGTATTTTTAGAGCCTCATGCATTTTTAATGAGGAGTTCATTCCTTGAATAAATCTACACCTAAGTAATTGTGTGATTTCTGCAAATATGATCATGAGTCACTCTGATTAACGGTCTGTCTGAAGAAGTGTGAACTAGGCTTATAGCAGTGTCAGGGTTGGGGACAGTACGAATGGATATAACCAGGTTATCAGTTTCTCCTAAATATTTTATGGGTTGATTGATCATTCAGAAAGCTAAAAGATGAATTAGCTAGTGTGATCATCTTTTCGCCAAAAGAGTCTGCTCCAACATGCAGACTTTTACTTAAAAGAACCTCGTACAAGTAGATTTTTCATCTCTTATTGACAGCAATTCCAGAGCATCTTGGAACAGCACATGCTAACCGTAGGCAACAAATAAGTAAATAAATATAATTTGATTTTTGCTCTGTAATCCTTCAGAAGCCAAGTTAATTGAGATTCAGAGATGATTCCTACTGTATATTACATTCATTTTTCATACTGAAGTACTTTTCCTTTGTACGTACCCATGGGTAATGCAATCTGGAAGGAGAGCATGGTGAGCTTTAATATCATCTGTATATGAGCTTTGACTACAGGGGAGACATACAAAGAAAGGTGAGATTTAAAATAATTTCTTTTCCATTTTGAAAACAAAGTGATAGCAGGTGATTCTTTGTGGGTTATTAGTAGTTGGGTGATGAAATGTAATATTCAGCAGTATGTAAAATAAGACTGGATTGGAAAGTACGAGTTTTGCAGTATGGAACCTATACGACAAAGTGCTCAGAAATGACACTTCATCTCTGAAATAAATCTGCTGAAATAAATCAAGTATAGCTCCAGTGAAATCAGCTAAGCAAAGTCAGAGTATTTTAGGGTAAAATTGGAACTATAGCATTAATGTAGGGCTTTCACACTGATTCAGAAGAACAGATTGCATCTCTGTTCTTCATATTCCTTTGAGTCCATAACGAATCTGCTAAGGATGTCTGATGGGGTTTGACAGACAACAGGGAGATCAAGGCCTTAGTGTAGTGATTACTATTTATTTTGTTCCTTAAAACTGGATAGATTTAACCTGACTTAGTCATTTAAAAGCTGTGTGATCTGAAGTTTTGCATTTTCCTATAGTTATTGCAAACAGAAGGACATCCAGGGGATAATTGTTTCAGTTTCTCAGATATCTTCTACTCAAATGGGATGAGCCACCTCCAGTGAGTTCCTGTGGCTGTGTCTGCATACTGGAAGTGTTCCCAGTTTCTCAGGCCTAGTGCTTGCTCTGGCTGTCCCCTAGTACCATACGAGGTAAGTTAGATGTGCAGGCCTTGCTTTGCATCTCAGATCCATGATGAAGGATCCAGGAGCTGCAGCTCACCTCAAGTCCTTGATGTGGCTTATCAGGATTCTAGGACCAGGCAGTGGGCTGTTGGGTCACTCAGCAGTTCAGTTCTCAGGTAACTTACATCCCTGCCACTAATTATCAGCTGCATGTTGATGAGTAGGTTTGCTGAGGTGCTTCACTCCATGTGATGGGGAACATAAATCTCACTTCACATTAACAATCTATAAGTTAAAAAATTTTATGTAGGTGCATGTATGCATCATGAATCTGTGTGTGTGATAACAGAGCTGTGAAATATGATCTGTATTTGAGAAAGTATCCCTGTTTAGGAAGTGTTTAAGCGTCTTTTTAAGGTTAGCTTTATCTGACAAACAGTTAAGCCTGTGCTTATTGAAGTGGGGAAGGGCTACACGATTTGACCTCAAGTAATAGTTTGGTAATGTTTCACTTTATTTTTTTAGCTGCAGTACATAACCCTGCCATGACTTCATGACTCCAGAGAGCAATCCTGAAAGCAAATTTTCATCTACTGCTTCTGAACTGTTAAATAACTATTCTTCTATAATTTGTTTAAGGGAAGACCTAAAGTGTTTCCTCAAGCACCTCCAACTCAAACACTGCACAGCAAGATGCTATCAAGGATCAGTAGTATAATCCTAAACTTCCTTTGCAGTCAGTGGTGAACATTTGGGGGTTTCAGAGGAGCCCCTGTGTGTTCGAGGACTTTATTCAGATAAGTAAAAGGAAATTATGGTAGTACAGTAGTGTCTTGAGTCTAATGTTCTGAAGTGTTTGTGAACATGTATGGCTTTACATAAGGCATCTCTGTCCATTTTCTGTGTTTCAGTGAATGTCTAGTTTAAACTAGATTCAGTCCAGAGATCAGAAATCAGAGTCCAGGTCTGGTCCTGACTGGTGTCACAGGAGATGGGGTAAAGACTATAATAGGCAGGCTGTGCCATTGCCAGTAACAAGGACTTGGTTCAAGCATTATCCCAAGGCTGTCAATCCATTCAATTTAGCATGGACACTGTTATAGTCTAGGCCTGTGCCTACTAGGAGTCTTCCAGACAGAAGCCAGGAATGGTCTTGGAGTTAGGAAGGGCCAGTGATCATCTGCAATAAGGAGATTGGCTGTGGCCACCCCATTTTGGGGGGTAAAGATTGAAAAGTCATGCTGCACATGCACAATTGTTCCATCTCAAGAGAGCCTTCAGAAGGGAGTTTACTGTTGTGTGTAATAAGTGATGCAACCACCAACAGGTAGGCTTTTGGGTCACCTTTTCTCGAAGTAAGATATCTAAATGCCAATCATGCCTGTGTTCTACATGCTGGACTACATACTCCGCAGCTTTCCTTAGAGATCAATACTTAGCCCTTTATAAAGCCATTATACTGATGTGTTTATAGGCATAGGTAACTGATGGCATCATTGCCTTTCTGCATTGATGTATGATTGTTTCAGTAAAATAGACAACTGATATTGAAAGGAGTGATCTGCACAAGGAGCAAAACTGCACCTGGAATTATTCAGAATGACAAATTCTTGCACAAATGGAAGATCTGGTTTTAAAACTCATGTTTAAGGTAGGTATTTTTCCAGCTTGGCATTTCTATTGCACAATACAAACTACATTTAGTAGGTTATTGTTTGCTTGTAAATGTTTACAAGATACTGAGAACTTGTTAGAGTTAGACTCTGTAAATTATAACACAGAATACATTCTGTAAATGATTAGGAAACTTGGATCTGATATTAATAATTTACTCTTTTTACATCAAGAATGAGGTTTGCTAGAAAGTATTAGTTCATCCATGCAGCACTGTAAGGCATTGATATTTTAATTCACATCCATAGTACTATTCCAGTTAAATGAATAACATTGAGATGCTGAAAAAATAAATCACCATCTATCAAACAAAAAACTATCAAATCCTAAAGAACAACAGTAAATAGCTCACCAGTGCTCAAAAATAAGATAGTTAACTGCAAAGCTGGAATGACATCTCTGAAAGAAAATGGGCATTTTATTAACTTTGCAGAAGCTGATGTTATTATTGATAACCCATCCTAAGGGATGATTGAATGGGATTTAGCTAATATCATAAAACAGTTCTATAGCACATTAAAAAATGGTCTAATTTCTATCCAGACAAAAGAAAGGATGGGCAGGAGTAATATACCGAAACCAAGAAATATTTTCCATTTCTTGTATCAGCCTTCTTTTTAAATGGTTTCTTCCTCTGTAATATCCAGAAACAGAAGTGTCTGGGTGCCTTTTATTTCATAGTTATTTTGTTCTGAGGTGATTCTTAGCAATATGAATTCAAGGGTCATAAGACTTGTTTTGTTTAAAGACCTTGATCCCAAAAGCCAGAGATTTAAAATCTTCTATTGACTTGCTTTTTCACATGAAGTTCACCATCTTTATTTTTAAAACCCTGGCCAGCTCTACGTAATCAACACTTTCTGCTTTACATGCTTTCTCTTAACTTCACGTACCAGAAAACTGTTTGTTTCAATCTAACCTAGTTCTGTAGGCCCCCTCTCTGCGCAGTGGACAGATGTCTCTGGAATACAATTCACTCTACAGTCAATGTTTCCAATAATAAATGACTCTCAGCAGGTGCTTTGTCCTCTCCCATTCCCTTCATCCACCACAGATTCTACCAGAAGCCTCTCAGTTCATATACAGGCACCTTGTGGTTTTTAGGGTGCTCTAGTATACCAAGCAGCCTTGACTGCCAGCCAGGGGTGCAGGTCTCCTGTAGCTTTGCTGGCATATCTGCAAGCCCTGTGCAAATGGTTCTGTAACCTTAGGGTGTCTTAGATGACTGTAGCTGCCTTCCTGTGGGTCACTGACTTGTGCCGTAGATCTCAACTGGTTATAATGGGAGGTGTGATGTTTATCTCACACTGCCTCAGTTGCTATATTTTTATCTCACCCAAACAGCCCTTGTTGGCAGGCTCATTGGCACTGGCCTAGGTAATATATGGAAAATAAATACATCCTTTCAGAAAAAAAATTGTATATCTTCAAGGTATCACTCTTTAGGTTCTACTTATAGTTAATGTCTCTGGATGACAGAGGGTGTTTGGTCTTGCAATTGATCTTGGTTAACCTTTCTAAATAATTTTATTGTTAACAAAACTAGTACAGAAAAATTGCGATAATTTTTGCTGATCACATAAAGATGATAATCACGGTGAATACAAAATATTTGTGGATGGATTTGTGAGAAGATTGGAGTAATGGAAATAGGAAGAAGTGTAATAGAATAAGGGGAAAGTACAACAGAAAAGTAGGACTAGAAAGTATTTTTGGTGGGTGGAGGGGGGAGATGTAGTCCACTTTCTCCTCTAAGAAAGATGGACCTTGACATATGCTCAATTAGCTAATTCTTAAACAACTTCTCCCCTTCCTCCTTGCAGTTTATTTCAGTACTTCACTACCTTTACCAGGGGAAAAACGTCTTTTAAGTCCTCTTTGAATTTTTCTTGATAGAATTTCAACCATGTCACTGTTGTACTAGTTGTCGTTAGCATGAAAGACGGATTATTCCCTTCTCTGTTTTGCAGCAATCCTTTGTTATCAGGTACCTCCTCTTCAGACCAAACAATTTAATTTTTTTCAGTCTTCCTGATTTAGTAGAGTTTTCCTGTCCTCTATCATTCTTGTCATTCTCCTTTGGACTTTCTTAATTTAAAATGTTTTGCTCAAAACTGGTCCTAGCACTGCAGCTGCCTCAGCATGAAAGGATTGCTTCACATCATGTAGATTGTTGTCCTTTCTGTGTGTCCTGGGGGGGATGCTGCTTTTTTCACAAGTGTGACCCTGTTGACTCATGTCCAGCTGTCATCTACTGTAACCTCAGATCCTTCTCTGAAAATGTGTTTCCCAACCAGTGTTTCTCTATTCTGTATTTAAGTGGATTACTCCTGCACAAGTGTAGAACTTGGCCCTTATCCCCCTTTGAGTTTCATGTGTTATTTCTGTTCCATGTGCCCAGTTTGTCAAAACCACTTTGAATTCTTATCCTGTCCTCTGGTGTATTTGCAGTCACTCCCACTTTCACTTTTCTTGCAAATTTTATAAGCATAGAGTCTAGTCCATAATTTATGTCACAAAGGAAAACATAAAACCAACCCAGAAACAGGTGAAAAATCATGCTAGACATCCTTCCATTTGATTACTGGTAACTATTCTCAAGATATGGTTAGAAAAACAGACTATGTTTTTTTAATCAAGATCATATAACTTGATTGTGCATAACTTGATTGTGCAAGTATCATTTGAGCTACCTGGAGTCAAAACTCTTAAACAACAGATAGCTTGTGTCTGTACTTGAATATCTGCTATACGTGTAACGGATTTAACAGAAGGTGTTCTTGACAAATATATGGTGGCCATTTTTCATCTCTTTTTCTAGGTTTTTGGTGGTATGTAGATTAATTATTTGTTACATAATTTTTTTGGAATTTAAGTTAAAGTGATCAGAGTGTAGTTCATTGTCTCTTATTTTGTTCCTTATTTTAAAATCAGCGCTATGTTCAGTCTTTCTCCCACATTTCTAGTAGTTTGCTGCCTTTTCCCTTTGTGAGTTGTCAAAGATAAAAATTAAAAACTCAGATTGCTTCAGCCATTTCTTTAGGTGTTTGAGAATTAATATTATCAGACTCAATGAATTTGGATTTAATATAAAATTTTAGTTGAAGCTGGACGCCTTTGGGGGCATCAGAAGATGATACCATGATTAGTCTGTATCCCTAAGAGATGGCACTGAAAAAATGCAATTGTGCATTGGGAACATAGCAGAAAAGATTTGATTCTGCTGTTTTTGGAGAGACAGGGAAGTGTCAAAGCTATGGCTGCCCTCAAAGCATTCTGTGCAACTCCATTCACAGGGCTATGTGCAGGTGAGAGTTACTGGTATGAGCAGGGGAAGGGAACACCTGTCTAACAGGAGATATGGCTGTAGTATGGTTTTTCTAGCAAAATAAAGGCAGAAGAAGGACAGGTTGCTGTTGATGTTATTGATAACTGTAATAATTAAGACAATTATAAGACAGCGCAGAGGCTTTACGTTCATGAGTCACCATGGTTATAGCGAATGCTTCTGTTAGCACAGCTGCTTTTGACTAGCCAGAGGTGAAAATTTCTGGATTGTGCCAACTTGATTGTTTGAGCCTACAGTTTGGAAGATCCTTGATTGACAACTCTGACTGAACCACCAAGTTGTAGAAAGACCATCCCTATCTCATTAAAAAACAAAAAAGAGAGAGAATGAGGAAGAGAGTGGAATATCCTTTGAAGTCTGCTCTCCTTACAAGCAGCTGGGATAATTAATATAAGTGATGTGCAGCACATTTATCTACATTGTAAGACATGGGTGGCCGAGGAGAAGAGATCATGTATTGCTCTGTATTACATAAACTGCCAAGCGGGTTAATGATTCTTGGAAAAATAATGATCAGAAAAATGATGAAGATTTTTCTTTCCTATACAGACAGATACAGACAGTTTAACCTGCTACAACAGCACTGCCAAACAGACAGGAACATCTGTTTGTGCCGGTTTGACAGGCAATGGTTTTAAAGACACCAGGTGCCAGGATTATGTACCACTAAAGGATCTGCTTTTTAAGCCCTCAAGTTCCATGCTGGCAAACATCCAGAGGGATCAAACTGAAAGATAAATTTCCTATGACATAAGTGTCATGCGTTTGTTTAAACTGAAGATGTGAGATGTTCCAGGGATGCTATGACAGCAAAGAATTCTATTTCCCTAATTATGGACTGAAGTTTTCTCTCCTGAGTAGCTCAACACTGCTGTTAAAAGCAACTTACCCTCACCATGATGAGAGTTCTCATGTTGTGTTAATAAATCTCTGAATAAATAATAGCCTGTCAAAATTCAGAAGATGGCTGAATAGTTTAAATAGTAATTTAGTATTGTTCAGTATATTTTGACAAAGTATATTCCAAGAATAAGATTATAATCTTGCTAATCAGTAGAAGAATATGTAAGTACAGTCTTAGTTAATTTAACTCATGTGGGATCAGGAACTGAAATTCACAGTGCTTATGGCTAGTGAGGTACTGGTGAGTTATACTGTCTGTGTTAATGGCTAGCATCAGAAGACCACAATTCCTAGTGTGCCAGTGTTGTTTCAGTTCCCCTCACTTTCTTTTCCTGTGATGTAGCTATGAGCTATTTAATGAAATTCTCTATAAAATAGTACAGAGAAGCATTCTTGCTTAGGGGAGAGCCCATGTTTTCAATCTGCCTCTGCTACGGTGTCTGGAGGATACTTTGAAACACTGAATGTCTCTGTACCAGCAAGTTTTTCTCAAATTAGCAGGTCTTCAGTGGTGTTCTACCTAATTGATTAAATGTCTAGGAGAGATGATTTATGAGAAAAGATTAAAATAACTTTATATGTATTGCTTTGTTAAATTACAATTACTCTGCCTTTAATAACGATCTACAAGTATTATTTGAGGAGCATATGTTCCTAGGAAGGAGATGAATTGTTCACTGTTATCTAGGGACCTATAACTAGAAATACAGCTGCAAGAATGATACAAAACCAATCACTGAGATTATATTTACGATCCTTTAGTCACTTAAAATTAGGATTCATGCAAAACCAATTTCCTTGACAAGAAAGTTCATAGAATATTCACATCAGAGTTTTCCTATACACAGAGTGTACCATTTCTTTGCCTGGATACTCTTCTTGTATTGGCAACAGCTAAAAATCAGCTTAAAAAATCTTTGCGTTCAAAAACATCTATTGCAGGGACAAAAGCAATAGCAAGTGGCTAGGCAGAGACAGCAAGTAGCTGGCTATGAGTAGCTGTTATTCAAAGCAGTAGTCAGTGAACACTTAGGGAAGGGTCACCAGCAAACGGCAATATTAGCCTAAGGAAGCTCCATCTCTAGTCAAGGACACAGGGAAACAGCCAGGCAGTCTCATCCAGGAGGCAGAAACTATCGTGCTCTGAATTGCTCTGAATTGAGTAACTTGTTTTGGTTTTCCCTAGACTCTGTTGGCCGGTGCCATTCTCCCCAGGCTACAGTTAGACTTTATGAACACGCCACTCTGCTGTCTGAAACGGGCCTGTTAAAGCCATTCATCATCTTTGTACAGTTGTACAAAGACAGAGCTGGCTTTCAAACACTGCAGTCACGGACTGACTTATCCACTGGAAACATCTGTCAGGACTCATTCAAATATGACTGCTGCTTAAATTTACCTCTTGTTTCTTTCAGTTTTGTTTTGTGGCTTTGTTTTGTTTTGTTGTTTGTTTGTTTGTTTTTAAACTGAACGGCTAGATTCTGTGTTTTTGATAAGTGATACTAATACATTCAAGCCATTTTGAGCAGCTGGGATTTGCTATGTGCTCTCCTGATAGAGTCTTAGGCTAGTGCATTGCAGATTTTTTTCCAAGCAAGTTTTGCTACTGAAGTACAGGACAAATGAAAATGTTTCCCCTGCTCTCCACCCCCATTTTATTCTTGTCTTCTTTTAGTGATGTCTCAGCTGTAGAGTAGAGGTGGAGGGCTGCAGTGCAACTAGCACATGTTCCTCTGGGTGGTACTGAACATTCAGAAGCAGCACTGAGCTTTGTGTCCTGTGGACTTTCCAGGGTGGTTAAAGGAGGACATAAGCCAAGGACAGGGCATCATGAAGATGGCAGAGAAAAAAGTCAGAGCACAGTCAGCCCTGTGATTCTTGCAAGAGGATTTATTTGTCCTTGTACGTTCAGGCTGTTTCTAGTGACAGGCAGCTTTTATTCATCTGTATGGTCCACCTCATTTGAAAGTGTTTTGACGTGTATCGGTGTTTGCCTAATGTTTGCAGATAGAGATAGAGATAGAGATAGAGATAGAGATAGAGATAGAGATAGAGATAGAGATAGAGATAGAGATAGAGATAGAGATAGAGAGATGCACCTCACCAAAGACATGTATTATAGAATAAGAATCCCTTTGCTAATATTTTTGATTCAGGACTGCTTCAGAAATATTTAATCAGATGTTCCTCTTTAAGACATGTAACTGTTTTTCTGTAGTGGGCCAGAAGGATTAAAATGAGGGTGAATTACCAGAGCCCTTTCTTATTAAAAAGCCTGTCATTGTATAGTGAAGTGATCATTACTACCAGACTCAGGAATAACAACTTGGGACCCTATTCAAATCTAATAGAATTAATAAGATGCAAGATTTTGTATCCTTATGTAAACCCTAGATTTTCACTGTTAATAGATTTTCACTGTTTTTTTATAGGCAGATACTTCAGTGTAAAATGCCAGAGGAGGCAAGATGCAGTTACTTTGATGCAGTTTCCTCAGCTGTAAGTGCCCTGAATTTTACACTGACACAGCGTGAATATGACTTTGAGTGTGTTTTACAGTGAAATGGGAATTTTGTAGAGACATAACCATTGTCTTTTTTTTAGACCTTTCTGGCAGATGAAAGGAGCCTTAATAAGAATGCAGAATAAGAATTTATACCCACTTCAAAGCTTTTTTATACTGCCAAAGTGGTGATTAGTAACGTTTGTGCAAATGGCAATCAGACCCATGTGATTTCAAACTGGTTTTTGATGTGTGGAGAACATCTTAGTAGAATTATGCTGTGTAGAATGGCTTCTCGTAGCTACAACTTCATTAATTTTTGTAAGGTTAAATATGGAAAATAAGATTCTTTTAATTGTAATTTTATCAAGTTTTCTCACTGGTTGCCAAGTAAAAGACTTTTTGAGAAGAATAGAAATTATTTCCTTTAGTTTTAAAAAAAAAGGGGTTGGGGTAAAATATCAAACAGTACATTATTTGTTTTCTGATATGATCAGTCTCTCTGCAGCTTTGTCAACTTTATAAAGCACGTTGTCCAAAAGAGTGGGTAAGGGTTCCTAACGTTTGCTTGTTTGCTTTTTCCTGCTACAGCTGGTATCTGCTTTCTGGCACTTACCTTCTCAGTTGTTGAAGGCAGGGTTCTCACTATTTTTTGAATGTAGTGAAAACTCGGTATTTCAATGAGATTTTGAGGTGATGTAGTAAGTAAATACTGATGACTACAGTATTGTGATTACTAAAACAATAAATATTTTTTGTGATGTTCCAGGTACAGCAAATACAGAGGAACAAGTTAATAACTGTACTGGAAGCAAAAGCCGTGATTTGACTCATAAGGAGTCAACTTGAATGCTTATTAGGCTACATGAGACTGAGGAGTCATTTGTTATCCTAAGGGAAATGAGATACAAAGTTGTAATTACTGATGATTTATCTATTGCATTTCAATCTCCTATAGTTTCATCTGGCTAAACCAGGCTTCTTTTTCTAATGAATTAAATAGACAGAATAGATCATATATTCAGACCAAGCTAAACTCAATGAGATACAGTGCATGTTCACTCTGAGTAGGATTGGCAGTTAAGGTAACTTAACTTTTAAGGCAGTTTTTAGTGACATTTCTGTGCCTATGGTGACTTAGAGGACCTCACACTATTTGCTAGAAACCTTAGAAACTCCACCACCACGCTTCAGCATAGAAGATAAAATTTTTGCTGATGCTATTATCTAAATACCTGCCGACAGCTCCAGATCTCAACTGCTGTGCCACCACAGCAGAGGGCTCCAGCTCCAAAGAGCTCTATCTCATAGTATTGTAACACACAGTCAAAGTGTAAAAGTGCAAGGATGCAGTGAACTTTTACAATGACAGAGTCAGCAGATACTGGAAGGAAGTAGCTTTGATGATCAAAGGAAACTTTCTAAAAGGAATGGTAGTCATGGAGAAGGCATGAAAATGCTTATCTGAAGATGTAGTGAGAAATAGTCTTGGATCATCTGGAAAATAAGACAGATGACTTGATGCAATAGAGAGAGAGAGGGTTACAAAGACCAGCCATGTGGAGGAACATGAATGTGCAAGATTTGCACAAAGGAAGGTATCTTGCTGTCCTTGAGAACTGAGATCTTTATAGGCTTTGGGCAAAGTAAAGAACACTGTAGGTGGAAGGGAGGGTCTGTCCCAGCAATGATACAGGGTTCAAGGCTAACCAAGACTACCCATGTGCTAGCCCCGCTTGTTTGTGTGAGCACCAGTACTCTTACGAAAATCGGTCCTGCAAAGATACAGTTACAACATAATACTCAGTTCCATGTTTTTTGTGCTGTCCTGCTGTTGTCTTTTCACTGTCTCTTTCTCTTTCTCTCTCTCATTTTTTTATTTTTTTCCTTTTCTTTTCCTGAAAATGAGGGTTTGTATGTGTTTGGGAAGTAGTCTTCAGTTCTTTACAGTGGTAAATTCCAAAAGACTGAGCTGCAAACCCCAAGGGGTATGAAGACTTCTCTTCCTCACTTCTCTTTCTCCTGGGTTTGCATGATTTTTCCCATGGTTTCATGGCCTAGGTATGAGACTCCAGCAGGAACATCCACTGCATGCAAACAGTACAGGACTAATTACATTAGTCACTACCATTCAGGACTTGGAGTCTTAGATGGGATTAAGTGTGTACAAGACTCAGCCTGAAAGTTATTTTAACTGTTCTTTCTTCCACCATGCTGCACTTGCAATATTGTCAGAAACCATATGCTAAACCAGCCCAGAGGGAATTTTTATACCTGAGTTGTCTTCCTTTTAAGCCTGCGTTTTAAAATAGGAACTTAGATACAGACTTAACTATTGCAATCCTACTGAGTACTGCTGTAAACTAAAATTAATATGTAGATATAGATAGATAGATAAATGACTTCTGAATAGCTGCTAGACTTCTACTTTTTCCCATGACAGGCTCTTGCAAGTGATTGCATTGATTTACACTGCATACAAATTGCTCAGGACTTTGGCAGTACATACTTACTTGAATTATTTGCTATCAGTTGCAGAATCAATGCTTTAAATGGACAACCCTGCATGCAGAACAGTGATTTAAACCGTTTAGAACCAATAACAAAATTATATTAAATGCAAAAGGAGGAAAAAAAATAGGAAATACTGTTTAATATAATGGCAAATCTTAAAAATAAAAGGTTTATTAGCTGTGAATCTCTGTTATGAAGGTAATTTTCCTGAGTATGGAAATTAGTTTGTTTTACTTTTGCAAATAAAAATTTAAGGTGGATTTCAGACCTTAAAGAAAGTTATCTTGACAGAATAAATATAAAAAAAAAATGGAGGAGGGAAGAGAAAATGTATAGATTTTACCTTGCAGTCACCTAAGTGATAAAATGATCGTTACAGGGTTTAGTCTGTTTATACTAATGATCTTACCCTTTTTTTTTTTTTTTAATTATAGGTTCATAATTTCAACACAGAAATAAATTCAGATAACTGTGAATGTAAATAACAGTTTTCCTTGAAAGTTTAAAGAATAAAACCACAGTTGCATTGTTGCATTTCAAATACAGGCTGAAGAAATTACACAGTAATTTAGTTGCGGTGAGCTTTTAAAAAATCACCTAAATAAGTTCTTTCCATGACTCCTTTTAATTTTCATTCTGTCTGGTTCCTCTAAGGATGGACTGTACCACACATTGCTGCACAGGCTAGAGATCTCTGAGCCTCAGACTAAAATAACCTGGGTAGCTGAAAGCACTTTAGCCAAGGTAGCACAAAGCTACATACAGGCTGATTAATGCAAGTGAAGAGCATTACTCAGAGAACTGTGCTGCAATGACTTGTTTGCTTACAGTGCTTCATTCAGGATTGCTTTAGTATCTGTGCACACTCTGTCCTAAAAGACAATGCCTTGGCATCACTTACCACACTCGCCCTATGCTTTTGAAATATTTCAATAATATATTTGCCATGATAGTCTCTGAAGAAAAAGTTTGATTATGTTGTCATAGTTTTGTTGGCAGGTGTCAGGGAGTCTGAGTGTTCACCTGGGGGTGCTGCAAGGGAGACAGGTAAAAGTTCGTCTGATGCTGTTTTGACTGTAGCAAATTACAAAAAGAGAAGATACAAATTGACACAAAGTTAACAATGTCAGCTAAGTGCTGGGAATGCAAATCACTGAGCCAAATTTCACACAGAATTATGAGCTCAGTTCTGAATCCATATGTAACTCATTTAAGTTTAATAGGTAAACCATATATTCACGGAATCATGGAATATTCAGAGTTGGAAGGGACCTCCAGAGATCATCTAGTCCAACTCCCCTGCTTTAAAGCAGGATCTCCTAGGACACATCACTCAGGACTGCATCCAAGTAAGTCCTGAAAATCTCCAGAGAAGGAGACTCCACAACCTCTCTGGGCAGCCTGTGCCAGTGCTCTGGTACACTCATCCAAAAGAAGCTTTTCTCATATTTAAATGGAACCTCCTGTGTTCCAGCTTGTGCCCGTTACCCCTAGTCCTGTCACTGGGAACCACTGAAAAGAGTCTGGCTCCATCCTCCCTCAACCCACTCTTTAGGGATTTATAAACATTAATTAAATCAACCCTCAGCCTTCTCCTCTCCAGGCTAAAGAGCCCCAGCTCTCTCAGCCTTTCCTCACAGGGCAGATGCTCCAGTCCCCCAGCCATCCTCGTTGCCCTCTGCTGGACTCTCTCCAGTAGGTCCCTGTCTCTCTTCAACTCGGGAGCCCAGAACTGGATGCAGTATTCCAGTTGTGGCCTCACCAGGGCAGAGTAGAGGGGGAGAATGACGTCACTCGACCTACTGGCCACACACTGCCCTGTGCAGCCCAGGGTGGCATTGGCCTTCTTGGCAGCAAGGGCACATTGCCGGCTCATGGATAATTTACTGTCTACTGGGACTCCCAGATCCTTCTCCTTGGAACTGCTTTCCAGGAGGTCCCCCCCTAACCTATACCGGTGCCTGGCATTCTTCTTCCCCAGGTGCAGCACCCTACGCTTGCCCTTATTGAACCTCATGAGGTTCTTCTCTGCCCAGCTCTCCAGCCTGTCCAGGTCCTGCTGGATGACAGCACAGCCCTCTGGCATGTCAGCCACCCCTCCCAGCTTGGTATCATCAGCGAACTTGCTGAGGACACACTCTGTCCCCTCGTCCAAGTCATTGATGAATATGTTGAACAAGACCGGACCGAGGATTGACCCCTGGGGGACACCACTGGTTACAGGCCTCCAACTGGACTCTGCTCCATTGATCACAACCCTCTGTGATCTGTCACGTAGCCAGTTCTCGATCCACCTTACTCATCTTTGGAGTCATTCATTTCTGCCCTTACACACACAGCTGTGTATGTACGTGTATACACAAAAATTCCAAATTAGTGTGCATATTATTCACAATTTTTAGAAAGCAATAGCAGAGCCACAAAGATGATGAAGGGAGTGGAACATCTCCCTTATGAGGAAAGGCTGAGGCAGCTGGGTCTCTTTAGCTTGGAGAAGAGGAGACTGAGGGGTGACCTCATTAATGTTTATAAATATGTAAAGGGTGCGTGTCATGAGGATGGAGCCAGGCTCTTCTCAGTGACATCCAATGATAGGACAAGGGGCAATGGGTGCAAGCTGGAACATAGGAGGTTCCACATAAATGTGAGGAAGAATTTCTTCACAGTGAGGGTAACAGAGCACTGGCACAGGCTGCCCAGAGAGGTTGTGGAGTCTCCTTCTCTGGAGACATTCAAAACCCGCCTGGACATGTTCCTGTGTGACCTGACCTAGGTGTTCCTGCTCTGGCAGGGGGATTGGACTAGATGATCTTTTGAGGTCCCTTCCAATCCCTGACATTCTGTGATTCTGTGATTCTGTGTGAAATTCATAGAATGCTTAACAATGAGGGGCAAGAAGATGTCTACCCCAAATTTCATCTTTACGGAGATCCTGGGAAATATAATGGAAATTACTTTTCTATAATAGTTTAAAATTACTGAGCAACCTTTGGAGTTCAAGTAGAAAATCAGTTTCCAGCTCTTGTGGATGGATATGTAAAATTCTACTAGCCATGCCAAATAGGGCTGCATACTAAAATATACGTTAACTTTAAAGTCTATAAATTAAATTCATTAAAAAATATGTATATGGTTACCCCATGGTTTAAACATTGACCGTATGATTTGGAATTACACTATAGTCTGAGCACCTGTTAGAGAACAATATGAAAGGTAAATGCACTATAACACTTTCCCAGATGGCATATATATCTATACAGTCGTGCATGCTGGAAAACAAGCAGTCAGAAAATGACCAAGGTTCTTAAGAAATTAATGAAAGTTTGGGTTTTTTTTATTATTTGTTTTTTTAAATTTCTTCTGAAGAGCTTTGTTCAAGTTCTTTATTCAGTTGAGGGATAGAGATCTATTCCTGGGAGCAGACTGACTTTCTAAGGTTTTATCTTCTGGTGCAGCAGTTCTTGAGAGAATACGAAGACAGAAGCTGTAATTCCTTTTTGAATTGGCATGAAGAAAACAATCCTTTTATGTTAGTGTGCTGACAGAATTGAGCTACATGCAATCCCATTCACTCATAGCTGTGCTTATGTGACTTTCTCCTGAATAAGGGAAAATACTTCCTTTAAAGAGACTTCTCTTTATTTTTCCAGGATTTAATGTGTATTTCTAATACTGCCACAATTTTGTTTTTTTACCACTGCTACCATTTATGCTTAATGATCAACACACAGCCCCCAGTTTAGAAAATTTTCACAAGCTCTTCAAATTCACATGCAAAGTAGCCCCATGAACTGTGGCATTCATGTCTCAGGCCATGATGGTATAGCGAGAAACCGCTGCAGACAGTTGCATCGTATGAACACAGTCCTGTATTACTGTATTACTTTTGCAGAGTATCTAAGACATCTCATGACTAAGTCATGCTTCATTTCATACTGTTGAAACATGTACTCTCATATACTGTATGTGTTTTAGTGGTGCTTTAGCACTTCTTTCATCCCACAAATGAGGAAAAGGGAAGTAAAAGCCAAGCCCTTATTGGAGAGACTCTGCATGCTAAAGAGGCACCAGTCTTTCTATGTGATGGATATTCTTACGAGGTCATTCTGTGATTTTAAAGTATTATTTCATAAACTCCAGCTTTTTGCTAATCCATTTTTAGAAAAAATCACTCAAGGCATGGAAGTTCCAGAAAATATGAAGATAAAGATAATTAAAAATGTTATTAAAAAAAAGGAAAGGCTGTGTAAAAGAGGACCTTTAACACCCCTGTTTGCCTCTTTTCAGTCTATATTTAGCATACTGCTTTGGCTAGAGAGAGTTCAATTGCAATATGTTGAAGGAAGTACCAGGTGCCATATGCATTTGTTCTGTCTTTTCACTTTCTTCTCACTTCATTTTGTATGTCTAACACCCGCCTCAGGATTTTCCTCCACAGTCTTTTCATGTCTGGTGTGATTTTATTTTTTTTTCCCTCTTCAATTCCTTCTATACAAAGAAATCCTATTTCTAACACAACCAGTGATGATTAGAATATTTTTTATTAACCTTCTCTTTTTACCTCCTCCTTTTCTTATTTTCGCATTTACTGTCATTACATAAAACTCCTCTCTGACATGTGTGGAATCATATATAATATTATTCTATAAATGTTTTTCCTTAATTCATTGCTATAGGCCACTGGCCCACTGATATGTAAGATATGAATATATTGTAATCAGTTACCAATTTTTTTATATCAGCAGGTGTCATTCAGCCAGCTGACATCTGATAGACATGTGTCTATGCTGCATACTACGGAGCTGCAACTATTGTTTATATAAAAGCCCATTGTACAGTTATCAAAGCCAATAATTGCACTGATTTCATGGGTAATATAATGACCACTACCCTCTGGATGCAACCATCCAACCAATTTCTTATCCACTAAATGGTCTACCCATCAAATCTCTGTCTGCAATTTAGAGAGAAGGATGTTGTGGGGGACTGTGTCAAAGGCTTTTGAAGTCCAGATAGATGACATCCATTGCTTTTCCCTTGTTCACTGGTGTAGTCACTCCATTATAGAAAGCCACTAGGCTGGTCAGGCAGGATTTGACCTTGGTAAAGCTGTGCTGGTTGTCTCAAATCACTTCCCTGTCCTCCATGTGCTTCAGCATAGCTTCTAGGAGGATCTGTTCCGTGATCTTCCCAGGCACAGAGGTGAAACTGACAGGTCAGTAGTTCCCAGGGTCCTCCTTTCCACACTTTTAAAATATGGGTGTAATGTTTCCCTTCTTCCAGTCACCAGGGACTTCATGTGACTGCCATGACTTTTCAAATATCATGGAGAGTGGCTTGACAACTACATCGGCCAATTCCCCAGTTCAAGAGGGACATGGAGGTACTGGAAAGAGTCCAGCACAGGGCCACTAAGATGATGATGGGATTGGAGCATCTCCCATATGAGGAGAGGCTGAGGGAACTGGGTCTGTTTAGCTTGGAGAAGAGAAGGCTGAAGGGGGATCTCATTAATGCTTATAAATATCTTAAGTGCAGGTGTCAGGAAGACGGGGCCAGACTCTTCTCAGTTGTGTCCAGTGACAGGACAAGGGGCAATGGGCACAAACTGGAACACAGGAGGTTCAATCTTAACATAAGAAAACACTTCTTTACTGTGAGGGTGACTGAGCACTGGCACAGGCTGCCCAGAGAGGTTGTGAAGTCTCCATCTCTGGAGACATTTAAAACCCGTCTGGATGTGTTACTGTGTGATCTACTCTAGGATCCTGCTCTAGCAGGGGGGCTGGACTAGATGATCTTTTGAGGTCCCTTCCAACCCTTACCATTCTGTGATTCTGTGATTCTCTCAGGACTCTTGGATGAATCTCATCAGGTCCCATAGATTTATGTATGTTCAGGTTCCTCAGGTGGTCATGAACCTGGTCTTCCTTTATGGTGGGAGGAAATTTACCCCCCTGGTCGCCATCCTGTAACATGCTTCACCATACCAGTAATGTACTTTGCAATACCAGTGCTGTTACTTCAAGCCACTCCTTCTAATTAATAGGTACATTATGTGAGTTAAGGAGGATTTACTCAATTCCTGGACAGATTAAAGGTTAAAAATGTGCAAAAAATTTTTTTTTCTGTGTCTTTTATCCCATTTCTTAACTGTAAAATAAATCAGGACCAACATTTCAGCTGATTTGAATCCAGGGCAGCTGCTCTGACTTTATCAGAGTTGCATGGGCTTAACAGGAGCTGGGAACCCCCCTTAATTAACATGTAATTTTACTCGCTATCTAGGAAATGTGATTCAAATTGAGTTGGAATTGTAAAGCTTCCAGAAGCCCTGTGTGATCTGAATTGAAATTTTTCAGTGCCTTTAGTCCTCTAAGTTTCTGTAAATGACATTTAGGTGATTTTCTTGCCAAATTAAAGTGGCATTGAAAAGTAGGACGTAGGAATGAGCACATGGCAAAAGGCAAAACAGAACACTCCAGGGGAAAAAAAAAATCAGCATCAAGACCGACAAACTGTTCTCTCATTTTCACATGAAAAGTAAATAGAAAGTTATATTGATATTGCCCACAGATGTCTAAAAACTCTCTGGCACATGCAGCAGAATTAGACACACATGAATACTTAAATCAACAGAATTTTAATGTTTGGCTAAAACAAACTCATAATGACCGTTCTGTATCGGCTATGTTGCAGCTGTCTCTGGCTGTCGAAGCTTCCTTTTCCTGGCCTAAGGGAGTGATAGCTCACTTTTAAAATGTAAAATTAAAAACACCCCCAGAATTCTTTAAAATATTTGGAATAAAAAATAACCCAAAAAGTCATATTTTAGTCACAAAGTAGATTACAATGTCAGGTAATACACAGATGATCTGTTCATAGAAGGCCATCTAATTGCCTCCAGTTAGATTGTGTGGGAGGGAACAGAAGGACCTAAATCTTGCAGAGCACCTTAATGCCTATCTGCTGTTTCTTCCTAAGAGCAGTTTTGATTGAAGCAATTAAGGCAGACACAAAATGGGAGAGGAGAGGTTGATGAGAAGTGTAACTGTTGCAGGATAAGGCAATTTCTGATGCCCACCAAATACATTCTTGCTTAGGAGCAGTATTGGACTTTGGGAGAGATCTGGGTACAAAGAACTGTGGTTTTGCATGGGCAAGAATGCTTTCATATCTAAGAACAGAAGAAAGAATGGTGGAGATGCATGGGATCTTCCTTCTCTTATTATTCAGACTTATAGGTCATGCTCCTTCCCCTTCTTCACAGCTGCTAAACTACGCATGGACCCACAGTGCAGCTTAGGGGGTTTCTGCCTTCATTCAGTTTGTGACCTGCAGTAGCTGCTAGGGTTGGACAAAACAGTTCTAACTCATTTCTGCCTATCCAGGTTGCACTGCATCCTGACTTGTAACCTGCTGGCTGCAGAGAGATGATGCCTCAGGTACATAGGGCGATCAGTTACCTTGTGTCTTTTCCAATTATACTTCTGTGAAGGAGTGCTATGCCACAGTGTTTTCATGGTTCTTTCTGCCAATATGTAACATTCATTCCCTTCTATGCTGAACAGAAGAAAATAAAATGGAATGTAAAAGCTCCCAGGCTTAGACATCAATGAAATTTTCTCAGAACAATTGTCCAGTCCATGAATAATCATGTCTAGTCTGTTTGACCTGATAACTCCATTTAGTTACATGCTCTTTGTCTCACTAAACTCATGGAGTCATAAGGGAAGAAATAGAAGCTTCTGAACAAGAAAATCAAGGCCAGATGACTCTAAACAATGTTTTTTTTACAAGTGTGAACACTTCTTATTTTGCCTGTCTTAAACCAGTGTAAACGATGCAGAATACTAGTAGGAATCAGGTATTGTCTGCACCAGTATTTGTAATCCAAAGTGTCTTCTGGCACAGCCAAAACATGCCAGTCAGGAACAAAGTGAGGTGTATTAAAAGAACTCAAGGGAAAAATGCTTGATAGATTTTGAGATTGCTTTGAAGGTAGGAGTTGCCTTTGAATGTAGCAAAGAAATACATAGAGATATATCTGCTTCATAATGCTTTTCAGTAGAGACTTTGCCTCCCAATTTACATAGAAGAGTTTCATATAGTTCTGACACAGACTAAACCTATGCATTCCCCAGAGCTCAGTATTGGGGCCAGTTCTCTTTAATATCTTTTTCAATGATCTGGACGAGGGGATCAAGTGCATCCTCAGTAAGTTTGCAGATGACACCAAGTTGGGTGGGAGTGTTCATCTGCCTGAGGGTAGGGAGGCTCTGCAGAGGGATCTGAACAGGCTGGATCAATGGGCTGAGGTCAGTTGTATGAGGTTCAACAAGGTTGTGTCAGGTCCTGCACTTGGGTCACAACAACCCCATGCAGCGCTACAGGCTTGGGGAAGAGTGGCTGGAAAGCTGCCCAGCGGAAAAGGACCTGGGGGTGCTGCTGGACAACCGACTGATTATGAGCCAGAAATGTGCCCAGGTGGCCAACAGCATCCTGGCCTGTATCAGAAATGGTGTGACCAGCAGGACTAGGGAGGTGATTGTGCCCCTGTGCTCAGCTCTGGTGGGGCCACACCTCAAATACTGTGTTCAGTTTTGGGCCCCTCACTACAAGAAGGGAGGCAACTGGGTTTGTTTAGTTTGGAGCAAAGGAGGCTGAAGGGGGACCTTATTGTTCTCTACAACTACCTGAAAGGAGACTGTAACAAGGTGGGGGTTGGTCTCTTCTCGCAGGTGACTAGTGACAGGACAAGGGGTAATGGCCTCGAGTTGTGCCAGGGGAGGTTTAGATTGGATATTAGGAAAACATTCTTCACCAATACCGTTGTCAGACATCTGAACAGACCGCCCAAGGAAGTAGTGGAGATCCTATTCCTGGAGGTATTTGAAAGACGTGTAGATGTGGTGCTGAGGGACGTGATTTAGTAGTGGACTTGGTAATGCTAGGTTAATGGTTGGACTTGATGATCTTAAAGGTCATTTCCAACCAAAATGATTCTATGATTCTGTAACATCGCTCTATTTTCTTCAGGTATTTTTCCTTGATGTTTAAATTTGCTCTTTGTGCTAATATTTTGCTGTAGTAACTAGAATTGTTTTCCTGACTGTTATAACTATTTGCTTAAGAGACTGTCACAGACGCACCCACAAAATCTGCAGAGCAGCCCCTTAAATAACCCCTAACAACCCAAGCCAACCCTGATCCCAAGTGCCAGGTGGAGGCACTCACAGATAGGGTGATTACTCAAAAATAAAGATTTATTTTGAGTAGAGCTACTTAACACTCCGACATACCAAAAGTAAAACACAAGTTCGGATGTCAGTCAGGAATATATTGCTACACAACTGGATTATTTTACATCAGAAAGATGGCTCAAAAAGGTGCACACTCACTCAAAAGGAGGTAAATCTCCCATCCTAGGGTATCCAAAACATACAATCACTCACCCACAGGGGTGAGGGCTCACTCAAAGATATCTAGAAGAAATATTCACTCACCAAGGGGGGGATGGTGAGGGCTCTCAACCCCAGGGAGCTTCCTTGGGCTATGACTGCAGACCTGCTGCTCCAAGGAGGACCAGCTCAAACTGGTTCTCTGGCAGGGCTCCATTTATACCCATGTCTGATCTGTGGGCAGATCTAATTATTCAGGTGCCCTCCCTGAAGCGGACCTTTAACCTGGCCCCAGGTGAGGTTGTCCAGACAAAACACTGGCCCAGGGGACCATTTATCTAGACAAAGTACCATCAGAAGGTGGCTCCAGGGTCAGGGCGGGTGCATCTGCCACAGACATACTCTTATTTCAGTAACTTTTATTGTCAAATTGCACTAAGGGGGGAGGACTCCTTATAGGTAAGTTTGGGACTAGAAGATCTTGTGCTATGAGGTGATGACGGTAATGGTGATGATAATAATAGGTTATGGAGATGGATGTTTACAAAATAGTGGCATTCCAATAGTGAGCAAGCCAGTAAGAAAAGAAAAATGTAAGATCTTTACAGATAAGAAAATTAAAACCAGATCTTTTGCGCAGCTTTAAAAAAAGTAATTTTAACAGTTTGTATGCTTTTTTCAGGACAAAAGAAATTAGCATACTAATTGTAAAACACAGTCTTGGGTTCATTATCCTTATTAGTTAATAAGGATGTAACTGAACATCTTATTGAAGATTGATTTTTATAAAATATATTTCCAATACTATTACCCTAACAAAGAGATGGAGAAAAGTGTACTTGACATCAAATCCCAAAATCATAAGTTGTTGCTTAGTTTGCAGGTCACACTCTATTACTAGTGTTCTCACATGCAATATGAGTCGTGTCCAAGAACAAAATAGTGGCAAGAATATTTGAATTATTCTTCTTTGTGGCTGCAAACATTTTTAGTGAATGAAAATCTTGCTTTGCTATTGTGTTTAAAAAACACACTTATACAGAAGAGAGTCTTTGAACACTTTGTTCAAGAATATAGGGTACTTTTATCAGCAGCTTTTTATGGAAGTGGCCATAATCACCTCTCGCCTTATTGACCAAGTATCAGCCTCCCTTTTCCTCAGGTGCTCTACCTGATTGATTGACATACCTACTTTGATTCAGAGCAATTTTTCTCAGCCACTCTGCAGCTGTGAAGTTTCACACTGCTTTTTTTTAGGTGTGAAGAACACCTTAGGTGCCCAAAATCAAATATATTCACTTTTTTATGACTATGAGTAAGCTTAATGAAAGATATTACCTCTCCAGACCTTGCTTGGCTTCAGATAACTCATAACACTCTAGATTTTTTCTCTGACACTTTTGTCAGATATATTCAGGTATTTTACACTGATAATGCTCTCTGTAGTTTTTAATTATGCTTATATAATCTCCAACTTGACTTGGAAATTAGGAGAGAACTAATGATATCTGCCTCTTCCATATAGGGATGTTTTCTTAGCAACCTACACTAGGGGTTTGTGTGGCCCTCAACTAGTGGCTTGAATATCTCCCACTCTACAATGTTGGTTTTCTCTGAAGACAGTGATTACTATCCCTTTTACTGACAGAAGGTCGTGACAGAGAATGGTGATATGCCAAAATCAATACAAGCCTAAGAAAGACTGCCTTCTGATTTCCTGACCATGACACCAGGTCGTGAACTATCTCATCTTGCTAATGTGGTTAGGTCAAGATTTGCTGTAAGTACTAAATTCCAGTTGGCTCCAGTTGAACAGACTCATTCAAATAGTTGTAACCATATCAGATTAGTCATTCATCACAGCACTGCACTGGAGATGTTTGAAATGAGCTCAGGAAAAGCTGCTGCAGAGAACAATATTATATTAGAAGTGCTATATCAAGTGAAACTGCAAGCGTTGACCAAAATACAGATAAGGCCGGAAACAGTCTTTACTCATCTATGAAATGGATGATAGAAGGGCTGAACTTCACAGATTTCAAGGCCACTGGGAACCCTAATGGCCATCCAGCCTTAACCACTCACAAAGACACAGTGCAGAATTTGGGCAATGGAAGAAAATTGTTCTGGAAAAGAATAGCAGTCCAAATTCCAGTAGTCCAAAGAATATTTTAAATCTCTTGGAAAAGATAAGTTCTTTCCTGAGTACAGCTGGAACAGATGATTGGCAGTCCTGGAAATGTGTAAAAACATTTCCTATTTTGTGTTTCCATTGCACAGCTTCCAGCTTTGTGTGCTTTATCATTGTTACCAGGGTAGGTGTAATTGCCTGCTCTGTGGAAAAAGCTTACATTGTAGGTGAGGTTCCTCAGTGCATCTCTTTTCATGCCACCCCTTTTGTTTTCCCCTGGAATCTGATATTGCATTGAGTGACCTTCCAAGTCTCCTTGAAGGCAGAAAGAAGGCTGAAGCTGCTGCTTGCAGACAAGGGGGCTGCTGCATTTATTAGGCTTATAGGGTTAAAGCTTTCCATCCTGAAGTAGTGCAGGGGTAGAGAGGGTTCCTTTTTGTAAGAAGGTGGTGTCATTCTTACAGACTTATGAAATCAGAATCCTTGTTTTTTGGTCTCCGTCCCCACTTCTGAGTGGAGTACTGTGTCCAGTTCTGGGCTCCCCAGTTCCAGAAGGACATGGAGGTACTGGAAAGAGTCCAGCACAGGGCCACTAAGATGATGATGGGATTGGAGCATCTCCCATATGAGGAGAGGCTGAGGGAACTGGGTCTGTTTAGCTTGGAGAAGAGAAGGCTGAGGGGGGATCTCATTAATGCTTATAAATATCTTAAGTGCAGGTGTCAGGAAGACGGGGCCAGACTCTTCTCAGTTGTGTCCAGTGACAGGACAAGGGGCAATGGGCACAAACTGGAATACAGGAGGTTCAATCCTAACATAAGAAAACACTTCTTTACTGTGAGGGTGACAGAGCACTGGGACAGGCTGCCCAGAGCGGTTGTGGAGTCTCCTTTCTCTGGAGACATTTAAAACCCATCTGGATGTGTTCCTGTGTGATCTACTCTAGGATCCTGCTCTAGCAGGGGGATTGGACTAGATGATCTTTTGAGGTCCCTTCCAACCCCTGCCATTCTGTGATTCTGTGATTCTGCAATGTAGGAACAGCAGGAAAATAAAAAAGCCAATTTACCACACTGAAAATCCTTAGTCATTACTAGTAACATTACTAGTCTGGAAAGGATTAGTTTTGTTCTGACCAGCTAATATTCCCTTTTTGCTGCCTAAGAAACAAAATGTGCCTTACTGCATCTCTTTTCAATTTTCTCTGTGTACATGATATTTTCAGTTTAAATTAGGAGAAGGTTGTGTTTTGACTGCAGAACTAAAGATTGTATAGATTTCATCATTCCATCTTTAATTAGCCACATTTTTAATACATTGTCAAAAAGATAAAGCAAAACGACGTGACATTATTCTAATCCCTTTAAGTATTTTCTCTTGTGCATTTTTAGTCACCGGACAGCTATTTAAAGGGCTTTTTTGCAGGACATCTGTACTATCATCCACATTGGCTGAAACATCCATAAGGGGCTGTTGGGTACTTCAGCCTTGCCTGTATAGTATCACAGTGTTTCTGCAGTGTTTGTGAACAGCCCAACTGTAGTTTTTATTAAAAGGACTGAGTCATTTGCACTCAATTTGTGTGACGTTAGTCAACCTTCATTTTTTTTCCCTACATCTCTGGACATCTCATTTCAATGTATTCATTTTTCACTTTAATGTACCTAACTCAAAATATATCAGGACCAGGGATCTGAAACGAGTTCATCTTGGTTATTTAGGCCGCACCTAAATTTAATTTCATAGACCGAAAGGAAATGATATGACTGTATTTGTTCTCCGATTGGATAAGTATGTGAGCACTCATCAAACAAACAGTTACAGAAGCAAATTTAGGTGCATGAAATTGAAATTCGTTTTGCCATGAACATAAACTGTGTACAGAAACCAACTCCATGTGGGTGAGGAAAAGTGTAGCTGGAGGAGATTTATCTACCAACATGAGTCTGCATCCTACTGGCATTTTATACAATATCCTCTTAGCTTCACTGTCTGTTCTCTTGGTTTCATTTCCCCTCACATCTGAAGTCTTCCCTGCTGCATCTTAAGCTCATTAATTTGTATGCTTCACTAATTAACTAATGACTAGAGTTGTGAAAACCCCCCACTTTTTCTGGTTTAGCTGCAGAACAAAAGTCTAAGCAGAGTAACATAAAAGAGTGGGGAAGGGAAGCAGTTCAGACTGGTTTCCTCCCTTGTTACAAAGAAGAAAACTGAAAAAATTAGATTTTTCATAAATCATTCCAAGTGAAATGGAACAAGTTGATCAGTGGGGCTTATGTGAGACACCTGAAGGAAAAAAAAAAAATCCAAGAAAAAACTCAACAACAACAAAAAAATTCCAAACCAAACAGATATGGAAGTGAAATTTTCACAAGACTGAGATGCTGGTAGTGACATCCTCTGTTTGCATAATCACTGTTGGGGTGCAGAGTGTCTAGAGTATCCAGGTGGTGAGGCATCTCTGCCCATCTCAACAGGGAGAGTCTGATCAGGACCCCGTTCCCTATTCAGAGGCTGTGGAGCATTTGGAGCTAACAGGGGTGCTTCTTGATAAATATTTAAATCTCAGTAGACGGAAGAGTGAAAGCCTTATATGACAATGAGCAATATGGTGAGAACAGGCACCATATCATGATTCTGAATGTATCTAATGTCAGACTATATCAGGGTTATTATTACTGTGTTTTATTACAGTGTATTACTTTTTGCATCATGCCTATATAAAGTGTAAAGGAATAAATGCTGAAGTAGAGGAGCCCTTGCCAAGAGCTTCGGTCTTCAGTAACTTCAGCTATGGCCTTCTGACCCCCCCACTGATCTGACAGCCAGGCAGGACCAAACACAGTGATGCAAAAACAGGGAAAGGGTGGAAGGAAACCATGGCATGTTTGAGTTGTTATAACTCAAGATCACACAGATTGTTTTACACAATTGACACATGTTGAAGGTAGCTACCTGAGGCATCACAAGAGAAGGGTAAATGTACAGATTTTTTAAATTTTTTTTTGGTTATACAAACTGTCAGAGAATTCCTGATACTTTCTTATCTGGTCACCTTTTTAATATCATTGTTTCACACTTGAAGTCTAAATCTACTCTATTAATGATCCCACGAGAGGGGATTATTTAACAACAGAATTTTGAAAAAGTCATTCAAATGATCTCTTGAGAAGCCTTACACAACACTAAACACAACTTAGATTGTGTGTGTATTCTGTTGAGACAAACAAAATCTTGTTTATTAGAATTCCACTGAAATGAATGAAAAAAGCAAAACTGAGAAGTCTTTGAAAATGGCAATAAGGATTAAGAAACAGTGCACTGAGGTAATGGGAAACATTTAAAAGTGGATTGCAGTGTACTTTTGAAGAGAACAGTCCCTGCCTTTAAAATCCTGGGTCCTAATGAAGGGCTTTAGTGTCACTGTGACTTAGTAGATAGCCTTCTGCCTCTGGGACTGAAAGTTTTTGGCTGAGATCCATTTAGTGCATTATTGGGGAAGCTGTGCACATCCAGAGGTCATGTTTTGGGTGACATGTGAAATGGAGGTGGCCACAAAAATATTTCAACTTCTTCCAGTCTCTTATTCCTGTTCTGCTTTCAGATACAGTTCTACATTGTCCTCTGGTGCTCCTAGCAGTTCCAAAGTGCACTCAGAAGAAGAGGTTATTTCTGAAGACAAATAAGACAGTCCCTCTTTCTCTTGGATGCCCCGTGCCTTTGCAGCGACATAGTTCATAAAATGTTCTCTGTTCTATTTATTTTTGTTCTTTTTTATACTGTGGCTATTAGTGTCTCAAGTGCTTCAGCTTCCTTTCTAGGATAGGAAGTTCTCCAGAGTAGCTAACATTTATTCCTTGTATTTTTCCATGACCCTCTACATCACAGTGTCCGTGCAGATTAGGGGTCATGAATAACTCTGGGAATATAAAACCAATTAGGATCCTTTTGTATCAGTCCTTCAACATTCTTACTGTACTGTACCATCACAGTTCTGAGGATATTGTCATCTGTGTGTATTGCCACAGCAATGAGATCAGTTGTGACAGCAAGTGGCATCGTGGGAGTGGGGAAGGTGTGAAGTTACCCTGTAGATGCTCATGGGGAATTCCAAGGAATGTTTTCCTTGGGGCAATTTCTCAATTTCATACAAGAAATGAGATTTATTTTCATGTAGAGAGGGAGCAGAGTGTGTCTGAGGGTGCCCTTATCAAGTGTTCCAAGGGACTGAGCTACAGCAGCAAGAGCCTGCCCAGCATGCATCAGGAGGAGCCCTGATTGCAGAAGTACAGGGACTGGAAAAGAGCCCGGTGTTTGGTCTATGGGATTGTGGCTGAGAGTCCAGCTCTAGCTCCAGCACCCCAGGAAAGACAGGATCTTTACAGGCAGGCGATTTTAGTTGTGTAGTCCTTCCATGTAATTATCCAATAGAGAAAGCATGAAATTCTGTGCATGCAGTTAGCCTTCTGGGACTCACAGCAGGGAAGAGTGTACTCGGGCAAACACAGCAGCAGGCAGCCAGGAAGGGCTCATCACAGAAGGAGAGCTGGATGGCTTCACAGAAAAATGTGTCCCAGCCTGGAAATAAGAAGTGGGTGCATATGCACAGATAGTGCCAGGAAAGAAAGTTAGGAAAATTAGAAGAGTGGGCTTAAATCTCTCTTGCTGTTTCACTGGTGAGGTGGGCAGGAAAAGGGTATGGGTAGGAAATTGGTGGAAAAGAGATAGGAACAGAAGCCATGTGACCCAGAGCCTGGGCTTTGGATCAGATTTAGGAAACTGAATTCTGCTTTAGTGTTTTCTGCTGACCTACTGCTTGGCTTTTGGATTCATTATGTCTCGTTTCTCCTCCTCTCTGGCCTGCCTTGTCTGATTAGACACTATCAAAGCCAGTGGCAGTCCCTGAGGGCTGTTTATTTGTACACAGCCAAAGGCAGCAAAACCTTTGTCATGATTGTGGCTCGCAGGAAATGCATTAGTATGCATTTGACTAATAGCAACAACTGAAAACATAGAAACATGTTCAAAAAGGGTTTTCCTAGACTCTGCATGGAAATTCCCAGAGGCCAGTAGTATGGCACAGGCTGAGGTGTGACTAATGTTGTGTGAGACATGAAAACTCTGTTCTAGGATTGGCGGGCAAGCTGAAGCCCTGGGTGTTTTCACTGTTCTCCTGTCCTTATAGGTGGGATTCGTCTCACCTGGCTTTAGGGTCTAGATGCTGTTGCATGACCAGAGGTCTCTAGGTCTGTTTGGAGCTGTTGTGAACTGTCATGAAATTTTCCATAATGCTGGTATGTTTGAATTAGGGGTTACAAAAGACTCACTCCTCTCTGAAATTGCTGTAAGAGACTCAAGAGGATATACCACAGTATGTAAAATTACAATAGACCTCTATACTGCGGCAACTATAGTTGTGCACTGGGGATCTGTATCTGAAGTAATCATCCTGCTCTCCTTTAATAGTGGTCTAATCAAAGAAACTTTATCGACTACCTCAGCAGACAATGAATCGTACCTAAACTCCACTGACTGCATTAACTGGCTATTGACAGTATAAGATCTGTGATGACTCATTCAGATGCACACACCCGCACTGTGGATATCCAGAGTGAACTAGGCAAATCACAGCTGCTATCAGTGCATTTGCTGAAGGATGGGGAGCTAGCTGCATTGCTCAGGTGAGGAATAAAGATGTATAGCAGCAGCAAAGTCATGTCAAAACAGTGGAAAACAATGGGGTATACAAAAAATTTTAAACAGTAGGAATTATACTATTTTTTTCTTCTCCTCTCATTTGATTTGCTTGTTTGCTCTGGCAGCCTATATTGTAAGCTCAAACTATTCAACAGCTACCTCTTCAAGGATTTCAGTTCAAAGTGTGTGTAGGATGAATAGAAACAAAGGGAAAAAGGAAATCAATTTTTTATGTGATCACATTTAGCTTTTGTTACAAATACCAAAGAACAGAAAATTAGTCCAGAATTCTTGTATCATGGTATGCTGGAAGTCACATGGAAACAAATAGGACATCTATTCTCACCATGTGGGAAGAAGTAAGGCAAACTTTTAATTTCCAAAAGATATGTTCAAACTTTTCCTTCTCTTTGGAATACATATATAGTTATGCATCTTACCTATGAAACTTTTAGAGTGAGAAAGTTCCCTTGAAAGGCCATGCCCTTGATCTCAAGTGTGGAGTCTGACAAGCTGATCAATGATTACAGCATATCTATGGATCAGAGCACTAGAAATGTAGAGGAAGTAACACTGAAAATGGCTTGGGTCTGATTCTATAGTCACTCCACCTGGCTTTCATAAGATGCCGAGCTTTGATTTCAATGGTCATCAATCATATGGCATGACAGGGAAAAAAAAGTATTCAAGAATACAGTAATGGACATTTTTCTTTTCAGGAAGACCAAGAGCAAATCATCACACCTGCTGTTTAGTCTCTTATTTACTAAATAATATTCTACAGGTCATTTGCATTTCTCTTTCACAATCAGACTTGTTAAGAAGCACAAGTAATGCCTGCAAGAGCTTTCCACTGCAATTCTGACCTCTTTTCTCATTCAATGTGTACCTCAAGTGATAAATAAAATCTGAAGTTATAATATGCAAAGCTGTGAAATGTATGTCAGCCCACTGAGTCCTTTCTTCACCCGTACAGAGCAGAAGGCAGCTTCCCCGCTGTTCAGGAGCATTATGCTACTTACACAGTCACCAGTTCTTACACAGAGACTGTCATGTGTGCTCACCAAATACAGAATTAAAGTATATATTTCAGGGTAGAGAGTGGGGTGTTTATGCATGTGGCCTGAGGAAAAATGTGTATTGCTGTTTAATTTCCATACTTTTTGTCTGGTTAAGCAGATATGTGGTTGTTTCAGAGTTCTCTAGACATGTACTTCAAAAAGCAGAGCAAGAGCTTCCACTGAGAAAGGGCAGGGTCACAGGTTAAAATTAGTTTAATGTGTTTTTTCACACATACTGCTGGTATCAACAGTCATTCCAGGTTTGTGCCAATGTCACTTACTTTTTACTTACCCATCAGAGTAACACAAGACTTCCTTCCCATCTAGCAGTCTGCTGGGTGAGATGTGCAAAGGTCATTTGACCAAAAAGCCACCTGTTCTTGTTCTCCAGGCAGGCAGGCAGGCAGACCATGAGTAGCCCTGAATCAGCTGGGAGATCCAATCAAGGCAGCTGGCTCACAGGGGTATCCCATACCACCTCGTCATGCTCATTATAAAGGGAGGGAGCCCAAGGAGGGTGAGCTTCCTCCTCTCCCTGAGGCTCCTTGCTGATGGTCTTCTGTTCCTGCTTTTGACATTGAGAACTAGGTTGAGTAGAACCCTCTATGATTTATGTTGATTATTATTCCAGTTTTGTTATACTATTAAATCTGTTCATACTTCAACTCATGGGTCTTCTCTTTTTTTTTTTTTTCCCAATTCTCCTTCCCATCTGGGGAGGGAGCCTTGGGTGTGATACTAACTGCTATGGTTTAGCCCTGAGTACTGACTAACATAGACACTATCTGGGACCAGCCTTTGAATCCAGGTGTTCTTCAACAATAAAGCCTTCAGAGATTCTGTAAAGCAGAGAATTATTTTTTTTTCTATTTTTTTTTCCCGAAAATAATTTGTGCATCTTTCCCCAATCTTGTTTTGCCAGGCTGGTAGGATTGCTCTCTTTCATACTTTTCTGAGCAACCCAGAGAGCCTTCCCTCAAGCTTGCATGTTTGCAGGAGGCCAGTGCTTGACGGGTGCCTAAAGAGCTCTGGCCTTGCTTGTCCCCTCATCCATCAGTACCACTTCTCCAGTGCTGCATTAATGGAGACAGCCTGCTAGGGGACAGGGACACTGGAGTCAGGGCTGCCTCGGGTGGTGGGAAGGGCTGGGGGCACAGAGCTTCTGGTTGCCTTACACCAGGTTTGGTGGGAGGAGAACAATACTGGGATGTGTCTGAAAAAGAAATCTGGGCATATATGCAGAGGGAGACAGAAAATACTGAGACAGAGGAAGACCAGGCTCCAACATCTGTGATGGAAAGTGAAGACCCATCAGTCCTAACTGGGAACTGATTTGTTATGGGGGAAGGACGGTCGATGTAGAAACTTTCTTCTTAAGAACATCTTTCAACCTGCATTTGTTTGCATTTAATTTTAACCAGATTGTACTTGCGGAGCAGGGGATGTGTTTGAACTCTACTGAAAGCCTGCAGCCGACAAGGAGATAAAGGCATTCTGTTCCTCACGCCACGCAATAATAGGGAAGGCATTAATAATGCTGCAGTGAAAAATAACTCTCTGTTTAGATGGCTTTATGCAACAATAACAGGAGCCTGTTCATGAGCTCAATGTACCCTCTCTTTACTAGATACGCTATGTACAAATTACACAAACTTGCTCAAGCCCCTGGAATTACAAAATTCACAAGCTAATTAATCAGAGCTTGACAACACAGCAGAGGCCACTTCACCTCACATCCAGTGTCAGAGAGGGAAGATAATTTCATCATGCAGGCACAAGCCTGTGCTAGGGGACAGCTGGTTTTGATTCCTAGCTTTGTTCAGTCAATTCTACTTCAATGCTCACAGGAATAATATTTCTGATTCAGCAGTCTGTCTATATTAATAATTAAAATTTAAAATTGGGGGCAGACAAGGGTGTGTGTGTGAAGCAGGAGCACCTTTTGACGTAGATAAATACTTAGCCCAATCTGGAATTAATTTTTGGACTATGTATATGTTTCTGTAATATAAATAATTACACATCATGTACAACACAAGAAAATGGATGACTTGCAGCTAATGCAGAGGCAACATCATCTGTAAAAAATAAAGCAAGTCTCAGCTTGTCTTCTAGGATGCCTAGACTTTTCTTTTTTTCATTTCTTGAAGTTAAAATAATTTGTAAGACTTGTGAGATACGCTTTCTGTGTATGATATTGTGAACTTCTCAGTTGTCCATGGAACTGGGTGTGTTGCTTTTTATATGCCAAAGGGGACAGCAGGAGTTATTTCAGTAAGAGGTCCTTAGCCAGTAAGTACACTAAAAAGCAAGGAGTTGGTCAATATTTTATATAGTGATCATAGATTGGCAGTCTGCAAAGCAAATGTGTGCATAAAACTTAAAAAACCTCAATCAATCATGGAATCTCTATAAAGCATAGTTGTGAAGTTGTGGAAATTCTTAAGGAAACTGAAATCTTCTTGGAGTGCAACAGTTTGGGGTATCCTGTCTTTCGTAAAATTTTGCCACGTTGGTCTCTCCAGAGATCTCAGGCTTGCATTAAAAAGATTTTGTCATTATCCTTAGCTTCAGTTTCAGGCTGTTTTTTTCAGTCACCATGCTCCAGCATTAACCACAGCAATGTGAAGCATGAACATTGCTGCATATTGTGAGCACTGTGACAACAATAGTCAACTTTTGACTGTATCAGACATTTTAGAGTTGAGATTGTTTTCTGTTTAATGAACCATCTCAAAAAACTATCTCATGAAAGTTAAATGCATATGTTACTTGGAAAACCCCAGCTTTTGACAGATGTTCACAATTTTAAAGCATGTTAATTATAGTTTTGTTTTGTGTCTCTCCCTTTCTCAGAGGTGTACCTAGACAGACTTAAGGTACCAGGTATGTCTGGATATGAAGAAGAATATGAAAAAGACTTGATAAATGTTTTAATTTCAAAAATTATTTTCTGTAAAATATATGGCTTATGTAGAATAAGTGATGGAGAAAGGCAGAAAGAAAGCTTTACTGACACAACCTTTATATAACTCTCTTGTGTCATTTTTTTCTGTATATTTTTAACGAAATCAGGAATGTGAACTGGATTTTATTGCCTTTTTGAAATAGCAGCATATGGAATTTTTTTCAGCCTTATATTCTCTGAAATGAATGGTCGAACTCTCTCTTAGATTTTCTTTCTGAAGATCCTATCAAAAAGGCTCAGTGGTGGAAAATATCTTTAAAAAAAAAAGTTTTCGTAAAGGGAATATTGTAAAGGGGTTGGAGTCTTTGTGCATGTTAATATATCCTGTTGTTAGTATCATAGCATTTTCATGTATAATAATGACAGGGAAAATATTCTTCTTTTCTCTTTTCTGTAAGAACAGATTGATATTCTCCTGTTTGCACTGAACTTACACCAGCTGTATCAGAAATTCAACACAGGAGAAGAAAAAAGGTCATTTACCTTGCGGATCCAACAGCAGAAAGTAGTCCTTAAGTCTTTGGCAAGAAATGATCAATATAAAGAAAGGCTAGTTTCAGGTTGTGTAACATTAGATGATGAGGTCACACATTAGGAACTGTTCCAAAAATAAAAACATATATAAAGAAGGAAGAAAAGAATGAGATGTACTGTCCTAAGTTTTGCAAACTAAAGTTACTGCTTCCTTTCTAAATCCAGCTTGCTAGGATTTTCTAAAATATGACATTTTGATGCTTTAGCTTAAAGCTCAATGCTTCATAAGTCTGATTTTCTAGACAGTGTCCTTTTTGACAATGGATGTTTTGCAAATTTTGCTACAAGAGTGTAAAATACCGAGTTTAACTTACATGTGCACATTTAACTTCTTTAAGGCCTGACATAGAAGATGCTCATCTCGAAGTAGTAGCAGCTGCTGAAGAAAATGGGAAAGAGCATCAAGATCTATTGCACAAAAAAAGAGAATATGATCAAGGTAATATAAATGGCATAAGGCTGTTAGGAGGCCCTTTCCCCTTGAGGAATTTGAGAAAGGTAAGAAGGGGTAGGAAGGCAAAAATATGATGAACCTGTTTAAATAACAAAACAGGTTTTGCCATAGAAAATGTCACTGTTTTCCATTGGGGGAAAAAAAACCTAAACAAAACAAAATCCCTTAATAGAGAAGCATATATGAATGCAAGTAGTTTGTGGCCGCAGAACCCCAAGGTAGAGGTTTGATTATCCCTATCTGCATTCCCCGAAAGCCTCACCAGTCACGTTCAGTGACTGAGGCACAAAATCATGCCTGTGAGCAACTGTCTTCCTTCATGGTGTGTGTGGTCCAATTTGCAGGTCCACACTGTGGAAGAAAATGGAACTATGACTCATTTCCCTGCAATGGCCTTCACAAAGTAACCTTCACAAGTTAAAATGTATTGTTTCGCTTTTTAGCCAACTTAATAATTTTCAACTTTTTGGCTAAAAGAAAGTTCTATTTTTTTCATTCTTAGTCATGTATCAGGTTCTCATTTTTTGTCCTTTGTATGCATCTGTGCAATTTCTGGGGTTCAAATGCCCTGGTTCATTATGACTTTAGTTTCCTGGTGAGCACTGACATGGATCCTGCCCACCTCATCCAGCAGCTTTCATCTGCATTAGGCATTTATCCTTATACCAGCGCCCATGAAGAAAAGCAAAAGCACAGTGTGGCAATGATTTACAAAGACTGACAAAAAATGACTGAAGCAATATTTTACTCACTCCTCAAATCATGGAAGAAAACTGAATTTCTGGAGGGAACGGTAGCCATCTAACTAATTGCTTTAAGCAAAGAACTCACTGTCAAGGTCAGTCTAAAACCACAACGAGGCAGGGTATATTTTATTACATGGAACCTCTCAGTGTTTTAATTTGATTATGTTATTAGTCCTGTGTAAGTGTATTAACTGAAAAGGCACAATTAGCTGAATAAATTTCAGAAGTGATGTGAAGGCTGGTGTCAGCAGTTAGAATCCAGACACCAGCTTTTGCCTGTGAAAGCAAAAAAATCAAAATTTAAGGTGGAACTTCCCAGAAAAGACACCTGAAATATCTATCATGGGAAAGGAACACTTATGAGATTTCTTCAAATCACAAAGGTCAAATGACAAGAAAAAGGACTGTTAACAGATTCTTTTGAAGGTCAATTCAACCTTGGAATATTAATCTGGAGAACATAGATCTAAACAAAATTTCCAAAAACAGAGTGCAGCACTGTCGTGAGGCCCTATCTGAAAAATATTTGTGCACTGACGATGTTCACATTAAAAAAAAGCCAAACCACAAAACATTTATTTTGACACTTTAAATATAAATAAAGTTGACTGTGCTTCAAAGTATATTTGAGGACTTCAGAGGTAAGGCTAAAATTCTGTTAGACCACCATTATATGCTTTAGAACAGTTTAAAGAAAAACACTGCTTCAACAAATAAAAGCATGCTGCTGTGAACCCAGATATGCCTTCTTTCTTTCTCCCTCTGCCTCTCCTTGCACCTTTGGGCATTCAGCTCTTCTTTATGTTGCTCTTAGAATTTGAGCTAATCTTCTGATTTAAAATGTCATCACTGCAGAAAGAAAAATATGAGAACATCAGGAATTAGACAGACGACATCTGTCTGGATACCAAAAGGCAAGCACTGACTGCATGATGTCAGAGAAAGTAAAAGGTTTTTCAGTGATACAAAGGAAGAAGAGCTGAACCTATGCAGGAAATGCATATATGTATAACTAATCACATTTATGTTTGTGCTTTTCTAGGCTGAGAAAGGTCTCCTGATGTGAAGGAGGTCTGGATGTTGTCTCTGACTTCCGATCTGCAAGGTGTCAGGACTGCTCACTCTTGGTGCTGCTGGCAGAGGCCATGTTCCCCCTAAGCCTGTGCTGCAGACCTTGCAGAAGGGAAAGCAAGGCAGAATGGGGTGATGTGGTCAGAAAATACCCTCTCTGAACATAGGAGAGGTCTCCAAGGGGAGAAGGCAAGCACACAGCAAGAGAAGCCTGGGTTAGAAACTAGTGTCCCTGGGCCAGCAAAGGTGGCAGCAGTGCTGTCCTTCTAGCACAGAGTGATATTTCTAGCCAGGATGTGAGCAAATCAAGCCCTGAATGCTTCCTAATGGCCAGGACCCAGTGTAAGATTTTGCTGCAAAAGGCTCCGTTCCTGCTTTCCTGAGGGGTGAAAGGACATGTCAGCAGAGATCCTTTGCCTCTTTGAATTTAATGTGAGGTGCTTTAAGTGAATCAGACACTTCAGAATCTCTTCACAAGGGCACAAATCACAAGTGTCTGCCCTTCTGATCTTCTCTTCCCCTCCTGTGTCTTCCGGATGAATCAACTTTGTCATTTCAATGCAGAAAGGATGAAATCTGTGCTATCTGTTTTAGTACCCTGATTTTGTCCTATTTGGACTTGAATTTTCATTCCAGTTGTCCAGTTTGCAGGAAAAAAAATACAAGCAATAAGGTCCTTAGGACAACTCACTTCTCTGACCAATTTTAGGGTTGTCATTGATTGGACCTTGGTTCTGCAATATGTGGGACAAGCACCTTTAAAAGAAGAAAACGTTTGGCTTCCTTTGAACTTGGTTGCCTTTGTACAGGAGCAAATGTTTTGGGAGTCAGTGATCTTGAGTTTGTTTTGCATCCACCAGATATGTAACTTTGACACTTATGTTTACCTGTGGGATGGCTATGAAGGGCTGGGGCTGTTACAAAGACACCAGTGAATGAAAAGCAAAGCAAAACTCTATAAACAACAACATGCACTAATCATACTACTGTGTTACTGCCCAAAGGAAGAGTATGTGCACATATCAAACTACATGTTTAAAAAGAGTTGTAAAAATAGCTTATGTCATCATGCTTTTGTCCCCAGGGAGGCAAAGAAAAAGATTGCTTGGATCTCCCTGTCAGACAGGCTATGAAATATTGGGTGGGAAGGCATCAGTGATAGCCAAACTGAAGTCATGGATTTTCTCCTAAAAGATGGTTCTGCAAGCTATCAGTGTTTCAGGAAATCCTGCTGAAATCATTGCGATCACTACCATGAGTCCTTATTTTGCAGTAGAAGAGACTTTGCTAGAGAATAGGAAATTCTTTATAGTTTGTGTTTATTGAAACTGCTGTGATGTATATAAATTGTACTCGAAGCACACCAGGTCACTGTTATGAATAGACCAGATCAAATCATTCATTATGAATCACATTTACTATAAAATTTGCTTTTGTATTGAATAACAAACTACCAAAATCCCAGGAATGAAACAATTTAATGCCCCTTCCTAACACAATGATACTTTCTATAGCTTATTTTAAGGTTAGTTATTAAACTCTAAGCAAACACTTGACTGCTATTTTTAGAATATGAGAGAGGAGGCTGTCAGGAGTTATAGCCATGAGCAAAGGTTCTCTCAACTGGCCTCTAACTGTTTTTCAAGCTTACCAAGATATCCACCAGTCGGCACATTGTCAAATGTCCTCTTCTATCTCAGCTGGAAGTGAGAATGAGACTTTGACAGTTTCAAAACATCCCATCGTTGCATATGGGAAGGAAGGTAAGGTGGTGCTCCAGGGCACTTTTCTAGGGTCAAGTCCTATGCCTGTGCTGTTTTACAAAAGGCCTTTCCAAACAGACAGAGATAGCAGCTGGCAATTAAAGAAACTGAAAAGTTTTGGTCAAATATTTCCCACTAAATATTATAAAAGAAATGAGCTAAAGCTCTTTCTGGGGAATTCATTCCCAAAGATTACAGCTTTGGAGAAACGTAATTTCCTAGAATAAAAGCAAAAATGGATGTACCATCTCTAACATAAGAATAATTTTTAAAGCTAAAGGAACAATATAAAGTGTCTTACGTAACAAAAATTAATATTAACACCTAAAGAATTAATAAAAGTACACAAATTCCTAAGCTATTGGAATCAATAAATACCTTAATTACTAAAGCTGTAAAACCCATCAGTCTTGTAGGAGGTTGTAGTCTTATATAATACGTTTAAATGCAAGATTGCCTACTATTGCTAGCTATGTCCAGACCTTTCGAATACTGTAATATAGTAAGATTTACCTGAAGAAAAGGCACAGTTAATTTCTTATCACTGGCAGCTTTCTGCTGCAAGAAAATCTATTTTTGTGCCTAAGGACTGTAGCTGATATGCCAAAGATTTTTTATTTTCTAACATACTTCTTTGGGCATTGACATTAATGTTCTGATGCATTCTTGTAAAAATTCAGCATCTGATCATAAAATTTAAATGAAATACTTTTCCTTTGGAAATATAAATTTCTCCAGAAAAAGAACCCACAAAAATATCTATGGTAAAATTTCAATTTCCATTGAATTTACTTTGGAAAAATAATCCAATCGATTGGTATAAGTAAGTAAAAATATATTAACATTTATGATATGACATTTTTTTCAAATCTGTAGCAAAGAAAATTATAAAAAGGAATTCACAGAGGGTTAAAAGTTTATATTCTGCTTTTTCTCTGAGAACATGTTGAAGAAAGCCTTTCATGCTGACTCAAGTAAAGTTTCTTTAAGGTAAAATGTTCGGATGCCCCTGAATAGTGTAAAATTCCAGGTTGTTTGGAACGTATTTCCCTGTTCTGGAAAATCATCTGAGTCTCACACTGGTGCCCTAACTCACCCCCTGTGTACACTCTTAAGCCCAATATCCACAAGCTGAAGGGAGGGCTGCTTCATACCAATGGGCACTGCAACTGTGCTTGGGAAAGACACAATGCAAGGCTGTTCCAAGTACCACCTTCTCACCACACTGCAGGCTTCCTTTCAATTTATTCTTGTTGGCAATTGCTATCACAAGTTTTTTTCTGCTGCACTAATACACTGCTCCCACCACACCAGTTGATTAATGACTGTTCAGGCAATAAAAAGACATATAATCTCCCTAAAATTCAACATTATTTATTGCTAGCAGGTATCTTAAAAATAGCAAGCTCATGACTATGCAGAACAAAATAAGACTTAAATTTTACAGATCACTGAAGAGGAATGATCAGCCTTAAACAGGGAGTTGCCAGTAATCATGAGAAAGGCAATGTGATACGGTGAGGCAGTACTCCAAATTCTCTGATTCTTGTTGCCTCTTCCCTATCCTTTGGTAACAAAGGATGGTGCCTCTTTTCCACTGAGAGATGACTCCACTTGCTCTGACTTTTTGAATGCAGTCATCTATTAGCATCCAGCACAGCAGATGTGATGAACAGGAAGTCACATTGGTGCATATCACTAGTGGCATCATCTGGTAATTGTCACATTTGTTGGGTATCCATAGTAAGCTGAATGCAGAGGATTCAGGCTCACAGTTGGATTTGGAATGAAAAGCATGAGAGTCAATTCGCCACTAAGATGCTAAACATAGCTGTCTAGGTGTGGTTGTCTACATTTGAGCGAGATGTCTAAGCTCTCATTACAGTCAGTTAACACCTGGGGTGTGATTTACCTGCCTACACCCCAGCCACTTGAGATGCTGCCTGTTGTACCCATCTGGCTCTTGATGCAAGTCAGGGTGGTGTGGGTCTCCCAAAGGTCCTTTCATATATATGTGGAAGCCTTATGTAAACACCTCTGTATATGTAGTTAGTCAAATTTAAGTGTTTCATTTCAGAGTGGAATGTCCTTGCCAGCAGCCTTGGTGACAGTGACACGGATATTAGATGCAGAGTAAAAAAATTCCCTTCCTCTGGAATTCATGCACAGTCACTCTACCTGCTTAACCAAACACGCATATTCTTACAGTCAAGCAGTATTCTCAAATTCATTGTTGTTTTTTTTTAAATTCATTGTTTTCTTTGACACTTTTTTCTAATGGAAGCTCTTGAGGACTCAGTCCTCTGAAGCAATAACAAATAACTTCATGCACAGCTGATGTGTACCATGAAAGTCTTTGATTATCTCTTCCCAGGACATTCAGTTTGTAGTCCTGATGAGGCCTTTGAATATTATTCTGAGAAGTGTTACTCTGTTTACACACTTGAGTTTCAGTTCTACTATGTAATATAATGTGACACATTTCAAGGAAGTGTACTGCAAAAAAAAAAAAAAAAAAAGTAAAAACTAGGTTTTATGTACTCAGCTTGAGGGTGTATATCATCCCATAGTCTTTTTATTTTTATTTTAAAAATCTTTATTATTGAAACTTTGTATCCTATTCATTGATCGGAAGAAGAATGGTGACATTTTCAGGCACTTGCTAAGCTCTTGATCACCAGAACCTTGGATACCTTAGCTCACTCAGACAACATGATTTATTTCATCTGAGCTGATGAGATGGATAGTTCTCAGCCATAGCCAAATCATACCTATTCACAGGGTGCTAAAATTGGCTGTTAGGGTAGGTCCAGAAAAGCTGTGACACAAAGCAGAATATACCAAGGATTCAGTTTATATCTTTCCACTCTCCATCGTTTCAAAAAAGTGAAGTAAACTTTGTATAGCATTGCCCGGTCAGGGGATAAAAGGACCTTTCTGTTGGGTCATGCTTAACACCCTAAGGTGCATAGAATTATGCAATGTGGCTGGGCCAATTTTGATACCTGCTGGGGACAGTCTTATTACTTTCTTGGCAAAATTAGCAGCATACTCTGTTAATGGTACAGAGAAACTGATGAATAAGCTCTCGTTTAGACAAATTACTCTGTGCCCCACTGTCCCCCCTTTTTCAGTCCTGATGTCACTGCTCCATCTGGCAATGGCCATTGGTATGGTACAAATAGGTCTAGATGCAATAGTATGTCATCATTGCTGATAAATGAAAGTAAGGCTTCTGCAGTTATATAGGCTGTACTCATAAATATGACTGATGCATGTGTGACTTCTGAGGTGAAAATATCATGTATCCTTCCCCAGACAGATTACTTCCAGTTTGTTAAACAGCATCCCTCTGGAGCACAAGAAAACAGTCAGGAAACTTTGTTTTGGTGCAGCAGTATTGGTGCTATTTGTATTTTGAAGTTCATATGAGAATTTTATTAGGAGGCTTATATTTTCATCTTAATTTTGAGTTAAATAAAGTTTTATTATATTTCCACTGCTGTCCTAGGGAGGAATTTGGCCCTATGCCTTTAACCTCAGGGTTAATTCACATACTTTGGTTTCAGCTGGGAAACGTGAAATTCTTTATTACTCCAAAGCTTCTCATGATTGATCAGTCAATGAAGACATGAGGCCTTCAGCCTTTACTTGCACTTAATAACACTTTGGGGGATGACTAGTATTGCCAAAACGTATGACCCAGATGTTTAGGCATTTGCTTCCTGTTGACTGCAGGACTGCAAGAAAGCTATGAACCTTTTATCCATGTGGGCTAAGTGAAGGGACATTCCACAGCATTTCTGAGGGCAGTCAGACCAGAGCCAAACTGGAAACAAAAGGATACTAGCATCATTAATGATGGCTTAAAGGGTTGATTAGTAATAACAGCTTTTATATACTAGGAATTGTGAAATATCACCGAGAGAGGGACATCTTTGAAAAACATTAAAAGCTATTTGGAAGAAATATAATAGTTGCTTATACTAGAAAGCTTGTTTCTTCTTGTTACCTTTGACGTGATGGGGTTCTGGTAATTGTGATGGGACTGCAATAACTCCTAGAGGTCCCATTTTGAAAAGAGAGGTCCTTGAATAACGATCTTGTTAATGAAACACTCCAAAGGAGAACAGCTGCCAAGAATGGTGTCTATATTCCTGACCTTACAGAACACAAGACGAAGCTCACCTGTTGGCTAGGATCATCTAGAGAGGCATTACATCTTTGTGCAAATCATAAGGAGTCATCATCAAATGGGAATGTTTCCAGTACTCTTCTACACAGATCTGTACAGTCAGTATGCACGGTGGTTCAGAAACCAGTGAAACTAAATAAACAATAAAGGCAGGTCAGTTGGACCATGCCCAAGTTTCACACAACTTGGTGAGTTGGGCCTATCAGCACAGTGTGTTTTAATAGAGTCAAACGCAAGGTCATGCCTGTAGGAACAAATAATGCAGGCAAGAAACTGGATTCCTAAAAGGGATTAATCTCACCTAACTTCAGATACCTTAAATGTGCCTGTTGACATCTCAACTAGTCACGCCAGATCCCCTTCATAGTGAGTAGAAATAGCCACCTCTCGAGTGCCATTCACCAAGCCTAAACTAGTTGTCCAAATTCTACCAATTAGTCCTAAAAGTGTTTATTGACTTTCACTAATTATAAAGGAGGGCCAGATGCCTAGAATTAACCTAGATTCTCCCTACACATGCTTCAGGAAACCAGTGTTGGTTTTGGTGTTGGTCAGAGCAATCTGGTATACAAGAGCACAGACAAGAGTGGGCTCATAGCTTTAATTATTGGTATTTTATAGATGCTGTGGGACCCTAGTCCCTTTGGTAATTATTTATTATTAGTAGGAGTATTAATATTGGTATAATTTGTGTTAAGCTTAGTGGGGAAGCTCCTAAAATAGGAACATGGTTTTGTTTGTCTTTTTGTAGGCTCACTAAGTTAGGCTTTCAAGTCAAGAGAAAGGCTGAGGCTTTAATGACGTGGGAGCAAATATGAATCTCTAACTGTGGGAAGCAGCAGGACAGAATATGTGATGAGGTGGATGTTAATGGGATCTCAGCTGAATGATCAGCCTGGACTTATTCTGTAACAAAGAGACAGGAGTTTGAGAAACAATTGTCATTGTCCACTTGTAAAGAACTACCAGATGTCTGTTCTTCTCAGGTCTTGAAGAGGTGTGTATCTCAGACACCTATGGTTTTGAGAGAAGTTTGTGAGCCAGCAATGGTAGTCACTCCTGCACTACAGAGTAATGAATTCAGAAATGCCATGCTGGTTTATATAAGATCTACTGTAGAAAGAATATCAGTAACATCCTATTAACCCATGAAAGAAAAATCATTTTGGCTGCCTAATCAAACCCTGACAAGTTCAAAAAAACTGTTCCTTTTCAGTCCTGATATTGTGCCCAGGACTTCTAGAGTAGGTTTCATTTAGCAGGTTACACAGCAGAAGCATCTCAGAGAATATCCCATGCAACAGTGAGTGTATTGAGGAAGTAAATGGCATGATCAAATGACTTCCCTATTGTTTTCTTGCTCACGGCTTTTCTGGCTCAGCTAACAATGCAAATGTTATTGATATTGTTTGTGCATTACCATTCCTGCACAGGCCATTTGCTCTAATTTTTCAAGATTTTGTAGCAGTTAATCTAACAGTTTATACTTGGCAGAATTCCAATTAAGATATGTGTATGTGGTATCTGAATAGTGATTAAAGGAATAGGCATGCACACGAGAAAGCTGATGAGTTGCTACTTGTGCCAACAACACTTGCTATTCTTTTATCCCCGGCCACACAGCATCAGATGCTGCCTTTACAACACAGTCTTGTCTTTGTCAAGCAGGAGATCACCTGGAACCTCTTTTTTAACCATCTTTGATGAGTCTTGTAAGGTGCCCCAGTGTCCTTGTTCTGGCTCTCCTTACAATGTTCTGAATTCCTCTTGTATCTATAGACTTCAAAGAGAAGCATGTGGGGCTATATAAAGTACATTTATCTGCCAGATTTCTCTGCCAGACCTGTTTCTTAGGTGTTCCTTCTGCTTATGCCTCTGATGTTTCTATTTGCTTTTCTGCAATGGTAGAAGAGAGAGACCTACAGGGTTATGAACTGCAAGAATATTTAATCCATACACGTACCTACTATACCTCAGGTTTACAGGACTGTTTCTTCTGCGAAGATTTAGATCCTCCACATGCTGGAGAAACTGTTTGCAGATCCTGGTAATCAGAACTAGATCAATTCATTTAATGCTCAAAGAAAATTGCTGTTATTTTTTCTGTATTATCACTTGGAAGGCCAAAAAATAGTTCCCACTGCTATAATACCTTGCTGTGTTAATGTGGGTGACAGGAAATGTTTTTTCCCCGTTGCCTAATTGAATGCCAGCACTGTTAAGAACTGATAGCAACTGCTGCGAGGAGAAGCCATTTGTAGAACACAATAGTAAGTTTTATCAAGCCTGCAAAATCAGAAGCTATGCTATATAACAAGACTCTTGAAAAAACATATAAAAAATGATACAAAAAACTTACCAGCATTGTGGCAGGTAGGAGGCTTGTCTGATGGACAGTGATTGTAGGAAATGCTATAGCACTGGTCCAACTGAAAAATGCAAACTTTATGACATAGTCCTTGCGCTGCATAGCAGCATCCAAGCTTTGCATCTCTGGAACAGCCTGAGTGTTAGTAATATGGAAAATCTGACTCACGGCTGTCTGACCTCCCAAAGCAAGGAAACCCATATTTATTTAAGGATACATTTCTTGGCAGCATTAGAGAGACATTACAACAACTAGTTTGCTTTCAAGCTAATTTCTACAGTAACAATAAAAAGTTTTAGGTCAAAGATCAAACAAAACTTTTTTAAGGAAAAGCAAAATAAATTCAATTTTAAAATTAACACATATCAAATATTCACAGAATTATATAATCTAGAAGAAGATATAAAAGCCTTTTTTAGGAAACTTTCATTAGGTTAGAGAACTTGTAGCAAATTAGTACTAGATCACATCTGTGAGCAGCACAGATTGTACTTGCAGTATGGGAGACTGTGCTGTGAAAAGCAGCAGCCTGGAAAAAGACTTTAGCTGATTAAGGAGCAGTCAGTGTGATGTTATGGCTGAGGGAGTTAACATGCATCAGGATGTTACTACAGAACAGGAATACAGGTATTGCTATTCTATAGGGGAGCAATGAGGCATGGGGTGCCCAGGGTCCATTTTGTAGCCAAGAACTTCAAGCAGATGCACTCAGTCAAGGGCTCCATGAATGATACGGAGTGTGATTTCAGTGTGGCTTTTTTTCCCAGTGAGAATCATAACAAACTCACTGCATTTAGCCTATGCAAAAGAAACTTTAAGGATAACTTGACAACAGACTTTAAGCATTCCCATTGGGATGAAGTCAGATTAGTTCAGAGACTATTCAATTCATTCTTAGCAGTGACGGTAAGAGAATATTGGAAAAGGGGTAATGCAAGAGTGTCTATGGAAAATCCTGAGATCTTTATTATTGCAGGACTGTGTCAGAAAAGACTTTTCTGGCCTTACAAGATGTGAATATAGCCTTTTCCCCCTCCCCCCCCATTCAATTAACAGATTTGCTGTTGCTCTTTCTGAAGAAAAATCCTTTGGGTTCTATTTTTCAAATCCAGTACCATAGTTGAAATTGAGTCATTTAGACACTGGTACTTTCTGCCTTTTTGATACTGGAACTTTCATCTTGTTTTCATGAAAGGCTTACCAATGTGAAGGTACTTAGGAATAAAATCTCTGTGCAACGTGTTCCATGCTGAATAAGCACGTTTGTGCGTAACGGAACTCATGAATAATTGCTCTCCATAGCTCTATCTGCAGACACACCTGGAAAACTTTTTACTTCATGTTGATATTGTGAAATTGTCTGTAAATTTAGACTTATACTTTAGGTATATATTCATATTCTGGGAAGGGTTCTTCTGTCAATGTGAAATAGCCTTAAAGTGTAGTGCAGTCCATCTATTCCTGATCCTTCCTGGCTTTTTCAGTCTATACCAGATGATGTTCCACAGTGCTAATGAAAATCTTAGGGTCAAAAGGGAACAGTGCTGGGGTATCGGTCCCACACAGGTCTGGTTCCAACCTGCCACTTGGGACGGTGCTCAGTTCTACTTTCGTAAAACTGGTAAGGTGTGGCAGAGCATTGAGCTACAGCAGAGCTTTAATTTCTAGAAATTAAAAGATAAGTTAGAAGGTGAGGAGTTAATTCAGATGTTTTCCTTATAGCCAACTGGCAATAGAGTGTTGTACACAAGCAGTTTGGCCCAAAACATATTTGGATTGGCATAGAAATCACAAAGTTTTAAAGGAAATGTGTTTTGTTGTTGTTTTTTTATTTCTTACTTGCTACTTACATTTTAAGTCTTTTGAACTAACTATATTTGCAACCGTGAACATTACAATTTGTTCTTGTCTATGGTTAGCCAGCACTCAAGGCTAAACCATATAGCAGTTAGCATATCACCCAAGACTCCCTCCCCAGATGGGAAGGAGAATTGGGGGAAAAAATGAAAAGGCCCGTGAGCTGAAGTACAGACAGATTTAATATAATAACAAAACAGAAAAAACAATCAACACAAAGCTTAGAGGGTTCTACTCAGCCTGGTTCAATGCTGACAGCAGGAACAGAGCACCATCAACAAGGAGCCTCATGGAGAAGAGGAGAAAGCCCACCCTCACTGATCTCCCTCCTTTTCTAATGAGCATGACGAGGTGGTGTGGGATACACCTGTGAGTCAGCTGCCCTGATTGGATCTCCCAGCTGACTCGGGGCTACTCATGGCCTGCCTGCATGGCTGGCCCATGGGTCTGTGCCTGGGAAACCAGGACAGTTCTTAATAAAGTAGAGCATAAAAGAATGGGGAATTTAAGAAAATATCTCTTCCAACCAAGGCTATTCTATGATTCTATTATACTGAAATAAAGTCAGTTTAAGGCTGTCCTCTTTATTTTCCAGAGAATCATTACTTCTAGTTCTGTTTGTCTTATGAAGTACTATGCCATCCATCTACCTCACCATCTTATTAACATGTATAATCACTTAAATATGAACAGGGAAGGTATTTTGATTCCAATGGCATTATACAAACAAATTAGCAGGAACTTATGATATTCACAAAACCAGGATTTCCCTACAAGGTATTTATATGAAAAGTTAATACAGTCCCTTTCATCCCAGAGCTAAAAGACAGACTGCCTTCCTCATTAATCAGCCTTCTCTTCAGCTTAATAATATTTAGCAGCCACATAATGCTTTGCATCCCCCAAGCACTGTACCAAAATTAAGGATCCTATTTAATAGTTAGGCATGTAACTACCTGCTAAGGGAGTGCTGATAGCAATCATAAGAACAAATGTTTTCAAGTTTTAAAAAAAAAAAAGTGGAAAAAAGAAAGACAAACTAGATGCTTAAAATAGTGCCCACAGTTTCAGAGAACTCTTATTTTTTCCCCTTTTACAGTGATTAGATATCATTTTGATAAATGCCTTGGTATCTCTGAAGAAAAATAGACCATCAGTATGCGGTAATTTTGCCTGAGCTCCTAGGAATATCACATCTGAAAAAGCAGCAGGGCCATAGATTTTATGTAGTCATTTCTCTTATGCTTGTCTAGGTAATTTGGTGACTTTTGCTATGCCTGTATTATTAAGTAATGTGGACAAATAAGTTCTATAGAAGTAATAGTTGATGTTTAGGGCCTGACATCCTCAATATGCACATTTCAGCAGTTTTATATTAGGACTAAACTGGTCCCATGACCTGAATGCCCTTTACAGCTGGAGTGTGTTAAGTACACTCCTGGGAGTACATCTTCCAGTTTAGTTTCATCCAGAAGGAATCCAGGTCATGCACTCTGAGACCACTCTATGGTGCAAATCAAAGCACGACAAATAGAGATAATAGGAAATTTGCTTCAAAATCTCACTCTTCCTTAAACTGAAACACTAACGTAGGCACCCCTCTGGGACTCAAGTGGAATGTACTGTCTCTAACTCAACAGAAGATCCTGTACTGGCACACACCGAGGAGCCCATATATCATTTTGAAGCACTGGCTGGCTTGTTTTCAGGGGAAAGATTATTCATCTTTCATTACGGTTTGTAAGCAGCAGCTAGAAATAGAGGTAGGAGAGCTGGAACGAAAGACATTGATTTAATAAAGTGTTTAAGCATGTAGAGTTCCTAGAGCTCACATTGTTCAGTTCTGTGCTGAATCTGAGGCTCTGAAAGTTCATGCTTGAAAAGACTGGGGTATCTACGATAATATTTTCCTGTGGTAGTCATCAAATATCAATTCCTACTGTGAAGATGGCCATATGTTGCCATATGGATACCATCGTGAAGCCTGTTAGGCCAATGTGCTGTCTGAAGCAGAGTTAAGCTTTCCCCAGAGTAAGTCAGAGGCACCCAGTGCAGTAGACAGCCGTGTAACAGTCTGCCCTCAGCATGAGGTCACCAATCTTAATTTAAGTAAGAGAGAGATCAGATTTTGAACTAAAGCATGATTAACACCTATTCCAGAGTGCTAATGATAGCAGTCCTAACTTTGGGTACAAGCCAGATTTGCGTGGTGTGTTTAAGGCAGGAGTCACCATGGGTCGTTAGACTCTGTAGACACCCATCCAGACAAGAGTACCAGTGACCAGCACTTCATGAGAACTGCCCAATCAAAGTCAGAAACGTGTATATGAGAGGCAGCCTGCAAAAAGAATGTATGATTATTCACAATAACTATAGGCAGCTACCAAAAAGAGAGGAGTAATTTAATGCTATTATATGACAAAGTTGCCTTGAGTTATAGGAGGCTGGAAATCTTACAAGCTGTTCCTAAGGGAGAAGCTTCTTTCTCATTGTTTCATTTAGAAGCTGGTAAATATCCTGAGGCAGGGGGCTTCCATCCTTTTCAAATTTTTACATTTGTTCACAGTTTATAAGCCTGTAACTTTGCATGGTCTCATCCATGCAAATGTTCAATCCCTTTTTGAGTCATGCTGAGCTGCTGGCTGTGTTGCTGTTTCATGAGAAGATGTTCTATAGGCCAAGCAGGAAAAACACATTTCCTTTTACTGGTTTTGCATCTGCTGCCTTTCTGTTTCCCCAGATGTCCCCCTGTTACAACAAAGTAATGGAAAAAGTACACAGGAGTGTTCAATTTACCACCTGACTGCTCCTCATTATTTTGCGTATCTCTATTTTGCACCTTCTTATTTCTATTATCTTTAATTTACAGTGAAATAAACAGTCACATTTATTTTTCATTATTTCTCAGTTCCTTAAAGTAATTTTCTCTGGAACCACCTTTTCTCTATTGTGTCATTTTTGCTACAGGACAACCAGAACTCAGCACATGACTACAGGTAAGGGGCTTGCCTCCATACAATCTATCATCCTTACAGGCCACCGTGATATAACCCCACAGAAACTCCTAATCCCAACACAGGTCTCCCACCTCAAGCAATTTTCATCTTCCTTTCAGGGTTCTCTGCCAGTGTTGACATTGACCTTAGTATCTTCTTCCCTTCATACAGCCCTAGCCCTATAATTGCCTTCCTCCACCATACCCTCTTCATCTGCTCCCTTGTCATCCTGTGGCTTTAATCAACCTCCTTGGTGCTCTCTGACCATTTGCCAGTGTATTATATCAGAAAGGATGTACTGCCAGAGATTTTAGCCCTATATCCCCACTACCATACATATATCCTGTTATCTTCACCAGCTGCTAGCTATTGTATCACTTCACTCATTTTAATCCCAGTTTTTATATTCAGTATTTCCTCTTCCTCCATTTCTGCCTTGTTTCCTCCTCTGTAACTCCTAATAGTAGTCTCTTTCCTTCCCAAGTCCAAGTCCCTGTTTCTCTTCATGCTTGAATATCATCCTTCTTGTTTCCTTTTTCCCCATCTTGCTTTTGCTGTTCTGTATTCAAAAAAAAACCCCGTTTCTCCCTCTGTATAACCTGGGTGTCTGAAAAACAGTCACAGAGAGGACAAGATACCTCTCAAGTTCAGTGCCCATCCCTTTCTGGTACAGTATATGCTCATCCATTCTGTGGTTGTGGCACTGACATCTTTCGTGTCCCGTGGCTGGTGAGAGGAATTAACTTTGCTGTGTGGGGAGAGGATATAGGGTTCAGAGTATCAGGAGCTGAAATAGATTCAAGAATATGTCTTTAGGTGTTTGTGAAAAACAATTTTCAAAAGTTCTTTTTGGTTAAATTTTCATTGGCCACAGATTAGCTTTACTGCTGCTCAAAGAAAATGTCACTATGATTTTTTTAACATGGATCAAATGATGTATTATTTCCCCTGGTTTCAGACTCAATGCAAGCTGAACTGTTTCTGAAAGACAGAACAGGTCAAGATCCATTATTAATAACAAGAGGAGCTTACAGTGAAAGATGTCAGTGAGCCTGGATAGAGGAAAATGTGAAGCACAGCTACAGTATGAAAACTGTAATTCAGAAGTTGAAGTGGAACAAAATTTACAAGCCCAAGTAAAATGTTTTTATGTTCTCAGGAAAACATTTATTGAGTGCAATTACTTAAATTCAGTGAAATTATTCTGTTACTCTCTGTTGTGATTTAACCCCAGCTGAAAGCTAAGCCCCAGACAGCTGCTTGTTCACTCTGCCCAGCAGAGGGATGGGGGAGAGAATCAGAAGAGTAAACGTGAGAAAACTTGTGGGTTTAGATAAAGACAGTTTAATAGGTAAAGCAAAATCCACAAGCAGAGCAAACCAAGGAATTCATTCACTACTTCCTATCGTCAGGCAAATGTTCAACCACCTATAGGACAGCAGGGCTCCATCACACTTAACCGTTACTTGGGAAGACAAAAAATATCACTCCAAATGCCCCCCCTAACCCCAGATTTATAGGCTGAGTGTGATGTCATACGGTGTGGAATATCCCTTTGGTCAGATGGGGTCAGCTGTCCCAGCTGTGTTCCCTCCCAACTCCTTGTGCATCCCCAGCCTACTCACTGGTGGGGTGGGGTGAGGAGCAGAAAAGGCCTTGACTCTGCATAACTACTGCTCAGCAGTAACGAAAACATCCCTGTATTATCAACACTGTTTTCAGCATAAATCTAAAACATAGCCCCATACCAGCCAACACAAAGAAAATTAACTCTATCCCAGTCAAAACCAGCACACTCTCCATGAAGAACTTCAACATCACTTGAATTAAACTGAGAGATTTTAAGACTGCCTTTGAATTAAACGGAGATTTAAAGACTGCCTTCTGATACTTGTTTGTTAAAATCAATATGTTCCCGAGGCAAGTTTAGGTTCTGAAGGAGCCAAATCTTCCAGTTGAAAAAATTCCATTAAAACCAGAACAGAATAACAACCACCTCATCTATTCTTCATGTTTTCTCATGATAAATGCTGACAAAGACACCAGCTCCTTGTTCCAAACTTTATGGTATTGTCCAAGTGGTTTATAAGCCTTTGTGCAAGGATAGGCTGTTTAAAAAGCTTCAGTTTTTACATAATGAACAATGTATAAAGTTCCCCTGTGTTTATATCATTAATATATTGGAGGAAACAGCAAAACCAATATGCAGAATGGGTTATGAGAACCAACAGGCCGTCTTTGGTGCAGTCTTGTTCAGAGAGAGTATACTTCTGCTGGACCATAAAAGGTTGGTATTATTCTGTTGAAAGAATGAATAGTAAAATTATGTGTAACAAGAAGCAGCTTGTGTTCTTAGGACTGCCTGGCATTTTCCATATACAATGCTTTGGTAGTGTTTTATATTCAGGACTCACATTGCTCTGCATAGAATGGTTCAGTAAATATCCATTGGGTGTTTTTGAGTAGAAGGTTGGAAATGAGGTTGTTCAGGTTGAATGTTGATATCAGTTTCACTTAATTTTAGATATCTGTACTCCAGAGGTTTGTATGTGAGATAATCCTCCTAGGACACCTTTATAAAGAACACTTGGACTGTTTTCGTAGCCTATCTTAGAAGTGTCTGTCTATTTCTCTCTATAGTACTTCCAATGTTCAGTGACTGCAAGCTCAGATAAAGACATTTATGTGTATTTAGATGAATGGTCCCTTGGTGCTCTTCCTCTTTAAAGGCTCTGGTGTCCCATAATTTCATACATAGACTTGAAATTTGGATTGGAGGGGTCTGGCTTCCAAATCAGATGTGCCATTTGTCATTTTGAAAACCTACCCAGTCACAAGCCTTTGGGGAAAAAAATGCAACTTAGTCATGCTGAGACTTGCTATAGCTCCGCAATTAAGTCTTCAGAAAAGTCTTGTCCCATGTATTCAGGCAGGGCTTCTTTTTTTTCCTCCATTTTTTGTTGTTACAGACCCAGCCCTGCCTGAGTCCCTGTGCTGAGAGTCTCTTAAAGCTCTCCAAACTGATCCCTGGCAAGCAAGAAAGGATTTAAATTATTTCACTGAAATTAGAAAGGAATGAGGTGTGGTTAGGAAGTGGATACCAGTGCAACCAGCCAGTAGGTTGGCAGAGGGATGAAGAAAGAAAGGAAAGTCTCTATTGGCAAAGTAAAGCTATCAAGTGGAAGATGGTAGGATAGGAAAAGAAGCTTTCCAAGGGACCATCATATGGTGGAAGAATTAGGGTCAATGAAGCAGGAGGGAGGATGATGACAAGAGGTGTGGGAATGTGAGAAGAATGGAAAGGGAGCTTCAAATCTGGTTCCTCCAGGGCAAGGATGAAGGGCAGAGATAGGCCAGGGACAAAACAGAGAGGGACCAAGCTGCAGGCTGATCCCTTCCTGTCAGGGAGAGAATCACAGAATCACAGTATCATCTAGGTTGGAAAAGACCTTGAAGATCATCGAGTCCAACCATCAACCTAACACTGACAGTCCTCAACTGCACCATAGCCCTAAGCACTGTGTCAATAATCCTCAGGAACAGCACTGATTCCCCAGACCTCCCCTGTTGTCGTCAAGTATCTCTGAGGCTCCTTGGCAAAGTGTGTGCCTCATTGCCTTCCAGTGGTTTGCAGACAGAGTGATGGTCTATGCTGCCCTCTGTTCCTCCAGGTCCTCAAGTGGGGAAGTCTGCAGGAGCATCACTGCAGTCCTGCTGGCCCCTGGCAGGACAGATGGGACATGCCTCCTGAGTTCGTTTGTTTTCCAGTATAAAGTTTTCTGAGGAGTAAGGGCTTTTCTTTTCCCCTCCCTTTTGAGAAATTAAAATCAACTGCACAGAAGTAAGAAAATGTCATCATTAACTTGTATCAATAAACATACGGCCTTTAAACTTATGATCACAATATATTTTTCCTATTTCATTCGTTCTCTCATATGTATATATACCATTATTACTGACTATCTGGATTGTCATAGCCTAGTACACTATTTCTTTAAAGCACAGAATTAATATCTACTGTCCCTGGTAGTTCTCTACTGATAAAAAATCATTAAAAATTGAACAAAGATTATATTTGTCACACAGAGATGTATGGAGCTAGGTCTTTGCTCTTGGATCTTCCAAAGCTTCTTGGGAAGATTATTTTGTTGTTTTTTCATAATTTTAAGAAGCCACCTAGTTAAAGATGGAGATCTGCAAATGTGGAAACAACCACAAAAGGTGGTACATCTGATAGGATCTTACCTTGTGCCAAGATTGTTGTGAATGGTGCTGCTGAGTGCCAAAATGTTTAGTGCCTTAAAGCTGGGCAGCAGTCCTGACCATGTCTCCGTATGTAGATATTCTCCTTGGAGAACTTGGACCTCTGTGGACCTCTGAAGGCAGAGAGGGCTACACCTCTGCACCCTTTCCTGATAACATGTAAGAGATTTTATGGAATTGCTTTATATACATTTTCTGTGTGCTCCTAGTGCCATGATATTTAGGCTTTGTTTCCTATTTTATTTTTCCTGTACACTCTTTGTTCAAGGCGGGGGGGGGGGGGGACGGGGACGGTGGGTGTGTGGAGCAAACAACCCAAAATGCAAAAAAAGGGCTAGAACAATAAACAAGCCCCTGAGGAGATCAGAGCCAGACAAAGGCAGAAGCCTGATGAAAGCCTCAAGGACTCTGCTTTGCATTCTGCTCTCATCCCCAGTATCCCAAGGAGACTAGCTGCCCAGGATCCTGGGAAGATGCATCCTGTTTGTGAATGAATAGCAGCTCTTTCCATTTACAGCCGCCTCGGTTCATTTCCCTACATAAGCACAAAAATAGCCACTTTGGATCTTTAGTGACGGGAGGGGGAGGAAAAAAAGCTCCCAGAATTAACTCAGGGAAAGAAAGCCAGGTGCCATCTTTGCATTATATCCAAATGAGATGCAGCTGTTTAAATGTAAATATTAAACAAGAGAGAAGAATGCCTTAATTAGCCCTCAAAAGGAGACAGGAAAGCTGTAAGAATGCACCTGACACTAAGCAGTATGAGATAAACTCATTCCAGCTGTCATTGAACTGACTGTTTGAAGGCAGAGCACTGCTATTTGTGCAAACAATGTAAAATGCTTAGGGAACTGCAATTAGCATCAACACGCATAGTGTAAGTGAATGCAGCCTGCTGGTGTTTACTTGGTTTTGAATTGCTAGGGTTTGGAGTAAAAAAAAATAAAATTAGCTATGCATTACACACTGGAGATTTTACTCCAGGCTTTTATGCATTACTGAGGAAAAGTCACAAGAGACTGAAAAGAGAAGCCATCAATCTGACTTTAAAAGAAGATATGATAGTCAAAGGTCATTCCAAGTTTTCTCCTTCCTACTTGAGCAATAAAATGCACAGATTTGGTCTATGAGAGAAATTTTCATACAAGCTGTCCATCACATAAGTAAACTTGAAATGTCCCATGCAGTTTGTCAACATAATGCACCTTGTCAGGTGGAAAAAATACAGATCTATTTTTTTAAAAAAAAATATATACACAAAGAATTGAGGTTATTTAATATAATCAAAATCTCTAGTCTATGTCTTTATATATAAAGTAATACATACAAATTAGCAGTATATAAGTTACTGATTGTATGCCAGTCTGTACCAGAAACTGAGATGTATAGAAGTATTGCCCTACCCAATATGTTCTTGCTATAGGATATAGTCTCTTCTCAGTAACCTTGACTATACGCCAAAATTTTGTATGTTTTCTATACCCATGGGAGTTCACCTCAATATTCACGGTTTTCTTATCTAATCTCTCTGCAGCCTTGCTTTCTTAAAGCTGACGTTTCATGCAATGGGATGAAGCTGTACATAAAAGGTCTTTGTTAATTTTTGCCGAATCTTCTGTAAACTAATATCACTTATGGAAAAGTAAAGCCCCAAAGGGACTGAGTCCAGAAGTTAGAGATTTACATAGTGATTTAAAAAAAAACCCAAATCCAAAGACATTTTGAAAGGAGAAAAAAGTAAACATGTTAATGACCTTTTTTCAATATAGTTTGAATCACTCATGTCACCTATTTTGATTCAAAGCGGATATATACCGGATGTTTTGATTCACTAGGTGAGACTGAAGCCAAATCTTTTGAAGTTAGAGTCTTACACCTGCAGAACAGGAACTAATAAACCTTCTGAGACATCAGTGTTGGCAGGATTAGCCCATTTTTGCTCACTTAGAATAGCAGGGGTATAACACAGGGTGGGTCTGTGCTAGCAATCAGAGGTGACTCTGGGAGGATTCCATCCAGCAGGCACTGATCACAAATAATGGCTAAATTATACTGGTCTCCTAGCCAGTCATTCCAGCTATGTGGTTCATCCTACCTGCTCATGAGGTATGCTGTTATAGCCTGCAGCAAGAGTTACAGCTGTGGCTTTTTTTTTCTTGGAAATTTGACAAGCTCTCTCATATACACTGAGATAACAAACCTGGAATACAAAAAGTCATAGCAGCTATTGTTCATTATCAGATATGTGCACGTGATGGGAATGACAAGGCCGGGAACTTTCACTGCAGCACCCACAATTCGGTGCCACATCTACTGGAAACATTCGTTTGTAAACACAGGCGCAGACAGTGTGGCCCCGAATATGGTATGTAGTGACATTAATACTCAAGTTGCTGCTTGGTTTGCAGACTTCCCAGACAGGCAAGTACTGCAATGCATCTCTTCTGCTGTGGAACAGGGTGGCTCACTTGAGGGGAATGAGCAGTTACATTTATGAGACCAAATTATTCACCTATTAGTATGCAAAATAGATCCTTAGCCAGCAAACTCTTGATTTTGTGTGTGTTATGTAAAAAAGCTTTATATTAACTATTCATAATATTAACAGATCCCCACATGAGGGAGCAATTGATAAGAGATAGGCAATGTCAATAGGCATACACAACTCATATCCTGATAAAAGAAATTACATATAGAAAACCAAAGGATTTGAATGTATATGATGTCTCTTAAATGACATGGAAAAAAGGAGGATGGTGAGGGCAGGCAACCTTTAACCCCATTCCAAATTGGATCATGTTAGCAGTATGTAAAATACTTGCAACTACTAGAGAGAGAAAAAACACTCTCTCTGACATTGTAAACGCTCCTTTAAAGACTGAATGTAGAAGAGAATTTGGGAGCTGGTGTTTCGGGTCATATAGCTGCTTATTGGCAGAAGTAGGAATGGAACTGAGTTCTGCTGATTTCCTGCCAATATACCATACGCCGCTGCCTTAGACAGCATAGACTTCAGCACAGACAGATATTCCAGTGGAGAAAAAATGGGTTTGAAGTGGAGGAAAAGTCACTATTAACAAGAAACAGTTGAAGGAAGAACCAAAAAGTATACAGGTGAAATAGCAAATAAGACCTTTGCAAAACAGCCACAGTGAAAGATATATTGTCCATTGAGGCTGATAGATCAGAGAAAAACCCCACCACCTTTTCCTGATAATACAGCAGAAAGCAAGAAACTTCCTCCTTCTTGAATTAAACCTAAGAAAGTTTGCTTTTCTTTGACAATAGCAGTAATTAAGACAGATTGTCTGAAAATATGTTATTCTTTTCCTTATTACCACAGATGAGTCACACTGGAATGAGTACATTGTCTTTCTATATATTCTGTCTCCATAAGCTAAGAGATCTATTCTTACCTATTTTTAGTCATTAAAAATGGCACTGTAGTCCTTCATTAGTTCTTTGTAATACCACCTTCGAAAGGAAAGCATGAACATTATTTTGAGGAACAACCTCAAGTTTGCCAACTGCTCATGCTGGTTAGCCACAGGAGTGCCCTCCAAACTTCTGTTGAGATGCTCAGCTGTCATGTTCACCCAGAGTGTTCTTGGCCTGGCTTTCTGAGAAGGAGGTCCCAGACAGATGCTCGTGGATTTTGCAGTCCACCTAACCAGGAAGTGATGCCAAATCATATTTTGTGCCTCTTCAGAAACGTCAGGTTTCATAGCATTCATGTACAGTCATATACTGACCCCCAGCAGCCAGGAAAGGTGACAACTGTGCCGCTGAAGACCTGACCACTCTGGAAGGATGACATATTGGTTGTAGCCTGCACATCTGTGACTGTAAAAATGATGAACTGATTTGCACCCTGATGAGCCTACAAGATTACAATCATACTGTTAAAAAGTGCCCAAATGTTGCTTATGGCCAAGCAATTCTATTTGGACACCCATCTTCTGGAGGCCCTCTACAGGGACACTATGGTTGAGTCAATTACTATACATGACCTTTTATCAGGACGCTACTTACTGTGAAAGACAGGTTAGACAAAAGCACAGTTGGCCTAGGCCAGCCAACAGACTGCTGTTTGAGGAGACTGAAGTGGCAGACACAGACACACACCTGCAGTTTCCTTGGCAGACCTATAGTCTCTCTCCAAAGAAAGTGCATTCTAATCTAGAAGCGTGCCAAAAGATGGTAAAGAAAATGTGGGTGATCATGCTTGTGCAGCTGCACGTCTTGCCCTGCATGGACTGCCCTGCCAGGGTCAGAGTGACACCCACTAGGAGAATCCTCAGCCTTTTTAAGGAGAGCTGAAGAAGATGCCAAAGCAAAGTGACTGTGATGCCAAAGAAGAGCTGCCACCAATGACAGCAGCCAGGAATATGAAGGGACAGCCAACTGGTCAAAGAACCAAAACTGTCACCTAGCACAGAGGTGATTGCAGCTTAAGACTGTTGTCCACAAAGGGAGCTGTGGGGAGAAGAGTCCTGGAGGGAAGGAAAAATGGCAGATAAAACCAGTGAGAGGGGCAGGCAAAGGCAGAGGGGCAGCATCCAATGATAATGTCATGTCGCCTAAGGGTGTAGCATGACTAATTTCCAAGTGACACTATCCACTCTCTGCTAGACTTGGAATGACAGTCTTACTCTAGAGAAAGGGCTTCCTCCTACCACAGACTAGGGACAGTGTGGCATTTCTGCTGCACCTCAAGACCCGAAACTGGTTTGAGCAACCCGGGCCAGTCCAGTGTGGGTATTCTCCTGCTATGTCAGATAGGATGCCAAAAAGATACCCTTTTCTATTGATCTGGATCAAAGAAAGTGATAGCTATCAGACAGTCTGTGGGAGATACAGTACCTGTGCAGCAAAATCTTGCAGGAAAGCTAACATTCCCATGGATATTTCATTTAAAGTACACGTGTGAAGCAGAAATGAAGAGGTTGGGGTCAGCTCTTGAGTATGCCCTAGAAAGAAGTGTAGATGTAGGTACTGATAACAGCAGGCTCTCTTCCAGAATATTCAGTGGGGTCATTTCCAAAATTACTACAGCTTTCCACAACACTATGCTGTCATCATAAGATTGCAGCATGACAGCTGGGTTTATAAATCAGTTTTCCTTGCCACTTAGTGGCAATTACTCCTGGCTTCATGGAGTAGTTGGTGCTATTATTAAGTAACATTGGACAGATTAATTGTTATTATTTACTTCCTTCTTTGATGAACTCGAGTCCTGTTCTGGCTGATGAATGATGCAGGGGATTATTACAAATGCAGCATAAAATGAAAAGCATTATATTAATAATTTCTAATCCTATAAAGAAAAAACACTGATTGGTATTTAATAGCAAGATGAACACTGGAACATTCCTAGCCAAACCCTGCCTCCCAAAAAAAGTGATAATTGTCCTAAAGAGGGATCCCAAACTTGCCTTCATTCTTTGCCCCAGCGTAGGAAGTGATTATGCTTTCAGCATTTTGCATGCCACAGTGGAAGAGAAGGGGTGAAATTTAGTCCTTTGCATTTCATAATGAATGAAGGAATTATTATCCCATTTGGCAGTCACAGAGCAAGCACTGCTGGCCTTCTCCCATGTCTCCCAACATGTTTGACTTAATACAAAGAGAACATTCAGAAATGCCCTGGGGACCACTGTTGCTGTTGCTTTTAGATAGAAAGTGTTTGTAGGTGTTACATAGGGTAATACACAGCAAGAGTAAGCTGTGAGTACACTTCCATGCTTTAGAGATGTAGTGGGCTTTTGGTTTTCCACTGAATTTAAGTCTCTTCTTTTTTTGTGGTGTTGTTTTTGTTCTTGAAATGGTTTCTTTTAAGAGCATGAAAGCTCTGACCTTTTTTTTTTTTGCCAATGAGCAAAAAAACCTCCCCAATTGTCCTTTCACTGGCTTCCTTGATCTTGGATAAGCCCCATAATTGTCTCTGAGACACATTTAGTATTTTTACAAATTATAAGCAGTATAATTGTAATTATTCCCTAAAACTTTAATTTTTATTTAAATCAAAACATGAAAAAATGCGGGGGGGGTTGCCACCTTTTTGTACCTTCCGTCATCACCACCTACATGCATGAGTCTGCTGGTCCCATTTCCACTGCTCTCTCATGCAGGCATCAGACTGAAAGAGAATGAATATATCACCCACTATTATACACTCTTTGGCACACCTTTTCAGGCAGTCTGTTTGTCAAAACAATTAATTTGTTTAGATTTTGGAGGCATAAATGTTTAACTCATAAGGCCTCATACATACAACCTAGACAACCCAAAATTACTATTTGACTTGAAATTATGTACACAGGCAATGGAAAGTCTGGTTGTGAGGTGATGGGAAATTGTGATAGATGAGGAAGAGAAAACGACCACATTTCGGAATGCAACTGAAGTTTGCACTAGAACATTGACTACTGAAGATTTTTCGAATGACAGAGACTTGGCTTTGGTAAACCAGTTTAGTATGAGGACTGGCTACATTTCAGGAAATAAGTACATGAGCTAGAATTAGTCTTCCTTTGCTTTTTTTTTGGTGACAAAACTGCAAGGTAAACTGTCCTTTCTCTACTGCATTTTGAGATTTTTAAATGGATGAGAAAAAAACTCATCTATGACATTACCCTTATGTGTGAATACAACAGTGGTGTGCAGAAAAAAGCTGTTAATGAAGAACCTACATCTTACATAGTACTTTTCATCTATTCTCAAAACGTTCTACAAGTGAATTCTCTCTGTACAGACTAAAGGAAATGGAGGCAAAAAAGCAGAGAATTATTGTCCTCAGGATTATTCAATAAGCCATTATAAAAGCTAGGATTGGAAACAGGTCCTCCTTGAGTTCAAGAAAAACTAAAGTCAGTTTAACTGTTAATGAAATTTATTACTGTGGGGCATTTTAAGGAAATGCTCAGAGCTACCTTTGAAGATGCTATGCATAACACAGCCTTCATTGAATAATGTATATGTTTCATTTTATGTTCAAACATACACAGACACACACAGTATGTGTATATTGGTATATTTTGATGTGTTTTAGTTGGATTAAACTGTTGTTCATGTGGTACAGAATTTACCTCTACGCACTTCAAGGGAAAGATTTAACACTATCCAATTTATAGCTTAATGAGCCAGATTATCACCTAGTACAAATAAGCACAAATTTACTCAATTAAAAACCTCGGCCCCTTTCTCAGGTCTGACTGGGTGAGTAGTCAAAGCCTAAAGCTCAGAAATGGCAAAGCTCACATTAATTTGTCTTTATCCAACATAGCTTCTTCCTTCTGTCTTTTTGGTCAGTGTGGAAATCACCAACCTGCCTGTCACCTGGACTCACAGCCAAGGTGCTGTCACAGACCATGACTTGTCCGCAGATCTTTGGTATTCATGCTGTTATTTCCTAAAGTTATTTTTCTGGATAAAGTCTCATCTTCACAGCTAAAATTCATCTAGATTAACTTGCTTTTATGACTTCCCTTGCCCTGAATAAATGAAATGTGTCCTCTCGCTGCCCATGCAGAATGCTGTTGCAATGGTAGCCAGATATTTGGCTATGTAGCACTTCCAATCACTTACAACTACTGCATTAAACATAATTAACTTATCCTCACATTCACAGTCTTTCACATACTATGCTTTCCCTTATCTTATAGGTGCTGGGAGGTCAAATTCTCTCTGCCAGTTTATGTTTCCAGCCTCCCTTATCCAATGCTTACGCTTACAAACAAGCTTGCTTATCTTTTCCTCCATTTTGCCTTTCATGTTTGTAAGCAGCTCCCTTTAAACAAAGCTGCCTCATTATTTTTCTTCCAGTCCCTCCTCCATACCGTCTATAGATGCTTACGAAAACCAAATCTTTTTACTTTGACTAGATTGCGACCATCTTCTGACTGCTTCCTACTGTGCATGCCCACACTGTCCCACTGTTACTCTGTACTACAGTTTTCTTTTGTGTCTTCCTGTTGTCTTCTGCCCAGATGTACAAACACTTGCAGGCAGTCACCTTGCTCTGGTTTTGTATTGTGGTGAGATCCTGGTTTACAAGAACAGCTGAGGCACTGCACGGTTGTCTTGGCTTTGTGACTTCTAAGAAGTGAGCAGGATCCAAGCACAGGTGGTATATCTAGCTGCCATGCCTCCCCACCTTCAAAACTTATTAATGGAGGAAAAAAGCTTTTAGTGCGTAAGGTTTAGTCTCACCAGGGCAATCTGCTACACGTGAATGATGCTAAGTATTCATCTGTGTTCAAGTTACCTGCAGATGCTGAAGCAATGCCAAGACAATGTTAACTGTGCAGACCTTTAGTGGATGTTTTGTGAGTGCAAGGAATGGAAGATTGGACCTTTGTGAAGATTATGTTAATATATACAGTTTTAGCAAGAGCAACTTAGAGACTGGGCCATAGATACTTAGTCTTGTTAAGGTTGCTTTCCAGAAAGATATTGAGCTTATTTTTTCTAACTAAATTTTATACTTTTTCTTGCCTATATTAGCACCATGACTGTGTTGCCAGAATAAGAGACTCATAACAAAGGCTTACCTTTGCCTGTACATTTTGCAAGCATCCTCCAGCAGATGTGACTTCTGTTATCTGCTTGAGGTTATTGTACATACTTTTCCAAACAAGCACAAGTATATGGCTTCCATTAATTTATAGATAACTGTCAGGGCTGGGAACTCTTCCAACAGACCTTATTATAGATGTGTATTATCAGTGAAGTTTAAATTAAAACAGCTGTAAAAGCACTAGGATTATTCTCTCTCTCTCTCACAAAGATACAAGCATGTTCTGAACTGAGATCAATAAAGACCCTGACTCAGAGGATGTGTTGCAGTTTACATTAATGTACTTTACAGGAAAAAGATAGTCCTACTTCTGCCTGGTTAAGGACAGCCAAGAATTAGTTCTATACATCCTTTCAAAGATGAAAAATGGTACAAAAATGCAACATTTGTTTGGCAGTTCATATCACAGACTCTTTCACAGCATTTTTTCATTAGATTAAATTGCAAGAGTTGGTAACTGAGTAATGTGAAGTCTGTTGAAATAGTTGAGGTTGTTGTGCCTGCACTGAAATTTCAACAGCTAATAAGAAAATGTATTGTCATGCAAAATTTTTCTCATAACAATTTAATCCAAAAGGTCATTGGAATCAGGAATGCCAGTGCTTTGCTACAAAGCAGGAAAAAAAAGAAAAAAAAAAGGAAAAAAAAAAGAAAGAAAAATGCAAGGGACAAAGGGATTTTTGTAAAACATTTCTTGAACAAAATTTATGAATTCAAACCTCTCGCCAACAAAGCTAGATTAAAAGCTTCTGGAAGCTTCCTAAGCTCTCAGTCAAGTTCATGATACTATTTTGTGCCCTGCAGAAAATTGTAGCCATTTGTTTAAGCGATGAAATTTCCATCTGTTCTATCTTGGTTTAAAGAAGCAGTATATTTTCAAAAACCTTAAGGCAATGCTTACTGAAAGCATAAATGTCCCTGAAGTGACATCACAGAAGCAAAATATAGATGGCAGAATTATAAAACTTACAATCACAGGAAAATGCAGTTACAGTTTCATCCACACCCATATGCATAATTATATCTATATATGTAAATGAAGAATAAACAGGGGAAGAACAAACACTGGATTTACTTTAAAAATAAACAACTAATTTCAGTTGACTTACCTGGTTAGCAGAGAATCTCTCTAAATAAAATAAATGCATTTTTACTTTGTGTGACAAGCAGAAACTAAATTAAGCATCAACTTGTAGTTTATGAAATATTCAAATTACGTATTGCACTACATCTCTACTTAGCATATATGTAATGTGTATTCCAGCAGTTCTGGAACAATACAGAAAGCCTCAAGACAAATGCTAAAGCAGGTTAATAGAGGCTCATTTTATTTATACTGTATGCTACCTACAGAAAAGTTAGTAAAAAGAAATGAAGTACAGCCTGTCAGTGCAAGGCTTCAAATAGCAGATAACAAAATACCTGGGTAGTGTCCTGAGTTTTCAGAATGACTTGAGTGAAGTCCATCTCTCAAACTAACTTTGCTTCCATTTTATATATATAAATTCTAATACTCTGTGGTAAAAAATATGAAAGCATCCAGTATCTTCCAAAGTCCCAAGCAGTTAGGGATCCATTAGGAGCTATAGTTGAGGTATGCATTTAGGGATTTGTCACATCCCACTGAGCTGTATATCATTCTGCCTCATTCACCAGTAGAAAACAATGGCCCTCTGTATTCTGAATGTAGAGACAGACTTTCTAGTTGTTGGCAGACACGTAATTTCACTAACTGAGTGCATAATTCAACTCACGGTATTATTATTGGGATCCTTGATTAGGAAGCCCCTGATTCCCCTCTGGCATAATATGCTGAGGACTACCAATATTTAAGCATGACTATGATGACTGAGTCATAAATAATAGTCCTGATGCAAAACATAACATCAATAAAAATCACTAAGACAAAAAATCAAATTAAGAAGTGGAACATTGCATAGGACCCAGAGGAAAAGTTGAAGAGACTGAATATGAAACTTAAACTTGCACAGCTTTTGAAGAAGGTGGTCAGCTACTTTGGTAACAATCACAAAGAAAAGATCTATTTCCCACAGCTCCAAATGGGAGTACCTATTTACTGCTCTAGGGAGAAAACTGGGGGTGAGTGTGAGGGGTGGGTGGGAGGCTGGGGGTGTGTTTAAAGTGGCTAAATCAGTGTTTGAAGTAACTTGAAAAAGTGTATGAGGATCCATCACTGGATTTGCTTATCTTACCAACATTCAACTGCATTTTCTCCCATGTGTCAACTCAATCTGCTCCCTTCACTCAGTCCTTCATCCTCTGCATCAGTTATGGCTCTGGTTCTTCCTGCTTCCACCTCTGGGATCCCCATCCTCCTTTGCTGGTTGCTGCTATGAAGGAGTTAAACCGTTTTGCTACATGCTTTCCTTTGCCTCTCCTCTTTTTCTTTAAGAATAGGCCCATGGGAACAGAGGTTGGAGCTCTCTCCACCTTTTGCAATAGCCCTCCTGGCTCTTTTGCTCCTGGGCAGCAGAGGCAGGGCAGCCAGCCAGGCAGATGGAAATTCTCAGGAGGGGCAGCTGGAAATATGCAGTGACCCACTTGCTGTTTTCAAGCTGTGTTGCCCAGTTCTCTGATCTGCCACAATCTAGACCATTTTAAACACTGCTAAGTACAGTTAGCGTATACTGTGTGTACACTAGAGGGTATATCCAGCACAGTTATAAAGCTGGCATGCAGCTTTAAGCTCAGTTACTATGCCAGCAAGACTAAAAAAGATACACTTGTTCCCTAAACCTTACATCTGTTCATTGCTGATTTTATGCATCCTATTGATCTATGTATCCAGATGTAAGTCTAAATCCCTAGGCTTACATATTTATATGCTTTGTGAGCGTGCTGTGCCCTACCCATTACCTGGTTTCTCTAAAACTTCCATTAGATTTGTGCTGTACAGCAAAAGTAGTAGATAAAGCCCAAACAAACAGTACTTAATTCAATATTTTTAAATAAATTGCTTTCTAAATCAAAACATTGAACTTTCAGATCTTTGAGTCCAAATAACATTGAAAGAGTTAGTAGAAAAATGGTAATAATAAAACTATATTCACATTTAAACTTACCAGCAACTGTTCTGTTTCCGCAGTTCAATGGTATTACACATTTTCTGCCATAAAAGTTATATGTTAGCCTATCTGGGGCTGGTTTATGTGTGTGAGGCCTAGGTATGATTTGTTAAGTGGCAGTAATGTTGCAGAGTATTGATTTTGAAATGTTTCCCACACAATTCTTGGCAACATTTTTTCAGATAAACTATTTGATTTTACTAGTGCAGAGGTCATAGTTCATGTTGTGTTAACAGCATCATAAATGAAAGACTTCAGTGAAGTTGCATTAGATTTAACCCATACTAAACAAGAATGACTTTACCTCTAACTGTGTCTGCTAGACAATCAAAACTACTTTTGATATTCAGGAGCTGAGGAAGTTGACATCGTTCACAACCTATCCACTGGACCAGTTAGTGCATTTTGTAAGGCCTTTCTGGTACTGACAGCAGTGAGATATCAAAGATGAAGCCATTACAATTTGAGATAACCCATCAATCTCATAAAAAGAATTAGTGATAAATAGGATACTGAAGATCTTTTCCGTAACAGAAGAAATGAGGTTAAGAGTAAGCACCTAAGGTACTTGAATTGTGAAAAATAAACCATATAAAGAATAAAGCTAGATATGCTTAACCATAGTTCATTATTTGAATTGACAGTCAAAGTTGTAGTGCATAAATAAAGAATTTGTGCATACAAAAGAGACCTAGCTTTCAATCCCCAGGATAATTTGTGTCCCAGGAACTGTGGGTTCCTACCATTCATCTCACAGTTTCAGAACTGGCCTGGTTGATCAGCTTTGTAACATTCCTCAAGAAACGAAGAAAATTCCAGCTCAGAGTCAGAAGTCTGGGAAACCATTTCTAGTGTCTGACCACTCACAGAAATTATTTTTATTTTTCTTATGTTTAAATAGAATTTCCCATGTTTCAGTTTGTGCCTATTTCTGTTGACCTGTCACTAGGAACTACTGAGAAGATTCTAGTTCCATCTTCTTTACTCCCACCATCAGGTCAGATCACCTTGAGCCTTCTCTTCACCAGGCTGAACAGCCTCAGCTCCCTCAGCCTCTTTTTGTATGACAGATGCTCCAAGACCTTAATCATCTGAGTGGCCTTTCACTAGACTCAATCGAACATGTTCATGTCTCTCTTGTACTGGGAAACCCAGCACTGGATATAGAACTTCAGATGTGTCTCAGCAGTGCTGAGCAGTGGAGGAGGATCACCTCCTTGACCTGTCAATGCTCTGCGTGATACAGCCCAGGAAGTTGCTAGCCTTCTTTGCTGCGAAGGTCTGTTGTTGACTCACAGCCAACTTGGTGTCCACCAGGTCCTCCTGACCCTTTCCTACAGAGCTGCTTGTCTGTCCTCATGGCTGGGACTTGGTATTTCTGTTTGTGGAACATTATGAGGCCCTTTTTAGCCCATTTCTTCAGCCTCTTGAGATCCCTCTGGTTGTCGTTATGACCATCTGGTGTATCAGCCACTCCTTCTAATCTTGTATCATCTGCAAACTTGTTGAGGGTGCACCCTGTCCCATCGTTTAGGTCATTGACAAAGGTGTTAAACCATACTGGCTCCAGCACCGACCCCTGGGGCACACCACTAGCTTATCCCACTGGACTTTGTGCTACTGATCACAATAATTTGAACTCAGTAGTTACTGCAGTTTTCAGTCCAGCTCAGTGTCCATTTATCTAGTCCACAGTTCATTAGCTTGTCAATGAGAATGTGATGGAAGTCAGAGTTGAAAGCCTTGCTAAAGTCAAGATAAAAAATATCCACAGCTTTCCTCTCATCCACCAAGCCAGTCTTCTCTGCTGAGAAGGCTGCCAGGTTGGTCAGGCATGATTTTCCCTTCATAAATACATGCTGACTCCCTGCAGTGACCTTGTTGTCCTTCAAACATATGGAAGGAATTCCAGGATTATTTTTTCCATCACCTTCTCAGGGATTGAGGTGAGGCTAACAGACTTGTTATTCCCTAGATCCTCCTTCTTACCCTTCTTGAAGATAGGAGTGACATTTGCTTTCTTCCAGTCCTCAAGAACCTCTCCTGATCACCATGGCCTTTCAAAAATAATCCAGAGTGGCTGTGCAATGACATAAATCATCAGCGTCAGCACTCCTGGGTGCATCCCGTTGGGCCTCGTGGGCATGTGCATTTTCAGTATCTTTATGTGTTTCCTAACTTCACTTTACATGATCCTTCTTCACTAAGAAGGAGTATTCCTTGCTCCAGGCTTCCCCTCTGGCCTCAGGGACCTGGGATTGTCTTACCAGTAAAGACAGAGGTGAAGTAGGCATTGAGTACCTTGGCCTTTTCTGTGTCCTTTGCCACCAGGTCCCCATTCCCACTCAGGAACAGACCCACTTTCTCACTTGTCTTTCTTCTGCTGCTGATGTACCTGTAGAGAACTATCTTATTGTTCTTCATTCCTTCACCTAATTGAACTTTCCAGCATTACAAAGCCTTTTTACAAGGTATACAGTTAAAGAAGCAAATGTATTCCTCCTTTTGATAGAGGTCAGGGGTTAGAAGTGATTCTGCTGGAATGGACAGGGAGAGTATGGGTGTCTTGGCTCCCTGGTGTACAGTCCTGCTAAACATGGCTGCAAAATTTTACCTATGCCACAGATGTTTTTAGTGTTAACAAACATGTGAAAAGAATGGAATCACAGAGGACATTTCTTTTCTTCTTAAGGTAATACTGAAATTTAAAGCCTCTTTCTTTTTGCTGTTTTTACTTCAGTGACATCAGCAGGAACTCTGAATATTTAAAACTAATTGCATTTGTCTGTATTTCAAAGCAAGTAATTCTTACTTAGGCAAATGCTGGGTTGTTCAGTGCGTGTCTATCCTGCATGATAAAAACTTGCACAAAGGTAACTCACTTAGGTAGCTAAATATATTCCAGGTAGCTGAACAGCTCTCCAAATGAGTGAAAAAAAAATCCACAGCTAAATAATGCACTATGCATACTACTGTCTCTGAATGGTACTCTGACAGCTGAACACTCATCTGGAATTCTGCTGGATGTCTTTAATAAAGAGCTTATAGCAAAGCACATGTAGAGAATTGGCTGCTTCATTCAAGGTATTACTTCACACCTAGGCAGTGAGTATATCTTATAGTTTTCCCTTATTTAGTATCTCAAGTGTCTAGACTTTTTTTTTCTAAACATTGCAACATCTCATGCAACTATATTTTACCCTCTTGACTATTGCACATTCTCTTCTCATTCTGAACTCACTTAACTTTGTCTCTGAAAAGTTAATTTTGTTTGTATGCCACCCCAAAAAAAAAAATAACCCAAACCCCCAAGCAGTGAGTCCCTCTTCACATGTACTTCCCACTGTTAAGTAAAAGCTATTTATCATTAAAGCCTTCCGCAGCTTGTTGCTGCTCCAGCTATTGTCTCTTGTAGCTGCTGTTGAATCATTGCTCTCACCCTTTCTGCATCTGTGATGCTAATTCTCATTGATCTGTAATTTGATATACAGTTATCAATGGTTTATTTTCCTGGGAAGTCCCGAAGTCTTCAGGAAGAATCTGTCCTATGGGCACTCCCATTCACTACTTTATGAAGTTACTTATTCAGTGATTTGCATAATGTTTGTATGATACCAACCTAAAAGGTTTGTAAACTTCTATTATCCAAATAATATAAACTAGAGAATGTATAAAAATCAACAAAATGACTTTTGCTAAGGGCAAATAGAAAACACTGGCCTTAAGATAGAGGAAAATCAAACACGTCAGCAACTGAACAACTGCTTCTGTAAGATTTCAAGGAGTGTAGGAATACAAATCATCAGCATCATGTGTCACTGTGCATGTTGTGCAAATGTCACCAGGGCTGTATTAACAGAACTGTCTTATTTATCATGCCAGCTTGTTTTTGTCTCCAGTAGGCGTTCACTTGTTTCACCCAGTTGGCGTTCTCATGTCTTATACTGCATAAATGGCCCAAAAAACCACCTCTGAACTGAGTACTGAAGCTTTTAGCCGTTGCAAAAGTAATGCCAAAGGTGGATGCAGAGTATGTTGTTCACTGTCTTTTTGTCCAGGGTCCCATATGAAATGCATTCTGACACCTCAATTCTAGAAGCCCTCTTGGGCTAAGCTTTTTAAGGAGTCTAAACAACAGCCTGCTGCTTAATATCACTGGCAGTGGTGTCAAGAAACACCCACCCTGTGAAATCCAGGAGTGATTCTTTGCTCCCAAATTTGTCTTTGTGCTATGACTCTCCCAAGAGCAGACCAGGACAGGACTGGCTATTCACAAGGTCTTCCCCAGCATCTCTTCCTTGCAAGGGCCCTGTGGAGTATGCAGCAGGGAGGAGCCATGGCATACCCCAATGCAGCACTGGGGCTGCAACACACTGCACACGATATCAAATTCAGTCTGATTCTCTCTCCTCAACACGTCTCCTGGATGGGGCCTCAATAAAATTCAGCACTGGGATGAAGTAAAAGTATGTAAGAACAGCTGTAAGATGTCAGACTTGAGGTCTAGTGTAGTATCCCATCCCTGAGAGTAGCCAATACTGAATACTAGGGAAGAGAAAAAAAGCTTGGAGAACAGTTACAACCAGTAACAAACTTCAAAGCATACCACCCAGAAGCAGGAAAACCAGAAGATGATGATTTTGCAGTAATAAGAGGATCTTCAGCAAACACAAACAAAGAAAGAGGAATCCTTCCTTAAAGATCTCACTTTTTTTTTTTTTGGTAGCCATTTCTGGCATTTTATGGTAGCTGTTTGTCTGTAATCAGACTAAAACTGGTTCTGCAGCAGTTCCACACATTTATCTTGGGTTGACTTTAGTACATCTATTCACACTGATGAAAAAGTATACTCTCTAGCTGAGAATTGGCTTTTTTCCTTTCCGCTTTTCACTCTGTTTTTCAGTTCAGAGCTCACACTGGGACTCAGTCAACAATTTTTATCCTTCAGGAGATTCCTCACATTAACCTATGGGTTTCTTCATAAAGCTTTTGAAGAGCCTAGAACAAGTACCTTCCTTCATATATATCATCTAGTCTTATCTTTACATCTTTACATTTGTCAATAAATTTACTTTTTACAGTGATACAAAACCAGAATATACTGAATTTATACCCTCCCTGACAGAGGGAGATATATATCTAAAATATATAAATAAGAAGATAAACAAAACAAAAAGCACATTTTTTCCCTCTTCATCTCAGTGTCTGGAACTTTGTGAAAAACTCACTGCAGTTCTCTAGCTTAATCTCCAGAAGGGGTTCAAGGTCAACTCTGTATCATTAAATATACACTCTAACCCTAAACCTTGACTTTCTTTGCTTCCATAGGGATTGCACCAGCAGCCAACCCGTCAACCTGTTTGTTGCACAGTCCGTGCCTATGGAAGATATTCTAGCCCTAGATGCCAAAGAGCTGTCCCACCCTGACTGACCAAAGAAAGGAGCCTCTTTGCCCCCCATATTCCTTTGTGCTCTGTTCAGGGAAGTCATGATGACTGAACCTCTGCCAAGGCCATATCCACAATCCAAGAGCACGAAGATAAGGCTTGTTTGATGTCATGCTTGTGCTGCCTCAGTCTTTCTGAAAGAGGAAACAGGTATTATTAGAGCTTACACATTGAAATAAATGGTCAACGAAAATTCATTGAAAGACTGTTTTTACTATCTGCAATGTAAAAGGCTTTGTGTTAAATCATACATTAAAGTAAAGCTTGCATGGAGTTCCCATTTGTTATAGCAAATTTTGTGACAGATGGAAGAACGTTATTTCATCAGAGATTGCATTAATGCAATGTGTAGTTTTTCAGTGATGGAAGACATTTATTTACAGATGGTGCATAACTACCCAACTATCTACACAGCTAACTGTCCTTAAGTTCTCAACATACAATTGTATTTTTTATATATACTTCCACTGTGGTCCAAGGAGAACTTTCCACGGACTTGATAAAAAGCCTATAATAAATATATTGTCCCTCATTTTATGAATTCTCCCAAGCCCTCGGGGATCTCCTTCAAAATCTGGGTCTGAGACTCTGTTTTGACACTACTTTAGTGGTCTGAGGAAATATCTGCTTCAGTCCAGGTGGAGAGAGATTTCCTCTGCCCAGTAAATAACCCACAGGCAGTTCCAGTCTCTGAAGTCAGTTGTCCACCTTGGGCCAAGACTCTTTGTTGCTGTGGTGGTGCAAATAAATAAGAAGTGGCATTAAGAGCAAGGAAAGGCACTTCCAATGCATCCACGAGTTACCTCTCATAGCTGCTATCCATAATCACTTAAATCAATGATCCTCATGTCATTTCAGACCTCAAAGATGCCATCCAAACTGCATCTAGAAAAAGGAGCTTTTTCCATAGAGCACACAGTACCAATTCCCACAGTAATGGTGAGGAATCCACAGAATTGCTACATCACTCCCACCTGGCTAGTGCACACTTCTGAGCAGTTTTGAGGGTCACTGTAGATAAAAATTACTGTAGTGGCTTAATGTAATTCAGATTCATAGATTCAGTCAATGTGATTCTTGCCTTGACCTGGTAATTGGTGCATAGCATTTAAGGAAAAAAGATTCTTGGCAGGAAACAGGAAAATGTTCTCCTAATCAATTACACTGCGTGTTCATCAAAAACACCAGGAGACTCAGATATATCCTTGGGGAGGGAATCCAAGTACCACATTTTAGGTGACATATTTAAATGGCAGGTACAACATCTCACAAATCTTGTACTCTTATTTACATAAATAATTAGTGTTTAATTAATAACTTTCTGAGAACATTGATGTTGCCTGCATACAGCCACACATATGCAACCAATGTTTTTAAACTGTTGGAAAACAAGCAGAAGCACTGCTCCTGGCTGAAAGATTTGAGCTATTTCTGTCCAAGGTCTGAGTTATCACAGGTGTCAGCACAAACTGTGGTGAATCCATGGACAGTGTAGCCCCTTCCATCCCCCTTTCCTGAGCTTGTATTGTCTGGCAGGGGACATGAAAGGAAAACTGAGGATGTAAGGCAGCATCCGACTCTGCAGAGAGTGTGGCACAGGGCAGCTGGGAAGCAGTCAGGTGTGGGCACATATTTGTGAAAGAGTCTCAATTTACATGAAAAGGCAACACATCTGTCCACATGCATCAGCTACTGTGTCCACCCTCATCAGCTATCAGAGAAGATGACATGGGTGGCTTCAGCTCACAACTCTGATGTCTGCAATTCAGATCACAACTCCCTCCTCTTCTTGACCAATGGAAGCCAAATGGAAACCAATTTGACCAAACTCAAAGCGGATGTTCTTTTGAAATTTTGATATCTTCCCTCTTATTATGTGAGTACAAGATCTTTCTAAGCTGTCTCTTAAAAAAATATACCAATGCATATGGAAAAAGAGACATTAAATTTCACTGATGAGAGAAGTTGAAGCATCTACACCCACAGCATCTTCTTAGCTTTGTGGGAGTATTCTCTGATGTCCAGGTTTCCATGTTTTCTGCTCTTTCCCTTACAAGTCTAAGCTTCAAGGTTTATTCTGCTCCATAAAGAGACAGAGATCACAACATAACTCCCAAGAGGGGATTCTACCAGTCTAATTTTCCTTCCTTAGATTTCTACCTTTATTCTTCCTGTTAAGGATTTCCTCTTGTCAGAATTTCAAAACTGTTGTCATCTGTGTTATCCCTTGAGTCATCTCACAGGTAAGTTATATATACTCACTGCTTTTCATCTTTCTTTGGTTTTCATTTTCTTGGTGCTCAGTGAGAGTATGTGTTGAGACAAGTTGGTTAGAAGACAATTTTCAAAATTAATATTGCACTGTGCTTTGGCTTTGTTTCTTTTGTTTTTAATGTTGAGGGGAGGAGATTGCCTAATGCAAACTGGATTGGCTTTGAAAAGGTCCTCCCTTAGCCAGTAAAAAAGGTATTTTTTGCATTTATCCTGGATGTTCTGATCAGCTCTGTTAGAAAGTGGAGCAAATGAACTGAACCTTTGATTGATGTTGTTATCCTGGAGAAAGTAAGTAACTACAAGCAGGCTTATTCTTGAGCACAAAACAGGGTTTGAAGGAAGTAATTTTCCACTCTTGAGAACTAATAGAAGGAGTTAAGAGAGTTTATTGAATTTGCTCAACAATATGCAAAGTCATTTAGGAGGTGACCAGTATAGGGACAGGTGGTGACTGCAGGCACCTGACGGGCACCCATGAAAATTCAAAAAACAAATAGAAAATGGAGTAATAATTTGCCAAGAGAGGCACTTAAGAAATAGAAAGCACCTTACTCCTATTTCTGGAAGAAGAGGCTTAGGACTGTGAGAAGGGAGACTGTTTCCTTGGTGTGAAACAGTTAGTTTGTACAGACAAATATACAAAATTGCATCAAAAAAAGTCCAAGTTTTATCATCAGTTTATTCTAATAGAGAAAAAATACCCTAGAATCTTAATATGAGCCAAATAAAAAGAACAATATGTAACACAGGAAACACTAATAAACAAACATGGCAAGTTACCCCCAGGGAGGTAGGACTTTCCTATGGCTTTTGTCCACCAGCAGCCCTTCCTTCAGCTACCCTTCTCTGCTCTGCCAGCTTGACAGAGGCAGTGCTTTGAGCCATAACAAAACACACATATTGTGGGTGTTGGCTGCCATTACACATATATTCTTTGGCTAACTGCTGCCAGGAAGGTGCAATCAAATTTAATTGCACAAAAGAATGTTAGAGGAGGCTCTAATTTACACTCCTGCTGATTTTACCAAAATGTGTAAGAACTTATTTATTAATCGCTAAAAAGTACAGACAGACATGAGCCCTCTAATGTTCCTGCAATAGTGGAATTTGGGGAAAGAGGTTCTTGTGCTCTCCCTAACCTGCTTCTCGTGCTGCCGCTGACCGAGGCAGAATTGCAGTGAGTAGGTGCACCAGTGCTGTGAGCTGGGAGGGTATTTCTTATGTTCTTAAATACAAGGCATCTGTACCTGTCAAATGTGGTTGAAGTTGGCTGACAGCTTTAGAAGTTATGGGGACTGTGGGAGAATTAATAGGAAGAGAGACTGTATAAGCTTCATTTCCTTAGAAACCAGGCAAAAATATTCTAACCCATTATCTCTTCATGAATTATTTCTGTAAAATTGGCTTTACATGCTTTAAATATCTAAGATACACTGGTAGAAAAATTACAGTGTACAGGCTATTCATAAATGTTTTGAGATTATGACTTTATTGGCTTGAGAAACACGAGAAAGCAAGAAGGTACAGATAAATACAGCAACTTTTTTTTCACCTGTCTAAATCTAAACAGTGCATTTCTCTATTTAGCATGCCAGGTCCTGACTTGAAGGTAGAGCACAATTCACAGCTGCTCTGCTCTTACTCCAAATTGCCATGTCTGCACAAGAAGAGCAGGATCGAAAGGGGTCACCTTTGAGGCTGCATCCTCCAGTAAACATTTCATAACTGCTGTCACTTGTGGCTAGGACATGTTGGAATCCTTGCAGTGCATCAAGTGTGTAGCGTGTATGTTCTTCCTGTCCAGCAGTTCTGCAGCATTTATAGCTTTAATTCTGAAGCGTGTCTCACAACTGCAAAGACACCATATGAAGTAATTGACTTTTAACCAGGCAGCATGTGCAGCCTCCTTCTGCAGTTTGTGGTGTCTCTGTGGAGGTATACAGTGCTTCTAATCAAACCTTTTTTTCACTATGACATGAACAAGCTTTATGGTTTAAAGCAGGGGCTTGTGTTTTTATAATATGTTCTTCTATGTATCTCAGCTCAAGTTGATCAGGGAATCTATCACATACATTGAGGTTAACACTGATAAATCCAGACCCTTATTAATTTTATATAATTAACTTTAGTAGAATTTCTTCTTTTTATTCTTATTACTGTGGGACTTTATGTGAAATACAGTAGTGAAAACATAACCGAACCTGAACTCTTTTAACCTAGTTATAGGCCTGTATCCTCTTGCTTCTTTTAAAAAATTGCTAAACATATTCAATATTATAATAATACTTGGAGCTTGGATCATTCTGTATATTAAAAGCTGGCAGGTATGTAATATCATTTTCAAAAGAGAAAATAGATGAATAAAGGTTCAGTGGTTAAAATGAGACACTGGGAAAAGCTGGAAAAACAGCATTCAAAAGTGATTAGTCTTTGCTGAAAATTTATAATGATTATCCTTGTATTTTTTCAGTCCAGAATTATCACTGGCCTTAGAAACAGTTCTTTGAAATATGTGTTTTGGATGTATTCAGAGTTGGTTTAATATCCAGCTCTCAGAGCAGAAAGAGTACGGCCAGTAGCTCAATCTAATGATTAATGCTGGTTGCAACCTTTACGAGCTGAGCAGTTCAGATTCTTATGTGCTGTCCTGTGATTTTTCAAGACATGCAAATACTACTTCATTAACAGTAGAGATTTGTCCTTGCTTATAAGGCCAGTGAAGCTTGTGTATTCTCTTTCAGGAATATTCGTGTTAACAAAGTCTGAAATTTTTTGGTACAAACTACCACGATGATAGAAATAAAGATAATTTTGTTGTGAGGATAATCAGGGACAGTCCTGTACTCTTCAGTGCCTGTAGATTAAGATTAGATTTCTGTTTTAGAAGATATGCTGTCTCTCAAATGGAACTGAAAGCTCTGAGGGAAAGTATTAGTGGCTGAGGTTCCTTAGCACGAATTTTTTACCTGGGTAGACTAGTAGTTCCTGATAATCTACATTTCTGGACTGTTACGATGTTCTTTTTTAAATTTAAACAAATGACTGCTTGTAAGTGCATATACATTGGTCCAGAAACATATACGTGCACAGCAGGCAGTTTGATTGAGGTACTCTTGTTTCAAGTAACTATTTGAAATTTTCCTCTTCTTTGTGTTGAAATTTACATCCTGCCACTGCATAATTAACGTGAGATTTTGCAATTTAAAATTCAAGTATCCCACACTAGTCTAGCTATTGAATTGATCTAACAATCACAAAAGAAATTTTAGACATTCAGAATTAAATACAGAACATAAATATTAAATTGTTATGATTTCTGTCAAAATTTTAAACTGGTCTTAGAGCTCGACTGAGACAATTTATTCATTTATTTATTTGAAATAGGCTTTTAAAATAATGTAAGAATCACAGGAGGAACACTTATATTTAATATTTAAAGAATATTGTTAATATTTAAATGCTGAATTTTATTTCCTATTTTAAGACAAAAATTTAGAGCTGCACTAAAATGAACTAAAATAAAACATTACATAAATCAGTGCATATCATATTCTAAATAGCCCATCATTGCTAAATATTTATTTAAAGACTAAAAGTATTAAAATGATCTTATCTACAAATTAACTTGTGGAAATTATGAAATTCTTATTAGTAGGTATTGGACACTGATTATTTGGTAACTCTCAGCCTTGTATTGGCTGTGGCTACAGACTCTCCTCAGACCAAAAACTTCCAAAAACATCTCACTTGGAAAATAAATTATTTGGCAGCAGCAGTAACACAGAGAGATACTTTCTTAAATTTCTCATTTCATTTTGATAGTTGAAAAAATTTATGTTTCAGATTTTTGGATCTAGTCAAGTAGGACAAAAGAAGCAAAGTTGGGTATCTGGCACATGTATTTTGAATTGATCCTTTTTTTCTGGCTTTGTTTCTGTTACTACTTATTAGGAGAGTCAAAATGTTTTGGATCTGCAGAACTTGAGTTAGAAAAATGTAATGAGAAGATTTATGAGAAAGCCAGCATGCTATTCTTTCTTTCTTTCCCTCATCAGTAGACATTTTCTGAAGCATAAGACCGTTTTCATGCATGTGAAGGAAGTCATCATACTATGGAAGTTTTTTGTTGACTTCATGCAAATTTGTCAAGCCCTGCTTGTGGCTGTGTGTGAATACCCAAAGATCTTTAATGAATCTTTATTACAGTTTGCCCTTTTGTATTGTCACATTCATCGAAATGCTTTGGTGTAATTACATGTTTCAGTACACAGCACATTGCACAAAGGCAGGGTAGTCATAAGTTCTCCTTTTCTCATCTCCCACTTCTGTGGGACCAAAGCTTGAAATCATTCTTACTGAAATTAGGGGAAACTCCCCACAGCTGGTGACTACACAGGTTGGAGAGACACGGATTTGATGAGTTTACTGTTCGGTAGATGAGGAACTGGTTGGATGGTCACGTCCAGAGGATAATGGTCAAAGGTTCAATGTCCAGATTGAAATCAGTGACAAATGGTGTCCTTCAGGGCTCCGTACTGGGACCAGTACTGTTTAATATCTTCATCAATGACATAGTGGGATCAAGTGCACCCTCAGCAAGTTTGCAGATAACACCAAGCTGAGTGGTGTGGTTGACATGCCTAAAGGATGGGATGCCATCCAGAGGAACCTGGACAAGCTTGAGAAAGGGACTTGTGAGAACCTCAACAAGGCCAAGTGCAAGGTCCTGCACCAGAGTTGGGGCAATCTTGAGTACCAATACAGTCTGGGGGATGATGTGATTGAGAGCAGCCCTGCAGAGAAGGACTTGGCAGTACTGGTGAATGAAAAGCTGGACATGAATTGGCAATATGCACTCATAGCCCGGAAAGCCAACCATATTCTGGGCTGTTTCAGAAGTGTGCCCAGCAGGTCAAGGAAGCTGATTATGCTCTTCTGTTCTGCTCTCATGAGACACCACCTGGAACACTGCATCCATCTCTGGAGCTCTCCTGGAGCTCCATCTCCTGGAGCACAGGAAAGACATAGACCTGTTGGAGGGTGAGAAAGATGACCAGAGGGATGGAACACCTCTCCTATGAAGAAAGACAGATACCTGGGGTTGTTCAGCCTGGACAAGGCTCTGGGGATACCTTATTGTGGCCTTACAGTACTTACACAGACCTATAAGACAGATGGGGACAAAAGTTTAGAAGGGTCTGTAGCAATAGGACAAAGGGTAATGGTTTTATACTACTAGAGGGTAGATACAGATGAGATAGAAGGAAGTTTTTACACTGAGGGCAGTGAAACACTGGCATAGGTTGCCCAGAGAGGTTCTAGATGTCGCATCCCTGGAAACATGCAAGGTCAGGTTAGACGGGACTCTGAGCAACCAGATCTAGTCAAAGATGTCCCTACCCATGGCACTGGGGTTGGACTAGATGACCATTAAAGGGTCCTTTCAACCCAAATTATTCTACGATATTTTGAGTGTTTATTCTGCCACCATTTTCTTTACAAAGTAAATTCCTTTCCCATTTTCACATTCACTTATAAATGGGAAGGAAACCAGCATTCTTAACTGAAAAATGCTTTGGAAAACAACAATATATGAGGTCCTTTACTGCACGTATAGTGTTGGAGCTAGATGGTCAGGCTAATTCTGTGATCTAGAGTGGAAGACATTTCCAGAAACTCCTCTCCATCCCACCCCCATCCAGAGGACCTGTCCCTCTCCACTAAATACAAGGGGAGCTCAGCGTGCCAGCTTAGACCAGATGCACAACTTCTAGGCAGTTAAAGCGAAGCGAGATAATCCCACAGATAGTAGGTGGAATAAAAATGTCTGTGATACAGACACTGAAGTTTTACAAGGAGATAGAAGCAAGAAGAGTGGGCTTGTGTAGGCAAGTATATCATTTATTCCAGATGGTGTTTTGCTACAGTAAAAGCTGTAGATTCTCTTAAAGACACTTCTGTGCCCCTCTACACAGCATTTGGACAATTTGCAACTGATGTATTCAGGAAATTTATAAAAGACATTGCTAACAGAAGAGTATATGGTGGATGTCATGAACCACTTGTCTTGGCAGAACAGGAGATGAAGAAGAAGAAATTAGTGTAGCTGCACTAATAGCAAGAGGACATGGGAACACATGACAAGTTGCAGTGAGGGACTGCAGCTGGGAACCCCTGAAGGAAGCAGTTAAATATACTCACTGGCCACAAATGCAGTTGCTTTTGGGACCAGTCAAAATTCAAGAAAAACCTCTAGTGAACACACAGAACATTCTGGAGAAAAATCCCAGTGTTTCAAGCACAGATTTTGGTGGAAATAATTATTTCAATGCTTACAATAATTTCTGTCTCAAAAGCACGTACATTTGTAGAAAGTGCCTGGGGAGCTTTTAAATTTGTTTTCCTATTTAAACAAAATTCCTTACCCAGAACCATAAACAAGGAGTTTCAGAAGGCAAATAACAGAACATTGATGCACATGGATACAGAGATACACACACACACTGCAAAAGCATTTGGCCAGCTAACATGTGATGTATCTTTTAAGTATTTTGTTCCCAGATGATCTAATATCTTGAAAACTTTGTATTCAACTTCATTCCTGGGTTTCAAATGTGGGCAAGAGACCATGAGAAATACCAAATTAAATCCTTTTCCTCCTATTATTTCTTTTAAACAGTCCTTCATTTATTAATGCTTTCCAAGTACTTGCATATAAAGATAACATAGGGAAGAGAACTCCAAGACAGACATGTCAATCCTTCTGTATTTCCATCCAAATTAAGAAGAAAACTAAAACAGGAGTCCTCCTTCATGACTGAAAAACCTAAGTAAGCATATTAAAAAAATATTAGGTACAGAATTAAGGATCCACATTTCAATGTACATTCCTAGACCAAAAAAAAATAGAAAAGCTGGTAATAGAGTCAAATCTGAGATTTTCTGTTAATAATGTTAAGGAACCTGATCACAACAATGCTGTAATTATACACAGAAATTGTGAATAAAGATTAAACATATTGAATGAAGATTACATGTAGTTTAAACTGAACCCTCAAATATATTAAGGACTAAGGGTGCATATCATGGTTCCAAAACACAGTATGCAGGAAAATCATCTAGTTAGGAGATCAGCTCAAATACAGCTTTTGACTGCATGGCCTCAACAACCTTAGCTATAACAATAAATTGCCAGATTGTGATATAATGTATTTCTGCTGAAGTCAGAGGAGCTCATTGACCTGCATGTTATGAGTCACTTCACTGTTCTTGCTTCAGTTTTTCTGCTCAATTTTCTTCTGTCTTTTCTCATACTCCAGATTAATTTTGGATTAGACTTTGTTTTGGCCGTTAGTACTGCAATTAATGTAATAAAGGATATAAATAATAAAACAATGCATTTCATACACAAAATTACATTGTTTCATACCAACATGATCCACACATGCTTTAGACTGTTTATTATTAAAATGTGAATAAAACTTTTGTTATCATGTTATCATACTTTCTTTTTTTTTTTTTTTTTTTTTAAAAGAATCAACAGTAGAGTTTCTTTCTGTTATTTATGGCAAATAAGGAACAAGTATGACTTGACCCCTCTTACCCACAAAAGCACAACATGAAGAATACACTTTGCGATGTAACATTCCTAATGAGATACGTGTGTCTTTGGCTGCCTCTACCAATACAACCATGGAAAACACTGGGTTATATCCTTTTCCTGGCTCATCCAAAAGAAAACAAAACACAACATTAAAGGTCCATGGTGCTGTAGTATGGTTTTATTTGTCCTAGGAAGTGTATATCATGTACTGCTGAGAAGAGGTATTACTCTGTTCTCTTAAAAGACAAAAAAAAAAGGCAGTGATAACTCTGCTGTATGACTAACAGCAGAGTTCTGAGGAGATACTTCAAACTAAATTTATAAAAGCTTTGCAGCTCAAAAGGTGACATGAAAGTTGAAAAGGATAAAAGAAACAGTATTTTAAATGGAAATAAAATAAGTGCTTTTGATACAAATAGGAGAATAACAGCAATTTCTGAAACACAGACATTCTATCCAAGTAAAGATATTTTAATGATTATGGGTAATAGCATGTAGTTTGCAACCACAGAGTCATTCAGGTGCATATTGAATTGATCAAAATAAACTTCTAACAGTCACCTCTGTGTGTGACAACCAGAAAACAGATAGAATTAAAGTAGACATAGAGATTCAAATAAGGTTAACGGAAAAAAGAAGGCAGAAGAGCAGTAATAATGAGGTAAAATAATAAAAGTTAAATAAACTGAGAGGAAGGGTTGGTTTGGCCCTCAGTTTACATATTGTCCTCTTCTGTGAAAAAAAAAAGAAATAATGCAGTAATAACATTTGCTAGACTTACCTCACAGGCAGCTTGTGAGAGATTCATTAAGCAATATTCCTATGTCAGCTGAGGGTTGAAAGCACTATGTAAGCATAAGTTTTATACCACTAATTGAGTGGCTCAAATAAAACCTTTATATCCAGGCAGAAAAGTCACATGGCATTGCAGAAAAGGGGAAGATGATATTTAATACAAGAGAAAAACTAGAGAAAAGGCAAACTAGATGACAAGGAGTGGGGAAATAAAAAAAAAAAAAAAAAAAAAAAAAGAACTTTAAGTAGAACATAAAAAAAAAAAAAAGGAAAAAATCTCTCCCGTAGAAGATATAATGGAGGAAAATAATGAGCAATGCTTCTGTCACAGTCTGCTTACTGCTGAGATTTACTCACTGAACTGAGGCTCCCCAGACAGGATCTTAAACTGGGATCCACCTAGACTTTAGTAAAGCCTTTGACATTGTTTCCCACAGCATTCTGCTGGAGAAAATATCTGCACAGGACTTGGATGGGCATACACTTCACTGGTTAAAAAACTGGCTGGATGGCTGCGCCCAAAGAGTTGTGGTGCATGGATTTAAATCTAGTTGGAAGCCAGTCATGAGTAGTGTTCCCCAGGGCTCATTTTTGTGGCCAGTGGATCATTTATAAAGGATCTGGACGAGGGGACTGAGCGCACCCTCACTTTGCAGATCACACCAAGTTGGGTGGGAGTGCTGATCTGCTCTAGGGTAGACAGGCTCTGCAGAGGGATCTGGACAGGCTGGGTCAATGGGCCAAGGCCAAGTGTATGAGATTCAATAAGGCCAAGTGCCGGATCCTGCACTTTGGCCACAACAACCCCATGCAACGCTACAGGCTTGGGGAAGAGTGGCTGGAAAGCTGCTTGGTGGAAAAGGTGTGCTGGTCAACAGACGACTGAACATGAGCCAGCAGTGTGCCCAGGTGGCCAAGAAGGCCAACAGCATCCTGGCTTGCATCAGAAATGTTGTGACCAGCAGGACTAAGGAAGTGATTTTTATTCTGTACTCAGCTCGGGTGAGGCTGCACCTCAAATACTGTGGCCAGTTTTGGGCCCCTCAATACAAGAAGGACACTGAGCTGCTGGAGTGTGTCCACAGAAGGGCAACGAAGCTGGTGAAGGGTCTGGAGCACAAGTCTGATGAGGAACAGCTGAGGGAACTGGGGTTGTTCAGTCTGGAAAAGAGGAGGCTGAGGGGAGACCTCATCACTCTCTACAACTACCTGAAAGGAGGGTGTAGTGAGGTGGATGTTGGTCTCTTCTCCCAAGTAGCAAGTAATAGGACAAGAGGAAATTGTTTTCCTTGGTGTCAGTGCCCTGTTTTGGACACTGGTGTCAGACCTTGGATATAAGGCTGGCTGGAAAGTAGAATTTTCCATCTGTGAGTGCCCGTGTTGGCAGCTAGGAGGAGACCTAGGTTTAAATCCATGCTTGACCTTGACTAGACATCCCTGGCTCTTGAAACTGTCTTTTCTGTTTCTTCAGGGAGTCCTTCACCTTGTATGCAAGTCCATGGGTTACTCTGAAGACATACACATTCTTTTTCCTGTCACGTGTTAAAACAAAACTAACTGAAAGATTCTGCTTTTGCTGTAATATAAGGTATAAACAATTTTTACAATTTTAACCTAAGAGTTTAATTCTTTCTAAAAGACTTGTCTCTTCCTAAATATGTTGTGGGTTTTTTCATTCTTTTAAATCCAGGTGGATGAAATCGGCAATGTGAGTGTGTGAGTGGTTTTGTTGCCTTTGTATGAAGGCCAAGATGAAAAAAAAATAGTATCAAAATGTTATTAAAGTTTTTTGGTTCTAGTCATTGTGGTCCACTGAAACAATGCAGAACAGAAAATGTAATAGCTAGGAAAGTGCTGTATCTGACTTTCTATATTTGTTCAAAAGAGAAAACAGGGAGAGAAGTTCACTGTGTCTCGATAATCTGAATTGATATACTGAACTGTGCATCACCAAAGAGGAAAAATCTATGTGTAGAAAAAGAAAATCTGCTTGAAGTCAGATCTGTCAGTGAGGAGGTGTGGAGAATAACTCTGCGAACTGGCATAGCATCCTCTGCAACTTTATAGACCAAAGCCTAGAGGTTATATGAAGAACACACTGATACTCTAAGCAAAATAGAGCACAGATGTTTGAGCTTTCATGGGTTTCCTTGTTTCCAAATAATTACTTATTTCCTTAAATTGATTTATCTTGATATGGACTCACGTTGGCGGGGCCTTGTTAAATCTCTGTGTACGTTAGCTAGATCTTGTCAGACAACAGAACTGCTTCGTTTGACTGTTTCTGTGGCATGTTCCCGTAAAAATAATGCATAAGATTGTTAATTGACAGTCCTTAAAGGCAAAGTCTATTTCATCAGTCAAGAAGAAATCTTCGTGGAATACTAATAGAAGAGATCAATGCATTTTAATTTTATGAGACTTTCATTATGAAGGAGCAGCCAAAATAAGAGCATTATTTTAGTGCTAGCTGGTTGCTATGACTCCTACAGGAGAATCACAAAAACAATGATGTCTCTGTTGTTTAGATGAATCTAGTGCCCACTATTTGTACTGCTTTAGGACACAGCAGATAGGGAAGAGGACTTGTCTTCCTTGCAGCCTTCTGGAAACATCATGTTTAATTTCTTTGGTTTAAGATGACAGGAGTAGCAGGATTTATGGATGTAGTATTCCACTAACATACGCTCAGTGAGGAACAGATAATGTGATGTTATCATGCTGTTCTTGTCATTTGAGCTCGAGGTTTAGTGAGGATCATTCAGAGGCTGACATAGCCTGTAATGATGAATGCTGAAAAAAGTGAGATTATTCACCCCACTTTGGTCTCTGAGGAATCTGCAACTTGATTCTATGATTCTATGATTTTCTGAGACACTGCAACATGTTCAGCAGCAATACTTGGATTTCCTTTTCCTTCTTTTCCTTTTCATGTTCCTTTTTCTCCTTTTTCTTTTATTCCTCTCTTCTCTCTCCTCTCCTCTCCTCTTTGGTTAAATTTTGGGTGCTACAGAACTCTGAAAAGCACAGGTTTAAACAATGAGTTGGATTTTGGAAGATTCATGTCATTCAACAGTAACTGGAAACCATTTCCCCATTTTAAAAAAGGTTTGCCTTGAAATGGTTTTCCTCACAGAACTCACAAGTATAGTCCTAACTTTTCTCAAGAAACCCATTATTACATTATAAGCAGAGAAAGATGAGTTCTTTAATTATTTTAATTCATTCAGCAGATCTCACACTACTAGAGAGCAATGTAAATAATATAGGAGTTTACCATTAACTCTAATGTACTTCAGATCTGAGGACCCAAGAGCACAACACTGTCACTTTTGAGCAATATTTGGTCAGAGGTGTACTTGTAGTTTGAAATTATTTCCATGGCAACTTTGATTTAATAATTTTATACATTTATGCAGTAAGCCATAGAATGACATGAAGATTTGTTAATCCATAGAGTCTGTTCCAAGTCTCTTAATTATTCAGTCTTATTGCTAATTTCTGAAATCTACATAAATTCATCTTGCAATATAAATCTAAAAATTTCAATAATGCCCTCAAAATTACTTATGAACTGTAAATGTTTTCAGCTTGAAAAAAAACCTTGGCAATCTCTTTCCTTAAGTCAAGCTTTTCAAAATATGCTTCATTAAAACATGTTTTCAAGGATTTATATCTTAGAGGAATCCTTTTTGCAACACCCGTAGCTCTTAGGATGATGCTTTATAGTCAGATCCATGCCTAAGAGTTTTGGTTTGAGATTGTAACCTTGATCTCCATTGCAGTCTCAGTGATGGACCTATGTGCCAGAAGAGAAATTATGCTGTGCAGATGGCTCAGGGGTACACAGAATGATGGCTACAGCTGATGAGGTATGACACCAAAACTTCACAATCCAAGATTTTTACCAGAGGACCTCTTGCGTTAAAGAGAGGAAGAAAGAAGTCAGTGCGTTAAGCAGCATTGCTAGGTTGCTATAAATGTCCCCTTATTCCCTCTAGAATTAATTGTGTTTTAAGGAACAAGAGGCCAGTTGTCCACTTGTCAATTCCCTCACTTTTGCAGTTTGATTTTGTTCCTGAGCCTGTTTCTTTCTTCATCCTTGAGTGGATCTTTAAAAAAAAAAGAAAAAAAAAAAGAAAAAAAAAAAAGAAAAAAAAAAGCAAAGCACAGATGTGTTTCCCATTCTCCCAAACTATATATAGCAGCTTTTTTATCCCCTCAACTCTCTATTCTTTTGTGCTTTTATGTCTAAGTGGCCCTCCAGTTCTAGCAACTCATAAAAACATTTTTGGGTGCCATAGGACATACTCAATTTGTAAAGTTTCTTCCTTGTGTAGGTATTTGTTGGATTTCTTGCCTTAGTCTCCAGTCTCCTTCACTAGACAAGCAGGTAAAAGGCAATGCAATAGCAGTAGTACTGAAGGTGATTTTGGCTGAAAGGCCAGGAAAGCTCAGCCAGCTTAAGTGAGAATTCAAAAAAATCAAAAAAGGGGGAATTATCACACGAAGCTGAACTGGTCCTGGCAATCCTGTTTCTTACAGCTTCTACAGTTTCCCTGAGATTTTGTGTGGCTTTATGCTCTCTTTGCTGGGCACTTACAACCACAGCAGGACAACATGCCACTTGATGTCTTAGTTCCTCCCAACACGGTTCCCAACCCCCAGCTTTGCCATTCGCTGGCAGCACTCTTCAAGTGTGGAAAGAAGAACAGTATTATGAAGAACAGAAACCCCTTAATTCCTTGGTGTCATGTGCCTTCTTTTATTCTGGATTTTTTCACTTCCTCTTCTTCCTTACATCTATGTCTCTTCTTACCTTCAGATTTGCTCCTGTGTACAGGATTCCCACAGAATTAGAACAGGCAACAGAAAAAAAAAAAAATCCCTGTCTTCTGCCACCACTGCTGTGGAAGTGGTGTCTACAGGAGGAAAAGAAAAAAAAGAAAATGTCAAAGGAATTTATTGGTAGGGGAATCTTCCTGAACTGAACAAAACCTTTGTTCTATTTCACACAAAAACCTTTACCCATAAAACCACCATCTCTCCAGCCTAGGTTTATGGACCCTAAAATCAAAAGGTTTTAAGGAGAGATAGAGGACATTATTTTCACAGAGTTATTCCTCTCTCACTGAAATAAGTCAACTCCTTCCTGACTGAATAAACTGCAGTACTTGAAGATTTGCAGAACTTCTACTAAAATCACTTTCCCTATGTAAGCCAACATCAAGGCGTCATGTTTTTGAATTAGTTACTGTATCAAAGAGTTTCTCAACATGACTCTGCTATGCAGTTTTCCAGATGGAATGGAGTTCTGTGAAATCTCTGTTCTTTTTGTGCCGCTAATCTTGCCTCATGACTCAGAGGCTAAAAGACCTAAATAATGTTAATAATCCTCTGCAGTCTCTTTTCAGTCTTAGCAATACCTTTCTTCTAATGAAACATGCTATGTACTTTGCAGGAGAGATCCCATGATAATTTTTGCTACTAAGCCTTCACTCCATATTTACTAACATTGCAAGTTGTTCTTCTGATGTGTATCATAGAAAAGGATTTAGAAATCCAGACTGCATACATTATATGATCTGTATGTAATAAAAACTATATTTTTTTGAATATACAGAATATTTGTCATGCAAGCCTAGTTGGTTTCTCTGTGAAGGACATAAGATATTCATGACTTGGTCAGAGTAAGATATCTTTAGGTGTCCACATGTGAGCTTGCAAATATCTAAGCCAGCAAAGGTCTTCCTAAACATAGGTGCTTGCTGCCATCTGAGATACCAAAGGACAACCAAGATATCTGTAGATGGTTGGCAGATGTGACACGTGACTTAAAGGAGACACATAGCCCTGGAGGCGTTGGCTAACTGGAAGCTAGGCAAGATACCTACACTGAAGCTACTTCAGTAAGACCACAGATACTTACCTGATGTATAGTCACCTACATGTAAACCCTAAGATGATTTACTCCCAAACTGATTCCCATCTCAGCCCATCTTTGTCTCTGTTCAATCATTTCAGTGCCGTTTCAGAAGGGTGGTGTCTACCTGTCACTGAAGAAAGGCATGGATCTTGCTGGTCTTGTGCCATATCTGCCAGCTCTTTGCAGATATCTCGGATACCCTATTTTGAATACCTGTGCATGACAATGGAGTCAAGCCCATCATGTGTGTGCCTGGCAGTGCTTGTGTACTATGTGGGTCCAATGGCCTTGCTCTAACATCTGTAGGAGACAAAAAGATGCCTGTTGGTCTACTAAGGCTTGTGCAGGGAATAGTTAAGCATATGCTAAACTTTATGTGTGTTAGTTAAAAATTAAATTTACTATCACTGTGCATATAGTGCTATACATTCAAGTACAAACCAGCTCTTCTAATTAATATACTCAAAAGATAATTATCTGTTGTGCATTTTTTATGTGGCTGTGATCTGTAGACCCCAGTGAAGAAGGCAGAATTTCCCTGTGCTTCAACTCAAGTGTGTTGGCAATAGCTAGTGTCTACCTTTTGATAAGTGCCGTGAAAAAAACCCCATACTGAAGATGCACACACACTCAAACACTCACACATGCACACGCACATGTAGACAAGTGCCATCAAGCTGGGGATGAATCGGAATTCATTTTACTTCACTAATTCAATAATGTTTTCACTTGTATCTTCCTTTTCCTTTTTTTTTTTTTTGTGACTCAGAATATGTAAAGGAGCAACATAGCTAGACAGGGGGCACCTCATAGTGGCCCCTGAGACGTGGTTTTCTCTCTTTATTATCCCTGTAGGGATTCTAGATGATGCATGAGTCCACAACACTTTAAAAAGTGTGGGTACATGTTCCTAGCCACCTCCCAGCTGGATGAATGATGTGACTTAGGCAGGGGGTACTCCTGAGCCTGGTCCTCCTGGAGCAGATCACTGATAGCCCAGCTGTCCCCAAGGCTTTTACGCTGTTGTATGCATAGGCAAGAAAATAAACTTTCCCAAGCTATCAGCATGACATCATTCACAGGTAGATGGACTCTGTTCTGTAAAGTATCAGCTGCCACCATGGAAATGATGAGCACGTCTTTGTCTGTGAAAAGAAGGATCACTGACAATGTCCCATACTTTCTGGGAAGATCCTTCTCTTTAGACCTTCATAAGCACACCCACATTCACTGTGGGGTATTTAAGCTTGTAATCTTACAAGGGACACCTGTTTTCATTATTTGCTTTGGAAGAAAACAGACTACTGCTCATCTGCTTTTAGAAAATGCGGGCAACTATGCACAGAATACAGCTAATTTGCTATATGGATTATATTGATTCTGCACCTTTAACAGGCCAGCTTAATTTGATAAGGGATAAATAGTGTAACTAATTAGTGACTGTTTCTATCCATAAAACTTAACGATTGATTTCAAGCCACCAGAGACTGCAGTGCTTTTGAAGGACCTACAGAGTATTTAACTGCTAATGTGCTATTTAAAATCCCTACAGTTCAGGGCTGTCTGAATCCAAGTTTTGAAGTACAGTCATGCCTCCATTTTGTATGAAATGTTTTCTAGGTGCTTAACCTGAATCTCTCTTGCATGGTTAGAAGTGTGAGAAGTGTCTCAGTTCAAACACCTCTCACACCTCACCTATACAGAAAGCATAGAAGTCAGTGAGAAAAGGCCCAGAAGCTGAGATCTCTCCTCCCAGTGGAACTCTCCCCATAAGTGAACTACTGATGCAGATTTCTCCTTTTACATGTTTTTTTCTCTCTAGCCTCACACTTCTGTTTCTGTGTTGAGGTCTGGCTTCATCATGGACAAAGAGTGGCCTCGTGTCCTGTGCTGTGAAGGTGACCATTTTAGACTCTTAGCTGTGATTCTCCCCCAGACCTGAGAAAAAATTCTCAGCCAATGCTTCATCAAAAATTGTATATTTATACCAAACTTTTGATTTACATGAATCAGCATTTTCCAGAAAAAAAAAAAAAAAAAAGTTTTCCTGAAAGATTCTCATCTCACTCTAATAGCAATATTGTATACACTACAAAACTGCAGGCCAAATGTCTGCCTACAGCAGGATTTAAATCTCTGTATCCTCTTCAGCTCTTTCTCCAGCGTAATCCTGGAAATCAGAATTCCCACAGTTGTCTTTGAGATTGCTCTTGCCTTACGGGCCTCACTCATTTTCTGCTCCTCATTTCAAAATTTATCTTTTCTTAATTTCATCTTATTACTTAATTTGTAACCATTGCATAGGTTCATAGCTAATGGTTAGAATGTCAATGCAATATCAAGCTGATAAGACTGACAGTTATCAGGGCATATTACTCCTTTCTGAATGTCTTCCCCTACCCTTTGTGAAAATTAATTTATGGCTGATTGGGGATGTCAGGCTCTGCAGCAATGCCACACAGCTACAACATGTTTTGACTCCTGGCTGGCTTGCCTTATTAAAGCCTTTTAAAAACTTGGCATCAGTCTGTACTGGAGCTGCAAATCACTTTGTTGTAGCAAAATGATCTTTCTGTCAATTCTGTTGACTGTAAAGTGAGACTGGTCTGATCAGACCTTTCTCATATTGAGGTGCACAGCTGGTTCTGTTGCTTTCAAATGCATCCAGAAATATACCCACTGGGGCTTCATGGGGCTGAAGGGAAAAGGTTATCTCATGAAACAATTTTACCTTCTGAGGTGAGATATATCAGCTGGTAGTGACAACTCTCTAGAAACAACAGAGGTAAAATACGCTGCATTTTTTTTTCGGCATATTCATATTTAATTACAATAGAGACTAAATACTACTCCTTTGGAGAAAAAAACGAACGAACAAACAAAAAAAGAGGATTTAACTAATTCACTGTGGTTTTGAGCCTTTAAAAGGAAATTTCTGTGGACTGATAAAAGGAGCTCAACCAGTTATTTTAGTTATTGCAAATGTTCTTCCACTGTCTGCTCTGCACAGATGACAGATGATGCTGGATCTGCTCCCTGCTGCATTAATTACAGGATTATGATTTAAGCACAGTAGCTTTATTTTCTATTGTTTTGGTCACAGTGTAGGCTGAGGTTATTTTCCAAGGAAATAGATCTATGCATGAGTGTGTGTATGTGTACTGGCAGGAGATCCATAGTAGGAACGTTAAGGTTGCATCTTGTACATTGCAGTTTACTAATATCTCAGCTTTAGCTAATGTATTCCACACACTCAGGACCAGAATCTTTGTTCAGCACATGGGACCAGGGTCTTGGGAGGCAGCTAAACGCTGAGTGAATATGAAAAGGATATTTTAAAAAAAAAAAAAAAAAAAAAAAGGAAAAAGAAAAAATAAATACCCTTAACATTTCATGAGCAGGGGGATCTACAGTTACTCATGCTGTGTCCATGTGAAGAGCTTGCTTGTGGTTCCATGTATAACGAGAGGATGATTTCAGCAAAAGTGGTCCTTGTTTAGGGAGAAATAACAGTTTCTGGGCAGACTTTATGTTATTCTTGATCTTACACTGAAAGACCTTGAGTTCAGTCACTGACAGCCATGCCCATGTACATATAGCCACATACTCTTTGAGGAATGAAATGCTTACCCTGCCTCTCATCACTCTGCTTTTTCCACAAGTGATATGCTGGTTTGAGTTGTCAGGGAATACAACTGCATGTAGGATACACAGTGTAGGCACATCATGGAATAATGATTTTTCCCCCCTCTTCTTTATTCCCTTTGTTATTTGCGGATAACTTCCATAAATAAACGTAGATTCCTAGTCTTTCTGTAGTTCCACAAAACAGAGAAGACAAGTGAGGAAAGGTTTGCTCCCTACATATAAAATGTCCTACACATGCTTCTGTAGATGTTTATATGATTTTTTTTCTCAGAACTATTGAAATTCAATTGGTAGATTGGACTAATCCTTCTAGGGTCATGTTGTTGTCGTAATTTAGGAGTAAAATTAAATTTTGTTTGATTTGTGATTCTCCGAGAATCTTTAACTTGAAGAATTGCTGATATAATTCTCAACTTCATCATCTCTGCCAATACTTATGGGCACACAGTTTTCAGAGTAACCGCAGAGTCATTGTCATGCTCTAATGTGTTTTAAGGCTTTGTTTTTTTCAGAAGACATAAGATATTTAATCCAAGGACAGTGGAGGGGGACACACCTATTACTGTTTGAATTATTCAAAATAATATATTATCCTTCAGTACTTTGCAGGAATATTGGTAAAAAGTATACTACAACTCAGGGAATATGCAGGTTACCAAGACAAACTTGAGTTCTGCTTCATAACTAGGGCCCATATCCCAGGGTTTAGCTTACACATACTTTGAGCAATTTCCCCTGAAGAAAGAGACTCTCATTGTCTAACTCCTACAGGATGAATGGCTTGTTGTGGTGCAATTTGACAGATCCTTCACTCAACCTCTTATCTGTAGCAGTACAAGAAATATTTTGAAGTCTAATACAGAGGTGGCAGGTAGACATTAATGAACTCATATGCCACTATTTTAGAGAAGCATGACAGCTTACAGACTACTCACTTTCCAAAAGAAGGTCTTCTTCATAAAGCCAGAACCAGTCAAGCTTACCTTTCTCTGACATGGATTTTGCCTTCCTACTTGGCCTCCCAGAAACATTTATCCTGCAGTCTGATGTCTGCAGCTCTTCTGATGCTTTGGGAAGCAAAGGAAGGGGTACGTCTGGGAGAAGAAAAGTAGACTTTGGAAGGGACCCACCTAGAAGAGACCGGTGTGGAAAGCCAGTTTCCAGGCACTCTGGCATCCCAACTTGCACATAATAACAAGTTTCTTCTTGTTCTTGGAGCTCTCATTTTTGGTGTTTCAGTGCAGATTTAAGAGGCTGAAGAGTTTCTTTTTCATGCGGATGACAGATGGGTAGTGGCAAACGGGTTGTAATGGAAGAAAGACATGACAAATGAGGCAGCTAACTTTGTTCCTTAGCATCTAACAAGCATAGTAATTCAGAGAGAGAATGTTATGTAGTTCCTAGTATATCAGTAGAGAAAGTACAGAATAAAGCTATGGATCTGACTGGAAAGGGGCAATTCCACTTCATGGTAAGTTCTGAGGTTTCAGATTAAAAGGAATACAGCTTACTAAGTCAAGCTGTCTATCCTGTTTACTCTTCATTTGTCTATTTACCTGTTACCTCATTGATAGCTTTTGAGGTAATAGGCCAGTTAAAAAAAAAAATCTAATAGTATCAAAACCATGATGTTACATTATGTTCAGCTGGATAATGGAAAGAATCTTTACAGGTAACAGCAGTTTATACATCACTTCTCATCTACTTTGAAGATCTAAAGGTCAAATCACTTTGCACTTGCTGCGTGCAGCACTTGTATGCATTTAAACCAGTGAAAACATCTTTTGCCTCTTGTTTCATCCCAGAGGCAGGAGGGAAAAAGATCAGGGAACAAAGGATGCAGGCTCATACAAACCTTGGCTGCATCAATTTGCAGTTCATGGAACAACTTGTTTCCTGTACATTAAAATGAGAAATGAAATTTTTCAGTTTTGGAATGCACAAACACCTTTATGACACACATGCATGTTCCAGGAGTAAAAACATAAGAAAATCTGTACTGGATGAGATCAAATGTCCAATTAGGAATAGTGAGGCTTGGACTTTGTTTCCAGCAGTGACCAGTGGCAGATGCCTAGGGAAGAATATAGGAAAGGGGCAAGATATAGTGATACTGACAGTGATACAATGGTAATTCACCAGAACTCTTCCTTCCTCCAAGGGCAGATAGTTCCCAGGTGACATCAAGGGGATCTCTGTATTTAGCAGCTTTTGGTGGTTCCCTCTTGGTTTTCTCAGTTTGCTTCTCGGTCTCATAGAGAAGTTTACATTCAGGTCATACAACAAAGAGGCCCACAAGGTAAATGTCCACTGTGTGAAGAAGTGGATCTTCTAATTTCTTTTTAATCTGCCACCAGATGGCTTCAGTTAATACCTCCTGGTGCTGGCACAGAAGCGTAGTATAAGCAACCATTCCTTATTGTCTTTTCCAGTCTGTGCATTATTTTCCAGACTGTCCTGGTATTCCTCATCACGTTATTTCTTCCCTGTAGACTCCTGGTACTTGAATAGAAGCCATTTCATATCTTTCGTCACTCTGTGTACTTCTGACTGTTGCTTTACTGGTTTGAGATTGTTTGGGAATGGAATTGCATATTAGATATAAAATGAAGGCACAACATGGTATAATGACATTATTTGTCTTCTACATTCTGTTTGTTATTTAGTCCTGAGCCAATCTGGATTTTAAACATCTTTCGTCCCTCCCCTGGCTTGGTATGGGTTACTGATAGAAAAGAGCCAGTCTTTCACACACTAAAGAATCTTTTCCTACAGATGTTATGTTTAATAAATTTGGAAAAAAAATGTCCCAATCAGTTCTAGTTCTGAAAAGTTTGAAGACATTTTCTTCATTCAGGGAGGACGTAGTTTGGAGAATACAAATGCACTAGAATCCAAAAATTCTTTGAATCGAATTTCAGTTTTGTTACAGGCTTTACAATTTCATTTTATGACAGAAACAGGAGTTTGCATAGGGAATGGTGAATCTGTGGACAATGTTCTTCTCAGTGCTACTTCCTTCACTAACCCACACATACAGTGAAGACAGTAATTCTTTCCTCGTTCTGGGCAGTACTTTTTGATAATTTAGGCTTTACGGTTTTGCAACAGTACCTATGGCAGAATGTTTTCTAACCCAGTGTTCAGTGTTATATCATAAAATGATAGTTGAATGCAAATTGAGAAAAAGCCCTATATAAGCAGCTGTAGCTAAACATACAGACTCAGATATGTTGTTTGGAAATCCTTTCAGTCAGCTGTTAGGAAATGATACAATACCATAGCTATCCAGTCTGGATTAATTAAATAACTGAAATGGCAAGTGGTAGCAGTGCAGCCAATATCACATAATCACAGAATCAGAATCACAGAATCACAGAACAGTTGGGGTTTGAAGGTACCTCTGGTGATCATCTAGTCCAACCCCCCTGTCAAAGCAGGTTCATCTAGACCAGGCTGCACAGGATCACGTCCAGGCAGGTTTTGAATCTTTCCAGAGAAAGAGACTCTACAACATCTTTGGGCAGCCTGTTCCAGTGTTCTGTCATGCTCAAAATGCCAGTATATTTTTCTAAATAGAATATATCAACTACATATACATTTCTTCTAAAACAATTTAAAAAATTTTAACAAAAATGTCAATTCTGAGTTTTAATTTCACTCATAGTCCAGTCATGATGAGACAAGGAATAAATTCTATGGACAGTGGATTGCAATTCCAGTTTATTTTGAGTGGCAGACTAGAAAACAGAAACTGCTGACTAAATTTAGACAAGTGCCAGCTGCACATTAAAGTTTTAGATGTAGAAACCTGCTTACTAAATCTGGGTAAGGACTAATAAACCCTTTTTTACAAGGTACATCCTTCTTATTATTCTCTAAACAACAGTTTTACATAGTTCACCATTGTGTTGTTTTAAAGAATTAACATTTAAAGCAGAAGAAAATGTTTTGCTTTCAGAATGAGACACATTTCTTCAGTGCTTGTAGAGAACAACAGATTTTTAGATTAATTATTTATAAACCATTTTGAGCCAGGATTTGCAAGCCTTAAATGGTTAGAAAATACTGCTGAACAACAACTTTTACATCCTTCCTGTATTTTCACGGGATGGATATTACAGACAGACCCATGCAAGGTGTTTTGTTTCTCATAATGGCCTTCTGTTCTTGTGAATTTGATAATTTCAGAATGAGAAGATCAGAGAGTCACTGAAAAAGATGCAAGTGATTTTTTTTTCCACTCTCACCTTATCTGTACATTTATTGACTGTACTTATCTGTACATTTATTGGCAGAATATACCTGGAAGGCTGCTGTTGATAGAAAATAAACTGTGTAATCTTGAAAAGAAAAGGCTGATTTTAATTTCAGGATGGATTGCATCCTGGTAAAATGTACTAAAAGCTTTTTTCTCTTGAGCCACTCTTATGTTCCAAGAGTGCAATAAGTGCATGCAACTAGTTATCATTCCCTGTAGTGAGAAGATAGTCTGCAAAATATATATCACTGTCTGAGTTCCATCTACACACTCTGCAAATCTCAAAAGCATTTTTCAAAGGCACCAAAGCAGCACTGAGAAAATACTCTGACACAACGTAAGTAGTGGTGTCTGCTCCTTACTTCTGAACATTGTCATGTATGTGTTCAAACAAACTAACAGAATCACATGCATATCCAGGTTTCCACTGAAAAACTGACCAACATTTTGTAGAATCACTGTCTCCTCCAAAGTCCTGGTCAAGGTCAGACTTGTTTCAAAATGAGGTAAGGTTGATAAGACGTTGTGCAAGTTTTGAACATCTCCAAGGATGGAGATTCCAAAACCTCTCTTAGAAGCCTGTTCTAGTACCTAACCACTCTCACTGTGAATTTTTTTTTCCATAACTCCAATTTTTGTTGCTGCAACATCTGGGAGTTACCTTTTCTCTTTTTGCTGGGCACCTCCTAAAAGTCTGGCTCTATATTCTCTACTGGAAAACTGTAGTTTGGTTTCTCCTGATTGAAGATTTCTCCTCAGCATCTCTTCATTGCATGGAGACAAGGGGCTTCAGGCCCTGAGTTATCTCCCTGTTTTGTTGATCATTCTTTACTGGGACACTCGACTGGAAACAACACTTCAGATGTGGTCTCAGGAGTGCCAAACACGGAGGACAACTTTCATTGCCCTCCTGGTTATGCTCTAGCCAATACATCACTGGATGTGGTTGGCATTCAGTGCTGATAGGGAACACTGCTGTTCAACCTCCTCTCTGCCAGGACTGCTTAGTCCTTTTCTTTGGAGCTGATTTTTAGCAAATAAGTCTCCATCCTGAAATGTTGCACAGAATTATTCCATTTCAGATGCAAGATTTGACATTTACCTTTGAACTGAACTTCCTGTCAGCCCATTCTTTCATCTTTTTGAGGGTCCTTTGATGGAAACCCTCCCCTCCAGCATATCGACATTACCCTGCAGTTTGGTGTCTTGCAGACTTGCTGAGAGTGTGCTCCGTTCAATGGTCAAGGTCATCAGTGAAGGTGTTAAACACTGCCAGCCCTTGAGGAATGCCAGTCATAACTGGTAACCAGTTGCTGTTTGAGCTAACTACCTTTTAAGCCATAGTCCACTGTATTTTATTGTATTTTATAGGTTCCCCGCTCAGTCCATAATTTTAAAGGATAATTATGAGAGAATATGTCAAAAGCCTTGCTAGAGTCAGGATAAATGCCATCTGCTGCTTTTCCCTTGTCCCCTGAATCAGGCACTTCATCTCAGAGGTCTGCTCTTCACAAATCTGTTTGGTTTGTTTCCAGTCCCCTTTTGCCCTTCAAGTGACCAAAATGGCTTCTGTGACATCTTATTCCACCATATTCCCAGGGACTGATGTGAGGTGACTAGCGTGTGGATTTTCTTTCTCGAAAAAGGAAATTCTTTTGCATCTTCTTAACTACTGTTGAGAACGGACATCAAGTCTGCCTTTTTCCAGTCACTGAGGACATCCCATGATCACTACAGCTTTTCAGAGATGATAGAGATGAACTTCACAGTGATGTCAGCCAGAGCCCTCCACTCTCAAGGTCTTGTGTGAATGCTGCTTATTTTCATGTAATGCCTAAGTCTAACCTTTGCTGTTATGGTGGAGCGCACTACTGCAAACGTTGTACAGTACTTCTGTCTCCTGGATTTTTCTATGGCAGACCCTAGATGTCTCTGAGCCAACTGAAAAAATGATGCCTATGTTTTCCCAACAGAGACTAACACTGTCAACTGAAAATGTCAACTTTTGCTTCATTACTTTTTAAAAATCATCCACTTGATCAAATAGCAGTATTTATAGCATGATGATGTCAAATACTATAGCATGACTATGCAAAAGAAGTAGTACTAGCCTATGAAAGTGCAATGGATTTTCTTGTATCCTTGTCCAGGGCACATTGCCAGAGGAATGAAATCTCATCTCATGTGACCTGAAAAATATATCAGTTTTATGCCCAACCATAATCTATGCATACACAATTCCAAGAATAATGATTCAAATAAATCTTGACTTCGTTAATAAGTGATGAAGGTTGCTTTCTTATTACATCTGATATAACTCCTGAAAGCAAATACAACCCTTCCCATCCCACTGCCTCCTTGTTTCTGCATTGCCAGTAAACTGTTCTGAAATTGGTACCAGCAGGATTTGTAGAATGAATAAAGATGAGATTTAACTAAGGACTTGAATGTCCTTACTCTTCTTGTTATTGTTGATGTTTTGTAATTATCCATTTCACAGGCAATTCCAGATCCTATAGTTATTTTTAAATCCCACAAAAATGCTTCACAAGTTCATTCAAAGACAGATGTTGAGAGAAAAAAAAAAAAAAAGAAAAAAGAAGTCCTAGAAGTTCCTAAAGTTCATTCCTATCCTAACTGGAAAGGATTTGTATATTTGTACTTTTTCTTTTTTTTTTTTTTTTTTTTTCTTCCCCACTTTATTTTAAGATGTTTTTAGCAATGGGACAGCCATCACAGTTATTTCATAATCTAACATTTTTACATCAGTAAGTTTCTCCTGGTTTTCAGCCAGTGTTTAGTTTTTCATTATTTCATTCTCTTGTTACTAGGCCCACCACATGAATCACACAGAAAACTGAGGTCCTTCTTAGAAACACACCTACAGGGATGTCTGTATGTCTTAAATATCAATTGGCTAAATTGATGTTAGACTGAACATTAGTTCTCCTCTATAAATTCAACCTTTCTCCTCCTACTTTTTTTTCTCCCAAATTCTTTCCAACCAGGACATATCTATTAAGAGGTGCTTAAGCAAGGACATTCAACAGTTTCTAGGACACAAGTTCACAAATCTAGTGAACCATGAGGTCCATTTAAAGCCTTTGTGTCCTTTGTAGTTCAATGCAGAACTCTTGAAGCATCATAAGCACCATCAAAAAAGTTCTCTCTGTTTGCTAACAGCCTATTTGCACATCTGTGTATCTGTTTCTACATTTCCCCCTGTTTTTGGAAGGAGTTGTTTTTGGCAACCTACTCATCAGGGTGATTAGAAGCACATATGAAGCAGTAGCAAACCACCAGCTCTTAACTTTTATTAAGAAAATAAATTACCTTGGAAGGTAGGTTAGCATAGACTGATAGAAAACATCAATCATAGTTTATTCAGGGGAAGACAAAGTACAGATGAGTGAGACACAGTGAAGTATTTTGTGATGAGGAGAAACGGAGGTTAATAAGATGTTTTTGATGCTTCTAGGAAGAGAAGAATCCTGAGTGCAGCCGTAGCCAAGATCTGCGAATTGTGTGTTTCCTACTCTACTGCTTACAGAGGGGAAAGAAGAGATGAAGATGGGAAAAGTTAAGGTCTGACAAAATGCTGAGACTAGAATTCACATCATAAACCACTGTGAATTGTAATTGCAGCCTGAGGGTCCAGTACACGGATCTTCCATCAGCTATGTGACTAGTCAGAATTGTTTCTGTTCTGAGATGCATCGTTGCACATGCAGTCCATCTGCCTTAACCCTGACCATTTTACCAGGAGTGAAAAAGTAAAAAAGTTTGTTGTCCCATGCATGCAATGAATTTGGTGGGTCTCAGTTCTGACTTATTCCTTCCAAAACCAATGTACTGGATTTGCAATATCTACCGAATTGAAGTGAGGACAGCAACTGCATGGGCCAAGAAGACTAAAAAAACTTACATGTTCCCCACAGATCAGGACTGAGTGATGATGTGACGATATCTATAGGAAGTTAACTTTGCTGCTGCATTTCAGATAAACTCTGAATTTCATTTTCCAAGTATCACTCTGTCACCTCCCTCTGCTACTAAAGTCACGCAAGACTTTAGAGATAAATGTTATTGCCTCATGCAGTTTTATATGCAAACCACATTCAGTATAAAATATCACACGATACATTCCACAAAATTAGATAACTGTGGTAAATGGTTCAGTAATTCCTAAGAAGATACTGAATGGTTTAAGATTTAATTCTATCAGTTATAAGACTTTTTCACTTTTTATCTTGCTGGAAATGTTATTTTAGAAACAGGATAGTTTATATATCGAAGATATAGTTCCACCTTTTGTTGTAAGATCATAAATATCCTGTTTGTTTCCAGATGCCTTTCAAATAATCACAGAGTACTTTGCTTGCCTAGTATTTTTAAAATTGTGGATTGGAAACTTGATATTCAAGAAATTGTCCCCAGAATGACAGGCTGGCTTTGAATATGTTTTGTTTCATCAGCATTCAGTGAAAGAAAGAGGAAGAAGAAGGCTTCACACAAACACAGATCAGGAGAATAGATAAAAGGAGAGCAGTAGGAAAAGGAGTTTGTAAGTGCACTGTGAATACAGACAGAACTCACCTTCCTTTCTTGTCAAATAGAGCAGAATAAGAAATAATTGGCTTACTTTGTATGAGAAAAAAAGACAGGTTCAATATTAAGAAATTCTCACAAGCCTACAAATGGTTGGATAATGGAGGCAGCTGCTGAGATGCTGCAGAATCAATATTATCGGAAAAGTTCAAAGTAACATTTAACAGTCTTCTATCTTTAATGGGTCAGGAGAAATCAAACTGCCTCTGCCCATCAGAGGATTGAATGCTAATAATATCATTAGTTTCAAATGCTAAGGATGGAAACAGTACAATACAGAGCAATGAGCTTCTTCCCTCGGAAAAACTCAGAATGCTCAATTTGCAGTGGGTGCAAAGAAGCCTGACCTAATGCAGAGAGCTCCTGTCAAAACATACAGAACTCAGGGCAGGACGATGGAAAAGGGGCTGGAAGATGAAGATACAAACTACAGGGAATAATGTGTAACAAAAGACATCATGGGATATGGAGAAGAAGGAGAAAAGTGAGAACAAGTGTGCATGATACAAGGCAGTGTTGTTTTACTGGAGTTCATATAAGTTTCTGAGTCATTTATCCTGTCCTTGAACATTTTTTATATTAATATGGTGTTATATCACAGCTGAGAAGGGTTTATACAGCACCTGGAAGAGCTGAATTTTGGAGAAGATAGTGGCATACTTCGGTGGGGATAGGGCTCATACAGATGAAATGTGCAGTGGGGCTGCAGGAGAGATGAGAGAAAATAGGAGTGAGGTGTTTGGGACTCCTTTCAAATTCCTATACCAAAAAAACATTCGAAGGTGTTTGAGGCACAGCTGTACCAAAAATGCATTAAACAACATTAAACAATCTTCTTACGTGAACAAGGCAAAGCTCACAACATTAGGGAAAGAATACAGAGCTGTCTGATGAAGTAAGGCCTTGAAAAATGCAAGTCTTTCCTAACTGAGATCAGCTGAACTGAAATGCCAGCAACAGATTGCTGTTATTACACTGCACTTTAACAGAAACACACTGGGAATCCTGACAGCCGGATTGGATACTCCACAGCAGACATCACTTTCATGACCTTTTGAGAGAGACATAGAAAACATGTTAGAACAAGAAGAAGACAGGCTTTTGTGAACTGAGTCAGGCTTGGGAGAAAAACATTGTTCCAAACCCTCATGTATTTTCATTTATTGTTTTTCACTTGTGTATGTTCTCTGATCCAGGCACAAAGTCTTGGTATTCCACATTACTTTTTGCAGGAGCTAATAGTCCACTTCATCAATTTGAATTTAATCATAATTACTACTGCCACCCTTCCTATTTTTCTCAAAGTACAAAACTACTTACTCGCTGACCTCTAGCTAATCTCTTATTTCTGGGAAATTCTATTTAAAGATATACTTGAGCATTTCAGAATTATGACAACCACACTGTGAGGAGAACCAAAATAAAATATTGTGAGTGGACAATATACTGTTAAAGAAAGCAGGAAAAATGTAGAATAAAAAATCCGTTTCCTGCCTGCTGGATGTATCCTTTTATTTTGCCACATGTATATTCAGAAAACCATCCCAACCTGGATCATGATCTCTGCTTGTCCTTCGCAGGCCAGGGAGAGAAGAGAAAGCTCTGCCATGGCCTTGGATCACCCGTAATGCTGTCATCACTGAACTGAGGCACTGGCTGCTCCAGGGATTCAGACAGTTCCTCTGCCAGCATCAAAACAGATTGTTTTTCCATAGGCAGTATGGGCCAAATGCATTAATTCTTGTGTTCCTTCAAAGTGGTGAGGGCTGGTGGAAGCCAGAGAGAGGACACTGGAAGGGTACCTGCCAGTGCTACGAGGCAGAGCGAATTTTCTTTCATAGCCCTAGCTGGAGAGCCTGAACATATTTATTGCCACACTGATGGCCAGATTTAGGGTCAGGAAGGAGAGGGTTTTTTTCAGATTAGATCAGAAAATATTTCCTATCTTTTACCTTCCTTTTCTGAATTTAATGTTGACTGCTTGTGAATGTCTAGGCATATTGCCTCACTCTGCCCTGCTGCTTCTGCAGTGCAAATACCGTACTGGTCTCTCCAGTAAAACATGCCTTGCTTGTTGGACTTCGAATAGGACAACATATCTAAGTATACTGTCCCACAGCAGCTGAAATGACAAGTCTGAATGATTTCGTATTTTTTTCTGACCTCTGTGAAAGAATGTCATAGAAAATAAATCCCTCCCACAAAATTACTTACAGTATAAATAGGCCATGTTCTTTTACTTTAAAGCAAAATTTTGATCTTGCTTACCCTGGGGTTAATTCTGCTCGCCCATGGCAGCAAGCAGAATGACACAGCTGAGATCTAGTTTTAGTAAGTGGTGAGGAAAATCCTTGTAGTGCAGTTTTGCCATTCTTGATCCATGCAGGTAACTTCACAACCCTGGCACCACACAGACTACAGAATTATTCCCTAAAGGAAAATTGCATGGGATGGTGATAATTATCTCATCACTTTCATAAGCATTAACTGGATTCCTGTTGTTATGTTTTAGAAGTTTTTCTATCTTCCTACTGCCCTTCCTATTATCCTCTCTGCAGTGCAGCCCTTAAATTATGAAATAACCTGCTGAAATTCATATTGTGATACAGATTTGAAAATAATGGCACTGCTGTAACATTTATTCTCTGTATCAGAGTATAGTACCTCCGTATCAGAGTATAGTACCCCCAAAACTGCAAACCTTGAGACTGCAAATACTAAAAAAATTCAAATAGAAAAAACTCATAGCTCAGAAAATGTCAGAAATTTGCCTACAAAAGGAGAAAATTACTGAAACTAAAATTTGTTTCTTCCTGAACACAGATCCACTTGCATGGTTGTCAAAGAAAAATAAATCATAAGCAAATATACTATTAGGTATAGTAAGGAATTTAGCTTAGCTCAGCTCAAACAGATTATTTAACATACTGTATTTTAATTTCATGTTTACTTTATGAAATCATTTGATTTTATCATGTGACTGCTGTCATAAAAACAGCTTTTCCTGATGAATAACTTTTGGCATAAAGCCAAAATGTGATTTGGCCCTTGTTTTCCTAGGATTTCAGAGAAAAAGTGATAAGCTCTCTGTACTTTGTAACACTAAATGAAAAAATGCCAACTTATCACTGGTAATCACTTTGGAAGGTGACCACCTGAATGAAATGGATAGCCTGTGTGATTACAGGTTCAGCAGCACTATTCCAGGACAGGAGAATGAGAAGAAGAGATGGCTTCAATCTTATGCAAACATACAGTATACTGAATAAGTCAGAGATGCCAAAGGAAGAGATGGGACTCTCTCATCTAAAACCCCAAGGTGCAGTTAAGGCCTTTAGGTGATTCAATATCTTCCTCTGGAGAGAGGGAGCTAACTGTGTCCAGACGCTTTTATTCCCCTTCCCTTTCATACCAACACACCCTCCAAAATAAAACCGAGGAGGGAGTGGGAAGGGGAAGCACAGCACAATTCTGCATTACAGAAGATGCTGGCCACTGGATTGGTGTAGGGAGAAAATTTCTTTGCCTATATAAAACCTGTGGCATTAGAAATCTGAAGCATTTGGATAGAAGAAAATAACCCAAAGAGAAGGAGACAGGAGTAGCAATGGAAGGAGGTGTAGGCAAAAATTTCAGCAGAGGTACATGGAAAGAGGGATTGCTTTGAAGTCAACATGTGTGGTAAAGCTCAGTAAAGGAGAACAGGCGCAGGATATTTCATTGGAGGAAGTCTGAACTGGAAATTAATCTCACTCTCAGTTTATGCATTACTGGACTTTCAGGTTTCTCTTTCCCCGTTAATATCCATTCATATTTCCCACTTCACCTGCATTTTCCTCACAATTAATTTCATCTTGCTATGACCTCCACACAACTGTAGATGCTTAGTTTTCAGAAAATATCCATGTATAATATCATCTGCAGATTTACATTACATGTTATTTATGTCCTTTCTCAATATGTTCATTAAGATGTTACATAAGTTCAAACACAAAGGTGACCTGTGTAGCACTCGACAAGACATGCATCATCTGCCTTTGGGATATTTATCACTATTCATCACACCTTGTTTCCACTAAACAACTGATTTCAGTCTACATGTCAATATTACTGTCAGTGGCCAAGATGCTACAAACAAAATTTCATGAGAGAGTACGCACAGTAAAACCTCATATTATACCACTTGGCTTCTGTTAGTCTGCAAGTTTTGTCATTCCATTGAAGAACTAATCCATTTCACAGAATCACAGAACAGCCTTGGTTGGAAGAGACCTCTAAGATCATCATGTTCAACCAAACACCTAACACTGCCAATTCCCCACTAAATCATATCCCTTAGCACCTCGTCTACAGGTTTCTTAAATCCCTCCAGGGATGGGGACTCCACCACTGCCCTGGGCAGCCTGTGCCAGTGCCTGACAACCCTTTCAGTGAAAATTTTTTTCCTAACATCTAATCTAAACTTTCCCTGGCACAACTTGAGGCCATCACCCTTCATCCTATCGCTGTTATGCAGGAGAAGACACTGACTCCTGCCTCACTACAGCCTCCTTTCAGGTAGTTGTAGAGAGCAATGAGGTCTCCCCTCAGCTTCCTCTTTTCCAGATTAAACAGTGCCATTTCCCTCAGCTGCTCCTCATAAAACTTGTGCTCTAGACCCTTCACCAGCTTTGTTGCCCTTCTTTGGACATGCTCCAGCAGCTCAGTGTCCTTGTAGTGAGGGGCCCAAAACTCAACACAGTATTTGAGGTGTGGCCTCACCAGAGTTTGACAAGAAAGATACAGTTTTTAATTTCTTATTTCCATTTGTCAGTGAAATTAAAGTCCAAACGAGAGCTTCAGAGATAAACAGCAGTGCCCCAGAAAGAGCCCTGATCTCTTCACTCATAGGCAAGTGTCCTTATTGTTGGGCTGCTGTGGCCTCTGTGCTTGCTCTTCTCCTGATCTGTCAGTCTTGACTTGACAGATTGCCTGGTTTTGGCAGGAGGTGTAAATTTGTCTTCCTCTCCCCCCCACAGACACACTTCTTCCATCAAGGCAATAATGTAATGGCTAGGGAAGTCTGGCTGCTGGGTAGACCTCTGTGTTTGACGTTCCCTGGGTTAAAGAGGAACCTCTGTCTTCCAAGGTGACTGCCTAGACCTTAAACTCACATTTTGAAGTCCACAGTTTCAGATAAAAACAAATCTAAATGATGAGAGCAAAGTTGCATTACTTGTGAATTGCATTCCACAATCCTACAGAAATCTGTACCACACTTTCTTCTTAATATTTAGTTTTCAAGTGCATTCTTTAGAATCTTTGACCATTCTCGCCACAGACATTTTAAACAATTCTGGGAATATAAAGTGTACTCATATTTCTCTGGGTAGGACCAATGGAAAATCCTCATTAGTACTATCAGAAGAAGGTATTTTTCTTTCCATTCCATCTTTATTTCTCCGTTTTCAGAATAATTGGTATTGTAGTGGAAAGATGATCATTTTCTATGACAACAACTGGACAGAAAGAATGACTCTCCTGCAGCCCTTGAAAGCAGAATATAAACCTTTCACATCACTCTTTTTATTCACTATAAACCACAAAGATACAGGAGTCAGCTTGTTCATATTTGACATTCCTCCTGAAGTTATTTCGGCTTTTCACTTAAATCTACTTAATTATTTATCTGTATAATCAAATCTGCACAATCTCCCCAGAAAAAATAAATGACATAGTTTAGATATGCAAAGGATGCTTAGTTTCTGAGAAAGAACAAAGCTTTTACAAACTCTTCCCAAGAGAACATAACATTGGAGAGAGATCAAAGGAAAAGCCCAATCCAACGTTATTAGATGGATTAAAGTTTATGTGTAATCTTGCAGTGGTATTGTTCAAGTTTCAGCACCAGAAAGGTTTTGTGAGCATTCCCAAGAGAAAAAGAAAGTAACTGGCATGATTTGTTCAAGATATATTCCAAGGGCAGAAATGAGCAGATCTGCAATTTGGAGCTTTCAGTGTACTTCTCAGCACCGTTATCCTCCTAGTGTGAGAACCAGATCTAATGCTCATTCAGGGGAGACAGAGTTGAAGTCCTTAAGTGGAGCTGCTTTAAGTTCTTTTCTGGGGATTTTTATAACTTGTTCTTCTGCCCATAGAGATAGGAAAAACCTTTCTGTGAAAAAGTTGGTTTGGTAGAGTTATCTGAGCATGTTCCCTGCTAAGAGCTCTGCCTTATTTATGTTCTTTTCTGAGCTTAGTCAGATTTGTTCATGTTTGTAGGTGTGGGAGGGAGATGTTGCTTTGACAGCATTCCTTTCCCTGTTGACTCTTTCATCAGCCCTTTTAGGGGAAGAGTGTGTGTCGCCCTCCATGCCTTCCCTACCTGACTGCTGCTCAAACATGAAATACCAGTAACTTGTGCATTTCCAGATTCCTACCGTAACTCATCCAGTACATGTTAAGAATTTCTGCTCCATGAAATTATTTTCTGCACTATTTTACTAAAGAATCATTAAGTACTGAGTATATACAACAGTAATTGCAATATCACACTCTTATCTTAATCTGTTCACATTTGCTTTGCTGTGAGTGTTTACAAAAAGAATGATATAAACATTATAAGGTCTGACAGGGGACACATTTGTTTACTTCAAGTATAAGTAAAATGTTTATTTTACTCTTCTGTCCCAGTTTGATACACAAGGTTTTACATTATGCATGGAAATACGAATGTGCTCCTTGTTGTTTTAGTCTGCATGTGGGAGGTTAATATCTGTAAAGCAAAGTGACAATAGAGGAGTAAAGCAGGGCCCCTGGGACATAAAGAAATATTGATTCAAAATGTTGAGTCTCCTCATAAAAATATTTCAGTGGGACATAAAAGACTACATGACAAAACCAAAACACTACACATGCTCTTGGATGGACATCTGTGATGAAAATTATTTTCCTTGTTTCCGAGAGATAATAACAAAAGTATACAATATCTGCCATAAGGTGCTATCATATTTAATCACATTTCACAAGCTATTGTTTCTGCAAGAAGCAGTGCTTTTCTAGTACTGCAGGCTATTTGGATATGTCTCTCAAAACTCTGCAAGGTATTGTATTCACAGAGAAGTGTATGCTATGCCTGGATTTGAGGAATTCAATATTCTTCACACAAGAGAACCACTGAATGCCATGAGGAGGATGGAAGTGCAGCTATATGTTTAAAGTTTCCATTTAAGATCATCACAGTTCATCTTTATAATTGTGAGCTAACTGGATAATATAAACTAGGGAAAGTTGTTGAGTCTTAAATCAAATAAAACATGCCCAACTTGCCTGGAGAAGCTGTGCACAGAAACACATTCTGAACTTGGATAATCACAAAATGTGATAGGGATTTGTGGTAAAAGAGTTAAGCAGTTCACAAATCAGAAATAAATCCAGAAATTTAGTCTGGAAAGTCATTCTAAGTAAAGCATTAACCTGTCAGTCTCCCTTGGTTTTGTCTTGAATTTCATTCTCAGATGAGTACACTAAAACATTGCTTCTGTTAGAACTACACAATTGAATGCTGTAGATATTCAGATAACAGCAAATGGATTTGACCTTAAAGAACTTATTACTTCAATCCTCTTTTTATTACACAAGTCATTGACCTGCTTAATTTCAGCTCAGAAAATCACTACATAAATATATAGTAGGTTTTCTACTTACAGAAGTGTGTTTTGAATTTTTGAAAGAGTGGCATTTTCTTGATTAGGTTTAATGATAGAATATACAGAATAGTGTGTGTCAGCTGAATTCCAACTCTGAATATACAGAAATGTTAAGCAGTTTTTAATATATTTTATATGCAAAACATTACATTAATATCACATCAAGGTCATATAAGCAACTTTCCTGAAAGGTAAAGGGTCAAAATGCACAAACGAAATCTACCTCTTTTTTCGTATAAATGTATTGAATTTTACCTAGTCCTGTATTACTTACATCGATCCCAATTATTTCCTATAGAAAGTAGTTAAATCTCTTGTGAATATATTACCCATAGATCAGAGAATAAAGACATTATATGTTGTTTACTATGCCATCAAGCTTGGAGGTTCAAGCTCTCTATGTCTCCCTGATACAGTTATGGTATTTCCATCTGTAACCATTCAAAAATTGTGAGTCAGACTATTAAAAAGCCACAAGACTGGCCTAAAACAATGATGTAAAAACCTCACATTTTTGGGTTGTTTTTCATTTGTAACTTTCAACTCTTTATGGAATACTCAAGTAATTTTTTTCAAGTTTCTGGAACCACGGAGGACAGAAAGCAGAGAAGAGAAAACAAGCGCTTGAGTGGGAGGACTAGAGATACAACTGGCAGTGATGATTCAGTCCATATGTGGATTATAAGACCTGATGGGACAAAGAGGCTTCTCTGAAGGTTTGTAGACAAAACCTGGACAAGATCCAAAATGCCAATTCTTGGAGATAGAATTAAATTTTTACCTTCATTAATAGTGTAGTAAAAAAAAAAGGAATGTCAGAAAATCTCAAAAGAAAAGTTATAAAGGAGATATCCAAGAATCAGGGCTCAGAGAGGGTGATGTGTACAAGACTGAAAAAGACAATACAAGCAAGCCTAGGGACTAATGGAAAGACCAGCAATTCTTTAGCAGACAGTGAGCCACCAGAAGTTGATGCTATTGCACTTGTTCTTCACAAGTAGGAAAAGACACATTGACAAGACAGAAACATGAAATGAAGTTAAGAAATGGATAAAGTGACATTGCTAGCTGACTACAGCAGCATACTGTATGTCCTCGCTTCAGTCTTGTTCCTAACTGCTATTTGGTAAAAGTCTTCAAAATGATGGATGATGTGTTAAGAATTAAAACTCTGAGAAGAAAAAAACACCAAGAATTGGGGACTTATTCAGTTGACATCTGCATTGGAGCCAGCATCCTGGTGGCACTTTGTAGTCTGAAGAAAAGGACACAGGTAATTCTAAGGACTGTTTAATCCCAGCTGAAAGAAAAGGATGAACTGTGCCCTGTAAATGCCTCTTGTCTGCATTAACAAAAGATTATTTACTCAGGAGTAGATGTTTGTACCTATCTCTGAGGTTGCTTTCTACTTAGGACAAGAGCCAGGTGCTTAACTAATTTCCAAACCAAAAGTAGCACAGTACACTTATGATTTTATGAGTATCAAACAATCCTGTTTCCTATTTAGTGAAAGTTATTAATCTTTGCTGTTTGATAGCAAGATGGATGTCTCATAGTCTATGCACATATTCTCCATCTTCTTTTTCTGTAATGAAAGAATTAGGAAATTGGTAGGATACTCAACCATGTATTTCTTTGAGAATTTATCAATTAATCCTTTATTTTTTCAAGGTGATCGCCTATGAAAAATTTTCACAAATATACTTTTTTTTTTTTTTGACCCTAGGCACACTGCAAAAATACTTCATTACTTTAGGTACACTGAACAGAGATTTTGTTACGTAAATTTAAGCTGTATCATTAAGTTTGCTCTGAAATAACCAGCTGGCCACAACACAATCTTCATTTGTTGTAAGCTTGCAAAATGAGAAGTGAAAAGTATTTTGTTTTTGCAACAGAGTGGACAAGTTGATTTGCCAGAAAGAAAGTTCTTATTCAGAACATACAGCATAAGTTGTGGTTGGTGCTGTTTACCTTAAATTTCTTCTTGTTGAACGGCTCCAAATCATATTATTTCAGAGGTTACAAACAGCAGTATAAAAAGGAACAGAGCATCCATCTCCTCCCACTGAAGAGCACAGTATTTAAAGCACTCGTGTTTCTACCAATGTTGGGTTAGACTATTGTTCCTATGAGCTGACTTGCAGACTGTAAGGGGTGCAGTAACTGACCCCTGACTGCTGCCCTTACAGAGGGGAGACCCCAGGACAATTACACCCCAGAGCTGGACATGCTTGCTGGTAAATCCAAACTGACCATGCTTTTTTTTCTGCTATGTGTGTCCTTCAGCAGTTGCTGTGTATTCTGATTCTCATTTAGCAAATGGAAGTATCTAACTCAGGAAACCTTTCAGTTAGATAGCAGCTAACCCAAGGCTGTTCTGGAGTGCTCTGTTTTTTTCTGTGTCCATTTTTGGGAAGGGCTGGTTATTTCTCAAACTTTGGGATTACCTTTATTTCATTTACAGCTGTCTTTAACTTGTTTGGAGGGTTCTAGTCTGATTGTTTGTTGAATATGCAAAAAGATTTTTCGAATATGTGAATGTGATAAATTTTCTACATACAGTCATTAAATATAATGATAGCTGAAACTGTTGGCACAGTAAATACATTTTGAAAGCAAGAAAAAACAGACAAAGTATATTCTTCCTTTCCTGCACTTTTTCCTGGTAGTCTGCCCACTGGCAGGCATGCAGATTCTTCACCTCCTGACACAAACCTCCTGTATATTCCACCATCCTTTCTGTTTTTCAGTGTAATGAGCATGCTCCAAGGGGACTGTGATGTGTTTTTGGCTACTTCACTTGATATTGATGCATTAATGCATTTGTCAGTGTTATTTTTAAGCTGTGGTGAGACTACAGTCCTATTCAGGCCCTCCAATAAATCCAGATCTGCACCAAATACATCCCTCCCATGACCTTCCCCAAACCAGCTCTCTGGAACCTAACTAGAAAAGAACAGTTACCTGATATGGAGGTAAAGAGGACAGTTTTTTAGTTTTGCTACTTTGGATAATTGTATAAGCCTTAGGAACCAGGCGTGCTAATCCACATTAATCATCCAAACATTTGCATGCATCCATATTGTTGAATGACTGAAATAAATTTAAAATTCACTGAAATCCCTTGAGAGGAAGAAGGTGTTTGCTGTGTGAATAACAACTGACGTGTCTTCTGTATAATCAAGGCGAGCTGACTGAGTAACAGAGAAATACATTAGCCAGAAGAACACAATCTTTACTTTTTGTGTTAAAATTGCTGGTATATTTACCTCCAATTTCTTACTATATTTGTACATCTAGAAAAGTATGTATTACCTCTTCTGAGAGAAAAAGAAGAAAGAAAATTATTTAAGACAACAAAAGTGGTGGTGAGGTAGCATTAGCACGTGCAATAGCTGGGATAAAGCAGGATGGGGAGAAGCTCAGGAGCATTCAGGCAATGTATCAGGAAGACAAATGCAACCACTTCAGTGGAAACTAAATTTCAGCATTATTTTTGACATTGTTTATTGCTATTCTACAGGTTTTCTTAGGCCCATTTAAAATATTAAATTATTAATATTAAATCAGGACATTTTTACATACATCATTATTATCACTCTCTTAATGTACCTTCTTTAGAATATGTATACCCTAAGGGCAACTAGAAGGCTGCATTCTCCAAAGACCAGGGAAGCTACAGGTTTGGGGAAGAGTGGCTGGGAAAGCTGCCTGGCAGAAAAGGACTCGGGGGTGCTGATTGACAGCCAGATGGATATGAGCCATCAGTGTGCTCAGATGGCCAAGAAGGCCAACAGCATCCTGACCTGTATCAGAAATGGTGTGGCCAGCAGGACTAGAGAGGTGTGTGCCACCCTGTTCTCAGCTCTAGTGACGCCACATCTCAAATACTGCATTCAGTTTTGGACCCTTCACTACAAGAAGCACATTGATCTACTGGAGCGTATCCAGAGAAGGGCAATGAAGCTGGTGAAGGGTCTGGAGCACAAGTCTGATGAGGAGTGGCTGAGGGAACTGGGGCTGTTTAGTCTGGAGAAGAGGAGGCTGAGGGGAGAACTCATCACCCTCTACAACTGCCTGAAAGGAGATTGTAGCAAGACAGTGGTCAGCCTCTTCTCCCAGGTAACTAGTGATAGGATGAGGGGTAATGGCCTCAAGTTGCTCCAGGAGAGGTTTATGTTGGATATTAGTAAAAAACTCTTCACTAAAAGGATTGCCAAGCATTGGAAAAGGCTGCCCAGGTAAGTGGTGGAATGTCCATTCCTGAAGGTATTTAAGTGACATGTAGATATGTGGAGCTTAGGAACATGGTTTAGTGGTAGACTTGGCAGGGTCAGGTTTATGGCTGTATTCACTGATCTTAAAGGTCCTTTCCAACCTAAATGATTCTGTGATTCTAAGATTCTAAAATAGCTCACTTAAAGAAAAGAAATGAAACTGCTGTTTTATGATTGATGATAAGTAGAAAACAAACAACTTTGTATTCTTGGAAGCTGTCTGAGGTTCAAGCTGGTCCTCTCTTTCCACTTGTCCTTCCCTCTGTCTAAGGTTGACCTCTCCTTTGTGCTGACTCACTGGTTTGTGCAGCTATGCTCCAAAATAATTCCTTGAAACAACTTGGTTTAAGGAAAAAGAAAACACCACCACCATGTTTCACAAGGAGAAAAAAAAATGAATCAGAAAGTATGCTTTCACACAGACACTACTTTTTTTTCTTCTTTTCGTATTCCTATAATCAAAAAGGCATTCTAAGTGCTTTTTGGTGAGTTTCTTGTGTCAAAAGGACTGAGACACATACAATAAATAATGAAATAACACTGGATTGCAATTCATTTGGTCAATTTGATATAAATATATTAAGGGAAATCACATCATTTCCCAGACAATTTGAGACACGAAAAATAGGTAAAATACTTGGCTCAGTAAAGAAATTGCTTATCCAACTTTAGTAGTAACACATTGAAGAGATTAATCTCCTTTGCTGAAAGCTCTTCTGCAGTGGTAGATCTGTCCTTTTCCTCCCCTGTGAAATATGGAAATGTGCCTACAAAGATTTGTGAAAATAAACAGCATTCTTTGCCAAGGAAAACGTAAGTTGAAAGCATCCTGGTTTTATATCTGTATGGATTATAACCCATCCTCTCCAGAAATCTATCATTTGTTATCTTAAAGACATGTAATCTTTAGAGCAGTATGTTGCTGAAATGCATTTTTAAATGGGAGTTTCATTTGTTACGTCACTTCAAGGCTTCTTCAGGGAGTTGGCTGTAAATTGCTACAGGCAAACCTTAAAAGGTGGAAGGGAAAAATGTGTTACTTATTGAGTGTTGACTGTGTGTTTAGCCCTGCACAAGAGAGGGAGCAAAGCATACCGTTCCCCAAGAGATACTTGGTTTATATTAGGTGATATAATACAAGAACACAGATTTTCTGTAGAACAAGAGAAGGCCTGGGTGCAACAAGCTGTTAACGTATAGGGTGCGTGGCAGACATTCAATTTATAGTGGATCATCTCTGGAGAGTATGATGGAAAAATATATATTAAAGAGATGTGAAAGGGCAAAGGCATAAAGGAAAAAACAGAGATACAAAGTTGAGCAGAAGACAGACTCCACTGAGAGAATACTTTCCAGTTACCTGTTTCTTAGTATTGAATTATTCTTTAATAAGTAAAAACATTTCAGATTCTTTCAACACTCTAGTAGTAGATTATGAGAAATCTCTGTGCTCTATGATTTACATGTTATACTACTGAGTAAAGGGGCATATATTTAAAATTCATATATTTGCATGGATCTGAACTTATTTGTATAAAATTAAAAGGAGTGTTGCCTGTATATTGTCTTTGAGCCACTCAGGCTTCCACTTTCAAAATAATTTCAGGATTTCTGACTCCTTCGCACACATACTGTCTCCTTAATACCTTGACCTTTCACTCTTATCTTTATATACTCAAAAGAGAACAGTGTCTACATTTAGCTTGTATCTGGGGCTAAAGTGTAGCAGTTCTACCACCTGATGTCCCCTCCTTGGCTGAGAAGGGAAATTGGGGAAAAAAGGGAGAAGCCCCATGGGTTGAAGTAGAAATGTTTTCAATGAAATAAAACTAATACAATCACCAACATAAAATGCACAGGTTTATACTCAGTCTGGTCCTTAGCTAGTCCTCATGAGGCAGAACAAGCAGGAGGCCAAGACAGAGAAGTCACAGGAATAGGAACTCTCTACCCTCACTAATCTCCCTCCTTTTATAATGAGCTTGATGTCAGTGGTGTAGGATACACCTGTGAGTCAGCTTGGGGCAGTGCCCTGACTGAACCTCCCAGCTGACTTGAGGCTCCTCATGGCCTGCCTGCTATGGCTGGCCAGTGGGGCTGTGCCTGGAAAACCAGGAAAAACATGGGAAAGAAATGCTTTAAGTAAGGAAAAACTGATCTGTAAGAAAGCAGTGATTGAGCAGATATGAGAAAAGATGAAAGATTTCCTGCATGTGAGAGATTTTTTTTTTTCTATTTAATTATGTTCTGTGTAGTACCGGCTGGCCCTTCCTCTACTCTCTCGCCAACATTGTTCCTTTAAAACTCACAGAATTTGATTTCAAGCTTCCCACTGCAGTTTTCTCTTCCATCAAGCAGACACAGCACACGCATGCTTCCTCTTACTGAGAAAAATCTTCCCAAAGTTCTCTGAACACATCTATCCATTCACCAATAACTTTTTACTGTCCTTGGAATTCCCAGTTTCATGAGGACTGTGTGGGTGAGAGAAGTTCTGGGTTATCTACAGTTCTTAACCAAGGGTCGGGGGTGACGCTTAAGGGACAGAAGTAAAAAGGAAGCCAAATCCCCATCAGCAGTGCAAATAGCATTTTTGGTAACATTTCCAGGAGACAGCATGGTTGCCAGACCAGGGTATCTCTGCTGGTCCATAAGGATGCCTGCAATGGGAAATGCATTATCCATTAAAAAAATCTGGAGACAGGTCTGAAATTCACTTTTTATGGTCTGTGTGTCTTTAATGATATTTCTTTTATGGTAGAGTTTCTGTGATAAATTCATTCCTCATTAAAATGTGCACACAAGATATGGAAGGCCAGAAGTTTAAGGACTTTGCTTTCCCACTTTTACTCATAAGGAGAGTGAAAACAAAAGAAATTTATCGTTCCAGGTGCTACTTTGCACTATACAGAGTAGCTACAAATCTTTACATCAAAAATAACCATCAGAGAAGGGCTGAGTCTGCATTACAATCTAATCCGTTGTAGGATTATAAAAGAAAAGACAAGATGAAAGAGCAGTGCAGAGCTTTTTGCTCTGCAGTGTTTCTGCATAAACAATGTCTACATATCCTTGAGTTTAACAGATTTTATATTTAGGCTGAGGATTTAGTTGAGTCAAAGAGAGAAGAATCAGGTGCTATTACAGTAGGTGGGGGGATCTTAGCCACATTGTGGATGTGAGAGCTCTGATGAACTTCAATGTCTTTTGGCTATGTGACATGAATTGTCTCATGACAAACAGTGTTGGTGTTTGGGAGGCAAAGAGCTATCTCTAGCTCTCCTGGTACCTTGGTAAAACCATAGCTTTGTTGCATGCATTATAAATACTGCACAGGAGTAGAGCTAAGGAGACATAATAATTTGTCTCACAATGCTGATTGTTATTCAGCAAGCCTGTGCTCCCTGGTGCTTTCCCACCGTGGGAATTCACCTCTCTGCCTTCACACAACCTAACGAGCCCAGGAGACCTCCAGCGTGTGACCCAGGCAGTGGTGCAGGCCTCTGGGTGCTGGCAGCGATTATTACCATTAATGGCTGAGCAGAGGTGACAGGATTAGCCTGGTATTACCCACAGATACAGATGACAAGGAGCTGGGAAAGGGGAGGAATCAGTGTTCACTCTTCTGCAACTGTGACTCTTTGAAGTGTCAAATTTTGCAGAGTTCCCCCTACAACAGTGGGGTGGGGAAACTCCTGTCTTGCCCAGGTGCTGCTGGTCTTCAGTCAGTGTTGAGGTTGAGTGTGCTGGATAAGACAGTCAGATGTGGAGGAATCTGGGCAAAGAAGTTAAAAGACACAAGAAGAGCTGAAGGCCAGGAATGAGGCTACTGCATGCCAGTCATGGATCACCAGCTGATTGGTACACTTACTTCAGCCTCATTTGGCCTGTTTTCATTTATAACAGTGAACAAGTTAAGGAAAAGGTCTGGGTTGGCTGGAGAACATTTTCTCGGGAGGCTTTGAAATTTGTTATCATTCCAGTGCAGAACAAGGTCTATCACTTGTAACATAAACTTAATGAAAGTATGTAAGAAGGTTTTTTTACATAAAACAGCGCACCCAGAGTAACTGTTAGCTCCTCTAATTTCTGAGAAAGCCAGGTTTAAGCAACAGCTCTTCCAGTGCCAGGGCAGAGTCTCAGAAATATCTTCTTTCCTAGGTGCACTCTATGGGAGGATCTGGGAAACTTCTTCCTTTCTCACTTGGAAGAAAAAAAGTAATGTGTAAACTATCTGAATTGGCCAGATGGTTTTAGAAAGAAGGGGAGAAAACAGAAGACTCACAAATGTCGCAGAGGAGATATCAGCTCCTTTTTTTTCCATAGCACTGCTTATTAAGGTGTTAATGTGGGACGTGGGACATTTTGAGATAATTCACTTCTTTTCTAGAAAGAATATTTACCTATGTTAGGACTCTGATGAAATTTATTGGAGGATATTCTGAACTAGAAATGTGTTCTTAATAAAGGTATTTCATTTTATACAAATAACTCAGCATGACAGGAAGAATTAGAACAGAGGTTTTTCACCTCCTGACAGTATCAGAATGCCTTTCCCTCCCTCCCATTATTTGAACCATGATATTCCTAGTTTGCCATTCTACTTTCTCCCCTGCCCCCTCTTCTTAATAGTTCTTGAACTGGAGGACTCCAGGGGCACTGCTACTTCTGGCCAGGAATATCTTCCCTGGACAATGATGATTTTGTATCTTTCTCTCAGACTCTCCCTAGAGAGATGTAATGAGGCACTTAAATTGTAACTAAGAAGCTCTCACGCTTCTAATATTGTATCTACCCTTTTCAGCTAACTGTAGAAAACAACTCCTAGAGTGTAAATAGCATACAAGCATGAAATCCATCAGGGCTATCATCTCAAAGATGCAAAGGTTTATTAGCTGAAATATCTGGAGTACTTGTTCCCAAACTGGACTACCATTAAATGTCTAGAAAATTACACTCCTGAGCACATCAATCACCTATGTATAGGGTAAGCACCACCATCACATTGTTAAGACTTCCATCATCCTGAGTGAAATGGAGACACAGTGTCTGTATGCCCTTTCTCCTTAGCATTTTTAAGGACAGTCATGATGTTGTGAGTCAAATCCAGCAGGGATAAAATAGCTCTATTAAGATTTCTGGGTCAGTTCCAACTCATCTCCCATCTCAACTCTGATCTTCCTCGGAAAGGTTTTGATTTTGCACTCATTAAATGAGAACCAGGTTAGAAGTTAATTGAGTTTGCTTTGATAAAGTCTGAATTATTCAGTATCATGGAACATAGTCATGCAAGTTTTTTTCTCCTCTTATGTTTTGTTTTATTTATCTACAATTGAAGTTCCTAAACCAAGGAAAACAAACTTTGGATTTGTAATCAATATTTTCTTTGCATCCCTGCAACCAACAACACAGGGTGAAAATGTCATATTCAAGATAAATGGGCTTTGAAAATATACGTTTTCTGTATAATTCACAACAGAGCCACATTAAAGAAGCATTTTCTTTTCAATATTCTCTTGTACAGGGGGAATTGTCTGGCAGAATGAGCATAGGTGTTTCAAAGAGGTAAGTATCTTTCTCATCTCTGCCTAGGTATAGCCCCCTTACTTCATGCTCTCTAGGAGAGTAGCTTTTTTAATTTTTCCAGATATTCCAAACCAAAAACTCCATCATTTTTTCTTTTCTATTCTTTTAATTTCATCTAAAACCATTATTATAAAAAGAACTTTTTAAAAATGGTTAGAAAAAATTCTTTCTAGAAGTGAGTTTTAGCAATTTTCTCCATTGAAAACCTTTATGAAAGTGAAGAAGCTTAAAGAATATTTTCCTGTATTTTTTACTATTTTAAGCATTCATCTTCTAGAACTGTTACACTATTCACCTGCACCACTTGACTTTAAGTTGTTTAACACTATATATGTTGTACATTAATAATAATATAATGATTTCTTGGAAAGAACTGTTTCAGATTGCTCACATCACTGATATGTATTATGGCTTATCTCACCACATAGTTCAAATATATTTTGACTTCAATACTCTGCATGTTTTGTGTTCAAATACTCTGTAGATATTAGTATTTGATATTAGAGATATTAATATCATGCATTAATATATAATATATAGTATATATAATATATTGCATATAGTACATATTGTTAGATATTAGTATTTGATATTAGAGCCAAAAGTACTGTTTTAAATATAAAGTTATTGTTTTCTGTACTTACTGAATTTATACAGATAATTTCTTATTTTCTCAAATTATTCTATTAATTTTGTACACTTTTTTCAGATCTTGCTGTGTAAGGACAATATGAACAGTGAAATGGAAAGTGTCTTGTAGGGTGGCTGTATGGCAAGTATTCAAAATCATGTCAAATTGTTTCTGTTCCCTGAATGCATGAGAGTGATTCTTTGAATAGGCGAAGGCTGTAGACTGGGCATCTGTGGATACTTTTCTGTCAAAGAGAGTGCTGGCAACTGCAAAAAAAGGAAATGTTACACAAAGATTTTCAACCTTTTCCTTTCTTTGGCTGTGTAAACTTTACCTACAACACTCGGCTTATGCCTCTTGTCACGCTTGACCACAGCAATGTAGAAAAGTAGCTGTGGCTAAAGGAGAAGTTAGTAGCTGAATATCAAATCAGACAAAGATAGAAGCAAAGATAGAAGCATTAGCTGGGGTTAAAGAAACAGATCATCATCAGATTTTACATTTGTTGCCTTGGCTGAGCATCTTTTTGCTCTGTTCATTGTGCAGCTGGGAATTCTATTAATCTCACAGTTTCTGTAAGTCCACATAATGACAATGGCAAAAAAAAAGAAATGAAATATTTTTTAAAAGTGTTCTGGATTTTTGCAAAGACCTTTGGGATTACTGTTGATCACTACTTGGACATCTGGTACTTAACATGTTGTACTCTGATGGTAAAAACATCCTTACTGTCTGCAATGACTAAATTAGTTTCTAAGCTTTGGCTTTAATACATCAATAATTTCAGTCCTGACTGGAACTCATTAAACAGATAAATTGTAAACATTTCTAGTAAAAATTCTAGGACTGGAGCATCTCAAGCCTTCATCTCCATTTTTAAACTACCTGCTACTTCTTCCAGTCATTACAACCTACAGAAACAGTGAAGGAAACATTGCAATTCCATGATTTTATGTTGAGTGTGAGGTTTCAGTTTTGTCACCTGCTCCATAGGAATTACTGCCCAATGTTTATCAAGAATAAACTAGCATGTTCTTAGAACCAAGGCAATCACCATCAAATTCCACAAGCTTTATTCCTGTATGCAGATCCTTGAATACTACAGCACTGGGCAGTAAATACATACATCAATTTTTTTCTAACAGATGTACAGGGTTAGTGTGCATGTAAATGAAATATTTTCCTATCCTTTACTAGTGCAAAAGCATTTATTGCATGAAAAAACAGGATTCTTAACAAAGGGAACCCTATTCTTGTCTCTGTAGTTCTTTCTGGAAGATGAGCAATGCCAATGGGCACAAACTGGAACATAGGAAGTTCAGTCTTAACATAAGAAAACACTTCTTTACTGTGAGGGTGACAGAGCACTGGGACAGGCTGCCCAGAGAGGTTGTGGAGTCTCCGTCTCTGGAGACATTTAAAACATATCTGGACGTGTTCCTGTGTGATCTACTCTAGGATCCTACTCTAGCACAGGGGTTGGACTAGATGATCTTTGGAGGTCCCTTCTAACCCCTACCATTCTGTGATTATGTGATTTTGAAGAGGGCCACAGAAAGAGCAATGACAACTAAACTATGAATTTGCAGATGCGCCGACCGAACAAAGGGAATTGGCATGATGGTGGTTTCTGCTGTGATCAGTTGGTAGAGAAAAGGTAATGTATTCTTATCCCACTGGTTTTGCCAGCATACTCGCAATGGGTCTAAAATGTGGGCTATTAAGTCTGATGTGCCTTCTAGCATCCTGAAGTTCCTAAGACTTTCAAAGAAATAAATTAATAAATCTTTTTTTGCTGTTTTTAAGGAACAATTTTCCCAGTTTCTTTTGTTATGAAATGATCTTCCCCTCTACTTACATTCTCCAAATCTTCCTCTTTGACCTCAGTTTACATGTACTGAGAACTTAATGTTCTTTCTTATTCAGTTTGATTATGGCCTAGTATGGTCCATTTTCAGTACAGGACTTGGTTTTGAAATTTAAGTAATACTTCAAACACTGTCCCATACTTTGATTTAGCTGTTAATGTCTTACAGAGAATGTCACTCTCCTATTAAGAGCTTCAGTAATTTTAAGTTGTTATCCCAGATGCATTAACAATGCACAAGACAGAAACGTGATTTGATTGACAAGGAGATATTTTAGTTGGAAAAGTCATGAATGTAAACTTGACAAATGAGCAAGCATGACATGAAGATAACAGGAGAAAAAGAACTGGAAAATGGCATGAGATTTTTTACAAAATTGCTTTTCTGATAGAGCCACATTTCAAGCTGAATGATTAGCACTTACTCAGCAGATCACCATGCACTGACCTTGGCAGTATCACCATGGTCAGATTTGCATACATATTCACATGCCCAAACAATTCTAAAATTTTCCATTACATTAGGCACAAACAGGTTTCTTTTCTCTATCATCATGCATGAATGTCTTCTCTTGACACCATATTCCTCTTGAAATGAAAATAGCAAGTTACCTCTTACAGTAACTCAGCACTCTGGAGCAGTGCCACCTTATAGCTGTCTCCCTGAAAAGCCCAGTGCCACATTAAGCCTGTTTTCTGTGTAGTGATTCCTCTTCTTCTGTAGTTATTAAGTAATGACAAAACAGTGATTATCCATGTTTGGGTTGTGGTACCACCTACTTTTGGTTCATTTTCATTGTGTAACTCTAAGAGCTTGATATAGCCTGGCCTGTTATCAGGTGTTGCCTATTAACACTGATAGTTGTACCAGAATAGCAATGGAGTTAAGGCTGGATTCTTTCTGCAAAAATAAGGTGGGAGATGGCAAAAAAATTTTCCTTATGCTCTTAGTCAACACTTAGCAACACCTGGAGGACACCGTGTTCTACAGTAAGTGGCATATTCTATAGGAAAAACTCCTTGTTCTTCTAATGCCTTCCGTAAATTTTTGTTTTCAAGTTGACTTACCTCTTTAGCATAGCCACTCACTTGGATACTAGAGCTGCACAGAAGATGGAAATCCCACTTCCTGCAAGATTTTAAATTTTAAGATATGGATTTGTTTCAGTTCTAAATGAAACCTGATCATCTGCTAATTATTTATGTGGAAAAAATGTTATATTACAGTATTTTTTTTTTTTTTAAAATGATGTTAATATATATTATTTACACAAATAGTACCCAATTAATCTGCAGACTTTTAATGAAATATTGCTTCACTGGTAAAAATTGAAATATGTTTCTCTAAAATCTATCAAAATGGGACTAAATCCTAGGGAATACTTCATCTGACCAGTCAACAGGCGTCTACTGTATACTGCTGAGTGTATCAACATAACACGTGTTTAAGGGTAAAGACTTGAGAGTGAGAATTTGATTCAGTTCTTACACATATGTGAAACTCTTTAATAAATCCTGGCTGATTTCCCTGCCACTATGGGAGAATGTGGTTCTGCAATAAATCATGTATCATATTTTCCAGTCCTATGGAATACGAATGTCTTAATTGGAATAATTTGAGATTTTGTGTCCAAAAGAAAATTTTGAAAAAAAACTAATACCATTTGATTCAGAAATTTTCAGGTTTAGCTGAAGAACAAGTCTATTGAAACTTTTCCAAACACCTCTAACTTCTTCATAATTTTGTCTCCTTTTCTTCACTTTCCAGTCCAGAAAATGCAATCTCTTCAATACTGCCATTTTTAATGGTATAACATTGCTTGCTAAGGCAAGTAAACAGCATAATGTCTAGTCTTGGATACGTCATAAGGAAGAATTTTTATATTCAGAAAAAATTTCTTTACAGTGAAGTTTTCTGTCTCTTTGACACTTTTGACAGCTGAGACTGAAGTCCTTGAGACAGTGCTCCTGCAGGTGTTAACTACAAGGGGTACTCAGCTCAGCAAAAAGGTTTCTGCATTGATAGTACAAAATAAATTTCAGATTTTATGAATTATATATAGGATCTCATCTACAGTACCATAGAGGAAGATGGATTGGAAGGGACATCTGGAAACTAATTGATTCAAACTCCTGCTCAAAGCAGGGCAAACTCTCAAGCTATTTCAGGTCGTTCAGGGCCTTATGCTGAACAGAGATGTCATATCTTCTCTGGACCCCTCTTCTATGATTTTCCCTGTGAATCATTTTCACTATGAATAATTTTTTTTTCCTTCTTCAATCAAATTCCCTTCGTAACAGTTTGTGATTGTTGCCCCTTCTTGTTTTGCAATGTCTTGCTGAAAAAAAAAGAAGCATGAACCCCATTTCTCTGTAACCTTTAGGTAGTTGAGGGCAGCAGTTACATTTCCTTTCTCCTCTCTCCTTCTCTTCTCCATGCTGAGCAAAACCAGTTCTCTCAGACACTCTTCTGCCAAGTACTCCAACCTCCTGACCAGTTGCTGACCCTCTGTTGGATGCTTTCTCTTTTGCTGGTCCCTCACTTGTTCTGGAGGGCCCCAAACTAGACACAGTATTTCAGATGAAGCATAACAAGTGACAAATAGATAGAAATAATTACTTTCCCTGACCTTCTAACTGCACTTTTTCTAATGCTATGTTTCATGCAGCTGCTCTTGTTTGCTGCAAGACCATACTGCAGGTACACATTCAATTTGTTGTCTACATGGACAGGTCATTCTCAGCATAGTTGTTTTCTAGACAGCTGGAGCCCAAACTGTAGTGTTGTACGAGGTTATTCTACTCCAGGTGGAAGAATTTAATTTGCCATAGCTGAACTTCATGAAACTTCTCTCAAGCAAGCCTTACAGCTGAAAGGCATCTCTAATCTCCAACATGTCTATCTACAGATAATCCACACGGACATTTGATTCATCAGGCTCAGAACATAGAACATGCAACTGAGACATTTCCAAAGAATTAGCAAATAGATTTAAATAGAGAAATTACTCTGTGTATGGCTAACAAACTCCTTCATCTGTGGCTGGCCTCCCAGTGAAGCAGAAACCTAAGCAGTATTTTGAATATTTGGACTGTCTCTTTGCTCTCTTTGCAACACCAAGACCAGTAATATCTGAGAAAATAACTTCATTCACCTATTTATATTAGAAGCTATAGCATTTCTTAGGGTAAAATCTGGTACTTAAGCAGAACGTCCACTATAGTCATCTTAAGAGGTATGCTGTAGTTTTCAGTGTATTTTGTAGATCCACATAGCAAAAGTATTTTTCTTGCATGTTTTCAGTTTGATGAGTTTGTGATTGTCAATTTTTCATGCCTTTGTCATTTTTGGAGGTCATGCTTTAACCTACATCAGTAATGTTTGCATAGCACGAACAGTGCTTGCAGTACCTTGACTTATCACATTCATTTCCACTGTTGTCAATTCAATTGGACAAGAAATAGTTATAGCCTATTGGAAGGTCAGATATGATTAAAGGAAGAGTTTCCTACCTATGTGAGAGGTGCTTTTTTCTATAACCTGGTGTCATATAATTTCATCTGATGCTACAGAATTCATGTACACCAGTCAGCTATCTCAGTGCAGTGGCGTGTTATTCTATTCACACTCAAGCAATACCCACACTACATTTATAGCTGAAACATTTAGTTTATGAGAAAGATCTTTAATACTCTCATGCAGTAGTGTAATTGTCATGTGCAAAGAGAAAGGGAGAAATCTGTGCAAACTCTTTCAAGCAAGCCATATTCTCATGCTTCAGAAAAAAAAATAAAAAATCTTGTCATTCAAGTGGTTGATTTTAAACAGTTATCCAAGGATAAAAAGTACTTAAGGCTCATATGAGCTTTGAAGAAATTGTGTAGGAGGGATCAAGGGAAGGAGGTCACCCTGCTTGCTAAGTTATGGACATGAGAGAGAACTACAGTCCTAGCACAATATATCCCTGCGTGGATGAAATGCAGCTATCATATGGAGGCAGCATCGCTGTCATCACCAATAGCTGCACAGATCAAAGCTGGTGGATGTGTCTTTGAGTGTTTCTTTTTCTTCTGTATAGAACATCGCATCAGTGTCACCTGTGGTCCAGGGGAATTGCTGTGATACCACCGAGAGGTTTGTTGGCACAAAGAACAAGGATAAAAGATCAGAAAAAGAAACTAAAGAAGATGTTCAAGCCAAGAGCTGGAGCAATGGGGTCATGTTCTGATTTACCTCTAGGGGATTAAAGTTTGTTCTTTAAAACTCAGACTTTTGTATGTACCTTGAAGACCACAATTGGTTTCATTGTCTTTTAAGTTGGACAGCTGTACAAACTCTGAAGTGTTGTCAGGTTAGGGGGTCACACTTGCTTTGAACTGTACTTCATTCTGATTCTAGATATTTTGCTGCATGTTTACAACAAAAAAGGCAGGGTCCAGAAGTTAAATTTAAAATACATAAGAGAAAGTTCTCCCAAAATAATTGCATATCAAACTGCTTTCTATTGTGTAAGGAGGACTTCTGTAGCACTGGAGGATATGTAACTCCAAATGTTCTTCTTGTGTAAATTGATGTAATCCCACTGAAACTTGTGGAAAGGTACCAAACCAAAGAAAAAGGTCTCATTTATAGGCACCATCCTGGTGTAATTCATGGTGTAATAGGTAGTTAGTCTACTAATTCCTTCATATCATGGATTAATTCTTGAGGTCAAAGGGACAATTCTGTAATTCATAACATAGTTATCTCACACATGTGTAACCAGAGAAATCGAAAGATGGTGTTATGTTTTATTGAATATCCTGACAAACTGAATCAAGTTATAGAACAAAAAGTGTCATATTATTGACTGAAAAAAAGACAAATACAGATCAGTTACTAAAAAGAAATGGGAGCTAGAGGAGAATGAGGCAGAGAAAACATGAACATTAAATACCTTTGTTTCATAACGAAATATTGACAGTAACCAGATCTTTAAATGCATCAATTTAAAAATTAAAATGTATGAAAAAATAGGCTAAATACATTTTAGATGAGATAGAAAGATAGATATATTCAAGTAAGGAAGTCCTGATTCACCTTAGGGTACTAAAGGAACTAGTCAATGTAATAACAGAATCACTAACAATTAAATTTAAGAATTGTGAAGAAATGAGTAACAAACATAGTATTTATCTTTGAAAGGGAGAGTATGGAGGACTTGGAAAATCATAGCTTACAGCACTCAAATTTAATCCCTGCAACAAATCATTATGAAATCAGTTTAAGTATCTAGAAGGTAAGACAGTTATAAAAACTATCCCCCATTAGTTCTTTCAGAATAAATAAAGCCAAACTTTTTTTTTTTTTTTTCCCCCTGATAAAGCAAGTGATTTAAAGGATAAGAGAAAGGTAGTAAATGTAACATACTTTGACTTCAGTACCATTTTTGGCACGGTCACAAACGGTATTCTACAATTCCGTGTTTGTCAGAAGTATGCTGAGGAAGCATAGTAAAGATCACATTGTCATCAGGTAGGCAAGCAATTGGCCAGAAAAAAATCACTGAGAACAAGTACTTATCACCAACTTTTTAGCATCTTGAGAGCTCAAAGGGCACTCTTTGGAGCTCAGTTATATTTGATATTTTCTACAGTGACAGACGATAGTACAAAAGTTCAATTTATATGGTTTGAAGCTGATACCATGAAGGCAGGACTAGCAAACATTTTAGGCCAAAATCAGGATAAGAACAAAAAGTCAGATTTGAAATAGAACCAGTGTCATTAAATCAGAAAGGTCAAAAAATAAAAACACTGGATAACAAAAACCGATGAGATTTATAAAAGTTCATAAAAGCAAATACTGTTTTGAACTCTGCTTTTTGGTACATTCCATGTAAAAAAAAAAAAAAAAAAGACAACTAATGTGTTATTGTTTTACAGCTGGTGAAGTCTCACTTGCAGCATTGCACTATGACAAAGATTTTGCCAAACTAGAGTGTATCTAGAAAGAACAAGAAGAATGCTAGAAGACAAAAAACCCACACACAGTCACTGTACTTGTTCCAATACAGACCTCTGAGGGAAAACCACTTATCATTGATCTCAATTCTGGACATTGAGCTGTTGACCACTACCCTCTGGATGTGACCATCCAAACAATTCCTCATCCACCAAACAGTCAACACATCAAATACATGTCTGTCCAACATGGAGAGAAGGATGTTGCAGGTAACTGTGTCAAAGGCCTTACAGAAGTCCAGATAAATGACACCTGTAGCTCTTTCCTTGTCCACTGATGTAGTTACTCCATCATAAAAGGCCACTAGTTTGGTCAGGCAGGATCTGCTCTCAGTGAAGCCATGCTGGCTGTCTCGAATAACCTCCCTGTCACCCATTAACAACTCATGATGATTAAAGTAATTTATATGGTTTATTTCACAAAGTCTAATATACTGAAGTTGGCAAATAGGAAATTCAGACTGATGGTTCATTTATAATTAGCTATGGAGCCAAGGTACAGGTGTCAGAATATAATAAGAAGTTGTTTTGTGTTGAGGCTTTCAGTTGAATGCATTGCAACATCACTTGGCCATCACCTTTGTATCAGGCTATGTATTCCTGAGTTGACTCCCAGAATATCTGGATCTTACAAGGAATTTATGCACATGAATAACTTCCTGTCTAAAGCAATTTCAATGATTCCACTGGGAATACTCACATGAATAAAATTAAGCCTATATGAGAGTGTCTTGGGGAATCCTAAGCAGGAAATATAAGAATTAAGTTCCCAATAGGACCATTAATATAGCTACATTGCATTTACTACATGTATTTATGATACTGTATCCATAATACACAGTATGTTAAACAGTTTACAAGAAAAGTGAGCGCAGAGAATACTGAACAGCTTGCAGTTTTTCGGTGTTATTCCTGGTCTTCATGGCAGGTTTTCTTAAGGGAATCTCAAGAATTTTGCTGTGTACGTTTCAATGAGACATTTTTATTCTTTCTTATTATATTTTTTTTTCAACTTCAGTATATACATGCCCATGAATAAAATGGCTTTAGCTCAAAAAATGGAATGTCACGGAAAGTTTCTGACACTGTTGTTGGAAACAAAATACTTTTCAGCAAGCCAATGCCCTTAGAAGTCCCTCAGAAACAATCCAGCTAAACTAAATGTCCTGGTTTGTCAAACAAGGACGCTATTCCAAGATAATTAATATATACTAGCACATAAATTTAAGGGCATGAGCCACAGCTCTTATACCAAGTTTACACTAATGTAATTCCACTGACTTCACAGATAAATCAGAATCAAATTTGATGAGGCTCAGCATTAAGCCTGTGCTAGAGACAGCTTTGAAAGAAGCCACCTGAGCTTGTGCAGGAAGTGGTCTTCTGTGGACTCAGTTAAATTTTCACATCCATTACACCACAAGTGTGTGATAGATATTTTACGATTTCCAGGGCTCCAGATAGTATATGAATCTCCATTATAATGGGATTGGTTGTTTCATTTTTTTTATTGTACTAGATCATTAAAATTTTACATCTTATTTTACAAATTTCCAGTTTTTACTGCATTGGGAAAATATTTGAAAATGTGTCCAGCTGCATTTATTTCAGAGCTCTTTTTTGCATCTCAAATTGGTTGTCTACGTAATTTCCATAATGCAAACAAAAGCACAACATTATTACAATTTGCTAAGTATAAATTTCAATGAGAAAAAAGAATTTAAAAGAAAAAAGCAAGGCTTCTGAAAATTTTAGTATGTCTTAAAAAAAAAGCTACAGGGAAAACAGTCTAAGGTAACACTTCCCTTCAAGAAATAAAAGAGATTTTTAAAACTATGTTACATAACAAACCAAATATGACTGAGATAAGAAAGGAATTATATATCAGTTGAGACCATTTTTTTGTTCAGTGCTGCTTAATAACAGTATTTAAACAAAATGTCATTAATACTATTTTCAGAAGAGGATGATTTCTGCAGGGCTTTGAATACTCCTCCAACCTGCCACACATTCCAGCTCCCTGTGAAGGTCCATGCTGTGTTACACAGCCATGACCTCACCTCCCCAGGAGGTAGTAGCAGATGAGTCTGCTCAGAAGTAGCCCCTCCAGAACCAGCCTGGTAAAATGCAAATCAGCCCCAGACCTGTACTTTCCTGTGCTGTTGACTCCTCTCAACAGCTTTGGTTTCAAAGGAGTTAAAAGTTTTATATGAGGTGCTCAGCACAATCTAATATTTAAATCCCGGAAGAAAGCCTGTGCCAAAAATCCAAAATAAACTTCAGTGAAGGAAAAATGGTGTAATTCCTCCTTTTGGGCACATATTTGTGTTCAGCTCCTGAGGTTCAGGGACAATTTGCAACAGCATGTAACATTTACCAAATAATTTGTCCTGCTGTGTCAACTACTTGCCCACAGTATAAATTCAAAAAACTGTATTTCAAAAATAAAGTCTTTGACTGGTAACATATAAGATTCAAGAGGAATTTGAGCCTGCATTCTCTGAGTATATTCTGAATTCCTTGTTATTTCATTATCTAAATTTGCAATGGTCAAATTTCTTGCCTAGCCCTGTTCAGGCCCTCTACACAAACTGAATTTCATCCATTAAGCAGATTGAGGACGTTCCTACTATATTGTTAGTGTCATTGTCAGCAATTATTTATGTTTAAGAGAATGTGTGCAAATGTGCTTGGATTCGTATGTGGTAGTATTGTCCAGAAACTTGTCCTCATTGGTGGGAAAAAATGTATAATTTCATTTTAAATGAGTCGCTTCTTATCCTCTACTTTAGCTTTATTAAAAGCTGGTAATTACTCTGCTAGCCTTGCTCAGTATGTATTATTTTATCTCATGTTATTAACTGCTGTAATTACTATCCCTGCAGTTTGGAAAGAGCTCAATATTCTTTTATTGGACAGACGGCTTACCAAAATTTGGGTAAGTCTTAGGCCAAATCCCTCCAAAACATTAGCCCCGAGAACAATTCAAACTACAGATATATGAATATGTGGCTATTTTTGGTATTATGCTGCAGCAAGCAATAGAAGAAAAAGTCAGGGTTTCTGTAATGCTTTTCTCCTTACACTCCCAAATGACATGGATCAAGTAGGATGTAAATAGGTCATCTCAGTGTGCTGCAGAGTCTTGGTACCACTTTTTCAAATTAGATGCCTCCTGCCATGTTCTTTGGGAGAAGTAGCTTCCAATTTACTTCCAAGCAAGTCGACTTGAAATAAGCCCTTTCAGTTAACATTCAGAAGATCTGACCTTACTCTGAACTTTTCAATGCCAATGCAGCCTTATGCCCATCAAGGCAACCATTTAGGACTTGGACCTCCATAGTTTCTTTCACCAGACTCAGGCTTAAAGGAAGAGGTTAATTGGCTTTCATTAAAACAAAGAATAGCTGGAAAACATGAATTAACTTTTCAACACAAATCTAAAATAGAAACTGGAACCTTCAAGGTAGGTGGAAGCTGAAAACAAGTGCTTTAATTTTAACTTATGCTACTGAAATAGTAGAGGAGAAGAGAACAGTTGTGAAACAGTGAAAGAAGGCACCATGTCATCAAAGGAGAGGTGGTAAGTCACTAGCGCTTTCTGTATGTGTGGGTAATTACTGCTTACAGAAAACTGAGGAGTTAGCTGAAGACCTGGGATTTTTATAACCAGTAGTTTGAATGATTAATTATTCGTGAGAGTCAGATCCAAACCACCTTGCTCAAAATAAGTCATCTTCTCCAAAGTGTCACACTGACTTGAGCTTACCAGTTTGAAGACCAGGATGTTTATCATGGTGGGTGAGAGTTCAAGTTCTGGCCTTAGCTTGGGCCCAGATGGTCATTTTGTGGATTTCATCACTTTTAGTCCTGAGGCATACCGTTGTCTAAGACTAGGTCAAAAGCCTGCTCAGCCACTGATAAAAAATGTATACTTATCCTTGCTCTAGGGTGTTCATTTGTACCTACACATGAGGAGCATTGGTGCAAAGTGATTACAGATTTAGGGAGTTTTGTCTGCCTTCCCATTTTTATTCTCTTTCCTATACCTTTTCCTCTCACGTTCTTCAAGCGGGCAGAGCTGAAGGGGAGGACGAGGAGGGCGAGTCCCCACGTCCTCCAGGAATGACTGTTCAGGGAAGAGGACATTCCTTCTGCTGTGAAGGGACAAGTTCCAGGTCTGTCATGCTGCTCATCTGTCTCAGTGGCCTGGTTTTAGTTCTGGTGACAAACACTTGCCAGTGAGTTGCTCATTGACTCCTGCTTTCCTCCACATACAATCCATATGTAAAAGACCCCAGTTATAAATTCTCAGCAATGTCTTCTACTTGACTGTTATCACCTTAAACAAATTGCTCACTCCAGACCTTATCTTCCTTTCCTTCATTTTTCAAATAGAACTTCCATGGTGTTCAATGAGACCTTTGTTTAATTATGAAGAGTTTAATTTGAAAAGGAAGAAAGATAAGTGTTATTGTTCTCTGATCATTGCTATGACATTCATTCTCAAATGTAGCACAGAAATTTCAAAAGTACTTGCTAGTTTGGACAAAATTATTCTAAACAATAAAATTGCTTTCTTTCTGTCAAAAATGCTCAGTGTCAGCTATGCATGAGAATAAGAAAATGCTACATCCCTTATGATAACATAAGGTAAATATGTTTCACTGGATATTGAATGATTTGAAACATACCATATCATTGGCTGATTTGGAGAAAGACAAGAAAATAAACGATACAACTCTTTCTTAGCTCTGCCTTTCAAAAAGCTAAACCACTGTGTTGCTCTGTAAGTAAAGTATGACTAGCCTGAAGCTGAGAAGTATAGCTAATTGCATGATTTTCTAAGACAAGTCACGCTAATTTGTTCTAATGTTTGCATTTCCATTTTTATGAGTTTCTCTAGTTTCCATAAAGTTTATAATTCTGTTCTAAACCTAATGAAAAACATTTATGGTGACACTTGGCTTGTAAAAAATGTAGAACTCTATGACTTTGTGGTTTTAACTGTAGTTATTATACAGGATGTCTTTAGTAAGAACAATATCTTAAGGTGCAAGGAGCACTTCATAAAGTAGCTCAACAATATCTCCATAATAGAACATTAATGGACTGACTGGACACATCACTCCTACATTAAAGGATGGGCACTCATGTGAGTGTCTGGATACATAAAAATGAGGAAGCTGAGAGACAAGTCAGCTATCCTTTATGTAGTATATGTACAGATTTGTGTACAATCTTTATGTATATGTACAGATTTGTGCCGATTACTCTCCCTTGTTCCTCCAAAATGATAAAAAATATGCTTTACACTAGGGTTTACTAAATTAAAATTCAAGTGCAGGAACACAAATCATGTAGATACAAACTCTCTGGATTGTCTGCATTACAAAAATTTCTGTGCTTGACAGTGAGTCTTAAAAATGAACTGGTTGGCAAAATAATACCTACTACTTCGTAGTAATGAAAACCAAAACAAATAATACATAAGTTGAATCCTCCTTGAGATTCATTTGACCACTAGCTGCCAGGTTCTAGGGTAAAGAAGTGTAGGCCACCCAGGTGGGCCATGAGCAGCCCTGAGTCAGCTAGGAGATACAGTCAAGACAGCTGACTCACAGGTGTATCCTATACTACTTAATCATGCTCATTATAAAAGGAGGAAGATCAGTAAGGGTGGAGTTCCTCTTCTAAGGCTCCTTCAAGAACCAGGCTGAGTAGAGCTTTGCATACTTTATGTAGGTTTTTATATTAGTTTTGTTTCAATAAATCTGTTCTTACTTCAGCTCAGGGTCCTTCTCCCTTTTTTCCCTGATTACCCTTCTCAGGTGGGGAGGAGTCATTGGGTGGTAGAATAGCTGCAACAGTTTAGCCCTGGGTACAGGCTGAATGTAGACAGAGGGATGGTACTTGTTTGCTAATCATAGGTAAAGCATTTTAGAAAAAATAAAAATAATTAGCTCAAAAATAAGGACTAAGGTGAGCTGGAGAACAAACATGATGATCAGAGAAAGAATCAGTACCTTATTTTATTGATAGCTCTTCTTTAAATCCTTTTGTTTAGCTTGGATATGGCTCTCATGATTTTATGTTTCACCTGTTATCCATGGGAAAAAGGAAAGTGTCACTCATAAAATTAAGTGAAAATTACTAATGTAGTATTTTTCCTTTGGTAATGAAAATATCTCCTGGCAATGAAAGCAGAAAACTGACTATTTCTCTTGGTGATTATTACTGCTCCAGAATATGATGAATGTATTGAATATTATATTATGCTTATTTAACATTTAACCTGATCTTCTTCATCAAGAGGCACAGAACACTTATGTATCCAAAGATGTACACTTGAATAATTAATTAATAGCCATAAACAATGGTTCAGCCAAGTAGTAATTATCTGTTTAACAAATTATTTTTAGGCGACTGAATGTTCACTATACTAGATTGTTAAATGTCTTCTATTATGATTATGATAAATTTTAATCAAAATAATATTGTATGGGATTTTTTTATTGATCTAAGTTTGTCTGACATTGTTAGTGTGACTTTTGGACTCATCATTCATTTTTCTGACATTCAGAAATGTTCCCTATATTATTCTTGCCATTTCCCCATGCTTATACCTGCATACACACGTCATTTGGGTACTTTATCTGCCTCTTTGCAGTCACAAGACAAAATACACAAAGAAAATTATATGAAGAAAAGCATATTCAATCCTTCATTTTCCTCCTCAGTTTTTGAAGATGTTACTAGAGAGCAAGCCCCTCATGGATAAGAGACACTGAATATAAAGGGCGAAAGGACAAATTCTACAGTGCATACAGATCTGTTTGGTTCCATCTAGGTCAGTGGAGGCATTGCAGATTTGCATCAATGTTCAAAAGAGTCCAGTCTGGGGACCCTGGATTGTTAGTCATTAAGATATGTTTGCAAATTACTTGCTTGAACAAGTTACAGATTAAATAAAAATAATAATAATGTAGATTTACACTTTGTCTCTCCTCATTAGACACACCTGTAAATATGTATATATACCTGTAGAAAGTCACACCTTTTAGGAACTAGGAACAAATAAATACTTGATAAGAACCCTGAGTAGGTGACCTGCCTAACAGGACACCATTAAGGACAACCTCCAGTAAGGACAAACTCTGAATAACAGACAACACAAACTGCTCAATTCTCTCTTTAATTTAAATGTTATAGTGGATTGAAGTTAGACATTTACATGACAAGAAAACACCATTTCTCTTTGAATACTGCATTTATGGTTTGGTTGATAAGAGCTCTAAAATCCACAGGTGTATGTGGTTCGCCTTGGAATTTAGGCTACATAAAGACATTCTTTTTTATTTTTTTGGAACTGTGTCATTCTGCTGGGAAGATTATTAACAACAGCATCCTGGCCCGTATCAGGAATAGTGTAGTCAGCAGGAACAGGAAGGTGATCATTCACCTGTATTCGGCTTTAGTGAGGCCACACCTCAGATACTGCATCCTATTTTGAGCCCGTCTCTACGAGAAGGACGTTGAGGTGCTGGAGAGAGTACAGAGGTGGGCTACCAAGCTGGTGAAGGGTTTGGAGCATATCTCATATGAGGGAAGGCTGAAGGATCTGGGGCTGTGTAGTCTTGAGAAAAGAAGGCTGAGGGGAGACCTTACTGCTCTCTACAACTACCTGATGGGAAGTTGTAGCAAGGAGGGAGTTGGTCTGTTTTCCCTAGTGGCAAGTGATAGAACAAGAGGAAATGGCCCAAAGTTGAACCAGGGAAGGTTCAGGCTGGATATTAGAAAGAATTTCTTTACTGAAAGGGTAGTCAGGCATTGAAAAAGCCTGCCCAGGGAGGTGGTGGAGTCACCATCCCTGGAAGTGTTCAAGAGACAGGTGGATGGGACATGGTTTAGTGGTGTTGATAGGGCTAGGAACAAGGTTGGACTTGATCATCTTGAAGGTCTCTTCCAGCTATAACTATTCTGTGATTCTGTGAACCATTGTGTTTCCACAATCAAGTATTCAAAATAGGGAAAATGTCCGAATTAAAGCAATCTGTGAGGTGATTTTATTCCTTATGTTTAATAATAGAAATACTAAGAAACATTTCTAATTTCATTACTTAGTGTTCCAGGCATGTAAAAGGACATTCATGTAATAGTGTTCCTTTACTGGAGGTACCAGCTATCTTAAAGAGTAATTCGGAGCATTAGCACAGCATCTGAAAGCATAACATGCGTAGTAAAGTGTGTGCAGGAAGGTGTCTTGTGGTCCTCAACCTTATTACACCAATGGCATGTTTGGTTTAGACACTTGAAACTTGTTTTTGGAAGAAGCTAAAAGACTTGTCTTTTAAAGAAGTTGGTAGGTATGAATTTTATGCCCATTAGTTCCTGCATTCAAAATGTAGGAGTTAAACCCTGAAGTCATCTTAAGGGAAAATGTATACATGGCACTGCTATTATTTTTCAATGAAATAATAAAGTGGCTAAGAAAATACTGTTACTTCATATTTCAATATAAGCAATAGATAAACATCGTTATCAATTAAAGCTCTAATTGAGGTCAGATCTCACGTGGATCACAAGGAAGAACGACCACTCATTTTCAAGTCCTGCAGTCAAAGGTCAGTTTTTGCTGTGCTTTGTACACTAGCTGCATTTTGTTACAGTTGCAATCGGTATAGTTATGGCAAGGCCTATGATGTTCTCAATTCCGGCCACCTTCGTGAGCAGTATGTTTTGAGCAGCACTATGCTGAATTCAGCAGTATATTGAATTCACTTAGCACATTTTAAAGTGTTTTCTTTCATTGACAACTGGCATTTTTTCTAAATGGATAATTTATTATGTAGCTTTGTAGTCTAATTATATTTCCTATGAATTTCCTGTAGAGAAACAAACATTTCTGTCGGTTCTCTCCAGCTCTCTGAGCAATCCTGGCTCATAAATTGAAAGCCCTGCCAGTCATAAATGGCTTCACTTCCTCCAGCAAAATACTAGAGGACACTGAAGAAAATGTAAATTATTTACATTATTCTAATTCCATAAGTCTCTATACATGGGCCAATACAATGTTATTTTTAATTAATGAACTTCTTAAAGAAGGCCATCAGAGCATTAAAGGGTATAAAGTATATATAAGGAAAAACAGAAATTAGCATTAATGCTTTCAGCATAAACTGTCAGGCTTTGTGTTTGGAAACACATCACTCAGGAGCCACCATATCTGAGGTAAAACAAATCAAAAGTTTTATTCCCAAACTCTTTGTTCTTCCAGTCTGGTATCAAGTACAAGCTGCCTTTTTTTCCCTCCCTTGGTTACCTTGAACATCATGGGGATGATCAATTGGATAGAGCAAACAAAGAACAGTACAAAAAGACTTTCTGTTCTGTTAGTCTGTTTCTTGTTTTTAATTAAAATGATATTTAGTTGAGATCATTTCCCAGAATTTATTGAATACTGGAGATGTAGCCTAGAGCTGACTAAAACCTATCTTCAATATCAATAAAAAGATTAATGTCACAGACAAAGACAGTGCACTCTATGACTTCAAATGAAACTCTCCTGTTACTCTGATTGCCCCCAAAGATTTAGCCTAGGAAAATGTTCCAAACCATAACATAAGAGTACTCATTTCACACAGTACTTGTTACACCTATAAAATGAGATCCACTTAGCAATTCAGCCAGCCCTGCCCATTGTGAAATTCCATCATACTCTGCAGAGTATTTTCAGTGTGTGACTTGCCCCGCATCCTTGCCTGAAGCAAATTTGGAGGCCCAAATCCTTGTTCCATGCAGGTTCATAGAAATCCTATAACTGGTTTCAGTGAGACCTCAGGAAATTCTCTGAGCGATCTGTCAGAGTAATGCTACTTTAATTCATCTATATTTAGTATCATTCTCATGTAATTCCCTCCGTATGTCTAAGCTACATGGCAAGACATTTCAAGTGATTATAGGGTGTGTTATTTGTTGATACTCTGTTTTTACAAGTTACAGTTAAGTTTTTCTGCAGCCTGGAAGGTATTTAAAACAAAACATAATTGTTGAACAGTCACAATCATTGAGGTAGATGAGCATAAGGTATAAACTTTGATTGGCATAGACTCTGAACTGAAAAATGTCCTGTTGTATTGTATTTATGTGACAAGGTTTTGGTAGGGGTGGAGTGGGGCTGCAGGGGTGGCCCCTGTAAAAAGACACCAGGAGCTGATCCCATTTTGGACACAGCCTATTCCAGTCGGCTCCGAAACAGAAGCACCACTGACCAGAGCCAAGCCCATCAGTGACACTGGCAGCATCTCTCTGATATTGTGTTTAAGAAAGGGTAGAAAACATTGTGCAGTAGCTGTGAGAAAGGAGCAAGAAAATGTGAGAGAAACAGCCCAAGGTCAGTGAAGAAGGAGAGGGAGGAGGTGCTCCAGGCACTGGAGAAGAGCTTCCCCCGCAGCCCATGATGAAGACCATGATGATGCAAGTTGTCTCCCTGCAGGCCATGGAGGACCATGATAGAGCAGGTATCCACACTGCAGCCTGTGGAGGACCCCATGCTGCAGCAAGTGGACATGTCCTGAAGGAAGCTGCAACCCATGGAGAGTTCACACTGGAGCAGGTTCCTGGCAGGAGCTGTAGCCCCTGGACAGAAGCCCATGCAGGAGCAGGTTTTCTGGCAGGATCTGTGATCCGTGGACCCATGCTGGAGCAACCTGCTTCTGAAGGACTATACCCCAAGGACAGGACCAATGCTGGAGCAACCTGCTTCTGAAGGACTATACCCCAAGGACAGGACCCATGCTGGAGCAGGGGAAGAGCATGAGGAGCAAGGAATAGTAGAGACAAGTGTTATGGACTGACTGTAACCCCCATTTCCCATTCCCCTGTACCTACTCTGTTATTAATCGACAATAAATTAAATTAATCTTCCCCAAGTTGGGTCTGTTTTGCCCATGACAGTAATTGGCAAGTGATTTCTCTGTCCTCATCTCAACTCATGAACTTTTCATGTTATTTTCTCCCCCTGTCCTGCAGAGAAAGAGTGAGAGAGTAGCTGGCTGGCAGCCAGCCAAGGTTAACCCATGACACCTGTCTTTTTGCAATCATCCTTGCCTTGTTAATTTCCATAGGATATATGGAATAGTTTCTAAAGCTTGAAGCTTTCAATCATCCCTGAAAAAATATGCAGAAGTTACTTAACTGCCAAATACAACAGAGATTTTTATTATTTTTTTTTTTTTCTGGTTAATGGCCAGAAATCTGTCATTCTTTCCATTCCCAAACTGGATATGCTCTCACTGCTGTAGTTTTCTTAGCCATGTCCTGAGCTAGAAAAAAGTGTGAAAAATATTGCTCACTCTGACACAACCATAGCCAGATATTTTGATTCAAAAGCTTGTCTTCATGTGTTGCTTTTCATGATGTTGTTTTAGGAAATACCTTCAATTTCCTAGTCCTATGCTTTGATGCATCTCTAATGGGTTATCCTTGGCTGCTGAGGTGCATGACTGTCCTTATATTCTAGTGCAAAAAAAATGGATAATGATATTTTCTTACTGAGTTACAGTAATGGGTTTTGTCTGTTGTCAGGAACAACAGTGAGGCTGTATACAAGTAGGGATTGGTGTGAGTGTTGTAAGGCTGTTATGATGCTTGAGCTGTGAGGGCACCATGCATGGGGCAGCCAGCCACAGCAAGGTTTCCCCCAGGTGCCTTGGAAACTGGTAATGTGGAAGGCTCCTAGGAGCAGGTTTCAGGAGCAGTCTTTAATGATCCTTTGGGGCAATTAATCCTTGAAACTCTGCGTTACAGACTAATATGAGTAGGTGATTACATTAGTGTATGCACCTCTGGCCAAAAAAGTCCATTGCATTTGTCAGGAAGGAGTTCATCATCCTACTCAGTTATGTTAGAGAACACCATAAAGCTAAAAACCCTGTATGTTCTATCGAAAAATCATTGAATCACCATAAACAGACAAGACTTCATTTACAAGGTACTTTAATTATTATAGACAACATATATGATTTCCACATGGCCATTTGGCACACAGCAGCTCAAATAAATTCCCCTCAGTAAGTTTACTTTTTTAAAAAGTCCTGAACACTAACAGGCCTGATGTATTCATTGGTTCTATTACAGAGGGAAAACAAAGAAAACCTGATAAACTCTGCTTTCATTGGGAAATGAAGCACGGCTTTTTGGAAGCTTGACAGTTCATACAAAAACCTGTCAGAAGGTCAGCAACCCTTCATGAGCCTGTGGATAATAAACTCAAACTTCACGGCTTGGTAAGACAGACTTTTCCCAAAGGTTAGATCTGTTAATAACTCCTGCTTGCATCGGTTTCCATAATGCTCTGGAGAGCTTTCCTGTCATTTTAGTTGTGAAGGAAACATAAGGCATGCATAAGCAGCTACATGTTACAAGAAATATAGTGAAGTAAAAAGGATCCTTATCGTAATTGCTCTTGAAAAAAAGAAATCTTAAAAAACAGTGTTTTGTTTGTCTTTTTTCATCCACTAAATATAAGCTAATGAGTCTCCACCCTGTCACATCTACAGTTAATAGATTTTTGTACAGTTTCTCGTTGACCTCAGGCAGACTGTTGTAACTTAGTTTCCCACCAGTTAAGGCAAAAAACTATGTAGCTGCTATTCTATAGAATAGCATCAGTATTTTAATCATTGTGAGAAAAATGAAGGGTTTGGTATTAAAACCGATGTGAGAACCTATCAAGGCAGGATTTTTATTTTTTTTTTTTCTTTATTTGATGATGCATTTGACTTGGCATAACTCACTTTTAATATAATAACTAGAACTCAGAAAACTGTAGTTTAAAGTATAGATTTAGTATAGCCACTAAGATCTGGAAAATAACTTATTATCAAAATGAAATCTTTTTGCCAGAAAAGAAATGAAGAAAGCAGCAGAGGCAGCAGTCTCTAAGTGGGATGAGGATTTACAGAAAGAAGATACAAATGAAGAAAGAAAGTGAATTGGGTAACAGAATTTGAAAGATGGAATGAAAGAGTGAAAAAAAAGCAATGACTTTAAATAAACTGATAAGAGGTAAGATAATGGAAAGCAAAAACAGGTATTAAAGTTTCTGAATGCTCACTACTGAAAGAGTACATGAGGGTGGGCATGCAGCTGCTTCTATTCCAATTCTGGCATACCTCAGATCATGGAAGACAAGAATAAAACCTTTTTAAATATTAAAGGACTAAGGGAAATATTTTATTCTTTTTCCTTTTTTTTAAATAAATTTCTAACCTTTAAAGCTGTAGACTATGTTCTCACATATGTAATGTGATATGTATCAAAAGAAAAATACTTTCTCCAGAAAAGTTAAAAATATTTAAGCAGTTGGCCTAATAGACTAATGCCAGAGAGAAATAAAACAATTTCTCCTCTTCACATGGATTTACTCCTTATGGATTCATACTGTATTGAAGATTTTCCTGGGTAAACTTAAACTAGCAGTCTGAAATATTGTAGTTCATAAAACTACATTTTAAAATTTCATGTCAGAAACCTGTGAAACAGCACTACTAAAATGTTCAGTAAACTGAACTGATTAAACTGCTTAATCACTAAATTTGTGAAAATAGAGTGGATGATACTTACTGATTATAGGATCAGGAATAATCAAACAAGTTCTAGGAGGCTTTAAGAGATTTTAATACCTTTAGTGACACCTTCTGCATGACTTGCACCATTTATAAGATGTATAGGGAAGTCACTGGACTGCAGATGCATGTAAGACCTTGTAGAATGTGGCTTTCTTTATGTTTAGAAGAAGAATACGGAGCAATATTTTTTCCTATGTGACTGTGCCCTTTCTTTAACATTTGATTAATAAAAAAAAAGCCCCACAGGTTCAATTAATTGTAGAAGCATGCCTAAATTGTTCAAGATTTCATTATCTGCAGTTGCCAAATGTTGAAAAAAATGCAAAATGAAACAATTCTACATTTCTAGCTAATGCTTTTATCCATTTCTGTTTAATTTGTGATCCATGGCAAGAGAAGAAATTAATTACTGCTTTGCTGTGAGTCATCTTTTGACTTTGGCAATATTCCCTATAGAATTCTATCTAAGATTTTGTCTTGTGAATCCATGCAGAGTCTCCTGCATTTTTTGTTAATATGTGTACAGGAGACATGTCAACTAAGACACATAGTAAAAGTAGAATCAAGAATAAAATTAAAAGTATCTACAAAATCTAGGAGCAAACAATGACATATTGGACTAAACTAGAGCCTTGTGTCAGGCACTGCATGAGGAAAAGTCTAGCTCTACTAGAAAATGAATCTTAGAAGCAAAATGAAGTTTTACTTCTTTCTGAAAGGTCTGTGTTGCCAACCCAAAAAAAGTAAACAAGAACACCAGAATCACAATTTATTAGGAGATGGAAAGCATAATGAAAAAAGACCATGTCCATATTTCCTGTTCTTTTTACACTGCATCCACTCGATAGTAGAGGGATAGTAGCTGTTGCTTGCTCAGATACTTCAATATCCACAGAGGCAGGTGTTAATGTTACTCTTTATGACTATGACTGAATATAATACTACTCAAATTATTTTTAACAGAAAACCCACTAAAATATATGCTGCTACTTTCATTATTTTTATACATAAATTGGAAAGACATCCAGCAGTGAAGGCTGAGAAATTAAGGAAAAGATGATAATTTTGTCTGTCGTTTTAGACTTCTTTAACTTTCCTTATCTGGACAGAAGTTGCTCGTTAAATGCAGGAGAATATAGAAAAAGTTCTTCTTCCATGAACTGTCAGTCATACAACAGCAAATGAAATATCTTTCCAAAATCATCACCGAAGGATTATGCAATCAGAAGCAACAGTAAGATTTTATCACTATTAGACAAATTTGTCCCATATCTTGCAAAATAATCTTCAGCCTTTCACACTCAGGGATACAAAATCATGGGGAAAATATCAATTAAGCTTGTAAGAAATCAACTGATGGTGAAACCAATAGTGAGGACACTGTCCCTAAAGCTTCACAAATGACTTGTTAACAAACTGATGGCAAATGTGAGATTTCCATTCATCTGCTTTGTCATGAGACTGCTCTTTTTCTCCTTTGTCTTCACTGTAATCTAAACCTGGATTACCTAACAAATGCCTCTGTAGAGGAATGCACACAACTGTTTTCCTACAGGAGCTCACTCTGAACCAGGAGCTGGAATGTGATACTATATTCCTGACCTGTGCATTTAACCTCTATTTCAAAGGTAAAGTATATTAACTTGGACTCAGTGCTATGCTAACATAGGCTAAGACTCCATTGGATCAGGTCAGCTCAGGTCACAAGAGAAAAAAAAATGTGTATAGAAACAACTTTGTAAACATACCTAAAGATATCAAATCTTTCTTCAGAAGCCAACAGTTAAAAAGTGAATTCCTGTTCTAACATGCTAATTGGCAAAAATGTGCTGACACTGTTGAAGACAGTTCTGAACCAGTTTACGAATTTCCCATATTCTCACTTTAGATTTCACAAGATGTTGCACAACAGCTATATTCCCCATATTGGCCAAAGTAAATGTTCCTGAGACATCTGGAAAGAGTGCTCAGGGCATTGAGGCTTCCATGAAATATGGTATTACCCATCTAAGGAGAACATTCAATTGCATTGTTGACCACAACCTCTCTGCTGGACGAATTTTGCCTGGCAGACCATTCCACTACAGGATCAATTAGAGATGCAGTGTCTTTTCCTATTCCAATAAGATCTCCTCAACCTTTCTTATGCCTTATCATGCTCTTCTGCATTATTCTGTATGAAAAGCAAGTACTCTTGTTTGTAAAGCATAAACACATTTGTGTAATTCTGTCAACCAGAAAATCAGAAATGGTTGGTGAGGACAATGAAAGGGATCTGCAGAAGCAAAAATCATATTAACAGCTGCTCAGAAACCAGCTGCTGAGATTACAAGTTAAAATAGGAAAACACTGCATTCCCATTTCCCAGGTAAAGTTATATAGAAAGAGAAGCTAGGCCAGCTTCTAAGGCGTATGGATGCCATTGAAAATATGAGTATAATTAAAATAACATTACTATTTATCAGTAATAAGCCCTGTCAACCCAGGATTGATAAGCATATGCATTTCCTAGGACTTTGTGAATGTTTTTTAAAAAACAGAAAAACTGAGCAAAAATGTTCTATAATTTTTCATAAGGATTTAGTCTTCAGAAACATAGTTTTGTATTAATTATAGACCCTAAATTGTAGTTTGTTGAGAGTGTTTATTTTGAACTGCAGACTATCAGAATAAATTTGTTTTCAATGTTAGAAAACAAAATAAGCCTTCTTCTCTGTTTGTACCTCGGACCTATCCGTACATCACCCATCACACTGCCTGTTCCACCTATGGTGCTTCCAATGCTTGAGCAACCCAGACATGTCTGAGATCATCTTAAAGTAGAGTCAGGAGGATTCTTCATTTCTTTCCCTTACTGGCCTAAAAAACTTAAGGCCTCTAGGAAAAGAATTAATAGATTTGTCTATGCAAGTTTAAAGGAAACATACTGAAATATCCCTTGGGGGGAAAAAAAAAAAAAAGGCAAAAAAAGCAGCTCTGTAAAGATTTCTGTGTCAGTTTTAAGTTTATATTGTAGGCACTCTGGTTCCCCTTACATTCAGGATAACAGATTTCTTTTAAAGCACTTATTTTTACTATAACTTCGTACTTTTGTAGAGCATGGAATATTTTTAACTCACCAATGCAGTGCAAAAATTGAAGTTTTTATTTTATCTGCAAGTTTATGTGAGAAAAGATAGTATTTTTCATTTTCAGAAAGGCAACTGTTTAGTTGCCAATAGGATGAACTCTTCTCCAAACACTTTACTAGGTCTCTGCATCAAGCTAAATAGTAACATACTCAAAACGGCTACTCTGTAGTACTGAGGAGGGAAGGTGGTTTTTAACAAGCCACACTAGATCCATAGAGTCACAGAATCATAGAATAGTTTGGGTTGGAAGGGATCTCAAAGATCATCTAGTTCCAACCCCCCTGCCATGGGCAGGGACACCTCCTTCTAGACCAGGTTGCTCAAAGCCCCATCCAGCCTGGCCTGAAATACTCCCAGGAAAGGGGCATCCACAGCTTCTCTGGGAAATCTGTTCCACTGTCTCGCTACCCCCACAGTAAAGAATTTCTTCCCAATATCGAATCTAAATCTACCCTCTTTCAGTTTAAAACTGTTACCCCTCATCCTATCACTACATGCTCTTGTAAATGTCCCTCTCCATGTTTCCTGTAGACCCCCTTCACACACTGGAAGGCCATTACCAGCTCTACTGCTGAGCCTTTTCTTCTGCAGCTTGAAGAACCCAAACTCCCCCAACATCCTTTCATAACAGAGGTGCTCCAGGCCTTTGATCATCTTTGTAGCCTTCCTCTGGACTTGCTCCAGCAGGTCCATGTCCTTCTTATGTTGGGGGCCCCAGAACTACACACAGTACTAGAGGTGGGGTCTCGTGAGAGTAGAGTAGAGGGGGAGAATCACTTCCCTCGACCTGCTGGCCACACTTCTTTTGATGCAGCCCAGGGTATGGTTGGCTTTCTGGGCTCCAAGCACATACTGACAGATCATCCATCTGCCAAGGAACAATCATATGGAAGTTCTTTCATGTGTTGCTTGGCTACACTTTGATTTCCTCTGGGAAGTTGCCATCTTTAAGCAGAGTTCTACTCTAATTTTAACCACATAAGTTATTCAGAATGGTGCCATATAGTTATTTTGAAATTAATATTCTGCCACGGGGTTAGAAGGAAGAAGAAAAATCTCTCCCTTTTTTCACTCTCCTTGTTCCCATTTCCCCCCCTTCCCCATTTCCATGTTTGTGTCCTTTTCCATCCTACACCCAAAGGAACTGTAGGGACCTATGGTGAGCTACCGTACGTTTGTGTATTTATCTATCTCTTGTCTTTTTATTCAAGAATATAGACACTAGCTGCACATATTTCTCATAAGTGTGTGAAATTGGACTGCAGTGGCTATACCTTTCCAGCTAATGAACGATGCCTCTAGTAGAGTCATTAGAGATTGATGAGGATACATCATGAAATACTTAAGGCTGACGACTCAAGGTATTCGTACTTGATGTAGCCTGCTAGCAAAGTTGTGGGTATCAGCACCAACTAAGCAGCTAAGCTGTCAGAAGTAACCAACTTCTAATAGAGAACAGGAGATAACATTACTTTTAGATTAATGAAGTAAGAAGAAAAAATATTAATATTTACAAAATAATTTTTTAACTTGCATATTATTTACCTAAAATCCTTTTGTGTGTTTATGCCATGAATGGACTTTGGATCATACACTGGTTCTGTGAGTGGCTGCAAAGATATTTCTGCTCTTTCTGGAGGCATCAAGGAAAGAAATTGGTGGAGGACTGCAGCTAAGATTTCTGACAGAGGATGAAGGGAGCAGCACCTGGCTCCTTGTGCTACAAACTTTTGTTTTGCCAATCACTAGGCCTAACACAAAGGACTCTGCCAGCAGTAGAACAAACCAGTAACCAGATTCTATTGCACACAAGAAGGTCAGTACATGGGTGAACGCTGGGCATACAAACAAGTCAAACAGATCACACGTAAGAGACATCAACCCCAGCGACTCCAGGAATGACACAACACGACCAACCATCAGTGGAACAAACAAAGCAATGAAGTCACCCATGGCAGAGATGGGAGACAACCAAGCCAAGAGGCTGATAATATAGGATAGAGGTAACCACATACTCTTCTTACAGAGCCTGCGTTCACAAGCACCAAACAGATCACACATAACAGACATCAACCCCAGCAACTCCAGGGATGACACAGCACAACCACTAATAAGTGGAATAAACAAAGAAACTAAGTCTCCCATAGAAGAGATGGGAGACAATCAAGTCAATAGCCTGATCACATAAGATAGAAGTAGCCACATATTGTTCTCCCACGAAACCTGCGTTTGCAAATGCCAAACCTGACTGGGGCCCAGTTGCAGGGAGAGTCAGGAGGCCCTTCCTCAACAGGGAAACTCTGCAAAGTGCATCCACCTCACAGACAGACACTCCACCCTTCCTGCAAGTGGTCCCAGCTTTTATGCCCAAAGCAGGACACCTGGCACTCATTTACCCAATGCAGGGCACCTGGGGCTTGTTTACCCAAGGGCTTTCCTTACAAGGTTGGCTGCACCTTGGAGGAAAGCCAAAAGGCAAACTCATCCCCTCCTTTTGAAGGACTGTGGGAACCACCCATATGTCAACCTTAATTCAGGGCTCAGGGTTCAGACCCCAGCACTTCAACTTTCTAGAGTGAGGTGGAGTGTGGGAAGAAGAGCAGAGTCAAAGCTTTCAGATAATTAATGGCCAGGTCCACCACACCACTAATATCCAGACATATCTCCTTCCCTGTTTAAGCTTTTTGAGCAAGATTTACTTCTGTGTATGTCTAAGGGTCACTGATTAAGAATATCCAACTAATTTGTGATTAATGTTTTGAAATAGAAGACATACCTGTTTTCTATAGAACTGTTTTCTATCAGTCTTATGTTGAGTTGGCAATATCTTGGGGAGCACTGGGAAAGTAAGAGTTAATTAATGTGAAAAGCATGGTGGAATATGGGTCTAGATTTTGCTAAATATTATTTCTGCTAAGAAGAACTATATTAGGTGGCATCTAGTACCATGATGAAGATCCAAAGGATGTCAGAAGTCTTTCATGATTCCGAACAGAACAAAGGCTCAGCTGCTCAGTGTAGGCAGGAGTGTGGTATATGCAAAAGCTGTTCAGCTGTGCAGCCATCATAAAGGAAGAAGTTAATAATGGAAGTTGACAAAAATCCAAGGAAATGATTTTATTGCACACTTCAGGAGATGCAAAAGCATATGTACAGATGTGCATTTGCAGAACATTCTACTTAAACACTGCGGGAACTCCTGCTTCTTATAAAATATTTAAGTAACTGTGTTTGTTGCTGAGAAGATAGGAAAGAAAAGAGCCTTTTCTAATCCTAAAATGCCAGCCTTTGGAAGACTGGGCAAGGAAGAAGTAGCAGAGAGAAAGAACAGTATAATGTAATTATACCTGTTGACCTTCAAACAGCTATTGTCTGAGAAATAACACGTGCAAGGAGGGAAAATGGGATATATTCAGAAGTAAAACAAACTTCTCAAATATGTAGGAGGGAAAAGGTATGATGAGGGATTCAAACATTGTGTTAAAATTGCTGCTCAGACTGTACACAACACTAGCAAATGTGCTAATGGAATAATAGAAATATTTTCCTCTTCTATATCCTCTTTATTTTGCTCATACTCTACCAGTCATTGTGCTTTTACAGGACCACCATCTATCTCATCTCTTTCCATTTGCCTCTGAATATTTACAAATTTCCACACAGTGGAGATGAAGGGAGCAGACTATTGTTGCTGCAGCGTGAGTTAACATAGGAAATTTAAAATGTAATAAATTCATGAGGCACTGATTATTCATCAGTAGCTCCTGTGTGTACACTTTGTTCTTTCTAAGACCATATGAGATAGCTTTATCTGCTTCAGAAATGGAGCAAACCATCCTTCAAGAAATATGCAATGCAAGCTGCCATGTGGGGAGTTATTGTAGGGCAGTTAAAAAAATAAAGTAAGTGAAAAAATCCTTGCATACAGAAAATAAATCTAACAAAAATAGCACAGTAAGGCCTGCAAATTCTTTCTTCAAATTGACAAAAGTAGGATTGCTTTTAAATTGAAACCTCTAAACATTATGGACAGCCCTCGATGTGGGATTATTTTTAGTATTTGAAGTAATAGTAAAAGCCTTTTCTGTATTCTAACCTGTTTAAAACAGTCTTTGATGATGCATATGCTCTGCATAATTTTAATTAACATTTTAATAAAATTCCAGAAGAAAGGCTTTGGTTGAAACAATGCAAGATTAAAGGAAAATTTTTTCTTAAGCTAAATTTCATATCGCAAAATTGTGTGGCTTTCATACTATGACACTTGGTAAATAAAAATGAACTGAATTTTTTACTTTATATGAAAATAAAAATGAGTCACTACAAAGCTGAAGGAAGCAGTGTTTTATTGCCTTAATCAGTTTTTTAAAAACAAGTGAGGACAAAAACTCCGGTAATATTTTGTAGTTTTAGACTTTAGTTACCTATAGGATTCCTTCACTGTTGAACACATATATCAGTTCTAAATAAAACCTCAGAAGAGAAAAAAAGAACAAAGTCCCCTATCACTTAAGGTGAAAGAGTCTCCTCATTATTAACTTGAGGAAAACATGTGCTATCATAAGAACCGATATGTTGTTTTGCTCTCCAGAATACAAATTTACACAAACACTTTCCAACATTGACAATTTTCCAAATACAGCATCTTTCAAAAAACTGCAGGCAGTCACAAGTCTCCAACCAAATCATCAGAGATACTAATATGGTCAGTGATTAAATGTGGCCACAGGCTTTTGTAATTAGCCCATTTTCACAAAGGAAAACATAGTGAAAAAAAATGGTATAACAAATCATGCATGAAGAATGGCTCATTTTTTTACTTACACTGGCATTGGTGTTACACATGAATATGGGAAAACTGGTCTTAGTAATAATGTGTCTCTCATTCTTTTCAGCTGGATATAGGTAAAAGTAATAGATTTTTGTGAAAATACCTAATGCTTGTAAAAAATAAGTCATGTATATGCCTAATGCAGTTAAAACCATGTATGGAAAAGCATTTATTTTCCCTCTTTCTAAATTTTAGCCAAAGAGCACATTTTTGTCTAATGTATTCATTGTCTGAAACTGACATTTATTCCACAAATATAGTGAAGCTATTGATAGCTTTCTTGCTCTTCATAGTGAATATTCAGTTGATTACTCTTATGTTCAAAATCAGTCATTCTTCTAGTTTTTAGAAGCCTGGTGCCCAATCATTAAAAGACAGTGCATTCAAAGCTCTAGTAAGTCCAATTAACTGTCCCAAATGGAAGGCATAAAAATAAAAGGCTATTGAAATAACTAATGACAATCAAAATGTTTTATGTAACTTTTATTTAACTCTGCCAAACAAACATGATACAAAAAATTTGGATGACAAAAAAAATGCTCATTAACTATAATAGATGCTGGCAGTGTGTTTTACTTAGTCTTTAGTGCTACAATGGTTTAAAAAAAAAGAAATTCAGAAAATCAAAGTAGATCATTAAAACAGGATGAAGACTAGTTAAATGCAAAAATGAAAGAAATTTGCCAATATACCATCATAGCTAAGGTACAGTCTTGCCACAGAGATCAGAGCTTTGCTTTAGAGCAGCTCAAACTTTCTAGCAAAGTTGTGGGAGAAAGTAAAAAAAAATCAGTGGCACAGTTCGCTGACGGAGTAAACTTTCCAGGCTTGTAAATAGTAATGATGATGGACCAGTTTGTACAGAGTGGTCTGGATCACTGGGTAAGTTGATCTCCATTGAACAAAATATTAATTAACAGAAGTAAATCAAACTACATATGTGTAAGAATATAAACTGTTAACAGAGGAACATGACAACACTACTGAGAACTTAGTTGTACTGTATTTAACCCACGGGAAATTACCTGTCAGTATACTGTTATAATTAGGAAAGAAACTGTTATCCTTGAAATACAAGATGCAGAGTATTAAGAGGAAGTAGATAGGAAATATCACCTCTCCATACATTAGTGAAAATTCTGGGTCCCATTCTTAAGCCCACACTGAAAATAGTGGAAATATCTCAGGGAAGATCTTAATTATTATGCATGTCTAGAAAGCATTTTTATAATAAGGGCAATAGCAAGATCAATGCATGTAATATGCACAAAAAGGGATTAAGAGGAAATTTGCCCTTGATCTACAATAAAAAAAAAATAGAAGTGACTTCTGATAACTGTTTACAATGAAAAGTGATACTAATATTTGACGAAAGCTGTCAGGTACATGGTTTAACCTTTCAGGGTAAATTACCAGATAGAACAAGTGGGGATGTACTGAATTCTACCTCTCTAGAAGTCCACACATAAAGATTGGATAACTTCCCAGCAGATGTGCTAAAATTTAAAGAGACGTTGTAGGTCGAATGCAGGAATTTCTATGGCCTGTGCTATTTAGGGAGCTAGGCTATTAAAGATCATAATGTTCCTTCTATTTGAAAATCTATTAACTTTATTTGATTGAGTCTTTTACTTTATTGTTATGCTTTCTACAGGATGGAGAGAAGCACAATGAACATTTAACCTTGGAACAGAAAAGCAAAATCAATTGATTCAGAAAGCCTCGTAATGGTTAACAGAATATTCAATTTAAAATAGCCCTTGAGAATTTTACTGTGGAATAGCATACAAGCTTGGAACTGTCTGTATGTTCTTATTGAAGGCTCTTTACTGATGAGATTGGCAATTAAATGAACAATTATTTATGCTTATTATAATATGAAATGGCAATATATTTTCTACTGGTTTCTACTGCTAAAGTCAGCTTATGAATGAACCAGCCATCAAAATTACATCTGAACAAACTGTGCCTTCAGCTAGAAGCAATGGGAAATAACTAGCTGCCCTAGATATACTTCCCATATACCCTCTTCTTATGAAGAATTCCAGTTCTGAGAAAATATTTGAAATGAAGCTCCTAAATTAGATATATAAGTAACAAGCTCTAAGAAGTACAAACTTGGCAACAAATTGAAGAAATCTTGTGGTGGGATTTGTCTGACCATATTTTAGATATGTATTTCAGGATGAAATTAATTGCATCACAGACTAGCTCATTCCTCTCCATTGATTCCATAGAGAACCTAATGGGATGAAATCAGCTTGCAGGTTCAAATATCTAAATGTACGTTTCTACATGTACATTAGGTGACTAAACTCCCATTACAGCTCATGGAGATCTAATTAACACAGTCAGTGGAGACTAGAGCAATTCAGTTGACTGTAACTAGGTGTCCATTCAAGGGTTAGCTGGATCACTTTCCAGAGTTGGTCACCTGTGTTAACTACAGTTGGATAACTGCAGTGGGAGCCTAGACATGTAGCTCATATTTAGATACCAAAATATTCATATTCTTAAAGACAAAATTTCATAGTGTTATAAACTTTAAAAAAAAAACAAAACAAAATAGTCTATAGACCCAACTCGCTGACAAGAAAGCAAGGAAGTCACCATATTGAAATTCTGTTGTAGACTCTGTTTAAAAGAGAGTTCAAGATGTCACATCCACCTCAGCCCATTTATTCAACGCAACCCAGCAGAGCAACCTGCTTATCCATAAAAGCCCTGTACCCAGCCTGAGGGCTCCCTGTTGTGCGAGTACAACTGTAAATGCAATCGAGCTCCCTCACTTGTTCCCCTTCGCAGGGTGCAATGTCTGAGGCTGAGGCTTACAGAACATAAATTGACATGCAAAACACAGATCACCGTACAACATTTGAACCCATCGCAGTCTGCCAAGATGTCAGGAAAGGCTGCAGGAACGTAGGCAAGCCAGAGCTCCATAAATTATGTCAGGTGTAATGTCATCAGCTGATGCAGCACTCCTCACCTGAGAAAGCCTGAAGGCATTATCGAGCTTCAGTGTGTATATACCCTCCCTTTTGTTCTCAGGGGTGCAGCATGGAAATGCATTTTGTCTAATTTGCTCCCAAATCTCAGTACAGAAATAACTGTACATAAAACATATGAAGAGCTGAATTCTCAGCTGCCCATTTCTAGGGAATTTCCCTCCCTTGAAACAACTTACACATTCCTTTTTCAATAAAAGGGCCTCAAAAACCTGTATGTATTTGGCTTAGAGCAAACAAGACTGTCTTAGGTTTGTCTGACTACAGTAAAACGCTCCTGTCTCTTCCTGACAGTTTGACACATGGGGAAATTATGCAGACTGACACAAAGATAGGCTCAAAATCAGGGCTAGGAGAAGCAGGCGAAGAGAAGACTCAAAATTAGGATTAAGAAAGTTAAATTTTATACACCTATTTGTTTACATATAGGGAAAAAACCCAAATGACCACAGAGATACTCAAAAGAAGGTTAAAAAAAATAAAAATACAGAAAGATATAGAAGTTGGTTATATGATGTGCAAAGAATAAGTAACTTGAAACCAATGCAGAAGGAATATAGAAGCTAGAGAAGGCATTCAAGAAAGTGGAGAAATAAAGCAGCAGAAAAGCAACATAATGTTGACATCTGTGCTTCTCTGGATAAGCCTAGTTTCCAATCATTGATTTTTCACTCAGCAGCTGAGAAAGTCAGGGCATCTCTGGAAATTAGGTTTGCTACAAAACCAATCACTGAGTCCCGTATTAATGTTTACGTTCTCTCTTTTTTTTTTCCCCAATGACTTGTTTTTTATGTCAGGTGAGAGAATAAGATCTTTGTTTGATTCTTGACTTCAGTATTTCTCCTAAGACTTCTTGATCAGCTTTTTAGTTGAGTGTAATGTATCACACCTTTAGAAAAATAATTTAAAAATCAAATACATTTTTTCTTTCTACTGACCAGTCTGTAGCTGTAGCTGGGAAACATAAAGCAGCTGTTGAATCTTTGGGATAATTGTGGCATCTGAGAAGCTGGATAATCACTGCAACAATTTTCTCACAATTTAACCTAATCTATGTGTATTCAACAGTCTAGCCCAGTATGGGGTAAATACAGCAGCCATGCAGATGGGGAAGGAGAGGAGGAAAGACTGTCTAGCCATACAGTTATTAAGTGAATGCATAGTTAAGCAAGTGAAGGCACAATTAAGCAAGGAATAGTATGAATAAGTTGTGCTCAAAATTATCAGATTCAGACTAAGTTCTTTGTTTCTGTTTTATTGCCTTTCTGAAATATTAGATGGCATTAATTTTAATATGTTGTAGAAATGCCTAAATGAATGGATCAGAAACTATTGCTCTCATCAATGGAAATGATAAATGTATATTTTCAGTTGGTACATGACGGATTTTCTACTCAGTGGGAGTATTTCTAGTTGAAATCCTTGTCCCAGTGAAGTGAACAGGTAATTTATCACTCACTTTTAGCTACCAAACATGCATGGTGGGACTTTGTCTTCACCGGTTTTCACCCCATTCCTCCATCCATTGTACCTTGGCAGAGAAATAGTGCATCATATATTCAGGGTCAGAAAGCTCTATAGGTGTAATGATAGCTGTACTACTATAAATAATATTCACTAACTAAATAATACATGGAGGTTTTTTACCAATGTAATCTTTAAATTTCTGAGTATGCAACCAATGTTTTTGTAATCCCTGTTAAGTATCTAAGAGATTAGATAAAATGTTCTTAATAATTCTGAAAGGCAAAAATCGTTTCCCTTGTTGCCCCCATCCCTCTTTTCCCAGCACAGTGCAATTATGAGTACACTGAGGCTGTCTTAACAGAGAGAAAAAATATCAGGTCAAATACAATCAAAATTTAAAAAAAAATGGTTCCTTTAAAGCACCTTTGTTATGATAATCTCTGTTCTTCTACATTATTTGTTGTTCTTCCCACATTACTGATCCTTCATGTCTTGGAACTCCCCACTGAGACAAGAAACAAAACTGATTAAAACCATGAATATGTAGATGAGAGACTGTTTAAATTCCTCAAAAGTGAATCCTTTTTAATTAATTTACTGATCTGCTGACACGAATCTGTAGGATACCCCATGACATCCATACCTACTGTAAGTGGGACAGGATAAGGCAAGTGAGCAGTGGGGATGAACATGCCTGGGCCATACTGCAAAGCTGCTCTTAGGCTGGACTGTGTGAACTCTTCCAGATGCTCTCATTGTTCAGTGTTACTGCTGCCCTTAAAACTCGGCTGTTGCTCTGGAAATCCACTACTTGATTCTGTGACTGAATTAAACTGAACTCGTACAGTCAGAGACAGCAAAAGACATCTCCACTTAAGAACCCTTGCATGTACATTTCTAATACGTGGGACTGTGAAATTTAAGTCCTGATTGCAAGTTAGAATTGGAGTAGAAACTTTGACTTAGGTCAAAACTTAACTATGTTGGGATATATTTCTCACCTTCAGATCCTCCTTGAGAAATCTGAACAACATTTCAGCATAGATGAGTTGGTATTTTCTGACAAAATTATGTTGGAAAAAGTTTTGATTTGCTGTATTCATCGTTGTAGTGCAGTTCGGAAAGAAAGCTAGAGGAAGTAAAAACATCCAGCCATGGAGGCTGTGAACAGAAGCCAAAACAGACTCATCTGGGGCTTTAGAGTCTGTTACAGTTTAAGGCTTGTAAAAAGTGAAAATATAAAAAGAATCCCACCAAACTAACCAAGTTTATCCATTGGTTTATCAACTGCACTCCTGAGACATTTTTTCTCTCACTTCCAGTCAGAAAAATTTATGTGAAGAGAAAGTCTTAGTTGGCTGCCTGAAGCCTTTTTACAAAATAGATTCCCTCTATATGAAATAGATTCCCTCTGGTTATTCTTAATTGCGGGAACTACGGTCACGCATTAAAAATAGCCTGAATAATATGTACTCCCTGCTGCCTAGATAACATGGTGCTGATTATTAGGAAAAGCTATCTTTTCATGTGAGACCATAACGTTTCCTGACTAACACACTTTCTGTTTCACATCTCACTCCAGAACAACTGGCAGGATCAAAAATGGGAACAGCTGTTTCCACGAGGAGTCTAAATTCCTGGTTGCCCAATATGGGCATTGTGTTGGAAGTTTCTTATTTCATGAAGTACTGCTATAAAACAGAAAAAGAATTCTCTCAGGAAGCATCACACCATTATGCTAGGAAAAGATTTGTTGCTAAAACTTGAATTAACCAGATTCTGTTTTCTTTTGTACTGTTGGAGCAAGTAATATTTATCCAACTTCTCTCAAGTGCAGTATTTCTGAGGAATTTCATGCTGGTATTGTGAAGAGTCACAGGAAAAAAAGAATAAAAAGTATAGATTAATTTGCTTAATAAGAAAAGAAAAAGATTAAAACCCCAACATTTTTCAATGTTTCTCATGTAAAATACCCATGTTTTTATTGTATGTTCATTTTGTATCTGTATCTTAATTGTATATCACAAAAGTTGACCTGAGTCCTCAAGAGTGATGGGAATGAGAAATATGTTTATGAATGGCTGTATAAATGCACTGATACTGTATCTGTCAGTTTTAAGACACTTTTTAATAGACATATAATGGACATAAGAAACAAATATACGGTAATACAGGCACTCAGGTTAAATGAATCCACACTAAAATAGGTCAGGAGAGCAGACTCCATACAATAATGTTCCTTTCTAGGGCATGACAGATGTAAGGAAGGGAAGAGGTGTGTGTAGCTGAAGGTGATATCTTCTTCAGGCTTCTCTGCATATGATGCTGTAATGTCATTGTTAGTTACAATAGAGGGCAGTTAAATGATAACATTCAGCATGGTGCAAGGTAAGACTACCCAGCATCACAGATGACACTCCAACACTTACCCTGTTATTTAAAACCAAGATTAATTTGGAAAGTACAAATAGAAATACAATCCCAGATGCCTCTTCTGCACTTAAAATTTGGTTTTATTTGTAGAATATATTTTTCTACAGGGTAGTTTTGAAGAGAAATCACACTCGTCTATTTTAATCCTCAGAGAAAGACTGCATCTGAAAGCACTTCAATCATTCCTGAACATGTTTTTTCAGATGGTGCGGCATGCTGCCTCTGGTGTGCCCTCCTATACCATCGTATCCACCTCCTCCATGATCATTTTGGGATGATTCATTCTTCATCCTTGCACTGATGAATCACTGTGCCCACAATCCGCATGTGCATGTCAGAATTAAAGTTTAGAAATTGGGGGAACAAGCTGACAATGTTCAGAAGACATGGTGTTACATAAATGTACTCTTGTACTATTTTCATCTGTTTCATCTTTGAAAGGCAACAATGACCAAAACATCCTACTGAGTTTGGTGTACGAAAAGCAAGGATTTATCAGGATGTTGTTCGTATCTTACCTACAAAATGTCCCATACACAGTTTTTCAAAGGCTACTTGAATTTTTGTTGTTTAAAGTACAGGGATTTCTTTTCATGAATATGATTTATATGTGATTTTGTGTGTGTGTGAACTGATTGTACTTATTTCCACTGACTAGTCAAATTCTGTTGTACCGAGTAATGAAAATTCTAGCACAAGGCCTGTGAAATGGAGGAGACAGACTGCCACTGTTAGTATAAATGACAACTGTGATCCATCAGACTGCCAGGAACCAAGTCAAACTAAATTAATTCAAATGGATGTCACTCTAATGGAATAAGTAGAAGTCTAAATTATGGTTTTAAAGCTTCCACACTCAGGATCTCGTGAATATGTTCAGCAGAGTAAAGAACAAAGTTAAGTGGTGAGCTCTCTGCAGCTGGCTTTGACACACAGTAAGTTATCACAGAATAAAAAGTTGTTATTATTTATGCATTCTGTGGTGACTCCTTGAACCTGTTTTGATCTGTGGATGGCTGTAAGACAAGATGATCAAGTCAGGACATCTTATCTGTCAATAAAAGAAGGTTAAGTTTTCCTGCATTTGATAAGGAGTGTCACAAGTAGTTGGTACTCACAGACTGTTATGGCATGACATTGTTCAATGGTAAACAGAGTATGCATCTAAATCCTAATCCTCTAACTGGTCTGCAGAAATCCATCTGCACATATCAACAGCAAGAAAACCTTTGTCTTCATTACTGAGAGGAGTTTAACTAGTGAGCAGCATGGAAGAGCTCTCTAGCTGACAAACATTTCAAAGATGTTAGATTTAGGATGTGAAAGTTACTTCCTTATGAAAGCAGAATAAAATACAAAAATTCTTTCATCAATGGCTTTATACAGGCATAGCAAACAACTGATACTTATCAAACTACATATATTGCACTGTTGAAAGAAGGAGATCAAGTTATCTGAATTTTTAATGTTTTGCCTGAAACAGAAACATTGGGTATGGAAGTGAGCTTTGTAGGTATCTATATATATTTAGAATGAGGGGCAGCCTCTCAGCTGGTTTCAAAATATTCAAAACTAAACCTGGTACTAGATGACACCTTTAGCTATGTAATGAGAAACGCATAAAGAGATGATGTAGAGCAGTAAGAATGTATTTTATACAAACCAAAAAAATTGCCCCACTTAAGTCATAGATAGATTTTTCATAATATTAAACACATTGTTATGTGGTGTGTAGCTCAGGGACATGGTAAAGTGGGAAATGTTTATATTATGGTAGAAAGATTTCATAGAATCATAGAATAGCCTTGGTTGGAAGAAACCTCTAAGACTGTCAAGTATAACCAAATTTAAAATCATAGGTCAGCTGAACATGTTAAAAGGTCATTCAGGCTCTCATTCCTATGTAGAAACTCAGTAACTCTGAAGACTCTAACAGGAAATAATTTCTGAAAGCCACAGATGAAGGCATGAAGCAATCACCACAGTAACTGGATTTGACCTATTCTGCCAAACCATAGGAAGCTTTTGTTTACCTCAGAATCACAGGATAGTTCAGGCTGAAAGGGACCTCAGGAAGTCTCTGCTCCAACCTTCTGCTCACAGCAGGTCAGCTCTAAGGCCAGACCAGGCTGCTCAGGGTTTTACCTAGTCAGAGCTTGAAATTGTCTAAGGAGAGAGACTTCATAACCTCCTTGGGCAACCTGTTCCACTGCCTGACTGTCCTCATGGGAAAAGACCTTCTCCTTATATCCAGTGTGACCCTCTCTAGTTTCAATTTATGTCAGCTGTCTCTCCCTCCTGCCATGCACCACTGTGATGAGCTGAGCTCTGACCCCTGTATGATCTCCTTGTAGGCACTGGGGCTGCTGTTAGATATGCCCCAAATCATCTCTGCTCCAGGCTGAACAAGCCCAGCTCTACCAGACTTTCCTCACAGAGCAAGTGCTCCAGCCCCCCATCACTTTGGTGGCCTCTGCTGAATGAGTTTCCAAGAGCATCCTTATGTGGATACAAGAGTATTGTGGAAAACAGCATTGAAAGCATTACTGAAGGAAAGGTAAACGATGTGCAGTGCTCTTCTCTTGTCTACAGATCCACTGATTTTATTATGAAAGGCAATCAAGTTGCCCATCTTACTACAGAATGCAAACATCCACCTGCTCACATCCATGTGAGCCACATGGGACAGACCAAGTTTGCAGATGGGAGGAGGAGTGACTGATACACCAGATGGGTGTGCTGCCACCCAGAGGGACCTCAAACACCTGGAAAAAAAGACTGTCAAGGACCTTACAATGTTCAGCACAAGGAAGCGCCCAGTCATGCTCTTGGGCACCAGGACAGGCTGGGGGCAGCCAGCTGGGAAACAGCTTTGCAGAGGTCTTGAGGCTACTGATGGACAAGTTGGCCATGAGCTATCAATGTGCTCTTGCAGCAAAGAAGGCTGGCCAACAGTCTCCTGGGCTGCATCAGGCAGACTGTTGCCAGCAGGTTGAAGGAGGTGATCCTTTCCTTCTGCTCAGCACTGGTGAGACACATCTGGAGTGCTGAATCCAGTGCTGGGCTCCCCAGTACAAGGGAGACATGGACATACTGAAATGAGTCCAACAAAGGGCCATAAAAGTGATGAACTCCTTTCTTAACCACACTGGTTTCCTGATATGTCTTCCTGTTTTCATGGGTATTGGGGTGGATCATTCTTTCCCTCAGAGCATGCTGTCCTTAAAGACCTATGACCTTTCCTGAGCAACTTCACTCCTCTGATCTGCTTCCCATGGGATCCCACCTACAAGTTCCCTGATCCAGCTGAAGTCTTCTTGCCTGAAGCCCAGGGCATGTGCTCTGCTTCAACTCCACAATTTCATGGTTGCTACATGCCAGTGTCTTAGTGACTTCAGTCATCTGATAAGTCACAGCCTGCTCATTTTCACTGCCCTGGTGATCTCTGCCAATAACTGGGTAAGGAATGGGATATTGCCATCTGAAAGTGATGAAAACAAGATGCTAAGAAGCATAAACTAATAAAATGTTCTGACTGCAGGATCACAAACTGCTTCAGAGGCAATACTAGAATTGTACATTATAGCACCTAATCTGAATAATATGCTTATATGCTAACTAAGAACAGTAAATATTGAATGAATGTTTATAAATCACCTGATATTATGAAAGTTTCAAAAATTATCGGTATGTATGAGACTAGCTATAATTTAAAGAAATGCTGAGTTTCTCTCTTACATACCAACTACTTCACTGTTTACAGCGTTTATTATCTTTGATTTTCTCAGTTGCTGTTGTACTTTCTACCTTGCAAACTGAAGCCTCTAAACTAAATTTACAGAGGATCTTGTAAATATCTTGCAAATTTGAATGTGGAACACTTCAGCAGAGGTCAGTTACAGCAGTCAGCACACAATCTGAAGTGTGGCATGGCCACTGATTTCATACAAGACTGAATCAGAGATCATATTTATACAGAGGTATTTTTCCAAGTGAATGATCACCCTAGGACGAATGACCCTATAAATTTTTCATTTCCCACAAAAGCCTCATTTATGCAGGACATGGCACAATGGTGGTTCCAACAGGGAAATTTTTTTTTCCTGGATTTGTGTGCTTTCTCAAAATTACCATTGTGTTGTGGAAAAGACAGCTGTAAGACTGTTTTATTCAAAACCTAAAATTATCCTTTTTTATTTTTGACAGGTAAAGCACTGATGGAGGTTATACTTCTTTGTTTTTCTGGGGGATAGAGAGTGTCATAATCATGACCTCAAAGGAGTCTTGGTGAATATAGTTTATCCTCTGTATATTTAATCCTAGCTTTCTTGAAAACACATTCTGCCAAGACTTCTAATAAATATTTCAATGTTGCTGTTTCCAGAGGCGGAGATAGCAAGTTTTGGATTTTATTGAAGGTTTTCATATAAGAGCAGGCAAACATTTTGGACTCGTGTGAATCTCTGAAGAACTTACTAACCTTCAAATCCAGTATGAATATTTCCACCTGCTCTGTTTTTGTGTCACAGTCTATTATGATTACGTACTACACTGTGAATTGAACGCTGGTTTCAAACAGTATGAAAGAGCAACACAGTGAATGTGTCTTGACCAATAGAAAAATTTTTTGATGGTAAAATTCCAAACGAAAATGTATGTAAGTGTTACTTTTGAAGATGTAGTAAAGTAAGTGTCTAAGCAGTCAGAAACACTATGTTATGAAGAAAAGGGAAAGTCTGTCTGAAAGGGAGACATGAATGTAAACGGTATCATCAGTATCATGAAACAAACCTTTTTTATCCAGAATTAGCTGATCAGATGGAACTTGCTGTGTTCCTTTTTGTGCCCATTGCCCCTTGTCCTGTCGATGGGCGCCACTTTATATGTAGATATCCTTCATCCTATAGGCTATTATTTTATTGAGTTTTCCAGAGGTGTTGCAACCCATTGTAATTATAAACTAGCTAGAGCATGGTGGGTTTAGTAAAATTTATGTAGAGATCTTTACTTTTTTGACTATTTTAAGTACATAGCCATAGCAATATGAAGTGACTATCACTTTCCAGATTTCCTTGCTCATCTGTGATATTCACTTTGAACTGTATTCTCTTTGTAAATAATTTTTGATGGACTTCTGGAAGAATCTGCAGGAACAATTTTAATTCCAAAACTGATATTGGAAGCTAAAATACGTATATTAAATTAAAAAGCAACAAACCCATGTGTATTTCCATGAAATTAAATTTAGATTTGGAGCCACATCACATCCTTCTGTCTGACATTCCTTCCTAGCTACAGGCGCAACAACCCATTTCAGACGAATAAAGAGAAATCCAGATTTTAACCATCTTTATTTCTAATTTATGGTAGTGTAGGAAAGGCTTGGGGACATTAAATAAGTTTCACAAAATTAAAAACACTATCTCCCAGGGTTTTCCTGTTATTATGTTGAGGAAATGAAAACTTTTATTCAGTTCTTACTTATTTTCAGTTAAACATTCTGAATTTTAAGCTTGCACTAGTTGGTTTTACAGAACTCTAGAGGCAATTATAATACTTCTATATGGTTTTCCTGATGTAAGAGTGGCTTCAGTGTTTCATTGGCAATAACATCAATGCCAGCAGCCTGGGCTCTGCAGCTGGCCATCCCTTTTCCTTTAATGGTGGCCCACTGTGCAGCACACATCTAAAACACTCTGTGACATTGCCACACACAGTGTTCTGAGCCAGTCATTCATCATGTGGGTGCCTAGAGATATACCTGCTCCAGGCACTTGGGGGATTTCTACTGGACTGCTTGGAATGTCAGCGGATGCTCATATCAACGTTTGTTCTTTAGGTTTTGCCTGTGGGTTTAGTTGGATTTCAGTTGCTTATTCATGCACATACCTCAGATACGTGCTGTAACTGATTTTTTTCAGCTCGAAGTTAAAGAACCTCTGAGATGTATTGGTCTCTCCTAGCACAGGTAATTTTATCCTGTGTATTTTCATAATGGAACTTTCTAGTGAAGTCGTAATGTTCTTCTAGGGCATGTGGGAATGTGATAAAATATACAGCAGATTCATCCTCTTCTTGTATCTCTCAGAAGTGAAATTTCAAGAAAGCGTAAAATGTTTATGAAACTTACTGACCTGGCATGATTTTGTTCTTTCATTCATAACAATGTTATTTCTTCATCTTGTGGCTCTTTTGCTTAATCTGATCTCCCCTTGATCCAGCTTTAGAAGTAAACGTTTCAAGGAATGAAATCTCATAGGAAGAACACTCAGGCATGCTCCAATGAATGCTGTCAAGGATGCCATTAGAGTCCTGGAACAATCTCCAAATAATCTTTCATTATGAAAATAAACCCATAAAACCTTTGGCAAGACTGTTTAATGTGGGCAGCCCTTTCATCCTCACATTAAATCAGAACCCTCTGTTTGAGCATCCTCTGGCAAGATCTGCATAAACTTTGTTGCTGTATGTTGGCTATAGGTTAATGGAAATGGTAGAATGTTGTACATGGATTTCATGGGCAGGTATTGTCTTAGCAAATTAACTTCTACTTTCTTCTCTTCAAGTAGGAGGTACAGTTTGGCATATGATACCAACCTAATCTATTGGATGAAAAAATATACTAGCAATTTAGTGACTTGAATTTCCTTCTTGGATCAGTCATTGATTTCATAGGTGATGAAAAATCAGTTTTATCTGGTCTCTTTGTTTTCTTCCTGTTTTGTTGTTCCCCTCATGTTCTGTATTCATAGAATCAGTAAATGGTTTGGGTTGGAAGGGACTTCAAAGATCTTCTCATTCTCCCTGACATGGGCAGGGACGCCTCCCACTAGACCAGGTTGCTCAAAGCCCCATCCAACCTGGCCTTGAACACTTCCAGGGAGGGAGCATCCACTTTTTTCATTGCTTCTGGGCTAAAAGAATCTTGAGGAGGATTTAGGCTGTGTCCTTATGATACCTTTCTTTCTTCTACTAATTTTGTCCACAGAAAAAAGAAGCAAATTTGAAGCAGAGACAAGATTGGTCCTCTGTAATTCTATGAATTACTAAAGATAGATTTCATTGTAAACTACTATTTTCCAATATTAATAGCTATTTTAGTTGGGATAGTATAATTTTAGAGCTGCAGTTCACACAGATACTTTTAAAAGAAAAAGAAATAAATAGCAAAGTAACAATGAGAAAATTAGTCCTTTGCATTTTTCTCAAGCAAATTTATGAGAGATATCTAAGGATACTGACAGCTCTTTTTACTTCATATGTTAGGAAGTTTTTAAGTATATCCAGAAAATTTCCCTTAGAATACCAGATTCCCATAGATAACCAATCATTCACCGAGATATTCTAGCACATTAACCATCCTATCCCATCCTGTGGGTAAGATACGATCTGCTAGAGCAGAATAAGAAGTCTGCCTTGATTTTATGTAATCTGCAGGAGACAAAATTGTGTTCTTGGAATATCTGGTTAGTGGCTTACAAGAAATAACTACCAGTACCATTGTCTTTAGTAACAATTCTACTGAAAAAATGTCAAGAGGGATTTTGCTGAGGTTTTTTTTATTTTTTCCTAACTAGAGACATAGGACAAGATGCCTTGTCCTCTCTAAATCAATGACGATACATGAATTAAAAATGACACATGGATGCCTGTTTGCAAGGTCATAGCAAAGCTGTTAGGTAAAATGCAAGAAGGTAATAACCACCATGTAGCTGTCCTGCATCAGGGTATATTTGCAACTCATCTTTACTACTGGTCTAAAAAGAACATAAGAAGTAAAGAAACAGCATTTCTAATATAATTCCCAGTTGTTTTGTCAGAATTCCCTACACAATTTCTCTGCTACTGCAGCAGACATGGGAGAGGGTTCGTGCGGAGTAGGGACTACAGTACTTTCTTTTGAAATGCAAATACTTGATGATGGGGACGATCATAGAGAAAATTTACCTGCTGTATGAGTACTGAATGGTGTCTTAGGAGGGACAGATGGCCTTTAAAGTTGCCTCTTATCTTAATTTCTTAAGATTCTTTAAATTTCATGCACCATTTTTAGGTACTTGGCTCTGATGGAACTTGAATGTAATTAGGCCCCCAAAGCTTCAGTGCAAGTTGAAAAATGGTCTCCTTAATCAAGTGAAAACTTGTGACAGGCCTTCTAGGGGAAAAGACACTTTAAGCATAAAGAGAAACTCCAGGTCATGAACATATCTCTCAAAAAATTTACACAGACCAGCACATTTCATGCAGCTCCTCTCCCCCTGCTCTGTCAATAAGAGGGTCAGAGACTCAAAACCAGACATGTTCTCTGTGGGACTTCAGTGGAAGCACTTACCCAGCTTCTAGAAACAAGAGTGGTAAAAAAAAGCCTTTAACTCCTAAAACCTAAATGCAGTTGCATAGCTGTGTCTATTAAATGTTAGCACCCATGGATATCTTCTTGGATACATGTGTAATTCCCTGTGGAGACAGGCCAGAAGTATTTTTTTTTTCCCTTGGTGAAATTTTTGGACTGGCAACCCTTTTTTCAGCCTTTCCTATATTGTAGACTTAATATATTTCTACAACATCTGCGACAATCGCTACATTCCTTGAATAAAAGTTTTGCAGGAGAAAATTTTCTTTCTACACCACAGCTTAGTTTAGGAACAGTGGAATTTGAAAATAGCATCCTCAAGAATGTTGACCTTGGTACAGTGAAATATTTGCTATGCCAGCAATGAAAGGAAACCCATGAGCTTTGTGAACAGAAGTGGTACTGGAAATTCACAAAGGAAATGGACACACAGACAAATTCCATTCCCCAGCTTTTCTGTCAGTGTAAGGTTGATGTCAGCCTGCAAGTACAAGAAAATAAAAACACCAACATATGCCAAATGCTGCAGCCCTGACCGCCAGAAGCACTGATGTCAACAGCTCTTCCTCAGAGGCCTCTGAGCCTGTGGCAACTGACTTATTATTCTGGAACAAGAACATCGTAACAAAGTTCCTCCCTGCCCCTTCTGAGATGTTGAAATTGGAAGGAACAACTGGCTGTACAACTATTTGCAAAGGGCTCAATTGTCTGCCGCAGCCTCTACTTATTTTCCAAAAAATTTATTTGAACACATCACTGATTTTTTCTCAGACTAATGGAGCAAGGGAAAGAGCAGCACTAAACTATTCCTAAACAAACATGGGAGAACCCCAAAGTACAACTGGAATATCAGTAAATCTCCCAGTATGTGGAATTTCTCCAGCAGAACTCCCTGGATGAAGAAGCTTCATACTGTATTATTTTTGGCTTGGAAACAACTTCAACATTAGGAAAACAAAACAAAAAACCAAATAAAATCCATCCCCCAATACCAATAATGTTAGATGAATTTTAAATGTTTAGGGGGTGAATAAACCAAGCATCCAAACAAGGAATTCTCTTTGATCCCAAACTGCCTGTGAGTTCAAATTGCCTTGGAAGTTGTTTCAGTGAAATAATAGTAATAAAAATATTGTATTATCTGCTGCCTCTCTTTTGTCACTTCCCTTTTTTCCTGTTCACCAGGTCTTCCATCACTTCTTATTTTTGATGCTCCTTTTAGCTACTGCCACCTGCTGTTTATTTATTTGTGGTAGACCTGCAGCCCTCTTGCACAGCAGCAATGCCTGTTGAGATTGTTACGTATTTTCCATTTGTCATAACTACTAAAGGGTGCTGAGGGTTATAGTCTTGCTAAAGCCCATAAGCCATACATAAATAAAGTCATAAATTCAATTCATATTTTTCCAACATGCTTTGATGCTTTTGAATCACAGAAAATCTGGGAATCACTCACAGAATTATTGAGTAACAGTGGCAGTACCTCTGAAATCCTACAGTGCAGCATCCCTGCTCCTCCTGATTCATATTTGAACTAAATTCTGCTACCTCTGTAAGTTCAGCTGATTCAGAGAAAGTGTTGAACTACTCAGCAGAGTGCCCTGTGCAGCAGTTTATTGGGTTTTCTGAGGAAATTAATCTATCTTATTCTACTTTACATAAACATTAATTCCATGCTCATTCTGAGAAAATTTGCAGGAGATCAGCAGAGGGGTACCAGAGGCTGACAGCACTCCAGGAAGGATTATTGGAAACTTAACCACAGCTTTTTGTTCTCTAATGAACTTTTGTGGTTTTATTCCAACATGACTATCTTGTGGAAGCATGCATTGTCATCCCTTGTCTGCCATGAGGGAGCTCATTGCATATGCATCAAGGCATAAGATCTTCTCTGATCACCAAGGCATCCTGACCAGGGTCTGGCACTGGGATGGGACCAAGGATTAGGCACACTGACTATGCAAATCAAGGCCTGCACAGCAATAGAACTGGACTCAAGTTCTGTTGGTTCCTTCTCATATCCCTCTCTTCTTTGATGTGTGTCAAAACCAAGACTGTCTCAACAGCATTAGCAAATACAGCCTGTAGTCCCCCACAAAGCTCCCAAATATGTCACTTCTAATGTAGTTGTCCCAGGACAAATCCTCCCAACTGTGTAACAGCTTCCTGTTCCCTTCTTAAAGTCTAATTCTGACAGAGGTAAGAATGTAATTAGTGATTTATTCAACCTATTTTGTAGCCCCTATGTTATGCTATCCCAGAGGCTAAACTTTCCTCTTCACATAATTATAAATAGGAAGAGAAACCATAATCATATGAAAAAAATGCCTACAACTTCCCCTTTCCCCCAACAGGAACCAGAAGAAAAGAGAATAATTTAATGTAGCAGATATAGTTAATTCCTTGAAGCAAACAGACAAGCAAGACAAAAAATAAGAGAGCTTTTCCTATTTTTTCAATTTAAAAAAGTGATAGTGAATTTGTTTTGGTGGAAACAAGAGCAAAAAGGAAGAGTCACTTTCATTCTTCCCACAGTAAATCTGGTTTTGTTGCTAAACAAAGTCAAGCCTGAGATCTTTGCCTGCTTGTGCTCAGCCACAAAGGACACTGGAATGTTATATGAGAATCTCGCTCCTAGTTTTAATTCTAAGGAATGGTTCGACTATTTTTGCTGCAACTTTTGGTCAGAGGAAAAAAAAAAAAAGAATAAAGAAAATTAGCCTCTGGCAAAAAAGGCAGACAAGAAAATTAAACACAAAGAATTAAAATTCAACAAAGACTGGACAATCTTAACTAAAGATGTTGCCAGTAGCCACAGAGATGATGGAATAGTTTAGGTACATATGTATATGTATATATCTATATTTGACTAACATTCCTGAATCTATTATTGACTTATTTTCATTAATACTTTTAGTGTAGATTATACTTCAAAACTGCTCAGATGATAAAAATACCCTTTTTAAAAATTATTGGAGAAAATTAAAACTTTCAAAAAGAAAGGATTTTTTTTTAATAATGAATCTTTTTAATTACAAAGACTTTATTAAAAAGTCTTTCTGAAAACTTACTTCATAGCCAGTTGCAATCACTTTTAAGATAGCTAGAATTGCTGAAAGTACCAGCCAGTTTTCCTACAGATTGAAAAGCAGAGAAGTTACAAAGGATAGAAGAATAGACAAAAGTGGAAGAGTTTCTTTGTAGAGATTGCTTTATAAAACCCTTTGGTTTTTCATCAAAAATAGACTGCAGGGGATTCAACTTTACATAATGATTTAAAAGAAAATTTTGAAACAAGAGCAACTAGTAAATCTTTATAAAACGTAAAAATTAAGCACTAAAGAATGCATTGTGTTATGATGACAAAGAGGATGAAGCTGAATGACATCAGACTTTGCATGACTCACGTGTGTGAAGGACTGAGGTAAACAGGCTGTTATAGCAACAGGCATATGGTGAGTTTATGAGAATAGAGATTACTCCCTTGAGGCTCCCTTTTGTGCCTGAATTATCAGAAAAATTGAAATGAGATGTACCATTCTCCTCGCAGTAATGATGTCACATACCCAATGTCCATCTCCAGAGAGGTCCTCATCTCGGTGCATGGAGGAGGTGAGCCCTGGGACTAAGCCCAGCACAATCAGCATTAAACTCACGAGATCCCTCAGCAGCACCTGAGAGGTGGGTCTCACTGCAGTCCCACCCATAGACTCGACAACTTAGTCTCCTAAGTCACTCCTCTTGAAGCCCCTCATTTACCTGTGCTTGCTAATGCCCTAAGCTCTCTCTCTATGAGGACATCAGTCAGTCAGAAGGAGTTCCAAAAATCTCCTTCCTACCTTACCTTTTCTCTTGTATGAGAGACAGAAAAGAAATCACAGCTTCCTACCACTTCTTTCTAACATGTTCATGCTGAGGATCTTTGTACTGTTGTACTGGCTGAAAAAAAAAAATCCTACAAAGTCCCCTCTTCGCCTTGCCCTCCAACAAAAGAAAATGAATAGCACCTAACACAGCACAATGACTGTACTCACACTGAGTGGTTTCATAATGCGGAATATTTTTGAGTCAAAATACGATTTCTAGTTCCCTAGTCCTCAGAATATAAAGAAAGCAGAGATATGGACCAATTAAATAACCTTGTTAATCCACAAATACTCATTTTGTAGATTTACTGAAGAGCAGGCATACAACTGAATGTGGAGTACAGCAAACATGACCTCCTGCCCCTTCCCCCCAACTTCCATTTATGTTTATTTTTATATAGTCTTCTCTCAGATGGATCTACTGTTAAATTCCTGAAAGATTACAGTACTATTCAATATATTCATCAACGACTTGGATAAGGGAATAGAGTGCTCTGTCAGCAAGTTTGCTGATGACCCCAAACTGGGAGGAGTGGCTGACACACCAGAAGGCTGTGCTGCCATTCAGAGAGACCTAGACAGGCTGGAGAGTTGGGTGGGGAGAAATTTAATGAAATATAACAAGGGCAAGTGTAGAGTCTTGCATCTGGGTAAGAACAAGCCCATGTGCCAGTATAAGTTGGGGACTAACCTGTTGGAGAGCAGTGTAGGGGAAAGAGACCTGGGGATCCTGACATCCTGGGGTGTATTAGAAGGGGTGTGCTTAGTAGGTCGAGAGAGGTTCTCCTCCCCCTCTACTCTGCCCTGGTGAGGCCGCATCTGGAATATTGTGTCCAGTTCTGGGCCCTCCAGTTCAAGAAGGACAGGGAACTGCTTGAGGGAGTCCAGCGTAGAGCCACAAAGATAATTAAGGGAGTGGAACATCTCCCTTATGAGGAAAGGCTGAAGGAGCTGGGTCTCTTTAGCTTGGAGAAGAGGAGACTGAGGGATGACCTCATTAATGTCTATAAATATGTCAAGGGTGAGTGTCATGAGGATGGAGCCAGGCTCTTCTCAGTGACATCCAATGATAGGACAAGGGGCAATGGGTCCAAGCTGGAACATAGGAGATTGCACATAAATGTGAGGAAGAATTTCTTCACAGTGAGGGTAACAGAGCACTGGCACAGGCTGCCCAGAGAGGTTGTGGAGTCTCCTTCTCTGGAGACATTCAAAACCCGCCTGGATGCGTTCCTGTGTGACCTGATCTAGATATTTCTGCTCCGACAGGCGGAATTGGACTAGATGATCTTTTGAGGTCCCTTCCAATCCCTAACATTCTGTGATTCTGTGATTAGGGCACATTATTCTTAGGATGACACCAGATAATCCTGAACTAAAAGAACACAAGACCATTATGAAGAAAACAAACAACCTATGCTGTTCTATCTTCTCTCTTCCAGTTCTCTTCTTGAGTTTCTTTCCCCCATCTTTAAGTTATATTCAAGTTAGAATGTGTGCTTGACAAGCTGGATCTATTCATAAAATATCCTTAAAAAAATAATTTTAAAAAAAGGGTTAATTAAGCTAAGACTGGAAATACTGAGTTCCATAAAAATCCACTATAAACTCTGGCAGCTTTTTAAACACACCAAGATGTTTTGGCTTAATAAGAAATAGTGCAAAATGAGGCAGTAATTGCAGATGATTCAGGGCATTCTAATCCCCAAAGCACTCTGCACTGATCACTTTTCCTGAGGCAAAATTTTAATCAAGGGAGCTAATATAGCAAAGATATGAGGTGCTTTAAGTGAAATAGCATACTCCATGTTTTCTTTCATCCTTGCATATTTTTTTTCCTGTAGAGATTGCTATCTGAATGAATATGTGTAGTGTACAGTCAGGACTGACTCCTGTTCTCTATTAACCTATAATTTCTTTCTGGGAAAACTTAAGTGCCTTTATTAAATTTATGCATCTTTAGGTCCTCTCAAAAAGATTTCCAAGAAAAATAAAAATAATAAAGATTTTTACAGAGCAAATTCATAAATCTCAGAAAATCCCCACAAACACAATGTATAGTAGAAAATTTTCCTGCTATCGTAGAAAAACATACAAAAAAATAATTAAACATAAATCAAAATATTCTGTTACTGATTCAATCTGGAAAGCTCTTCAGAAGAACACACACTTAAGAAGAGCCTACTAACCCATTAAACCAAATGAATCCACCTGATCTCTGCTGACTTTAAATTCCTTTGATGATCATTGCATGACTGCACTGAATTGAAATGTCCCAGTAACTTGTACATGCAATTATTTTTAAAGTAATATCTAACTGTAACCAGGGAATATAAATAAAGTTCAAAAGTAAATTGTATTTAAGGAGTTTGCTTATTCAGTTACACCTCTCACCCTAAATGTCACAGAATGTACCTTTTTATGTACTGTAGGAAGGTAGTGAAGGTTCCCTGACTGAAATATTAAAATATTTATGTATCTTCTTCATTGTCTAATTTGAAATTAATCCCTCCCTAAAAGTTATGAAACTAATAGTGTTTACTGTTCTACCTTTTTTTATGTATTCTGACTCTGTTGATGTTGCTTCTTGGAAGTGTTCAAAGCCAGGCTGGATGAAGTGGAGCCTCCGTCCCTGGGGGTGTTCAAAAAACAGGTTGATGAGGCACTTGAGGTCATGGTCTAGTGGTTTAATGGTTAGGAATATGATGGGATAAAGGTCGGACTTGATGACCCTGGAGGTCCCTTCCAACCCTAATTATTCTATGATTCTATGAAGCCTTGAGTAACCTGATCTAGTGGGAGGTGCCCCTGCCCATGACAGGGGGGTTGGAACTAGATGATCTTTGAGGTCCCTTCCAACTCAAACCATTTTATGATTCTATGATACCCTAAAAATGCCTTGTCAAGATAATCAATCCTTCAAGCTAAAATCCAGGTGGGACACACTGGGATAAAATGAGTAGGGAAGAAGATATTTGAGACATGCAAAGAAATTACAGAAGTAAAGCATTAACTATGACTAAATCCTAGTAGTCCAACTTCTATGTAGATCTATTCCTTTCAACAAACTGACTTGATTACTGCCTTATCCTTCAAAATCACAGTAAACAGATCTTTACTAGGTTGAAGGCTGGAGAAACAGAAATAAAGTTTGGTCAAGATTTCCACAGAAACCCATCTGCTATTTCACTAGAGCGTCGTCTTGCTGCTAAGTCTTCTCTAACACTTCATTTGTGTCTGTATCAGTAAATTGAAGAGGGTCAGGGCCTAAGCTCTGCTCCAGAGGGTGATTTTTTCCCATATTACCTATGGGGAGAAATCTTGAGCCTGTCATAGCTCCTGAATTTATTCTGAGCATTTGGCTGAGACACTGCCATTTGTCACAGGCTAAAACTATGGCAGGACTTATGACATTATGGACAATTGAACATTATGGACAATTGTACTCCAGTGCTTAGACCTGTGCCCTGAACTTGCTTAATTTATTACTATAGTCCTTAACCTTAATGCCTCAGACTCTTGATCAGGTTCAAACCTGTTTTACTTGTTGCAGAATGCCCTAAAGGCAATACAGAACAATAAAAAATCCCAAACATTCTCAAGTCCAAACGACTATAAATAGAAACCCCGGAAACACCGCACATGTAATAAAAATAAAAATTAACCCCAAACCCATGAATTAGATTATTACCCCAAAGTTATCAGAAGACCTATGAAGATATCACAAATGAAGCCTAATAAAGATTTTCTGCCTCACTGCATGAGACTACAGTAAACTACTGAGAAACATATGGTTTGTGGTAACACTCCTGGCTTTTGAGTCTATAAAAAAAGAATGCAATAGTAGTATAGCCACACATGTCTACAAATATTCCAAATGTTCTTAAATACAACATGCTAACAGTGATCACTGCTATATTTTGGAGATACTTTGGGCATACAGCTCTTAAAAAAAATGAACTAAACCCATCTGCTGATAAAATATGTATCCCAAATACAAAAAAAATTAATTGCTGTGAGGTTACACAGAGGCAAACAAAAGGGGACAGGAATCAAAGTATATTCAACTGAAAACTCATCTGTATTTGTGGTAACTGGTGGAAAATGAACAGGACAAATATTTTGTTATTGATGCAAAATACAAAGCAACAATAAAAATTTATCTCGTGAAAAAATACCAAGATTTCTGAATGGACATCAACTCAGAGGAAGCAAGTAATAAGAATCTCAAAATGATAGATAAAATCTGATGACCTGATAGCCTGGAATGTGATTTAGCAAATGAAATAGAAAAAAAAAAACAAACCCAACTATACTAAGTTAAAGATTCTCCATCCCCTACAGAATTAGACCACTCTAAGAGAGGACTAGCTGCTTTAGAAGGTTTTCACTTTTCTCAGTAGATGAGAAGAGCTTTGCTACAGAGGACAGGGAACCACCACATCGCATCAAATTGCTTGAAGCATCCAAATTGAAAGTATTTCAAGAAAGAAGATGTAAAAAAATAAAGCAAGTTTCCTAGTTTTACCCGAGCCACAAAGAGCAAGATAAAAATTACCATTATGGTGTGTTAGTAACAAGGGAGGACTATAATAACTGGGCTGCAACACTGGACAAAGACACAGATTAAGAAGTAGTGAATGCATTTTTTCACCTTCTGAGATGCGAAAAAACAGTATGTTCCTTAATGATATTGCCAAATCTCTCTACTGGCTGAAAATACCTTATTCTCAAAAAATGCTTCTATCAATAATTACCATTTCAGATAGAAAACAAGATTAGCCAAATGCACTGTCAAGTGCACAAAGAGCTTCCCTATCTCTCCAAGGAAATGAAAACCAGATGACAATACTGAGTTGGTTGATTCCTCATTGGCGGGATGTGGTTTGCAGTATAGAGGCTGCCACCACTGCAATAGTGTAAAGGAAAGTGTCTTTCGTACCACAGCTGTAAGAAAGGTTTATCACAGACAGAAGAACATAAGTAAAATGTGATATAGGGACTCTTCTACATTTCTGAATGAAAGCTCAATTATAATAAAAAGAAACACATTTTAGAAACTCAGTACTGCCAGTGGCCATGTCTGATCCAATAAAGAAATATCCAGTGCCACATATTCTAGACAGGCATATTACTAAAGAAGGGGTAATTTCACTATATTGCCAACAGAAGTTACCCTGTGGGACAAAAAAGACTTAAATACAAGTCACTTTATTTGAATCCCATCTGTGCCGTGCCTGTCTCCTTTTTACAATAGCTCATGGTAAGTATTTGGTTTAAACACTGTTTCTCTAGAGTTTATTATAAAAGTATCTTTTACTTGAGTTCTTGCAGCCTTATCTAATTCAGTTTAAGCTACAATCACAACTTTCTAGTAGGAATAATTTCGTAAAGGAAACCGCTAGATTCATCTAGCAAAATACATATTACTCAAATAGAGGTGGGAATAAACTGAAGGATATTCAGGACAGATTACAATGATATAAACTAGCAGTCTGTAACTGTTGCAATGGAAATGTAAAAACCATATAATTCCTTTTAACTCCTGAGGTTTTGCAGAAATAATAAATCCTTGTGGAAATCTTAAACTGCTTTTCTATTGCTATAATAACTTCAAGAGAGCAGAAGCCACACCTCACACTATATCAGCTTTAAAACTCACTGATAAGTATCCATCCGTCAGCTCTGTCAGTTTGTTTTTCATGGGGCAAACTTCAACTATTTGGCTCCATAACAGTGTGCAAGGTTATCAGTCTTTCTCTCTTCCAGTGTCTCTTCTACAGACCAGATCATTATCCTTGTTTTCATGCTACTGTCAGTTCCAGTTCTCCCACACAGATTTTGCTCTACATTCAATATCACCTTCATAAACCTTCACATGGCTTGCCTATTAAGTTATCAATCTATTAACCTTCTTCTTCCCTTAGGTCTTTTACTCCTCCTTCTCCCTGAGCTTCCTCTGTTCTGCAACTGCTCAGGCACCCTCCTTAACTTTCCTGTCCTTACTGCTGACAGATATGCCTCTGTCCTTTCCTGTTCTCCACATTTTCCACTGTCCATAGCTTTCTTACAGATCTCCCAGATCCCTGTCAGACCATTTCATCTGATGTGCCACTTTTCAGACTGTCATTATTCTTCTCTGAAACTTCCCACTCTTTGTCCTTTCTCAAATTCTTGAAATCATCCCCTCTTGGTTACATGTTATATTCTCCTGTATGACTTTGCAATAGTTCACATCTCTTTAGTGTCTCTCCATCTGCCTAATCCTCTTTTAGTTCCTTCCTGTAACTTCTATTTCATAACCTACTACCAGACCTACCTTCTTCCCTCTACAGTTACTTATCTTCTTCCCTTCTTCCAACACCTCATGAGTCCAGAGGAAGGCCGCGAAAATGATCAGAGGGCTGGAGCACCTCTCCTATGAAGACAGGCTGAAGGGGTTGGGGTTGTTCAGCCTGGAGAAGAGAAGGCTCTAGAGAGACTCTATAGTGGGTATCCAGCACCTGAAGGGGGCCTACTAGAAGGCTAGAGAGGGCAAGAGTTCTCTTACAAGAGCATGTAGTGATAGCACGAGGGCTAATGGCTTTAAACTAGAAGAGGGTAGATCTAGACTAGATATTAGGAAGAAATTCTTGATTGTGAGGGTGGCGAGACACTGGCACAGGTTGCCCAGGGAAGTTGTGGCTGCCCCGTCCCTGGAAGTGTTCAAGGCCAGGTTGGATGGGGCTTTGAGCAACCTGGTCTATGGGGAGGTGTCCCTGCATATGGCAGGGGGGTTGGAACTAGATGATCTTTGAGGTGTCTTCCAATCCAAACCATTCTAGGATACTATGATTATGTGATCTGAATGACTTAGCCTGTTGTCAGTATTTAAACTGAGACACAGCCACAATGAGTTCAGGCAACCTTAAGTTGTAATGGACAATACCAGAAATTACACCCATCCTCATCTTTGTTACTGTTATTAGACCTCATAAAATACTATGAGCATGAAGTCAAGCTACTTCAGCTGCAGAAAGATCCTTTGAATGCTGCCTCAACAGAATTCCTCTAAGGACTCTCCACCATGGTACTTCATCTCTCTCGCCACCCTCTAGACTGCTTATCCTCCCAGTCCCTGATTGCACTCTCTTCTCTATGTGTTAAGCTCCAGTATAAGGAATCAGAGTGATAAAATAGCATCTGTTCCTCTTTGCAAGCCAGTCTACATATAGCAGAATCACCACAAGAAAACTTTCATATTTAGTGGCTGCTGGAAGATGTGGGATATTTTGGCAAAGCTCTGCCTGTGGTTGTTTCAGTCTTGATGAATACAGTGGGAATGGACAGAGATTCCAATTAAATCCAAATATATTTGACTCCATTAATCAGGAGAGAATGAACTGGAAGCCATCCCCAGCCCTCACCCCCAAAATAAATCCAAACCCAAAAGCTCAGTAATTGCTTGCTCAGAACTCATTAATAAAAAATTAAATGGAATAAAATTAAGGGAAGTGTTGACCTTGAAATCACTGTCACTGGCTCCTCTGAGAAGCAGATGCTGTTTTGTAATTTTTTCCATACTACAGTATTTTTTATCCTTGCTTCTGGCTGATGCGTAAGCAGTGACATCTGAAGGCCAAAGATCCAAATGACATGGGCAGATGGAAGCCATAGATTGTAAGCACTATACTTGTACAAAGGCAGTGGCTGATGAGTCTCAAACAATCCACTCTCCTCGGCTAACTCTAAAGCTCAATGTACCTCCATTTTTTAGTGATCATCTTGTCACGTACACTGCAAATGCGTTCTTAGGTTTGTCTAGAATATGATATGTCAGTCTTCTCATTGCCAGAAAGGATGTGGAAACCAGTTAAAAAAAAAAGTCCCTTGGACATTCAGAGGCTTTCAGCTTTTCTCCTGAGTCTATGAAATTGTACATACAGAAGTACCCATGAAAGGATTGTGTTATAATTTTGTTCTATTTATTTTATAATTTCCTTGACTGCTTTTTACTCTCCATTTTGTACTTGGTGTGTGCGAAGTGCCTAGCTTCACTGTCTGTAGTAAATGAAAAACGACATGCTGTCTCTTGACATAGCAGGTAGGGGCCCCAAGGTGCACAGCTTCCAGCTTCTCCCTCTGCCTCCAAATGCCAATGAGTTCTGGGTACCTTAGACTCTTATCAGCCCATTTTACTGCTTAGCAATCATGACCCTGTCTGAAAGCACAATCCTAATTCCCAAATGTCCCATCACTGCACTTGAACTGATAAGCTTTAACTGTTCAAGTGGCACAAGACGCAGCTTCAGCAAGACCCTTTTTTTCTGGTCTTGGGAGGGTGATATTTCCAGGCTCTGCCCTTTACAAGGTCTGGCACTGGAGGGTTTGTGGAAGAGAGAGGAAGGCATCAGATACCAACTGCACATACTCTTCACAAGAGTAGAGGCTGGAATAGGCTACGTTTCTGAGCATTTTGGGCTCCCTTGTGTCGTATTCTAAAAATGATGTTGGCTTTCTCTTTTTCTTTTCTCCCAAAATTCCTTTGACTGTTGAGAGAAAAGGAAACACCTCTGTCTGCTTTATGTTATCAAAATGGACAAAACCGTCCAAGGCAAGGAGTTTTCCTGGAGGCAGAGCTACAACTTGCCAAAAAGTTGATAGTTCTTTCATCAGTATGAAACTCTTGGCCCTTTTCCCAGCCAAAAAAATTCATTAGGTGGGAAAAAAAAAAAAAAAAAAAAAAGAGCAGTGGCAATTCTGTAATCCATAGTTTCCAGAATCCTAAATGAGCCATGACTGTTTATGAGAAGAAATTATTTTTTCACTGTCATAAGAATACAGTCACAACCTGAAATGGTAGGAAGTGCTTTTTAACTTCTAGGAGGGAAAGCACTGGAGGCCTTTGTCATTATCAAGAGGCTACAGCAAGAGACTGCAGTGAGGGAAAGTAACACTTATGTCAGGGCTAGTGTCTACATGATCCTCACATGATCACCTGATAGTGTTTTCCACGATATGCTCTACCGAAGTTCAGGTAACCACAGTAGACTTTCAGTGTGGTCCCACAAGCTACATCATTGTTCAGCCTCAAACGTTTCTCCTCTGCAGACCTTGGTCACCTTCCTCCGTGAGGATAAAAAGGTTATTAATGTGATAACTGGATAAAGAGGCACATGCTCTCTACCATTTTGCAGCTCAATGTTGTTTATACATGAGCTGATCATTGTGCAATCATGTGGAGCAAATCAGAAGGGCATGTTTTCCTTCACTCTGTACAGAGTGTTTTTCTTTCAAATACATGTACTTGGTAGGTAGTTAAACTGAGCACAAAAACTGTGTGTGGGAGGCTGAAGTGTGGGTGGAAGTGTGGCTTTTGAGACAGAAAGAAAGTGAATGTGGCATTTAGGCTGGCCCTCTGGGAAAGGTGAGTGCCAATCCAGATTTAATCAATTTGACAGGAACCCTGATTGTTCAGATGGCTCTTTCTCCCGGAGATGCCTGTAGGAGACTCTGTGAGGAGAAACACCTGTATGTCTGTCATTGAGAAAGGGGAAGGTTGGGTCCCAAAATATGAATTCCCCCAAGATCTTGAGAATAGCAGAGACCATTTTACAGTCTGTGTCTCCATATATATGTTTTGTGAGACAATTTCCAGTAACATAGAGGTTACCTAGATGGATATTGTGCAGAAATCTTCAGTATAGGAAGGCTATGTTCACTTTGCTGAGGTTTATTTTCAGCATAGTATCAGAAGAAAGCTACATATATGTCTCTCATCTTCATCTTTTACTTCTCTTTTTTTTTTTAACCATTTATTCTAAGGACTGCTGAATACTTTTCCTAGGAAAAAAAAAAAAAAAAGAGGTGATAATCTTAATGTGCTGCATGTTTCCACCATGAGTCCAGCAGCAAGAAAATGCATGGAGAGTCCATTCCACAGTAAGACTTGACCTGACATTATTCATTAACCAGGTCTTGTCACTAGGGAGTAAAATGCTTCTGATTTTAATCTACTGAGGGTTTTTTTCAGCATTTATTTTATCCTTCTGTCTATGCTACTGAATTTGGATGAAACAGCACATAGTGGAACTAGTGTTTATGCTATCTTGTTTATTATGATGATGTTGGTCTTAAAAGTAAGTCTTTTGTCGTTGAGAGTTAGTCAAATGACTTATTCTCTCTTTGTGTAAAAAGAGGTACCATACAAAGAAAATTCTTTTTCATGGGAAGTAGTACGATGCCAATATCTGTTCTGTGATACACAATGAAACAAAATTCTAAGATATTAAAATTACAAACAAAACTATATTCTGAGAGAAAATTGACTTAATTGAAACATCCACACAACTGAAATATTTTGTTTAAATACGAATTTTGTTGTTTTGCAAAAATGTTTCTTTTTGCAAATGGAAAAACCCACTCCTTTCTAAAATCCTTAGAAAAGCATTTCATGCTTTAACCAAGACCATTAACATGGAAACAGTTTAAAATTGCTTTAGTTTTGAGAATTATGCGTGTTTTTTACTGAGAGAACACTTGTTTTAAAGGGAAAATTCCAGATCAGATCCATGGCAGTACGAGGAATGCATTATTCCCACCTTTATATTTCACCAGTCAGGCTAACTTTCTCAGAGTGTTTTGATGTTAAATAAAAGATCTATCCCCAAAACCATGCCCATTGATGTGATACTGGGGGTGTGATACCCAGCTGCTACTGGGACTTGTTCTATTCTGACAAGTTTAGGAAAAAAATTTACTTATCTTCCTTACTATATAGATTATGACCTGACTATATTTCTACTATATGAATTTTAAATGATAGCGTAAAGATGAACGTGACTCTGAATTACAGGATGCAGCACAGAAGCACTTGGCAGAGAGTCTTTGCAATATGTATAATTTCCTGTATAATTTCCTGCTTTTTTATGCTTGAAAACTGCAGTAGGCATAGTCTCCATATGCTGCTTTCTTCCATGTGCAGGGCATGATGTATAATTCCAACTTCTACTTAGTGATGTTCTGCTAATAAAGGATAATGAGATACCATAATATAGCAGTATAATTTATGAATAGGCATCAAATAAAGGTTTGCGAAAGGAGTAAAACAAACAAGTGAGCCAACAACAGCAAGAACATAAAAAATCCTTCATCTACAACTTTGCTCTCCATAGTCTGCCCTTGAAATTAAATCAAAATCATGGAAAGCACTAATATCAGAACATTGTGAACCAGATGTTTCTTACAGCTGACTAATTAGTCTGTATACCCAGCAAATCAAAAATATTTGTTACTGCTTAAGCAAAGTAATCCTACAAGAATTTGCACGTCAGAACAATAAACTTTATCTGAAATAAGCCATATGGGAATGGTCCTGGGCAACTGGCTGTAGGTAGCCCTGCTTGAGCAGGAGGTTAGACCAGATGAACTCCAGAGGTCCTTCACAACCTCAACCATTTGGTCACTCCATACATTTCACAGGGCAATTATCATGCACTGTTAAACTCACCAAATAAACCTCCTGCTTGAAGCAGCAGCACTCTGCAAGCACTAAAGGGTGCTGAAGGGGAGAGAGTACCCAGCCCACACCTGAGTTGCACCATTTCACCCTATCATCACCTTGCCAAGCTCTTCACTGTTCCTTTGGACTGGTAGAAGCAAATCTCCAAAGCCCCAAATGCCTCCTTGCTCTGATCTTTTTCTCCTTTCTTAGGTAAGTGTACTGAGGCTGTAAAACAGAAAAGGGGAAGGGAATGCACAGTAACTGGAAGTTGTTACATGAAAGTATATCTCTGTGGCCCTGTCAACACATTTAATATTTTCCATATCAAACAAATCTTTATTATCTGACACAGGGCTCAAGTTAATCCTTGCCTGGAAATGTAAAAGAGACAGGAAAGGATAGAATCATAGAATCATAGAATGTATTGGGTTGGAAGGGACCCTCAAGGGTCATCTAGTCCAACCCCCTTGCAGTGAGCTTAATCCATTGCAATGACAGTGCCCATTGCTAACTACACCTTATACAATACACATCCTTGTTCTTACAATGATATTTTCTTCTTTAATACACCAGAAACTTATGCAATTACTCATACCATAATATATTCCCCATGATTTAGGAATGATCAGGGCCTATTTGTGTACAGAAAATGAGGCTGAACTTGAAGTACTGCTACAGCTGTGTTTTAATTATCTCCGGTGAAACTGTTGTGATGAAGTGGTTGCGCATGGTTGTGTCTAGACCAAGAGACAGGCCCACCCCCAGGACTCTCCTCCCCTCCAGTGCCTTGGCAGGTGAAAAGCCTGAACAAGACAGAGCATACTGAAGCTCTCTGTTAGACTTTCAACCCATATTTTCCTTATGGGAAAGTGGAAGTGAGGGAGGGAAGTGGAACAGTGTTTTCCTGCGTCTCAATCCCATGTGGATTTGGGATCTGATTACAGTGCTCTCCTAGACTTGGGAGTCCCACAGGACTCAATAATTCTCTAAGTGTTGGACTGGTTGGTAATGTCTGTAGCTAATAATGTCTTTTGTTCTATTGTTCTACATTTGTTTAGACTCTATCCAAATGTGATTCCAGTACATGCTTGAGACTTCAAGGTATAAGTGAAATACAAACGAATTGTAGCACTCATTTCTTGAGACAAATTGGGAATGAAGATGTTAACTCTGCAGTTGCACACACTGCAGGTACATCTCCTGCTCTCTTGACTGTGCCAGTGTAAGATAGCTAAGGGATGAGATAAATGATCTCTCACCAATTGCTCCTCCCAAGCAGGGCAGAGAATAATGGGGAATCACCTCTTTAGAGCCAGCTGAAAACTAGTCAAACAGCAGTGGAGAAAGATGGGGTTGCCAAGAAAACTATGGGAATAGGAGTGGGTCAGTGGCTCCAAACATCTGTGTGACAGATCTTATAATTTATGTCTGGCTGCATTGAAGATGGAGTTGTGAGATAATTTGGGACTACCACTGTTACAGGAAATCTACATACATAAAAGTGACCAATGACCTTAGCCAGTAAGAACTGGACAGCTGAGTTGCCTTCGCTGTACAGCTGAGCCCTGGTGTTCTCTCTTTCGGCCAACCCATGGTGGGTTCCAAGATACAGTGAGAACAGTCCACCAGTAACTCTCCCTCTGCTGTGGGATTTTCTGTGCTATTAAATCACAGAGTAATAATGATAGAAAATTTTAACTACAGGAACAGTTATGTTTAAAAATGGTTGCTCTTTCATTCAGAAAAATTATTTCAGGAAAGATTATCAAATATATTAAGACAGAAGAACAGTGACCATAAAACAAATATCATTCCCAGCTTATCATTAGTTTCTCTGCTATATAGTTCCAGTTCTGTTAAATTAAATGCCATTTTGCTGAGTATTTTCTACTCTGCCTTTGTTCATAAACGTAGTGTCAAAGAAAAAGTCACTGTTTGAATCTTCTTTTTAGCCCTACTGGCAATTCTCAAGCTGTAGAGGAATTACAGTTCTTCTTCTCAACTGGAAGTTATCTATGGTAATTTGGAAAATGATTTTTTGTAAATTTGAACATTACATTAACAGAATGAAACAGCTGCAATATTGTGAGCTGAGCTTCATGCCTTTAAGCAGTGAACAGTGGTCAGAAGCAAAAAGAAAATAAGTAAAATAATTGTAAGACAGCATTAAAAGAGTGTAATAGAACAAATACTCTTATGTGATCAACATACATGCCATAATTTGTAGTCTAGATACCACAGCTTTCATCTACACAAAGTTCATTAAAGCAGTAGAAAACATTCAAAGATTTGCTACAGCATTGTATAGATGGAACCTTTGTAACAAAACAGGATACAAACTGGTACGCAAAAAATAGAATTGTGGAAGTTGTACAAAAATATGCATCACACTTTCAGAACCAGTGCTGGAGTGAATGTCTAACTATATAGGTACAGGTGCTTCCTTTAAACACTTGAGAGTCAAAGAGCATTTGACTCCCAACATTGAGAACTGATGGCAATATTCTTATCAAAATGCTGTTGCATCAAAAGCTCTGTTCTGTTAAAATTATTCTAATGTCCCTGCCCATGGCACGGGGTTTGGAATTAGGTGATCTTTGAGGTCCCTTCCAACCCAAACCATTCAATTATTCTATAATGATATTAAAATATTTGTTTGAAATGTTTTAAAGCAGTGAATATTCACTGAATCTAAGTGAGAGTCCTGGAAAATACTTAATAGATTTGGTCAGACTTGCTGACTATGTCTTAAGCTATAGGTGAGTTGATCTGATTGAGAGATTGTCTAGCTGAGGAGCTCAGAAAAGTAACTTTCTTTAGATCTGCACATTTTACTCAAAAATGAGTACTTAAGAAGTCTTTAGATTAAATCCATGGAATTTATATTCCAGATCTATAATATTCCATATTACATCTGTTTTTCCTGTTTCCCCTCTTTGATAAGCGGTAATGAATTACAACTTATTACATAGAAAACAAGATTTTCACATAATTTTACAATGGAAAATCATAAATTCTTATTACTAAATGTCAGATGCCTGATGACACAACTGTGTCTCTGCAGCAGTGGTGGTGGATTCTCCAGACACAACTAGGAAATGTAACTTAGGTATCAAGGGTGGGATGGGTCCTGTAACATCCAATCTCATAAACTGAGGGCTTTAAAAATAAGATTCAAACATTGATTAGGCCTAAGAGGGCCATGTTCAGGAGAAAGCTAAGTGAAGCAGCATTAATACACCTGAACAGTGTGCACATCTGCAGAGTGCTTGCTCCTTTTTCCGTTCAGCATAATCACTGAATTATAGAAATGGAAGAAGACAAGAGACCTCATGAGATCTTTCTTTCCAGGTGTCACTTCCTTCCATCCTGGGTGCACAACATGCAAAATGAGATGATTTTGCACAGTATGCACCAGGGCCTGAGGCAAACTCCAAAAGACAGTGAAAGAAAAACATGTGAGAAGTGATGTTTTCTATTTCCTGACTCTTATCTGCCAAGTCAAAATAAGGTCTGAAACTGGTGGGTTACACAGAAACAAAATGCCTTCCAAAAAGTGGCCAGCATCTTTTCACCTCTGTGTGATATGGTCTCCTGGATTCCTCTGAATTACCTCTGAAATACGCCCCTGAAGGTATTTAAAAGACATGTAGATATGGTGCATAAGGAAATGGTTTAGTGGTGGACTTGGCAGTGCTCGGTTAACAGTTGGACTTGATGACCTTAAACTTCTTTTCCAACCAAAACGTTTCTATGATTCTATGAATTTCTGTTGGCTCAATTAGCCTGTAATTTGGGAAATAATAACACAGGTTGGCAAAGACCCCTTGAAAGCCTGTCCACTTCTGACTAAGTCCATGCCCTGATTGGAATTTAAATAGGCCATGTAGAAATACTTTTCTCTCAACTTTTCTTTAAAATGACCTACTTAAGAGGTTCCATTGTATCTTGGCACCATATATTACAGTGTGTCATGATCCCTATGTAAGAACATTTTCCCTAGTATTTAACCCAGATCTCCTTTGTCACAGGTTATGCTTTTTTCAAGTCGTGCTGTCCCTCACAGACACAATGCACAACTGATTACTGTCTTGTTTTTATAACTTTTATATAAATTAAAAGAGTCCTTTAATGTCCCTTATGTCCTCTCTAAAATAAGCAAACTCAACTTGTTCAGACTTTTCACACTGAGCATGTTTTCTTAGACAGTTATCATTCTTCCTAATTTCTACTAAACTCACTGCAATTTATCTACATACCTCACAAAGTATGTTTCAAAAAAAAGGATAATATATAAATACAGCCAACAAGGGGTTGTCATTGTATGGAGGAGTCCTCTTTTGGTGTCAACTTGAGGTAGTGTTTTGTTGGGTAGCAGAGAATAAATGGATGTTAACATGAGAGACTGAGAATTGTCATTTTTCTTACATGTAATATCTTTAAAAGGTAGATGGGAAAATTTTGAGAAAAATCAGTATTATCTTTCTTTGCAAGACGAGAAGCATTTATATTTTAACAATGAGTTTACAAGAATCTCAGCTCTAAAGCTTGTTCTTGTTAAATCAAATTCAATGTCACAAATGTTTACATAAGCAAGGATAATTAGTACCTCTGTAATCACTTTTACTGGCAGTCTATGAAAGAGCTGAATGCTTCAACTTTAGCCTTTTAATCTAAAGTAAAGAATAACTCAATGTTATGTAATCAAAACTAAATATTGAACAAAAAATTACCAATTAAGGTTAAGCACTAATAGGTGTCCAGGAATAACAGTAATAAAAAATTACAGCATTCTAATTTCAAGTGAAGTTATTAACTAAGAGTTGGGTTTGAAGAATCTTCATTAGAACATCTCTTCATCTTTTCAGCATGTGTTTGTACAGTAAATATTCAACAAATACTGACTGACTTTGAGTGGAATAGAAGTAAAAATTTTACAGTGGTAAAAATAGACCCTGACACTACTATACAGAGCTTGAAAATAAAAGGCATGCACAATCAAAGGAACAATTTCTACTGATGGCAACTTTTTCTTTAATTCAGGAGTTATGTACTTCATGTACTGGAAAATTCTGTTTCATAATTGCTTCTTAAATACTGGTAGGAATTTGAGTCTTTCATGTGACCCACAGTCTGTTGTATGTTAATTATGCTATTTTAAAGGATGCTTGAGGGGTTTTCCATATTCAGGAGGCCTGCTCATCTGCAGGTGTTCTTCTTTCTGAAAAAGTTAAATATATACAGTTATTTTGAGTGTGGATAGGCTTTGATATATATGTTTGAATAAAACCATTGATACTGGGACAATTCACTTTCTTGTTATATCTATTTGATAGAGAAATTAAAATGAATAATGTCTTACCTAACCGTGTGTCTTTAGAACAGCTGACCTTCTCTGATCTATATCAATTACTGTGCTAATGCTCCTAAACCCTACAACATTGCTTCTAAAGGTTTCCTATGATGAAGTGTTCAAACCTCAACTCTTTTTTTGTTCTGTTATATATATCTATTTAGAAAAATGACCTAGTTTTTGGTGTTGCATATTGTACCTCTATTTTGTGAACCTGCTTCATTTAAAAATTATAAACAAATAGCTCTCTGAAACAAACAATATGGGCCAAGTTGTTCCTTTAGGAGATTATTTTAGACAGCTGCACAGCAAATAAGTAGTGTGAGGCTTATTTACACATGGTCATTGAAGCATTCATTTCACTAATTTATAGGACAGCAAAAGGTCTTTGAGAGACAGACCCAGCAATTTTGAGCTGAAGTTGAAAGAGAGGATTTTCTATTTCCCATCCTCCAGAGGTATTAAAAAATCAATCAAAGGATTTGTTGCCAGACCAGACAGCTACAGTGCAGTCCTACATCCTTGATAATATTGATCTCAGATGCTGAGTCTCCATTTTTCATTCTGTAATCACAGTATATATTTGTAAAAGTCTTAATAATATATGGTATTGATGTTGTAAAAGGTGGAAGTAAAACATGCAGACTTCTTCTTAGCTAAAATGTGAAGGTAATATTATGACTAACGCCACCAGAGCATTTGAATGTGAAATGGGCTAAATGGTAATGTGCTGATTTTGGGAGAACAAAGCAGGGCATGATTTTCACAACCATTGAACACATTCTGATCCCATTGATATGTTTTACTGATATTCAGCACGTCTTAATTTCCTACTTTAATTAAAAAAAAATATGCCTCAGCATGTGAGCTAGTTGAGCAAGGTATGTAGTATATATATATGTGTATATATAGGTATATATATAGTTGTGCAAGGTATATGCAAGTATCTCCAGGAAGTGCTACATCCAGGCTCTAGAGGTGGCTATTTTGTATTTACTGGCTGTAGGAGAAGAGAGTGAGTAGCTTAGACTCAAAAATGCCTTATGAAGTCAGTTAGCATGCACCCACCAAAGTATATTGGTGTGAGTAACAAAGATGGAGGTATTTAAAATTAGTGTCCATTTTTGAAATGTGGACATGTTTCTTAGAAGTAAAGAAAAAATAAAAAATCTATTAAAAAAAAAAAAATCTATTATATTTTATGAGCACAGATTCCTTCAATTTCCTTCATAATTCATCACAGGATAGCCTTGGTTGGAAGAGACCTCTAAGATCGTCAAGTCCAGCCATTGACCTAACACTGACAATTCCCCATTAAACCATGTCCCTTAGCACCTCATCTACACGTTTTTTAAATCCCTCCAGTGATGGTGACTCCACCACTGTCTTGGGCAACCTGTTCCAATGCCTAACAACCCTTTCAATGAAAAATTTTTTCCTAATATCTAATTTAAACCTCCCCTGGCACAACTTGATGCCATTACCCCTCATCTTATCACTAGTTACTTGGGAGAAGAGACCAACCCCCGCCTCACTACAGCCTCTTTTCAGGTAGTTGTAGAGAGCAATGAGGTCTCCCCTCAGCCTCCTCTTCTCCAGACTAAACAGCCCCACTTCCCTCAGCTGCTCCTCATCAGACTTGTGCTCCAGACCCTTCACCAGTTTTGTTGCTCTTCTTTGGACAAGCTCCAGCAGCTCAATATACTTCTTGTAGTGAGGGGCCCAAAACTCAATGCAGTATTCAAGGTGTGGCCTCACAAGTGCCGAGTACAGGGGCATGAACAACTCCCTACTCCTGCTGGTCACACTGTTTCTGATACAGGCCAGGATGCCATTGGCCTTCTTGGCCACCTGGGCACACTGCTGGCTCGTGTTCAGCCGGCTGTCAGCCAACACCTCCAGGTCCTTTTCCACCAGGCAGCTTTCCAGCCACTCTTCCCCAAGCCTGTAGCGCTGCATGGGGTTGTTGTGGCCGAAGTGCATGACCTAGCACTTACCCTTCTTAAACCTCGTACAGCTAGCCTCAGCCCATTGATTCAACCTGTCCAAATCCCTCTACACAGCCTTCCTACCCTCAGGCAGATCAACACTCCCACCCAAGTTGGTGTCGTCTGCAAACTTACTGAGGGTGCACTCAATCCCACTCGTACATCCCAACGTCCCGTGTCACCTCTGCAAAGCTATCAAGTATGTGATAAAGGAGTATATCATGACTCAGATCTGTCAGATCAACACTGATATTTATGCCTCTGTCTAGATTAGGTTAAAATGCAAATGAAGCTTATGAACACAATCACCTGCTGTAATTTTGAAGTTTTTATGATAATGTCTTTGGGATTGCAAATGCAAACACCAGAACTTCTCAAAATTTAATTCAAACAATTAAAATATTCTATAAAATTAAAGCCCATTTTCCACACCTTGCAAGTAGAATGGTTTGTATTATTCAGCTGTCTTTTTCTCCAGAGTAAGGATTTTTTTTTCCTTTGGGGGGAAAAAAAAAAGAAAAAGGAGAAAAAAAAAAAAAAAGAATTGTACTCCTATATCATTCTGAGAGGAATCTAATTATTTTTAGTAAATAAATTCATACTGTTGCTTTTTCTCCCTACTTCACTGTCATAAAATCATAGAATCATAGAATGGTTTGGGTTGGAAGGGACCTCAAAGATCATCTAGTTCCAACCCCCCTGCCATGGCAGGGACACCTCCCACTAATCAGTTTGCTCAAGTCTCCATCCAGCCTGGCTTTGAACACTTCCAGAAAGGGAGCATCCACAACTTCCTTGGGCACCCTGTGCCAGTGCCTCAGCACCCTCACAGTAAAGAACTTCTTCCTTATATCTAGTCTAAATCTACCCGCTCTCAGTTGTCCTATTCCGATATCATTTTTGATCCTCTTCTGAGTAAAATCAGCTATTTATGACTAGTCAAAATTACTGCAAAATGTAGTAGAAGACATGGAAACATGAGTTACAATGTTTTCCAGGTCTTTGTTTACACACATATGTGCCAGCCTTGATACGGACAATGCTGTAGGGTAGGCTACTGCAGTTGTTTCTTCAAAGAACCTAGTTCAGAGGTTACTCACAGAGGATCTGAAGAACCAGTTCTCATCAAAGTCTAAAGCAGAAAACAAACCCTACCTTTGCTTTTTCCTTCCTTTCACTCTTTCTCCCTCAAAGACAAGTTTAAGTAAAAGCCTTGCATAAATGCCAGACGTTATTCCTGTAAAATGCATTTAAAAGTGTAAATGTTCACTTGTAAAATTAAAAAAAATTCGAAGGGATGTCAAGTGAAGTGCAAAAAGCTCTGAGTCAGCTACAGTTTGGAAGCAACATGTATATGTGAGTGAAGTGCTCAGCACGTTCTAAACCACCACTATCTAATACTTTATCTTGATATCATTGGAACCAGATAGTGATGTCTATCATAAATGTATTCTTTAACTTCAGTAAAGAGTATGATGACATTATTCAAACATATATTTCAGAAGAAAAGTTGTGTTTGTTCAAAAATGTTTCAGTTTGACTCAGAGAGCCTTCTCCTTTACCTAGGAGAAAGGAGGCATGATGAAAGAGACCAAAGACAGAAGATTCTTAAGAATCTTAAGATTCACTCTGACTCTGGGTGCTTGCTCAGTCCTTCCTTGGGTACAAGCTCTCTCAGGCCTTTGGGAGAGTTGGGGGATATGTGGAGGGCACTGGCTTATCCGTCTGCCCTGCATCTTCCTTCTATTATCTTCTGCACCCCTGGCAGCCTCTGCACACCAGGAGTCACACACAGTCCAGGGATGGCTGCCAAAACAATCCCAAGAGAATTTATTGTCACCAGGATCAAGACCTGTATAAGGAAGTTTCAATATGGAATATGTAGCAAACTCCAACCACTAAATAAAGTGATTCAAGTTTTCTATAGCTGTTACAGCAAGGAGGAGGCTTAGGAGAGGAACAGAGAGAATGTTGTGCCAATATTTAAATAGAATGACCCTTAGACATCAGTCTGATATCGATTCTAGGAAAAATAATGGAAAAAGTGGTATGAGGCACAAGTAATAAAGAATTAAGCAGGGTAATTAATGCCAGTCAACAGTTTGTACAAAATAAATTTTACTAAACTAACATAACACCCTTTTAATGAGATTATAAATTCGACTGATAGAGGAAGCAGTGCTGATAAAATACAAATAAATATATATAAACCCCTGCAAGGAATTCGACTTGAGTTTGCATGACGGGTTGATAGATAAAACAAAATGTAACAAAATTAACATAATTCAGATTTGATATGTGAAATAAACTGATGACTTACCTCTATTTTTAACTGTAAAGAGGGAATCATCCCTAGGGTGTCGTTTTCCACCATGACACACAAGGACCCTTTGTCCAAGCAATTAAGTTTTTCAAATAAACATTAAAGAAGAAAACAAAGTAATTATTGTTCAAAGGTACAGATTAAAAAAAAAATGAGGGCAGGGGTAAAATACAAAGAAGGGTCACCATTACAGAAAAATCTGGATTATTAGTTTGCCTGGGCATAATTTAATGTAGTTAATCGTGCAGCCATCATTGACTGTTCTGAAAAGCATTTTGACTTCCAAAGGACTTTCAAAGGGATTTACTTGATGTAGTAGATGACCATCTAACAGTAAGCCTCTGATCTGATTCTTTTGCACTTCTATGTCCTTGGCCAATTGAACAGCAAAATATCAAGAAAAGTAGACATTTAATTTTACGACTATATTTAGAATAGTGAGTCCATTCCTGGTTTATTGTAACCAGGACAAGCCATAGAAAGACAACGTACATTTCAGCAGGCATTTGCATGTCTCAAAATGGATTATCTCAAGCTACAGAAGCCTAAGTATTTTTAAATATGCAAAGATATTTACATTCAAATGAGTATAAACTTTTTATATTTTCAGCAGATTGTATTTTTAATAATCAAACTTCAGTCTGGGATTTTCTTTTCATGGATTGTTTCATTTTTATGTAATAGTATATAATGTAAGGTGCTGATCTCTTCTCCCTGGTATTCAGTGACAGGATGCGTGGGAATGGTTTGAAGCTGTGTCAGGGGTGCTTTAGACTGAACATTAGGAAGCATTTCTTTGCTGAGAGTGTGGTTAGAAACTGGAACAGGCTTCCTAGAGAGGTGGTCGGTGCTCTGAGCCTGTCAGTGTCTAAGAGGCATTTGGACAATGCCGTTAATAATATACCTTAACCTTTTTTCAGCTCTGCATTCGTCAGGCAGTTGGACTAGATGATTATTGTAGGTCCCTTCCAACTGAAATATTATTCTATTCTATGCTATGCTATGCTATGCTATGCTATGCTGTTCTGTCCTGTCCTGTCCTGTCCTGTCCTGTCCTGTCCTATCCTGTCCGAATTCAGATCATCTTCTAGCTCTTAGGAAACAAACTCTTTCTGTCATCCTATTACTTAATTATACTGATGACACCAATGACAATTTACAGACATTACACTGTGAATGAGCAAACAGCATATGTGCTTTTGCTAATTTATCACATTCACTAAAAATGGATTTTTATTTTGCGTTCTAACTCAAAGTAAGAAAATATAGTGTTACTTATTCATAAACTAAAATATCAGTGATGTAAAAACCCATTAAGCATTTAATGCAAATATAATTGTTAACCCCATCTAGTTATGTAATTTATATTATTTCTATGGTATTAAAACATATAAAAAATATTTTCATGTCAGTGTATTGAAACATCTTATAACATTGTAGAATCATTAAGTCATTCAGACTGGATGGGATCTCAGGAGGTTCCTGGTCCAACCTCCTGCTCACAGCAGGGTCAGCTATTGGGTCAGACCAGGTTGCTTAGATTGATCCAGTTGGAGCTTGAAAATTCCCGAATATAGAGATTGCACAGCCTCTCTGGGCAGCCTGTGCCACTGCTTGACTGTCCTCATGGGAAAAAACTTCTCCTTCCATCCAGCCTGAACTTCTCTTGTTTGAAGTTATGCTGCTTGTCCCTATTCCTGAGCCATATACTGGTATGTAGAGCCTGGCTCCATCTCCTCGGTAACTTCCTTGCAGTTCTGGTTCAAGGTGTTAGGTTTTTGTACTGTAACATTTTTTTTTTTTTAATTTTACGCATAATAAGCAATCACTTTACTTAAATACTAGAGCTAGAACCCTTCAATTAGAAACAGTTTTAACATCATTTCCACTGATTTTCATTGAGGATTTTGGTGACACCTATCTCTAATACCTCTAAATAATCATGTTGAGATAATACAAACCAACCTCATAGCTAAACACTGGCAGAAATATCTGTATAGTTCAACAAATGAAAATTTAAGGCATGACCTGATAAAAGGGAAGACAAAATATGGATGTGTTCTTCTATCTTGCAATGCACAAAAAAAGGCCTGGGCTGAATGTTGAAACCACGCCGATTCATGCCGGAAATAAGGTGTACACTTTTAACACTGGGGATAAATAGTGACTCGGATAACCTGCCTGAGGTCATGGCATGTTATTCTGGAAATATTAAACAGGACTGAATGTTTTTTTTCCCTACAAGATACGCTCTACTTCAAACAGGAATTAAATCAGGAGCATCCTGTGGCTTGTGTTATGCAGGGGGTCAGACTAGATGATCACAATGGTCCCTTCTGGCCTTAATATCTATGAGTCTAAATGGAACATATCACCAGCAGAACTCAAATCCCCTCAGATGTAATAAAAGCCAAGAGCACATGACTGACCCAGAGGCAATTTGAGAGTTGCTAGCATGACTGACTGCTGATAATGTAAGGCTCTGCCAAGTGGCCAGACACCAGCACTAAGAGAATACATTTCACAACCTGACATCTGGGATCTCAGGTAGCTGCGTGGATCACATGCAGCTATGCTAAAAATTAGAGAAGACAAGGAAATCTTTAAGCTACTAGGAAAGTAATTATTTTAAAGAAACAAATAGAATAAAATTCGATTTGCTTAATGTTATGTCCTCATGAATTAAATAATAGGATGCATTGAGTTTTGCAGTATTTCTTTTTTACTTATAAATAAATATCTAGTAGTTATGAACATTACAAATCAAATTTATTCAGATTCTAATACTGTTATTTATTTTGAATTCTCAGCTGAAAATCTTCTTATTAACTCTTCAGTAAAAAAACAGAGAAATTATAAAGGAAGAGAAATTATAAAGGAAGAAGACAAACATAGTTGACATAGTGGTTGAGCCTGGATTTTTCATTTCCATATCTCTGCACACAATGAATGAGCCAAATTTGTTGTTTCATAGTCACTTTTTCTTGATCACCTCAGCTCTATTAATTTCTTGCATACTGGCATCACTTTACTAATTTCACTATATTTATCTCTCATTTAAAATGAGATATTTCAAGGAAACAGAGGATGAGATTGATCTCAGATAAATTTAAAAGTAGACAGCACAAATGTGTATTTTTTGGTTTAGTCATCCTGGTCTCCCTCAGCAATCAGTAAGGAGGAACTGGCACTATTTTAGTGTGATTTGTCTGATCTACTTTAGATATATATTTGAGGATGAGATTAATTTCTCAAGTTAGTACATTTCAGCCTGGAAAAGAGACAACAGGGAGAAAGGATGTGAAATGCTGAAGGGTTAAAAAATGATGAACAGCCTGCAAAAAGGTGCAAAGAGGTCAGCTGTTCAGTATTTCTAAAAGAAAAAAATAATTAAAAAAATAGGAGACATTAAACGAAGATGACTGTAGCTTCATGAAATCAAACACATTGAAAATGAACAAAAGGAAGTGTTCTTCAGAAGATCAGTGGAATTCTGTGCCAAAGGACTGTGTAGCTGCTTAAAGTGTGTAAGTGTGTTAAAAGAAGTTTGGACAAGTAGATATAAAAGAAATAACTTGTAAATTGCTTAAGTCTCAAAATTAAATGCACTGAAGAAAAATCCTTCAAGTTGAAATAACCGCAGACCAAGAGAGTAGTCAGGAAAAGTGTCACAAAATCATAGAATAGTTTGGGTTGGAAGACACCTCAAAGATCATCTAGTTCCAACCCTCCTGCCATGGGCAGGGACACCTGCCACTAGATGAGGTTGCTCAAAGCCCCATCCAACCCAGCCTTAAACACTTCCAGGGAGGGGGCAGCCACAACTTCCCTGGGCAACCTGTGCCAGTGTCTCACCACCCGAACAGTCAAGAATTTCTTCCTAATATCTAGTCTAGATCTACCCTCTTCCAGTTTAAAGCCATTATCCCTCATCCTCTCACTACATGTTATCATAAAAAGTCCCTCTCCAGCTTTCTTGTAGGCTCCTTCAGGTACTGGAAGGTGCTATAAGGTCTCCCTGGAGCCTTCTCTTCTGCAGGCTGAACAACCCCAACTCCCTCAGTCTTTCTTCATAGCAGAGATGCTGCAGCCCTCTGATCATCTTTGTGGCCCTCCTCTGGACAGCTCGATGTCCTTCTTATGTTGGGGTCTCCAGAACTGGATACAGTACTCCAGGTGGGGCCTCATGAGAGCAGAGTACAGGGGGAGAATCACTTCCATCAACCTGCTGGTCACACTTTGTTTGATGCAGCCCAGGATACAGTTGGCCTTGTGGCCATATGTTCTTACTCTTCCATCAGGTAGGTGGACCCCTAGTCAGCATAAGTATGGTTGCTGTTATGCTCTTACATTGACTTTAACAGATGATTTGGAATAGTGGTTTGAGATGAAAGTTAACATCTACACTGCATATGACTGCACTTGATCAGATTAAGTCCTCAGAGTGTCTTTGACAACAAAATCATCTCAGGTTTAAAATAGGTTTTATGTGGGAGAGAGAGGGAAACCAGCCAATAAGATGCTGCATTTAGCAGTTTTGTAGGCAATCCAGCTTCCCACCACTGTTCTGCTTGTACCTGGTTCCTGCACAACATTAATATAATCATAGCTAGGACCATAGTCTGTTCAAATATTACTTTGCTAGTTCTTGAAATCTGAAGTCCAATGGAATTTCACCACACAGGTCTAAAAGGATTGTTGTGAGTTAACCCCAGAAGGCAGCCAAGTCCCACACAGCTGCTAGCGCACTCTGCCCCACTGGGATGAGGGAAACAATAGGAAGGGTGAAAGTATGTAACCTGAGTTACATAGCTCACTATAGGGACCTGGTTCTGCCACTTACAAAAGGAGGTTCAGCTGATCAGACGTCTTAGTTTTAATTTAGACTAGATTAATTCCATCCTTCATTTCTGTGCTTTTCAGGAAAGGTTAAAATTGTTCTGTTCTAATACACTAGGGGCAGGGGGGCATATGTCTGTATGTATCCATGCAGTCACAGAACAGATAAACTAAGGTATGTTTGAACTATCTTCCTGTCAAGACATGACTCTTCTCCACATCAGTATTGAATTTAAACAAACTGTGTTATGTTCATCTATGAAATTAGAAGAGCATCTCAGCAGATTATTTCAATTACTGTACTCCTTGACTATTTGTTTCAAGTACCTAATATAGCCACACATAAAAACCTCCACATTGTCTCCCCTTTCCTGTGACTCCTGTCAGATCTTGTAACATAGCTTGACATATGCATATCACCACGTTCTGTTTAAGAAACTGCAAGGTGTGTATGGCTTTCCTTTGACCCTAACTGACTACTCTAATGAAAGTCCTGGCAAGAAGTAATACTGCCTTTAAGAGTAGAGTACGAAAACAGTGCTCAGAGGGTTCTGCAGAATTCAGGGCTTTCCCCTGCACATGCTCTTTCCATGATCCCCATGATTCATTTTCACAATGTTTTCTTGATTACCTGATGGACCATAGGGAGAAGTCTGAGCAATGTCAGCAGCCACGGGCTGCTGCCCACTTTACTTTCCTCTTACCTTTCTCTCCCCTCTCTAAAACTGGAGTCCAATATACAGTGAAGCTCAACATATTCTGCAGGATCCAGAATAATGTATCCTATATTTATACCGCAGTCATACTGCCTTATCAGCCAAGGTAACTGATATTTTATACAAATAATTCATGCATTTTCTGAAAAGATGAATTATATTTCCTTTCCATATTCATTTCCATAAAATGAAGCCAGAATGTGTAGCAACATTACTCAGATCAGTATCTTCTTCTACGTTGATCATTTTGAATTTTTCACACAAGAGACTTGATACATTTAACCACAGAAAAGCTTAAAGCAAGTGACAAAACCAACCCTCCAGACTTCCCATATGCTTTTAAACAGAATGTGGAATGAAGGGAGAAAAAGATGAAAATAGATTTTATAGTACTTTTTGAAGGATAGGAGACTTTACCTACTGTAACAAGTCTCAGTGTGTTTCAAAAACGTGCAGCATCACAGCACATAAAGAAATAAATAGATCTTCAGCTAACAGCAGAGCAGGGAGGTTTTTAAAATATCAAGTTCACATATGTGGAGCAAATTCTTCTCCAGCATTGTAGATTTGAAAGGGATATAGATCAACAGGCACTTTTTTGATAAAATTACTGCATTGCTCGAACAGTTTTATGGAATACATGAGATGATCTTTAGAAAAATCTGGCATGCTGTACAGTACAAAGAAAGAGATCCTGCTATAACAAATAGATCAACACTGTGGCTAGAGATGGTGGAAAAAATGTTTGGTGGTTTGTAGTGGCAACCAATGAAATCTATGTGTTTTATATATCTCAATATTGTTCATGTAGTTTGAGCATTAGATCATAAAGAAGCTGTCTTATGGATTTATGAACAAATTACAATTCTGATTTTGCTGATGACATTACCTGGCTCTGCTCTGTGTATTGATGGTAAACAAAAGACCCACCAAACAGCAAGCAAATCAAAACAAAACAGGTTGATGGTTTCATCAATGAAAGGAAGACAACAATATGGTTATTAATGTCCCAAAAGGAGCATAACTTCAGGAAGAGAAATATTAAAAGAAATAAGTCAGTTTTCCTATCAAGAGTGGAGCCTTTCAATTACAATTATACTGTGGTAAACATCCAGCAATGCTGACCAAATGTTGCAAACAGCTTTCATAACCTTGAAAAGATTTGTAAAAATAGCATGATTAGCATTGCCCCCCAAAAGATTTTTCAACACTGTCATCTTTATTAAATAGCCATAAAGATTTTCAGTAGCGATTAGGAAGAACTATTAACTAATTCAAAACCTTTGATTGCAGGTGTTTATCAAAACTTATTGGGAAGCTCATCATATTGTAATTTCTAAGTAAAAAAAGAATGGGGATCAACACACTCAGGATAAGATTTCAGAGTCATATCAGTACCTTTATGTCAAGTGGTAACACGAACACCATTCAGAAGTAGAAGATGAACGAGAGCTAAGAAAACACTACTGAGAACAATAGGGAAAGAAACCCAGTCCATCAATACAACACTTAAAAATCTGAAGACCATCATAAAAATAATGAAATCATTTTCAGAAACCTAGGCCTAGCGCATGAACAGGATGGTGCAGATAAGTAGACAAGAACAAGAGTAAAATAACTTTTCTTCTCTGAAAATATTATAAAAGATTTTAACTCCTCAAGGAGAGCTGAATAATACCTTTAGCATTTCTAATCAGTTTCTGGCTGTTCACATTTTAACTATGCCTGTAGTCCTTCACCAGTATGCTGATTATACTTGAAAAATACTTATGAGCAAATTAGTTTTAAAAAAACCCACGATATAAGACGCTGTGGGGGAACACAAGAGATTCCTTTACAACCCTCTACTACTCCCCATTTAATAATACAAATCTCATTTAGATTCAAGAAGCAATGTAAAGAGTAATGAAGAGAGGTTCTGAGTCAGTTTTTCCTCATTTCCCACATGGACTTTGATCCAGTGTTATTCAGGAAGAAGTCCGCTAACATCTAGGAGCAAGGCAAAAGTGTCTTACTTGCAAAACCACATTGGAACAAGAACCCATGCTCTATATTGAAGGATTCCCGTTTTGTTACTAAATGGAACTATTCTTTTTGTCCCACAATTTTCTAATAAATATATTCAAAACATTACCCAAAGCTCATGTGTTACTATTTTGTATTTGTTTATAATTTCAAGTAGTGTATTCAGTATTCTGTGTTTACTAAACATCAGTATTTGCATAGTCATTCAGAGATACATGCTAAAGCCATGGCCAATCAAGCCTGGCTAATGTTATACTTCTGTTTAAACCTGACCTTCAACTGTTCTCTCTGATCAAAACCGTTTCTTCAGCTAATGGATTTTTAGCACCATATGTGAAGTGTGGATTGTGCATCAGCATCTTTCACATTAACTCTCTCCAGAAGACAGAAGGGAAAAATCTGACTAAAAATGCCTAAATGGGTTCAGCTGTACAAGCACAACCTATTCATTTGTACAGGAGAGTCTGAATGACAGAGCTAAGTTTAAATGTGGCAAACTGCCAACTTAATTGAAACCGACAAATATGCATATGAAGGGCAACAGAGATCCGGTTTATTATTTGTGGGTTTTGTTCCTGTAAATTCTTCTCAGTGAAAACTGGCTAAATCTTTATGTTCAACTAGAATAACTCCCTTTTTCAGACTTTATTTTACTGAACTTCTTTACATTTGTTGCAAGGCATTTGGATGTTCCTTTAACAGTCTTGCACCTGCTTTCTTATAAGGCCTGCAGCCAGATGTGGAAAAATACATTGAGCTTGAGTATGAAGGGAGTTCACTGTAAGACAGCTACATCTGCCTTCAGTATCTTTGAATATAAGAGTCTGAATTTCCGCAAAGAAATTCACATAAAGTCATGCTTACTTTTCACCTGCTTTAATAGAAACATATCAATATGATATGATGTCATCTTGAGTAGAATTATGTTTTTATTGAATTAGCTTTCACTTAAGTAACTGGAAACTTGTAAGAGAAATAACTTCATGTATTCATGTGGAAACCACTGCTTTTCACACAGACTAACTCATTTCTCTTTCCCATTTCTCTCTCCATACCCTTATTTCCTGCTGCCCATCTATTATGACTACAGTTCAGTTTTAAACCTTAGTCTAGCAAATATTTCACAAGTAGCTTCAAGCATTCAAATATTCTTCAACAGTTCAGTAGCAAAACTTATGTGTACAGATACTACATGTATACATGAATGATTGGTGACTGGCACTGTTAGGCCACTGAATAAGGGAACTTGAGCACAATTCCTGGCTAACAAGTAAATGCAAAGTTAAATGGACATAAACAGTTAATAGTTAACTGTTACGGGTAGCTGAAAAGAGTTTAAATGTGACTTTATGGGTTTGGGGTCTTCTGTGAAATTCAGAGTCTTTAATTCTGACTACTGCTAAAAACTCTTTTTTAATTATGGATCTTCTGGTACACAGTACCTTGCATTCGCTTTCTCTCTTTATAAGACAAAAGTGAGTGCCAAACCACTCATTCAAAGTACACGCCCAGAGAGATTTGCAGCCAAAATTCTCATGAAAAAATTCAGTAGGAACCAAAGACCTTTGAATCAAGACACACAGAAATTAAGTTTATTAACACACTGATCCCAGATAATGAAAAATCTGATAAATCAGAGAGTTACAGGACAAAAGGGGCTGTTATGATAACTTATTCTGATCTTCTACATTGCACAGACTGTAACTTTTTATCGAGTAATTCCTGATTTCTGAATGAACTGCGGCTATTCTAAAAAGACAAACAGCTTTAGTTTAAACTTTAGTGGCAGATACTCTATCTGAACCCCCTTGTTCTAGCAGTTAATCGCAGTGATGGTTTCATAGATATGCTTAATTTCTGGACTGAACTTTCCTAGCATTCTCTATCAGACCTTGGATGTCAGTGTGACTTTGCTATATCAGATTGTTCTCTGCTATCAGAATTCTTTCCTAATAGTACTGTCATCATTTCGTGATCACTAGATCTATTCTTTGATAAATTAAATGGAGAGAGATGCCTAGTCCTTCAAATATTTCAAAAAATTTAATTTTTTTCATCTCTGTTCCGAACTCCTTCAATAGGGCTGTTGAAGCGTTGTCTTAATTGGTTTACTTGGTCCAGTAATTGGCCCAGCAACACTGTACCCAACATCCTCTTTTTATGCCATCTATTACCTCAGCCATAACTGCGGAAAAGAATGTAGGACCATCCTGCCATTACAACCTGTATTCCTGTATAGGGACTTAAATTTGGTTTTAAATGAGAAAAGCACATCAAGGGGCTCTCACAAACCAGTTTTTATACATGATTATTCCTTTTTTCCCAACCAATTTCACTCATCTGAAAATTTTATTACAGTTTTGTGTTTACTTCTAGTAAAGTACTTGATTAGTACTGGGCCAAAAAGAGATTACAGAACCAGAGAATGGTAGGAGTTGGAAGGAACCGCCTTCCAGACCTCCTGATTGTCATCTGGACTTTAACAGCTGAAGATGCCCACATTCTCCACTAGCTGTTACATGCAAACTAAAGTCTAGGTCAGTTATATTCTCCATGAATTTCTGCCTTCAGATTTAACAGTCAGTCCTCAAGGACAGAGTACCAGACCATACACTTCATGCAATTTATGTGGGCTACCGTAATAAACCTTAGACATGAAGACAAGAATTTGCTGTTATTTTAATTTATATCCAAACAATCTTTTCAAATAATTATTACTTCAGTTGTAATGACCATAAAACTTACTGTCCAAATTATCTTATTATCACATCTCTTTCTCAATAATAATTTAACAAAAACTGATACAGACAGACTTCCTGCTGTTTCCTATTTCTCTGATACTATGCTCACCCTTTCAGCTCCTCATTAGATCATAAGCTTGATAAAGATTTTCCTCAAGAACTCGGGTTGGGGCTAGTCATCTGTAACCCAAGTTCTAACATCACTCCTTGAAGGAGTGTGATATTGGTGTTTTCTTCATCTTAGCTCTCGAGTCTGCTTTCTGTCATTTTTATCTTTTTGCAAAAATCACCTTAGCTTGTTCTTTTTCCATTGATTATCCCTAAATCCAGTTTTACCAAGTTTCCAGGTGCCATTCCTTTAACAATCAGTGAATGATAAATCATTTATGATTTGCTTTTAGAGCTCTGTGGCCTTTGGTATCATCCTGTGTTTGTACTTTCAATGCCTTATAATGCTGTGTTTTGAGGGCCTGTTATAATCCTCTGCTTTTTGTTTCAGCAACCTCCAAGCTGCTCACATTTAATCCAACTAATGTTTTGTTAGTTCATTGTAGTAATACAATGAAATCCTTGTCCTAAGGCCATTAACAGCACATTTTACAAAAGCAGCAATGCAGACACTGTGCCCTGGTTACTACTAACTATCAATATCAACCAGTTACAGTAATAATGCTAGTATATTTTTTAAATCTACTTTATGATACGATCCATGTCCTATTTTTTTCTTTTTCTTTTTTGTTTTTTTTTTTTTTAAATCAAGTTCAATTGTGCTTCCCTACTCAAATAAGAAAATGAAGCAACAAATGAAAACAATAGTTTGAGCAAATTAACTCTCTAGTCAGAAAGGAAGAAAATTTCTGTTGCTATATATACTCTGTCTTACACAGACAGGTACAAGCTTCTTGTGGCATCATTTGGAGTCCATTGAATCAGATTCTGGTCTGATAGGAAAATCATGTAGCTTAGTTTGGTGTAGCACCATATGCATTACCTAACAAGTTGTCAGGAGGTTTTATGAGTTTGAACACTAACCTTACTAAGGTATAGCTGCATACTTTTTGGATTGGAGGTGCCTTATATCTATCTGGCTTGGGGTACAGGGAAGGAATATGAATGCATGGCTGTGTTTGTTACAAAAAACACAGAAAACTCTTTAAACACAAAAATATTCAGAGCAATGATTTTCACTAAGGAACATAGGCTCTGAAAGGCATATGGATGATTTTTATTAGGTCCATAAAACACCTAGAAAAAAAAATAAATTTTGTCAATAAACTTAAAAACCTTGAGAAAGGACATTGGACCAGATGATCTCCAGAAGATCCTTTCAGGCTCAATTATTCTGTGTTTCTAAAATTTTTCAGATGAGATTGAACACTTTCTTTTAGGCGAAGAATCACCAGTATTGCTAGATTTAGATTTGTTAGATTCTTCGGGATTCAAAGAAGGGGAAAGATCTTGAAGTGAAAAAAAAAACCAAGCAAAAACCAAACAAAACATTGTTTGAAAAGCATTAACCTACAATAAATCACAAAATCTGAAGTAGCTTCTGATCTGAAGTCTGTTGGTTTGCTCTAGATTTACATCTATGCAGCTCCAAGAAACATATTGCTGCAGGGAATTTGCTCAAAAAAATTTGTTTGTTAGAGAATTTTTTAATGAGGTAATTATAAAACTAACAGACACATCAACTAGCAAATAACTTTTGAGACACAAGTCAGATCAAAAAGTTACTCGTATTTCTGAATCCCACACAACAGTGGCAGGCTTATTAGATTCCAAACATAAGCACCACAACAAATACTTATTCATAGACTCATAGAATCACAGAATCATAGAATAATTAAGGGATTAAATAGAATAAGGGACCTCCAGGGTCATCAAGTCCAACCTTTGTCCCATCATGTTCCTAACCATTAGACCACTAGACCATGGCCTCAAGTGCATCATCAACCTGTTTTTCGAACACCCCCAGGGTGTTCCACTAGATGGGTCACTTGATCATAGAAGGAGATCAGGTTGGTTAAACAGGACTTGCCCTTCATGAACCCATGCTGGGTGGACCTGATCCCCCCGTTGTCCTGCACTTTCAGTGTGATCTCCCCCAAGATGAACCATTCCATAGCCTTCCCCGGCACCGAGGTCAGGCTGACAGCCCTGTAGTTCCCTGGATCCTCCTTCCTGCCCTTCTTGTAGATGGGCATCATGTTGGCAAGTCTCCAGTCGTCCGGGACCTCACCCGATAACCAGGACTGCTGATAGATGATGGAGAGTGGCTTGGCAAGTTCCTCCACCAGCTCCTTCAGCACTCTCAGGTGAATCTCATCCGGTCCCATAGACTTATGGGTGTCTAATTGACGTAGCAGGTCCTTTACTATTATTTCCTGGATTACCAGGGTTTTATTCTGATCTCCGTCCCAATCTTCCAGCTCAGGGAACTGAATACCATGAGGATAAGTGGTCTGGCTGTTAAAGACCGAGGCAAAGAAGGCATTAAATACCTCATCCTTTTTCTCATCATTATTGTCACAAACCTGTAGTTTAGGCCAGGTATTTTTCGTATCAGTTCAGTTCCTTAGATGCAGAAGAGTCAACTTTTCAGCAAGTCAATTGCAGACATAATATTCTGATGGCATAATAGTCACCTTAAGTCATTCTTCTGAAAACCTTCATTTTTTGTAATAAGATTACTTCAGACTACCTGACAAAACTTTCTTGACATTAACGTTCATTGCAGGTAATGAAGCAAATTCAGTCTTACAGAATTGTAATTGCTCTAACACTATTTCTCCTTGAAAAGGACTAAAGAAAACTAGTGGACTTTTTAAGCTCTTGCTAGCTAGTAAAGATATAAAATTGTTTGGTCGGTTCTATATCAGGCTGCTCAGAAATAAAAAAAAAAATATAGAAGGTAGGTTGATATTCTAGCTCTTGCACTCGTCCTTATGCAGGCTCAAAATGCATATATGACAGTCTGAGATTGACTTATTTATTACAGGCTGGCTTTATCCTCTAATCAGAGCATAACACTTTCATGGCTAAGACAGAAAGATTTCTGGTGAGTGTTACACTCCAGTGAGACCCAAAACCCACTCTTAATATAGGTCTGTACAGGTCACTGGGTCTAATTATTTGCCAAAATTCTATAATCCCCGCCAAAGTCAATGTAAAATGAAAACAGCAAGAAAATTTGCCTTGTATGCATATGATGGAAATTAATGTGTTGTCTCAGGTAAACACTTTTAAAGACAAACTTTCTTGCAGCTCTATATCTAGTAGTAATCTATGAAAAAATAATATTGCAGCACATATATGTGATATACGTACGTTAATACTAAGTGTCCAACAGCACTGAGCAGGAAGGATGAAATATTTCTACTAAACATAATGAATTAAACCTTTATATCTATAAAGGAAGGAGACTTTGCTTTGGTAGCTCTCTACCGATGAAGACCAAAATTAAGCAGTAGTCTCCATAAGTTCCAGATAAATTAGTACAAATTGTAAAGAATCTTTAAATGAGTTTGTGAAAGATGTGAAATGGGGTTGTTCAACCTAAAGAGAAGGCTCCGGGGAGACCTTATATAGCAGTCTTTCAGTACTTAAACAGGGCTTGTAAGAAAGACAGAGACAGACTTTTTAGCTGGGCCTGTTGTGATAGGACAAGGGGTAATGGCTTTAAGCTAAAAGATGCAGACTAGATATAAGGAAGAAATTTTTTACAGTGAGGATGGTGAAACACTAGAACAAGTTGCCCAGAGAGGTGGTAGATGTGCCATCCTGGGAGACATTCAAGGGCTCTGAGCAACCTGGTCTAGTTGAAGCTTTTACAGGTCCCTTCCAACCCAAACTACTCTATTATTCTATGAAATTCACAGGAATTTACATACTACATCCAAATTTACCTTCCAAACATTCAAGAATCTTTTGCAAATAAAAAGATGGGTTTGATAGGGAGCTGACAGAGATTTTCAGAGACCTTGATTCCATCTCCAAGTCTGCCACAGCTTTGATATAAGACTTTGGAATGCAGTTCACTGGACTAAACTGAGCTGTGCAGAAGCATAGTTGTTAAAAGAGATAAAGACATTAAGCTGCCTTTATAGTCAGTGGAAAGAAAAAGACAGTTCTAGGATGAGATTGATCTGCTCTTTACATACTTAGCTGATGTTGAGGAGAATTGCAGCTTGGAAGCGCCTGTTTTTCAATCCTGATTTAAAAGAGACCTTGAAGTCATTAGTTTACTTGTAGATATGTACACCATGGACAGCTACAACTGCTCAGATGAATCCTGCTGCTTGTGTTTTTGTGTCTTAGTTTCTGCATATAAATTGGGGATAATTATCTCTTCTTTCTACAGTTGTTTGCTTTTTAAGTCTGTATAGACCATATGTTCCCAAGATAACGTCTTCTTTCATTTTATATACAAATGAGGTTTCAATTTGGAACAGTTCAACTAGTATGCTAGTATGAACATATTCACATTTTTAAGAAATAAATCACTAAATGATTTTTAGTCAATTATTTTCCTGACCCCAAATGAGGTTTCTTTTTTTGCTGATAGTAACACAGTTTCTGTTTAATGACACATTTATCTGCAAATTGTCAGAGCATCTCAGTGTCAAATATGCTTGAATATAAGAAACTTCATTTGGAAAATTCATAGCCTTAACACTGATGCCATTTTGCCAATTTAATCAACTAAAAACCCATCTTAAAAGAAAAAATAATATTTTTTAATCATTTTATCTTCCTCTGGAAAGTGGATACTGTAATTTGCTATAAGGTGTTGTTGCTACTGTAAAGCAAGCATGTGCAAATTAATGCTAAGTAAGACAAAGTGTCTGAGTGATTTTGGGCTTCATATAATTTGTTGATAATGTGTCTCCTCTTGATTAATACTTTCAGACAGCAGAAGGGTGAGGACATCAGAGAATCATAGAATGGGTTGGCTCTCCAGTAATCAGAGAAGTGAATTTGGACATGAGGATCTCCCTGGATTTCAGTAATGCAGAGGATTTTATTTCTTGTTAGTTTTGGTTTTGTAAGTTATGATATTACTTAGTCATTAACATTTGAAAAATAATGCGAATGGACAGAAAATTATTAAGGAACACTAGATGTAAATCCCAGTATGTTAACTGATCACAGTTATTCAACCTAATGAGAACCTCTCAGTATTTTCCAAAAGGTAGATGAGTGTGTAAGTAACATACAAATCAAGTAATGGGTAAAAGCTAAGATTTCATCCCGTACAACACCACAACTGAAAATGAGCCACCAGGCTACCAAGTGGTGTTGGAAAATCATCTGGCTTGCTGTGAATGAGGGCTTGACACTGTAAAGTTAAAATCTCCAAGTGACTTTTACACGAGGGAGCCTAAGTGTAGCTGACTGGTTTATGTGCTGAACAGGCTGGCTTGGCGCCAAAGAGAAATTGCAGTAAGATGTCCTCCCACCAGAATGTATGAGTAACTGCTCCGATGCTTTAGGATGACTAAATGAGGGAAGTCATATGCCACACTGACAGTTTTTATTTTGCTCTTTGAGGGATGTTTTCGTATACGAACAAGTTTTCTGATAGTATCTTCTTTATAACAAACACCTCTGTAATACCACCCAGTGAAAGACCTGAAATGTCAGATGGAAACTGAGAATGAAGTAGGAGTGAAAAAATACCATCTAAATGCAATTAGGTGAAATATTTGTTCCAACATTCCAGGAAAAATACATTTAAAATAAAACAACCCAACATTATATTAAATCATGTTGATCCTGTTTTAATAATTCAAAATATTTCAACTTTATTTATAACTAATTACATATGGCCTGTATCCAGGGTTCCCACACATATTCAGTCGGTCTGAATGTCTGAAAATTTCTGCCACACAGCAATATGGACACCAGCAAGAGATGTTTCACAGCTACTAAACTAAGGAATTACTTTTTAAAAAAAATTCTGTTATTCATCTGTATATACTATGAAAACTCTATCTCTCAATTCAATGAGTCAGACTTAAATAGAAGATCTGAGACATTTTAACTAATATAACAATTTTTCCATCGAAAAAAACCCCAAAACTTTGAGCTGAAAAAAACCCTTTATTTGAAATAAAAAGACAAAATTAAAAGCTTATTTCTCAATTCAATTTTTTATAATGTTCTATTGCTTTTGGTTTAAATTTCTACAAAACAAAAACTTTATATATAGGTCATAAAGCCATTCATTTTAAAATGTAGGTATGAAAAGTTTCAAGTTTTCCAAACTTCTTTCCTTTATCTGAAAGTAGCTGGAAAATATGAACTAACTTTAAAAATAATTTCTGCTTTCCTCTGCAACAAGCTTTCCTTCTCTGTAGCTGCACCATGTTTTACAGCTATAAATTTAAAAATTTTTACAGACCTAAAAATTGTAAATAACAGAAATAAATTAAATCACAGTCCCATCTTGGCATATTCATAGATATTTATTCCTTAATTTAAATCCCAAATGAATTTCTGTCCTAATTGTAGGCAAACAAATAATGAGCTCCTTTTATCAGGCCAGTATGTCATGATATCTGAACTGTTTTCAAAGATTTGCACTTTTCATAAGCTTTTAGCACTTGTCTCATACTTCACCTGGTCTGCACTGAGATCATACATACAGCTATTTTATTACCTGCTAAGTGTTTTGATTACAGATTCTTTAAAATAAAACAATCTCTCCTTCTAGGCACAGTCTCCCAGCAACAAAGCTCCCCCTTACTTCCCTTGATTCTGAATGTAGAATGATTTATGGATACTTAAGCTGTTTTCTTTTATTTCAAGCATCTGACTTTTTCTCAAGAGAAGCTGTATTTCCTTAAAATGTTACAAATCAATGCAAGATCACAAATAGGCAATTTTGAACATCTTTCACCAAGCAAAACAACACCTTAATGCATAGTCTTATTTGAATTCTTTTGGGCCACGCACATATTAAACTTTTAATCTCTGTGTATAATGCTGGCAGAAATAGATAGCAAATGGCAAAAGGAAAGTTCCCTCTTGAAAGTGTAAGAGGAGTTTGCAGTTGGCAAACTAGTGACTTTCTCAAACTTAAATTTCCTTCTTCTTTGAAATGCAGAAAACAGCTTCATTTTATTTACTAAAGACCTTGTTGTATAAGACATCCTAAAAAAGCAAATCTTTATTGATAAAATATTATTTGCTATTCATCATCAAAGGTTTGGTTGAAGATTTGACTCCTTTACTTTTTAAGACAGTCTTAAATACAAAACTTGTAAAGCTCACAAATTGTTTTCTTTCTGTCCTGTGGCCTTTGCATAGTCTGTGTGAAGCCACACAATGCTGTGCACTGTCCAGCTCATTACATTACTGTGCTCCTTCTTGTTGCTGGCACTTAATATTAATACCTTAGAGATAAGTTCAGTAATTCTCAGCTATTTTTCAACTCAAGAATATAACAGTTTTGAATTGCATTTATCTGGCCATCCTGAGGATGACAAATACTGTTATATTCATCCTGTAAAATCTTTCTGTCGTCATACAGAAGTTGTATTTAACACATGGCAAGTTCCCCTGACACCTCAGTCCAAAGGCAGTCCCAATATCTTTGTTTCTTAATATTCATGCTTATAGAGACATGCAGAAAAAGTGCTACCACCTTTTCTTCTTTGTGTTCCCTCAAATATGACTCTTTCTGGATTATTGTATTTTTTCTTCTGATGACCCAATCAAATCAAATCAAACTGGTGAAACAGAAATTAATAATGTTCTACCTAATCATGGATACATTCTCTTGTTAGTTTCTATGTATCCCTTTAAGATTTATAACATATACTTAAGATTTCATATGGATGAGCTAAAGAAGGTACTGCAATGCCTTTGCCTGATACTCATCTCCAAATCGCAGTAGCTAGTTTACTCTGCCATATGAGCAAGAAAGCCATCACACTTCTGACAAGATTTTATATTGGCCATGTAACATTTTCATCAGTTCTAGTCAGCTTCATGAACACCCAAGAATTTCCACATTAGTCTGATGTCTTAGCAAAATACACAGGGACTTTTGACTAAATTCATGGTACAGTGTTATCTTACATAGACGGTACAGGCAATATAAACATGCGCTTTATGATTCCTCTTTCAAATAGAAATCAAACTTGTTCTTCAGTCAGAAATTCTTCTGTCTTGGTAAAAATTTGGAGAGGGTAGAAGTCTCAAAGATCCTTGGGTAGAGGAAAGATCTGTCAGCTACTAAGCCTTTTCAATGTCCAAGATCACAGGAAAGAGAGATACTAGAATCCAGGTTTCATTAGTCCCAACACTCAGTGAAATATTAGTTATTACTAGGAATCATCAGAGCCTATACTCTAGTCTTGGGCCATTTTCCAGGATCCCAAATAATTCTGACAAGTTTATGGTATTGTAAGAGAGTTTTTACTATTTCTCAGTTTTTGGACCAGATCCACATTTTTTCTTAGTTACTAGAAGATAATTACCATGATGTGTTAAGTTCTTAGCCTAGATCTTTTCCTGTCTCCTTTCTGGCTCAGTTCTTATTCTGCAAATCTTGGGAATCTATATCATAGTATTAGGCAAGCTAACACTTTTTCTTCTACTGAAGTGAACTTTCAGAAGATACTTGATAATCTAGTAGCCTTCCTACAGGAGTTTGCTGAAGAAGAATCCGTATGTTAAAGTATGGCTTTACGAGTCAATTTTCTGCCAACACTTTCATTATTGCAATGACTTATCTTGTGCTGCAATAATTTTCTACTACACTTCTGTCTATGACTATGTTCTTAGAGTCTTGTTTTGATCACATAATTTTCATGATGTCAGGTTTATTCTATGGAACATGTTTCTTCAGAAGTTTGTCTGCAGCATCCTCAGAGAAGTAAGAACCAATGTACACTTTCTGATTTGTGCAATTTGAATAGAAGCTGACTGACACGCTTTCTATTTATCTTTTTTTATTTTTGGTGAAGTTCAGTTTGTCTCTGTTAAAATGAACTGTAAGGATATTTACAGTTAGGCAACATTTTATTTGAAAGCTTTACTTCAGTGCTGTCTGTTGGTAAATTACGATCGGTTCTGTGTCAACCTCTTTAAAGAAAACACTTTCTAGCACATCTTGTTAGTTCTGTGTTGAAATGATGAGGCAGTCAATCTGACTGTAAATCCACTGACCCATCACTCATGCAAAGTCCATTACTGCATTATTTTATGTTTTAAAAATTATTTGTTACTGTGAAGTCACAAGAGTCCCATCCCCTAGTTTTTGTCATCACACTAAAACATCTGGGAATAGTTAAAGCATTGTGAGCAACTAATAAGACCAATGTATGACCTTCAATATTTTTTTAAAAAAAAAGCAAGATGTATTTCAGAGCATAATCACTCATTCTTCCTTGCCATTACTGAGTTTCTCAACTTGCTTGTCTTTACGGTTGTTAATTCAGAGGTCATATTTGGAAAATATCTGTTTTATAGACATGGGACATCAATCTGAGTGTCTTCAAACTATCTCTAACGTGTTTTCAAGCCTCTTTAGAGATACTTTTGGATGTGGACATACTGCAGTTTTCTGAGCCCCACTGTCTGACCAGATTTAAGCCACTTGGAGCCTAGTCATCTCCCCAGGCATATGCTGTTCAGATACAAACATGCTGCTTCCTCTGGGCACAGCTGTCATCCTGGTGCCTTTATGCTCAGGTTTCACCATTTTTTTGGTGATACTGGGACCAGTGTACTTTGACAGTGGTCAGCAACAGGTTGGGGAAGCATATGGCAATACGCAACCTACAGAAGTTCTCATCAGGGCACCGCAGCATCTGGGGCTCCCAGAGGAAACAGGGCAGGGCCTGTCAGTGCCTGTCCCACTGTCCCAGAGAGGGAGCAGGACAGCCGAGGGTGCTCAAGGCAGCTGCAGCCCCCAGCATCGTCACCTCCCTGCGGACACGGACAGGTCAAGGCCAGGCTGAGCTTGTCTAGGGGGAACCTACGGCCAGGCAGAGCAGGGCTGTGAGGGCTGGAGACTGTCCCTGCTGTGTCATCACTGGGGCAGGGGGGCAGCAATGAGGTCCTGGGCCATGGTCAGGGTGGGAGGAGTCCTTGGGAGAGGCCAAACAGGGCTGGTAAGGCCATTGGCACCCTCCAAACCCTGTCAGCTCTCCACTTGGTAAGACTTCTGGCATCAGTGAGTTGGGGACACCTGAGCGGGAGACTACATCTGGATCACTGGCTTTAATAGGCACAAATGTACCTATTCGCCATGTGTTTTTCTAATCCCTTTTTCAACCAGAGCTTGAGAGCATTTATAGCTCTTCAGTGCCTTCTGGCAGTAATTTCTACTGCATTTTCAGCATATGTGACTGTTACCGTTCAAGGATGATCATCTGCCTCATGTGTCATCCAGCCCCAGGTTGAATCTGGGGGTTCCCCTGTGCGCGTGCTGCCTGCCAGCACCACAGAGCTCTGCCTGCGCTCAGTGCAGTGGTGCAGGCGCGTGTTCCTCACACCGCACCAGATCAGCAGAGTGAAGAGGAGTTTGTTTGTCAGAGGTGACTGGTTTTAGCAACAGATTTGTTTACTTAAGCCTTGGGTGTTAAGCCCCAATTACATCCTGCTCTTAACAGCCCTTCCTGGAGGCATCAGAAAGAAAATGAATTAATTAAAAGTTGCTTAAAGCGTTTCTATAAATTACGTGATCTCAACAAGGTAGTGCCTGCACTATGAAAGCTCCTGAACTTTACACTTAACCTTTTAGCCACTCAGAAGTGGTTCTTATAAAATGAGAAATAATGCATCACATTACCTGCCGGCTGCTAACTTTGACAGTGTGTTGCCTAACTATATTCTAACTATATTCTACTGCTGTAGGTGTAATTATGTATTGCTGTTCCTGTTTCCTGTTCTTTAGAGGCAGAACTGCTTTTTTTCAGTGATAACCTTTGAATAATGAATGGCAGTAATATCTGTGAAAGAATCCTAGCCTACATAGTAGAGCCCAAGTTACGTTTGTTCCCATTTATATGCACTTATAATGATTCATATTATTGCAGATTTAAGTGGGTGCAAAAAAAGCCCATCGGAAAAATATGTGAAAAAAGTTTTCTCTTTACTTTCTTAGTTGTTGAATGAACTTTCAAGCTTTGTTTATGAAGTCTCCTAAATGCATAATCTGTTCTCCTTTGTTGAAAGCTGAAGATATTTAGAGTTTAATGACACAATAAAATGATAGAATACTTCTGCCTGTTAAATGTATTCTCTTTTGTTATAATAAAATTTAATAGATCAGAGGAAAATCTTTCTTTCAGACATTTTACATTTAAAGAGAATGATTATTATATTCTTAATATTGGTGATTAGTGATGTAGCTTGTGATTTAATGAGAGCTGAGCTATCAGTGAAGTTTAATGATGTTGTGAGATGACTGAACCACAGCTATTTGTTAAAGGCATGTTCACAAAACTGTGATTACTATCATACTGTGTATGAGTGGAAAATGAAAAGTCTATGAAACAAATCAATAAAAAGAGATAAAACCAAAATATACTATATATACCCCTCTAACATTTATGAAGAGTGAAGTCCTGGTTCAATAAAAATTTTGTTATTAAATTCAAATGGGTCATACTCCTCCCTGTTAAGATTAAATCAAGGATCCCAAAAATGTTGTTTTGGCCCGTCACTTAACAGGAAACTCCTAACACTGTGATTCCCAGGCACACCAAGGTATCGTTACCTTGGAACACAATTCTTATGAGGAGCGGCTGAGGGAACTTGGGTTGTTTAGTCTAGAGAAAAAGAGGCTGAGGGAAGATCTCATTGCCCTCTACAGCTACCTGAAAGGAGGTTGTGGAGAGGTGGGGATGAGTCTCTTCAGACAAGAAACAAGTGATAGGACAAGGGGTAATGGCCTCAAGTTGTATCAGGGGAGGTTTAGACTGGATATTAGGAATATTTCTTCACAGAACGGATTGTCAGACATTGGAAAGGGCTGCCCAGGGCAATGGTGGGTTCCCCATCCCTGGAGGTGTTTAAGAGTCAGGTTGACATAGCACTAAGGTATATGGTGCAGTTGAGGACTGTCAGTGTTAGGTTGATGATTGGACTCGATGATCTTCAAGGTCTTTTCCAACCTAGATGATTCTGTGATTACACTGCTGAGAGAACAGAAAATTATCTAAATGCATGGGGGCTATGTAGAGTTAAGGGGCTTAGAACACATGGGCAGAAGAGGTTTTGACCAGAAAGCCTGAGACAGAAGTGAAGAGCAGATCATGATGTTGGAGCTGTAATGGATGATCCCTAGCGTTTGGACTGGAAGAAAAGCAATTACTGTACTCAAAGAAAGGAAAGGCAGATAAGCAGATTCTATATGCTTTTTCTTTCAGGGGCTATTTTTCCTCTTCCTTGTAGAGAAGAAGCTGGTGAAATCTTTCACTTTGCTAGACAGCAAGAGGAAGAGCCACAACACAGGAGAAAGTGAAAGCAGAAAACACCTCCCTCCTTCAAGTGACTTGTGTCACCTGTGTTGTGTCTGCATTCCCTTGGATCATCACCTCTGCCAGAAATTAATTTGAAAATTTCTGATACACAGAGAAGAACTTAAAATATTCCCACTGAAAGCTACAATCTCCCTACAGTTACAGCAGAGTGCGAAGAGTTTTTGAACCCATGTCTCCTACCATACAAGAAAGATCTAATCTGTAAAATATCCTATATTCTTCAGGAACAAGGTGTGGGGAATGTTCTTAGTCCCTTTTGGTGAAATAAGTGTTTAACTCCAGGCAATTTAGTATCAGAAATGAATGGAAAGAGAGAAAATGCAACCAAAAGTCTAAATTGTGTTGATTAGAGAACTCATCTGGAAAAGGGGGGGGAAGCCTGATGCAACGTTATAAATGGGCTCGTGACCGAGGGGTGGACTTAACCATGGACACTATTGCACAAGTCATCCACGAGTGCGAGACGTGCCACAATTAAACGAGCCAAAACAAGCCAAACAGATCAGACCCCAGTGGTATGGAGAGTGGTGGATGAAATATCAATCCAGACTCACCTGGATACATAATCTTAATCCTCCTAACCTCTCTCTTTTTATTGAAATGCCACCTGACCCTGGAAGAAGGTAAAGGTCTGTCTCTCTCCAGAATGATCATACCCTTGCCTGCAGGGTCTCATCTGCCTGGTGCTCTCAGAGCAAGTCTGAGAGCTCTGGCTCCATCCAAAATGTGACTGAGAAAATGCCCATCTGCCAATCACTTTGTATCTAGGACACTACTGAGGTTAAGGACATCTTAGATTCAGGTGGCTCCTTTTCTTGAAAGGTTATTTTTTACAGCCCTCTCATCTCTTTTCAGGTATTTTTGTCCATGGATTATTGCATATGTCAGGACAGGGTGAAAATAAATACATTCAGTTGTTGCTGTTGGAAATTGTTCTTCTTCGCATGAAATATCTAAGTATTCAGCAGACCAAAGAGAAAATAAGCACAAAAGTAACTGTAATTTTTTGACTGAGGTATGAAAGTTTTGAAATCCTATTTAGGGCATCTAGGCTCCATTTTGCATGTGAGCCTGTGTAGCTGAGATTAAAATGCCCCATTAAGATAGAAATTTGGGGATGGAGTGCTGTTTATGCAGTCACTGTTGAAAATAGTATTTCATCTCCTTAAAATTACTATGGTCAAATTAGAGTCCTCCAAATACGTGTCTCACATGAAGCAAAAGAGAATGGGACAACTGTAACAGTCAAGCTCCCATACAAAATAAACCCAGGAGACCACAACATTTCATACCAGTTTAATAGGAAGGGCTAGTGAGATGGCAGGACCCGAATGGGTCTTAGGGAGGAGACAATGAACCAACCTCAGAGTGGGAGAAGCTGGAGAAGTGAGCAACAAATCCAAAATGTGGAGTCTAATACAACAGGTTTGGTATCTGGGAACATGTATTTTGAAAGGCTGCACACTCAGGTAAAGCAGATAAACTCCCAGGAATAGAATTGAAACTGAGCAAATTAATAGATATCTGGTTGTCTCCTCATCTGAATAAATCAGAAAAGGCAATATTGGGTATTTTGAGAATTCCCAGTTCTACAGACAGAAAAAAAATTGCACAGATTTCAGAAAGACAAACCAGTGAGTTTTTCAAATGGGCCTTTTTTAATCACTGCAGTTCAAAAAGGAAAGCAAACAATTTTCAGAGCCTAACGGATGTGAAGAATGAAGCTGCAATGTTGAAGAGAGATGTGTAATTTCTTTTTCAATGTTATCTTTGTAAATCAAAAGCTGGAGAGAACTTTGTGTTGTATGGACTATTCTCAGACAAACGGTAATTAGAAATTGTGTATCTGAATGAGATAGAGGTATTTCATTTGAAAAAATCTATGAAGGATTGCCTTATCTCCTTCATTATCAGAATGTGTTAGCACATCGCTTCATATTTCAGAGGACTTTATAGTTTCACTGTGTGGTAAGTACATGAGAATATAGACTTAAACCACTAAGATTTAACTACTCTACTGTGGGGCATGGCGGTAGTTTAAATTCGAGTGGTAACCAGAGGACATTCCAACAGATGCTTAGTGTCTGTAATTAGTGTAGGAAGTAGACTCTAAGCAAGAGTCTTTAAAGTTTAAATCTCACAAGGGAAACATAAAGGCTTAATGTGAGGGAGAAAAAATATAAAAAATTGAAGATTTTACCTGGTAATTTTTTTGTTATTAATTGTAATTCTGTCCTGACTGCCATGTTCACAATGGGATTTTTTTCATTTTAAAACCATAGTTTAACTGAGGCAGATCTACATTTTTCAATCAAGCCTTGATTTCCTGTGGTATGACTGTATATAGTTTGCTCTTGAAAAAGCAGCATCTTGTGGGGCCTGTAAATCTATGTTAGAATTCTTTTCATGTGCTTCAGATCACTTGTTTAGCACACCTCAGAAGAGAAAATAGCCACTGTTCTATCTGAATATATCCTTAAAAACACTTCCACAGGTACTTCTGATAGCAGTCTTAGCCTCATCATTAAATGCTGTTGCTGATTATGATGAATTTCATACTGCTGTCTATAGAATCTGAAAACCTTCCACATATAGGAGACACCACACAGGATTCAAATTGCTTTTTGATTTATTTTTTTTTTTATTCTTCAGGGCAAAAATCTGATAGGGCAGGGCTTCTTGTTTTGATTGTATTCCTCACTGTAATTGGTTGGTAAAAGCTTATTGTCAGGAAACATCAGTGTCATTCCTGATGTGTTCCGCATAATAGATTCCCTAGGCCCCATGCCTTTGCAGTGCCCTATTAACTTCCTGCTGGATATCATCAGAAATATCCAATTTTTTTTCTTTTTAACAGAGTACTGGCTGAAGGAAAGAAGCCAGAGAGTTGTGGTTAATGGGACGGAGTCTAGTTGGAGGCCTGTGACTATAGTGGAGTCCCTCAGGGGTCGGTACTGGGACCGGTGTTGTTTAATATCTTCATCAACAACTTGGATGAGGGTACAGAATGTATCCTCAGCAAGTTTGCTGATGACACCAAACTAGGAGGAATGGCTGACACACCAGAGGGTTGTGCTGCCATTCAACGAGACCTTGATAGGCTGGAGAGTTGGGCGGGAAAAAACTTAATGAAATTCAACAAAGGCAAGTGTAGAGTTTTGCATCTGGGGAAGAACAACCCCATGTACCAGTACAGGTTGGGGGCTGACCTGCTGGAGAGCAGTGTAGGGGAAAGGGACCTGGGGGTCCTGGTGGACAGCGGGATGACCATGAGCCAGCAATGTGCCCTTGTGGCCAAGAAGGCCAATGGCATCCCGGGGTGTATTAGAAAGGGGGTGGTTAGTAGGTCAAGAGAGGTTCTCCTTCCCCTCTATTCTGCCTTGGTGAGGCCACATCTGGAGTATTGTGTCCAGTTCTGGGCCCCCCAGTTCAAGAAGGACAGGGAACTGCTTGAGAGAGTCCAGCGCAGAGCCACAAAGATGATGAAGGGAGTGGAACATCTCCCTTATGAGGAAAGGCTGAAGGAGCTGGGTCTCTTTAGCTTGGAGAAGAGGAGACTGAGGGGTGACCTCATTCATGTTTATAAATATGTCAAGGGTGAGTGTCATGAGGATGGAGCCAGGCTCTTCTCAGTGGCATCCAATGATAGGACAAGGGGCAACGGATACAAGCTGGAACATAGGAGGTTCCACATAAATGTGAGGAAGAATTTCTTCACAGTGAGGGTAACAGAACACTGACACAGGCTGCCCAGAGAGGTTGTGGAGTCTCCTTCTCTGGAGACATTCAAAACCCGCCTGGACATGTTCCTGTGTGACCTGACCTAGGTGTTCCTGCTCTGGCAGGGGGATTGGACTAGATGATCTTTTGAGGTCCCTTCCAATCCCTGACATTCTGTAATTCTGTGATTCTGAGAGTATTCAAGGTTATTTTTTTGACCATGTTTGCATATCTGCAATAGAATACAGTATCTTGGTCATAACTCCTGTTGTTCAGTCATCTATGATTCGAGAGGACTTGACTTAATTAAATGCCATTATGTTTTCTTCCGCTGTTTTAGCAGTATCATTTGAAAGACCTTACTTATTACTTGAACCCAATGTGGAAGACATCACATTCTTCATAATGAAAAAGATTTAATTCATCTAAGTATTTCCATTTAAATAGATCTTGGAGTGAAAATCAGCAAAAATATATATAATAAATAAAAGTTTTGTACAAGAAGAGGATGAAGAGCAGAACAGATGTGTGCTGAATGAAGATCCAGTATTCCACTTTCTACCATTCAGCCTCCACAGACCTTCATCATTGCTGTGTGGATTTGTTGCCCTTTCTGAAGTCTATCTGCAGAACCCTCCACCATCTGCCACTACCCTTCCTTCCCCGAGGGCCAGATTCTCAGCTGATGCAAACAAGTGCAGGCCCAATGATTCCTTTACATGTGACCTGATTTTGATTCAGACTTTGCCTCAGGGTTACTTTGTCTACTGTCATCACTCCTGTTGTCAGACCTGACACAGGCTGAGTTTCTCCCACAGGATTGGCAAGGAGTGACCTTGGCATCCTTGCAGAGTTACATTAACTTTGAACCAGGTTACCCTGTAGGACCTGATTGTAATTCAGGGACTTAAGTTGAAAGCTCTTCAAGAAAAATAATCTCTTTATGTCTTGAAACTCCATCTATAGGAACTTCAAGGTGAAATGGAGGTTGCATTCACACAGCAGTGGTCATTGCTTGATTGTGTTTTACATTTCTGTAGTGTTTACCTTTTTCATGGTTACCACTTCCTGAAAATATATATTATCTTAATCTTCAAGAACATTCAAGACAGCAGCTGCAGATTTTTAACTCAGTCTTCAAATGTATTCTTATCATTCAAGTAATGTGTTTTCTCAGCAGAAATCTATGTCTTGATAACATTAGTTTATTGTGAACTAATAGATCCATGGTTAAACTTATTTTAGCAAAGTTATAGGTTTTCCTGTGAAATTTACGTTAATGGATACATCTACCAATATCTGTTTTTTTGACATTATTTTACAAATACTACTCTATAAATAGTATCTTCAAATGTCTGTAAAGAGGAACCAAAATCTTTAAAATTTCTGAAATTCTTTCTGTTTCCCCATTCTTTCATCTCGTTCCCCTACCTTTAGGTTTTCCCTTCCCTTTCCCCTCCTATTTTAAATTCTCCAAGCTGTAGTGGGAAAAAAACCCACCTTCCCATAGGTCTGTTATTTGTAGGTGTCTGATTCGGATTATGAAGGTCTTCCCTTCCCCCTAGAGAGGGGAAGATACAACAGATGGTTCTCTCTCTTTTTTGACTACTTATTTGGTGAGATCTGCATTTTCTTTTTGGAACTCCTTTCTGATGAGTTAGAAAAAAAAGCCTTAAGTCTGCAGTATGTTTTACTTTCTGAAGTGGGTTTTCTCTGACAACGCCAGCTGTAGCTCTCGTACCACTTTTCTACTTACTCAGTTTTTAAAAGAGATAATTTTTTTGTGAAGTCAGCTTGGCAGCAGTGCTTAATCGCTTTTTCTTGATTTGCTGGCCATTTCTCATTACCTGTCTCTTCCTACAGTATGGTGAAGGCAAACACAGCACCCTTCACTAACAAAAGAGCAGCACTAACAAAAATACATCTGTAGGCTGGAAAAATTCTAATCCCAGCTTTCATAGACAAGCAAACAAGTGGCAAAGTAGTCACAGGAGTCAAGAATACAAAAAAGACAAAGCAAGCTGCACTGTAAAAAACCTGGCAGTACAGAGTCACTACATAGGGTCCCTCAGTCTTGTAAACTAACAGGTACTTGCTTAGTTCTGTTTGTGATAAGCCTGAGTATTTAGCAAGAATGATCATTTTTATACCTTTATTCTATGTTTCGATAACCATTAATATTGTATCTGCATGCTACCAGTTAACTCAAGTAGAAATTTCACCCATACTGGGGACAGAGAAGGGCAGGAAGGGGGCATGGTGGCATTTCTTCAAATGTACACTGAAGCATACAGTACAGTGTATAAACCCTTTTTATTCAAGCATGTAGGAAAACAGATAATGCATTGAAAACTACTCCAGGAGAAAGCCTGAAACTTCAAAGTTAGCACAGAAACATCTTTTGAGCAAAAGTGACCATACAGAATGAGTTTGTGTTGGCTTCTTTCTTTGCATCATGGAATTTTCTTTTGATCTCATACCAGAAGACCTAAAGACAGATTTGTTCTGTGATCAAACCTCAGTCTGAACCCATCAACTAGTGAAGAGTCTGCAGGGATGTTCCCCTTTCTAAGCAAGCCCTATTCTCTTGAGAATAACATAAAGAATTAATTTTCTGTATTTTTGTCAGGGAAAGAATCTTTCAAATTACTCTAGAAAGATTGCCTTCTGGGTGTTTTAAGAGATCATTCCTCATGCAGACCATTTAGTCTATTTTTGCCTTCAGTATGCTTTAGCTTGCTTCCTTTCTCTTCAGCTCCTACAGGTACCTTGGAATCAACTGAATATGCAATAAACACCTTCACCTGATTATATGTTTTCCATTTGATTTTGCTCAATAATAAGACTATTGACAAGTCACCTTTTTTTTTCCCCAGAGATTTTTGCAAAACTTTGAAAGAAATATGCTTTCTGGCAAAAGTATAATAAAACTGTGAATGGGCTGCAGCAACATTTTTACTAAGGTGTAAATTTTTCCTTTGTACTGTCAAAACCAAAGGTATCAAAGACAAAATTTTAGACACACTAATTTTGGTGATGAGAGCCATAGAAAGGTTTCTGCCTTCCAAGGCAGACTCTCTGATCATTTCTGGTGAGACAGGGAGAAGTCAGAATGAAAATTTGAAACAAAAATAAATATTTTGACACCATGCATTTTTCCAGAAAGGATTTTTTTTTCTGCACTCTGAAGTTGAACAAATGCATTTTAAAATCTCGGAAATTGTCACAAAATGTAGCTGTCACCTTTCAGTAATTTCTAACAGTAGCTCAATTTAAGAGGTAATAATGCAGTTTAAGTTCAACACCACAAACTGAGAATATTATGTTAGCTTCTCCAGAAGAAGATCATTCTGTTGAAAATTGTCATGGGAAAATTCAGTAGTGTCTTCAGAGAAAGTATAAGGGGCACATTACTAGTGTAAGGTATGCAAATGATCATGGTCAAAGATAATTAAATCTAATGATTTCAGACTAAAGGAAATTACTACAAATTCTGTTCTAAGTAGGAGCTTTTGATATCTTTAATTTTGTTTTTTAAAAAAGGCTTTTGTTGTCATAATTGAATACCTGAATGTAGAAAAGAAAAAAGAATTCTGAATCAATTATATCAAAAAGGGAAAACCTTCCACACCTTTTATTTTCTGCTAATTCATAAAATTTGTAGCACAAATTGGGAAAGAAGCTCAGAGAAACAGTGAGCTGCTCCAGAGATGTGCTCTTGAGCTCTTATTGATGTAAAAGTCTTCCTGTCCTTCAATTTGTTCTGTAATATGTTTCAGGCACAAAAGATTGTCTTTCCTGCAGAGGTGATCTTCAGGGGCTGCTTTTCAGCATGTTTTTGTTTTTCACACTATATAATTACCAGTAAAGGATCGTCAACAGGATACTCTAATTTTTAACATCACTCTGAGAGGTGTAGAAACTGCACGTCTTGCAAACTACAACAGCTTTTGGTAAAGTGAAGATAGCTTCCTCCATCAAGTATTAATTGTAGAAAACCTTTTAATAAGACTCCTAGGGTTTTCCATCAGAAAAATGGGTGGCTGTAATTTATTTTTTTTTATTTTAATAACTGTTCTAACTGGGGAAACATTACTGTATATCCCACCCACCACACCTGTCTTCTTTTATTGCCCATCTTTGCTCAGCTTTTCTACTTCTACTACCTTTCACATTGAAATCTTGCCCTTCAAACTGTAGAGTATTTTTTCTTACTTATCTGTTATCATATTTGCTTTAGATTGAGTGCCTATCTTTTCACTGAGGGAAAAGTTCCTACTTGGGATAACTACACACAAAAAAGAAACAGAATTTATCATTTAAACTTGGAATACTTCCATCACCTTCAAAAGAGGGATTTCAGGCTCATATGTTAAAAGATAATCACTTCACCACAGACAGTATGCCTAATTTTTGTCTAGTTTGCTATATGTGCCTTTTTAAAATAAATAGTCCCTGAATATGTTATTTATATTATTTTGCAAATTCTTTTTGTTTTATTTACTTTGGATGTTTAATTTCCATTTCAGGCACTAAGATGCACCACAGTGCAGAAAAGTGCCATGTTAAAGGCATGTAAAAGTTTATTGGCAGCTGCCAATAAACTTTTGTTCTCATTTTGACCACTGCTGTTCTCATTTTGATTTGTCAGAGCAGCTGCATTTTTGTATATTTATAACATTATAAAATCCACTCAATATCTAGTGTAACCTAGAGACAGATGAGTAGCTCCACCAAGATGTCCCTCATGACCCTAAGCCTCTGTACAGGCTTTTGTGGGGAAATGTTTCATGTCTCTCTGCTCTGATCATGTTTGTGTGTTCCCACAATACAAAGGTCAGCAGTCTGTAAGGTCAGGGATTTCTGATAATACTGAGGAACTGCAGAGATATGAGCATAAAAATTAACAAAACTGAGGTACTGTTGTACAGGCCCTCATCCAATAACTCAGGAACTGTCTTTCTTCAGCTCCAGACTTCATAATGCACAGAAACAAATCAAGTACTTCTCAGTGAGGACTGGACACAAATACCTGTAGTCCTTTGCTAAAATTACCATGCTACAAGCCTTCCCCAAGTGCTTACACTTGCACTTCTGCAATGTCCTCTCTGGAGAAAGTCAGCTTCAGTTCTTACTCTTCAAGGAGTTATTCTTGTCACATGAATGCTTAGGCTTTGCTAGCTTTTGTACTGACTGCTGAAAGGCAATTGCAGGCAGTGCAAAACAACACTCTGATTAACATAGTTGTTATGATTTGAGCCAAGAATACATTCTGGGAACTTTCCTCTTTCATTTCTGTTCACTTTTGGACTGTGTTCTTAGAAGAAACAATCACAATTTCCAGTGTGTGCAGATGATACCTATATTTAACACTTCTGTCAAACTGCTATATTGAGATCTCTACTCATTCTAATTGCTTACGTAGACAAATTATTGGATGTTAGCTGTAAGATAATAAGTCCTTTAAATGGATTAAAGTAATGCCATCTAATTTTGCTAAATAAAAACTCTGTACAGCAGTGTTCATTAACTAACTTTAAATCTCTGCTGACTGATTTTTTTTCATGCACAACCACATCCATAATAGTTTTATTAAAAATTTGAAGTCCAAAAGAGAATGATGAAAATGCTGAAAAGCCAAGTATTTTGTAAGAAGTTTTACAAAGATAATTCCATTTATTCTCCTTTGCAGAAATAGAAAACCCAAATATTTGCCTTGGTCAGCAGGAAGGTTGTTGATCCAGTTCACCTGACATTTTCTCAATTTTGGATGTGGAAAGATGAGACTTTAGCACGGTATTGAAGAACATTGATTTATTTCATGAGAACAGACCTGAAATATTACATAGAGATCTCAGTAGTAATACATAATTGGTGTCGTGTATAAACACTGGACTAACAGGTTACATCTAATTATACAGGGCCAGCAGTCTGCTTCCAAAGTGAATTTCCTTCTCTTCTCCAGGTTCTGGTTCACATCACAGAGTGGTCTTGAAGATTATGAACTGTATCCTTTTAGATGAAACTAAACTGGAAGAGAAGCTCCGGGGGGGTGGTTAATGCACTCAGCCAATGGCCATTCAGTCCACAGGACTGAGGAAAGACAAAAACAAAAGACGTACTCCAGAAACTCAGCACCAGTTTTTCCCCCTATAGATGACCCACTCCAGCTGGTCTGCACTATTTGCTAATTAATAGAGGCACAGGTGTAAAGGTGTTCCTGGAGGAGCAAGTCCAGTCCCCTTCATGAGAGCCTTTGGCACTTAGTACATTGTTTCATAACAATGGGGTGCATTTTAATACATGCCTCAGTATTGTACAAACATTTTTCTTTATCATGCATGGTGCCACAACTAAATTCATTAAGGAATTAATAAACATGAAAAACAATTTTGATCACGAATTAAAAAAAAAAAGGTTGACTACTCCAGGTGACCATAAAGCTATAAGATTTCTGCATGCCCGGGGCATTACATTGGTGAACACTATGTTTATGCACAGTCAAAAGTGGATTTTGTGCTATCAGATGAGTAGTGTTGTGCAGGGACATTTTTACAGTAGTCTCATTTTGATTGTTCACAAACATGCCAATTTCTTTTAGACAAATTACTGTACCCTTTTTGGACTTGACCAGGTAAACTTTAGTAATTACAGCAAGAAATAACTGCAAAAAGTAAAAAGGAAATATGTATACAACTGTGTATACACTTACCCACTGATGGCCCACAGCTGAAACATGTTGTTCCCTTCAGAAATAATGAAGAAAATCACCCTCAATATTTTATACCTCAGGCAGTTTTTATTTTCAACTTTTGAACTCCTTTTTCATTTCTGCCTCTGAGGGAAAACTTGCCTGGTAGCAATATAAGGTAAAACAGGAATGACAGCTTGAAATAAGAGAGGATTGTCTCTTTTCATGAGAAGTCTGCTAAGTTCCCAGGTAGGAAATGTTAATAGCTAGAAAATTATCCTTGGACAAGTGTTTCTATTTCCTTCATCATGAACACATATGCAAGATTTATATTAGGTTGTATTTACTGAGGTTGATGATTTTGTGTGTTTCATTTGTTTGAGTTTAAGTGATAGCAATGGACTCAGTGTATATCTTAAGAAATTTTGTCTTCTGTCTTCTGAGTCTTTTTTTTGAGCTACTGATTCCCTAGACATTTCTACAAAAAAGGAAATTTTCTAGATGAAACCTCAAGTGAACTGTTCCCATTATGGTTCAGTATTTTTACCACACAGAAGAAACCTCATTCCCTCCTTTGGAGCATATTCTGTTTGCAAACATTTTTTCCTTTACCTACGGTTCAAGAGCTCATTCTACAAGTACAGGCTTTAAGCCAAGTAGCTCTTCATTAACATTAATGAGAGATACATGGATAATTTTCCTGGACAACTACTTGAGAAAGAATTTTCATGTTTTCAAGAAGATGTAGAGAAAACATTGTGGTCTTACACTATCAAGAGGAAAATGCTGTAGACATGCATGGTACAGTGAGATTAAAACAAACAAACAAACAAACCCAACAAAACAAACCCACCACAAAATGAAACAAAAAAACCCAACTCCAAAAAAGTCAGATGATAAGTAGCCTTTTGCCAGGAGGCAGATTTAATTAGGTTCCTTGGAGGGTCATGTGCCTGAGTAATTGTCTTGGTAAGGGTAATATTTTCTTTCCCACATTCAGCATTTTCAGAGTTCAAAATGACCTGCCTAAGTTTGGGCCTATTAAATCAGATGCAAAATTTTATGTTTCGAGGTTGTTCAAAGAAATATAATTTCTTGGCTATTTGTACTTCTTGCAAAACTGATATCTTCATGTGATTCATAACTCAACAGAATCTCTTGTCTTTGATAAAAATTAAAATATTTTTCCACCAGATAAATTCTGATGATATTAACCATATGCAACATGAACTTTCTGCACATCATCATCCTTTAACTCAGCAAAGGTGAAAAGCAAAATACAGAGCTTGCAGTTGCATTACAGAAGATGAGGAATCTAGTAAATACTAAAGAGGAGTGCGTGTAGTATACTGTTTGAAGAAGCATATTTAAAAAAAAAAAAAAAGCTTGATTTTTCCTCTTAGTTTCATTTGAATAATCAAGCTCTAAAAAGCACTTAAATGGAAGTCAAGCAACTTGGAGTGTGATGAAGGAAGCAGTAATCAGTTTGAAAAGATTTTGAATCTGTGATGAGTGTTGAATATGTCAGATTAAGTTATATCCTAGAAAGGGAGGTTCCCTGAACAACTGCTAGTCACTTTAAATTATTCTGCATTTCAAACAGGAAATCATCCAATTAGACTAACAGCTGCAGAGATTGGAATAAGCCTGGCATATCAGAAAAATTAAAGAAAATGCAGCTGAGTGCTATGTAAAGCAGCTAAGGTAGGTTGTTTTCCCTTGCCTTTTCTCCAATAAAATGTAATTTCAAGATCTTTGAGGATAAAGCAATGACTGCAGATTTGTTACATGTGATGAAAACAGGAAAAATCATTTACTATGAATTGTGCTGGATAATTTAGTTGACACTTCATATAGATGTTCTATTTGTCCTAAATTATCCATTGTTTTTTTCAAAGTGGGTGGTGACTTCTGTATTTCTTCTTTTCCTAGGTCAGGTTAATACCATCACTATTATTTCAAAAAGTTTCACTGAAGATAAGTAACACTATTGTATTGGAATGACTCTCTAGTTCAGAGTCATCTGCATTTGAAACTTTCTTCTAGAAGACAGTCTGAAATTATAAACTACAAACTAAATGTGAAAAGGAAAAGATAGTTGAGGTCAGGAAAAACAGTAACTCAGGAGAAGGTGAAAATTAAATTTTATATAATGAAAAAAACCAACATCAACAGCAAACAGAATTCTGAAGCCAGAGAAAATAGAATGATAAAAGAAAATAACATTGAAAATACAGTGTACTATTTACACAGCTTGCTATTAAAACACCTGGAGCATTCTACTGTATCTGAAAAAGGAAATAAAACTAATATACTTTTACCTAGACATCCTCCATGTAGTTTCAGGATCAGAAGATGTAAACCATCTCATATGTCAAAATTATATTTACCATTTAATAACTCAAATAATATTAATCAGACAAAACAGATGGAGTGATGGAGTGTCAAAATTATGAAGTTATTTCTCTTTTACTTTTGTGAGGAAATGTGTCTTAAGCCAAGAATAATATTCACATGATGAAGCTATATATTTCCATAATGATTCTCTTAGACACCCACAAATGCCCTCCCAGTGCTTTTGGCAGTGTACATCCCATAACTGGCTTTCAAGGAGTGCTTCATTTCTGAAGAGGTTGTTCCTTAAAGAACCTCAGGTTAGATAAGGACTTTGATTTTTTTAACTCTCCGTACATTAAATATCAGGGCACATTCACATGCTGCATACACAATTCCTCCTACAGACTTTGCTCCTAAGTGTTTTGCCTGGGGTCTCCATCCTTTTAATACACACACAAAGTCTTGTAACTTAACACAAGATTTCATTGAAATCACAGCTGAATCTCTAGCAGGCAAAGATACAGCCTCTGAGTGCCATAATTCCTCTCATCTTATTTTAAAAAGCTTCGTTCCCCTGATACTTTTTAAATGAGTCTCAAATCATAATTAGAAAAAAGTCTAATAATTTTCCTTAATATGTAATTTCAAATTGCTTTCTTTAGAAGATCTTTAACTAGTGTTCAAGCTCTGGAAGTCTTGATAGGATGAAAGATAAATTTATCAGGAAGAATATATAAAGTGACTAATGTATGGTACCAGTATAAATTCACCTCACATGAAGATTTAGCCAGCTCTGGAAAGATTAGATCTAAGTTGCCACTGAAAGGATTTTTTTTAATTAAAATGTATAATTTCAGTAAGAACGAGGAATTGAAGAAAATCCAGGAGACAGTCTCTTGCTTGCTGATAAAGAATTCAAAGACTAAGCAGCCTCTAAGGAGTGAATTTTCCTCACCTTAAAGATGTAATCGCTAAAAAAAAAAATAAAAAAAAAATAATTCTCTAAGCCAGAAAAGTGTGCAAAAATGTATCACTTAATTGTAAAAACAGATTAAAGAGTGTGTTTAAACGGTTTATGTAACTAAAAGTTGGAATATGTTCAATGAAACATTTGAACAGAAAGCCTGTTCCTTTTAAGTTACACAGAAGATGCTTGTCCTTTGGAAAATTGAAATTTGCATTAAAATGTTAAGTTTAATATTCATTGGTGTAGTAGAGTAATTACCTAATGTATTGGGACCAAAGAATAGCATAGCACTGCATTAACTCAAACTGACCAATGCATGAAAATCACTCTGACCACTGCTGAAGTGCAAACATATATGATAAAAAAGGAATGTCTTCAATAGTCTGAAATACTGTGCAATTATTGCAGTTATATGGTCCCAGTCTAAAACAAGAAAAAAGGGCACTGGCATACAGCTGTATTTTGACTGCAGCACAATTAATGTATGAGAGCTGGTGTAATCATGATACAAGGCCCATTGAAAATCAGCTATAAATTCTCCTTTTTTGTTTTTCTTTAAAGCTCCTCATGCTTGGATTTGAAAGGACTAGTTACCTGAGGGAGTCTTTTTCTTGTGGTCGCTAAGTACTGATTTGATCCAGCAATTATAGTTTTTGTGCTCAGTGTATCCTGGAATAGTGGCTTTTTATTGTATATTCGGATTTTAAACTGTTTCATAGACTGTTGCATCTAAGCAACAGTTTTAAAATGGTTTCTTTTAAGCAAACAAAGAGTAACTGTGATCTTTTAATCTAATCTCACACACAACAGGAGCCAAGGCTTCCACAGATGAGCTCCTGACTCCTGTCTGATCATAGCATTTGAAAACAGTGTGCATTTTAGAAACACGTCCAGCCTATTTCCAAGGATTGTTCACTATAATGATTGCTGTGTTGCTTCAAAAATTGAACAACTGGCTGTCATGGGCTTTACTCTTGAAAAAAATATGTTAATTTAATGAATGTTACTACCCGCATAGTCTGAGAAATAGTCCTTCCCAAACTAACTTCACTTTATTTTTATGAGAATGTGAGTTTATTTGACAGATGCACAGGTGTTAATGCAGTAGATTTCTCTAATACATGACTTGATGCCACACACCTCAGGGTTAAGAAACTTGAGTGACACAAAATTATGCGGTATGCAATGCATACTAGATGGATAAAATGCTGGTTAAACAGTAGATTTCAAAAAAAGGGATTACAAATAATGAAGCTTGACCAATTAGGTGAAGTTCTGTGGAGATCTTATGAGGAAAAAAAATAATTTACACTATAATTTAAAGCTTATGTCAACTCTTGTTGGAAAAGCAGTCTGGTTGGAGGCCTGTGACTAGTGGTGTCCCCCAGGGGTTAGTACTGGGTCTGGTCCTATTCAATATATTCATTAACTAGACAAAGGGACAGAATGTACCCTCAGCAAGTTTGCTGAAGAAACAAAACTAGGAGGAGTGGCTGACATGCCAGAGGGCTGTGCTGCCATCCAGTGTGACCTGGACAGGCTGGAGAGCTGGGCAGGGAGAAACTTAACGAAATTCAATAAGAGCAAGTGTAGAGTCCTGTATCTGGGGAAGAACAACCCCATGGATCAGTACAGGCTGGCGGCTGAGCTGCTGGAGAGCAGCTCTGGGGAAAAGGACCTGGGAGTCCTGGTAGACAACAGGCTGACCATGAGCCAGCAATGTGCCCTTCTGGCCAAGAAAGCCAATGGTATCCTGGGGTGCATGAAGAGGAGTGTGGCCAGCAGGTCAAGGGAGGTTCTCCTCCCCCTCTACTCTGCCCTGGTGAGGCCTCATCTGGAGTGCTGTGTCCAGTTCTGGGCTCCCCAGTTCAAGAGGGACATGGAGCTACTGGAAAGAGTCCAGCACAGGGCCACTAAGATGATAAAGGGATTGGAGCATCTCCCATCTGAGGAGAGGCTGAGGGAACTGGGTCTGTTTATCTTGGAGAAGAGGAGGCTGAGGGGGGATATCATTAATGCCTATAAATATCTTAAGGGCGGGTGTCAGGAAGACGGGGCCAGACTCTTCTCGGTGATGTTTGGTGACAGGACAAGGGTCAACGGGCACAAACTGGAACACAGGAGGTTCAATCTTAACATAAGAAAACACTTTTTTACTGTGAAGGTGACTGAGCACTGGCACAGGCTGCCCAGAGAGGTTGTGGAGTCTCTGTCTCTGGAGACATTTAAAACCTGTCTGGATGTGTTCCTGTGTGATCTACTCTGGGATCCTGCTTTGACAGGGGGGGTTGGACTAGATGAGCTTCAGAGGAACCTTCCAACCCCTACCAGTCTGTGATTCTGTGGTTTGTCAATTGAAAAAAAAAAAGTCCTTTTTACCATTCACAGATTGCATCAAAGAGAAGTGTTTGTCTATGAGGAAGCCACACAGATGAGGAAAAAGGAGATTTTTTTAAAAAAAAATTTATTTACTTGATGTGCGTATATAAATTTCCAAGTTTCAATATGACCAAATGATGGAATATCTCTTATAGCTGCAGTCAGAAATCTTTCATTGGAAAGCAGTGATGCTGGAAAAGGCTTAAAAATACTAGTGGATGATCTTCTGAATATGAGCTTCCACTCTTGGTGCAACAGCCTAAAGGGTTAATGTGATACATGCATGTATTAATTTTGTTATTACTGGTTAGTTTCTTATATTGAAGAGCTTGGTGGAAAACTGGAAGATTCAGAGGAGTGCAACAAGTCTTATTAAAAAGTTGAGCCAAGCTTCAGGATGTAAAACATGAGGAGCTTAACTCATTAGTACAACAAGGAGAGCATGAATGGTTATTTAGATCACAATCTATAGGGAAGAGACATATAATAGTGGACTTTCTCGACTAGCAGGAAGTGTTGAAAGAAACACTAAGTGTGAAAGCTGAAGATGGACTAATCGTATTAAAGTTGAAGGATATTACTAGGGTGAACGATTCAGTATTTTGATCAGTGTGTATGTACAAATGTTCATTCTCTGAAAATAATCATAAATATTCCACAAGGCTTTAGGCAACTGTGTATTTAAAGGAACTGGTAAGTGTTCTTAAGTAGTTCTCAATAATTATTCACATTTTTCTCTTTAGTTTCTGTTTACCAGCTGACTAAACCCATAATTATCTGTATGCTTGTGAAACTCGCTCCTGGTATGCACCAGAGAATGTGTATTATTGGTTTCCCCACAGGCATAATCAAGTCATGATCACTTGCAGTAATTGCCATTAATTTTTAGCATTGAATTATTTTTTCAGTACCTCTGAAAAAAAAAAAAAAAGGGAACTAATGTACAATTTACTTATAATGCTACATTTTGAAAGTTAGAAAACTGCCACTTATAATTTAGGGAAATTATTCGAATGTTAATATTTTAAGAAAAAAAGAACTCAAATATGTTTCTGTTCAAAGTCGTTATGTTTTTACTGTGCGGTTTGTTTGGATATTTTCTTCTAAATCATGTTTTCTAGACATGATTGACCATTTGTCTCATTGTGTTTATTCTCTTTGGCTTTCTTCATCTGACATCAGAGAGTACCTCATCTTCTCTTTTATTAGTTAGAAGACCATTCCCTTCCAGCTTGCCCCAGACTCAGAAAAAAAGGTAACAACACATTGACTACCTTTTCCTTTCTTGTACCTTTGAACCTTATTGGATGGATTTAAACCTAGTCATTTTAACATTTTAACATGGTTTCAGAAATATCAGCTAATTTTTTATGCCTACAATGGTAATTCTAGCTTATTATCAATGTTTCTGAAGTTGGTGTATAAGCAAATAAGAATTTTTTCTCCACAGACTTATTGCTGGAGATATCATTTTACTGACATCTTAATTTTCTGCTGAATTAATAATCTTTGTCTGCTCCCTTTTTCAGTATGTGAACATATTTTTTAATAAAAACTAGATGAGAAAATTACTTTAGTAAGATGGAACCAATGCAATTTATTCTTTATGTTGATACTTGTTCATATGTGTTTGTCTATTTTATTCATTATTTTCCTATTTCAAATTACCAGCATTTTTTAGAAATGAAAGCTTTTGAGTGCGTTATACACTTAGCTGTATTACAGTATTTCCGGGTGAGATAATCACAGAATCACAGAATCACAGAATGTTAGGGATTGGAAGGGACGTCAAAAGATCATCTAGTCCAATCCCCCTGCCAGAGCAGGAATACCTAGATCAGGTCACACAGGAACATGTCCAGGCGGGTTTTGAATGTCTCCAGAGAAGGAGACTCCACAACCTCTCTGGGCAGCCTGTGCCAGTGTTCTGTTATCCTCACTGTGAAGAAATTCTTCCTCACATTTATGTGGAACCTCCTATGTTCCAGCTTACACCCATTGCCCCTTGTCCTATCATTGGATGTCACTGAGAAGAGCCTGGCTCCATCCTCATGACACTCACCCTTTACATATTTATAGACGTAAATGAGGTCACCCCTCAGTCTCCTCTTCTCCAAGCTAAAGAGACCCAGCTCCCTCAGCCTTTCCTCATAAGGGAGATGTTCCACTCCCTTGATCATCTTTGTGGCTCTGTGCTGGACTCTCTCAAGCAGTTCCCTGTCCTTCTTGAACTGGGGGGCCCAGAACTGGACACAATACTCCAGATGTGGCCTCACCAAGGCAGAATAGAGGGGAAGGAGAACCTCTCTTGACCTACTAACCACTCCCTTTCTAATGCACCCCAGGATGCCATTGGCCTTCTTGGCCAGAAGGGCACATTGCTGGCTCATGGTCATCCTGCTGTCCACCAGGACCCCCAGGTCCCTTTCCCCTACACTGCTCTCCAGCAGGTCAGCCCCCAACCTGTACTGGTACATGGGGTTGTTCTTCCCCAGATGCAAAACTCTACACTTGAATATTTACATATTTGCATTTTCTTTTACTTGAGATACATTCAGAGAATATTCTGGTGATTATCAGACATTTTTTGTTTGTTTCTTAAATAATTTGAAAATAAATAAAACATTTCATTTAATGCAAATTTGTTATTTATAATTGGTTCTCACATTTTTAATCAAAATTGAGAAATCCTGAAATTAAATGCTAAAACTTAAACCTAAAAAATGCTGGTTTAAAAGATCAAAATCAATATGTGAACTTTTCAAAACATTCTCTATTAAAAAGTAATTTCAAGTAATAGTGACCTCAACACCGCACTCTTTAGTGAATTAACTATTCATTTCGTTATTCATCTTTGTTTCTTGAGCCTATCTGGATAGATTGCTCATTCTTCTTCCATGGAAAAGAAATTACTTACTCATTTTTCTTGGCTGATGTTGCAATACATCTTTCCCTAAAAAGATTGTAGGACTGGCAGGAGCAAAAAAGGGAAAGATTAACTGTCTTGAAGCTATACATTAATGCTTGGGATGCATGAGAAGAAAAATTAATGTTTTCCTCTTCCCTGTGGATCTGAAAGCAGTTAGTATTAGCCAAGGTTGCTCATAATGGTAATAACTTTTTTTATTTCCCTGTTATAAATTATTTCAGTTTTGAAAGGGGACACACAAGGCACAGAACCTTGTTGTTTGACAAGACATGATCTTGCACAGAGCTTATTTTCATTGGGTCGGCTTGGAGAAACTGATGAAAAAAGGAAACTTTCCTTCAGAAATGTCTTTTCTTTTTTCCCCCAACTCAGCAGTCACTTCTGTTCCTTTCCACACTGAACAATAACGTGAGTTTAGTGGTTTAGTTTCTCAGAAAAATATTGTTTTCATTTTGCTTTCTATCCAAGCACAGTCTGAAGACCATCATCAGTTCCCTGTTACTTAGTCACTTGGATAATTGCAGAACGTAAAGAGATTATTACTTTCTAGATATCAAGAATATGATCAAATACATGCACACGGCTCTTATAAAGGATTTTGCATGTTTATTCAATAATTTGACAGAGAATGATATTGTAGCATTAGAGGCACAGTCATTTCCTTTATCAGAAGCAGCAAGGGCTGGCTGCTCTGTAAGGAGAGGCGAGCTGGGAGCCAAAAGAGGTAACTGTGCTGGCAGGGCAGGGACCTTTCTGACAAGGGCACAAAGCTACAGTGCTCGAGCAGCAAATTTCAGAGCAAGGTTGGCAACAGTGACCAGTCAGCCATGATCCAGCCTGCCAGGTGTATCCACAATGAGGTCAAGGCAGAAGTCCATGTCAGTGGGACAGGTTGAGGGCCGAAATCACAAAGCATTTCAGCTCCATCTCCAGATTACGCATCATGGCAAATACTACCCTTAAATCATAAAAATGTTCAATGAGTAAAAAATCATTTCTTCACTGCAAATTAGGTCCTCACTGGCACCATGTGGTAATGTTAGACTGATACACCTGGAAGACATGAGAGAGTACAACTGCAGATCTGTGACACTTGAATAGTACTAAATTTGGAGAACTCCCACAGACTAGTACAAGGGAATAGTTTTCTAAGGGTCTAATGTACGTAGTGGAATAGCTAATTAGTAGAATAAAACAGGGAAACTGGTCATAGAAAAAGGAAGTATTGCACAGACTGAAAGCATGATAAAAGACAAAAATAACTGCAGAGACAAAAATCAGTAAGAATTATTTCTAGCCTCATACTCTTAATATTATAATTAACATTAAATTAACATTTAATTGTTAATTAACATTAAAATGAATATTGATGGGGAAAAATCTAGCACTATATATATATATGTATATTATGATCATATTCTCTGTCAGAAATCCCAGTACAAAATTTCTGATTGTGGAAGAGATTTCCACAACCTCCCTGGGCAGCCTGTTCCAATGTCTAACCACCCTCTCAGTAAAGAACTTCTTCCTAATATCCAACCTAAACTTCCCCTGACGTAACTTGAGGCCATTTCCTCTCATCCTATCATTAGTAATTTGGGAGAACAGACCAACACCAGCCTCACTACAATCTCTTTTTAGGTAGTTGTAGAGGGCAATGAGGTCTCCTCTCAGTCTCCTCTTCTCCAGACTAAACAACCCCAGTTCCCTCAGCCGGTCTTCATAAGGCCTGTTTTCCAGACCTCTCACCAGCCTCGTTGCCCTTCTCTGGACTCACTCCAGCACCTCAATGTCCTTCTTATGCTGTGGTGCCCAGAACTGGACACAGCACTCAAGGTGTGGTCTCACGAGTGCCGAGTACAGGGGCACGATCACCTCCCTACTCCTGCTGGTCACACCGTTTCTGATACAGGCCAGGATGCCATTGGCTTCTTGGCCACCTGGGCACACTGCTGGCTCGTGTTCAGTCACTGTCAACCAACACCCCCAGGTCCTTTTCCGCCAGGCAGCTTTCCAGCCACTCTTCCCCAAGCCTGTAGCATTGCATGGGGTTGTTGTGGCCGAAGTGCATGACCCGGCACTTACCCTTGTTAAACCTCATACAATTAACCTCAGCCCATCACTCCAGCCTGTCCAAATCCCACTGCAGAGCCTTCCTACACTCCCACTCAATTTCATGTCATCTGCAAATTTACTGAGGGTGCATTCGATCCCCTCATCCAGGTCACTGATAAAGACATTAAACAAGACTGGCCCCAAGACCGAGCCCTGAGGGACACCGCTTGTGACCGGTCTCCATAAGTAGTTTGTTGGGATTATCCATGTGAAATGCTGGGAATTGTTTTCTTCTTAACTGTTCTCATAGTGTAAATGAAAGAAGTTGCCTAATTCATCTTTCTTGGACAACTTGGTTTTGCACTGCTTATTTTATCAACCAACCTTTTTCAAGAATATTAACATCAAAAGAATGACAGCTGCAAGGAAAAAGAGATTGCCAGATAAATGAAGGTATTTTGCATAGCTGAAAAGTCTCTCTTCTACTCTCATGTTGAAGAATTTTTTAATTACTGTAGCAGTACAAACAAAGAAAGTTTTGTATATTAAGGTCTGTCTATTCATATCTATACATTTATTTCTTTAAATTCATGTGGCACTGTTTAATTTCTGCTTCTGGCTTCAAGATTTATTGCTCTGATTTAGTTGCAAGCTGTTCTTATTGCACTTCAGTGAAACCTGAAAAGCATGTATTTTCACACTGTGCTGTCTCATTTGAGGTTTGCTTCACATTGTTAGTTGAACTGATGCACTATGTGCAAGAAACCATCAGTTCATCCACTCCGTCTTATAACTAAAAGCAAATTTTTTTTTCTGAGGGGCTAAACTGTAGGTGCAGTAGGTGTTCACAAGCAAAGATGTTATTTCCTATGCTCGTATTTATTTGTATCCAAAGGACTAAAATTTTACTATCTAATATTCTAGTAAGTCAGAGCACCAGCAATGCAAATTATAGGTATTAAACACAACAGCTAAAAACCATCAAAAATGTTTGTTCAGGATTCCAAGTAACTAAAAATAAAAATACCTACTGTTTATTGAAGATTCTTGTCAAAAAATGCTTTTACAAGTTCAGGATTTAATGCTTGAGTTACTAAAATTTTGGCAGTTCACCCTGTTGGAGCCAGAATGCCTCCAATGTTATTCACTGACATAAGCTACTGTGTCCCCTCTTTCACCTGTCAGAATCTCAGACATGTGAAACATGTACCATCCTTTTTAAAATTTCCACTGGTTTTGTAAGCACATGTTCCCATTTCATCTGTATTAGTATGTATCCAAGTATTTCTTTCACTTCTTGTCTTTACTTGAAAACTTTAAAATATTGGTGGTTTTTATTAATACTTAGAGACATAGTATATATTTTAAAATTTGTTATCCTCAAATATGACAGTACTTCGAGACCATATCTTTTGAAAAATGACTTTATTGTAGTTCAAAGCATATTAGCTATTAAGTATAAATGCAATGAACTGAAAAAAAATAATAAACTGAACAAATATTTTCAATTAACTTACAATATCATTATGTAGAAGGGCTTAGGAAAACTGCATCCTGAAGAAAAAAGTGTGTTGGAATTAATTTTTTTCTGCTGCTTTTTTTTCCATACCATCATTATAATTCCTGCCTTGAAATGTCATTATCATTGATGCCAAGTTATTATAGTTCAGGAGTTATGTTTCTACAGATATCTCTCCATTCAGTTTTAATATTATGAGAATTCTTGGTACTGTCATAACTTATATCAACATTAAGAAGGCTCAGTGAGCTCTATATAAATATTGAAATATATTTGTCAGGTGAATAATCTGAAATTTAGATCTTGATTGGCTGAGTTGCATTTTGGTTTTCCATAAATAATGTAAATCGAAATTCAGCTGTGATCAGCACTCACTATCTGACTCATTTTTTATTTTGAATGACTCATCTTGTCCAACTAAATGAAAATATAAGCAAGCAAACATGAGCCTTTCTTGCACTGTTTTCTCTGTAAAATGTTTTGTAGAAGAAGATTCATACTCAGCTAAGCACACACTGATAAAAACCTGTTCATCTACTTCCATATACTCATTTACCAAAAAAAAAAAAAAAAGAAATAAACATGAGAATGATCAGAATGATTATGATTATTATAATGAATAACCAACAATACTGTCAATTCCTGTAAACACATTTTCAGAGTTATTTGAATATTTCATACCTGCTATTTAAGCACAACACTCTATGGTACAAAGATTGGTCTAAGGACACTTCAAATTCTTACTTCCCTGTAATATAGTAGGAAACACTTGAGGAATTCTATTGGAAACCATCTGGCAGCAAATAAGAAGGAAAAATTAAAAAGCCTATTTTCAGTCCTGAGTCCCCTTTTAGTGTCTGCTGTCTGTTCATGTTGTTGTTCACCCAGCTGCCAAGTGGAACAAAATGTGCTGCTGCTATTCTGGGGTTACAAACAATATTTAAGAGGACAGATAACTCAAGACTCTGCAACTGAAGTTTTTGGAAATTTTAAGGTACATAATACTTTCACTTTTAATTATCTCTCACACTGTAGTAAAAAAAATATTAAAAAATCATTAGGACATACTAAGTATTCCTGTTTCTGCACATAATTATGAACAATTACAAGTAATTTGAAGATTGAAAAGACAAGGTTTAATGAGGCAGTCCAAAAAAGACCTAGATAACCCACTATAGCTTTACTGAGTATTTTAAGGAATAATAAAGCTTGTGACAGAATTGGCATCTGTTTGTTTTACAAGATATCAAGCTTACTCTATGAGAAAATTTAGGCAAAGTGTGTTTTAGGGAAAGATTGTCTCAGAACCACCCAGTGTACATTGTTTTGGAATGGAAATACCTAGTCATCTTTTACATAATACTCACATTTGAGCTGCACATCAATGTTCTTTACTAATCACCCCAAGGAAGACCAAATTTCAGGAAAACTCAGTCTTTCTATTTACCTTGCAAAATTCTCCAGGAGAAAAAGCAAGTGAGTGTGGATCTTACTGAACATTCCTGAGTTCTAAACAAATGAGGGGTCCAATCCTTGATATCACTACTGTGTCTGTTAGGAAACAAAGCAGGCTGGGACCACTCTGAAGGCAAGTGGCATACCATAGCACCAGTCTATATGATTAAACTCTCTCCTGTCCTCCAAGTAAGATAGCCTTGTCTTTACTGCCCATCAGGAGCAGACCTTGGCCAGTACTCTCCAGAGTGGTGCCTTGGCTTTTTCTGTACAGTCCTAGGTGGCCTGGGCCAAAACCATACAACAGTGTAGCTAATCACAGTACTTGGTCTGATTTAGTTTTCAAACTGAGTATGGCCTGTGTGTCCACTTGAATCCAAGACAATGCAGCCACAGTGGGAGAAATGGGGAAAATGGGAGAGCCTACAAAAGGGACAAAAACCAACCATACAACACCTGGCAGGAATCCTGCTCAGATCCATAAGGCTTGTCTGAACTAGCTAAACTGCTTCCAGATTGAAGTGCTATTCCTGTAAGAGCCAAGTAAAGAGTCAAGAGGACTAGGAAACGTTCCCAGGTATTGGAACATGATCATCCACCGTATGATATTCTTAGCATGGTCCCTGGCAGGTGTTTTTTTGATCTAGGTCAGACTCTTCCACAGAATCACAGAATGATTCTCAGGCACAGTGTAGAGGCTAGCCTAGGTAAGTCATCATTCTCAACAGGCAGGATGTTAGGAGGAGTTTAACTCTGTTCTGTTACAACTGACCCCAACACTCAAGAGCAAATCTGTATACAACTAAGTAGCTTGGATAGGACTGCGTTGTTCTTAGAAATAATCACTCATATAATCTTCAAACAATTTAAACCATAAACGACTTCTGTAGATCACCTAATCCAATTTTGCTCAGAGCAGATCCAGTTGCACCAGGTTCCTTGGGGATTTGTTTAATCAAGTTTTTCATATCGTTGATTGAACTTCTAGCTCACTTTCTGCGTTTGAATGATACAGTTATTTTGCTTCAGAATAAATGCCCTACTTATTAGAGGCACAAGCTGGGCTGCACACTTGGCCATTGCAGTTATCAGTGCCTAGCTACACTTCTTTAGCAGCGTAAACATAGTCAATATGGCCATAGTTGCCCAGCATATTGCCCAATCTAGTCAGGTCTACCAGACCTGAGCTACACAGAGCTCACTGTGGTGTCTCTACATCTATGGCATTATAAAACTGGTGTTACAAAACTGTGGCATTACAAAACCTTAATAAATCACCAGTGAATTAGTAATGGAGCTGACTGTGTTTATTTATTCACTTCAGTTTAATAAAATAAAGACATAATACAAAGCTCTAGGTGGTCTAATATTTAATTATACTTTAAATATGACTAAATTACATCTCATCAGCATTTAAATGAGTTCCCAAAGCAGTCAACCACCTACTCCCTCTGTTAACCTCCTAACCACATTCAGCTTTCTCCAGAGTACAAATGTAACTTGCAGAGTGAACTCTGAAGAAAAGTGGAGTATCTAGGAAAGGTTGCAGGCAATGTTCAACCGGGTGCATACTTTTCTTTTATAAGGGACGTAAAACAGCTTGAGCATTGCTGCCACACACATCAGTGGCAGGAGGAATGCCAAAGCCTCTCAAGTGCATTGACCCCAAACTATGGAAGGTTTTATAGGCCATAATCACTACCTTAAATTTCATTAAGTCATCTAATACATCTTCCACAAACATCCCACTGTGTGAGAATCTTCAAATCCTGAAAAATTTCAAATTGCAGAGGATATTATGCAATCCTGTTATGAAATGTCCAAAGTAGGGCTAATCGAGGAATGACTGGCCTCTGAAATTAAAAGTCAGGAGACAAAAACTATACAAAAGAAAAGGATTTAACGGAAATTAATTTTTTAATGGATAGATGATATTTTAATGAGATCTGAGGTTTGACTATGGTTGAGTTCTCTGTCTAATATTGTTTATAGCTGCTACAGTCTTCAGATACTAACTGGACTTTTCTCCTATGTGTATGGTAAGAAGAAAAGAGGCAGTAGATAAAAGTTGCAAAAGTGAAAATTTCAATAAGATATTACAAGAAATTTTCTCACAATGAAAGTAGTCAGATATTGGAACAACTTGCCCAGTGATGCTGTGAATTTTCATAGAGATATTCAAAACTCAATTGAACATTCTGCTGAGGACCCTGTCTCATTATGGCCATGCTTTGGGAAGAGGAAAAGATCAAGTGGTCTCTAGAGGTCCATTCCAATCTAAACCTGTTTATGATTCTGTGATTTAATGGCTTTGTTATTGTTATTTTTATGTGATATGGTTTATTATTTATGTGATAAGTATAGAAATGAATTGAAAGTGAAAATTAATGATAAATCAGTAGGAGAATATTATAGACCAGCAGAAAATACATAATTGTTACTTGCAAAACTTTTAAGTAACTTCAAAATATGGTGGAGTCACAGCTAGCTATGGGCATAGGACTATGTTTGACTGGATCATTTGGCAAGATGGGATCATGAACGATATGAAATGACATAAATAACAGAATCACAGAATCACAGAATGTTAGGGATTGGAAGGGACCTCAAAAGATCAGTAAAGAACGTAAGTCTCACAGGTAAAGTAGAATTGTGCTCTGGAATTTTGTGACACTGAAAATGACCTATGATAGCTAAATGTGTGGTAAATAATAAGGTAATAACGAAATGCCAGGGAAACGATCTTCAGATATGTAAGTAGTGAATTAAGAAATGTAAGCAGAGTGGCAGAGATGTCATCATTAATGAGATGTCAATGGAATATAGAATACAGTTTTTAAGTAGATCTTCAACAAGTTGTACAGAACTCCAAAAGTAATTATAAGAAGAGTACAACTGAAATTTTAAATGTAATACATTTTTTGCGGGAAATTTGAAAAAGAAAGCTTTTTAATAATTTTCCTAAAAAAAAAAATCTTTTAATCGATTTTGCATCTGATAATGATTCTGCCTTAAAGAACAACATGGAGGGATGTTTTATGATATAGTCTATTATACTGCAATTATCTGACTTTATATAGTATAAAGCTATAGAAATTCCAGTCTTTATACACTTTTCTGCAAAGGAATAAGGGCTGATTCAGCAACAAATTGCAGCAAAGACTTTTCTTTCATTTATATGACTCCACTGACTTCTTGATCTTGTCTTTTATCAGTTCTCTGCGCTTAGACAAAGTTCTTTACACTCTAAAATATACAAACATGTTGAGCAAGACAAAACAAAGCAAACATTTTTGTAAGGAAAGATAATAATGTTGGTGTGATAATTTTTTCTCAGTTTTTTTTATTTCTCAGAAGTGGTCACTTCTTATGCAGACACTCTGCTGCAGAACCTTTGTGTGAAGCATCTTATAATGGGGGCAGCACCTGTGAGAACAGTAATCAGGAGCAGCATGGCTCTGTAAACACCTTCAGCACTTAGCTTGCATTTCAGGTTAGCTTCACTGTAGGATGGCAGAGCTCCAACGGTTTCATTAGTCAAGACTTTGAGACCTGAACCCATATTTATTTTATTATCTCAGTTTTCTCCACCTTCAGTCAGCATGTCATAAGCACTCCTGGCTTGTGACAATCCATAAGACGCTCATGACTGTCTCTATTAACATCCATAAATCCAATATCTGTCTGAACATGAGTTCATTAAATTCACACTTACAACTAACCCTTGAGCCTTGTACTAATCTTATTGATGTTTAAATAACATTGTGTGTCTTTACTTTCAGTCATTATGGCAGGTAAGAGAATAGTCCATTCCCTAATAGATTCCAACACGTTTTTCTTAATTTTCAAGAAACCATTGGAAACTCTCAACATTGCATAAATATGCATTATGGAACAAAAGCGTATTTACTCAAATCATTGTTGATATTCTGAAATGCCCTTTTAATGCAAAACAGCCTAGAGTCAGGATATTTTGGTCATTTTACTGCCAACCAGCACAAACCTCCCATAAATGACTTGGGTATTAAGTAAAATAAGAGCACAAACAAATAGGCAAGCACTTGCAGACATATCTATCCTCCCTCTTCTTCATCTCAACTCTTCTGGTTTTCATCATGGGTTGCACTCCGAGGAGATAACGGGCAGCACAGGAGTTTGGGTACATGTGATGATTTCTGCTGCCTGTACATAGTAGGTTTGTTATTGCTCTGTTTGTAATGGGTTTTTTTTCTTTATTCTTTTGTGTCCTTGACATAGTGTAAGTCATCCATGGCCACAGTCTCTTGGGGATATTCCTACCCCTTTTGGCATGGAGTGCCTCTCTAAAAGCGTGTCTCTGGTCACATGTGCTCCTCTGACTGAATAAAGTTTTGGCCCCAGTGGTACAGTTTCCTCCACTGTCATTTTATTTATCTCATCATGATGCCTACATCCATGAAGAAGCAGGCACCTGCACACCCACCTGCACACAACATCACTCCATATTTGCCTGAAGATGTTGACTAAAGGGTTTTGAAACAAACAGATCTTGAAAAAAAACATTTTGCAATTGCTAGTAGGAAATAATGACCAGCAACTTCCAGACAAGCCATAGCCTTCCACCATCTTCCTCAGTGCTACAGAGGCAGCAGTATTTGCTGTAGAGGGAAAAATGTGGTAGGCCACAGCTATTCATGCGGCTTCAGTTCATTAGTCCTGTTTCCCATGAAGCAACCTATTCAATTCACACTGAAGTTGTGAATTTCTGCTAATCTTTAACAATTTTCTAAACAATATTTTGAGTTATAATAATAATATTGAAAGTGATATTGAGTTGTTATAACAATGGAAAGCTGAAAAATCTGAATATACTGTGTTAAGTATTGAGCTATTTCTTCATTGTCCAAGTGATGGACCTTCTGCCATGGATAGCTCTGAAACCAGTCAATTCTGTTAATAATTTCACATCTACATTGCTGGCAGCCATGGTAGCTGTCAGCCAGATGCTGAGAAGTATAATCTCATTTAGGTGGAATATTTGCTTCTGCTAGAGTAACATAAATGATTTATTTGTTAATTAAATTAAGTTAGACAAGCCTCTTGTCATACATTTTCCATAAACAGAAATGTTCAGAATAACCTCTTTGATATGGAAGCCCTGAAGAAAAACAAAATCTGTCCCAGTGTCCAGGGACATTTCATTTTGTTAGGTTTCAGGCTGTGGACAATGCTATTTCTCAAATCTTGAGGAAGTTATGTTCAGAGGAAGAATAAATTTGAGAGAAAGATGCTTCTTTATGTTGAGTAGGAAGAATATAGCATATGGAATAAATGGTCCAAAAGACATGTAAGGCAGGAATCTCATGTTCTCTAATAAATCTGCCAGAAGCTCCATAAGTGTCTCAACAAATCAAACCCAGTTCTGTACATTTACAGAAAGTCACTGATCAGCATTTTGAACAAACTGTAAGGACATTTATATTTCTCTCCAGAGAGGATACCTAAAAGCAGATTATGGGGACAAAGTCTTGGCTCTTGAAAGCTGCTCTTTGGAAAGAGAATGTGGCTGCAATTTATTAGAGGTAAATCGAGTTATTAAATTGCACATGTATACTTGCTATCTATCTTCAGCTTTTAGACCTGATGATTGTTGCTGATGCTGCTCTTTGCTTAGGCTCTAATACATCAGTGTTATGCCTAGGGGCTGTTTTGCCAACAAGGGGCAAGAGGCCTTTTAATCATTGAAAGAGCTGCTTATCCTGCTCAGAAGAAGGTAAAACACAAAACTTAACCTCCCTTGTATCCTCTTCAACTGTAACAGTACAAAATTCAGTAACATTTAGAGATTATTTCTCATTTCAAAAGTGTTTTCTTAAAACCATGTCCAAACAGTAATCCCAAATCCGTAGTAGTAACTGTGCCCATCTTATAAAAAAGACCATGTGGCCCATTAAGATTGCATCCCATAAGGAATCTGAGACGTCTGTGTTGCATGGTCCTCTGCTTGCACACAGCAGCAGGAAGTGAGACTCTCCAGATTCTTTCTGGGATGTATCTTCAAATATCCTTCCCCAATTGTATCACTATTCCACCACAGATATTCCAACACAGAATTTTTTTTCCACAAATATTCTCTAAAGTACTTTCAGACCACTCTGTTTGGCTAGTAATCAACATTTCCGAAGAGTATCTAGCACTGTGAAAACAATTGAAATAAGGTTACTACTATATATTATTAACATACTTATGCATGGAATATGGACTGTGGACCGGAACTGGAAGAGATCATATGAAGCTGATCTCCTGATCTCTCAATCTAAGCAAGTCATCTAGTTTCCAGTTCATCAAAATTCCTATTTCACCTGGCTTTGAATGTCTATAATGTAGTTACCTCATGTAGAACACCATAACCTTTCAGCATAGTAATATGGAAAGAACAATTCTTTCACCTTATTTGTGTCTCTACTTTAGTGTACAATGAATTATACTGAAGAAATGCCCATTTATCCCCATTGACTATATAGAAAGCCTAGCTGAGATGTAAACACGTATATATAACAGCAGGATTTGCATTAGGAAAGATGAATCCAACTTCTAATATCCCTCCAAATACAGTGAAGAGAATTACATGCATCCAGAAGGTGATTAATATAGATATACACATTTCCATAATAGCGTATTCTTTTAACTGCCTGTCTTTCTTCATTGCATATAACAAGCATGTAGAAGTATAGATGAAACCGTGTGGTTAAAGTTAGATGAGATGAAACCCATTTATGCAGTTATTTTCCATCTCTGCTGGAACAAAACTTCATCATTTTCAGGAATGTGATCAAGACTAATATATGGTCCATATGCTTCCATATCAGTCTGAAATCCTTGAAAGCACTAGCAGAAAGACAATGAAGAAAATGTAATCTTTTTTCTAGATAGTGACTGTATGGGTGTATTGACACTAACAACTGATGCAGTGTGAAGTAGGAAGGGCTAGAGCTTGACTTGATAGTATGTATATGGCATGACTCCAAATACAGACTCAAGGTAAATTTGCACAGAAGAATCCTCCCAGTACACTTAATTATGACCTCTAAGTCGTGGTATATTTTCATGTTTGGACACTGCATGTATGCCATCTTTTTCTTTTCTAATAAGGTTTAAGAGTGGCTGCCACTCTAAAATCCACAAACCCTGAGAATAAGAGCAGCTTCTTTCTCTCCCTTCCATTGCAACCAGTAAGAAAGACCATACAGGCCAATTTCAGTTCCTGTTGACAGCTGTGAAATCTTAGTGAATGCTCAGAGGTGTAACTATGGAAATCATTTGGCTTGTAGGATCTTATTTTTTATTTTAAAATTTTTTTACACCTCCTTCTGAAATTGCCATCTTTTAGCTCCTGTTAGGCAGAGGATATGCAACTTTTCTAACCTATCATTTCATATCAGTGGTAATGATGATTGATAAGAAAACAGCACAGTTTGTCTATTAGAACCAAATTGAATTTGCAAGGATGTTAGTGAGATTATGTAGTTATGCATCCACATGTGTGCACATATCTAACATAAATCAATAAATGTAAGGTTTCTGTGCAATTTAAAGTTCAGGAAGGGATACATTTTATGTAGAAGAAATCTTTGTTATTCTTTTCTGCTGTGAGCATGATAGACATACTGGACATGCTTATTCAAGGCAATGAGCAAGGTCCATAGTACAAGCTAGACAATTGACTTATGCTTCTTCATACCCCGTTGTTAGCTTGCTCTCTTACACTAGTTAGGTTTGTGGAAATTAGCACTCTGCCAGATAATGTCCAATGGATAATAGATGACAGATCCCATTCCCAAAGGGCAATTGGATACAGTAACTATGTTTTGGAAGGGCAGAGGCAGCAGCTTTGTGAATGTAAGTTCTGCCGTTCAACTGTCTGACAGCTACAGAGTTGACTCTGCCTTATGTTATTTAGTAGTATGGATTTACCCAGATGGATCCAGGCTGTGACACATGCAGCCAGAGGCAAGAGAAGTGAACTCTGAAGTAGAAGCAGTCTTTTCTATAAAGGTCTCTCCTAACACAAGACAGCAACCTGATTGTTATATTGGAACAGACTCGCTAGCTCCTTTTAGAATCAGAATCATGCTGGAAGGGACCTCCAGGGTCATCAAGTCCAACCTTTGCCCCATCATATTTCTAACTATTAGACTACTAGACTATGGCCTCAAGTGCCTCATCAACCTGTTTTTTGAACACCCCCAGGGACAGCAATTCCACCACCTCCCTGGGCAGCCTGTTCCAATGTCTAACCACCCTCTCAGTAAAGAACTTCTTCCTAATATCCAATCTAAACTTCCTCTGATGTAACTTGAGGCTATTTCTTCTTGTCCTATCATTAGTAATTTGGGAGAAGAGACCAACACCAGCCTCACTACAACCTCCTTTTAGGTAGTTGTAGAGGGCAATGCGGTCTCCTCTCTGTCTCCTCTTTAGCTCTGTTTCTCTGCAGCTAGCTGTGACAAAAGGGCAGAAGAAACTATTACTCAGTGTTTGTTTTCAGCTGGGACCACTTACAGTTGAGGCCTTCAGTCATACATTTGCTTTTCCCAGAGGTAAAACATTTTCTCCATACTAGTATCTCAAAGACTTCAACCATGATAGCATGCAAAATACCAAAAAAAAAGTCATCAAACTGAGGATTTTTTGAAAACAATATGTGCTATAAAGTACTTCAGGTTTGGGCTTACATTCCTTGGATGAATCTGCTGTCTTTGATCCACACGAAGGCTGGAGGTATGCAGGAGTGCAGTGGAACACATTTAGGAACAAAAACGTGATGAATGGGTACTAGGAGACACTGATCCTAATGAACTTTTACTCTAAAAGAAATGTACAGGGCTTAAACATGTACTTTACTGGGGAAAAAAAAAAAAATTAAGAGGGTGAAGATTAAAAAGCAACATTTCTAAACTGTTAAAATAACTACAGGATGTTGTCACCTCAACCTCATTTTCTGCAATACCATAAGCTCTGTTGCTAAGTAATTAATAGAGCACAAGAAAGACAGATAGAGAAAAAGGGAATTCTATTTCTAAATTCTCTTTAAGTAGCACTTACATGGATATTAGATGGCAGCAGGTCCAGTTATAACTATTAGTCTAATATAATGCAACTCACTCACACTGAAGGGAGCACCATGAAACTGTTATGTAATGAATTTGCATTCACATGGCTTTATCTTGCAAAGCACATATCCATTTTCCCTGGATTTTGGCTAATATTGGCATTGTTCTGATGGAGAAAATGACTTTCTTGCTCCAGAGTGACATGGTATTTAGACTCAAACTCTAGTTAGGCCTGAGAACCCCTGAGTACCAGCTTTCCTGCTCAGGTCACTAGAGCATCTCCTTTCAACATCACAGTGGGATCTATCTCACTGCTTTGTCTAAAGTTACAGGACAGTTCAGTGATGAAGACAGGAGTGAGATTCAGCCACTCCTTTCAGTTAGAATACATTCTGAGCAGTTTCTCTTAACGAGCTGTTTTAATTTGTAAGTGGAGACAAAATAGAAGCAAACAGCTAGTCTTTGTGGCTGTCTGCATTCAGAGATCTAACAGAAAAATATCCTGATAGTAAAAGTGACTTTTAATATTTCAAAGGAATAAGATATACTCTTCAGTATACAGAAGATATTTCCCTTTCAGCCTTATTCAAGCCCTACATTGAAAGGTAACCATCCATCCTATTGTAAAATTGAATAAGTTATTTATCATAATTGTGGTGAAACTGTGGGATCTTTAATTTCATCTGGATTACTAGATTGCAGATATTTGACTACTTAATGATCCTGTATTTACCAAGAAAATAAAAAGGCTGCTGGTGAAGTGACAGAGATGTAATGGCATGAATTCATTGTGGATAAGAGAGGCATGGAAGATCTTACCACATAATGTGTGACTCAGGTTTGACTGCTTTTTGACATTCAACAGTAACATTGCTAAAATATCACTGAATAAATATCAGCAGTTAATCACACGCAATGCAATGTTATTAAGGTAGAAAAAAAATATCCTTCTCTTTATGGTTTGCTTTAACATTGTGCAGGAAATACAGAAAAAAAAATGTTGCCATTTAAATTGCACTGTTCTATCTTGTTCAAAAGAAATTGAGAAACATCAGTCAATGCTACAGCATAATGGTAAAAAAGAAGAGGTAGAGTGCAACTGAATTTGTACCTAGAGTACCTTCCTCTGCTGCCTTCCCACACATAACCTTAAGTAAACTAGAGGCATTATAAGAATCAGTTATATTAATTTATGCTATATATCAAATATTTTTAATTGTTCTCTCTTTTAAGACTAGGTGCCCTCCAAAACGTTGGCTGTGTGAAGCCACATGTATTTTGAAAATACCTTTATAACAAACAATGCCTGTACAAAACAAATATGGAGAATCAGAGCAGCATGCTTTACTGATCTCTTCTCTGTTTTCTTATAAGAATAAAAGTTATCTGTTCATTTATGCTTGTATAGATCTTCCTCTTGAAGGACAAAGTATATTAATAATTCAATGTCATAATACTCCTTGTGTTCTTGGTAAACATCCTTAAACACCATGAGTGGTGGGAAACATAAATATTTCAAAACATGCTCATGGAAGTCTGTGGGTAATCCAGGGAGAGAATTCAGATCTTCCCATATTAAATTTTGTTTGAAAGACCCTCCATTTATGTCCATTTCTACTGTCCTGCTCATCCATTTTTCTCTTCCTTGCAGAAGTTGAAAAAGTAAAATCTAAAGCATGAACTTTACAACTCTGTTGCCTAATTTGTAAATCATAATTCAGCAACTGGACATGCATATCGACAGCTAAATAAGCCTGATCCAGAAGCAATTAGTTATAACTCCCATTAGCCCAAATGCAAATCTTACATAGAGAAATATGTATGCTCTGAAAGTTTGAAAGTTTTGAAAATTCTGATTACCTACTCCAGAAACTTTTAGAAACAGAAATGTACTGACCCATTAAGCATGTTTCAAGGAAAGATGTCTAGCTACTGACTAGAACACTAGTCCAGAAAAAAAAACCTGTCTACTATTTCCAGTCGTAAAGACAGTCGGATGTAGAGACAATGCTTTTAAATCCAGATACGTGTGAAAAGGAGATACTTATAATTTGTATGAGACGAAGAGTGAAGGATCAAAGATAAGCTGTGAGAACCAAACAAAAGAATAAAGGAAACATGGTAAGTATAAGCAATATTAATATGCAAAGTTCAGGTTTTATGCTTCAAGAGAATTTATGCTTTAAGAGAAAATAAACTAAACCTTGTAAAGAATGGGACAGATATCCAGGGAACATATGGTAGTGATTTTTCAGTATGAAATCCACAAATTTGACCCTATCAGCAATTGTGAAAGGTACCAGTCTGGAAGCTACAAGACACGGAAACATTTTCCTTCCCAAACCAAAAGGAAAATTTATTGAAGTGCTTCATCTGTGGACAAATGTTGATTTTTTTTAATGGGAACCACTTCAGATGGTAAAAGAAGGGATTTTTAGACTGTGTAATATATGAGTAATATCCTGCAGAAGTAATCTGAAGTACTAAATATGTTTTCTCTCAAGTGTTTTGATTCACAAATTATTTTTGCCCACTTTCATAGCTTATATCCTATGTAAGTAATTACGATAGGTTATCTGATACCACTGGTGCAGAGATATTTGGTTAGCTACACTGTTATTGCGCCTGTACGCTTTGAGCTTACTACCTTTCAACTTTTTAGATGCAACTTATTAAAAGCCTACCTAAAATCTATGGTTAATTGTCTCAGAGAAAGATTGTCATTTGAAACCATCTTTGAAAACATTATCAAGCATCAGTTTTCTTGATAATGCAGGAAATATTTGTAGGCGTCAATTCTGGTCCTGTCTGCTGTCTGCTGATAAGCCAGGTACCATATATACCTTGTCATGATGCCAGTATTTACCACAAGCAAACCAAAGCTCATCCACTGGCTCTTAAGGATTGTAATGTGAAGTGCAGAGTAGAGATAATAGAGGAAGGTATTGTATAAAGTGTTAAGGTCATGGAGTTTGAATAAATATTAGCTCAGGCCCACTGGAATTTCATTTAATGTTTTTCTAATCTCTTTCCTTTCTTTTGGGATTTCAGATGTACATACACACACGAATTATGAAATGTCAACTGAAAATAGAGCTTACATTCTTACACATTACAGATACAGAATGACAAATGAACTAGAAAAATAAGTTAAGGATTAAAAGATATAAATTACCAGGCTTTATCAATTTATTGTGAGGCATCATAATTAATTATTATAGCTCTGTTGATTTCAAGAGATAACCTGAAAAACTTTGCCTTCCTTTCGCAAGTCCTCTGTCTTTTCAGCAGAAGGTCAGGAAGCAAAGCACAGCCTTCAGCTTCCTGCTGGTTTTAAATAAAGTGGAAATGGCATCTGCTCTAAATCTAAAGTATGCTCCAAAAGATATTCTTAACAAAATAACGGGGCTACTCTAGCTTCCTTTTTCTGTAAACTGGGAGAGGGATCTGGTAATTAAATGAAGTGTTGCAGGCTGAAGCTGTCAGACAGAAATAAGAAATGAAAACTCAGAAGCATATGAGAGTACAAGCATGACTTTGAAGCTGTGTTTTATTCACTGAGGTTTGATTTAAGGAGATTTTTCCTGCAATTTAGCCTGCATTCCTCATCATGGAAAATTCTAGAACAAGGTAGAACAAGATAAGAGAGAATATTGTGATTGGGCCCTTTAAGTCCAGGGCCCACTCTCCCCACAAATCCATTCCCTGCCAAAGTGATCATCCTGCTTTCAGCTATCTGATCCATGAGAGGGAAAGTCTGAAAGACACGGATATAGACAGCTACAGTGAATTGATGCCAGCATCAGTAGCAACACCATTTCCCCAAAGATCTCTTCTGACTTTGTTTTACAGCCCCACCAATGAGAAGCAGCAGAAGTGATTCCAGGACATCATGTTTTACCATGGGCTCTCAAAAGCACAGACAGGCAAACAGATAACATGACGAGGGGGGACCTGATGAGATGCATCCCAGAGTCCTGAGGGAATTGGCTGATGTAGTTGCCAAGCCGTTCTCCATGATATTTGAAAAGTCATGACAGTCAGGTGAAGTCTCTCGTGACTGGAAAAAGCGAAACATTGCATTTATTTTTAAAAAGGGTAGAAAGGAGGAGCCTGGGAACTACCGACCTGTCAGTCTCACTTCTGTGTCTGGGAAGATCATGGAATAGATCCTCCCAGAAGCTATGCTAAGGCACATGGAGGACAGGGAGGTGATCTGAGACAGCCAGCATGGCTTCACCAAGGGCAAGTCCTGCCTGACCAGACCAGTGGCCTTCTACGATGGAGTACATACCTCAGTGGACAAGGGAAGAGCTACAGGTGTCATCTATCTGGACTTCTGTAAGGCCTTTTACATGGTCCCTCACAACATTCTTCTCTCTAAATTGGACAGACGTGGATTTGATGGATGCATAAGAAACTGGTTGGATGGTCACATCCAGAGTGTAGTGGTCAATGGCTCGATGTCCAGATTGAGATCAGTGACAAGTGGTGTCCAAGGAATTCTTACTGGTACCAGTACTCTTCAGTATCTTTATCAATGACATACACAGCAGGATAAAGTGCACCCTCAGCAAGTTTGCAGATGAAACCAAGCTGAATGGTGCAGTCAACACACCTGAGGGATGGAATGCTAACCAGAGGGATCTGGATAAGCTTGAGAAGCAGGCCCGTGTGAACTTCATGAGGTTCAACAAGGCACAAGTGCAAGGTCCTGCGCATGGGTCAGTGCAATCCCCAGTATCAATACAGGCTGGGGGATGAAATGATTGAGAGCAGCCCTGCAGAGGACTTGGAGGTACTGGTGGATGAAAAGCTGCACATGAGTCAGCAATGTGTGCTCACAGCCCAAAAAGCCAACGGCATCCCGGGCTGCATCAAAAGAAGCATGGTAAGCAGGTTGGGGGAGGTGATTCTATTCTGCTCTGATGAGACCTCCCCTGCAGTACTGCATCCAGCTCTGGGGCTTCCAGCACAGGAGAGACATGGACCTGTTGGAGCAGGTTCAGAGGAGGGCCACAAAAATGATCCGAGGGATGCAACACCTCTCCTGTGAACAAAGGCTGAGAGAGTTGGGGTTGTTCAGCCTGGAGAAGAGGAGGCTCCAGGGACAGCCTGTTGTGGCCTTTCCATACTTAAAGAAGGCCTATAAGAAAGATGGGGACAAACTTTTTAGTAGGGCCTAAAGCAATAGGAGAAGTGGTAAAGGTTTTAAACTAAAAGATGGTAGAATTATACAAGATATAAGGAAGAAATACTCTACATTGAGGATGGTGAAACACAGGAACAGGTTGCCCAGAGAGGTGGTAGATGCCCCAGCCCTGGTAACATTCAAGGTCAGGGTGGACAGGACTCTGAGCAACCTGATCTAATTGAAGATGTCCCTGCTCATTTCACGGGGGCTTGGAATAGATAACTTTTAAACGTCCCTTCCAACCCAAACCATCCCCATTCCAACACAAACCAATGATTCTATGATTCTATGAAACAAATAGATATTTATGGGAAATGAAAATTATCCCAGTGAAAAGTTCAGTGGATAAAACAGAGCACTGTAATGACATGTTAGTTTCAGGGATGTGAGTTACAATAAGACACTGAGATTTATAATAAAAAGAATGAAGTAACAACTATAATTCCGTAAAATATTGTAGTGAACCCTTAATGATTTTACCTGTCCTGAAAAAATGAAAATGTTTTTGAAAGAAAGAGAAAACAACTTTGTTTTCCCTCAGCTAAAGGAAATAGTCAAAAAAAAATATAAAAAGGCTCATCTGGGAAACAAGTCAATAACCACATAACCTAATTTACTCCTGCATGACTGCTCATTTGGATAGTCCATTGAGAGCCATAAGGAGCACACACAGACAAGAGTAGTTTCCCTCTGCCATTGCTTCTTTCTCATCATTCTCTGAAAAAAGACCCTGCTAGGGATGGAAAATGCTGTGGAAATGGCCCTCAGTCAGAATAAAATCCTTCCTTTTTTCAGGGAAAATAAGAACCCAAGGTAACCTCCTGAACATTGTAAGCCACTTTCTACAGGGCAAATTTCCATCCAGCATACTGCAGTGTGGGGCAGGAAGTGCGTGGTTCCAGAAGACATTCTGCCAGCTCGACAGCTTCTATTCAGGAGAATACGGGGAGAACTCATCCATCAGATGGGAGCCATTATGAATATGTATGCAACTGAAGGAAGGGTGGGAGTGGGGAAGGAGTCAAACCTCCTCCTGAGCACGACATTGAATTTGCTGTTTCTGCTGTACCTTTCAGTTGCCAGTGCTGACATAGATGATCCTTCCTTTCCTGGCTGCTTGAAGCTGACCTTTTCCTCCTGAGTCTCCAGCTTATTCAGACCTTTCCATCATATATATCCAGCTGGCCACAGCAGAGGTAGAGAAGAGTCTTTATCATATCTTACAAAGGATGTTCTCAAGAGCTTCCTCTTCTGGGCTGCTCCATATCTCAGACTTTCCAGTTTCTCCAGATTTATCCTCTTGGCAACTGTAGAAACCCTTCTCTCCACATATACCCCACACCTCTTGCATACACATAACCCAGGTAGCATGATAACCTTTACTTGCTCTCAAAGAAGACAGCTCTTAATTTCCTTCTAGCCACTCTTCCCTGCATTTGGCCCTTCGGGCTAAGAGCAGATACCTGGCATACACACTCGTGCTGGGTTCTAAAACACTCCGTGTGAAGGAACTCTTATGTCCTAACATAAATGCATCAGCTAAGACAGAACATAGTCTATAATATTATAGACATGCAGTGCATCACCAATGTGAGAAGTTCCACTGAAATTAATAAAAGGTAGTTTGGAAACAAGAGACAAAATTTGAACATTTTCAAAAGAACTAATGAACATATCATTGAGAAGAAAAATTTAAAAATTTAAGAATTCCCAGGTATATATCTTATTTAGTAGGAGTTTTGTATTTACAGCTATGCAACTTGCTTCTGGAGGCTGGCAAAATAATGTACTATTTCACAGACTTCTCTGTCTTCTCTCACTGAGATGACTGGAACCCAAACATCTGCTGTGTTCTCTGCCTTGACCACAACTTTCTCTGCAGTTATAGTCTCCCAGGTAGAGATCTGCTTCAGAGTCCGAAAGAAGAAAATATTTAAAGGTGAGATTTTGCATGCAATTTCACATATAAATTTATTTCTAGTAGGCAGTATTGTTAAACACTAGATAACACTCGCTGGAATCTCACAACCACTGTGTGTCAACAGCCTTCTGTTTTGCAAATACATGAAATTTCAGTTTGACACTGAAGAACATGGGTTCTTTGGAGAAAAAGATTGAACTGGTACTAAGAAACTGTTCACTTTATTTGCAAATCCATAAATATGTGATCTTTTCTCCTTTCCAACCGTATTTCAAATGGCAAGATGGAATAACGGTATACTCTTTGGAACCTTTCTTCGTTCAAGTACATGTAATCACTACTGTCAGCCCATCAAGCTCCAGGTGAAAATAGATTCTACATAAACTCTTTTAAGTCACATTTGATTAGACCCTTTTCTGTATGAGTTTGACATGGTTTATTATTTCTTATCACCGCTTCTGTGGTGTACTCCCCCAGAATAACTGCTATACCATAACTGACAAATGAAAACTGACTGTACTACAGCGAACGTAACACTGAAAGTATCCTGCCAAATATGGTAAATGGACAGTATACACACCTAATTGAGCAGAAGCTTTATTTTGAACAACATTAAGCAAAAACAGATAACGCTTACTAGGCAGGAAAAATAGGAAGAAACCTGTATCCTGGGTGGATGTGGCAGAGAATCTATGTGAAGATAAAGGAATGTGACAGCAGAAAGGAACATAACCACTAATGAATAGGGATAAATGCTTATAAATTTCACCAGCTGTATGGTGCAGACTATAATTAAAAGAAAGAATTATGAAAAATAAAACTAATGGCTGAGCCACTCTTTTTGAGCAGGGAACATCTTTATATCTTTACTTTTGCATGGTAAAAATGACAAAAAAAGAAGTGTATTTTTATTCCATTCATCTCTGAATGAAGATTCAGTGCTCTTCTCTGAGTCACATGCAGGAACCAGGAGATGAAGTTCAAGGTGTGAGTTGCTCCAAAATTTCGACGGGTTATGCACACTTCTTGCCCTTTGAACTGCTTCAGGTACACCAGCATTTCTGCATGAGAGTGTAAAAAAACAGGACTATGCCTCATTACTCTGCACTGGTAAGCCTCTGCATTTGATACGCTCCTTCAAAAATTCAGCGTTAACACCACCACCCCTGTACATCTGGCCTAGCCACACCACCTAGCGCTTACAAAAAGGACTGCCAACTAGACCAAGGAGGAATTCTGTAGTATCCTCCTTCTCTTGGAGGATTGCAGATGCAGGCATGAATATATCCAGAAGTTTTGAAAACAGTAGTTGTCAGGATGGCCCAGCAGAGCTGCAGAAGTGCCTAGAAGCAATGTCTCATGATTATTACTGTAAGGCACTCTTGGAAAACTCAAATTTCAGAAACCCCTTTGCAGAGAGTTCATGGCTGAGCCTGTAATAGTACATGACACGTCTCCTCAGGGATGTTGAGTAACTCATCACCAGCCAGAGAGCAATCAGTCTTTCAACCACAAGGATCTGACTGATAAGCCTGGAAGAACAGCAAAGTGGCTTTATTTCAACCAGTCAATAAACCATTCCGCTATTCATAATGCAAACCTTTCTGAGGCAATTTATGGGACTGAGAAACAAAAGAAGACTGGGTATAAAGAACAGAGTGCCAGGGAGTGGTGAGAGCCAGCTTCTCCCGAAGGGACAGGGAGCTGGGAGCCAAGCACAGAACTGTAGACAGGACTATATAGTTCTGTCACCCTGGAGTCCAGATCATCAGCTAAGTCCATAGTGGTCTTGCAGGTCTGAGGGCAAATCATGAAGTCAAGCCAGAAGGTCAGGCTCAGGCTCAGGTTGGGTGACAGTAACTAGTGTCAGACATAGCTCAGCAGTAACCAGGCAAATCCATGGTTACAAGGCAGGCCTGAGCTGAAGTTGGGAAGTCAGTCTGTGGATGAGGGTCAGAGACTGCATCAGCAGGTGCATGGTCAGGAACAGGCATGGCTGTAAGGCAATCTCAACTTCATCTCAGGCAGGGGCCAAGGGCTAGATTCTCAGCTTAAAAGTAGCTCCTGTGGGAAGGAAGATCAGCTCACACTAAAGCTTCTAGCTTTCTTCACATGACAATTTCACACCCAAAGCCACCTGCTGTGCTTTCTCCAGTTGTCCTTGAGGTCAAGTAGCCAAATGCCAGGAGAGTGGATGCACTCAGGATTCTGAAGAAACTGACTGTCTCTGGAGCAGAAGCAAAAAGTTGCAGGACACCTTTCCATGCATGGGTCTACGTATGAACATGCCGTCTATTGCCGTCTTTCCAGAGACAGAGTTTCCTACTCTTACTGCTCCCACCACTCTCCCTTGAAGACTAGATAATTTGTTCAATAGCACTTATTTTAAGCAATAACTTTCCCACTCTCTTCTGGGCTCTCTAACTGCCTCTCCAGAAGCAGCTTCACTTCCTCAACCTCTTTCCACCTCAGCAACAGCATAGAGCTACCATTTCTCTCCATACATAGAAAGTCATCTGCCAGTACAGCACTGGGTAGCAAGAGGGGAATTCACTGAGCAAGCCTAGGCTTTCAGAGAGCTTGAGCTGGTCTCAAGGCATGTGGTAAGTTAGGCATGGTGGAAACTTTATAGTTGTATTGAGGATCCCAATACTGCAAGCCAGAGTTCGGGATAATTATCCTCCATGTTATCTGCTCAGTCCACAGCAGAATTCAGAACAGGCTGCTGTGTGCATCTGGGTGTTTATACCTGAAGAACAGCACTCATGAAGCAGACATATTTATTAGTCCTTAAAGTTCAGAAGTAGACAAGAGTGGTGGTTGAAAATGCTAAAAGACACATGGACCTTCAGAGCTGGTCTTCTAGTTTTGGCATCTTTTGCTGCAACAGCTTCACTGGCATTCTGACACTTGAAAGCTTAGAATATCCAATGCAGCATCTCATAACTGGATAGAAAACACATTGGCCAGGGGCCATAAACAAGAAAAGCAAATCCATGACTACAATCTAGATATACACTTTCTTCATTCATGATCTAAAACCTCTTCTTTCTCATATCTAACTTTTAAAGAACAGACTGTTCATGTGCAGAAGTCTTTGTTTCTAATCCCAGGACATATTGGGGTGGGAGGTTTTTGTACAGCCTTACTCCCCAGGGTACTTCTCTACTATTCACAGTTTCTACTATGAGTATTTTAAGAGAGTCTTATAAAAGTTTCAAAGTCCACCATTGACTAAGAGAAAGGTCTGGTGGACATGTATCTATGCCTTTAGTTAACATGCATAGAGAACTCAAAGCAGTCAGAAATGAAAGACTTGCTCTTGCCCTATTTTCTCCATAGAGTTCTCTCTGACTGATGGCACCCTGAAGTGTGAATTTATGTACCTATCTTGTTATCTAAAGAAAAGGGGCAGGCATGAAAATCTGGGAGGTGGAAAACCTCTCAGCACTTGCAGAAAGTGCCCAAGATCTGTGACAGGTGCCTGATGGATTGTCTTTAACTGAGTATGGCAAAATATGTCTTCATGTGCTACCACAAATTACCTTCTTGTCAGGGGAGCGTTTTCAAATCCTGTTTCAACACTTAGGTGCTGAGCATCCACCTTTAGGCTTAGGCTTAAACTTTCTAATCTTTTTTAGGGGGTCATAAGGCTGAAAAACTTGGAACTATGACCCAGGAGTAGCATCTCACCTTTGACAAATCATGACTTCTCTGGATATTTCACAACTTATCTATGCCAATGGTAAATTGATGAGGTGATGCTAACCTATATACTTAAGAACATTGTTTACTGTTAACATTTCTTCACAGTAACACAAGTGCATGTAGTACACAAGTCCAGTGCTGTAAAATGCATTCAGATGGATAGGCATATCTTAGCTAACACAGCAGTTTGTAACAAGATTATAAGAAGTTATCCTTGTACTGAACTATATAGCTACATAAGTCAGGTTTCTTATTTTATGGTTCTACACAACTATTTCCACTAAATAAGCATTCGTCAAGGAGTTAGAGATATTTTAGAGATATGACTCTATGCTTTACAGCTAATTTATCAATTTATTTCTGTGTTAGATCAAGCTAAACTTTTATCCTCTAAGCTACAGTTTTCTATAAACTCTCATAATAGTGCACACATTATACCAGCTGTCATATATTTAGGGCTTTACATCTGTAGTACTTAATAAAATTATTAGCCTCACTGGTTAATATTTTTCAGTGGGGGGTGTGGCAAGGGAAAAGTCAGGCAATAAAAATAAAGCAAGCAAACAAACAAACAAGGAAAGAAGCCAGTTTTTTATTTGTTGGGTTTTGTTTTTTTCTTTTACCAGCAGTGATAAAAAGGAGAACATTAACATCATCTCTGTAATTTTGTTCACATTTCAATGTTATAAAGGCTTTCTTAAAGACAGAGAAAGTCAGCAAAATTACTCAGTAAGTTATAAGTGGAAATATTTTCTGTTTACTCCATAACCACTGTTAATGGAATGCTGTTTATAAAATTGCAAGAGAAGATTCCTGCCATATATTCCGTATATTCATTAACTCTGATGCGATCAACAGATTTCCAGGGCTAAGCATGAACACTGTAATAGTTTAGTCAAATTCCTGACTAAAACCCCTTTTCCCAGCAAACCAGTGCCACAGAATTTTGCCTTTGAGGCAGTGTGCAGTTTGGATGAAAGGTCTCTCTGACAAAAATGTGTGAGATCAAAAGGGAGCACAGAGATTTACAAATTTGGGACATCTATTGAACAGTCACCACACACTAAGTTCCTGTGGCAGTGCTGGAATAAGAACTTTAACCATTCTACAGATTTATAAGAAATGGCATTTTTACAGAATGAACCCCTTTTTTCCTCCATGGCTCAGGCAGACCCCTCCACTTTATCAGATTCAGGGAATACATGTGCTTATAGGGGATTTTTCACAGATATTATAGCCTGCTTGGATTTCCAAAAGGAAGCAATCAATCATCAAAGACTTCTAAAGAAAATAAGCAGCCATGGGTTAAGGGGAGTGAACGAGCGTGGAGAAGATCTGGCAAGAGAAGGAAGGAGAAGTGGGGTGCACAGCCTCTTCTTGAAGTGGGTGGTCACTGGATAGTTTCACAGAAATCTGTGCTGTTCCTAAATTACTTGGGAAAAGGGGTGAGCAATGACCAACATTTTTCAGCTCGTATGAAGCTGCAGCACTTATGAAGGTAGAAAAGACAAAAGCTAAATACAGAGAAGTGCAGAAAAGGTTTACATGACTGAGTAACTGAGTAATAACATGGCAGGTGAATTCCAGTGCAGGTAAACTCAAACTGATGCACATAAGAAAAAAGAAATGTGCTGTAAGCTGATCGTTGTCACTCAGGAGTGAGATCTTTGGGTTGTGACAGACAGGTCTATAAAAGTGTTAGCTCAGTGCTTTTTGGTAAAAAAAAAAAAAAGAAAAAAGAAAAAAATAAGTGAGTAAAATATTAGGAATTACTAGAAAAGGGTTTGAGAACAAGAGATATTATATTCTTGCATAAACCTACATTTCACCTTCATGCTGAAACCTTCGCATGTCTCTATTCTTGTCTTGAGCAGGGAATGACAGAACCTGAAGAGACTCAGAAAGGGGCACAAAGTATGGCCAAAGGCTGCTTTTGTAAAAGCAAGTTGTGTCGGGGGAGCGACAGGAGAGGGCTACTCCACAAGGAGAGGTGAATAGGAGCCAGAGGGGGACAGAACGGGACTGTCCTCTCCAACAAGGTGCAGTCCCAGAAGAGCTAGGTAGGTTTGGTGACAGTAACCAGGATGAGCCACTGTCCAATGACCATCAGGCAAGCCTGTAGTGACAAGGGAGGTCTGAGGTCAAGCCAGGAAATCAAGTCAGCAACACAAAGTCAGGACCATCACAGTACCTGGCTGGGCATAGGTGGCCCTACTATGTAGCCCGTGAAAGCCCTAAAGGAAAGGGTCTGACATATGTTCAGCCTCCCAGTGAACGAAGGAGGTTGTGATGAGTCTTCTCATGGCACTTTCTCCCCTTGGTCTTTCCACAGCAGCCTGATCTCAAGTTATAGCTGTATCATGTTGAAGTTGGCCAGCTGTGCATGCAGGCAGAGCTTGAGGTGAGCAGAAGGAAGTTACAGGACCTGCTGGTGTACATAAGATCCAGAAAGCTAGAGATTCCTTCTTCCTCCTGGAGAACAGGGGGTACCATAGACAGTTACACAGTTCTGATGGCACCAAAGAGAGAGGAGGGAGAAAAATGCCAGCTCAGTGAACCTTTAATCTGAAGGTCTGTGATTATTCTTATATTTCTCTCTTCTCAACTGAGTCATTTGACCTATTTTAGAGGCGCTATTTAGGATGAGATAAATTCCTTTCTCCTTTACTAGAGAAGGCACTTAGGGCTACTAGTTTAAATGTACTTCTCTACTTTTCATCAAATGAATCTGTGTTTGCTCAAATATCCTTTCCAAGAATGGATTATGACCTCCATATGTGTCTCTAAGAAATATCTTCCACTGGATCATATCCTCTACAAAGACTCCTCCCCTTCCCCTCTTCATCATAACAAAACATGTTCAAATTATGTTGAGAAGCATACCCTCATTCATCTCCTACTCCATTGTCAGGCAAAGGGCTAGACTGATTATAATCCAATTTTGGTACCTATATGTTTCCTAAATATTTACTGTACCTTTTTATCCATCTTAACCAAATCATATACAGCCAGCTTCACTGAAGCAGATATGAAATGCATCTTTACCCTAAACTGAGTTTCTAGATTATTCACCAGTGGCTGAGTAATGGAATACTGAATCCCGTGTACATAATAAATATATATTCTTAAATTATTTGCTTTGAGTTATTTTTTTTCCTAGGAATTATTATTTTCACTATGATTAAAGAAAATAACATAAAACAACTGCAAATTGTTGTGCATCTTCAGTGACGCAGTGATGCAGATAGTGTGAACTGGAATAATTAACCCAAGGAGACCTGATGGCACGTGGTAAGTCAGTAAAGTCACATTACATGTCTGAGGTGAAGAAATGATAGAATATTACATTTCAGACCAACTGAATAGCGATGATTTAGTACCAAATCATTATTCTAAACAAGACAATGCATATAGAACATTGTAAAGGCTCAGCAGGAACATAATGCACTCAGATAAAACCAGCCTCAAAAGGCATGAACTATGACTTTCAGTGCACAGAATCGGGGAATGAGGGATTGGAGCAATAACCTAGATACAATGAGTAATGCACTTTTACATCATTAGCAAAACCAAAATGAGTGTTCTATTTGTATAAGGCTACAAATAGTGAAAGAAACAGTGATCATGTCATAACTATCAAACTTGAACTGAGTTGAATCATTCTGTCTGATCTGAGAGCTGTCTGCACTGGATTTCCTGTTGCTAAAGCAACAGCTAAGTTAGCTGTAAAATGGACAAAATTATCCATAGGCACTTTAAAATATTATGTACATTTTTATCCTTACTGTATGCCATACACACAAACATATATTTGAGTAAGCTTTGCCAAACCAACAACAAATTCTTATGTTATGAATGTATACATAAGGTAACTGTGACTCTGAAATATGTTTTTGCAAAATATTTCTTAAGTAGTTCAATTTGTAGAATTAGAAGTTATTATGAAACAGGTGTGCTAACCAAAGATAATTTATATAAATGTGATCCTGAGGAATAATCAGGGACTGAGTAATTTTATTTGGTATCTCTTGAATGTTTTCCCACCTAAACAAAATATGTATGTTTTATCCCCACATAACAGTTCCAGAAGAGATAACAGACATGTTACGATAGATGTACATCCTGAGCAGAGCACAGGTCCTCCCCAAAGACTGTGTAGTCCAGATAGACAAGACAGGTGAGATTTGGGAGGAATAATGGGAAGGCCCATCCAGTAAAGTGAAGTATCAGTGACAGAAACTGAAAAGAATACCGAATTAGTGGGTGACAGAAGTGTTTTTTACTAGATCCAGACACTAGAGACCCTTTTTACAGCCTCAAAGAACAGCTGCCACTGTGAAGGAAATAGCATTGAAGGTGCTGGGAATCAGCTCACCTTGTGGTCTTAAACAGATTTCCAGCTCTACAACAGGACAGGTTTTAGACACGCATGTCTTGGAAAGAGAGTGTGGCAGCAGGGGGAGCAAACAGAGGTGGAAGTGAATAAGATTGACCAATTAGAGAGAACAAAATTCTCAGGAGGGCTGAAAAGTACTTCTTCCATCATCTAAAAGAGTATTCTGTTGATCTTTTTTGGATTTGCTGCTGGGGTGGAATTGCCTTGATCTTCTGTTAGACTGCAAATGAAGTCTGTGAGATTTTGCATGACAGTGCCTGTCTCCTTCCTATTCTCTCAACAAGAGGCTGGGATATGGAAATGCTCCTTCCCAATGTGATTACACCAAAGAGAATGACAGGAGGAAGCACTATGCGAAGAATGTGGAAGAAGCAAATTTTAGAATTCTACTATATTTCTTTCTTCAGCAATTCGTAACGATGGTATCTGGCCAGGTTTTATGCCTTTCTCTTAGACTACAGGTCTAGTCTTTTCAGATGTTTATTTTCATTGATATTTTGGCAGTCGAAAAAATATTTCTAGAGAAACTTAGGCTGGAAAATATAATTTCAAAAGTTAAAAAAGAGGCAAAGAAAAGTATTTCTTTACCCTGGCAGCTTTCTTCATAAGGTCTCCTCTATACAATAGAGACCAGTGAATGGTATTTCTGTAATACACGCATATATGTCCTTGCCAAATTTGTACCTAGCATGCCCCTTGACATAGGAATTTGAGGATTGTTGGACAAACATCACAATTTATTTATTTGAATTATCACAGAGGTGTTATCATTGCTCTTTCTAATCTGAAACATATAGCTCAAAACAAAAAACCAACAAAACAAAACAAAAACCCAAAACAAACAGGGAAAAACAAAAACAAAACCAACAAAAAACCCCACCAAAAATCCCCCAACAATGGCAAAACACTCCTGACTTGAGAAAAAATGTACCACATTTCAGCATTAAAGGTAAAATGATTACAGTGTTAATAAAAATAAAAAATGTATCTTTAGAAAGAAGGATACAAACTACTTTAAGAACAAATATAGGCTGCTATTCTATACAGCTAACATAGTAATTTATCTTAAACAGGATTTGTTTAGAGTCATTGTGATTTGTGCTACCTTATCTCTACCAAAAAAATACAAATGATCGTACTTAAGAAACTAAATCATGGCCAACACTGGTATTATAATAGAGCCCAGAACCCAGAAGAAATCAAGATTGTACTGTATGAGACACTGAGTAATATTTTAAGGAAAATTCAGTAGCTGGAAGAGTTTCCAGCCAGAGCAGAAAGCACAGACTCTCATGCAGAAGTGAACAGATAAGACACGCAGCCAGAGTGGGAAAATGACAGAAATACAGAACGTCTGAGCAGGTAAGGCACTTCTGGAGATCGTCTAGTCCAATCTCCTGCTCCAAGCAGGGTCACCGACAGCAGGCTCCCCAAGACAATGTCCAGTCAGACTTTGAATATCTCTAGTGTTCGACCCCACTCACAGTAATAAAGTTTTTCTGCTATATTCAAATGGAATTCCTTACATTTTAACTTGCACCCAAAGAACAACCAACATGTCTGCTCTAGTAACTTCATTCCATTTTCTTACTTGGTGAGGGAAAGAGGTGGGATTTTGTTGGCATGCAGTTCACTAAATGGAAACAAAAATACCAAAAAGGGGATGGTAGTGTCATAAAGTTGTATTTCAAAGACTTATGAAGCTGAAGAAAATGGCAACGAGATACTTTTTCCTTTATGACTTCAGTTAAAAGCCGGCATGTGGCTGTTGTGCTTGCAGGCCCTCAGATAGGTCTCCTTCCTTTCTCTAGCCATTTTCAAGAGGAAAATTGGAGATTGAAATGACTATGAAACCCCTAGAAAAGACAGGGAGAAATCAGGTCTGCATAACCTTGTCCGTAGACAAGGAAGTGGAGCTAAATGGACTCTACTATTTCCTGGGAGGCTATTTACCTGTGTTTTTTGAGGACTGCACTTGTGGAGAGATATATAAAAAGCAACATGCCTTCTTTGAGTCACAAGTCTAACCACTTCAGCAGCTAACGACAAAGTCTGTAGTAGGCTCTCCCACATGATAATCATTTATCTATTATTTCATGATCTATATTTGCCTCCACCTATATTTGTGAAGAAGAAATGCCTCTGATCTTAGAAAATGCAAATGTCTCTGAGAAAAGTAAAGTAGATGAGGGAGAAAATTCTGAACATCAGGAAACATTTTTTTACTGTGACAGTGACTGAGCACTGACAGAGATTGCCTGGAGAGGTGGTGAACACTTCATCCTTGGAGATATTCAAATGCTATCTGGACATGGTCCTGAACAACCTGCTCTAGATGTTCTGTTTGAGCAGGGAAGGAAGACCAGATAAACTCCAAAGGTTGTTTCCAACCTCAAATATTTTGTGATTCTATTTTTTTAAATGAAAATAGTTATATCTCTAGACAAGAATACCAAAGGTGTTATGTTCACCCTCTTTCAGGAGTTCCTCATCGTACTTAAGAATGAGTTTCAGGGAAGTCTGGATTTGCAGTCAACATTTTGAGGAGAAAAGGCATGATCCATGCCTTGAAAATTAACACTTTGTTGTAAGCCTGCAGGCTTTGCTTTACTGTGTCCCACAGCCCATGTCTTTAATGGGGCCATGCCCAAGGGGTGCACCAATCCCTGTGTTGTGTCAGTGACACCAGCAGTCCCCAGAACTTGTTTCTTTCCCTGAGTATCTACAAACATGTGCTGGCTGAGAGGAGCTGATATCTTTCTAGGATTTTTTTTTTTTTTCTCTGTGCAGAGAATTGCAGGCTTCTTCTTTAGATACTGTTATTTTAACTCACATTTTTTACTGCTCAGTGTGTTTACAGATCTGAGGGTTGCTTTGGAAAGTGAAGGCCCACACACCATACGTGAGCTGCAGCGGGGGAGGGAAGGAGGCAGTTAGTGATGTTTCCTGCTTTTAGAGACTGTACAGTAAAGCATCTTTAATTTCAAGGACTCCAGTTCCCTGTCCCTGTACACCACTGAGTGGCTATGGTTACAGAGAAATGCTTTGCAGGAGAAACACAATAAATAGGATAGCAAGTCAGACTGGGTTCAGATGACCATAACAGAATTAGAAAGTAGTAGAAGATATCAAAACAGTTCCAGGACTGGGGAAGGCTGAAGAAACACTTTTAAGAAAGAGTTCTGTGGTCACAAGCAACCTCTTCCAAAGACAAAGGGCATCCACTCCAATTGGTGGGAATTCTGCCATTCATTTGAACTGCCACCACAGTGGCAGGAACTGAGCATTTCCCCTACCAGGCTGATCACCAAGCTGCATATCACTAGGCTGCAGACAGCCCTGTGCACTTGAAGAAGAAAATGATAAAGCCTGAAGAATGACAGAACCTCTAAGATATATGCACTAGTAATTTAAGACGGATGTTGTTCTCAATTTCTCAATGATTTCCAATATGATAGAGGAACTGTTTAGATTGTTTCCCTATAATTATTGATAAACATCTTATTTGCTATGTCTCTTATTAGAAGCACAGTGTAAACACCTCAGTCTAATTCTGAGTGACTCATTTACAAATGCCTGCTTCATTGTTCTAAATGAAAACACACTCTCAGAGAGGTAATAAAATTAGCATCAGATTCTATTCAGAACAAATTGAACAGTGGATGCTCATGGCAGTGAACACTGAAGAGAGCTAGAACATGTATGAGTATGCAAGAACTGTTATACACTGTTCTGTATGTACTATTTAATTGTTAGAGTTGTATTTGATATAGGAAAAAGACTTCTTGATTTGATCGGATTTGAAATTTGAAGACTTGTTCTCAGCTGATTAAATTGCACAGATTCATAGACAGCAGAGAAGCTGTGTTGATCAGCTCCAGATCAAGATCTCAAACCTCAGCTGTATTTCAGCTAAGTAGCACTGCAAAAAACATAATATTAAGGCACAATCACTATGCTTAGACACAGAGTCACTATCCATCACACAGACAAACTCCATTTCTCACAGCAGAACATTTACTAGCCTTCTGACTGAGAAGAAAATTGCACTGTACATTTCAAAACAGTTTTCCTAAAATGTATCGAATGAGTAATATCCAAAACAGGCTTTAGAAGGATAAAGACTCATATATAGCATCAACACCAGCAAAATCAAATACAATTCTTTTGAGTATTCATTTCCCTTCACCCTGCTTATATCCCATACTTTTAATGACTAAATGTATTGCTAACCTATTAGCCAGCAAAATGATTTATAATTAATTTAACCGAGATAATATTGTCCAAGATTTATGACTTCGCACGTAGGAAGCAATGTTTCATCACATACAGAAGACAGACAGAGCTAAGTATGAAAAAGTCAACAGAGTTGCTAAGACAGACAGATGAAAGTTCTGCTCTACCAATTCACCACTCCATAGGGAGCCACTGTAGTGAATGGAGGATGGATTGTGCTTACTGTTGTACAGAGATGTGCTACTGTAGCTTCTCCTAACAGCCATTTCCTCCATTCTAATGGATTCATGCCCTACAGAGTTCATTGCTCCAGTTCTCTGTGTGTTAACGAGGAATGCAAGCCCATGGTTCAGAGGCAGAAAGCTCCATCAGTTTCAACAATCTCTTATCATCTGGAAGACATGGCTCAAAGGACATCAGGAAAAAAGCCATCTGAGGTAAAGCTTTTCTTCTCAAAATCTTGTGTGGAAACCTTGAAAATAAACTTATTTCATATAGACAAGTGTGCAATATTCATATGCAATATGGATACAGCTTCTGATTAATGGTCACCTATCACATGTGAGACGTTTTTTCTTTCAGAGCAAAACAATAATTACACTGCTATCATTAATAGTTGTTTGTTCCTCAGCTCCTTCAGCAACTGAATGATTTATTTCTTCTGACACATTATCTAGGGTGCACTGACCTGACCAAAGCATAGGGAGAGGATTCTTCTTCTAGTAGACAACTGGATCATGTTTCATGCAAAAAAATCACTCTTCAATGTGTGCAATCCCCAAATTACAGTTGAAGAACAGACAGTATAATATCCTGCTTTGGAGCAATTGCTCTCTAGGAACTCTCTAGTCATATTCAACACAAGTAACATAATGCTGCTTACAATTAAAAATATTAACTCTATGGTAAGATATTTTTAATAAATACTAGCAAAATATAAAGATACTTGGAACATGCAAGAAAGCTTTATGTTTTAAATAAGCTCTACAGTTTAATTTTCATCTCAGGTGACAATGATTATCTCAGACTTTATTATGCACACTGAAGGTAATTTGAGTGTAGCTGATCTCTACTGAAAGGTTATCTCCTTTTTTTTTAAAAAAAAAAAGTAAAAGGATAGCTTAATCTCAGAAAGTTATTACAGATTTAATGTGTTAAATACTTTTATGTATTCTGGTGGACATCATCTCATAGTGAGGCGGGTGTTGGTCTCTTCTCCCAGGTAACTAGTGATAGAACAAGGGGTAAAGGCCTCAAGTTGCACCAGGGGAGGTTTAGATTGTATATTAGGACAAAAATTTTCACTGAAAGGGTTGTCAGGCACTGGCACAGGCTGCCCAGGGCAGTGGTGGAGTCCCCATCCCTGCAGGTATTTAAGAAATGTGTAGATGAGGTTCTGAGGGACATGGTGTAGTGGTGAATTGGCAGTGTTGGGTTAACGGTTGGACTTGATGATCTTAGAGGTCTTTTCCAACTAAGGTTATTCACAAACATTTTATAAGGTATTTTCTTTGTTGTAATGCACTAGCTTGTCTCCTCCTGGAACAGAGGATTTGTTACAGACTACTGACCTGAAACTTAATTCAGAGGAGGAACGATAACATGCTAACTGAATCCTACATGTCCTTAAATATATGTTTTCACTCCTAGCTACATCTTCATTTTCTGTCTTGGGTTCTGAGGGAAAAAAATATTTGCAATACTATTCCTTCAAGTGACACATCTTTTGTATTTTCAAGGCATAATACCAATAGTGTAATGCAGCCAAGTTATATTATTTTCTATATGTCAGAACAATTAAGGCCCTAAGGCATGTCTTGGCCTTTTCCACTGTTGACTAAACAATGACTTCCAGTTTTGATTTGCCAATTGCTAATCTTTGCTGACTAAAATCACAGCCAAATTCTCCTGAGAAACAGTTAGACTGCATTACTCAGTACATTACTCATAGGTTACGTAGCATTCACTCACTACACTGAACTGTAGTTAAAGATTGCACTGATTTTTTTAAAGTGATTTAAATGATACTGGTTGGCAGTCATCTAACCTCATCAGCTGTGGCATAGCTGCTATACACCTTTATGACCTCTTGGTACTTTATATTTTTGAATGTGTCCAGAGCTAGTGGATAGTAATGCAGTAATGTCATAATGCCATCTACAGGCTCTAAACAGTCCCAGTTTCTGTCGGCGACCCTGTCTTCCATTTTCCATGGAATGACTAAAAGAAAGAGTCAGTAGAAAAACAAACCACAACAATCTCTTACAACTGAGAGTCAAATCATAAGTAATTCAAACAAAGCTCTACACTATGACTCTCCATAATGAGTTTTCTCCACAGCTTCCTAGTAATCTCTGCCAGTAACAATGTGAGGATAATTTTTCATGCAGTATTTATCAGCTCAAGCCATGGCCTCAATTTAAGAAATAAGGCAGTGTAACAACAAGACTTAAGTGAGCAGTCCTGAATGTTGTATTATGTTCAGTTCTGAAAATCATTGGTAAGCTCCTTGTCTACAGTGATTGGTAGTCCTATAACACAGATATGTCCAACATTCCTGATCCCAACAGCCAGCCATCAAATTTTCAAATGCCAAAGAGCCACAAGATAGACATCACATGTCCTGGACATCTGAGGGAAGAAGAAATCTTGAATGGTAGTCCACAAAAGACAACCACGTCTCCTAAGGGGCCCCACTGCTCCGCTGACCTAGAGGTTGTTAGTCTCAGCATATCCTACTGATTTACTTCCCCAAAGCCAGATACTCAGATTAACCAGAAATTACCATATCAGTTCAGCTTTCCTGTTAGTCAGATGACACTAACATACTGAACTTCTAATGCTCTACACACAGGTAAAGACCCACTGTTATTATCCTGTTAGGCTTCCCAACAAGCACGGCTTTGAGCTATCATAGACCTTGTTAAAGCTGACTGATGTGCTTGCCACTCTGAAAAGCAGAAATCACAGCCCAAGAAGCTGGGTCATCTGCCGTGGCCTAACCAAGGACACAAGGGGAAAACATCTGTTCTTGCACAGTGTTATTCTTTTCATGTTTCAGAGGTAAAAAACAGTCAGAAATAGAGAGGAAACTTCTGGCAATGCCTACATTTCAGCTATTTGTGTTTCTTTCTTTGAGAATCTGTGAACAGCAAATCCAGCAGCATTCCTAATCAGAGAACCACATGCAAAATACAAGAGGAAAAACAAGACTAAAAAATCAAAAAACACAGCTCATTCATATATTGAGACTAGCATACTTTTCACTGCCTTGCATCTTCTCTTGCATCTTCTCTTATACGACTAGTAAAAAACCTGTTAGACATTCTGCTGGCAAGCAGACATTCTTCTCAGTCTATGGGTATCTCACATTGGCTTCCATTTGTCTGCTCAAAATTACTTTAGTGCTCCACAGAGAGGCCAAGAGTTATTGAAATTCCTCACGAGTGTTATATTTAGGGCATACATATATGGGAGCTTTTGGAACATCTGAAACAGCTTCCTTATTAGGCGAGTCCCAACACAGAAGGTGAAGTGCCTCTTTTGTTATTTGTCCAGAACTATCACATTGAAGAGAGACCTACATACAAATAGTAATATTTTTAAAGAAATACTCCGAGATTTGGATCAGTTATTAACTAACACAGTCAGAATCATTGACTCTCTTCTAATTCAATCCTACAGACTACAGGAAGAAAGAATTATAGAGTCATGGAATCACAGAATCATAAAATAATTATGGTTGGAAGGGACCTCCAGGGTCATCAAGTCCAACCTTTAGCCCATCATATTCCTAACCATTAGACATTAGACCATGAAGAAAGATCCACATCCATATGAAGTGTTTCAAGCTTTTACAAGCATAACATTTTTTCAGTTAGTAATTTTTTTAATTCTAGGGGTTTCTGTGCTGTTTGAATAGAAGTACTTTATTTAAAATGCATATATTAAATGCTTTTACATAGAAATACAGAAATATCTCAGAAGAAGAGGCAGAGTAACAGCTTGACAACAGGCAACACAGCAGAATGCATTTTTGCATGCATTCTTACTACAGCCATTCTCAAGCAGCGAAAAAAAGATATATTATCTGAAGATCTTGCACCTTATATTTGTTATATGCAGCTATTATTTTACTTGGCTTTGATGCTTCGCACAACTTTTTGAAGCAAAGAATCTGCTATGACAACAGGACAGTTCCCATATGTTCCCTTAGCTGCATGAATGAAAGAACCGTGGCTAATCCTCATTCGCATCGATGCTGTTGTTTGCAGTCCTTGCACTGCTTTTTATACAACCTTGTTTCAGTAACTTATCAGAGGTTATGAAAGGTTTTGCTTGTTGTGCACAGGACCAAGAGCTCCAACACCATGCTACTGGGGATACTTGACTTTAAATTGCTGGGGACTGGTGGCAGTCAAGCTCCCACACCTTGGTTAACCTTCCACCTAGTAACTAGGTGGAGGTTATGGCAGGTTATGGTCTAGGTGCAAACAGACGGGGATTGCCTCCAGGTAAATTTCTCAACTCCACCTGTTTCCCTGTGTGGGGTGAAGGAAGTCTTCAAGAAAGCTGGTCAGTCAACAGATGGAGGAGTAAAGGCTTATATGAATCAGTTCACATTTTGCCTCCAGTCATAGGAAGCTGTTTTTCTCTTTTGGATAAAACGTTCTTGTCAGCAGCCAAAATGGAACTTAATTTCCTACATATTAAATGCAGTTAGTACTAGCTTTTTAAAAGGTTACCCCTCCCAGTGAATATGTAAACATGTAATCTCTGCATGTGATCTAGCACGCCAAGCAGCATATCTGAGATACTGAGTGGGAATCTGCTTTAGAGCTGGCCAGAGGAGAGTGCAACACAAAGGAAAGTGATGCTTGCCACCTCAGGTGGTTTTAGCTCCCTGAGATTCAGGGTCCAGCATGATTTCAGAAGGTAGGCCCTTGTTTTGGTTACTGGGAGAACCAATACACTGGAGGCTCATGCTGCCACCCAGAGGGACCTTCACATGCTGGAGAAATGGGCTGACAGGAACCTCAAAGTTCAACAAGGAGAAGTGCAAAGTCCCGTACCTGGAAAGGAACAACCCCAGGCACCAGTACATTCTGGGGTCACGATACCATTTGCCTTCTTTGCAACAATGGCACGTTTCTGGGTCATACTCAACTTGTTCTCCACCATGACCTTCCCTGCAGAGCTGCTTTCCAGACAGCTGTCCCCAGCCTGTTCTGGTGCCTGGGGTTATTCCTCTCCAGGGGCAGGACTTGGCACTTCCCTATATCAAACTTCGTGTGGTTCCTGGCCCATTTATCCAGCTTCTTCTTGCCCCTTTGAATGGCATCACTCCCATCTAGTGTATTAGCCAGCTACATTCACTTCTTCTGATAACACACATTTTTTATTTTTTCTTTTTCAACTTCTTTAGGTTTTATTTTTTGGAAAAAAAAAAAAAAAGAAGTCAATCTTTCCTTCTCTAAGGGTTTTCAAATCAAGTTAAAACTTCCATGTTCTGGAATACACCTTTTTTTTTTTTTTTTTTTTTAACCTGAGGATCAGATACACGTTGGTTCCAAAGACGTTAAAGTTTGAAATTCTCAGAGATTTTGGACAAGTACTGAGTAACTAAGTCTATTATTGTACATGTTGGGTTTAAGCCAAGTGCTTTATCATTAAAATTCAGAACCACTGCAGTAATACAAAAACAAACTCCAAAATATATGGAGGAAAAGATAAAAGAACCGCAATAGAAAGAGCTCTTGCTGGGATTTTTTTCCGCTCTTTTTTCCTTAGTTTTCAAATTTAACTTTAAAAATAGCAAATGACTGAATTTTGAAAAGAAAAAGAAGCCAACTATGAACAATAAAGACTACAAATTTAGGCAAAAACATTTCTCGACACAATTGGCTACTGCTAGCTTCTCAATTTCCAATCCTTTTTTCTCCCTCTTATCTACTGTTTGACTACTTGTTCACACATCTCTCATTTGAACATAGCTTTCTTCAGCTTCTTTTAGATCATATATTACCTTTCTAAGTGTTTTGTTAGCTAGTTGAGAAATAGCTTTTCCTTGATATAGAAAGAATTCAGGTAGAGCAAGGTCAGTGTTATAAATTTGTTCTTTCTTTTCCTGGATGTAAAGTTTGTGCAGCGAGGAGCTCTCTTTTCAATCCATATTTGTACTCAAACAGATAGGTCCAGAACATAACATTCACTTCTAATCACTGATACAAAATATTTATTTGAACAGGAGATGTGTAACATTCCCTGTGAATATTGCTTTCTATGTCAATCAGTGATTTGGTCACCTGTTTCTATTCTTTTATAGATTGTGTTGTTTCCCTGTGTACAAGAAAATACACTTCTCTGTTTGGATACATCTGTATCATAATCACAGCAACTGCAGATAGGTTTCAAAGGACTTTTGGTAACCATCTAGCTCTGACAGCAAAAGTTTAGTGCAAGTTAATATCTCTGATCAAAGCTGATAAATATCCTTTGGTTGATCACTCCTTATTCACTAAGGGTAATTCATCAAGGTATCTGTGCTACTAGGATACAAGCATTTCAAGAGATCTCTACGATGCTACCTGATGTGTCATTTTGTTGACCAATTTGTGAATCACTTGTAAGCAATTTGTCCTCTCCAATTATTTTTCAATAAGATTAAAGAAGTCTTCCTCTGGAGTCTCTTTCAAGTGAGTATTTGACACTTTTATCTTCTATTCTTTTTAAAAGTTATCTTTCATTTTGTGTCAACTAAGAAACTCTCCCTATTCTTTCATGTATATGTGCTACATTGGCAGAGTACCTGAGAGCTTTTCAAATCTGAAACACATCCTTCAGCCGAATTAAACTTACTTGGAAAGGCTTGAAATTGTAGTCATGTCCTCTAGTTTTAAGTATAAAAGTAAAGTTAGTCTCCTTCAGGAAGTACTTCTTTGTTTTCTCACATTTTTTATGTTCCTAAAAAAGGTTTGAATAGCGTAGAGCAGCTGTGTGCCATTTAAAGGAAATAGAAGCCAACATTTTTGAAATTAGAATCATGTCCTTCTGAACAAGTGATCATTTTGGAATCCCATTCTTCCACTATTTTTGCTATTATACCTTGTGCCAACAATTCAACACATGGTCCCATCCCACTATAAACAGAGTTTGACAGTTATTGGGTTATATAGGGAAATAAATGAATCAGAAATTAAATACTCTTTTCTTCTGGAGACAAACAAAATCATAGGGATTGACATTTTTAAAAGCCATATACTGCACAGCTTGTTTTAGGTCCCTTACATGTGTTGTGTTCTGGTAACAGTGTTACTATTTGTCTTTCTTCAGGTTTCCAACATACTTTTGTTTTATTCAGAGGTATACTGCCATCTTTCTATTTAGACTTCCAGCTTTCATGTGGAAACTTGTATGATGATTCTTTAAATTTCCTTCCAACCCCATTTCTGTATAGCACTCCATTTGTTCCATCTAGTCATTATCTCCTTGTATTATTACAGCCTTTATCTGTCCCATTTTTTCTTTAGGAATGTAGAATTTTAGTGTAATATCCACAGTGGATGAGTCCTAGAAAACTGTGTTCTTCTACACCTCTTAGGTTTCCTTCAGTTTAAAAGTTCACTCTTGACCTTGACTTAACAGCAGCTTGATCTTCTTCTGTAAAACTCAGGAAGGCAGTGGTCTGGAGAAGATCATTAAAAACTGGATGTTCAGTCCCTCTTTCCAGCACATGAACTAGAACATATCAAAGACAGAATAAAAGGAAAACAACCAAACCAAACCAAACAAAACAATCTCCAAAAGCAAAAAAACAAACAAAACCCAAACCAAAACAAAACAAAAAAATAAACAAACCCCCCAAGTATATAAAAGAAGATTTAACATGACATATAGCGAATGCCTTAGCAACAGATATTACTCCCATTAAGACATTACCTGAGCTCAGGAAGACTCCAGACAAATTCATGAAATACTTATCTGTTGAAGTTTACACATAGAAAACATGTCCAGCTCAGAAAGCCTCTGAGTTCCAAATATTTGGGGCTAGTATGATATATATAATGCTGGTGATAACGTAATAGGAAGTAAAGCTTTTTGCAAGCAGTTGGAGAACTCGTTTGGAAAGTGAGAGACAGCTTTATATGTCATTCAATGTAAAGGACAAATCTGAAGTCATATCACACTCAGCGTCTTATAGTTAACTCCTGAAGTGGGGAAGCAAGGATAGATCTACAAAGAAAACAGGCAAAAGAAATTAAATTTAATTAAGGAATTTAATTAGAGGTGTGTGGTTTAATTACAGATGTGTAAGGAGGAGAAAGGTACTCAAATTTACATACTCAATGGTGACTCTTATCATTAGTGGAGATATTTTCCATCAGTACACAGAGTGAGAGGATCCTCTTGACTTCTATTACTTTGTCCTCGTGACTTTTCAATTCCTTTGCACATTGATGTGGCCTACCTAGTAAGGATGCAGGAGGCAACAATGTCTCTGGGCTAGTGGTTATAACATCATACTGCAGAAAAAAAAAAGGGAAAAAAGCTGCTATTGAGGTTTACATAATGTCAGATACATGGAGTCATTCATTCTGTCTCGGGACAGACCTGAGCTATATTTAATTCATGACATTGCCCTCCAGCAGGGTCCAGAGAAGAGTGATAAGTCTGACCACAGGGCTACAGAACATGACCCAAGTACAGCATGAAAGAACTGAATTTCTTCAGTCTAGGGAAGAAATACCTACCTTCAAATAAGTGCAAAGCTGTCACAAAGAGGAACAAATTCTGTTCTCTATAGTCACCAGAGAAAGGACCTGAAAAAGTGAATTTATATTACTGTAAAGTTCTCTTTGGTTAGGCAGTAAAAAACCCTTTTAAAACTAATGGCAGTAAAAGACTTGAATGGAAGGATACACACCCTGGAAGGATAAGGAAGCTCCACCACTGAAACCTTCAAGACAAACATGCCAGAAATAACATAGATACAGTAGATCCAGACTTTGTAATGGAGTAGTCTAAGTGACCTCTTAAGACCTCTTCTAGACCTTTTTCTTTTTATTATTCTACTATATGCTGAAGCCTGTGAGGCATTCAGATACAATAATAGGAATCTTACAAGTAAAATAGATAAGTGTAGGTTTAAAATCAAAGTTTGGATGAGATTATATTGACATGTTATTTTGTACTTTGTACTTGAACTAAGTCTTCATGATACCAATATTGAAGCCCAGCAATGGCAGTTCAGTTCTTTATTGATTAATAGTAGAGCATAATAATCAATAATAATAATAATAATCAATGAGTTTCCTTTTCATATTGGAGCACACTCAGACAGAAATTATAACCAGGCCTAAAAATTTCTTTCATATTTCAGTCCCATTATTCCTCCAGCGTTTGTTTTTGCATTACTAAAATTGGTTCTTTAGATACTGCATCACCTTCCTACAGTATCTTTTCTGATAAAATTACTCTACAGTTTCTGCTTTGCAGGACATTTGTCTGGGCCTGAAACTCAGTCCTTCCAGAAAGTAATACAATACATATCTCCTGTATTGATTTTTCACTGAATATAAAATTTGAAGATTTTAAATGTAGGTGACTAGACAAGATTCTTTTTCTTTCTATGAGTTCCTTCTCTGAAAAGGTTCTTCCTATACCTATAGCTACGTAAATTAGAAATTACTATTTAAAACAGAATAGCTTACTTAGAAACAGTGCTACTAAAACTGAATCACAGAATCACAGAATGGTCGAGGTTGGAAGGGACCTATGGAGATCATCTACTCCAGCCCCTCTGCCACAGCAGGTTCACCTAGAGCAGGTGGCACAGGATGGCATCCAGACAGGTTTTGAATGTCTCCAGAGACAGAGACTCCACCACCTCTCTGGGCAGCCTGTTCCAGTGCTCAGTCACCCTCAAAGTAAAGAATTTTTTCATCGTGTTCAGATGGAACTTCCTGTGTTCCCAGTTTTGCCCGTTGTCCCTTGTCCTATCACTGGCCGTCACTGAAAAGAGTCTGGTCCCATCCTCTCAACACCTGTCCTTTAGATATTTAAAAATATTGATGAGATGCCCTCTAAGTCTTCTCTTCTCCAGGCTGAACAGACCCCCCATAAAATATATGTGGTCTCTGTGTTTTCTTCTAGGAAAATGCTAATACTTAAGACTTTAACTTACATGACACTAGAGCTCTATTGATTCACAAAGCAAGTAACTATGAATAAATAAACTTAAAATATTACTGCTGTTCCAGGTAGAAACAATTTAATCAAAAGCTTTTTAAAAATATATACATTTTGCATGTGCCTGAATAGTTTATATCCCTTCATTTGTTCTGCATGTATAAGAAACAAAGAGAGACAGAGAACAAAGCAAAGATCTTAAATTTGCTTGAATTAAAGGTGCTGAACAAACCCATACAAGCAGTAGACAATTTTGACTAAGTCAAGCAGAGGAACCAAGCTGTACTTTATCTTACACACCCTGTCCATCTGTGGAACTAAAGGACTTGTCCTTTACATAGGGGGAAAACTTCTTTGGAAGCTATTTATTTCTCTTTCAATAATATACATCCTTCTTTAAGAAAGAGTGATCCTAGTATCAACAATACAGTATAGAAGAGGAAGTAAAATGTTTTTCAGTATCAGAGATAAAGAAAACATCTGTGAAGCCTAAAACCTCTCAGTAAATGTTATATATAAGAAGATCTTTAGCAATAGGAAGGAGTGAAGACGTGGGAACAAGATTCATGCATATCATGGTTTGTGAGCCTCCACTCTGCGTCACACAGTCAATGGAAGAATACGTGCTGGGAGCTGATCGTTCTTCAACAGACTGAGCATCTACATTATTTTACTCTTTGAAATATTTATATTTTATGGGTAAAGGCAGCCTTTACGTCTGCCCTTCACTGAAATACCTTTGGATATTTTATTGTGTTTGAGAATGATTATGGAGGCTGAGTTTAACTGATTGACATTAATGATGACTGGTCAGGCTGCCTTGCTCCATGCCCTCCCTTACTTGTCATCAACTTGTTGGCTGAAAGTGATTAAGGTTTAGTTTATTTCATCTCTAGTTGTCATGATGCAGTCAGAGGTACCTGGGCACACACAATCTGCAGTAAGCTCTCTGAAACGAGTTAAGCTGTAGTTGACTTGGGTGTTATAGCAGATATATTCATGGGCTTTAAAAACCACTCTAATCCTGTGCAAACCAGCAGCAAAGTCATTGACATAAAGCCCTTATCACAGAAATCCACAGCGGCCATGTATTCCTCCTCAGGCATATCTGCTGGCATAGAAATTGTCAGTTCATCATTCTGAAGGCAGTGAATCACTTAATTTTTCTTGGCTTTATCTTCCTAAAGTATGTCCTTGGCCCAGGAGGCAGGAGCACAAGGTGAACCATGTGTCCTCACGCTTCATCTGTCAAGTGATGACACATTGCCTGGTCCTGCTCCACCCTACCTTATGGTGGTGCGTCTATACCATCCTACAGATGCAGGTACAGGCTCACCTTTCCACTTCAAGCTGATAACAAGATGTGTTCATAATTAATATGACGATAACATTGGTGTTCTGTTAAGGATAGCAAAAAATTTTCCAATCTTCTCAGAGCGTAAGCAGGTTGGGCATGTATTTGTCAACCAAATGCTGAGAGGGGTCAGCTATAGAGCTATGCACCTGTACCTGATTATATTTATTTGAGGATTATACTTATCTGAGAACAGTACAACCACCCAGGTGATCACAGCAAGGTGTTTAGCTGTTCTTCTTTCCTGTGTGCAATACAGTATTGCCTGTAATTGTATACTCTGAAGAAAGTGAAATAAGTAAAAATATAGCAGTTATTTGCTTTAATACAAGAGGGATTGAAAACTAGCAGTGATTTTCCATCTCTAACTGCATTACTATTGTTCCTGTTTGGCTGCCTCTCATTTCAAGTGCAGTCACAAGAAGGATTCTGGGTATTTATTGATTGTTGTTATCATAATTAGCCACTGTAATGGAATTAAGTGGGACCACATCTTGTCTGGACTTGTACATAGAGAAAATGTAAGGATAATAAACAGCCAAACTCACACAAAGGATACTAGAGGATTTTTGCTCGGTTTGAGGGAGACAGAGGGAGGGTGGGAGGGATGGAAGATGGGACGGGAGCAAAGGCACAAACAATGTTACTGTAATGCTGAGTTGATATCCTTGGACATTTGGATAATGTCCCAGCATTGCTGGGAGTGGGTTTAGGTGATATTACCTAGTATAAGTGTTCATGATTGCCATCTCAAGACAGTTTGTCTATATTATAAAATGTTAAACGAAACTGAAGTGTAATTTACATTGCTGAATCATTCAGTAACACAAAAAACAGAAATAAGGTTAAAATTCAGTCCCATGAAAATGTGCACTGTAAGACTTATGTAGCTGTTTGAATCTCTCATCACTGTAAGTAACAGACAATTTACAATCATGTGAAAGCCAAGTGCATTTCTGGGCAAGTACCCTGCCATTGGCAGCTGGCATTTTTTAATATTTAGAGTGTGACTACTAAGAATATTCTTAATGTGAACCTCAAGGTAAACTAGAGATTAATTGTCTGGGACTGACCTCTTATTTTTCATAATTAGCAAGGGAGGAATTGTTAGGCAGTGTATGGTTAAGGGGTTTCATCATATCTCCAGTTATTTCATTATGGGGAGGAAGAAAATGTAAGAGAAGTTACTAACTTCAAATACTACCTTTAAAGATACCCAAAGATTTTTTTTCTGAGAATTTATATAAAATTCATTTCCACTGCAATCATTAATAGCCTGACAGGTCTCATGACAGTTGTTTGTCCTCTTTTTCTTTTGTTCTTTAGGTTACCTAGCTACCTCTTTCTTTGCATCCTAAAAACACCTTTCAAGCATTTATGCCTTAAAGCACGCTGAACTTCAATGACAGTGATTAATGTGGATAAATTTTGATTTTAAAAAGTAAGATAATTTTTATCATGGGAATTTACCTCTCTTTTTTGATTTCTTTCTTTCTCAAGAGCCAGCTACTATAAATTTCAATAATGCTATGGTGGTTTGACCTTGGCTAAATGCCAGGTACCCATCAAGTCGCTCTATCACTTCACCCCCTCCCCCCTTTCTCAGCTGGGCAAAAAGGGGGAAAGAAAATAAGACAGAAAAAAACAGCCCTTGTGGGTAAAACAAAAGCAGTTTTGATATAAGCAAAGCAAAGCAAGGTCCGCGTGTGGAAGCAAAAAACCCCAGATTTATTCTCTACTTCCCATTAGCAGGCGATGTGGGGCCTTCTCAGGAAGCAGGGCTGCGATACGTGTAGCGGTTGCTTCAGAGGACCAAGGGTGACCCCACCCCCCTTCCTCCTTTTTCCCAGATTTATACTTGAGCAGATGTCACATGGTATGGAATATCCCTTTGGTCAGTTCGGGCCAGCTGTCCTGGTTGTGTCCCCTCCCAAGATCCTGCCCACCCCATCCCACTGGGGGGAGATGTTGGAAAGAGCCTTGGTGCTGTGTAAGCACTGCTCAGCAGTAGCCACACCACCAGTGTGTTATCAACACCCTTCTAGCTCCCAACATAAAGTACAGCACCATGAGGGCTGCTATAGGGAAAAATCAATTCCAGCTCAGCCAGACCCAGTACAAGTGCATTTTATTCAAAAAGAATTCAAGAGAGAATGAACTGTTGACATGCTCTGCTTACAGTAAGGACTGACTGGTTGAATTTAAAGCTGCAGTTTATCAATGTGGAGAACAGTAGATACTTAATTTTATTTCTGTAAAGGTAAATTAGTTATTGAATGTCTTTTTTTCCTTTCCTTTGTCATAAATCTAGCAAAGTATTCCATCTTTTCTTGCCAGGAAAAGTTATACTATAAAGAAAATGAATGGTTGACGTAAGGGCTATACTCATTCGAACCCCTTGAAAATAATCCATACCTGCTTCAGACGCTTGAAGGAGCAATAATGGATTATCTACACAGTGGATGCTTTCCTACATTTTCAACCTTGGAAAGTATTAAAAGCAAAGACAGCATACATGTGTGGGAATGTGTGTGCATGAAGACATGCATATTCTCATGTGCTGCTACAACCCTCCATTTTTTTAATAAGTTGGCAAAAATAAGTGGTTTAGTTCTGCAACATTTTTGTATAACTTGCTGTGACTCACTGCCTCTGCCCCACATACAGAGGGCTGGCAGTTGAGCAAAGACGACACATATAGAACATTGTTTTCCAGGTGTTATTTATGTATGCTTAAATATATTAGAATTATCCTTTTTTTTTCTTCTTTTTTTTTTTCTTTTTTCCTAGCAGTTACCTAGCTACTCTGAAAGAGGACAGACAGCAATGTCATTCAGAGAAAATGAGAGAATGAGAAAGCAACTGCAGAAATGCTAAAAGAGTAGCTGTTTTAAAAATCAGTAGAGGGCCCAGAAAACAAGAAGCATTCCAGTAGTATCCTATGAAAGAAAATATTTGGAGGAAATTACATTTTCTCCCATTCACCCACCACATGTTTTGGAAAACAAGTAGTAGTTTTGTGCCTTAGTCTTACTGCTCTGTCTCAATGCAGGCACACAGCAACCAATTTTTCAATGATTTCTGAATGTGTGATATCTTAGTCACTCATTTCTAAACCTGCTCATTAATTTTAGTGATGATGACTTCCTTTCTAAAGCATTGTGACATGTACAGTGGGAAAAAGCACCATAAAAGAGTTAGGAATCATATTCTTTTATTAAAGGCCATAATTTCTCTTTGAAAACTCATTGGCATGAATGAAAGTAATGATTTAAGTCTAGCACTTCAGCTGCAAGGTAGCTGAAATGGAGTGAATATTTTTATCCAGTATTTGACAGGTTTGCATTTCCAATATGTATTTCTTTAATGCTAATGAATTAGACGATTTTTTGGTATAATGGAAAATTTCAAGAGACTTCTAAAATATTCTAAAATAAAATAATTATGCACAGTTTAAATTGTTGTTGAAATCTCATACTGCAATGTTCAACTCACATCACTGGCATCGCATAATTGTGCATGGTGTTACCTCCTGGATCTGGATGATCCAGCCTTAGGAAGTCAGAAAACTTAGGAAAAGTCTTTTTTTTTTTTTTTTTTACATAAGTTGTGGTTTCTGTGGTTTCTATTTGTAAAAAACACTGCCAAAAGTATTCTCTAATTTACAGGAGGCATAAAGAGAACAATGTTCCAGTACCTCTGTTCCTCTGGATCCTTGGGTCATGACGATTCTCTTTCACTAGTGTATCTACTAAAGCCTCTTTAGCTTGTCCCCTGCAGTGTTGTTCGCAGACCTTGAAATTATTATAAAGAATATGAACCTCCAGCCTTTTTCCATGTGCCTCATTCCCTAGGTGAGCAAACTTCCTCTTCATCTTTCAGCTGTGTATATATAAGCCACTGTCTTCTTGTCAACCTTGGGTTTTGGTTAGGCTTTAAGGTCATGTATGTGAAATACACACCAGGCTAAAGCAGCAGCTGAGGAAGAGGTGCAAAAAGAGCAGGGATGTCTACTGAGTCATGAAGGAAGAGGATGTGCCAAAAAAACCATTCTTCTGACCAGGTGTTCTGACCAAAACAAGTAAGTTCTTCCTTTTGTGCATCTCAGAAAGCAGCTGCTGGGAAGCTGGTGCTCCAGATATAGAAATTGCTGGGAAGAAATAGAAAGCCGACTGAGGAGCAGCATTGACACGAGCCAGGAGTTATGGCTAAGTCAATACACAGAAAGAAAGAAACTACTGAGATGAATCTGGAAAGAGGGGAATATCCTCACTGTACTACTGCTCTTGATGATGAATCTCCTCAGCAGAAAGATGAGAAGGATGTGAACACATATCCCTTTCTCCTCCTTTTTTCCCACCTTGCTATGAAACGTTTCTAAGATGGCATGCTCCCCTCCAAGATGATCCTTCTCTGAAAGAAAATTGAAGAAATCTTGACTGTTTTTTGGAGATCAACTTTGTCATCACCAGTTAGAAGTCAACACAACTCAGCCAGTTTAACAGTTAGAGGGTGCTGGAAAATGGGTAAAATGAAAGAACTGGCATTCTTCAGAAAACATAAATCAGTCCCTTCTGTTCACCGTGAGCAGTTAAATCCATTTTACTAAAGCAGGAAAGATGAAGTGATTCTCTGTTGGGTAAAGAAAAAATTTGCTGCATAGACATATTGCCTCCACCTTCATTTGTTCAGAAACTGATTTTGCTGCTCTCCAGAACAGTCTCTTCTTCCATGAGCTAGCACCACAGTCGCCTACAGCTCTCGAAGCATCCCAAAAACACACTACAGTCAAATCCCATCTAGACCCTGCTCCCACAGTTCCAGTCAGAGCTTTAGTCCCAGACCGCCACTGCAAGAGCAAATTGAAGGCAGTCATCTTAACACTGAGCAGGACCTGTCCATGCTGCAAACATTCATAACACAGAGCACAGCAACTGAAGTTTTCATCCCTCCGAGCCAGCCTGTGTGCTTTCCTGACAGTCATCAGAGTGGGGCCAGCAGCAAACCTGGGTTTGAACTCAGCTTCTCTAAAATGATAACACAGACATGACAATCTAACAGCCAGATCTGAGGAGAACTCCTTCTATCTGGGAAGTCTCCTACTCTGGTAAAAACTGAGTCTGCCAGGATCATCCTGAGCTGTGGTTCATTCAGAGTCATATGCTAAGTCAAAGCTAGTCAGGCACAAAATGATTCAGCTGTTTCCAAGCTGATTTGTTAAACAGAAGGTAGTAAAGAGATCAAAGCAGAGCTAAGAACATAGCCACAGATGTTATTATTTTGGGGCAAAGGCCCAAGGTGAGTATACTTGGCCAAAGGCTGGATGAAAGTTTGTCAGAGTATCAGTAAATTTACGAGGGTTTCCATGAGGAAGTGGAAACATGAAGTTGCATTACCCTCTGTAAAGGGTTCATAGCGTTTGCCTTTTCACAATTCAGGATCAGAATCCAGCTCTGTGGAGTCAGATCTGTCTTGCAAGAGCTCTGCTTTCTTCAAGTCCTTTTTATGAGTTGTTATATAAGATCAACACAGGGGAGAAAAAAAAAAAAAAAAAAGCCCAGCTTTTAATGGATTAGTGCTTAATTCACATTATTACCTGAAGACATCTCATCCAGGCGAAGCACTGCCAGCTGCAATGATGTGTCCGTATAAAATAACAGTCTGGGCCTTTTGTGAGTGAGACAGATGCTCTGCTTGCTCGGGTATACTTTGGAAAAAAAGAAAGGCAGATCGTTAAATCATTATTTTGAAAATGTCCTTAATTACATTCAGCACCAAAGAGAGGATGATATTGTAAAATGGGTAGTGAGGCTGGATAGCAACAAAAAGAAATAAAGTTATTCTCACTTCTGAGACATGAGCTTCTGAATGCCCCACATTCACTGGGAAGTTAACATATAATTTAATAATTCATTCACTTTGCTCCTGTGTGTCATTTTTATGGCACGAAAGGTACCAGCATGTTTCCAGCATTTTTCTAAACAAATCTTGGAAATGTAATTCTGCAGATGAGTATGCCAAATGGATATTTTAGAGGCACCAACACAGCAGATGATCAGTTCTTAATATTATTTTCTTTAACTTTTAAAACTAATTTCTTTAGCAGGGTTATTATTTACAAGTAGATCATTTTATTTTTATAGAAGTTTATTAAGCAGATTTAAATGCAATAGTTGTAAAAGTGATGGAACACTGGAACAAGTTGCCCAGAGAGGTGGTAGATGCCCCATCCCTAGAAACATTCAAGGTCAAGTTGGTCGGGGCTCTGAGCAGAGTGATCTAGTTGAAGATGTCCCTGACCATGGCAGGAGGTTTGGACTAGATGACCTTTAAAGGTCCCTTCCAACCCAAACTATTCTATGATTCTATGAAGTGCCTGAGGGTGTGATTCTTATCTCTACCACTGTGTTTAGAATCAGTGGGAATATTTTTCTGATAGTCTGTGCTGTGAAAACAGAATAGGACTTTGCAGGTAGAAGAAATGATAGGCAAGCTGGTTCACACATTGTATATATAAATACCATAGCTACTTTGAACACGACTTTTAGTCTAACACCATTGGGAATAAAGATATACGCTGAGAACCATAAGGAAAATGCCCGTAAAAATTTTCAAACTTCCAAGCATGTAAGCTTATTCAGGTAGGCAAATTCTTATTACCAAATTAACTTGCATGCAAGATAGCAGTATGTGTCCTTCCTCGTGATTTCTATTTGTGTAATTTTAAAGATTAATATATCCAAACATTCTTGCCAATGTATCTGTAGTTATAAGCTGCAAAAAAGCCCCACAGCTGTCCAAAAATTCTTCCTGAAATACAGGGCTACATTCCACACGAAGTGCTATGTCAGGTAGCCTGAAATACCAGTGCTGAAATGAGGTTTATATAAACCAAGATGAAAGCACATTAAGTGTTTTATGTTTTCTGGATGACAGTACCACAGTTTTAAGCTGCAGTTTCCAGACAAAAAGGAGTCAGAGGAGCTGCACATGCCTGTGTGCCACTTCTGTTCACACAGCGGGTGGTGATGGCTCTGCTGTATTACAACACAGTGTCCAAAATGGATGTGAGCCTAATAAGAGCTGGTAATTAAACATGATTAACTAGACACATAATTCTCCACTGTGGCCTCTGTGAGGCTATCAACATACTGATATTCTGTGTTATAACAGGGTCTTCATGAAAATTCAGCTCTCAGTGCTGTTCAGAATTCGTTGGCATGGCAGTTCCTGCTGTCAAAAGGTCAGCACATGGCATGTGTCTATCTGTCTTTTTGCCATGTTGCCCAGCTATCAAGGCACCCCTAGACAGACCCCAAAAGAGGAAATCTTTCATATTTCCAATAATTTGGATTTTAACCACACAGATTCTTGCAGCCATACCAAATTTAAGTACAATATGCATAGCATAGCCTGTTCTTAACAGGCAAAATGTGTTTTCACTTGACATGGAGTAGGGTAATTGAGGTGCTTAGCACTTCAAAGCAGCATGACAGTGTTATTTCCAGGTGAAACCGCTTCCACTACTTGAACTACTTTGCTTAGTGGTAGCTTGGATCTCTGTGAATATGTTAGGATTATGTTGTACAGATATAACCTGAGTACAGGAAGGCAAAGCTAGGACTTGAGTAGCCAAAGGAGGAAACACTGAGAGCAGAGAAATGGAGTTAGAGTCCACTGGGACTGGTCAAACCTTTGAGAGATTTCAGCAGAACGAAGCTATGAATCACTCACATGAGAAAAATCTTGTCACAGTGACTCATAAAATGATTAGCGCTGCCACAGTCTAGGAAAAAGACTTCATTAGAGCTAAGCCTTGCAAAGAATGTTCCCTGCAGCTATATAGTATTGCTTTTATTAAAGTAAATCACTTGTCACAATGCTATTTTTTCTGTGTGTTACACCATTATCTTACACTGCAAATGTATATATATATGTAAAATATAAAGAAATATATTTTATCTCCTCAAGAGGACTGCTGTCTTGAAATCTGTTGCCTGAAGTCTTGTAAACCAGACACACACACAGGCTTCTTGGCAAACTGCAGGTGTCAACAACCACTATCCAACATCATAGAAGTCATTGCTGCAATACATTTTTGTCTGCAGGATTGGATTAAGTATTCCAATAGCATTTGTCCTATATCTTTACTAAGCTTACGCTCCTCAGCCAGACACACTCTTACCTGACAAGATCCCACCTCTGTATGCCAAGAGTGGGACCTGAGAGTACTCCAGCAGTTAAATAATGTGTGTTTTGACAATTCTGCCCTGAAGTTGACTTAGGGGCTACTCCTGAATCCCAGAGTTTCTACAGCTAATGGAATGAGTCTTACTGAGCCACTGGCCTCTTATTCATCAAGACCTGAAAGAGCAGGAAACCTGACAGATCTGGCACAGCAAAGGAGGTAACAGTAAATAAAGGCGAGAAAGGGAGCAAAAGGAATCCTAGTGTGCAGGAGAAAGTATTATGAAGAGAAATTTGGCACAGGAGGTACAGGGAAAATTCAGTTCTGCCACATACATTAGGTATTATTTATTTTATATTAGTCTATTATATATATGATACGTATTCTATATCAAACCAGCAATAATTTCACGAGAAGATTTTGTCTCATTGTATTTGAATTAGTTTTCCCTAAGAGATATTCTGGGAGAAGAAGCTGGGGGGATTTTGGTGGGTGGAGAGAAGGAAAAGGGAGCAATTTTTCTGTAGCATGAGAAAATTTTCCCTAAAAGTTGTAGTTTATGTCATATCGATATATATAAGGCTGTTGCCGACTAGGACAAAGTTTTAACTTTTAATATGTGTAAATAGTTATATCTATATCTGTATGGATATAACTTTGTATACATAAAAAGTTTTAAAGGATATATAAAGATACATAAAGATATATATTTTTAATATAAATAACATAAATAATCTACCTATCGATCTATATAGAGATACAGTTATAGATTATATAGAGATATATACATAGGTATAAATGTACATATTTATCTTGGTTAAAAATCCATACTCATAGTCTTTAAAATACATTGCAAAATTAAGGCAAGTTTCCTTTACAAGGATAGTCATAGGACCAATATATAGATAAAAGCAACACTTTCTTTCTGCCTGAAGCTTTTCACAATTCACCTTCAAAACATCTGGCACTGATCACACTAGAAAGAAAAACTTAACCATATCAAGATAAAAAGCAGCTAAAAGACTTTATATTCAAGGGTTCTGCTTTCTAGATTCAGTGTGCCTTCAAGTCAAAAGAGCATTTCCACTAGCATAAGACTGAAGGCATTCTTTGACCCTTAGTCCAGGCATTTTACAGTATTCAGGGCTTTGACATGGTACTCTTGCATTGTCAATGGAACTGTAGCTATATTTCGCAGAAGGGATTGCTAATATTAACCTAACCCAGATGCTTCTATTTACTTTCCTTACAATGACAATACTTTCAAACTGATGATTCATTTGACTATAGATATGAGTTTTCCACTTTTAAACTAGCCACAGATTATAATATCTAATCATGGATGTGGAGTATTTTTCCAGCCGTTTTAATTCTGCACATTTGCAAGACAGCTTTAAGTCTTCTCAAAATTCCAAAGAAGCACTAGGAAAAATTGAAATAGTAAAATACAATAGGAAACACTCAAAGTTTTGTGGATGTTATTCTTTATATCGAAACATTATGTAGAGATTTACAATCTTTTTAACCAATATCAGAAGCACCTTTAAGGAGACACTTTGGTGTATAGTCTGATTGTTTATTTATTTCATAAGTTGTGTCAATACTGGTCAGCTGCTGGGCAGTATGATTTGAATGATCTGGCAAGTTAAAACAAACATGGCAGCTTTTGATGTCCTGGTGGGTCTTCAGATTTTATAAGACTAAGAGTGGTTTCTGATACTGCCGGAACCATTTAGTCAGTTGCAGATGCTTCTGTGCTGTTTTTAAAGAGAGGGATAGATTTGTTCATTAAATAATTGTGCATTATCTAAGAAAAGAATTTGCTGTTACATCACATAAGGCTCAAGAAATTCCAGTCCATTAGTAACTAAGGAGGATGCTAGATGACATACACTAAATGTATTTTAAAATCAGGTCATGGATAACTCATTTCAACAGATTCTTGAAAGTGTTGACCAAGGAGATTTCTGCTCTGATAATGTAAAGTTTTTAACGATTTTTTAATCATGAAAGAAAGCACAAAAGCATCGACAAGTGAAGAATAAAAAGAATGAAGGAAAACTAATTCTGGACAGATTGTGGTAGCTTGTATGGAAAATCAGTCCTACTGTCAGAAATTTGTATGCATTCTCAGGGGAGATCTGGTGGGTGAAGCTAATCACATTACACTTTGTGTCATGAACACAACTGCTATATATTCAAAAGGCACCCACATGCAAACAAAGATAGGAGGCTGCAAAGAAAACCATCCATGAAAACGGGAGACTGGAAAAGTCCACAGTCATTTGTAAGTTCAACTCTACAAAAACCTGACCTGCCAGGGAAGGGCTTTCTCACCAGCAAGGAAGTCCATGAGCATTAGTGATGTCAAAGGTTTAATTCCTAACCTCACCCTGTGCATGCAATTTATGCGCTTCTTACCTTTGTTCTCACTACAGAGCAGAGAGGATGTTTCTTTCATATCTAGTTGCTTATTCAGATCAAACTTGGAAGAACGTACTCCGGGCTCAACCTTCCTCTTCAATTTGTTTGAAACTTGATGGGGTTTCAAAAGGAGTACGCAGTTATTGGGACATAGTAATTGAATAAGATTTACTTTCTTAGGAAAAAAAAGAGAGATAAAAGAAGAGAATTCCCACCAGCTGGTCCCAATTGATCACATGCTAAAGGGTTAACAACTAATTGACCAAACCAGTTGCCACTGGGACATGGCGACTGGAAGGATGCACTTTCAGTACACATGGCATGCCTTCAGTGTAGTGGACCTAAATATAAAACAAGTGCTGTACAAATCTGTGAATGATGAAAGCATTGGCAGAGCTGTAAACAAGGAAAGAGCAATCACTGAGCACAGTCTGTATCATTTGACTCATTGGACACATTCCTACAAAATGTGTTTTAATACAGTTGCAGCAAAAATGCAGGCCCTACCAACCGAAGTGAGAATTTCCTTCTGGAAAATAATAACTCTAAAAAGGAGTTATTATAAGCAGCGTAATGCAGTGGTAAAATGGGTAAATTTATAAACTCAAACACGTTAAAGTGCTCTATAGAATGTGAGGATAAAGAATAGCAGAAAACAGTTGCTATAAATTGGAACAGAACTAGAGAAAGTCAAAGTAGAAGTTAGGAGTATACTTTTAATAGTGAAAATGATTAGCAACTGGAATAAAATATTTGAGTCTTCTGTTGGAAAAACTTCTATAGCTTCAGGGAGACTTTGGCTTGGATTAAGTCAGAATTCAATTAAAATTAATTATTAGATGAAATTGGTAGTCACTGCTTTTTGCAATGGCTGCGTGTCTGTGTGAGCTGTAAATCTGATCCTACACTTGTTGCAGTTAGTTTCAAGTTGCTTTCATGATTTGCTGAATAGGAATGCCATTTCTCTGCTTCCCTCAGCAGAGTAGAACCCTGACATGAAGAATGCAGTGGCAAAGCTCTGGTCTGAGTAAATAAACACAGAACTCATGAAAGGGGTTTCAGAAATGATGTCAGAGAAATATGGGATCCCTAATTTACTCAATAATGTTGAGAGCTGTCATAAAGGAGACAATTGCTCCTGAAAAAGTAGAAACAGCAGCAGATCGTGTGTGAAATAAACGGAAGACAGGGTATGAACCAGAGCTCTCCTATTTCTGACATGTCAAGAGGGTGTCCTCGGGATTAAAAGGGATGAGGTACAGCATCATTTCTGCACACAAAATGGGATTATTCCTTGAATTCCAGAGAATGAAAAGAAAATGGCATCATGATTTTGAGGAAGGCTGTGTTGGTGCCAAGGTGTTGTAAGCAATCAACTTTAGATATTTTAAATTATTGGTTTTTTTCAAAATGGAACTCATTAGTGTTTTCTGAAAACTAATATCCTTGAATGTAGTGTGTGTTCAATAACCAAAAGTGAAGCACTCCTCTAACTTCTTCGAACAGGAATGCTCATCATTGATGAGTTATTTCAGTAACTCTAGTCCTTCACTATGTATCAACCACTTGATTAAGATATCACACAAATTAATAAATGCATCTGAGAAAAAAAGGTTAATTAAAATAATACAAGAAAAAATGAGGGAAGAAAGGAAAAGGGAGATCTACTCATGATGGAGGACCTCAATACCTTGTAAGATGGGCTTTTGGTTCATGTACAAAAGTGATGAAAATCTTAAGACAGAGCCTCAGTTTCACCCCAAAATCTCAGGAAAGACAATACAGCAATATGTAGCTTTTAAGATCCAGCACCTTCTTTGGTTTGAGTTTCTTTTACAAAATCTGAATAATCCAAGTGTTCTTTTTTTCTCTCAGGATTTCAAAATCGTCATTAGGAGAAAATCACAGAAGCTCTATGTTGTAAAGGAAGAATTTCATCAGTCTAGGCTCCCCATTAACATCCTCGACTAAGCTCATCTGCTTGGGCATTAAACCAGTTAAAGAGGATATTTGACTATGTCAATAGAAATGAGTTTAAATTGAGCTATCTTCCTCTACAGTCCTTCGACAGTTCTTAGGTGAATTGCAATAAATGATGATAGGGCAATTATAGTCTGCTGTTTTACCGGATGTCTCCATTTCTCTGAAATATTATTTTGCTCAGTTTTATAACCTTTGGCTCTCTAAATACCGAGAAGAACTAGTGTGGCCAGTTACTCTTTCCTCATTATTCAAGAACTATTCCCATGTCACACTTTATATCGGCTACTGTACTCCTTACAGGAAATTTTTTCTGTTATGCAAAACGATAATATTTTTATTCAAATGTAAAAGATTTTACTGTAAATGTAATAATATTATTTGGTTCTAGTGAATGATCCAGAAGGCACAGTACATATAAAAGAGCCCTCCTTTCCCCTTTCTTGAAATAAGATGATTTGCCGTAATTGGCCTGTTTCTTCTGGTCCTGCTTGGGGAGGATCTAGCTGATGGAACAGTATCAGGGCTGCCACTGTGACCTGGTCTATATTATCATTTCAGTCATTTCCCATAAATCTTTAGGAGATAACAAGCAGCAGAAACACACCTCCCATTATGGATCAGAGAACTGTCACATTTATTCACAAGTCAGAATCAGTGTTAGCAGATGAGATGACACCGGTGCGAAATCATCGCACAGGGAAAAAGATTTTGAACATTCTTAACATGACATGTCCTGACTTCAGCAAAGAAGCTTTGAAGTAATCAAGAAAGAAGGGAGAGGAAAGAAAAGGAAGTGTCCTGTGATGCTTTCCCTTTCCTTTGCACTGAATGAATGTCACTTTTATGTGGTGACTGTGAGACACTGTATGCAAAGAACATTTGTCCACATATCGTAGCATTTCAGAGCACACAGTAAGGGAGAAGCACTGCAGAGCACCCTCCTTTGGATCCCTTCTCTTCATTCAAAGTGAGCCATGGCACAGTACTTATAGCTGTGTGCTGAGATTTTCTTTTTTGGGTTGGTTGGGTTTTTTTCTCCTTCCTTTCTTTTTTTAATTTTTCTTTTTCTTTTCCTTTTTCTTTTCCTTTTCCTTTTCCTTTTCCTTTTCCTTTTTCTCTTTTCTCTTTTCTCTTTTCTCTTTTCTCTTTTCTCTTTTCTCTTTTCTCTTTTCTCTTTTCTCTTTTCTCTTTTCTCTTTTCTCTTTCCTTTTCCCTACTCCATTTTCAGGAATGAAGGTGGAAGCCAAGCTGGATAAGATGCTTTGGTGATTTGCCCCTCAAAATAAGTTTAAGAAACACTTCAGTGTGGCTCTCCATGATAGCTTAGCAGAGCTTTGGAAGCAAGTTGTCGCTTGAAGAGCTAGTAATTAAGTGATCTCAGAGAAGCCTCAAAAATTCATTGTAGCAAATGAAAGCAACTGGGGAGAGGGAATAAATACTATTAAACTCTTCAATATTATGAGCCTAAGAACATCATTTCCATGAAGGAATTAAAACAGTGAGCAGATATCCAGTTTCTCTGAAATCAAGCATCAGCTCTTTTACAGAACTGCTGGTGAAATAAATCTATTTTATTTTCTGTTCTCAGAAAATAGTAGTCACTTCCCTGCAGCTCTCTTCACACAGCATTTCTGGGCAGTGCTGTTTGTTCAAACATGTAGAAATCAATTTACGCATTTATAAACCTAGAAATACAAGCAAGAGCACAGCAAAAAGTATTTCTGCATGTGCCCATATCTAACATTTTGTTTTGAATACTGTTAGGAAAACATACAGATTTTCCCCAATAATGCATGGAAATTGCTGCTGTTGTTAATAAGGTCTGCATGTGTATTTTGGTATAAATCACCTCCAACCAGCATGGAAATATACAGGAGTCTTATTTATGTAGGACAAAACCAAAATAGCTTCCACCTTTTATTGCAGCCACAGTATGTGGGGGACTCAGGTTGAAAATTAAATTGCCACTTTAGGCATAAGTCTGTTTTACTACATAATACAGAGATGAATTTATGTAGGTTTAAACCTGATACTCCATTATCTATGGAGATTAAATAAGTTGCCAGTAAATAACTAGTTCTTTACTACGCCATCTAAATTATGGACAATTATGTTGATTCGGAGATCAGTAATTCTTTTTTTTCCCCCAAAATGATTTATAATCAGCAGAAATTGTGGTTTTGCTATGGTTGTGTAAAGTATCGGAGCTAACCTTTTACTTACAAAGACTGAACCATGCAAGAAACTTTATGAATATCTTTATTCAAAATCTGAAGGCCTAATCCCCCAAATCCCATTAACTTACTAGTACAAACAAATGTAAGTGTCAGGAATCTTGTCATTCCATGCCTCAGAATGTAGTGGCACACGCATTATGGCTTTAGAGATACTTTAAATACTAAATGGGAAAAAAAAAACCCAACCAAAAAAGACCATACCTGCAGTACAGCTGGAAGCAGTAGCCTGACTGCTCTGAAGAACTTTCATCATAATGAAAGAGTAAACAGACTTTTATTGCCTGCAAAAACCAACTGCCCAGTGTAAAAAACCATCACTTATGTGCAGTCAAAGTTTTCCAAACACAGAGATCCCGACCAGCAGGAAAAACTACTACCAGTTCTTTTTTTTGTTCTACTTACTTCTGCACCAGCTCCTCAGTGTGCAATAAAGAGCTCTCACTAGCCTTGAAATCTGTTTTATTAAATTCCATAAACAAAGTGAAAGGTAGTCTGGGGCGATAGCACTCCCTGATAGATATTTACGTGCACAATAGATACTGCTAAATCATCCAAGTGAGGTGTGACTTATCTCTGCAGCTTTAAACCTTGACATTTAGCAGGACTGAACAAACAGTACATGTACCTCAAGTATACAGGATTTATTGTTTTCATCTACTTAGGTGTCCACTTTATGTGAGTCTCTTATTAAAATATTACTGCAAACACCTAAAGCCTCAGAACAAATTCTTGAGATGTCATCTTGGGTTTTGAATATTTGCTGTTTAAGTGTAGTGTTTGACGTATCAAATACATCCTATCTAGAGATGCCTTTTCTCTAGAGTTTTCAAATTGTAATAGGTCTGTTCTTTATTTATTGATGCCCTTGCTTTCTGTCTCCAGAAAAGGAATGCGCACATAACTGTAAGCCATCATTTTTATTTCAAAGGCATGGCTCTGTATTGATAACACATTCAGACTCACCAGAAATACCTGAGGTGACTGCAAAACCCTGTTGATCACTTCTGAGATACTGACTCGCAATCTATTTTCCCATGTAAAAGGCTGAGTACCAAGTGGATCCTCATTTGAGAGAACAAAAAACAAAGGATGGCTTTTCCAGGTTAGGCCAAAGGTCTATTTAGTCTCATAATCCAACAGGGTCCTCACTCTGTTGTCTCCAGAGAGAGCAGCGTGAGCAACACCCAGCAGGGCTTTGGTCCTATGCTGAACTCATTGGCTCTATTTTTCTCATTTTTTTAGAAATATTAATCACATTTCATGTATCTCATTCAACTTACATTCTAATTACACTTTCTAGCTCTAAATCTAAATTTCCAGAGTTTTGAAAGAGACAAGGTAGTCAAGAGGGAATCACTGTTCCTTTTCAGTGTTATATATCAATACAGTGGGACTAAATAGAAGCTCTCTGATAAAATATTTTTCTGCATAATTCAGTGATATAAGGAACAAACATTCCTGGACTTATTTTGGGGGAAAAAAATGTACATGATTTGGTAATTAAACTCTGAAACACGGAGCTTTTGCACAAGGAGCTGTCACTTAAATTCAAGAAAATGTATTACCGTAATTTCTTGTACTTAAGCAGGTATCCTGCTTTTTAAATCTAAAAAGAGAAGGAAATATCACCAAGGCTTGTAATGACTCACTTTATCTGTTTTACACCTTTAAAAGAAACTAAGTCCTTCTTGCTGCACAGTTGGTTGCTGTTGTATTTTCCATTACAGTTTAGTGAAAAGATCAACAGAAAACAAATGAATTGCATAGACTCTGTGTTTTCATGTGTCCTTCTCCTCATGAGAATTTTGTTGTTGTTGAAGAACATAAAATAGAAGTTGAGGAAATGCTATCAGGAAATACTCAATTGCATTTGTATTGATGTCTATGTGAATGGGACACATGGGACCTAGTACAGTGCATAGGATCTACATTATTAAACTACAAATATCTGTACTGCTGTTGTCTGCATCTGAGTTAGTCATCCTACACTTTCTTTATTACTACTAATAAGAAAGAGACACATTTGACCTATTTTGGGTGCCTATGTTAGACTGATCTGTATTAGGTTTCAAAGGGATTACAGAGCTTCTCCAAACTGGTGCAAATAAATATCTTAACAGTTAACAGGCCATCCGGGTTTCAGTGATGATCTTCTGTTTTGCCAATTAGTAGGCCCAGTAAAAAGGACACAGCCAGCAGCAGACCAACAATCCAGTACGCAGGTTCTATTTCACATAAAGGGGTCAGTATATAGAGGATTGTTGGGGGTACAAACAAGTCAGATAGATCACGAATACCAGACATCAACCCCAGCGACCCCAGGAATGACACAATATTGCTCGTAACAGATGGAACAAACAGAGACACGCAATAACCCACAGAGCAAATGGGAGACAACCAGGTGAACAAGGCAGTTACATATGACAAAAGTAACCCCGTGTTGCCTCCCCACAAAGCCCGCATTTGAATGTGCCAGACCTGACTGGGACCCAGTTCCATGAGGAATCAGGAGGTCCTTCCCCAACAGGAAACTCTGTGAAGTGCGTCCACTCCACAGACAGACTCTCCAGCCCTTCCTGCACGTGGGCCCAGCTTTTATCCCCAAACAGGACACCTGGCACTCATTTACCCAATGCAGGGCACCTGGGGCTTGTTTACCCAAGGGCTTTCCTTGCAAGGCCGGCTGCACCCTGGAGGAAAGCCAAAAGGTAAACTCATCCCCTCCTCTTAAAGGGCTGTGGGAACCACCCATATGTCAACCTTAACTCAGGGCTGGGGGTTCAGACCCCAGCACTTCATCTTCCTATTCTTTGAATGAATACATGGAAGAGAAAAAATAAGAACAAAACAGAAAAACAGAAGGTGTGAGAATGACTGAGGAAAATTTTGTTAGAATCAATAACCTTATATATAACAAGTAAGTTTCTGCACAAGAAAATTGGCTTTTTTCCATTAAGAAACAATGAATCAGTTGAAAAAAAAAGTTATGTGTACATAAACACTTACATGTACATATGTACATAAGCCAAGGACACATTGTTGATACACTGAAGAAAACTAGGACATTCTCCTGTGTGTTTTGATGATTTAAAAAAAAAAGAGGTAAAAACCAGTACCATCTTCTTGCTCTATTAGTTACAAATATCCAACATCTATTATTTTAAGTTCCTTGGAACCATTTCATTTCCTTCCTTTAGCGTTGTGCTGGCACAGAAACACATCCATGGCTTACCAATTGGCTCTTAGTCTTTTCTGCAGTGTAGGTTAAATCCAGTGAGATCATTTCACTCTTGTGGAATAGGTTTGAAACACAGCTGTCTTTTTCATGTTCTCTTTGTAGTTTGTCTCATTTGCAACTCACATTTTAAATCCAGAGTTATCTTGCCAGAAGGGATTTTTCTAGTATCTCAGATACACAAGACCATAAGTGTCCTTGTGGGAATTGCTTTTAAACACCCCCTTCTCCATATCAAATTGCCAATTTCCCTCTGGAGCCTTCTCACAGTGGAAACTTCCTTACAGGATCCCATGAAGGAGCCTGGCTGGTTGTGTGTGAATGATGTGGGGAAACTGCTCTAACAGCATTTTTTTTTCTGCAGAAGAACCACCTCAAAGAAATTTAGGATGCAGAATGATTTCAGGAGTAACTACAGGAAGTAAATGGTGTTTCAAGCCACAGGGAGGAAGAGCTGGGCAATTGAATAGGTGCCTACCCAGCCTCAGGCCTCTGGAGACAATGCTGTTTGTAACTCCCATGTGCATTAGTGAAACAATCCAATATCTGTTCTGTAAGTATTGCCACTGTTTCTCACAATTAAATGGGTTTTGCTTCCCTCTCCATCTGTCATATCTTTGGTGCAATCAGCAAGAACCATGCAGGTATTTTAAACAATGAAACCCACATTGTCTAAAAAGGCCAAAATCACTTCTAGAATCAAAATTCTGGCTTCAAGTCATCTTGTTTGATGTTAGATCTGGTGTCACACCTGACATCACTAGCCTCTTGTACAGTGTATGTTTAAATTTTACAGCTTTCAAATACAGGTTTCACATCCCACTCTAATCTCTGCAATGAGTTTAATGTTTCAGGAGTATCAGATTGATAGCCTTGGAGATTCAAGTCCTATCCAAAGCATAGCAAATGTTTTCAACTAAGTGGTAGAAGACTGAGTTATTAAAACTTACACTTCTGCAGCTGCACAAGCTTGCCCACAATCTTCCTTTAATATAGCTCAGACCTGTGTCGGAGGAAGGCATCGGCCCTTCACCAATTGCAATGACCATACTGATGTCTCAGTGTTGTGAACACCTGTCCCTTTGTAAGCCAATCTGCAATATTCAGTTCATTTCCCTTAATGACCTATGGGCATTACTAAACACAGCTGGATGCAACCAGTGATCCGGAAACAGAAGGTTTGCTAGCCTCTTATGAATAGCCTGAGGCACCCTGCTCTTTTTGGTGATGTTTATATAACTGTAAGTTAAGGTTGTCTATTCAGTACCATGGTTCTTTCACCTTATACCTCAGGCCACTTCACCATGCAAACCACAATGCAGAACTCAGTCGCTTTAGAATACAAAGTCATTTCCAAGCTTTCAAATACCTGAATTTTCAGTTTCTACAACACAAAATTAAAATTCTGAGTAGTCAACAGGATTCCACAACGACAGAAAGGGCAGGCCACTGTTCCTTGCTAATGCCTCTTAAACTCTTGTTCGATATGAGATAAATAAATAAAACTCTCATAAAAGTGACAGTTACTGTCTCAGAGACAATCAATGACCTCTTGTACATTTTTTTTGTGAGCTAAGGAATCTCCAGAAAGACAAATTCAGTATGGTACTCTGAGAATGTATATTTTTGCTACATTTTTTTCAGGGAGAACATTCACAAATCCGCAAGCCTCATTCACAAATCCGCAAGCCTGTTTGTTGCTGTTTTTTATATAATATTCATTGTTCTATAATGAAGAAAAATAAAAACAGAAAAAGAAGTGATATTTTTTATTCTTTAACCAATGAAATTCACACCATTTCAAGGAGCTGTGTTCAAACCTTAGTCTTAATCTAAGGTGTGTACAAAACTTTTAGTGAAATATGTCTGCAAATTTTGTGAATGTATTGTCATAAGTTTCTGAGTATCAAGACCTAATCATTAGACAGAAACCAGATCCCTTAAAGCAAACAAGAGATGGATACAATATAAAATGTACTCAGCTACAAATCTCTCCTGTATTCTGCAGGAGCCGTTTTGTTAACATCAGGAGGGGACCTGAAGTAGCTTGAAAGGGTAAGATTTCCATGTGGTTATCTCTTTTCTACTGATAGCCTAATCTTTATTTTCCCACAGTCTTTTCCCTGCCACAATATCATATTACATCACTTTTGAGGAGTGTGGGTCTGTACCAGTCGTACTGCGTACTCAAGTCAACCTCTGAAAACCAAGCAGGTTTTGGTCTTTTTCTGCTTCATTTTCTAGTAAGTCTAGTATTGTGTTGTTATTGTGATAAAACTTCCGAAAAAGATATACAAAGATAAATAGAAAGTATTAAGAACTTGCATACTTACTAGCAACTTACAGACAAAACCAATGAGAAAAAAGTATATGGTTTATGGGATCATTTTTCTTTTTTCTTCCTGGAAATACTGTAAGAAAACCAGACCACTTTTACTAGCAGAGAGTCTAGCTTCTGAAGATTCCTTGGTTACAACTGTTCCCTAGGAAATTCATGTATCTCAGGTGGAGGATAATACTGAACTTTCATCTTCCAGAAAAGCACACAGCAGCGTGGGCAAAAGGCTCTCCCATTTCTGAAGGGGCAAAGGTACTTTTATGCAGCATTTCAGGACTTCAGGAGGACACTGCACAGCAGGGAATACTAGGTGCATAAAATTATTTATTCAAGATTATTTCTGGCATCTAACCCTCTGGACTTATTCCCAGATTTCCTCCTTAATATTTCAGGGTTTTTTTGATATATCAAATACTGTGCTGCATTATGGGAAGGCACTGCAAGAATTCGTGAGGTCCATTCCAGGGTAGATGAGTATTTCATTGGGTTTCTAGCTTAAGTATAGATAGAGTACTGTCACCCACTGCTTTCTCCTGTTCTCCATAGCATATCACTCATCACTCAGTGTAGAGAAGAACCAAGAGCTGGGATTCCGATTTTCTTTAAGCAGGCAGATGCCTCTAAGTGAAGTATTGCAGTCATATGCAATTTAGAAACCGCTTTCATCTACACCTAGTCTTTTACATTTTACAAAGATCCATGCATGGAGTCTATGAAACAGAAATAACTGAATTTGCTAATCATAATGACTAGGTGAACCACAGACACAAGCTGAGCTGAGCAGCAAAATAAACTAAAATTAGCAACAGCATGCCCCTGGCCTAGGGCAACATCCAGCTGATGAACAGAGACATCTGGGACCTCATCCTCACTCTACATTCTGTTACCCAAACAAATTAGTTATGTCACTTGTACAGCAGTAGGGACAACAGCCACCTTCTGGAGCACCTGCACTGCCATTTCTGCGTGGTTTTGCTTCTTTGTGGTCCCAGTTCGCCTGCCTGGATTTATTCATCAGGAGATCATACAAATACTGGGAGAGAGTAGTGGAATAGATGTTATTACATCTATCCCTGATAATCCACCTAAAGCTCTTGTATTTGCTCTTCAGATGATCTATAAAGGCATTTCAAAGGATCTATATGGCGATGTTTTGATTCATCAGCTTCCCTTCAGCTTTTAATGCTTTTCCTGCTTGCCACAGATTAACACTCTCCCTCTCTTGGCTGTAAATGCCATAACATAGCTTTTTATAAACTAATCAATATTTAATCATTGTAATACTTTGGAGGTTAAGAGAGGTTCAGACATGGAAATTATATTGCACTTTCCTGATATTGAAAAAACCTCACTTTGACTCTGTGGGATTAATAAATCATTTTATTCCCATTATAACAAGGAATCCAAATTATGTGTAGACTATGGGAATTACCCAAGCTTATGTAATACATCAGTAGCAGAGTAAAGAATCAAACTGGCAAGAACCTGTCCTGCAGGTTATTCTCAGTGAATTAGACCAATCCTGTCTGTGTGTATGTTTCAAGGTTTATAATCTCAGATATGAACTGTTATTGTAAATTGGCTATTCGTTTTCAGCCCCTCTGCATTTTTCTCCATTTAATATGACCTAGTTAATCATATTAATTAAGATGAAGAGATGGAAGCACTCACAGAAGAAATATGTTAATCTTGCTGTGCATTAACTCATCAGGTAATGGTGAGCAGCTGGTCAAATGACCAGAATTTGACTGACGCTACTGTCACCAAGTGTCTAATGCTGAAGAAGCAGCATGGAGTCCTTAGAAGGAAAAATGAACATTTCAGTAGCAGAAAAACTCACCAGTCTAACAAGTGGAAAATTTTTTCACTCCAGGAAAATCATTTCCTTAGAGGTGATATATACAGGTCACTCTCTTGTCTTGGAATGGTAGTTCTAAGCTAATGCCTTCCAAGTAGGTCGACCAAAAGACAGGCATCCAGTTTTCACGTCTTCCTTGTCTTTTCCTTGAGGTTCCCTGAGGACTCTCAGTGAAAAATTAGGAGCCTAAATAGAAATTAGGTACCTGTCTTTGTGGATCTCAGCCTTAACCAATAAGTTTTTACTGAGTCTATATACAGCCTGTCGATGGTAGCATCAATCACCTCTCAATTTAGATTTTGAGAGCAGGAAAAGGCATTTAACTCCTCCACCAAACCAAATGTCATTACTAAGCCAGAAACGGTGTATTAACAGTTAAGATACTCCTCATGTATTGTAGTTTATGGTTTTCAATACATGAAGCCTAGTTTTTGCTTCATGCACCTGCTATTCCTTTTCTTTCCAGTTGGTCTAAAACTAGTTTTATCCAGTGACCACCTTACAAAAGAGATACATTTATATCTCCAGTCTTTTGGGGGCATATATTCCTTTTTCAAAGCTCGACTGAAAACAAAAGTAAACAATTACCAGATAAATGTAAAAGTTTGCTTATATTTCTCCTTTTCATCTAGCCATCAGCTCATGAATAAATGGAAAGACTATTTTCCAGTAAATGCTTAAAGAAACTGATTATTTAAATATACATGTAAAGGCTCTAGCTGCAGCAGTAATGAGGCAGGGACTATACAGCTGTGAAGGTTCATTCAGGAATAAAATCTTCATGAAAGCTTTCCTGAATAGCTATGAAAAATGAAATGCATGTACAGGAGGAAAAAAAAAAGAGAACACGAAGACAAAATTCTCTTCAAGAATTTATTTCAGTAGGTTTCTCTGCCTCCTCATTAGAAAATGTTGTGCTATCTGAAATCTACTGCTTCCCTCAAGCAACAGAATTTAAAGTGATTCTGCTGCAGGATGGAAGCATTTAACATGCTGGTTAGAGCATTTGCTTCTTTGCATTGATTAGAAATGGTGTATTAATGCTCCTACACAACAGATTACCTGAGGTTATTTAGGGTTAAGGTTACACTGCCTCCTAGGATGATAATTAACTAGTCAAAAAAACCCAGCTTTTGTTCTCATCTTACTTAGTCTCATCTTCCTTTTTATAATGAGATTCTTATCCCTCTTTCAATTATCTCTGCATACAGTTTGCCATTGCCGCGTAACTTTCCTAACACATTTAACACTTTGCCCAATGCATTTTCTCCCTAGTTTTTTCAACATTATGGAATTAGTTGAAGGGGGCAAGAAGCCCATTATGTCCATTATTTGGACCTTTTCAAAGGTGCAATTAGCAGACTTTTCAATTTTTTCTTTCTCACAAAAATGTGTTTAACAACTCTAAGCAATTGAACTGTCCTATTAAATGGTATCTCCTTTAGTTTACAAACAACTCAGAAAAGTTATTGCATTTGTATGATAACTACAGTATTAATGCATGTAATGCAGTAATTTTCCTGGACTGGTTTCTTAAAATCTTCCCCAGTGGCTTCCGTTTAGCATTTTGGAATAGTTTATTTTATATGAAAAATTCACGGAATAAGATTTAGGAGGAACAGAAAATCCAGTGCAAGTGAAGACCATCACTGAAAATTAAATAAGGTGAAGCATTGCTGTTTTCTATTTTGCTCACACCTTTGCAGAACAGGTGCAGGAACCCAACCATTTTTCAGAATTATTGTGTCCAGGAAAATAAACCTGTTGAATGTACTGCACTTTGTGGATGCCCCATCACTGGAAGTATTCAAAGTCAATGTCAGCGATGCCCTGTCATTAAAGGTGTTCAGGCTCAAGTTGGATGGGCTTTGAGCAACTTGATATAGTGAAAGATGTCCCTGTCCATGGCACGGGAGTTGGACTAGATCTAGATAATTTTTAAAGGTCCCTTCCAACCCAAATCATTCTATGATTCTATGATTTTGCTATCCAAAACATGAGCTCTAATATTCATATGAGAATAATTCTGACCATTCCTTGTTGTCATGTCTACTCTCCCAAGCAAGAATAGAAACAAGTTGAAGAGTGAAAAAACAACATTTCAGCTATTAAAAAATTAAAATAATGCATCTGCTAAATGTCTTGATTTTCTTGAACATTTATCTTCCCTCTCCCCCCTCCTCAGTGAATTTTCTTTTTTCCTCAAGACAAGAGGACAACTTGCCTCTGGTAACAATGCTGATCTTTCCAAAATTTGCTAAGTATGCTCTGAAATCTGAGATGCTGAAAATATTATCTAAATCCTTGAGAGCTAGAAAAATAAAAATAAAAACCCAAACAATATTGTTTCTGCAAAGTTCAAGTGTCTTATACGCAATGCATTGGCAACAACATGAATGTAGATCACTACAGATAAAAAGTTCTTTTGAAAGATACTGAATAATGTGGTTGCCTAGACAGCAGGGACTGCACTGATTGACCTGAGAGGTCTTATTCAGTCTAACATCCTCCATTCCTATGAAAAGAGAACACTAGTAAATGAATATTGAGGTTTCATTGTTTGGGATTCAGAAGTGCTATTGCACCTCAGTAAAGCAAGACAGCACTTTACTGAAGCTTCCTGAATTATAAAAAAATACTGTGGTAGCTCATGTTGTTCCTTTAAATCTAGAGCAAGTATTTGTTGAGTTGAATCTGCTAGGAAAAAAAATGAAATGACCCTTAGGAAAACATGTGGCAAATTTAGCTAAACTGCTGACTTTCCCTTTCCAACTGCTTTGAAAGAGTTAATTGGTTTATATTACATTAAGCATAGTGAACATGGAGTAATAAATCTGTGAGTTTTGTTCAATTTCAAACAGATACATGTTTTCCTCACAGAGAAGGTTGCTAAGGCAGGCAGGATAAACTGAAAACTCATCTATGCAAAGACCATACAAAGAGACATACAAGCATTTTGCCTATTCAAAAATGTAGGCAGAAGAGATGAGAAATATTTATAACGTGTCTCAAACATGAATATTCATTCTAGAGTAACATCCTTTTTGGTTATAATTGCAACTTCCTTTACAGCTAATTAGCCAAATCCCAGCTTCCCAGACTTTCATAGTATGAATACAAGTTTCCATCCCTCAGTTGCATTCAGAAGAACAGTAAAAAAAATTAATACAGCTTAAATAAAGCCATACATTTTGTAATAAATAATGTAGGCCATGTTTATAGGGTAGAGTAACCTAGATGACAATTACTCTGAAAGAGATTAGAAGATCATAGTTGATAAAGTAACAGTGAGCTCTTTCAGTGATGCGGCCACAAGGAAATCAACCAAATACACACCTGGAATAATTATACAGGGTAGTGGTGAAAAGACACTGAACAACAAATTCATCTCTCCTCTGGTCAACACTGAGACCATGCTGGAATAGTGTCTGTCGTTTTACTCTTAACAAAATGAAAAATTGGAGGGAATCTCTACAAAAGTTATTTAAGAGCTAGTGGAAATTAATTACAAAATGAGATTTTGAACTCCATTATTTCAGTTTATCAATAACAAGTTATCATTGCTTTGAATAATCAGTATGAGTAAACTTATGGAGGTTTCACATTAGTAACTTATTATCCTCTTCTCATGTGATCTCCATTGTTCATATGATGGTCCAGAACAATTCAGAATCATATAGATATCCTAATTTATCAGTTCAATGTCCTCACTGAACATCAGCATGAATTCCATAATCATTCCTCAGTACAAGTGATAGATCCATAGCACAAGCCTTCCCTTTTGACAGGTAATGGAATCAAAAGGAAGTATGATATTCCACTGATTTATTTTGTATCATCTAACAAAGGGACTACCTGCAGTTATGATCTCTGTTCCAGGGACGATTCATGTATTTTACATTACAGAGTGTCCTAGGATAAAGACAGAAATAAACTTGATATCAGAACCAAATGCAAGAACGGTCTCTCACAGCTGAGGAGTCCTCTTTAGACCTGCTAGTTCAGAGTCTTTCTCTCTGATCATATAGCTTATGCATTCCCAGCTTTACAGTTGTCCAGCTTCAACAAGAATTGTGACGTGCCTCCCTAACATCTTGTAATGTAGGGCAGGAAAATGCTGGTGTGTGAGAGCTGTGGGTATTAGAGCCCTACAGGCTAAAGCAAGGTCTTCTACTTCCTCTGTGAGTACTCTTCTAATCAATAAATCATCAGAAACTTTTGTTGTCATTAACAATGGTAAACAGAGCTGTGACTTGGCTCCAACATTCTTCAATATCTTATTTGCTCCACTATTTCTTGTTGCATTTAAAGACATTAGTTGTGACACATACACCAAGGAAGCAGCTAATAGACAAGTCTTGAACTCAGATTAGTTGTATGGAAAAGCCAAAATAATATATGCAAACACAGGTGAATGGTTGGTTGCATACAGCTAAACTCTGCTGAATTATATCCCTGAAGTGCTGGGTTCTGAACCCCGAGCCCTGAATTAAGGTTGACATATGGGTGGTTCCCATGGTCCTTCAAAAGGAGGGGATGAGTTTGCCTTTTGGCTTTCCTCCAAGGTGCAGCCAACCTTGTAGGGAAAGCCCTTGCGTAAACAAGCCCCAGGTGCCCTGCATTGGGTAAATGAGTGCCAGGTGTCCTGTTTGGGGCATAAAAGCTGGGACCACTTGCAGGAAGGGTGGAGTGTCTGTTTGTGAGGTGGATGCACTTTGCAGAGATTCTCTGTTGGAGAAGGACCTCCTGACTCTCCCTGCAACTGGGCCCCAGTCAGGTTTGGCATTTGCAAACGCAGGTTTCGTGGGGGAACAATATGTGGCTACTTCTATCTTATGTGATCAGGCTATTGACTTGGTTGTCTCCCATCTCTTCTATAGGAGACTTTGTTTCTTTGTTTATTCCACCTATTATTGGTCGTCCTGTGTCATTCCTGGGGTTGCTGGGGTTGATGTCTGTTATGTGTGATCTGTTTGGCTTGTTTGTACCCCCAGAGATCACCCATATACTGACTTTCTTATGTGCAATAGAATCTGGTTGCTGGTTTGTTTTGCTTCTGGCTGGGTCCTTTGCTAGGCCTTGTGATCAGCAAAACAATCCCTAAGAATAATTCAGTTATTTTAGAATTGTTTTGCTCAAATTGTAAAGCACATTGGTCCTACAACAGGAACAAAACCACAACATATATTTGAACTAAGACTGGCTGAACAAAATTCATGCACAGACCCACTCCCACCCCCACCCTGCCCCATTTGTAACATGTTTTTCAAGGCTGGAAATTCTTAAACTTGGTTGTGTAGGCTTTTAAAATGCTTCAGTTCCTGAAGATATTACAGAGTGTGCCAGCACTGTTATTGGCAAAACACTGTGTCATACATAAGTTACTTCAGTCATGTTCATCTGTGACCTTATTGATAGTAATCTGATATCAGATGGCAAAAAGCCTCTAAGGTCACTCTTTTGTGGAGAGTTCAAGTCACGAACTCCTTCTGAAAGAGCAAGGTCAATATGGAGAGACAATATCCAGACTAGGTTAAATCACAGAACTAATCATAACATCTGGGTGACCCAGCCCAAAACAAGACTTTGATCATGACACCTGTGCAGTTGTTTACATCTGACAAAATTTTAGGATATATTATTGAAAATGTTCTGTTGAAACATGTTCAGCATTAAAAGAGAAAATATGAACATTGGTAATCCACTGCCACTTGTTCTTGCCTCTGACATACACAGGTTCTGCATCCTGTCAAGAATTCTGCTTTAACTACAGAACTTACTAAGAAAAAGCTAGAAAGAAAAAGATACTACAGCTGATATGCCAATTCCAACAAAAATTTCCATCAAGCTGCCTTGGAAAAGGTAACATCACCCATGCCCCTGTGACTGTTTTAGGGGGGAAAAAAAAAAACAGTTGTCTTTACTTTTGTATCCTTGCACATTATTTTGATATGTGATAATAGGAGGAAATTTTCCCAAATACCACCTTTGCAAAGACATTTCATAACTGGCATTAGATTAAGATTCCTTTGGAAAAAAAAAATAAAAATAAAAACTTTTATGAGGTTCATCTCTAATCAAATCACTCTAAAATTATCATAGGAGTTTCAGATTCTGTGACACTAAAGCCTGAAAGACTAGTTAAGAAAAAAATCAGTTTTACTAAAACAATGCACCCCACAAACTGCTCTGTGCTGCGTTTCACTTCCTTTCTTACAACCTTCTGTTGCCAAGGGACTGACAGCATGGTAACTATAAATATTGCCTTGAGGAATGTTCCAAGGAATGAAGTCTTAGAAATTTATTGCTCTTATATTTTTTTTTCAAAATATTTCCTAATAGTATCAGATAATGCAATGTGGATAAGTTCATTTGACTAAATGTAAATGCCTATAGCATATGCATCTACATCCCAGCTAAACACTCAAGGTAGTATGTAGTGACTAGAAAGAACTATGTACTCTCAATGGAAAGAGACAATGGCCTTTTGGAGCACAGTTCACACTATCCCAAAGCAGAAATTTAAAACATGTTGGCTGCATAACTAGGAGTACCTGCTTCCCTCATTTGAAGGGTCTAAGAGTGACCAACTCAGAGATAGATATGCAGACTTCAGAGCTCTAAAATTAGATGAGATGAGTCCCACTCTCAGTACCTAATTTCTACAGGCTATGCAAATATCTCCGTTATATGTGTTATGTTGACATTAGCGGTTGCTATGCAATTACTATGGTTATACTATTATTAAAACTTCAGCATCGATCTGGCTTAACAAAACGCCCTGTAACAAAACAATTCCTTGTTCCCAGCCTTCACATTTCAGCTAAACAAGAAATCATACCCCTAGTCACCTATGATATTTCTGAGCAAGGATGTACTGATAAATTAGTTATTTTTGCCAAGCAACAAATCTCATAATTAATGTTGCTCTTTGGGAGTTTAATTTATCCCATGTGAATTTCTGTAAAGCTAAAAATTTCTTTATAAGCCATCAGACTGCATGGTTGAACCTCAGTATATCCTGAGATAAGCGCTGGAATTCCTCAAGAGGAGTTAGTACTGGATCCAGTGTTATTCAACATATTCATCAGTGACCTGAATGAAGGGACAGAGTGTATCCTCAGCAAGTTCACTGTTGATATAAAACTGGGAGAAGTGGCTGTTACACTAGAAGGCTGTGCTGTCATCCAGAGAGACCTGGACAGGCTGGAGAGCTGGGTGGAGAGGAACCTAATGAAGTTCAACAAGGGCAAGTGTAGGGTGCTGCACCTAGGGAGGATCAACCCCATGCACAGGTACAGGTTGGGGGTTGACTTGCTGGAAAGCAGCTCTGCAGAGAAGTACCTGGGAGTCCTGGTGGACATCAAGTTAACCATGAGCCAGCAATGTGCCCTTCTGGCCAAGAAAGCTAATGGTATCCTGGGGTGTATTAAGAAGAATGTGGCCAGCAGGTGAAAAGACATGATCCTTCCCCTCTACTCTGCCATAGTGAGGCCACATCTGGAGTACTGTGTCTAGTTCTGGGTTCCCCAGTTCAAGAGGGACATGGAGCTACTGAAGAGAGTCCAGTGGAGGGCTACAAAGATGGCAAGGGGACTGAAGCATCTTTCTTACAAGAAAAGGCTGAGAGACCTGGGTCTGTTTAGCCTGGAGAAGAGAAGACTTAGAGGGAATCTTATCAGTACTTATAAATATCTAAAGGGTGGGTGTCAAGAGGATGGGGCCAGACTCTTTTCAGTGGTAGCCAGTGAGAGGACAAGGGACAATGGGCACAAACTGGAACACAGGAAGTTCCATCTGAACATGAGGAAAGACTTCTTTAGTTTGAGGGTGGCAGAGAACTAGAGCAGGCTGCCCAGAGAGGTTGTGGAGTCTCTTTCTCTGAAGACATTCAAAACCCGCCTGGACATGATCCTGTGTGACCTGCTCTAGGTGAACCTGCTCTGGCAGAGGGGCTGGAGTAGATGATCTCCAGAGGTCCCTTTCAACCCCGACCATTCTGTGATTCTGTAATTTCATGTATGTTTCAACTTCTGACACTTCTAATTTTACTGAATGATTTATACCACAGTTTTGAATATCATTTTCAATACCAAACCTGTCTCATTTGCTCCACAGAGAGAGGTGTGTCCTTAAATTTTCCCTGGCTTATTTGTTTTATGGTGTTTTTTTATTTAATCTAAAGAACAGTGTTTAAACTTTAGTTTATGCTGTTGTGCTTTATTGTATCAAGCATAACAATATCTAAATCCTTTCTGGAATTGCAGTCTTTATCATTTTGCCTCAGGGTCACTATGACTGCCACTTCCCATTTCCCAAGATATTGTGGTGTTAAACACAATGAATACTGTAAAGTGTTAGGTCCAAACTGACACTTTAGGAAACATAAAGCTGACTAGCAGTAGACACAGGCATGCCACAGATACGTACTGAGACTGCCTTGCAGGAGGTTACTCAGGGTAGAGAGTCTGGAACCTAGCCAAGGGGGAGTGATTTCTTTTGTGGTGTTTGAGATCAATAATAAACAATCCTATTCTAATTGTCTTGTTCAAAGTGTCAGTTTACCTTTGACATTACATACTGTTTCATGCCTTGGTCATTCATTTGCCACCCTTGAGGCACAGGCAATAGGCCACAGCTTGTAACAAAGCAAGACATTTTTTTTCTTGTTGTTTGCAACAGCATCATTCTGTGAATATAGGTGGGACCTAATTCATCTTGACAGTGCACTCCCAAACATGTCAAGTAATATTGCCACAATCTATAATGACACTAGATTTGTTCCTAAACATCCATTTCTGACATATAAACTTTTATATTCACCAATATACTTATGCTGATATTTACTCCCCTGTTGGTACAACAGGATCTCTTATGTAAACACTAATAACGGAGTTTATGCGTAATTTGCAGCACTTTGTGGTTCTGAGACACAAGATAAAAGTAAAAATGGCAGATAATGTATCCCTCTTTTTCTCATGCTGTCCTGTTGAAACACACTTTCTTCTCTGCCCTTTCAACCCTACATATCACGTTGCACTACACTGCAGGAGGTGGTGGTGTCATTTCTTTGTTAAACACTTTCTGGAATGCTTAAGCATGAAAGGTGTTATATCACATCAAGCCTCATTTACAAGAATACAGCAAGAAATGCAAGAAAGACATTCCAGCAGTCAGTCTAGAATTAAAAAAAAAATATATAAGATTCCAGTTCTTTATTTGCTACACAATCCAATGTGATTTGGGGAAAATTAATGAAGACTCAGGGTAAAAGTTTACCACAAATAATGAAATGACAGTGTCTAGTTGTTTGAGTTAACTTAGTATATGGTAAAAGAAGGTAACATTTAATTTGTTTTGATTCTTTTGAACTGCACACAGAACCTTTCAAGGAAAATCCAAAGATATCTAAGTTATCTTTCATTTGCCATGAACTTTGCATATGCCTGTAGAGAACCGACACATTTATGGTGAATGATTTCTTCACAAGCCTGAGCTTACAATATATTGGTGCTTAATTTTTTGCCTATAAAATTGGTGACATTTTGTGATTCATCAGGGCATTACAGGGATAAAACCACATAATGTTGATATCCACAGTTAACAGCATGGGTATTAAGTGCCCCCAACAAAAAATGCAAGTGAAGGTAGAGGCAAAGTAAGGCGGAAGGGAGACGGATATCCTCTTCTATCAGTAAATAAAGAAAAGCCTTAGAAGCTGAGTGTTCTATCTGCTGGAGAGAGCAGAAAGTAGGTTTCCTTTCATGGGCTTACTTTCCCCAAGAACAATCAAATTACACTCTGAGAGGTCTTTACAGGATATATAAAGTATAAACCAGCAGGGTAGAGGATGATGAGCAGAAAAAAGAGGGCAGGGAGAACTGCCCAGATCATAGGAACAAGTGCATGCTTGACAGAGAGGACCCTCCTCAACAGCCCTCTCCACTGAGGACTTTGTAACCAACAATGTCAGAGGTGGTATGATGCTCTTTGCTCATACTGCGAAACAGAGGAGGAAAGGCAAGTGACCCTAGGAAGAGAAGAGGCATCTACAGTAGAGCTGGAGTCATTCTAGTTAGGTGGGGTGATGGAAACTCATGGTCAAGACTATCAAACTTGGGGCTGAGATGACCTTGCCTTTGTATGCCCATACAAAAACAGGCATTGCCTGGTGTGCACCTGGGAGTACAGTGTGCCAGGGAAGAAAATAAAAATGTTGAGTAGTGTTTATTGGGCATTGTCAGAGGCTGCGAGGGAACTGACTTAAAGATAGGTACCAGCAAGTAGCATGAGTTGAAGGGTTTTTTTCATTACTAATTTCTGTGGGCTATAGCTATGTATTCCAGAGTTTCAGAAAAATTTGCTTGACTCACAATGTATTCCCTCCCGGGTTTGAGTGCAACCTTATTAACAATAATCAAGGAAGTCTTCCATTTAAATTGTGTCTTCAGGATAGATTTAGTTTTTACACAGTGCCTGGATGGTGCCTCAAGCTGATGCTTTTGGCTAATTTTAAGAGGAACTGCTAGATATTCAAACCCCTCCTGTTGCAAATAATAGCTGTCTGAAGGCTTACAGGCAGAATTTACTGGGGCTGGCAATACTTCATTTCACCTTTATGACATGTGTAAAATTCCTATGATTTGTACTGTGGTAACATAACAGCATTAAGGTAGTCTGTACAGTATTTTTCAGTTCATATTAACTTGTGAGCTTTATGACACATTTTCTTAGGTCCTTACTTTGTATTTCCCTCCTTCCCCCTTCCGGATTTTTTCTGTACCCCCTCATACATGATGCAATAAGCATCTAGCACTCTCAGAGCATGTAGAGGGTCTGTAGATGCTTTCTGTCTTTCACAGACGGTGTTTCTGTGCTAACTTTATTGCTGCCACCTTTCTTTCCTAACAGAAATATCAGAGCATATACTCATCTCATGGGGAAATATAGTAGAAACATCCAAATTCCTGTAATCCTTAAGCAGATATTAAGATACTTTTAATTGCCTAATACTTCTAATATGGCAGTCCCCCTATGTCCTTATCAGTTTCAACTCTATTTAACATCTCATTCCTACCCCAACATGCCCACCCAGCCAGTGCTGCAGTGATATATGAGAAAGTAGCCAGTGTGGGAAGAATCTTCCAAAAAGCAGAGCTTTAGTGTTAAAGATAAAAATTGACTCATCTGATTTTTTTTTTTTTGAGAAATCATGAAATTTGAGATATGAAAGTTGTGTTATTAAAATAACTGGCTTCATCTTGTCTTCAGAAATAAGATCTGCTTTGGAAATTCACTGGGTTTTGCTGTGTCTGCTGGCACATCAGAGCATATTTTGGGTCTGCAACATGGCATGAACCAGAATAAATGGCCAGAATAAATATGCAACATGTCTTCACAGGCTGGCTCACATGAGAACTCAGCAGAACTTGGCATATCCTTGACATAACATCAAATCCAGGGTTTTGCTCATCTGGAGGGTGAAGAGAAGTACCTTGGGCTGGTGGCATCCAGCTTCCACTGTAATGTATGCTCTTCTGAAAACTCTGTGTGTATGTCTTCGTCTCTAGTAAGATAAAAGAAACTTGCCAGCTAGCCCTGTTTTCTCTGCCTTATCCTTCCAGTTCTTGGCATATGACAGTGCCACCATGAAGCTGAAACAGAGGGTAATAAAGACATTAAAGGTCATAGATAAAGGACAGATAATCACAAAAATCAAACATTGATGAAACACTTGTGGCCAGGTGAATCATAACCAAAAGATTCAGATTACACTATGAAAAAATGCTTTTACTTCAACTATTCTAAAGACAACATTTGCAATCTTTTTCCTAAGAAATAAATTAGTAAAAAAGAGAAATACGAATGTTGTATTTGAGATATTGGCTCTTTCAATTTTATTTCAGATGTTAAATGTACCCTTCAGATGCTGTGGATGAGCAATTTCCAGCCTTTGTTAATTTTTGGCATGTTACTATTTTATCTTCCAAACAAAAAGCAATGCTTGTTTAGGGTTTATTAACATATCAGTTCTTTGATGAGTTCTAATGCCAAGTTCTAATATTGGTTTGGATCGACAGTACCCATATTTTTATTTTTTTTTAAAAATCCCATTTTTGTTAAATATCAAATTTAATTTAAAACCAAACAAATATAATGAAGTTGTGAGATAGGATATAACTTCAGCAATGTTGAAAGACAATAGAACAAACATTCAGTTAATGTAGAAAATATTAGTGCCACCTATTGGCCGGCAATGCAAACACAGCAAGCTATAAAGTAGAAAAAGAATGCAAAAATAAAATGCTAATTGATTTCCAAAAGTGAAACTTCCTTTCCAAAAAGTATTGTTTAGGGTTTTTTCCCTGACATTCATATATGCTTTATCTTCCTCCATGCAATCTGGAAAAATATTTATAGCAGCAGTGACTTTTAAGTAAATAATGGCGATACTACTGAAAACTACTTTTTAAATTATGAATGCTACTAATCAAAGTGGGAAACATTATTCTAAAGAATCTCACTTTATTCTAAAGATATATGTTTGTTCCGTCAGGAAAGGAAATGTATGATGTAAACTATACATCTAGCCAGATAGCATGGGATAAAGCAGATTAAAAAACTATTCATAAAGTCTTTTGGGGAGTGACACTGTTGATCATCAAAACTCACTGTAACTTCAGTCTTTTCAGCACCTTTTAAAAATGCTGAAACTATCATAGCTTATTCCAATTTGTTTTTATTTTTTCATGTGTTATGGCAAATTTTATAGAGATATTTTAACAGAAGTACAATTTATAATGAAAGATATAAAAATACTGAGATAAATTTGAAGAAAATACAATATCCTTTTGTGACCACTGTGCATTTAATACAGCCAAAGTGTGAGTACATTTATTTCTATGCTTAATATGTATACAGAAATATTGGTTTGAATGCCAGATATGCACGTGGGTAGAAGCATGAGGGTCAAATTTCACAAATCTGGCACAGTCTAACTAATTTGCTGAATCCTATGGTTCTGCCTGCAGGTTTAATAAGCACCATGTTGACTACTTCTTCCTGGTCATGAAGGAAAATTAAAGAGCCAGAACTGTAAGCCACTTGCAGTAAATCATTCCAATTTGACAGAGAACTATTGGCAAGTGCTTTATCAGTAAAAAACGTTCAAGTATTTTTGTGCCCACTTTCTAGAATTTTGTTCAGAATAGACTTCCTTGGCTTGATTATGAGAATATCATGAGGCCCTTAGTGGTGACTTGGCAGTGCTGGGATAATGGTTGGACTTGGTGATCTTAGAGGTCTCTTCCAGCCAAGGCTGTTCTGTGATTCTGTGATCTGCTGCTTCTTTTCTGTTCACAGATGATCTCTCGTAGAAGGAAATTAAATTATTCTGATATAATTTTGTCTTGAAAAATCTATGTTGACAGTTACTAATTTCCTTGTTTTCTGTTAGAAGCTCACAAATAGTTTGATTATTTGTTCTAGCATTTTTCCAGGAAGTAAGTTCATCTAATTTCCTAATATATTTTCACATTCTTTCAAGGATCACTACCACATTTGTTCCTGTTCGTCACCCATTGTCCTTGACTTTTCAGAGAGTCTTCTATCATAACTGATATTTCATCAGGTATCACAGCTAATTGAAGATACCTAACTTAGGAACAGGTTACATACTTATTACTTCCCACTTAAAGCCTTGGGCTTAAATTTTCTTCATTGTTACTAATTACTATAATACTGAACTGCCTCTCACCCTTTCAAATAAAAGTGATGCAGAAAAAAGTATTACAATATTATAATATTTTTTAATATTATATTATTTATATATATATATATGTCCATATCAGCCCTTGATTGCTTTTCCTCTTTTTTTGAACTGCTATTTAATTGGTCTTTGTCCTATTTTTTTCTGTGATGAAAGAATGATTTTTATTATTATCATGGCCTTTGGTATGAAAATCTATTGTGTGTCTTGGTAATTTTTGATTCTGTAGCATCACATTTATATAATACTTCCCTGCCCTCAGAAAGTGACCCAGCTTCACCTTTTCAGATGCTGCATGAAAAGTTCAAAATTTAACACCATTGCTCATAATTTAGCAAATCTTATACTTTCTGGTTTGGGATACTTTGCATTTAACCCTTATTATTATTCCCTTCTAATGATGTCTTAGAAGACAATTCTGAGTTTACTGAAGTCTACTTTCTGAAATCTGATGTTTTCATTTCACTAAAATGATTTATTTTCTTACTTTTTCCTGTCATAAGGCTCATGAACTCTATTATTGCATGGCTTTTCTCACTCACTGCTGTCTTTTTCCCTGGTGTTCTTGATCAGTTTCTCCCTAGTCATTACAAACAAGGAAAGTCTCTCTTTTAGTTGAGGTCTTCACCATCTGAATTCATAACTGTCACCAGTTCATTCCAAGGACTTTGTGGGCAGTTCACGTCATTTCCCAACAGAAGTACACAGAATTAAAATGCCTCAGTAGCCTCAAATTCTGTGATCCATATAACTTTGCCATTTGCTTGCAAGAAATCTTGTTTACATGACCATTTATACAGATAGTCTATTGCTCACCTCTCTATTCTAACAATGCTCATATTCTTTTTTATTTTAATTATTTTAAAGAGCCATACAAATATAGTAAAATGGCAACAATCTGTCAGTTAGAATTCATAACACAGACAATGTCCCCCAGTAGTCAGAGCAGGCCCAGACAGCACTGGGACAACTCACTGAACATTGAAGGTAGAGATGTATCTTCAAGCTCTAATTAAGAGACAAAAGCACTTGGCAAAAGATTCTTCCCAAGCACTGTTCATTGCAGAATTTTTCAGTTTGCTGCAGCACAAATTGAGTTACTTGTCTGGTTATTTATGAGGATATTATATTTGTGTTCTTAAAATCACCTTTTCCAAAGTACAATTTAAAAAAAAATTATAGGTAGATATTGCCAGGAAACAAAAAAGTACTCTCAAAGACTATTCGGTTCTTGATTTAATGCACGTTAGTAAATACAGCAAATGAGGTAAAAATCAATAGAATCTCTTCTCCTGTTATGTTTGTAAGATAGATATAGATTACCATTCAATCAAAATAAATTCCTTACATTTTAACCATTACTTCAGCTTAATAACTGTCTTGCAGAGGTTTTATTTTTTGCTGTCTAAAGTCAGAGGGAATTTTACTGCTGACTTAAACAGAGAAAGATTTCGTCCGAAGCAGTTCAGTCTAATGATTTCTTATTAAAACAGTTGAGCCTAGTTTGAGCTTTATTACATCAGACAACTGCATTCTCATCTCTGTATTTCAAGGATCTTCTATTTATACAGTTGATTCCACTGAAAGGCCACCTATTATCAAGGTGACGGAATCTATACTACAGCAGATCCCTCCTTTTTAAAGTATTTTTTAATAGAGAGTTCCATAGACTTGTGGTTTTGTGATGGGGAATATTCAATTGTACATCTTTCACCACTGCTGGCAGATATAATGTAGGGGACTGATATACAACAATCAGCTAATTGATTACAGCCTCTGGCTCAGTGCTTGCCATAATCTTCCTTTTTGCCTATCTGATTTTCACAATGCCATTAGCTTCCTTATCCTTTCCCTTCTTCTGTTAGAACTAGACAGTGTAAAGTACAAAATGCAAGTCCTTCATTTCTTTGCTTTCTCTTTCAGCATTTTAATACAGAAGGAGACCCTTAGGTGCTGTTGAGTAGTAGCATTATTTTGCTAGGGAGCTAACAGCCAGCCCAGTGGGACTTTTCAGAAGTCATTGCTATGTTGTATGGCTCCCCAGTGACGCTGGACTGCATCACTTTCCTTGCACACAGTTGGTTGGTGTTACTAAATCAGAGAAACTGCCAAAACCATTGCGGTTATGGTGACCAGTATGTTTCTCCTGAGGGATTTCACTGTTACTTGAGAAACTCCAGCATGATAGTGTACTAGCACTGCAATACACCGGGATAATGATCTTGGCTACAGAGGTAGGTGAGCAGGGTAGATAAAAACAATGTTCCACTGCTTTTTTTGTGGCATGGAATTTTATTTGTGTTGATAGCAAGACAAGTCTCTGTGCTCAGCTGATTAGTGTGAACTAAACAGTCTTGTCTTTTGATATTAAGAATGTCAATATTACATAAGACCACCCGAAAAAAATCCCAGTTTTAAGTGGAACACTGAGGTGTCTTAGGACAAACCGCGTCTCAAGACTTAACATTTTATATAAAAAATCACCCTACTGTCTTCATTACTCTTATGGTGTTGGCTGTTTTTAAGCAATAATATAAAAATCATTTTCTTGGCTCCAAAACTGATCTATTGAGTACTAGAAGCTGGAGGAAGTGTCACTGCACCTGCCCTGTTAATATAAAGTTTACTTTCATGTCCTGTGCAGGATGCTTGCACACAGGAGACTGGATTCGATCTGACTTGGTGTGGAAGATCATACATTTTTATGTTGCTGGCAAGTTATTGACCAAAATACTGAATTTTGTACTGCATGACATGTGTTATGAGGAAGACTTCTTAGTGTGATTTTTTTAAAGATAACTCCATCAGGGAAACTTATCATAGAATCATATCATAGAATGGTTTGGGTTGGAAGGGACCTCAAAGATCATCTAGTTCTAACCCCCTTGCCATGGGCAGGGACACCTCCCACTAGACCCAGTTGCTCAAAGCCCCATCCAACCTGGTCTTAAACACTTCCAGGGAGGGCACAGACACAACTTCCAAGGGCAATCTGTTCCAGTGCTTCACCACCCTCACAGTAAAGAATTTCTTCCTAATATCTAATCTAAATCTCCCCTCTAGTTTAAAACCATTACCACTCATCCTATCACTACACGCTCTTGTAGAAAGTCCCTCTCCAGCTTTCTTGTAGGCCCCTTTCAGGTCCTGGAAGGTGCTATAAGGTCTCCCCGGAGCCTTCTCCAGGATGAACAACCCCAACTCTCAGCCTGTCAGGTTTTTTGCTGAAAACCTCAAGCAGTTTGCTGAAGATGTTGTAGATTAAAGTATTATCAGGATTTTCTCAGACTACTGCAGTGAAATGTTATTTCATTTTTCAGGGTTGATGCATTAATAAATTAATCAGAAAATGTGTCGAAGTAACAGCCATAGCAAACCCAACACTTCCACACTTTAGTACATAGTGCTCTTTCTACATGCCGAAGTAACTTCTCCTTACATCTGCTGAAGAAATCTCTAAGACCACTCAATAAAACATTAGTTTTGCCTTAATGCCTTAGCATTAAGACTCAACCTGCAGAATTTGATTTTAGAGCGTATTTTGCAGATAGATACAAAAATATTTGTTTTGTTGTTACAATGCACAAAAGCCTCTTGAGCATGCAAACCCATACATCTGTTCCTACTCCCTGAATTAGAAAAAAATCCCACTTTTTTTTTAAACTTGAACATGATGACCATACACATGAAATAAGTACTATTTATGAGCAGAAGGGTTTGCATGACAGTTTTGTTATGGTAAAACAATGCTCATGGCAATAAAATACAGCTTCATAAAAGGCTAGGACCTTTCACTTATGCTAGGACATATATTTTAGTAATCATAAAGCACTTTTCTGTGCTGACCACTGTATTTAAGTAAATAAAGTGTTTAAGGGAAATTAAGCATAAGATTGACTTCATGACATACACAAATATGTTGGGATGAAGGCTCTAGTACAAGAACAGCCCACAAAGGTCTCATAAAGGCTTGACTCAAGGGATTTCTTTGGAGGCTTTTCACTATTTAACTGAAAGCAAATACTAAACCAGCTTCAGGAGGAAAGGTAAGCACTAGTATACAATACCTGATGAAATACAGGTTAAAAATAAATCAATCTGTTCCCTCAGTTCCAGGAATTCTCTCAAAAGATAAGGAGGTTATATTGCTTAAAGGAACATTACATTATTTCTTCAATTCCACAGAGTGCTGAGAATTGTGTAGTGCAGCTCTAGCATAACATCCCCTTACAACTTCCTCTAAACAGGGTTTTGTTTAGCTTTGTTTTGTTTTCTACAGAAGAGCTAGATGGTGATTCCTGGAAAGATATTCCTCATTTTAACCCTGGTCTATGGAAGATTCTACTGGTGCAGTGTGATGGAGGTCCAAGGGGAGCTTTGAGAAACCAGTGGGTAAGCGATGGTTCAGATGTGCAGCAGCTCGTGACCCACAGAGCATCTGAGCTCCACAGAGCTGGAGCTAAGCTACTGCAATACTCAAGATCCCCATAGGAACAGAGTTAAACAGCAGATTAGCTTCAGCTTTGCACAGTTACAGAGCACCACAGGACTGGTGCCTGAAGATAAGCTTGGCAGTTGTGAAGCTTCCCTCATAGCAAATTCAGGAGACGTAACCAATGGGATGATGATAAAGGTGTATTACTCATGAATATCAACAAAAGCCCAATCTTTGTTTTCTTGCCAACTGTCTGACACAGGACAGAATTGTGAAAAGCTAATCAGAGAACTAGTCATGAAATTGGAATTTTACTCATGGACACTTTTGTGAGGAAACAGAAAAATCTTTTAAGATTTCCCTGGTGGATACTTCACAGCATTAAATGTACAAGAAATTACTTCCTCACATCCCTTGACTGCATTCCAGCTTAACTGTGTTAAAACAGTAGAGTGTTAAAATCACCCTTTGGAGATGAAATAGCATGGTCATGCTTTGAAGTGCTGCATACCAACGTGAAATAGATTATTTTTAAAAGGTAAGATGTTATTTCCTCCTTCCTTTTTTTAAAGTCCCCATTTCCCAATGGCTAAAAAAGGGAAATAGAGAAGTTGGGCATTTTTCCATAATGTCCACTTCAAACAATTCAAAATCCCTGAAAAAGTATTCTAGTGAGATCTTATTTTTCAGCACCAAGTATTAAAATAATATTAGTTAGAAATTAGATTCTTTTCTACCCGAATATGACTTTGAAGGTAACACAAATTGTTACTTCCTGTGATTTGATAGGGTGGCCACTGTCTGTAGTGATGAGCAATAGTATTATTGACAGACTGAAAACAAAAGCCATCAAAACAGAGACAGCGCAGAAGAGAAATCTTCTGAAGCCTTAGTCCAGGAGTGCATTTTACTTAATGAGAAGAAGAGAAAGATAATTCTCAGATAGGACTATGTGGAAAATCTAGCTTCAGTCTGAAAGCCATAGACTTTTTTCTTGTATAGCCTTGCCTTGATTTGCAGAAGGATCAGAGCATACTGGCTTTACTAGAGCAGTTCAGTAGTGCTCTTCTAGTCCTCTAAATGTTAGGGAGAAACCACTAGTGTGTGTGAAGGATATAATTTCATAGCCAATCACATCTCTGGACTCACACCTCAATGACAAATCTTGGCATAAATGAAGCATTGCAAGTTCCTGATCAGATAAATTAGAAAAAAAAAAAAATAAAAATAGAAGAATCTTTTATCTGGTTACTGAAACTTTTCCTTGTAATTGGTAAATATTAAATTATTCTACAAATGTGTCAGAATTTACAATAAAAAAAATTCATTAACTTAAAGGTATTTGGAAATTATAACGAGGTATATATATAAATCTTGATAGTTTTCCCCATTTCATAGCTTGTATTCTAAAGAATATTTTCCTGGCCTGTTTTCAGACCAATACATCCAAAAACTCAGCTGAATGACAAATTTTAATTTCCGTCTGATGACTGGTGTTTCACAAGAAATAAATCTATTCTGTTGGCATATTTCAGAACAATGTCTGCAGAAGGCAAGGGTTAGATTGGGTAGATGGACATTTCCCTGTGTATGCCTGTGAGACAGAGGTTGCAATGGAAGTGTATTGGTAAGACGCATTTAAGAGATTGCGCTGCTCTTGCACATGCTCGGCCTCCCTGCCTCACAAATGTGCATATCATTTTTAAGCATAGAAATTTAAAAATATCTTTTGTCAACTTCTTGCTCTTTTATTTTGAACGATCATCACTCCTGATTTTAAATACTTGTACTGTATCACAGCTTTTCCAAATTGAAAGTCTTATTTTGTTTAATCTCCCTTAAAACCAAAGCTGTTCCGTACTGTTGCTCATCCTTGACATGCTCTTTCCTTCTTTTCTATTTCTGCCTAGCCCTTTTCAGATGAGACTATTAGAATGCACTGTATTATTAAGAAATATATGTGTCCTAGTGATTTATATGCTGCCTTAATGATATTTTCTGTTTCGTTCTACCTTCCTTCACTAACAACTTCTAATATCAAATTTTGCCTAGCTGGGCTTAGCAGGCATTAAGCTCTCTTCATAGAACTGTCACAGTTCTTTTGTGGTCTCTTTGCTAAACAGTCTTAACTAATTTAACAATCATCTTTGTATATGCACAAATATGGTTGTTTTTCCTAACAAGCAATATTTTGTATTTCATTGACCATTTTATTATCAGTTGATAATTGCATGACACTATCGATCTCGAGATTCCTCTGCACCTCTTCACAGACAGGATCTGCATGCTTTTTTTCAGGGCTGGGATGGTTGTTGCTTAATCCTCCTATCCTGTGGTTGCACTACAAAATGTGTGTAGGGGCCAAACAAAACACACATTAAAACACACCCTAAGATTGCCTAGAAAACAGTGGCAGATCAAAGCATGGGCAAAGGGGCAGGTGGCAATGGTAGCAGACTGCTCAAATATTTTCACCATTTCTTCCCACTTTGGTTTCTCTAACTTCCCAGCAAATTCTGATGGGAAGAGAAACACAGTTTTATTTTGTTCCTTCAACCTTAGAACAGAAACTGTCTGGTTTTTTTTGTCTACAGTGACAAGGAACTGGAACCATTGCTGTAAAATAGGTACTTGTAGCTGTTGGTTCACTATCAGCAGCTGGAGTGGCCTCTGTTTTTCTGAAGTCATTCATAATAAATCCTCTGACATAGCTTAGAGATGAATCCCAGAAGGATTCTCGAAAGATGATGCAGCCCTGAGCTTTTAAGATAAAGTGAGTGGAGGCAACTCAGTATTAGCCTGGTAGTTTACCATAGCTCATAAATCAATATTTTCTTCTCCCTTTACTCCATTCCTTGCAAAACAGGGGACCAAAATTTAAGAAGTGTACAAGGTCAGAAATAAAGTCCTGACTGTAAACTACAGTGAGAGTGTGGTATGAATCCCTATAGTTTTTGAAAGGAATTTCAGCCTGAGAAGTAGTTAGGGAAGTACCTTGCACAACATGCAAGAGTGCTCTGAGGAAGAATAATCCTGCATTGACAAACAGCAGATGAACACATTCCTTAGGTGTTTTCTATGAAAAGTTCCCGTTGCCATATAATTTATAATCAGTTGTACATCTATCTGAGTGGCCTGTATGGTACTTGAAAGTCTAATCTATTTCAACCAGGATCATACACTGATTAGTGCAGAGGAAAATTTGCAAATGTTTTTCTCCATATCTTTCTATGGTGAAACTCAATGTTAATATAAGCAACATCTCATGAAAGCTTTGACTTTTCTTCCATTATATATATATTTAAAAAAAAAAAAAAAGAATCTCTTTTACCCCAATTTTGTGATTGTAATTATTTGAACAAATAGCATCATCTGTGACTCCCATGCTATTATACGACTCCCTTGGTAGTGAATGCAAAGTCATTTTGACATATGGCTTACAGCTCAGATGGCATTTGGTTTACTCTTCCCTGTGGAATTTGAAGTCGTAGAAGTCATACTAAACAGTTCTGAAGGAAAGCAAGCAGAAAACACTCATTTAAAAAGAAAAGGACAGAGAAAAAAATGTATAAATTGGAAAACAATGGAGGGGGGGAAATAGAATACGTAAAATAATTTACAAAATAGCTACATGGTCAATAGATTTTCTTTATGATAATTCATTGCAAATTTGCCTGGTTTATGAACTCTTTCAAGTAAATTATTTTTATAACCTGAACAAATTTTCCCTGGGGAAGATGCTCTCTCAAGTTCCACCTCAACCACAACATATTTGCAGAAAAGCAGATTGATTTCTCTAAAGTATGGCTACTTGTATTACACATTAGTGACCAAAATAAAAAAAGAGGAGTAGCAATTCAATACTATGGAAAGGTTAACATCAATCCAGTTTTTCCTTCCCACTTCTCCCTCCAAATAGACAGAATTGACCATAGTGGCAGAGTGAAAAACTGTTCTTCAGTAATGGAGGGAGTGTGTGTATTTCTAATAGATTACAGATTAATCCTGTGAAATTTAATTCTTACAGCACTTTTTCTCTTACAGTATTTCTAATGAAAGGTCAAGATTGTTCATCTAGCAGTGATAGCCTATTTTGTAAGTTATTTATCTATTTTATTTTTATTTATTTTCAATGTTAATTTGTTCTGCTAAATGCTTTATTAATCTTCTAAAAAAAGCCTATTCATCTCCATTGATAATATAGGAGGCCTAGAGCTATTATGAACATAATTAGGGCTGCTACTTTTGCCCTTTAGTCAGAGCTAGTTTTTAAAAAAATGTTCTAAAAAATAAGCTTATTTTTCCTTATCAATGAGTTTGCATGAACTTTCTTTGACTATAATTACAAAAAAACCAAACAAACAAACAAACAAAAAGGCTGATTTTGGGTTAAATATGCTGAGGGACAGACTGCTTGATGGGGCCAATAGAGATACAAAGGTGGTGGAAGACTACAAAGGTAGATCAGGTACTTCAGGGAGGATTATAAGCTTTCTTTCCACATAGTAGGTATACTTTGGGGGATGTCAGCCATTGCTCCTCATTACCATCTGGGCTAGAGCAATCTCCTGCAGCCACTCCAAACCTGCATCAACTCTGCATGTACATGGTCTGCAAGCAGAAACCTCCAGCTAGAGGGCTGGGACACACGTCTGTGCTGAGGATGGGATGGAGGTATATGAAGAAGGTGGAAGGTGCTCCTTGAAACAATAATAAAAAATAAAAAATGTGGAGTATTTTGAGGTTTTACAGGAAGTAAATCAGAAATTCATAATTCAAAAATATAGCTAAGTGATGGAAATTAATTCAAAGAGGCTTCACTATGCAAAAAAAAGCCAACCCATCAGCTCCGTGTGGTTTTGGGCTCACTAATTGACAAATATATACAGTTTTGATATCATTGCACTAGAAATGTTACTTTCTAGCTAGCATGAATCAACACAGTCTTCAGCAGAGCTACGCTGATTTACATGAGCTGCAGATATGACCCATTGTATTTAATTTTAGGCATCTTATTATAAGAAAGATATTCACATATTGGAGGAAGATCAGGAGAAAGCTGCAAAAATGATTAGACTTCTGGAGTGATTGATGTATGAGGATTGATTGCAAGTGCTAAATATGCATAGTTTGTCTAAGAAATGACTAAAGGCGAACATGGTAACAATCTATAAATATTTGAAGAGTCTAAATGCCAAGGAGGGAAATGCATTTTCAGGATACAGAAGAGAAGCAGCAGGCTAAAATCAGTAACAGAAAAAAGTAAACTTAAAGAGTTCCTAAAGGAAGACCCTAAAGAGTGGAACGGTGTTGCCTTTCCAAAAGAAAAAAAAATAGATATAAATATATTTGCAAATATATCTGGAATCCAAGATTGTTCTAAATGACCTTTGAAAGGAAATTTTAAGGCCAGTTTTATGCAGGTGATCAGACCACATGTACTGATAATCTCTATTCACATTGGAGCCTGGGTTTGTTTTGTTGTGGTTTTCTGGGTGTTTTTTAAGGTTTAAATAACCGTCACTCCATGAGGAAAAACAAAATTGGAAAAAATGTGTCTAAGCCCATTGTAATTGCAACCTATTTAAATTTAGAACGCTCCTGTTAGCCAAGAAGTACCATTTTTACTTTGATCAAAATAAAGAGAGACAAAAGATCTGTATTTTCCCTTTACGTATTGTCTCCAGAGCAAATAGTCTGATTTGGGAAACAACAAAGGAAAACGTTGCCTCTGGAGGTGCCTTCTGCATTTTTGTGTTCAACACAGAATATTTTCAGAAATGACTGGTGAATTTAGAAAATGTTTATGTATATAGCACTGACATGATCACTACAACTACAGCTTTATGTCTTACTATGAATTTCATTACTACTTGATTTCACCATTCCAAGTACAGAGGAAGTATAGAAAAGATCAAATATCTGTAAGATGCTGGCAACAAGAAAGGAGATTCAGAGAATGGGGTCTAAATCTAGTAGAATAATTTGATGTTCATGATGACTGATATGTCACCATTCCAAATATGAGTGAGAAAATAAGAAAATAGGTTTTGAGATACATATAGAGAAGACAAGAGAATTGGACATAAGGAATCACAGCTCTAAATTAAAACCAGGAATCCCTGACATAACGTTTTCTTAAAGTTACAAATGATCTCCAAAAGTGAATGTAAGTATGATACCTAAAAGTAAAATAAATTCTCTCTCTGGTTTTTATTGTATCTTAGATTTTACAGATGTTGAAGCCAAAAGAAATCATATCGTCCCTCTTTTTTACCTCCAGCGTAACACAGGTTAGAAAATACCATTCATCATTTCGTGTGGCAAGTTGAACTAAAGGGTATATTTTAGAAAGATTTTCAGCCAAGATTTAAAGACTCTAAACGATGGAGAATTAATTTCATCCTTTTGTAATCCATTGCAGTGCTTGGCACTTCTCTGTATTAAAATAAATTTGTCTTATTTCAATTGTACCCTTTGCTGATTTCAGTTTCAAGCCACTGGTGCTTTCTCTGAATAATTCCTACCATGCTTACTTCTCAGAAATCCATTTATGACCTCAACACATGTTTTTTTCATCTTTGGTTGAAGTCTTCTCACAATTTTACCAACACTACACATTTCAGAGATTTGGTAAATTTATCTTTAAATAAATAATTTCCTTAAATGCATAGTTTATTTTCCTAATATAGATTAGCAATTATTTACTGGAGATAATATGTATATCTATATCAACCTGAGAGAACACAATGGCACGTAAAGTCTTTTGCGGAAGCTTAACATAGACTGAACTGCGCTGGCAGGAAAAAACCTTACTCACCATCACTCATCATTGTAAACACCAACATCTGCTTCCCATGCAAACAGAGTCAGCCATCACAGGACCCATTATATTATTATGAGCAGATTAGATGGTTTAATATTCATAACAGATATACAAGCAGCAAGAAACTGCTTTGTGCACATGCTAATGGGCAGTAAATGTATGAAATGAATTCTACCAGCCTCTACAGGTAACTACAGTTTTGAAACATTAACTGATCTAATAGGAAGAACTGCAGTAGCATCAAAGACAGACTCAGAGGTAATATGTGTGCTTACTGAATACATGCTATAAAAGCTCAAAAGGATTAACCCATAAGGAAAAACCAGCAAGTGTGCTGTAGGATACCAACAGTCCTCAGTTTACCACTTCTTGGCCTCATTTTGCAATAATTTGGAAAACATTTTTTTGAAAAAAAATTACTACCCAGCTATGAATACTAACACGGTGAGATATATTGAAAAAAAAAAAATCATATCTTGTGCTGTTCCTGTGCACTTTTGTTGGATTTTAGACTTTGGATGTAGGAAAGAAAAGAGACATTACCATATCTGCCTGCTCTACACTTTCCCTGCCTACATCCATCCAGGAAGAGGTAGAACAGAGAGTAGGTAGGGCCTTTATCACTTCTCACCAACAGTACTCTAGCTCACAGAGTTAAGCCACCGTGAAAAGTAACAAACAAAATCTTAAAAATATAACAATATGATTTTGTGGAACACTTCTCATAAGTTCACATAGTGAGACTAGAAGGCACAGATGTAAATAGCACAGTCATGGACAAGAATTCATATTTTTGACAAATATTTCATTATCTAAGTAGTTTGTTACTCCTTAGGAGTTAAAAAAAAAAAAAAAGTAGAGTTGAAATAATTCTCTCTGAAAAGGACACTGAAAAGGAAAAGAGTAAAAATTATGTTTATGTTAAAGACATGCCAAGCAAATTGATTATAAAAGATGTCCCTTCCCCCGAAAAATTGCAAATGCATCATGAGGATGGCAGTTCTTCCTGCTCTAACTACAAGATGCAAGGGGAAGTTACCTAATCCAAAACCAGCAAGTTTGAAACTGTGATATGGAAGTTTGGAGGACTATTTTTCTTTTTTTTTCTGTTTTTTTTTTTGTACACAGTGTGGAATTGCCATGATCAAACAAGATCTTTGAATTTGGCATCATTCATTAAAAGATTTGGTACTATGCAGGCAAATATTAAAGTTTCCTTTTTTCTTGATTTTGGAACATCAGAGATTGGGAGAAAAATTTTACGGATGATCCCACAGATGATCCCACATCAGCTTGTTACATAGGACTGCAGCCTCTGTCGAGCAACTCAGGCCAGTTAAGGGCTAATGAAATTGTACCTGCACTGTTCAGTAATTCCTGTAATTCTCACTTTGTGGTATGGGGGACTACCTGCACTGAATTTTGCTGCTTGCCTTTAGATTTGCATTGCGTTCTTCCTATCTAGAGAGATTTGATTCTGAACTGGAGCCTTAGTTTGCATCAAATGCTATCTTTGCAATGAAAGTAGTCTGTGGCTGTGAAGAAGTTACCTGATATCTATTCAAGTAATAATACAAGTAATAATATAAGAGTACTAATGTGGTATAACAGCAGAAGGCTGCATTTAATTTTCTTGCTTTATATTGAAAGACCTGTGTATCTCTCACTCTGTAATCCATATAATGGACCTATAAAAAAGGTACAATTTGTTATGTTCTGGTTCATGTTCTTGGGAGATTCTTAAATCAAAGTGTGCAAGATTAACAGTGAGGTCTGTAAAAAACATATTGCTGTAATGCAGCAATGTCTAGTCAAGAACAAACCAAAACTGAAATCTTGTACCATCACATGGTAAGTTAACATAATGACTCTTGTAATACATAAGAACATATGAATGGCCATGCTGGGTCAAATCAGCACTTCACCTAGACCAGGAACCTAAGTGATATTGGCTAATATTGAAAGCCTAGAGAAAGGGAATAAGCATGGGGCAACTGTAACGGATACTTCCCCAAATAACATCCCAGTCTGTGACTTAGGGACTTCTAGACTCGGAGGTTCTGGTTTTAGTAGGTCTTGATGGGATTTTCTTTTCTGAATTTCTTTCATTGCTTTTGAACTCATCAGTGCCTCTGGCATTGCTAGCACCATGTGGCAGTAAGCTGGACAACTTAATTATGAGTACCTCACAAAATTAACTTATTTTGTTTGCTTGAAGCCTGCTACCCCATAATCTAATTTCATGTCTGTTAGTTCTTGTGCTGTGAGAAAAAGTGAATAGTTGTTTCCTATTCTCTTTTCCAGTGTCAGTCATGATTCCACTTCTTTGGGTTTTCCAAAGCTATGAGGAAGTATCTGAAGGGTCTGTGGCAGGACAAGACAACTACTGGCTGACTTTTTCTGAAACTGAAGCACATGCAAATCATAATTAAGTGCTTGTATTTTCATTGAAATTGTCATTTAAACAGCAATTAAGCATCCCCAACATTTCCACCACCACCCCTTACTCCTGTCACAGATTCATAAAACTGCTGAGGGCTAAAAGACACTTTAAAGGAGGTGTTTTCTTTATGTTGCAATCTATTTTTTTGACCAAGCTTAATACCTTGAGATCATCTCCAATAATCATGACTGCATAAAAAACAGCTGCATTTTCTTTAATATACAATTTCTTATTTCTATCTTTTTTTCCTGCCTTGAATGGTATAAAATGCATTCTATGTTTCATGCTAGTGCTTAGCAACCAACCTTCAAGATACTAAAATAATACAGATTTACTACCCCCTCACTCTTACCTGCTGGTCCCCACTATTAAAGCAATGCCATTGATTCATTATGGGTATCTTCAACAGTGGCCAGTTAATTGACACTTCTAGGAGTTTGGTATCACCCTATATGAAACAAAATACTTTCATTTCAGTTCTGACCTTCACTGCGCTTAGCAGCAATCTATTCTAGACGTCTGAAGGCAAGTATAATAGCCTTATTTTATCATGAGTGTTTCTCATTCATAGCATGTTAGAAAATGGCCTACTGTATTTCAACTTAGCAGAAAGAAAATTTATAATATGAGTTTTTGGAAGACTCAGAAACCTCTGCAATTTCAATTCTTATAGTAAATATAGCATACACTGTTTATAGGGTTATTTCTAAGACATATTAATTCTGTGAGCTAGATTATGATGTTAACTTTGCAGAAAGGGATTGCAGTTGTATCAGGTAGCAATGAGAATATGTGATGAACTGAAACTAGAGAAAACTTTAACATTTATTTGTCTTCGGTCTATTAGTTTAAAATGTTTGAAAGGCCCCCAGTCACCTCAATATAATTTAATAATTCAATAAAAACTTTATTGCGACCTAAAAACCAATAGCACTATTCAAAGTTATGCATACCCAAACTCAAATATATTAAACCACCCCTTCATTCTCTAGCACAGTGTCCACGTATACATACACAAATACATGCATACAAACTATTTGCAAGTGCCTACAGGAAACACATATGTTTGGCTGCACACCCTGAAGATACTCGATGTTTCAGTCAAGTGTCGATACAGCAAATTCCAGAGCTAAAGGGATTTCTTTGAGGAGACTCAGTCAGTACTAATTTTTACAATGGGCAGCTTTGGTTGAAGTTTGTGATTTCCCCTTTGATTTAAACCAAAGTGATGCCTCAGAGTGAAAATAAGATATGTCTTCATTACTGATAAAGCATAAAGCTCAAAAGATCAGTCCCTGGTATATAGCATGGACAGATTCTAGTGCTCAGTGGTGCAAATCCTGCAATGTGTATGCATTTCACGAGCAAGTTGACACAAATTAAACACAGAACTCTGTGCAATAACTTTCCCAGCTTGGGAAAAAAACCCAACAAACCACCTGTGAATTTTCTCCATGTACAGAACATAGTAACTTTTAAACATTGTAATATCTTGATTTTTTAAGTGAATTTTATTGGAGGGTAAGGAGGCTGTAAGATTACTGGCTCTATTTTTTTCTGTGAAATTCCATAAGCACAGGATGCAGATCATAGAAGTACTTAGAAGGAAGAAAACTTCACCTATGTGCTAACATTAATGATGAAGAGCTTTTTTTTCCTCAAAATAGGATAAAATGGTAGCTAATTATCTGTGGAAGGAAGTACCTAGAAGCTCTATCCATGTCATAAAATATAATGTTTTGATACTGTAAAGGATGGTTCTAGTTAGCCACTCTAGACTAACCTGTTAAAAACTAGATAAAGTTAGCACAAACTTGTAAGCAGAGGAAAAGTAAATCTGCTTTTTCTTTCCCATCCACTTAGCAGATCTAATTAATACTTAATACAAAACAGACCATTCCAACTTTTATAATGCATAACTTCTTAAGCAAATGTGCAAATTTCAGAATGAACTGTTTGCAAACAATATTAAACTATCAACAAATTCAAGTGTCTCTTTTCCAGCTGGATGGAAAAAAATATGTATTTTTTTAATCAGAACTGATTTGGCAGCAGTTTAATCTCACATTTCTTTAGCATATTTTAGTGTGCTATTTTTAAATGAATTATTAAAGAATATAAGGAAGCTAGAAAATGCAAGAAAATTATATATTTAAAAGAAAGAGATACATAGTTACCTCTATACACTGTGCTTACAGGCAAAACAATTGCACACATGTCCTCTTAAGCACATTCATTACTATATTCTTGGCCCACTTGGTTACCACGAGACTACTCAATAGGATTAAAACGAGGCACGTGTTTAAATGTTTTGCTGAACCAAAGCCTAGAAAAATGAGCAGACAATAAAAGATTTAGAACAAATTTTAATTAAAGGATATATCCAATATTTTAAAAATAATTTAGGCATGTCCTCCAAATCCTAGACACTTACAGAAGACAAACTTTAAATAAAAAAACAACTCTTCTATAATTTAGTCTTAATTCTACTAACCTCATACAGGCCAGACTTTTGAAATAGGAATGTGGTGTCTTTGTCAATATGAAAAAGCTGAAGCTTCTTTCTATGTTTTTCCCTTTCAAGAACTGAACTGATTTGTGTTTATAGTACATTGCACAAATGACTCACTCAGGGAGCATCTGCGCTAAATACTGAGTGGGCCAACATTTTATATCAAATAATATGACACATTTTGCTCTTTTTTGTTTGCAAATCATGCACAGACTTTATTTCTTAAGGATTCTCCTCTCCCTGCAATTTGGAGGTTGTCCTCAGGCTTTGGATCAGCTTTGACTCAACTCCCACTGGGGCAGAAGCTAATGGCTCTCTCCCAAGAAATGAGCAAGAAGAGGACTAGGAGTGAGGGTTCCTATCAAGTCTAATGTATGTTTGCATCAGCCGTACCATTAGTGAATACTTCTGCCAGAATTATTTGCCTGACTTTCTTTTCTGAAGAAGCTGCTTGACTAAGCACAGCTAATGATAGAGGAAAATGGCAGAAAGGTTCTGTAATCTGCATTCCCATGCATACCCATGGAAACAGTCACAAACTTTTGCATTCTTCAGATCTGCCAGTGTTGTGTTGCATATGTCTGACAGTGGACATGGTCACATTGTAAAAAATTATTCTTTGTTTGAGTGCAGTTGTACTAATTCTTCATTGTAAGAATATGCTCAGTTTGCACTCACCAATGTTCAGCAATCTTTGCCAAAAATCTGTTTCTTTCAATAATTATTAATTAAATAATTCAAATGAGTATTCACAGAAACCCAGTCCTACTAATGGCAAAAATCAGGCTCTATTTTAAAATTTAGTTTTTCACATGGAAATTGTATTGCTGGAACAGTTGGACTAAATATATCTTCCTGCAAATATAACTGCTTAAAATGACTTTGTTCATAAATAGTTTTTCAAATAGGTATTTTTCAGTAGGAATATGCAAAATTAAAATACGGACTTAGGTGAAACTCAGTGCAAGATTCAACAACAAAGTCTGTTGTAAATGTTGGACACTGAACAGACGGCATACAGAAACATTCATTTTTCCCAAGTTTTGCTGGCTAGACCTTCCTAAAGTGCCTTCCTAAGGACCTAAGGACCTTACTAAGTTTAGTTTAGTTTAGACTGCGTTTAGATAATTGTTGTTGCTCTTGATTCCAGGATACTTTTAATGAATGTTAAAGTCCATTTCTTGTTTGTTGAGCAAGAAAAATTTGGAAACTCTTATTTCAAAATACTGCACTAAATGCCATGCTAGGGCTTATACTACCAATTCTAGGAAGGAAATGGGACAAAATTACGTCATAATGTCCACTTTAACCAATCTTAATTCAGTTCAGTAAATGAAATGAATAACTTTAAAAAAAATTTAAGATGTCAGGTATAAATACAGAATATCAAAAGCAAACAAATGTTTGGGGGCACTGTAGAGTTCTCTGACAATTTTTCATCACACGGGTTGAAATGAGATAAATTAAGCTGTTACCATGACAAAACCCAGGAGGTTTGGAAAGTTTTTGTGCGACAACTAGAAATGCAGAAGATTTATGATTAAATAAGTCTTCTAAATACAGGTATAATACATTGAAGACTGACTATATGACCAGGGTTTTAATGGTATAAAATTCTTCTTTGGATCCTTCCAGTATACAGGAGCAGTATTTCCCTGTCTAATCATAACTCACATAAAAATCAGTTTTGACAAATCTATAGTGCTTTTCTGCATTCAAGTTTCTGAAAAATTATTTGTAATATTAACTGCTAAATAGTGGTTTATAAGCACAGAAACTGTGAAAGATGTTCAAATACAGGTTGTGTTTAGCATAATAGTTCTTACCAGTTGTCAGTGCTTGAGATTTCTTTCTCCTTTTTGCTTTCTTAATATATCTAAATTATTTACAGAAGCTGTTTACACTGATTGATTTTATAGCACTCAAATGTGAATCAATAGGTCACTTCGTATCTTAAATTTGTAAACTGGCTTCAAAAATGGAATAATACCTTGTATAAACTAGTCCACGAGCAGATGCACGCTATTTTAAGAGATTCATTTCAGGGTAGCTTAGAGCTTCAATGATTATACAATCATAGAATCGCCTTGGTTGGAAGAGACCTCTAAGATCAAGTCCAACCATTAACCTAACACTGCCAATTCACCACTACACCATGTCCCTCAGCACCACATCTACACTGTTTCTTAAATACCTCCAGGGAAGTGGATTCCCCCACTGCCCTGGGCAGCCTGTTCCAGTATAATAGCCCTTTCAGTAAAAAACCTTTTCTTGATATCTACTCTAAACCTTCCCTGGCACAACTTGAGGCCATTACTCCTCATCAGTAGTTACCTGGGAGAAGAGACCAACCCCCTCCTCACTATAACCTCCTTTCAGGTAGTTGTAGAGAGCAATGAGATCTCCCCTCAGCCTCCTCTTCTCCAGACCAAACACCCTCAGTTCCCTCAGCCACTCCTCTGTAAGACTTGTGCTCCAGACCCTTCACCAGCTTCGTTGCCCTTCTTTGGACACACGCCAGCAGTTCTGTGTTCTTCTTGTAGTGAGGGGCCCAAAATTGAACACAGTATTAGAGCTGAGGCCTCACCAGTGCTGAGTACAGGGGGGCAATCACTTCCCTGGTCCTGCTGCTCACACCATTTCTGACACAAGCCAGGATGCTGTTGACCTTCTTGGCCACCTGGGCACACTGCTGGCTCCTATTCAGCTGGCTGTTGACCAGCACCCCCAGGTCCTTTTCTGCTGGATAGCATTCCAAGCCTGTAGCAAGTATTTGAAGGTCCTAGGACAAACTCACTCCTGTACCAACTACAAGCCTATTTGCCAGAATTCACCTTTGTATTTTGCACTGACTTAATTCAGTAATATCTCAAAGAAATGTAAATTTATTTTAAAGACATCTCAGGTTACACTATGGAATTGTGTAGCACTTCACTTGGCTAGACAGTTGCAGAAGTTGTAGGAAGAGTTTAACAAGTCAAACATTTCTGTCCCCTAGAGCAGCTTTACATAGGATGATGGAACAACACATCGTCCTTACATTTAGCATACTCCAGTAACAAGGTCAAAATCAGAATTATGTGATAAACCTGCCTGCCTGAATCTTTCTTAGTGCAAGAGAATTCCTTCAACAACAGTTTTCCCACTGCTAATGGAAAGCTGCAAGAAATATATGAGCTATTCATAGGGCCAAACTGACAGGTCATATAAAGCACCCTGAAAAGCAAATCCTGGCCTTGGGATCTATATATTTTAGTGAACAGAACAGTGCTTTGAGCTCTTCATGCTCAACAAGCTAGTCTTGGGCATCACTATTATAAAATTCAATAGCATATGATTAGTGACATGAAAAAATATGCAAATCGGATAACTAATTTCCCAGAAAGAAACATCTTCAGGTTGTGGACTATATTAAATGCAAATCAAACTGCAGTATGAAGGAAAATAACACAAAAAAAAAAAAGGTTATTTTGTGTTGAGGAGAAGGGAAAGACTAGAGATTTGTTTCTTAAAGGTTGCCAGGGCACTGGCTCCAGCTGCCTAGGAAATAGCTGGTGGGAGATGTCATGGTGCTGTGAGGTCCTCCCATGGGCGTGGGTCAGGGTCAGCCCCAGTGAGGGGAATTGGGTTGGGCAGCCCCAGGATGACCATGGGGATAATGACAGTACCTGAAAGGGCCAACAAGAAAGCTGGAGAGGAACTTTTTACGAGAGCATGTAGTGATAGGATGAGGGGTGATGACTTTAAATTGGAAGAGGGTAGATTTAGACTAGACATTAGGAAGAAATTCTTGACTGTGAGGGTGGTGAGACACTGGCACAGGTTGCCCAGGGAAGCTGTGGCTGCCCCCTCCCTGGCAGTGTTCCAGGACAGGTTGGATGGGGCTTTGAGCAACCTGGTCTAGGGAAAGGTGTCCCTGCCCATGGCAGAGGGTTGGAACTAGATGGTCTTTGGTCTTCCAACCCAATCCAGTCTATGATTCTATGATCCAATGATGACAGGGCTGGGACACTGGCCTGTGGGTCAGCAAGGCTGTGGCCAGGCCTAAGCAGGGCTGCCTCACAGCGGAGCCATCACCTCAGGTTGCAAGGGCGTCCCTGTGCCAGGCTGAGCCTGGCCACGGCTTCCTCACAGCATAGTTCGGAGCTCGCCCATGGTGCAGGCAGGACACAGCCCAGAGCTGGCCTTCCCGGGCCAGGGGTGTGCTCAGGGCTTGGCGGAATGGAGGAGTGAGGAGTCATGATTTGTCATGTGTCTGTATTACTGGGGGAAACAAAAATGAGCTTTCCTCAGAACATGAGAAGCGTGTACGGGCTACCTGTTGGCCCCTCTTGGGAGCTGTTAGAGCAAGTTGAAATGGTGGTTTGAAATCTAGTAATTAGCATCCAGCTACCACATCTCTCACCTGAGCAAGGGCTGCCTGCACAGCCGTATGCGTGGAAGCTGGCAAATCTCACCTGCAACTGCACGACAGGCAGAGTTATCTTGCCTGGTGCCTAACTGTGAATAAAAATTCAAGGATCCAGAAACATGGTTTGCCCACGTCTGAGCCTGCTGCTGTTCACTTTGGACCTCATTACTCACACTTTCACACATTCTAGGCAGGTCCACTCAGCTCTGATGTCTTGGCTTGTCCCTGCAGCTTATGTTGTCATGAACCATCAGGACCTGGATGAAATTTAGTGTAAATATGGAACATCCAGCAGCAAAGTGCTTCAAAATACTGTGTTAAGGGTTTGGTTTATTATTGATTCACAGACAAAATTGGTAGAGATTTTATATATGTATTTTTAAGGGAAAAAGGCAGTTTCTGCCATTTTTTTTCCAAGGAAACTGTTTTTCCTGTGAGGATAACCAAAATTTTAATTTTTTAGGTCAGGTCAACCAGAATGAGAAAAGTCCGTTTTTTTGAAACTAATGAAAATATTTTATTTTGTAGTCTGCCTGTAGTCTGCATTGACTTCTGTCTGTGCTTTTCTGATGCAGGACCTCAGAGGGACTATAACTCAAGCTCATCCCTTCCTCACTCTCAGACAGAAGCAGCTCTGTGAGTGGACTACATTTCCCATGACATATCACTGTCTTCTTATGTTTGCAGTTGTGACACATGATGAAAATCATACGACTATATCTTGAAAACACACAATATAAACAAAAAATCAGCCAGAGAGAGGCATGTGTCTTCAGAATTATATCATACTTCCTAGGAGATGCCTATTAATCTTAGCCCAAGCTGCTCTCATTTTGGAAATTTTACTATAATCACAAATGTCAAATTTTAACCCATTTTCTGTTTTATGATAATGTAAAAGAAATGTAAAAAACTTTTGTAAAATATGTATTCAAACTTCCTATCTCAATCAGAAAGAAAACAATGTGAAAGGATTAGCAATTTCCACAGGACAGATATTTCAATGTTTAACAACCTGGAGACAAAAAACTGTTTATAACACTATCTATAAATCTTAAAGTCTCAGGATTTTTTGGTTATATGAAGTTGCTATTTAACTCAAGAGATACAGGAAATTCCTTACTGGAACTGGAGCAGCTGCAGATTAGAAAGAGGTTAGATATTTTTCATTTTCATAGATACAATTACTAAATTAGAGAACATTTTAAAGCATAAGCATAATGACTTTTATATTGTGTGTATACATGTATCCCTGTATATATACGCAAATGTTCATACATCTAAACACGGGCACAGGAAATGATACTAGAAGCAAATCTATTATGAAGTGAGATGCAAGATGAAATGGTTGTTCTCTTGAAATTTAGTAGCTAATTTGTGAATACACTAGACTATTTGTAAAAATCATAGAAAATATCAAATCTGATTAAATACCTCTAACTGCCCTAATACTCACTATTTCCAAATGTTGATTCAGGAAATGCAAATTGATTTCAGAACACAGGCAAAGACACAATTCTTAAGCTATCTGAAAAATATTTGGCAGCATGATATGATCTGTGTTTTCAAGGACAGGTTTTAAACTATACTTTCAAAAGGCAGAGGCATAAATCAATGGCAAGATGTTCTTGTAAACTGGATACAACAGGCTTTCTGTCTCCTCCTTCTCTTCTAATTTTATATGCTTTTCAACCATCAAATGGAAATGTTGATTTGAGTAAAGTTTTCTAAAGCATAACTTTCAGTGCAATAGAAAAGATAATAGTAACACCTGGCTGGCTTTCTACTGACATATAGATGAAACTATAAACCATCAGTAATGTTTCTTCAATAAACTAATTTAGTGCAACTATAGTCATATTCTTTTCAAATTGTTATTAATAATCCGAATTTATTGCTAACAAGCTAGTAAGGAAGCACTGCACCTTCCTGATTTGTCACTTGTTTCACAAATATAGAAAATGTTGATGTCATGCCAGTGAGTTCTGATCTTTGCTTATGAGCACCACAGCTTTTGCCTATATATGTAGGAAAAATTTGTTGCTCACAAAATTGTCTGGAGGTTTGAAATGCTGCCACTGAGGAGGAGAAAGGGAAAGTTCTACTACAGAACAGACTAACACAGAGTCAAAACCCTTTTTATTTAAATTATCCTCCTCTTCTCTCCATGGTGTCATACAGCATATGGCAAACTTTAGCCAGAGTATGACTATTGCCAGGTATACAACTAGAGCTAATTCATATTCTATTTTAATTTCACTTCGGGAAAATCACCAGCGTCCCTTTTCATTTCATTTATACTTTGTTTCTGAACATCACAATATTACAGAACTGTTTCTGGTATCATAACAGAAATTCAGCTTGGCAGGTAAGACTCTATTAAAAGATTAGAGTAAAGTGGCAACCACTTGGCCACAGTCATGGTGTTTTAAACTGATTCACAGCCTTGCAATTACAAACTATCATCTAGCTCTGGGTTTGGGTATAAATAAAGAAGTTAGAGATGGATATTTAAGTATGGGCTATCCTTTCTGTTCCCACAATTTACACATGCAAATTGTGAACAGATTTTTACGTCCACAATAATTGCTTATGCAATTTATCTCATTTGGATATGTAACTACCTAATTATGCCTCAGAGGTAAATATTACAAGTCTTCCTCAAAACCACATTTCATTGACGTAATACTAGAATAATTCACTGGTGAATCAGTGAATCCATAACTCTATATAAATATCCTCCACAATTATTTGTTCTTATACTACTGCAGGTGTAAAACAGAAGTCTAAATAAAGTCATCCTGGATAATGAGTTTCTATTGTATATACAAATCTCTTTAATTTTGCCTTCACAAGTCTGCATCTTCCCATTTCTAATGACCAAAACATTAACATATATTCAAAACCTCTATTTTGTATTTTATTTTTTTAAAATTAAAAAGATTTCTGGCGTCTTCCTAGTTTCTAAATGACATAATGTAACCTTTACCTGGGCAAGCATTTGGATATCAAACACCTAGCAAATTATTTTAGTAATTAGGTACACTGTTCCAAGAGTAACAGAATCAAACAAAAAATGTTTCAGCTCTAGTACATATCTCTTTATCAGAATAATTTTCACCCACGTCATCTTTCCTTGTGCATATAGATGAGGAATTAAACCATATCAAAATTTAGTTCTTACCAGTTGTAGAAGCATCATATTTTTGACTACTGTGGCTTGCACACTTTAATTATATTCACTGTGAGATATGAGAATGTTTCCTCTGTAATTTCAGGAAAAAAAATATATTATAAAATAATCATAATCTATTAGTACTTTCTCTTCTGCTTCTCTCCTGAATAATTCTTGTTATATGATACAGTCATTTTACTCTTGATTGAAATTTTCTTAGTGTACAGTTGGCTCAGTGTCAAAACTCGATGCACAGCATAAAAATCAGAAATCATTTCATGACCTTGTCTTGGGAATGTGTGAAAAGATTCAAATCAGGGGGGTCCTGATTCTCATACCAGCATTACTTCCAATGAAAATAGCGAAGAGGTACCAGCAGAAAACACTACCATTTGATTCTAATTTCATTTGGACCTCTGCAGTTTTACATGAGGGTGAGTCCACTGTTGTCATAAATCGACTCCAGAATTATCTAATTGGAAGTAGAGCTAGCCCAGGGAACTCTATTTCATTTTCCACATGAAGGTGTATGTGACCTGAAGTTCATTGAGGCTAAGACCTCATTTCTGACAGTGGTCAATACCAGATGCATCGTAGGAAGGTATAAAATTCCTGTGGCAGTGGTATACATGATAATGCAGATGCACGGATTATCATGGATGCACACAACTGAGCTGAAATTACTTTCTGTCTCCACTGGCTTTTGTTTTCAGAGAAGAAATAACAGAATATAGTACAGATATGTTGTTTTTATTAAGATTTAATGCAATTAATTAAGAGCCGTTATGTCTGCTTATTTATATTTTTAAAGCTTTGTAAATTCGGTAATGCTAAACTTCTATTTTTTACAGTCCAATAATTATTATGTGTATACCATTCATCATCAGGAATGTGCATGTTACAATGCAAAGCACAATATAAGACACATCTTGCTCTATGTTGGAAAAGATAGGGCATCCTGGGAAGGTAGTAAAAGAAGTAACATGTTCTGAGGGAGATTTGGCTTTTCATAAACAAATGCAGTTTTTTTTATTTTTTTTCACCTGTAATGAAAGTTATTCTGTTTTGCCCAAAGAGAATACATCAACTTTTGGCTCATTTAACATACAAAAAAGATAGTTCATGAGATCACTACAAACAAATCATGTCTGCTGTCAGCATTGCAGAGTGATGAAGATATTTTTTATTGTTAAAGGTATTTTAATTCTTTGAAAAAAGGCAGTGAAAGTAACACAGTGGTAAAACAAAACCAGGAACTTAAAATTCCCCTGGGGATGTGATCATAAAGGTATTTCTTTCTCAAAGCTAAAGACCAGGTTCATTTTCAAGCAAAGATAATAGCTGTGTTATCTGTAAAAATATTTTATACATACCAATGAATGCATGCAACACCTTTGTCATGTGGGCAAATACTGCAGTCTTTATGGACTGATGAGCTCACTGAAATATGAAATGGTAATGATTTGCACAGAACTGCAGAGGTAAATCAATGTGCGAGTGTGTTGGAGCATCTGACTTTAACTCTCATGCTTCGACAAATGCACTGCCTTTTCCCTCTCATTGTTTCATTTCTCAAATGGAAAGTACAGCGGAGTATACATTTGCAGTATGGAGCAGATAACAGTGCAGTTAGGCCTGGAAAACTTTATGAATCTTAGCTTCTTCATGCCTTCTCTGAATGGTGCGGTGGTACTGCCCTTTCCAGCTCCTTGTCCATTATCTTAAACAAACGGAGGACTGGAATTCTTACCAGTTTCCACAACTGCTTCAGCATGTGCCACCTTTCAGTTTTCTCTGTTATTTTAGCCTAAATGTTCCTGGGTATAATTTAATCTCATAATAAAACTGTACATTCTGTTCAGACACCAACTCAGCTATCAATGAAAAGATATCAAATTACATGCACAAATTTTCTTGTGTTAGGCAATCAGCTCCTTGTTTGTCCGTATAGCCTCAACCTATCTATAGTGCTTATACCCATCAATTCCCACCAGACTTGACCTTCATGCTCATTGTTCATTATACAGAAAACCATAACATTTCAATTGTAAAATAAAGAGGAACAATGCCCATAAATGAAAGAGATGTGAAAAACACTTGTGTAGGAAGTATTGCTTGATACAGCATTAGCTTTATTGATATAAACATCAAATTCTACAACCTCATTTCTGAATAAATAATTTACAGGATTAAAAGTGACAGAATAGTATGTCTGACTTGGTGCTAATATGTATCGAAAATGAGAGATGATTAAGAAATGTGCTATGAGCCTAGACCTATTTCTGTAAAACAAACTGTTCAAATAAAAAGTCAGACATGCTAACAAGAAGAAGCCTCTATGTTGCTAGCAGTGAGTGCTTCAAAGCATTAAGAGGAAATAATCACCACTTTTTTTTTCTTTTTTTCTCTACATGACAGACACCCACATTTCTAAGAAGCTTCTCTATCTCTGGTGAAGACAGAGGGATGATTTTTAAATCCTTTTCAAAATCAGATGATGATCCTTTCCTCTGAATCCTAAAACTGCATCAGACAAAAAGATTAAATTAAACAGGACTATGAGGTACTCAAGCATCCATGCAGCTATTAAATTAAAAAGCAGTGAAAGAAAACACTCATAATATTTAGACGTTCCATATAAGAAGCCACCTAAACCACTGCTCAGTTTGATCACTATAAATAAGTAACTGGGATCAGTGAATTTATACTGATGCAAAAATTACCAGGTAACAGCAAGAAGAAACCCACTTGAAGAGTTCTAATCCTGCTTTCTGCAGCAGCATAGCCTCTCTTCATTCTGCAGCAATATGTATTAAAAAACTTGGGCCTTTTTCACACAAACTCAAAAGTGCATATTTTAGTGAGCATCCTTACGTGAGGTGCTGACAACTTGGAGGCCTAAACTGAGAAGATAAGAGCATTTTTTAATTCTAGCAGGCCTATGTGCAAAGTCCAGAAATGACCATACATTTTCTGCATCATATATATGCCCAAACTACCCTGCTAAGGCATATGCATGAGAAGAGTGTCTTTGGAATTACTGAGCCACCTTGATTCCCCCATTCTCACCTTGTTGTATTGCTCTCCACTGGAAAACAGATAGAACTGCTCAGCCATGGGGTCATTCAACATCACTGGACCATGAATGTCCTGCAACAGGAAGAAACTATTATCAGCAGATATCCATCAGAACACTGCTCAGGAACTGAATGAAAATTGTCCATGCAAATGTTTTATAGCTGCTCTTAAAAAGTAAGGCCAGATTATAGAAACTGAAGCTAATCGTGGGAGCACTGTGACTTCAGAAAACTTTTCCAGGTCAAAAGTTGTTAGCAAGCACAATGTAACATGGTTGCTACGTGCCTTTTCAGTACTGCAAATGACATTTTTTTCTTAGAAACATATTCTGATTCTTTGTGAGAGCTAAATAATACTAAAGACAAGATTTAAAAATCAATGTCAAGGTATAGATTAAATGGCACATTTTACTTTTCTTTTTTTCTTCTTTTTCAAATAGGTCCCTTCTTGGAAATCTGTGGTGCAGATTACAGGATGAGAAAAATAGTAGACTTCACCCAATACCCTTAGCAGCTATTCATCATTCTTATCTGATTCTATATTGAAAACTGAGACATTCAAATGCTTAAACATAATTGCCTGGTGACTTTCCAAGTGGGGCATCCGCATAGTGTTGGCAAGTATGTCCCAAGACTACAAGAGTTCCATTAGCTCTTGGTGGGCATCTTGAGGCTGGACAATACCCTAGGGCATCTACAGTGGCACAAGACAGCTATGTCTATGTGGCTTAATCACTCACTAACTGCTGATAGAGGAAAACCTTGAAAACTCTTGTGTTTCCTTTAAATTTGGATTATTTTTCTGTTGAGTGAAAAATATGGGGGAAAAAACCCGAATGCCTGGCCTATATTTGGATAAATTGTGAAACAGTATAGCATGTTCAGAGAAACACCTTGGTCACTTGTTGAAGTGTATGTTCTATGAGTCTAGTACTATTGAGAAACCAATTTTTCTGAGTTGCTTCCAAAGGTATGCAGTACATTCATGTGTCTCAGATATTGATAGTGTATCCATATTTCTATATATTATTATAATATTATGTATTACTATATATCTATAGTAATCTCAAGCAGGTAGACCTGAGATCATAAATAAAACACATTCATTTCCTTATACCTTGTGACATGTAACAGTCTGCTTATCAGTTATCTGTAGGTTCTGTTTCTCCACAAAGTGTAAGAGTATGTGGAAGGTGAGAGCATCTGTTTCATTAAAGTTATCTCATGAAGGACCTTTTCAATGCAAAGGGAATAATATATAAAGCAGAAAATGCTAAACAAGAACACACAGAGACACAAACCTGGTAGACACAGGATAACAGAGATGATGGAAAAGACCAAATGTCCCCAGTGACTAACTGTTGGGAGTTCAGAAACTCCAGGCACAGTGTTCGAAAGGGCCAACCTGGACTTTGTATATAGGGATGGAATAGGAGATTAGACTTCTGCAGACATAGCTTGTCCTTTTGGAAATGGTAATACAATCACAACCTTGTCACAGCCATCCATATTTCTGTCTCTCTAATGTGTAGTCTCCAATAAAAAATGTTTGGTTACATGAAATGGTAAGTTTTAGGGGGAAAAAAATCACACATCGGTATTGCTAAGCACTTAGAAATTCAGTTTGAGGAATTAGGGAGAGGTAGCCTAAAACACAGATACTAAAGTTCTTTGCCTTGATCTACAGCTGCTGGAGGCACATGTTTAGATCAGAATCTTTGCTCTCATGTTTCTATTACATTCTTAGGCCTTTAGGGTAGAAGAAAAGCTTAAAAACATGAGTTGAAGACACACAGCACCTAAAGTGGTCTCAAATATCCTGGAACATTGTCAGGAGATGTGAATTGTTCTCTTCACTCTGAACTTTGAAACTCTTTTCAAATTTAAGAGCAGAAGAAAGCTTGCTATTTGGCTTGTGCTACCTAGGTAAGCTGTGCTACATCATGTGCAAATGTGTATTTACAACACATTCTGCTGCAATGCATTTATAACGGAGTCCATTGTCGTGGATTTTCTTCCCTCAGCTTTATATGCTGAGTGTGACATCATATGGAATGGGATATCCCTTTGGTCAGTAGGGGTCAGCAGTTCCAGTTGTGTCCCCTCCCAGCTTCTTGTGCACTCCCAGGCTACTCACTGGTGGGATGGTGTAAGCAGCAGAAAAGGCCTTGACAATGTGTAAGCACTGCTCAGTAGTAACTGAAACATCTCCGCATTATCAACAGTTTTCAGCACAAATCCAAAACACAGCCTCATACAAGCTTCTATGAAGAAAATTAACTCTATCCCAGCCAAAACCAGCACATCCATGCTGAGGATGCACAAATAAACAAAATCCTTCAGGGCAGACTTTTGATGGGTTTTTTCCAAGGTCAATGTCTATTGAGAACAAATAAAGGAAAATCCTTGATATTTCCTAGATGAACAAATGTTCAAATGTAAACAGATTATTAAGATGCATTTTCATGTGAAAAAGAACCATTTTACTTTATATTACAGTCATGGATATCCTCCCCAACCCAAAAAGCAGCTTTCACTTGAGAAAATTCATTAAATACTAACCTATTTGTACTTTACAGTAGTTCTCCTGCAGCTTAAAGTTGAACAGTTTCCCTCTATGTGAAGAACTGATTATAAATCCCATGCTTCCATCTGAAAAATTGAAGTTTCATATTTGTATAAATTATGGCATTTAATATTAGCATACACAAATGGCCAAACTGTTTCTACCTTCTTGTTATTGACTTGATTTTAATGAACAGTTTGTATCTCAGATAAAGTCCATTCTTACCTCTGTATCTGAGCAAAAATGGGTATGTTTGTGTGGAATAAGTTCTCACAAATGCAACTTAGAACAATTTTATTCATTTATTCATTTAACTAATTCATGTATATGTCTCTTTCTACACTATAGATATACAAAGACAGAGATAAAGAGAAACCACAGACTGAATATTGAATATACATGTATATTACCTACACAGCATTTGTTTAAAATCCATGGGTATATAGTCTGATTCTGCAATATTCTGAATGAACTCTGTCCTTTTGAAGTATTTATAAATATACAGCTTTCAAGAAAAGGCAAATATTTTGTAGCAACAATAAGAAGATCTGTCATCTGCCCCAGAGAGTTTATGACCTCTTTTCACAGATGTTGTTATTAAAGAGAATCACTGTAACAGCATAAATGGAATATAGATATATAGAAATAAACACATGAAATAATTGAGCAGTACCTAGAGGAGAATATCCCATAACCTAGCACTGAAAAAAGAGGAGAGCACCCACAAAGACCCTATTCCCTCGCTTTCCAGCTGTGGATCTACAAACCAGTGTATGAGGTTGTCCTTTATGGTCTATCGGTTTACTGTAGAGAAAATGGGACAACAAGGTGAAAAAGGTTCTTTAAAATAGAATCATAGAATCGTAAAGGTTGGAAAGCATCTCCAAGATCTTCAAGTCCAGCCATCAACCCAACACTGCCATGCCCCCTAAACTATATCCTGGAGTGCAATGTCTACACATTTTTTGAACTCCTCCAGTGATGGTGACTCCACCACTTCCCTGGGCAGCCTGTTCCAATACTTGACTACGCTTTCAGTAAAGAAATTTTTCCTAATATCCAATTTAAACCTCCCTTGGCTCAACTTGAGGCCATTTTGTCTCAACTTATAACTAGTTACTTGGGAGAAGAGACCAACACTCCCCTCAGCCTCCTCTTCTCCAGACTAAACAACTCCAGTTTCCTCAGCCACTCCAGACTTGTGCTCCAGACCCTTCACCAGCTTCGTTGCCCTTCTTTGGACACGCTCCAGCAGCTCAGTGTCCTTCTTGTAGTGAGGGGCCCAAAACTGAACACAGTATTCGAGGTGTGTACTCACCAGAGCTGAGTACAGGGGGACAATCGTAGAATCATAGAATGGTTTGACTTCGAAGGGACATCAAAGATCACCTAGTTCCAACCCCTCTTCCATGGGCAGGGACACCTCCCACTAGACCGGGTTGCTCAAAGCCCCATCCAGCCTGGCCTGGAACACTTCCAGGGATGGGGCACTGTCCTGGTTCCCCAGGCACAGGTCCATGGGCCAGCCATGCAGGCAGGCCATGAGTAGTCCCAAGTCAGCTGGGAGATCCAATCAGGTCAGCTGACTCACAGGTGTATCCCACACCACCTAGTCATGCTCATTATAAAAGGAGGGAGCTCAGTAAGGGTGGGCCTCCTCCTCTCCCTGAGGCTCCTTGTTGGTGCTGCTCTGTTCCTACCATCAGCATTGAACCAGGCTGAGTAGAACCTTTTATGTTTTGAATTGATTGTTGTTTTCTGTTTTGTCATTCTATTAAATCTGCCTATACTTCAGCTCAAGGGTCTTTTCTTTCTTTTTCCCCAATTCTCCTTCCCATCTGGAGAGGGTGTCTTGGGTGACATACTAACTGCTGTGGTTTAGCCCTGAATACTGGCCAGCTGTAGACAGACATCCACAACTTCCCTGGTCAACCTGTTCCAGTGTCTCACCACCATCACAGTAGAGAATTTCTTCCTAATATCTAGTCTAAATTTACCCTCTTTAGTTTCAAGTCATTACCCCTCATCCTCCCTACTCCTGCTGGTCACACCATTTCAGATACAAGCCAGCATGCTGTTGGCCTTCTTGGCCACCTGGACACACTGCTGGCTCTCATTCAGCCAGCTGTTTACCAGCACACCTAGGTCCCTCTCTGTTGGGAACTAGAGGCCTGTCGGCCTGACCTCAGTACCAGAGAAGATTATGGAGCAGCTCATCTTGAGTGTACTCACATGGCATGAGCAGGACAACCAGGGGATCAGGCCCAGACAGCATGAGTTCTAGCTAGGCTTTTGTCTTTCTAATTTTCTCTCTATATGACCTAATGAGATCCCTGTACTCTTCTTGAGTTGTCTGCCCCTTCTTCCAAAGTTGCTAAACTCTCCTTTTTTTAATGAGTTCCAGAAAAAGCTCCCTGTTCAGCCAGGCCAGTTGTCTCCTCCACCTGGTCATCTTACAACACATGGGGACAGCCTGCTCCTGTGCATTGAAAATTTCCTTTTGAAGAACGTCTAGCCTTGTTGGACCCCTTTGCCCTTCAGAGCTGCATCCTAAGGGACCTCTGCAACCAGTGCCGTGAATAGGCTAAAGTATGCCCTCCAGAAGTCCATGGAATGGTTTTGCTGACCCCCCTCCTTACTTCACCAAGAATCCAGAACTCTTTCATTTCATGTTCACTAACCATAAGGCAGACTCTGACCACCACATCTCCCACAAGTCCTTCTCTGTTTGTGAACAGCACATCAAGCAAGGGACCTCCCCTGGTGGGCTCACTTACCAGCTGTGTCAGAAAGTTATCTTCCACACATTCCAGGAACCTCCTAGACTGTTTCTTCTCTGCTGTGTTGTATTTCCAGCAGACACCAGTAAATTGTAGTCTCCCAAGACAACAAGTGCTAGTGTTGTGATACTTCTACCAGACGCTTGTAGAATGCTTTATCTGTCTCTTCATCCTGGTTGGATGGTCTATAACAGACACCCAGCAGGATATCTGCCTTATTGGCCTTCCCCCTCATATAAAATATAAGGTGTTCAGCCCCTCAGAAGGATAAACCACAGCTGAGAAGTACTGAGCTTGAACAGAACTGAAGACCCTCAAATGCACTCAACTATTTAATGACACATTTTATCTGTAACACAAAAATATTAGTTTGGACTCTCTGCTAGTCTTTCATGAATAAACACAAAATCCTGCCACTGTTAAACTTACTCTTACTTGATATTGGTGGAGTTTTGTCAATTAATATCAACTGTCAGTCTGGCATAAATAGTCAAACTATTGTTTTCGTAGAAAATTTAGAACTCCACAGAAAGTGCAGATGCCTTCATCTCAGAGGAGCTTTCAACTTCGTTGTTTTGTAGGGTGATATCCTTTTGTTGTGGGGGGTGAAAATAACACTAGCATATGCTGAAAGTTTGTATTCCAGTTGTTTAATTTTTCCTTTTGTATTTTTCAGATATCTCTGTCCTTTTGAATGAGAGATGTGAATTTGGATTATCAACTCTTTTCTGAATCTTGCAAATTCTAAGCTGAATTGCATTATAGAAGGAATTAAGTTCAGTGTTATACAGGGCAATCAAAGAAATTCAACACCACAGATTTCTGCCATTTTATCTCTACCTCAGGGTTTTTAGACGTACTTGCTACAGTGTTCCTAGGTCATCATCTAGCTTCCTAGAAACTCATCTAAAATATTAAGCAGTTGAAAAGAAAATAACCTATTCATAATCTATGCAAGTGAGTTTAATCACTAATATGTAGTATGTTAGTCTGTGTGTTCAGTTGTATGTTCTAAAAAGATATAAAGAACTGTTTGAAAGAAGGGCAATCATCCTTTCTCTCAAGAAAATTCTGTTTTACTAGTAGTAGTAATTCCAAGAATAATTCAATGCTTTCCATCATCCAGATCACATTAATTCACTGTTGTGAAAATTCTCCTGAGGTAAATAGACATTTTGGTCAATGTTGCCACAAGATTTTACAAAGAAAACACATAGTAAATAGCTTTAGAAATTGTGGGTCCTGATATTACCCCGTGTCTTTCTGCTGCAATGAAGCCTTCTCTGGAGCTGTCCTTCCTTACTCAGTAGCACTGGAAAGCTAAGTATCTCTTGGCAGCAGTCGCAATAGATAATGACAAGTATATATATAAAGAAAAATGAGTTGTCATTAAAAAAACATTTAACATAATGTGTCCAAAAAAGCCCTATGGATTTCACCATTAATAGCATCCCAGACAATAACTATCTGCAAATTATAATAAAAATTTAAGTATTGATTACTTCGCATTGTTCATACACTTTTAGTACTGATACAACTATCAGCAAACTAGAGGATGAACAAGGGTTATTCATATTACAGCTGTATGTAGAAGTTCAAATCTGAACCACGAGTCCTCACTCAAGAGCAAAAGCAGTGGGCAACATGGTCTCTTCCACAGAGAATGTCTGAACTTCAGTCTGAAAGAGGATGCATAAACAGTCGTGGCATGCATGAGAAAGGACAGAGGACAAAAAAGATTACGCATTCAGTTATGGTGCCTTCGATTCTTGGTTTAGAAATCTCACTAACCACAGTCTTCAGGTTTAGTATCTTAGAAGTATTTTCTAGGCATTAAGTTGCTGGGCAAAAGAGAAAATACACTCTTGTCCTGCCTAATGCAGTTATTAATCAAAAAAAAAAGTGTCTATTTTATTATGGACAATTCAATTTGACCTGATTTTTGTTTTTTCTGTTCTTGTTTTGGTGGTTTTTTTAAGTTTTAAACAAGTAATTTAGATATTTAAATATTCTTCACTGGACAGTCTGAAAATGTCAACTACTTGTAACCTCTTCCTACAGACCTACTTTTTTAAACTGAGGAGCTCATTCAGTCACCTCATGCTGAATGCTTAAAATATCCAGAAAAAAAATAAATAGAAACAGCTTCTAGTACAGAAGGTAATTCTATCAAGGTTAAGCCTTTGTGAAAACATTTTACAGGCTTCTTTTGAGCAGTTTAATAATGAAGAGAATAAAATCTGACAGAATAAGAACATGAATTAAACCTTCTCCTTTATTCCTTCCTCATTGTTTCAGTTAGCTAATCTGTCTGTAGACAAATGCAGTGGTCATATTCAAATGTAAGCTCTGTTTTCCTGCTATTATCTTGCCACTGAACACCTTGAATACTGTGTTAAGTTTTGGGCACCTCACTACAAGAAGGACATTTCGGTGCTGGAGCATGTCCAAAGAAGGGTAATGAAGCTGGTGAAGGGTTTGGAGCACAAGTCTTATGAGGAGCAGCTGAGGGAACTGGGATTGTTTAACCTGCAGAAAAGGACGTTCAGGGGAGACCTTAATTGTTCTCTACAACTATCTGAAAGGAAGTTGTAGCGAGGTGGGTGTCGGTCTGTTCTCCCAAGTAACTAGCTATAAGACAATAGGAAATGGCCTTAAAAATTTCTTCAGCAAAAGGGTTGTCAAGCATTGGAACAGGCTGCCCAGGGAAGTGGTGGAGCTCCCATCCCTGGAGGTGTTTAAGAGACATGTAGATGTGGTGCTGAGGGACATGGTTTAATGGTGACTTGGCAGTGCTAGGTTAACAGTTGCACTTGATGATCTTAAAGTTCTTTTCCAACCAAACCGATTCTATGATTCTATGAAGTTGACGCTTTGGTTTCTAACCATGCATACACACAAGGCATACAAAACTCTTTGCCTCCCCAGATACTGAGAAAATTGTATATTTACAGCCTTTGAGACAGGCTTCATATTGACAGGGTGTGACTACAATTTCTTTCCCTGAATATCTTTGTATCTAATGCTTAGAAGTTTGCTGCTTACATGTTAGCTTTACTTGCTATATCCACTCATATCTACCAGTAAAGAGTGTTAAAAGGCTGGCTTGAAACATATTGAATAACATTTTTAAAAATCCCTTCAGTGGGCTTTGGATCAGGGCTTATCTATTAGATTAGAATGTTGACACTGAAAATTGAGCATGCATATTGTAGAGAAAACCATCATCTCTCATTTTGATATAGTTGGTCTGCATTCATAGAAAGGTCCTGACTTAGCTAATTAGGAATATATCTCTATTCAAATGCTGCTGAGGGAGGCATATATGTTTCATTATGTAAAAGATCACTAATTATTTTCTTTCAGTACATTCATTGGAGCTGAAGAAATTATCTCAGCATTAGGCTATTTCCCTCACATTTTGATACTAAACAGAAAAAAAGGCATAAAAACATGACCAGTATGACTTTGACAAGTACATAACAAGGGCAGAAGGACAGCTGAACTTCTGTGACTTTCTTTTTAACCACACAAGTCCTTCTTTCAAGTGTCACACATAAGTGAAGGAAAGCACAGGATTTTTCAAAGAGTGTCTTGCAAGATGAAAAAGAAAAACTGTTCTTACAGCTGCTTTCTCGAGCAAGCTCTGCTTAGTGCCACCACACTTCACTGAAGTAAGAACTACTGACAGACATGGCTTCCAGCCACTATACCGCCAAGAGCATTGCTGAACTTTCAGAAAGATACTATGAGGCATCATCATACTAATAGAACAAGGGAGTAAGCATGACAATACAGTCAGCAATAAGGTACAGGTGACTTGAACATTCTATGAATCCTGAGGGACATTTGAGTTGGAGTTCAGGACACAGCAATTTATGTGCGTGGAATAGACTGCATTTCCTCCCAGTGAACAACAACAAGGGACTTCTAAGAGGTTATTCTCAAATAATTTTTTTTCCATGTCCACTTTTGAAATGGTAATGCACATAGAAGACTCTAAAGAGAATCAAGAAGACGAATGTCTGTCCCAGGGGATAGAATTTCTGTGATTACTTTCCACCTTTATCTGAGGAAACAGAATTTCTGTATGTTTTGTAAAATTACGATGACTCATAGGGTCATTACCAGAGAGACTACTGCACAAAGTGACATTTTTCATACATATAAAGAGAAAGGTAACTGTTTGTGTCTAACTGAATCCAGCACATCCTGAAGACTTACTGAGCATTTCAGGTCTGAAAGGTCAACTGAGGATAATTTAATATTGTGACCGATACATTTTTCATGATAATATAAGCTAAAACAGCTCACAACTCAGTACCTGAGGAAGATGAGAATTCTGCTAAGTTTAATACTGCAACTTTCCTAAGATTAAAAAAAAAATAATGAAAACACACTAATATAATAGCAGTCTTATTGCATTTACCAAAATTTTACTTGGGTATTTTAAATGATCTGCTATTTCCAAAATGATAACCACAAAACCAGGGCTTAAATGGTGCTGGAAGCACATACCTATAGTGTGGGTTATGGAGGTGGGGTCTAATTTTCTCAACCAAAGTTGACTAAATGTTTCTGCTTGAACTTCTGGGATCAAGGAAGAATTATTTAGCTCACATAGTATTCCCACTCCTGTGGTTTCTGAGATCTACTGCGTGACTGAAAGCATCCTACATGACAGCATGGAACGCAACTCACATTGCTCCTGAGCTAAATGCCAACCAAGCTAGCCTCATGAAAATGAAACATATCTTAGAAGGGCTTTTTTTGCCTCTACTGACTATGAAGTAAGTCTTGGGCATACCTCAGCTCTAAACATGGAAGGGTGAAGTTCAGTGAAACAAGCATCATTCTAGCAGACTGTGACCGATATACGGGATTCTATGTCACACGTGCTTATGACATCTTTAGTTATTCTGTGTTTCTGTTATAGTTCAAACTAACACTTTGTCTGTTTTATGTTGAACTAAAGATGATCTTAATGAAAACCATTGACCAACGCAAAACACTTAACTCCATTAAAAGAAGTGGCTGCTCAGAATTTGCTATGATTGCCCTGCATATGCAGTCATCAAAAAGTGACACAGATAAGAAATATTATCCTTCTGTAGAATATTTCTTTTATTATTTTAAGGCCTTCAGTTTGGCCACACAATGGTGAACAAGGTTTAGAGACAATGAGCCATATTCACAGTTGTGATGAGTTAATGTTGGCTAAGGGCCAAACTCCAACCCAGCTGCTCACTCACTCTCCTTCTTGACAGGACAGGGGGGAGTAACTAGCATGAAAAACCTTATGGGTTGAGATAAAGACAAACAAAGACACTTAGCAGTTACTGAGATGGGAAAAAAGGACTCAATCTGGGGAAAAATAATTTAATTTATTGCCAGTTAAAAATAGAGTAGGATAGTGAGAAACAAAGTCAAAACTGAAAACACATCCTCCTTTTTCCCAGTCTCAGCTTCACTCTGATGATTCTACCTCCTCCCCACCCTGAGCAGTAGAGGGGGATGAGGAATGGGGGTTGTGATCAGTCTATAACAGTTTCTCCCTGCCACTCTTTCCTCCAAACACTTTTCCCTTGCTTCTGCACGGGTTGTTCCCAGGCTGTGATTCCTTCAGAATAAACCTGCTCCATTATGAGATCTTCATGGACATAGTACCTTCAGTGTATATCCTCTTGCTCCAGAGCATGGAGTCCTCCAGTATGGTCCTCCATGGTCTGCTGAGGAACATCTGCCTGGAGTATCTCTTCCCACTCCTTCTCTGACCTTGTTGTTCACACTGCTCTTTCTCATTCTTATTTTGTCCTCCTCCCTTGCCTTTGTGGTGTTTTGCCTTTTCTTAAATACATTTTCCTAGAGGTGCCACGAGTCAGCTGAGTCTGGTTGTGTCCAGCACAGAGCAGCCCTTGAATTCTTCTCACAGAGACCACCTCTGATGGTGTAAGAATGCAAGCCTTCTGAGACAGATTATGTGACCAACAAGCAAACTTTTCAGGACTTCCTATTGGTTGAGATTATTTTCTTCCATAGCAGCACTAGCACGACATCCAGTTCCATATCCTATAGTTCACAGAAAAATAAAGCCCATTATTGTGACAAGCAGTATTAATGATGCCACAATAATGTGCCTGTCAAAATAACTTGTCACAATAATGATACAAATGCCATAAACTGGCATATTCCAACTACACATCACCACCCTACTACAGCAGCATGTACATTAACGAGATCACATCTCTATCTGAAATAATTACTTGAAAGAATTTTTAAAAATTGTCTTATAGATCTTCAAGTTTAACAACTCATATTTTTATATGGAACAGACCTATCCAGCTGGCATCACCAGCAGGTATAAATCTTCAGACAAAGAATTAAATTACTCCACAGAGACGACCTTCTCCCTCACATTCTGTTTACAAATGACCTATCACCCAAACTGCTGATTCTGTTCCCAATCCCTGTTCCCTGCATTTGTAAGCATTACAATACCACTCTGCAGCTTCCATGTCATAGCATCTTCTACAGCAGGTTCTCAGCATATTTCACAGTTGTTAAGTAATTTAGCTTTGCAAAACTGAATTCTTGCAAAGTGGAGAATCTTTAATGGCCTCCATTTTTCAAAGGTGGATACTAAGGTTCAAACAGGTTAACCACAGATTTTTTATGGAAAAGCTGAGCATCTGTGCCTTTGAAATCAAGAACAATCAAAGCTCAGCAAATTTTACAGTAAGAGCAATGATAAAGGAACCAAGAAGAGAGATGGTCCTTCATCATAAAACTTGCAGATTTATCCTGGTTTTGTACAGTATTCAATTCCCATGTTACTCAAAAATGAATTTGTTCTAAAAGTAATCAATTATGCAATATCTAACAAAGGATGTTCAGAGTGAAATATGAAATGTGAATAAGAAAGCTTTGATACTACTGAGTTAGAGTTGTTTAGAAACAAAGAAAATACTACCCAGGTCATAATTTATATTTTGCTATTTATACCTCCAAGATGCTCATTATCAGAATAACCAAATGGATGCCTACATTCTTTTCCTATTTGAGTTAAGCCCCAACAAATGGGTGAAGTTTTGAGTGTCTAGGTGGCATCATGCTGCCCAAGTTTGATCTAGATCTTCTATAAATGCACCACTACAGACCATTACTACATTGTGGGGCAAGTACTGAGACCAGACAGGTCTTGATTAATTTAAGGGAAGTGATTATCCAAAATCCATCTACTCAGGAAAGTGATATCTAACACATCATTTTGAAAGAAACTCTGCTGAACTAACCTAAACTCAGTGTTGTTTGTTGCTCATGATAAACTCTTGAATTCTTCGCTGACAAGAAATAGAACAAAGGAAAAGATGTGTATCATGTACTTCCCTACATGACCTATTTTCTTCATGCCTTAGCTCTTCCAAAGGGAAAAAATTAGATTGGGTGAGTGAGTAGCAGATGGACAAATGTTTCAGAAGGACTCCTTCACAGAGTTATATCTTGTCCCACTGAAGACTTGGGAATTTTTCAAGTGGCTTCCATAGCAAACCAGGATTTCACACAGTGTTTTTGATGATGTTTTACTGACAATGACAACTTACAAATCAGCACTATGGATGCTCACCAAGAAGACAGAGTACAACTTCAGGACATACAGTGGGGCATGGAAAGATGTATCCTTGCTCTTAAAGGAGAAAGTAAAATGAACACACTGATAAGAGAACAAATAGAGGTGAAGGACATAATGAAAGCCAGGAACAAGGCTGTTTCAGGCAGAGAAGATGTAATACATAGCATTCTCATGTCAGAATGAGGAATAGTTAAGTATCATTAAGGGCTGCATTTAAAAAAATAATGGGAAAATAAACTGCTCCCATTTATATGAAGTGCATATCTATGTTTTATCCAGAATAATTATGTTAATAATATCATGCTTATGTTTTTGTCTTGTAATGAAGTGTGGGAAGTGTGGGTGTTTGTGAAAATGGAGCTACTTTAATGATCACATCTATTATTGTCTGGAAACGAAGGATGACATTCATCTCACTTAGCTTTATAAGAGTTGGGCATCAAGTCTAGGTTCGTTATCTAGACTCCCTTTGGAGTCAACTGTCAGATAAGCATTTTCCAACTTAAGATATCTAAACCAGTCAAGACTAATAGCTTTTGGACTTGCTTGTTCATTACCATTGATTATAGAAAGAGCTCGAAGGCTAAATTTACTAGATACGTAACTTTCACATAGCTAAAGTTAGGTGATATTAATTTTACCATAACAGTATTTAGTCACATTAAATCTTCTTGAGAATAAGTCTTTGAAGTCTAGAACTGCTATTAGATTTACATATAAACACATGCTTACATGTTTTGCAAGATCTCAACCAGGCACTTGTCAGGAATAAAATTTGAGCAGATAGTTACAATTTCCTTCTGTCAAGAATGATAATTTGTAAATAGTTCATTTTGTTCAAGTAGCAATTAGCAAAGCATTTTAAGTATCTAGGATTGTCAGAGTAAACCTTTAATTAAACTGCATAAAGACATTTTATGCTGTCTTCTATAACAAATGCTGGATTTATGATTGCTGTACCACACAGCAAAACTTTTATAAAACAACTGAATGACATCTTCATAGCATTCTCATAAAATAGAAATTTAATCAACAGGCTTTCCTTTTCAACAGTACAACTAGGTCCTGTCAGCTCCGGTGGTCCTTAAATCCAAGTCAGTCACCTAAAGTAAGGCCTCATGGATTCCCTGTTCACTTCTGTAAGTGATTATACCTGCATCAGTTCTGTGACAAGACTTTGCATTAGCTGTGTAATACTAGTTGCTGCAGCACTCAGAGTGTGAACAGAGAAATCCGTGGAAACAGAGATGATAAACTGTGCTAAATAAGCCATGACTCTACTGCAGCCAAGGCTGCCTTTGGTCAAGATGCTGAAGAGCAAACTTGATACACTTAATCCATTTGCAAAGCTTTGGAAACGAAAATAAATGCTAACAGTATCTAAGCGATGGATTTTCTGCATTCAGAGGGGACAGGTTCATAATTTCATTCTAATTTTTATTTGCCTTCTAATCCAGCCTGGTTATGTTATATTTGTGTTTAGATAATAATACGCTCATGCTCCTCATCAGTCTACTTCTTTTCTGACTTTTTTACCTCAACCATATCACACTGGGAGAAGCAGTTTTGGTCTTGGCTATGGTATAGTGGTTAGGGAGATGTTGGGATAAAGGCTGGACTTGATGATCCTAGAGGTCCTTTCCAACCATAGTGATTCTATGATTCTATGATTTATATATTTGGTTGATGTGCAGAACTGAAATGGTCATGACTTTCAGAAGTTACACATCAAAACTGTCAGAGTCTGGAAAGTAAGAGACAGATTTGCAGCTTTGCTCCTGGTCAGCCCAACCCTCATCCTTTTTTTCCCCTGCTTGATTTTTATGCTGGAGGAAAGCACAAGAAAAAGGACACCACCATTATGGAATAAGGCCACAATACATCATCTTCTTAAGAGGTGAGCAGAACTTGTCTGCAATGTTTCTCTGATTCTTAGAAACCCTGATGCAAAGTTAGCACTTGCTTATTTGGGTCTAAGTAAGCCAGAAGGGCTAGCTGTAAGAGCAACATTCTACATTTTGCCTTTACTCGTGTTAGACATGTCACAATCAGAGAATCTCAGCAGAGAACACATTGCTGTAGGGAACAGATGACAACTTTACCTAAAGGAGTTGTTTTGCTGTCGTGCAATGTTTGTAAGGAATGTTGACCAGTGAGGAGGTTTTGAACTTGTTTTTACAGGAGGTAACACAAGGAAGAGACTATCTGCACAGGCTCCCACTTGCTCTGAGAAGGAAGAGTAAAATAATTGACAATTTTGAGTGGATAACATAACCCAAACTCTGTTAAAAGTAGACTTTTTTCCTCATTTTTATCCAGATTCACTTTCTTCCCAGGAGAACCAAATAGCAGATCAGTTAAAAATACGTGCTAGAAAGACTGCTTGACCCTTTATCACTGATGCCCAGAAAATTGTTTGGTATGTTCTTGTGCCCTTCTACTTTGTTGGCCCAGTTGCCCTTCAGGGCACTCTGAATGCTTTGCCACACAGATATGAGTGCAGAAAAAAAGAGATGGTATAGGGCTTACTGCCATTTTTTCTGCCTCTTTTACCTCAGTACCCTTGGTTAAGATAAATGGTTAGCACAGCAGCATCCAGTTCTTCTCCTAAGCTCAACACACAAGGAAGCCATCACCCTGAGCAAGTATAAAGAGTGGCAGCAACAACAAAATCGTATTTATGGGAAGATCTGCTGGGTGGATTATGTCTGCATGTTGATTTCTTTCTACATAGTTGCTTAGGCTGGCTTCTGTGTCCACCGTCCAGGTGCTTTTCTCTACTGGTCTCAGCATGTTCTGCTGCGAAATAAACTCCTTTGTTCTTTCTTGATTTTCCTCATTTCTCAAATTCTGCATTTGCAATTTTGCTTGTTCTGCTGCTTTGCAGCTTTGTATGGCTTTTTCCAAATTTGACCCTCAATGATTTTTAGCAGATGCTCATGTACCTTCTCAGTACTTCAGGTCACCTCTAAGAATGTGATCCCATGAAACACGTGATCCCATGAAACACAGAGAATTAAACTTCCTTGCTTCTTCAAGGAAATAAAATTAAGTTTTCTTCAAACTACTCAAGTAGCTTCCAGTATTCATGAATCCAGATTTTTTATTTTAAAGTAAGTGCATGAAATATAAATACAAGATAAAACCTGTGGTCCAGGAAGCTTTTACACTAATTTGACATATGTAAAAACAAAGGGAGAAAGAAGGGACAACACAGCTCCCAAAAGTAAGATTAGGTGTTGACTTGAACTTCTATGTTTTGTATTGTCTGCTCTTTGAAAAGATGTGTAACAACACTGAAAATTTATTTTGATTGTTTTATTTTTCTTCTGCTGATTTTTATTTCTTGACTGATACAGACAAAAAGAGTCCTGAAGAGGGATTTCACTGTTCTCAGTACAGCACATTTGTCATTCAGTGCAGTTTTCAGAATAATAAAACAAAAATGCATAACCAGTGCTTTAATTATCTTTCTGCAGGATCTAAGGTGGTCATGCACTCTCCACTTCTATGTCCTCTCAGATATTCTTTCTGGTTGCCTTCACTGTCATCTGTATTCGTGAAAAAATAATAAAAACATTGTGGACTATTTAAGACTACTTCACTCTCTGTAAAAAAAATCTGTCCTTACACATTCTATATGCTTCGAATGGGCCTTTTACAGGATTCACTTCCATGGAGCAGGACATTTCTCTCAGGGCTTTTTTTTGCCAACATAAAGCAACTGTTAACATTTAACCTTGACATAACATACCCTATTCATAAAAGATTCCACTTATGGGTCAGTATTTTTAATCATCTGGAGAAAGATCAAAAGAGAAACCAAGTATGAAACACAGAGGAAGGCAGAGGTCATGAAACTGCTCTGTATCCTCCCGAAGAGTCAGTAGGAATGTTGGTAATGTGAAATGATCAACCACGTTGGGTAGAGTTGATATCCAAGGGACACTTCACTGTTTTCAAAGATGGGATCACTGGTTTTATGAGCACTTAATTTTCATGTTGACAGATAGACATTATCCTGCAATCCTAGTATGGTGTCTATCCAAAATTCAGATTGAAGCTTTAACAGATGTTGGCTACAGCTCATGAGGAAGGAAAAAACGTTGTGAGTGCTCTACGCGCTTTAATGCTTTGGGATCGAGCTCTAGGGCATGGAGTTGCAGTCAAAGTACCAGTTGTATGGACTAGGAAGTAAGAGGATTGACCTCTCTCCAAAAGTCTCTTAGCGAGGACTTGCTGTTTTTAGGCAACAGAAATAAAGAATAGCTGCTTTATCATGCTTGTTCTTATCTGTCTGCTCTTCATCCATTAAAATGCCACAAAGAGGCCACAGAAGCAGAGCTGGAACCCAAACAGACAAGCTATTTAAAGTAGATGAAAACATAAATTTTAGCAACATACATGTTGTTGCTCCAGATGTTTTAGGATAGTTGCCAAAATGTAAAAAACAATGAGTCTATTAAAGAGATACGACTATATTTGGAGATATTATCTTATAAGCTGAGAAACACAAAGCCCATTTAGTTTTACAGCAAGGTTGAACAATGATTTCTTTGTTTTTCCTGTGGTACACTTACAAATGGAATCTCCTCTAACAAGTAAGTCTGAGTGACTTAATTGCACAATAATTTGCTATATTCAGTTAATGTAGTAATAATTCTGTCTAACAATTTGCTGCATAGTATTTTGCTGATTTTGTTATTTTATTAATGGTGAATCAATGCAGTAAATTATCAAGATAATTATGTAATATTTTTTTTCCTTGGAGAACTGTATAAAGATTAGAATTACTGTCTGAGAGAAGATTGAAGTTAGTAAATTTCTTTATTATTTTTTTTTAATAGAAAAGAAAAAAACAAACGAAGTTGATGAAGAAGTTAGAATAATTCTCATATATGTGGTACAGAATGCGTGTAGTACTGAAATAGTGATAGAGAGTAAAAGTTCTCTTGCATTTTTGAAAAGCCATAGGAATAAATAAGGAAAAGCAATCAGCTACAATCTGTTATTCTAAAATATTGGTGCAGGTTTTTATTAAACTTTGACTTTTTTAATTCATTGAAATATGAGTGATCAAAAAGACAGATATCAGTATCTCAGTTTGTTATATTGTAGCTATAAGGTTATGGAAAAAGAATGGTATTTTATAATTTAGTCAAAGAATTAACTCTGTTGGGTCTTAACTAATTTATATTTTTCAGACACCATTGATGTTGCATTCTATCATACTAGAGAATTTGCGATGAACGTTTTCAAGGGAGTCAGTTTGGTAACTGGCTGTTTCATCTGTGTAAAAGCCAGTTAGGTTTCCAGGAATTTGCATGGGTGAATGCAAATCTCTTCAAAGGGCAAGGAGCTACATTTACAGATGCCTAGTTATTCTACTGCTGTTTCTGTGTTTGATTCCAGTCTGTTACTAAAGTGTAAGGGAGAGATCTGTCAGCATTCAGAGCATCATCAAAAAGACTGCTCTCAGCACCTCTAAAAACCAAACCCTTTAGAACAGACGTTTTTAAAATCCTGAAGTTGACAAGAATGTGGAAACGATCATGGCTGCATGAGAAGGAACAATGGGAGAAAATAAGGTACTTTTTTAAGAAATGGGTTAAAGAGACAAGAGGCAGGCTGAGTAGCCTTTATCTAAAAAGAAACAAAAAACCATGAGTAAAGAGCCTTAGTCCCATTTACATGCAGACCCTTTAATTTCATATATCAGTGCTAGTAAAACATTAGTGTAATTATGTACAATTAATATGAGATGTTATTAGTCTCCTCTTTTAGACAATAGTCTCAAATAGTGCTGTAAAACCAAAATTATCAACAGTTTTAGGTTTTTAGTCCTGCAGCTTTAAATTAAGGTGATACAGACATCTGTGTGTGAAACTTCTTTAAATGCCATGTGACTAGGGTTCTTCAGGATGTTTTTCATAGATTATTATTTCTAGGGAAAATACATATTTGATTTCCATAACAGTTATAATTTTTTAAAACGTAACTCTTAAAAATACGGAAATATTTTCTTGCTTTTGCAATTAAAAATAATTTAAAGAAAATCAAGTGGAAGAAAATATTTCAAACTGGAAATAAATGCATAGCATGAGTAGGGAAAGGTTTTCACAAACATGTAATGAGTAAATTCATACATGAGTAAAGCTGTTTAGGAAATATGATTGTTTTGTCATGCAGTGTAAATGCAGAAACATGTTTCTGACTATAAAGAGATATCAGATTTCTAGTTGCAAATGTTAAGAGTAATTGCCTATTTCTCTTTAGATACAGATGACTACTCCAGGTGTAGATATCATCATATGACCAGATGAAATTTGGACTTAAATAAAACATAAATAAGTAAGAGAAAATATAAAGTTCTTTTAAGAATTAATACTATTACAAGGTTTGAGAAATTAAAGAGTGAAGTGGATATATTAAAGTATGTCAGTGTAGATTAGGTTATTACATGTAGCCTTAACAACTATCAACAACTAGAAATTTTCCATCCATATTTCTGAACTGAACTTTATAGTTTACGTTTTCTACTTAGAGATACAATTTAATTTCCCTCTCACTAAATAATCACATGTCCATCAATAGAGTTAACAAGATCTGAAATCAGCATAGTCATGCATATATGTGTATTTATGTTTCTTTATGTGTCCATAAATTTTTTAGTATGCACTACTTGAATTAACAGAAACTTTAATTCTCCAACTCTTTTTCTTCTTGAAAGGCAGCAGTTATACTCTTCTGCTTCCTTTGCACAACTAAATTGTCCTTTCAAACTTAGCACTTCTTCTGCTGCAACAGTTGACTCCTTTTAATATTAAACCTCTGACATTCCCAGTGCATCCTAACAAATTACAGGGAACAAATATGCAACATGTTCCTCAGCTTGAAAACTTTGAAGTTGACAGAGAAAATGTCAGTGATTTTTTAACGGAGACCTATCTTTGTTAATGCTTCAGAGAATCACAGAATCACAGAATGGCGGGGGTTGGAAAGGACCTCAAAAGATCATCTAGTCCAACTCCCTTACTAGAGCAAGATCCTAGAGTAGATCACACAGGAACACGTCCAGATGGGTTTTAAATGTCTCCAGAGATGGAGACTCCACAACCTCTCTGGGCAGTTCCAGTGCTCTGTCACCCTCACAGTAAAGAAGTGTTTTCTTATGTTAGGATTGAACCTCCTGTGTTCAAGTTTGTGCCCATTGCCCCTTGTCCTGTCACTGGACACCACCGAGAAGAGTCTGGCCCCATTTCCTGACACCCACCCTTAAAATATTTATAAGCATTAATGAGATCCCTCCTCAGCCTCCTCTTCTCCAAGCTAAACAGACCCAGCTCCCTCAGCCTCTCCTCAGATGGGAGATGTTCCAATCCCTTCATCATCTTAGTGGCCCTGCGCTGGACTCTTTCTAGTATCTCCATGTCCCTCTGGAACTGGGGAGCCCGGAACTGGACACAGGACTCCAGATGAGGCCTCAGCAGGACAGAGTAGAAGGGGAGGAGAACCTTCCTTGACCTGCTGACCACACTCCTTTTAATGCACCCCAGGATGCCATTGGCCTTCTTGGCAGTGAGGGCACATTGGTGGCTCATGGTCAGCCTGTTGTCTACCAGGACTCCCAGGTCCTTTTCCCCAGAGCTGCTCTCCAGCAGCTCAGCCCCCAGCCTGTACTGATCCATGGGGTTGTTCTTCCCCAGATGCAGGACTCTACACTTGCTCTTGTTTAATTACATTAAGTTTCTCCCCGCCCAACTCTCCAGCCTGTCTCTCTCATTCAGTCTCTCTGAAAGGCAGCACAGCCTTCTGGCGTGTCAGCCACTCCTCCCAGCTTTGTGTCATCAGCAAACTTGCTGACAGTGCACTCTATTCCCTCATCCAAATCATTGATGAATATAGTGAATAGTACTGGTCCCAGTACTGATCCCTGAGGGACTCCACTAGATACAGGCCTTCAACTAGACCCTATCCCATTGACCACAACTCTCTGGCTTCTTTCCTTCAGCCAGTTCACAATCCACCTCACTATCCAATCATCCAGACCACACTTCCTCAGTTTAGCTGCGAGGATGCTGTGGGAGACCGTGTCAAATGCTTTACTGAAATCAAGACAGACCACATCCACTGCTGTACCATCATCTATCCACCAGGTGTGTCCTCATAGAAGGCTCTCAGGTTGGTCAAGCATGACTTCCCCTTGGTGAAGCCATGTTGACTGCCCCTAATGACCCTCTTATCTTTGATATGCCTAGAGACAGCATCAAGGGTAAGTTGTTACATCACCTTTCCAGGGATGGAGGTGAGGCTGACCGGTCTATAGTTACCCGGGTTTTCCTTCTTGCCCTTTTTGAACCCTAAAGTGACATTTGCTTTCCTCCAGTCCTCAGGCACCTCTCCCATTCCCCACGACATAGCAAAGATGATGGAGAGTGGCCTAGCAATGACATCTGCCAGCTCCCTCAGCACCCACGAGTGTATCCCATTAGGACCCATGGATTTATGGATGTTCAGGTTACATAACTGATCCCTAACCCAGTCCTCATCAACCAGGACAAACTCCTCCCTTATCCTGACTTCCTCTGGAGCCTCAGGGGTCCTGGGCTCCTCAGGACAGCCTCCAGCAGTATAGACAGAGGAAAAGAAGGCATTCAGTAATTCTGCCTTCTTTTTATCCTCTCACTAGGGCACCTACATCATTCACCAGTGGGCCTACATTGCCTCTACCGTTAGTTTTATCTGAAATGCATTTGAAGAAGCCCTTTCTGTTGCCCTTGACCTTTCTTGCAAGGTTTAATTCCAAGGAGGCCTTGGCTTTCCTAGTTGCCTCCCTGCATCCTCTGACAACAGCCACTCCCAAGTGGCCAGCCCCTCCTTCCATGACCTGTACATTCTCTTCTTCCACTTGAGTTTGCCCAACAGTTCCCTGTTTAAACATGCAGGTCTCCCAGCACCCTTTTTTGACTTCCTACCTGTTGGGATGCACTGATCTTGAGCTCGCAAGAAGAGGTCCTTGAATGCTAACCAACTATCTTGGGCCCCTTTACCTTCAAGTAACCTGTCCCATGGGATTTCCCCTAGCGATTGCTTGAAAAGGCCAAAGTTGGCCCTACTGAAGTCCAGGGTTGTAGTTCTGCTAGGTATTCTATTCCTGTCACACAAGATCCTGAACTCCACCATCTCATGGTCACTGCAAGCAAGGCTATCCTCAACCTTTAGCGCTTCAACCAGACCCTCCTTGTTCATGAGAATAAGATCCAGCAGCGCTCCTCTCCTAGTTGACTCATCCACCATTTGCATCAGGAATTTATCATCAGTGCACTGAAGGAACCTCCAGGACTGTGGATGGATGGCCGAGGGGGCCTTCCAGCAAATATCAGGGTAGTTGATGCAGCCAGGGCCTGCATTTGTGAGACTTCTATCAGCTGCCTGTAGAAGGCCTTATCAACCTCCTCATCCTGATCCGGTGGCCTGCAATAGACACCCACAACAGTATCACCCATGCCAGCCTGGCCCTTAATTCACACCCACAAGCTCTCAACTCACTCCTGCTCCACCCCTGGACAGAACTCAATACACCCTAGTTGCTCACTCACATAAAGAACAACTCCACCACCTTGCCTCGCTCGCCTGTCTATCCTGAAAAGGACACAGCCATCCATGACCACATTCCAATCATGCTAGCCGTCCCACCAAGTCTCTGTAATTGCCATTAGATCATAACCCCCTGACCGAACATGGATTTCTAACTCCTCCTGTTTATTCTCCATGCTGCGTGCATTGGGGTACAGGCATTTCATAGAGTCATAGAATTGTTTTGGTTGGAAAAGAACTTTAAGATCACCAAATCCAATCATTAATCTAGCACTGGCAAGTCCACCACTAAATTACGTCCCTCAGCACCACAACTACACATCTTTCAAGTACCTCCAGGGATGGGGACTCCACCACTGCGCTGGGCAGCCTGTTTCTATGCTTGACAGTCCTTTCAGGGAATAATTTTTTCCTAATATACAATCTAAACCTCTCCTGGCACAACTTGAGGCCATATGCTCTTGTCCTATTGCTTATTACTTAGCAGAAGGGACCAGCACCCACCTCACTACAACTTCCTTTCAGGTTGTTGTAGAGGACGAGAAGGTCTCCCCTCAGCCTCCTTTTCTCCAGGCTGAAAACCCCCTGTTCCCACAGCTGATCCTGCCAAGACTTGTTCTCCAATTAGATATTAAATAAGTTCTTAGACATATCTGCACTTCTTCCTAAGAAACAGTGCTTTTGAGTTGTATACTTTAACTCATTATTACAAAGCACTTAAAGATGTAGCTTTGAAACCCTTAAATTTCTTGTGTCTTATGCCTGCTGAATTCATTTAAGATGCTACTCAGTAAGAATAGTAGAACTTGGGATTTAATATTTACATGCTACAAATCAAGATAAGTAATGCAGACTATATATTTTATATGATACTGTTGTGCATTATCTGTGTACATTCAAAGCTATTAAGATAAGGTAGAGAATATTAAGTTAAACAGATGTATCTGATCTAAATTGAAAGCCCATGGCTCACAGAAGATCTGATTTTATATGATATCATAATTCAGTGAGTGACCTCCAGCTCCACTAATTTTTATAGACCTTGAACACACTCAGAACTTCTTGAGAGTTTCCCAGCTCATGGCAGGATTGAGCTAGGAGTAAAAAAACTCATAAACAAGTAAAGAATTATAGACAGTTTCATAGACCCAACTTCTGAAAACAATAAAAAATAACTATGCATCTACCATGCTCAGAAGTTCTTTGCATGCAATGAAAGCAAAGAATTAGATTACAAATCCAGTAACAGATTAACACATGAAAGACCATATTCAACTCCATCCTACAGCAAGATGAAGACACCCTTGATAATCCTTTCTTCAGCCTTCTGCCAAAAATACAGGAAATCTAGTGAAGTATTTAACTTCTTAATTTAAGACAATTGAAGGTAGGAATTGCAAGGCAGCTCATACAGACATGTACAGTGAAATTCAGCTGACCAGTTCTAGAAGGTAGAAAGTTCCAATTCTGAAGACAGAACCCTTGGCAGCATCTACACCAGCCAAAACATAGGCTGAAGGGCCAGATCCGTTTCATCCTTACTGCTAACCATATTGCTCACTGTCTGGCTTGGTTTAGGGCATTGATAGTTCCTGTAAAAGCACAAATTATTTATTTATACTAAGATATTAAAAAATATGTCTTAGTCATGTAATTAACCTACTAAACCTGTAAAATGAACAGTAAGGTACAAAAGGAAAGTTGCTTGTTTCTAAAATTAATTGCTATATGTTGTAACACTGTATCATACTTCTAAATCCCTGCAAAATTGACAGCTATCATCAATTTATAGGTAGTTGGTTGGTTACACTTGCAGTGAAGACCAAGACAATGACTATTTTCACAGACTCTGTGCTCATATGCTCATATATGTTTCAGTAGAGAATAACACTGTTAAACATTGGGATTATGCTTCAAAAAATACAAAAATGACTTTCAGCTGTTACTGAATTTTGATATTCAGGGAGCAACACTTATCCATACTCATAAAAATGTGGGATTTTTTTAATGAATAAGAATAAATTGATCTGATCAAAGTCAAAATACAGCAACAGCTGGGATACTTCACTAGAGGAAGTTTTGTTTAAATAATAAAGCATTGGCATATGATTTTGATGCTGGGAGTAAGAAGTTAGGTTTAGAAACCTTAGCACTAGTTTCCCATGTCTGATAAAAATTCATCTCTCTAGTTACCTCCAAAAAAGAAAAATGATATCATTATAGTGTAGGTCACATTCATTAAATGCATGAAGGAGGATATTGAAGAAGGCAAACTCATCTGCAGTGTTACACCTTTTATTGCGTGTAACTAATTGTCATGTTGTTTAACAACTGCATTTTTTACGAATTTTCAAGCAACTTTAGTTCCTATCATACATTAAATATGAACTGTGTTCAGGACGGGCTTCATACAAAATACCATTTTCACTGGTAAGGTGTGATTAAGAAGGTACAAACGCTCTCATTCATCAAAATAGTGGAAATTGTATGCATACAATTTTTTCCATATAGAAGATACTTTTACGACAACTTAACTGTATCCATTCATATGAAAGGGAGGTGTGTGCCTGTTTAGGTATATTAGTACCAATCATATCTCTTCCCAAAATACTTTATCCTGAATGAAATTTCTGTTAACCAAGCGATAAAAGATTTGTTTCTGAAGCTCCTTCACTCTGAAACAACATGACTTGCAGAATCCAGCCCACCACGTGAATTTCTTTCATAGAGATCTTTTAAAATATGCTAGTAACTAGTTGATACTTGTGATATATGCATATTCAGCAGTGCTATACAATTCTGTTTTGACTCACTGATTGGATGACTAGAATTTTCATAAAGGATGGGGAAATCAAAGAGCTCTGAAGATAGACACATAGAATGGCATTCATGAGATCACAAATATAGACATCAGCAGTACAGATATTTTCATGTCAGCTAGTTGTCAAGACTTTTTCACAGTGAGTGGAGTAAAATTGGCACTTTCAAAGCATGAGTCATCTCATCCTAAAATAGAGGATTAAAATAGGTCAGATGAATCATTGGATATTGCTCTCTTTTGACCTTGAAGAGAGCATTGGGTTACTAGCTAGTATGTACACATATAAACTGCAGACATATAAAGCTGGTTGAGAGGGATGCAACCCAGGATATCTTTAGAAACTATTTTCACAACCAGATTTAAAAGCACATAGGAGAATAATAGACTAATATTTCCTAAGTTGGGGTGGGGCAGAATATTTTTTGCATCTTAATGGAAAATAAACTAAAAGACAGTACATGTGATTTAAAGGGATGTCTTATGTCTGTATGTAAAATATTTGGATATAAAGGTATTTCCTGGCTCTAGAAGATGCATATATTATTTGAAATATTATCATAGTTTTTCACTACATTATATCCATATATGTTAACACCAAATGTCTTTATGTCTTCAAGTTCTAGACATAGTACAGTATATAACTGGTTTATTTGAGAAAAAGCAAGTCCAAGATTTTAAATACTTTTAAATTAATTTTGAAGGATTCTGATTAGAAGACAAATGGCTTTGCAGTAAACTACAAATTTTCCCAATGGAATTAAAATGTAAATTTTATACATGTACTGAGGTTTTGACTGAAGAAAGTCGTAACTGACCCTTTAAATAGTAACTACAAAAAGCATACACAGAATGCCATAACATCTTCAAGCATCTTCTTCTAATTTACTCTTATGTGGACTCTCACAAGGGCACTTTCTTGAAATCAAAATCCAGAAATCATTTATCCTGTCATATCTGCCAGACTTTATCCCCAAACCATCAGAATATTAACCAAAAGGGTAAAAGCAGCATTATGTGTCTGTGCTATGTGTTTTTTCATCTTATCTCTCTGTGACCTTAAGGTGAACTTGAAGTCTGCATTCAATATAGATTGAGCTTTTCCTGGCTTTACTTCATCTTCTATTTACTCATGATGACATACTACATTGTTAAGATCATTTGCTGCTCTCCTAGAAATGAAGGCCAAACTATCTCAAATCTGGTCGACTATAACAAATCTTCCCAATTCAGATTTAAATGAGACTGTACTAAATGTGGTGTTCCTGAGCCCAGCAACCTGCTTCCTGTTTTTGAAGTCAAAATCCACTCATTAACTTTGAAACTCATTCCTAACAGTCTAAAACAGATTGAAAGAGTCTAAAGCAGTATTATAAGTTCTTCAGTGGCTCTTTACTTCCACAAATTGCTTAACTATGGCAAATTCTCCAAGTTTCATGAGTCTGTGAATACATTCAAGAGATAAGTAGTGCAACTTTGTAAATATTCAGAAAAAATACTTTACCAGAAAATGCACTTTTTAGAGTACAGAAAAATTTGCATACAATTTGGCAAATAGCCATAAGAGTAAAGGAAAATTGAAAGATTTGATCTTCATATTTTCTAAAAGGAAAAGAAAGCAAATTATAATTAGAAAAGGCATTTTGATTCTTAGAACACCTGAAATTAGGGTGTTGGGGTTTTGTTTTTTTTTTAAAAAAAAGGAGTTAAAAGAGAAAAACCCCTCTATTTATCATAGCTGTAGTTATAGTAAGTGGTAGATTATCCTAGATTCAATCTAGTTAGCTCTTTAGATAACACAGGCAAAAAAAAAGCCAATCATAATAGCTAGATAGAGGAATCCAGACCCATATTTCAGCATATGAACAATAACATCCTTGTCTCTCATCTCCTTTTCATACTGGCAATCCCATCGTTCCCTATACCTACAGCTTCTCTTGTACTGCAAAGCATACTTTGTGGACTTTGCAAGGATCAGAGTCAGAACAATGAGAAAGTAGCTTTTGTATTTGTCTTTGAAATGTACCTGTGACGTATATGTTTGGATTTATCCACTTTGTCCTAAGGTGAATTTCAATGTTATAACCTCACCAAATTTTCAGTGTATTCATATAAAGACCACTATGACTATTTGGTCAAAATACGACATCAGTTTGTTGTTATTCTTATAAGAAACTTCAGCTTTTCCTTCTAGTTATAATTTATAAGTATTTAACCTTCAGTACTGGAAACCTCCCCTTACTTTATTAAATGAGTAAACATGGGTTTTATTAGTTCTCCTGTTTAATCTATTGATGTCAATACCATTTATTTATGTCTTAGTACAGCAAAATACCAAAGCAGGTAATCCCAAAAGCACACATTAAGCTTTTAAGTTCCATTAACATCCATTCCCAAGGACAATAAAGTAATGCAAAGGAAACTCAGTGAGAACTGCATCTGTGAGAATATCTGAACACATGTAGCAGCACTTTTCCCATTATAAGAATAAAACAAATAGGAAGGCTTTGTTGGCAAAAGTAAACTTCACAAATAAGATCTGCTGGTTTGAGTTTTTTTCAAGAAAACGCTAACCATTCTCAAAAAATACATGAAAAAAAACCCTGAATTATATTCTAATTTTTTTTAAAAAAATATATTTTTTGCAAATGCTATTTTGCAATAGACATGAATGACAACTGTTTTTATCCCAAATACATACTGTTATTCCTAGTTAGTTCATCCAAATATTAGCTTTTTGTGGTTTTGTTTGTTTGTTTCCATATAAAATTATTTCATGGAGTTTGAGATTTTTATTTTTTTTTCATCTTTTAAAGGAGCATATATCTAGGAATATCATTAGGAATTTTTACATTGTTCAGCCTTGGGGTTTTTTTTATAAAGAAAAGTAAAATGTGGAGCATATGAGGGTGAAAACTGTATTGACACTTTATGCTTAAAAAAGGCTTACAAATCCTTCTAATAAAAAGAAATTAAAAGTGAGATGTTTCTCTTTTTTTCTCTATACTTCCACTCTATTTTAGTCTTCTGCTTTCCAGCTTTTTCCAGTGAGAAAGTCAAAGCAACCAGTATTTTTGTCTCGTTTCATTCAACTTCTAAAACTTTATTTTTTGTCTTTGGGAATTAAAACAAGAGAAGAAACGGGAAAAAGATAAAAAGAAAAAAATAAAGGAGTTCTGCCACAGAAAGACCTAAATATCAAAAAGTAGTGTGAGTAGGCCACTATTTCATTTTCTTACAAGATGTATTTGCCTTTAAGGGATCTCATAGTTTTGGTAAGTTTGCTTTGGATACAGTGGAATATTATTTATAGCTCTACTGTATCAGTCAATAAATGCAAACTATTCCTCATGAATTCTACTTCCCTATTAAAATAATATTCATTATCAGTTATAAAAAAGTAGTTGTGGCAATGTACACATGTAGTCTACATGTAGCATAAGGCATATTGTCTGGAGAAATTGAAAGTAAAAATTTTCTTCACACTCTAATGCAAATTCATACAGCATAAACATAAAAAGGAGCATTTTCTGTTATTTATATTCATATTCAAGTGAAACTGCAATTAAGTATATTAATCTTTTTAACATACTTTCAACTTCTAAAGTACCAACAGGACTTGGGAGCTTCAGTGTGAAAGCTCTTTTTTTATTCAGGCTGCCAGACCTCTGCTGCATCCCACATCTCTTTCTAGATTTTAAAAAGTATTTTGAAAACAACAAAACTGATTGCTTCTCATGCTATGAAACAAGTTGTTGCTCTCAGGCTGCCATACCATACTATTGACACAATTAAAAATTTTGCCTGGATAGGGATCCTGTGCAACGCTCCCCAGATGAATTGTGCAATTGTCTTCACAGCAAGGTCTGTACAGGTCCTTCTCATTGTTCCCCTCAGATAAACGAAGACTGTTGGAGGTTTACATGTGAATTCTTAAAAATATCTTGCATCAACTTTTACTAAAGCAATTCTGACACCTAACTTGAGGCTTTAAATATCCCTTTTTAGGAAAAAAGTTAAAAAGAAAAAGCTAAGGATGTCTTCGAGCTATGTCACATCAATTTGCCTGTGACAAAACATGATATATTCACAGACGTTATTTCCATGAAGATACCTGTCCTAGGAGAAACAATTGTCCAGTGACCTGCCCTGTTACTTTCCTGCTGTTATCTATCTTTACATCGGGGCCTGACAGCTCCTTTTTACATGACCTTTTTTACTCTATGTCCACTGCCACATTCCTCACACCTTAAATTATTTCCTTAGCTATTTGTCATACTGCCTATCTTATTGGCTTGCCAGATTATTTGTCTTTACCTACTAGGTAATGTCTACAGTGTAATAAGAGAAGAGATAGTGGCATGTTGGAATATCCTACGTAGTATTAGCTTACACAGGACAGAAAGAGTAGATGTAATGAGTAGTTGTAACGAAAGCTGTACTGTAGTAATGAACTTCCAATCAGGCTGTACATATCTGACAGGAAACCTGGACTAAGGCTACTAAGATGTGCCTCAATGCAGGTTGACCCACCTTCATGGCTACTGGCACCCCTGATGGTTACATGAAGGGCCATGGGGATGAATGGCTGTGATTCTCCCAAACATCCCAAAGTTTTAGTTTGATAAATTTCAGATGACTGACAATATTTTGCAATGTGTGCATAAAATGCACTACGCACACACTTTGCTCTTTAACTGTCTAAAAGCACTTCTAACTCTTGATCTATTGTTTAATAGTGTGAAAATGTCTCACGTATATGGTGTTCCATAGATTTACTAGGCTGTCATCCATCTAAAAACTAACCTGCATTTACAGCATTTAGTTACCTACGTAAGTGGACCATTTTCCATTTTATTCCATTTAGTATTCTCTCTCTAGGATCTTTTCAAGCTTCTCTTAAACACTTTTTTTTTTTTCTAATTTATACCAGTTTGTCAATGGTGATTATGCTTAAATATTCCCTTTAAGACACTTTTCTCATCCCACATAATTCTATGTCGCTTTTAATAGGCTTGCACAACTTCGATCCGGACTACAATGCCAGATCCTGCTCCTTACAGCAGAGTCACTACAACCTCAGCCTATTATCATTATGAATATGTACCTTTCTCCTGCTTTCATTTTCTACTCTAGTATTGCCCATTACATCTGTAATTAGAGTTGTGTAGAAAAGAACAACATTATTACGGTTACTTTTAAAGGAGACTGGAAGAAAAAGATACTTTTTCAGTTATTTTTACACTGTAACAATCCAACTTGTCATTGAAAACTAAGTACCTACGTAGGTACCAAACTTGGGATTTTTCTTTGTAGACAAAAACTCAGTAATCTTAGAATACAAATCCAGGAATATTTCAGTTGCACTTGTATAGAAGTGGGAGAAAAATCCCTTCTCTTTGTGAAGAAATCTTTGGTGGAAATTGTTACCTATTTCTCCTTTACGATGTGCTTGCTGTTTTATGTAATGCCCTTGGCTCTTCTCCAAAAATCCTCTTAACGGTATTCTTTCAAAACGATCTATACATCCCAAATTTCTTCCTACATAGCTAGGACAATAATGGACAGTAGAAAACTTATGTAAATAAAACAAGTAGTGTAGAACATGTGTTGATTTAAAATGCTCTATCCACTTAAATTTTTAACTCCTTTTCCAGTCCCTTCTCTCTTAATTACCTCTTGAGACGGTGAGTGGTGTTGAGATGACAATTTTCTGAGATACTTATCCATAAAGTGATGAGTTCGCTCGTGCTGCTATACCGCTTCCTCTAATCATTTGCAAGATTAAGTCAACGAAGTGTTTTTTTCATGGTGTTTTGGATGAGGTGAGCTATCTGAGTCTCAGGAACCAAATTCATTGCTCAAGAAAGCAAGCCATAGCCTGAAAATTGACTCTATGAGGATAATTTGTGGTATTATGCCATATCATTATGAACTACATATTTCATTTGCTCAGTGGAGCTCAAGTTACTCCTGTTAAAAACTGCTATGCTCATTGGTGTCTCAAGCTGCTTCACCCATGGAGTGAGCTGACTCCTTTAGGGATTGTCTTTGCACTCTTCTTTAAGAAAGAGCTTTCTATTTCATGAGAGCTGGTTATGCTCCCAGGTAACAGTAGAATGTTCAACCTTTTTCTTTAGATTTTTACATCTCATAGTAAAACAGGGACAAACCAGGAATGGTACTCGAGTGTTTGCTCAGACCTTGTGTTCCCCTCAAAAAGGGGCAATTGTTCTTTTACAAGCAGTATTTTTTTTCCCCTCTCATTCTGAGGACTCCAAAATTACATTCACAGATTGCTGTATATCGAATTTCATTTAAATATAAAAAAACCCCACTTTTTTGCTGTGAGGGTTGTTGAATACACAGGTCAGGCTGCCCTAAGAGTTTGTGGCATCTCTGTCCTGGGTGATATTCAAAATGCAACTGGACACAGCCCTGAGAAACCTGCTCTGGAGGACCCTGCTTTGAGCAGGGACTAGACTAGATATTCTCCAAAGATGCCTTCTTACCTCAGTCATTCTATGATTGTGTGATATGTGAGCCTGCTTTGCATAACCTCATCTCTTATCAACTTACTTCTCAGTTTATGACAGGGTTTAAAGATAATTGTTCATATTTGCTTGTATTCCTAATACAAGACGGTTGCTTGTATTCCTAATACAAGATGACTGAAAGACCTGTTTTGTCCTCAGTAGAAAATTATTTATAAACAAAAAAGCCAACAGATTATAATGCCATTAGGCACTATTACCCTGAAGGATTGACTTTGGAGTGATTGGCTATATCATCTTATTCAGCACACTGAGGAACTATCCATTTAACTTTATTTCTGTATCTCTCCTGACTTTTGTCCTTGCAACAGTCATCAAAAACACTGACTCTGAAATAACCTATCAAAACCAACTTCTACCTGTTTTTTTTTTATGAACTCAAGATCTTGTTTTTTTCCTTTTTTTTATTTTAAGTATTAAGGATATATCATTAACCCTTTTTCCACTGATCTAAAAGAAGACAACAGTCTTACTGTGCTTTTATTCAGTCTCAGAATCAAATACATGAATTCTTTATCTGTCAGTCATTTAAAATAATGGACTTTAATATTCAATCTTCAAAAATCCACTGGGACACAAAACTGTCTTTAAACAGTAAGTATGAATCATTTGTTTTGATCTGCCTAATTATCTTCAGTTGATATCACTTATTTAGTTAATTGCACTTGTGCACATTTTAAGGACTACACTATTGAAGCCCCTTTGTACATGAAAAAAGCCCAACCACACAAGGATAAGGCATTGTGCAAAGTGTATCACTGGTTTGGTATAATTTTCCTTCCTCAGAAATTTTTGGAACCGCTGTTACTAGTAATGCATAATTTAAAAGAGTGGTTCCTTATAAGGTGTACTCCTTTCTCTGTCTTTGCTTCCACATTAGCCACATACATTTCCTTGTTATGAAGATAAGACATCATTTTAGAAAGTGGATTTAGATGTCTCAAACTGGGGAACTGAATATTAGCAGTAAAATTTGAGAGCCATATCTAAAACTGCAGCCATGTGCTTACATTAGAAAAAAATAATGAAATAAAATATTGCTCCATGTATAATTGATATGCTTTTACAGGGATGAATTTGGGTTTTCTTTAGTGTAGGTAAAAGTTAAAAGGTTGGGACGACTCAGGACTTTCCCTGTATGTACACTCCCACAGAAAGCATAACTCCTACTGGCTTTAAAGCAGGTGAGGAAGGTGACCTCAGCATTTTACATCAGCATCTTGGCTGTTCTACCCATCTTCTAGAGCAATATTCACATTCATTATTCTGTGTGCATATAATGCTTGAACCTGACTATATATCAGTAAACTTGACTATTATAAACCCATTATATGGGCATTTCAGTTTATGCAGACATGTACACAATACGTGTCTCTGCATGTAACAGAGGGGAGAAACTGCATATAGTCCTTTATAACATTAAGTTTTTTACTGAAGGACAAAATTCTGAAGCCATTTGATGATCTCATCCTTTTTATAGAGTACTTTCTAAGTGAAGGGTTGAAATCTTACATGTGTTAGTTGGTGACAAGCACCTCTCTACTTGGATGGGACATTGCTTTTTTCCCATTTTCAATTCATTAAAATATTTATCAAAAGGAATTCTTCAGGCTAAGGTAATACTACTGTTAAATTTTTTCCATGTGTTCAGCATATCATCTCACATACATATCTTAAAAGCAATATAAGTAGTCTTGTTGGATGATGAAAATTTCTAGAGTACACAGTATCAAATATTAATTCCTTGTGTTAAGCCATGTTGTTTGCTGATATTCTTGGAACAGATGACTGGAAAGAATGAAAAGTGTCAAAACAAGAATGTATTCTACTAAAAGGAAACATGAAGAATTTTGACATAATTTTTTTTTGACAAACAAACTGAAATAATGAATATCATTTTAAGGTCTAACTATCTTTCTCCTAGAGCGACCCAAAGTCTACTGAAATTAAAGACAGTTAGAATCATAGAATCCTGGTTCTTCCACAAGATCACTGAATTTTGCATTGAAATCTTACTGTGCCTCTCTATTGCATTTTTATAGCAGGAGAGACATAAGCAGTTTGGAAGAAAAATGAAAGAATGAAAATAAAGATTTATTTTAGGAAACAGTAAAGATATCTTTGACAGAAAAAGTCCTAGTATATCCTCAAAGATTTTGTCTGTGAGTGAAAAAGCAGAAGATTTATGATTAAAGACACAAATATAATAATTTTTAATGTCACAAAACTACAAGAAATTTATGGAATACATAATTCTGCAAACTGTACCTGACAACTAAAGATAACAGCAACATATTCTATCATAGCAACATTCCATAGTAAATGAAAATCAAAGCTGAATAATTCTATGTAACCAGCTAACTGCCTTAACTGTAGCAAACAATTATTTTTTAATTCTTTTTTAATTTTACTTTTAATAGTGCTTTGAAAGGAAGTCAAACAAATTAGAACTGACTCTGGAGGGTACACAGAATAATATTTAAAGAACAGCTGCAGTTTAGTATGCACCTGGACTAAGCAGCAGTCATTGGAAATTAGGTTAAATGTCAATGTAAATTACAAAGTAGTATAAACTTCATCTTAGTTTCTGTGTTTGATGTTTTAAACAGCAGTTCATTTGAAGTTTAATGACAGTTTATCTATGCATATTTCATCACAGAAGGAATGAAAAACATAGACCTTCTAAAAGCCTAAGTTTTGACCCTGTACAAAGTTGTTCCAGTACTCAGGGGAAATGCTGGCAAAGCAATATGGACACCAAGAACAGGATCGGGAATGGGTCCCTACACCACCACACATTATATTTCCAAAGAAATGAAAAGCAACCCTAAAGAGAAGAAATACTTGAATGCAATCAGCACTTTTGAAAGCTTACCATTCCTGCAACTAATTTTACATGATTTGACTTGTCATCGACAGAGTCTACCACCGAAGCAAGTATCACCCGCTGACCTATAGGATGCATTTACTTATTCAAAGGTAACAGTAATAGCCATGTAAAATCACCAGTATGTGAAGTCATGGTACAGTGTTTTTGTTTGTGGGGGTTTTTTTAGTCCCTTCCACCAAAGCAATGAAGTCTGATATCAAAGCAATTTTAAAAAACAATTCCTGTCAAATACACAGTATTAGCCAGAAGAGGTGGTATGTGAATTTACTCAAGCTTAGTCTTTTGTGAGAAAGTAGATGTTTTTCTCTGTATCAACAAAATCTGTTCCAGAAAAGTATATTCCTGAGCTGGAAAATAAATTCTCCCTCTCTCATCCCTTGTTACCTACTGTCTCCTTAAATCATTCTCTCTGTAGCTCAACAGTTCCCTCATTTATCTCTCATTGTGGAACAGTTGATTGAGAAAAACACTTAAAGCGCTGGACTTCAACCCTGGCACAGTCTCTACACCTGTCAGTCAGCTCATTAAATCAGTCAGGCCTGCCCTCATCTTCCAGCACCACCTCCCTTCAGCTCCATACAAAAGACCTATCCTCAGCTCCCCTCACCTTCCCTTGTGGTCTCTTCAGAGAACCTACACAAGTTCTTTATATATAATAAATCCAGAGAACAAACAAATCACTTCAGGGCATCAAATAATTCGCACCCTTTCTACTTAGGTAAGCAATTCACATCCCAGAAGAATTTTTTCCTCTAATTCTAGGGTCTAACTACCTTTGGATCTATGGTGCTTGACAAAGACAGCAGATAGAGCTTTTCCAATTGGAGTAAAAATTGGTTTTATAGCCAATACCTAGAGAATAGTGTGGTTTTTACTCTCTGGAACACATAAATGAATACCTACCTGTAGTTTTAAGATCTCCATAATGACCTGTTCTAAGTAGCCATGTCCTGGGTTTTATCAGTCAGCTATACACACTGGAGGGAGGCGATAAGGAAGTTATCAGTGTGCATTTCCTGCTGTCTTAATACAATCTCAAACTTTTGAACTTTTTGGTGAGAACAATTCCTGTTATTATGACTGCTTTAATCCCAGCCCAATCAAAAATATTTCTAAGGGAATTTCACTCTGTAGTTATTTAATCATCCATAACACTGTTTTTCCAGGGACCTTGGTGCACTGTTGTTGAAATATATGATGATATTGATCCTGCTCCAGGCAGAAAAACAGACAGCAGGAAAGGAAGGCTGAGAATCAAGCATTGTGGATTCCCCTCACATCCACAGTCTGTTTTCTCACTCTCTGTACAAATGCATTCATCCACAAGAGTGGCAACAAAGCCTTTCTCATAAAGGAATGTAGCAATTTTTATTTTTTAAATATGCTTGACTGGTGAGTAGAGTGTATAAATAAGGAAGGCTGCATGCCACTTGAAATAGAGTAAAACGTAGGAAGAAGTCGAGTTTGAGATAACTTTAGAGATCATCGTAACACAATAGCCTGGATATTTACAATACTGCAAGAAAGCATTTTGTCTGACTGGTGTGTATTTCAATTGTGCAGGTTTGTGTGACCAGACAGAAGCTGGATCTTCCAAGGCATATGCATATAGAATAAGCAATGGCAAATTTTTGTTTTATGTAGCCCAAGGTCTTTAAAATGAAGTCTTCCTTCCTCTCATGACCAATGAAGCTGCTTTGCCATTTTTCACACAGTTCAGATATGGGGAAGAAAAGTAGAAAAAAGTATCAGGAATCAAAGATTATCTGTTGTTTTGGAAACAGAGATCAATACAGTTTCTTAGAAGTGATGCAGGAACAGGTGTTGATTGTTGCATTCAGTATCAAAAGTGGTTGCTAACCAGTTTATTAAAAAAAAATTATTTTAAGCCTGAAAATGATAGTTTCAGTAAGCAGGTTCAAGACTGGTCTGTTTTCTTACAAACATTTCAACTTTTTTATATATTAAAAAGTAAGAAAAAAAAAGATTTTTTGTAATGTGTAAATGTTTGCAGAATCAGGTCCTAAAAACATCTTCCTAGTTTTTCTGACATGCATATTTCACTGAAGTAACAGATACAGCAATTACTTAAATAATGGAAATACAAGGTTCCAAACTTACACAGTGTGATCTGTCTATTAGTCTTGTTGAAACTGCAGGAAATTCTATGCGTGACTTCAGTTTCAAAACAACTCCTCTGAAAAAATGGAAAAGATGTTAAAGGTACATTTGCATGACTTGGTGCCGACAGTTAGATTGTCCTGAACCAAACCATGTGAAGCACCCCACTACTTCGCTGTCATTACCTTGCACTGAAGTCATTTACAATCCAAGAATCATTTTTAAAGAAGAGATGAGATTTGTCTCTCCTATTTTTACATACCCACAATGTATATGTTGGTATGAGTCATTCCAAGATGAATAAAGACAGAAAAGGGAAAAGTGTATCTGGAAGTAAATGGAAGCAGCATCTTCAGTATGAAAGTTCAAGTGAGAAATTGGGGTCAAAGTCTCTGAAGACACGGGAGGGATCTGAGTTCTTAGCTGGTTGGTCAGCAGAGGTGCAAATGAGCTGTAATACCTAGCTACTCTCAATCTTCTCCTGGAGCAGGAGTCCATCTCGCCTTGCCCTTATTGCTGGTCTACCACCTTCCAGTGTCTTGAACACCAAATACAGTCCATGACCAATCTGAAAACTACTGCAAGCAATCCTATTTTTCAGCTTCCTAGAGTTATTTTTGGAACTCCTATACTCCAGACACAGCATCATGGTCTAACGTCAGTCAGTAACTAATCCCCACACAGCCACTCAGAACCCCCGGTGGAATGAGGGAGAGATTGAAAGGGTAAAAGTGAGAAAACTCACAGGTTGAGATAAAGACAGTTTAACAGGTAAAGCAAAATCTGCTTACATGAGTGAACAAAACAAGGAATACATTCCCCACTTCCCATTGGGAGGCAAGTGTTCAGCCATCTCCAGGACAGCAGGGCTCCATTGTGAGCAATGATTACTTGGAAAGACAAAAACCCATCACTCCGAACGTCCCACTCCCTTCTTCCTTCTTTCTCCTGCCTTATATACTGAGCATGAAGTTATATGGTATGGAATACTCCTTTGGTCAGTTGGGGTCAGCTGTCCCAGCTGTGTCCCCTCCCAACTATATGTGCATGCCCAACCTACTTGCTGGTGAAGTGGTGTGAGGAGCAGAAAAGACCTTGACTCTGTGTAAGCACTGCTCAACAATGAAAACTTCCCTGCATTTTCAACACTGTTTTCATCACAAATCCAAAACACAGCACCATACTAGTTCCTATGAAGAAAATTAACTCTGTCCCAGCCAAAACCAGCACACGCAGTTATGGATTATAACCTTCAGGACTACAGTAATTCAATCTTTATTTCTAAGGCAGATATATGTTGCATTGAATATCTCCCCCAGGCACAAGAAACTGAGAAGTCTGTTGGGGTGAGAGGCCATCACTTGAATAAGATCTGGTGTCATTCACATGAGAGGACATTTAGGTTTGGTATTTTAAAATTAAATATATCCAACTTATATATGTTAGAAAATCAAAGCTGTGAACTCAGCACCTTCCATACTCTCGAAGGTTAGAATGACTTGATATTCCAAATAATATAGAAACTTGTATGACTCAGAACAGTTTTAAGTATATAATTGCTTTGATGTGCTTCCTACAACCTTGGCCTTTGAAGATGCTGGCCATGTACTTTGTAAGATTAGTGTCGCACATATTGTGATACTACCATTATATTTGCTAGTAAGTAGCAAAAGGTCTTCATTAAGTTTCTTCATGAAATGAAAGACATGGAAAGCAAAACTTCTCATTTTCTGTTTTCCAGAATCCTCCCTCCAGCAAACCATTATCAATTAAATTAGTTTTATTTTTTAAGAAACTTTCCAAAGCAAAAATGTGTATTTTGTTACCTTTTCGTAAATTCTGTAAATTACACAGTTTCAAAACATAATTCAACTAGTCTACTTCTGAAATGCTTGTTTAGAGTTATGGATAGCATGGAAAGAAAGCAATGAAACAGAGAAGAAAAGAATCTACCAAGCCATTTGGATCCAACAGGGCTCTGAAACTCAAGCCAGCTATCAATGCCATGTCTACTTTCAGGTAGAAGCCTTCCTTTCAGTAACTATCACTGAAATACCAGCTGCAAACATTCTGTTATTATTCTCAGAAAGGTCAAACATCAAATATATGTTCAAATTCGCTTGCAAAAATAAATTGTCTATTCTGGGAAAGACTATCCATATAATTATACATTTCTACACTGCCACAATATCATATATTGATCATGATTGTTAATTTAGCATAGTTTTCATTCTCTGAATTGCTTTTTTGGCCATCTCACAGCTCTGTGAGAGTTTTTCTGCATTGACACAGTTCTCAAACTGGTAAACCTCAGTAATATTCTTCTGAATAAATATGTCCATCAGATTAGAGCCAGTCATTAACAGTCACTATCTTTGGCAGCCTGCAGACTAGTTTCATAAGGGTAATCACCATTTCTAATTTGTGTTTGGTAAGGTTTTCAGACTGTAAATTAACTTGTCAGATTCTAATCCTTCCCTGGTGTTTGAGACCCTCTCTCTCTCACAGTCACTCAAATTGTGTTATGTATGCATGTTCCCATGTCTGCTGTCTCTTACTACAACTAGCAGCAGCAAGCCCTTTTCCAAGCACAAAATATCACTTATTCTTTTACATGTTTATTTCAACACTTAAAAGACTACAGTAGAATTTATTGAGGATAAGAACAGTTCAGAAAAATGCTTTCACTTTTGTCATCTTATTTTTGGTAAATAACTTTGATAAGCCCATGATCTAATTTTCAGAAATGGTGGCCTCCTGAAGGTTTCTTTGACTTTAAGCTCACCTGCACACAAATGAAATGCAGTCATGCTTCTTTCACCCTTCTTATTCCTTTCTGACCTTCTTCTTCATCCCCAGTCTGGCTAATACCTTCAAAAAATGAACATTCTACCTCTGAGTGCCAGACTTATGCCAATTTGGGACCTCAAAATTTATGCCGCGTTTCAAAATTTTTGCCCAAACATAACAGACATAAAGAGCTAAAAGCAGCAGAATAACCAATCCATGTTTTAAGTATTGCCAGAGTTGAAAATCTGCAAGAGTTATTTCATGTTCTGCAGCATCACAATTGGACTGTGGAAAAAGAAAGTCAGATGCTCAGCCATAGATCAGAGCTCTTTGCCAGCGTCACAGGAGGAAAGACGGATTGAGGTAAAGAAATACCATAGGAAAGGTTTAACTTAGTTTTTTCACAGTGCAGAAGTGTGTTTTACCATGTGGTACTTGGTCTGATGCAGGATACAGTCGGATAAGTCAGACTGAACTAGTCTAATAGCCTGCTGCCTCTGAAAGACCACTCCTCTGAGCCATCTTATCCTCATACGGCCCCTCAGCGAGCAAATTCCATCCCTTAATCTAGATTGGTGAGTTTTGTTTTTTCACTGAGGAAGACATGAGCAGGATTGCCCAGATACTCCCAGGGAATAAGTACATAGAAGGAGCAGGGACAGGTTGCAGGAGGTAGGGTGGAAAGAAACCTTTCCCTTCTGTTATCTGAGAACTGAGTGCCCTTCCAAAGGAAGCTAACACATCACATTTGTATCTTCTGTGCTGAGAGTACATATGAAACACCCAGGAACTGTCAATGGAATACCTGATTTGTTGCAAGTAAACACTGTCCTTTCCTCTCCCCTCTCTTATTAATTACGCTAAAGAGTCATTTGCAGAGGAAACAGGCATGTACAATTACTTAAAGGAGATGCAGGCTCTTTAGGAAATAGTATGGCTGATGAAATCTATATACTGATTCACCTGATACAAAAGTAAACAACTAAATTATGTCACATGAACTGTCCTTTAAGTGCCTGTTTCTCTACAGAGCTATAAGGGATCCAGGGTTGCCTAGTTTAGATGTATTCTGAATGTTTAATATGTAGAAATGTAGAAAGAGCTGAAATGAATCCCACCTTTTGCTGCAGTCAGTTTGATGAAAGCACTATGGCAAAAAATTGAATATGTAGAAGTTAATTTGTTTTCCTTTACTCACAGAACCAAAGAAATTGTCAGGCTGCTGTTGAAAGAATACAGCTTCCCATTTCTCTACCCAAAGCAGGTTTTCCAACACATCAGTGCCAAAAAGAGTCTTTCAGCAAGCATTGTTCTGTAACTTCAGTGAACAGCTCTGTGACAAAGGCCAGGAACAGGCCTTAAAACAAACACAGCAATGGGAGCTCCGGCTCATAAACCAGAAGAAAAAATGAAACCTCTTGGATCTACGTGATGTTTCATATGATTATTTTGGTTTTCTGAGTGCTTTACAACTTTCTGAGACATTAACACTATATTAATTTTCCCATGTGGAATTCTGAATTCAGGTAATTTAAAACTGATTAATTTTGTCAAGGTAATGGGCCCCTAACATATTGTACAAATGTGTATTAACTAGTCTTTGTAAGGATTAATTAAGAAAATAACAGAAAATCAAGGAGATTATCTGTGATGAAATTAAGAATTTTTCCAGATTCAAAGTTATTGTAATTTTTCTTCTGTATTATAATCATTAGGACATTGCAGAGAATAAATAAAAGCTTTTATGAAAAGACACAAATATGTTCTATAAATACATTGCTTCAGTACAACCTCTTGAGTTATTTTCATATTGCATTCAGCTACTGCCATGGCAATTTCCCCTGCTCTGCTCACGTCTTTGTATTTAAAACCAAAATAATACTAAGAAAAAATTTGGGGAGAATACTGGATGAGAACAAATTGGACATTTTGCTCTAAAGAATCTGAGGAGGCAATAAGACATAGGGAGAGTTTCTTACCTCCATGCACATTAGTTGGCACAGAGAGCAGATCACCTAGACAGATTTTCTGTATAACAGGTCATTACCTCTCTATTCAGAGACTGAAATTAAATCAATGTCAGAGAACAATCATGATCTCCCTGCCACCCATGTCTGAAGATTTCCTTGCTCATGAAGAGAAGAAAGCAGAGAGAAACTTGCAATTCCAAAAATAAACTACCTTATTTCAGTTTCAAAATCGTTCCACAAGTAGTACTTGCCACTCTGCGCATGGTCCTTACAGTACACTCTGGAATAGCAGTCAGCTTTGTAGCTCAACAGTAGTGTAATTTTTAGTCAATTAAGTACTGAAAGGGCACTTAGAAATTTCTCAATTGTCATCTCATTGAAGGTCACAGCTTTCCTACAGCTAATATAAACTAATGGCAGACTCACTACCAGAGTGGTTCAAATTCAAGTTGTAGTTTGAGGATTATTTTCATTTTGCACTCATGAGTTTTCTTTGGAAGAAAGGAATCCAAGATCCTTATAGATCCTGTGCAGTGTTGAACCTGCACCCTTTTAGACATATTAAAAACAAATAAGACAAAATCACACAGCTAAACACAAAATATTTTTTTAGCATGTAATTCTTTATCAAACTTACAGAATAAGACTAGGGCATCAAACTTACAGAATAAGACTAGGGCCATACTGATAGAATCCTATCCTGGATCCTCAGTAAAATCACTGGAACAAAATCATGATGATACCAGGAACCATCAGCAGGTTGGCATATGGTGAAAATCTTAGGTGTATCTGTACTGTAGAGGCTGGCCACTTCCTACCCCTTCTTCTCACTGATATCCATTTTCAAATCCAATGAACAGAAAAGATAAAGTAAGGCTTGATTGGGGAGCTCTTTGAGATGTTCCTGTCTGGTTGTAAAAGAACATATATAGAAAGTGTCTCTATTCATACCTGTGCAAGGAGTTTTTCAGCAAACGATAAATAGGCCTGAATTTCACTTGGAAAGAATAAAACATCATGGTCTGTCTTAACACTTTTCTTAAGAACAATAATTGTAGCTTTTCCATCCATTACTGATAGTAATTCTGGCAGCAATTATAAGCGATGTTGTAGCAAAACACCCAGAAAAATAACACTGTCTCAAAAAATGGTAAATTTCAGCTGCATTTTACAGAAACAAGGACTTCAGCATTATAGTAGAAGTGGCAAAAACTAACGAGATTGAAAGCTAGTGTCAAAGTAAACTGTTCTTGTTAAAAATCTATTGTAAACTGAGGTACAATCATTTGAAAGGACAAATTAATATAATGTTTGACTACAGTGAGAAAACAGTGAGAAAAATACATGGATAAACAGCATGAAAACAGAGTGTAATTCAAGGGCAGAGGAAGAACAAGACTGATCTGCATTTCCGCTGTGTCTCCGAGCAACAGCACTCAGAAAAAGCAGGTCAGCTCACCAGGTGGTAGACTGCACAACTGTTGATGCTGAACCCTCCTGAGGATGCTCTATGTAACACGCACGTCCAAGGACCAGTAGAGTGTATAACCAGCTACACCATCACAGAAAATTTTAATCTTAAAGTGAATGGCAAACTCAGTCAAACTTCCTGAAACATTTTCTCAAAAATCCAACTCTTGTGATATCACAGAACACCAAGAACTGCCCCATCTCTGAACACATATTCCTGTGAACTTCACTGCTTTTTCACTGGGAAAAATGAAAAACTTCCCTCAGCACTTCACTCCCACCTCAGTCCTTTCCAAACAGCACACACAAGACGAGCTTCTGAGCTTCTGAAGGGTCTACACATTTTTCCTCCATTGGTTAGTTTTCTGCTCTATCTACTAAGCTTTCCCCTTTGTCATTAAGGTCTATATGACTCTCACTCTTCCTACTTCAATGCCATCCTCAAAGTATTCTCCTGAGAGTGCTCAATATCATCACACAATTCCTTCAGCCATTTGTCTCCAAAACTGATCATGTGCTTTCCCATGCTATCTTCTGTGTAGGTTGTATCATTCCCAGGCTGGAATAATAGACACCACTATCTTCCCACTCAAATCCATTTTCTCATAAAAAGTTTCTCTTATGGAGAAAAAGAAAAGAAAAAACAGGTCAGAGACAGTGTCTACATTGAACCTTTACCCAGTGCTAAACTGTAGCAGTTGTTCTACCACCCAATGAACCCCCCCCAGCTGAGAAGAGGAATCAAAGAAAAAAGGGAGAAGTCCCTGAGGTTGAAGTAGAAACAGGTTTAATGAAATAACAAAAGTAGTACAATCATCAGCATAAAATATACAAGCTTATATTCAGCCTGGCCCTTAGGATCAGGAGGTCAAAAGAGTAGAGCCCAAGGAAAAGAAACTCTACCCTTACCAAACTCCCTCCTTTTATAATGACTGTGATTAAGTGGTATGGGATACACCTGTGAGTCATCTTGGGGCAGCTGCCTTGATTGGATCTCCCAGCTGACTCGGGTCTACTCATGGCCTGCCTGCATGGCTGGGGCTCATGGGTCTGTGCCTGGGGAACCAGGACAGACAGTTTTTTATTTTGCTTCATAGAAGAAAAAACAAATTATGGAATTACAGAGGTGTATTTCTAACCTCACTTTTTGTCAGTTTTAATCTCATCATGTGCTTTGGCTAAGGCAGAAAAATTGGTTGAGTATGGGAGCAGAACATGCACAGCTCCACCCACAATTATATCTAAATGTTATAAATATGATGCACAGACGTATTTTTCCCAAAACACAATTTACTTCATTTCAGAGAGGTAGGTATATTTACTCATCAAAATCCCAGACTCTAACTATTGTTATAATATAATATATAATAATATATAATCAATTTTCTAAAATAGTTTTCCTGAAAACCAGAGTATTTTACCCTCATTTCCTTTCCAGCCTAAATTTATTCCTGGACAGTTTGTTCCCACTTGTTCCTGAGCCAACACTATTCTTTAGCTTAAACAGTTCCTTCCTGTCTCTGGCTTTACCATCCTGATGTATTTAAAGACAGCAATCTTATCCCTTCTCGGCTTTTGTTCTGCTAAAATTCTAAGCTCTTTCAGTGTCCTTTCATGAAACAGACTCTTCCTTCCCCTGAGAATCATAAGACCCCGTCTCTTGCACTTTTTCAAATTCATCTCTCCTGACTATGAATGAGGAATTGAACACAATATTCCAGATGAGGTCTCATCCAAGCCTGCTACAGTGGCATTAATATTCTCCCTCCTTCCACTGGAAATGTCTCCCCTGACACATCCCAGTCTTTTACCATCTTTTTTCACTGTCACATTACAATGGTAGCACACAAATTATCCTGTGATTGATGAATGCATTCAGATACACTTCCTTCCCATTGGCACACCATTGATAAGCTCTAAGTTTATTCAAAGGACTTTGTTTGATTGCATTTATTAGTCCCTAATAATTAAAGTCCTTTGTACTTTATAATTTTATATGCTATTCTATTTACATTACATTAATCCTAATGCCAACTAACTCTTTCAGAGTTAACATCCTTTTATTACTTCATACCTGCCATTTTCAAACAATCAATAAATTTCATTAGAACATTTCTACTGTTTGAGTGAAGTTTATTAATCACAACATCAAATGACCTGCATCTTGAAAATGACTATTTAATGCTTTCACTCTGAATGCTTAGCTTAAGACTTCTTATTTCAGCATTATCCATTTCTTTTCTTTCTGTTTGCTATACTCACTTTAAGCTTTTTATATTTATCTCAGTTTCTCCTAGTAAATCTCCATGTGGAATTATTGGGTGCTTTATTAAAAGGTGAGTTATGTAATGATCTAGATCGATTAGATCTTCTAAGATCTCTCTGTTACAAAACCCAATTATCTTATGAAATAAAGACATCATTTCAGTCTAGCCTAATCTACTTTCTGTAAATCTGTTCCTTATTATCCCATTTCATGTTCTTTTCATTTTTTTCTTCAAACCTTCCAGTTGTTCAAATCAGTCCAAGTCACCTATTCAGCAATCCTAAAAGATATTCACTTACTGCCAGTCAAATATTTTTCTCCTGCCCCCTCCAAATCTACCTGTACCTTTATCTTTCCAGTTGTACTGATCTCCCAAATCCTTACCACCAGACCTATGACTTAAAGTGTCATTTTTTTTAAGAATTATCCATCCTCAAGACAACTGTATTTATCTTGTTGAATTCAGTGCCAACCTCAGCTACGATTTCCATTTCTGATGCCTTTCTTTATTTTGCACAGCACATAGGCAGTATCACCATTGCAATTAAAAATTGCAACCAGCCATTCACTTAGTATTGAGACTTATTAGATTTACTGTATCCCTCCCCTATCCTTATCACATCACAGTCCTACTTTTTCTACCTTCGTTCTTTTCCTCTTTATTTGTTTTTTTTCTTCTGCAGAAAATTATTACAGCTTTTAGCACATATATTCTGCTATAAAAAGACCAGGAACACTGCAACAATGCATGGTGGAATAAACAGTACTTCCTTAGATTTCCAGCCAAAAGAAACTTGTCTATCTACATGAATTTTCCACTTCTTGCTGCTGACTCAGAGTGCCAGGGATAAATTGAGCACTCAAGAGTTTACATCAGAGGTATTGCCCATAAATTAAACTCATGTCCTCTCTAAGATATAGAAAATGCTAGTATCATATACCTCTGTACTCACTAGAAAGTGTAACCCATACAGTAGTTTCAAGGTGATTTTCACACATGAGTTGTTCAGACCAAGTTGTTTCGCACTCCCTACCTGAAGCAGCACAGGGATCAGCTCAGGAATGTTTTCAACAGGACTTTGAATACCTAAAGTACTGAAGTACTAAAAATATTTGTTGGTTTCCATTCTTTAATAGTATACAGATAGTCAATTTCAATTCACTCAGTCTTGCTCAGCTTCTTTCCTCTCCTTCATAGACTTGGGGGGGGACAGGGGATGGAACAGGACAAGGAGGGGAGTGAGGAGGAGAAACCAAAAGATTATACTGCCTAGATATGATTTTTTCATTCCAGAGATAACTCCACCTCCTGGGATCATCCACAGTATGACAGATGGTTGATACTAGGCTTGCTTCTTGTTTTTTTATGGAAGGTGTGAGCAGGTACTGAACACTCCTAAGCACAACAAATTGATAGAAAATCATCTTGCGCTGTTCAAATGGAGAATACTGTTCAATTATTGCAGCCCTCTGAGACAAGCTGTATTTACAGAAATCTGTGTAACTGCTGAGAGTGCCATTGTTTAAAATTTTACATCATCCACCACTCACACTTCAGCAAATCCACATTGTAGAAATGAATGAAAAAAACATTAAAGGCTCAAGTTTTCATATGTTAACCTTGAGGGTCACATATATAAATAGCTGCTAAGACTTTTTTTTTTTTAATAGTGAGATCTTGAATTATCTGGACATGCTGTAAAGCTATCTGGCACTGTGTGACCTAATAGAAAAGCAAACCTTAAGAATTTACTATTATACAACAGTAACCTGGAAAGGTGAATACTCTGCAGAGAGGGAAGGAAGTGTAAGCTGCAAAAAATTAATAATACACATTTCTCTATGAAAGGAGAATGACCTACTCTTAGGTAAATTAAATTTCTTTCTTGGCTAACATTTCACAGTCTCCCTTATCTCCTTATGGCATGGGGCTACACTTTTCCATTTCCCTAGCTTGCATTCAGAGGCCTTTAGCCCTTTAAATTTGGCATACCCAAACCAGGAAGAGCTCCTTTGGAAAAGGTGACATCTTCTTGCTCAGTTAATAGGTTGAATGTGCCTTTCTTTTTCTCCTATTCTGTTACTCTACTGATCTTATAGTTGATATATATTTTGAGTGTATCTGTAGGTAGGACATGGTGAAAACAACAGTGGGTTATATATGTGTGTATAGGAAGAGCTATTGCACAGACATGTGGAATACCACAAGAGAAGGAGATGAAAAGTGAAGAATAAGAAAATATTTTGCTGTGTTTAGTGCCTTTGCTGTACAAACAGCTGGGGTTTGGATGTCATTTACTTACAATTTTACGACTCCTACATAGGTCCTTTACATGTTATGAACACTTCTTTATTTTTTTTTTTTTTTTTCCCCAGCAGAAATGCTTAATTCTTTATCAGAATTCACAGATAACTTTCTAGACAATCACAGACATCATGTGCTGAAGGTGCATCAGGATGACTGAAAGCAAGGTATTTTCAGAAAGATTGCTGTGCCTACTACCATTTTCACTTAAAAAAAGGAAAAAAAAAAGTGTAGGGAAGTGTCAATCTATCTTTCTTGTTTTCTTGTTTCTCCAGCTGAATTTTTCCTTTCGCTATCTCACCTCTCAATCTTGGATCCCTTGCAGTATCACTTTCATCCAAATATTGTGCAAAGCCAGTAGTAATAACCCAAGGGAAAGTCACCAGTGGACACAGCAGTGGCAGAGGTCCATCTTTTGGATTTCTGCTTTTGCCTTCTTGGACCATCATCAGCCTGATACAGTTTGAAGGAAGGGGACCAGCAGTGCATGGAGATCCAGTCTGGTTCCTCCCTTCTTTTATCAGTGTCTCACTGGCTGGGGACTGATGTCTGAGGAAACACTGGAGATGGTTTCCCAGCTCTGAAAAGCACAATGTCTTGAATGGAGTGTGATATGGTCAGATTGAGATAATGTAGACACAGATACCAAAGAGATATGGAACTCCCGGAAAATGTTTTTTATTACAGTTTAACAGAGCTGCAATGGTAAAGTTATTTTGTAAGTGAGTCCATTTAGACAATTCCTAAGACCAATAGGCTTCCACAGTGGTTCACCTGCAGTTTCAGTGACAGTCCTGCAATCATGATGATAAACACGGAGTAGTGATGACTGAGTTCTTGTTCTTGTTTGGAAACATTTTTTTTGTATTATCTTGGGCAAATTACTTAGATTTTGTATTTCTTAATCCCCTGTCTGCCAAAATGAGTGTAATTCTTCAGTTTACCACTGTAGCATTGTGACACTAAGATCTTACTTTGAAGACAGGTGTTTGGGTACTATGATATCTACATATGAAGGATCTTAAGACATGACACTGGGAAAATTTAGCAGCTGAAATGCAAAAATCAAAAAGTTTGTAAGTGCATCAGTAAAACTGAACATGAAAATGAGGACAGTGTCCACTTTCAGAAAGAATATTAAGCTACAGAGTGAGGTAATGGCAGTCTATCCTCTACCGCTCTTTCTGCAAGGTGTAGGAAAAGGATATATATACATCTGGACATTTCACTAAAAAGATACTTCTGAAAAACCTTGTAAAACACTTCTTTTGGTCATTGTTTACAACTTGTATACAAGGAGAAATCTCATCTTTACAAACAATCAGCAAAACTATTCGTGATTTAAAAAAAGCAGGAACAAAACCTTCTGGGGTAAAATTGTGATGTTAATACGTGTCACTTCGATAAAGACACACACTTCCATAATCCTGTACATTCAGGGTGAAAACTGACATTTGAAAGATATACATATAATAAAGTCATCTATTTCAAATATAAGTAAGAAGTATTTCACATCTAGGAAACATGAAGAATGCTTTGGAGGATTGCATGAAAGCCCAAAGATATCTCATGTTTTGTCACACTTGTTATGGATAAGTCAGAGAGTTAAAAACAACCGTAATGCCCAGCTGCACTTTCTCTCTGGTGCTAGTGGGGCTGTTGCTCCTGAAAATAATTGCACTGGAACTCACAGAAATCAGAAATATTTTCCTTTGGGTCAGTAGCCATATTCTTACCTTTCATTCTGAATGTCAGTGTTTATAAATCAGCATCTGTGAGCTCCTGCCTCACGTGGAAATGTGAGGTAAGGCAGTTATTAGGAAATGGATAAGAAATTGAGGAAAATCAGCCTCTTTATACGGGGTATGCCTAGTTTCATGTTAGCAAACAGAAACTTCTGGCATTTAAAAAAGATTAATTAGTAGATCTGACATGCACTAGTGAGGATTTACTAATATGCAGAGATCACACATATCCCAGATATTTTGGAAGTCATGATGGAAGCTAAGACCCATGGGAGATCAGACTACCTATTTGTTCATTGAATGGCGGGTGTGTTCCCAATAAAAACTTACTTACAAAGGTACCCCTTGGAAAGAAATGTTACTTTAGACAGATGTTTTTACTGTCTTACATAAAGTAAGCAGAACAGGAGAATAGCTGTGAATGGATCCTCACTGGGTGATTTCATTTTGAATTAACACTGCTTTTCTCTCTGTATTCAGCCAACCACAGCAGGTGGGGAAGTTGATTTCCTTTGTTTAGTTCATAACTGAAAACCTAGTTTGTTTGTTGCTTTTTTTTTCTGGGCAATTTTGTTGCAGAGGACTGCATTGGTTAACGATAAAACATCAAGAGAGAGGGTGGAACACCATTGTGTAAGATCTATAAATACATGCTGGATTTTTATATATACAATAAAGGCAGATAAAGTGTTGTGTTACTGTTATCTTCATGGAACAAGAGTTACTGAAAATTTATCTGGTGTATCTCCTATCAGATGCTACAGCACTGTTTTTCCCAAAGTATCAAACTGTCTTTAACAGCTGTTACAATCACTCTACTTTCTGGAGAAAGTCCTTATGTATAAGTACTGACTGCAGTGACTCTTATCAAAAATTAAATTAATCTTCCAGGGAGGACAGACAAGTTGTTCACGATGTGAAAATGTGTGAAAAGCAACTTTATTTAACATAATCTACACTGGATTTAACAGGCTACAAGTAGTATTTGGTTTCCAAAGTTCCTCACAGCTCTTCTGTGCCTGTACAGCTCTGGTTTCTGTTTTGTTCTACAAGGAATCAGTTACTGATAATTTCTTTTGAAACATAGCCATCACATTACATCATATCATAGATTAGACATGAGCTCTTGATCTATTAGGTTAATCTGCAAGGATCCATCCCAATCACCTCTGTGTGTGACTTGCCTTATCACAACGACAATAGTCTCAAAACTAACATGGCTGAGAATCACAGAATCATAGAATAGCCTTGGTTGGAAAAGACCTCTGAGATCATCAAGTCCAACCATTAACCCAGCACTGCCAAGTCACCACTACACCATGTCCCTCAGTACCTCATCTACATGCCTCTTAAATAGCTCCAGGGATGGGGACTCCACCACTGCCCTAGGCAGACTGTGCCAGTGCTTGACAACCCTTTCAGTGAAGAAATTTTTAATTGCATTAAATAATCGCTAAGAATACATCAGACATAATACACAAAAGCATGTTAAGTGCCTATAGAATACACTGAGCCCTCAGTTTTACAAATTAATTGAACTGAATTAAATTATTGTGAATAGGGAATAAAATCTTAATTTGTTAAACCTAAAATGGATGTGCCAGGATCAAACAGTTAATGAGTGGCAATAGTATGAAAATACAGCATCAAAGACAGACTGCTGAAACAGTCCATGGAGCTCTGTGTGCAAATACATACAGCACAAAGTGGCTTTATTTTATTCCATCAAGAATAATCAAAAAGACAAGGAAAAAAAAGGAAAGCAAAATCTAACATCCAGCAAAAAATAGGCTTCTAAAGAGAAGGGAAGACTGCTATGAGGGCAAAAATTTTCCCATGCAAAGCAGCATTTCTGTTATTGATTCACTGCATTTTCTCAAAGATTTAAACTGCAGTAAGCAGAAGATACTTAGACACTCTAATAAAATGCAATCCTCTATGTAGACTGTATTTTTTTTTTCATTCCTAAATTCCATCTCTGAGGAGTGTTATGGACTTCAGTGGACATTAGGCCTTTTTGTTTGCTTGTTTCCTGCTCTGCTGTATATTCAAAAAAAACCCCATATATTTATTAATCTGATTAGGAATCAATTATAGTGTCCATAATCTGGGATCTTCAAGGACTCTCAAATTGTTCCTAATCCTCATTCCTTTTAGTTGAGTGCTAAAAGTAACTCTGACATTAGCAGAAACAGAATTAAGAAAATATAACGTGGAATTTTACTTTTTTCCTTTTTTTTCTTTTGATTTGCATACTTTTTGTCTCAGATTCTGCCACTTTTGGCTTATAAACAGTTTGACTAATAATAAAACTTAGAGACATCTGGGTATAGGCAAGCAAAATAACATCCCTCATTCATGAAAATATAGAAAAATAAAACTTCTGCATAATGAGGAGTTTCTTTTATTCAAGGTTGTTTTCTATGCAGTCAAAAATCTATTTTTGAGGCATGTCATAAAGACAATAATTTTGTGACTAATTTTATGCACTGCTTTCTGCTCCTATATGAGGTCCAGCCATAGAAACACACACAACTAAAATACTTGTCTGTAGTGGCTGTCATAGTCCCTTGAAATACTGTTTTCATGCTAGCTGAAAGACTGAACCTTCATTTTCAGAGGGACAGTATCAGTTACTTGAAGGCAACATTTGTTCTGTTTAAAAAATAATTTACGTAAATTTTGCAGTTATTTAAATCTTCCTCTTCAGGGACAGGATTAGCAGCAGGATTGGTCCAAACTGCAAATGTGCCGTAATTGAACAAACCTCTGTTACAGTGAGCATTTGGGCAGCTTAATGAGAGCCTGACAGCATAACCCAAAGTGGCCAATAGTTCCATGAGGAAGGTTTTTGACTAAGAAGTTAAAAGGATCGCAGGATCTATTTGGATTTATGACACTGAAGGCAAATAAAACCCTCCAAATTCTTTTAGCATGCCTGAACTATGTTGCTGCTATTATTATTCCTGAGATCTTGATTTTGTCCCTCTGCTGAACTGGGATATTTCTGAAATCAGATTTTTCTATTGTTTTTTGTTAGGGTTTTTTTCTGTAGAGGAAAAGGAGAGGTATTTCATGCTGGTTCTGCCCCAGAATATGTCCTTTTTATTTTTCAATTATTCCTTCACCTGCAGTGTCCTGAAACTTGATTCCACATTGAAAGAGGAACGAATTCTATCTGTCCTGCTGGTGACATTCTGCTCTACGCTTCTGTTTATTTAGCCTGAAGCACTGAGATCAGTACCTTCACCTATGTGATGTTTTACATGACAGACAAACACTTTTGCGATGAACTAAGTAAACAAGAAATTGTTGGGAAGACAACTGCAGGATTTACCCAGAACTGTTCTGATCACTTTGTAGTTGCTTAGTTTCTTTGAGATAAAGTTTTCCATTAATGGGCTCATTTGACCATTCCTTCTGGAAAGCAACGTGATATTTGATCTGGAGTCCGAGAAGACGCATATAACTTTCATTGACCGTCCCATTATAAAATAGACTGTGTGGTACAGTGAGGTTTTATTTGGCTGGGCTTGGCTTACCCTTAAGATTTGAACACTGCAATATCTGCATGTGACTGCATATGAAATTTGACCCTGCAGCAGCCAGACTAGAAGACTACTGTATGAGAAGTTAGTGATCCACATCATGACTCACTCAGGTGTATGCTTCTGTATCATGGATGCCACATGACTTCTACTTAATCAAGGCATAGCTAATGAATAGTATAATTAATCAGTGAATTCACAGTCAAAGTAAAATTATTCAATGTACATGTAGTCAATGTGTACTTAATCAAAAGTATGCATATAATATTGTCTTGCCCATTTGAAATATTAGATGCACCTCTTTAAGAACCATAGCTTTATTAATAAGAATATTACACCATACTGTCCAAGAGACTCTTTAAAGCTAAATCAGCATTTGGTGTTTGATTTCTCCCAGTGACTGATGAAGCTGTATTGTGGGAAAGACTCTCTATGGACACTAGTGAACTTAAGCATGGTGAACCTCACCATGGATGGGATCAGAGAAGCATGTCACGCACTGATCAGAGGTCCATCCAGTGATGTATCATCTCAGGGCTGCCAGCATCAGAAAGGGATGTGAGATTTTATAACTTATTACCTTTTCTAGGCTTTTATTAAATAGTTATCTGTCTTGTAACTATATTGTAAGTATTTCTTATTGGGATCTACATGAATCAGCATCACCTGTTGCAAAAGTCATTTTTACTTTAAAAATCAGCTGCATCAAAAAACCAATGTTCTGCTTTTAGGTGTTAATGTCTGAGGCACATATCATTAACAAATAAAAATTGTTTAGAGTATGGAATAGGTATTTACTCTGTGATCTTTCACACTGAGTAGTCTAAAATATGGCAGCTACCACTATCTGCCTAAATACAGTGACAATTCCCTAAGGAACAGCCTTCTGAGTCCTTTTATTGATGATGTACACTTTTCTTTAGTATCTAGCATGCTCCACAAGCCAGAAATTCCTTTTCCTCCCATTCTTAAAAAAAAAAATAATAATTCATAGTTTCTTCATTCAGTCAGTCATGGTCATGCCTATTCTGTATGCACAGGAGGTACCTTACAGTAATCATAGCACTATTAGAGGAAGTGCCAAAATAAAAAAAAAAAAAAAGTATAGGCCCCAATCATTACACTTGAAATTTCTTTTCATCACTAAATGCTGGACACACAGTCTTTCCAGATTTTTGATAAGAAGTGATGGCTTGACATCTTAAAGGTAATCCTTGCCTGAAAATATTTTGCTGCCTAAATCTAAGTGTTCTTTATGATTATTACTGAAGTATGTTAGTGAAAGTAGCATGAAAAGTTAGATGGGATCAAGAAAACACCTTGTAGCAGATCATAAACTAGTTACCTCAGTATATCACTACTTTTATGACAAAAAAAAATGTACTTTAGATCTTCCTACTTCAGTGTGAACATTCACAGAATGTTCTTTTCACTGCAAAATGTTCTAGTGGAGAATACAATGAACTGTTTGAGTGAATGAGGGCCAAAGAGCAACAAATATAAACAGGAAGCAATAGATAAAGATACTGAAGGAAGGAAGTGAATTAACTCAAATGCAGAGATCCACAAATGCTCCACAAATGTTGTCTGCTATAGCAATATGCATTTTAAAACACACAAAACCCCCTGTATATTTGAACTCAACATTTCAGCACCACGGCCAGCAACAAAGCCCTGGCTGAACGTCGGTTTAGCATCGCGGGAACGGGATAAAAAATCTACTTGCCATAGGCCAGCAGTGGTGCATGTGTGCAGACCTGAGCAAGGATTAGAGCAGGAGGAACTGCCCAAACTCTACTCAAACATTTAATGGGGACTGAGTGAATTCAGCACTCCAGAAGTCAGCTGTAATATGAGAAGCCAAACACTTGAGGAAAATAAATAAATAAATGATTGCTTTAAAAATTTAGTACTTTAAAAATAAAGTACTCTGATATCAATGTTAGCCTAGGAGATAGTACTGATGTGGGTTTCAAAGGACAAGAAGAGTTTTAAAATTGTATGGTAAACTTCCACTGCTTTTTGATATTATCTAAATTTTTTTATCTTACTGGCTCATATTTCTAAATCACTGCTTAAAAAGAAAAAAAAAAAAAGTAAATTCAAAACCTTTATGGGGACTTAAATTGATAGAGGACAGTCAAAGTCAATCAAGGCACAAAGATTTCATTATTAGCTCAGCATAACAGTAACACACCTAATAACAGAAAAAATTGCATGTCTTCCGTGTATAAAAAGGAAGCAAAAATGTACCTGCTTAATGTGCTAGATCTAAAATCCCATTCTAGCAACAATTCAAAACTCCAAATGGGCAGGAAATCTTAAGGCTATAAGAGAAGTGTCCTATAAAATTTGATGCAGAGTATTTTTGTCTTGCAAGAATATTTACCATCTTGTCAAAGTCATAGTACTGAAAAAATCTACGAATCTCAAGTTTTTGTATTGTGCCTATGATTTATGGTTTATTTGATGCATATTTTCTGTTGAATTCTGCTTCTCAAGCCCTTACTTTGCTCGTCCTTCTATTATATTTTGGATATTGAATATACATATAAATGGGAACATGCTAGTTTGGATGTGGAAAAGCTATTCAAAATTCAGTGATGTTTCAGTCTCATTACCAAATGGTACAAATTTCCAAACTATTTTTCGTCACAGAATAATAAACTACTAATGCTTTTAGGCAGGTAAACAGCTGGACATACATGTGTCATTATAGACATTTCCGTGTCTCTTGTGTAGTTTTACACTATGGTTAATACACAGTGGATGCACTCATCTATGCTGGGCATTCATCACTCTGCTCTAATGAACCCAAGTTTTGCAGACCTTCCCCTGCTCACTGGGACTAGCACAATTATGCAGTGTCATTCGCTCTGGATATCCAGGTTTATACTCTATAGTTAATGCTTCCTCCATCTTTGAGATGCCATAATAAAGTTTTCTAGAGACTAAAACAATTGCCAGCTTTCAAGCCCTCCTTGAAAGTTGTTCCCCTGTGTGCCATCAAAATCTAAAGTCTTGCACTATATCACTTACCCTATCACAAAGGAAAACATGTTGCAAGGTGAAAGCATAAGATAAATACAAATCTTTATAAGAGGAACCACTTGCAGGAAAATCCTCTGTTGTCGTCCCCATTCTGCCGTGTCTTACTTCCTCCACCTGCTCAGCCTTGTGCCTCTTAGCTTCAGGATGGGTGCTGGAAAAGCCTCTGTGTAAACTTGCTGTTTCCTTTCTTAGGTGAGGTACTGTCTTTCAGACACATTGAGTTGCTCAAAAGGAATGAAAGACTGCAAACTCACTTGTCTAATACCTGCAAAGAGCAGGAGAGCTCCCAGGTCCGGGACTCTTACTGTCAATGGATTCTTCACTCTTTGTCAGCACCTTGCTGCCCAAGCTGGAGGCAAAAGGAAATTGAAAAGGCTAAAGATAAGCTAGCAAGAAAAATGCTCCTTGCAAAACGAAATGGAACCTGTAGTTTTATAAGAAAATACACAACTATTTGTTAAGTCTTCTATCATCAAAGAATATGTTTATATGTAGATAAAGACACTTTGTAATACACAATTCAGAGGACAGGACAGACATATTTTCTGGTCTCCTGCACCTGCAAAAGGAAATGCATATTTCAATGTCCATTAGTACTTTTCTGCAGGCTTTCCATAACCTTTAAGTGAAAAACAACAACAAACCCTGGGATAGACACATATCCTGATTTTTTTTTATGGTAAACTTCACTAACCTCACTCAGAGGACTTAAGCACAAAGCATGGTAGGAAATAATATTTTCAAAGACTACTTTTTTCTTCTGCAGAGAGCATTTAGAAGAAATGAGAGATAGCTAACAGTGACAGAATTTGCCTTCAAAGGAGAATTTTTCCCCTCAGACGTCTCTGATAAAGATTCCTGACTGGCTGACTGTTCTGCACTCTCAAATGCCATTTTCTATGATCAACACTCAAAAGCTAGTAAAGTCATATCAAGTTTTAGGACTAAATATATCTCTCACAGTGCATTGAAATACGTTTTCTTTCCCTCTTGGAGTGATTTTAACATTGTGCCTGCAATTTAGCAAACACAGACTGTGTGCACCTATACACCTCTAACTACTGTTCCGCCGATCAGGAAGCTACAAAGTATTCCATCTAAAAGCTTCAATCAGAAAAGAAGCATGAATGCATTCACCTTTAAAAACTCTTTCTTCGTTTTTACTAACAATGCATTACTATTGGTGGTGGTCATCTTAGAGATTTTTTTCCGAGCCTTCTTTTCTAACATTTCATCCACTATACCAGAGAGTCTACTTCTTCTTTCTGAGATGTTTTACCTAATATGATAATAAGAAAAGTACATCCCTCTAGAGGTTATAGGAAATTTTTGACAGGGCTTTGCTCTATTCCTGTTTCCTCAAACTGAAAATACAGTATGTCTGAATAAAATGCTGAGATAGGTTTTGTGATGATGCATCCCTATACCCTGGTATTCTTTCCTAAATGCGACAGTGAAATTATTCCATTTATTGTAAACAGTTCTCACACTCAATTCTGAATTTTCAACAAGGATTTTTCATTCTTAGGCAAATGGACAGAGCTACTCACTGTCATCTGGCAAACAACAGAAAAAGAAATTCCAGCTGTTGTGGAATAGTGTGGAAAGGTAGTATGTCTTCCTCCCAACCTGCCTCTTCCTTAAGTCAGGGTTATTTTCAATCAGTTACTTAATAGTACTGTATTAATTCATTCTGAACTTGCCTGCTTTCAAGAAACAGAATATCTGTATACATTCACTTTCTAAAGTTTTCCAATTCCACTATAGACCCTCATTTCTGATCTAAATAGGTATAACTACACAGCAGATGTTTCAGCATTTTTGACATTTCAAGTGAAAATATTTGGTTTCTGTAACACATAACATATTTTTTCGAAGTTTTATTAGGCAAAATCATCCCCTTCTTTCAGAGGAAAGGCTCAAAGTTCTTGTGGTGGGTTGACCTTGGCTGGCTGCCAGGTGCCCACCAAGTAACGCTTGCTTCCCTTCCTCAACAGGACAGAGGGAGAAAATAACATGAAAAAAACCTCCTGGGATGAGATAAGGACAGGAGGTCACTCACAGGCAAAACAGACTCAACTTGAGGAAGATTCATTTAATTTGTTACCAATTAAACATAGAGTATGACTGAGAGAAACAACAACAAAAAAACTAAGAGCACACTCCCTCTACTCACTCTTCCTCCCAGGCCCAACTTCACTCCTTAATTTCTGACACTTCTCCCTCCTCCACACCCCAGTGGTGCACAGGGATGGGGAATGGGGGCTCTGATCAGCTCATAAGACTTCATCTCTGCTGCTCCTTCCTCCTCACACTGTTCCCCTGATCCAGCATAGGGTCCTTCCCATGGGAGAAAGACCTTCATGAACTGCACCAGCATGAGTCCTTTTCATGCACTACAGTCCTTCAGGAAGAGACTGTTCCAGCGCAGGCTCTCCATGGGCTGCAGTTCCTCAGAGAAAACCTGCTCCAGCATAGGATCCTCTCCACAGGCCACAGCTCCTGCCAGGACACTGCTCCAGCATGCAGGCTGCAGCTTCCTTCAGGCATCTCCACCTGCTCTGGTGTGGGATCCTCCATGGGCTGCAGTGTTATCTGCTCTGACATGGTCCTCCATGAGCTGCAGGGGGACAACCTGCTTCGCCATGGATCTTCTCCATGAGCTGCAGCACCTGGAGCCCCTCCTTCTTCATAGATCTTCATGTCTGCAGAGCTATTCCTCATTTTTCTCATTCTTCTCTCTGAAAGCTGCTGCACAGGGGTTTTTTTGCACTTTCTTAAATATATTATCACAGAGGCACCACCAGCTCAACTGGAGATGGGCTCAACTTTGGCCAGTGGCAGGTCCATTGGAGCTGGCTAGAACTGGTTGTGTCTGAAGTGGGGGCAGATCCTGACATCTTCTCACAGAGGCTACCCCTGCAACCCTTCATCACCAAAACCTTGTCATGTAAATCAAATACAGCTCTGAGCTGATCCAGATTTCTACTTGCAGCATTGTAAATCCAGAACAACTCAAATGGACTCAGTTTTTACCTCTTTACATAATAATTACCAGTAACAAAATATCTGGTCCTCTTCTACCGTAATTCATGCTTTTTTCTTCCTGAAGTTTTCACTTTTCAAAGCACTTTATGTATCTACTTCCTCTAACCATCTTAGAATTACATATGTCTACAACATATTCTTTCTTAATTACTTATTTTCAAATTCATACTAGGTTTTAATAGCTTCCCATAGCAGTATAGCCCATAAACTCTCTATTATTCTACCTGACATCTTCTGTGTCACTTCTGATTCTTCATTATTTCCTGCAGTACAGTGACCACCACTGTGTACAACATCCTTCCTCTGCTTTCATTTTGAAACGTGCTCATATATATCACAAATGTGCACATGGATTTCATTTAAGCAGCATTAAGTTGTGAACTTAGGCAACACCAGAGAATGAGGAAATACCAGTCATACAACACAAAGATGTAATGCTACCAGTTGAATGACTAGTAAGAGAGGTCCTGCTTCCCACTATAGCTCTTTCTATCTAACTTCAGTTTCTGTGTTCATTTTCAGAGAAATTGTTAGCTCTTTGTGTAAAATTCTGAGCCTGGGGAAATTACAGCGAAGCAGTAATGTACTTGCTGGATCTATCCTTTCCTAGACAGAATTTTGTGAATCTCTTCTGGAGGAGAGAGAAATTCAGCACTCGGTCAGTCCTTGTGCTCTTGGGGAAAGCTCATACCCTTTCCCTGCATCCTGTCATCTTTCACTTCACTTCAGCTATTCTTTGCTATATGGCAGTGACATATATATGGTATGAGTGTGTCTTCACAAGCTCCATTAATTTGAATAGATTACTGTGGTGGTTTGACCTTGGCTAAACGCCAGGTACCCACCAAGTCACTCTATCACTTCCCCCCCACCTTTCTCAGCCGGGCAAAAGGGGGGAAAGAAAATAATATAGGAAAAAAACAACCCTTGTAGGTAAATCAAAAGCAGTTTTAATGCAAGCAAAGCAAGCTGAAGTAAGGTCCGTGCAAGGAAGCAAAAAGAAAAGAGATATATTCTCTACCTCCCATTATCAGGTGATGTGGGGTCTGCTCAGGAAGCAGGGCTCCAATACATGTAGGGGTTGCTTCAGAGGACCAAGGGTGACTCCACCCCCCTTCCTCCTTTTCCCCAGATTTATACTTGAGCAGACGTCACATGGTATGGAATATCCCTTTGGTCAGTTCGGGCCAGCTGTCCTGGTTGTGTCCCCTCCCAAGATCCTGCCCACCCCATCCCACTGGGGGGAAAGGTTGGAAAGAGCCTTGGTGCTGTGTAAGCACTGCTCAGCAGTAGCCACACCACCAGTGTGTTATCAACACCCTTCTAGCTCCCAACATAAAGCACAGCACCATGAGGGCTGCTATAGGGGAAAAGCAAGTCTGGCTCAGCCAGATCCAGTACAATTACTAAAATTTCACTATCTAAATGAGAACAGAAAGTCATGAGACAAATAAAAGCTGCTTCTGAAATCCCAGAGGGGTTCTTCTGACAAATAACAAAGCTCTGTGGTAAATAATGAGTGACTGAAAGCTTAAGAAAAAAAAAAAAATCACAATTTACAATAAAAAAAGACAGTATCATTCAGAACTGTATCACCCACCTCTCCTCCTTTTCAGTCTGTATTCATTTACCTCTATAACCTTGGTAGCTATGTTAAATATTTATGAAAAATTTCACCATTGGTAATTGTCCTGGTTCCCCAGGCACAGCCCCATGGGCCAGCCATGCAGGCAGGCCATGAGTAGCCCCGAGTCAGCTGGGAGATCCAATCAGGTCAGCTGACTCACAGGTGTATCCCACATCACCTAGTCATGCTCATTAGAAAAGGAGGGAGTTCAGGGTACGTGAAGTTCCTCTTCCTGGGGCTCCTTTATTGTGGCTGTCTGTTTCTGTTGCTGCTGCTGACCTCAAGGACCAGGCTGAGTAGAACGTTGCATACTTTATGTCGGTGATTGTATCAGTTTTATTATTTCATGAAATCTGTTTCTACTTCAACTCATGGGGCTTCTCCCTTTTTTCCCCTGATTCTCCCTCTCAACTGGGGAGGGAGCATTGAGTGGTACAATAACTGCTACAGTGTAGCCCCAGACACTAGCTAATTGTGGAAAGTAATGTATTTCGTAATCCCATATATGATCTTTTCGTGCAGCGCAATATGAAAGAATTTTTTGATGTCCACATAGATTATATTTCTTCCCCAGTTCTTGTAATTTCTTACTGTCATTTACTCCAAGAAGTTAATCAGGCTTCTTGAGCCAGCCCTCCTTTTCATAAATTCATGTCATTAATTTGTCTGGTTTCTGCCTCTTTTTGGGAAAAGGATTCAGGACTAAAATACAGAAAAATAGGCAATATCCACATGAGAAAATCAATACCAACAAAACACAGAAGATGACAGGAGAAACAGGAAGGGTTACAAGTGTATTCAACCAGTGCATGTAACTCAGGACTGAAAGGGTTAAAGCCTCTTAACTGCTAGACTGGGCAGGCTTACAAAATCATCTTCAGCTGGTTAAGGAGGTTACAGGAATGCCCTTGAGCACCACACAACTTCCGACTTTTAAGCTGCAGCCATTGCCAATATATCAATAACAATGTGTTTCCCTCAACATCTGTTCCTAATATTGTGAGAAATCTTGCAGGAAGTGTTTTTACATGTTTTATTGTCAGGTTGAATTTAAATCTTTTCTTTTTTTTTCCACGCTGTATTTTGGGGAGCAGATTCTCTCATATTCAATTTTCATGGATATCTGCAATTCTGGCATTTGCTGCCATATAAACATTTGATTTCACAAAGAATCTTTCCCAAAAAAATCGTATGCATTTATATGTACTTTATATTCTACAGAATGGCGAATATAACTATACATATGCAACATATAGCTTTATTTCCCCTTATTACTTTTGCTACAGTCCTGACATATATTTTCATTTGTTTTTCTATTTTGTTCATTAACATCTTCTCAGTAGTTGCTTTGATCTTCCAGTCCAATGTATGTTCATATGCCTGATTAATCAAGTACTTTTCAGAATTTGTATTACAAACAATTATTTTCTTCCTGTTCCTTTCACCGTATAAGTATTTCAAAGGCTTTAACAAATTTAGCTTCACAGAATACCTGTGAGCTTAGATTATAGTGTCAACTTCATTTTATAGCTGGAGAAGAAAACTGCCAAAAGCCTATGCTAGAATGACTGTTTTCACAGTCCTCTTTTCCAGATGCTTGACCAATTCACTTATCTTAATAGAAGAACAAGTGTAAAAAATTAAGACTAAAATGAAATTAAGACTAAGATGTCTCTAAGCAGCTTCAAAAGAGATCACACAATGTGTAGTCTTTTCCTTCCTGAACTCCATCTGCTAGCTACACAAGCCTCCAAACTCAGCTCTGCAGAATATGGCTCAGTATATTTCAGTCAACACCTACTTTCCCAGGCTCTGAGCTGTACAAGCACATCTTTGAAGCAGTGTGATCTCCAGAATGACAGTATCTCATTCTATATATTCATCTGCTGTTTCCTTGCAGCAATTTATCTTCAGTTCTCTGGTTTCATCCTCATCAATCTTGTCTTATGGTACCAGGGTATTCAGCACAACAAAGTCATGGTATATTTATGAAGGTTTTAGACAAAGACTTAGAAAGGAATGATTATTAGTTTTGGAAATAAAGAGGTTACAAATAAATTTGAAACATGTAATTCCAGTATATTCAAGGACATCTTATGCAAAACGTACTTCACAGGGTACTGTTTAGTCAGTAAGCTTCTGACCACATGTTCACATGGCATCCTCACCTTGGACACTGCATCAGTGCTGTAATTCTTCCTTTATACTGCTTCCTCCCAATCCAAGCACAGATGAAGCTCTTGCTTTAATTCAATGTAAAGGTAAATTGGATGACTTCTGTGAGATTAATATCCCCGCTATTCAGAATCCTCTCCAAGTTTCACCTACTGTCCCTCTTCAGAAAGGAAATACTGCTGTTTCAGTTTCCTCTTCTCAGTTATTATCAATACACAAGATTAAAATCTTTTAAGGTGTCATACATCATGACAAGCACATGAAAATACTTGTACATCAGCTCATTAAAATTTGAAACCTTCAATATATCCTCTGTTTCTTATCAAGAAAACAGTTTCAGATATAGAAATTAAGCTTTATCCAGACAAGCCTCTGAAGACTTCCTCCTCTCTGGTCCCTTCCCTTCACTTCAGACACATTCTTGGATACACTAAATGAGAAGGAGTTGTGGTTACACAAGGTCACATTCACAGACTTCATGTCCAGATGCTTATACTGCAGGGCTAAATTCAGTTGACAACTGGAGAGCAAAGCTCCAGAAAGATTTAGGCTAAAATTTCCAAGTGCTCATTCATTGTGAATGCTCATTTTGAGATCTCAGGGATTTCCTTCCTTCCTTGAACTGGACCCAACATACTGAGCAGAGCGCTTCCATCCCTAGGCAGTCAGTAGGATGAGAGAAGCACCTCCAAGAACAACTTAATAAACCCACAGGGAGTCATCATTTTCTAACTGATCTGTCAAATGTTGGAGTTTTTCTGAGAGCCTTATGTTCCCAAGAGAGTAACTGCCTACGAAAATCCTGAAAAATGTAACCTCCGTCCCCTCCTGTTGATAAAACATCTTTACCATAGAACTGAGAGTTGGTATGTTTTGTTTCACATTTCATTGCATAGCTGTGAATGCCACATGAAATCGAGTCATGTTCTCTTTCATGCGTCATTCTCCATGGCTCCAAGGGTTCTTCACTTCTGCAGAAATCTCTGCAGATACACAGTTCACAGTAGAAGGAAAAAATGCTTACTGAGCATACACTAGTGTTTAGGGAGCTCTTGCAGTAGTTAGAGAAACCTCTCTTCCCATCCATCTCTGAAGGAACTTCTGAGAGAACTTCGGCTATTTTTAGGCTTAAATCTTTCTTATGTTGGTAAACTACCAGGAATAACCATAAATTATACAAGGCTCCATGTAACATAACAGATTTCAAGTCTCAGCTCCAAAACCCCAGCAGTTCTTAAAAACAGTAGTTAAGATTTTTTTCAAACATAATAAAAATTTTCCTCCCACTTGTTTTTATTTAAAGAAACTACCCTAGTAGTGTTAGCAAATATTTAATGAAGATACAAATCTCTATGCCCTAAAGCTAGTCATGCTGTAGAAAATTCCAGCCCAAATGATTAAAGTTTCAACACAAATGACAAAAGATAACAGGAAGTGTCTGTTAACCTAGCTAAATATATGACTAATAACAGACAGTGATGATGTTTTTTCCTGTAATGTACATACATTTTTCACTAAAAGAGTAGCTTTTTTTCCTCCATTCCTCTTCAGCTGTTGCTGTGTGTTAAGCCATCTGCTTTTTTCTATGTTCTTTCTTCCTTCAGTTTCATTATCCTAATCATTGATGATCATATGGCAGAGAATTCTCCATCCTGTGTGGAGAATTCCTGACTGAAATTGAAGTTGTCATGAAATGAAACCAAGATGATTGATCATTGTTAAGAAACATTGATCTTTGACTTTAATGTTATATCCTTAACATTATTCTTTATATATGAAATAATTTTAGTTTATAACTTAGTTGTTTAAAGTGTTACACTATTGTCTCATTGATGTCCATTTGGAAATCTTCTGAATCACATATTTTATGGTGATTGATAACCTACAGTCTGCTCTGTATTAATCCTACTGAAGGAAGCAGCCTGTACCTGGTCCTTTCACTGACAGCCAGCCTATCCTGTGATTATTGCTTGAGTTGACTGCTCAGAGTTTACTGGCTACTGTGCACAGTAATTGTTACTTCAGATGCCAGTTTTTGTGCTCGGTGTTTTGACATTTATTTCATTCTTTGGTGATACACCCATTAAATGGTTATTCCTTCCATTCAATCTTTTATTCAAAAAGTCAAATAATATTGTATTGAAGATAAAACCAGTCCTTTACATAGCACTTGCTCGGATGAAGCTTCACAAATATGCAAGCTGTATTGTCAGAATATAATACAATAAAGACATCTAATAATTTTTGACAGACCAGTGGTCAGTTTTTCTAACAACCAAATAGTTCACCACCATTACAGAAAAAGTCTTGTGGATCTTTTCAGCCAGATTGTTTTCGGTCATTTCAATAGCACCAAAATTCCAGTGCCAATGTCATGAAGAACTGAAGACAGATGTGCTTGCAAGTCTGTATCTCTGGCTGCACAGTCTACTATCTCTCTGGCCATTAATGATTACATATGGAAGTGCTGAAATACAATGCAAATGTTATGAATCTGTTTTGACCTTCTTTGCTTGTTGAATTTTCCCTTAACACATTGCATGAATTGCGTTAGTAACGTGTACTCTTCATCCCTTCTGGAATCTTCAGAGTTTTGAAAGCTATATTCATAGACATTAGATATTCAACTTTCTCATTACTTTTCATCTTTCCAGTAAGTTCATACTGTACAGGGCTTTTTACAAAGCCTGCCTTGCACAAAGGCTTGTGTTTGCTGCACCCAAACATTTTGGCCAGCTATGTTATCTAACCTCTGTTTCTGTCCAGTTCTTTTTTTCAGCTGGCTGAGCTGAATTCTGTTATGTTCAGTTATTGTGCACTTTGAAAAGAAAGGTTCTCTTCTGTTATTAACACTAGATTTCCATGTATCGCTCACTTGACTTGAAAAGTTAAATATTTCTCCTCATCTCAGAAATATTTCCCCTATTTTTAATATTTTAAGTCAAAATCCTTATTACAAAATATTACATCAGTTAGCACATATGTTAGAGGATTTCTTGGCAGCAGGTCATGCAATTGTCATTCTCTGAATCATTGCCTGATTTCATTTGTATTCAGATACCAGTATTCTGTAACTGACTTTAGGAATGCATATTATGGTGGTCAGCTTTTGAAGCTACTTGAGATAGTTCATATGCTGAAATTATATGCAGAATGCCAGCATTCAGAAGTCTTCAAAACACAACTTGTTGAGATGTTTATGAATTTGCTACCATCATAAATCAAAGACTTATCAGAGTAATTTAGAAACACTGGAAAATGTTACATCTATTTTCTATAAATGACCTGAGGCACAATGATGAAGAAACAGCTTGCAGAGAAATGTGCTGTAGTGCTAGAAATGGAATACTATCTTCTGCCACAGAATCTTTTTGTTCCTCTTCTAACAGGGCATGTAAAAATTGAATGTAAGGCCATATATGTCCTGATGGCATTATGTTGGAGAAGAAATTGAAGCTTCCTTTACATATAATGCATTGATCGCAGTATTTCATCCCAAATCAAATTTACCTGACAGCCAACTCAATTCACATATTTTTCAGAGTGCTAGGAAACTTTGCCTTCACCCTATATATGAGTATGTATTGTTTTATCAGATACCTTGCAAAGATCAGAACAGGGGAAGCAACCCCCTTCAGCACTTACTGAGATATTTTTTGGTTTGATTTTGTTCTTGCTAGGTACAAATTCAAGAATACCTGTATTAAATGAAATGTAATACCATCAATTCGGAGCAGGGTGCTTCCAGTGTTCACTTTGAGGTGGGTTCTGCTATCAAGTTCAGGAGCTACTGCACAGTACAGCAGAGCCTGGCATGAACACAGGCAGACTCAAGCAGAAATTCTCTGAATTGGAATGATCTGCAAAAAATTTCTTTACATTCTGACAACTCAAAAAAATCTGAACAAATATTTTTCCAATTGGACTTTACTTTGGATATACAGCAGACTATTTCTCTAAATAACAGGATGCATTCAAGCAACATATTCCGGAGTAAGGTTTTGATTTGGTTTGTACATTGATAGTTCTTGTTCAGATAATCTGTGGAATTATTTATTTGTGTTTATTTCTCTTCCAAGGTCAGTATGACATGGGGTTGAATGTTATTTAATTGCAGCTCTAAATTTCACAGGTGGACACCTGAATAAACATCAGGATGTCCCCAGATCACTGCAGCAATGAATGCAACTATCACACTTATGCCAAAGTAGTGGTTTATATGTCTGTGTTGAATATGGATCTTCTTTTTCAGTTATTCAGTAATCAAATTGTTAGTTTTTCTTCGTCTTTCCCTGCCAACAATTCTTTAAAAGACATAAAACACAGTCTTTAAAGACCTATGTTTTTAAAGGCAACATTATGCTAGTTAACAAAGGGCAAAAGACGAATAGAAAATACTCTTTTCTGACAATTTATCCCTAGTCCAGGCAGCAATCTAACCTATTTACATAGTTTTATAGAGATCTTTCTGTGCTATGCATTATACAAAACCAAACAAAAAGGTAGTTCCTCAGAGACTGCTTTTAATCTACTTCTAAGATGAAAAAGCAACACATGAATAAAAAATGAAGCAGCAGTTTCATTTAAAGTTGTTACTACAGTAATCATTTATCTGTGGCCATAAGAATTTTTTTTCATTTTTAAGTGTTTTAAGAATGTCAATAAACAGAGTCACATTTTTTCCAAGAAGAAACTTCTATGTAGAAAATTGAACTGAACAATATTTGCACTGGTCTACCTAAAAGACTCACTAGCTATCTTTTTTTAAAAGTTGATAATTGTAAATTACTTCCCACGGAGTTCAGGGTTACTGCGTAAGGGCTTCATTAACAGAGGGCATCAAATAGGTACATGCAGTGATCTTCATTGAGGAACACGGTGCAGCCTGCAACGGCAATAATAGCATCAAAATTGGATGGACCATCCAGTCATAGAATCATAGAATTATAGAATGTTTTGGGTTGGAAGGGACCTCAAAGATCATCTAGTTCCACACCCCCTGCCATGGGCAGGGATATCTCCCACTAGACCAGGTTGCTCAAAATCCCATCTAACCTGGCCTTGAACACTTCCAGGAATGGGGCATACACAGCCTCTCTGGGCAACCTGTTCCAGTCTCTCACCACCCTCTTGGTAAACAATTTATTTGTAATGTCTAATTTAAATATACCCTCTTCCAGTTTAAAACCATTACTCCTTGTCCTATCACTACAAGGCCTTGTAGAAAGTCCTTCTCCTGCTTTCTTGTAGGCCCCCTTCAGGTCCCTCTGGAGTGTTCTCCAAGCTGAACAACCCCAACTCCCCCAGTCTGTCTTCATAAGAGAGGTGCTCCAACTGTCTGATCATCTTTGTGTCCCTCCTCTGGACTCACTCCAACAGGTCCATGTCTTTCCTATGTTGGGGGGCTCCAGAGCCGAACACAGTACTGTAGATGGGGTCTCATGAGTCCAGAATAGAGGGAGAGAATCACTTCCCTCATCCTGCTGGCCACGCTTCTTTTGATGCAGCCCAGGATATGTTTGGCTTTCTGGACTGCAAGTACACATTGACAGTTCATGTCAAGTTTCTTGTTAACCAGTCTTGATTTTTCTTACACACAGTTCCCTTAAAATGAGGTCCCTGGTCTGCTAGAGGTAGGGTAGTGTAGGGCTGTAGAAACGATGGTGTATCAAATGTTAAATTTAGCATTAGATTTTTAGACTTATTTCTTTTCAAGTTAGGTAAATGTAATCTTTTTACTTAATGTGTTGTGTGTGTTTTGTAAACTAAGAAATACATTATATATCCTACAAACATTAAATGATACTGCTATGGTTGTATAAAATAAAATTTATATGTCTCAGTCTTGCAAAATCTTGAATTTAAAGTCCTAAGACCACATTTTATATACAGTAGTAGAAGTCTATTTCATTGCATCAGAAAGTCTAGTAAGATTTTGACCTGTTTCCCTCTCTCTTGCTGTTCTCCTCTTTATATAATGCTGCAGCCTGTATAGTCTGTAATGACATACGCGTTCTTCATTTTGAGTCACTGAGTACATGAAATTACATTGGGTCTAATAAACATGTTGTCATCTAAATAGCAGCTTCATTAGAGTTGATTATAAACATTACTTCTATTATTTAGAATTTACTGTAATGCTGACTACTGTTTATTTAGTTCCAGTAAAAAATCTGTACACTTTATTATGTGCAGACTGTGCCTTACAATTATATTGCACCAAGATCTCAATATGCAACAGTACGATTTGTAAATTGTTTTGCATTTCCTACGGGTAGCCACAGCACAGAAGTACAACTGCTAAAATGAACACAGGCAAGCTTAGTATGAATGAGAAGCAAATTAACTGAAAATACAGTGTGAAATAAGGTAATCAGGTATTAATAAAACATATCTCCAACATCCTCAAATAAAGAGATGTGTTTCATCAATGCTACTAATAAAACTTATTATTAAACTTTACAAAAGTGCCTAAGTTCCTAGCACCTACTGAACTGAACGTAACACAAATGGAGGTAAAAGACAGATGTTACAATCTCTCTCACCCAAGAGATATAACATTAAATATAAAAAAAAATGTACAGCAGTAGTGTGTTTCAGAAAAGGTATTTGCAGAGGCTCAGGAAATATTAATGCCATTGTGTAATGTACTCATGAGATTTCATCTGGAAACTCCATAAAGTTCTAGCTATCCTCACTTGAAAAAGCGGAGTTATAATTGCAAAAGCAGCAAAGTAAGTTTCACAGCATGATCAGTGAAATGAGAAAGGTTGACTTTATAAAGGGTACTGAAAGAGCATGACTTGCTTATTTTACCAAAATGAAGGCTGGGATGTGGAGAGGAATTATGACTGATTTTTTTACATAACGAAGGGGTGGTGTAGGAAGATGAGGTAGGATGGTGTCAGAAGAGAATCAGCAGGGAGGTAGAAAAACTACATAAAATGCAAGATAGACTAACACAAGAAAAAATGTAAACCATACGGAAATAAACTCAGGCTGAAAATTAGAGGAAAGATTCTGATATGAGAGTATTGAGCTTATGGAACAAGCTTCTGGCTGATGTGGTGTAGACAGAGGAACCCATATTTAATCATAGAATCATAGAATCATAGAATAATTATGGTTGGAAGGGACTTCCAGGGTCATCAAGTCCAACCTTTATTCCATCATATTCCTAACCATTAGACCATGGCCTCAAATGCCTCATCAACCCGTTTTTTGAACACCTCCAGGGACGGCGACTCCACCACTTCCCTGGGCAGCCTGTTCCAGTGCCTAACCACCCTCTCAGTAAAGAACTTCTTCCTAATATCCAATCTAAACTTCCCCTGACATAACTTGAGGCCATTTCCTCTCGTCCTATCATTAGTAATTTGGGAGAAGAGACCAACACCAGCCTCACTACAGCCTCCTTTTAGGTAGTTGTAGAGGGCAATGAGGTCTCCTCTCAGTCTCCTCTTCTCCAGACTGAACAACCCCAGTTCCTTCAGCTGGTCTTCATAAGGCCTGTTTTCCAGACCTCTCACCAGCCTCATTGTCCTTCTCTGGACTCGCTCCAGCACCTCAATGTCCTTCCCATACTGCGGTGCCCAGAACTGCACTGGACTGGACTGGATCTAATGTTTAGATGGCCCTGATCAGAATGGCACCCTGAGAGCAGGGAGCTTGAGTTAAAGCCCAGGGCTTTCTTAAAGCTGTCACACTTCATATTAGTTCAACGAGTTCATTGAGTTTCATAGCAACAAACCCTGATAAATCTCTTAGAAATTAGTATAGGCTTGTTGGAGTTTCTGTTCAGCTCTTGATCTCTACATTAAAATTTCAGTGACTTTTAAAACAACTGACATGGTAGAGTGAGTTCAGACACATAAAGAAAATCACAGTACCCATGTGCAGTAGTCTTTTTTTCTGCTAATGAATTTTCATGAAATATATTGCAGAGAGTGTTTCCTTTTAATCCCTGAAATTTGACAGGGTATAGATTTTTATAGAGACAATCACCATGGTATTCCAACACTTTCTATATTGGTACACTTCAACATTTGGCTTGATCAGAAACACTCTTATAATGGATTTCCAGAAGAGTGTCAATATTTTTATGCTGATTTTTACTGTGTAAAAATGGACACAAAAATTTCCAGCTAGGAAAAAAAAAAGAATACATTACAATTATATAGTTGGTAACATTCTAGTGACACATATCTTCCATACTCGTTCTGTTGCTGGAACTAAAATAATTGAGCCAGACAAGACCCTCAATTGTATATTCCAGAGCATTTACCAAAATGTTAAATACAAGCTCAGAAGAAAAAACAGTCAGCAGCTTCCACTTGCCTTTTTCTTCTTGCTATGGCTGAATAAAAATAGTCTAAGGTCAAAAATTGTTCCAAATATAAAGCAAAAGCAGTGGAAGATAAATCTAAACTGAAGAAAATAATCTCATTAACTATGCTAAATATGTTAGTTGTGCTCCTTAATCTTGAAGAAAAGGTCATCAGCTAGGTTTTGTTCTGCTAATAACTGCAGAATGACTCAGAATAAACTGAAAAAAAAGATAAAGCAGCACATGTAGTAGGTCTGAGAGCTATGTGTATAGATCTGTTCATAGGGAGAGACTTGCACTGCACAACACAAATATGTATGATGCAACCACTTCTTGACATCTTCTAATGGCAATTTCTAATGGCACTGCAGACATGAACAGACATCAGGTAACACTGGAGTGATATGGCTGAATGTAAGACCAGGCACCAGTAATCACCACAGTGCCTTCTGTGCTAAGAGAAAAATGGCTGATCTTGTAGAATTATTTATTTCCTTCCCTTGGAGGTCTTGATGATGCCAAGGCTTTGCAGACAGTGAGGAATAGGCAGAAACAATTTGAAATATACACCATGACACTTCAAAAGGCCAGATCATATTATTCAGATGTATAGACTTTCCTAAATGGGACAATCTTTCTTTACAAGACAGAGACCAAGTGTTAATTTCCTGGAAGTTTCTGAGGAATCTCCATAAGGTTAGGTCAGGAAAAAAAAATCAGAATAAAATCCTGCCAATCTCTTAATTATTTTTTACATATTTCCCCAGGCAAGGGATTAATTCACATTTCTGCTGCAAACAGGGCTATTCATTCAAGTCTTTGTTTCAGTAAACGTCTAGCCTAATTCAACAAATATTTTATTGAAAGGTCAGCTTCAGGAGTGTTACAAAAACCTTTATTTCACACAACATGATGCTTCTACAATAGTATAAGCCATATTCTTAAATCATTTTCTTCCTCTCTTGCTCCAGCAGAGTAGTATTTTATTCCATGAATACCTTAAGTCTGCATGCCATTTGCATTTTTTGTGAAGGCAAACTATGTTTTGTCTCCATGATGTACTTTATAAACGAATACAGTAACCCAGAGACTACTGCATAGTTGGCATAGGAGTTGCAAAGTGTGGTCTAATGTGCTGGCTAAAACTGGAAAAAATATTAACTATTTCCTGTAATACTCATGCATCAAGTTTCCCTCTTCCACTCCCAAAGCAACAGCAACCTAAGATTACAGAAGGTAAGGAGTTCTGCATATTATATAAAGGCATAACTGAAACATTGGGAAGATGACTGCTGCATTGATGGCTGACAAAAAGTTATACAAGTTTAAAAATAATAAAATGGTTATAAAAAGAACTTTAGGAATTGAGAGGGAAAAAAATAATCTTTAACTGCTGTAAGAACAGAAGAATCTGTTCAAAACTTCTACTACAATACTTCACTGATACGTACAATAAATGTCTTTAGAGAAAAGGAAATAGTGCAATTGGCTATTTACAGATATGTCAGAATTTTCAGATTTAAATTTTCAATTTATAATGTAATCTTCTAATTTGTCATAAAATAAATCTCAACAGTGTGCTACAGAGCATCTGTAAGAGATGAAAAGAGAAGACAAAGAGTAGGATATGAAAAGTCCCTCTAGCCCAACAGAATGGTATGCATTTCCTTATGCTTTTTTCAAGCTTTTCATTATGTCATTATGTGAAGACAAGGCGAGTGTAATCAGAGAAAGCAGCATACTAGTTACAGAAATGCTACAAGCATAATGAAATACAGGCACTTGGCTGATCTGATCGGAAGACATATTCTTCAAGAAATATTAAAAAAAAAAAAAAAGCATTTTAAGCCACCTTGTGGACAGAATACTAAATATAGACAAAAGTGGATGAAGCATCATTCTAACCTCATACATCAGGTCCTAACCAAGTAAATAGCAAGAGGCTTTTGTCCAGGCAGGAAGTCCAAATATAAGCAAAGACCTCCCTCTTATTATGAAACCAATCTGTTCAGAGTGCTGTTAAATTAATCTTGCATTATCCCTTGAAGAACAGATAAGCTTCCTTTCCAACTATTTGCATTGACAGGAGAGACTAAGTACTGGGCAAACAGGAGAAATTGTCTTTACGAAAAATGAAGGGTGTTACTGATCATATAGTATAAATATCCTTGGTTTCCGACTCACAGAGAAAAGGTCTGTCACGGTTTACCCCTGGTAGGCAGCTGAGCCCTACACAGACACTCACTCACTCCCCCACTGTGGGACAGTGAAAAGGATTGCATGGGTAAAAGTGAGAAAACTTGTGGGCTGAGCTAAATACAATTTAATAGGTAAAGTAAAAGCTGCAAGCAAGGCAAACCAAGGAATTCATTCCCTACTTCCCATCAGCAGGCAGGTGTTCAGCCATCCCCTGGACAGCAGGGCTCCATCACACGTAGCTGTTGCTTGGGAACACAAAAAAACATCACTCCAAATGTTCCCCCTTTCATTCTTCTTTCTGCAGCTTTATATGCTGAGCATGATGTCATATGGTGTGGAACATCCCTCTGGTCAGATGGGTCAGCTGTCCCCTCACAACTTCCTGCTCGCTGGTGGGGTGGTGTGAGGGGCAGGCTCTGTGTGAGCACTGCTCAGCAATAACGAAAACATCTCTCTGTTACCAACACTGCTTTCATCACAAATCCAAAACAGCCCCATACCACCTACTATGAAGAAAATTAACTCTATCCCAGCCAAAACCAGTACAAAGAGCCAGAGACCTCTCCAGGAAAAGCACCAATTTTTTAATTCAATAGTATTTTCTGTCCCCAAAGTCCACTTTTCTAGGCTTCTTAGGAGTATCTTCTAGGCAATAAGTTATTGGGAAAAGCAAAAAATACCTTCCTGTCCTGCCTAATGCAGCTATTACTCTAAAAATATGTCTATTTTATTATGGAACATTCAATTTGATCTGATTTAAAAAATAAAATAAAATAAAAACAAGTAATTTAGATATTTAAATATTCTTCACTGGACAGTCTGAAAATGTCAACTACTTGTACTCTCTTGCTACAGACCTACTTTTTTAAACTGGGGACCTCATTCAGTTGTACCTCATGCTGAATGCTCTAAAATAGAAAAAAAATAAATAGAAACAGCTTTTGGTAGAGAAGCTAATTCTATCAAGGTTAATACTTTGTGTAAACATTTTACAGGGTTTTATTCTGAGGTGGTTAATAATGAAGGGAAGAAAATCTGACAGAAAAAGAGCATGAATTGAACCTTCTCTGTATTCCTTCCTCATTGTTTCAGTTAGTTTGTCTGTCTGTAGACAAATGCAGTGGTCAGATTCAAATATAAGCTCTGTATTCTTGCTATTATTTTGCTACTGAACAGTTCAAACACTGTTCAGCTTTGGGCCCCTCACTACAAGAAGGACATCGAGGTGCTGGAGCGTGTCCAGAGAAGGGCAACAAAGCTGGTGAAGGGTCTGGAGTACAAGTCTGATGAGAAGCAGCTGAGGGAACTGGGATTGTTTAGTCTGGAAGAAAGGAGGATGAGGGGAGACCTCATTGTTCTATACAACTACCTGAAAGGAGGTTGCAGAGAGGTGGGTGTCAGTCTCCTCTCCCAAGTAACTAGCAATAAGATGAGAGAAAATGGCCCCAAGTTGCACCAGGGGAGGTTTAGATTGGATATTGGGAAAAATTTCTTCCCTGAAAGGGTTGTCAAGCATAGTAACAGGCTGCCCAGGGCAACGGTGGAGTCCCCATCCCTGAAGGTATTGAAAAGATGTGTAGATGAGGTGCTGAGGGACATGGTTTAGTGGTGAACTTAGCATTGCTAGGTTAACGGTTGGACTTGATGAGCTTAAAGGTCTTTTCCAACCAACACGATTCTATGAATCTATGATTCTTTGATTTAAAGTAATCAGACTTTGTAATGGCCCCTTGCAGCCCTGATAAGTCAGAGCCCATAGATTTGTACAAAGAGACAAGATTACATGAGATTTTAAGGATCTGCCTGTGAAAACTGCTTTGAAAAACTTAGTCTCCTCTTTTCCAAGTCAGAGATCTTGCGGAGGTCTGTAGATATTTTTGTACCAGCATAATTATTTCTTGTGAGGACACCTCAAAACACTTTTCCAAAACTTGCTCTGTCCTGTGACAGTTACTGACAATGGCTCAAGCAGCATCACTGCACGGTAGGAATCATTTGAAAAGGCATCATTTGTCAGTTATTTATTGTAGCTGGGAAAAAAAAAAAAGCTTTTTGCTGCTGTTTTTATCTTCTGTTTAGCAGAGCCCAGTGTCCAAGTGATAAAGCAGCAGTTGAAATTCAGTATTAAAGTGAGAAGTAATGCAAGAGGGAAAAAATATTATTGATGGATGCTGAGAACTCCACATCAACCATTACCACTAAGAAAAAAACCTATGAGAACTATCATGGATAATCCTCTGAAAGTGTCAGGAAAACACTCAATTAGCAGTTCAGAGAAAGATTATTCTTTTTTGGTCATAACAAGATAACTAGAGAGTATACTAGGAAATTATCAGGCAGTTATCAAAACAGAAATTATCAAACATGAAATGAACCTGAAATGAAATAAAATTAAATGCACCTGTGGAATTCATGATTGCAGGATGCCACAAAAGCTTAAAATACAGGGAGGGCTCCAGGTAGGTTAGGCATACTCATGGGGTATATTTCCGTTGCTGGACACCACATATGGCTGGTTATCAATGTAAGCTGGAGACCTTATGCTGAACTAAAGACTCAGTAATTCTTCCAACACACAGACATGCATTTCATCACCATGAATCACACAGTCTACGAATCTTAATCTTATATAGCAACTCAGTGAACTAGAAGACTAAGGGCTAGCCTCCAGTTAACAAGAGTAGCCACTTAAGGTGAACTTAAACTTCGTAGATGAAGGGAGAGTTGTGGATCTTGTCTACCTTCACTTCAGTAAAGTTTTTGACACCATCTCCCATAATACCCTCACAAAAAACTGCTAATGAAACACGGGCTGGATGAGGAGTGAGGTGAATTGAAAACTGACTAACTGCCCAGGTCTAGGGGGTGCTGATCAGTTTTACAAAGTCTAGTTGGAGGCCAGTAACTAGCAGTGTTCCCCAGGGGTCAACATTGGGTCTGATTCTGCTTAACACCTTCATTAACTATCTGGATGATGGGGTGGTATGTACCTTCAGCAAGTTTTCTGGTGACACAAAGCTGGGAGAAGTGGCTGATAGGCCAGAAGGTCATGGTGCCATTGAGAAGGACCTGGACAGGCTGGAGAAATGGGCTGACAGGAACCTTCTAAAATTCAACAGTGAGAAATGCAGAGTCCTGCATCTGCTGAAGAATAACCCCACCAACCAGAACTTGCTGGAAGCCAACCGTCTGGAAAGCAGCTTTGCAGAAAAGGACCTTGGGTTCCTGGTGGACGCCAAGTTGACCAGGAGCCAGCAATGCACCCTTGCAGCAAAAGAGGCCAATAGTCCAGGGAAAACTGAGGTAAACTTTATGGGAATAACTGTGGCTGATTAAGGTTAATTTCAACTGCACTGTTACAACTGCAATGCCCTGAACATGCAGAAAACATTCATATTTGATTACATTCATCAGATTAACAGCAAGTCTATCACTGGATTGGCTGACTCTTCCCTTCTTTGAGAAGAATTTCTCAGTCTTGGAAAACGTTTTGAGACTGGCCAGTGTTGTTCTCTGGGTACTTTCTAACATATCAGAAATACAGGATATGCCCATAGAACATGTCTTTTTTAAGCCATTACAGTACACTTGAACAAAACATGTGCATCTCTATATGAACACAACTTGACACAAATATGACAGTCTTTTGCTTCTGTTGGAGGCTACATAACTGTGTGAGAGAGACTTGTTCAAATAGTCTATTTTCTTTAAAAAAATAAGACTGATCTCAAAATTAGAAAGTATTAGTTCACAGAGGTAGAAAGACAGCAGAATGGGTCATTTTCAATGTTATCTCCATAACGTAATCTTATGTTCACATACCATGAGAAACAATACCATTATACATTTTGGTTTTCTCTTTAATGGATATTTGGCAAAATAAATTTTTAGTGCATGTCTTCAGCTAAACTTAATAGTATAAATTATGACACAGCTTTTACTAGGTCATCAGATTGTATAGTTGCTCACCCCCAGCTGAAGGGAATTCTGTTCTTACAGGCTGTTCAAGAAACAGCAAAGTGAACAACATTCCTAAAACCAGAAGAATTTAATCCTGCGGCCAGTAGCAATTTCAGACTTCAACAAACACTGCCAAATAACTTAGAATTCCACAGTAGCTTCTAATAGACCAGGAATCCACAAAAAAAAAGTGTGGCTGTTCTTGTGCTTCCAAAGCAGGCTCTCTTAAAAGATTTCAACTGTTTTCTTATCTCAGAAATGTTAGTATCCTGCATTTTGACTTAAGAATTCCAGAGATATTAGAACTTTTCTGGGTATCTGATTAATTACACAGAGAAATGAGAAGGATGTTAAGGAGATCTTGACAGATAGGTGTATCAAAGCAGCAACAACCCAGTACTCTTTTAAAAGCCTGGAAATTGGGAAGTACTGCACACTCAGCAGTAACCTTATCTATTGCAGATGTAACAATAAGACTGTCTAGTTCACAAAGGCAAAAGATTTTAAGAGCAAGTGCTTGTAACAGTACCTGGTTGAAATTAAGAGTGCATGTTTACCATTCCTCAGAGTGCTGCTCCTGCAACTTGTCCACTCTAGAAGAAAAATGAATTTGCTTAGATCTAATATGTAAAAAAAACCCAAACAAAACAAAACCAAAAAAAGTGTTTGCTCTATGTATCAATGTGTAAACAATTATGTAATAAAGAGAAAATATAACTAATAAATGTAGAAGTAGTGTGTCTATTCATGCAGTACTGCCTGGATATGAAATGTATTTGGGCAGTAGGAACAAATACAATTCTTTGTCTTAGAGTATCTGCAATGACAGTTTAATGTACATGTGCTGGGGTCAGAACAGCCTGATACAGCCTGAAAATGGACTGGAAGACTATCTCACAAGGAACAACAGGGCAAACCTGAGCCACTGAGAGAACCAGTGGCCAGTACCTGGCCATGTTGTATTTTCACTAGTGTTGTACAGGAAGAAACAGTGAATGTGCATTCTAATTTGCCTCTAAATTGGTCAATGACATCAAACTGGAACAGGCTGCTCAGATAGGTTGTGGAGTCACCGTCCTGAGAGATATTCACTTGGACATACTCCTGTCCTGGGGTTTAGGTGGCCTTGACTGGGCAGGGAGGTTGGACCAGATGACCTCTAGAGGTCCCTACCAACCTCGGCCCTTCAGTGGTACAATGATTCTTTCAATACATGCAAAAGCCTAATCAGTAACACAGATATAAGCAGAAGCATAGAAGGAAAACAAAACAAGAATCAAATTGGCAAAAATACTAGTTAATGCATCAGGAAAGCCACAACCTGAATTGTCATTGACTGACATAGAAAGGAAGATATTCCTGAATTTAGAGTATAAGAAATAAGACTTAGAGTTCTCAATAGAATAAGAACAGGCAAAACACCTAGTCCAGTCCCAGGCTGCTCTGAAATAGCACAGTGTCTGCAGTACCAGAGATAAAACAAACTGGAGAGGCCTTTCAAGGCTGGCTTGGTACTACTGCTCATAAGTAATAAAACATGCATTGTATAGGGAATATGCTGGAGTATAGCTGGCCTTCCATGGCGACTATTGAAGTAACAAGGGCTATTTCCTCAGGATATGAAAATAAAAATGACCTAGCAAGTTCCCCTCTCCCTCCGGTCCTCTCTTCTCTAGATGAACATAAAAGAGAATGGAGAACAGGATGGAAGTGTGGAGGACAAAGGATAGTGGGGTTTTTATAATTATTTGTGGGATTTTTTTGGTAACAGTCTGAAAACAGATTATTAGCACAATTCCATATTCCATATTATTTGAATTGTCATACTAGGAAATAACCCAACTGGATTTCTGTCTTTGACCTACTAAACAATCAAGTTATACAATGGAGCACTTCCATCAGGAGACAGTCTCCCACACCAAAGTACCCAGCATGTATTAGGGCATTCTTGTATGTTGTGAAAAATACAGAAACAAATCCCAACAGTTTTCAGGAGGGAATTCTGCCCATTGCCCACACTCTGCAGGAAGAGGTAAGATTTTGAAATCATCAACGCAGGCTTTAAGTACCTCAAGTACTCCACTCTTTTCTTCCAAAAATAAAAGATTTAGTCAGTTCAACAATGCTTCTGAAGCTTCATATCCTTTCCTCTTCCCCCCAAATCTCTCTGATTTAGCAACATAAATACTGCAGATTACCAGGTGTCCATTTACAGGAGGCTAGGATAACCACAAAAGCCTGGCTACGAATACATTTTCTGTGCTACTTTAAGCAGTAGGATTTGAAAACCTGCAAAATCCACATGCTTGCAGTGAATCTTACACAGGAAGCTCTTACATAGGTTTTCAAAATACTGCACAGACAACTTCTTGGCTGCTTGTCATAAGCCACACACTGCTAATGCCTAGTGTAAAGGGTTCAAGCAATAGTGTCTACTTGAAGCAGGTTGATTGGAGCTACATCCCCCCAGTCACAAGAAAGCTCTGCATGGCTTTTCAGTACAGAAACAGAGCTATTCCAAAAGCTAAGATTCAGTGGTACTGTGGCAACACTCTACATTTATTTAGCAGGATGAAGACATCTTGTTGCAAGGGTGCAGCGAGATAGGGGATATACCCTGGGTGAGACAAGCCAGGGGCTACAGCCCCTCCCCACCTACAGGGTGCAGTGTCACTGTCCCAGAGGCAGGAAAGCAGGGCAGGGTCGTGACAGCACAGGGTCTTGTTAACAGTCCAGTGGTCATTAGGCGATGGCAAGGGAGAAGGCCAGCACCAAGGTCAAGCCAGCAAATCCAAGCAATAATCAAGGAACAAGAGTAGAGGCAGACACTCCTAGAACAGGGCTTAGACAGGGACTGGTAGTCCAGGACTAGGCTTAAATGGAGCCCTCAGTCATGAGGTGTGGGCAGTTTCTAGGTGAGGTTGGTCAGGGCCATCAAGGACTATTTGTACCCTCAGGACCTCTACATATGTGTGTAAGGTGAACTCTTCTGCACCTAAGAATCATGCAAAAATACTTGTTATTCAAATTGAAGTGCTAATCTCACAAATGGAAAATGGAAAGTGCTGGGCTGTAAAATAATAGCATGACGCCCTTTGCAAGCTTAGCTCACTCTAAAAGAGTTGTTTTTGCATTTCCCAGTGAAACTCTGACATAGCTAAATTGATTTATAAAAGCTTTTAAAATAGAAATGTGTTGAATTTAAACAAAACCTGCTGCTTTTCTCCTTTGCTCTCTTGCAAAATAGAGCTTGTATGCACCTTATTAGGACAATAAGCAATTCATCAAAATGGTGCTTCTTTAATGTGAGCTGTTGGTAGCATCGTGTAGAAAACAGCACAGAGGCAGGTGCCTGAGCCTTAAGGAAAATTCAACAATAATGCTTCTACCCTGTTTTGCATTTCCAGAATAAATGAAATTACCTCATTAACTACTGCTAGGTGCAGTGGCAGCACAGGTGAGACAGTGACACTGTTCGATTTATAATTCTCACCCACCAAGTCTGTACTGAGACCTTACATCTGCATCCACCCCCTTTCCTGCTTGCCTCCCTGTTTTTGTCTGCTTTCAGTACCCACTTATCTCATTTTCCTATATTAGTGCTCAATAAATTCATTTTTTCCTAAAAAAGACTAAGAAGTCTTGGCATTCTACTGGCATTTGAAGGCATCATCACAGTGTGACATTTTCAAACAGTATTGTTGAGGGTGAATTCATGATCCAGCTCCAGGAGAACACTGACACTTAGCCACCAAGATCTGCCTGGGTTGCTTATAGCTTATGTCTTGTGCTGGTTGTTTTGCTTCTGAATCAGGACATATACAAACCCAATATGTATGGAAAATGTTCCATTCTCCACCAGTCAGTGAAAAGGTTGTTTTCCTTTCTTTTTTCAGATTGGGGACTATTTTACACCAGTCAATTTTGGCCTCCTGGAATAATCAAAACCTCTTTAAAAAACAATAAGCTATCCTGAAATTTTATCTGTTTACTAATGGAATTTGCTGATAGTGATTGCCTGTTCATAGCTTTTATTTCTTTCTTCCTATACTTTCTAATAAAATTTATACCTGCAGCATATCAATAGGCACACGATCAAGTTTGTTTATAAAAAGAATATGTACTAGATGGGAAAAAAAATCAATACACTAACTGTATCCTAACAGCTAATTTATAGTAGCATTTGACATCAACTTCATATAGTTGCTTCACCACTCCTGGCCAGTGTTCACAATAGGGAAAAAAGCTTCACTGGTGTTAAGGCAATAGGGACTATACAGAAAAAACTTCTGTAAATGATAAGTGTTGTTTAAATAAAATGTCTACCAACTTAAACTTCTACCCAGAATTACTGCTTTTCTTCACTATGTTCTTGAATCAATGACACCTTTCAGTCTTATCACATATAAATAGACAGCATTATTTTCAGGCCTAAAGACATTCTAACACATGGGCAACAATTACATTTTTAAGAAGTACCATTCAGCAGTCATTTTACACTACCACTAGAAACCAGCTTTTTTTCTTATGGTACAGGTGATTTTCCATTTCTTAATTTCATACGCCTCACTGCCTTAGCAATTTTTCAAAAAACAGTAGCTCTGTGCCTCAGTCTTCTTCTGACCCAACAACAAAAACAATGACTAAAATAACCTCTTAACTGACACTTCTGAAATTTTAGTAGCCCTACTAATTATCATGGTTGCTGCCTAAAATCCTTTGACTTTGAAACTATTTATGAATAGTTTGCTCTTAGGCTAGAAGAAAAGTCTGGTAACACAAGAAAAAAAACCACAAAAAAACCCCCACAATAGAAAAGAGCAATGTAAAGGACATGCCAGATTACATGACACTTTTGTTTCAGTTGGAGACTCAAATATTAGCCGCCTTGTGCTCCAATTTCAATTTTGTTGTGTTATCAAGCGTAACACCATCTCAGACGAACAATACCATCAACACTAAATCTACCACACGTGACAAGCCTACACTTATAAATTATTGTAACATATCCATAGTTTCCTGGGAATATCTTTGTGTAAACCATAAATCTGAATGTTAAATTTTGTATCTGTATCTCCTCTGTACAGCAGCTTTCATCTATACATCTGGCAAGCTTAACAGTAATTTTAATAAGACTTTTATAGGTAAAACAGACATTTATAGCTGAAATACTTCAAATTACCCCTGGATACTTTACATAGCAGTACACAAAGAGACAACTGTGATTTTACAAATATGTCTCTTCCTTAAAAAGTCAGTTTGCTTTTTGAAGATCTTCCTTACTGTCAAAGAGTCTGAATGCTGAAGCTTCTGAAAAACTGGTGACATGGGAGCAAATGTTCAGTGGAGAATTTATTTTCATTTCAAACTCATTAACTTCCTGAAAACAACAGCTTTTGAGCAGGAAGCTGGTATTCCATCACTACACTCTAAGTTACAAACCTGAACCAAGACGAGAGCCTAGTTCATAAAGCAGAAGTTAGAGATGAGGGACAGTGCTGGGCTCCATTAAAGGCCTTTAAATAATATACAATAAACACAAATGTAGTCTTCTTTTAAAGCCCAGTTCTACAACTGTTCTCAAAAAGCATGAATCATGAACTACATGATGAATGTGTGTAAATGTTCACTGAAACTTAGAGTAAAGGTCAAAGTATATAATATCTAATATCAGTCAGTCAATCAGTCATGCAACAGCTTTCATAGATTTTCACAGATTGCTCTTTGATCACACAGATGTAGGATTGTCTCTGTTTAGCCTGTATCTGGGGCTAAACTGTAGCAGTTGCTGTATCACCTGATGCCCCCTCCCCAGTTGAGAAAGGGAACTGGGGAAAAAAGGCAGAAGCCCCTTGGGATGAAATAGAAATTGATTTAATGAAATAACAAAACTAATGCAAATACCAGTATAAAGCATACAAGCTTATACTCATCCTGGTCCTTGAGAGCAGGAGGCCAAGAAAGAGAAGCCCCAGAAAGAGGAACTCCCCACTATCAGTGAACTCCCTCCTTTTATAATGACCTTGATGTCAATGGTGTAGGATACACCTGTGAGTCAGCTTGGGTCAGAGCCCTGACTGAATCTCCCAGCTGACTCAGGACTACTCATGGCCTGCCTGCATGGCTGGGCTGTGGGGCTGTGCCTGGGAAACCAGGACACAGATTTAAACCATTGCTCCTGTAAGTTACTGAGCATCACATTGGTCCTTCCTCATACTTCAACTTTGTACTTCCCATGTCATCTTAGTATCTCATTATTGAAACAGATGAACCATTCTTCATTATATTAACTTTGAGTACTTTTCAGAGATAGAATTATTTGTAGGTGAAGTTATATATGTGGATAATTTTACAGAATAAGACTTTATTGCGTAAGCCTTTGAGACATGCACTATGTGTAAGGTTGAATTTGGTCCTACATTTGTGAACACAGTACACAAATAGTCAAACTTTTCAAGATTACATATTACCATTTCTTAAACTCATATTAATAGCAATTGATAGGTTGGTTTGTTTTGCTGACACTTTGGGGTTCATCTTGTGTCAAGAAGGAAATCCTAAAACAACTGCCTTGACCATTTGGAAATCATTCAAGCATGTCTAAACCTAGCTCAGCTGTCATGGGTTTTTACTAGTACCTGTCATCCTTCTTAGCCAGCTCCCACTTCTCTATTTGGCTGGGTTTTGTTTCCTGTTATGAACTTTTGGTGGACCATCAAAAGCAGTAAACTTTGTTTCTTTCATGTGTGCAGTGCCCAAAGGAATCTCAGAACTCTTAATTAATAACAAGAGCAAGTTAAATTATCTTGGAATTCAGACCATTGAATTTTATAATATTTCTTTCTTCCTCTATCTGAGGAAATAAGTCTAAACTCTTGAGAAACATTTTTTGCTATAATGTTCAACCAACTCTATAAATTTAAGGGCCAAAGAATAACTATGAAAACTGACACTATTTAAGAGAAAAAAATACCACTGATTTGCTTGTAAATCTTATCTGAACAGCAGACTGCTTTTCAATTTGCCAAAGTTTCCAGTAGTTTTGCACATATGAAGATGGCTATGCATTAACACTTCCTGTCTCTCTGTCATTACTGAACATTTCTAGAGCTACCAAGGGAGAAATACAGCAATTTTGCTTTTGCACAAAACAGCTAAAGATTGAAACTGATACCTTTCCAGACCATCTTATATTGTTTTTCTGGTAAGTCTGGAACATTGCAAGACTTCTTATTTTGCGATCTGACCATGTCTTAAGGTTCATGATTAGCTCAGTATATTTGTCCATGTCCAAGTCCATGTCTATCCAGTTTAGAGACTAGGATGTCATCCGGGACAGTGTCAAATGCTTTGCACAAGTCCAGGTAGATGACTTGCTCTTCCCTTATCCACTAATGCTGTAACTTTATCATAGAAGGCCAACAAATTTGTCAGGCACAATTTGCCCTTAGTGACACCATGTTGGCTGTCACCAATCACCTCCTTATTTTCCATGTGCCTTAGCATAGTTTCCAGGAGGATCTGCTCCATGATCTTGCCAGGCACAGAGGTGAGACTGATTGGCCTGTAGTTCCCCATGTCTTCCTTTTTTTTCCTTTTTAAAAATGGGGGTTATGTTTTCCCTTTTCCAGTCAGCAGGTGCTTCACCAAACTACCACAGCTTCTCAAATATGATGGATAGTGGCTTGGCAACTTCATCCACCAGTTCCCTCAGGACCCATGGATGCATCTCATTGAGTCCCATGCACTTGTGCACCTTCAAGTTCCTTAGATGGTCTTGAATCTAATCTTCTCTGTGAGAGGCTCTTCACTCTCCCCATCCCTGCCTTTGCCTTCTGTGATTTGGGTGGTGTGGCTTGAGCACTTGTCAGTGAAGACCGAGGCAAAAAAAGTCATTGAGTACCTCAGCCATCTCCATTTCCTGGGTAACCATGTCTCACATTTTCTTCCGGAGAGGGTTCACATTTTCCCTATTCTTCCTTTTGTCACCAATATACCTACAGAAGCTTTTGAAAGTTGTTTGATGCAGGATTCCTGGAAGAGCTAGATTCTCTTCAACTTTAAAATAATATATTTTAAACTGGGCATTCAAGCCAGGTATGCAGGTATCTAGATACGGGATGACAAGTCATATTAAGAACTGAAGATTGAAATAAATCACGTGATTAAAATTACTTCCTCAGGAAGACCAGACAATATGGATGAAATAAAATATTAGGAAGAGAAAAGATTAAAGTAATGTATCAGTCTTCCTGATAAAATGGATTATCCCTTATTATACAATATCTACAAAATCTGATTTTCTTTAAACTCTTTAAAATTAATGACATTTTTGTTCCCTTAGGTCAAGACCCCAGCTCTCAATTCCCATGTCAATGACATCTTTCTCTCATTCTTAAAGATAAACCTGCTTATAATTTAAGTTCAGAAGTTTACTGGGTCCTTTCAAGATCAAGAAATATTTTGTTCTTTTTTTCTGTTTTGTTTTTTCTTTTAATTAAACTTTAATCATGTTACTGGTTTTGGATAACAGTGAAAGATCCATTTTTCCATATAGGTAGATATAAATATGTACAAAAGGCACTGACTATTATGAGGAAAATTAAGAAGACACACAGTTTTTGTGCAGAAAAGTACAATTTCTAATACAATTTTGAAGTAAGCAATAAAGAGGCTTGAGAAATATCTTTTTCTGAGTTTTACAGTCAGTAGTTACTTTGTTGGAGCAGCTTTTTTACATCCTTTTAAGTGTTATGCTACACAAGAAGAAAAGCCCTATGATATATGCAGCTAAAATAGTAAAATCAAGCACTTAGAACTGTGAAAATCAAGAAATTGGAGCTGCATTAGTGATTTTAAGCTTGTTCCTTTTTAGACATACCTTATTTACTGTAAACTGTCATTACACAAAAATGTGCACATAATTTTGACACAGTGTGTAGTCATTTCTCAATTGAGTAAATATTTAGTGGCAAACTTCAACTTTTTTAAGTTGTGAGAACATTTATGAAAATGGAGAGATCTTCTACCTGAAAGGAGGGTGTAGTGAGGCGGGGGCCGGTCTCTTCTCCCAAGTAACAAGTGATATGACAAGAGGAAATGGCATGAAGTTGTGCCAGGGGAGGTTTAGATTGGATATTAGGAAAAATTTCTTCACCAAAAGGGTTGTCAAGGACTGGCATAGGCTGCCCAGGGCAGTGGTTGACTCACCACCCCTGGAGGTATGTAAAAGATGTGTAGGTGTGGTTCTTAGGGACGTGATTTAGCAGTGGACTTGGCAGTGCTAGGTTACAGTTGGACTTGATCTTAAAGATCTTTTCCAACCAAAATGATCTTACGATTCTCTGATTCTATGATGAATATACTACAATGATGTATTGGCTAATAACATTAGCAGACACTGAATTTTAAATACTCTTTCACACCAAATGCTCTTGAATATATATAACATTTTTTATATGACCGATCAAGCATCCTTTCTCTAAGGCTGCTGCTTCTCTTTCTGGGACTCTATCGTAGCCTAAATTCCAAAAATGACAACAAATGTTGAACGTGGATGTCCTCACTGCTCCTGGTAGCCCTCAGTGCTATGAGGCAGTCTATAACGGATGGAAATGGAGGAGACATTTCATCTTGTGCACATGGAATAGTAGTAATTGTTCATAATAAATGCACAGACATTTTCCTTTAGGAACAGTTTCCTTCAAAAACAATTTGTTCTGTATAATCTAATAAAATTTACAAAATATTTTTTTTAAAAAAAAGGTAGAAAGCCTACTGAATGTAATTATGAAGATATATATTACTGTCTGGAGAGTTAGCACAACCTACAGACATACAAATACAAACCCTTAATTTAAACATTAAGGAAGGAGTGAAGAACAGTCAGCAAAATGCCCCCAAAGCCTTTCTATTATGTAACATATGACAGATTTTTACAATAATAAGATCATTCCTACATTGTTTCATGCAGCTATTCAATGTGTTCCTGTTAACATTCGAACTTGCGCAAAAGCACACTTCACAAGTTTTCTTATGGGTTTTCTTTTTAACATTCTCTGCATATCATTAAGTGATTAGCTGAAAGCCAGCAGGCTGTCACAGACACATACACAGGCACACACAGAGGAATTACTGACACCTATTTCCAAGACTGTACCTGCTGCTATGGTTTCTGCCTCTGATGGTGTCTTAGGCTTCCTATACACACTGGCTGTTGGTGCCCAGGTGCTGGGGGCTGCAGGGGCTGCTGTGGAGAGATACTGGTTCCAGCCAGTTCCAGGACCCCAGAGAGGTGGAGGTGGAGGACCCCACACTGCAGCAGGTGGATATTCCCTGATGAAAACTGCTGCCATGGAGAGCCCACGCTGGAGCAGGAAAAAGTGTGAGGAGGAAGGAGCAGCAGAGAGAAGCTGTTATGGACTGACCACAAACCCCATTACTCTACAAAAGTAACATTTTAAGAAGTGTCCCTTTATGAATTTTATTTACTCTCAAGTTAAGAAGACCAATATTTTTATTATGTTTGATAAAGAAAAATACATTAATATACTTCACACTGACCTTTCCAAGAACATTTTCTTTTTATCAGGTGACCAAATAGCAGTATTAAGTCTAATTTTACCTCTGTGAAACCTGTTAGACATCTCAGGTAAAGAATTCTCACAAATATTTAGTACATGTAATATTTGTCATACATTATCAGAAGTTGTGTATATTTCTTCAATTAATAGGTTTTAATTAAATCTTTCCAGAAAGATCTCATTACAGATCAAATTCTAATTTGTGAAAGTTAAAAAGAAATTTACAAATTCTCAACTCTCAAGTAGCAGATAATTGCCAGTGAAATCTAAGAAAATAATTGGGTTTTTAACTTTTTAGCACTTTTCAGTGTTTCTTGATTACCTTTTAAGACAACAAAAAACCCCACATGTCTTGATTTGCCTACACTGCTATCCTAGAAACTTCTGATCTGTGCTGGATGCTATAGCGAACAACTCTTGGCAGCTTTGGCTTAGTAAGTCCCACTTTTCCTAACCTGTGAGGTGCATTTTCAGAGCCCTCCCTGCGCCTCTATGCTAGCACAGGTATCCAGCTCCTTGCATTTCAAGTACGTATTCTAAAACTAACTTGGTATCTCTAACCTACACCAGCGTCACAAAAATAACTGCCATCAAGATCTGCTCACAGATGATTTGGTTGCATACAACATGACAGCTGCTGTTGATTCTATCTTAATGTCATTAACCTATGAAAATACATTCAACATAACTGCAGCCTGCCATGCTGAACTTCATAAAGTAGTTCAAATCATTGTTTGCTGCAGGTCATTAAGAAACTAGTAAACAGACTATTTAACAATGATGCTAATGTAAATTTTCCATGACAGCCGTCACTGATATCCTGCTGACAAATGATAATGTCATTGCAATATGTCCTTAGAGCTCAGTAATTACTTATGTATTCATGAGTGTATTTGGCTGGAAGTTTACCTGATCTGAATGCAAAAACACTCAGCAAAGTTTACACGTTAAAGTACGTCAGGTGCATGTACAACATGAATACATTCAAAATACTTCTAAGCAAATAATGTGTTCACCTGGGGCATTACACTTCTTCCTGCCACTCAAGATTCTTCTTGAAATACTGCATTATTGAAATATTTCTTTAGCTCCTTACCTTACAAGATCATGTAATAAGAAAACATTTCAAGGAACAAAAAGTGAAATACTTCCAAAGAATTGCAATAAACTAGCTTTAAAAGTGTCCTACCTACCTGTGTGAAACAGGATTTTGTTATTTCAAACAGCACTAGCATAGTTTGAAGCATAGTTTTATGATGGTGATTCTTTCAAGCTGCTTTTAAACCTTCTAAACTATCTGAATTTTATTAGGTAAGACACAATATATAATATCATAGAATCACAGAATGGTTTGGGTTGGAAGGAACCTTAAAGATCACCTAGTTCCAACCCCCCTGCCATGAGCAGGGACACCTCCCACCAGACCAGGTTGCTCAAAGCCCCTTCTAACCTGGGTTTGAACACTTGCAGGGAGGGGGCAGCCACAACTTCCCTGGGCAACCTGAATTAAATTTACCTCCAAGTACATAAAGAAAAAAATAACACTGTATTTGAAGAATCAGTGGTCACACATGAGAAGTTATATTGGATGGGAATAGCCTCAGAAAACAAGAAACTGCATCTTTGAAAGAGGGGTAATAGGGAATCCAAAGAAAATAGAACACTTCACCTAACTACAGACCACAAAGACATTGAATAGATGTGTAAATGGTGAATTTACAAGCACCTGATGAAAAAAACCCCACACAATATGGATTTTTCAAGAACAAAACATGTCAAGCCAAGCTAATCTCCTTGTTGGACAAGTTAACAGGGAATACTGGCTAAGAAGAAGAAGAAATTTGCTGTATCTTGAGTACAGCAAGACTTTTATTTTTTTTTCCATATTAAATTCTCATAGGAAAATGAGGGAAATGTCTACATGAAAAAAAAAACCAACCCACAACAGAAAAAAAAAACCCAACACCATAAAGACAGTGTCTGACTGCTTGTAAAGCTCTTCTCAAAGAATAGTTATCAGTACAAAATGGCGATTTCCTTTCAGGCTGGTTCCCTCAGAGATTCCAGGCCCAACTCTGTTCAATATTTTCATGAAAAATATACATTACAATGTAAATGGATAAAATTTGTAGGTGAAACCAGGATGCATTAGGGTTACAGAGGTCTGTACAACTAGAACAACTTCAGAATTCAAAACTGTAATAATAAATATATTATTCAGAATTTAAAAAACTTAAAGATAGTTCAAAGCACAATAACTAGTAAGGAGAAATGAACACTTAAAATGACAAATGAGGAAAAAGGACCTGCAAGTTTAAGTGTATTAGAAATGACCTGTGAGTCTACAGTGCAGTATTACGACAAAGGAAGGAAAGGCAAAATCCCATGTTGTCAACAATTTTTCAGGTAAGATATGGGTGAGCATCATTTTCTTCTATTTGTTTCCAGGGAGAATGAAACTGAAGCAGTGTGAGCAGTCTTCAATGCTGTACTCCAAAACACATGTAGTCGCTCTGGAAAGAATAAAGCAGCAAACAGCAAGAAAGAGGGCTCAGAACACATTATCCATGAGGGAAGACTGCAGTAAAAGGTCTTTTTATGTCTAGGCAGGTAAAGACTTGATAAATCTTCCTGGATATGGATGACTGTTAATAGGAAAGACAACAATCAATTGTTATCAATTGTTCACCAGAAAGAAAGACAAAAAGAACCCAGTTTAACTTGCAGTAAAAACTATATAGGTCATATATTAAGAAGGAAAAAAAAAAAAGAGAGAGAAGAAAAGCTTGAACAAGACACCCTTGGAAAGTCTTTCAGCAGAAATTCTAAAAAAATGTACCAGATAAAAATCTCTGTGGGAAGCTCGAGCGCATTTGATCCTTCCCCAGCACCAGGGGACTGGACTATATAACCTTTGGAAATCTATTCCATCCCTGCATTTCTAATTCAATGACCACATGATGTGCTTTAGCAAGGACCATTTATGGATTTTTTAAAAGAGTGCTCTAAATGACATAAGGTTAGATAATTTCACCCTTTCGCAAGTAGCATTTTCTTTCCCAAAAGGCACCCCTGCTTCCCTTGTGCTTACTTACAGGTTACAGTGCTATTCAGCACAGCTAAAGACAAAGTCGACATAAAATTCATTTGGATAATTTTTATAAACATGTCTACATGAATGATGAGGACAAAATCTGACCTGTTTCAAAAGATGCTCCACAAATAAACCTTCAATGAATAATCCCTAGCTTAACAGAGTATGAATCACTGTGTATTAAATATTAAATAAATCAACAGCTTTAAAATTAATTCCTTTTAAGGGATTTTAGTGCTAGATGAGATCATTACAGAACTGATTTGCTTCATATAACTTCACCTAGTAATGAAAGAGACATACACACCTTGATGTTGGTTAGGATAACTCATGTTCATTATGTATTTTTTAAAGAAGAAATTACTGGATAAAAACAGACAAGTCTTGACTACCAGAACACTTGTAGGAACATACACTTTTGAATAAATACCAGGTATGCTTGCAGCATTTAAAGCTTCAAAGACTGTTCTGATTTTCTAGGAAAACAGATTCTAGATCTACAAACACACAGCACGTGGCTACAGCTTAATGGCAGCAATTATCCAATCTGCAGCTTTTGCAGTGTGGGGGACAGCTGCTGGAAGCCAACTAGAGCTAAGGCAAACAGACAGATTTATTTGAGATAAACCTTAACCCCACCATAGAGAGAATAAAGCAAGAACAGAAAGGTCAAAACTGGGCTGAAGATGCATCTTCTAATGCATGCAATACTGTATGAGCTCCAACTAATGCAAAAATTCAGCAGAAAATAAGAGTCTGTGTGTGCGTGTGTCAAGAAAAGCGTTAGATTGTTTGATCTTTTTTTTCCCAGAGTTGATAAATAGTTTCATGTAAGTAACTAATGCTTTAATATAAAATTATAGCTAGTATAATGGCAGCATATTTATCCCTCAAACATGCAGATATAGGTCTGTTAGGAACCCAGAAAGGTAAGATAAGATCACAGGACGTAGGTGAAAAGTATCATTGCCATTGGCAATAAACCTCACTAAAACTAATTTTTATGACCAATTTAGTGTATCGAACTGCAGTTACATTCTGTAAGTATGATTTTGTAGAAATAGCATTGATGGTTTCCTGGTTATTATGCTTGGAAGAGTTTTTATCAAATTTGCTTCACTTCATGAGTTAAAAAGACAGAGGAGAGGCTTCTTCTCAGCAATTTTACCATCTCCTTTCTCCCCCTGGATCTGGAATTCAGGCTTGTCCTTTTTGCTCATCCAACATCATTGATACTGAGGCTTCTGCAGCTGGAGGTGATGTGGTGATTCTGTGATAGTGGCACACAAGCCACAGAGAAACCAGCTCACCCTTCCACATGTGTGGCAGCACTAGGGAGGTGAACAAGAGAAATGAGCTAAAAAACTGCCACTTTCAAATAAAGGTGTACTTTGGGTTGTTTTTTTCTATTTACAGGAAATAACAATTAGGTCAATACAACAATCTGCTCTGGGTAGTGAACAGATGTCATTCCTTATTATAGTGTTCTGACATCTTCCTCACTCTGCTGCTTAGATTATGTCACAGAGGTTGCAGCAAAGCATTTTAAGGAGAACTGATAAGAAAATGAAAAATATTTTCCATAAAGGGTTGGTAAGAAAAGGGGAAAAAAAAAAGAAAAGCTTGAGGGGGAAATCTTAAAATGTTAATGGAAATAGTGTGATGTTTTTGTAAGTTTTGGGTGTTTTCCTCAATAAAACCCAAAGAAACTGTCTTTTTCATTTAGGGAAAAACATTTTTTATTCATAATAATTCATACTCCAAATATCTGTGACTATCTAAGATTGGTTTCTGTCTCCTGATGATTTTCTTCTAGTTTCTTCCCATCTCATTCCACACTGAATTCAGTTTCACTGCAAAGTTTTCAATCGCAGGGGGGGTGTTATTTTTACAGTGGCTATTGTTTGCTTAGAAGACGTAGAATCATCATCCTGCTCCCAGCTAAAAAAGGCAATATTTAAGTTCTGCATGAATCAGAAAGGCCATATGCATGCCTCCAGTCCATAGTAGAGGGACGTATGGGTGAATAGCCTTTCTTAACCTGTACCCTCCCTTTCAGGGAATGGCCAGGTTGGCTAGGCTTTGCACTGTGGGTGAACACCAGCCAGACACCTCAAATATACCCGGGGGAACCCTGCCTTGGCTACTTTAGAAAAGTACTCAAACAAGTAAGTAAGTATAAAAACAGGAATGAAAAACACTATTTCATGTCAACTTACTGATAGTTGGTCTAATTTGTACAGTACCTAGAAGACTAGCAATAACTCACTTAGAATTCAGAAATTATTATAAGTGATGAGCATAAACCAGCGTTAGCAGAAGTTGATCTTTGTTACTGTATAAATGAGGCCAGATGGGCCCTGGTGGAATGCGTTTAAGTTGGTGCATTTTCCCCACATGTACACCTCTAATTGATAAGGAAATTGCCCTATCCTTCAGAATTGCCTGGCATTTACTACTGCAATAAGCTGTACTTAGGTAAGAAACATTGCTTCAAACTTTCATACTTTCTCAGGTACATCCCATGATGCAGCCCAGGTTATAAATCTGGATTAGAAGAAACCTATTTCACCATTAAAAATATAACAAAGGTGCGATGAAATTTAAAGGGCATAGATTCCAATTTTGCTCTTGTATCGAATTGTCAGGGACTTTGGCTGTCTGGGAAGTATTGCAGAAGAATCTCACAATACTAATTGATTGAGCAATAAAATGGCAGATGAAATTCCATATCAAAAAATGCAAAGCAGTATACATGGGAAAATAACCTTAACTATACATACACAACGATAGGCTCTAAATTAGCTATTACCACTCAGGAAAGAGCTCTTGAAGACTTTGTGGATAGTTTCCTGAAAACATTGTCTGCATACTCAGAGGGAAATGGCATTTTAGGAAAGATTAAGAAAGGAAATGAGTAAAACAGAAACCAGTTTTACACATGAAAAAATGTGTCCTGTTCTGTGTGTCCTAATTTTCAGACAGCCATAAGAAGAAGCAGAGATAATAGTGGCAAGAAGGACTGCTATAAAGTATAGATGATAGGATATAGGAGGACAGAATAGATGGAGCAGGATTCTCCACATCTGAAGAGGTGACTGATGGGTGAAATGAATAGGTATATAAAACTATGGATGACATGGCATAGTAAAGGATTTTTATGTCTTTTTTCCTTAGAGAAGTGCCAGGGAATGATCACTATCAAGTAAGCTTTAAAACAGACTAAAGGAACTGCTTCCTTAGAGTGGGATTATAGAGCCCATTTGCATAGGATGCTGTGGACAATGGAAGTAAACATATGGAGATAACAAAGGTAGGCAACTCTTCAACACAAGGATCTCTATGAAATCTTCAGTTCAGAAGTCTTAAAGTCCTGGCTGTCAGGAGGTGAGAGCACTCAGCAAGGAAGAACCTCTCCAAAGTCCCTTCAAGTTTAAATGAAGGACTGTTTGGCTTCTCATACTCTTCCCTCATAAACCACTACTAGTTAATATTAGACACAGAATTCTGTTCTAAATGGACATTAATTCTAGTTGAACATGGCAGCTCTTAATTATATCAGTGTTACCACATTTTTTTGAAACTGAAATAATTCTGATATCAGCGTGATTTAAAGCATAATCAGGATTTTTCGCTTTCCACAGGATGACCACAATAACCTCTCCTTGCACAGTCAAAGTCTCTTATCACTTTATTTTCTGAAGGTTGATAAGTTTGCAAAGAATGATATTAACATACAGTGTGGTGGAAAGGAGTGGGACCAGTGGATGAATTTATTCAAAGCCAAATGCATTGTACTATACTTGTTTCGGTATCAACATAACACTCTTAGTGAGAAGCACTATTAAAAATAATTACCTGTTCTGTCTACCCTAGAATTTAAATGAATGAAAAATAAGTCAATAAAAATGAAAATGTGAGAAATGTGAGAAAACTGTAAAGTGATTTTCCTGAAAATGAGTTCTGCTGCTGAAAGGAAACTGTATCTTGTTCCGGTGCACTGCTAATCTATTCAGCACTGCTGTTGTCATATCAAAAGGTGATGTCAGACCATGCCAAAGGGTGCAGTGTAAAAAATTTTACATAGATGATTTGTATTTTATTTACTTTTTATTGCTCGGAAGTGCTCAGCACTTCTCAAAAGACATAGCCTTGTCCCAGAGTTTACAGTCTAATGGATCTATTTGACAGATATGTGAGCTACAACATTTCATAAGGCAAGAAAGGACTAAGAAAGGACAAGGTGTTGAGTCAATTGTTTTCTCCATTATTCATCTATTGCTGAAGTATTTCCAGTGACCACACAGTGAAAGCTGCAACGAGAATTGCATTTCAAGCAAGACTAATCTAAATGACTGAATCCAGTTTCGGGATGGAACTCTGTGCCCAGATGGTTGTGCCATGGGGAGCCTTTGCAGTGCAGACATTTGCCTGCTCGGAAAGAGCTCATTTAGCAGCACTGGCACACAGGCCAGGGTCAGGGTGCTGACTGTTTTCACTCTGTCACTGCCTCGGTGCACCTGGAACCTGATAGGGAGAGGTGGTGGTGGATGTTTATTTCTGTGTCTCTTGCTAGTGAAATTGCTCTTCTTTCCTTTCTTTCCTCTTCTCCTTTCCCTTTCCTTTTCTCTGCACTCCTGTCTCAGCCTATCATTGAGAATTAGCACAGCTTCTCTTTCACCCTTTCTCAGTCAAGTCCTCTTCTCCCTCACAAAGTTGCACATCTCCAGACACATAATGACATATCTTTTTAATAGACTGTGTAGCTGGGATTTGCATTTTGGATGCAAGAACATATAAATATGAATCAAAGTTGCTACTTCAGCATGTGGGTATTCATCAGTACATACGCATCACAAACTCTGTCCACACTGCAAAGTCTGCCTCCTTCATATCCTGCTTTTCCTCTGGGATTCCCATAAGGTGATGCCTCTGCTATCTTCTCTGCAGTTTTATTCCTCCCGGCTAACACACAGCCTTCATTTCTTCACTAGCACAGATCTCATATCCTTCTGGTTCCGGCAGGGTCTTTTCATAAATGGGTCTTTTCACAGTCCAAGCACAAGACTACCTGATCAAGAAAATAGCTAAAGGTTTCCAATCCTTGCCAGAGGGAAAAGCCATCATATTCATGAATCTTCTGCAGCTAGATTCATGCAGGTGCTGTAGCAGATAGTCAACGTCTTGGCTGATGGTCTAAAGAGTGTGTCTTCTCTAGTGGTGGCCTCCAGGCAAGGGCAACACGAGCTGCTACGTGTCCTAAGGCAAAGCAAGCATTCACCACCAACAACCATCAGTCCCTCTCCAGACCCCCTCTAGTCTATCCCCTACATACTCTTCATACATTCAATAAAACATTTTACAATAATTTCTTAATTCCTCTGATATTATTTTGTGTAATTCAGAGATCTGCCCCTCTTTCCGTTAATCACCTACCACGGCCTCCACAGTCTGCCCGAAGGGAACTAGGGAGAGGCAGGGACCCCAGTTCAGAAGTGGCTTCATGCAGCAGCTCTCCAGCAGCCACCAGAAAAACATACAAACTCTCCCCTCTGGTCTCCTCTTGCTTGGCAGTGTACAGATGCATTGGGCTTATGTGGCAAAGTTTTGGGGAGTGGTGTGGGTGCTGCAGGGGTGCACGCTGTGAAAAGACACCAGGAGATGCCATCCTGTTGAACAGTTTCATCCAGCTCCAAAACAGACTCACTGCTGCCCAAAGTTGAGCCCATCAGTGATGCTGGTGACACTTCTGCGATAACGTAGTTAAGAAAGGATAAAAAAACACTGCACAGCAGCTGCATGAGAGAGGAGTGAGAATATGTGAGAGAAACAGCCCTGCAGACATGAAGGTCAGTGAAGAAGGAGGGGGAGGAGGTGCTCCAGGTGCTGGAGCCATGGTGGAGCAGATACCAACACTGCAGTCTGTGGAGGACCTCACACTGCAGCAAGGGCAGATGTCTGAAGGAAGCTGCAGCCCATGGAGAGCCCATGCTGGTGTAGGCTCCTGAGGAGCTGTGGGCCTTGGAGAGAAGTCCATGCAGGAGCAGGTTTTCTGTCAGGAGCTGTCGTCTGTGGAGAGCCTACACTTGAGCAGTCTACTCCTGAAGGACTTTACCCCATGGGAAGGACCCACAATGGAGTAGGTGAAAAGCATGAGGAAAAAGGAAAGGTAGAGACAAAGTGCTATGGACTGACCAGAACCCTTGTGCTGCTCCAGGGGAGGAGGAAGAAGAGTCATGAAAGGAGGAGTGAAGTTGAGCTCAGGAAGAGGTGTGTGTGGAGGGTGTTTTATAGTTTCGTCTTTGTTTCTCACCATTCTACTATATTCTTAATGGGCAATGAATTAAATTAATTTTCCCCAAGTTGAGTTTGTTTTGCCTGTGATAGTAATTGGTCTTTATTTGTCTTTATCACAATTCATGAGCTTTTTCATCTTGTTTTCTCCCCCTCTCCTGCTGGAGTGAGAGAGCAATTTGGTGGGTGCTCAGCAGTCAGCCAAGGTTACTCACCAGAGTAGCAGTGAGTCTAAAAACTTATTTCACCTTTCTTCCCTTCTAGCCTGAATCTTGACTGCATCCTTGTTAACTCTCCTGTTCCAGTTTTTCTGTAAGATAAACATTGTGATAAATTACTCGATCATCTGCCATTCACTTCTCAAAACTTACTGAAATGGATTTTTTCCCCTTTAATGCTGCAACTTTATTTTTTTTTTCCCTTGTGTCTTTTAAACAAAATTGCTACGGTGACCTCTTCACCTTTCTTTTCTCTGCTTTCCATAGCTGCAAAAATGATCCTGAGATGTCTAAGCAGGGGAGTGTCAAGTAGAGGATGGCATTATTTCCAGGAATAGCACTGAGTGATACTGTTAGAGGAATACTGGGTTCATGTCTGATGGTCAACATTAGAAACCAAAGACAGACAAATGCAGGTTTTAACAAACGAGAATAGGTAACAACTGGAACAACTTCCCCAGGAAAGTGATGGATTTCCTGTCTCTTGAAGTCTTTAAATCAAGATCGGATGTTTCACTAAAATATATGTTCCAACTCCAACAGGAATTAGACTTGATGTAGGAACTGCTGGGTGAGACTCTTGGTCAGATTGGATTAAACCATTGTATGAAATGGTTTCTTGTGTACTCAAATTAAATTTAAGTTAACGTGTTAACACTATATATGAATAAGACCAAAGCATATTCCTCAGCTCAGCTGGTAGGCAGTAACTTGGTGTGGAACTATAGCAGACATATGTCTCAAATCCTAATCTTTTATACATATTTGGCACGAATTCACATGAGTATGTGTCACCAAATGCACTAAACGCTTTACCTGTTCCCAAGTTCACTTGCTCCTAGTGGTGAAGAACCACCCAGCCATTAAGGAATGGAAATATTATTTCATTTTCATTACTTTTTACTTAGATTTACAAGGTCAAAAAATTAAATGCTAAAGAATGGAAGAAAGGAGGAACCAAATTTTGAGGAGAATTTAGGGAGATGAAGGAGGCAAGGCAAGGAAGAAGACAAGCAAGAGCAAAAGCAGAGGTCACAAAGAGCCATGGGTAAATAATATGAAGCACAAGCCTGCAGATTCAGAGGAAGGATGGGAATATGTGGAGGGAAAGTAAAGGGAAGCAGAAGTCTTACTGAAAAATAAAGGAATGAGTATTCTGAAATGTGGGTGAAGTCTGTTTGGCATCGATCCGCAAAGAAATATCTTGAAGAGTAATTTATTTACAGGAACTCCACACTCTCCCAAATACACACACAGACACAGTCCCACATGCCCATGCAGATAAGTTTATGGATATACATTTTTTTTCAATGTTCTTTGCTTGCTCTTTGGGGCATGTGGTTGATGCTAAGGGACTCACAATCACGCTTCAGAAATCACTGTCACTCTCTGCAGCAATGAAAGGGAGTGTCTTTCACCCCACAACAGGAGAGCTTGGCGACATGGGCTATAGTAATAAACTAAGGAGGTAAACCTGAGTGAAAGCAGGCAAAACCCCAGTCTTGGAGCAAATGCGTGCATTTGAACACAGAGCCACAAAGTTCACCTTAAAAATCAATATTCTTTCATATTGCCAATTAACATTTTTAAATAATTTGTTGGATCAATCATTCCCCGTGACTGACAGAAATCTCTCTGCAAAGCCACATGGAAAGCCAGGAGCTCCCTTCTCTGACATACAGCTATTGTTGGATGATTTCATTACCTAACATTTATTATACATATCTTTTAATTATTAACTGCAATATCCCCAGACCTCTGGCAGCTGCTCCGGGGAACTTCCAAGGCTTGGAAAGACAAATCCAAAGGCATCAAAAAGATGGGTCTAGACACAAAAACGAATCCATTATTTCTTTTTATCTTAAAAAAAAAAAAAAGAAAGAAAAGAAAAATAAAAAGGGAGAAAAAAGGCGGCGGTATAGGAGCAGCGAAGTTTTCCCTTCGTTTGCTCTCCCTTCTTTTGGCGTGAGTGCCCACAAGCGCCGGGCGCTTCCCCGGTCCCGTCCCCGCACTCCATCCTCTGCCGCAAACCCCGGCAGCGCCGGGGGGGTCCCGCGCCCCCCGTGTGGAGCGGAGCGCGCAGAGCCCGGAGCCTCCCGCGCTGTCCAGCCCGGTGCGGGGGCGGGGAGGTCTCCCCACCCGCGTCCCCCCGCTCCGCAGCCGCTCAGCACATGCAGATACGCCCTGCCACCTTCATTAATAATAATTGGTACTTAATAACGCCAGCCCCAGCCGCCCGAATAATGATGGGGTGCCGCGGCCGTGCCCCCCTGCCCTGCGCAAAGCCCGGGGCAGTGACCTTGCCTGACCCGCTTGCCCTGCGCCCGCGGCGCAAACTTCCGCGCTGCTGCGCGCCCGCGGATGTGTGAGCGGCAGAAAGAAGGGGGGGGGGCACCTCAACAAAACCCCCATCGCTTTCGCGGTGGCTGCGGCCGCCAGCGCTGCAGTGCGCACCTGGAGCAGCGGGCGGCTCCGCGGGGCGGCGCGGAACGGAACGCGCGCGGCCGCTCCCCCCCCGCACCCCCCACCCCGCAGCGGTGCGGAGCGGCGGCGGTGGCGGCGGTGGCAGCGGGGGGCGCACGGCGCATGTCCGCCCGCGCCGCGCCGCCACTAGACGCTCCCCCCCGCCGCCAAACTCACCACCATCTTCTGCATGTGCAGCGTTCGCAGCCGGACAGACACCGCTCCCCGGCGATGGAGACTGCGGGCAGAGCCCGGCGCGGCGGGATGGCGTGCTGAGAGAGCAGCGGCGAGCGGGAGAGAGGCAGGGCGAGGGCGGCGGAGAATAGCGAACAGATACTAAAACGAGAGGGAAAAAAAAAAAAAAAAAGGAAAAAAAGAAAAAGAAAGGAAGAACCCTCTCTTTTTCTCCCCTTTCCCTCTTTTTTTTTTTTTTTTTTTATTTTTTTAATTCCTGATTTTGCCCGTAGCCGCTTGGTCCTCAATGCCTCTCTGAGCAGCACCGAGCGAGCGAGCGAGCGGGAGAAGGCGCGGCAGAGAGGCGAGAGAGAAGATGAGGATAATTTGCAGACAGCTTGTCTTGTTGTTCTCTGGCTTTTGGGGACTAGCGATGGGAGCTTTTCCTAGCAGCGTGCAAATAGGTAAGCGCTCCGCCGGGCTGGTGCGTGTGTCCAGGGCATCGGTCCTGTGCCAAGTGAGTTGGGAAGGATGCTCTGGAGGCAGTTTGCCGATTTCTCCTCCACCCCGATCCTATTTCTCTGCCTTCCCGAAAAATCCGCGTGTGTTTGTGTATGTATGCCTCTGTGTGTACATACATACGCGCATGTGTTCGCGTGTGTAGGGAGGATGCTTGTCTTTGCAGAACTCCCCGGAGTTTGGGATCGGTGGGGCAGGAAGGGGCTCGAAGGTGATGCTCCTGGGCTTCCTCAGCTCCCCCCCGGCACCCCCCGCTTTTGCCTGGCTCCCGGAGGGGCAGCGAGTGCTGTGCACCGGAGGCTGCGGTAGCTGGCAGGGGTGGGGGGTAAAAGACAGCGCTACCCTTCTTTCCCATCTCCTGGTTGGAAAGTTTAGGATTTTGTAGATCTCCCCGTGTAGTGCTGTGCCCCTTCCTCACCCCTTTCCCATCGCCTCCCGCTTCCCTCCTCTCGGACGTGTTTCGGATGGGACGCAGCTATCTGAATTCTGTCCAGCTCAGCTCCATCACTGCATCATTTCTCGTGGACTTGTAAAGATGCTGCTAATAAGGCTGAGCTGCTCCCTGCCTGCACATGGCTGCAGAGGAGCAAAGTTCAGTATATTCCAGTTCAGTGCAGATTATCCTGCACTGAGTTAGTATTTTCTTTTTTTTTTTTTTTTTTTTAATCCAGAAAGCATCGTTCCCCTTAATCATCCCACCACTTAACGTAAGAGGCTGTTGAGTAGCTGATTTACCAATGTGTTCGGTATCAGGGAGATGGAGGCTAAACACTTTCAAAGGTCACTGTAATCATGACAAATCTGGGTATTTATGTATGAAAGGCTGGAAACTGAGAAGTCAGAAAAGAAGCATGAATGCATCAGGGAAGTTAAAATCGATTGAGGACAGTGATTTAAAGGCAGTGGTTGCGATTATGAATATGATTAGTTCCTCATCCATTAAAGTCTCAGGACTTGCCTTCCTGTGCAGCTTTGGGAGAGACAGTTGCTTGGTGTTAGAAGACAATAAGTAGCTTGCAAATAATTCACCCTGCTTCCTTTGCTTTTTGCCTTTTTTCTGTTTTTTTTTTTGTAGGTGGTCTCTTCATCAGGAACACAGATCAGGAATATACTGCTTTTCGGTTAGCAATTTTTCTTCATAACACCAGCCCCAATGCATCCGAAGCACCTTTTAATTTGGTTCCTCATGTAGACAACATTGAAACAGCTAACAGCTTCGCTGTAACAAATGCCTGTAAGTAAACATGCCATTGATCTGACCACCTTATGAGTAAGTTGCAGTCGAAATAACAGGAAACCACATCATTATCTTGCATTGGCACTCCATCAGTAAGTCTGTCTTCAATATAGATACCGTTTGCAGAAGAGCAAAAGGGGCAGCAATCCTCGTTAGTTCCTAACTGGAGCGAAATCTCCTCTCCTGCTGACTAACCTCATGTGACATTTACTTTAGTGTTATTACTGTAGTTTCTTGCTTCCCGGTTTCTATGGAGATTAATTTTGTTGTTGTAAAGAAAAATTATGAATGTCTCGATCAGTCCATAAACCCCACAGTTACTCTTGTTTGCTTTTGAGTACGGTGTGCCTTGCATGTATTCGAAAATAAACGATAATATTTGTGCTCACAAATGCTTTTCTAATGGCTGGGAAGGAGACAGGGAAGCAGTGGTGTGCAGGATAATACATCTGAGTTGGTTGATGCTGCAGTTGATCTGGTGATGTCACTTGAGGCAGACCTGCTCTTATATTCTAGGTTGTAAATGTCTCTTATAATCTCGTAATGCATACATCCCGTGGATATGTCTCTATGCATCCATACATTGGTGCCAAATCAAGTTAGTATCTGATCTACTTGATTTCACAGACCACCTCAACTGGAACAAATATTCTCTTCCTACTATATATTTTGTACACATGCACACCCGCACACACACAGATGCACATACACCGTGAGAGGAAAACAGAAAAGAGAAATGCCCTTACCAAATGAGGTAGCATTTACTTTTGTGTTTTTGTTTTTTTTTGTTTAAAGCAGAGTATAATTAGCTGAACTTCCTATATTTAGATCACCTCAGGGTCTTTAGCCGTGATTAAAACACATGCTGGATACTGCTTAATCTCTGAAAGTGGCAAAGCATTATTTCTATTTCTCTTCATCTATGTCAGGCTTATGAAAAGGAATTCGTGTTATTATGTAAGACAGCGGGATATAGTGTGGCAAAGCTGAAGACTGTAGTAGCATTTCTACTTTGATGTCCATATTTCAGGATTCTATAGATTTTCCTTTTGGCCTTTAAGTTTTCAAATCCCTCCTCTTCATTCAAGAGTGAATTGCCTCTGGAAGCAGATGCCCTAAGCAACATTGCTGAGCAAGTTTAAAATAGAAGCATACTGGAGAAGGTCTTACTGTTCATCGTGCCTTTAAAGTACTATGTTTCTCTCCACTTTCTCACAGCCATCTCTGTGGCACTTTTTAATATGTAAAAATACAATGTACTGTGCAGTTCTCATGTATAATTTATTGAATGATTGCTAAATTTATTTATACAAGTCTTTGGTGCTCCAAGTTTCAGATGACCTTGCCACCTTATTTAACAGGAAAAGCTGCTGAGCTGCCAAAATGGCTCCATTCCTTTTATACAGGAAAGATTGATGTCCCATGAAGTGTGAATTCTATATTAAGCAATGTATTAGTTGTGTTTAGTGCGAAAATCAATATAGAATTCCATAAGGAGAAAACATTTCTAGTAGTGCTTTGAAGCTGGAAGGAATCAGTTCTATGCAAGTGTAGTTCATTGAGAAAATATTACAATTCATGTCAACTTTTGCAGGCAGTGATTATATATCCTATGAAGACAAATGACACAGTAGCTTTTTTAAACATTCATTTTTAGTGAAAGAGGAGGGGACTAAAATTTTTGCTTATAGAAATTAGCAATTTTAGGTGAAGACAATTATTTTAGATTCTGCCTACGTATCCAGTTTTACCTAATAATTTCTGAGGCTATTGTTACTTTTTGATTAAATGTCTCATACATTATTTCCATTCGAATGTTACTGAATTAATTCTGATTTGCTTATATTTAAAATTTTCTGAAATTGAATCTTTTCTCTGTGTAAGACTAACGCTACAGATTCAAAAGGGTTTGCCCAAAACTTTCCTTATTTAGACTATTCACAGCAGATTCTTCTCTCTCATTCTAACCACCTTAGGTTATGTTTACCTTGCATTGTTTTACCTGAGTCAAACCTGTCTCCTTGTACTTGCTGTCTTTTATAGGAATAGTGATTCATAACCTGATCCTTTTTTTTTTTTTTTTTTAACTGAACCCAGTTTCAGTTCCAAAGAGTTTAATGGCTCAAGGATGATGCATCTTTAGACTATGGGGGGAGACAGAGAAAGAGGGGCAAAGTAAATGTGTATGTTTATGTGTGTGTGTGCACATGTAATTTTGTACATGTCTGTATTAAATAGGTGTAATCCTACAGGCCTCATTTAGTTCTGTACTTCCCACTTAAACCATGTATTTTTATTTAAGTCCAAGTTTTTATTTATTGCACATTTTGCATAATCTGACTGCTGCTTCTCTTTTTTTTTAAGCATTTTAATACTCAAGAATATTTTTTAAAGAGCAGATCTCCTAATGAAATGTAGGCAAACTGACTGACAACTGAATGAACATATCACATGCCCCTTAAGCTAACTGTGAGCAGAATCCTCCAAAAATCAATTGTCTGATAGCTGGAGGACACCGGCTTCCATGTGATTGAATTTGCTGGCTTGACTGAGGCTTCTAAAGCGCAGATGTGTGAGATTTTCTAACCTAATTAAAGAACCCCCACCATCAGCTCTGAATTAAGTGATTTCATTGCAATATGAAATGATAACTCTTTGCTGAACTGCTGTGAAACAGCGGCTTTGGATCTTGCTATTTGTGTAGAAATTACTCAGCGCACACGTCCCCAAATATACAGTACAAAAGCCTTAGAGCTGCTGGACTGTGATGAATATTCATGTGAGTTCAAGCATAAAGCTCTGAGACATGACCAGTTACCTCTATTTCTGTTTCCGTTTGCTGCAGAGGTTGCTTGTGAAGATACAGGGCCTGGCCCCTTCCATGTGTTAGGGGCAGTAAACAGACTATTTCACAGGGTGACATATTAGCAGGTAACTCACTGCAACACTGGAAAAATGTGAATATTTTGTTCTTTTCAGTAGATAAAAGCATATAGCCAAATGTTCACCCAGGAATACTTTTGGAACTGGAATAATTTTGTATATTCTATTTAACATCTATCTTCTGTTGGTTGTCTTATGCATTTTTCTTTTCTTTAAACAGGCCCAGAACATTCTTGTATTTTTGTTCTAAATCAGGAATGCATATGAAACAGGTTGCTTAAGCAGATAGACTCTGTTGTAAGTTTGCAAAATTGATCTGATCTGTATCAGTTTGGAGGTAGTCCTCTTTCTTTCCCCTTCCCATTTGCGTGTTTTATTTAAACTCTCTTCTGTTCATTTCTTTTGCACTACATACATTATTCAGAGAATCTCTCTTACTGACAGAGAGAGCTGAAATTATTGCAAAACATGAATAGTACAAGATTCTTACTCATCAGAACACGATACACCAGAGCTGTAACATTTGACTATTGGCATACGTTGGTTTGCACATTATAAACAGGAGATTTTGGTTGTCATTGGAAATCTACCTTCAGCTTGATTTCAGATGTTGGAGCAATGCGTTGATTTTTGGAGAGGATTGTATATATTTATTCTTCAGCTGAATGCAAAATAATTTTCTCCACTCCACATACCATCTATATTACATTAGCATATCTCAGCAACTCAGTCAACATTAAACCTGCTTCCTCACTTTTGAGAGGTAGCTCTATAATTTTACAAAGAACCCTTTGCCTTCCAGCTCTTGTCTTGTGATGGTGAATTTTCTGTTGAAGTTTCAAAAATCCTTAATGTATAACCAGTCTTGCAGTTCTTGTACAGGATTAGGCTTAATGGGGAGGAAAAGAGATCGATTCAAGTCTTTCATCAGTGTTCCATACTAAAAGTAAAGCTTTTCCCTTTGAGTCTGTTGGACTTCATTTGTATTCTGAGATGAATATTTTCCTAATAAGTGTACTTTGGGTTAAATCAGGCAATCCTCTTATTTCATCTTTTCCACAATTCAGTTCTTACCAGAATTTAATCCCAGTAGATACAAACCCCCCCAAAATATAACTTTGTTTATTATGTGCCACATGGATCAGAAGAAGAAAAGCCCACTGGAATTAAAAATTTTGTCTCTTGGAATAACTTTCCCCTTTTTCCAAGAGTTAGTCTCTTTGACTTTTATGCCCTCTGGACCAATGCAGAGTTGATGACCTGGAATTGGAGGGCCTGATTCTGCCTCATCAGCATGAATGCAGTTTCTGGATGACATCCACCGAGGTCGGAGTCATCCCTGAGGACAGACGGGAATCTCCCTCATCACCCTGCCCTCTCTGTGGGTCTGTCTCTGGGCTTGGGATTGCTAGTGAGGGGAGAGGCAATGTTGTTTTGAACTTAACTTTTCTGCTGAGAAATCCTGAAGGCTGAGGAAATAGACTCAAGTGTAGTAGTGCCTTTATATTGCGACTGTCTGTCATTTTACTTACAGCAGTTTCAGCTTTGATTTGCTAAGATGCATCATAATGGGATTTTCATTAAATTTGGTTATTAATTCTGCTTTATAATTACAACTCAATTTAGCAATAGGAGTGTAACCTTAGTTTAATAATCAGTGTCATTTAAAACCATGATGTTCTTTATTTAGAAAGTGAGATTTCATACAGCTGAACGGTATTTTGCTATCAAGAGCAGTACAGTATTCCCAAGGATGCAGTTTGGAGTATACTGAGAGTTACCATAAAGATGTACCATATGATCAGGTTTGAACTGCAAAAGCAAAGAGTGTGTCAGTTGGCTAGAAAAATGAAACTGGTTTAAATTGTACCCTTCTAAAATAGGATCGATTACAAAAACCCATTTGAAGTGAGTGTTTTGCTTTAATACATGGAGTTTATCTTAAGCTAAATTATAAAAAAAAAAATTCTCTCAAAATTTCTATTATTAGCACTTGCTGATCGAATCAAAGAATGTATCAGTACTTGGGTGTTATTTGCCGAAAGGATTCTGTATTTTTTTAAGATATAAGATCTATATTCAAAGAGTTTCGTAGCTGTAAATGTGATCTTCGTAAATAGCTGTACTTTACTTACTGCTTTGTAAATAGCAGAGAGAAAATCAGCCATCAATAGTTCCAATCCATCAGAGACTGGATTTAATTTTCAAGGTTATTGTTGTGAAAATAAGTGATGGGCCTTTGCTGAAATAGAGTCAGACTTCTTCACTGAAAATTCAGAACATGCATTTCCCTGGCATGAAATAAGACTTTTGTCCTAGCATGTTACTGGACTGGCTAAAACTATAAACTCGAAAGCTTTATTATAGGCTACAGAAATAATTTCATCTTCATTTCAGAGGATTAATAACAAAGATCGTGTTCCCTCATTCCTCCTGCAGAAGCCCACATAGTGCAGTACTTCTTGTGTAGGACAAAGCACTTTAACAAGTAAATTAAATTGATTAACTTCAGCTTTATCATTGTAAACTAAGTTTGTATGCTAGTCAAAATAGCTCATGCATTTCATTTTTAGGTCTTGATTGTTTTGAGACTTGGTGGTTCATGAGAGAGAAAGCCGTCTGCTTTGATTTCTTAAAGGGTTTAGATCCTACTATGAATTGTGTAAATTCAGATTGCAAGCAGGTGAAGTTTTTTGGATTTAAATGTGTTGTACTAAATAATCTTTACTCATACTTCTTATTCCTTAGTATATGACTGATTTGAAGGGGATGAAAATTGTGCTAGTGCAAAGGTGAAGAACTGCATATGATTGCACCAGTGTAATTAAAAGGAACAGCTATCCTCCTCTCTGGATTTCCATTCCTCTGGGAAGTTGGCTTGAGGCAAAGGCTTTGGACTAGTACAGCACCAAGTCTGCTTCTGCAGCTTCAGTGGGCATATCTATACCGAAGTTACGTATTGGGACACAAAGTCAAACTAGATAATTTATTCCTGTGTAAATCAAGAATTGTTCTTCTGAATTTGGGAAAATAAATTTTCTCAAGAGTACTTGATCACAGTGTCTTGTTTGGACATTTTGATGTTGCTTTACTTTTAACCATTTTCTCAGAAGTTTTATTATCTTTATTACCCTTAAAAATTCTATATTAGCAATGTCTGTTTTCAGGCACTCAAGTTCAAATAGAGAGGCTACCTTACATTTTGGCACTTTAGTATTTTCCAGAGTACTCAGCAGCACCTGCCTTCCCAACGGGAACTGCTTAATGCTGAGCAGTTTGGAAAAACTGTCCTTATCTGTGTGATAACATATGAATCAACTGTCGTGTCTCACAGAATCACAGAGTCACAGAATAGCCTTGGTTGGAACAGACCTCTAAGATCGTCAAATCCAACCATTAACCTAACACAGCCAATTACCCACTAAACCATGCCATTTATGAGGACTTTGCTTCTTCCCTGTTCTTTTTCCCATAGTCCTGATGAAGTGTCCGCCTGACTTGCTCAAATAACTGCAGCCATTTGTTGAGTTTCTAGGTCCTTTTGGTAAGAAAATGGAACCAGAGTGTCACATATCCATCGCCTTTGTCTTGGCAATGCACTATAAAGACCCAGCCCTTTGTTCCTCTTCCCAGGGTTCCTCAGAAGCTGATTATAGATGAGCTTTATGTTGGACTCAAGGTGAAATACTTGGATACTTATTAACAAGCTACTGTTCTTGCTGGGTTTTGGCCAGCCATGCTAACATTAACAAATTCCAGTTTAAGTATTGGCCCTTGTCCTGCATTTTTTTCCCCAGTCAGGGCTGTCTGTGATTTAAATAGGGGCTGTACCTGAACAGGGGCTGCAGACTGGAACCCATTATAATGAAGGAAAAGTAGGAATCAGCTTTTTTGCAAGTTGAACAGGTTCTCATTTTTTCATCTCATAGCTAAGAATTTTTAAAGTATTAAATTGTTTAACTCCTGTTATTTTTTAAAAGAAATAGGTTTAGAAATTGGACCCCTGGTACATAATTGCCTATTGTAAAAGAATGTCATTTGGGCTACTGTTTTCTTGTGTTCCACGGGCTATTTCATTTTGATGTTGTATTTATATGCAACCATTGCTCCTGAAAAATACACTCCCTTGCAGTACCTTTCTATATTCTAAAGTCATGGACAACATGAGTGTGACTGCAGGTTTTTTTCTGTAAATACAAATAAAGCACCAGAGAAACAAAAACGCTTACACTTTCTACCAGCTTATTTATTAGATTATTTGCAAGGAAAGACTTTAAACATATTTTGAAGATTGGTATTAAAATATACCAGCTTTTAACTGTTCATAACAGTTCCCCTGTTTCTTATTTGCAGACCGTCTGTAGGGCAGATTCTGTGCCATTTCTGCATGCACACTCTTCCAGCTGCTTTTATGTTTATTTGCATAGTACTCTCTTAAACCCATAAAGTGTGAACTTCATTTTTGTTTGCACATCACCTTTTCATACAATTCAAGTATGTCTGATGAATATCCATCAAAGAGGTGTTTTAGGAAAGTTCAAAGGTAGTGGGAGTTAACTGCTGAAAAGAATTGAGACTTCTACGATTTGTTTGCCACAGTTTTCAAATCCATTTCTAAATGGATATGGAATTTATATTTTGACATTGTGATGTAAAAGGTGGTGCATATGTTATTTGAAATAATTAGGAATTATACAAAATATTCGGGTATGTTAATTTCTCTCACAGTTACGCTTCATTTCCTTTTGTTACCAATTTCACTGGTATCACACGGCTTTTTTTTTTTCAATGTCAGGGTCAGATCTATTTCCTCAGTGGGTAAAATGATTCGTGTAATATGAAAGGCAGGGAAAGAGAGGAAATTCTTGTAGAGCAAAACAAATACAAAATGCAGCATATTACTTGTCTGCAAATGCTTCCTGTTCTACTTTCATGTTCCTGATGTATGGTAGCAGTATTTCACACTACTAATTAATGTGAGATATGGGTCTGGATGGTGCTGTGTTCAGGTCTGGAAAACATTGAGTATAAGTGGAAAACACTTTATCATGCATAGATATATTCATGTAAAATTCAGGAGTAAAACACTTTAATTTTTTTTTTTTAAAGCTCATGTACATCAGTACACTTAGCTTTTTGTTTCCTCACCTAAGGTGATGGGGGAAAAAGGAACAAGACTTTAGAGACCCCCAGTCTCAGCAGAATCATGTAGGACCTTGTATTAGTGATTTCCTCCAGATTTTCTGTGTGGATCTGTCCTGAAGAAGCTTGCTGATAAAGGCCTCCAAGCTTGGTGAGTTCCATCTCTTTAAACTGAGAAGAATGTTTAAGAACCAATTTTTCAAATACGCTTCAGCTGGGAGGATAATTTCCTTTGAAGATCAATAGTCACATGCTCTTGGCTGATTCAGGAGTTTTTCTCACTTCTCCTCCAAGCAGAAAGCACAAGCCAGGTAAAAAGCTGGCTCTTGGGGCTGTTTGCACACCCTGTTAGCATGCTGTCTGTATCTAGCTGTTTGTGTGGCCTCCAGTTGAGAGCTGGTTAGGGGTTTTAATTTCTTAGGTCCATTTTTTTTTAAATTGATGTCCTTATTCAGTGCTTCTCTTGAGTGGTAAAAGCAACAGGTTAGTACTGTAAGTGATACATTATTATATAGATAAGAATTGGAGCTGCTGTCTGGAGGTACAAGCAAACGTCCAAGGAAAAGTGCATAAGAGGGCACAGGTGTATTGTGAGGACATACACCTGCATCTGTTGCAGGATTATATATGCCCCATGAAAGCGTGTGGCTGGCAGGTCAGGAGTAGTGCCGTATGGAAGTGATCCAAGTTACAAGTCCTTACAGATGATACAGAGAAGATGTGAAAGCAGTCTGGGGGATGAAATGCTGTCTGATGGCTATAAGCATTAGTGCTTCAAAGAAGAAAAACTAAAGGTCACGAAAATAAATGGGGGAGGGGATAGCATGTAATAGTGTTCGCAGATTATTGTGTTCTAAGGCTATATGGGACCATTTTGATCATCCAGTCTGACCAACCAGATGCTAATCAGCCAGCCTCAGTTAATTTCTTTATTCACCCATAACTTTTTTTTTCCAAATAAATCCGGTGTTAAATAAGGACTGAAAGAATCTAAGGTAAATTATAATGTCATCAACACATCATTTGGACATATCACCCACAGTCTTTATGTTGAATGTAGGAGTCGTATAGAGTAGGGAAGCAGGAAAAAATAAAAAAGCCTACTGGTTTTGTTGTTGGTCTTTAATTTAGAGAGATACCATAATCAGCATGATTTGCATCCAGTCCTCACAGTAGTGCAGATCCCAGAGCCCCCTGAAGTTTGTTCTGGCTGGTTGGTACCATGTCTTGCCTGCACAGAGGGGCAATGTGTGACACTCAGTAGCAAGGCTTATGCCACAGCAAGACATGTAAGGACTTTCTAGGACCTTTTTCAGGTTTCCTTGGAAAATACTTCCAGTGGGTACAAATGGTGGGTTTTTTTCTCCTCTCGTAAGAGAGAACATCTCCTTACCCCACAGCAGGGAGTATGGCTTGAAGCAATAGTAATATAAGCTTGGTAAATATGTTCAAAGACCATTAAGTATGTTTTTGCTGTACACTAATCCCCATTATTTGTATTCACAGACTCATCTACCTACAAATACAACTTAATGGTCACGTATGTTACACATATTTCACTTTCTATGAGCCACAGAGGATGTGAATCTATTACTGCTTTCACCTGGAAGGTTTGGACTGTTAACTTAAGATATCAAGAGTTATGAATTTAGCTTTGGAAGTCCCTGGTTTCATCTGCTTTGTGTGTCAGATGAGATGGCAGCCTGTACACAGACATGATGATGAATGAGATTTAATGCATGAGAATATGTGCAGAAAGCAAAAGCCTGAATAAAGGAATACAAGAAGTGGTCCCATAGCTGTCTTTGATGATGTGTTGCACTACTCTGAATAGCAAACATATATGGAAAGAGGTAAAAAAGGACAAACCTTTTATTTCCTTATACCATAAGTCATTAAAACGGAGAGACCTCAGTAATTAATTATGATATACTAATAGTTGTACTTGCAGCATCTTGTTTACTACCACTCCATCCATTAAATGGTTTGCCTAAATGATTTATTATACATATATTATTATAATCAGCTGGAAACTGACAAGGTGTTTTTAGATAACTAAGTCAGAAAAAAGAACAGGGGACAGTAAATGGAAATGCATGTGTGCAACATATAATTGGTGAGGTTTGGCCAGGTGTTGTGTGTGATGATGTGGAGCCCAAGCAGGAGGTGGGTCTGCCCTGGTCCTTCAGGGACCCTTGCATACTCATAAGTGACAGATTGCCTGGAGTAAGGAGTTGAATGAGTTCAAGACATTGTGCCTGAAGTTGCTCTTCACCCTCCAGTCACCCTCAGCTGCATGGAAGCAGGGGTTCAAGATACGGTGGGAGTCATTCATTTATGAAACAGCATTATTAAATGTTGGGGAAGGAGGTTTCTGAGAGCAGAGGAAGGAGTGATGTGCAGCACTGCTCGCTGCATGGGGAATTCTCTGCTTCTGAAGACAGAGCAGGAAGGTGTGGCTGCTGCTTGTGAATTAGGGATTACAGCTGGTGTGAGCTAACATGACTTTGCAAATCTTTAAGGTGCACATGTGGTTGTGCTGAGCTAAAAACTTAGTACGGAGAGGGAAGGAATGACTAGCCTATGTGTCCAGGGGAGTACAGTAGGAGTTAATAGACATGGAAGAGTGTAAGACTGAAAAATACTGTTCAAAGAGAGAGGGGAAATTCTGTTCTCTTCCATTAGCCATCCTTCTCTCCCTGCCTGTTTTTTTACATACCCTGGCTTTTAGTGACGAAATAGGAACAGTCTTCAAGAAGCACCACCAGTGGAAGCAGTGGACATGGTGCTGTGCTGGAGGCAGCAGCCAGCATCCCAGGGGGCTGTCACCCACCTCCTTCTTGCCCCACACCTAGGGACGAGCCTCTGAGTTCAGCACGTGTTATTAGTTCTTGTAACGTATTGATTACAAATAGCCATCAGCTTAACTACTGCAGGGAAAGGAAGGGAAGTGACAGAGCATAAAACATCTGTTTCTTGGTTACAAACACAAGAGAAATTGTATCCTTATACAACCTCAGAAAACTGTGCCTGTTTCCATCTCTGTCTTACTTTGCCCAGCCTGCCTTAGACTCCATCATGGTCAGTACTTTAATATTTAGAGGGAGTGGATGGAAGGAGGGAGTGGTGGTGTTGTACCACAAAAGGCAGTTTATACAGATGAATTGGATTGCTTTCCTCCATTCTTCCCTGGGTTTCTGACATATAGTGAAGGACTCCTGTATTTTTATTTCCTGATGAAAGCCCCAGAAAGCCCATCATTCTTTCAGTTACTGTTTATGATGGGAATCTTTTGCACTTCAGTACAGCTGGCAGGCACCAGAGCTTCACACCTTAATCACATTTTCTTTGTCAGCCTTTCACATACTATGCTAAATGGGAGACTAGCAGAAAATCCTTTGAGCAATTACAATAATAGGATAATAATAATTATTGCAGTTCCCTGCACTTATATAGTGTCTGTGAGATTAAAATGAGATCCAGCATAAAATTACCCCTTTGAAAAGGTGTGGATATCCCCTGCCAGCAGCATCGCCTTGAGAAACTCCTCTCCATGGCTTCAGCTTCTTGCTCCCTTAGCTTTGGTATGGTCAAGCAGGGTTGCATTGCCACCTTCCTGTTCACAGCTGTGAGCAATTGACTGCACAAATTAAGTTATTAAAGAGAACGCAAATGAGGGGAATTGGCAGCATGAAGAAGGTTTTCTCCTGTGTGTGGCTAGAAGACACAGGAATGTTAAAGGGTAAAGTCTCTCCAGTTCAGAGGGAGTGTGCTTACATGAGGCATTTTCCTTTCTTGACTGTGCATCATGTAGATCTTGGGAGCATTAGTGAGAGTTAAATCTGTGCAACCAAAAATGTAACACACAGGTGTAGCTTTAAACCTGTTGTTATCTTATTAAGATAATGCACTACCTTCCTATCTGGTCCTGTCTGTGAAAGTACTGTCTGCAAACTGCTGGATTACTGGTACAGTAGGTTAGCACTTTCTGTCTACTGAAATAAAATCCTTTGGGGCCTTTTCTTGGTCCCCAAAAAGGTGCTCCACACTTAATTAAAATTATGAAGTTCAACTTGAGTCTTTCAAAACATTGTACCTATTGTTAGTTCTGTGATGATGATAAGTTCCTTAAGGCCGTGTGTGACCATAATAAGCTGGTGCCATAGTTTTTTCACTGAGACAAAAATAGCAAAGTGATTTAAAATCCTAGATATTATTTTTTTTGGTGTTGCAGCCTGTAACTTTCCATGTTAAGAATACGAACCACTCCAGCTTTTAGGGGGACCCTGCCCCTTTTTTCTCACCTCTCTCAGTAGGTCCAAACAGAGATGGAAGCATCCAAAGCCTGTCAGAAGACAGTAATGCAGCAGACTATCTCCCTGCATCTGTGGCATGAGTGACTGAAAAAGCTGTGTTTGTCACCTCAGTTAGTGTGACTATCCAGATGCTTGACTTCAAGAGAGCAAATAATGGCTCAGACTTTCTAAAATCCAACATATGCCACAATTCTGTCTCCCTATACAGCCAGTTGTATCCCATGGTAGACCTCCATGGCAGCCTGGATGTGACCATTCCCAGTATCGCAATGGGTGAAATGCCTTTATTGGCAGCCAGCTGTTCCTCACTGTAAGACACAAATGTCAGAGGCTGTACTGTAATACTTCACAGTGTCTTCTGTCACCAAGCAGAAGGCGCATGGGTCCCTGATGTTTGTTTGGATCCGGTCCCCTGGAAGTGGTAACATCTGACAGTGGTCCCAAAGGATTGCAGCAGAGGTTTGTTGGAGTATCTTACATTTTGGCCACTCCTCTGTCTACCTTGGTAATTCAAACTCTGCTAGGCTGTGCTGAGGACATGAGGAGAGAAGAGATGATGGCTGGCAGCCCTTGCCTTCCTGAGGACTTTTTCTCCTGCACCAACACCCAGCCCAGGAGACCCTCTCCCAAGGAAGGGCATTGATCTCTGCTCCATTTTGTCAAGCGAGCAAAGCTACACAAGGTGCAAAACAAGGGTGGGACTTGCATTTTTCTCCACCAGGGCCTCCTGTACATATTTATGACTTATGTCTCTGCTCTGGCTTTCTCACACTTATCTGCAAGAGAATTTGAGCAACAATCTAACTTCTGGAGTTCAGACAGTTTTCCTAGGATTGTTACTTGCATCTCAAATTACGCACTTGGTTGACAGTGTTTGTAACCAAGAAAGGAGGTTTGGGGTGACAGGGACAGATCACTGAGGGTACGCCACAGCATTTTGGGATGGTGTCTTTGGTTGAGCTGCAGACACATGAAAAAAAATCTTATCTAGGTTCTTTCATGTGTATGTAGAGAAATCTTCACAAAACACTTAAATACCTTTAAAACTTTCTATTTTGGCTTTATGTTATGCACAGCAAGCTCACTACCCTGGACTTCAGGAGAGCAGTCTTTGGCCTCTTTAGAGACCTGCTTGGTAGAGTACCATGGGATAAAGCCCTGGAGGGAAGAGGTGCCCAATAAAGCTAGTTGATATTCAGGGATCACCTCCTCCATGCTCAGGAGCAGTGCATCCCAACAAAGAGGAAGTCAGGCCAAAAAAGCCAGTAGACCTGCATGGGTGCACGGGGAGATCCTGGATAAACTCAAACATAAAAAGGAAGCCTGCAGAGGGTGGAAGCAAGGACGGGTGACCTGGGAGGAATACAGGGAAATTGTCTAAGCAGCCAGAGATCAGGTTAGGAAAGCTGAAGCCCTGATAGAATTAAATCTGGCCAGGGATATCAAGAGCAACAGCAAAAGCTCCTATAGGTATGTCGGTGATAAAAGGAAGGCTAGGGAAAATGTGGGTCCTCTCTGGAAGGAAACGGGAGACCTGGTTATTCAAGATGTGGAGAAGGCTGAGGTACATGATGACTTTTTGCCTCAGCCTTCACCAGCAAGTGCTCAAGCCACACCGCCCAAGTCAGAAGGCAAAGGCAGAGACGGGGAGAATGAAAAACCACGCAGTGTAGGAGAAGATCAGGTTCACAGCCATCTAAGGAACCTGAAGGTGTACAAGTCTATGAGACCCGATGAGATCCATCCAAGGGTTCTGAGGGAACTGGAGGGTGAAGATACTAAGCCACTGTCCATCATATTTGAAAAGACATGGCAGTTCAGTGAAGTTCCCACTGTCTGGAAAAGGGGAAACATAACCCCTATTTTTAAAAGGGAACAAAAGGAGGACCTGGGCAATTGCCATTCAGTCTTGCCTCTGAGCCCAGCAAGATCATGGAGCAGACCTTCCTGGAAACTATGCTAAGGTACATAGAAAATAAGGTGATTGGTGACAGCCAGCAACAGTCATTGGAAGCATGGCTAGGAGTTAATTTACTAGAATCAAGTTGTTCATTTCTGGCTGAAACTGTTGCCCAGAAGTCTGTGTAAATGTCTGTAGCAAACAGAGAACTGTCCTTCTGTACATGTGGTTTTGTACTTCTTTCAGCTAATTCAATGATTGAAATACTAAATCTAGCACTCAGACAGTTTTTAGATTTATGACAGTCCCTGAAGGACTTTGACTTACAGTTATTCATATAAGTAGTTTTTAAAATTTATGACAGAAATAATAACTCTGTGATAATAGTTGTGCTATTGCTTATTTAGAGCACAGAGTGTGAGAACAAAAAAATGAGAAGCTGGAAATTCCCGAGGCAAAGCTTTGGCTCAGTGCTCTGCTGTCCCTCACAGGGCGTGGAAGCCAGAGACATTTCAGAGACTTTAGACAATTTTCAGAATTTTCAGAGTTGTAAAACCAAAGTGAAATTTGGCCCAGAGCAGAGACTAGTATATTTAACTGTATTTTAGATGCTCTGCTTAACTCTTTCCACTTAATTATTGTTTTCTGCTATTCAGGGATGTGCACGTGCACTGTGGAAATGTTTATCAAGTCACCTCTGTCCCACACCACATCCTCACAGGATGACGTTGATCTTTAGCAGTTTGATCTGCCCCTCTCGCTGCTCTGTTGTCATCTGTGGTATTGCCCAGAGCGCACTCTGTATCTTGAGAGGTTACAGCAGATCTCAGGGGTCTAGGCAGTAATGAGGGCATCCTGAAAAAATGAGAACGGGCAGCTGGAGACGAGCAGAGTCATCTCAGTGAACCGCCTGATGTGTTGCCCTACCTTCTTTCCCTCTCCAGCCATCACATCCACCAAGCTTTAAGAAGGAAACCTGCCAACAGCACTGTTTAATAAAAATTGATATCAGGGATGATTTAGATTTGTTGTTGTTGTTGTTTTTCATACTTGCAATCTGTGTTTTCCGTGTTCTATGATTATCTATTAGAAGTGTGATGTCTTCCAGTACGTAGGAATGGAGAGACAGGCATAAAGCAAAAATGGACAAACAGTATTTCCTCAGGAGAAGTGGGAAATGAAAACCAGGTCTCTTTTGCACTTGTCCTTGGGGAGAACAGAAAGAAGAGTCTTTCCTTAGGCTGAGGTCATGTTGTCACTGAAAAAATGTAAAAGTTAAATTTTTTTTATCTTAAGGACTAAAAAGATAACTTTGGTGTAAACCTGTGACACCAAAGGGCTTTCTTGTAAAGGGAAAGGCTGCTGTAATCAATGTTTTTTGTTTTAATTTGTGACTAAGACAATCTTTGTTCAAATAGACAAACTGTGACCTGAAGGAAAGCCCTTCTGTAGTGGGGGCAGAAAATGTCTTTAAAGTAGTGTCTTTCTAACATTCATGTCTTTATAAGAGGAGGGTTAGTGATGTAATCAGGTGTGAGCAAGACGAATGGTTTTTGGATATGATTGAGATGATGGCTTTGCTTTGTTGTTGGGGTTTTTTTTGTTGATTTTTGTTTTGTTTTATTCAAAATCAACAACCAAGAATCTCCAGTTTAAATCTTACAAATCTTAAAAATCCTTATAACTTTGAAGTTGGTGAACATGCGCAAAGCTGATACTTTCCATTTCAGCGAGGCACACCAGGGCAGTTGTTGTGTTGGATTAATGCTGTTTCACGGGTCATTAATGGCCTGTGGAGCTGGTGCTGCCTTGCCATCACCCTGAGACATGGCAGTGCTCCCAAGCAGAGCTTGTGGCACCCCTCACTGCTGAGTGACGTGTCCCTGCTGCTGCTGTCCCAGCCCAGCCTGTCCTCAGGAAGGGACTTGCATGCACCTGGGAAACACACAGGGCTGGTTTTAGAATGGGGATGGGGTTAAGCTGGTAGGATTGTACAAAAACCATGGAGGACTGCAGCTATTCAAGAATATTGGAGCAAACCTGCATTAATCTCGAGCGCATGCCATTGCTGCCTGTGCCCACTTCTGTTGGTGGCTGCAGGGGCTGGAGTCTGGACAAGGAGCTGCGTGGTGCCTTCCCACCCGTGTCCTCACAGGGAAGGGCACTGGGCAGCAGAGAGCGAGCATCAGCTGTTCTGCCATAGAGGTAGGAGCCTATAAACACTGATTATCAGCCTCAGGCTTACTGCAGCGAGTGCTGTCATTAAAAGCTCAATTGCAACCCCTAAGGTAATACAAGTGACTCAAAAAATACTTGACTTCAGAGGGAAACTTTTAGACCTTTTAATAAGCAAAATAGCTAGTGCTTGTTTGTATGCACTGAAATTATGTGGGGATTTTTTCTTGCTCTTTAAGGTTAATACACTGTGATCATGTCGTAAGAGCATGTCTGCTAAGTGTTCCTAGCAAGACTTCCTGAAATGCTGCCAGAAGACCTGGAGAGCTGCATACCTTGCTTTTAACACAGAGCGACAGCCTTGCATCACACATTGTGCCACTGCATAGCCAGGACTGTAAATACCGAATTTCAATTATCAAGTATATTTATAATTCATTAATAGGAGGTAGACAAATAGACAGGGCTGCCTTTGCAGGGCAAGAAAGGTAAATGGAAGACGATGTGGAGATAATAGATACTGGAGTAGAATGTGTGGAATTTTTCTTACCTCCATTTTGCCTTGCTGCAGATATTTTGCTTGGACTCTCAAAGTTGTTCCAGGAAGAGAGGCTGGAAATAGGACAAATGTACATCCACCACAAATGTTCAGAATTCTGAAACTGAGCTTTAAGTACCATGTGAACTGCTGAACACAAAACCAGCCCTAATGTTTTGTTACATTCTGTAGCAAATGTTTCTTGAGTTATTTAACAGTATTCATTTAAACTTTGGATATATTGAATAAAATACTTCTTGACCATGTCCTTTCCAGTTGTTCTTGAATATATAAGTTTAATTGACTTCATGATAAATACTTCAGGAACTGCATTTCAATTTCGGTGGTATGATAGATGATATGTCATTGATTTAATAACATAAAACCATGTTTAAGTAATGAACTTTTCACAGTCTTTCTCTTGTAAACATATAATCATCTTCTTCCACAGCACTTTTTCAGGCTAAATTAAAAGTAGCATGTGAGAAACGTAATATATGTGTGATATATTACATACTCAGCTGTAACTTGAGTCTAGATAGCAGAGTACACTATTGCCTAACCATCAAGCTGGCTTCAGAGGAGTAATCAGCTATAAAAAAATGATGAGTACCTAATTTTGTAACATTAGAGATAATTATTATAACTGGGGATGCTTTTAACCTAAAGGTGAATAAACGGCACCTGTGCAATGTATATGCCCATACTTTGAAATATCAGTTTAAATGAAAGATGTAGTGGGAGACAGAAATTGGAAATTCTCAGTTTGTTCATAACATCCTTTTATTCTTGTGGATGTGTCTTTGGCCACTTATGATGAAAATGGCACTTAATACAACGTACTAGTTATGTACTAGGCTTAGTAGCAGATGCGTGTAAGTGTGCTCCTAAATGTGGTGGTTCTTCAACTGTCTGGACCAGGGCTTGGCCAGGAGGCTCCTTGACCCCCACCAGTCCCCGCTCCTGGGCATTGGGAGGGCCTGAGGGAGCTTAAAAAACAACCAGGTCCACTGACTTATTTTACTCACTGTGTGTCATGCACTGTAGTTGGGAACATAATTCATGAGTGGGAACGGGGTATTTTTGAATGAAAAAGTTTTATGTCATTTTAAAAAGTCAAAAAAAATCAAGGGCATGAGATACCTAGGTTCCTAGTGGAAGCTGGACATCCCGTTGCATACTGTGAAGGCAGCTGCTTATAAAATGATCTTCAGAAGCATTACTTAGTCTTTTCTTCACATCTGAAGTTTTTCCCCAAATGGAAAAAAAACAACCCAAAACAAAAAAAAAAAAAGACTTTTGGCTTCGTCAGTGTCTTTCATCTGGGGATTTCAGAGGTGTTTGTATTATCCATTAAGTAAGTTTCTGAATGTTTCATAATTTATGTGGAATATGGAAAGATTATTTCAGTTGCTGCTCAGATGCATTTGCTTTCTGTGTGCTGTAACAAGTCAGGCGAGCTGAGCAGAGCAGAGATCCAGAGCAAGGCTGATGTCCTCCATGGTGGGCAGTCCATGCAGGCAGGGTGAAAGGGAAGGTCTCCAGTTCCTAACACCAGGCAAAGTTCAGCAGTTAGAGGCTGTGAGGAGACCTCCCCATCGCTGCTTCTGCAGACAACAGAACTGATCTTGGCTATTTTCTACTGATCAGGCATTTGGGGTCTGATTTCCAGCAGTGGTATGCTGAGGACACCCACTGCTCCAGCAGCTGGAAAGCTAATGGGAGATAATGTTGCTCACTTTTCTAAAAAATAGGGCTCAATTTTTCACCTGATTGAGTCACTGTATGTCAAAGGCAGTTTATTTTATCTGGAGGAAAAAGTCAGAAGGATTTCTGCTGGAGCACATTCGTAGGTTCACGCAATTACAGGGTCAGAAATAACATGAAATGACTTTAACCATCAACTTCTGTTTCAATTTTAGTTTGTAAAAATGAATAGAATCAACCGAACCTCCCTTCTTTTATAGTTTCTAGGACAGCTGGAAATCTCAGAAAGATCCAATGCCCAGCTATATATGCCGTATGTATAGTAGCATCTCCTAGGTACAAACATGTGGCAAAATGACTCTGGGTCTGTTTTCTGACAATTTCATCATCTTTGTGCCAGATAGAGAAATTTCATTTTACCTAGATGTCAGCAACAATCTGTTATTTTAATAAGTAAAAATACACAAAAAGTTGAAGAAAAGGAAATCAATAGTATAAACTATTCAGTGCCAATAATTTCAGTACATGTTGCTACTCCCCACTCCCGAGAGTTTAAGGAGGCACTTTTATAATTCAGGAATAAATTATCCACTATCAATGAAAACTAAATGCACTGGACAGCCAAGCTACAAGTGAAAATAGTGATTGCTATATGATCCATCCAATGTGCATTTAGAGATTCTGCTTTAAAAACAGGGTACAGATAGTATTGTTCTTCAAGGCCGACCTCAGAGAAAATTTGTTTTCATGCTTTTTCACAAAAACTTATTTAAGTCAAAGTCATTGCAATTACGTGTATGCCTGAAGTTAAGCATACTTCTAAATGCTTAGCTGAACAAGATGTTCAAAGCGTTTCAGTGTTCTTCAGGCCAAAGCACAGATATTTTACAAATGGGGAAAGAAAAGTGAAATGTTTGCTGGAGGCCAAGGAACCAGGCACCAGCAGGATTGGAAGGAACTGAATTCCCTGACTAGCTTCTTGACAGCTGGAGCATAATTTGAGAGCAATTTACATATTTAGATATAGGTGTAAGAAACTTCATGATTGTTGTATTTTATGGTTGTCTTTATTCTCTGGAAATGCTCTGTCTGAAAAATAGGAATTTTTTTAAAGCACAAGTGAACTATTACATGATAATTATTAGTAGTATAAAAATAAATAGAAATTTATGCATATTTTCTTGGTTTTGTCTTACAGTGTTGTCATTAACAAGTTTATAGCCTTAGCAATATGTTTCACAAAGCTGTCATTTAATTTTAGTGTGTGGTGTACAATTGCTTGTTGGTTTATCATCAAGTTTAAGACGGTATATTCCTGGAGCAAGGAGTACACTTTCTCCCAGAAAAATTAATTAATTGATTGTAAATGGCAAGAACAGTCACTGAGCTACTGTTTTATTATTCTGTTTTTAATTTTTGTTTTAATAATTAATTAAATAGGTACTGTAAGCTTCTCACACATTAATCTTTGACTGAAAAACAATTCTGAAAATAATTCCTTTGTTTAAGGAAAATTTATATACACGCTGACTTTTTAATAACAATTGAAGTGTGGAAACAATTGTTTACAGAGAGTGGGATGAACTTATTCTTATTTTGAACATTCTTATTTTGGGGGATATTTCCAATCCCCTTACAATTATACTCTTTATGTAATACTGTACTAGCATGAGAACAGGCTCAGCATGATGACAAACCAATGTCTTTGGACTGACGAGAATGACCCCCGGTTGTGGTTTCCTGGAAGTGGAGACCAGATAGAGTGCTGCTCATGCTGTTGAGCATTGGCCTTGTGGAGGTGTAGGTGATGGCACAAGATGCAAAGACGTGAGAGGCTCAGGCGCAGTGAAGCAATTATGTGTTCAATGCACACGTTAGCGCTAACGAAAGCCTCACAGGTATTTCCAGAGGAGAGTGTACCCTTTCTGCTCATAAACATCAAAGGATCTGTAGGGTTACTGATTAGGAACTGCAGCTTCTTTTACTTAAGGAACTCATGGATAATTAATGATTTTGCGTTCTGATTAGAAAATTAACATTGCTAATGCTGTTACTAGATAACAGAATTTTGGTATTATAAAAGCCTTTTGAAATGCAATTTGACAGAGCATGTATCAGATTAAATTGGATTGATTATGGGAGTTTTGAAGTTGTTGATTTCTTTGAGAGCTCTGTTAACGAAGCATTATATTGTAACAGAACCCATTAATAGCACTGTTCTACTTAGCTAACAGCCCATTACCCTCAATAGGTAATAAAGTACATACATGAGACACCATAGCAAGCAGAGCTGAGGAGGGTACTCCACTAAGTCCACTATAGATACAGTTCTAATTGTGCTGTGTTGTGGGGTCATCTTTTCACTGTCAACTTGGGCTGATAATACTGAGCCCCACAGACCGCTGTCAGGAAGCAAGACCATGGTTTTGTATTGTCTGTTAACACTGGTGGACTGTTGCAAGAATACCACATGACAGGATGGTGAAAGGAACTAATGAAAAGAACTAACATACTAGGACATGCACTGTGACCCTCTCAAAGTGACAATGAGATAATTGCCTGTGTGTGGTTTTCCTCAGGTTCTTTTAGGCATGGTACTTTTCTCCCTAGAGGCCAAAGCAACTGCATATTACTCTGGGGTACCATGCAAAAACACGAAAAATGTGCATTAAATATTAAAATGAGGAAGACAGCTTCAAAACTAGTAGTAACTAGAGACTTTGACTGCATACCAGAAGCTCTTTTCAATTCTTTTACAAACTTCCCTGCTCTGAATCCTGGCCAAAACCCTGTCATACTGTATATTCAAAACTTTGGAGAGCCATGGTGTCTGTTTTCTGAATGTTAGTGCAGCATCTGTGGAGTTCTTTGCCACCTTCCCATATGTTACTCTAATGGTCCTGTTGAAGACAGCGGGCAATGCTGAGGTAGAACTCAAGAATATCATCTGAAGTCCAATGGTGTGTAGATATGACAAAGAGTTATTTTTCATCTTCTGAGCTTTCTGATGATAGTGATGACGCAGGAAAGGCAACTGAAAACTGCACCTTCTGAAGTCAGAAAGATAGGTCAAAAAATAATAAAACCCATAGTGCTATCTGTTGTTACTTTTTGCAGTAAAATTGCCCTTAATGCAGATCTTTCCAAGTCTACAGTCACCTACTGTGGTTGTCTGGGTGCCCTGAAACAGAAGCAGCCTGCAGAGGTATAGGGAAATATATTATAGTACAGTTCTAGTTCTGTTGCCATCCTGGCATGCATGGTCTGCTTCCTTATGCTTAGGAGATAACACAACATTTTTATTTCATTCTGTGAGGAGATTTTTGGGGGTGGCAGGAAGATTAGAGATATGAGAAACTATGTACTTTTTTTGAGGTTTCTATTTATTTACTTGCCCCAAGCATCCCTGCATGATCTTGACTATAGAAGGCAAAACCTGGGCTCAATAGAGGTTAATAGGTCTGAGAGCAATAACCCAAGTAAACCTAAATGCACCTGTCAAAGCCTGATAAGAGCATAGTTCTTTCCGCTGCCCTTATTGAAAGAATCTGCATTTCAGTAGTTCTGGAATTATGTCAGCCCAATTTCCTCTCTATTTTATTACTTTTCAGTAACACAAAATTCTCAGGAGTGTCTGGTGCCTTGCAGCCTCGCTAAGCATAATTCAAATTATTTGCCACCAGAACTCCACTCACAGTCTAGAACATTAAAATTCTTCCTGCACTGCAGGGTGAAGGCAGTAGCATTATTTTATTTTTTTTAAATAAATCCCCAACAACAAAAAAAAGCAAGATACAGTATTGCAGACCTTTGATGTTAGAGTCCTCTTTCTGAGACTAATGTGGTTTTTTTTTAAATGAAAATGGCTTTACACAGATGTTATTATACTGAGTTCATTAGCATTCATCTGAATTTACATTGGCTCTTTTTTCTTATAGCAAGTTTTCTTTTTCAGTTTCGTTTTGAAATACAGTCTCCACACCCAAAGTTGGAGACTTGTGCAGCAGGACCGAGAATCAAGTAAAATTTTAGTTTCATCTAGAGAAAAATATGTCAAAAATAAATGAAAGCAGGCTTCTCAACCAGGAAGCCATTTGTTTTGCTCTAGTTAGGAAAAAAAATTAAAAAGAAAAAGTTAGTTTATTTTGAGGAGGGGCAAGTGAAACAGGGAGATGAAAAATGGCTAAAAGGAAAGGGCCAGCAGATGCTGGCAAGGGTGAAAAACCTGTTGTTAATGTAGTCTCTTTCAATCAAGATAATGAAAGAGATGAAAAATCAGATGGAAAGGATTTACATCCGTGAGTCAAATAGAAAGTACGAAAAGCAATTCCAGAGCACTGCACCATGAGAATAGTTGTGCAAGCTGGGCCAAACTCCATATAAGCACCATCCTGCCTGTAGCAGTTGCTACTGGAGAATATTTATAGAAAAAAAAAAGGCCTGTGCAGGGTGAAAATTCTTCTGTGACCTGTGCAACTTCTGGCAGAGTGTAGATATTTCTGCAGCCAATATGTGTATCCGTGCCATGGTAACTTATTCCATCACTTTATCTATTATGACTTTGCCAAATCCTTTTCTGAATCTGTGTATCCACCTGAAATCCACAGCATCCTGGGGTGGGAAGGAGGCCAAAGGGACATCATATTCATGACCTTCAGTGTCTTTCCTTCTTTGAGTTATGAAGTGAATGAGACAAAGACAAATCTTCAGCTATTGGCAGTTGCTTTTCCAGGATTTATGCAGAAGGCTGCATCAAGCTGACTGATTAAACTAGGCAAAATGTTTCCTCCAAAATATCGTTTAAGCAAACATACAGATCTGTCGATATTGAGACATTTCATTAACCCTTTTAGGTTTTGTGAGTAGCTTGGTCTCTGCCTGTCTGTCTTTCCTCTTCTTTTTAGGAATCATTATATTCAACTTAGATATACTTAAATACCAATTTCCAGTTTTATTATTTGATATTTTTGTTTTGAAATCTATTTTTAGTTCATTGTAGAACTCTGAAATTTAAAACTGACTCAAACTCAGAAGATTTTTTTACCTTCAGATATGTTTCTAACTGCTTCATTGTCAAAAAAAAGGTTTATCTCCACAGAAGATGTTGATTTTATTTTCAGAATTGCAAGCAAACCGAAAAATAAGTTATTCAGACAGTTTTCCTCTTACATCTTCAGAAGTCACATAAAGTTTAATTTTATTTCAGAAGTCTCAGATAACTACATTTATATATTTATAGTACTCATTGGTGTACTTCAGTCTTAAAAATAATCAAAATATGTATGGCATTGGTACATGGCATGGAATAATCCAAGCATTGCACTACAAGACTGGGTCATACCAAATTCCCAGAAATATAAGGTAAACTGTCAAAAATTATTCTCTTTACCCAGCTATGAAGTTGCTACATTACTCTCTATTTCCGTATGATTTTTGTGACTGCTCGGTCAATCAAAATACAAATGAACAACGAGCTCTTGAAGATACTCTAGATTTGTCAGAGTCCTTTGAAGAGGCGAGATTTGATTAAAAATAAGATCAAAATGTCAGAGTAAAATTGTCCATAATATCTATGACTTCTTTTCCTGTAACCACTGTACTAAAATTTTGAAACACAGGAAGTGCTTGAAGACTTGCTTTTGGAAACTGTGCTTTTATGATAAGTAAGCCCAGAACCATTTTGAAGGCTATCACAATGTCTGTATGAATGATCAAAAAATGCAAATGATTTAATAAGTGGGCATGGTGGTTTATGTTATGTCCGTGAAGCAAGACAGCACAGCCAGTAGGGACAGCGCTGAGATGTGGAAGTCTGACGCTGTAATGTTACAGGTAACTGTTCTCTGCCAGAGTTAATAGAACTCTGCTTTCCTTGAGAAAATGTAGAAATCACTTTGCTTGCTTTAATCTCAACTTCATATGCTACTTAATAGAGAGCAAGAAACAATCCTTATGACAGACGGTGTCATTAGATCATTTAGATTTTATTTTCCCTATATGTTATTCCACTCTGTATTTTATCACCATCTTCCTAATTAGGAAGATACCCATGATAGGTGAGAAAATTGCTTGGATACTGAGGGCCTTTTGTTGTTGTGTTTTTTTTCAAAGAAGCAGAAAGCAACTAGAATGTTCATATGTTTAACAGTCTTTTATTTTGTAAAAGCCATTTAAAAAAAAAAACAACCCACCTTTTTTATGCCATACCAAATGATAAGATGGGGAGAGAACTTCTGCTAATGTAAATCGGTACAAAGACAGAGCTCTGTCTTAAGTTTTAAAAGTGATACAGGTCATATAAGAAAATCTACTAGAACAGGCAGTTTTGACTCCCCTTTTCCCTTTTTTCCCCCTACAGAGCAAACACATGTTCCTCAATGGAATTTTAGTTTGCATAATTATATGTGGTAATATGTGAAATAAAGGTATTGGATAACTATTGCAGACTACAAATACACAACAGAGCACTAACGTCCTTTCCTCATTACCACCTGGGATATTTCAAAAGAAAAGCAAGATTTTTTTTTTCCCAGTTGAACAGGCTTCTGGTTGTGCAGACAGTGGATGAGACTGATTTTACATCAACATTCTCAATAAACTTAGGCAGATGTATTAGTAATCTTGCTCCAGCCTATGTGCTGACAAGCAGTGCATGAGTAATGAAGAGGTCTTTCCAATGTGACCCTACTGCAGAGAACTAATGAACAGAGACGTGCATTATTAGTTGATAGTACATACCAGAATTAGAACAAAGAAATGCAATTTAAGGTGCTGCTTGCATATATAATATTCTAGCCACTTTACTTTAGGAAAGAGTAAAGAAATGGGACTTCTGTGCTGGACCTGTGTAGCTGACGTTTTCCTTGTTTTTTAAAGAATTCATGCTCTTTCAAGAAAAATGTAGAAGGCTTCAAGAAATTATTGTTCCTAGCTTTACAGTCAAAAAAGCAGACTATATCACCTATAGAAATATTTCCATTTAAATTGCAGTATGGCTGAACATACAAAGGCTTAAAAAATGAACAGTCATGTTCAGTTAAAGGTAATGAACATTTTACCTAGAAATGCAAATGCTTTTTTGTTTCAGCTTTTGTCATCCACTGCTACCTCAGAATAGTCAAACAAACAAACTCTTTTCTGTCTTCTTCTCTAATGTATGCTAGCAGACCTTATATTTTGCTTCCTTTTGTGTGAGTTGGTGATTATGGTCAACAACACTTAATATGATGAAATCCATTTTTGCATAGTTTAGACAGCAAAATAACCCTTCTTGTGTTTTTTTTTTTTTTTGCAATCAGTTCCATAGCAGGAGAGGAAAAAAAAAGATATTATGGGATAGAATTTCAGCTCAGGAACACTGCGATCCATACGTGGTCATTCCAGTAAGATGACAGTCATGGAAAGTTGTCACAGATCCATTGATTCAGGTCATAATGGCACATTGCTCCAGTTTGGCAGTACTGACATGGGTGTTTGTATTGCTAACACTACACACAGCCACGCACCGGGACAGAGGCAGATACTCACCACCCAATGCAGGCACAATCTTTTCCTGTGGCACAGTGGCTGATGAGATGAATTTTCCACTCCTGCAAACTTCCAGCTGAGTGTGCACAGGTTTTTGCTAGATGGTCACCAGGAGAATAGGTGAGAAAAGAGGGGGGTGATGAGCTGCTTGTTGGAGGTAGTGTGTGGCAGGGAAAGAATTGGTGCCGTGTTCGCTTAAGCAGCCTTTGGCCCTTAGAGCCTCTCAACTTGTAAATTAAAGATAAATGAGAATGAAGGATGGCGCTTAGCGCTCTTCTGAATTGTCATCTTCATTCTGAACCTTCCTTTACCTCAGAACAACTGGAAGTTTTGGGGCAGTTCAGTAAACCTTTCTGGCATAAATTTCCAATGTTGATTGTTTCACTTCCCAAAGGTTCTTTCGAAGAACTAACACAAATTCCTTTCTGTAAAGACTGGCTTGTTAATTCACTTAATCACCAAAAAAAGTCTTTCCATGCTACTGTGTTACTGTTTTAGTGTTTTATCATTTTCCACACGTTACAATGTTTCATTAAGCTGCTTCAAACAAGTAATATTAAAATAATTTCATAAATTGAAAATCTTTTTCATTATTATTGAATAATATGTGCTACTATATTCCAGTGAGGCTAGTGCTAAGGAAAGAATATATTATCTGTGTGTTGAGGTGTCTCTCAATTTATGGAAGGACTTATGTGGTTGCCTGTATTTTTACAGGGTTTGATTTGATGGTTCAAGAGATAACTTCCAGATATTTCTGTGTTTTCCTCAGATTTTTAGAGGAATTTGTGATTTAAAACACTGCGGTGAAGAGAATAGACAATATGTGGAAAAGCCATCTAACCCAGACAAACTGGATACCTTTTTTCACAGTTTGGCAATGACTCTTCTGGGTAACGTCCCTCTTTGTGTATTGGAGATCAGCTGAATCAGTGTCCTGAGTGATGGACCTTTATTTGCAAAAGTAATGTCATTTTAGTACTTCTATGTTGTAGGGTTTTGCAAAGTGAATATATAAATTTTAGAGCAGGGAAATGCAAGAGACTTACTTTTGTTTCTTTTCATGTTTTTACACTAGATATTTTAGAATATGAGTCTCTTGTGTCTGTGTATTTTGTAGATTCCTCTAGAACAAAAATCCTTATGAATTACAGCAACACGTGCACATACACATCTATGTGTACAGATGTGGGCATGCATGTATTGCATGTTACGTTTAAGTTCCCCAGTTGTCAGTTCTTTGGCAAGTTTGACACTTTTAGTGAAGTCACTGTAAATACTCTGGGAAAAATAAGGACTCTTAAGGTTAATAAAGGCGGTGTGCAAGGTGTGCTTCTTTTGTTCATGTCTACAAAGTTTGACATATTTATGGGAACGTTTATACAGACCAAAGTAGCCAGGCATGAATCTTCTCTGGTGATAAACCATTTACTGTCTGCCAGGAAGATGTGCTAGGACTCATGTGGAGAGCTGTGGGACTGTGCCCTCACCAGTTCTGGGCACTGGAGGAAATAATCAGCAGTCTGATCCAGACTGCAAAGATAGAATAGAAGAAAGAAAGAAGTAGTCCCATTGGTCTGAATGGTGTCTACCTTTCAGATGCACAGCCTTACCCCTCGGGAAGGTATTCTCCACATCAGAAGTGTGGATGGAGATTAAAAGAATATTCCAAGTCTTCCCATCTCATAGCAGAGTGAGGATTAAGGAGCCTGTGGGAAATGAAAGACCTTGGCTGTTGTTTGTGATAGGAAATTTTTATTCTAGGAAGGGTCATGTTATCGCCAGTGGTTGGCTTTGAGATGTGCAATACTCTGGATCCGTCACAGGATGAAGCCACACTCCGCACGTACTTTCTGGACCTTTAATCCTGGGTGTTATTCAACAACCATCCACCTCACTGCAAGAAGGGGCCGGACTAGGGCAATCCCACTGCCTATTTCCTACATACATACATATTTTCCTTACTTTCAATTCATTATGTTTTAACACACATATATCTGATGTACTCCTGGACACGTCCCCTGGACACACAGGTTTTCTGCAGCTTTGAAAGCCCTTGGCTTCTGGATGTTCTCTGCTTGGACCCCATAACGTAGCTACTAAGAGCAGTGAAGGTTTCTCTCTGTCTGGAAAAGCCAGCTTTTGACTAAGCAAAACTGATGGAAAAACCTTAAGGCTTTCTTGGTGGGAAATGTAGTGTACCTGTCACTGCGACCCTGCCCAGGTACCCACTCCTGCCTGTAGCAGCTGAGCAAGTTGTCAGTCCTACTGTCTTTAATTGAACTATTAATGAGCTTAAAGTAATTCAGGGTCATGAAATATGTATGTAAAACCTATGTTTTCACAGTAGAAAAATGATGCAAATGTATTTTGTTTTCTAAACAATTCCTTGTGTTCTAGTATAACAGGCAGTTTGTATAGTTTTTGTTGCGTGATTGTGATATGTGATTTACTATATAAATATTTTGACAATAATCTGAACAAGTGATGTCTTTAATTAGTAAGTATTGTTTTAAAAGAGCAAGTAAAATATTAACTAAAACTGTAATATCTTATATTTTCATTTTACTGACTGATAAAAATTGACAGTGTTTTTTAGACTGTTATGAATGGATATTTGTGTTTGCTGACTGTCCACAGGCAGTTTCAACCATCAGAGTGATCTAGTATCCCACATGCTGAGTTTCATGTAATTTAACATTATACTTCATGATTTTTGTACAATGGGCATTAAAGCTTTACCTTCTGTTTTGTTAGAGTCACAGTGGTTGTGCACTGAGGATTTGTCATGCCTGATGAATCAAAGAATAGGTTCTCATGTACAGGGACCAGTGTCCACCAGTACACTCCACATTAAACCATGAAAGGCATACTTAATCATATCGATTAGATGAGTATAGTTAGAAATTTAGAGAAAGATACTCAAGTTGAATAAAAACTCACAGGAAAAAAAAGCACTGAAGAAGTGCAGTGCTGAACTGCAAACATCATACCTGGTAAATGCCTCTCAGATCCCGATGTTGGTGGGAGAGTCAGGGAAAGGGCATATGGTGGAGCCACGTGTCTGCCTGTGTCCCTGCCAGCACAGCCCAGCTCTGTGCTGGCATACCCTGCGAGTGCAGTGGCTGTGGGGTCTGTGGGCTCCAAACTGCAGTAGAGTCACTGCTAAGCACTGCTAGAAATTAGGAGAATTATTCTGTAACTCATACAGGGCCTTTCTAGAAAGCAGTTGTCATACGATATTAAAGATACTGCACCTTTTGACTAAAACCTTTAAAATATACATCACAGTGTCTGTAGACTATAACATTAACAAGCTTGTACTATGCCAGGTTGACTGACAAGATAATATATATTTAAATAAAAAATTACTGTGGGACTCCACCAGATTTCTCTGGAATTCAAGCAGCAATTAAACATTACTCAGTGTTCTTTGTACCACAAATTAATGAAGAGCTAATCAGTGAGGAAGCTTACAGCCAGAAAATACCATTTACGTGAGGTGATCATTAATAGGAAGTCAATATTTACTGCACTGTAAATACGCAGTCTTTTCATTTTTAAAAAGTCGCATACAGGGCTGTGGTACACGTCATTTCTCTACAGTGATGACTACTGTACTGAAAACAACTATCAAATAATATACTGCCAAATGCTATTAGTACTTGTGCTTGCCATAGAAATTAGAAAAGCTTACATACAGTTCTTAAATGAGGGCAGCATAAGTAGCTCTGGGCAATAATTCAGACTGTCCAATCATGTCAGTTTTACAAGAGGACCATGACTAACAATAGCTCTCTAGTACCAGGAATAGTGAGAGCAGCTGGGGATGGGATGCTGGATGTGGAAATTCAGGTTATGGGTTATCTCAGTGCTGCTACCTGAGGTGGAAGCATCTTGCTTTTTATAGCACTAAATGTAGATGAAGGACCCTGGTGGAGCCTAGGCAATGTCAGGGAGGTCAGTGTAATTCTTAAGAATAAAAAGGTGAATATGCATACAAGTGTTTCTTGCATGTAATGATATAATTGCAACGTCTCAGACCTTGTGGACTTCTGTAAGGAATCTGTTACTTCAGGATGCTGGGTTGGGTTTGCAATGTGAAGTAAAGGCTGTATATGGCAGTGTTAACCTGCACAGGTGGCAGTAAGCATGGTGTTGCCACTGAATAATGCCAGGAATTCACTGTTGAAGAAAAATCATACCTCAAAATTCAAATGATAAATTGATGATGAAGCATAAAATTATCTTAAGTGAATAAAATAATAAGTGACAATATTTAAGAAAAAAACCCCAACATATATTCCTATCAATATACTGGAACAGAGACAAAGTCTCACTAACATAAAGTATGAAGAAACTTTTTTATTCAGTTCCAAGGTGGAATTGCTTGACAGCTTGTTTCCTCAGTTCAGTAAAACGCATAGTGGACTTGACAAAGGATAACTGAAATAAATCACTGTCTAAACCTAATTTCATTATAGGATTGGACTGATAACCCTGTACTTAAGGTTTCACTGCCAGATTCAGACTCATAAAGTATTGTTATAGCCAAGTAATAACACTGAAATGCCAGTCATGTTTTTATTCAGGCAGTGTTCAAAGAAGTTAACAGACAGATTCATTAACAATATAATATTATAATTAGTATAAAATGTATATAATTAGTATAAAATTTGAATTAATACTGGTACTGTTTAAACCAGATGGAAGTCAAAATGTGATCTGTGAATTCAGGGCTATAGCGAGGGTTTGAGTGTTGCTGCTGAATTGGAATAAGAAGTGTATTTCAGCATCAACAAATTTGCATTTTATATGATTAGCTGTGAGACAGATTTTTTTAAAGTAGCATAATGTGTATGTACTTCATATGCACCAATCACAGTAAGTTTTTTTGTGCTAGGGGTTTCTAGAAAAGGGAGATATTTTTCTAGATACTTCATTTTTGACAAGAGAGTTTTTGAACAATGCATATTTTTTTCAAAGGATTTATGTGGATTGTTTTGAAAAATGAGCAAAATTTAAATCTTCAACTGAAACTGATGTTTTTTACTTTGGATTAAGAAAATTTTATGCTTGTATTTTCATATTTTCGAGCTGAAAAATTGAAATTTATACTGTTACCTGCTTTAAAATATTATTTTAAAGACAGAAGGGAAAGGAAATGGATGTTTCTCCACTAACAAAGCAAAACTTTCTTCTAAAAAATTTTGCAAAAATACCTGCCACTTCTCACCTACTTTACCGAGTATGTTTCCTAATAGGAGAAGCACATTAAGGTAGCACAGCTAGACTCTGACAACTTTCTCTGTATCAGTCTCATAAGGGTGAATATTTTTTTGTGGCAAGGGAAGGTAATCGTATTTGCCATTAAAAAAAAAATCCATGTTCAGTCTGGAGAAACAAATGCATTATCAGAGAAAATGCCTGTGTGAGTTGGGTAAAACCAACATTCTATTAAAGTTACTTTGCCTTTTGAAATTTCTATTATATATGCTCTATAGAGAGATGGTCTCACGTACCTGGGCACATCATTCAACAATACGCCTAAGCTTTTCAGTGTTTTTTGTCCTCCTCTGTATATTGAATAGAATTGATGTTGTATTATTTGGTGTTAGGAAACTATCATTATTTAGTTACAGAAACTCCAGTGATAATATTAAAAATGGAATATTATCCCCTCAGGAGAATACATTATGAAAGTAACACTAGGCTGTAGTTTTAGAGGAATGATACAAACCAGGTGACCTTTGTGTCCACCATTGATTTGATTTAATCTAATTAAAAGCCAAATGAAATGGTCTCTGATGAAATGCAGATGAGCAAGAACTCATTTTTTGGCTTCATAGTTCTTTGTCAGCAATGGCTTGCTTAGCAGATAGGAGTGTTATGAAATCTTTTAAATACCTGACGTGCTCCCTGGTTCCTGGTAGGAGCCACTTACAATGTGGTTGCAGACGCCAGCCCCAAGGCTTGCCAGAGTGGGCTGTCTGGCTGCGGTGCAAGCCAGAAATGTACTTTCCCGACTGAAGTCCTAAAATATCCTGATGTACCGTCTTGGCATGTCACCTCAGATCCTCATCAGGCAGTACTGCTTTTCGTTGCTATACATAGACATGAAGGACAAACTTCTGCACTGCTTTGTACAACGTGGTATAAAGCACTGTCAGAGCCACATCAGTGGTATGTAACTCTTTCTAATATCAGTTTGGTTTGGGGTTTTTTTGGCCAAATGTGAGTGCCTGTAGGAAGTGCAAGGCAGGGAGTATCAGCTTGAGTTTCTGGTTTGGAGACCAGATGGGAGCTTAGGTTCTTACTGTTTTGGCAGGGAAAATCTGAGCTGGTGCTGGTGTAGGTGTTTGATAATTATTTATAGGATGATTAGTTATCTTTATTGCAATAGAAGCTACATGTCATCAACTCTTCTTTTGCATGCAGCAGGCAAGATTGTTTTGTGGGGGTTTTGTGGGGACGATGCTTTGATTTATTTTGCTAGATCCCAGTAGATTCTTGGGAGCTAAAGGATTAATCCTTAAAAATCAAACCTATGTGGTATTGAGCTAGAAGGCCTGTCCTGTCATACTGAGATTTCTCGGGTTTTTGTACTGTGTTTGTGAGTATGGCTGAAACTATACCTGGTAGCTCTTGGTTTGTATGTACTTTGGAGTTTTGGTAGCGTGGATACACTGTGTAAATCATTATCCTAAAAAAACAGTAACGTACGTAAAGAGGTTTTACTTCTGCATCATCTGGCTGTCTTGTGTATTTTTCTTTTTTGGACAGTAAGGTACTGAAACCATCACATAGATTTATGACTTACTTGGAGGACCTAGAGCAGCTCAACAAGTTTTTTTATGTGCCCATTCACCATCTATTTTAAGTGGGTTTGGTAAGTACTTTTTATACCTGAGTCAGTGTATAAATCCCTGAATATTTTTCATGCATAAATTCTGTTTTGAAAGTATAACATTTATCATGCATTCAACTTTTCAGTCAAACAGAAGTGTAATGTTAATATTGAGTGATTTAGTATAAAAATATTGAATACTGAGTATATAGAATATTGAATTTAGAATATGGAGTATACAGAAAAGTAGATATCTGAAAGATGCTTATGTGAGTCATCAAAGGAGATTTAGACTACAAGGTGTCATATCGTGAGTGTGTCACACTGATTTTCTAGTTCAGTTATTCACTATCAAAAAGTCAGTCCGATGGAAGCATTTCATTTCAACAAGTCACAGATTGTGGTTGCCATGTGGACTGTATATTATTATTGTCTGTGTTTGTAATTTGAAGGTGGTAACATCTAAGACACACTATGCTAGGCACTGGAGCAGCATAAGGATGCCAGTCCCTGCACAAGGAGAGCTGTAATCTAAGACATGAGATGATTGCTGTAGAGGTTAGGAGTCAAAAAAGAAAGAATAAATCAGCAGTGTTCACGTGGGCAGGTATTGGTAAGGTAGTAGTGGTACCAAACTGTATAATGTTTATGGATGCAACAGTCATACCAATATGAGAAAGGAAGAAAATAGATACTTTAGCCTAAAATTTCAACTGCAGGTGTCTAATATCAAGGATTTAAATTAATAGCTTGGGAGATGTGAGAATCTCTTACCCTTCCCACTGTAGTTAACTGGTGTAGAGGCCTTAGGGCAGCTCTCACAATGAGGCTTGACTTCATGAATTCACATTTGGAGGTGTTGGCCTTTATATCCTCCTCATATGTAGGTGTGTTTCTTAGTAGTTTTCATCCAACAAATTCTTGTAAAGGTTGTTTAGTTACTACATAATGATAATTCTAGCAATTTCTTATGGTTCTAAGAGTACAGTAGGAAGGAAGAGCAGGATGAATGAAACCATGGAGGAGAGACCTGTATATATCCATAAATAGATATTAAACACCTCAGTTTTACCAGGACCATGAATATGTTAAACCCTACACAAAGATCTGCAACATAGTCTGTAATTCTCTTCCTATTAAAGGACAAAACCCTAACTTCTACGAACTGAGCTGAAGAGTGGCTTTCTGGTATTTCTGATGTGGTAGTGCTCAGAACTTGATACTTACAAGGATGAAAACTTGGAGGTGGCCCAGTCTTTGGAAGGATGCACTGGGAATTGCCCTTCTGCACCTGTGGAGAAGGAAAATTAAGACAGACATCAATATTCTTGGATATAAATTGCTTTCAATACTGTTAGCAAAGCTGCACCCTTCTGATTTTCTTTATGTCCCTTTCTGCCTCTCCACACAGCTTTCTTTCATGCTTTTATTAATTATTAATTAGATTGTAATGTACTCTATTAAATTACAGGAAACATCCCTATGATTTTATGCTTTGAGCTTTGTAAAACCAGTAAGGAAATACATTAAAACACCAGTACAGATGTAGTGTAGTTATACTCACTTCTGCTATGTAAGTCTGTGCTGAATTTGTCTCATTGTCATAAAACCTCTAGAAAATTGACGTTTTTTCCACATATGCGATACTAAACAATAGAATCATTACAAAATGGAAGCACTTGTTCTTTCTGCCTTCTTACTTAGGTGAATCACCTTTGGAGAGTGTAAAATATCTCAGTAATTGAAAGATAAATGTGAACAGAATTAAAAACTGAAAAACTGCTAGAAACATCTTATTTTCAAAGTAGCTTTATGGCTTGCATGTGTAGATGCTGACTGCGTGGTAGGATTGTTCTGGAAGCTCCTTAGGTGATTTCTTATGCTGTGCCTGCAGTTTGTGCCAGCTGCAATGACTGTGTCTGAGACATTGAACATAGAGGTGTTTCCTCCTTCTAAGATCTGGCTGTATATTCCACCTGTGCCTCCGTACTCCAACACAAACTTATTTGTGAAATTGTATTTAGTTGTGTGTTCCTGAATTTAGTTAATTTCTAACCATAATTTCAGATAGGGCAAAGGCGGATAGATAGATAAAACTCACACTAGATAAATAGTGAGATACTGAATGGTGTAAACGTGCTGAGATATTTGCATATTCCTTAGCAAGTCTTTGCTAACAACAGCGTATTGCAAGGTAAATGAGCTAGTTAATAGTGCAGTGGAACAAGACTTTTGAAGACTTGTAATTCAGTAGAGCATAGGAATAGACACTCTTCCAGAGTACCTTCTGTGTACCATACTTTATCCCATGCCAGTACCCTGAAGTCATCTCAGCCTCCTGCTGCCTTGTCTGGATTATGTGCTTCCTTGTGTCGTTTTCCCCACAGGACAGTGCTTCCTTCTGTATTCCCTTGCTTGGCAATTTGAAAATTTTGAGTTATTTGCAGAGGTCCTTCATTTCATACCTCCACTCTGTTTTTATGTCCTCTGAGCTCTGCTGTCCTCTTCATCTGCATCACTAGATCTTCACCTTCATGAGTAGCTTTATGCAGTGCTTGTGGTGTAAAGACATTCTGGCAAATCCTCAGGCTTGCAGGTTTGGCATTCTGTAACTTTTATATCTGGAGAAGATATTTCTATGAAGGCAGGTGCAGGAGTGTTCCCCATACTCAGTTCACAACTTATTTTGGGAAGTGCCCTTAGAGAATAAAAGAATCTACTGTTTACCTTTGTTGTGGAACGGTTATGGTTTTATCCATTGTTGATTTGCCATGAAACCTATTCTCATTTGAAGCATAAGTGCATATTATTTACTTAAACAGTTACAATATCCCTTCTGTCATATATACAGATTACTAAAAATGTTAGTTCAATTTTTCATTACTTATTCTTTGTGCAGCTGCTAAAGCAAAAGCTTTGTCATAACACTGCCTACACAAGTTTCTGACAGAGAAGAGAACTAGTAACAGGTGTCGTTAAGATGCTAAAAAAATCTGGTGTCCATTTTGGACTGCATTAATTATAAACTCTAAATCCTGTACACAGACCTCACTTTGTGAGCTCAGTTCCACACCCTTCCATGTAGGTATTTTCACTTGTAGACAGCTTTTTTTCTTTTCTTTTTTCCTTATTTTTAGTGTTACTGTAATGTGTGTGCAATCTAAAATAAAAAAAAATGACATCTTGCACTCAAGCTGAGCATAATACAGAATCAGGGACGAATAGTTCTTCAACAGAAATACTATTGAGTTGCATTATAACCTGCATGACATTAGTGAGCATATGAATTGATCTGATTACTTTTTCTCCCATTTGTCACCAGATGAATCACCACATTTATATAGCACCAGTCACTGTCTTATATTTACTTTATATTATCCAGTGTGAAGTAAACAGCACTGAGTAAACAGCAGAACAGTTCAATACCCTGTACTGATTTATGAACACATGCATTACAGCAATGAAATCAGTGGCAATTACAGTGTAAAAAAAAAAAAAAAAAAAAAAAAAGTCATTTTTGTGTACACCAGGAAACCTGAAATTTTATCAACTGGCTTGGAGTAAATGTGCAGTGAAGCCCTTTCCCATGAGCGGATTTTAGTATCTAATTAACAGTGCCATTTCTTGCTCTGATTTGGACTTCTAACCTGAATGAAATAGTAGGTGTGCTACAGACTTGCTCGAGGGAGCGAAGTCTGCTCTAGTCAGCAGTTCACCTGCATGACCTTTACATTTCCCTGATGGAGTGTGCAGGGTCTGTTTCCTCTCTTACCTTCTGTAAGGAGGGAGGTGTAGAGTATCTCCTGCTTAGCATGCACACTCTTAACTACTCTTAATCCTTTTGGGAGTTACACTGTGGTATCAAAGTAAGTATATACTTTTAATCTCTAAAGCAGCCCTCTAAGAGGTAACTGGAATTTATAGGTCTTATCAATTTGCAGCAGTGCAGGTGAATAAAAAGAGTCTTTAAAATAAAGCAATTGCTGACTCAGCCTAGATAGAGGCTTGGGAGTAAAACTGAAAATTCAGCACTGCTAGTCTCTCCTTATCTGTCAGCTGATTGAAAGTATTACCCTTTTCCTGCTAATCCTCAGAGTCTGGTGTAATGTAAAGAATTGGGGATATGGGTGTCTAAATAACAAGAGAACACTAGTGTTTGGAGACCCTTTAAAGGGTAGCTCCTCAGGGTATCCTCCCACAGCTGACATGGAGAAACTCAAAATATTAAGGTTTACTTTACATCTGAAAGCTAACAAAACTGTTTGAGTAAATTCAGTAGAGCTCACTGAAATGGAGACAGTTCAGCTACATTTCCTTTGCTATCAAAAAGTGGTAGGAGCACCTGTACTTGATCAGTTTTGTATTTTGATTACTTGAGACAAGTAAGGTTTGATAGTCATCATAATTTGAATAATGGCTATCCAGATAGCTCACTGCCAATACATGTTGAATAACAGTATCGTTGTGTAACGAGTTTTATGTAATATGCTATTGTCAGATGATAGATAATAGAAATGCAAGTTTGTTGTGTGGTACTGGGATGAGCACATTTTGAATCCACATTTGAGGGCAAACCTTAATTAAATGAAAGATCACCTCAACCCACAAATAATTATGTTGCCATTCCAGTTGTCCAAATGTCTCAAATGTCTGCTTAATGTTTGTAAATATGTTGAAAAATAAATTCTGACATACAGCTTAAGAATAAACAGCAAAGTTGAAGATACTGTTCTGGCTGATAATTTAAAATCCACATACATTCAGACAGGTATGTTTATTTCCTTAGGTACGGGCAATATGATGAGGAATAAGAAAAGGTACAGTGGAATAAGAGGGCTGCTACATAGAAAATAAAGATTATTTCATACAGTTAATAAAAAGGAGCAATGGTGTCTTGAAAAGCTGAAAACATTCAGTCAGGGTCCTGATATTTAATACATTTCTAATATCTGTTTGATTAATTATTGTTTTGCCAATTACTAGGCCCAGTACAAAAGGCAGAGCCAGCAGCAGAACAACAATCCAGTAAGTTCTATTTCACGTAAAGGAGTCAGAATATAGGGGATTGCCAGGGGTACAAACAAGCTAGATAGATCACAAATAATAGATATCAACCCCAGTGACCCCAGGAATGACATAGTATCACTCATAATAGATGGAACAAGCAGAGACATAAGGTAACCCACAGAGAAAATGGGAGACAACCAAGACAATAAGGTGGTTACATATGATAGAAGTAACCCCATGTTGCCTCCCCACAAAGCCCGCGTTTGTACGTGCCAGACCTGATTGCGATCCAGTTGCATGAAGAGTCAGGAGGTCCTTCCCCAACATGAAAACTCTGTGAAGTGCATCCATGTCACAGATAGACTCTCCAACCCTTCCTGCAAGTGAGCCCAGCTTTTATCCCCAAAACAGGACACCTGGCACTCATTTACCCAATGCAGGGCACCTGGGGCTTGTTTACCCAAGGGCTTTCCCTACAAGGTTGGCTGCACCTTGGAGGAAAGCCAAAAGGCAAACTCATCCCCTCCTTTTGAAGGGCTGTGGGAACCATCCATATGTCAACTTTAATTCAGGGCTTGGGTTTCAGACCCCAGCACTTCAATTATTTCTAGAAAATAATGGCCTTATAGTTGTGTCACATAGTATTTTTTTCTTTCTGGTTGTCTAAAGCCATTCCGGGTGTTGGATATTACATAGAGTACTTTAAGAACCTGAAGCTTGTTCTTACTTAGTTGTCAGACAAGGGGTTTTAAGGTACCATTCACAAGTGCTACTTCTTGGAAAAAACAAACTACATTCCATTTTGTATGACCATATTGCAGCCAACTTCTTATTTTTAAAATGATAAATAACACTGAATGTTATAATTTAAGGATGCAGATATTGAAGTATTTCTGGTTTTTATTCTCATAATACATTACACATTGCTTTGAATAAAATGTACACCTACCTACTAAATACCTGCTTCACCATGTAGAATGCAAGAAATAGGTACTATGAACAGAATTGCATAAAGTAAATACTGCCTGTAATTGTAGATATGGAGGCATTTTGAAATTGCAAATGCAATGAAAAAAAAAAAAAATCAAATAAAAAACCTCTGTGCTTGCAGATACTTATGGAGGAACTTCCTGGATCATTAAATGTCTCTTTTCATTCATAATATGGAAGTGTAGCAAGATGCACCTGGTATTTCTGATGACAGAAATCACACTCAATTTTTTCAGCTTCCTGAAGTTTAACATATCCGTGATCCAAATAACAGCTTTTACAACAAAAAGCTTTATGGGTTTATTCTGAAGGCTGATGACATGAGACAAAATATCAGAACAATTAAGTGTATGCATAAATCCATATAACAACGGGTGGGGGAAAGTCTTTAAAAATCTTTGTGAACCTGGGACATGTTTTGATTGCTGTTCTATGGAGAGAAGATACATTTTTAAGAACTCATGATATCTATAGTTAAGTTACAAAGAAGATGACATTACACAAAATGAAGAAATGTAAATCTGAAATTTATGTTCATGACTTCAAAGTCTAGAGATCTATATTTCATCTCAGAAGTGAAACAAAAGCTGGCCCTAAATCAGCTGTTATTCATTATAATTTACATACATATGTAATTAGAGATGAATGAAATGGTAGAAAAATACGATACTTTACAGTCTTTTTTTAAATTGTCTGCAAACTTTTTGTGTCTTAATTTACAGTTGATGTCCTTCAAGGACTGGAAATTGCAAAGCAGATCTTGGCATGGGTCCAGAGACTTTACCAGAACACTGCTCATGTGTAGGATTGGGAAGATTTGGCCTCAGATTGGTGTTAAGTGAATTCCCCAGCAAAGTCAGCTGTCCTCTTCTGGAGCTAGGTTCTGATGTTTTTAATGCTGGTAACCCAGCCTCATGTTAGAGCCCAAGACTGCTGTCATACGACTCAGTGCATGGGTGACTGCTGCCTTCCCTATTTCCCTGACCTTTTCCTTGTTTGAGTATGGATTCAACCATGTTAGATTGAAATGCCTTCACTGTTGATTTAAGATTGGGGCGTTGAGTTTAGGAAGTACTCGTGGGCTCCATTTAGTTTGCTTTGCTGTTGTCATGGTGATCTCCAACATGGAGGTGGTAAAAAATGGCCTGAGGTAATAACATTTGCAGCTCTTCCAGATGCCTGCAAAGTAAATACATGTCTGTGATCTTAGATTGTAGAATGTAGTTTTTTAATAAGTGGTGAATTTCAGTCCCTAAAATAAATGTAAATTTTAAAAAATGAACCCTTTGAATTGTGTATTATTTAAGTCTATAGGATCATGTTTTAATTCCAGTGTAGTTAATAGTATAGAATGTAACTGCATGTTTATGCTTTGAGAGTGTATATATCAGTTCTTAGCTTTCCCCAGGCAGACTCTAAGATCCTGTAATCCTCCCCGGTCCAGCAATAGAGGCAGTCTTGTAAACATGAGATTCTTCTCTGTAAAACTGTCCTTGAGAAATAAATCTATGCAATTAGCCTCCTATCACTTCATTCAGCACTTACTCCTGCAAATATAATGTTTCACTCTTGAATGGGTCTAATTTAGATTAATTCTTCAGATCAGGGCTGTAATTTCTCTGTCCGTTTACATCTGTGGGGCTATTATTACATCTGTGATGTCATATTATTGACCTAAATCATAACTGACCAGATGCTTTTTTGTCCAATAAGGTTTTGTGAGGTTGTCTTGATTACAAGGTGAATGGAATGGGGAGAAAATTGCTGGAGGGGCTGCAGAGCTTTTTTCAATCTTTGCATTTTCTGAGGTGCTATGTGAAGAAACTGTGAAGGATAACGGAATCACGTCCAAGGCCTCTGGTTTCTTTTGCAATGCCTTAAAGGAGTGTGAAGAAAATGGACTATTTCCCAGTCTCTTCTGTTTGAGAGCCATGCTCAAAGGCTCTGTGAAGAAAGTTCTGTTGGTACCCAGGTACCAAGACAATAGGGGACTCTTCCAGCAGGCACCAGATTTTCTTTGTGCCAACTTATGTTGCTACCTAGGCACAGGAAGTGAATCAAGAATGGGCATAGCCAATGAGATGACTTGTGATGATGTCCATTGGGATCTGGGGTCATATCTGTCACTGTACATTGCACTGCCTTATCTCTGCAGCTCAGAAAAGTCTCCTCTTGCAGCTCAGAATAAACCTTTCTTTAGGTGATGTTTCTGTCTTTATTTGACCCTTCTTACATGACTTCACTCTTCTTAAGATATGAAATGTTCCTTCAGCACTGAAGAAGACCTGCAAGTGTATCTATCACTGGCCTCAATTCTGACTGTGGGAATGCAGCCGGCTGGTTGCTGCAGAGCTGTCCCAGCAGTTAAATCTGTATCTGTGAAAGCTCATGTTTCATTTCTCTATACATTTCTCTATTCACATCTCCAAACTTGGAAACTGAATCTTAGCGTCATATGAGTGTGTGATCACAGTTTTGTACGTTGGACCTGAAAACTTGGGGCAATTCTGGACTAGGCTTTTCATCTTGGAAAAGCAGCATCTGTCTTATGGCATGGCTTAGTGTGGTTCCTGTCTATAATGCTCACACAGCCAGTAAAGCTGAAACAAGTTCTAGTTAGTGATCACTGAGTAGAAGATTTATATACAGAACTTAGTGTACCAGCAAGATTAAGTAGGTTTTAGCTATACTTGTGCATATATGTAAGTGATGTAATATTTTACCATTTGATCTGTGAACTGAGCCAACTTGTATCAGTGTAAGAAGTTATATGGGAGGATGCCACACAGCTGCTGTCATAGGATTTGAACGTAAGATAGAGGCCCTCAGCATGCCTGGTGTTTGCATGGGAAAGATGGAGGTTTGGTGCATGCAGTGTGTGGGACTTTATGGCAGGAGATGTTCCTGAGACTGTCCTGAGAGATTTCCCATAGCACGTGTGTCTGGAGCTGGACAGATATCCTATGAGCCAGTGTTCGTATACATAGCTCAGAGAGGTAAAAAGTTAATGGAAGTGTTTTAGGATAATGCAAAGGGAAATAGATTTAATTAAGGCATATAGCTCTGAGTGCCTTACGAGCGTCTAAATTCGTTTCTGAGAACAGCACTAAGCAGAGTTTTGGAATTTCATTTGATTGAGAGAGCTGTAACAGCATCTGTGGACTTCTATGACTTGAACTCACTCAGGAGGACTTGAGGGCAAAGTCAGACAGTTGTTCAGTGTGCATTTATAAGCTCAGTTTCAGTGTGGTCTTAAAATAAAGTTGTAGATGCACTTAACCGTATATCAGTGCCTCTGTGGGAAGTATATGGGGTGGCTGAAGTCTGTCATCTGACAAAATATTATTTTTCTGCAGAGCCTTCCTGGACAAAGGATTGTATTTGAATAATCTGCTGCCATTTTGTTCTTGCTTTTCCTTGGTATGAAAATCAGGAGGAGGAGGAAGCTACATTTTTAATTGTCCCAAACAAAATTGAAGCATTAGCCAAGTTAACCACTTATTTCATGTTGCTTTTCCACTGTTTTTTGTAACTGCTTTGCTTTCCACTATTTTTTTTTAACTTGGTAATTATAAAATAAGTATTATTGATGATGGCTTTAAAACAGGAATCTATAATAATTTGTTTAGCATCACTTGATTTTTCTTTAAGATGCCTTAAGCTGCTGTAAAAATTATTTATATGTCACAAAATTTCCTGCCTTATTAGTTAAAGGAAAATATTTCCCTACAGATATTTTCACATGTAATGCTATTTCCCATATTTCACAAGCTGTTTGCAGTTTAAACTTATCATATTTGCCTCTCCATCACTGAGGCTTTTTAGAATTACCTTAGAGATCTAGATCTTATTTGGATATTTATAGCATGATTAGATTTGATGTATCATACTTTGTTTATCTCAGTTAATGCCTAAAGGCTTGATTCTGATCTGAGATCTGCAGAGGCGTAGCACCAAATTTGGAATAAACTCTGTACCGGAGATGCTAATAGCAGTCTCTGTCGAAAACGGTTATTCTGCTCTCTCCTGTCTCCTAAAATGTGTTAGACTGGAAAGATTTGTATTTTATTTAGAATGAGATAATGTCAGGAAGTGGAGCCAATCTGCAGGCTTTTAGTCTTTTGCCCTGATACTCTCCATATATATTATCATATAGCTAACATATGAATACATTTTATTTACTGGAATAAGTATGATTTTGAAACTTCAAATATACTCTGCCACAAAGAAACCTGATCACCTATACTTTTGCTGTGTATTTTTTTCTTTATTTTTAATAATGCAGAGATCCAAATATAAAATTCAGCATTCCTGGAAAGTCATTCTGGACTGATTATGCTCACCAGAGAACTTTATTCTCATGAATCAATGAATTAATTATCACACAGAATCTTTAGTTTATCCCAAGTAAATGAAAAACTATTTTTGATTATCTTTCTTCATGTGCATTCTCCAAGGATTTGACTGCCATGAATTCACATCTTTCTTTGCTTTAAAAAAATTTGGTGTGGTCATTCCACTCTATAGATACTCCCCATAGCACTACAGCTGGTGGTGTAGTATTAGAAAGTGTATTGCAATATGTATTGGCTGGCAATGCATCAATTCTTACTGCTGGGTTATTTGTGTTTGGAGCTCACTGAATGACAATATGGAAATTGTTATGTTTCCTTGTCTTGCATGTGCTGGCAAAACTCTGTCAGCATCCTCTCCCCAGACACATATTTTCATCAAGGCATTTGGTAACGTGCTAATATCTGTCATCAAGCTGGTTTACCATGTCAGTCATGAAGGCTGGTCGTACTTGAAAGCAGGAACATTGGCTTTCAGTGGTTTGCCCACATTGAGTGAAAGGCATGGGGAACCTTCCTGTCTTCAGCTCTGAGAACAGAACATATAACAGGAAAACTCTGTGTAGGTTCATGTGTGTACTGCCTTTGATTGCAACCCTGAAATAAATTTGCCAGAAAATTAGAGCTGGTACTTCAGCTCAGAGCTGGGCTGCCCTGTACTCTGGGCAGGCTTTGCCCATCCCTAATGTAGGTGTCACGTAATGCAAACTATAGACTATATATATAGACTATAAGCTATATTCCAGTTGTGAGGAAATGTATTTCAGCTTCCTAATCGTGTGTTTGTGGCATTTGAACCCTGATTAGAGAAAATTAAATTCAATGGCCCTAGTCAGACTTTGTAACTGCTATCACTTTTGTGAAAGAGGCCCTTTTAAAAACGTGTAAGACTCCCAAAACGTTTCTGTATTTGCAGTCTCTTTGAAGACATGTAATGCATTTCTGGATTTCCTGAACAAGATAAAGTAGGAGAGAGGTATTTTTGAATTAACTGTTTTAACAGTTTGAAAATTTTCAATTGTGTTTTGAAGGTTATTTGTAATGTTATGTTTTTACGAAAAAGCAATATGCTAAATTAAAGTTTTCTGACATGCAATGCAAGTTTGGGCTACACTTAAACAGAACAATACACATAAAATATTCTGCAATTCTCATAAAAATACAGGCACACAAACTGATTTTTCTGGTCTAATCTTTAGATGCAGAATGCTGATTTAGTATTCATAAGGCAGAAGGTAATTTCTTGCTTTTTGAGTTAACGCATATTGTAGAAAAAAAATGGATAGTGCTGAAAATTACTGTTTCTATAGGATTTCATTTTGTATTGGACTGTTTGTGCGGTTTCAGAGAAATATTGCTTTATTAAGAAAAGACAAGCGAATATCCTTTACTCATTATCCAGAGGTTCTGCATAAACTAATTAGTTGTGTGTTGTTTCTCAGATATTTAAATTATAGTATACAAATAAATTTTAATTGCTAATTATTTATACAAAAGTTATTTATTTCATTATTACAGAATGTTGATATTATGGAATATTATTAATGTGGTATTTTAGACAAGAGTAGGGCAATCATTATTGTTACTATTAGTATTCCAGTATTATCCAAAATTTACTGAGCCCTTTAAAAATAGAGGACAGCCCAGCCTGCATCTTAAAAAATGCATAAAGCAGCAAGAACAGATGTAATATGCAGAGAGTCAGGTTGATGCTAGGCAAATGTCTCATTATTTACAGCTTTGTTCCTGTCTTAGTCTGAATTTAACACATTTGTAGTATTTAAGCTGTTGCTTTCTACACGGATCCATCTAAGTCAGGAGCGACCAACCTGTGGCTCTTGAGTAGCCTACACGTAGCCCCCTGCCAGGGCTGTATGTAGAACCACGGTGAGGCTGCCCATCAGAGGCATCACTGGATAAATAAACTCCATAGCTGTGGAAAGCTAGTGGATACCAGCCAGGCACCCCATGGCCATGCTCACACCCAGCCCTGGCTGGTCTGGGGTGGGAAATGCTCCCGTGTCATCCTTGGGGTATGAACTACTTGTGAGCTTTGCACTTGCTTCCCTGCTTCACTGCCTCCTAGGCCCATGCAGAGATGTGTTGTCTTCTGCTTTCACCTTCATGAAGCTCCAGATACGTTGCATGTAGCGTCAGGATAGGTTGCCCAGGGCAGTGGTGGAGTCCCCATCCCTGGAGGTGTTTAAGAAATGTGTAGATGAGGTGCTGAGGGACATGGTGTAGTGGTGAACTGGCAGTGTTTGGTAAATCATTGGACTTGATGATCTTAGAGGTCTCTTCCAACCAAGGCTGTTCAGTGATTCTGTAATTCTAACCTTTTTTCTCCAACAATTCTGGCAAGACGAATATGGGCTTCATGCTTGTTCTGCCTCCACGTGTGTCTGAGAGCTGCCACAGGAAAGAAGAGTGCCTCCAGGAGACACATGGCAGGGAGTGGGGAGCTTTTCCAAACATTTCGGAGTGGGTGATCCCATTGGAGGGCATATCTATGAGAAATGTAACAGATGAGGTATGAATAATGCCTTCATCACTATTTGCTTTGCTTTCGATTTGCTGCAGTTGGAGATCTCAGAAGTAAGGCTGGTGAGAGCTCAGAGGTGAGGCTGTGATGAGAAGAAGCAAGGGAGACTCTGTCAGAGATGACTATTATATGGACCAGAAAGGAACGACTGTGATTTCTGTCAGGACAGTGTGCAGACATCTCTGTGATTTGGGTAAAGATGCATTGGAAGGACAAAGAAAAAACATCTTAGATGCACTGTGAGAAAAAAGTAGTACGTATGAGACATGACTTGTGCAGGTGAGGTAGGTGAGGAAGAGAGGGTCATAATTATGTTGGGCTATGTCAGAACTGCATAAAGCAGCGGAAGGGATCCTAGAGGAAACAAAAGAGCTCCGTTTTGCCATGTTGGGTTTGAGCAGATACTGCTAAGTTATGAGTTAGGTTGATTTATAGAATTGGATAAATGGAGACAGACCGTCACTGAAGCAGATATTCTTTGAGTCACCTATATAAAACTATTACCTAACAGTATTTGAACAAGTGAAGTTGCCAAAAAAATGAGAAAAAAGCAGCTTCAATAGAAGAAATTTGAGAAAAAATCATGCAAGGCTTGGGTGTTGCGGCAGAGAGTGAATCAGTAAATATGGGTAGACAGCTGCATTTGAGCCAAAAAAAATAGTACAACCATTTTCACTGTTTTCCAGTTTCTCAGGTGATGGTAAATTAACATAGGTCAGTTGGTTTGAATTTACAACAGCTGAAAATCGGACCTTCAATATTGAAACAGGATGACATATGTAAAATGGACAGAGAGACCCAATAAATAACTTATTTGACCTTTATATATTATTTATAAAGAGCTATGCATGCAAAGTGCTGAGCACCTTTCATTTTCCAAACCAGCCTGCAGGAGCTACTCATAAAAGCATTACTTCAGTCTAGCAACAAAGGAAGCCAGGTTAATCAGAGGATTTACCTCAGTCAGTAGGATATGGTGTGTTCTGTTTCCTTTTGACATGAGCCAGCTTTGTAGTCATACCCAAGAAAAGTTTTTAAATAAATCAATGTAAAAATTAACTGTGCTGTATGGAACTGGTGGCAAAATAATATAAGAAAATAAGAACAACTGAAGTCCTCTACTAGAGATTAATTTAAATATGATTTATGTTTAAGACTTCGTCTGTAAGATTAAAGAAAAAAACCCACATCTGTAAGGCAGATGAACCTGAAGTTCTGGTTTGTGCAAAGGTATTAACTGAGATTAGACCATCTAGGAAACTTATTGTAGGTCAAGCAATTATGTATATAAGTTACCACATTCACACCAAAGAGCAACAGGAAATGTAACTGTAGCAGTTGTGTAATTTCTCACAGGAAAAGGGTTTACAGTCACAGTCAGTTTTTGCAGGATTCAACACAGGGTCATTTATGCATAGGTTCCCCAAAGCCTATGGGCTGAATGCTGCAAACTGTACCAGAAGCGTTCACTCTAGCATGTGTTATTTTAAATGTAGTTTTGGAAACAAGAAAGACATTCATAGTTTTTAGGCCATTCTTTCTCTGAAAGTACAGTCCTTTTGCTGCAAATATATCTGCTTAACTTTGTCAGATTTCATTAGGCTGACCTTTTGTTACAACTAAAAAAACAAAGACAAAAAATTATATTAAAAAAAATCTTTTAAAAGTTCATCAAACTTTGAATAAATCTATTTAGATAAAGCAAGTAATATAATGTAGCCTATGCTGTGGGGGTGCTTAGACAAGATCTAAATGTGTTTTCTTCTGATCTAAAAATCTGTCTGTCAAGATCATCATGGTAGGTTGGTTTATAACAAGGGCTCTTAGGTATTTTTGAATATATGTGGCATTGGCTGCATTAACAGTAGCACATCTGTTCAGTGGGCTAATGCAAATTTCTACTGGTGGAAGAAGGCAGTATTCAGCTGTAGACAGTATTTGGCCTTCTTGAGAGTGGCAGGACATTAATCGCTCTTGCTATAAGCTTTACTAATGCAGAAAATTGTCTATGATGTTGGGGATTACTTGGATTTCCTCTCAGAATTGTGTTTCTTGTACAAGTGACTTAAAGGTGTGCCTTTTTTCTCTCAAACATTAGATTTTTTTTTTTGTCTTCTTGGATTCTATGTCTACTGACATAACTCCGTGTAACTGCCTTACGAATCAGGAGGTTTTTTACAGTGCACAGATTGAATCTTCCGGTGTATATTCATGTAGATGTTTTTCCCCAGTTCACATAAGTTTCCCAGTGTTTAGTTTGCAGTTCAGTGTTTCTGAGGCAGCAGAGCTTCTGCCTCTGCTTATTGAAGCAATTCACCTACACCTTGCAGTGGTTGGATAGGTCCTTTGCATTCATCTGAAATCAAGCCTTACTTTCATTCTGTCCCACCTGATTGTACAGTTTGTGTAAGCCTAAGGATATTTCTGTCCTTCCATTGTATATGCAGATTAATGGCTGTTAGTTCTTCATCCTTTATAAATATTTTTCTGATTGCATACGCTTTGAAGAAGCAAATTTAAAATTATTTTTTCTTTGGGATTTTCTTTCTCCCCTCCCTTTTCTTCTATTTGTATTGTTTTTTTCTTAAAAATACATTAAAAAGAATCTCATAAAGAGTGAGGTGGGTTGACCTTGGCTAAGGGCCAAAGGCCTACTCTGTCACACTCCCCCTCAACGGGATGGAGGGACAAAACAGCATTTAAAAGTTTTGGTTGGGATAAGGAGAGGGAGATTGCTTCCCAGTTGCTGTTGTGGGCAAAGGAGACTTGACTTGGGGAAAACGAATTAAGTGCCTTAATTAATCAGGCTCAGCTGCACTCCTTGCCTCCTGAGTCCTTTCCCCCATCCTCAGCAGCACAGCCACCATCCTGTCCGCGGGGCTCAGCCGTGCCCTGGATAAGGCCATGGGGCGGCTGGAACTGGCTGTTTGCGGCACAGGGCAGCCCCTGCCAGCAGCTGGGCACCCACACCTCACACACAGAGACGTGTCAGTGGAAACATCCAAAGGAATGTTTAATTCCCAACTCCAGGTACATTTGCTCCGTTCTGTTTTCCAGCAGTTTTGGACTTCAGCTTTTTCCTGAATGGATGTGTGGGTGTGTGTATGAAAGCTCACTCTCTTTGTATAAATATAGTTTATATTTTTCAAATTATGCTATTTGATTCCTAAGGTGTTGCTGCTTCTTGCATAAGTTTCTCTTTTCCCCCTGGTTGTTCTCTCCATATTTCCAAACACAGTCAACTCTTATATAAGGTTTACTCTTCTGTATTTATCCAAATTACTGTCCACTTTTGATGGACCATTAGAGCTTCCCTATAGCTCTTAACAAGTATAAAGTATAAAAGGACTAGTCGGTGTCACTAGGCCCATTCAGTTCTTCCTCTCCTCATGTGCTAATGAACCTGGTTGATGCCCAAGTCCTTGCCTAAGCTCTACTGGAGCCTCTTTTAGACTTCTGGACAGCATTACCAATTCCAGCTTTCTTTTTGCTAGCTTGTCCATTGCCTTCAGGACTAAACTTGCTTTTCTTCTTGGGCTTCTTTCTTTGTTTTCCATGGGCAAGCTTGCTTTCTTCAGCCTCAGACATTTGGTTGTACACTGGCATAACTATACTACCTACTTCACATTTTGGACTTCTTTTAGATGAATATTTTTATCTAACAGTATTTGCAAAATATATCTGTATAACATTTATTATATATATTTTGTATATTACTGTATGTAATAAATTAACATTTCCTTTCCTTACACTTTAACCTCCATTATAAATGGTTTAACAGCATAAAATGTATTTCCCAGACTGTCTCACTGTGCTCTTGATTGAAAATTATAACTCATATGAGTTATCCTATATTTTGACGATTTCAACCTTTTCCTCTTTCATAGCCACAGATCGTTCAATTATTGGAGTCTTCTGTCAATGGGACAGGAAAATAGAAACGTTTAGACTCTGAAGCTGATTTTTTAGGGGAGCTAGTTAGACTTTCCTGGTCTGAGGAAAGTGCAACAATAAGTGATGCTACTGTATCTTTGTCTAGTCCATCTCTGGACAGCTTGTGAGCTGAACATACACTGAGCTGTGAATACCTGATTTCAGCTTAATGAAATATTATCTTCCAAAGTTTAAAAATATGATCACTTCAGCGATCTATTTAACAAGTTGTTCAAAACCTGAGTCACTGAAGCTTAATTGCAGAACAACTGGTATTTTGTGAAATCGAAGTCAACCATTACTGTCTTAAAAAAATTGTGACTTCATACTGTTGTCTGTTCAAAATTGCTGTATATTTTGATATGCTTATTTCAACTCTTTACAGCGATGAAGGTATACGTATTATTTATGATAACTGAATTTGAGGTGTATTTTCAGTTGCATAGCTCTCAAAGATAGACTGCTTAATTCATGTTGGTTTTTTTGAGTAGCAATAGTGTAAGTTATAGTCATACCACGTGTTCAAAAATCCTGTTTCTGCTTTGTTCATAGAGTTTGTTGTTATATCTATACAGCATTCTGTGAATACATTAATCATTGTAGATGTTATGAGGATCAAATAGTTGTATTAGATGGCATATGCTTAAATCTGTTATGAATAACTTGAGCTGGAAAATGAAAAAGACTGATTCCACTGTTCCTCCTCTCCTCTCCCCTGACTGGAGTGCTAGTAATGACCCTGGTCAAAAGGCCAGGAGAAATGCTGTGTTCCATCGTGGAAAATGTAGTCTGTCCAGAATGCTTTATCCCAAGTGAGAATGAAAAATTGACTGAAGGAGGAAATGAATAAGGATGGACATTTCTGGAACAAAATTTTCTGAGTCAGTTTAAAAAAGAATGAAATATTTTGATTTTATTTGAAATGTAAAAATTTGTTTTGATTTTACTGATTAAAAGATGGAAGATTTCTGGTAGTTGAAGTGGTTGGCAGAGACTTCTAATTTTATAGAAATTATGTTTTCCTGATAATATTCCTATTTAGGAGATGTCAGTAAAAGAGAGAGCTTTTTTGATCACACTGCACACTGTGACATTACCCTTGTGCCTCTTTTATTCAAATTAGAACCATTAGTTCTCATTAGATTTTTTTATTGTTTTGACATTATTTAGTCGTCCTTGTTTTTTGACATGTGGAAGCTAGTGAGATGAACAGACCAAAATTACAGAAAATAAGGTCAGTAAGTAATCATCTGTGCAATCAAAAAACCATCATGTTGTTTACAAAATCCAACCCAGACAAATGTCACAATTGCTAATAAATTTTTTCTCATGTTAAATATACAGAACAAAAATAATTATAGCAGATAATAACTTGAATGTGTATATATATGCACATGCCCATTTTTACCTCATTATGTGCTGCATTATTTTATATTTTGTCCCTATTTTATACCTAAAAATGTACATAATGTAGTAAATGTATTTTAAAGATGGTAGTCTCAGAGAAAAGAGAGAAGATATGTTGCCATTGTCTATGTGATGCAGTACATAAAATGGCACAAGGACAAAAATTGGATAAGAGAGGGCCCTCAGTATCAGAGACTGCTTAAGGCATATCTCACTAGCTGTTTGATTTCCTGATTGCTCAGCATTTTGCAGAAGATTGAAATTACACTAAAAGCAAACTTACATGTTTTGTACAAATTATTCACTATTTCTTTGCTGCAGGGCTATCACAGAAAACAACTTGCACTTTACTAGTCTTTCACAGAGGAACTTTTATAATCAAAGGCAATGATAACCTTCCTTCACCCACCCAGATGAGTGTAAATAGAAACACTGCGCTCAGTGCTAAACTATCAGTGTCAGACAGAACTTAAGCATCAGGAAGAATCTAAAGTGTCAGTGTGTTCCTCAGTAACAGTCAGTTCCTTTCTTTATGTCTAAGCAAAAGCATTCCTACCCATCACACACCTCATAGTGAAGCGGTCTGTGCTGGTGGAGTCTTATTCTTAGCGGAAATATCCAAGTCACCAAGGCAAGCAGCTCTGGTGCCAGCACGATCCACAGTGGAGTGCTGCAGCGCAGTGCACAGGGAGGCTTCCCAAATGGGGAACCTCAGGGGCAGCTGAGAGAGCTCCCAGGAGCCCACAGATCATGCCACAGCAGCTGAGAAGACCTGGGCAGGGGCAGCAGCAACAGAGGCCAATCCCCTCTACGCGTATAAAAGACGCCCTTAGGGAGCATTAGCAACCAGGAATGCTGCGAACAGGGCATGACGTGTCAGAAGGGGCATGGTATGATAGTTTGCGTGGCAAATTGCATGGAAGGGAGTGCAGGAAGAGCACTGAAGCTCTACCAGCTCAACCAGTGAGCCATGGTAGCCACTCAGCAGAAAGCCATGGCCTCTCTAAGCTCTGCACCCACCGCAAGTGATGAAGCTTCCCAGACAGAGCTCTGGTGGGAACATGCTGCCACCCTGGTGTCCAGCTGCAGGGTGTGCCCTGCTCTGATACCAGCAAAGGACGGCAGCAGTGAGCACACCTGTGGGAGGTGTGCCCAGGTGGAGGTAGGAACTCCCCTGCTTAGTGACAGAGCTCCAGGAGGAGGTGAGCAGGTTGAGGAGTATCAGGGAATGCAAGAGAGAGAGAGTCAACTGGAATCACATCCTACCTTCCTCGAAGCAGGCCCAACAGGCAGACAGGGTGCATGATATGAAGGATTCTGTCTCCTCTGTCTGCAGCGCTCAACACAGTGACTTAAGGGATAGCGAGCAATGGTGACAAATGCCTGCCCAGTGCAGCGGGCGTATCTCCCAGGTGCCCCTTGCGTAACCGGTGTGAGGCTTTGCAAGTGGAACTGAACAATAAAGAGGAAAATGGTTCATCTAGCTTGGAGGTATCAATGAGGTTAAGTTGGCCTATGTCCAGTACTATTCAATATATTCATCAATGACTTGGATGAGGGAATAGAGTGCTCTGTCAGCAAGTTTGCTGATGACACATAACTGGGAGGAGTGGCTGACACACCAGAAGGCTGTGCTGCCATTCAGAGAGACCTCGACAGGCTGGAGAGTTGGGCAAGGAGAAATTTAATGAAATTCAACAAGGGCAAGTGTAGAGTTTTGCATCTGGGTAAGAACAACCCCATGTGCCAGTATAAGTTGGGGACTGAGCTGTTGGAGAGCAGCGTAGGGGAAAGGGACCTGGGGGTCCTGGTGGACAGCAGGATGACCATGAGCCAGCAATGTGCCCTTGTGGCCAAGAAGGCCAATGGCATCCTGGGGTGCATCAGAAGGGGTGTAGTTAGTAGGTCGAGAGAGGTTCTCCTCCCCCTCTACTCTGCCCTGGTGAGGCCGCATCTGGAATATTGTGTCCAGTTCTGGGCCCCCCAGTTCAAGAAGGACAGGGAACTGCTTGAGAGAGTCCAGCGCAGTGCCATAAAGATGATGAAGGGAGTGGAACATCTCCCTTATGAGGAAAGGCTGAGGGAGCTGGGTCTCTTTAGCTTGGAGAAGAGGAGACTGAGGGGTGACCTCATTAATGTTTATAAATATGTAAAGGGTGAGTGTCATGAGGATGGAGCCAGACTCTTCTCAGCGACATCCAATGATAGGACAAGGGGCAATGGGTGCAAGCTGGAACATAGGAGGTTCCGCATAAATGTGAGGAAGAACTTCTTCACAGTGAGGGTGACAGAACACTGGCACAGGCTGCCCAGAGAGATTGTGGAGCCTCCTTCTCTGGAGACATTCAAAACCCGCCTGGATGCGTTCCTGTGTGACCTGATCTAGGTATTCCGACACCAAGTTAATCAGGGGTGTTGATCTGCTTGAGGCTAGGAAGGCTCTGCAGAGGGATCTGGACAGGCTGGAGCGATGGGCTGAGGACAATTGTGTAAGGTTCAATAAGTCCATGTGCCAGGTCCTGCACTTGGGTCACAACAACCCCATGCAACGCTACAGGCTTGGGGAAGAGTGGCTGGAAAGCTGCCTGGCAGAAAAGGACTTGGGGGTGCTGGTTGACAGCCGGCTGAACATGAGCCACCAGTGTGCCCAGGTGGCCAAGAAGGCCAATGGCATCCTGGTCTGTATGAGAAATGGTGTGACCAGCAGGAGCAGGGAGGTGACTGTTCCCTTGTACTCAGCTCTGGTGAGGCTGCACCTTGAATACTGTGTTCAGTTTTGGGCCCCTCAGTACAAGAAGGACATTGAATTGCTGGAGTGTGTCCAAAGAAGGGCAACGAAGGTGGTGAAGGGTCTGGAGCACAAGTCTGATGAGGAACAGCTGAGGGATCTCAGGCTGTTCAGTCTGGAGAAGAGGAGACTGAGAGGAGACCTTAATCGCTCTCTACAACTACCTGAAAGGAGGTTGTAGTGAGGTGGAGGTTGGTCTCTTCTCCCAAGTAACATGGACAAGAAATAATGGCCTCAAGTTGCACCAGGGGAGGTTTAGATTGGATATTAACAAGAGTTTCTTCACTGAACAGATTGTCAGACATTGGAATGGGCTGCCCAGGGCAGTGGTGGAGTCCCCCATCACTGTAGGTGTTTAAGAGCCATGTCGACTTAGTACTCAGGGATATGGTATAGCCGATGACTGTCAGTGTTAGGTTGATGGTTGGACTCAATAATCTTCAAGGTCTTTTCCAACCTAGGCAATTCTGTGATTCTGTGAATCCAACCTTCTCTTAAATCTAACACACATCTGTGATATTCCTTAAATGCTAAATCGAAGTATATTTCGAAGACCTGCATCTATTTTTTTCACAGTCTTCCCATTAACTTCAGTGCATAGATTGCTTACAGAAGTAAGCCCTATGTCTACATAGCCTCCTATTTTTATTAATGAAGGGATCTGCTATGCCTGTGCAGGAACTGATTTCCACAAGTGTTATGTTACAATTCTGTTTCACCATTTACTTTCTTGAGGAAATATGAAGTTGTGACAGTAGTACAACAGGATGAAATATAGCCTCTGGAGCAAGCCCTTAGCCCTATGCTGACATGTCTAGACTCACACCTTAGGCTGTGTACATTGTCAAATAATCAAATTGTGTTGTTTAAAATACTCATTGATATACGTTGTTTTATTTTCTGATGCTGAGGGATGACTGCAGGCTAGATTTTGGTGTGCACAAGCAATTCCCACTGACTTTGAAGCAAGGTGACTCCACACAGGAGTGGGATATTGTCCCTCAGCTTTCATGGGAATGCAATTATTTAATCAATTGGAGTTGTGCATACCTCATAGTGCAACCAATCAATAATAAATGATCAGTTAGGATTTCTGATTTTAGGAAGTGATTGTGAATAAAACATGTTCCTCATTGTGTTAATAACATTATGTCATAGGCTTATCCATGCATAAGAAGGTGTTACTTTATTTGGTTTCTACAGTTGCCATACTCCTGGTCCAAATTTGGCACAATATAGAAGAATATAATTATCAAGTGCAAATATGATGCACTTTTTAGCCCATATTTTCAGAAGTGTATGTACATTTGCGTTCATTGACATCACCATGGCTAGCCTCTGGTTTTAAGGTCTTGGGGGTTTTTTTGTCTAGTAACTATGATGACTTTGTTCATAGTTAATTAGGCTGGCTTTGCTCAAAGTAGTTAATTACTGCTTGCAGTGGGCAATGAAAATCTTGCAGGTAATATCTAGAGGAGGACTTAGTAACCAATTATTTGCCAGGAGTATCCTGAGCTGTATGAAAGGGAGTGCAGGAAGTTTTTACCCACCTTGAGCACTGGTCCTGGGATGAGAAGCGGGGCTTGTTCAGCCTGCAGCAGACAGCTTCAGGGGGACCTAAGGGCAGCCCCCAGTGCCTATAGGGGGGTCATCTAGGAAATGGAGCTGGGTTCACTGAAGTGGGAGGATGAGAAACGATGAAAATAAACTGAAACAAGAAAGGTTGAGACTCGATATTAGAAAAAAAAATGTCCCTATGAGGACAGTGAGGCAGTGGCACAGGATACCCACATATGTTGTGCAGTCTGTGTCCTTAGAGGTTTTCAACCTTGACAAGGGAAGCCCTGAGCAGCCTGACCTCAAAGCAGACCCTTCTGTGAGTAGGAGGTTGGACCAGAGACCTGCTGAAGTCCCTCACAGCCTGAGTCATCCTGTGACCCTGTTCCTACACTCTATCCAAGTCACTTGAAATCTCTGTTTGGTTTTTCTGAATTTAGCTCTCAGTTAAACTCAGGGATAAAAAATGATGCCGTAAGGAAATCCTGTGGGGTTGTCCTGAGTTTGTCAGCACTGAGATCAGAGCGTTATGACAAGGAATGTGGTGCTGTAGGAGATTTGTTTAAGCCTCCAGTGCTGTCCTCCCTATTATCACAGACCACCAGCTGGCAGGCCATCCCTCTTTTCTTCAGTCTAGAGGAAAGAAGACAAGCAAATTAAGCAGCTAGTTTGTTTAAACTGTCTCTTGAGACTATTGTACTTGTACATAGAGGAAGAATTATCCAGCAAAGCATGGATGTGAAGTAGATGATCTAGACATTGAAAATCAAGAAAATACAAGCAGTACAGAAATAGGACTGAATTTTTTTGTAGCTCGTCAGTGTGATTTCAGTGAGAACATACATTAAACCTTGTAAAATCTGGAAGAAAGTAAAATACCCTGCCTAGATTATGTTGATCCCTGGCAAAGGATTAGTTGGTGTATCTCTTTTATGAGCTGTGTAGGTATAGAAGCAGAACTGTTGTGGAAATGCCGCAAAAATAGGCTAAGAGAGAGACTGTAGAGAAAGTCAGGTTTTAAAAAGACAAGTTTTCTGTGATTCTATGTATTATTTCTTTTTCACAGCAACTCTTCCACCTCAAATCAAGCTGTGAAAAATATTTGATTCTGTAGCTTTAGTAGCATCTCTGTTCCTTTGTGTACCCATAAACAAAACAAATTCATCAGTCTAAGGGCAGTCAGATTGATTCTGCATATCTGCATAGGAGAGAAAAATGCTTTATTAGGTATATTGTTCCTGACTGATTGGGTTTAGGTATATGATGCCAGCAGTTCATATAAACCGTTGGATGATTGGAAAGGCTTTTACGTGGCATGATCAGCTTTTTCAAAAGTTGAAGAATGTTTATTCGCAGAAGTTGATTTTGGCCAGTAATTGCATATTTGTATAATAAAATCATTGTGGTACCTAATTACTAATGAGTTTTCTGTGTGTTAGAAATTAAAAGATCATAAAACATTTTCAAGACAAATATAATGTGACTTCTTAAAAAAAATACATGGTATGGCAGCTTTGGGCTACCAGAAATTAATGGGTTTTAATGTCAGAGATACTTTTAATTAATATGCTAGTATATGTGCATTAAAAAAAAATGTGTTGCAATCCTTATTCAAGAAAAATCTCCATTTCTGTTAATGAAATTTTTCCAGAAACAGAACACAGAGTAAGCAAGATAGTCCCAGAGAGAAAGGAGGAACTTGCTTTGTAATAACTATTTTGAGTAGCTCTTGCTGGCATCATTAAACTTTGGAAAACTGTTTTTAATATTTTAAAATCTAATTTTATAACTAAAAAGAAAAGATTGAACATAGTTTTCTTAAAAACTCTGCCTACAGTGGTCTGCCTTTCTCCAATATGCCTATAAGCAATACCGATCCATTATCCTAAGTCAGTCAGTTTGATCCTGCAGAACACTGGAGAAAAGTTTCTGCACTTCGGTGTTTCCTGTGATTGATTTGGTTTGGGTGCACATTACCACAGTCACATTTCATTCACCATCTCTTCAGCCACTGTAATGACTTTTTGTCATTTTTCTTTTTCGTATATAGCAACAGACTATCTGGGAATTATGAATGAATATATGCTAATTAAGACAATAAAATACTTTAAAGATACACAAATGTTAATAGGATTTGAAATAAGAGGTAGCTTGAGGCCACTGCTGTAACTAACAGGCCATTTAAAAATTATTAGCATCAGGCCCAGTGGACCAGTAGTAGAGTACAGCTGCCTTTTTAGTACAATATTGGAGCCAGAGGCCCCTAGACCCTGAGCTTTACTCTGGTGATCACAGCTGTGAACTGTGCTGAACTAATTTTGCTTATTCCTGCAAATGCCAGCATAGAAGCTACTAGCCTTACATAATGCCTGGGGTGATATATACAATATTTTGTTATTTGTAAAACAATCTTTACAGCAAATTAATTTAAGCACATCAGCAAAGACATGTTCTTGCTGTATTTACATCGAACTGTTAGTTTTATTAATTTTCAGTGATCTTTTTGCAAACTAAGATTGATACAGAAAAGAAAATAGAGAGTATATTGCTCACTTTGTTGATCGAACCATTCAATGAAGTGAAGAACTCTGCTTTGGTCAGCCCTACAGTCCAAAAAAAAAAAAAAGGAAAACCAAGGGTTTAATTTGGGAAGCTCCTATTTGAACAGCAGAACAAGTTTACATAAGGTGGCAGCTATTTTAATTCTCCTGCGATGACCATGATAAAGAAAAATATTTTGTAACGGCAAATTCTGTTTGACAATCTGCCTCCTTTTCCCCCAGCCCCTACACTACACCTGCCTTTGGTCCATTCACAGCAGTAACAGGGTGCCAGCCAACCAATCTCAGCTCCCTTCTTATCTGTCTTCTTTTCTAAAACCATCACCAGCACATTTCCCAGCTCTGTAGGAATCCAAATTATAGATAGTCCATTTCAAAATGCCTTATGGATGAAGCCCCAGTCCTGCCAAAGATAGGAGAGAACAAAAAGAGGGGGCTTCTGCTGCTGTTTTAAATTAGTGAAGTTGTGGAAATGCTTGTTTAAGATGGTACCTGAAAACCTCACTTAGATAAAATAGGATTAGCTGAAAACTCAGGAAGAAGCAAAGATAACTGCGGAACATATTTCTGTTACTGCTTTCTTATTGTTAGACAGTTTCCAAGTACAGAAATCATGATCTCTACCTAGAGAAAACAATTTTTTTGAGAAATGAAGAAAACTCATTGCATGTAGAAAGATGTGAAGCAGTGCATAAAACTGAATACTAACAGCTGTTTTAGGCTTTGACCAGCAATGCCTTCTCACTTAAGTGGTTCTGAATACGTTTTGCCATCTTGTTATTCTGCTTTACAGATTATTCTCATTTATAAGCCCACAATATGACAATGTCATAGGAAGAGAGATCGAAACCACATTTTTGATTATTGTTCCAAGAGCAGGAAAGAAACCAAAATATCTGCATCACAGTGTGCCTGAGGAGAACAACGGACAGATAGTTTTTGAGATGCAGTTTGATTTCTTTGGGTTTGTGATTTTAAGCCGGTAGGTTGTACTGCCATCTTTTTGTGTATTGGAAAATACCATGAAAGAGAACTGTTACTGCAGGAAGGATTATGGCATTACTGTAGTCAACGACACAATAATGCAATTTAGTGACATCAGTTGATTTTAATGCAAGTTAGCAATGTTACTCTTAGAGCAGAATATGTGATAAGCTAAGCAATTTCTGCCTATTGAAAGTTGTGCTGTGTTTCAGAATGGCTACCTGAGTTAAAGGGAGATGGGTCATGCCAAGGATTCAAAGCTCTTACTGCATTCTACAGGTTGTCTGTAGTCTGGTAGCCCTTAGGAGCTCCCATTTTGGATAGACACCGTTTTGTTAGATGTTTTACAAATACAGAGTTACAAAAGAGATGTTCATTCATAACAGAACTTGCAATTTAATTATTTCATGTGAAGCAATGTTTTGTGGGTGGTAACTATGATTTATGAGACGACATAAATGTTCTCCCCTCATCAACTGTTAGGCTTTCAGACAATAGCACATTCATTTCCATAAGTATCTCCTGCCCCAGAACTGAAATGAAATAAACTCTCCTCATTAAACTAAACATGGAGAAGTATATAAGTAAGACAAATATGTTAACCCCAGTTACAAAGTTCTGTACTTTTATTTGGCTTATCTGTCTATTTCTTTTAAGGACATCTAAGCTAACATTAATCTCATTTTATAGTAGAGATTTATATGTGTTTAAAATAAACAGCTGAACAGTTTGCACTAGAATAACAGAATCTGTGATCCACTGAAACAGAAAACGTGCATGCATATTCTTATGATCTATACACATATGTATTTATGCATGTATTAAACCTTTTCTTAAGTCTTGTTTCTGATGAAAAGAATTACTTAGAAAGCATACTCCATTCATGGCATTTGACACTGAAACCTGCCTTGAATATCAAGCAGTTAGAGCTTGAAATCATCAAACACAGGGGCATGGCCAGAATCCATCTTGCGCTCAGATGTGGTGAGTCTGGTCTTCTGTTAAGAAAGTGGATGGCTTTTACTTTAAATAACCTTGGTTAAATTTTTTTTTGTTTTATTTTTTGAAAGGTAATTCCTTTTTTTCTCATTATTTTAATTATTATATGACACCTACTGCTATTAAGAAATGCCTTGTATAGAAAAAGCGGAACTGTTAGTTTTTCAGAGAAAAAAGAAACAGCTTGATGACAAAAAAGGGAAGAAAGTGGAAGATGCATTTCCAGTAATCCATGCCAAGCATTTGATTTTAAAACTACCCAACTGTATTGTGCTTGGTTCCCACCAGCATAATTGTGGGAGGCTAAGAAGCTCCCTCTTAAAATGAATAGAGAAGAAGCTGAAGGGAACACGGGAAAAAGGACGGGGGAAGAAAAGACATAGCTCAGGGTTTCTTAAGCTTTGGACTTTTGGCCCTCCACAGACTGTAATTCCCTAATGTCATTTTGACATGACATGTCCATAGTAAGCAGAATCTACATCTGAAAAATTCCTTAGCTATGATCACTGCATTATTTGGGGGAAACAGGCAAGCTACAAGATGCTGAAAAAACTCCATTGTAGTGAGATGATCAAAACAACAAGGCAACATAAAGGAACAAGTACAAGTAATGAAAACACAATCTGTTTGAGATGTTGGTATGAGATGCCTTCAGTAACCATAATTCCCAGATATACATAGTCACCCAAACAGGCTAAGACCCAAATTTCTGGGAAGAGCAGGAGAGAAAATCTTTTGATATGGTTTTGTTTTTGTGAAGTTCAGAGTGATAACGCCCAGGATGTTTGAGGGAGGGCTGAAGTATGAAGTACAGAATGATGAAAGAAATGTCTGAAAATTCTTGCTGAACAGTCCAGTGATGGGTAATAAGGGTATCTACGTTGATCTTAGTGATTCTTTGAAAAGGTTTTGTTCATTACTCCAACTACATGAAGAACTTAAATGTTAGAATCTTTGCTTTTCAGGTTGGAAAACAGAAAAGCTAAGTGACATGTGGAAGGGCTAGGTGATGTCCAAGAAGAAACAACCTAAACAACCAAAAAGTACATTTTAGAGGTACATGACAAAATAAATTTCACATTATTTTAAAAAACTATTTACTCAGCAGAACATGCTTGCACTATAACATAGAAGAAAAATCATGGTAGCATGGAAATCTTTTATCTACTATAAATAAAACCAAGGTCCTCAAATGTGAGAGGACTAATAATTGACTAACAATTCGCGCTTCATATATTTTGTTCCCTGAAATGATAGCTCAGAAGGTACCCCCTGACTGGGGAACAGCTTCAGCAGAGCCCTGTGCACTTTGTCAGCACTTGCTGTTCTGTCAATAGTCATAGACTGCAGAAGGCAGCAGCAGAATTTTGTTTCTAGATCTTGTGAGGAGTTTATTCTCTCTGACCAAGTTGTATATAATATGGTGCGATACCGTGTTCCATTTATGTGACTGTAACACTAGTTTCAAATTCTGCTTTGTACCAGGGAAGGGAAGGGAAAGGAAGGGAAGGCAAGGCAAGGCAAGGCAAGGCAAAATAACAAATTTTGTCCGAAGTCTTCAGAAACTCTTCTTGTAGAAGTCCCAGTTATGACCAAAAATGACTGAAAGTTTTCAAGTTAGGGTGTGTGTAAATAGATAATAGCTTTTATTAGCCCATGAGAAATTGGGAAAAACAGATGAGATTTTCATCATGTATATCCTTTTGAAATTAACATTGTTTTAAAAAATTAGAAATCATGTTTTCTGACTCTTTAAATGATACTTGGATGTAAGAGTAGCCAAGGAAGCAATGTTGTTGTACTTAATGTTACTTAATCAGCATTGGGTGGTGAGTGTTTGTTGATCTTACTGAAGCCAAAACGAATCCATGGCTTCATTCAATCTTAATGATAAACAGCAAAGTAGGAAGAATTATTTAAAATTATACCCTTGTGCAATAGCATGAATCAAAGTAAGCAATGATTTAAGTTTCTAGTGAGGGGACTCTTGATGGTGTGAAATCTGTTAGTGAGGAAAGAAAGTAGCAAAAATCCCATCTGTACTTCTGCCAACATTCAAAATGCTGGACTGGACAGAGAGCATTGTGCTTCAGTGAGCAACCAGCGTTAGCTGGAAGATTCAGGTGGAAAAATAAGAAATCGAGAGACAGACTCACCAGTGAAAGAAAATTAGAATTCCAGCGATGGATCAAATGGTACCACTCCCCTCAGGACAGGACTTAATTCTAAAAATAAAACTGCAAACCAGACCAAAAAACCCCCATCTCCATTCAAGTTTGAATGACAACCACCTAAGGACCATCATCCAAAACCCACCTGGATGCATTCCTGTGTGACCTGATTTAGGTATGCCTGCTCTGGCAGGGGGATTGGACTAGATGATCTTTTGAGATCCCTTCCAATCCCTAACATTCTGTGATTCTTTGATTCGGTGATCTTCATTCAGGACCAAGTTAGTCACATCTTTCATGATTTCCTGCCTTCCTTTCCTTCTTTTCCCCAGATGTTCCACAGATCTGGGGAGACATTTCCTAAGTCAGAGGGAGCAGTTAGATCACTGGTCCTATTTTAAAGTCACATGGAAGTTTACCAAACGTCCCCGATACTTTAAAAAATGCTTGACTTGAACTTCCTTGAATTATAGCAGAGTTCATGTTTTGTTTCAGTTCTGTTAAATTAGAACACAAGGTCTGACATAAACAAGCATCATTGGTTCAAAGTGTGAGGTATAAATGATGGTAATGCATCCATGAAAACAATTTACGTCAGGAACCATACTCTATGGCTCCACCTCTCATATCTCCTATGAAATTCAGTTAATTCCCATCAGTGATAGTTTTTTCTGGCAGGAGTACTGCAAAATTAACGTGTATTTTTCCAAAATGAAAAAAAAAATAAAAATTGCTGCTATTTTTTTCTGAAAACTACAAATAGTTCTTCTTTTGCATAAGAAAAATCTGTGATTACGTAGCTATGTATAAAAAGCTATTATTATGTAATCAACTGCACATTTTATAAGATACCCTCCCACTTAAAATTGTACTTTTTTTGTCAGTTCATTTTTTTCTGTAAAGAAAAATGTCTGTTTAAATGTGCATATTTTCTCTCTTTTCAAGATAAAAAGAAAAAGGAAAGCTAATGTTGTAGAGAATTGGGCCATCAAAGGATTACTTGTTAAAACAAAATTCAGACTTCTTTTTGTTCTGTTTCATTAAAATGGGATATAGGGGCAGGTTTTACAAACAAGCTGTGAAGAAATTTGTTTTCTTTACAAAAGAATGTTTGGATGAAGTTCGAATTTGAACTGAAAGAAATAATATATCTCATAAGAAAATGAATCAATCAAAAAACAGCAAAAAAAGTTTAATCACAGAAGCAATCACACAGGCAATCTAGGTAAGTTATAAAACATGATTTCTCTAGATATTCATCTAATGAGCATGAGCTTTCCCTCAGATAGCAAACTGAATAGGTGATATGATTTTGCAAGATCTCTAACCACCACGTGAGTATCTGAATTGAAATATTAACCTCAGTTAGGCAACTGGGAGTTTTACCATTGATTCCATAAGCCACTTTTTTACTGTAGCCCAGTCTAATTTCCATGCAATCTGATATACCTCTTTAAGTTTTTACCCTGAAGGAGGGAGAAAAAAAGAAAAAGAAGAAACCGTAGACTTTCTGTCCTTGAGAAAACCTGCCAGTTTCATGGGGACTTTGTACCAAAACTTTCATGTTTAACTTTTTCAAAAACTTCCATGGTTTCGAAAAGCCTCACAGTCTCTCATGATTCTGATATTTTTATAAGTTTTTAAAAGCAGCCACAAAAGAACTTTTATACCAATGTGTGTTCTCATTCACATGACTATGAAAGGTAAATGCTGCATGTGGATTCTCTATGGAGAGCGTGCAAGGAGAAAGTTTTGGCAGAGTTAGGGAAATGCTCGTGTATATGCACTGCCAGATAGCTATAAATACCAGATCCATGGAGTGCACAGGACTGGAGGACAAAGGCACAAAGACTGGATAATTTATTGCAGAGAGAGCTGACAAGTACTTTTAAAAATGAGAAAAGATTTGTTAGCGTTCAGCAAATATGAAATTCATGAAGGGAGTTCTATCAAAGAGATTAGCCAAGGCACAGCGGAAGGAGAAATTTTATAAATAAACCCAGTGGAAGATGTTTTCTTGTTGTGTAAAAATGTTCCATTAGATTTAAAATATTTGGAATTATATATTAATGAAAGTAAAATACTTCAGTGGTGCAGAAGTTTTCAGATGGAAAGTACTTAAAGATTAAAGCATTTTTCCTCATAGAAATTTATGAAAGGCCATGCTACTTTGTCTTCTCCATCAAGAAATGAGAGTTGTCAGCACTTTTCAAGAAAATGGAGTTACATGGTCTGTATCTGAGAAGTACCTGCAACCCCTGGCTGGGAGGGATCTGCACCCATTGTACAAGAAGTGCCTCAGAGAAGGGCAGCTCCAAATTACTCTGCGTGCACATATACATAGAAAGACACACGTACTCCTATCACAAATTCTTTTGGGACTGACTTGGAGGAAACTTTAATCAATGTATTAATTTGTGAAGGGCAAAGCTTGGTCAATATGAAGCATGGAGAAGAGTTCAGCAATTGGATCTACAAGTCAGTCTTGTCTGGTCTCTGTGGCCCTCTCTTCTATTTTGGGCATCTCTCAGGGTAACCTTCTAAAGTGAACGTCCCATAACTTAGTGATCCGTTATAAGACATTGTGCACAAAATACTATCTTACAATGCTCAAATTGATTTTAAAAGAAGAAAATACTGAGCATGTTCATTAAGCTAATTCAATTCCATTTTCCATTCAATAGGCAAGAAATGCACTATCACTTTGTGCTATTGTTTCAGGAATTGACTTTGAGCAGAAATAGTCTTTTAGAGGCAATTCACAAAAATTATTTCTGGAAACAATTATTAGTTAAAAAAGTAACAAGTTTGCATCTTGCTCTGCAATATGTTCTCACATCTGCAGTTGCACACACAGAACTGCATTTCCCAGTTCACCATTTGATCTAGTACGTTAACCCAAGGTGTTTGTTATTCCTAGGAGAATATTTTTAAATGATCTGGCAAGTCACTTACAGAGTACTAGAAGTAACCCCTTGCTGTGGGTTAAGTGTAAAAGACACTCATGAATTTTCTGTGCCTCAAGTTTGATGGATCCATCTGTTGATCCCTAGATAAATATTCCTGCACATTCTTTAGTACGTGCTTAATTTTATGCATGCAGCTAAACACACAGACCTTTAGGACAAGTGCTTATGTGATTTTAGGGTTCCAGAATTTACTATAGAATTGCAAGATAAAGGTCCATTAGGTGTAACATTTGTATACCTTGGGGTAGCACTCGGAAGCCACAGCTGTGACAGTTGGAACCATTGTGCTAAACTTTTTACAGACATCTAATAGGAGACTGGCCTTCCTGTCGAGTGCTTATAGTCCAAAATAGACCAGACAGTTGAAATTGAGAACTGAGACATGGGAACATGATTTGCTCCAGAGGATGAATTCAGTTTCAGGGGTTCAGTGCCCAATGTACCAGACTTCTCATTATGCTGTTACATTATAGGAGGATAAACATTAGAGAGGAATAAATATTTGAGAGGGTAAAGTTTTTGATTCAATTTTATTTTTAACTTAAAAGTCTTAATTTAGTCTCTTTTTGTTCACCTTCATCATTAATATTGCATTAAATTGTAGAGCAATAAACTGATTTTAGTTAAAGTAATGATGTGCTATTATTTCCAGTTATAATGGTTTAGGCAGGATGCTACCCAAAGTGTGATGCTTGCCTCCTGGATGCGGGGGAAGATGGTTCTTCTGCTTGAAGAAGTTTATGATGAAAAGGCAAAGGTCGATGATGATTTAGAGGGTGCAGAGTCTATAAATAGAAAATTATTAGGGTTGCGATGGGTGCTTGTTTCATTAGACACAAAAAATCTAACCATATAATTTGTAAGAAACCCCTTGTTTCCCTTTTGCGCTTTTTTGTGTAGCAGTATTTAGAAATTCCCTTTACTATTTGAAATAATTATTGAGATAGTAGTAAACTGTTCCTAACATATCTATAATGTTTTTGTTCTACCCACTTTATGTAACACTTTTCTTTTTTATAATCCTATCTGTCATCTTATATCAGTGATTTAATTCAGGAAGGTACCTCATTAAGTTGGTCTCAGTGCTGGGAATTTTTCTTAATGCAACCGCATAATTTACTATAAAGTGAGAAATCTCAAAAACAACCCAGAGGAAGAGCATATTTGTATCAAATTTGTACTGGTTTTGGGTGAAAAATGATAAAGAAACTAGATGCGGATGAATTTAAATCGCTTGTCTTGTAATTCTAGAGCCCCGACTGGCCTTCCATCCTCTTCCAGGAGGTGGAGGTCAGTGGAGTGGATCAGGGAGCACAGAGGAGAAAGAGAGTGTTGGGATGTTCTGTGCAAAATGAACAGAAGTGTGTTTTGACATTTTAACAGGAAACTCTGATCTCACTGCTGTTTTAGAAATACTGCTTAATCTAATCTCAAGTGTTGGAGCTCTCACGCGTGTAAAGTGATAAATTATTTGGCCTTGGGAGGCAGGTCCTTATTTAGATTAAATGATTCTCCCTTCTGTGCTTCATCTCACTTGTAGAGCTTGGTTCTCCATATGGCTAGGCTGTTCCTCTTGGAAGGAGTTCTTTAGGCTGAGAAAATTCACGTAGTACTTTTACATCAGTGGTGGCAAATGCAGGTGCACAGCAGCTGAACGAAATAGAGTATATGACTGTGATTTGTGAGGACATGGATCACTGACAGCATTGCAGGCACACCTCAAATGAAAGCTTTCACAGCATGTTGTAGCAGCAAGGAAATGTAACTTCTTATATATATTTTTTTAAAGTTCTTGCTGTCTGGAGTTTAGGAGGTGTATTGGCTTTCTGTGGACAGGTTTTGGTCATGGTAGAGCTGTAGGTGTGGCCTCTGTGAGAAGACCCTCATGTAAGACAGACACAGTTTTCAGCTGGCTCCAAAATGGACCCACCGCTGGCCAAAGCTGATGCCATCAGCAGTGCTATAGTGCCTCTGTGATAATGTATTTAAGAAAGGGTAAAAAATACTGCATAGGAGCAGTGAGAGAGAAGTGAGAAAATGTGAGAGAAAAAACTCTGCAGATACCAAGGTTGGTGAAGAAGGTGGGGGGGCGGGCAAGGTGCTGTAGATGCTGAAGCAGAGGTTCCCTTGCAACCATGGTGTCAAAGGTTGTTCCCCTGCATCCCATGGAGGACCACAGTGGAGCAGCTATCCACCCTGCAGCCCATGGAGGACCCCACGCTGGAGCAGATGCATGTGCCCTTCAGGAAGCTGCAGCGTGTGAAGAGCCCACACCAGAGCAGGCTTTGGGCAGGAACTGTGGCCCTTGGAGAGGAGCACACACAGGAACAGGTTTTCTGGCAGGAACTGCAGCCTGTGGAGGGGACACACTGGAGTAGTCTTTTCCTGAAGGACTGTACCCCATGGAGAGTACCTATGGTGTAGCAGTTCTTGAAGAACTACAGCCCATGCGAAGGACCCATGTTGGAGCAGTTTGTGAAGGGCTGTGTCTCATGGAGGGACCCCATGCTGGATTAAGGGAACAGCATGAGGAGGAAGGAGTGGCAGACACAAATTGTTACAGACTGACCATAATCCCAATTCCTGTTTGGATCTCCAAAGCATAAGAAATGAAGAGACAGCAATGAGACTGTCTTCGTATCTGGAAAACTTCCATATCGCAAACTGCTCTGAGTCTTTCAATTTTGGTGCTTCTACAGTTTGAGATTTTATGGCAGAGCAGTGGGCCTGTCAATTGATCTGTAACAGCCAGCTGTGCCAGGGCTTCCCACGCAGGAGCCTAAAATCTAGGGAAAAGCATTTTAAAATGCTCGTTCCAGAGCTTTTGTCCTGAAAGACTCACAGTCTGAGTCATGTCATGACTCTGAAGCAAGATATACCATGTTACTTCTGTGTTAGACTGTGGATCTTCAAGATTCCTACCTATATGGTAGAGGTACCGTATAGGATGCCAAGCAAAACTAGTGCTGGTGGCTCTGCTGTGCTCTGCTTATCGCACATAATTTTGTAAATATATTGTTAGGGTAGTATTTTATTTATCTCTTGGAGAAATTATAAAACTTTTGGGTGTGGCAAAATAATAAAACAAGCTTAATATCTTGTAAATATTTGTGCAGATATGTGTATGTATGTGTATCTGTAGCTGTACATACACATTTTTCACAAACTTTCACTTTCACTTGACCTGTGTCATTTTCATGGTTATGGTTGCAGCTCTGTTTGGACTCTGACTTCCCCTGTGCCTGTTTAGAGGATTTAAACTATATGGGTATAAATAAATTCTGGAAATCAGTGAGTAAGAAGTTCTAATTTTTTGCTTTTTTGTGTTTCAAGAAAAGGTTTTTGTTTACATTGTGGGACTTGTCTTTAGAACAATAACAGGGACTTTGGGAAGTCTTTCTCTCACAGAGACACACAGTCAAGCCGCATGTGGTCTTCTTTCTCTCACAAAGTAAACCCTGCAGTGTACAGTTTTTGCCATTTCGGCATTATGATTTCTTTTTTTTTAACTTAAGGTCCTGTGAGTTCTCCTGTTCTTTTAAAGGGATAGTACTGTCACATAGTTCAATCTGCTAGAATAGAACATATCTAATTCATATTACAACTACTGCAGTAACACCATCTTGGCTATTTTAAGGTGCATTGCAACATCTTCTCTGGAGTCTGACCTCTACATGCATGTTATGTTTGGTGAGACCAAGGGCACTGCAAAATTTTCAGGACAAAATCATATGTCTGATACTGGAATTAAGTTGTCAACTATAAAGAGATGTTTGATTGAAAGAAAAATTATTATTCAATATATTTCAAAGTATGCTCATGAAAGTGGTTTTGTCACTGCTTTATACTTACGGGGGAAAAATATCTTCAACAAAATTTTCTTAGAATGCTAATATGAGACTGTGTTTTCCTGGGCATAATTTCATCCATTTGTAATAAGTAAAATGCCTGTAGAAGAGAAACAGATAAAGAATTGGGAAATCCAGGTAGTCATATTTGCCTGGAGGCGTTTTCTGAGAACAGTAGTGAGTCAGAATGCAAATCCTCATGGCTTTGCTGATTTTTGTGGTTGCTACTGATTACTGTAAAATTGATTCAGGAGCGTTGCAGCATCTCTGCATATGTTTAAGCCTAATCTCCATAGTGTCACTGGCATTTTTCCTCTCTGTGTGTATTGTACTGGATAAGGAAAGATTCTCATAACCTTCATCTTAGCATTTTTTCTTAACAAGGAGCAAAAAAGGACACTATTTAATAACCTCCCAGTCTTGATCTCAAGTATAGCAGCGCAAGTTTTCTTGGATTGCTTATTTCAGGACTTTAATGATAATCAGATAATGTTGTATTGCATTTGGGTCTAGGCTGTGTAAAGGATAGTTTGCTTTGAAAATGTGAAGAATTATTATTCTGTTATTTTTAGTTAAAAGTATTTTAGGGTCATGTGTTATTTGATGAAATTTCAAGTTTGACCTTTTTCTCTCTCTTTTTTTTTGCCCTCCATCCTGAGAACGAATTTGAGCTTTAACTACACTAAGTGTACAATTTCACAGCTCAACATTGATTTCTTGAATTTGTCATCATGTAGAATCCTGCTGTATGGACCCTGTGTTATGAAAAATACCCTTTGCCTGTGTAAAACCATAAAAAAAAAAAAAAGTAAGGCAATGCAGGGCCTGAACAAGGGTTTTCTCTAAACAAAACACATTAAGTAACTACCAGTTATGTACACAGGGTTTACATTCAACTATTTCAGTTGGTGAAGTTAACTGAACTGTGTGTAAAAATAGGGGAGTCCTGCCATTTCCTCACAGAAACACTTGTACAACACTGGGAAATCCCTTTGCAGGGGAAAGTAACATGCAGGATGTGACTCCAGAGCTGAATGAACGATTTAACAAGAAAAATATAAGAAACAAGTGTTTGAAAAGGGTTATTAGTAAGAAAGATTGTGTTAAAGAAATTAGGGGGTATAGAGGACATCTGTTGCAGAAATGAGAGCCTAAGTTAGGGCTGCCAGTGAAAACTGAAACTTGCAAAGGACATTAAAACAACAGTAGAAGGTCGTTTACATCTTTAAATACAAAAACAGGAAATAGGAGAATAATTGAAGCTGTTATATACTGATGATGTGATAGAAAAACAGGAAAATCTGGTTAGAGATGTAAAACTAATAGATACTTCACATTGATTTTCACTCAAGGAGGACATTGACCTTAAAAGGTGCATGATGTCTAATAGGAATAGGGAAATCACGTCTTTCTTCCGTGGTTCTTAAAGAATTGGTTTACTGAAGGGCAGATGCAATAACCAGTGCTTCTTAGTAGAGCTGTTACATGAGTTGTGACACTTAGAATCGGTGAATAGGAAATATAATACCTGTTTTTAAAGGAGGACATAGAATCTGACAGCCATGGACCTAGCAGCTTATCATCAATAGACTGTAAAGTTATAGAACAGATTTTGATGGAAAGAAAGATTGAAAATATGGCTATAGACAGAAAATGGCCTAAAATGCAACCAGGAGTTATTAAGGTAGAAAGTATGGGATTAATCCATGTCTTCCCATTGCCAAGAGAATGAAGTAAAATAGACGTGATTTAGAGAAGTGATATATGATAAAGAGAGACAAACAGGAGAGTTAAAGGTAAGCATGAAACTAAGGGGAAGGCAACAAATGCTGGTAGAAGAGGAGATACCAGGTTCGAGAAGCATAGCAACAGGAGGAGGATACTAAGAGACTGATTTTACAGTAGACACAGAGATAAAAAGTCAGAGTACCCTGATGGAATTTGCTGGTGAGGTAGATACAGACATCAGTGGAATTTCAGAGCAGGCTAAGAATCTAACTGTGGAAGTAAATAATTTTGAGAAGTACAGTAATAGATGTCATAATGGAAAACAAATAATAGTGAATAATAAAAATATTATGCTATAAGCAGAAACTCATCATTTGGAAATGGCTCAAAAGGAAGAAGGGGCAGAATTTTGATCCCAAGATGTTAGTCAGCCGTCACTGAGGTGCAGATTTAGAAAAACACAATGTGATCTTAGGATATGTCAGCAGATGTATTTTACAGTAGAGATGGGTAAGTAGTGTAAAAAGAAGCAGGAAGCTTTCAACTGAAATTCTGAACATGTTGGTCATCTGTGTTCAAGAAAGATGAAATGAGATGAAACTGGGAAAGCACAGAACAACGCTTTTTCGGATGATTAGTGGAATGGCAAGCCAGTCATTTGCTGTGTCTAGGAGAATGTATGTTGTGGGTTTGTAAGAGCTGTGTGTCAACATATTGAAGGAGAATTTAGGGGAAGGAAGAAAGCTTTTTAAAAATCTTTATTTATATATAATCTGGCTATGAAAATCCTTAGGTTGGGGGCAGTAACAGTGGGGCAGCACTTATCTAGTCCACTGAAATAAATGGAAGTCTTTATGTCTTAAATGAGTCCAAGAGCCAACAAAAACTCAGAATATATATTCAGGTCATTTGTTTTCTGGTTTTGAGGTTGACATAGAGTAGAAATGAAATGTTTGGGGCAAAAGTCTGGTCACACTGACTTACTATGTGTTCCTTCAACTGCTCTCTTAAAGTCATGGAGATTATTCATGAAGCTTGTTTTTACTCACGGTCTGTAGTAGAGTTTTAATGTATCATCAAATCTCCCTGCTTAAAAGGGAGAGAAGGATCTACATTGTTACATCAAAATGTCCAAATTTCACTTATGAGCTCAGTAACATTTTTGTGAGAATTTTCACATTTTAAAATGTGAACACTTTTCTGTTTAAGGCAATGGAAATGATCAGTGCCTGATAATATGCAGAGCTATGGTTAAAACAGCATGTGTTGACTTTTCACTGGTGTGCAAAACTATGTTATTTATTTTATATTTTATTTTAGAGTGAAAACACAACAGAAAATGTAATGTTCTGTGCATAGGATCCAAAAGTGACAAAGTATTATATAGCTATTCATTCATTGGTTTCCAGAATGAAACAGATGTGAAAATTGTGTATAGTTAAATAAAGGCAGAAATTGAAATCTTCAAATTAAGTATTTGAGGATGTTGGAATGTGTAAGTATGTGTTTACAGATTATGTCACTGGCTGAACTCTGTTATTTTTTTTCTTGCAGTTTGCTCCCAGTATTCTAGAGGAGTTTTTGCCATTTTTGGACTATATGATAAGAGATCAGTACATACCTTGACCTCATTCTGCAGCGCCTTGCACATTTCCCTCATCACGCCGAGTTTCCCCACGGAGGGTGAGAGTCAATTTGTGCTGCAGCTGCGGCCATCTCTGCGGGGAGCTCTCTTGAGCTTGCTGGATCATTATGAATGGAACCGCTTTGTCTTCCTGTATGACACAGATCGAGGTGAGTTGTGACCCAGCTTTCTTTTCTTAATAGTTCAAATGACTTTTGGAAGAGCTGTGCATTTTTGTATCCTATTGAGAGCTTGGGGAGTCAAATTTTAAATGGCCTTTGAGGTGAAATAGCTCTGACAGAATAGCTGTGTGGTTGAAGGAAAAATTCCTTCATCTGCAAATATTGGATACCAGCTGCACATAGTATGTAACTGGCTGAAGCCTGGGCTTTAAGTCTAGAATACTAAAACATTTTAACAGGTATTGGTGAAAGAAAGACACAGCTGAATAAGCAGAATTGTACAGCTCTGTTTATTCTTCAGCTCACTGTATAAGTGACAGCAGTACAAAGAGGTACAGAGGATCAGACACTTCTCTGTGCTGGAGTCAGCTGAGGTGTGAGTGGTCAAGGGCAAGGCAGAGAGATGCTCACTCACTGTGGGGCCTTCAGGCTGTGGCAGAGAACTGGAGACAAGAGGCAATACCTGCCAAACGAGAGGTATCCATGGGCAGCAGAGGGATGGAGTGCTGCAGTAGCCCATCTTTTACTCCTTTCATCTGGAGCTGTCTCTGTGATGGACCACACTTTCATAAAATGTATAGCCCATTGTACAAAAGGCTACACTTCCTGTTCACGTTCTCCATTCCACATCCCAGAGCATCTCAGAACCTTTTAAGTGGTTAAAAACTGCAAGCACATCACTGCATCTCACCACTCAGTGCTGAATTGAGAAGTAAAATCTCCTGTTCTCCACATTGTGTGTTCAATCTGCTGGCAAAGCCCTTTGCCTCTGTTTATGGAACAGGACTGAGCCAACATGGCTGAGCTTCTGTGAAAGAGGCAAGATTTTTATGTTGATGGCTTGCTTTCAGAAAGGAAGTGAGCGGCATAGCTGTAGTCAAATAATTTTTTTACTACAGCTGTTTCAATATAGCTCCCCATGTGGACAGTCTATTCTGGAATTAAAGTGGCTTTATTCCAGTATAATTACTCTGCAGTAGAAATAGGGAATTATACTGACCTAACTAAATCTGTTTAATTATTTGATTATGGCTATAGAAGTCAATTTTCTCATATATACAAGCACTAAATTTTAGTGAGTTTTTAGCTTGATATACTGCCTAAATACCTGAATTTAAATCAAAATGAGTAATGGAACAAAAGGAAAGAGTTTGTATTGTTCCATAATTGGGGTTTTTTTTAAATAAAGATTTTTTTTTATGTTTCCTGGACCTACAAAGAAAGTTCTGGGAAACATTAGAGAATGTATTAGATAACTGAAAGGAGAAAAAAATTAGAAAATTTGAAAGTATTCCTACTCAAGACATACTAATGAATAACAATAAAAAAAGCACATAATTACAGATGTGATCCTACAACTTCAACAAATTGTTAAGTGAAGAAACGCACAACCTGCAGTCACCTTTCTCATCTAAATTCACATGCTTAATTAGATTGAGACATCACTTTTAAGCATGCAATATCACACCAAGGGCAGTTCCAGAACATCATCTCTAACAGTGTGCTTAATAAACGATTCTTATGGTACTGGACTCAGCAACTCTGAACTCATCAGTATGTCTTTGATAAAGAGGTGACATTTGCCAGCTTGGATGCAGGGGGTGATGCATTGGATAGTCTCTCACATTCTGAATAGGTCTTCTGATTCATTTTAATGCAGGAGAAACTACGATTCAATGTATTTTTAGGAATTAAGATTACTGTAGAGATACATCACTGCTGAATGATTTCTACTACAATTCCACAATATAAATTTTTAGTGTGGAGCTGAGATATGATAAGAAGAAAGTAAGTATCATCTATTAGTATCTGTATAACTGGAAAATGAACAAAAAAAATCATTGATGTTGAGTCATAGGGCCTCTATCAGTGAGGCCAGAACTTAACCTTCTCCAGACTTTTGCGAAAGATCCATCCTTTACATACCAGATGTCTCCCTGTCTCTCTAAGCAGCCCCGTCCAACCAAACTGAAGGATGGGGAACCACCTTAGCTTTTTGGTTTTGATACTCTGCCTGCGAGTTGATCTTTGCAGCTTAACCAGGAAGCTATAAATAAACTCTTATGGGGGAAGGTAAGCAATAAGCATAAATTCCAGCCAGACACAGTAGCTGTTTGTGAAGAAGGCAGCATTTATCAGCTATCAGTATTGTAAAAGGCAGAAGTCCTTGGCAGAGAGTGGTATGACAGAATAAACTTAGGCAAAGCTTCAGCAGCAGTGGTGACGTGCTGTGGTGGGCAAATGTGTGCTGTTTTCGGACCTGCCTTACCAGCTTTTCCATCCTGCTTGGTTCTTGATTCTGTTTTGTGTGGCTCAATTGCTGCTCACTCTTAGGGGATGAACAATTAAATCCTACTATTAAGGTAGGTTTCCCTGCTGCATGACTCCGTTCGTCTCTTTGACAGCCCCTTAGCTCCCTGCAGAACCCCAGTCTCTTTACTGCTGGGGTCATCTGTGTTAGCATTTCAGTTCAGGTCAGAAATACGCTCTTGTTATATCTCTGCAAGTCAACCCCATGTAATGCACTTGGATTTGTGCCGTGAAATAGTCTTGGAGCTCACAAACTCTGATGAGGTGGTGGCTTCAGCTCTTATGTTAAATCTTCCTTTCTGATGTTCTGCCAAACTTACAGTCTGGAAAATCACTGTCCTGTGACAGAATGAAGATACTAGGAAGAATGGCAAAAATGCAAAATGTATCGAATCTAGCAGGGGACACTACAGGAAAGGAGAACCGGTTTTGCAAAAGACATAAGATGTAAAAGAAAGATGAAGGAAACTTCAGCTGATTATTTAACAGGGAAAGTGAGCAAGTAAAGTGTGACGCAGAAGGCTAAAGCCTCAAGGGTCCTTTTGTTTCAATACATTCTCCTTTCTCTTACCGGTGCTTAATATAATTAATATTAACAGCAAATTACCAGGAACTCAGACAAGACAGGGGAAAAGCAGGTTTACCTGAGTTACCCAAAGCATAGTGAGAAAGGACTGAAATGAAAATCCTTGAGAAAGAGCTGAAATTAATGCTTCCTCCAGATACCCAGAGGAAAGGAAAGTCCAGCAGGGGTGAAGTGCTCAGTTAATATTTGATGTCACCTCTAAAGGGACTGAAGTGAAAGAACCGAATGGGTAGACCAGAAGACATTTAATTTATACATGTTGTTTTATTGTGATTGAGGGGTATTTATTTTAAAAAGAGGCAGACAATCAAGTGGAGCTGTGCATCTGCAAATCCATGGGTTTTTTGACCTAGAGCAGGTGTGTCTACAGTATGATTTTGCTAGTTGACGATGGTATTTTCTAGCACCAGAAAGCAAAATTTGGACCCTGAAAACACAGAAGGCAGCTGGAGGAGTTTGTGTGAGGTGTGAGAAGCTGTTTAAGAGTAGAATCATAGAATCATTTAGGTTGGCGAAGACCCTTAAGATAGCAAGTCTAGCCATTAACCTAACACTGCCAAGTTCACCACTAAACCATGTCTCTAAGCACCACATCTACATGTCTTTTAAATACCTTCAGGGATGGTAACTCAACCACTGCCCTGGGCAGCCTGTTCCAATGCTTGACAACCATTTTGGTGAAGAATTTTTTCCTAATATCCAATAGAGAATTGAGAGGTGCAAGAATCAAGCATACATGAGGTTTGTGTTAGTTTTCCACATTGTGTGCAGCCTTACTGAGAGCTGGAATGGCTGAAGTTGTCATTAAAACTGCAGGGATTACCCAGAGCTAAGGGATCCCAGGGTGGAGAGTGGTAGAGGGGTTACAGAGCAGTGTGGGACACCAGAAAGGATGGCAGTCAGCAAGCTGGAAGCTGCTTTCACGAAAGTTCAGCAGCCATTTGAATTCAGCTGTGTTTCCCAGCAAGAGTTTTCAGTCCCTGACTGTGTCTAAAGAGTGGCAGCAGGAGGGGTAGAGCTACCAGCTGGCCAAGCAGTTGGCTCACCGGAGGCGAGGACTGTAAAATAGTTATAGTTCTCTAGAAATTAGGCATCATGAGTGAGCTTGTTTACGTACCTTGTTGATGCTTTTCTTTTCCTTTGCTCCTTGTAATTACATATTGTTCATTAAACCAACTCAGTCATGGTTGCAGGTGAGGAAAAACAGCTTGCCATGCACAAGATAAATTTAATTTTCCCATATTTCTGGATAGTGTTTTTATAGCAACCCCTTTAAAGTGGAAACCACTCTGGTTTATGGCAGTCTAAACCTGGCAGAAGAGGTACACAAGTCCTGATGGCCTGTTCAATTAATCCTGCAGTAGAGTAGCAATCTTCAAGCTTTTGTCTTGTAGGACTTGTGGAGGATAGACGAGTCCCAGATGTCCAGAGAAGGCAAAGAAAGCTAAAGAAAATTTATAGCTCTCCGTCTTATTTTGAGGGAGATTGTGGAGCTGGTTATTTCGAATCAGTTTATCAGGCTAATCTAATTTTCTCCTTTGGCAGAGTAGTTGACCCACCAGTAAGCAGCAAGTTTGGTGTATCCATGCTTAGTAACTCCAGTGATATTGTCTCATGTCTGACATTCTCCCAGAAAAAAATAGAAAATAGAGATTCAAATACAGCAAACCATAGCCCCAAAATTGTTATCAATGACACATCTTAAAAGTAAGAGGATGTCTCACGTGAGGTGCAATGGATTTATCTTTGCTTTGGTCTGGTTAACATCCAGTGTGATAGCCCAAAGAATGGCTTTGATGGGTACTCAGTCTGACCGAGGTGAGAGCAACACAAGACAGATTCAGAGTTCAAAGGGATCTTGCTAAATAGATAGATCAAGAAAGTTAAATATGATAAAGGTCATACAAAGTATAAACTTAATATGGAAGAATCGAAGGTACAAAGATAAAGTGCAGAGTAACTAGCTCAGCACTAGTCTCATGGGGAATGTTTCAGGAGTGGTCATGATCCATAAGAATAGTGTAAATCCAAAAAGCCATACTGTTTCAAATAAAGTAAATGTTATTTTGAAATTTAAGGAAAAGAATGTTGCATGTGAGAGAAAAAAGCTGAATATTGCTTTCTCCCAGGTGGCTATGCTGCTGTTCCATGTGTTTGGATTTCCACTGCAAAAGAAAAGATCAAAAATTTCCACTGAGGAAGTGGAATGGGATCGAGTGGATAAAGCACATAGAGGTCATGATGGTTGCAGTGCTGTGTCCCACCACTTTTTCCTTGCCCTTTGAAAGGTCTGGGTGTCGTTCAGTCTTTAACAAGGGCCTTTGGTGTGAGCATGGCACAAGGACCAGATATCTGTTGCTGGAATGGCATTGTGGTCACTGATTACCCATACAGATATCACATATATGTTTCATGGGTCCAGAGGAGAGGAAGAATATTAAAAAAAAAATTGTGACCTGTGAGAAAAAGCTTCAGGAATTGAGATTTTTTTATTCTAGGCCTGTTAAGGAGCAAAGACCAATTATTTTTGTACCCACTGAGATCAAGGCAAGAATTAGAATTGTTTTGCAGGAAGGCAGATTTAAGGTGTTACTAGGAAAAAATATTCCAATAAGGTAAGAGTAATCTGAGGAGATTGTGGGGATTCTTACCACTAGAGGTTTTAAAGAAGAGGTTAGGAAAGTGGTGATCTGCTGTGCTACATCCCACCTCAGATGATCTCTTATGTACCTTCAGGATTTATATTTATGTAGTTTTCATTTATTTCTCTAGGAAACTGGGAATGGCTTCTTCACAGTACTTGGGACACTGAATAGATAGTTTTCCACTATAGAGTAACTTTCAATTATATATTATTGCTATTCAATTATATATAGCCTTTGTAAAACATTTAGTATGTTCTATTATTCAAAATCAGATCAAAAACATTCTAAGTGACTTAGATAAAAACACTGTAAAATAAGGTTGAAGGACTATAATTATAATATGGTACTCAATAAGTTATCGTTAGCTGGGCAGTTAGGAACTGGCCCTACATCAAGCTTTGCTTGATATTTTTACTGCACGTCTGAACAAATTTGTCATTGTCTTAATAATGAAAAGAGTAATAATATAATAACAAGTTGGAAAGTTATTTCAATAGTTAGCTCAATTGAAAGAGCGAGACATACCAAAGCCAGTAGTAATATAGAAATATAGCCTACACATTTTTCTTCCTAAAAATACTCAGTCGAGGCTCTTATTAGTGAATCATGGAATCATAGAATCATAGAATCACTATGGTTGGAAAGGGCCTCCAGGATCAAGTCCAACCTTTATCCCATCATCTCCTTAACCACTAGACCATTAGACCATGGCCTCAAGTGCTTCATCCACTCATTTTTGAACACCTCCAGGGACAGCAACTCCACCACCTCCCTGGGCAGCCTGTTCCAATGTCTAACCACCCTCTCAGTAAAGAACTTCTTCCTAATATCCAACCTAAACTTCCCCTGACGCAACTTGAGGCCATTTCCTCTCGTCCTATCATTAGTAATTTGGGAGAAGAGACCAACACCAGCCTCACTACAACCTCCTTTTAGGCAGTTGTAGAGGGCAATGAGGTCTCCTCTCAGTCTCCAGTTCTCCAGACTAAACAACCCCAGTTCCTTCAGCCAGTCTTCATAAGGCCTGTTTTCCAGACCTCTCACCAGCCTTGTTGCCCTTCTCTGGACTCGCTCCAGCGCCTCAATGTCCTTCCCATACTGCAGTGCCCAGAACTGGACACAGTACTCAAGGTGTGGTCTCACGAGTGCCGAGTACAGGGGCACGATCACCTCCCTACTCCTGCTGGTCACACCGTTTCTGATACAGGCCAGGATGCCATTGGCCTTCTTGGCCACCTGGGCACACTGCTGGCTCGTGTTCAGTCGCTGTCAACCAACACCCCCAGGGCCTTTTCCGCCAGGCAGATTTCCAGCCACTCTTCCCCAAGCCTGTAGCGCTGCATGGGGTTGTTGTGGCCAAAGTGCATGACCCAGCACTTGCCTCATGCAATTGGCCTCAGCCCATCACTCCAGCGTGTCCAAATCCCGCTGCAGAGACTCCCTACCCTCAAGCAGATCAACACTCCCACTTAATTTTGTCTCATCTGCAAATTTACTGAGGTTATACTCAATCCCCTCATCCAGGTCATTGATAAAAACATTAAACAAGACTGGCCCCAAGACCAAGCCCTGAGGGACACCGCTTGTGACAGGTCTCCATCTGGATTTAACTCCATTCACCACAATTCTCTGGGCTCGGCCATCCAGCCAGTTTTTAACCCAGTGAAGAGTCCACCTGTCTAGACCATGAGCCGCCAGCTTCTGCAGCAGAATGCTGTGGGACACAGTGTCAAATGCCTTACTGAAGTCCAGGTAGACAACATCCACCGCTTTCCCCTCATCCACTAGGCGGGTCACCTGATCATAGAAGGAGATCAAGTTGGTTAAACAGGACTTGCTTTTCATGAACCCATGCTGGGTGGACCTTATCCCACTGTTGTTGTGCACTTGCGCATGATCTCCCCCAAGATGAACCATTCCATAACCTTCCCCAGTACTGAGGTCAGGCTGACAGGCCTGTCTTTCCCTGGATCCTCCTTCCTGCCATTCTTGCAGATGCACATCACATTGGCAAGTTTCCAGTCATCAAAGTAAGTTAAAAAGTGAAATAAGTTAAGTTAAAAAGTGAAATAAGTTAAAAAGTCCAAGTGTTGCCCATAAACAGCAAATTGAAGATGAACTTACAACACAGTCCTTCTGAAAAAGAAAAAAAAAGGGTTTTACCACCAAGTGCTGTTTCGTTATTGTTTTCTGCACAACACTGTTTAAGCCCAGACCTACATCGCTCTTACCTTAAACTTCTAGAATGTCACAGGGTGTTTCAGGTAAGCCTGAGAAACAACAGTTATGGGCTGGATCATAGAGAAGATTACATTGGGAATCTGACTTTGTTTAACTGCAGTGATTTACTTGGTCTTGGGCCCTTTTTTCATTATGATCACCAGAAAGAATTTGGAAGGATTCCCACAGTGTTTTTCATCCTACTGACCTTTGACAAAATGTCCCAGAATAAAAGAGAAACAGAAGTTCATGACTGTGTCCACTAAAAATGAAAGGTTCTTAGCTGCATCATGCAGATATATACCAAATTTTTGCGAAACAAAGATCAGTGCTGTCATGATGTTGCAGAAATATTGATATGATGTATTCCAGAAAACAAACAGCATCCAATACCTAGTTTCATAGTGTTTATTACAGTACTCTAACATCTGGTCTGTAGGTTTGAACTTTTCCGTATTTTATGTCTTTACAATTACTGAGATTAAAATCATCATTGTTTTCACCATGTCAGCTGCTGCCTATTTCAGAGCAGTGCCATCAAGTCCAATGGTCAAACTGGTTTGGAGTTTCAGTAGCCCAAATCACAGAATCACAGAATCACAGAATACATTCAAGGAATAAGATGGCACTTATGCTGTAGGTGAACAGAAAGAACTTCTCACTAGAACTGATGGAATAGCTCTTTACCTTCAGCAAACATAGGCAGTCTACATAGGCAGTGAATCATGTCATACATATTAGGATCCAGGTACCACTGTGTTTGTAGTTTACCAAAGTCACATTGTAATTTCATGCAGGCCAATCTGAACTGATACGCAAAACATAGAGAAAAAGTTGGTTGTCAAATATTAGTGAGTGTTGAAAACTGTAGTAAGTTTGTCAGCCTCCTTCATATGATCTGCTGCTGTCTATACTCAGTGTCAGGAAATTCCGTGTTTTTAATGGAATAGACCAATGTGCTTTATCCATTGATAATTGGTTTGCAGCAAATTTTGGTTTGCCAGTGTTAGCTCATTAATAATTATACCAGCAACATGCTGGCTTGTCCTCATCTTCTCAGCAGGCAGTAACAGCTTGCAAGTATATGTAGTAAATGCACATGTGAAAATAAGATGCAGCTGGATCCTAACATCAGCATCAGTAGTGATACACTTACTTTCCATCTTTCCTTTGTCTTACCACCAAAGAGAAGCAACAATGATAAACCAGCATGGTCATTGTGTAATGAGCTCAGAATTCACTACATTTGAAAATCTTCCAAGAGCTTTCAGACTGCTACATTAAATAAAAGTACTCATTGACTGAAACAATTGAACATTAGATCAAGGTTGAATTTAACAGAAAATACACATATGGAAATCAAAAGCTGATCATCAAGTGTACAGGTGGGTCCCCTGACTTTGCTGTTTCATGTAAGATGTGGATCAAACTAAGCTGCATCAGAACTTTTCTGGGTGTTTTGTTCCTGTAGCTAAACACTCAGAATACACAGTGCAGCCTAATATGCAAATGCCATAGAAATATGTAAATCAGAAAACATTAAATAAACTCATGGTCGCTATATTCCTGATCTGAAGAATTTGCTTTCCTTTATTCTGGGTTAGTGGATGCCATAGAGAAGACAAGAGACTTGTGATGATTTTAAATATTGCTTTTCAAGTTGCCATGCCAGTGAATCAGCTTTGCCCTTTTTAATGAATTTTGTGTCAGTGTTGCAGAATCCTTAGAGCGAAGTTCTTTTCTCAGTAGCATTTATCTCAGGTTTGCACATGTGTAACTCAAGAGTATGCCTGTAGCTTCTATATGCTTTTATATTTCAACATTCTAATGTAAATAGCATTGCAACTTTCAATGGCTTGTTTTAATCATATCAAAGCAATTGCATTTGCTGAACCTGGTACAAATAGTTAATTTGTTGTTACCTGCATATGTAACACATTCCTTGAAACAGAAACAGGCCATTTTTAGCTGTTTGTTACACACATTCTGTATTTACTGGAGAGCAGGACAGTGATGTCTGTAATTCTGAACATCTGTTTCCATTTATTTAAGAGCTTTTCCGCAAAAGCAAGTTAAGCTGCATTTAAGAAAGGAGGTGACTTTATAGTATAGCAGTTTTTCTGAAAAAAAAAAATAATCCTGTGCTGGCATTTTTACTCTAGATGGTCTGACTAGCAAGGTTAAGTTCAGTTGCTCATGTGAGTTATGAGTAGCAAGTTTCTGAGTTCTTGCTATGTCTGAGTATGTAAGTGCATATTGGTCTGAGTAGCAATTTTAGTCACTTGCCCCATACAGATAAGACATAACAAAAGGTCTGCATACTGTATGTTAGAAACTGTATGCTGTAAAAATTGATCTTATGATTATTTGATCCCAAACAAGAGCAGGTAATTTACATAATAATGGGACTTACATTCATCTTTTCCATGGATTAAATAAATTACATTCAAAGTTTTAAGCAGAAATTCGTATTGTGGTTTAATGATATTTAGCTTTAATATTAACCTTCAGGATAGACTCTGCCCTTCCTTACATGTATCTATATCAAGGTCATATGCTTTGCTGGGTAAAAAACTGGCTGGATGGCTGGGCCCAAAGAGTTGTGGGGAACAGAGTTAAATCCAGCTGGTGGCTTGTCACGAGTGGTGGTCCCCGGGGCTCGATATTGGGGCCACTCCTGTTTTAACACCTTTGTCAATGATCTAGATGAGGGCATTGAGTGCACCCTCAGTAAGTTTGCAGATGACACCAAGTTGGGTGGAAGTGTTGATCTGCTCGAGGTTAGGGAGGAAGGCTCTGCAGAGGGATCTGGACAGGCTGGATCGATGGGCTAAGGCCAACTGTATGAGTTTCAATATGGCCAAGTGCTGGATCCTGCACTTCGGCCACAACAACCCCCAGCAGTGCTACAGGCCTGGGGAGGTGTGGCTGGAAAGCTGCCAGTCTGAGAGGGACCTGGGGGTGTTGATTGGTAGGTGGTTGAACATGAGCCATCAGTGTGCCCAGGTAGCCAAGGAGATCAATGGAATCCTGGCTTGTATCAGAAATAATGTGGCCAGCGGGGGCAAGGAGGTGATCTTACCCCTGTACTCAGTGCTGGTGAAGCCGCACCTTGAGTACTGTGTTCAGTTTTGAGCCCCTCAGTACTGAAAGGACATTGAAATACTTGAGTGTGTCAAAAGAAGGGCAACAAAGCTGCTGAAGGATCTGGAGCACAAGTCTGATGAGGAGCAGCTGAGGGAACTGGGGCTGTTCAGTCTGGAGAAGAGACTGAGGGGAGACCTCATTGCTCTCTACAACTACCTGAAAGGAGGGTGTGGAGAGGTAGGGATGAGTCTCTTCAGCCAAGTAACAAGTGATAGGACAAGGGGTAATGGCCTCAAGTTGCCTCAGGGAAGGTTTAGACTGGATATTAGGAAGTATTTATTTACAGAACGGGTTGTCAGACATTGGAATGGGCTGCTCAGGGAGTTCCCATCCCTGGAGGTGTTTGAGTCGGGTTGGCATAGCACTCAGGATATGGTATAGTTGAGGACTGTCAGTGTTAGGTTGATGGTTGGACTCGATGATTTTCAAGGTCTTTTCCAACCTAAATGATTCTGTGATTCTGTGATCAGTGATATCACGATAGACAAAACCTGGAAGAAACTGTTTTCAGTGAAGGGACTGTAGCAGCCTTACATCAGCATAACCAAAAGCATCTTTTCTAAGTATAAGGCTCTCTGATGTTATCACAACACATTGCTCAGGAATAATACTGCAGACAGTTGATCAATACAACATCCAGTAGCATGGACCTTCAAAGAAGGCCTTGAAAAGAGTCAGACAAGGAAGTCAGCCACACATCCAAATGCTTATGCTTTAGAAATTTATTTCAGTGTGGACATCTGAGTCCCGCAGCTGCTGTACATAGCCTTTTATATGGCCACAGGTGTTGGCTTCAGTGCTGGAGCACAGAGTGGTAGCAAACAAAGGAGAGTACAGTCAATGCTGCCAGAGGCCAGACATAGTGCCAATTTAATACTGAATGTAAAACAAATACTTGTGCCAATTTGTTTCTAAAAGCATTTTTAGTTAGAAAAATTAGCTTGCCTTTTGATAGCATTATCTATGTGTGGATGAATGTTCCAAGTTTTAATGCAGTGTAAAGCAGACTTTTTAAAAATCAAAATAAATAAATAAAATATAGACTTACAAATATCAAAACCTACTATTCTATTGTTTATGCTCTTATTGTTTAAAAAAAGAATCAAACTATTAGACTAATTTAATTCTTCATGATCACTCCTTGGTATGTTTTGTGAGACTTTCATCCCTTATGTAGTACAGATTACTTCTCTGGAGCCGCAGCAGGAAGTATAGGTAATTCAGCATTAGAGTATGTTGTGAAGTAAATCTGTGCTTTTATTCAAGGGCATTTCTGGAGTTGCACATTCTTAATTTAGCTGATTGAATTGTCATTGTATCATCTGTGCAATCTATAACTTTAGGACTACATTTTCTACTTCTGTGAAGAATGAGTATTCCAATGTATTCAAATTTTCACTATTTTGAGATGTGTTTTGCCTGTAAATGGAGTATATTTTAAGCATTTCCCTCATTAATTACAGCTGAATCCTATTTGCATACATATTTATACAAATAATTTGTCTTTCGTTGATTCCAAAAAGAGAGGTGGAAGTGTAGAGATCCTTTTAAAATGATTGACTACTTATCACAGTACTACAGATGCTATTTCTGCGTCTGCACAGGGAATTTCCTGCACTGGTATTTACAGATAATAGCATTAACAGCTGCTTCTGTTACCAAATTGCAGTGAATGTTGGAGGTATTTAGCATTTTGCAGTTGGAAAGGACCCTTTGAGTTACCAAAGGGTCCTTCAAACCTAAGGACTCAAAATCCCTCTTTTGTACTACTACCTTGGTGGGTTTTAATATTAATGCACACCTGGATACTGCAGGAAGTTTTCCTGTGGCCAAAGGATGTACGTTTTGTTCCAGTTTGACTTGTACTGCAAACAGCAAACAGAACATTTAATGTAGTTTTGAAGGTCTGGGCATAATAAGTGACGAAAGTGTCATCAAAGAGGGGAGCTTAGTGGTTGCTAGTCTAGATCCCTGGAACAAATATGCATTTTATGTTAACCCATAAAAAGAAAGGAAAGAAACTATCCTGGGAGTAAGGACTTGTATCCTAGATCTTCCCTCTCCTAACAGAGAGCCCGGTCAGCATGGGACAGTTGTTACTCTGGAAGGTCCCATATAGTCCCTTTTATTTCATAAAAGCTGTTGGAGCTAATTTTCATCTGTAAGGAGTTCAGAGTAAGAAAACTAAATAACAAATGGCAAGTGTAGGTACACATTGCAAAAAATGGACAGTAGTGAACAAGTCTTGAACACATAAAGATAATAAGCAACATTTTTTAAGTGAGCTATTCAAAGAAGTTCCTCATAACAGAGAAATGTTTTTGCAAATGCTTGTTGTGAAATGGTTTGGTTTGTATGAATGAAATCAAGTGGAAAGGAAACAGTTTACTTTGTTAGTAAACTTGGTAAAGACAAGGCATTAAGATATCTCTGTATTCAAATATATTCTTCCTGTAAAAAACAAAGTAATGCCATCTTTTATTTAATGGGATAAAGGTAGTTTCAAATAGGTCTAAATTATTCAAAGTATACTTAAGAACCTAACTATTGGTAGAGAAATAAGGCTACTTTGTCAAACTTATATTGTAAACAGTTTACATTTAGTAATACAAAGCAGGTCATGAACTTGACCCTTAAGCACAATGACTATCCCAAGCACAGACCTATCAGTTATTTTTGGGTGGGATCTCCTTTTGTTTGTGTTGATGGTATGAGTGGCTTTTTATCATTTTGTATATGTATATACATATATGTCTGTATATTATGCCTAATAATAATTATATCTCCTAGCTTTGTCTGGATGCAGAAGAGCTGAAAAAATTTAAATATCAAAAATCTTATTATTGTCTTAGAAGTTCAGATCATACCACTGAAAAATCTTCTAGCAGTAATTTTAGATTATATTTTCTTTTCTTTTGTCTATTTAATTTGTGTTTTCATTCTCATTAAGCAAAACTTAAAACCAAACTTCTTTTGCAATGTTCAGCTTGTATGTCTCAACATCTTCAATATTTTGTTTCAAAACTATTCAAAACAGGAGATTCATCTAAACTAGCCTTTTCCCATGAAAAGGATTTGATGTTTGTTTTTCAAAGAAATAGAGTTTGGGGGAAAATTTCCAAGGTAATTCTATCAAATAATTGTTTTACTGAGAAAAGAACATCCTTCCTCTCAAATATTTCTTTTAAAAAAGTTCTAAACGATTAGTGTGTCATTGTATAACTCTTCTAAGTTGTGCCTTGTGCTAGCTTGATTTCACATCAAATTTCTCCTTAAATAAGCAAAGCACTCTATCAGGTATTTCTTAATACATCTACATGCTCTTGTTCTTGAAGTAGGATGAAAATCCCTGTCTGGGTTCTGCGAGAAGGCAAGGGTGGTGTTCACAGTGTGCTTTACTGCACAGGACTTCTATTATTCTATGAAGTATCCCCAAACAGCCCCCCCTTGATGCACCCTTTTCATTTTAAAACTGCTCATTTCCCTTTGTGAGAAGAGGAACTGTCTTTCTCCTCTGTATAAGAATATCCAATTATGGGCTCCTAATCCCATGTCTGCATCATGGGCTGTGTATGGAACTGCAGCAACTTTGTCTTCTGTCACATCAGAAACTCTGTTTGATAGGCCCTCCCAAAACTCGGCTTATCTATGTTGTTGCTGATATTTCCACTGCTGCAGGGAGGTTTAAATATCTTCAACTGCACTATATCATGAATCACCTCAGCATCTACTTCTGCATTTCTGCTTTCACATACTTGCCCAGATTTATTTGCTTGATTCTGCATTTCTTTTCGTCTTTGATGACTTAGCATTGGCTTTTTTTTCTACACCTTCTTCTACTCCATTTCCCACACTTTCCTATTCTATCAGTATCTTCCAGTAAGCCTGATTCATTTTTGACCCTTGCACATTATTTGAGAACGTGGGAGCATCCTGTTGTCTTCTATATTTATCTCTGCCATTCACAATTGTCACAGATTAAGATTTTTAGCTTAAAAAAAATCAAAAACATGTAATATGACATAAAATTAGTCTGTGTCTATGGCCGCCAAGGAGGAAAAAGTACAGTTTTATTTCCAGGTGAACAAGTAATATATTTTAAAGCATCAACACTCCAGTTTGAATGAAACTAAAGGCATAAGAAAAAATATTAATTTATTTTGATTCTAAATCAGTTTAGAAAGAGAAAGAATTCAAGTTTTCATTTACTTACTTTATTACAGCTAAAAATGTATATGGACTTCATGTGCATGTATCACCAAACAGCAAAAAGAGAGGTTCACCAACTGTATTATTTGCATCCTCAAACACCCTTCCAAGCTACCAGGCAAGCGTGATCATAGCAAATGCATAGAGGTGCAGTATTTTGTCTGCACCAAGAGCGGAATTCACAAGTAGCCTAAATGCCAAATTACATAATTTCTCCTCCCGCAAGTCAGGCGCGTTGCAGTGGCCACCGCACAGCTGCTGGCCTGGGCTGCATCCAGGCAGACACAGTCACAATTGTCCCTTTTCATCTGGGTCATTCTGAATTCCCTCAACAGGAAATGGAACACAAGCAGAAAAGTTTTAAAAACATCCCAGACATGAATCAACAAAAACCCTGAACATCTGCTCATCAAAGCTCATCAGAAAACAGTGTATTTTATTTACACTACTCTTCTGGATGTAGTGAGAATGCCTAATGAGGTTACAGATCCCTGGAAAATATTGCTGGAATGAAGTGTCCACTTCACTTTCCAGATTACTAGACTAATCTATCCAAAATATGTGAAATGCAATATATCATATTCACAGCCTCTGCAATTTTGTTATTTATTTTAGCATAAAGTGATGCAATTTTATTAAATCCACAGTTCATGTCAAATCCAAGCTGACCAAAAAAAGATTCAATATTCTGATCAATATTTTAATTTCTTTTGAAGATAAAATAGTGCTAGCAAATGTGAAAACCAGGATAATAGAAAGTGCAGGTGGTGTAAGTGGATTCAGCAGAGGAGTGAGGAACACTGCCATGTATAAGGAAGTGCAGGCTCACATCCTCAGAGAGCACATCTCAGCATAACCTACTGCCTGCATCCTGCACTGCCAGGGAATCGGGCCACTGTGTTTAAACATCTAACGCTGTGCAGTTTTTCTGATCCACAAGACAGATCCCATACTCTGTCCTCATTCAGGATTTATGAATCCACATGTCCTTGCAAGTAGTCTTATTACTCGGGCAGGTCTAATTTCAGCTTTGTCCAGAGTAAGAGCTTTTTTTTCAGCAGTTGGTATTTTCATAGAGCTACATTCAAGCTATTACCCAGGGAAGTGCTTAGCTCAAAGGTGGATGCTGAGTTACCTGAGCTATTTCAGTTATTTCAGGGAGAGGTTCACCTCAGCTACACTGAGGAAACATTGGCCTATGGTGTCTGCGACCTTGTCCTTGCAGATGTCCTCATGCTTCTCTCTGCATATCAGAAGGGAAACAAAATCATGAGGGGGTAAAATTTGCTGGGGAGCAAAGAGAGTATTTTAATTTTACTTGCCAACTGTTTCTTGTTTTTTTCAGGCTTTTTAAATGGTGCATATCACCTTAGCTGCAAAACACCACATAGTATTTCCTCTGAGGATTTTCTGGTTTGGTTCATAGGAAGACATCTTCCTTAGCAATGAGTGCTTTTAAAGGAAGTCAGTGTAGCACCCTGGTCACTCTTTAAAGATTCAACTTGTAAATTATGCAGTTTTCTCAGTAAATTCCAGAAGAAGAAATACTTTCAGTGTTGGTTTGGAGAAAGCGGACAACAGCATTGATGAATGACTAGAGCAGCTGTAAGTCACATAAGGGATAATTATTTTTTGCAAGTGTGGAAAGGAATTTTATTCTGCATGTCTGCTGTGTTGCTACAAAATATTGCTGTCAATGCCAAAAAGGATAAACACCTGCTAAAAGAACTGTGGAGAGGATTATATCTCTTTCTCACACATACACTTATGAAATATGTACTACGCATTGGACTATCTCCAGTCTTTTTCTCTTTCTCTCAGCATTTTTCTAGCCATTGAATCAATTGTTCATCTTCTCTGCCCAAGCTGAGAAAAAGACATCTGCTATGTAGAGAGGCCAAATACCAACATATGACATGCTCCGGTTGCCCTGTGTCGACCTGCTAGGACAGAACGTGTGTGGGCTTTTTAACCAATCTGATTTTGAGTTCTGTTGTGTAGTTTTGTCACTGGGATGTGGGGCTGGTAACTCTCTCCCTCTCCTTATCCCTTCTCACCAGGCTGGACAGAGCTACTCGCTGATTTTTCTCCACCTGTGCAGCTGTAGCGATGGTCTGCCAGCAATGCTAATGCTCCCTTGCCAGTTTTTAAACATTCTGCCAAGTAGAGAGAATTAATAACAAGATCTGAATCATCTCTAAAGTAACCCCATTGCCCCTGTGTCCTATTCTTCCAGTATTATGTCATTTTTCAGCTCCTGTCCAGGATAATAAAAAGGATCTCTTATACCCCCACAGCTGAGAAGTATGTCAGGGCGGGCTGTGCCGTTTATTCAGGCCACCCTTTTACCTTTGTGGCTCTAAACATTTGAAAACCTTTGAGCCAGATTTTACAGTCCACGTTGTGCTGCTCAGCTGGTGCAAAGTGGATGGACTCCGGCCAAAGCTGGCTAGTGGCCACAGCCTTCCCCTCGTGCCCGTGAAGGCAGCTGGGAGAGGGCAGCGCGGTTCGCGTCCCCGCCGCACCTCTGCGGTGTCGCGTGCAAGGCAGCCCAGCCCCAGGCCCCTGCCACCCTCAGAGGGGAGTCCTGGCCTGGGCTGAGCCCTGTGTCTGCCTGTGCCAGGCAGCACGTGGGACGTAGCTGAGATTGAGGACATCTGCATTTAGAGTGGAGCTTTTGATTTTTAGACTGGAAAACAGAAGAGTTAAAACAATTGAAGGGTTTGAGTGAAGGTTAAACCAATAGGGAGAAACTACTAAACCTGATTCATAGCTCATAATGTCTGAAATGTACATGCCTACTGTAACTTCAGCAGCAACTTCCCACTGTGGCATGGACTTATTTGATTCTCTTTCTTTCATTTTGTTTCATCCTTTTTGCTCCATTTGCTGGCAGCATCAAATATCCTAAAGCAACAAGATGAACTGTCAAGTGTGAATAGTGGAAGATGCTTTGGGATGGCTGTGCCCAGTTAGTACTGTACCTTCAAGAAGTACAGATGAGCATTCCTTTTAGGTTTAAAAAGATAGTGTTTCACTAGGAAAACTTGTCCTTCAGTCTCCAGAGACCTCTGCAAGCTGCATGATGGTGTGCAGAGCAGGGGCAATGGAGTGGATCTTGCTCCAGTCAGCTGTGGCACCTGTTTTTGCTCCTAGCATCTTTCATTCCTGTTGCAGCTGCTGGTGGCTTGCTTTGGCTGGGTGTCATCCTTTCCTTCCCTGGTGCTCTGGGGAATGTCTGCACAGCCACAAGCATGATCTGGTGTACTCTGAGCTGTTCCCTTCACCTCTCTCCTGTCTTTCTTCTGCCACTCATGTCAATCATAAAATTTACTTCATATTCAGATGTCATCCTTACTTGCATCTCCAGCTCTCTGTGGTGCATTTGGTTTTCCCCTGGGCATGAAGCCTTTGAGGCAGCAGTTCTTCAGCTCTTTGTCTCTAATTCTGAAACCTACATCTTCTGTCTACCATTTGGAAAGAAGGGCAACACTGCCTGCAAGGGAATCCCTAAATACCGATGTGGAGGTTCTGAGACAGCTTGTACTGTTAGTGTGGTAAGAGACAAACCTCTTTCGAGAAATGTAAACACGCTCTAATACTTTGCCATTCACCTCTCAGCGGCTGTGCACTGGCCTTGTCCTGCCCTGAGCATGTGAGCTGCATATATATACGACATCACATTCCCTTTGCCACGTCATGTACCCACTGCTTTTATTGATCAGGGATTGTTCCACAGTGTCTGTGTTGATAACAGCACGGTCAGTGGTCATGAACTGACCTCAAGTGCTGTTTAAAGCCCTGATGGGAGGTTTGAGAGAAAGAAGATATCTCTTTAGGTGAAGTACCACATGCCTTCTTTTTCCTGGCTGAAAAGGATCATCTGGCCTGATACACCTGTCAAAAAAATCATCCTATTTTTTTCCAGGACCATATTCCATCTGTTTCACTGCTAATACCTTAGTATGACAAATTAATATATCTGAGTTACCTGGTACAAGTTACTAAATTTCTTTTGGTCCTCTGCTCCATTTGTAGTAGAAATGCAGTTTCTGAAGGCCTAAAAGTTATCTGGCTTGTAAAGAAAAATCCAATCTCTGGCAGAGACTTGAGTTACAAAATTTGACCTACTTAACAAAAAATCCTATTAGGTGGATTTACAAATGGCTCCCTGAGATCAGGCTGTCCAGTATGAGGAATAGGACCTGAAGCCTTTTAATGGGACCTGAAGCCTTAAAGCTGTTTAATACTGTCATGTATTTTTTCCAGGTTACTTTTCCTTGCTTCTTTCAGATCCTGGTCCTAAAACCAATGCAAAATATAGTCTGATCCATATAGAACTTACAGTTTGGAATATCATTATGCCAACCACTAAATCTGTTGCATTATGATTTGAGAAACAGCATTGCTGTAAACAAGAAAAAAACCGTTAATCTTTTTCTTGCTGCAACTAGTTACATGGCATGGCAAGATGGGACTCATCAGAGGCTATTCTGTGCTCTGAAATAGTTCACATATTAGTTTGCTGTGCTCAAAACAATTTTTTCTTGACTTCATACTGTTTCATCTCACCCCATTCTGCAAAGCCACGTGACTTTATTGCAAAGCTAACAGTACCAAGTATTTTTTTTTCTTGAGTCTCTTGCTTTAAGAGTTACGTGGTTTTGTGAAGCTCTCAGCACAACTTTCTGTCCAAAAAGAAAATACAGAAAAGGAAATTTCTGTCCCTCTTGGTTGTAGAAAAGAGTGTGACCCCAAACACTGCAGTGGCTCAGAAACTAGGGGATGAAACAAAAATTCAAGTATATATTGTTATCTTTAAATCCTTTTTTTATATTAGTCTTGCAATTTTTGTTTTTAGTTTCAAGCAATAATTTTGAAAGTTTATTTGCTTAGCCAAATTTTGCTTAACGAAGTCCTACAAAAAAAAAAATCCGAACCAACTGCCAAAAAACCCTGCAAAAGATCCTATGAAATCCAAAATTGCTAATAGTTTGATTCATTCAGATCATCCCCTGCTCCCTTCTTCTCTTCGACTTCTTATCCTTTAGATAATTAAGTCCCTGTAAATGGGACATATGATTGCCAGAATCCTGGTACCTCCTTTGCATAGCTGTCACAATTTCCATAACCTGGGCAGAAGGAGCAAATGCCCATGCCAGCCTGGCATAACTAGTGGATTTGCTTGCTGCATTTCTGCAAGAGATACTCAGAGAGTCACTCATGGCAAAACTTGGCAAGATATTTTCTCCGTAAAATGTTCAGAATGGTATTTCTGGGTACTGAGCAAATGCCTTTTTCTCCAGCATCCTACAATCTAAGCACCAGGAGAGGACATTACTGTCTTGGGCATATTGAGCTCTTACTGCTTATGAGCTATATTGGTACAGCATATATTGCAAAGCAGAATAGCTTACTTTCTAGGTAATAAAGTAAGGATTTCAATTCAGCATTGTCATTTCCTATGTTTTTTATATTAGAGCTTATGGGGAGTCTTTGACAGAGAAAAAATATATATATTTTTAAATATTATAGTAATAAATATGTACTGGCCATAGCAGTAAACTTTCTCCATCCTATAGCTATTAAAAATAGTTGTGAACAACTGTGTAAGAGGGCTAGATTCCCAACTGTCATCAAAAGCAACAAAAGAGGCATTTATGCATTTGTCCTCTGAAGACTGGTTCCCAAGGCTCCCTTCTCATATGACTACTGTGCCAGGAGCTTGCAGCTTTTGCTAAACTCAAGCTAGGGAATCCCCATTGCAAGCAGGCTGATTTCACAGACTTAGGGTACTGCCCAGGGACTCTTTCACTTATCATTAAAAATGTGTGTACATGTGTGTGCCCCAAGTAGGTGTGTGCATACATGTGTTCGCACATGCATGTGTGTGCTTTAGAATTTATTTTGACCTGTATGTGCAAATAGAAATGCTCCTTAGAATTTCACCTCAGCTTAGCTTGACTTGGTTAACACAAGCTGAGAACACACCTCTTTTGCATATGATATTTCCTGTATATTTTTGTCTCCCTAGACCTGAACAGTAATTATATCTATTAAAACAACTGAAATGAAAGATGAAATAATTTTGGTTGGAATTAAAACACTTTGCACCAGTTTTGCATTTAGTTGTTATAAATGATAATGAAAATGCAAGGCCTTATGTATTGATTCCGTCTTCTCAGCCCATTGAGTTTTACAGTACATCTGACAAGTGAGTATTGACCTTCATATGGTGTTGGTCAATCTTATCTCTTAAAACACTAAAATCTTAGTCTCATCTAAACAGAATTGGATATCTTTTTATTGCCTCTCCTTTTCCCACATGGATTATTATATTATAAATGATAATATATTAATCTAGCTTGGCTTTACTTTGAATCATACATGTACTTGAATTTTCAAATAGGGTATTTGAAATGAAAATAGTATATTAAAGATCTCTGGTGAGACCTAATGTATTTATAAAAATAGAAAACTGCAACTACAAACACATAAATATTTATGGTGAATTTTCTTATCCCTGTTTATATTTTACGTAGTATAATCTTTCTGTCATAGGATTAAGCTTGGTCTACCTCTGGTTTATGTGACAGAAAATTTAGAGCAGCTCATATCAATCAATGTAAAATACAGTAGGCAATAAGTTAATATCAGCACTGCAAACGTGAAAGATTTTAATGCATGACTAATGTATGTGCATGTCTTGTCCCTCTGAATTAAAAGGACCATTTGGGGCTGAAAATTAAATCCTAGCTGAATCATTCTTCAATTAATAAAATAAGGTGAAAAAAAGCTTTTAAAACACTTCGTGAATCATTGATACATTTCATAGAGTGCACATGGCAATGGTGGTTCCTTCAGCCTAGTTCTGCTTTCACTGACAGTGATGAAAATCAGGAGTAACTCCAGCAAAGTCAGTGGAGCTACCCATCTTACCCAGGGTAAGACGACAACAAAATGAGGAATTTATTGTCACAGCTGTGGAGCAAATATATAGCAGTGATGGATTATTTCTTTATGGACTATGACACAGCTTGAACGAAGAAAAAATAGTAGTGGCCTATGAGCAATTGATTTTTTTTTTTCCAGTGCTGAATCCAGGAAGAGCCATTGTTTGCCACTGCTCTTATGCAGAAAAACATCAGGAAAAGTACAAAGAAATTGTACTGGATATGAAGAGCTTTTACAAAGTTATTTTCAGTTTGATGATTGGAACACAGTAGTTTTCCTTTTTATAAAGGAAAGTATATGTCTCTGAAACTGCTGACGAAGTCTTCCTGATAGAAAACAAATTGGAGAAATGTATGCTAGAGAATTCCTGAAATATTCTTAATTTCCAGCTAGTAATCTTTGAGTAAATTCAGACTCATTCAGATTAAGATATTTTATTGTATGTCAGTTTGAACTATTGCATCTTTCAATGACTAGTAATGTATTTCATTTTTCAGTTAATAAATGGGCTAAACAGATCAATCTAGACTTTAATTTCTGATATTTCTTTCAAACTGCTCTTAATTCCCCTCAACTTTACATTCATACAGGTTAGTATTATGGTTATAGATGATTCATAGGAAACATTGCAAGTTACTATCTGGTGCTAGTAACGTTTCATAATCCATCTCATTTATCTTTTCCTTGCTGTTCCTTGTCCTCTGCAAATTATCTAATACTTTGTTTTGATCCTCAGCAAAAAAAAATGCCACTGTATTTCTCTTCTGAAGGATTGGATAAGACAGAGTACAAACTGACAATTCTAACTGCTTAAAATGCAGAGGGCAGAAGTTGCACTCAAGGACAGAATTTTAATAGCCAACAAGACTTCAATAAATTTAGTGAAAGGAAAGCAAAAGAACGATGTTGAGCTATTACATTTGTTTGGTAAGAAGATTAAAAAGGAGCTACTAACAAGCTGGGGAATTTAAGAATCAAAAAATCCTGAAGAAAATTACTCAGAACAAACAGTATCCAAAAAAATTTCAAGGAGCAGAGTCCTAGACTCAGAAAACACCTAGTGGGATGAATCCAGATGTTGGCAAATGTAAAATATTATAACTACGGGACTATGAAGGTTTCACTAGAGGGAAAGGAAGCTACCAAGGGAATCCCCAGGGATAGATGGCTTTAGATTTTATTCTATGCCTTTGAAATGATTCAGAGGAAATACAGAAGCTGTCTAAGAGAACAAATAAACCTATTGTTACAAGCGGCCAGGTGTTCACTTTCTCAATGTGAGAGCATGTGAACAAAGATATAGTAGATCTATAGAACTATAGATATTATAGATTGAAGTGGCCATGGAAAGATGGCCATTTCAAAACTCATGAAGAATTTTGTATACAGTTTTGAAATTATACCATGAAAATGATGCTTACAGGATATTGCTGAAGGCAAAAATACAGCATTATTCAGTTGTCAGTTGGAGATTGCTGTGAGTAACTATATCTTGAATTATACTGGTAAGGCCAAAGAAGAACTACTACAAGGAAGACAACAACTCGTGTCAGATTTTAAGCCAATATCTGAACATTAGCGAGTATGATAGAACTGACAGGGAGTGTAATACATAGCAACGGCTTTTTGGCCTTTTTGTGAAGCAGCTGGTGCTGCATATGGTAAGAGGAAGGATACTGGATGGATTAGGCTTTGTTTTGTTCAGTGTCAAAAATTATATGCTGTAAAGTAAAAAGAATGGCAATGACTCTCACATAAAATGATACAAAGCTTGTCTCTCAGAATTCTCTGGCCAAAATTTCTCTTGGATAATTTGTCTGATTGTATTCAGTGCGGTAGGGCTGTAGTGATTTATCCCAGGTGACAGTAGGCCTTAGAGCTTTAAGATAAGCTATAAAAAAGAAGAGATTTCAGCAAAACAAACACTGAGAAGCAATCAGTTTTTAAGTCCTGAATGAAAAACTATTACAAAGCTAATAAATTGTTTTTAAAATTAACGACAACATAAAATGAAAATCAAGTTTTTGCGGGGAAGCAACATTTCATTCTGATTCTCAAGTTGAATCACATGAATTTTCCTTGCAGGATGCAGCTGAATTGTTTCCTGCTGTTAACTTGTAAAACTCACCTGCAGGTGATGCCATTTAGCTAGTACGGCTAGATAATGTTTGGGTGGAAAATTGAAAAACTCAAACACTTCAAGCTAAATATTAAACTAGTTTTTGAACATCTAAAATTATTGGGTTTGTGAGCAATAAAATTATAAATATAAATGGTGAAATGTTAGAAAGAAAGATGTGGGTATTTCTGTATCAGTTGTTATTATGTTGCCTGAGCAGTAACGATGAAAGCGGCTTGTATATTTGGTGCTATGGCAGTCTAAGTTAGTGCAAACTGGTTTACGTTAGAGTGAAAAACTTATTCAAATACATAGGGAAAAAAACAAAATAGCACTCCTATCATAGAAAACATTGTTGGGGTTTCTTCCATAATCAGTTTTAGGATGGACACCACCCACCAAAACCGTGAAGTAGGATCTTATATTTGGAACTACAGCAATAAAATGGAAGTTCTGTCAATACTGTCTAATGAAAAAACAAACAAACAAAAAAACAAACAAAAAAAAAACTCAAAAACCCCCCCCCAAACATACAATAAAACCCCAGACAAATTCCTTTGATTTCTGGTAGTTAAATAATGCCATACTTCAAATGTAACAAGACATAGGCATGTATAGAGGGAAATGAGCCTAAAAATCTGAAGTCATTTTCAGTGAAGTCTTAAAACAAGGTTTTTCGTATATCTCTGATGTCTTTATCCAGTCTTATGTATCTGCATTGCTTAGAAAAAAATATTTTTGCTATATTCTTAGCATTTATGTAAAAGGCTAATATTTGTGACAAACTGGTGATTGTCTAATTACCAAACTGCTTTGAGAGAGGTTTTCTCATTTGGAAGAAACCTACTTAAAGGTATTTTAATCAAAAATTTTTAAGGAATTCCAGAACTATTGCCATGTGGTGTATTTGCACATGATACACTGGGCATTTTCTCATCTTCTACTAAGATGAGACGTAAATAATTTTCAGTTCAGAAGTCCTCAAGACATGTATTAACCTTTTATCTACTGCATTCACACATATTCCCAGTGCACATCTGGTTGATTGTAAAGTCATCAGCCACAGTTTTGAAAATGTACTCATGTTTTGGTATTTTTCCATTTTTAATACAAATTTGACTACACATTTGTTACCTAGGAACCTTAATTTTTGTAGGGCTTAATGTAGCCTCTATGCAAAGAAGAATCCAGTCATGTATTTCAGACTGGGCATTGAAAACTGTGTTATGCTTTACAATATTTAGACAATCTAAACATGTCCTAATGTGGGTGGGGTTTTTTTAAATAGCATAAGAAGCTATAAAATATGTAGTGTTCAAAGCATACTGATTGTTTAAAAAGTATTTTAGGACAATTGGGCAGGTAAAAAGGAGTTCCCCTAGGGGAAAAAAAAAAAAAAAATAAATCTGACGTCTGTTGCCACTAGATTGTTCACAATAATAGTAAGTTACTGATAGTTTTAGGAATCACTGAATCACAGAATCATCTAGGTTGGAAAAGACCTTGAAGATCATCAAGTCCAACCATTAACCTAACACTGACAATCCCCGACTATACCATATACCTGAGTACTACATGGACATGACACTTAACACCTCCAGGGGTGAATAATACAATAAAGCCATCATAGCAAGTGAACAAAAAGAAAGAAATGACAACCTCAGGAAACAAAATGCTTCCTACAAATATGGCTAGAGAAATAAATTCCTGCAGGATGAACTGGTGTGTGGATTTATAGCAGATTCATTATTCCACAGTAATTTCCCGACTATGAGGAAAGTTGACTAAGTGATCTGACACAGGCTGCAAGCTAAGAGCTTGCACATCTTTGCCTGGTAGTGACCCATTAATTTATTCACTTAAGTATTTTTCAAAGTCTAATAGTATAGCACATCATCAACTAACCAATTAAATTCAATAATCTTGATTGACAAAAACATTTAGGAGTCCAAACCCAACTATGAAATTGAAAATATAATTTTTGGAGGAGGAGGACTTAATAAACTAAATTGAATAAAGCAGGCAAAATCTGATCTACTACAGGTAGCAGTGTTTAAACCTCAAAATATTAGTGAATTTAATAAAGTTCGGTGTTTACTTTCTCAATTTCATTTGATGTGACCAGCATGCAAAGCTTCCAAGTGTATCGTGAGCACTGTAAATTAACAGAGCAAAATTGCTTGTGCAGCAGTCTCGGACTTCTAATACTCTTGGTATATTCAAGCACAGATGATACACTTTGTAAGTAATATTTAATAAGGAAAGAGAAGGTTTTTTTATTCCTCCCTTTTATCTTGAGATACTGCTCTGACTTACTCTGAGATTTTAATACCATTTTTGTTATAATCTCTTTATAGTATTGTTTTGTTCTACTTTCAAACTTCAGAAGTATTTCCAATATGGTCCTCTCTAACAGAGGACTGGGAAGGCTTTGCTGTAGATTTTTGGACTTCAGGCTATCTCAGAGAGATCTGGCATTGCACCAGTGTGTGTCCAAGCCCCAGCCTGAAGTACCTGCATAACCAGTAAGTGTGGAAAGAGGAGATTCCCGTGAGCAAGCTTCCTGAGAGAGGACTCATCAAAGCCAGATGCTACGAAATACAAATGGGAACAGTGTTTTGCACTCTTTGAATACTTAACTTTATATAACTAGATGGTAGGGATGCTTCTGTTAAAAATGCACAAGTTTTCCTTTGGAATTAGTCATCTAAGTTTTTCCTTTTCACAACACTGCCAAGACTGAGAGACCAGCTACTGACCACTGTGATTTGTGATTACAGTGCCAGGCCTCTGCTCTTCAACTCTACCTGTTTTTCTGTACATTGCACTTTTATTCTCACTCATGGACTGTTCACCCTATGCCCAACAATGGTTTTATCACTAACTATCAATTAGCAATAGGTGCTGGACCGTACAGCTGCACACAGCTGAACTGCAGCTAATACGTATATAGGCAATAGTTAGCTGACTGCTAAATGGTTGCTAAAACAAGCTAAAATCAGCTCAGGCCAAGACAAGTCCAGGCAAGTCTAGAGGTCTACACTGTTAGGTCAATAAAAAGCCTTTGGTCTTTTCTTAGTAATGGCAAAATCATGTTTATTAGTGTATAGATTGGATACTTCAAGTTATCTACACCTCTTTTTGGATATGGGTATTTTTTTTATGGCTCAGGTTCACTGCTTGCTGAAACAGGTGTTGAGCCATTCTCAGAAGAAGGACACTTCTGCTGGGTTGCCCTCCGGGTTTATCTCCATGGTGCTGGAAGAGAGCAGGCTGGCTTGTGCAGAGCAGGAGACCGTGGGACCAGCACTGACAGAAGAACCACACAGAGGATGGAGAAACAGAGAAATAGAGTGACAAATGAGATAGTGGATGCTGCCTTCTCTGGAGAGATGCTGGCAACCAGTACAATAGGAAAACGTGATTTCAGGAGAAAGTCCAGGCTGTGATTTAGGACACTCTGGTATGTGCTTTTGTCAGGAGATGATGAGTCTTTACAATAACATTGGAACAACCCCCACACAAATTTTACATAATATATATGTATTTGCAGACTTTCAATATCACAACAAAGTGCTTTGTAACAACAACCTAGTAATGAATAATGCAATTATAAATAATCAGGTCAGCCAAAGCAGTTGTTCACATCAAGAGCCTGAAAAAAAGGTGCTGTTTATTGTTAATGAGTGGACAAATATTAACTAGAAGGCTGATGCTCGGATATGTTCCTCATCACTTTTTACCTCCTTGCCTAGAAACAGACAGTCATTTGAGAACATGCTCATGTACAAATTACATTGTGAGAGTTAATCAAAGAACCCATATCTAAGTTAAAGGAAGTGTAAGTTTCTTCTCGACTGATTCTTGAAATGGTTCTGCCCCAGTTGTAGGTTTAAAATGAGAAACTGCTATATGCCCTTTAAAGGATAAATCTGTCTGCTACACTAGAAAACCCAAATGGATGTATGAAAAGCCCTGCTTAGTTGCTAATAGAGGTAAATTCCTTTCAAGCCTTCGGTTAGTATACAAGAGAAACTTCCTTCTTCTTCATTGAGAAAATACCATAGCTCCTGTAGTTTTGATCAACACCCCTGCTGAGTCTTTGATTGTTTGTTCTCCTTGGATTCCATTTACATATTCTGTCTTTATATGAGTTTCTTTACTTAGTCAGACTTGATTTAGTTTAAAGAAACAGGACCACAAATGAAAAGAGAGGGAGAAACTGTGTTATTAGAGGGCAGAATGTCTGACATGGCTTTCTTTGTCTCTTTGGTTCCCTCTTCCCTTTTCTTTGAATTAGCATTGTAAAGCATCATGTTTCTAATTGAAAGCACATAAATGGTGAAGAAATGGAGCACCTCCTACCATTCCTGTCAGTCTTACTCCATGAGAACTCAGGGGTTACATGGCCAGATGGGTGGACTGTGTTCATCTACCTGGGCATTCTGCCATATGTGGGGTGTAGGTTTTCTGATTTTTGCATGTAACCGAGAGTACTTCTGGTTAAGCATCTGTTGTCAGTCATGCATATTGAACAAATGCATGGCTTACCAGGCACAGAACACAAATGCATATCAAAGAAATAAGAGCAGCAGACATTTTCTCCTACAGGTTTCTGTTTTATAGAAAACTTTTGCTAAAGCTGGGTTTTAGTCTGCAAATACAGGATATCTTCTCAACAATGATAAGTAAAGGTCTGTCCATGCTTAGATGGCTTTTATGACGATAGCGTAGCCAAACCCCATAGGGATGTTGTAGTCTGTGGTCACAGAGGCTTAGCTAGTGTGATCTGAGAGGTAAGGCTGGGGTGTAGGTTTCAACCAAGAGAAAGGCTGAAACACACGTTTGAGTCAATAGAAAAACATACCAATATCCCTGCTAAAATCCTAGAATCACAGAACAATTTGTGTTGGAAGTGACATCTGGATGTCATCTGACCAAACTCCCACTTGAACATGGGCCAACTTAAGCCTTAAAGCAGGTTGCTCAAACCCTTGTCTAGTCAGATTTTGAGTATCTCCAAGGATGGGTATCCCAGATATGCTCTGGGAAATATCTTCCTTTGACCACCTTCATTGTGAGAACTGGAAATTCTGGGTTTGGAACTTTTTTGTCTGTTGGGCCTCTTCCTTTTACTGTGCACCACTAGAAGAATCTGGCTCCATCTCCTTTATACTCTCCCGTTATGTAGTTGAAGAGAGCAGTAACATCCCCCTTTAGCCTTCCCTTCTGTTGCTGCCTTCTGCCTTGTGTGAGGGATGTGAAGGATGCAGTTCTCCCAATTTAAATCAAATTTGGTGAACCAGGAAAGGCTTTGGCCCAATATATTTAGCCTCAGGTAGGCAAAGCAATTATTCCTCAAAGAGTTAATATCCTTCTGATACTGCATTTTGAGTAGCAATTTGAAAAGAGTAAGGAACCTTATTTGGAGTCATTTATGCCAGTAATAGCCTTTTTCAATCTTAGTTATGGTGTCGCTAGTATAATATTTTAATAAGAAGATTTCTTTCCACTGCCTTAAGGTAAAACTAACTGCAGAGACAGAAAATGCTCATTGTAGGTTAGACTCTGCTGATTATATGCCCTCTTAGCAGGGGGAAAAACAAGCTGTGACATTGCTCCATTACATATTCTGTAGATAATCATCTCCCCTCCACCTCAGCCCATCATTTTGTGGGACACTCAATGGAGAAAAAGTTCTTGAAAATCAATGAGTGTCAGGACTGACATTGTTCCTGACTTCATAGAATCATAGAATCATAGAATAATTATGGTTGGAAGGGACCTCCAGGGTCATCAAGTCCAACCTTTATCCCATCATTTTCCTAACCATTAGACCACTAGACCATGACTTCAGTGGGTAGCATATGAGGAAATGGTCACACAAGGAGTAGGGATAATCTAATTGCATGGAAATCAGAGAATCACAGAATCACAGAATGTTAGGGATTGGAAGGGACCTCAAAAGATCATCTAGTCCAATCCCCCTGCCGGAGCAGGAATACCTAGAATCAGGTCACACAGGAATGCATCCAGGTGGGTTCTGAATGTTTCCAGAGAAGGAGACTCCACAACCTCTCTGGGCCCCCTTCTTCTTAGATATGCAAAGAGACAATGCCAAGGGCTGATTTTTTTGCTTCAGTGCCTCTGGGGGCACAACGTAGGGCTGATTGTGTTCTCAGCCTGCTAGCCAGGGGCAAAAAGGAGCAGCCACCTTTCAGGCACTATTTCCCCAGTCTGCTGCACCTATGTGAGCTGATGGAGGAAGGCTAAAGGAGGCAGAAATAAGAGCCCACCGTGGCTCTGACCCTCAACAATCTCCTCAGCAGCTGAGCTGTCAGGAGGGCATGTAAGTACACATGGTGCATGCCTGGCTCCCACTGGTCCCAGTGCAAGGAGGAAGCAGGGGACTGAAATGTGACTTTCTGGGTCACAGTGCACACCTGAATCTGCCCCTGAGCTATGCAATTACACTTTTCCTTATTCAGGGCTCATGCTGACTATATGATCTAAATAAATTTCAAAGCTTCTATTCATGTAACTGTGATTAGATGATGTGGCACAACGGCTGTTTTTATACAACTGCAGTGCAAGCTGTGTATGCAGAGTCTAGTGGAAATGCTAAAAAGAAAATTCCGTAATAATACTATCTTCAACTGAAATTTGGTTTTCAAGTTATAAATGAGGGGTATTTTCGAAAGAGTTTTGACTGGATATTTTTCTCTCCTGGGAGATGTGTGCAAAGCTGTCTACCCCATAGATAAGCTAAATTTGATGCAATAAATGTCATACTTATAAATTTTCTGGTGGGCATACATTGTAATGGTGTTTGCAACATGAATCAGCATAATTGTTCCTGGCAGGTTGCTTGTATCATTTTATCTTTCCTCCAACAGAGACAGCTCTTTACTACTTTTCTTTGGAAAGTTGAGTATCTCTTATACAGCATAAGGCTTCGTAATTGAATTTAATTTTTTTATAAAGTCCAACAGAAATGCCTTTTATTGTCATTGTTCCTGATGGAATTATTATGCAGGATGAACATTTTTGATCTTAGTGTAGCTCCTCCAAACCATAAATATATTAATGCAAAACATCCAACATCAGATGATTATAAATGTACAAATGTCAGAAAATTTGAAGTTATTGTTCCCACACAGATTGTCATTTCTTTTGCTGGGTATATGCAGTACTTAGTATTTCTCAGTAATGCTTTACTGTACTTAATGTGTACTTCATAACCACCTTATGCATGAATTATGATTACTGAAAGAGTTGTTAATTCAGTTTTTCCAGGTTTTATATGCTCACACTATAAACTTTTCCAATGTGTTGTATATGGAAAGGTCTTATAGGTCCTTGTATGAGGGGAAGGGAGAATCAGGGCAAAGTACACAAAAGAGGAAAGATAATTAGATAGATAAGAGCATACATTCCTGGAAGATACTATGTAATTGTGTCAGAATTGATGCTTCTTTCAGGCCTTGTACTGTAACTAACATCTGATCTGGATGTATTTGTATTGGGACTTTGCATAAATGCACATTATGATGAGTTAGTGTAATGAGAAGCAGAAGCACTTGTAGCCGCTGAAGTCTCTTACGTGCAGCTTTTATATGTAAAGACTGACAATTCTGTGAACTCAGGATTAAAGCACTAGAGGGAAAAGAAAACTACATTTATTCAATAATACATTGTCAACAACAGCCAGACTACAATTCTAAAATTAATATATTTGTTCTAGGTATGATTTAGAGTCACTCTGCCAGGGCAAGGTTAAAAACTGAAAGTGAGGGAGATTGAGAAGTAATAGCATCATCCTGACTACTTTTTGGAAATAGGCTAACTATAGTGCATACTGGAGTATGTTAGTCTGGTCTGTCACAGTAACTCCCACATGTGATGGAAATGGCAAACAACAGTGCTGCAGAATCAGAACGGGATACACATTATTAAATTATTAAAAATAACAAAAAATAATGACGATCTTAATGAAGAAAATGGAAAAAATAGCAGAAAGCAAGAAGTTTTGCATGTATTTGGAAAAAAAGAAGAACAAAGTATGAACATAAAAAATAATTATGTTATTAGTGTGGTTTATCAGAACTTTGGTTCAGTATTTTTCAGCAGTGGTCAAAGCATCAGTATCCTCTGGAGAGGGATATATTTGTGAGCAGTCATCGGAAGCCTTCAAAGTCTGCACAGAATCAGAGTAACATAGTCTGTCCAGTAGGGCTCAATAATGACACAGCAGAGTTCATTTATATTTTTCTACTCATTAATTCAATTTATTAATAAATTTCTACTGTTTTGAAAAGCAGAATGATGTTACATTCTACCTGTCTTGGGATCACTGCAACACATCATCTCTAGGTGCCTATCATGGACCAGGCCTTGGCATCAAGCTACATATTCAGAAGGTTTATATTACGTGAAGCGAGTAAGAGCTGGCAGAGTTCTCTGTAAAATGGGGGTAATATCTGGTCTCTGTTGAAAGGACAAGCATTATAAAGTAAATTTTTGAGATGCTGAGATACAGTGCCACTAGAAGCTACTTGAATGCTAAGAAAAAGGAACCTGAAGGTTGTAAAAGAAGTTATAATTAAAAGAAAATATACTTTTTTTTCCTCATTCCCCCTTTTTTTGATTTGTCAAATCACATGACCAAGGGCTTTTTGTTTATGGAGAAAATAAAATCAGTATGTCATCCATCACATTTGTGGAGCAGGCAGCAACCAGTTTATCTCATAAACTGGCCCCTCTTTTTTGCTTTTTGAACTATTCATTATGCTATAAGAGTTCACATTTTTATTTTTAAAAAATTAATTAATGAAGTGATGGCAGCTACATGTAAAAGGTCAAACCCACAAACTACTGATGATTCCATTTCAATATCTGTCAAGTATAATTTTCCAAAGCGTGGCAAAGGGAACTTATTCAATATCTCTCTATCTTCTCTTTGGAAGTAAGTTTCATAAATGACATGCAAAAATATATAGAGAGAACCATACAGGGGCATCCTACTTTGGTTTCACTTGCAGTCAATATTCGCTATTCTGACTTCTCTTGCACTTAGAAAAAGTACAACTACTGATAATACTAAAATGTCATTGTTACGTAGTAAACCCTTTCACTAGTGTTATGCATTTGCAAATGAACAACAATGGGTTTATTTCTTCTTTCCTTTCTAATTCCAGCCTTTCTCACTGTACTCTAGCATAGAGCTTGATCTCTTCTAGCTTCCTATGACTTCAGAGAAGTCCAAGGGAGTCCTGGTGAAATTTTGAGAAGGTGGCAACAACAAGGCCCAGATGTAAAATGGCTAAGGACCATTGCACAGTGCTCTGATTTTTCTACTCTGTAAAAAAACATTCAAAATGGAATTCACTTGCAAATGGCAGAACTGCTGAAAGGAACTCATGTGGATGTGTGACATAGTCATGACTCTTTCTTTCCTCCAGTAGCATGGAAGAGGTACTAACAAAATATCCAGGTGATCATTTCAGCTAGTGTTATTCAAAACCCTTGGTTTTAAGCTTCCAACTTTTCTGATACAGAATTCTTGGTTCGCATAGCTATCTGAAAAGTGATTCATTAAACATAATTAGAAATTAGTCAAGACAATGTGGGCTATGCCTACACTTCATGTTATGCTTTGATCAGGAGCCTTGCTTTTTAGGCTTCTTGAACTTCTGTTCCTAAGATCAAATTCCTGATTTTGGCATATTGCATGCAGATTTCCTGATTGCTTGAGAAACATTCCAAAAATGCATCTTCCTCAACAATCTTAATGTCTTAATAGCATGACAATTTTAGAACAGATTTAACAGCTGAACTCACCAAGGGCAAGCTGTACCACCAAAATGGTAGTAGTACATTCATTTGAGTTTTATTTGTTGGTATCATAGCACTTGAGAACTGTAGTAAGAGAAAATTACTTACTCATATAAGTACAAAAGAAAGAGACCATCATTACCTCAAGCAATTGCATCAACATATTAAGCAGGGCAGCAAGAAGAGAGCAAAAAGATGGGAGTATTCAGTCATATAGGGAGACATGAAAAGTATTCTTAACATTCTGGAAGTCTAATTATTGTCAAGCCTTCTTGCAGGTGTTACTGAAAAGCAGTATTAGAGGGAGGATAATGAGGTGACTAAGCACATGTTCACAGGGAACCTCTGCTCAGCCTGCAGAACCACAAAGGAGAAAGCAGGGTTGAATGCTGGATAATCTACTAAGTGGGCGTGAGATCATCATCATGCATCTCTAAAATAAATGATAATATGGTGGAGGAAGGTCAGAAAGGGCTTAGAAAGTGGGTAGAAATATTTACATTTGATGCATTGAGGAAAGAAGAGCAGGGTAAAGGAATACAAAGAAAGGGACATTATCACCAGAACAGTGGGCTGAGACATTCATTGAGTAACATTTAGGGTGGATACGAGTGAGGAAAAATTACGTCTGTCAGAAATTAATAAAATAATGTCGAAATAGATGAGAAAAAGGATGGAAGCTATGGTGAGTTTACACTGCAGGATGGATACAATATTAAGGAACTTAAACTACAAAGATAAAATTGTACATTAGCATTTTTGATGTGATAACTTATTAGAGAGTCTGATATGTAGGTTAAGAAACAGCAGAAAGGCAGAGGACAAGTTTCAGTCTGTCAATCTGTATTCAGGTTGGAATAACAAACGTATAGGTTATACAGATCAATAAAGATGGCAAATATCTAGGAAAGTAGAGACAGAATACAGTTTTAAAGGTTCAGGTTTAGCTGATACAGACACATAGGTAGGAAAGCAGACTAAATGATCTGAGAGGGACCTGGCAGAGAAGGATGCATAAAGGGGTTATAAGCAATGTCTTCAGAGAGCTTAGAGAGACAGGAAAGTTGAGTAGTAATTGTAAAGGCAAATGGAACCAGGATTGGTACTAATTCAAGCTCTGATTGGAAGGAAAGGATAACAACTAATGAGTTGTCAAAGTATATGCTTATATATGCATATTTATAAGCTTAGAAAATAAAGGTTATACTCCAAAGGGAAGTATCATTACTTTCTTTCCCTGCCCCTCCCCCCAGCCTGTAGCCGCATTGCCACTTTGTTTTTATAGGAAATATTTGGGTTGTTTTTAGAAATTAGAAAATCCTTGAGAGTAAACAGGGCATAACACTGGCTTAATTTATGAAGGGTCTATTAAATTGTTCCATTAAGAGCTTTGTTCCACTAATTATATAGGTAAGTGCTAATATAACTGGTTTATATTACATATAGAATATAATGTGCAAGAGGACGGATGTTGCTTTTCTAAACCTCCTTTGTTGCAGAAAAAGATAATGAGAGCTATATAAAGTCCTGAAATCAGAGCCAATTTATCAGGCCTACTATGTGAGCTAATGCAAGACTAGAGACATACCGCATTGACTGCTGATCATTTTATACCACTTTTAATGCCTTGCAATGAAAAGAGATAAATTAATGGGGAAATAAAGAGAGAAAATGAAATATAAATAATGTATTTTTTGAGATTTTGAATCTTACCCTATTATTAGTCTTTTTATATTGGAAAAAAATCTAATCAAATCAGACAAGCATTCAGATTTTCTGCTTTATCCCATATACAGGGACTACATAGGGTACTTAAAGAAGTGTTGCAAAATAATATATTTTTATAAGGCTCTAAATGGAACAGTGAATGGGAACTAACACAAATGTGGCTTCCATAGCTATGATGCTTCATAATATATTATTATTTGTTGTTTATGCTACAATAGTTAATATTTTGTCAGCATTTCTTTCATAATACTATTACTAGGAGTCTAAAAATTTGCTTATGAGGTCTTGCTTTAGTCTAAGAATTGATTTCTAAAATGTAAGCTAAATTATCTTGGCTTATTTTAAGTAAATGAAGGAGAAAGATAATAAGGAGCAATGGTAATCATTTCAGGCACATTTGTGTTCTGATAACATCATTTGATTCCTAGTCTGAACTGTCGCATTTAGGTCTAAAAATCCAAGTTGTCTAGATAGCTGTTTGTTAGGGTGACAGCAGAGGACTTGACCCAGCTGGAAATGGGAAGCCATGAGGAAACGCCTGGGGAAAAAAGGGATGGAAGAGGGTCTCATACTCTCACATGGTGAAAACATTGTGACTGTAGTCCCATCCCAAGTGTCTATGCCTGTATGCAGGCAACATGAGGAACAAGTGATATTAGACGTCCCTACACAGCCACCAAACCAGGATATTGTGTGGGATTAAAGAGAGGAATGGGGTGACTCACAAGATAGAAGTGCTGCAGAGGATGAGGGAGATGGACACAGGCTATTCAGGAAGGATAGTCTGGGAAGGTAAGAAGCAGAAGCTGCTCTCTGTGCAAAGGAGTCACTGCAGGATGCAACAAGTTGCCTACTGGACAAACAAGCCCAGAGCATGGGGGTCAGGAGCAGAGGACAGATGAGTAGTGGTGGTGTGGTGGTATGCCTGCTATATGCTGGCTGATCAAGAAGTTGAAGCAGAGCAAACCTTTAGACAGATGGAGGAAGCTTCAAAACTTCAGGCTCTGGTACTTCTAGGGGACTTCAGCTGCCCTGAGCTCTAGCCAAAAGGCTATAGGGCAGAGTGCAAGCAATGCATGAGATTTCTGGAGAGCATCCAGATGGTTTCTTGAAACAAGTGATGGATATAACTAGGGTAGAGCTCTTGGACCTGTAGTTACAAGCAAGGAAGAGCAAAGCTGGAGCTGTGCAGGGTGATAGCAGCCTTATCAACAGTAACTATGAGATTCTGAAGTTAAAGACAGAGAAGTAAGCAAGACAAATAGCAGAATCACAGCTGTGGTCTCAAGTAGAGCAGCTCAGTTAGGGATCTTCTTGGCATGATCCAACAGACTTCTACCCTGGAGAGGAAGGGTTCCAGGCAGCCAGTTGATCTTCCCGGACAGTTTCCTCGAAGCACAAAGATGGTCCATTCTGATATACAGCAAGTCAAGCAAGCGTGGCAAAAAGTCAGCATGGATGAATGGGAACTCCTGACTGAGCTCAAATGCAAAAAGGAGGTCCACTGAAGATGGAAGCAGGAATAGGCTACCTGGAGAGTTACAGAAGCATGTCTCAAGCATGCAGCTATGGAGTAGAATGAAAACCAACAAGGGGTGTGAAGGCCTTCTACAAGCATATTGGCAGCAAAATGAGGAGTAAAACCCTGTGAGTCCACTGCTTACTGGGCAGTGGAAGTAGTGGCCAAGGACACAAAAGTCTCAGTGCCTTTTTGTCTTAATTTTTACTGGCAAGATCTGCCCTCAGGTCTTCCAAATCACTGAGCTTAGTGGCAGAATTGGAGTGAAAAAGAAATGAGTCAGAGACCTTTTAAGCCAGCTGTATTTATACCGACCCATGGGACCAAATAGGATCTATCCAAGGGTGCTGAGGGAACCAGCTGACATCATTTAAGGCTGTTCTCTATGGTCTTTTAAAGATCTTGTTGTTCAAGGGGAGGTTCATGATGACTGGGAAAAGGAAAACTTCATGCCCATCTTCAAGCATGGGAAGAAAGAAGATTTTGGGAAATGCAGGCCGCCCAGCTCAGTCAGGAGGATTATGGACCAAATCTATTTCTACATATATGAAAGAAAGAGGTGATTTGGAATAGGCAGCGTGGATCTACAAGGGTAAGACTGTACCTAATCAATTTGTTGTCTTTCTACAATCAAAATACTGGCTCTGTGGACATGGGAAAAAAAGAGCAGATGTTGTTTAGTTTGACTTTAACAAGACTTTTGTCATTATCTCCCATGCTATCAACAGCTGAGATATAGTTTGGGTGTGTGAATGATAAAGTGGGTGTAATATTAGCTGCATCGTCATGCTGAAAGTGCTGTGATTAGCTGTACAAAACCCAATTTGCAGCCAAGTATTGGTGGAGTGCCTCAGGGTTCAATAAGGGAATAAATAATCTCTGTCAACTGAATTAATGACTTGAACACTGTGACAAAGTGCATGCCCCAGCAGGTTTGCAGATGGTACCAAACTGGGGGAAATGACTGATATGCTGGACAGAAATAAAGTTCAACAAACACAAATACAGATGTACCTGGGACAGGATAACCTCAACAGTGAGCCCTAGAGGCTGGTGGGATAGAGAGCAGCTTTGCAGAAAAAGACCTGAGGTCCTGATGAGTTGAAAATGAGTCAGGAATGCACTGGGTTTGTTCAGCCTTAAGAAGACAAGGCTCCAGGGCAATCTTACTGCAGTCTTCAACTGCCTGATAGGAGAATGTAGAAGCCAGATGCTTCCTCATGCTGCTTGGCAGAAGGAGAGGAGGCAGTGTTCAAAAGTTGCAGCAATGGAGTTCATGTTTCAATATTAGGAAAAATTCTTCACAGTGAAAGTGATGAAGCACTAAAATAGGTTGCCTAGAGAGTTTCTAGATTCTTCGTCAAAATTCAGATGTTCAGAGTTCAAATGGACATGCCTTGAGCAACATGCTGTAATTGGTCATGCTTTGAGCAGGAAATGAAATCAGATGGCCTCCAGAGGTCCCTTCCAGCCAAAGTTATGCTATCATTCTGTGACAACAACAAATACACACAAACTCTTCATAACAGTACCAGAGATGACCTAAAGGCTAAGGTCCCATGTGGACTCTATTCATAAGCAAATATCTAACTTTAACTTCATCAGTACTTCTGAATGTTGATGAATGGAGGCATGGATCACACAGACAAGGATCTGAGATGCCCCAGGAGGTTGAAGACAATTTCTATGTAATTCTCCCAAAGGGCCTTTCCAAATAGTTGCTTCTCACTAGGAAAAATATGTGTCTGATTTTAGTCAGCATTAAAGACCAGGTCTGCAAAAGCACTTAACTGTATAATTCTCTTTGTTTTCCATAGGATTTTCTAATAATTTGTGGTTCTGGTCTTTACATTCTAGGAGATCCTTTTTCAGAAATATGTGTTGTTTATTCCCTAGTGGGTCTTGTTGCCTATAATTTAAATACTTATATTTTTATAGAATTATAGAATCATAGAATGATTTGAGTTGGAAGGGACCTTTAAAGGTCATCTAGACCAACCCCCCTGCTAGGGTCAGGGACATCTTTCAGTAGTCCAGCTTGCTCAAAGCCCCATCCAACCAGGCCTTCAACACTTCCAAGGAGGGGACATACACAGCTTCTCTAGGCAACCTGTTCCAATGTCTGACCACCCTCATTGAAAAGAATTTCTTCCTTGTATCAAATCTAAATCTACCCCCTTTCATTGCCCCTTTTCCTGTCACTTTCAGGACCCTCCTCAAGACATGCTCCAACAGGTCCATGTTTTTCTTGTACTGGGAACCCCAGAACTGGATGCAGTACTCCAGGTGAGGTCTTAGGAGAGCAGAGATTAGATGGGCAAAATCACCTCCGTCAACCTGCTGGCCACACGTCTTTTGATGCAGTCCAGGATAGAATTGTGTTTCTGGGCAGCAAACATCCATTGCTGGCTCATGTCCAGTTTTTCTCCAAGTCCTTCTCCACAGGGCTGCTCTCAATCCATTGATCCCCCAATCTGTATTGATACTGGCATTGCCCCAACCCATGTGCAGGACCTTACACTTGGCCTTCTTGAACTTCATGAGGTTTACATGGGCTCACTCTTCAAGCCTATCAAGGTCCCTCTGGATGGCATCCCTTCCCTCCAGCATGTCAACTGCACCACTCAGCTTGGTGTCATCTGCAAACTTGCTGAGGGTGAGCTCAATCCCACTATATCATTAGTGAAGCTATTAAATAGTATTGGTCCCAGTATGAACCTTGAGGGACACCACTGGTTTCCATTTGGACATTGACCCGCTGACTGTCAATCTTTTGATGCAGCCATCCAGCCAGTTCTTTACTGATCTAATGTTTCATCTATCAAGTCAAGATCTCTCCAATTTAGAGATAAGAATGCTGTGAGGGACTGTATCAGACACCTTACAGAAGTCCATGTAATTTTTACCTATTTGAACATTTAGAATTAGGGACACAGAGAAAGGAACACATTAAGTGCTGGTAATGAGACTTTGTATTATAAGCATTACTGGTTTCATTCCTCTTCTTCCCCAGAGAACTGTGTTAGGAGACTGGAATAGTTTATATTAAACCCATTAAAATATTTTCCAGTGTTTTAATTAATATCTTAATTTACAAATGTGCACATTTCCTTTTTATGTCTCTTTTAGATAATTATTTTTATATTTTACTCTCCTTTCCATGCCTTTTGTTGTTTTTTATCAAAGCATGAATGGAGGAGTAAACTGTTTGGCAACAGTAGGTTTATTTTGAGCCTGTATAAAATCTTGCCAGTTTTAGTCCCTAAATAAGATGGAGTTCTGTGGTGTGGACCAGGGGCAGAAATATTCAAGTCTGTAAACATTAATAAGAGGGGAAAAAAATGGGATTTTCTCATCCTTAATGTTTACAGTAGGTATCACAGAATCACAGAATGTCAGGGATTGGAAGGGACATCAAAAGATCATCTAGTCCAATCCCCTTGCCAGAGCAGGAACACCTAGGTCAGGTCACACAGGAACATGTCCAGGCGGGTTTTGAATGTCTCCAGAGAAGGAGACTCCACAACCTCTCTGGGCAGCCTGTGCCAGTGCTCTGTTACCCTCACTGTGAAGAAATTCTTCCTCACATTTATGTGGAACCTCCTATGTTCCAGCTTGCATCCATTGCTCCTTGTCCTATCATTGGATGTCACTGAGAAGAGCCTGGCTCCATCCTCATGACACTCACCCTTTACATATTTATAGACATTAATGAGGTCACGCCTCAGGCTTCTCTTCTCCAAGCTAAAGAGACCCAGCTCCCTCAGCCTTTCCTCATAAGGGAGATGTTCCACTCCCTTCATCATCTTTGTGGCTCTGTGCTGGACTCTCTCAAGCAGTTCCCTGTCCTTCTTGAACTGGGGGGCCCAGAACTAGACACAATACTCCAGATGCGGCCTCACCAGGGCAGAGTAGAGGGGAAGGAGAACCTCTCTCGACCTACTAACCACTCCCTTTCTAATACACCCCAGGATGCCATTGGCCTTCTTGGCCACAAGGGCACATTGCTGTCCACCAGGACCCGCAGGTCCCTTTCCCCTGCACTGCTCTCCAACAGCTCAGTCCCCAACTTATACTGGCACATGGGGTTGTTCTTCCCCAGATGCAAGACTCTACACTTGCCCTTGTTCTATTTCATTAAATTTCTCCCTGCCCAACTCTCCAGCCTGTCTATGTCTCTCTGAATGGCAGCACAGCCTTCTGGTGTGTCAGCCACTCCTCCCAGTTTGGTGTCATCAGCAAACTTGCTGACAGAGCACTCTATTCCCTCATCCAAATCATTGATGAGTATATTGAATAGGTATCATAATGGTTTCTTAAAAACTAATATTGAAGACCTGATAGTCACGTGAAAGTGTGTCTCATATATGAGTCGTGCCTACTGCCACCAGAAAAAAATGCTGTCTAAATGGATATTTTAATCCATTTGGCATTATTACTAAACATTTTTAAGAGTAGCAGATTACTGTGTTTAATTTACAGTGTTGATTGATTCTTTGAAAACTACTGTTTTGCTTTCTGAGCTACATATTTTATCTTTCTTCGTCTTAAGTATCAAGTTTTTTTTACATATTAGAGATATTTCAAATAGCACTGAGACAAGTCTTAGGGGAATGCAGTCCTCATGAGATAATTGTACCTCTGACAAACTGAATTTACTTGCCTACCAGTCTTTATTCAAGGTACTGTAGGATACAATTATTTCATGAAATTTCATGCTCAGTGATGTTAAATAGCTTATGCATTTCCTAACACTTTTTAAGGGTTTTGTATTTCTTCCTAAACTTACAACAAAAAATATTTTATGTTTTATAAAGATTTTTGATCTTCATGTAAATAGTGCTAATCACAATGAATAAAGCTTCTTTTGTTTTGGAATGTGGATTATATAAAATACTTAAAGCCACGTAGGGGAGCACAAAACTTCTAACCGTGCCAATTCTTGTGACTTCTCTTCAAGAAACAGGAATTCTGAGAAGATCTGCTAGGATGATGATGACAATGCACCGCCTGTGTCATGAGAGGAGAGCAGAAAGGCTCTTCTGTAAATTAAAAGTGATTGGTTTTGATAAATATATTAGGAAAGTAAAAATAATGGCAGAAGTGGAACTTTTTAAGCTAATGGGAAGTGTTGACTCAAATGCTCAAATCAGTGTAGAAATGGCAAAGAAAAGTTAGTGAATTTATACTGGAAATCTGAAGATCATTAAGCAAAAGCAGAAGCTGGTTGTGGAACAGCTACCAAGTGATCTTTATGAAGAAAAGACTGAAGTACTTTTAAAAGGGAAATTGATTATTCTTGTCTTATAGTTAGCTTTTGTGCAGGTGTTTTGTCAAGAACTGAACTTTACTTTTGGTGTTTGAAAAAGGGAATATGTATTGCTCTAATATCATGTGCTTGCTAGTATAGTGTTTCTGTATCAACTTTTTAAAATGGCATATATACCCTTTTGGGGAAGATATCATATCCAGCAATATACAGATAGGGGACAGAGGTGTTTGGTTGTTTGTAAATTAATAGTGGTAATTTTGGGGGGGATCAAACCCACTGTTTAGCTTCAACCTTATAGTAATGATAAATACTATACAATGCTTTGAAAGGACTATAGGGGATAAATCAACCATTATCATTAACCAATCAATAAACTTCATAGTACTGATAGTACAAAATAGGAACTTTTGCTGTATTACCAAACTTTTTCCCCAGTCCTACATATTGTCTTACTTTTGCAAATATCAATGCCATTAAGGAAAAGTCAACTTTATCTGAATAGTCCAAAAGGAATCCAAGATAAATACAAAGTGATCCTGTTGAAATTCTCCATGAACATCTAGAATTTAATTTTGTAAACTGAGAGTCACTAATATTGTCTGTCTAGAAAGACCACTAAGGTAAAAGAAAGATCCAGCTGCTGAGAAGATAAAAAAAAAAGCAAAACCAAGAACTGTCAGGATTTTATATATTTGTCAAGAAAAAGTAAGTTTCTGAAAATGAGTCACCTGACCCTTTCATACAGTTTGCCCATCTGTTTCTTGTTATATCTCACTGTCTGGAGGGGAGTTCTTCCACCTGCTGGTGTCAAGTAACTCTGTTCCTTTATTAGATACACCAGTCTCTGACGGGGCTTTTAGGAAATGAATTCATTTCCCTTTGGATTTCATCCCATCCCCGATACCTAACCAATATTTTCAAGAAAACCTTTTATTCTCTTGCTGTTCCTCTGGGGTGTTATGTTTTACTTGTCAGATTAAAAAAAACTGAGACAAAAAAAACCCAAACTTTGACCGGCAAAATGCACCAGCCTCTTGAATAAAATAATAAATTGTTAATTGGCAAAAGCCCCTTTGAAAAGCATTTTGTACCTCACTGACTGTGTATTTTACCTGGATTGCCATATAATTGACTGAATTCTCCCAGTAGATTACTGTAAGTACTTTGGGTTTCGTTGGGAGTATGCACACAAAAAATATATTCTGCTTTTAGGTTCACCTTTCTTCATCCGTAGTGTGCACAGGATCCACATATCGTAGTGGGATGGTGAGTGGGGTACACAGGCCTGCTTACAGGGAAGTTATGGAGAAGATGCAGCAGGCATCCAGGAAGGTTTGGGTCACAGCATCAGGACCAGCTGCTTACTGATGCCAGAAACAAGACCTCTGTGTTTATTAGATTGTAAGCAAAAGCACCAGACGAAATTCTCTATTGAATTGTTAGAGATGAGGTGGGACTAAAGAGCATTAAAAGGTTTTTAATTCCCCTTTCATAATTCAGCATATTAGAGTATGGGCAAGAACAACAACAATAACATTCTAGAGAATTGGAGGAGGTTTCAACTCAAGGTAATATACCTGTGCCACATAATGAGGAACAGTCACAGGTTTTATATGATTATCATCAATAACTTTGAACTTGATTATTTTGGTCTTTAGCTAATTCTTAATCTCAGCCTTGGAGTGGCTAGCCACTTGGAGTATTTTAGCATGCTCTTATCTGAAAAATGAGGAAGAGATTACTGAAAGTGATTTTGAGTGTCTTTAGCCCTATTGTACAAAAAATAGAATGCAGGTTTTTTTCCCAGTCTATTGGGAACTTTTCACACAGTTTTCACCTTTGGTGTGGATACGTTATGTTTGTGGCTTAATTCTTTTTTTTGTGTCGAAAAGAAGCATTTAAATAAAAAAAAAAATAGCACCATAAAAACAGATAATCAGATGTAACAATAAGTCTATGCATCTGGATTCCTGTAAATTCACTGAGGTGCCTATAAATCCCTGTAAATACGATGAAGTTCTCTAATGCTGCATGGATTTGTTATTCAGGGAGAGTCCAACATAAAGATAGCTTGCAAATCCTGAAAAAATAAAAGAAGCAATACCAGGAAAAGAAAATCCCATCATGCTTATTTATAGGATGTGTCCACTTTATCGCCTGCTCTTTTGAATGCCTTGTTTCCTGCTACGTTTTCCACTTTGTTGGCAAATCCAGACATTTTGCAAACCCACAGAGTGCCAATCTAGTATAAAATTTAATTTTTAAGTGTATTCAAGCATCCCAAGTGTCTGGCAGTACCTTGTAAGTTCATTCATTGTAAGTCATACTTTATAAGTTTACCCCATACATGTAGCTGGTACTGCAGGCTGTATTGTGGAATTTGTACTGAAGGTTTTATTCTGGAATTCGGCCTGTGGCATTTATGGGAACTAAAATCTGGACACGTCTGCTATTATTAGGGTTACTGCACAAAAGCACATTCTCGGGAACCTTCCTGGGATGTAGGTGGAAGTCCCCAAGGATGACGTGGGCATTGGCACAGGCCTTCTTAACATAAGAACATTAGATATTTTACCACATTTTAATTATACATCTTAAATACATCAAGGCGGGATATCTGTAGCTAACTTTGTAAAGCTTTAATTCTAATAAATCTGCAGGACAGAAAATCTTTAGAGTGCCAAAGACACAGTGTAATGGAGAAGTGTGGCTTTTAGGTAAGAATGTGCAATAAGATGTGAAGAGTTATTTAAAGAACAGTGTAGCATTCAGATTTAAATATTGCTATGTTGCAGCATAAACACCTTTACTGATACCAGTTTTGAGTGGCATGACACCACAAGTTCAATTCCTTATGGGTTTCCATAGACATGCAAGCCTGGAGCGTGCCTGAAGCAACTTACTGTACCAACAAAGAAAGTTGTTATTCAAACTGAATGTTGAAATGTCAGTTTGCTACAAGTTATCCTTAATAAATTCTAACATCTCTCTGGTAAATGTTTTGTAGTGTTTGTCAGCATGGTAGGGTTTTTTAAAGTTTCTTTCCTACCCAAATATTGACTGTCTTGGATATTAAGTGACTGAGATATTGTCCCAGGGTGGAAAAGGACTTTTGCTATTGCAGTCCATTGAATATATCACACACTTCACCTGCGTAGTTCTTCTCTGACAGGAAATAGCTAATATTGGCATGCTGGCATGCTGACATCAAACTGTCAAAAATGTCATTAATTCTAAAGGGAAAAAACCTATGCTTAACCTATGTTTAGTCATTTTTTATGTGTTCAGTTTCCAAATAAAGCATGTCATTTTAAAATAAAAATCTATTGCTTCGTATCTTTTGCAAATGGTCTTAAAACATATGCAGTAGCTTTTTAAACCATACTATTGACGTGCCACAACTGTGACCATCCTGAAGTTGTGAAACTGAGTGTATATGAAAGATATACAAGAGAAAGTTGCATGGAAGAGGTGAACATTCAGTCTAAAAAGTGAAAAAAAAAATATGTTTCTGGAAAAGTGTATGTCAAGGTAAGATTTAACATAAGGACAAAACATCCGTTCTGTTCCAGTCTGTGATTTGTAATGCTTATTACCCAAATTCACCTGTAACATTTAATATGCTTTGTGAGAGGAATGCAGTTTTAGTGTATAATACTAGTCCTACAAGGAAGGGTCCCCTTCCCACCTGCCTTCCTTCCAGTAAAGTTTCTATCTGCATACTAGGCTCTCATTTTCCTCTCTGGTTGTTTTTTAGCTTTAACTTCTTTTTGTCAATTACATTTTTCACTTGGCACAGAATTAGTTGTTGTACACTTAAAATGCAGTGAATGTATTAAACAGGTTTTGGAATTAAATGCTCTGAAATTTTAATTACATCAGATTTCAAATATTGGACCATTTTCTTCTCCTGTGAGTAGTTCTAACTGAAGTCAATATGAATATTTTATGAGTTATGCAACAGGATTTGTCTTATCTAAGTAATCCTTTAAAAAAGCCATATTCATAGTATTTCTCTAGTTCTTATTCTGTGAAAATGCGACTTAGAATATAGACCGTGCAGTGACTTACCTGTAATGTTGCAAAAGAATGACAGATAGGAAAGTGGCAAGTAAATTAGCTAAATCATTTACTCTAAGTATATTTTGAATGGAACAAATATTAATATATATAAAAATTCAAAAAATATACATAATCAAATATATATATCTAATTTGTATTATATTGGATAATTTTTATCATCATCATGTTTTAAAATGAATTATTGAATATCCATGTGAAAGCGAGTTATTTTATTTTCAAACTGATAGGTATGAAAACTGCTTTTGAAATGTCATGTTGACCTAATTAAAAACAAAAGTGAGAATAAACAACTTGCTCTACCTCCCCAAACCTATTTGGTTTCCAACATCTTATTTTTTCAGACTTTTTCTGCATACATACTTTGTACAGTACCTAGGACAATGAGGCCTTTGAGCACAACATTATATATGTAAATACAAACAATTATTCCTAGCAGGGTGCCTAAAATATTATCCACATTCTCGGTCTTAGGGTGTTGTACAGGCCTATCTCCTGTTTCATGATAGTTGTCTCAGGATTGTGGGGATTGGACTAGATGATCTTTTAAGGTCCCTTCCAATCCCTAACATTCTGTGATCAGAATAACCTTTTTAATCATGAAAATGAATTAACACCAGACTCTTGCTGAAAAAGTTAACTTGTTCATTTAAACTACCGTGAAGATGAAAGCTAAATAGTGAATATTAGCATTTTCAGACAGAGATAAAACCTTAAAGAAACACCTATCAAGTAATTGCAGCTCTTTTTCTTGCACAAATGCATTCTGAAATTAAGCCACTAAGGGTTTTTTAAGTGTTCATTCAGTGATACAAAAGTCAAGATGCCGTCATCAATAGAATGCTAAATGAAAGTGAAACTGATATGTTGTATTCTTCCCTGAATAGATGTGTTACATCTGCTTTATTACATTAAGGAAAAATCTCCTCTTTGAGTCTGTCACGAACAAGTTCAGGAGACACAACATGGTGCTTCAGACCAGCTCCAGCCCACAGAGGCAGCCTGGCCCTGAGACAAAGGTTTTTATGGGGGAAACACCACACATGAGTGCTTTGTAAATTCACACCCTCCTTCCATCCTCAGGAAGGTCTACATACAACTTCTCACAAGCTTGTTTGATGTAAACATCCTGCAGTGTGTAAATATTGAGATTGCTGTCCTCGTATCATTTCCAGTGTTAACAGCTCAGCAGGGAAACTCCTCCTGCTGTTTATATCTGTGTAAATTGTCTCTCATAAAACCATCTCATAAGAGACATCATAGACAAATGTCCAGTTTCTGTAATGGTGATGTTTGTTTATTTGTAATTAATTTGCCTGAGATCTGTCTCAATTACTTTGAACCAGATTTAGCAGATAACTTTAGCAAGAGGAATGAGTTCACACTGTCTCTCGTACCTTGGGATATTGTTCCATGTACATCCCAGCCTAGAGTCACAGCCCAAAGCTGCCATGTGAGCATTCCTTCAGGGTGCCAGTAGGCATAACTTCAATAATACAAGCAAAACATGATGTGTTTAAGAAATTACATGCAGTTTTACAGCTGTAGCCTGGTCTTCTGGAGATGCTTAAGGATCCCCGGTAAAGGAGCTGGGTGTGGTGTCTGCTCCCTTCCACTCTGCTTCCAGAGAAAATGCCCTCAAGTATGAATTGTGGCCCACTGACCTTCTTGGAATAATGTTTCAGCCCTCAGGTTGAAAAGGCTGAACATCGCTGCATGAAGCAGACTGGAAAATTCAAATCTACATTGTATTTTTTGAGGAAAATCAGACAATTGATGTAATTTATAGTGTTTAAGATTCTCTATTATGAAATAATATCAGTCACGTTGAAAAGGGCAGTAGAAGCAGAAGCCAAAACATATAAAAAAGTATTAGTGGGCAGCAGTTTTCTTCACGGTAGTTTCTGAGCAATGAGCATAGAGAGTTGTTCCAGGCAGCAGTTTGTTAGTGAATTCAAGATAAATTAAATATTGTATACTTAGATGGATTATCACTTCCTATAGGTTTTACAGAAATAGATTTTAATTTCCAAGCACAGCAATGGGAAGCTCAAAGATTTTGATGAAAGTGGAATTTTTCTGGTTTTACACTGGTACAGCTGTAATCAGACCCTACTTACTGTTTTATTTTCAACTTAAGATACAGTCTAAAATGCCAGACATGTTCTAGGACTTCTAACATATTTTATATCTATTGGGAAGTTACTGGGTTCTCACTTCTCATTCTTCTCAGAATCAGAAAGTCCCTCTGTTGTGTTTTTATTTTTCAACCCCTGAAGTTTTTGCAGCCAATTCCCACATCCTCTGCAGCTTTTTTTTTTTTTTTTTTTTGGATATTCTTTTATAAACTACCTAGCCACTGAAGCAAAGATTGCAATAAAAGTTTCCTACCTCTCCGATAAATATTTGTTGTACTATGCTGCAGGGTAATTTTCTTTCTCTGCCTTGGTGAATATTTTAGCATTTTTTGTATGCTGTAGTGCTGCTCCAGATGGAGAGATGAAGACTAAACCACCCAGGACACTCTCAGTGCTAATGATCATGACACAGTGGACTCAAGGGCATCCAGTGACACATGCAGAGTCTCTTGCTTTCTTGGTGGGGGAAGAGGGTATTTTGCTACCACTGCTCTCCTGGGTAACAGTTATGCAGATACCAAGTCATGCACTTTGTTTCTATTCATGGAGATGCCCTAAATGGAAATATTTAAGAAATGTCTATTTTTATTGGATACTGTTTCCACTTTTTTGAAACCTTTGTCATTTTTCCTTCTGGCCAGTCCTATGCAGAAAAACTCACTCACGCTCATTAAGACTTGAGATGTCACCAGAGTGTACTTTTCTGTTACTAAACAGCTGCTGAGGGGAAGAAAAATACCCAGCTCTAAAAGGAACAAAGTTTTTAAGACCATTTGCTTTCGAAATGGTCAACGTGAGTGACTTTGTATAATGTAACGTCACAGACACTTAACTTTTATGGAGAAGTTATTGACTGGTCACTGTGTTCATTTTCAGACATTAATGCCAAGGTCAGTTAAAAGTAACCAAAGTCCAAATCAACATATATTTAATACAAGAAACTTGCCAGGATTTTATCACAATTGCCTATCCTGCCTTGTTTTCAGACAGGCCAATCATAGCTTCTAATGTCTGTATTCTTTTACCTTTTATCTTTTCATTATATCTTGTCCATTTCCATATTTCCTACTAAATGTCAGTTCCTACAGCTGAAATTTAATTTGAAGTGTAGAAGTATTCATTCTACCAGAGCTTTGAACATGAGTTTATGATTACTTCTTGGAATATAGCTTGCCTCAGTGGGACATAATAAATTAGTCTAATCATGTGGTGAGTACTTACTTCATCCTGTGTTTGTTCCTACTAGGAGCTGAAAATGTCTCTGTAATTGTATGCAAATCCCTTCTCCAGAATAATCAAAGGAAACCTATATGTAGCTGCCATCCTCCACAAGAGGAGCATAAAAGTAACCTAACTTTTAATTCTACTTAAATGAAAAGTTTTATCTTCATATGTAAAATGTAGATACAAAATAGAACTAAAATTAAGACTTATGTGAGTAGCAAACAGATGCTTTGCTAATATTGCAGGCTGCTTTTAGTCCTGCTTTTTCACATATGCACAGTACTATGTTAATAGCATTCATGGCATTGAACTTGAGAAATAATAATATTGAGATTTTTCATTTTAGACATGAGGGAATTTCTTTTCCCCTGAAAATACATGCAATAGATGATGAGAGATTTTATTACTTGCCTTCAGAGGGTGCCTGTTTCCTTCCACTGCCTGCAGAAAGAGACTGTAGTAACTAGTTCAGACTTAGCCCTCGAACTTTCAGATGAGATAAATTCTCATATAAATCTCTTACTCCAAGCCATGTTTTTTATATTGGCCTCAAATCATTCTGATTTGCTTCTTTGATCTCTGTCAAATATTTTAGCATTGTTTTTTAAAATGTGCACATGAAAAAGAGATTTAGTCATGTAGGAATTGTCTGGTGTCCTGTATGAAGGTCATATCATTCTAGCCTTCATCTTTGTTTCTCTGGCCAAGTATGTAGATGTTGCATTAGCTGTCTTACTCATAGCATTGCAGGAAAAGATCAGTTCTGCATATCTATGACTCCAATAACACTGTTTGTGAAGACTCAAATGAGGCAAGGTTATTAAGCACCTTTTACCCCATCAGTTCTTTTCAGAGGAGGGGTGAGAAGAGGGAGAAGAGAGTATAGAAGAAAGCTGAAACAATCTCTATTTGTTCATTTGCCTCCTTTAAAAATTCTGTTACTTCTTTGCATGCTGTTTTACACAGATTCATGTAAAGTATTTACATACATACATACATATATATGTATTTACTTGTGTGTACACATATATGTATGCTTGTAATGTCTTTGAGCATTTAGAAGAACTTATTAAAACAAAAAAACTTATTATTTTGGTAGGATTTGGCTATTTTTAAAAATCTCAGATTCTGAGCTGTTTTCAGGATTTAGTTGAGAGTCATATTTGCAGTCACCCAGATAAAGTGCCTGGGAGGTGCAAGATTGTTCAGTGTCATTACACTATAATAAAAACCACTATATGAAATCTTCAGATATTTCCCAGATTGTTTCTCCAAACCAAAAATAACGAATCACATCTTAATTTTGGTCTACATCAGAAAAGCAATGAGTTAGTTTTAGGAACTGGAAGAAAATCATATTTTGGAGATATGGAGATTTTGGAGATATAGGCATATCTCCAAATTGTTAGTTGTTTGTCAGGGGGTAGGCAATCAACTTTTAGTAGATTTGTGGTCTGTATGTCAGTTTAAAAGAAATAGTAAGACTTATTTCAGACTCATTTCAATCAAAAGGTAACCATATTATAATCATAGCATCCAAATTTTAAGGCCTCCCTTCCCAGGGCATGTTACATTTTTCTGAAAAAAGAGAATGAGAGAGGACTTGAGAATATAGATTTCAAAAAGATCTCACACAACTGAAATTTAAAATCAGAAATAATGTGCCTAGGATCTACAAGTGGAACTTAGAGAAGGAGTTAGGTCCTATAAATTATCTGCTGCATAGCCAGCAGTAAATATGGACATAGCCACATGTGCATAGGAATAGAATTAAGGTTGCCGCTCACTGAAAATGAATGCTTTCTAGTGTGAAAGCCTATTGTTTCAGTCTGAAGATTGTTCTTGCATTTTTCTCTCATGTATGTATTAGAAACAACACTACATTAATGCTGTTAGGTAGAGATTGTCAGATATTTCATAGTAAAAGACTAGTTTTATAACAAATCCCTATAAAATTTTAAGCTATAATGTATAAAAGAAAGGAATATTTACAACTAAGCTGGATATTTTCCAAATTAATAGTAATAATAAGAACAAAGAAAAAAAAGTAATAAGTTTAATATTTGAACATACTATGTTTTCTTCCAAAAAAAATCACTTTTTCCTGTCTTCTCTCCTTTTTTAAAAATACTGATACACATTATCCCTAACAATAGATCCAAGATGACATCTCAGATAACTGGATATTCAGAAAGACTATGTAGCCTCTAGAGTTACTTTAAAATGCTAGTTCGGCAGAGAGTAAGCCTAGGACCTCCTTGGGGGTTTTTTGTTGTTTCTTTCTCTTTTCCACTCAGTGACTTAATTGCTGGTTTTTTAAGATACATTTGCGAGGTTCTGATATGGCTGTAACTACATACAGTATCTGATTTAGCATTCAGAGTTCTGTAGTAAGAATTTGCTAAAATTTGCTAAGCAGGTGGCTTCAGTGCTGCTTATAAACTTCAGAGGAGCCAAAGACTCCTCGCCTGAGCCAGTTCTAGCTGAACCCTTCAGCACAGCTAAATAATAGACAAATAAATGCAAAGGAAATACAAAACACTAACAAGGTACATAAATGTACTTTTGACCTATATCTGTAAGTATGCTTGGATGTATTCATCTCTATGCGTGATTGTCATAGAAAGGTTACTGGACTTTGACGTTAGTTTGAAGGCGTTTAGAGAAGTGGGAGGTGTAATGGTATCTGACAACTGTGAAAGCACGAGCAAAACTATCAGACTGCCTTCAAAACCAGGGCTTTTCTTCAGTCCCTCTCAAGATTCCACTCATCTTTATCACTTGGTATTTTGATGAGACACCTTTATAGTGTATTTCATATGAAGGCTGCAGACACTGAAATGTAAAGAAGGGGGAAATTCTTGCTGCAGAGTGGGTGCAGCATAAATTAGACCTAATTTAGCCTGAATCTTTGATCATGAATTCCCATTGTGGAGTAAACCAAACCTACCTCCCATATGCTCACCGAAAGTACATAACAAACATGCCACTGTTAAGACTTTTTTTTTTAAAAAAATGGTCATGGTCGCAATATAATGACAGCATTTGGTTGTAACTTTATGTTTTCCTCAAGAAAGAAGGATTTTAAAATACTGAAAATGCAGTTTCACAGGTACCAATCTCTACAAGATTAAGGGAGAGAAGGACAGAAAGTCTGACCATAAACCACTGTTAGAGCTTGTTTTGGAGGTGTCTCACAACACTGAGAAAATATTCAAGGTCGTAGATCTCAGGGAGGTGGGAAACATAAACTTAGATCATAAAGGTAGTTTCCTTTATCATCAGTATTCTGAAATCTTTGAAGCAAAATAGCAATAGAGGAGATGACTAAACTGGATCCATTATTTCCTCAGTTTTGTTTCAGAACTATCTGTAATAAATTCAGGGACAGACTTTTCAGTAAGGCCTGTTGTGATAGGACAAGGAGCAATGGTTATAAACTAAAAGAGGGTAGATTCAGACTAGATAGAAGAAAGAAATTTTTTACAATGCAGGTGGAGAAGCACTGGCACAGGTTGCCCAGAGAGGTGGTAGATGCCCCATCCCTGGAAACATTCAAAGCCAGGTTGAATGAGGCTCTAAGCAACCTGGTCTAGTTGAAGATGTCCCTGCTCATTGCAGGGCAGGGTTGGACTAGATGACCTTTAAAGGTCCTTTCCAACTCAAACTATTCTGTGGTTCTATGAAAATAATCCTGGTTGTTGATAGTAGAGGTGACTTAATTCACAACCTAGATCATAACAGATATACTTGAAAGCACACAGAATTTGGAAAACTAAGGAAAGCCAAACATCAATTTTTCAGGAACAAATCCAGTGAGACAAAGCAAATTTCCTTTTATTATGGAGTGATAGGTTTTTTAGACATTGGGAAAAAAGTAGGTTCTAGGATTTTTTACACAGTTTGCATGAGATTTTGCTAAATGAGCTATAGAAATTTTGTCTTGATGAAATTTCTAGAAGATATGTAAAACACTGCTCACACAGTTGAACTCAGAAAGAAGTATATGAGGTTCACTGTCAAGTAAGGAGATACTAAGAGGTGATCCTTTCTGGTTGCAGTTTTTCCAAGTATCTTTATTAATGACTTGGATGAAGAAATATAGAATACATTTGTTAAACCTGAGGGCAATAAAAAATTGAAAGGACTGTGTGTACTTCGGAATACATTTCTAAAATACATCCCATTTTCACCAATGCGTTTCAGGAAAGACTTGGATCAATTGCAACACATCCAGAGGAAAGCAAGAAAATTTGTCAGAATCTGTACTAAAACATGTTCCACAAGAAAAACCTGAAAGAATCATGTTTCAGCAAGAGAAGTGCAGGCAGGAAAGAAATGAAACAGCAGTCTTCAGTTATGTAAAGGACTGCTTCAAAGAAGAAGGGAACAAACTGTTCTCCAAGTCTACTAGAGATAGGACAAGAATGAGCAGCTTTAAATTGTGCCAAGGGAGACATAGGTCAGGCTTTCGGAAACATCTCCTGATGATAAGGATAATTAAGCAATGAATATATTACCTAGGAAGTTACAGAATCCTTTTTAGAGATTTTTAAGGACCAAGAAAGGTATATGTCTAGAATTATTTAAATATAATTTCTCTGTTTTGGGGGATGGAGGGATAGAGAGGAATAGATGGGATAATTTCTTGAGCTCCCTGTCATATTTTCCAATCTATGTGTCATTTCTGTGAATTAGACCCAGGAACTCAGAACACACCTTTAGTTCTAGCTTTTACTCTGTCATCTAAATTGACCAGTTTGTATGTAATTTTTGTTGAATTTTCTGGCTCCGACTCCAAATGTGGAGAAAATCAGGCATGTGAATGAGTTATCATATGTCAAAGGTTTTATGATAGAGGTTATAAATCTTACTGGTTGTGTTCAAGTTCTGGAAGCTGTATACTGACCAAAAATTTACAACAAACCATAGGTTAATAAAAATATATTAATCATAGTGAGGAAAACTAAAATATGCTTGAGCATGAGTGGTTTTAGTTACTGGTTAAATGTACAATCATGCATCACTCACACTGTAAATTTCTTGTATGAATTCATCTCACCAAGATTTGGCTAGATAAATGGTAGGTATTTTCACTAAGCCTCATGTCTAGACTCCTTCAGTATTCATTGAGAAAGAGAAATGCACCTCTAAGAGAGATATCTAAGCCCAAAAAATTGCTTTTTTATGGAATATATGTTTCTCCTTTGAAAGCTTGGATGATTAACTTGCTTAGACAACTACTTTACAGACAGCTAGAGTTAAGTGACATGAATCCAATCCTGAATGTCAAATATATTGGCTTATACATACCAAATTATTTGATCATTTATTCTCCACTCCTCCTGTGTGTTGGATTTACAGCAAATTTATTTCTTCTACTGATCCTAATACAAATTCCAATAGATGGAAGTAGCTTTCATAACACAGCTCCAGCATTTCAGTGTCTGTGGCTGTTGGGATCATAGCTAATCTTAGGAATGGGATCAGTTCCTGTTTGAAAGTTAATTGGACCAGAAAGAGAAGAAAATGAATTTGCATTTCATTAATGTGCAGTATATGATGCCCAGCTTTGAAAAAGACCCATGTTCATCAGAGATGTTTTCTACTCCTGAGACCATAACAGAAATATATTGCATATGCTGTTTCCAAGTATATTAACTTGTTAACTTGTGTTGTTCAGTATTGTCCATCTGCTAGCCAGAGTAAAATACAGTAATAATATGGAAACATTGCATCCTCTTCCTCATAGAATATTAATAATAAGTTACTTCCTGCACAATAGTTCCAAAATAAGAATTATTACTGGGGGTGCTGCTGTTTGGAGCAAGCAGCCACTTTGCTGTCTCCTGGCAAGACCATCAGGAATGATTGCATGTGCTTAGAGGGGCAGAGGAAACAGTTTCCCAGAATGAAAAGGTTACTGCAAGATAAAAGTTATTGAAATTTAATTATAACACTGTAATTGATCATTGAGATATTTCTGGTGAAAGCAAGCAAGCAAGCAAGCAGAAAAATAAAATTAAAAAAAAGAAAGAAAAGAAAACAAGCCAACCAAGTACATTCCAGCAGAAAAATAAGTCAAGAAAATGTTCCTCTGATCTCTTTAGTTTATTCTGAACACACTGAAGAGATTTAGATATCAGATTTTACTTTCCATTTAAATGGAAATAAATTAAATAAAATCATTGACTGCTGAAATGAAATTGGATAGGGGAAAGACTAGCTGGTAGAGCAGAAGACAAATTGTAAGTGCAGGAGTTTGGGAGTCTAGGATTCCTCCTAGTCATTGCAACATTGCTGTAACTGGAGCCTAGAAACAGCCACCATCTACCCCAGTCGCTGAAACCATGAGCAATCTTTTTGATATTAAAAGTTCAGTAGCCTTTCAGGGTTTTTTTAATTTGTCTTCTGCTGTACCAGCTAGTCTTTCCCCTTTAAATAATAAAATCTTTGCAGACTTTCTCCGTCTCTGCTTTGGTTCCAGTATGTTGAAGTGGAATTGGTGTTACTGGTCCTTACACAGTTGTCAATAGCATGTACATTTGAGCAATGAGCTACAAAAAGCAGTTGGCAGATTTCTCATCTGAGGAAAATTCCCCAGAATCTTAGTCCCATAAAGAGTAAAAAGAAGCCATTTTTGTATATAGCATCCTCGCATTTGGGAAGGACTTCATCTCTGTTTCCAGGCAATTGTATTGGTGTTTTATCATGTTCATAGATTTGCTAATTAAAAACAAAACAGAACAAAACAAAAAACTCCGTGAAGGACCACGAGCTTGTTGATACAGACCTCCAGGCTTCAACCACTTATCTTTGGGAACAGTAATTTGTATTTTCTGATACATGAGTTATCTGCATTTCAAGGTTGAATTAGTTGGTGAGGAAGGGTTACTATATACACTTCTGAGAACTTACTTTAATTTATTGGCATAGTCCTAAACATTTTTTTTAAATAATGTTTTTTTGAAAAACATTGATTGTGTAGCACAAGTGATGTAAGTTAGCCTCAATTTTTTTAGTTTACTTTTATGCCACAAATAATATTCCACAATACATAGACAGAATGTATTCCAGAAAATGAATCATTCATCTGTCTGTGGCATAACTGAGGATAAACAGCAGATAAGCAGAAAATAAATACCTTTTAGACAACAGCTGTTAGATTCATGTTTGCTATCTTTACTTGGGCAGACATCTTTCTGAAGTTTTAGAATTTTTTGTCTAAATAGAGATGCTGCAATCAGTTTCTGAGAATTACCGCAGGTTAGTTACAAGTGTTTTGCCTTAGAAAATGTTTGCAGCACTACATACAACTAATTTTTTTTCCCCTGTTAGCTGTAGCCAATTATTTTGGACAAATAAGCATTCTCCTCAGCATGTCTGATTTTTATGCCAACTGAGCCTGTGAATGCCTTCATTCATTCTGCATAAACTCCACCCATGTTGGTCTGTTATATTAAAAATTGTTCCTTCACAGTGAATAGATGACTATGCCACTGATAACTCACACAGGGATTCTGAACTCTTCTGATGGAGATGTTGCACCGTATCCAGTTACTACCATTTAGCTCTACAATGCTATATGTGAAAGACATGCTAACATGAAAACCCACTTCTCAGCACCCAGCTACTGACAAGAAGCTATAGAAGCTTCAAATGCCTAAATGAAGGCAGTTGCTAATGAAATGTGGCAAGTCAAACCTTGATCCAAGGTAGAAGAAAAGCTTTTCTATGTGTTTGTTTGATATTTGTCATGCTTTATGCTGGGATAAATTCCCAGTTTGATCAAAACACATCCTAGTAAAGTTGTCCAAGCAAAATACGAAAGGAATAAGGGGATGGCAATTGCTGTTTCAAATACCATTCATTCTGAATCAAAGAAAATGTTAATTTGTGTCAGGAAGCTGAATTAAATAAATGTTGACTGCCTTTGTAGCAAAGATCAAGTCAAAGTTACAGTGTAAATGAAGCAGGGACCCTTGTAACATTGGAGTAGTTTTAATGTATGTCTATATAAGGAAATGAACAGGAAATGAAGCAAGAAATACAATGTTTGGGAAAGAATCTTGTCATGATTTGCAGAGATAATTACAGACAAAAAGGAGATTGAATATAGCAACAGGAAAAGCAGAATAATTATGCAGCAATTAACAGGAAAGCTGTATGGTTCTTTGAAAAAAATAACAGTCATCAGGTTAAAAATATATGCTGAGCACAGAAATGTTTTAGTACTCAATGCATCAAGTATTTGAATTCATTTCCTAAGATAAAATACTGTTTCATAAAATAAATGTCTCATTTATACGATAAAATATATTGTGCATTTCATGTATTAATTATAAACATTTGTATTTTTATCTTAAATATATCATCTGAATTGAAGAAAAAACTAATAAATGTTCATTTTGAAGTGTGAGTACGTAGTGTCGTAATGATAAGAAGATACAGATTTTATGTTAATATTTCAAGGAATGCAAATATCATAGGAGCCAGCAGAAAAAAAAAGCTGCTCCTAGATTTGCAAGAGAATTAGTTTTTTATGTGTCCTAAAATCTTCATATTCTGACAAAACTATTGTCTACTTTTATTTTACTGGAGGCAAACTCGAGTTTGGGTGGTTTTAGAGGTCTTCTAATAATTAATTAGTTAGCAACAGCACACTCAAAAGTACTCTTTTTGAAACGTAACTTATGAAGATTCCTCTTGCAATCTGGGAATGTCTGATAGTGCTTTTTATGGGGAATATGTCAAGCAGTGACATCTTGAAGTGCATTAAAATGACAGCTGAGGGTCACCACACTCAGGCATGGGATCTTCTTGTTAAAGAGCGAAAGGAGCCAACTGTGTAGCCACATCACTAAGGATAGTTCTCAAGAGGTGAAATCTTTTGTTTAAAGCCAGTGGGGAAAATTCAGCTGGATAACAAGTAAAAAGCCCCAATATTTTGTGCTGTGATTCTAGACAGGGAGACCTTCTCTGTATCATTTGTATCATTATGTTATTGACAAACATGTCTGTCCTTTTTATATTTCTTAAACCCTAACTGTGCATCTGTAGTGTGCAGCCTTCATTGCTTTAAACAAATTCACCATTTACTCTAGATAAAACATGGAATAATATATGCTTCCTACTTCAGGAACTGGTTGGATAAGTCAAGGCTGTCCTAAGATATGTCACAGGCTCCTCTCCTGCCCCCATACTGCACATCCCCAGGGAAAAAAAATAAGGGAAGGGAATAAGGCAAAGGGCTGAGCGTCAAGGCATGCTGAGACTGCAGGCAGGGAGCTGGAAACAGAAAGGAGGATGCCTTCCCCTTCTGTGAATGGGCTCGATGATGACAAAGGGGGCATCAAATACTGATAAAGAACAATAATCCTGCCGGTAGCAATAATTAATGCTTCCATGGTGCCCTTCATTTGTTGACCTCTAATCACTTTGCATGCATTGATTAGAGCCATATAGGATCTCTGAAACAGATCAATATTCACACATCTATACTTTGTAAATAAATGAAAAAATGAATTCTCATTAAGAAGCATTAAAAACTACTTGGATTAAATGTCGTCCAAAAAACCCCCAACAACAAAAAGCAAAGCATTTGAATGCCTAACATACTACTCTTGTTGTATGCAAATGCTTCTAGTGAATGAGTAGACTCAGGTTGTTTTCTTTGCTGTGTCATTAAATGCCAGGATATAGAAACCTGTACTGTACAAAACCAATCTGAGAAGCTGAATGCTTGACTGGAAGTGTTCGTGTGCATATAATTTATATGAAGATTATCCAGAATGTTGAGAATCATTCCAAGGATTCTGACCACAGCAGTTGTAATTTCCCTTAATTGCATACTGTGCGCTGATCATGGCCAGCAGCATAGGGAGGGATACAAAGTCTCTTACTCCTTTCCCTGCAGGAGCAGATATTAAAAGACATAATATTGATTAAGGACAATTCCTATTCAAAAAAATGCAATGATTGTGTTACTAGTGTATTGTATCTTTTTCTTTTAGGTTATTCAATACTTCAAGCTATTATGGAAAAAGCGGGACAAAATAGCTGGCAAGTCAGTGCCATCTGCGTGGAGAATTTTAACGATGCCAGCTACAGGCGGCTTTTAGAAGACCTGGACCGAAGGCAAGAAAAGAAATTTGTAATAGACTGTGAAATAGAGAGGCTTCAGAATCTCTTAGAACAGGTAATACCTGCTTTTAATGTCCCTGTAAGCACATTACTGAAACTCCGGGTGAGATACCATTGTGCATTGCATTTCGTTTATTTTCTCCATGGAAATGAGATTACTTGCTCTTTCTTTTTGTTTTTCTTCATGGACCTATATTTGTATGTCCACTTGCCTGCTTCGTTTCTTTTCCTATAAAATTCTTGTTGTAACAGCCAGCACACCTGTGCAGTGAGCACCCCCTGTCCTGCTCAGCAGGTCTGTGGGCAAAGGGTGCCAGCAGTCAGGGCAGCTTCACGTTTGGCCCTGCATCCCAGCACCTCCATGCCTAATGCATCTTACGTCACTCTTAAGGCTAGTGGAACAACATGGTGTTGCTGAATTGCCAAGATGCCCTCAGTTTGTACTTTCATGGCAGTAAAACAGTTTTGTTGGGGTGGGAGCGGGGGGAGAAAGGCTTATTTGAATCTAGTATTAGCTTTCTATTCATTGTATGTTTTTCTATCCATAAAAAGCTTTAAAAATATTATTACACCTATTTAAACTAATAGTTTTATTACCTTAGCAGAGTATGAACATAAAGAATAGTGAAATAAAGGTGCTGTTGAATTGGGAAGGAAGGTCAGGTTCTTCAATCAGTTATTCATGGGAAGCTGCTATTCCATAAAGAAAATTCTGGGCCAGGCAGACTGGCTTGCACTGGTTAGTACCTATCCAGTGTGTAAAGTGAATATAAAATCCTGCTGCTCTGATATGGCAAATCTATCTCTATATAGTGTTTATGTATGAGCTCTTTCTTGAATGATGGTGAAGATAAAATAATGCTTTGAAAGGAGCATTTTTTCAAATGACAGGAAAATAATTTAGGGTTAACTATCTGCTGCTTGCATGATCCCACATACTAGGCTGATGTGGTGCAAGCCCACCGTTCAGTACTTGCTGCTGCAAGAACTGCAGGCAGTGAATGCCATCTGCTGGTGGTGGGTCCTCCACTGCCATACTGCTGCTTTTTGCTAGGGCATTAGAGAATTTTGCAGATTTTGTTGCAAAAACGTTCATGATACATCTGCTACTGAAGTCACAGAAATATGAAATGTCCGGTTTGATACAGAAATGCATAAAATAGTACTCATAGAAATATATATGTCAGTTTTGCTTTCACTGGCAGAAGATAAAGAGGGAAACTGAGAGTTAATATTATGGCTGATTTAACAAGGACTTTTTCTATGACTGTTGCCAAGAGAAGAATAGATGATGCCATATTGCTGTAGGTATTCATTTGGCCATTCTTTTTTTATTCTTAATGTTATTATGTTTTAACACATGCTTTCTGTAGCTTATAATGAAATCATCCCCCAGTTCAGCCTGTGTTGTAGTAAAACAGAACACCCATTTGAAGGTCTTTTAAAATACATTTAGAAAAATAATTTCTCTTTCAGCTCTGTGTGTGCATGTGTGTATCTACCTGATTTCTTTTACATGGCATGTTAACTTCACTTAGAAAAGTATGCTGCATTACCCCAGGTCTTGAAGTACACCCACCATCCTGCATAGGTATATCTACTGAGTATCCGTTCAGTTTCAAAGCAAATTTAAGTCATCTAGTATGTGTTTGGATCTCACTGATCTCACATGTACATTTTATTTGCTTCCAAGAGGTGCTACTCATTTTCCTTCCAGATTGGCACCTGCATAGTCAGTTCCTTTTTAGTAGCATAAACTGTGCTCTTTGTTCAGATCATGCAGAACTGAATTGGATATTGATTTTAATGTGATTAGGTTTTGACCTCCTGTTACTTTATACAAGTCTCGATTTTGCGTGCCTAAAATAGGTACTTGATGCAGGCATGGTAAGTCATAAAAGTGCAGTGCCTGGCCTCAACAGACTGAATCAGACGTGGTGAGTTTGACTGGCATCTCTACAGGGCAAGCCCAAAAACTAATTGAGTCCTCTTTCCATTAACCGTACAGGGAGAGTGGTGGATAGGAGTTAACACCTAACGTGCAACATACTCATATCTGAGCCAGCCATACAAGCACTTTTAGGAAGTTTTTCATCTGGGTATTGTCTAATTTTAGGTGGGAGGAAGTATAGCCAGGAAATGAGCTCTTCTGTACTCATGCTGGTCTTTACTCACATCCAAGTGTAAAGGCTTTGCCCTTGAATCTATGCTAATGCAGGGAGATAAATTGTTTTTTAGGGTGTATGAGTTTTTCTTTTCTCAGTAGTGAATGCCCATATACATAAGTGTAGATTTATTTATGCTCAACCTAATTAAATTGAATTAATATATTTCAGAATATTTATGTAATTTTTCCAGATCATGTAAATTCTCTTTTTCCCCAATAGGCCTGGAGATCCTCTCCATCTTTCTAAAGGAAGGTCACCGTACAAACAGGAATGGCATTATAGCCAGGCTAGACAAAGTATGCAGCAGAGATGCAGCTTTACTCTCCGTTGTGAAGGTCCTGGTCTTCCTAGATAGGCTGATCTGTGGGTAGGCCTGGGATGACTGTTTTGGCCTTCAGAATGAAAGCACTTTGCCTTCAGAGATCAACTGCTGATTAAGGTTGAGCAGTCAGAAACAGTCTGACACAAAAATGCTTAGTCTGCCAAAAATGGGATTGAAGCAAAAAGAGTCTGACTCAATGTAGAAAACACAAAATAACAGCCATTTTAAAATATCTGCCATTAACTTTTTCCCTTTGTATGAAGGCTTTAATAACCTGTAGCAGATAGGTAAGGTGGCTTCACAAATGGACTAAAAGTTGGTGCGCTCTTCTCTGCATACACAGAGGAATTAAGCTTCAGTGACTCTAATTAACTTCTTTCCTGCCTAGTTCTCCTGTAATTGAGAGACTAAGTTGCAACTATACTGTAATACTTTGCAATGTACAAGTAAATGTTCTGCAGAACATTTAGGAAAAGTAATTAAATCTCAGTAATGAGACCATAACTCAAAGTGCTTTGCCCTTAAATCTATGCTAATGAAGGGAGAGAAACTGGCTTGTGGGTTTCTTCTCAAGTGACTGCCCATATGTATACACATTCACACTTCTCATAACTGTGGATCTCAAGCAGTGAAGTCTGGAGAATTTTTCTCTGACTGTTCAAAAAGTGAGCTCATGTGCTACTCCCCTGCCTATACCTGATGCCTGCTTATCTGACTTGGTGTCTCCTGGTCGCTGTCCTCTCCCAGCTACCCAGCTGAGAAAATGATCACTTTGCTGTTTCCTCACTTCTTGTGCAACTTTAATCTTTCTATTTCCTCTTGTCTCTTGCATTTTTCTTAGCTTATTTTTTTTTTCTCATTTATTTTCTCCTCTCCATGTGTCTTGGTGTGTGTAGAAGCTGCCTCCACACTCCATACCTGAGGCTTACCTTCAGACAAAATTTTTCTCCTGTAACCCAGTTATGTATCTGAAATCCAGAACACTCCTGTGCACAACCCAGGATGTGCATTTTTCAAAATAGGATCTTCCTTTCAGGTTTTTATGTTGCTGTGGTGAGGCTGATGTTTTGGGCCGGGGCCAAACCTGTGCTCCTTCTAAGAGAGAAGTGTAGAGAGATGGAGTTTCATTTTCAGATTTCCATTCTAGAAAGGGAGAATAGGTCCAGCACTAAATTTAGGAGATGCATTCAGCCTGCACACAAGTGTTTATATCGCTTTTTCTTGGATTGCGCACTACTGTCTTAGCCTCAGAAAAGGCTTCAGATCTTACCTCTCAAGGTTATGCTAAGACTTTAAAGACTGTGATGTTTTTCTTAATAAAGCTATGGTGCTCTTCTTTAGTCATGCTCACCCACACAAGACCATACAGTCTCCAGTAGCAACCAGAGATATTTGGGGGTGATTGGAAACATTTTTCTTGGTTTCTGTATTAGAGCAAATTGGCATAGCTCAGCTCAAAGCGCTGTTTAAACACAACACTGGAGCAACATACCCGTTTCTGCAGGGTCACAGAGTTGTTGCTTCAATTAATCCATCAGTAAGACACACAGCATCTTCAGCCTATCTGAGTCAGTAGATCATCACCTATGCTCAGGAATCTGCTATAATTTAAGCATACTGGATAATTTTAGCTGGTTTTTAGATCTTATTCTCAGGATAGTGAAAGAATATCCTACCTCTGTCCAGGGAAATGGTGGAGGCCCCATCCCTGGAGGTGTTTAAGAGACATGTAGATGTGGTGCTGAGAGACATGGTTTAGTGGTGACTTAGAAGTGTTAAGTTAATGGTTAGACTTGATCATCTTAGAGGTATTTTCCAAGCAAGGCTATTCTGTGATTCTATGATCTTATAACAGCCATAACCAGGAAAACCTTTTGTTTTACCTGTAAGTGAAACTCCTCCTTTAAACTCCTCTGGCAGGCCTTGTCATCCTGCAATCACAGGCTCTGAAAGAAGGTATGAAGGTCCCTTCAACTCAAACCATTCTATGCTTCTATGATTCTATGCAGATCTATTTCATGTCAGCTTTTCCCAGAAAGAGAATGCATTTTAGAGAATGCATATCTACTCTTAACAATTATGGAGGACTCTTTATGCTTAACAGAATGTTTTCTAGATCCTCATAAGTGGTCTCACTAAATCTGATGAAATATCTCCCCAGTTTGCCTACTTGGGACTTTGCTTCATCTGTTCATACACTGCCATAATAAAAATATGCCACATATTTTTAAAATGTTTATTTAAAAAATAAACTATGATAGTCCTTTATTTATATTGCAGAAATGACTAGAAACAGAGACAAAGCCCCATTTTCCTACATGCATTAAATTAGAGATTGTTTTTAACTTTTACCTTTCCAGTTTACTGGGACAAGGTAGAAAAAAGGGAGTAAAACAAAGACACAGAAAGATAAGATGACATCTTCACAGTTTTCTATAACACATATAGCTTATTTAGCAGAATGCATTTGTAGTGATTCATTTTCTTCTGTCAAGGACCGTTATGTCCTTGTTTATCAATATCTCTTTTTTCCCAACACTTTCAGCAGGTGGTCTTTTAAAAGCACAAAAAATTCTGTTTGAATCAAAGGTTGAAAGTTGGTGAGAGAGACAGAAAATTCTCTGCTTGTGTGTCTCTTCTTTCCAAGTTGGGTTTCTAAAGTGCTTCTCTAACTTGAATACAAAGAACTTTCTGCTTAAGATGAAATGAATACTTTAAACACATTTTAACGGTGTGATTTCCATTTCCTACCGACTAATCCACTAACATTGGCAGCAAGCAGTACAGCATCAGAACAGTCCAGTCATTTACTGCACATGGCACAATAAGAATCAGACCTATGTGTTTCTCTCACTTTTCACTAGGGGTTTTCTTTCTTTTCTTTACTCTTTCTTTTCATTTTATTTTTCTTCCTGCATTCTAAAATAGTGTATCTATTTGCATTTCTGGCTTGTTCACCAAAAATCAGAAGTCAAGTCAGCCTAAGGATAAAAGGTATGTCTACAAAAATTAGAAAGTAATTACTTTAATTTTATTTATTTACTGCATTTCTATTTGAAAAACAGAACTCATGTTTAAAAATAAGCATGCCTATGGAAGAAATGTGGTTTTATTTATTACTGAGAAAGCCCAAAAAAAGTTAATACTAGATTGTGGAGGAATGGCTTAAGATACTTACTTAAGTTGAGCTTATGAAACCCCAAGTCATGCTTCCCAGTTAAACGGAATTATTATTTTTTATTTTTCTTCTCATATTATTTTATTCTTATTAGTATTTATTCAGTGCTTAATATTTATCAGTACAATCTAAAGGAATCTAGAAGCTACATATAGCAAAATGCAGCAGTGTTTAGAATTACTGAAACAGTAAGAAGTGAGGACTGATGCCCTTTTGGTTTTTGTGGACTTTGTTTTTCTCTTATACCACCATTACCACCAGCACCAGCTCTTGTACTGAGCAAGCAAGAAATAGCACTTATGATGGCTAATGAAGAAACATGTGCAAGTTGACTGATCAGGTAGTACCCATGTGATGACTAGTGGCTTTCAGACCCTTTTGGTGGCAAAAACATATAGGTCTCTTTCTCCACCCAGCAGTCGCTATTAATAAGGACTGTACAGACTTGATGTCTTAGATGTCCTGTATGTCTTAGATGAAGTCTTAGAGGCATTGTCTTCCTTTCAAATATAGCTGAAATTCGTGAATGTGTTAAAAAATATTTTACTGGAAAATTGATAGACAAGCCCACAGGCAGCTCAATAACACAAATTATTTCCTTAGGAAAGAGGACTCAAAATATATAGCAAAACATACACATTTAAGGAAACGTCATATTACTGTCTTCTAAGTTGCACTTGCATTTAGTTAGTTGGAATAAATTACCTTCAGTAAATACATGTCATAGATTTCTTTTGTTATTTATTCATTTGCTAAGAATAACACAGAAAATCGTTTTGAAGATTTCAGTGAAAACATAGGTTGCTTTTTGAACCATTGTATTTGTTCTTTTTACTTTTTCAGACACTAATAACACTTATTACTAGAGCAGCAGACTGTCATTTGCTCAGCTATAGTGGATATCACAGCTATTACTTATAGTTTGTTCAGTGCTCAGAAATGTGTTCAGATAGACAATGAAGTCAATCCTCCAAATAGATTTTACAATGAAGCTGAAAAGTGCAATGCAAGAATCATTTAGATCATGATGGATAGTTTTGTTAACTGTAAATACTTTAGCCCTTTTCTTTTGGCCTTTCATTGTTTTCTTCTTTTTTTTTCTATTAATCTATACCAAAAGGATATTTAAAATTATGTAAGGAAACTTTCAAAAGCATGAAATGCTGAAGTTGGAATTTAGCAGTTATGATCTCCCCTTTCTTTTTCTGCCAGACTTCTCATTGTCTTCATATATTAAACACTTGAGCAAATAAGGTACCAGAAAAAAAGACTGGAGTCTTAGAGCTCTGAGTTTTGTTTTTAGGGAGATTTTGGACCCACCTTTGAAATTCAGGCTGTGAAGTACTGACATGAACAGCTCTATTCTACAGAGTAACAGAATTATTGGGGTTGGAAGTGACCTCTGAAGGTTGTCTGGATGCTCCCCCTGCTGAAGGGGGCAAGCTTAGATCGGATTACTCATCCAGACAAATTTTGAACACTCCAAGGATGAAGATCCCAGAGCCTCTTTATGCCCTATTTCAGTACTTGACTGCCTCATAGTAAAAAAACTAATTCATCATATCTAGCTGGAATTTCTTGTGTTGCAACCTATTTCCTTTACCTTTTGTCCTATTGTTGTGCACCTCCAGTAAGAGTCAGATACCCTCTTCCCTACACTTCCCTCAACCTGCAGGCAATGCAGCCCAAGAGGCTGTTGGCTTTCTTTGCTATGAGGGTACATGACTGACTTACGATAACTTGTCTACCAGAACCCCCAGGAGCTTTCCTGCAAAGTTTGTTCCTCTCCAGTGTGTACCCAGCCTGGCTGTTGAGTCAGGCAAAAAAATAAGGTACGCATCTACACAAATGAGCTCATTTGTTTCTTATTACTCTGTTTGCACACCTATAGGCAGCTCTTGCGATAAAAATACCTTATGAGTGGGTGAACTGTGTATCATCTTGTATCGAGTCTTGCGAACCCAGGATGTGCTTGCATGAGAAACAGCTAGAAGGAGTACCAGGATGATCAGATCAACCTCTGTGCTACTTTAAGTAACCACATCTAGAAAAACCCTTCACTAAGCCAGGCAACATGCTTCTCAAGTATTTTGGTTCCTCATTCTCCGCTACTAAATACTCTGCTACTTCTTTCTAATTTCAGATAGTCCTCTTGGAAAGATTTTTATTAGGAATTGAGTTTAGTTGTGCCTCTGTAATGACCTTCATGCAAAGCTCGGCAAAGCAAAGTGAAAAACACAAGCGAAGTGTAATTGCATTTGCCTAGGACCTTTATGGTTGTTTCTTTCTGAAAGAGCATATTGCTACTCCTAATTCCTGTTTTCTCAAGCTTTTTCATATAGAGTAACTTTTGCAGTGTTTGTTTCTGTATTTGTACACACAGATACATACATAAACACATGTACATGGGCATACACAGGACTCCATCCAGAAAAAAAAAACATTTATCCTTTCTGCAAGAATAGCAATGGATTTCCTTCCTTTTTCCATCTGTAGCAGCTCCATCCTCTCCCATTCATCGTCATCTGACAAAGTTGAAATCTCAGCACTGTGTGTGTTAGACATCTTCCAAGGTGTCCTCTGTGAGCAGCATTTTCTTCTGAATTTTATATGGTGAATCAGTTTGGCTGTCAGAGATCATCAGTGTGGCTCCTGGTCTACCAGGCAGGCTGATAAAAGTGGTTTTTTCCTGCTCTGTGCCGTCCCCTACCCATAAGAACTAAACAGGCTGTTTCCCAGTAGACAGGTACCACTTTTCTCAGCCCTACCAGTGCTCTGTATCAGCAAGATGAAACCTCACTGCTCATCCAGGACTGCATTTGCCTTTAAACACAGAGGTGAAAACTGCTGTGCAGCATCGTGACACATATTTAATGTTCTGATGTACATGGCTGAGTTGATATATAATAATAAAAAGAATGTACATTATACTTTGTATAAAATTAAACATGGATGTAAAGTTTGCATAGCAAAGTATTAGTATCATTAGTCTTATCTTATAAAAATATCAAGCCAATAAACTCTAATTAATAATAGCTAACAATACTTATTAACAATCATGATAGGGAAGTAGGTGCACAGCGTCTTGGACACTGTTCATAGCTTTCTAACTCACTCAGTTTTCCAGTGTGGTGTTTGACATCGCTGATCCTCAGCATCTCCAGCCATGAAGAACCTTGACATGTGTAGCTGGAAAGTACTCGTGTGTGTTAACATTGAAAACCAAATCTCTCTGATGGGTTAAATGAAGCAGGCTGTCACAGCAAGATTGATTATTGTTATTATTACCATCAAAATTAAAGTAAATAAATGTGTGAGTGGAGAAAAGTACCGAAACTGACACATTCCAGTCCTTCTTGGTCTTTTGCCACAGGAATGCTAAACCTGAAAAAGTAATGTTTGACTGCTGAATTTCTCTAAATTGATCAAATTGTAAATTTTGCTGGGTTTAAAAACATGTGTTTTCCCAGTGTGTCTACTAACTGAAGCTAGCAACTGGCATTTTTGCAAATGATATTTAGATCATTGGCATAATTAATTTAATTAATAATAAATTAAAACATAATATTTTAACAAAGTAAAATATAATACAGGAAGACAGAAATTAACCATACACATGAAACACAGTATTAGCTCAATCATTCCTCCACAATTTCTTTTGCTTTCCTGCTTTTCATGAATGCAGCAGTGCATTGCCACAAAGGATCACTAGTACAACACAGATAAGTATTTATCAAGAGATCCCATTGCTTTTACACATAGTTTAATTGCGTAATGAGGATGTGTTTATCCCTTGAGTCACAAACAGCATAGACTTGCCTCGTCTCTCATTGTCTCCAGTTTTCCTCTCTATGTTTTTGATTTGCACAAACAAAATACAGGTGTAGTTCTGCTCACACAGAACCACAGGAGCAAATCATTAGCCAAATAATTTGGTATGTGAACAGCATACAGTAATTTGGGACAGTAGCAGCATTGTTGGACTTGCATTATTTCAGGGACGTAGTAGCAGCTCTCTATGTATCTATTCTTAGAACCAAGAGGGTTGGGAGATTCATAAAGTACCTTTTCCTCATCATTCCTTTCTCTCCATGCTTTTTTTCCCTAGAGGTCTACAGGGTTGCTTCAAAGCAACACTGTTATGTCAGTATAAACTGATAGCTCTTCTCCTTGAGCAAGCCAGCTGCCAGCACTGCCACCAGCATCTTCCTAACCCCACAGAGCCAGGAGGAGCTCTCTGCATAGGCTCATTTTCTGTGAAGCAGCTGGGATTTTGCACACAATAATAGTCCCACACTGCACAATAATAAGAACACATTTTGACACTGCACCACACAACTGATGAGGTTTGGACCCAAGAAACAGGTTATTTCAGTTACTGGAAGAACAAATAGGTGGTAGAAGACAGAGAATGAATACAAATGGTTCAGGGGATTTGTAAGGTGACCTTCTTACACCCTTCCTCTCTGACTCCTTTTTCTCTGCAGGTCTACACATCCCATTTAGCTCTGAGTGAGCCTTTCACAGGAGTAAGCTTTGAATGCAAACAACTTTAGCAGCAGAAGAAAGCAATCAGCCATGCTGAGGGCACTGGTTAATAGCATTTGAGCCACCTCTCCAGGTTTTCTTCCCTGGCAGCTGCCTGCACCATGCAGGGCTTTGCCCTGCCAGCTGGTCATGGGTGCAGGGGCTGTGTGGGAAGCAACCCCTTCCTCTGCTCAGCCGTGTGTGGGGCAGGTGTGTGCACCTCTGTGCTGGCTCAGCGCCTGCCTTTACAACAGACAAAAAACCACCAGCTTGTAAGGAGCCACTTCTGCTTTGTTTGTTGCCTTCTTTAACAAGCTCTCTGGTGTCTGTAGGCTGTTAACAGTCCACCCTTTCCCCATCAACAGTACCCTTTCATGAGCACTAGCTGTTAAAATTAAGCTTTTTTCTCAATTGCTTTTTTATGGCTTTGTAAAAGATTTATCCTTGCTTCAGATATTGTATAAAATCCCATTTCAGTTGTGGTTTATATCATCACCATTTCTGCCACAATATTTCAGGTCAGGTCTCAATCTTCTGTCTTTAACAAGTCTCCACACTTTTTATATTGTGTTAGAGGGACTTCATTTTATTGCAGGTGTTCTTTTTCTTAAGGCAGCGGATTGTGACACAATAGCAAAGAGGAAAACCTTTGTTAAAGTCCCATTGGTAATGCACAGCTATCAGCCTTTGAAGAGATTTAACTGAAAATAAGCCCTTTTCACTCCAGCTGTACTGACCTCCATCTTCTGTAAATCATAGCAAGGGACATTTCCTGCTACAGAAGTTAAGCATTCTTTAAAAATGAGTTATATGCAATATCCATTTCATAGCAGTCGAGAACAGAGTATGACTTGGGGCCTGATTCTCTGTTCAGATGCTGATGTAAGTCTGCAAACAGTTTAATCAGTCAGTGAACTTGCCACTCCTGGGCGGGGGGGTGGGGTGTGTGTGGAAATAAAGAGGGAAAATCAGAGCAGACATTGGTAGCTTTTCTTTACAATAGTGGAATAGTATCTGAATTTCCTAGGCCAGGCTATTGTTCAGCTAAATGGAAAGAAGAGTATTGTATGATAAAGTCAGAAAGTTCAGAGTTGTGTCTAAAGCCTAAGTTGGATTCAGTTCTCACTAGCCCTGCTTTTACCACACTTTAAAGTCAGTGGTATAATTCTAGTTACTTTTCATTACCACTGGAATCACTGAAATCACAATAAGGCATTTGCTCGATTGCAACAACTAAAAATTCTCACAATGTACTGTTCTTTTTAGTTTCTTATACATAAATGCATTAAGTAATGTGAACAGAGCCTAACATTTCTGAGGACACTCATATACAGAATGATATTTGGGAAAAAAAAGTTGCATTAGATTTTGAAACAACCTTGATAGCCTAATGGCTTTAATATTTCACTTTCTTTGATTCTCTCCTGTTGTATTGACTGAAATGAAGTATTCACTAATAGTGTGACTACTGGATAACACACGGTATGGCTCTTGTTGTCTTTCCTGTTAATCGCAATTTGGGAAGCGAATTGATTTTCTTATTCATTCTTCTTCAGAAAAGGGTTGATTGTTTCATAATTTCTTCAGTTTTACAAATAAGAGTATAAAAGAGCTGCAATTCTAGGTGCTAGCCCCCTTGGTCATTGAATTAAAACACACAAGTCAATATACAAAAGCCAGTGCAGCATCCAGCTTTCCCTGCACTCATCCTTCCCCAAAGAAGTCACAGATCAGTTCAACCTTCCCAGCACCTTCTTCCCAAAATGTCCTTGAGCAAGCTGAAGTCACCGTAAACTCTCATGCAACAAAAGCCAGGTGCAATATCAGTGTGTGGAGTTTAAAGAATAGTCAGAGTGGGAGACTAGAGCAAAAATAAATGTGTAGAAGGTTTAAGTGAAGAAGTACTAAGTTAGGGGGAGGAATGGATCTGATCCCACTTGCTCAAGTTGCCAGTACAAGGACAGTTTTAAATCAAAGCATCCCGAAGCAATGAAAAGGGCAGTTACACGTACAGAGGGTCCTCCCTGACCTACCATGACTCTGACCTACCATATCAGCAGTTTCATTGTGTATCACTGCTTATGGGACTGGCAAAGCCCATCTTTGATGCATAGCTCTGTCTTTTGCGTCTGACCAGGGTGAAAGTCAAGCTAAACCTCCTGTTCCCTGGGCAGAGCCACCATGGGTGCCTGTGGCAGCATCACTCTCTCCTCAGGGCCATCCTTTTGAATTGAAGACAGTTCTCACTGCTCAACCTTGTGCTATACATGGATCTACCACCTGCCTCATGGGTGCCACAGGCACACAAACCATCTTAGCTGGTGGCAGGAACATGCTCTTTTGAAGTGCATCTCCTGATTTCAGCCATTTACTGTGTTACATTTCATATCAAGGGTGTACTCAAAATACATGAATTCATTCTCTTTTGGATAATGCCAAACAAGATGTGCCCAGGAGCACCCCTGAAGTGGAGTGTGAGTTCAGTCTAGTGACCAGGATAGAGATAGTCCAGATTAAAACTCTGATATATGCATGCTATGGATGCCAGCTCCTTAGCACCAACACTTTTGCTGTACAGATCCGATCCTACAGACATCACTGCTTGCTAATGTAGATGTTAAGTGATGCAACTATGCAACTCTCTGGACTGTGACTGAGCTTGGCCCTTTGGTCTGAATTTAGGTGTGCATGAGGAAGTACCCATGTTTTTAAGATGCCCCGAGAATTAATGAACTTCTATAGTAAAGGCTTTCTGGAACACTTCCTCATCTGTCAAAATCTCAGTCCTGTTTTTCCCTTTCAGAATAGATTCGCTGGATCTTTTATCTGCCCCACTCCACTCTACCACAGAAGAAAAACATTCTTCCCTCACTCACCAGCACTCATCTGTTTAGTTTGTGGTTCAGGGCAATATCTACTGTTATGCAGTTGGAATGACTGAGGTCTCATCTCTGTTAAAACTCTGATCACTGCTAACCAGTTAAAGAATAGAGAAGTGTGAGAGTTTGCATTCCAGACTGAGTAGCTGTCAGAAACTCCTTCTCTTGTTATGAAAGACTTAAGTTCATTACCTCAATTTATCTCAATAAAGAACTACAGTATAGAGAAAGATGGTTCTTCAGGTAGCAAGAATTCACATCCTATTTCATAGGTCATAATCTGAAGCTCTGAGTATTCAAGAGGAAATAGTGACTCTATGTGTATTCTGGATATTTGAAAGTATGAGATGTTCACAGAAAGCTGTTTCACTAAATTGGCACTTTTTTCCTGAATCATAAGCAATTCCTAGTTTGCAAATTGTGTGTGATCAATAACTATAAACATTTTCAAATTCAAAATCAGAATTGTGTCCAATCTTGGTTGGAAATACAAGCCATATGGCATCATTTCTCTTCTCTGTCTGCATAACCAACATTCTTAGGGTGAAATTAATCTCAGTTAACATTAGGGATATAAAATGTAGGTGTCTACATCAGAGCTAATCATCATCAACTCTTTTTCTAGTCAGTGCAGAAAAATATGCACTTTCAGGGCACAAGCTGTCTAATTAATTTTAGACATGTGCTTTAGGATAAGATGAATCATTTCCTCAAAGTGCCTGCACTTTCCACTGACTATAAAGTTAAGACAACTATATGAGACATAAATACATACCTTTGTCACTCACCCTGAGAGACAAGTTTTGAGACAAGTTTTGTACTCGGCACTCGTGAGACCACACCTTGAGTACTGTGTCCAGTTCTGGGCACCACAGTATGGGAAGGACATTGAGGTGCTGGAGCGAGTCCAGAGAAGGGCAACGAGGCTGGTGAGAGGTCTGGAAAACAGGCCTTATGGAGACCGGCTGAGGGAACTGGGGTTGTTTAGTCCAGAGAAGAGGAGACTGAGAGGAGACCTCATTGCCCTCTTCAACTGCCTAAAAGGAGGCTGTAGTGAGGCTGGTGTTGGTCTCTTCTCCCAAATTACTAATGATAGGACAAGAGGAAATGGCCTCAAGTTGCGTCAGGGGAAGTTTAGGTTGGATATTAGGAAGAAGTTCTTTACTGAGAGGGTGATTAGACATTGGAACAGGCTGCCCAGGGAGGTGGTGGAGTCACTGTCCTGGGGGTGTTCAAAAACGGGTTGATGAGGCACTTGAGGCCATGGTCTAGTGGTCTAATGATTAGGAATATGATGGGATAAGGGTTGGACTTTATGACCCTGGAGGTCCCATCCAACCATAATTATTCTATGATTCTATGATTCTATGATTGCAGCTGGGTTACACGGTCTTGCAGTGCACTGATATTGTGCAAGCTCTGGTGGAGAGCTGGGGCTCCTGCCTCCAGGTATGCTCCAGGTATCTCGTACAAAGAGTCGGTCTCTTCTCCCAGGTAACAGTGATAGGACGAGGGGTAATGGCCTCAAGTTGTGCCAGGGGAGGTTTAGATTAGATATTATGAAAAAATTTTTCACTGAAATGGTTATCAAACATTAGAACATACCATCCCTGGAGGTATTTAAGAGACGTGTCGATTAAGTGCTGAGGTACATGGTGTAGTGATGAATTGGCAGTGCTGGGTTAATGGTTGGAGCTGGTGATCTTAGAGGTCTCTTCCAACCAAGGCTATTCTGTGATTCTGTGATTCTGAGAGAATACACTGAAAAATCCAAATGTTTTTTTCCAAAAACGTTCTGTATTGTTCACATTTAATCCAGGAATTCTGCAGTTATTTCTACATGCATTTTCTAGGAGCAGGCACAGAAGCATATCTGGTTAATCTTTTGCACTATTTACTCATTTTGTCTGCGACCACTATGGACATGTCTCTAACATACCTCAGTGGTTGCAGGTTGATTAGGTACTTGTTTCATTTGATTGATGTGTTGCAATGATCATCACAAATCGTGTTACAAAACCAAACCAGGGAACGGATCACTAAGGGTGTTGTCAAAGTTATTTCAGCTTCCAAGAGCTCAAAGGGAGCTGCAGTGATTTGCCTAAGCTGAGCGTCTGGTTATCATGTCATGTACATATTAAATCCTGTCAATCCACTTACATTCAAACTGTGATACTATAGTTGTTTAAAAATGTGAGTTTTTAATCTATATCAGTTTCCCTGTAATGGGGAGAGAAACATATTTTCATTACCATGTATTGCTGAAGGAGTACAGATGTAAAAGCATTGTTGGTGTCGGGAATGGCATTCTTACTGAAGCCACTGAACTCTCTCCTTGTGCAAGAAGGGATTTGAACCCTTTGTATTCAGTGCAAAAAACTGGCTTGACAGCACCTTCCTCATGTGTTGAGTTGGTGATAGGGAAAAGTTTGATTTCTCCCTCTGCTGCCCCACAATAAAATGGTAGCAATGGTATTTAATCATTGATCTTAATGGGAGTTTGACTGAGTCCGAAATAAGCAATTCATTTATATGAAGGGTGACGATCTGGTCATGGCTTGGCAGGAGTGGTGTGTTTGGGGGGTTTTTTAACTTATGTTTTGCTTTTTAAATATGATCATTTTAGCTACAGAGTATAAATGCAGAATAGAGGTTGGGAAACACAAAGAACAAAAGAATAACAGACAAACTGGTTATTTACTTTATTACTTTAAAATAATGAAATTAAAACAGTTCTGATGAGATGCTTATACCACATCCCTTCGATTTTTCTTTCCACTCCGCTGTAGAAGCAGATTGACTTACTGGAACAACTGACCTGGAAATCAAGTATTTCCAAGTCTTAACCCAGATTTAGATCTTGGATCCTTGCGTGTCTTCGGCAAAATTGTCCTTCAGCAACGTGTCTCTCATCTCCAAAATGTGATATGAATTATTTTGTGCTGCACTGGGAAAAGGGGCTGCGAGGCTTAATGAATGTTTGTTCTGTCTTTTGAACATGAGGTGTGATCCATGAAGGCAAGAAGTTGCCAGCTCTTGAGGACGAGGCCTAGAGATAAGATTTCAAAGGAGAAAAGGAGACAGATCTATAAGTTTCCCATTACTGAGTAAACTGCACCACATGGGAAACTTTTGCCTGTATCTTATTTATTCACTTGGAAGGAAGCTAAAATGCTTTGTGGAGATGAAAACATGAGGAGAAAAAACTTACATGTCTGGGCTGCAAGCAGACTTTTTCTAAATGAGTGGTAAACTATCAAAAATAAGTGTTAAAAGGACTCTCTACTGGTATTAAATGAAGGCTGCATGTTGCAGGTGTTACTGTTAGTTTCTTTAGTAAAAATAGCTTTAATCTGTAATGAAACTATTAACACCATTTTCTACTGTCAAAATAGTCTCTCCTTTTTTATTTTTAACACATTAAATAAGAGACATTCCATCATAGGAGTGGCAATAATATTGATACAAGCTGTGGGTCAGCATAGGTTTTGTCTAAACCCTGTTGTTGATCTTGCCATATCAGACTGTAGCAGCTGCGCATCGTGGTTGTTCACTTTTTGCATCACTTTATGTTATATTTTGGTTGAACGCTCAAGGGCAGCCTCACTGTCCGTTCTTGCTCTGCTGTCTCTCATGTGCCTTCCCAAAGTCTTTAGTGTATTACTAAAAGCTGAGTAACACTTGTAGTACTTGACCACCTCAAGGTCAAACTGCTTTGATCCCAAGTGATGAAAACCCAGTTTGGTTCATAAATTCCACACTTATTTAAAAGTAAAAGGTACGTCAGCAGGTAGGCTTTCTAGCTAATGTGTGACCTCCTTCTGAATTTGTACCCCATAGATAATTGCTCTATTTGATAAAATAATATACTACAGTAACATTTTCAATCATATGGAAGACACTCAGATTACCAGTTCATTACTTTACTCACTTTCATTTTAACTTCTTCCCATGAATAAGCACCTGGAAAGTTACAGCTACCTTATTGGAGAAAGGCTTTCAACATTATATTACTTACGTTGTCTATTTCAGAATTTGTATCTCTCTGGCTATGAAAACACCATTCTAGAGAAAGTAATATGACATTGTTTTTTCTTTTTTCTTTCTTATTTCTCTCCCATAGATTGTGAGTGTGGGAAAGCATGTTAAAGGATACCATTATATTGTTGCCAACCTGGTAAGATACTTTTCTAGAATTATACCCCTGCTTGGTAAGTGAAACACTCAGTTTTACTTTGAAGTTATAGTACTTGACACATTTGCCATTTGTCACTAATATGTGGTTGCTCATAATACATTCTTTATGGTGCGTAAAAGAGCTTGGTTTTGTTGTTACAGCCATCTCCACAAGAAGGGCACAATGTTACCCTCTTAAATTTTATCAAAATCAATGTAGCATAAAGGACTGCTAAGTGTATCTTGTGGCTGAATTAGAATTTACAGAACTACACTATGATTTTTGACTCATCTTTTTAATATTAGTAACATAACAGTTCTTGAGGTATCTTTTCTACATTCTCCAGGGAACATTCATTTTGCTCTAAGATTATCTATTTCCAGTTAAATTACTAGTTCAGCATTTTCATTCTAAGTCTAAACTGCACATTCACACAGATAATGTTCAGAAGAGGGCAAAGAAAGAGTAAATGCAATATTTTATTTTTAAAATAACGCATTCTTTAAACCAAAATACCTGCCTGGTGAAGCACAGTGAATGTAGGACAGAGTCTAATGTATGTTTTCAATTGTTTTCTTTTTACTCTCCTTCAAGGAATTTTGGTTGACATGAAATATTTTATTGTGTGTTGCTGTACTTGTACTTTAACTTAAGATCACTTCAGATTTTTTTTAAGACCTCGGGCATTTTGAATGAGACATGTCTATTCTCTTATGTATTACAAATGAGATTTTCAGCGTTAGAAATTTATAGTTCCCCAAGTAACTTTTCCCATGGAAAACAGTTGCTGTAAACACGGAACTGGATGTTGCAGTGAACTGCTTGTGGGATATACAGTGGAGACAGGCACATCTACTCATCTGCTTCAGCAGGGGCACCTGTTGCTATCTATTGGCTGTTGAGTTATGTGGGCAATATGACTTCTGGTGCATCACCTGTCGGTATTTAATGTCAGTATCTTTAGGACATGAATGAAATCTCTGTCCTTAACAGCTGGGTTTTTCACTGGGATATTGAGTCAATACCCACGTTTTTTTCTTCCTAAATCTTTCTTTTTTAAGTTAAGCATGATAATACACTTCTGTTTGCACTGATAATTGCCAGTCAGAGGAATTTTAAAAAAATAAGATATACCTCTGCTCTAGCATTAAACATAGCAGCTAGGAAAGGAGCAGAAAGATTCCTGCTTGCTTATTAGCTTTCTGTAGAAGTTTGCACTCTGCAGTTTCTTGAAGTTCAGTTATGTCTCTAAAGGCAAATTTTACTAAAGAATTTGTCTTTATGCATGCTGAACAGAATAGTCTGAGAAACTATTAGTCAGGAAGTATATGTACATTGATTTTTCTTTCAATGTTGAGGGACAGTCTAGACCTCCAATATATAGGAGATCTAAGAGCTACCACCATCCTATTTCACAAAAGTGTGATTCTACTGTTATGTTTTCCTTGCATTAACAGTGAGATCCTCCTGAGCTGTCTCTGCCTTCTGACGTCTATTATATTATCTCATTATCTCAGACACCTTCAGCCTAAACAAGTAATCCTGGAATAAATGTATTTACAGAATAGTGTTGTTCATTTTGCAAACATGCAAAGAAACAGGGATATATTGATTAAAGCACTAATATGGTGCTCATTCAAATCTAGCAACCTTGATGGAAATTGAATTAAGGCTTTAATATTCTGCAGGCACATTTCAGTTGATTCACCAAAGGCATTCCTTCAAAAACTGTCTGCCATTCCCAGCAATGTGTTGCTTAGCTGTCAAGACCACCTTAGCAATAATGTGGGAAATTTATTTCTTGGTTTTGTTTTATTCTTTATTATATAAATGGAAATTATCAACAAAGGTTCAACATTATTCGCTGCTTTTAAGTTTTGGCTTCTAATAGAACCCTGCTGCTGTACATTCTTTATGCTGCCTTGCTGACCTAGAACAGATTGGACCCAGAGTGGTGCATGAGGACGAACAAAATCTTAAATTGATTTCCTAGGGATTCAAAGATATTTCTTTGGAGAGATTTATGCATGGAGGAGCCAATGTGACTGGATTTCAGCTAGTAGATTTCAGTACCCCAATGGTAACCAAGCTGATGCAGCGCTGGAAGAAGCTGGACCAGAGAGAATACCCAGGATCCGAGACCCCACCAAAGGTATTGGCTGATCTGAAGCACTACCAAAGATATCACTCAAGTGTTCTAATTTCTGATTGTTGTTGAATACATGAATGAAGACCTTAATATTTAGGCAGAGGAGAAGGCAGTTGATCTTACTGTTACTGGCAACTAATTATGCCTATGCATATGATTGTATGATAGAAACACAAACCGCAATGCATTTCACTGATGTGCTTTAATGTCCTTTGTCACTTATTCTCCAACTTCACCCCTTTACTGGCAGGAATTAAAGGTCAAATGCTTAACTGACAACTTAATTTCAACCAATTTTACATGAATTAGTTTAATTATCTAAATTCACTTAGAGTGCAGAGCTTTCCCAACAGCTGAATTCTTCTGTATATGAGATATAACCACGACTGTAAATTTACTACCCTTAAATTTTCATTTGGAGTTTCCTCTGGATATTATATCCACCTCAAAACCCGGTGTAGTTAACACTTTCAGGCACAATCTTACAGTGAAATTACATCCCAGTGTTCCGCTAGCTTAATCCCTCACAGATGGATAACAAAGTATTTTTCTCATCTGTCATTTTCTTGGCAGGAAAATCACAGCATAGCTATAAATATGACTTCATCAAAATAGTTTGGTTATTATATGTACTAATGCATATCAGGCCTAGTTGAAGCTGGGCTCCTTTGTGCTGGGCACTGTGCAAAGATAAGCAATCAGCCTTCCCTTGGCTGGAAAATTGGTAGGTTTGGCAAAGTCTAGAGAAAGTATCAACACAGATAATACAAAGCACAGCTACATAGTTCAGTGAATATTCAAGAAATCCATGTTCTGTAGGGAAAAAAAAACCAACCAAGGATGCTGTGGGCTATGGAGTGCAGACATCCCCTTCTGAGAAGTCAGCATGATTAACCTGAATTGCACATAATTCACCTATGGATAACCAAAATTTGAGATTTTAAAGATAAACCATGTCCCAAAGAGCTTATAATATGCAGGACAAAGGAAAGGAAGGATATTAGACTTGAATAAGTGAGTTTAAATTTTGGAAGTTATAGGTCGTATCAGTAGCAGCCCTGGGCATGTGAACAACTTCTGCTGGTGCAGTATGTTCATCAGAGGACCATACTGAGAAAATGCCCCTTTGTTTATGTGACTCCAGGCTAACATCTGTCAAAGACTTGCTCTACGTGTTTCATTTGGCATGTTTTCAACCTAAAGTAGTTACTGTAGTGTAGAAACACAGACCATTCAGTGCCCTGTGTCATTCAGAGAAGCCAACATAGCTTTTTCAACAGGAAGAACAAACCCTTGATCATTCTTAACAATCCAAACAGCCTGGATGTCTGCTCATTAGCTGTACATTTTTTCAGTTATATTTTCTGAGTGAGTTAGTTTCTTTCTTTTTTTTTGAGTAAGTTGGGTGAGTGGGGTTATTCCCTAATGAGTAAGACAACTGGAAAAAAATGTTAGACTTCGATGTCTCCAGTTTAATTTCTTTCTTTTATTAAATCTTCAGAGGAAGTTTTCTCTGCCCTTAATAAATACAGTTTTAAAGCTGGAACTACTGAAATGTACTCTTCCTGGTCCTGCATTAGTTCCTTAGACAAAATTGCCTTTGATTTTGGGGAAAGATTTTTTCTAAATGAAGGTGTAGAAACTGCTGCATAATGAATCAAAATAGAAATATGCGAGACAGTTGAGTTTTGTACAGATACACCAACTCTAAAGCAATGTATTTGTCCATCTATTTAGTATACTTCTGCATTAACATATGATGGAGTACTTGTGATGGCTGAAACTTTCCGTAATCTTAGAAGACAGAAAATTGATATTTCAAGGAGAGGAAATGCTGGTGATTGTCTTGCTAACCCTGCAGCCCCATGGGGTCAAGGAATTGATATGGAGAGGACATTAAAACAGGTAAGGGTAGGGTTTTTTCTAGTAATCTTTGTGAATATTAGATACTAGCTGTACTGAATTAGAAGATATTATACACAACGGTAGTACTGGGAGAGGGGAAGTTTATTTTTCAGTTGCCATTTGGAAACTGCTGGGGCTGTTCTGGTGTATAACCTGGAATAAAGGCAGAGGGAAACTACTATTTGAAACTGCTGTTAAACTATTACGATAGTTGGGACTTCCTCCACTGAACTGGTGAGCTCATCTGTTACTTTTGCATATAACCTGTCTGTAGAGATATTGTCATTTAAGGAAAAAGGTATAGCTACATAATATAAACTTTCAAATATGTTTCTGTCACCTTGGATAAAAGTAGATTTCTCCCAGGAAAATCACATAGGTAGTGGTTTTTTTCTTTAAAAAGAAATAACCCAGAGCTATTGTTCTCTGATGTCAGGATTTTGAATTCCTGATGAATATGGATGCCTAGAAAGTTCCAGATCTCTGTCAAGATGATTTAGCCTTTCCTTTGAATGGGGCACTGAGAAAATAAAAATCCTGCAGTAGAATTTAAATCATTGCAAATGAGCAGGCTCCACTCAGGAGAAACTGCTGAGGAGAAGTGACTGCTGACAGAGCTGGCAGCTCTGTGCCTGGAAGCCAAGGTTTCAGTCCTGGAGAAAAATCGTCAGAGATAGAAATGGATGGAAGAAAGAAGAAGTGGTTTAAATCCACATCCTGACTCTTAGGGAGAGAAATAAAGCATTTTGTGTGCTTCACGTATTCCATGCAGATGCACAGATCTGTAACAATTGAGAGAAGCATGAAGTCAGGCTTCTGTGTTCAGGTGGACAGCATGAGCATTTTAATTTGGCCAGAGAGGTTTGCATGACCAGATCCTGATACAATCAAACCCAGCAGTAATATGGCCATGGATTCTTTGGGACGAGGACCACAGTCTGGATATACTTATACTATATACTATTACTGGGTATACTGGGTGAGGTTGAGTGCTGAAATAAAAAACAGACTTTTGGTTTCAGCTGAGACACAGGTGATGGAAAACTGCCACAGCCAATCTTATGGCTTTGACGTCTGTTCTCCACTCTGAGGTTTTGAAAACAGTCTTTTCAGGCCCTATGCATCTTCTGTGATAGTAAACTGCTTTGCTGGGGCCAAAGTTGTTGTCATGTTTACCTTGATGAGCAATCCATACTCAATTTGTACATTTGATCTACCAGAGTGTGAGCTAAAAAGATACATGAGCTCAGGGCAAACATCCTTTTGGTTTATTTCTGTGATCCAATGTATTCTGCAGGTGTGATAAGAATGGTAAAAAATGCACTTCTCTTTAGGACCTGCAGCTGGGAAGTGTTGAGCTGCACAGCATGAAAGAAGAGAAGATCCATTATGTGTCTTTGTTAGCACTTAGATACTGGCATATCTGAGCCTATTTTGAGCATGGTTTGACAGGAAGAAGGAATACAAAGGAAAAGTAGCCATCTTTTTTTGCTTTATAATGCCCGACTATTCTACAGTACTGTTGTTATGGTAATCTAAGGACATAGTCAGGATAACATTTGCTGCTCTGTGACATTTGGAATAAAGAATATAAGGCTAGATCTTCATGATGCTTTTTTTTCTTTTGTAGGTTCGAATACAAGGATTGACAGGAAATGTTCAGTTTGATCATTATGGTCGCAGAGTCAACTACACCATGGATGTCTTTGAGCTGAAAAACACAGGCCCTCGGAAGGTAAGTGCTGACAATATTTACTATCCTGATATAGTATAAATGAGTTATGTATGATGAAATGATTATGCAAACTTATATTAAACTGGATTCTGTGATTTAAAAAAAATATAATATTTTGAATACATGCATAGTATTTCTGGTGAAAGCAGATTTAAACTGCATTTTCTACTAGATACTATTCTTCAATGCAACAATTTGGGGAACAAATATAAATGTGCAACTTGGAGCGGTGGGATGTCAGTCAGTCAAGCATACTAATGAAAACCAGCTGGATGGCATGTTGCTAGGCTGCTGCGTGATGGAAAATGGTCTGAACTCTGAATAGTAGATATTTATTGTATTGTATCCAAAGATTTCTATCATGAAAATTACTGGCATTTTTAGGCTGGGTCATTTGTACGTTCTGTGTAAACAAGAATCATAGGCTGTAAGTAACATAGGGCTTTTAAGGGGGAAAGGAGAGAAGAGGAGAGAGGAGGAATTCAGAATTCCCTGAGTACTTTTATTTTCTGAAATTGTTTGCAGTATCTAATCCTGTGTGCTTGATTAGTTGCTTGTAAGCAACTTAGGCAAATGCACGTTAATATGTGTCTAAGCAGATATTCCATGTCTGAATGCACATAGCTTATCACTCAGCCCGATCACTTTGAAAAGATAAGCCTGGGTACTTTGTGACCCTTTCTCTTCTGTGCTGAAATTTGTCCATTTTTCATAGTATAAAACAAATAAAGAGCAGAAAATGTACTGAGGCTCAAGGATTTTATTTCCTCTGGAGGCACTGTGGCCTGTTTTGTTTGTGAGGTCATCAGAACAAGAAAAAGTGAGAAGCTAATGGTGAATAGGAGAATCATGACTGCTTGAGTAGGGCCAAGGCAATCAGAATTGAATTAAATAGTCCTCTGCTGTCCACCAGAGGTGACAAGCCCAGTAAATAGTATCTAAATAGTATCCTAGGTGAACTGTGTGTCCCCAAAGGCAGTTACATGCAGCAGTGATGAGGAGGCAGTGTTAAACCAGAGCAGAATTACACACTGGGATGAACAAATTGCCAGTATATCCCAGTATAGAGCTGTAGACCACAGCAAACCAAGTGTCTCTGAATGAGGCGTGTTGGTGCAGTTGCCTTTTGAAAGTATGACAGATGGCTGAAGAATACACTGGGAAAGGTGTGTCTGTCTTCCTTCTCTCTTGGGAAGCCCAGTGTCTCCTGCCAGGCAATGTGTCTGACCTCGCTGCCACTCCTGCTGCACTGCTGGCAGCCAGGAGGATATATGGGTGGCTGGGGTGCATCGAAGGCAAGTGGTGAAATATGACCTTTCCATCCTCAATTCCCAGTTGTACAGAAGGAAGGCAAGTTGAAAAGATGCAGTTAATTAGGTCACAACTTCAGTAACTCAAGAAGGAATTTGCTTGGCAGCAAACTGTCAAAAGTGGCCTGTTGTTCGTTTCAACATCTGTCACCCGTTTTGGGAGAGGTGTCTGGCTGGCACCACTGCAGGGGTGTCCCCATCCTCTCTTCTTGCCTGCAATTTAAGGGGAAGGTGGCTGCAAATAAAGGAACTACATCTGTGCTATGCTAGAGTCCTGAGGTGCTTTTCTTACCTTTTCAAGCATGCCTCTCTGCCGTTCTCAAGCCATTACCTGTCTTTGATATAACAAGTCATAACAGCTTTGACAGACCCAGCTGCTCACAAGAATTTATTTCACATGTATTACATTATTTTATATGTGATCATTGGTCCAATTCTGTGCTCCAGCCTGACAAATCCTATATACTGCGTGAGAAATGGCTAAACTTAATTGAACTATGAGGCTTTCCCGTTCAATGTCTCCTTCTCATGTCCTACATCACTGAGTTATGAGTCACCAGCAATATCTTTTCAGGACTAGCCTTTCCAATCAGAGTAGTGCATGCCTCTAATCTTTAGAAGTGTGATTTTTGTTGCCCACAGATTTAAGGATGTGAAAAGAGCATTACAAAACGGCACAGCTAGTCAGAGGCAGACTTCCATATAGTTCAGTAAAATAGAAAACAATAGCCAAGGCACATACTAGTTTCCTTTATGCAGCATTTCTTGCTTGGTTCTTGTCTGCAAAACAATAAGGAGGAGAAGGATCATGGATGGCTCCTGTGACTGGAGGGTTGCAGTGGAGCGATACGAGCTATTTAGGGGGGACAGGCTGGGAAGATGAGAGAGAGGTTTCCCTTTACATAAGAGAGCAGCTGGAGCACATGGAGCTCTGCCTGGGGATGGATGAGGAGCCAGCTGAGAGTTTATGGGTAAGGATTAAAGAGAGATGAGGTCAAGGTGGTGTTACAGTGGGTGTGTGCTCTAGGCCACCTGACTACGAAGAAAAAATGGACAAGGCCCTCTATAGACAGATAGGAGCAGCCTCATATTCAGAGGCCCTCGTTGTCATGGGGGACTTCAAGCACCCCAGTATCTGCTGGTAAGACAGCACAGAAGGACATAAGCAATCCAGGAGGTTCCTGGAGTCCACTGACAACAACTTATTTCTCCAAAGGATAGAGGAGCCAATGAGGACAGGTTTCCTGCTAGACCTCCTACTCACCAACAAGGAGGGGCTTGTTGGGGATGTGAAGCTCAAAGGCCACCTTGGCTGCAGTGAGCATGAGGTGGTGGAATTCAGGAGCCTAAGGGCAAGGACAAGGGTGAAAATCAAGTTCACACTTGAGGAGAGCAGACTTTGACTGTCTGCGTTTTCATATGGCACTTACTTTTATAACAAAGTACATTATGTATTTTCTGCTTTCCTTCTGAACTTTCCAGCAGTGAGGAATTGCACAATCAAAAACAATAAGTCACTATTATAATGAGCTTCCCAAACTGCCAGGTTTTGATGTACATATTCTGCTTTTAGCTGGTCACAGTTTTTGACAAGAACTTGACATTTTCAGTTATCATCAGTTGTATCTGTGACTCTGTGGTTGTCTGGATGAAAAAGAATATTTGTTAGCAGTGCATCCTACTAGGAACAAAACCTCCCTTTCCACTATATCGTCAATGCTGAAGCTTCCAGTTAGCTGCAGACACCTAAATCAAGGCTCTTGTGCTATGATAACAATTACAAACGGAAAAGGAACATTTCAACTAAATATACCAGAAGTTTTGCATGGGAAGAGTTTGTGCTTGTTTGCTTCAGTAATACAAAAAAAAAAAACAACCCCACACTCATATTCAGTCATACTCACTCATATTGAATTACTTCATGTATTTGTAATTCTCTATGCTGAGTGTGTCTGCACTCTGCTCTAGGGACTCCTAAAATGACTGGCCTCTCCATAAATTTTTTTCAGAAAGGAATTTAATGAAATAGTAAATGTAAAAATCAAGAGGAAGGTTGGCTGTTTTAAGAATGTACAGGGTTCTTTAATGCATATGAGACCAGGAACCAAATGCACTCCCCTGCACTTCTAGACTCTCATATCACATCACTGCATTTACCTGAACTTGATGTTTCTCACATCATGGAGACAGAATCCTATGTGATGGTGAATTTTAGTCTAGGTTCTACAAAAGTGTTACAAGTAATATTGGCTGCATAACTGATCTCATCATTTAGCCAGTTTCCATCATACTTTTCCATCAGCCTTTTCATCCAAGGCACAGACTGTCCTTTGGCACTGGCAGTTACACTGGAGCTCTGTTTGGAGCCCACTTTCCACTAAAATTCACTTTCCTCTTCTGGTAGGACGGTCAAGGTGTTCCTTTCTCCCACCTCTTTGTCTCATGAACTCCTAATTAATCAAGGAAGGAAGGAAGGGGGAGTTCCTGCTGACTGGTCCCCAGGTGCTTCTGAAAAGTGAGCTGTGCCAGCTTGAATCGCATCTCTTTGATAGGAACTTTTTGAAATCACTGCTGCTCTCTGCACCTTTCCTGGGAAAAAAGATCAGTCTCTTAGTTCATTAGCAACCTGGAGACACCCTTTGGGTGGGATTAGAGCACTGTTCTGCTGTCGTGGTTGTTTTCATGATGTCCATTTGACATGGAGCTGAGTGCTGTCAGTGCTGGCTCAGAGAAACAGGCACTGAGCCATTCCACAGCAACCATGTCAGAGGGTGCACAGACAACTATGATCTAGTTGCAGAATAGAGAATGGCAAGAAGGGGGAAAGGGAGCGTGTTTGCTGGTGAGCCACAGGTTAGGTGCGAGAGAAGCTTCAGCGAAGAGACCTGTCTAGTGTGCTGAAAGGTTTGGTGGGAAGGTAGACATCTCCAACTAAGAGTGAGACAAGGCACTACTGTCATGGACCACTTGCCATGTAATAGACATCTGCCTTGTACAGGGAACATCAGCATTCCTGGGAAGACTTTCCCCACACAATGTCACCCAGGGCAACATTAAATGACTGGGAGGAACTCTAAATCCAGAAATACCACTTGCTGATACACATACTAAATATGGTGTCATCACATGGAGTGAGGAAATGAGTGTGCTGTAAGATTTTGACTGGCCAGGATTTACAAAAACAAGGAAGTATTTTAGGTCATGTCTTCTTTTGGCTATCCAAAGACATAGTACATAGCCTGTGGGGATTTTTTGGAGGTATGTAAGGATTTTTAAGTGTTCATTAAACAGCTCCCAAAAGCATCAATAAAAGTTTGGAGGGGAATCTCCTTTTCTCAGGCTGCCTTGATACCACCTGGTCTTACAGCAAGCACTGCATCCCTGGGCCCTCACAGGAAAGGATATTGACTCATGTCTTGTGCCCAGCAGCATCACTACCAATGCACAGGGCACAGCTGCAAGCTGTACTGAATACCAGAGGTGTGCACTGCAGAGAGCAATGTCTATATGTAAGGGAAGGCTTCTTATTGCAGGCATACCACTTTTAAGTTTTTTTTTATCCATGAAATACAAGAACAAGTGATTGAAACCTGGCTCTAGAGTAGTTCATCTTCAGCAGTGAACAAAGACAGCTGTTTCACCCTAAGGCTGCTCTAGGAAGGGTTGTTGCAGCCTAAATACAGCCAAGGAGAGGAAAACCTGGTTTGTTCCACTTCCCTCTAAGTGCTTGACAGAGATACTTTTAGAGTGAAGTCACTCTCACCATGCTTTAGACCCAATGGAGAAAGCAAGCACTTTTCTAGGAGTGCTTATCCTGCATGAGCTGAGTCACTTTCTGGTGGTGCCTGTCTGTCCAGTGAGAGTAAAGTAAGCTTTAATAACACACCATCTAAAAATGTAGGTACTAAAGGTCAGTGCCAGCAGTTAAGTGGAATGAGCCTGTTTTAAGTCCCTGGGTTGAGGTCTTCTGTGAGCAGGGAATTGAGATCAGCCATTGAATTGCAAGGCTGTTATCCCAATGTCTTTCACTCCTCCATCTAAGACCAGAAGATGTGGAGCATTAGTGAATGAAAATTTTCTCGTGGAGAGCAATAATTTTAATATCTCATTTATACCCCAGGAAGGTTTCAAACTATTGAAAATGGGATTTAAGTTGTGTCTCTGGTCAAAGTAAGTAGCTCAGATCATTCATGAGCAGCTGGGTGACACTGATACTGACTCTGTGCAGGAGTGGTGCAAGATGGTATACCTAAAGTGTTAGATACCACTGTGCACCAGTCTATGAACATGACAGCACTTCCTTTGGTACAAAATTATCTTCGAGTCACTCTGTTCCTATAATCATTTATATTTGTAATTTTACAGAATGTAGACTCTCTACTGTAACTTATATACATTTTGTTTTACAGGTTGGTTACTGGAATGACATGGATAAATTAGTTTTGATTCAGCATGAACCTACACTTGGAAATGACACTTCAGCCATTGAGAATAGAACAGTAGTTGTCACTACAATTTTGGTAAGGTGTTTCTTTTTTTAATGTTTATACTGGTGTGTGACACAATCTCATTTCTAGCTTTGGGTCTAATTTAGTCTGCTAGTTCCTAGGTTAGTGGGAGGGTTAGAGCCATATATCTTAATTATCTTGACTGTCATGTCTGTACAGTTTTTATGGTACACAACTAATATAATGATTCACTTGAAATCAAGTTTTTAATATTCAGTTACAGTAATTATTTTTTTTTTATTCAGTCTTTTCGATTTTTTACTAAAGTAAGTCTCAGAAATGTAAGTGAATTCTTTCAACCTCTAATTGATAAACCTCGACTCACAAGAAACTGGAAGAAAAGAAAAACCGGAAACCTCTAAATGACAGAATTGAACAGAGGATATAAAATGAGGTGTCTGTAATGCCAGTGTCCCTTTTTGTTGATACGTTATAAATTTGAAATTAACATTAGCAAGAGCTAAAATTCTAAGTAGTAGAATTCAGTCAGCCAATCAGAACAGGATTATCTACTTTTAATTGTGAATGAAAACGTGAATTTAGTATATGCATTTGAACATATTTCTTAATATGTTTATTTGGTATTTCAACAAAAATTCCATTTTAATAAAATTCAAATAGATTTAGGGTTGATTTTCCAGTGTTATTACTGTTTCTAAAGAGTGATTGCAAAGGAGAATGCAGTTGCTTCATTCATTTACATTTTTAAAATATAGTTTTTCAAAACCATTGTTTCGTATAAATCTGTATTTTAAACAAAATATTTAGCAATTTTCCTTCTGAAGTCAGACATGCCCTTTTAAGCTGATGTTTGTGAAAGCCAACTGGCAAAGGGTGACCTTTACCTGACCGCTTTTAAGATTTTACATCTCAGTTCACTGCTCTTTTCACCTTTTCATTTAGACAAGACATTTTAACCCTTTAGAATAATCTGTGTCTCAAGTGGGAAGGAATATTCTGTATGTGTGGTTAAGCAGTATATTTTCTAATTTCATAGAGTTGAAAATAATCCAAAGGAAAGGGTCAAGACATTTTCATATTCAAAAATGCAGTTAGTTACCAGATTTCCAGCAGTGTGTATCAGCATTTATACATTAAGTATGTCTTAACAAATCTCCTGTTGAAGATTATCATTTCAGGATGCAAACCAACCAAACTACTATACAGGAATTCAGAATGTAACTCCTAACCAAACTGTGTAACTTTTAAGTTTATTTTATTTTAATTTTTTTGCATGGGACATTTAAAATATATGTATCTTTTTCCTAAAAAAAAAAAAAAAAAAAAGACTTGGTGATGGAAAAAAAAATATACTTCAGTACAGTCCTCCTCTTTTCAGCCTCTGATGAAGAATCCTATTTTAAGAAATTGATCAAGGAAGAAAAGAGTCCCAAGATGCTGCGAACATTCCTAACTAAGGCTCAAGTATTAACCACCAGTCTAGTAGCATTGAGCTAATTTTTCCATATGGATTACTGTTCCTCTGACTGGATGACCAGGCACTGAACCACCAAGAAAAGTTCTGTGACTAATCTGAAATGTCTAGAACAGATGACGTTAACCTTCAACTTTGCCAAGCTGAGAAGAGAACGATGTGAATAACAAGCTTTCAGTCGAAATTTTCCTCTCATACTAATCCTGATATCTTTGACTGAAGCTACCATACATGAATACTGTAATTTCCATAAATAGCTCCAAGCTTAGGAGAAGCAAGTAGAAAATAATAATGAAACGTAATATAAAAGGTTCCTGTTTGCCAGAAAGGAAAAAAAAGGAGAACAAGAAAGCCTTTAAAATGTGTTATCTTGCCTGTCCTGTTTGCATTGAAGCATTTTGATGTGCACAATAAATGTTATCTTTAAAAGAACTTTTCCAGTCCCTGTATTGAAAGGACTGGTGGGATCATTTTCAAAACCAAAAAGCTGAATTAATATTCCAAAGTGTGCCCTATGTTTATGCAGCATGTCATTTTGGGATAAATGCAATTATTTGAAAGCAGCACTGCTTCTTGGCCAAAAGTGTCTCCTTTCAATGTTTCAAAATCACAGTGCAAGAGAAATATATCAGAATTTGGTTTGAATAAGAATATATGGTAAATTCTGCCTTATCATGCCCATCTCCCATTGACTCCACTGGGAGCTGCACACATGATGCTGAAGGCAGATTAGAACCATGATTCTTAATATTGGCCTGCCAGGGCAATGTGTTTAGCATCCACAAGCATATGATCACACACACAAAGAAAAGCGAAGTTTAACTAGAATAACTTTCAGAATCCTGTTATTTTGCTCTTCTCTGTATTACAGTCATGTTGCAAATGCCAGACAAAGACTTTTTCACCTCTTCATTGCCCTCTTCACATTGAAGGGAAGTTGAGCCGTTGTAGATGACACACATGATTTTGGTTGCATGCGTATTTTCCAACATTAAACTGAAAAGCCTCTGCAACCGGTGCTGTCAGGCTTTTCAGTCTTCAAAGACAGGTGTTGTGGCAGCGTAAGAGAAGTTTACAAGTTTTCAGCATGGCTCACTTTGATTTTTGCCTGAAGCCAAATAGCGCAAGTTGATTTGCCCGCTGTTTCTTCAGTTTCTATATGTCTGTGCTTACTTTGCTGTAATGTGGCTGTATGGCTGTTGCACAGAAGCTGCATTATAACGAATTAGCTTTGCACTCAAAGAACTTAGTACAGTGTTTCCTACTTGGCAAAATGTTATGTTCTTTTGTAATGTAGTGAGAGCGCGTAGAATATATTTTACAGTTTTGGTTTAGTGCATAGGCACTCAACCCATCTCCGATTAGTCATGCAGTGAAGGAGCAGCCTAGAGAGAGGTGGCAGCAGGGACAGCTGATGCGCTTTACAAGCTGCCATGCAGCCCTGCTTTCAGGGTTCCTGGGAGAGAACTGTGTCCTGCACCTCATGTAATACACAGTATCCTGAACATCTGGCCCTCTGGAAAGGACAGATTTTCTACCTGTGTGCAGAAGCATTCCCCCCAGGGGAGCTTGAGACCTCCAAGTGCACCTTAGGCTCATTGGAGAAGGGACGCCATATGTGGCCCTCCACTGACACTAAAGTAAAATGAGTAACATATCCAGCTAGGAAGAATGATCATCTCTGCTTCAGCAAATTGAGAAATATGGTGACAAGTTGTTGAGGTAGAATATAGGGGAGAAGGCTGGAAAGACTACTCCAAACTCTCTAATCCATTTCATGATACAGCCAACTCTGTGCCTACTCTGAAATTGCAAAACTTAAAAATCACAAAAACCCTTTAGAATCAAAGCTCAATGTACATGAGCTGCATCTGCTTTGTGGCTTCAAGCTCAATATTTTAATGAGATAATCTTGGTGTTGGCAGATTAAGCTTCAAGGGCAGGATCCAGTTCATGACTGAGTCACCTAAATGTAGATGATTTTACAAAGGGTATTGATACAGTTGCCCACTTCTAAGCACTTAGTGACATTTAAGATGGTCTAGGATGTACTGCCTACCCCTGTTTCTTACGCTGGCAGGATGACACTTGCCTGTGTCACGCCATATATGACCACTCCATCTGGATATCTCAGCAAGTGTATGTTGTTTCAGGCATGTGGGATGAGTTCTGCCCCAAGAATATAAGTTTTCATCAAAGTCCACAAAGATTTAGAAATTGATTCAATGGGCCAGAGGGGGATGCGTAACGATGAGGATATCAGACCTGTGCATAAAAGGGCAGCACAAAGGACCTGCAGAACAGCACTTGGAGCTCAAGCAGTTACCTTAGGGCATCTCAGATGACAGACAACCTTCATGAGGTGACAGAACCACACTCATTGTTTTGACTGATATACTCTTGATCGAGTCTTACCTCAAAAATTCTAACTACAACCTTCTTTCTCATAATAGAAAAATATTTTCTCATTAGAAATTTTATTAATCATGTTCTGTAGTAGACTGGAGAAAAGAATGAAGTTTGTTGCATGACAATAATAAAGACTTCAAACCGAATCCTGGACACTTTATTCAGAAAAAAAAAACAAACAACAAAACAACAAAAACAAAAACAAAACCACAAAAACCAAAACTCCTTCCATTGACATCTACAGAAGTTTATTTCAGAATAAAGTGTGATAATGTGTACCACTTCTGTTCTAAAAATGAGACGTTTCCTTGCACAAATATTTTTACAGTGTTTAAAGATTTTGAAATGAACTTTAGAATAGGAAAACCAAACATAGGTCTGTTTGGCATTTGAGTTAGTTACTTTCTCCAGCTTCCCTTATAGTATTAATCATCAGTTGTGAGCGTTTTACTGTACACATGAATTTGTGGCAATGTGGTGGAATGATTTGTTTACATCTATAAAGGTAATTGTTGCAGACATAAACTTGTATTTACAAATGTTAAGTATTGTTATAAATTTGTGAATTATATAAGTAAAGCTTGCACCATTTCAAATATCTATTCCGTTCTAGTCATTGATCATTTCAATGTGGACTTTTCCTTGATTCACTACCCCATAGAATACTATTAAGCAGCTGAAATCTTGCACATATTTCAGTGTTAAACCTCATTCAGCAGTAAGTCAAACCTGTGTTTTACATCAGGAGGTTAAAAGTTTATAGTTCAAAAATGCAGTAAATACAAAGATGGTGGAGAAAAGTAATGTTTTTATTAGACAAGACGCTATAACTGGAAACAATGAAAAAGTACACCCACTGTTTTCAGCTATTGCAGCAGATCTAATAGAAGATATTACCTCTCCATACATATCTTGCATCTCGTATATCTTTAGACTAGCAAGGTTACACTATCATTGCTATTAGTTTAGAAAATGCTATTGTAATAGATTATACAGAAAAAAATCATCTTTTTCAGTGCCACAGATAGAAAAGAACATCAAGATATAGCTGAGTACATGCTATTGATCAGTTCAGGTATTTCATGACTTTGCAGTGTGACCTTGCAAGTTCATTTAAGTTGCCTGTTAGCAAACCAAAAAACTTGCCTTTCAGTGCCCTGATGTTATTATCATAACATCTGCACACCTCATTAGTTTGAAACACTCCCAAAGTCTGAAATGGACAGAATTTAAAACTAGTGCTACTATTTGATATTTTTTGGCAAACAGTCTTTATCAGAAAGCCACATTCAGTCCCACTCACATCCTCCCATCAAATTCTACCTTGAAAATACATATCATTATTTGGCAGGTAAAGTAGGCACAACAATTAAAACTACTATTTATACTGTGCAAAATAGGTAGGAGGGAAAGGATAACATAGTAAGCAAAAGGTAGTAGGTGTTTCCATTATTTTTAATTGCATTGTGTCGCACTGGCAGATCTCACTCAATTGCTGCTTCTTTTAAAGCAGTTATAGCAAGAGGTACTACCTTACTCTATAAGAGAATTCCATTATATGTTCCTTGCTGTATTTTCATCTAAATTAGTAAGATCAGAGTGTGTAGAAAGAAAAGTGGATGGGGAGGGAACCGGTTTGGTTTCCTCCAAGTCACCCAACAGATCCCTGCCAGAACCCAGGTCTTCTTAGTCCTCACTTGGTGGTCCCTCCACTGGATGGAATTGCTGCTGCTTGCATCTGTCACTTTGCTTTGCTTTGCAGAGACAGTTGAAATGCTTTTTTTGTAGAAGCCCTGCCAGTGATCGGGTGCAGGAAGAAACACAGTGACTGGGTTTGGGGAGAAGGAGCAGGCTGACCTGGCCTCTGTACCTCTGGTTTGTGTCCCTCTCCAGAATTATTTCCTGGTGTGACTACAGCTGTATGCCTTTGGCTTGACATTTATAAAAAAGGCTGAATCAGAAGAGCTAGCAGTCACTAACTCTGGTCTTTGATAAGCAATGTTGCTTTTTAGATGCAGCAAGCAAACGTAACTGAAGCTTTTAAGGAGTCCAGAAATGCATGATGTGGGACAAGACTTAACTGTATTTCTAGCTAGCAGTTTGCTAAATCACAGTCAGGAGACATAGTATTTTTCTCCCGTTTTTTTTTTAATCATTTTTGTGAAATAACATGTAGAAAGACCCAGAGTTTGGCTTTTCCTCTCATAGGAACAAAAAGCCTACATGAGGGAGGAACATTTGATTCATGTGCCTAAAATACTTCCCAAAATCAAGATCTACTGCAAGAAGAGGCCAGGACCTACCTCTCCTCCCTGCTCTTCTCCCTCCCTCCCTCTGGAAGACAGGTGGCTGAGATTAAGCTGATTTAACTGGGGATAGGAATACAAAAAAATGGTGCAGGCTGCTGGTAATACTCAGCAGTTTTCCTTTGGAGATACAAACTGCATGGGCAAAGGCATTGCTCTGCATCACTGCAGTGATTGCAGTGCGTAGTTAATGCTGTAGCTTAGTGGTCTTTTCTCTGTGCCCAGGCCACATGCACCAGGATGATAACAGCTTGGTTTGTGATTGCCCCAGTTTTAGAAGCCATTGTCAATCCTTAGCTGTGCAGTGGTCAAAACTATGTACTCAAGAAATGCAACAATCTGCTGATGTCACCCTCAGATTTCTCTGGGCAGTTATATATGTGTCAAGGAACCAGGCAATCAGACAGAGTTTGACTTTGGAAGTGATCGTTGTGAACACTTTTCTATGCAGTGTGGTTTGTTAGCTGAAGTAATGGCCATCATGCATCAATGGCCTCCAACACTGAATTACTGCTAAAGGGTTGCAGCCCGAAGAGGCATGGCCATAGCAGAGAATAACATAAGAAGGAGATGAGGGGAAGAGAGGTGTTCTGGGCAAATACCTGTGAGTGAAAATTCCTCCAATACTTAGGAACCTTACTCTGTCTTTAAGGAAACACTAGCACTTCCCCGTTCCCAAACTGTTGAATTTAATCTGGGACCTTTCTCTCTCATTGGAGTAAATGAACTACACAACTTTCTCCACTCACATTACGCAAAGGTCCATTCTGCCATCCTTATATGGAGGTGAGTACTGGGCAGACTTACTTAGAAAAGTAAAGGGAATAGTGCCTCCCACATTTAATCTCTCCATTTTCTATTTCTCTGCCTTTTCATCTTCTAATAGTAAATTAAAGATACTTGCCTATCAAGTTCTTCTCTTGGGTGGATCCACACCCTGCTAATAGGAGCTACATATTGGTATCTAAAAAGAAAAATTTACCTGACACCCCCTATTGATCATGTATTGCCACATATCCTCCATTGTTAAACACCTAATAGAAGTTACAAAAGTGCTGTTACTTACAGATACCGATGTAATTTCAATGAAGCAGACATTCTCAGACTACGTGTTTACCTTTATTTTTCCTTTTGTACTAATTATTTTTGTCGGAAAGATGTGAATAGGGCAGAGTCCTACCAAGGTTAGTGTCAAAAACACAACATTTTCCAGGGCCAGCACAGAAAAAACTTAAATCGCCAGTATAACAAAGGGTGACATTAGTCACAAGTATTTTATAGCCAGTATGGCTATGAATATGAATATGTGAAGTAATTTAAAATACCATCAGAAAGTACCGTTTTACATATTTGTTGCTAAAGTCGGAATCCCCACAGAGCAAGAAAGAAAAATGTAACCTTGTTTTCCCAAAGTGACCTTGATTTCCCAATCACATATTGTTCACTATTGTGATAGTATGGTTTACACAGAGAATGCAAGATCCACTTTTCAGACAGGTTTTACTTGTCTTAAATTTACTTTTTACTTGTTTTCAATTGCACTCACCAACCAAAAATGTTTTGGTACTTTTTTTTCATGCAGCATGTAAAGTCAGCGTCAGCTTAATACCATTCTTGTCCATACATACTGCTTAGATTCATCCTAAAAGACCTTGCAGAATCTGCACTGTTTATTTGAAGGAGAAGATATATGTTTCCTCGGGAATGTATTTCTATGTTTTCACTAAAATGTATGTAGCCCCTTAGTAAATATGCATTCTAAACCCCAAGAAAGTAAATCATTCAGGCTGTGCATCTGAAATTGCATAGACAGTTACCACACCAGATTAGACTATATGCTTACTTACTGAAGTCAAAAGCATAAAATATATCTTGCATTATCCCAGTCATTTGCATGGTATAGTTTAAACCTCTATTCATGCTTTAAATTTAGCATATACTGCACTATGGTCTTTTATTTAAAACAAAGTAAAATTTATGTGCATTCTTGCATAGTTTTTGTGCTTATAATTTACAAGGTTAATGAATCTTGTGAAATGTGTAAGCCAAATTACAGTGTAAACAGTATACATTTCCAGAAGGATTTCTGTTCGTACATGTCAATTTAAGTGTACTAATACTATGAACTTTTGATAAAATGTGTGTGGTTCAGTCAGTAGATGACATTACTTTTCAGAGGATTTTCTGTATATTTCTTCTTTACAGTTCTACTTCTTTCATTATAGGAAGCCCCATATGTTATGTTCAAGAAAAACCATGATACGTTTGAAGGGAATGACAAGTTTGAAGGATACTGTGTAGATCTGGCGTCAGAAATTGCAAAACATATTGGTATCAAGTACAAAATTGCCATTGTTCCTGATGGAAAATATGGAGCAAGGGATCCAGAGACAAAAATCTGGAATGGGATGGTGGGAGAACTTGTTTATGGGGTAAGCATACCAATTTTTGAAGTGGGATTTAATTTATCATAGTATTAGTCATAACATAGGAAGTATATGTGCATTTTATTTAACCTTGGGGTCACAGAAAAGAAACAGAATTCTGTTTCAGGTCTCTGTGATTTCATTTATTTCCAAGAGAAAATCAAATAGTTTCATGCAAATTCTACTATTTATTCAACTAGTACCTTGTAACATTAGAACATCCATAGTTTGCAGATCCCTTAAAAATTCATTAATGTTAGAACTAGTGTTAGAGACTATCTATTTCTGATACAGTATAAAACTTAGTTGGGAAGAATATCACTCATTTATTCATTTTCATGGAATGTTGGACAGATCTTTTAAAAAAGATAGGAATCTTGGTCTAGTTTGAGAGATAGAGAATCCACCATCATAAATTAAACATATATAACAAACCACTACAGACAAGTGGGTTTTTTAAAGATGAACGTCAATAATAACATTTAAGAGTAAACCTGTAAGTTCAGCAATTAAGAGCATTATCTTATACAGTGATCTGGGGAAGGGTTCTTCAGAATAGCATAACAGTTAACAGCTCTGTTGACACATAAAGTTGTAATATTTAATGAAAATAGTTCCAACAAAAAGAAGTACTTGCAGTATCTGGTGTTACCAAAAGCAGCAAAACTCAGAGCTGCGCTTGCTGATGACTGCAGTTGCTAGTATATGCACTGAGAACAGGTCAGAATTCTTAGAGAAACTTCATTTCAGTGATGGAATAAAAAAAATAAATCCTAGAACTATTCAGGTGAGAACATTTCCACCAGCGAACTCAGAACATGCCTCAACCTCCCTATAAAAAACTCCTGCATACCAGTTGGTCCATCCACAGTTGCAGTTTTCACAATTCCAATGACAGTTATGGCCACATGTGGTAAAAACCTAGTGTCTTTTCTAACAGGTCCATTTCTGTTCCCTTCTGTCAGCTAAGTATGGCAGATAAATTTTGTCAAAGTCTTCTCCACTAGCATCAGTTCACGGGACTCCTCGATGTGAAATAGACTTTGTGTTGTAGGAGTTTGGGAACAGGTGCCCCAAAGCTTTGTTGATTTCCCCTCCACATGGGAATAAGAAGGTTATACCAGTCTCACAAAACCCTATATGTTCTTGGAAGCTCTTGGAGGAACCAAGCTCACCTGTGTCTTTAAAGAGTGGAAAAGCTGAATTATCTCAATGTAATGCCCCTGGGTGCTTGCTTGCCTAACAGTTAAATTGCATCAATGGTCCCTGATATATTTTTGGCCCATAATTACTCTCCAAAACAATTTTGGAGCGCAGCTGGACATGAGCATAAGGGAAAGACCATTCCCTATAAGCAGCTTGAATGTAACCATCCTAGTTTAGAGGTTAAATAACTTTCATGGTAGTGACACAGGCTGTACCACGCCACATGGCCTTAAGGCCAAGAGCTACTCCAAGCACGTTTAATGTACTTTCACAGGTATGGCTTTAAAGGTAATTTTTTGTCCTGTTAATTTATAAAGTTTGCAGCTTAAGATTTCCGTAGGGAACCCATGAAGAGCATCCTCGCTGCAACTTCCTTGAATGCTTGCCAGATGATTTACAGAACATCAGGTTCCCTGGCCTATTCCGTACAGAGAAAACAGAAAAATCAGTCAGCCAGAGTCTTTCCTGCAAAGCTGTGCTATAAGAGGATGTTCATCTTCTCTGGTAGATCCCCAAATCATAAACACAAGTACTCCTGAGTAGCTGGTGGTGCATCAAGCAGGACTTTTTGTATGAAGCCGTGATTGGGACAGAATTTGCAACTGAATTAGCAAATTAATAGTCTACGTGGGAAGCATTTTACAGCTTCTAATTCCCAACCACATTAAAGGATTAACAGACAGTTTTGTGTCAGCCAGTGAGTTTGATCCTTTTCTGTGCCACATGAAAGGCTCCCCTCCTCTCCCGCCCCTTACACCATACCCCAGTGCTGCTTAACCCTGTCCATGTTACTGAGAGTGGACACACGGGGGTTTTTCATCCCATGTTCCCTTGAGACTTGTATGCACCGTTGGTTGTTCTGGTAGCTGGACACTTTCAGATACTGCACAGAGCAGTCATCACCTAAACTCTGTAGCTGATTTTTCCATCATGTCCCAGGGGAAACTGTATAAAGTGCTGTGGTGTACAGTTTTGCTACAGCTGTACAGAAGGTCGGGGGGTGTGTTTATTTCCGTTTTGTTTTTAACACTCTGTTAAAAACTGCCAGGAAATCTTGGACATTTGTCCCTGATCTATCCAAATGCCTGCTGCAGTAGTCCATGAGGGGCTCTATAGCCCTTGCTATCAAGCTCACAGAAGAAATGCTGGCTGGGGATGAAATATCATTAAGCACACGTGACAGGTGTTTCCAAATGCACTAACAGTCAGCTCCAATTAAATATTAATTCTCCTGACACAGAATGCTGTTCTTCCACTGCTTAACACAAAAGGTCACGGCTCACTTCTGAGAAGCCAGGAGCTTCTGAAGTTGAAATCACCTCCTGCATGATTTTTCTCAGATAGGTTTACCACCTTCATACAACTTGTATAAAGGAAAGATTTTATTCACAAGGTGTCCTGGAAAAGTAAAAGTCTCTTACCATTAGACTTAATCTTGCCCTGTTGTACAACATCAGAAGGATCCAGAATCCATCTGCACTTGGTAGTGGTGCAGCCTCGATTGAAATGCTGCTACAGATGCAGTTGCTTCAAGTGTGAAGTATCATTAGCCTTTGTCAAAACAGATTTCACTGGCAACAAAATCATGAACTGTTCACACCATTGTTATAGTGTTAATCATTTAAATCCATAATAATATGGTGTACATTAACTGGGCAAAGCACAAATGCTGATGATTATAATGCACAGCTATTGTCATTATTTAGCTTTCAACAATGAAGAATTTATGTAGGCCTTAATGTGGCACACAGTAGTCTTACAAAAATACTAAATAATATAATCAGATTGGTGAGGCTGGACTTTTTCCAATTATTTGGCATCTAATTGTGACCTAGCTGTGTACTGTCCCTCTACATTCACTGGCATGAAACGGGTTTGTCTACATTATGAATAACCTGACATTAGATCACTATCACAATGAAATGGGCTGAGTTCTTATTTCTCCTCTGTAACTCCTTCAAGTAGTGTAGGCAGCTTGTTCTTATGTAGTTCTAGTTCTGTATGTACTCTGTAAACATTTAAATTTGGTAGGATGAATCTTATCCAGTGTTTCACAGACAATATGCGATGTGCTAATTAGGTGTTTAAATTCCACAGTTCTCACTAAAATGGTGCTGTCACTTTTCCACCTCACTTTGTAAAAACTAACAGCCCTCAAGGATCCTTGTTTTAATCCCAGTAGCAATCTCCAGACACAAAAAATGAAGTGTAGGCCGACACTTTGGAAGACCAATGATAGACCAAGGTCTATCATTTACACTGTTAATGAAGATACCACCATGTGACAAATACAGAGAAGATTAGCAGTAATAGATCACTATTTCCCTGAGTCTTTCAGTTATTTCATTTCAAGGACTCCAAATTAGGCGTCCACAGTAGCTGAAATTTAGAAATATAAAATATATTGACTCTAAGGAAGGCAACTATCCTTCTAGAAAAAAGAAAGCTGTGAGTGATATGAAATACAAAAATATCCATCAATGCTGGTAGCCCAAACCATCCTACGATCCTTAGACTACAACAACCAAATTTACTGTACAATTTTCAGGATATTTAAAAATATATTTTAGACATGTTATTTTTCATCATACAGTACCTATCTTTATAAAATATCTATGTCCGTCAGACTTACATAATCAGAAGACTTCAAGAAGCCAAATTTTTTCAAATGCCTTGTATTACAAAATTTACATTAAAATTCAGAGAATTAGCAATATTATCATAATGGTTACCCAAGACATTATCACCACAGATAATGTCTTCTATGCTTGCAAAATTACGATTTTAATTGTGTTGCTTAAACCACAATATCTTTACGTAAAATTATGATGATAAGTGTTTGCATCACAACTATTTCAGAATGAAAAATATAATCTGATGATTAACATATAGCAATTTTAATATAAATTTTCATTGTTGATCCACTGCACTGGAATGAGTCATTTCTTTTGAATTATTCAAAGTTACACAGCTACCAAAATAGGTTTAAATTTTAACTGTATCAAATTAGCTTTAAATTAAATTCCATAAAATATATCTAGCTCAGAATAACTTAGTGTATAAAATAACAAAAACATATTATTTTAAATGCATTTATCTGTTTCAAAGTTGTGAGATGACAAAAAAAGCCTACATTTCAATTTCTTTTTTTCTTTATCACAAGCTATTTATGTAGCACTTGGATTAAACTATTTAAGAACATCCTTAATTTTCAGCATATTTTAATCTCATTGAAATTGATGAGATTTAAATATATCCTTGTATAATTTTCTGAGTATGAATGTCTTTAAGAACATCCTGAAAGGCAAACATGCTTAAATACTTTGCTAAACAGTGGGCCGTGTACTATGTTTGAAGATGCTACCCCATAAGATGAATTTGGGCCAAGTACGTATTTAGAAAATAAAACTACAACTGTTCTATTATGGATATTTATGAATAGCCCTTAACTATGCCTGTGAAGATGACTGGGCCTGGGGTGGGGTAAATACAGGCAGATTGTCTTATATATTGAGGCCTGAAGCAGAGTAATGCCACTGCAGAAGGCAGGTTGTGAGTCTACCTTATTTGCAGCCAACACCAAGCGTTCTCAAAATATGTTCAGTTACCCTCCTGAGCCCATGAGCTGTACAGAAGTCCACGCTGGTCACAGAGCACTGGCTGTGCTCCATGAATCCACCTAGATAGTATCACCATGATACACCGGAGAAAGGTTTCAGCAGCTTCTGCATCTCTTCCCCTCCCACCGGTGCATCTTTTGTCCCAGTTCCTCTTACAATTCGCATCTGAAGTACTGCCATAATGACAGCTTTGAGGTACAAAGCAAAGCAAGGAAAGGAGCAAATCTTAATGTAATATTGAGTCCCTAATGACAGAAATGACCCATTAATACAGCTGCCATACCTTACAGTTCATGCAGACATCACTGTTAGCAGCCATAATCACTGTCATCACCAATAACCACTCAAGACTGGCATCTTCATTCTGAAAACGTTTGAGAAACGTATAAAAAACTATTCCTGTCTCTAATGGGAATGGATTCAGCACACTTTTTACCCTTGTACTGCATGATTTTGCACAGCTCTTTTCTATATATTTGCCTTTTATACTGTTTAAATTCTAATTCATTCCTATTGAACTATCCCCCAAGACAACTGGGTGCAGTTTTGTGGCATCATGGCAATAGTTGATTATCTTTGGTGCTTCATGCTATTTGTCACTTCTTGAGTCTAAGAGCTGGCTTCCCTCAAGGAATTATTGTGTCTTATGAAAATACAATAATAAATGACTGTTTCTGTGATCTTATAAAAAAATCTCAATACCTTCAGTGGCAATAGGGTCATTCTCATTTTTAATTCTTCCTTGAATTCCTTTAGTTTAAATCTAAATTAATACCTAAAATGGTCTACCTACACTGCTGCCCACCTCTGTAAGATTTAAGAGTCTTCTCCTTAGCAGGAAAATTAAGTATTTCTATAACTCTATAAAACAAAAACCTGCAATATGTACTTTTTACTAAAAGCATTTTGAGAAAATATAGACTGTGATAGAAAGAAACAGAAAGATACTATAGAGAACATTTAAGCCACAGTGTCCTGATGTTAATAACGTACCTTTGGAATTAGCTGCTTAGCTGAGTGTATAAGCCAACTCCAATTAATCTATACATCTATATTTCTTTTTTCTTTATAGAAAGCAGAGATTGCTGTTGCGCCTCTGACCATCACTTTGGTACGAGAAGAGGTCATTGATTTTTCTAAGCCTTTTATGAGTTTGGGGATATCCATTATGATCAAAAAGCCCCAGAAATCTAAACCAGGAGTGTTTTCCTTCTTGGACCCCTTGGCGTATGAAATCTGGATGTGCATAGTCTTTGCCTACATTGGTGTCAGTGTGGTCCTGTTCCTAGTTAGCAGGTTTAGCCCATATGAGTGGCATACAGAAGAACCAGAGGATGGGAAAGAAGGACCCAGTGACCAGCCTCCCAATGAGTTTGGCATATTCAACAGCCTCTGGTTTTCCCTGGGTGCCTTTATGCAACAAGGATGTGATATTTCCCCAAGGTTTGTGTCAAATCTTTTTACATTTGCATTTTATCTTCAACACTGAAGCATAAGGTCTTCCTTCATTTATTTTCCTGGCAGCATTTTGCAGTTCATTCTTTAAGAAGCCTTTTCTGTTTTCTTTTTTTTTTTTTAATTTTTTAATAGCTATGGTAAGGGCAACAGAGAATCTGCTTTGAATTTCAGTCATTACTATTATCTTACTTATGTCAATGTGCATAAACCACAAACAGCTCTCAGAAACAGCAGGTATACACGGAGGCAATTCCGCTGCATTGACTTCAGGGGGACTGTGTTGTTGCTAAATTAGTTCCATTGTATTACAATTATGAAATGCACACTACTGTGATGAATATTTGCCTTGCCTGAATGAACGTCCCATTTCTGTTCCCTATCAAGTTCTACAGCGCTGCTTCCAGAATATCAATATCTATGAGAGAGAGAATATTTGACCATCTGTTTCTGAGAAGCCACGCTGTATGGCTGAGCTATGCCTTTCATAGTGGGTGCCTCAGATCTGTTATATGACCCCAGTCCTGAATTTCTCAACCCTTTAAGATGTTCTGGAACTTTAGTGTGCAGTAACTGCAACTTCTTAATTAAACATTATGACCCAATCATTCAAATTTCAAAGCTTCATTTTAGCCAGTAACAGTGAGATTTTGATAGTGTTCAGCATTGGCCTAATTCTGCTATTATTGAATGTAGCAATAAAACTGCTACAGATTAAGACTGGATGTACATTACTTCTCAATAGCCTTCTCATCAAATTACAGGTATTAAAATGGAAAATATAATTTTTTTTTACTTAACATAAATATCTCTGTTACCACAAAATTCTGGCTTCTTAAATAAGAAAACTGTGAAAGTTCAAATGATTGTGGTAGCTTGTAGAATGTTTAATAATTTTGGTCCTAGATCCAACATAATCCATGTGCAAAGCCTTTTGTGTTTTGTGGGGGGTTTTTTAAGAGGAAACATAGAAAGCTACTGGTTTGCAGTTACCACACTTTACTTTTGTCTCCAAAAAGAGATTACCTATCAAGTATTCCTGACAAAATTTTTGCTCTGTAAAGCATTTCCTGATATAATAACACTAGGATTACTGTTCAGGAGAATTCAAACTTCTGTATTTGCGTGGTGCATATTAATAGAGTGTACTGTGTACTTTAGGCATTAAGATTCAAGAGAAAAAGCATTTATTAGTATTTATAATGCAAATTATCTCACTCCCATTGACTGTAACGTAATGATACATGTTCAGCAATAATGAAGCCTTGTCTCTTTCTCTCTCTTTCTTCGTGACTTAAGAGACAGGAAAATGTGCATTATCTTATTCATGTTTAGATCCCTCTCAGGTCGCATTGTTGGAGGTGTCTGGTGGTTCTTCACGCTCATCATTATTTCATCCTACACTGCTAACCTCGCTGCTTTCTTGACTGTTGAGCGAATGGTCTCACCCATAGAAAGTGCAGAAGACCTTGCCAAACAAACCGAAATTGCTTATGGGACACTGGACTCAGGGTCAACCAAAGAGTTCTTCAGAGTAAGTTGGCATGTCCATTAGAGCAGCTCTCCCTACCAACTGGTCTTATAAGGTGCTTGGAAGGCTTAAATAATATAACTTTGCCATTATACGCAATATAGTTTGTAACGGCTCCAATACTTTAGCTACATTTTTACCCCTACAACACCATTTGTTGGAGTTTTCAGTTATTTTAATTTGTGGAAAGCTTATTGATCCTGTCACATTGAGCAAAAGAAGTGCCTCAAGGGATACTGAGGCCAGTGATAATTAAAGCAGCATTGCACTATTGATTCATCTGAAGCTACAGTACTGAAATGATGTGCAGCATTGTGATGATAACTGGAGTCTTGCAGGTTCTACTTATGGATTTGGCTGTATGCATTTTGCTTTAGGGTCTTGGGTAGTGGGAAGGAAATGCATTTTTTAATTTGCTGACTTTCAGATGAATAATAAAGAGAAAATATATCTTACGGGGATGTGGTTGGAGCATTAGGAAATAGCCTAAACAGCTATTCATATGTTGTGCTGTCTGTATTGGTTACTTCATTTTCGTTTGCTTTCCTGTGTTAATGCGGTTGGTATGTAATCCACATTGTTTGCCAGCTGGAAAACGGGGAGCCTGGACATCATAAGGAGTACCGAATAAACAGTCCCTCCTGTTTTATTTCATGCCTCCAGCAGATGAAAGTTAAGCCTAGCTAACTGAATGTCTGTGAGTTTAGTGTTTGAACATGGCTCTGAATAAATGCTGTGAGCCAGTAATCCTCCCTTGGAAATTACACAATTTAGGAGCATTATTTATCTGAAAGGTGCAGTTTAAGGCATTTTTAGAAGAAAGGAAGATGGAGTGATAATTTCTTCTTATTGTCTAATTGAAAGGGGACTGTTTTGTGTTAGGCACTCCTACGCACCTTGATTGTTTTCAGTTTGGCCAAATTGAACTCCGTGAACCATTAACAAAGTTATGGATGGGATTTGTGAATTATAGACAGTATCAATTCAAGGGCAGCTGCTGAGTGACCCCAAAATGCCTGTAGTGAAATAACCTTTTTATTACAAGAGATATCCCTATAGAAGAACATGCAAGTATTTTCTCTTAGTTGTAAAAAGATGATGCTTTATAAGATATAAATGGCACTTAACCAACACACAGTGGCTGAGCCTTCTTGTAATGAAACTGTCGAAAGAGTTTAGTCTAAGCTAGTTTTCTATATTTATTCTGTAGACACTGGAGAAAGAAAAGCACTTCTGTGCAACTTGTATGGGACAAGTCTGTTATGTTGAAATATCACCCTTTAAAGTATCTATCTCTTTGCATCAACTCTGGAGGAATCCTACTGAAATGGCTAGGGTGCTTGGTACCTCATTACAGTTCAGTGGCAGGTTTCTAACTACACCTGTCTACTATAGCCAGGGTGTTGGTGTACACCTAAATATGACCCCACAGATGCTCTCTGGGAGCCTTATTTTTTACCCCAAGTGGTAGAAACTCAGCTTGTGGCCCCTAGAAGCCCTGATTTCACATCGGATATCTACAGAGATGGTAGCATTAAGATACAGAGGCTTGTCTGAGAGTTGAGATATTTTGATCCTCAGATGGCCAGATTTCTTATTTTCTTGAAAAGAGTATAATCCCTCAGTAGTCATTATTTATTCGTCTGTGTGTAACCCATAGATTCTTCTTTAGCTCAATTTCTGGGTAGTTAGGTATTTAATTCCAGTGAATTCCAGTTTCAGACCATCACAAGCTGAGGTGGTAACTACAATATATGCATAAAAATAGGTTTTTCAACTAGAAAAAAGCTGTGATGATAGTTAAAAACATGATGTTGAGGACTAGGCAGGTTTATTTAACTTTGGATTTATTAACTTGTTGCATTGTCCAGAATACTTGGTGCCTGAAATTTTTTTAGGCAATGATGCAAATATTAATTCCCCAGGAAACAGTAAGGAAAGAAGGAATGGAGTAATTTTCTTAAAAGTTTCAAAACACTTTTACAAGCCATTCTTTTGAAGTAATGAGGTTGGGTCTTTTGACATAAAAACAGTCTTGGTCAGAAAATGTTCATGATTCTTTTAAATCATCCTGTAAACACAGATACTTTTTTGTTTGAAGCAGTATTTCATGCAAGATCTCTATTTAAAGAGAAGATTCTTTCTCCATATATAATGACAGCCATTCTTTCACTTTAATCTTAAAGGATTAAGAGAAAAAAGAACAAAAATCAGTGTTCTTATATTTTTTCCCTTTGTTTCAGAATACAAAGGGAAACATCAAAAGTAACTACAAATACTAAATATAGTTCCATATGAAAAATTTGAAGGTTTATCATGATTTAGACTGTGTCAGTCACTTTTTTTTTAATATGTTGTAATTAAGACCCTATTATCAAATTATTTCTAATCTCTGCAACAGTAGAGTGATGGTTGATGATATTGTGTGCACTATTTCTAAAAATATTTTTCACAAAAGTGGGACAAAGCGAAAATATCATTGACAGACAATATTTCCACAAAAACTGTTTGCATAATACATAAATTAAGACCTAGCCTGAAACAATAGTAGGCGAAGACTTGTTTCCCAAGTCTAACATTTTGCGTGGTTGGAAGCAAACATCATCAGTTTTGGGATTAGAGTCATATGTAACTTTTCTCTCAGTGTTTACTATCTGACTGAAGATGAGCCTCCAGGGCATTTTCTCATTATTAGATCATTTCTGATTAAAATGTCAGAAACTCTGAACAGCTATTCAGTCTGCTTTGATTCCAGCTTAAAAACAGAAAGGGAAAAGTCATTTTAAAGCCAACATAAAGAAAAAGACAACTTTGATACTATTAGCTATTTACTTATTCCCTGTTTTGGACATAGTGAGAGCTGCATTTTCTGAGCAGCTTGCTCAAGAGGAAAATAACTTCATTTTAGCAGTCCTACTCAGGAAAGCCCTGAATGAAAATTATCCTAGCCTCGCTGACTGCAGGAGAAAGCTGCAATGTTTCCTCATGTGATAATAAGGAATATCTGTTGGTTCACTTTTCAATTTTCACTCTGGATTGACATGTAGAAATTGAATGTTAACAAATTAAAGCTTGGGAGGAGAAAGCGTTCTTACAGAGCAGACACCTTACTAGACTTGCCGTATTTTTTGTCTCTTGATGGGCAAAGGAAACTAGATCCTAAAAAAATAGATTTAAATTCAACCTTTTTTCAGTTGATATAGGGCTCTCTTCCATTTTTTTTTTTTTTGTTTTTATAGATTTAAATCCATGGAATTACATCAGTGTAAAGCAAAAAGAAGAGGTGGGTGGCTTAGCTTACACTCTGCTCTCAGCCACTGTTATGTAAATGAAAAGTGGCTGTGACTACAGTGGAAAGAGAGGGTGACAAGGCAGGATGTGATTATGGACATGCACAGCTGTTGTTAATTTAAATTTTATTATATTTGACAGAAAGATAAAATAATGCATACAGACAAGCTAAAAAAGCAAGGATAATTTATCATGTTCTGCTATATGGTATTTTTATTGAACAGTTCTGGTTAAATGCCACTTACTTTCAAGTTAGACCAATCATTCAGTAATTGGTAAAAAGAAGTGCTTCAGGGAAATTACTCTTACCTATACAAAGGCTCAGTTGCAGGCTTTTTAAAGCCATTGTCGATTTAAATAATACCTGGATTATAGGATTTGATATTTGTTTAAATATTCTAAGGCCCTTTGTTTTGGGGCTTTATAATAATGAATATTTTCCTGGAGTGCTCAGCACAGTGTAGGAATGAGCTCATAGACCAAATCTTGCTTAGCTAGAAACTCCTGTCGATTCAAATAAAAGCTGACTCAAGCATTGGGTTAAAAAGTCCTTTTTGCAATATGTATAAGAGAAGTCAAGTGCCATCTGTTATTAAATAAATACACGGTATAGTGTTCAGCTGATGCGCTGCTGGTTTGCATGTATGTATCCCTTTTGCTGGAGGAAGTAATGGAGTTGTTGAATGAGCCTAATGACCATGGGAAGCTTCTTGGCCTTACAGCATTACCTACCTTCCTTCCTTCCTTCCTTCCTTCCTTCCTTCCTTCCTTCCTTCCTTCCTTCCTTCCTTCCTTCCTTCCTTCTTTCCTTCCTTCCTTCCTTCCTTCCTTCCTTCCTTCCTTCCTTCCTTCCTTCCTTCCTTCCTTCCTTCCTTCCTATGAAAATTTTTATTTGGTTTTTTTTTTTGTTTAGTTTTATTTTTGCTTAAGTCTTTACTTGTGGTTACACCATGCATTCCCAGACAGGAAAATTTCCAACTAATGCACTCTAAACCATGAATTCTTGCACATTCTTTGAGCAAGCACATTTCTTACCCAATTACTTGTGGAATCAGAGTCTTTGAAATAAAACCACTGATGCTGTGGTTCTAAAAACATATATAATTCCTCTTTAAGACAAAAACTTAGGGCATTTTGTTTCCTTTGGTAGCGCATTTGGTCCAATTTACTGTTTCCATCTTTTATTGTGAACCATGTCTTAAAATGTTGTGCGGCCTTTCTGAATGTCAATTCATTGAATTCTGGACTCTGAATGCTGAAAACAGAAATCTTACTTCAGCTATTGTTATGATGCTGTAAGAAGTGGGTGTTAGAGCTGAGAAATGCTTCAAGATTCAGCTCAGTATTTGTGGGGAAATTATTTTATTGTTTCTCTTTCCCATACAGGTTTATTGTGGATATCGATTTCATATATAATTCCCTAAAAAACACTTTACAACACTTTGACTGTGTGAACTGCCTTTATCTAACAATGAATTCAGGTCTTAGCTTTGCAATTATTTTATTGTGACAGAGACTAACTGGACCTAAAAAATAATATCTGATTTTATAGTATTGAAATTGTTATTTCTTGTTTCTTTTATAATAATCATGGAATTCAAAGAAAATCATTACCCAAGTATGATTTTCCCAACCCCAGTTGTTTGAAAAATTAAACATGACTGATTTAGTTTTGAACAGTGCCATTCTGAAAATTTGCAACATTCTTTTGTTCTAACTTCTTTTTAATTTTCTCCAGAGATCAAAAATAGCAGTGTATGAAAAGATGTGGACCTACATGAAATCAGCTGAGCCATCAGTGTTCACTAGGACTACTGCAGAGGGAGTAGCTCGTGTTCGCAAATCCAAGGGCAAGTTTGCCTTCCTGCTGGAGTCCACCATGAATGAATACATTGAGCAACGAAAGCCGTGTGACACCATGAAAGTGGGAGGAAATCTGGATTCGAAAGGCTATGGCGTAGCCACACCGAAGGGTTCTCCATTAAGGTGGGTGGAATAGTATAACAATATAAAATGTGTTGTTATAGTATTCCACCTTCCCTGATGTCCCTGATATAACTCTTTTTGTTTTGTGTGTGAACATGGTATGTTATTTTTTTTTTCTTCCATTTCATATTTTTTTGATCAACAAAGGTAACCATTTCTAATTGCAATATGGATTTAGCAGCTATAGTTGGCATATCTTACAAGGCCATATAAAAACCAAACTGGTTGAACACTAGCTAATTGAAGTCAGCCTCAATAGAATTAACATCAGCTATTCTATTTCATCAGCATTTTTCACCAAATCCAACCCTTTATGGCAGTGTTATGCCTGCATTATCTGCATCAGTAGCTGCATCAATAATAAGCCTGCTTTTTATGTTTTGTTTATTGATCTTGGCTGCTAATTTCTGAATAAGAAGCTGCTTGTAACATCTCTTTTCAAATGTCATCACTTGGATACAATTAGTCCTTCACTGAAGCAACTTCATTGAAGTAAATTCTATTAAAGCACCTTCTTGTTTAGGAAAAAAAAAAAAGTTTGTGTTTCTAGCATTATGCATTTCAGTACTGCCTTCAAACTCACCAGTATTTTCTTTATCATGGTATCAGATGCATTCGGTCAAGTAGGAGAGTTTTTGATTCACAGGCAGATCATCGTTTGCTTTTCATTCAGATTGTCAGGGAAACAAAAGTGAAGGTACTAGTTCTATGTTAAAATTGGCAGTATTTACCATTGTTTTTTCTTTAATGTTTAAGGCAAGCGAAACTTGCCGTATTCCTCTGGTAGAATTGCCAATTTTCTTCAAAGCTAAAGAGCAACTAGCAGATTGAGGGAGTGTGGCCTGTGAAGTCTTACAGCAATAAGATGCATGCAGGTGGGGGAGAGGGAATGACCCACAGAGCAACCAGCACCCCACTTCTCGCATTTCATCCATGTGTTCATGATAGGGGATTACAACAGGCTCTGATGAAATATATTCACAAAGGAGACAAAGTGAGTGGAAGGGAGGAGTTGTAAGTGAAGATGGAGATACAGTTCTGTGCAAGAAATAACTAAGGAGGTACCTGTCTACATCTGTGACCACAGAGGAGACATCATTACCACTGTGCAGATAACTAGACTCACTCTTAACTCATCAGTTTAACCTGCACGTAATACCACAAATCTCAACAGCCTTAACTGTATTACATGGATGGGAATAGGAGTATCAGCAGAATCATTTCCATCCACAGCAAAAGATTTGTATGTGCAGGGGAAAATCAGGCCAGTTATTTCAGTGATTGAATATGAATTTTTGGTCTTTAACATTCAGCACCTCTCAGATTTAAAAACTGCCACCTTCACTGCTGAATAAAGTAGTAAGAGAGCATAAGAAGGTGAGAGAGGGGAAATGACAACAATGAAAATATTAATTATAAAGAAAAATATGTCCAGAACTCATGGGGTTATTAAAGGTAGAAGGCAGCATGTAACAGGAGAGGCTGTTCTATTATCTGGGTATATTTTCAAAGCACTTATTTTTTATTTTATATTTCTAATATATTGCTGTCTCCTCAGTTTTTCAGACAACCTAGAAGTAGTAAGCAGCACTGCAGTTTAGTGGAGATGCTTTCCTGTGGTAAGGAAATGTCTATTGCTGACACAGTCATGCTCTACTTTGCCAGAGCTAGGGTAAGCTTTTTCAGAATCTCTTTAGCTGCTGTCATAGATATCCTAGCAGTGGGCTGTCTGCTCTAAGCATGCTCTATGGTGCTCTATAGTCCCTCTCACTTTTTTTTTTTGTAGAGTATCCAACACTAACAACAAGAGGCAGCCTGTTATAATGAGCACTAGTAGCCAGTGGAAGTTGGTTTGTGTCAAATTTGGGCTTCTATCAGGTTTGTTCAGTTGGCTAGATAAAAGTACCTAGGCGTAATGGAGACGAGACATAAAGTAGTTAGAAGGAAGAAGGCCATGTAAGACAGTTTAATAAGAACAGAGAGGAAGAGCACAACCATGATTGTAAGGTTCAAGTGTGAAATCCTGGTTCCATCCCAGCTCCTCAATGATGTCTCATGTTGACTGTGGCTCATCAACTGTGGTTAGGATGACGTGATCAAAAGCATTTAGTTTTCACATCCTACATTCAAACATGTTTCAAAAAGGGGAATAGGGAAAATCCTATCCAACTTGAAAATTAGACCAAATCTTCTTTCAAGCTGTCTTGACTGGCTGTCCATGTCCATGCCTTTCCCATGTGTCCATGTCCATGCCTTTCACATGTGCTAAGCTGCTTGTTCTCCTGCTGCACCCCATTCCCTCTAAAGCCCCAGTACAAACCTTAGGCAACACAACAGTGCTGCTTACTTGTTAAAACCATTAAGTAACACACTTAATGTTCAAAACAAAGAACAAGCAATACCTCACATTCGTACCACGTCTTCCATGTATGTCTACAGACAGCAGTGCTTATTGAAGAGGGGAAAAGCTTCCTACCCCTGTGCTTTTGAACAGAAAAGACTCAGCTGTAAATATTAACTGCATGCTTCAGTATTTTCTGAATTGTTTGAAATTGTAGAATATGATGATTTTGCTGTTTTGACTGCATCCCACATGGTGGTGTTTCTGTTACTGATCAGATGACTTATGTAACTGCTGCCTGCACATATAATTGCAAATATTGAACATGCAGTTTGAAATCCATGAATGGCAGACTAGCTAAGCTCATTGCATAAATTAGTCAAAAGACAAAATTTGCTATGGGAGTTGTAAATTCTATATTTTATTTAATAATCATATTTGCCTGTTTGAGTTATGTGTAGGCGACAAATTACTTGATGTAGTTCACAAATAATTTCAAGTAGCATATAAATGTTAAATATTCACACTCTATTCTTGGGCTGTTCAGGACTAAGGAAAAATATCAATTTTTTCAAATGAATTATTCATATCAAATTATTCACTAAACTCTTCGAACACCTATTTTACTAGACATATTTTAGTCTTAATCCTCCTTTTACTTACAGTGATTATAAATCAGGAGTTTTTTCACTGAAAACATAGCAACAGCTGCATAAAATTGCTGTGAGAGTATGGAGAACCAGACCATATATTTTCACACATCTGACACCAACAGAAAGTGGGTAACCTAAATCAGACTCCTTCCTGTAGCATAGGACTAGCGATGGTGTCCTGCCATCACATCACCAGGCTCATGGTCATTACAGAGGACACACCCATCACTTCTCTCATGCAGATGAAATCCACCTGTCAGAGTGATCCAGGGACTGGTCTCTCTGTTGCTCATGACCCTACGCATGAGCAGGGCAGTGGATTTTAATTTGATACTCTTCCTTATCTGGTTCCATGCTACACTCCTGCAGTGTTCAACCAGTACCTATTGGCTAATTGGAATGATTTCTTCTCAGTGCTGGTGCAGTATTAGGATTCATGCATATCACTGGGTGGAAGAGAATGGGAAATGCCTGATGTGTGTTTCTTTTATGCCCACAGGGCAGTACTATGTTACACATCATGTGTGTCTCCATCCTTCCTTCCTTTTCAGTGATATTCATTTCTATATAATGTTGTAAAAGACATATTTGAGAAGGAATGTGGGATTGAGGGCAAAGGCTCTCAACACAACAAAGATTGTGTTTCTCTCATGGCACTACCCAGTCGTCCTTACTGTTTCCTCCTCCTACCATGGTAGGTATCCTTCCAAAACTACTGTGTAGTAATCAGTTTGAATTAATGAGTTTTTTCTTCAAAGGTGGCATATTCAAAGGTGGTTAAGAGAGTGCTGATTGTCTGCTTAGAAAGACCTGCCTTTGTAAATGTGTTATCATTAGAAGATGTTCTTGTGGCCATGCTTCTGGCCGTTGTGGATCACCCCTGGCTTGTCTGCCTTGCCACCTGCAGTAATTTGTGTTTCTAGAGGGCCACACCTGGAGATCCTGTACTACACAAACCCTATGCCTTGCATGCCTCTGCTTTTCTGTTTTAGATATGTAGGCATCATAAACGAGTTTGAATAGTGGTGAACGTGAGAGAGTTCTCCACTCTAAGAGGTAATGCAAAAGGAAGTAGAAGCAATATTGTCTCAAAGTACACTAAAAGCTTTTTCTACTTTTTGTACCTCGAAGCTGTTTGATGCAAAGGTAAATGACAGGTGGGACTCAAAAGTGAGGAGCTGTTGTCATTGTTTCCGTGACTGTTTTAACAAAGGACATTTGGCTGTCCTGTTCTGCAGCCGGCGGTATGCAGTGTGGATGAGTGAAACTTGCTCAGGTCATGAGTGTCAGTCCAGCCAGATGAGAGTGGCAGGATTAGATCTAGCCAAATAATAAAAAAACTGTTGTGAATAGATGTGTTGATGTATTTTAGAGATTGGTGATGGTTGTTCACCAACCTGATGAAATTCAGAGCTTTAATAAGTTCCTGCTATTGCAAGTACAGTTAATGTTTATAGATATGAATCTAGGATTCTGTATTTCATTATTCAAGTCTCTGTTCTTTTTATGTAGTAAAGAAATAACTCCAGTTTGACTTTAGGAGGAATTCTTTATGTTCTGGAGAGGAAGGCAAAAAGTTCCATGTGGTGATATCTGCTGGTTCTTTGTAGTGTGACACATGGTGACATGAACTGACTCTTTATACCAACTAAGGTGCCAGTTCCTTATCCACTTTTTACTGTGTTTGCATTAATATGAGGTGGGAAATGTGGGAAGTGCATCAGTTAAGCAAGTGATGCAGATGTAATTTTTTGATCATTCTAGCAACTCGTATGAAGTACAAAGTGCAACGTGCGTGAAGCTATGGATTTTAGTTTCCATCTCTTGCAAGGGAGGAGTGCCTTGGAGAGTGCTTGGGGTGCAAAAGGTGTCCCAACAGGGCCCTGTTAACATTGTATGGATTCTCCTATTTTATATAATTGTGCAATACCCAAAGGAGATTTACCCTAGAGGTGAGAGATCAGTGGTGGAGGGGACTTAACAAAAACTGTGAGTCTAAATAAGGTAAAGATCTGTTATGAAGAGAATCTTTGTTTGCATGGGCTTTATAAACTACCATCTTGATCTCAGTGACTTCAGCTAGTCCTTCTTTTCCTGAAGTAACTCTAAAATTGCAGTCCTTTCACTGCTTTGTTTCAGTGTGGTACTACAGCTGACAATGTTACCTTTGTTCTTCAATGATATATCCACTATGGTCCTGTAGTTGGAAAGGTAGTGTTGAAGGAAAACTTCTTTTGGCAATGCATGCTCATTCATGCAAAATATTGGCAGACCTTACATAAGATGGGATATTCCCTATTCTTTTTGGGACGTGTTTTTCATTGGCCTGAAACAAGCTTGGTTAAATAACAGTAAATCTGATACTATAATTTCTTCCAGTGGGACCATTAAGCTTTTTATCAAGTTTTGTTCTTGATGTTTTCAGAAACCAGAGTATAGGGAGCTTATTGTGGGAGGAATTCGCAGGTCATCATTCACTATCAAAGCTGTTTATTGTGAACTTAGTGTATTTTTTTGATATATATCCCAGATCTCTTTTTACTCTAGTTTTGTAGATCAGTGAGCTGATAGTTCACACCAAGCTCTTGGGAAAAGAATCAGAATCATTACACAGTAGTCACCTATAAGGACAGATAAAAATGTTTTCACCAAAACTTCTTGCATACTCTGATTTCTTATGATTTGTATAAAATTGGATTTGTGTGTATAAAAAATGAATATGATATTCACAGATTCCCTCTGAGTGAGAGGAAAACTAGGAAAAAAATTTTGAGCTGACCACTCAGATTACTTACAGAGTCAAAATTTATTTACTGCAGAGCTCTTCTTTTACTAGTGTCTTTCAAAGGTTTTCTACTGTGGAAATCCATGAATCTTTGCAAAAATGGGATTTTTCCATTAGCAAAGCTTCCTTGTGCAAGTTGTGTTGTATCATAAAGTAAGCATTTCCCTAGACCACTCTGTGGTGTGCCCTGTATTGTTCAGTATTCAAAGAACTTAATAGATTTTATTTATTTTTTTAACCAATATAATTGATGTAGCTATTCTAGCATGTGGTCTTTCTATGCTTCTGGGTTACATTGTTTACTCAGTGGTGTGTTCCTGTTTCTAGAAAGGTACAGAAATAGGCAGAGGTAATGTACACTTGGGTCACCATGGTGAGGTCTGTGCCCTATGTACTTCTGAGCATTGTTCTGGGAATTCAGAGAGAAAAATGGGTATTTCCTCTGCTGGCTATCTGTCCTCCAGCTGGCATCCAAAGACCTCCCCAGATAATTCTGAAAATAAGCAACTTTCACGGTGAGGAGATATGCAGAGGAAGCAGGTTCAATTTTTTTTCAGATGTTTCCCTTCTTCTGCCAGAACAGCTGATCTTGCCCATAATCAGTGTGTTACCTACAGAGGCAACCATTTCAGCAAAGCACTGTAGGAGCTATAAACTGGTGTTATTTATATTTGATGTAGAAAAGAGACAAATGGTGAATAATGGAGATTTGAGGATAAAAATGAGTGATGTGGAATTACTGAGTTTGACCTCTGTTCTTTTAAAGCAAGGGGCAATGGAGAAAACAAAAATCCTTTCATAGCTGTGGGGTGGTCTGTTGATATTTACAAGAACAGGATTTTAGTCAGGAATTTCACTTATCAAGTTTCTACAAGGTTGTTTATTTCTGTGATACAAAATTATTTGAAAACTAGAATGTGGTCTATAACATTTTATGCATAATGTAAACATTATCCTGTTTGACTGATGGCGTAGATCATACTGTATGACTTTGCATAATATTCTTCTCTTCACTGTAGGCATAACAAGGCTTGAATTACCACCCCATTACCCATTCAGTGTCAGAGCTTATAACCTGGATATTTCTCACGCAAGTCAGATCCTTCAGAGCTTGTTGGGGTTTCTGTCAAATGAAAAATAACATTTACTAGGTAAAAAGGCAGAGAGCAGGCCACTGCTTCACAAAGAATGTAAAAGTCAGGGGTCAAAAGAAGATCGGTGAAGAAAAAGCCTGGCAATGAATGTTAGCAAATTGTTCTTTCAGCTGAGCCTGGGAGGCATACTTAGTTTCCGTTACCTGGATTATTTCTGTCTAAAAACAGAATATCTGTTTTAAAGGTAAAAATAAAGCCTTAAGAACAGAAATCAGAATACCAGTTTGCTCCGTTCTCCAGTGATGCCTATTGGATTGGGTTTTTAATTTTTAATCAAGATAAGGGTCTTCTCCATACAAAAAGTGTGCAATAAAAAAAAAGGAAAATTTGATGATGGCTAATGAGCTCCATTGCAAGATGTACGAGCCAATGCAGTTAAGCAAAATTTTCTGCTTAGAGGAGTTTTGTTGTCTCTTGAAATTTTTACCATAGAGGCAGGAAATTGTAATAATCCTGACTTAAGTCACCAAATTGCAGTGAAGAGCATTGTTATTGAGAGAGTTTCTGGTATTTGTATCTTTAGAAGAAAACAACTCATTAGTGTCCATGATGCTGCACTCACTGACTTTTTCTCTGTTGGGGGGGGCAGGAAAAAAAAAAAGAAAAAAAAATCAGTGCATCTTTCAAGTACTTCAGAGAGCCATCTCTGATCTACCTTGCCCCACAGCACCTATTTCTTCATTGCCGCCTGCAGGATGTTTTCACCCTCAGACTTCAGAGGGGGATTCGCAATCAAACGAAGCTCTCTGTGGTCTGGAGGAGAGAGCAAAAGTCACAGGAACTTGTTCTGTTGCCATTTCTGTTTTCCTACACCACAAATGACATTAGAAGCAACTGATGGAAGGCAAAGCTCTTCCAAGAAGCCCAGCTTCCATTTTGGTGGCACAATCAGATTCTGGTATCTCTCTGCTAATATTATCCTGCTCCTTACTCCAGGGAAGATCCCAGGATTTTAATGAGAACACTTGTGAAACAAGGTGCTTCTGAACAGGAGTCAAAGGGCAGAGCATGGAAACAGCAATAAAATTATTGCCTACAATGCTGATTTTTTATCTAAACATTACAATGGCAACAGATATTTTTAAATCAGCAGTAGAATCAGTATAAAAGGTGAAACTACTATTCTGTCTCTTCAGCTTTAGCACTGACTTAACTTAACAGCGCAATGAGGCTTTTTTTTTTCCTTGGTTCTCCTTTTTTACAAGATATGTATACAAAAACTTTGTCCTTCTGGTATTTAGTGATTACTAAAGGTGAAATTTCTGTGCTGTCATATAGAAGCATTGTTTGGGCCAGTCCATGCTAGTCAGCACCAGGATGAGTTTTATAACAGTCTCATTTTCTACTACCAGAAAGAAATCAAGGCATAAAAAAAAAAACCCCACAGATCTTTATTTGTTCATCTGTTTCAGAAATATTCTGATGCAAACAGAATAGGAGCTTCATGATATCAAATCTGCCCAAATCAAATTTGTCAGGATGTTCACTTCTCTGTCAGGTAAAAAGGAGCATATATAGAACTATAACCAATGAACTTCCCCAAAACTATTAGCGAAGACCAGAATCTCTCAAAAATATTGATAATACCATTTCTGGTCACGTGTCTTATTGATTTTCTGGACATTTGCCAAGCTTTGATAAGCATTGATCCTCTGAGTATGCCAGTGGAATACAAAAGGGTTATCATTGTTTCCAATCTGTAGATCCTCCAAGGAACAAACTCTGCTTCTTGGCACTTCAGAAATAAATTTCTCCTGCCCTTTTCCCTGCCATTTCCCCAATCCCTCATAAAGCAGCTCAGCAGAGAGCAAGATGAAGCACATTCTATTTTAACAATGCAGCCTGTTATTATTTCTCTTTTCATTACAACTCTCTGGCTGTTTAGGTGTCAATTCCCAGGAAACTTCCAGGCTTCAGAATATGTATTCATTATGGTCACAAGCCACCTGCCCTTTAAAGTTGATGGTACAGTTCCCACCAAGTAAAAGGCCTATCTCACTAAGATAATAATTGTCCAAGTAAATTGTAGGTAGACTAAAGCAAGGGAGCAGGCCACTGAAAGGCATCTCAGCAGCTCGTAACAATACTTCTCTGTGGAACTGACATTTGGGGAACAAATAACACCTGAAAAACAGTTTGTGATTAATCTGTGTGGTAGTTGCAAAACTGCCCACTTCCAATTGACCATAAGTACTAGATAGACTCCTGAGAGACAGAAAATGGCCATTTAGTCTTTATGCAGCCTTGGCTCTTGTGAGAAATCCCAAACCAAATGTAGGGAAAAAAGTTTGTTTTCTTTCTCTTGGTTTCTTTGACCTGAGAACAGTACCTTAGACTGGCACACTGTGTGACAGAATAGCCTGTGGCAATTGACTGCACAGACCCTCCAGATGTTGCAAAGAGAAAATTTGTTTATTAATACACCAGCTCATATTTATAATGTTACTACAGCTATTGTCTCATAGCCAAGCAACTCCTTAGGCTCAGCAGTTTTCTTCTTCTACCCTATCAGCTCTAAGGCTAACAAGCACGCATCAATTCCTTCAATCCGCTTCTTGTCCACGCACCACTTTCTCCAACCCAGTTCTTGTTCACGCGCTGTCCACACGGTAAATGTATCTTCTTAATGTTCCTTTTTCTTTTCTTCGTGCACATATTGCACATAGTGCACGTAGTTAGTTCCACCAACTCAGCCCTGTCTTGCTTCCCCACAACAGCCATTATGGAAGGAGTGAACATCCTAGAATAAAAGCTGAAAAGATGTTACCAATACAAAAAAAAAGAAAGCACAAGACAAGATTCAGGAGTTTTAATATAAAATTTACACTACTCTGTCTTGGCTCAACATCCAAAAAATGCATCTATTTTCCAACATCAGCAAGATGGTTCCACGGTGCTCAGGTTTCAGATAAAAATGTCCATATATGCATCTCACTGAACAGTGCAAGTTTAAAAAAATGTATGAAAAAACAGTGACTTGTGGTCCATCAGTAATTATTTCTCTGAACTGATCTACCTTGTGTGTTGTAGGAAGCAGAGTCAAAACTACTTCTCTTTTTCTCAACTACCTCTAGATATCCTTTGCTCAAGTGTCTCTGTATTTTTATAGCTAGAAACCTTACTCCCTTCTTCTGCCTTCCTTCCTTTGTTTCCCATTCCAATTAAGTCACTGAGTAAGAGCTTAAATCAAAGCTGAAAAAAGATTTAGTTCAGATTTATCCATATATTTTAGCAAATCATATGATGCTGAACAATGCTGTGTGCTCTTTCACTGAGACTCTCTTTGAACAGCTTTTGGCAGGACTGGCAGTTTTCTGTACTCAAAGTTTGACTACAATTTTCCCTACACTTTTTTAAATCCATAAGTTGACTGGATGAAAATGGTCCAAGCCTGATACAGAGACTTGCTTTATTGTTAAACTTCAGTTATTTCTTTCTGCTCTAAAAGAACACACAAAAAGAATCATCTGCCTACAGGACCCAAAGAAGACAGAGCTGGTTTTTTGTTGGTTTTTTTTTTCCCCTGTCACGTGAGCAGGAATAGCTTCTGTGCACAGGAAGATCCAGATCCCTTGCATCTTCAGTTCCTAGCAGTAGGGATGAATGAGGCCTGCAGGTGAGAGCAGCTTCAACATCTGGCAGCCCATCTGTCTCCTCCAGAGTAGGCTTTCTCTATACATAATTACACATTAGGCTTATTCCAATCTATTGTTTATTTTGTTCCATTAAGTGCAGCCAAAAATTGCAACTGTGTCTTAAGAAATGCTTTTACATTTAGGGTGAGACTTTTGGCTTCCTTGGTATGTACACGCCTGATTTTGCACACAGCAGCATGGAAATTCTTTTTGTAGCATTTTATGCTATTTGTGTGGTTCAGATCTATTTTGGATCTTAAAACTTTGAGTCTACAGAAAAACTCATTGGACCTGGTTGGAAGTCTGTGAGTTATTTCCTACAGAATATCTCAACTTTTTTCTAGATAAGTCAGATCACACAAATTTCAGGTGCCTAAATGCAAAAATTACTAAGCAGTTTTTCAGATTTTCAGATTTTCAACAAAAATTTTGAATTTGAATATTTCCACAAAAGCTTTTTAATTGTTGCAACACAAAACAGTAAGAGCCAGGTTGTAGACTGATGCTTATTTCTTTATTGATTTTAATTAAAATGATTATATCCTTCTGTGTGCAAAATTGTGGGGCCAGCCTACATTCAGATGCTCTGCACTTTCTAAGATCTATCGCCTCAGGTTTTGATCGGTATATGTTACTATTTTAATTATATTCTGACTTTACCTGCTAATGTTTTATTTTCCTTTAAATCCACATGAACACTGGACAATTAGTTTTCGTTGTGCAGAGCTTAAATAATGAAAACTCAGGCTATGAAAGTGTAGTTGAAAGTGAACAGAAGGCCATCAAAGTTTCTTGAGGATTTAGGAATTGTTCCTATCAGTTAAATAAGCAAGATGCTACTTTTGACATCTCTTTTAGATAGTGGGCAGCTGTCCAAGGCAGTTGCCAATTAGAGGGGTTTTAGTTCATCTACTTTGCAGGCCACGAGAGAAGATATTGTGGCATCAATTAAAATAATTGCAAACATTCAGACCACATCTAGAATACTGTGTTCTTTTTTGGCCTCCTAATTCAAAAGAAGCATAAGTAAATTGAAGCAATTTCAGTGGAAGATGATCAAGCTGGACCTGGAGCTGGAGCACCTGCCCTGTGAGGAGAGGCTGAGGGAGCTGGGCTTGTTCAGCCTGGAGCAAAGATGGCTTCGGTGCAGATCTAACAGCAGCCCTCGGTGCCTATGGAGAGGTCTTTGGAGAGGCTTTAGTTATGATTTCTGTGAATCAAAAGTCAATCAGATTGTTCTCATCTAAATCCCATTCTCGTGCTGTGAAAGCAAAAGAGAGTGAGAGTATCTGATTTCAGTGAAATAAGTGGCAGTGCTTCATCTCTGCTTTGCCAGGGCAAAGGGAGCCCTTAGTTTCTCAAGCAGCCTTATGTAGTTGCTGATTGACTGACAGCATGGACCTTTGTGGAACCCCTAAGAGTAGGGTCAAAAGGAGGAGTAGTTTTTTGTTACAGGAGTCAGACCACTCAGGTTGGCTGTCTCTCACTTTTGCCGGGGTATGCAGAAAAATTAGGAGTATCTCATGGTTAGAGACTGGGCTGAGGGAATGTGCACAGACCTTTAAGCTTAGTCTGTCTCTAGGAAGTGATTTCCATTGGGAGGCCAGAAGGATACATTCTCTATGATGACTCTCCTGTAAAGGCCCAAATATTTCTGAGGGGCAGTAAAGTGTGGTCGACTGAGCATGAGGCTGGAAGTCATGTTGTACTGATGAGCTTAATTATAATCCCGTCCCGATTTCCTGGGAGTCTTGGAGGAGGTCAGTTCACCTTCTGGCTGCAGTTTTGCAAATTGAGGGTAATGACAATTGCTCATCAACCTCAGAGGGATAGTAATGATTAATAGCATAGTGTTTATTGTGTTGTGAATATTTAAGTCCATTCCTATTTCAGATGTTTGTATGATTATTTCAGATCTATGGAGAAACAAACCCCAAGGTAGATTTCTCAGTGTCTTTGATCAAAGAAACTGTTTTGGAGACAAAGCAATAGGGAAAATGTAACTTCAACTAGTGGTTTATTAAAGTGTATGATCTATGACCACATGTTGTTCTGTCTCCCCTTTAGAAAGCAACAGCAGAAATCTGCATCACTGGTGGACCCTACTCCCTTCAGCTTTTTTTTATTAAAAGTGGCAGGTGGACATATGTTCAGGACAACAGCAATTACATTAGTTGGATCTCCATATCCACTGCAGAGATCTAGGAGCAATTTCTGTACCTTGTTTTCTCTATAGACTGGTTGCTTGGCTTTGAAACATTACAAGCATGAGTATTACAGTATTGACGTGATTGTGCTTGGTCAGACTGGTATGAGTGTTGGTGTACTTGTATTTGCTGCTGTGTACATGGCTCTGCTGATGGTGACAACATTATATAGCTGTAGCTGGTTTCCAGAAGGATTGGATTGCCCTTGTCTGACAATTTCACCTGATCTTGGACTGATGTTCAGCTGGCTTCAGGGCATTTTAATTATCAGCACACTGGCTATTGGACCGACCATCTTGTCTGTTTGCTGGCACCACTTATATTTGTCTCAGCCTATCAGATCTTCCTCATTAACTTCTGCAATAATATTCAGACAGAAAGTCCTAGGAACTCTTCCAGCTAATCCCCATTTTGGCTGCTGACCAAATAAGGCCTTATATGACACATTTGTAATTGCTTCATTTGTATGGTATTGATCTGCCATTAGGAAAAACACAAGCCAGCATTTCACTAAGGCTCCAGTTATGCAGTATTGTTTATTCTTTGCACTGCAGTTGCAGCTAGAGTTCCCACCTGGGGAATGGATGCCTTGTTTTTTTATCTCAGTCTCTGCTTCTAATTAGAATAATGAATTTCAAAGTGCTTACATTATAGTTAGATCAAAGCTTAAGAAACTATCTCTTATCAGGGATCTGTCCATTTATTGCTTTCCTTTCAATCCTTCTTTCTGGAAAATGTCAGTATGGAATGACAAAGAAGCAATGTAGAGTTACCAAAATCTCCCATACCTCTTCTCAGTCTAATTTTAGGTCAGGTAACAGTTTATCAGCTGTGCAGATCTTCTGAATTTATAATCTATTTTTGGAAGTAGTAAAAATCAAGTGTTCATCCTGATTTCTCAGTGTTGCCAGTGCCTTTTGACATGGTGGCCATGTTACGTTAATACCTTTGCGGGCATTGATGTCAGTGAATGAATCCCCTCAGAAGCAAATTGCATTTTTTGCCTTATAGCTTTCCCATGTGGGGTTACTTTCCTCACTAGGAAAAAATAATGGATGAGTGGACTGCTTGTATTACAGCAGTTTTAGTACCATACAGTATACTGATGGTACTGGGCTTTGCAGTCATTTCCTGCTGCTTTCTCATTAAGGTGAGACTGGGACTTGGTGAGACCTGGTGGCTGAAAGTCTAACAAGACAGGCAAAAGACTGGTGCTCATTGGAAACAGCACCTGAAACAGTGAGTTTGGTTTCTAAGATAAAAATGGAGAAATTCAACCGAACCTGGCTACTCCACAAATTCCTGAGAACGCTGATAGCAGTGAGTTCTTTTCTTTTTGTCACTGATACCTCTGTCTCTGTCACCCTGAAAGTAGTTAAATGCAACTCATTTTGTATGAATCTTCTCTTGAGGGCATCTCAGAAACATTAGCTAGGACAGAGGACTTTTACCACCTTTTATGCAGCATCTTAAGCTGACAGTGAGGTAGTTTGTGAAAAAGGCATGCACAGATGCTCAGTTAAGCATCTTTATTTGTAGAAATCACTTCATTCCTGATGGGTTGGTTGGGGTTTTTTACCATTTCTTAATCTTAAACTGGCATCTTAAACTAATCAGTTGCTGTTATGAGATCTTTGCTGCTTGCAAGAAAGAAAATGTAGCAACATATCATAAGGAGCAGAATAACAGGACAACACCATGTCAAATTTCCTCTTTTCCATCTTATCATTATATGTTCATAAAGGGTGAGATTCTGCTTGGCATAAATGAAAAATTGGATAAATCTGATAGTGCAATCTCTTCAAACATTGCCAAATTTGAACCAGTGTCCAAAAACGTTCAATGCTACATTAAGAAAGATCTTAGGTTTATTTTAGTAGCTGCCCTGCTGCCCACTGAATAGAACATGCATTTGAATAGCACATTGAGACATGGGGCTGGTTAAGAGTCAGAAAACCTAATTTTTGCAGTGAGTCTGACAGGATATTTTACTTTCCAGGATTTGTAGCGAGAGTCAGCAATGAGTCCTGACTGGTTTTTGAGGTCACAGTAAAATTTTTTGTGGGGATAGGTGATTCAGCCTAGGGCTGGGTCTTCCTGGGGACGGAAGCTGTGAAATGCTCAGTTGAAGGTACAATATTTCTGCCACTGCTGGGACATGTTGAATGGAGTGAAAAATTAGAAACTGCTGAAACAGCTGCCACCTGCTCTGTACTAGTAGATGTTGATAGAGTAAAATCTTCCTCTGTGTAGGGTGGCCAGAGTCTGCAATCTTACCAGGCTGTTAGTAATCCATCAATCATATCAGATTGAGATGGATAAAAGAACGAACAAGTTTCTAAGTTATAAGGAACAACACCCTGTTTCTATTCAATAAGCACTGAATTGCATCCAAGAGAACTTTTTTCCTAGCCTCATTCTGGGTGAAAATAGTCACTGTAGCATTCAGGAGCATAAACTTCAAATGCCTTACAAATATGGCTAAGATATGTAAAATAAAATTTAAATCTACTGGCCAATCTCAGTAATAATGAATAATGTTTTCAGTCCTGTTAAAACCAAGACATCTGTGTGAAAAACAAATAGATCATTTGTGTAGACAGTAAACTGCAGTGTCTGACTTTTTCATGCAGATAGAGTGACATAAGAAGTCTCAATAATGTATGCCTGGATAATGTATCATAATGTCACTTAGAGAGACCTGCACTAATGCAGTCTAGGTAGGAGAGAGACAGCATGAGGTGTAGTAGAGCTTCACTGCTGTGGCCCCCATCACAAGCCATTACTCCCTGTTTTTCAGCAGTGCTAATCCAACCCTCATGGAACCTCTGCCTGGCACTGAACCACATCCTGTGCCCTGTCACAAAACCCCTAACTGTCTGTGCCAATACTACTGTTTTCATCTCAGCTGGGGGTCCCTAAATTTAGGAGTTACTGGAGAGGCAGGTGAGACAGCATCCAAACACCCTGCTGTGACAAAACTGTGAGTCCTGAGCTGCTTCACCTAAGGTGTAAGAAGGCAAAAAGCTTTCTGCCAGCCACGCCAGAGGTGAATGTTGCCTCATCTGAAAGCATGTATTTTAACATGTTCATTTTACACATTTCACAATTAAAAATATTATTGTAAGTGCTTTCAGCAATATCAAATATATAAAAGACATGAAGGGTTTAGGATTCCTAATGTTTCTAAAGTGTGAAAGAGTTTTGAGGCAGCTGGCAGTGTGCTAAGCCTATCCTCAGAGCAATTCCTGTAGTGAGGAGACAGCGTTACACCAGTACTCAGACACTTTTGAAAAATCCCACTCAAGCCTTTAAAACATGTAGTTTGAGTTGCAGGTGTTGGAATGCAGCAGCCTATTCACATAATCCTGCTTATGCTAGCAAGAAAAATTGTACTCTGAAAAGCAGTACTGCTCCATGAGAACAGGGTTAGGTAGTTGTTAGCGAAAATTAAAATGCCTCAGCACTGAGAGAAACTGCTGTTTCTGCTTTTGCTAAAGACTGTGTATGGAACCAATGTGAACAGTTACTCTAGGGACAATTTTATGTGTTTGTTATTTACAGCAAAGGTTTGTATAAAGCTGAGAAGAAAGCTGAGTTGCCTTCCCGGGTCAACTGCTGTTGTTTTTACACAAACAAAATATATATTTAATTGCTGATGCCAAGAAGTGTTTGCACATTGTAATTGGTATATCTTGCTGCAAAACAGCCTTCAATTTATATAAGTATAGTCATCAGACCTCTAGCTGATGTAAATTGTCAGAACTTCTTTGAAATCAAAGCAGCTGTGGCAATTTTTAGCAGCAGTGAGTCTCCCATTAATTGGATCTCCTGCTGATCCTCAAGGTGTCAGTTTGGCTCATATTTGTTTACAAAGCTCAGTTCAAGTAAGTAAGCTACATACTTAGGGTATACACAGAAGCTGTAAATACTCAGTGCCCCAGGAAATTAACCATCTTATTTGGATGGCCAAATGAGGAGTGTTACACTTATTTTAATTAGCCACAATTGAAAAATATTTGAGCACTGCTTTAAATTTCCCATCTCTAAACAAAGAATAGCAAAACATACACACTCTTGAAATGATACTTTATTCTTAGAGTTTGTAGGATATTTTGAGATATAGTTCTGGAAGAGGTGTTTTAAATGCAATTGGACAGGGGATTTTTAAATAACATTTATAAATGGTATTAACTTCTAATGCAGCACACAACCTGCCCATAGCTTTTTTGCAAGACTTTTGGCTTTCTACAGACCAGTCAGTTCCTCAGGGGAACATGGATTTTGCAAAGTGGAATCCAAGGGGCACCCACTGTCCTGGTGGATCCTCAGCTGGGCCTGGGCACTCAACTGAGATGGCCAGTCACGTCCTTTTTCTGATAAGCACATTTATAACAATGGAAGTGTTTCGCAGGGAAGCCTAAAAGACTCACTGCAAAAGAGCTTGTGTTTTTGTGAACACTCACAACTTGAATACTAGTAGTTGTTTATTTAATATAAATGCTGGGCAAACTATCTGAGCAAGTGCCAAGGACTCTAGTTTGAACTATCAGTTACATGTGAAAGTCTTGATATGTCCTGTGCTTCAGTATTTGAATGCAGTTTTCTCATACAAGAAACATTACAGCATGCAAACCTTTATAAATGCCAATAAAGAAATTATTCCTGTAAATTTTTGAATGTGTTTAAAAAAATATGATTTTAAAGTTGGCCCTTTGTCATTAAAATTTAGGATGTTTTCCTTGTAAAAAAGCCCTTCCATTAGCTCTCTGTTTTAATATTTGCATTATTGATCCTTCAGGCCTTCTGAGTATAGAATGATGTAAGCTTTGGCTACATCTTCCTCATTAACAGAGTGCTTGTTTCATTCCTAATTTATTAAACATATTCAGCCAGTGCCATGCAGCTTTACACTTAATTTCTCTTGATGAATTGTCAAACACCCTTAAACTGCACTGCATTTTTGTCGTGTTAGACTGCCATCAGCATTTTTCAAAACATAGTTAAAATAACTCAGAAGATGGGCAGGTTTTAGTTTTTTTGCTTGGTAAGGTTGCATTTTAATTTTTCCCATTTAAAATCATTTGAACGGATGATATGAACAAGCTGTAAAAATGCACCTGCTTGTGTTTCACTGAGTACCTCTGAGACAGATCCCCAGCTGCATGCAGGAAGCACTAGGCTGTGTAGCGAGGGGAAGCTCTCGGGCAGCTGTGGTCTCCTCTTCCCAAACCACCTGGGCTGGATACAGATTAGATCATGAGAGAATAACTACAATTCATATCACTTAAATAAGGTCACTGAACTTGGCTTCACCAGGCTCTCTCTGCCTTGTCCCAAGGGAGGTTCCCCTCCAGCCTGTGCCAGAGAGCATCAAGGGGCTTGTCTGGGAGAAGGCGGTGTTGGCAGGTAGCTGCAGCAAGAGCCGTTCAAAGTGCAAGGAAGAAAATGAGCTTTGAATTGCTTGATATGTGTCATCACATGCAGACACGTCACTGGCTGTGACACTGTGGGCTTGGAAAGCTTGTTCCTTCAGTGGACTCATCCTGCGGGTGCATCACTGAGTCCATGGCTTCACGTCCCATTGTGCAGTAGTTTACTGATCCCCGCTTCTTTCCAGACACTACGTATGCAGTAGAATGTATACAACAAACTTGAATGACAAAGTAGTCAGGGATTTTACTGGAATAAAAATCAAATCCCTGTATTTTGCCAGTTGGTCCATACCTTGCGTACGGCCCACCTATGGTGCTTTGGTCATTTAACATTGTTTGAAGTTTGCTGTATGTTCAGAGAGCCTAAGGTTAAACAGAGGTGGCATCCCTCCACATAGTGTGACTTCTAAGCAACTGAGTGATTTCTGAGGCTTTCAAATCCTTGTGGGAAGGATTTGTGAAAAGCCTTTTAGAGGGTCAGGGTCTCTGCTTCTGCCTCAGGAACTGTGGTGGTGGCACCAGCGGGTCTCAAACGACACACTGTGCAATATGGCTGCAGTTTAAATAAAGCTGCCTCTGTGTATATAGAGTCTCATTAATGACTCATGTTATTTTTGCACATCCTGCTTGTTCACTCTTTCAAGTTTCACTGAAACAACAGTGCCACTGTCTGTAAAGATAACGGCAGAATTTCACCAAGAATCTGCCCAGGATTCAGGGAAGTATTTTTCTATCTAATGTGCCAGTTAGTTACACAGAATTTATGAGACCCTTCAGAAAAGGGATTCAGGAAAATGTCAAAGCTGTTTAAAATAGCTAAGACATTTAAGTTTTCCTGGCAAAACTTTACTGGTTGCCTAAAAGATTGTTATTCAATGCTCCCAGCAGAGATCCTGCCTTTGTTGTAATGAGTACTTAGGGTTCTGTCTGCACCTTTACGCCATTTCGTGTTCAAAACCAGCTATTCTGTGAGCTGACTTTGTGGAAGAGGTCTCCTTCACTACATGCACTCAGTCCAAGGCTGACTCCTCTGAATTGCCTTCGCAGATGGTGCTGAGTGGTGCTGGCGGGTGGTGCAATCCCAGGTTCCACTGTGCATCCAAATATTTTGGGAGCTGAAAGGGTTAGACAAAAAGCAGCTGTGGCTGACAGCATGGATACTTATTCAAGTCTAATTAGGCTGGAGAAAGCCTTTGTTACCTTTGTTGCAGGTATTCATGCTCAATACCTTTGTTGCAGGTATTCATGCTCAAGGCATATTAGGGTGCTGAAAACAGGCTTGATCTTACCGTACAGGATGCATTTCTTCTTTTAGTTTCTGGCTCCTTAGAGATGCTGCATTACTGTGCGTAACTGGTGCTTGAAGTGATGTGTTAGGCAGTATTTGGTGCTCCCTCCCAAGCTGTTCTGCTATGACTGTCAGATTTCAAGTAGTGCTTGTGATGTTGGCCGATGTGGTCCCTAGCCTGGGCCTCTCGTGCTCTCATGGTGCAGGGACTGTTGTGTGTCTCTTATCAGCCTTGGAAATGCCCCTCCAGTGTTTCAGCATGTAATTGGTAGGTACCACGATGTTGTATGCCATAGCGTTCAGGTTGGTTGTTGAATGCGTGCCTCACTGCTTCGTACCAACTGCAGTTCAATGGATGGGTTGTCTGTTAAACATTGCTGTGACCCACACCCTCTGGAAGCCAAGACATACCTCTCTGCCAGCTTCCTTGGGCTTTGGACAGGAACCCTACTGCGATTCTTTTGGGTGGTAGATGAGTTACCCCTGTCTGCAGTCATAGATGTTGTTTTGCAAAGGACGGGGTAGTTGCACTGTCATCTGTCTGTGCAGTTTTATCTTTTGCTAACTGTGAAAGGCATATCTGCAGTTGGCACAAATAGGCTCTTTAAAAAAAGAAGTGACACTGATTAACATTTTAAACTGCTTATTACTATTTATTTATGGAGACATGGAAAGTGATTTTAAATGACTGGGAATGATTTAATTCTCATCAAGTTTTTCATACTGCAATTCTATAGGCAGCTTAAAATAAGCTGCAATCAATACATTGAAATCACTGTCCGTGCACTCAAGTAACCATGAAGTGAGGAATCACTGTAACACAAGGGCTGCAGTTTTGGCTGAACTGATTTGACTATTGCATACAAGGACTCTGTTTTCTTCTGAGTAATGGAAAAGGAAAGATTGTGCAGTGACAGCAAGGATTACGAGTCAGATATTAAAGCACTTGCCTGCTTTCTACTATTAAACCCTTACTGTTGCAAAGATTTCAATTCCTTTATTGAGGAACACATTGTTCTTCAGTGGGAGTTTTGTCTAAGTGTGGTATTGAGGATACAGTCCTAATTTTTAACAATGAAAGAACAGTTTCTGCCATGGATACTCAAGTTTCAAAGTACCTTCCTGTGTGGCAGGATGAAGCACTGTCTAGGATGAGGATGAATGATCTAGCCTGGCTCTGAGGTCTCAGGTATATAATTTTCAGTGTGGTCACCACTGCACCTATCAGGATCTCAGTTACATTTCTGTGGGAGATACAGCAGTGTTGAGCAAAGGTTCTCTGTGTTTTGCTGACCAGAAGGAAATTATTTATTTCCACATGTTGAGGTGGACCTGGATAACAAAGCAACAGAGAAAGCAGTGTGAAACTGACCTGGTTTTACATGGCCTACTAGACACAATGAGGACAATAATGTGTTACATTTATAAACAATACAGTTTAATTTCAGAGCAATGATTGCAGCTTAAATCCACATTTACTTCTTCATCCTTTTTATTTCCATTTCTCTATTGTGCTGTTAAACTGTCTGTGGATATGGCTAATCACCCAGCTAAATAACCCTCTCATGAATGGGTTTCGTTTATTTATTTATTACTCTAGGATTACTATCAACCAGCTGCAACTTCTCTAAATGACTGTGAGAAAATTTTCCTGGATAATCTTTAATGCTTTGAAAGATAAATTTGAACATTTGGAAAGTGAGAAGGCTCTTTCCCTTCAACGTGGAAATTAAACATTAAAACTTACATTAGTTGTTTTTATTCATCTTAGAATATCCAGATAAAAGGTCTACATAGACATTAACTTGCAAAGCTTGAAAAAAAGTTGTAAGTTATCAGGTAACATCTTCACCCAAGATAAGATAAAGATTGAAAAAAAGTCTTTCTAAGGATTTTGGCATAAGGACTTTGTCTAATTCAGTGAGCTTTAGTGTTCATACTTGACAGACTACAGTTTAGAGGAAATAATACAAAGATGCTTTTACAGATAGACTGATTGATAGGGCTTCCCATCTGCTTTAAAATAAGACTGTGCTTGAGTGGCTCATTGAATTGAGAGTTAGTGATACTCCTTGAGATACATTTCATTTTTCATGGGAGTGATCACTCCTGCCTGCACCTGTAGCACTGTCAAAGCAGCTGTTCATGCTACTGCTACCCACTGTGACAATTAGACATAGCAGCATTAAATTAGACCTTGGTTTGGTTCCTGTTGAAGGGAGAAGGAGTTTTCACATTGATTTTGTAGACAGCAGGCTCAAGCTATATTTCTAAGCCATTTTCAGAATGTTGCTCAGCATCAAAGTAATAGTGTTTCTAGGATCATCTTTCATCTATGGCTCAGTCCCGATGTCCTTACAAAGGTAAAATTTACATTCAGTGAACTGAAAATTTGGCTGTGAAGTGGCAAGGCTGGCCACACAGTTACCTTTCTGAATGGGGCAAACAGGCCAAAAGCATGGGCTTTGTTACTAAATTCTGAGTAGGAAAAATCTGTCATAAATATGACAGATTCAAAAGCAATTGCTTCCAAGAACAAAAGGGACAAATGAACAATTTCATTCCAATTTTGCAATTTCTCCTATCCCTCTGGAGTGTGAACCGTAATTAGAGCACTTATACAAAATCACATTTGTCAGCCTGGCTGATAAATTCCCCTTAAAGCTTTATCCACAAAGAGCAGTCTGTTATCACTCCCACTGCAGCCTACAGTTCTCATTTTTGCTTTCAGGGACAGTCAAGCAATTACTTTATCTGTATTGAAAATCTCATATAGATGTAACTACAGTGAAGCTAGATAAAGTCAGATCTATGCACAAGCAGTTCCCAAACTTCATGACCAGTCAGCAAAGACCTGTCTCGGTTCCAGCAGAATCTAAATGAAAAGCTGTTACCAGACAGTGAAGGTATGTCCTGAAGCTGGCATTTGTCCCACAGATTGGTCAATGTTGTAAGGAACAGTCCCTAAGCTGTGAAATACCATTGTCTGTACCTGTTTGCCTAGGAAGGTATCTCTCCTAATGAGTGAGAGAAAATTTCCATTCTAAGACCAGAAGAGACCCCCAGAGACCAAAGACCAGCCATCTCTAGAGAAAGTAAATCACAATCCCCAGTGGTTCTGGTGCCATAAGATCTGATGGAGCCCTGCCACCAGAAGAGCTCTCTTCCCCAGCCCTTCTCTGGGTGATTTGAAGGTGTTGCATCCTCTCAGAACTGATAAGGGGAAGATGCCATTGACAGACATAGCTCTTACCAAATCCTACTCAGCCCTGACAGACAGGTCTTGACAGCATTGAACAAATTCAGAGAGAAAAACTCCATCTTTCTCAACCTCATATTGTCCCCGAAGAGCAGCAGTTAATCTATTGGCACCTCACAGATACTCCTCTCCCTTGATTGATGAATGGGGCTTCAGGGATATGATACCACTTCTCCACATGCCTCTGCAGATCTGCAAGCAAGCCTGGGAAGATACCCGCTAGAAAGAGTGTACATGTCTGATAGGCATGGATGGTCTAGGGACCTCTGAACATGGAAAGAGGAAAAGTTATGAATTATGAATGATTATTGATATAGTTGTGTACCATTAGGATATGTGACTATTGAGGCTCTTAGGAAGTAAAACACTTAAAGAAGTGCAAAGGTTCCTCAGGAGGTGATGAAGGCTGCATAAATGCCTTGGCAGATTAGTTACCAACTGATTTTGAAATGTCGTATAGTGACTGTAGTTCCTATCATAAATCCAGGTGCCTTACATTTGGGTTTGTATGGTAATCCATACTGTCTGCCCTCTGACATCCAGTCTTAATGCTCTCTGGACACCTGAAGGAAAGCCTCTGAGCATGCACAGAAACAAGGCCATCCTAGGACCAGCTGTGTCCCTTTCTTGCCAGAGTTTCGGTCCATTCCCAGCAGCCTTGAGTTCATACAGAAGCAACGATTCTGTGCTTTAGCCTTCATGATGGCAACCCCCCTCTGCCTGCACAGATCCAAAGTCTCTCTCAGGTGTTTCTCTCATCTGAAGAAAGAGTGCTTAAACATGAGATGGAGGATGCTGGGTTCATGGAGCCCCATTCAGTCTGTTGTGCCTACGCCACTGTGCTGCTAGCAATGCAGGATTCATCTTTCATCCAGTGGTAGCATAACATGTATAAACCTTCCAGGGAAAAGTCCTCAGGATGTAACAACTACCTGCTTGTATCTCAGCACCCAGCAAACGGGCCGGGTTTGGTCTTCCCAGCGCTTGAGCTTCTGCTTGGCTGTGCTGTCCCCAGGTTTCCCCAGAGAGGATGTGCTCCACAGCCACCTTCCTCCCCCACACCATAGGTGTCCGCTGGGCAGGAAGACAGGGTGTTCTCCTGAGGGTAGCAGAGCAGTACTTGGAGTCACAGCACTAAGATAGACCCCAGGTCCTGCATTTCAGCTAAGTCTCTGCTGTGCAAAGGAAGCAGGACTCTAGAGCCTGCATCCCAAATGTACAGGTACGCCTACAGCAGGTGATGAAGTTTCAGGCAGGCAGGACTCCCAGCACCTCTTTGTGCATTATTTTCTATTGACTGGCTCTAGACAGCATCATAGACAGCATGTAAGCTGTTAGTGCTCCTCTTCAGCTGTGCCTCACACTGCCTGTTTCTGGAGTCTTAGTCCACAGTTTGTGTGGGATCACTCTGATGTGCTGTACATCAAAACTATATATGACACAGTGACTAGCATAGACGTCTGGAGCCTGCCTCTTTAGCATATAGGAATACATTTTCCAATCTACTTGAAAAAACCAGCCTGGGCCCGCACTAAATAGCTATTCTAAATACAGATTCAAACAAATCTGTGTAAATCATTTGTAATTCCAGGCAAAGTTTTATCATCATTTTGTAAAAAATGTTTTGGTTGGTTGATAGAATTTTCTCGTTAAAATCCAAGCCATTCTGAAAATCATTTCTACACTGCAAACACATTTTTCACATCTGAAAGTAGCTACAATTGTTTATGCTGCCAAGGGCTTTGAAATATGGAAATGAGAGGTTTATTTAGTGTGTGGATCAAGCTTATGAACAGCTTAAGTCCTCATTCCTTCTAACATCTTAACAGCTGTGCAGTTTCTTACAAAATATGTTTTATCGTTTCAAGAAATGCTGTTAACCTCGCAGTTTTAAAACTGAATGAACAAGGCCTCTTGGACAAATTGAAAAACAAATGGTGGTACGACAAAGGAGAATGTGGCAGCGGGGGAGGTGACTCCAAGGTTAGCCTCAATGTCACCAAAAGCGGGTAAACAGTATGTAAAGTAATTGGTGCATCTGCTGGGGTTTTACCTGCGACAAAACAGCTTCGCCAGTAGCACAGCACTGCTGGTATCTGCAGCTGAAATCTAGGTGTATGCAATTACTGTCAAAGCAAAAATATTTGCATTTGTTTAAGCATCCCAAGGGGAACTCGCAAACAATCTCTGGTGTGAGATCTATCACCAGTTTTCAGAAACCTGCATCTTCTGATATCATGATGAGCCTTTTCCCAGCATGCTCTTGTAAACAAGCAGTTTCAAACCTTCAGCAGCCAATACTAGCTCAGACTTATTTTCTACTAAATTGTACTACCCACTACTTTCAGTGACAGTAAAGGAAAAGGTTACAAAACAGTGTGACTGCATCCTAGCAATAATCAAATGCATGGTCCAGGCTCAGGGATCCACAGTTGACACAAACAATACTGACACAAATTACAGTTTTTACATGAGTTTCCAAAGTAGGAAGGCAAATTTCAGCTACATCTTCACACTGCCGTTTTATGATATCTTACAAGCAAACTGAAATCCATGATGGTTCCCTAGGCAGAATTCATTGGAATATATCAGGCAGGAACTTTAGGCTGAATTTTAGGCTAGAGTGATGACAGCTTCTTATTCTTCCTGCATTTCCATATCTTCCACATGGTCAGTGCCAGTACTTCCTTGCCTCCTCAGAGCTTCCTTTCGGGAAACTTGCCTTGTGCTGAAAAGAAGCAAAGATGTGGAAATGGAAGATATTGAATTGGGGGAGGATGAAGATATTAAGAATACCCCTTCCGTGCCAGGCAGCATGTAATAATATTTATTTATGTGCTTGTGTGAGAACAATATATAAGAGAATGCTTCAAGGGTAACTGTGCAGGGTCAGGGCTAGTCAGATATGGATGATAAAATTTGACTGATTTGTCATACACAGTTTATGTAGCTTTCTTTACAGTTGCCTACATATATATATTTTTCTTACTATTTTCTCTCCTTCTTTAGTCCTCCTCCTCTTTCATGCTGTGTCCTGGCCTCAGGCACCATCCCTTGGGCTGTTCTGAATTCACCCGGAACTGATGTCCTAATCCTCTTCATTTTGCCTTTGATCCTGCTGCTCTACCTATTTTCTGCCCACCACTCTGCTCGCCAGCAGTCACAGTTTTAAAAATGGTCTCTATTTTCTCTTCCAAAGTGCTGAGGCATATTAGACCTGATAGCACTTGCCTGCAAGTGGAGCAGACACCAACTTCTTGTAAGAAAGTTGACAGATGAACCATAAATCTGCCATGTTGCTGCTATTATATGCTCCACACTGCCTGTACTTTTGTAGTATTGAGGGACAGGTGTTTATTTAATTTTTTTAATGTGACAGGCAGGGAGTCACATCATTAAAATACCTCCATTTTCTTAGAATACACTCCTTGGAAACCTGCTGTGGTTGAAAGGTGAGACAAAAGCTGGGTAGCAAACTAAGAATGTTTTTAACTTACCCTGATTACCAAACACTGGTGTTTTGAGTCACAAAGGAGGAAAAAGGTAGCAGCTCATGGTAGAGGGACAGACAGGGCTTTACTAAGGAAAATGTCGAGAAGGCACTGAAGGAGCAAGTTTGGTGTGGTGGCAAGTGGCAGAAAAGAGTGAGGGAAAAAATTAGAAAAGAAAGGCAAGGAATGCAGTCCATGGAGAGACAGGGAGGGTCTGTGAATGCAGCAGGGAGATAGGAACACACTGCCAATGGAAATTAAAAATAGATGACACAGGCAATTCAGAATGCAATAGAAAATATGGTGGGCAAGGCAGCATTAGCAAAGGATGGGGAACGTGATGGAGCTCAGCCGGTGGTCATAGGACTATATACAGCCTGCCAGGAACATTTGTCTGACCTCAGGCCTGTTTCTTGCCACACTTTTTCCCAGGCACAGCAGAGTGAGCAGGCAGTATCTGTACATAAAGACCGTATACGTAGAGAGTAAGCCCAGTGCTCCTGGGAAGCCCCAGGTCTATCATGCACCTGCAATGCTCACGCTCAGTAGGACCAGGCACATCATGGAGATGAGCTGGCATTACCATGCTTCTCAAATTCTCCATTGCAGCAGTATCTGGTCTTGTTTTTTAAACTACAGCTATTCTGACTCCCCAAAGTGTTAGTTAGCCATTTATCACCTAGCAAATCCATTTCCTTGTTCAGGAACAGTCTTGTAGGATCTGATCAATTAAAGACAATAAGAGCCTTTCTATTGAATTAATGGAGCTCTAAGTATTTTATTTTTATATACTAGCAAATTACCATTAGTGAAATAACCAGGACACCATGCACTGTTTTTGTAAACTTGACAGATACTAACAGGTCCTGAACTACGCTCTTAAACATCTCTAGCTAATACTTCTTTTTGTATGAATTTAAAAAGAACAAACCCTGAGCTTTGTTATCATCTCCAGGGTCTTCCTACTGTCAGGAGTGAGAATAAAAACATCTCTCTTCTCCTGAAAGAAATACAGCACCTGAGACTTGACTGATAACCGTGCTGTTACTATTTGAGATTCACTAGTCAGAAAATGAGAGTCTAGACCCAGAATAACCCTTCATGAGGACTATAGAAATCAGGGAGTTTCGTGGGAGCTCAGCAGTTCTCCAGAGGTCTGTGTTGCTGTACAAAATGAGATTTCTCCTACTTCCATTCTGTACTCTTAAAAGGTCATCTCTATCCTCCCCAGTTATTGTTCTCTGAAGGAACAATCTTCCAAAATTCATAAAGGTGGTGGCTAAGAGAGTTGCCCTGTGTGAGCCACCTGTGGTTTAGTGGCTTCAGTAATTAAGTCATGCTTTAACATAAAACTGAGAATCCCAAGTCATTTGAGTGCTTTAGAAAGTATTACCCCAGATCTTAACTCTATGCCATCATCGTTTCATGTGATGCATGGGAAGGTGTTTAAACACAGTTTCTGCCACTCTGCTCCATTATGTTTGCAAAAGTGGGAGTGGAAGGAAGCTGTGCTGATGGAGCTCTCCGCTGGTCTCTGCTGGCAGCCCTCAGGGGAACACAGAGGCCCTTGTTTTTCATTTAGCGAATGAGACTGACCTTACACTTAATTAATGGCTCAGCCATGAGGGGGTAATGAAAATGCTCCTAAAGCATGTTCGTGACTGCATTTTTAAAATATCTGTCTACCAGGATTCTGTATTGGTTTCAGAATCACTCAGTATTGTAATTTAAATGCTGTAACTGTCCAGTTGTTGTCCCGAACACAACTAACTCACAACTTCATTAATGCCATTTTAAAGGACTGATTTCGTTGACATTGCTGGCACAAGATCCAGCCCCAGGCTCATAAAACCCAGCCCTTCCAACAGCAAGTGATTGATGACAGAATAAGAGGAAATGAGTAAGAAGCTGAGAGGGGAGGTAGAAGGGCTGAGAACATGATGAAAAGGTAGGAAACTGATTTCCCTGCACGCAGGTCAGGCTGCACCACCACTGACTTGAGCATGTGGGTGAAGAGCAGGTTCTCCTGTGCTGTCGCATGTCAGTTTTGCACTGTGGGTAGATTCTTCTCCATATATAAAGGATAATTTTAGTTATTTTCATGAATTATCCTTACATGCATGTAAGACTGATAGATCCTGTTTATATATAACAAGGGAGATTTTCAGTGGCTGTACATTGGAAGAACTAGGCTGATTTTAACAAACTCTGCCAGTTTACTCTAGTTGAAGATTTAGCCCAACATTAGTAATTCAGCCTCATCTCTGCTGGCCACTGCCATTGCGTTCAGTTATATATTGAGGATAGCAGGGCAATTTTAAGCGTGAAATTGATTGCTTTTCCCAGAGGAAAACCTGAGAGCTTCCTCACAGAGACAATGCAGAAAGGATGACATTAAAAGAACTATAGCTGCAAAGAAGAAAAAATCCCTGCCTGTATCTGGCTTTATATATCTGAACTGTTAGTGCTGAAAAACAAGCAAAGGACTGGGAGACATCTGTTTTCTCACTTGTCCCAGCTTGCTGCTGGTCTTAATAGTTCATAGAGTCCTAATTATCACTTTAATCAGTTTAATCTGCAACAACTCCACAGGCCGCTGATTTTCCATGTGAGAACACTACCTGGATGTCCTGTATCTTTGTCATAGCCAACCCTGTTACACTGCTGGGATTTAGGAGCACCGAAGTGTGGCTCAATGCCAATGTGTGACATGTTACAGATGATGGCTATCCAAATAATATTAAGTATTTCACACTTGTACTAGAAGCAGACAGAGGATGACATTGACAGGCAACTTGCCAACATCCCAAACTGCTACCCGCTCATTTCACAGCTGTGGGACTCTCATATTCCACTATCGACCTGCACAACCTGCCACCAGGAAGCCTGAAGTCAAAATGTAAGTTTGAATACTGAAAAAGATCAAGAATTAGGCATTTTCTGTTCTAGAAGCAGAATATTCCATATGAATTAAATGTGTGGGATTTGGAAAGTGGATGAAGTATTTCCTTCACTTAGAGGGATCACTTGAGAACACCTAGGAATCCTCTCACCCAGCTGTAGTTGTCAAAAATTGTCATTTCACCAAGGCACCAAGGCTTCCTCAATAGTAAATTAAGAGAGACAGGCATCTTGACACCATGCCTCATCCTTTCTTAAAACTGGTATCTCAGCCCACGTTTTGGAGGTACCTAGCTTTTTCCTTTAATTTCAGGAAAGCCTAGACAGGCAGCCAAGCTTGAAACATCACCTCTGAGTGGAAAAACTGAGGTGACGTGAATCCTCCCCCTTATGTATGTATACCAAGAGTAATCAGAATGTATGAAAGGAAAAGATCCCGAAAGCCAAGAGTAGCAAACGAGGTTCAGGAGCTTTCATTTGTGTAGTAAATATATATATAAATATGCACAAATATTTTCATACATAAGCATTTGGAGATTTCCAGTTAAACCAGTTATAGAGTGTAGCTACAAGCCCCTTTTCTCTTTCATAGTAACTATTTTAGTAGGTTCAGGTGCACTATACTAATTAATGCTTGCATTGATTTATTTATTTATTTATTAAACCTTGAATTCATGAGTTAGCAATGTGTGAACTAGAGTGTGTCATGAGAAATTAATTTTCCCATAGGAATCCATTGGCATGCACAGGATCGGTTCCTATCTCATATATTACCAGAAGGCCATCTATCACATGCCATTTCTGTTTATCTACTCCTTCTCTGATATATATTGTATTTTCATCCACACCTGCACATAAATAGATACCCATATGCTTACCACATTGAGAATTTGGCAGTCAATTATTCAAA